>JAIOJX010000029.1:80258455-83002205 GCA_022376925.1 Tragulus kanchil | reverse complement strand
CAGACTCCACACATGTCAAATGCACAATCTGCCTGGTCCCCACAAGCCTCATCCATGGTGGTCACCTTAGCCCTCCATGGCAGATTGAAGTGTGTTGATGGAGTCAATCTCAGTGGTGATGACGTGAGCCCTGAATCCGCTCAGGGCCTTGGCACATCCCTTGCCCGTATTGCCATAGCCTGCAACCACTGCCACCTTGCCCACAGTAATCACATCTGCGGTCCACTTGTTGCCATCTATGAGGGACTGACGGCAGCCATAGAGGTTGTCAAGCTTACTCTTGGTGACAGAGTCACTGACATTGATGGTGGGAACCTTCAGGACCCCGCTAACCATCATCTTGTATAGGTTGTGGACCCCTGTTGTGGTCTTTTTGGAGATGCTTTGGATGCCTGACAGTAGCTGTGGGTCCTTGGTGTGGATGAGGTTGGTGAGGTCACCACCATCATCCAGAATCATGTTGAGGGACCAGTCCTTAAAGTACAGTGTCTGCTCAGTGCACCACAGATACTCTTGGTCAGTTTCATCCTTCCAGGGGTATACTGGAATGCCAGCCTTGTCAATGGCAGTTGCTGCACCATCCTGGATGGAGAAGATATTGCAGCTGAACCACCGCACGTCAGCACCCAGGGCAACAAAGGTCTCAATGAGGACAACTGTCTCCATGGTCATGTTCAGGCAGGTGGCAGTGTGAGCAGTCTTCAGGGCCTCGGAGGCCGAGTACATCTCCATATGTACATCAGGCCTGGCATCTCATTCTCTGGGAGATCCAGGGCCTTGTGTCCCCAGGCAACCAAGTTTATGTCAGCAACTTTGTAAGGCAACTTCTCTGACACACTGGCAGTGTTTCCACATGGATTGATGGACAGGTGAAAGGGGCCAGGCCTAGGACTGGGGACAGGCAGGGACTGGGCAGGGCCAGGTACAGCTGTATGAACATTTTCTATAGGAAGGTGCCATCTAAAATATTTCACATGCTCAACTCTCTTAGATGCTATATATAAATGAGAACATTGTATGTCTTGGTTGACATTTCATTTAGCATAGTGTTTTTCAGGTCAACCTATGTTCTTGGGAATACCAAGATCTTCCTCTTTTTTTTTAAGGCTGAATTAATAACCCACTGTGTTTGGACATCACATTTGTACATAACATTTTCTTTATTCATCTATTGACAGACATTTAGGATGTTTCTGCGTCTGTTTCTGGATCTGCTACGGTGAATAATGTTTCAGTCAACATGAGAGCATAGGTATTTCTGATATTATAGATATTTCAAATACTGATTTCATTTCCTTTGGATACAGAGTTGATCTTTGAACAGCATAGTCTGAACATTACAGATCCAGGTTGTTTTTGTTTTTTTCTTTTTGGTGGGGGGAGCAGATTTTATTCTTTTAAAAAAACACATAAGTTGGAGGATAATTGGTTTACAAAGTGCTGATTTCTGCTATATAACAATGAGAATGTCGATTTTTCAATAGCAAATATTAAGGTAGTACACAATTCGAGGTTAGTTGAATATGTGGATGGGAAATACTGGTACTAAAGAAACACAGATAAAGAGGGTTGACTATAAGTATATGGAGATTTTTGACTTTGCTTAGGGTCAGTTTCCCAAATGCCATGTTAATAGTAAAAGTCATCTATCTATCCAGAAGACGAACTGCTATTATCATATAATAATTCTTTTATTTTTTTTTCCTTTCACTATAATGTCTCTTACCTACATTTATTTTCATTCATCATTTTATTCTTTGGCATATGTGGACCTCCTATTGCAGTTTCCTCTCGTTATAGAGTACTGGCTCTGGGCGCATGCATTTGAGCGTTGACTCTACTCACATGGCCTGGCATCTCATTCTCTGGGAGATCCAGGGCCTTGTGTCCCCAGGCAACCAAGTTTATGTCAGCAACTTTGTAAGGCAACTTCTCTGACACACTGGCAGTGTTTCCACATGGATTGATGGACAGGTGAAAGGGGCCAGGCCTAGGACTGGGGACAGGCAGGGACTGGGCAGGGCCAGGTACAGCTGTATGAACATTTTCTATAGGAAGGTGCCATCTAAAATATTTCACATGCTCAACTCTCTTAGATGCTATATATAAATGAGAACATTGTATGTCTTGGTTGACATTTCATTTAGCATAGTGTTTTTCAGGTCAACCTATGTTCTTGGGAATACCAAGATCTTCCTCTTTTTTTTTAAGGCTGAATTAATAACCCACTGTGTTTGGACATCACATTTGTACATAACATTTTCTTTATTCATCTATTGACAGACATTTAGGATGTTTCTGCGTCTGTTTCTGGATCTGCTACGGTGAATAATGTTTCAGTCAACATGAGAGCATAGGTATTTCTGATATTATAGATATTTCAAATACTGATTTCATTTCCTTTGGATACAGAGTTGATCTTTGAACAGCATAGTCTGAACATTACAGATCCAGGTTGTTTTTGTTTTTTTCTTTTTGGTGGGGGGAGCAGATTTTATTCTTTTAAAAAAACACATAAGTTGGAGGATAATTGGTTTACAAAGTGCTGATTTCTGCTATATAACAATGAGAATGTCGATTTTTCAATAGCAAATATTAAGGTAGTACACAATTCGAGGTTAGTTGAATATGTGGATGGGAAATACTGGTACTAAAGAAACACAGATAAAGAGGGTTGACTATAAGTATATGGAGATTTTTGACTTTGCTTAGGGTCAGTTTCCCAAATGCCATGTTAATAGTAAAAGTCATCTATCTATCCAGAAGACGAACTGCTATTATCATATAATAATTCTTTTATTTTTTTTTCCTTTCACTATAATGTCTCTTACCTACATTTATTTTCATTCATCATTTTATTCTTTGGCATATGTGGACCTCCTATTGCAGTTTCCTCTCTCGTTATAGAGTACTGGCTCTGGGCGCATGCAGTTTAGAGCGTTGACTCATAACTAGACACACCTGACACACCCACACCAACCACTCTGCGGCATGTGGGATCATTCTGGGCCAGGGATCGAACCAGTGCCCTTGCACTGCAAGACGGACTCTTTACCCACTGAATCACCAGGGAAGCCCTCTTTTAACTTTTTGAAGGACTTCCACACTGTTGTCTAAAATGGCTGTACCAATTTACATTCCCATCAACAATGTATGTTTCCTTAAAAAGCCAAATTTGCAGAATCAGAGAGTCGTTTCCAGGGACTAAATGGCGGGGGTATGGTGAGATGTCTGTCAGAAGGCACAGGTTTCATTTATGCAAGACAAATACTCCTGAATATCTAATGTATAGCATGATGGCTACAGTTAATAATATTCTATTGCATAATTGAACTTTGTTAAAACAGGTAGTAAGTAAGTATTCTCACCACACACACACAAAATGTAAGCTGATATATATATATATATATATATATATATATATATATATATAAATTAGCTTGATTGTGGTAATCAATTCATGGTGTTTATATCAAAACTTCATATCATGTACTTTAACTATTTGCAAATATTGTTAATTATACATAAATAAAACTGGATGTATTAATTAATACAAGCCAGATTACAAGTCTGATAAAACATAAAAATACATCACATGTATTGCCTCCTTTAAAAAAAGCAAATAATACTTTTATGTCAGTTTTACAGAAGGGTAAACTGAAGCAATCACTTAAACATATTTTGCATGTTCCCATCATAGTTCAGAGGTTAGTTGAATATGTGGATGGGAAATACTGGTACTAAAGAAACACAGATAAAGAGGGTTGACTATAAGTATATGGAGATTTTTGACTTTGCTTAGGGTCAGTTTCCCAAATGCCATGTTAATAGTAAAAGTCATCTATCTATCCAGAAGACGAACTGCTATTATCATATAATAATTCTTTTATTTTTTTTTCCTTTCACTATAATGTCTCTTACCTACATTTATTTTCATTCATCATTTTATTCTTTGGCATATGTGGACCTCCTATTGCAGTTTCCTCTCTCGTTATAGAGTACTGGCTCTGGGCGCATGCAGTTTAGAGCGTTGACTCATAACTAGACACACCTGACACACCCACACCAACCACTCTGCGGCATGTGGGATCATTCTGGGCCAGGGATCGAACCAGTGCCCTTGCACTGCAAGACGGACTCTTTACCCACTGAATCACCAGGGAAGCCCTCTTTTAACTTTTTGAAGGACTTCCACACTGTTGTCTAAAATGGCTGTACCAATTTACATTCCCATCAACAATGTATGTTTCCTTAAAAAGCCAAATTTGCAGAATCAGAGAGTCGTTTCCAGGGACTAAATGGCGGGGGTATGGTGAGATGTCTGTCAGAAGGCACAGGTTTCATTTATGCAAGACAAATACTCCTGAATATCTAATGTATAGCATGATGGCTACAGTTAATAATATTCTATTGCATAATTGAACTTTGTTAAAACAGGTAGTAAGTAAGTATTCTCACCACACACACACAAAATGTAAGCTGATATATATATATATATATATATATATATATATATATATAAATTAGCTTGATTGTGGTAATCAATTCATGGTGTTTATATCAAAACTTCATATCATGTACTTTAACTATTTGCAAATATTGTTAATTATACATAAATAAAACTGGATGTATTAATTAATACAAGCCAGATTACAAGTCTGATAAAACATAAAAATACATCACATGTATTGCCTCCTTTAAAAAAAGCAAATAATACTTTTATGTCAGTTTTACAGAAGGGTAAACTGAAGCAATCACTTAAACATATTTTGCATGTTCCCATCATAGTTCAGGGAGATGTAAGAACTGAAGTTGTCTAACTTCAAAACCCACATTGCTAGAGCTGATCTGTCTTATTTGCACCTGAATGCTCAGTGTCCAACTCTTTGTGACCTTATGGATGGTGACCTGCAGGCACCTTTCTCCTAGAACCTGAAAGTTCTACAGTATTGATTCCTTTGAACTATATAGAGGAAGACCAATACTGACAAACCTGTTTTTGCCTCAAAGGACAAGTTTTGGGTTTTCTATTACATCGTGGATTTTGTAATGGTTCAGTTCAGAGTACCCATTCAGTCATTCTGTGAGTGAGCAAGTACAGAGGGTATGAGTTTGGCAATGCTCAGATCTTTACTATCAATGAGTGCAGAGTCATCACAGAAAATTTGTTAATGGTGCCTGCGAGAATGAAACACAGATTGGTAGATTTAAATTGTCAGCAAGAGTGATGTTAACATTTAATAAAAGATCCACAAAAAATGGCAGGTAACTAGTTGCAGTGTCAGTATAGAAACCTAGGCTTCCAATTTCTCAACTTTTGATAGAGATTTTTTTCTCTAAATTTTTCATTCACTAGAAAAATGAGTTGTTATATATGTAGGTTAGATTCTTTGAAATTTAATTATAAAACAAAATATATTCCCCTTATAAGCAGACAAATATGCAACATTCTACATATAGCAGAGTATGTTTTCTGACCCCAAATTAAGAGCAAATATTTTAGAACCAAGTGTGACAGGATTAGGCATAAGTAATAAGGCAGAAGAAAGAGTAAGTAAAGAAAGCAAAGAATATGTTTTTCTATATTTTTCTATATACTTATCTCTGTTTTAATTTTTTTTAAATTTTTGTATGTATTACTACACCCTCTGCAACTATTTCTTTGCTTTCTCTGATGTTCTTTTCCTACAGTACTAAACTCTAATACATGCAAATCTTTTCTCCCTATATTTAACTATTTGCAAATATTGTTAATTATACATAAATAAAACTGGATGTATTAATTAATACAAGCCAGATTACAAGTCTGATAAAACATAAAAATACATCACATGTATTGCCTCCTTTAAAAAAAGCAAATAATACTTTTATGTCAGTTTTACAGAAGGGTAAACTGAAGCAATCACTTAAACATATTTTGCATGTTCCCATCATAGTTCAGGGAGATGTAAGAACTGAAGTTGTCTAACTTCAAAACCCACATTGCTAGAGCTGATCTGTCTTATTTGCACCTGAATGCTCAGTGTCCAACTCTTTGTGACCTTATGGATGGTGACCTGCAGGCACCTTTCTCCTAGAACCTGAAAGTTCTACAGTATTGATTCCTTTGAACTATATAGAGGAAGACCAATACTGACAAACCTGTTTTTGCCTCAAAGGACAAGTTTTGGGTTTTCTATTACATCGTGGATTTTGTAATGGTTCAGTTCAGAGTACCCATTCAGTCATTCTGTGAGTGAGCAAGTACAGAGGGTATGAGTTTGGCAATGCTCAGATCTTTACTATCAATGAGTGCAGAGTCATCACAGAAAATTTGTTAATGGTGCCTGCGAGAATGAAACACAGATTGGTAGATTTAAATTGTCAGCAAGAGTGATGTTAACATTTAATAAAAGATCCACAAAAAATGGCAGGTAACTAGTTGCAGTGTCAGTATAGAAACCTAGGCTTCCAATTTCTCAACTTTTGATAGAGATTTTTTTCTCTAAATTTTTCATTCACTAGAAAAATGAGTTGTTATATATGTAGGTTAGATTCTTTGAAATTTAATTATAAAACAAAATATATTCCCCTTATAAGCAGACAAATATGCAACATTCTACATATAGCAGAGTATGTTTTCTGACCCCAAATTAAGAGCAAATATTTTAGAACCAAGTGTGACAGGATTAGGCATAAGTAATAAGGCAGAAGAAAGAGTAAGTAAAGAAAGCAAAGAATATGTTTTTCTATATTTTTCTATATACTTATCTCTGTTTTAATTTTTTTTAAATTTTTGTATGTATTACTACACCCTCTGCAACTATTTCTTTGCTTTCTCTGATGTTCTTTTCCTACAGTACTAAACTCTAATACATGCAAATCTTTTTCTCCCTATATTTAACTTTGCAGTATTATTATATATTTCTGTTATTAACTTCCTTTCTCTTTTTCCCTTTTCACAGCATATTTCTTAGTCTGTTCTGTCCTCATTGCCTTATCCCCAATGGGTACCCAGCTCTAGCATTATTCTCCAACTTGTGCCCTATTTGGTTAGTTATTAACTGGTAGATATAATTCTTGGTTTTCTCTATTTGCCATGCTAATGTATTGTACTGTATTTTTGGTATGAATGTTTCAGTTATGTTACAGCTGCATATGTTTGTGTGTATAATTCAGTACACTAGATACTATTTGCATGTTTTAATTGCCATTTGCCAAAGGTATACCTTCTGTTTTTTATTCACATATATATGCTTTAATATCACTTAATGCCATAACACACCAGCCATAAAATCTTCATTCCCTGGTTAGGCAACAAGCCCCGGGGCTTTAGGCAGGGAGCACTGACTCCAAAATTCTACAATACCAGAGAACACCTAACACTAGAGAGCATTAAACAGGGAGAATTCCAACAAAGGTAAGCACTTGGAAACACCAAAAATAGTTAGTTAAAAATTTAATAATAACAATGAAATGGCAGCGAAATACCACACAAGTGAAGGAACAATCTACAAAACACAAGTTGCAATAAATGAAGAGAAATTAGACAAACTTTCTGAAAGCGAATTCAAAAGAATGATAGTAAAGATGATCCAAAACACCGAAAACAGAATTATAGAGAAATTGCAAGAAGCAATGAAACCTTTGACAAAAACACAAAAGGTTGCAATAAATGAAGAGAAATTACACGGAAAAATGAGTTGTTATATATGTAGGTTAGATTCTTTGAAATTTAATTATAAAACAAAATATATTCCCCTTATAAGCAGACAAATATGCAACATTCTACATATAGCAGAGTATGTTTTCTGACCCCAAATTAAGAGCAAATATTTTAGAACCAAGTGTGACAGGATTAGGCATAAGTAATAAGGCAGAAGAAAGAGTAAGTAAAGAAAGCAAAGAATATGTTTTTCTATATTTTTCTATATACTTATCTCTGTTTTAATTTTTTTTAAATTTTTGTATGTATTACTACACCCTCTGCAACTATTTCTTTGCTTTCTCTGATGTTCTTTTCCTACAGTACTAAACTCTAATACATGCAAATTTTTTTCTCCCTATATTTAACTTTGCAGTATTATTATATATTTCTGTTATTAACTTCCTTTCTCTTTTTCCCTTTTCACAGCATATTTCTTAGTCTGTTCTGTCCTCATTGCCTTATCCCCAATGGGTACCCAGCTCTAGCATTATTCTCCAACTTGTGCCCTATTTGGTTAGTTATTAACTGGTAGATATAATTCTTGGTTTTCTCTATTTGCCATGCTAATGTATTGTACTGTATTTTTGGTATGAATGTTTCAGTTATGTTACAGCTGCATATGTTTGTGTGTATAATTCAGTACACTAGATACTATTTGCATGTTTTAATTGCCATTTGCCAAAGGTATACCTTCTGTTTTTTATTCACATATATATGCTTTAATATCACTTAATGCCATAACACACCAGCCATAAAATCTTCATTCCCTGGTTAGGCAACAAGCCCCGGGGCTTTAGGCAGGGAGCACTGACTCCAAAATTCTACAATACCAGAGAACACCTAACACTAGAGAGCATTAAACAGGGAGAATTCCAACAAAGGTAAGCACTTGGAAACACCAAAAATAGTTAGTTAAAAATTTAATAATAACAATGAAATGGCAGCGAAATACCACACAAGTGAAGGAACAATCTACAAAAACACAAGTTGCAATAAATGAAGAGAAATTAGACAAACTTTCTGAAAGCGAATTCAAAAGAATGATAGTAAAGATGATCCAAAACACCGAAAACAGAATTATAGAGAAATTGCAAGAAGCAATGAACACACTGAATTAAGAAACACAAGAACTTAAAAAACAACAAACAGGGAAAAACAACTCAATTGCTGAACTGAGAAACACTGCAGAAAGAACCAAGAGCAGAGTATCTGAGACAGAAGACTGGATAAGTGAGCTGGAAAGTAGAATGATGGAAGTAACTGCCAAAAAACAGAATCAAGCTCAAAGAATGAAAAGAATGGAGGATGGCCTCAGAGACTTCTGGGATAATATCAAACACAGCAATATTCGAATTGTAGGGATTCCAGGAGAAGAAAAAAAGAAGAAAGGATAGGAGAAATTTTTTGAAGAGATTATAGCTGAAACTTTCCCCAACATGGGAAAAGAAATAGACAATCAATTCCAAGAAGGGAAAAGAGTACCTTACAGAACAAACCTGAGAAGAAACACACCAGACACATATTAATGAAGCTAACACAAGTTAAACACAAAGACAGAGTTCTAAAAGCAGCAAGGAAGAGCAACTAGTGACATACAAGGGAAACCCCATATGTGTTAACAGCTGATCTTTCAACAGAAACTTTGTAGGCCAGAAAAGAATGGAAAGACACATTTAAAGTGCTGAAACAGAATAATCTGCAACCAAAAATACTCTACCCTGCAAGGATCTCATTCAAAATTGATGGAGAAATCAAAAGCTTTACAGATATGCAAAAATTAAAAGAATATAAAAACACCAAACCAGCCCTACGACGTGTTAAAGGGACTTATATAGACAACAAGTATAAGAGAAGAAGAAGAAGAACGACAAAACAATGCCATCATTACATCTAAGAAGATGACAATAGGATCATTTGTATCAATAATTACTTTGAATGTAAATGGACTAAATGCCACAACCAAAAGGCACAGAGTGGCTGAATGGTTTCAAAAACAAGACCCGTACATTTGCTGCCTACAGGAAACTCACTTCAGACCTAGAGACACTCATAGACTGAAAGTGAGAGGATGGAAAAATATACTCCATGCAAATGGAAATTAATAATATCAGACAAAATAGATCTTAAAATAAAGAAGGTTATCAGAGACAAGGTGGGACACTACATAATGATCAAGGGATTGATCCAAGAGGAAGACAAAACTATCATGAATATCTATGCACCCACAACAGGTGCAACCCAATACATAAGACAAACAGTTTCAGACATAAAAGAGGGATCAAAAATAACGTAATAATAGTTGGAAACTTTAACACTCCTCTTATACCAATGGACAGATCATCGAAACAGAAAATTAATAATGGAACAAAAGCCTTAAATGCCACACTAGAAGAGATGGACCTCATGGATATCTTTAGGACCTTCCATCCAAAAGCAGAAGAATGCACTTTCTTCTCAAGTGCTCATGGAACATTCTCCAGGATAGACCACATATTGGTCCACAAATAAAACATCAATCAATTCAAGAAAACTGAAATCATATCCACCATCTTATGTGACCACAATGCAATGAGATTAGAGATCAACTGCAGGAAAAAAACTGCTGAAAACACGAGTACACGGAGATTGAATGACACATACTTAAAAAACAAACTGATGACTAAGCAAATCAAAGGAGAAATAAACAAATTCCTAGAAGAAAATGACAATGAACACACGACAGTGTAAAACCTATGGGATACCACAAAAGCAGTTCTAAGAGAGAAGTTTATAGCAATACAATCCTACCTCAAGAACCTAGAAAAATATCAAGCAGATGACCTAACACTACACTTAAAACAACTGGAGGAAGAAGAATAAAAACACTCCAACGTCATCAGAAAATGAGAAATCATAAAGATTAGAGCAAAAATAAGTGAAAAACAAAATATGAAAGAAACAATAGTAAAGATAAATAAAATGAGAAGCTCGTTCTTCGAAAAGGTAAGCAAAATTGACAAGCCACTGGCCAGACTCATCAAGAAAAAAAGAGAGAGGAGCCAGATCACCAAAATCAAAAATGAAAAAGGAGAGATTGCAACAGATACTGCAGAAATCCGAAGGATTATGAGACTATTATGAACAACACTATGGCAACAAACTGGACAACCTGGAAGAAATGGAAAGTTTCTTAGAGAAGATTAATCTCCCACGACTCAACCAGGAAGAAATAGAAACTATAAACAACCCAATCACAAGTTCAGAAATGAAATTTGTGATAAAAAATCTACCAAAAATAATAGCCCAGGGCCAAATGGCTCACAGTGTCCTGCAAAATTTAAAGAAGAGCTAATGCCTGTCCTGCTAAAAGAGGGATCAAAAATAACGTAATAATAGTTGGAAACTTTAACACTCCTCTTATACCAATGGACAGATCATCGAAACAGAAAATTAATAATGGAACAAAAGCCTTAAATGCCACACTAGAAGAGATGGACCTCATGGATATCTTTAGGACCTTCCATCCAAAAGCAGAAGAATGCACTTTCTTCTCAAGTGCTCATGGAACATTCTCCAGGATAGACCACATATTGGTCCACAAATAAAACATCAATCAATTCAAGAAAACTGAAATCATATCCACCATCTTATGTGACCACAATGCAATGAGATTAGAGATCAACTGCAGGAAAAAAACTGCTGAAAACACGAGTACACGGAGATTGAATGACACATACTTAAAAAACAAACTGATGACTAAGCAAATCAAAGGAGAAATAAACAAATTCCTAGAAGAAAATGACAATGAACACACGACAGTGTAAAACCTATGGGATACCACAAAAGCAGTTCTAAGAGAGAAGTTTATAGCAATACAATCCTACCTCAAGAACCTAGAAAAATATCAAGCAGATGACCTAACACTACACTTAAAACAACTGGAGGAAGAAGAATAAAAACACTCCAACGTCATCAGAAAATGAGAAATCATAAAGATTAGAGCAAAAATAAGTGAAAAACAAAATATGAAAGAAACAATAGTAAAGATAAATAAAATGAGAAGCTCGTTCTTCGAAAAGGTAAGCAAAATTGACAAGCCACTGGCCAGACTCATCAAGAAAAAAAGAGAGAGGAGCCAGATCACCAAAATCAAAAATGAAAAAGGAGAGATTGCAACAGATACTGCAGAAATCCGAAGGATTATGAGACTATTATGAACAACACTATGGCAACAAACTGGACAACCTGGAAGAAATGGAAAGTTTCTTAGAGAAGATTAATCTCCCACGACTCAACCAGGAAGAAATAGAAACTATAAACAACCCAATCACAAGTTCAGAAATGAAATTTGTGATAAAAAAATCTACCCAAAAATAATAGCCCAGGGCCAAATGGCTCACAGGTGAATTCTACCAAAGATTTAAAGAAGAGCTAATGCCTGTCCTGCTAAAACTCTTCCAAAATATTGCACAGGAAGGAACACTTCCAAACACATTCTATAAGGCCACCATCACATCAAAACCAGGCAAAGACAACAGAAAAAAAAGAAAATTATAGGCGAATTTCACTGATAAATTTGAATGCCAAAATCCTCAACAAACTCCTAGCAAACAGAATTTAACAACACATCAAAAAAACTCATGCATCATGACCAAGTCAGTTTCATCCCAGGCATGCAAGGATTCCCCAATATCTGCAAATCAATCAATGTGATACACCATACCAACAAATTGACAGACAAAATCCACATGATAGTCTCAACAGATACTGAAAAAGCATTTGACAAAATCCAACACATATTTATGATATAAAAAAAAAAAAAGCTCTTCAAAAAATGACCATAGGAGGATCCTATCTCAACATAGTGAAAGCCATGCATGAGAAGCCCACAGGGAACATTATTCTCAATGGTGAAAAACTGAAAGCATTTCCTCTGAGGTCAGGAACAAGACAAGGGTGTCCACTTTCACCACTCTTATTAAACATAGTCCTGGAAGCTCAGGTAACAGCAGTAAGGTAAGAGAAAGTAATAAAAGGAATCCAGATTGGAAAAAGAAGAAATAAAGCTCTCTTTTTTTGCAGACGACATGATATTATACATAGAAAATCCCAAAGACATTATTACAAAACTATTAGAGCAAATCAACGAATTCAGCAAAGTCGTGGGATACAAACAAATACACAGAGATCACTCACATTCCTATACAAAACAATGAAAAATCAGAAAATGAAATCATAGAGACAACCCCCTTCACAATTGCAACTAAATGAATAAAATATCTAGGAATAAACCTACCTAAAGAAACAAAAGAACTTACGAAATTTCAAGAAACGGGGGCTTAAATCGAAGAAGACTATTATGAACAACACTATGGCAACAAACTGGACAACCTGGAAGAAATGGAAAGTTTCTTAGAGAAGATTAATCTCCCACGACTCAACCAGGAAGAAATAGAAACTATAAACAACCCAATCACAAGTTCAGAAATGAAATTTGTGATAAAAAAATCTACCCAAAAATAATAGCCCAGGGCCAAATGGCTCACAGGTGAATTCTACCAAAGATTTAAAGAAGAGCTAATGCCTGTCCTGCTAAAACTCTTCCAAAATATTGCACAGGAAGGAACACTTCCAAACACATTCTATAAGGCCACCATCACATCAAAACCAGGCAAAGACAACAGAAAAAAAAGAAAATTATAGGCGAATTTCACTGATAAATTTGAATGCCAAAATCCTCAACAAACTCCTAGCAAACAGAATTTAACAACACATCAAAAAAACTCATGCATCATGACCAAGTCAGTTTCATCCCAGGCATGCAAGGATTCCCCAATATCTGCAAATCAATCAATGTGATACACCATACCAACAAATTGACAGACAAAATCCACATGATAGTCTCAACAGATACTGAAAAAGCATTTGACAAAATCCAACACATATTTATGATATAAAAAAAAAAAAAGCTCTTCAAAAAATGACCATAGGAGGATCCTATCTCAACATAGTGAAAGCCATGCATGAGAAGCCCACAGGGAACATTATTCTCAATGGTGAAAAACTGAAAGCATTTCCTCTGAGGTCAGGAACAAGACAAGGGTGTCCACTTTCACCACTCTTATTAAACATAGTCCTGGAAGCTCAGGTAACAGCAGTAAGGTAAGAGAAAGTAATAAAAGGAATCCAGATTGGAAAAAGAAGAAATAAAGCTCTCTTTTTTTGCAGACGACATGATATTATACATAGAAAATCCCAAAGACATTATTACAAAACTATTAGAGCAAATCAACGAATTCAGCAAAGTCGTGGGATACAAACAAATACACAGAGATCACTCACATTCCTATACAAAACAATGAAAAATCAGAAAATGAAATCATAGAGACAACCCCCTTCACAATTGCAACTAAATGAATAAAATATCTAGGAATAAACCTACCTAAAGAAACAAAAGAACTGTACACAGAAAATTGCAAGACATTCTTGAGAGAAGTTAAAGAAGACTTAAATAGATGGAGACATAGTCCATGTTCTTGGATAGGTAGAATAAATACTGTGAAAATGACCATACTACCAAATGTCATCTACAGATTCAATGCAATACCTATCAAACTACCAAAGACATTCTTCACAGAACTAGACCAAAGAATAACACAGTTCATATGGAAACACAAAAGACCTCGAATAGCCAAAGCAATCCTGAGGAAAAAGAATGGAGCTGGGCGACTCTGTCTCCCTAACTTCAGACTATAGTGCAGAGGATCAGTCATCAGGACAGTATGGTCCTGGCACAAAAACAAAAATACAGATCAATGGAACAAGATGGAGAACCCAGAGATAAACCACACACCTATGGGAACCTTATTTTTGACAAAGGAGGCAAGACTATAAAATGGGACAAAGACAGCCTCTTCAACAAGTGGTGCTGGGAAAATTGGACAGCTACATGCAAAAAAAAAAAATGAAGTTGGAACATTCCCTGACACCATGCACAAAGATCAACTCAAAATGGATTAAAGACCTAAATATAAGACCAGAAACCATCAAACTCTTAGAGGAGAATATAGGCAAAACCCTCAAGGACATCAATCAAAGCAAGATCTTCTCTGACCCACCTACTAAAATGGCAGAACTCAAAAGAAAAATGAACATGTGGGGCCTAATGAAACTTAAAAGCTTTTGTTCAGCAAAAGAAACTACAAAAAAGCTGAACAGACAGCCCACAGAATGGGAGAAAATCATAGCAAATGAAACAATAGACAAAGCAACTCAGATAACTTAGCACTGGAAGAATGAACAACTCAGTGAAAAAAAAAATGGGAAAAGGACCTAAAGAGAAGCCTCTCCAAAGACGACATACAGATGGCCAAAAAACACATGAAACGATGCTCAACCTCACTTATTATTAGAGAAATCCTAATCAAAACTACAACGAGATATCATCTTACACCCATCAGAATGGCCATCATCAACAAATCTACAGGTAATAAATGCTGGAGAGAGTGCTTAGAAAAGGAAACCCTCTTGCATTGCTGGTGGGAATGTAAACTGATACAACCTCTATGCAAGATAGTATGGAGATTTCTTTTAAAAAATTAAAAATAGAAGTACCATACGACTCAGCAATCCCACTATTAGGCTTATACCCTGATGAAATTAAATCTGAAAGAAGCACCTGTACCCCAATGTTCATTGCAGCTCTCTATACAATAGCTAGAACATGGAAGCAACCTAGATGTCCATCGATGAATGAATGGACACAAAAACTCTGGCACATATCTACAATGGAACACTACACAGCTGTAAAAAGAAATACAGAAATACAGAATCAGCCCTAATGAGGTGGCTGGCTCTAGAACCTATCATAAAAAGTGAAGTCAGTCAAAAAGAGAAGGACAAGTACAATAGCCTAACATATATATATGGAATCTAGTAGGATGGTGATGACACCACATGCAGTGAAGCAATGGAAAAGCAGACATGAACAGTAGACATATGGCCATTGTGCGGAAAGAACAAAGGGTGGGAGGTGTAACGGAAGTAGCATGAAAACCTGTACTGTCATATGTAAAAAAAAAAAAGTTAATGTCATTGCACTGTGGGAAATGGGGGGGATCCTGCAGGGGTGCTGTGTGACTGTCTGGAGGGGTGGAATGGGGAGGATGTACATATGACTAATCTTTGAACATACATATCTGTAAACAACAAAATTCTGTAAAAGTAAAATGTAAGATAAAAATTAAAAAAGAAAAAAAAAGCAAAGGAGAGATTACATAACCCACTTCATTCCTGTCTTAAGATTCTATGCTGCTATCACCACAGACAGGTGTTGTCTACAGTATAGGGAAGGGGTGAGTATATTAAGTGAAATTGTAAAATAAGTAGGAATATATTTTGAAATTGATATGGTATGTTTTTAGATTGAAATGAGTTTGAATTAATGGAAATGATGGATTATTACATCTAGTCACAAATTACAGAGTAAATTATTGGAAAGGTGTGTTATATCAAATTGCTAAGAAATTATTGGAAAATTAAATGGATTCTGATTATTCCCACATATCTTGTCCTATGCTTCTCTTCCATCCAGATGCTCATTTTCATTGTATATAATATTTTTAGTAATAGACCAGGAGGGAGAAAGCTTCAGCTCCGCAGAGGATCATATGCTTAGCTTTGACTTTCCTTGGCTAGCACTTCTATTCCTTCTTCCCAATCTTGCCAACTCTGACTATGACCTCTTCAAGAAAGCAGGGATATTCTTATTTAAGAAAGTCCTTAATAAATTGATTTTAGTCATCTAGTTTTGGAACTGTCTGTAGATTTGGAAGACAGTTCAATCACTGTTCCCCCACACCACCTCCATCTGGTCGTTTTGCACATTCTTGAGAAAAATATTCCTTTATGTTGATGTAGATTTTTGAAATGGTCAATGCATCTCTACACACAATGCTTGCTTAAACTCACTTTCCTTGTTTCATTTGAAGTGGACAAGGTAATGCCACTCCAAAATTTCAACTTTCAGCTATTCATCTTATACCCTAAGCCTAATTATAGATGGGCTTCCCATGTGGCTTAGTGGTCAAGAACCTTCCTGCCAATGTGAGAGAGGCTAGCTAGATCCCTGGATCTGGAAGATCCCCTGGAGGAGGAAATGGCAACCCACTCCAGTATTATTGCTAGGAAAACACCATGAAGAGTCTGGCAGGCTACAGTTCATGAGATTGCTGAGTTGGACATGACTGAGCACACATACATCATTATAGATAAGGGAGTTGAAAAGCATACATTCTTAAATTTTCTTTTTAATATCACTGTAATTGCCTTTGAGTCTCAGCAGAATCATGCATATTGCATATAAAATGGTGATTTGGCAATATAAAGATTCCCTTATATCACGTTGCGTTATGAACTGAATATTTTTGTAACCCAAAATTATGTGTTGGAATGCTGCTATAACAGAGGGAAGGGGTGAGTATATTAAGTGAAATTGTAAAATAAGTAGGAATATATTTTGAAATTGATATGGTATGTTTTTAGATTGAAATGAGTTTGAATTAATGGAAATGATGGATTATTACATCTAGTCACAAATTACAGAGTAAATTATTGGAAAGGTGTGTTATATCAAATTGCTAAGAAATTATTGGAAAATTAAATGGATTCTGATTATTCCCACATATCTTGTCCTATGCTTCTCTTCCATCCAGATGCTCATTTTCATTGTATATAATATTTTTAGTAATAGACCAGGAGGGAGAAAGCTTCAGCTCCGCAGAGGATCATATGCTTAGCTTTGACTTTCCTTGGCTAGCACTTCTATTCCTTCTTCCCAATCTTGCCAACTCTGACTATGACCTCTTCAAGAAAGCAGGGATATTCTTATTTAAGAAAGTCCTTAATAAATTGATTTTAGTCATCTAGTTTTGGAACTGTCTGTAGATTTGGAAGACAGTTCAATCACTGTTCCCCCACACCACCTCCATCTGGTCGTTTTGCACATTCTTGAGAAAAATATTCCTTTATGTTGATGTAGATTTTTGAAATGGTCAATGCATCTCTACACACAATGCTTGCTTAAACTCACTTTCCTTGTTTCATTTGAAGTGGACAAGGTAATGCCACTCCAAAATTTCAACTTTCAGCTATTCATCTTATACCCTAAGCCTAATTATAGATGGGCTTCCCATGTGGCTTAGTGGTCAAGAACCTTCCTGCCAATGTGAGAGAGGCTAGCTAGATCCCTGGATCTGGAAGATCCCCTGGAGGAGGAAATGGCAACCCACTCCAGTATTATTGCTAGGAAAACACCATGAAGAGTCTGGCAGGCTACAGTTCATGAGATTGCTGAGTTGGACATGACTGAGCACACATACATCATTATAGATAAGGGAGTTGAAAAGCATACATTCTTAAATTTTCTTTTTAATATCACTGTAATTGCCTTTGAGTCTCAGCAGAATCATGCATATTGCATATAAAATGGTGATTTGGCAATATAAAGATTCCCTTATATCACGTTGCGTTATGAACTGAATATTTTTGTAACCCAAAAATTATGTGTTGGAATGCTAAGCCCCACTGTGATAGTATTTGGAGGTGAAATCCATAGGAAGAATTAGGTTTGGATGAAGTAATAAGGGTGAGACCCCACACTGGGATTAGTTGAAGGTCATTTTTATAAGGGAGAGACAAAAGTTTTCTTTCTGCTAGGTAAAGATATTATTAGAAGCTGACCTTCAGCAAGTCTGAAGCAAGCATCAACTTTGGAATCTCCCATCACCATCATCTTGGATTTTCCTGCCTCCAGAAATGTAGGAAATATATTTCTGTTTTATAAGCCACACAATACATGGTTCTTTGTGTCAGCAGCCCTAACACATCCTGAGAGCTGACATGCCCCAAACCTCCACTCCAATTAATTATATCAGAAAGAGACTACAGTTTCTGTGTGCCTTCACACAGGTAAGCGTTCATTCTGCATGAGCTGCATTGTACCCAAATTTTGACTGTGCCTTGCCTGGTTTGAAAAACATCATTAAACAGTGTAGACTCTCTTGATACCTCTCAAATACCTTTTGTGCTCTTTGCTTGTAGTGTTCACCCACACTCAGATCAGTTTTTTATGACTTACCTAGCATACTACAAATGGTTTTAATCCAGATTTTATTTCAATAAATAGTTCACAAATAATATGAACTCAGTTTGGTGAGCTCGAGGTTACCCTTATTATCATCCATGAAGTTTTGTCCTCATGTACCATATAACCCACCCAGCACTCTAGAGAAAGCTCAATTTATTTGAATAATCATGTTGACTATATTTTGCTTCCAATGAAACTGACTGGTCACCTGATGGATCATAACTACATTTATCTTGACAAATTAACCATTCTATGATCTGTAATAGAATGGTTAATTTAGTCCCGTTTATGGACAGTGGGGAATTACAGCAAGGGAGAAACGTCCAGGTCAGAATGCTGAGTGAATTATATTTAAAAACCGGGTAAGGGGCTTCCCTGGTGGTCCAGTGGGTAAGGACACCGCCTTGCAGTGCAAGGGGCGCTGGCTCGATCCCTGGCCTGGGAAGATCCCACTTGCCGCGGAGCAGCCAGACCAATGCGTCCAATTACCGAGCCGGAGCTCTGGATCACATGCGCCCAGAGCCGATGCTCTGCGACAACAGAGGCCACTGCGATGGGAGGCCGACATGGGCCAAAGAACAAAGATGTATGAAAATAGATAAATGAAAGACCAATAGAAGTGGCGTGCCTGCCCCCTTCCCTCTCCAACCCTGACCCCTGCCCCCCAAAAAATACATACAGGGTAGGACATCCCTGATGGTTCAGTGGCTAAGAATCTGTCTACAATGCATGGAACAAGGCAAGCCACCATAATAAGAAGCCTGCCCCCAATGCCGAGCGCAACAGATAAAGTCATTGGATATTTTCTGTTTTTTAAGCCACACAATACATGGTTCTTTGTGTCAGCAGCCCTAACACATCCTGAGAGCTGACATGCCCCAAACCTCCACTCCAATTAATTATATCAGAAAGAGACTACAGTTTCTGTGTGCCTTCACACAGGTAAGCGTTCATTCTGCATGAGCTGCATTGTACCCAAATTTTGACTGTGCCTTGCCTGGTTTGAAAAACATCATTAAACAGTGTAGACTCTCTTGATACCTCTCAAATACCTTTTGTGCTCTTTGCTTGTAGTGTTCACCCACACTCAGATCAGTTTTTTATGACTTACCTAGCATACTACAAATGGTTTTAATCCAGATTTTATTTCAATAAATAGTTCACAAATAATATGAACTCAGTTTGGTGAGCTCGAGGTTACCCTTATTATCATCCATGAAGTTTTGTCCTCATGTACCATATAACCCACCCAGCACTCTAGAGAAAGCTCAATTTATTTGAATAATCATGTTGACTATATTTTGCTTCCAATGAAACTGACTGGTCACCTGATGGATCATAACTACATTTATCTTGACAAATTAACCATTCTATGATCTGTAATAGAATGGTTAATTTAGTCCCGTTTATGGACAGTGGGGAATTACAGCAAGGGAGAAACGTCCAGGTCAGAATGCTGAGTGAATTATATTTAAAAACCGGGTAAGGGGCTTCCCTGGTGGTCCAGTGGGTAAGGACACCGCCTTGCAGTGCAAGGGGCGCTGGCTCGATCCCTGGCCTGGGAAGATCCCACTTGCCGCGGAGCAGCCAGACCAATGCGTCCAATTACCGAGCCGGAGCTCTGGATCACATGCGCCCAGAGCCGATGCTCTGCGACAACAGAGGCCACTGCGATGGGAGGCCGACATGGGCCAAAGAACAAAGATGTATGAAAATAGATAAATGAAAGACCAATAGAAGTGGCGTGCCTGCCCCCTTCCCTCTCCAACCCTGACCCCTGCCCCCCAAAAAATACATACAGGGTAGGACATCCCTGATGGTTCAGTGGCTAAGAATCTGTCTAACAATGCATGGAACAAGGCAAGCCACCATAATAAGAAGCCTGCACATCACAACTAGATAGTAGACCCAGCTAGCTGCAACTAGATAAAGATCACACACAGCAACAAAAATCCAGCACAGTGAAAAATATATACATATTTTTAAAACAGGGTTAACATTTAAGCTTTGCTTAATTTTGTATTTTTGTACTTATCTCTTAATACCTGCCTCACTGTGTGTTAGCTGTAAAAGTTTAAAACACATTTTCCCTCCTCCAAGGTACCACCAAATATGCCTTGCATTTTGCCTATTTGGGCCAAAAAGTAGGCAGTGAATTTTGACAGAAGGCACTGAATTTTAAAATTTGTGTACTCTTGGTTTCCACTACAGTCACTGGTCTCTAGTATAACTCAATAAAAACTTTTGAGTGGAAAAATTTGAATTGAATCCTTTCATGTTGAGAGTGTCCCTAGTTTTAGAGGCCATCTGGTTTCACAGTAATTATGGAGTAAATTAGTTAATTTGGAGTAAATTATATGCAAGAAAAAAAAGTCAACTTGCAAATCTCTTACCTTCTTTTATGATCAGAGCTTTTTTGAAGTGGAGTATAGATATAAATACTGTCTTGTCTCACAACCTTCTAGTCTCTCATTCTCAACAAAAATAAAAGTTGAAGAAAACAGACATAACCATTCTGTATGTGTTAAGGCATAAAGTAGCAGTGTTATAGCCAACACATGATGACTGTTTTACATTTACCAAGGAGATGAACATAAGATAAGTGTACTTTGAAGATAAAATACAACATATAAAAGAAAAATAGCAGATGATTATAGTCATAGTTTAGACATAAATCAGTTTATTCAAAGGGGAGTTGAAGCAAATTATCAACAGAAATTACTGAAGAAAATATAAAGTGATGTGTTTTCCCAATTAGTTGTAATTTACCATTTGATAAAGATGATTTAGAAATACTGGCTCTGGTTGTGAAGTTGACATCCATGTCCTTATATTAGAATTCTAAATTTGGGCAGTCTTTTTTTTTTAAATATGAAGTGGTAAAGTAAAAGAGACATACCGAAGAAAGCAGGATGTGCTGGGCATGTAGCAGTACAAATACATGAAATAAAGAACAAGCAACCACTCACTCATTTTTTTAAAAAAATATGTTGCCCATTGTATGAAAAGTATAAACCACATTTATCCAGCTCCTAAAATCAAAAAAAAAGGTGAAAATATATACATATTTTTAAAACAGGGTTAACATTTAAGCTTTGCTTAATTTTGTATTTTTGTACTTATCTCTTAATACCTGCCTCACTGTGTGTTAGCTGTAAAAGTTTAAAACACATTTTCCCTCCTCCAAGGTACCACCAAATATGCCTTGCATTTTGCCTATTTGGGCCAAAAAGTAGGCAGTGAATTTTGACAGAAGGCACTGAATTTTAAAATTTGTGTACTCTTGGTTTCCACTACAGTCACTGGTCTCTAGTATAACTCAATAAAAACTTTTGAGTGGAAAAATTTGAATTGAATCCTTTCATGTTGAGAGTGTCCCTAGTTTTAGAGGCCATCTGGTTTCACAGTAATTATGGAGTAAATTAGTTAATTTGGAGTAAATTATATGCAAGAAAAAAAAGTCAACTTGCAAATCTCTTACCTTCTTTTATGATCAGAGCTTTTTTGAAGTGGAGTATAGATATAAATACTGTCTTGTCTCACAACCTTCTAGTCTCTCATTCTCAACAAAAATAAAAGTTGAAGAAAACAGACATAACCATTCTGTATGTGTTAAGGCATAAAGTAGCAGTGTTATAGCCAACACATGATGACTGTTTTACATTTACCAAGGAGATGAACATAAGATAAGTGTACTTTGAAGATAAAATACAACATATAAAAGAAAAATAGCAGATGATTATAGTCATAGTTTAGACATAAATCAGTTTATTCAAAGGGGAGTTGAAGCAAATTATCAACAGAAATTACTGAAGAAAATATAAAGTGATGTGTTTTCCCAATTAGTTGTAATTTACCATTTGATAAAGATGATTTAGAAATACTGGCTCTGGTTGTGAAGTTGACATCCATGTCCTTATATTAGAATTCTAAATTTGGGCAGTCTTTTTTTTTTAAATATGAAGTGGTAAAGTAAAAGAGACATACCGAAGAAAGCAGGATGTGCTGGGCATGTAGCAGTACAAATACATGAAATAAAGAACAAGCAACCACTCACTCATCATTATGTGCTTTGTCTGTAAAATGGAGAAAATTGTATTTAATACCTAGAGCATTCCCTGGACTCAAAACTGAATCTAAGTTTCTTTCACCTGGTATGCAACAATATTTGCGTCTATTTCAGAAAAATCCTTCTACAGAATACAGTGAATTCACATTGATTGATTATTCTTTTTTTTGCTTCAAAATTAAAGTCCACAGAAGACTGAATATTATACAGTTTAGGAATCACTGATGGTGTAATCTTACAGATTATGACACAAACATTGCACTTTTTGTGGATCATGTTTTTCTGGTATGTCTTATACTACCCAATATGGACAACTGTCAGCTCCAGATAAAATAGACCACTTTTGCAAAATATTCACAATGGAATTATAGTTTAGTTCCACAGTAAGATTAGATTTTCTCCAGTGGAACTCTCAAGCAATCTAGCTGCTGAAAACACTAAAATTAATAGTTATATATAATTTATATAAAAAATATCTGTTACACAAGAAATATCTAAAAATGTCTTTCACAGTGAGGATTAAGGGAAACTCATATCAGCAAATGGAGAATGGAGACATCAAAACATTTTAAAATATTCATTGCTTATAAGTAATTTCATTGTACATCTATTGTATCTTATTGCCAAGAGAATATGCTGGTCATAGCAAACTCTCTTCCAATAACACAAGAGATGACTTTACACTTGGACATCACCAGATGGTAAATATCAAAATCAGACTAATTATATTTTTGGTAGCCAAATGCAGAGAAGTTCTATACATTGGGTGAGCAAAGAAAGACCAGGAGTTGACTGTGGCTTAGATTATGAAATCCTTATTGGAAAATTCATACTTTAGATTGAAGAATATAGAGAAAGTCACTGGGCTACTCAGGTATGATCAAAGCCAAATCTCTTATGATTATACAATGGAAGTGACAAATAGATTCAAGAGATTAGATTTGATAGAGAGAGTGTCTTAATGAAATATGGATGGAGATCCATAACCTGTACAGTTGGTGGTGATCAAAGCCATCCCAAGAGAAATAAATGCAAAAAGGCAAAATGGTTGTCTGAGGAGGCCTTACAAATATCTGAGAAAAGAATAGAAGTGAAAGGCAATGGAGAAAAGGAAAGATATGCCCATCTGAATGCAGAGTTCCAGAGAATGACAAGGAAGGATAAGGAAGCCTTCCTAAGTGAAAAATGAAAAGAAATAAAGGTAAATAATAGAGATCCCTTCAAGAACATTAGAGATACCTAAAGAACATTTCATGCAAAGATGGACACAAGAAAGAAGGGAAATGATTGTATAACTGACTCAATGTACATGAGTTTGAGCAAACTCCAGGAGATGCTGAAGGACAGGGAAGACTGGCATGCTGCCATCCATAGAATCATAGAGTCACAGAGTTGGACACTCTGAGTGACAGAACTTAATAGCAATATGTGGCTTGTAGCTGCTTTTTTCAAATAGTTTAGTGTTAGAATAGATCACAAATACCTGGAATGTATGATAAAATTTCCCATATTGTGCCAATGTAAGACTTGTCATTCATTTCTTCTGTGCCTGTTCTTGACCTCAGTCTCCTTACCTCAACCCCAGGCAGATACCACCCATTACTGAGATGTGACATTAGATGAAACTGAACTACAAACCTGAGCCTGTATCAATATCTATATAAACTTCTAGCTGGTAGGAAAATCTTTTCTTTGGTCAAACAGTATTCCTTCAACCCCACAGTCCCTTAGTGTCGTAAATATCAAAAAATCAGAACTAATTATTCACTTGGACATCACCAGATGGTAAATATCAAAATCAGACTAATTATATTTTTGGTAGCCAAATGCAGAGAAGTTCTATACATTGGGTGAGCAAAGAAAGACCAGGAGTTGACTGTGGCTTAGATTATGAAATCCTTATTGGAAAATTCATACTTTAGATTGAAGAATATAGAGAAAGTCACTGGGCTACTCAGGTATGATCAAAGCCAAATCTCTTATGATTATACAATGGAAGTGACAAATAGATTCAAGAGATTAGATTTGATAGAGAGAGTGTCTTAATGAAATATGGATGGAGATCCATAACCTGTACAGTTGGTGGTGATCAAAGCCATCCCAAGAGAAATAAATGCAAAAAGGCAAAATGGTTGTCTGAGGAGGCCTTACAAATATCTGAGAAAAGAATAGAAGTGAAAGGCAATGGAGAAAAGGAAAGATATGCCCATCTGAATGCAGAGTTCCAGAGAATGACAAGGAAGGATAAGGAAGCCTTCCTAAGTGAAAAATGAAAAGAAATAAAGGTAAATAATAGAGATCCCTTCAAGAACATTAGAGATACCTAAAGAACATTTCATGCAAAGATGGACACAAGAAAGAAGGGAAATGATTGTATAACTGACTCAATGTACATGAGTTTGAGCAAACTCCAGGAGATGCTGAAGGACAGGGAAGACTGGCATGCTGCCATCCATAGAATCATAGAGTCACAGAGTTGGACACTCTGAGTGACAGAACTTAATAGCAATATGTGGCTTGTAGCTGCTTTTTTCAAATAGTTTAGTGTTAGAATAGATCACAAATACCTGGAATGTATGATAAAATTTCCCATATTGTGCCAATGTAAGACTTGTCATTCATTTCTTCTGTGCCTGTTCTTGACCTCAGTCTCCTTACCTCAACCCCAGGCAGATACCACCCATTACTGAGATGTGACATTAGATGAAACTGAACTACAAACCTGAGCCTGTATCAATATCTATATAAACTTCTAGCTGGTAGGAAAATCTTTTCTTTGGTCAAACAGTATTCCTTTAACTATAATCATAGTGAATCATCCATCCTGTGAATTGATTCTCAGATATCATCAATTTTAACAAAAAAAAGCAGATGAGACTAAATAACTGGTTTACTGTAAGCTGTCTCTAAAGAATAATTCCTTCAATTGTGTGTTGGAAGAGTATACTTGTAAACATTTATTAAACACACTATTACTAAAGGCTAAATATAAAATGAATGTTGTCTTAACAAATATATTAAAGCCCTTAGGTTAGCAAAAGCTTAACTTATTAATTTGATAAAAGAGGTTATTATTTTTTCTAGCTTCCTCCTTGTATCTTCATTTCTCTTTTAGTTCTATCTCCCGTCTCTCCTCTTTTTTTTTTTTTCCATCTCTTTCCCTCTCCCTCTCTCTCTATCTCACTCTCTGTCTTTCTGCCTTTCTGTTTCTCTCTCACCTTTTCTCTCAGTGACATGTCAGTAATTATTTCAGGACCCTCACACACAAGGAATCTGAAGAATGTGCACCTCCATCATAGTGTTGCTTCCTGTGGATCATAACAAAATTTATATCAGTAAGCAGCAACTGGCCAGTTTTGAGGCTGCTTTTGATTGGCATTGTCTTCATGACTGTCAGAGAAGACAGCTTCTGCAATAAATGGATCATCTTGTGTCAGAAAATTTCTTTCTAAAGATTAATAAACTTGGAAATGCCATGAAGAAGGCACTCAGTTGCTGAACTGAACAAATCTGCTTTTCTCACAGTTGTTCTGACATTGACTCTTTTACAGTGTAAAACTACATATTCTTGTGTTTCTATCTACTCTCATAGTTTCTTGCAAGCTTTTTA
This sequence comes from Tragulus kanchil, assembly GCA_022376925.1. Taxonomy (NCBI): domain Eukaryota; kingdom Metazoa; phylum Chordata; class Mammalia; order Artiodactyla; family Tragulidae; genus Tragulus; species Tragulus kanchil. The sequence continues at coordinate 82,975,714 of JAIOJX010000029.1, read as the reverse complement.
ATGGGATAAGGCATTGCGCTTGAGGAGGAAATCTTACTGAAACCAATGAGCAACTCATTAGCTGAGAACTTTGTAGGTGGGTGTGCTCCAGGGCACCAACAGATGGTTTAATTGGGTACAAGATTCCAGAAGGCTCTGAGCAGATTAATAACATTTTTTATCCCCAAACCAGGGTGACCCTAGCCTTACTTAGAGAAGAAAAGTGCTACCTGAATAGAATATGTGATTTAAGGAAAGTGCCCAGAACTTCTATAGCCCTAATTAACTTGACTTGCTCAACTGATAACTGATAGTCCTTCTTGACTTTCTCAACTGATAACTCATAACATTATAACTTTATGGATTCATTCCTGTGACTTCTTAAGTCTTATACCTTGCTGAAATGGAACTTCCCCTGGAGGTTTTAACATGTTAAGTATAAATGGCTATTTAAGTACTTTTCACTTTACTATTTAAGTAAAGTTGTAGCTGGTCTTCCATAGACCCCAGACTAAGACCTTTTACTATAAGCATATTAATAATGACAATGGGTATAGAAAAATAAGCAGGAGTAAACGCATATGCTATAATGAAATATAAGCTTTCCCTCAACTACTGGGTCAAGTCCAATGTTCTGTATTGCTTACGCACCTGTAGTAATGATGACTTAAGTCTTCTGACCCAATGCTTTTTCATTTATGACTATACAGGAGATAGGTTGATGGGAAACCCACATTGGCTAGGAGGAGAGCACTCCTGACACAAGTAAATGAGAATTTACAGACAGTAATACTAACATGCAAACTGACCAAGACAGAGTTCATATAGAGAAGTTTTTATTATTTAAAAATATTTTATATATTTTTCTTTGGCATATATTATGCAGTGTGAGCAGTCATGAGTTTGGGCAATGGTGCAGGACAGGGAAGCCTGCCATCCTGCAGTCCATGGAATTAGAAAGAATCGGGACACAACTGAGTGACTGAATTGAACTGCATACAGGGAATATTTAGGTGGATTCTGATTCTGACACCTTCCATTCAAGGTTTCAGGGCCAAGCCACTGCTGAAGCATCATTTACCTCTTTAAAATTTATTATTCCTAAGTACCTTCTAATGAATTTCATTGATTTGTTCATTGTGTTTATCACACGACCAGTAGGCTATTTGTCTAAGTGTGTTCACACGCATATTGATTTTGAATAGTCTTCTATATCTTTCTTTACGTGAGCAGGCTTGGTGGATTCATCCTCAAATAAATAATTGAAAATGGGTCTATATGTATAGAGAGGATCTATGCAGACACAGACAGTTTATAGGGACAGATGGCCATAACAGAGGAAGAAGACACCTTAAGGAAGTTTGCTAAGGAGAGTCAATATTTATACATTAAGCGGTGTGAATAATAGTCACACTTCTATAGTGCTTATGAGAATCTAGGTATCATTTTACATGTTATAAGTATAAATTTACTTATCACTTACAAGAGTCCTAAGACATAAATACTATTTTTATTCTCATTTCACATATGAGGAAATTGAGGCACAGAGAGGCCACTTCTTTCTAAAGTCATATAGTATTCCTGCCCTTCAGTCATAAACTGAATGATCGAGGAAACAAAAATTCAATAGGTAGTTTAAGATCAAAGAATATTTCCCCTATCCTATCCAAATAATATTTTGGAAAAAGAGAGATAGGAAAACCTAGTTGAATTTATCTAACTTGATAACTTTCATTCGGACCAAAAGAGGGAGTAGTCTGTGGAACATTTTACTGGATGAAGCTGGTGGAGTTGGTTTAAGTAAGGAGGGGAGCACTTGATCAGAGGAGAGCATTCCTGTGCCTAAGAGACTGACTGAATAGATTTAATGGTCATAAATTCCAGCTAAGACGTGAGTACAGAGAGAGGAAAAACAAGATAAAAGCAAAGAATATGGGGAATTCTGAGGACTCTCTGAGGAAGCCTATCAAAACAAAGAGTGCCCAAGTGATGATACAGTTCTTAATCTACTGACCCATTCACAATTCAATAACATTGTGTGAAATCAGTCTTGTGTATATGGTTCTTGTTCTTTAATCACTAAGTTGTGTCTGACTCTTTGCGACCTTATGGACTGTAGCCTGCCAGTCTCCTCTTTCCGTGGAATTCTTCAGGCATTAATACTGGAGTAGGTTGTCATTTGCTTCTTCAGGGGATCTTCTCAAACCCATGTCTCCTACATTGTTGGGTAGATTCTTTACCATTGAGCCACAGGGGAATCATGTGTACATGGAATAAACATATTAAAACCACCTCAACTCACAAATAACTGTATATTTACTCATTTTGTTTGTGTTTTTGGTTCTTCCCTAAACATTAAAATCAAGCAGTAATATTTGTCATTTAGAATCTTGCTCCCCAGTTATTGCATTATTGATTCATTTGTTAATCTATGTGATTTGGGTTGGCATTAACAGTTGAGATCTGTTTATAATTGTATTGAGACTTTGTAATGTACTTTCATGTAGGTTAAATTGTCTCTACCTTCACAATGGTAAAAAGAAAAAAAAACTTATCACTTACAAGAGTCCTAAGACATAAATACTATTTTTATTCTCATTTCACATATGAGGAAATTGAGGCACAGAGAGGCCACTTCTTTCTAAAGTCATATAGTATTCCTGCCCTTCAGTCATAAACTGAATGATCGAGGAAACAAAAATTCAATAGGTAGTTTAAGATCAAAGAATATTTCCCCTATCCTATCCAAATAATATTTTGGAAAAAGAGAGATAGGAAAACCTAGTTGAATTTATCTAACTTGATAACTTTCATTCGGACCAAAAGAGGGAGTAGTCTGTGGAACATTTTACTGGATGAAGCTGGTGGAGTTGGTTTAAGTAAGGAGGGGAGCACTTGATCAGAGGAGAGCATTCCTGTGCCTAAGAGACTGACTGAATAGATTTAATGGTCATAAATTCCAGCTAAGACGTGAGTACAGAGAGAGGAAAAACAAGATAAAAGCAAAGAATATGGGGAATTCTGAGGACTCTCTGAGGAAGCCTATCAAAACAAAGAGTGCCCAAGTGATGATACAGTTCTTAATCTACTGACCCATTCACAATTCAATAACATTGTGTGAAATCAGTCTTGTGTATATGGTTCTTGTTCTTTAATCACTAAGTTGTGTCTGACTCTTTGCGACCTTATGGACTGTAGCCTGCCAGTCTCCTCTTTCCGTGGAATTCTTCAGGCATTAATACTGGAGTAGGTTGTCATTTGCTTCTTCAGGGGATCTTCTCAAACCCATGTCTCCTACATTGTTGGGTAGATTCTTTACCATTGAGCCACAGGGGAATCATGTGTACATGGAATAAACATATTAAAACCACCTCAACTCACAAATAACTGTATATTTACTCATTTTGTTTGTGTTTTTGGTTCTTCCCTAAACATTAAAATCAAGCAGTAATATTTGTCATTTAGAATCTTGCTCCCCAGTTATTGCATTATTGATTCATTTGTTAATCTATGTGATTTGGGTTGGCATTAACAGTTGAGATCTGTTTATAATTGTATTGAGACTTTGTAATGTACTTTCATGTAGGTTAAATTGTCTCTACCTTCACAATGGTAAAAAGAAAAAAAAAACAATTATTTTCCTTATTTTTGCATTTAATATGTAGAAATGGAGATTTGGAAGGGAACCAAATCCTATACTCACTCTGTTCCAGTAAATAAGCAAGACATTTTTTTACTAATTTTTTTGTTTTTTTTGGCCACTTCTATTGGTCTTTCATTTATTTATATTCATCAATTTTTGTTCTTTGGCCTGTGTGGGCCTCCCATTGCAGTGGCCTCTGTTGTTGCAGAGCACCAGCTCTGGGCACATGTGCTCCAGAGCTCTGGCTCGGTAATTGGACACATATGTCCAGCCGCTCCAAGGCATGGGGGATCTTCCCAGGCCAGGGATCAAACCAGCACCCCTTGCACTGCAAGGTGGTGTCCTTAGCCACTGGACCACCAGGTAAGTCCTAAGCAAGATTTTATATGCTTTTATCCCTCACAGCAAATCTTTAAGAGTGAGGTGTTTTCTCCAGAGACAGAGGCCCCATGTTTGTCCTTTATGCCCTTAATACACACTAGCTGATCATACAATAGCTGGTGAAATCAGAAGTGTAAAAAGGGGCTGATTCCAGCTTATGTTTTTAATTACCTCATATTTGAAAATTTTATAGGAAGATAGAGTTCTGATTACTTTATAAGCGCTCTCTAGGAGTATCAAGCACATTGAAACAAAATCATAAATTCCTAAGAACTCCAATCAATGAAGCAAAGAGCAGCTGAAATAAACATTTTCAATCACCAAATGCAGTTCAGGACTTTTTCATTATGCATTGATTTTGCAATGTAAGATGTGAAAATGTTGAGATTTAGATAGTCTATTTTTATTTATTTTCAAAAGTCCATGTATGTGTATATGCATGTATGTATGTATTTAATTAAAATGTAGTTGATTTCCAGTATCATATTAGTTTCAGATTTATAACATAGCAAACTTGCTATAGATTACACTCCATTTAAAATCACCACAAAATAATGCCTATATTTCCTTGTAGCCCTTTAAAATTTTTTTCCCTTTTACTCATACATCCTCAAGATCTTATAATTGTATTGAGACTTTGTAATGTACTTTCATGTAGGTTAAATTGTCTCTACCTTCACAATGGTAAAAAGAAAAAAAAAACAATTATTTTCCTTATTTTTGCATTTAATATGTAGAAATGGAGATTTGGAAGGGAACCAAATCCTATACTCACTCTGTTCCAGTAAATAAGCAAGACATTTTTTTACTAATTTTTTTGTTTTTTTTGGCCACTTCTATTGGTCTTTCATTTATTTATATTCATCAATTTTTGTTCTTTGGCCTGTGTGGGCCTCCCATTGCAGTGGCCTCTGTTGTTGCAGAGCACCAGCTCTGGGCACATGTGCTCCAGAGCTCTGGCTCGGTAATTGGACACATATGTCCAGCCGCTCCAAGGCATGGGGGATCTTCCCAGGCCAGGGATCAAACCAGCACCCCTTGCACTGCAAGGTGGTGTCCTTAGCCACTGGACCACCAGGTAAGTCCTAAGCAAGATTTTATATGCTTTTATCCCTCACAGCAAATCTTTAAGAGTGAGGTGTTTTCTCCAGAGACAGAGGCCCCATGTTTGTCCTTTATGCCCTTAATACACACTAGCTGATCATACAATAGCTGGTGAAATCAGAAGTGTAAAAAGGGGCTGATTCCAGCTTATGTTTTTAATTACCTCATATTTGAAAATTTTATAGGAAGATAGAGTTCTGATTACTTTATAAGCGCTCTCTAGGAGTATCAAGCACATTGAAACAAAATCATAAATTCCTAAGAACTCCAATCAATGAAGCAAAGAGCAGCTGAAATAAACATTTTCAATCACCAAATGCAGTTCAGGACTTTTTCATTATGCATTGATTTTGCAATGTAAGATGTGAAAATGTTGAGATTTAGATAGTCTATTTTTATTTATTTTCAAAAGTCCATGTATGTGTATATGCATGTATGTATGTATTTAATTAAAATGTAGTTGATTTCCAGTATCATATTAGTTTCAGATTTATAACATAGCAAACTTGCTATAGATTACACTCCATTTAAAATCACCACAAAATAATGCCTATATTTCCTTGTAGCATATCCATTTTAAAACAGTGTTTTCTTTACATCTCAATCCTCCATACTCATACATGTCTCTCAAGTACCTCTTCCCTCTGGTAATCACCAGCCTGTTCTTTGCACTAGTAGCCTGTTTCTGTCCTGCTATATTCATTCATCTGTATGGTTTTTTAAATTCTAAATATAAGTGAAAACACATGTATTTGACTTTCTCTGTCTGACCTATTTCATGAAGGATAAGATAATATCATCCAATTCCAACCATGGTGTTGCAAATATAAATATTTTATCATTTTTATGACAGTAATATTCCATTATATGTGTATATATTTGTAGTTACTATGTATTAGAACTGGCTTTTTTAGAGTTTTATGTAAGAACAAATATATAGTGCTTATGCTTGATGTCTGTCTTTCTTTCTTAGAATAATGACTTTCATATTCACCCAGGTGCTTTGAGTATTGAGATGTTTTGGGAGACTGAATATCATTCTATTTTACAGTCATACTACTATTTATTCATGCATTTACCTATTTTGCATCTGACTTTTTACATCATTTTAAGTTGAAATAAATATTCTATGCGTATTAATGTTCAAACTTTGTGTGGTCAAATTGGTCTGCTATTTATCTTGTTTAAATATGTAAGAATGGAATTCCTGAAACACGATGTTTAATAAAACAGATATTTAATTTTGAAACAGTGCAAAAATATTTTCCAAAGTAATTATACCTTCCTTAATAGTATTTGAAATTAACAAACTCTCATTTTATCAATTCTTTTGGAATTTTTTTTCTTTCTTTTTTTTTTTTATTCATTTTGTTTTCTTGTGGATTAATTTTACCCTTAGAATTTAGTTTTACCTGGATCATGTTTTTTTTTTTTTTTTTTACTTTTTTGCAATGTAAGATGTGAAAATGTTGAGATTTAGATAGTCTATTTTTATTTATTTTCAAAAGTCCATGTATGTGTATATGCATGTATGTATGTATTTAATTAAAATGTAGTTGATTTCCAGTATCATATTAGTTTCAGATTTATAACATAGCAAACTTGCTATAGATTACACTCCATTTAAAATCACCACAAAATAATGCCTATATTTCCTTGTAGCATATCCATTTTAAAACAGTGTTTTCTTTACATCTCAATCCTCCATACTCATACATGTCTCTCAAGTACCTCTTCCCTCTGGTAATCACCAGCCTGTTCTTTGCACTAGTAGCCTGTTTCTGTCCTGCTATATTCATTCATCTGTATGGTTTTTTAAATTCTAAATATAAGTGAAAACACATGTATTTGACTTTCTCTGTCTGACCTATTTCATGAAGGATAAGATAATATCATCCAATTCCAACCATGGTGTTGCAAATATAAATATTTTATCATTTTTATGACAGTAATATTCCATTATATGTGTATATATTTGTAGTTACTATGTATTAGAACTGGCTTTTTTAGAGTTTTATGTAAGAACAAATATATAGTGCTTATGCTTGATGTCTGTCTTTCTTTCTTAGAATAATGACTTTCATATTCACCCAGGTGCTTTGAGTATTGAGATGTTTTGGGAGACTGAATATCATTCTATTTTACAGTCATACTACTATTTATTCATGCATTTACCTATTTTGCATCTGACTTTTTACATCATTTTAAGTTGAAATAAATATTCTATGCGTATTAATGTTCAAACTTTGTGTGGTCAAATTGGTCTGCTATTTATCTTGTTTAAATATGTAAGAATGGAATTCCTGAAACACGATGTTTAATAAAACAGATATTTAATTTTGAAACAGTGCAAAAATATTTTCCAAAGTAATTATACCTTCCTTAATAGTATTTGAAATTAACAAACTCTCATTTTATCAATTCTTTTGGAATTTTTTTTCTTTCTTTTTTTTTTTTATTCATTTTGTTTTTCTTGTGGATTAATTTTTACCCTTAGAAATGTTCAGTCATGATGTATTATCATCTCTTGTGTTTCTGGATCATGTTTATTAATATTTTAAAATTATGTTCATGAGAAATATTGTTGTGTAGTTTTTTGTTTTGTTGTTTTATGGGACTGCTTGCTACTATGGCTTAGTTACATCAGTACTGTCTGACATTGTGTGACCACATGGACTGCAGCTGCTTCGCTCCTTGGTCCATGGAATTCTCCAGGCAAGAATACCAGAGTGGGTTGTCATGCTCTCCTCCAGGAGGATCTTCCTAACCCAGGGATGGAACCCAGGTCTCTTGCATTGCAGGCAGATACTTCACCAGTGAGCCATCAGGGAAGCTATATATATATATGTATATATATAAAATATAAATTCCTTAATGAACTTCCAGCTGATTTTTATATTTTAGAGGAGATATAATATTAATAGAAATGTCAGGCTGAATATTGTTGTTCGTCTATTTTTTCTTAAATTTAATTATAATTAAAATTAATAAGAAACTTGAAATTGATTTAAAATGTAAATTAACCATATATTTAAATGATCAGATTAATTTTAATGTGTTAAATATTAATGCCAATTACTGAGAAACAAATATTGAAATCTCCAAATACAATTGGTGGTATGCTTCTTAATAATTTCTGTTTGGTCAGTTTATGTTCTATGTATTTGGTAATGGTCTATGACTGTGTGCCTATGCATTTAGACTATATATTTTGCATGAATTAATTATCATTAAAATATCTTTTTTCCTTCATAGTATCTCTTTTCCTAAAGTCTATTGTATGATATCAATGCATTAACTTATATTTTCCTAGAATTATGCATGTTTGTCTTTTTGTAATCTTTTACATGGTAAGAGTGTCCCCAAAATGATAAGAGGCAAACTATGCATGCTCAGTCATACCCAAATCTTAAGGGCTGTATCCTACTAGGTTTCTCTCTCTATAGGATTTTCCAGGCAATATTACTGGATTTCACTGTGTTTTCTACTCCAGAAATAGTAGGACGCTTCATGAATTTGGGTCCATTTCCTAGTATCTGGAACCTATGACTATAATATTAATAATTTGTGATGACAAAGATTTGATTAAGGATCTTGAAACTAGGAGAGTGGCTTAGATTATCCAGGTCAGTCCAGTGAAATCACAAGACACCTTTTAAAACGGGCACAAGGACATCTAATTCAAAAAAAAAAAAGATAAGTAAATGGAAACAGACGTTGAATCAACATGCTTTGTACAAGGAAGAAAGGAAGTAAACAAGAAACATAAGTAGACTTTAGAAGCTGCAGAAAGCAAAAGTAAAGATGTTCTAAATAAAAAGTGCAAAAGAAAAGGTGCAGTCCGAGTGGGTTGTCATGCTCTCCTCCAGGAGGATCTTCCTAACCCAGGGATGGAACCCAGGTCTCTTGCATTGCAGGCAGATACTTCACCAGTGAGCCATCAGGGAAGCTATATATATATATGTATATATATAAAATATAAATTCCTTAATGAACTTCCAGCTGATTTTTATATTTTAGAGGAGATATAATATTAATAGAAATGTCAGGCTGAATATTGTTGTTCGTCTATTTTTTCTTAAATTTAATTATAATTAAAATTAATAAGAAACTTGAAATTGATTTAAAATGTAAATTAACCATATATTTAAATGATCAGATTAATTTTAATGTGTTAAATATTAATGCCAATTACTGAGAAACAAATATTGAAATCTCCAAATACAATTGGTGGTATGCTTCTTAATAATTTCTGTTTGGTCAGTTTATGTTCTATGTATTTGGTAATGGTCTATGACTGTGTGCCTATGCATTTAGACTATATATTTTGCATGAATTAATTATCATTAAAATATCTTTTTTCCTTCATAGTATCTCTTTTCCTAAAGTCTATTGTATGATATCAATGCATTAACTTATATTTTCCTAGAATTATGCATGTTTGTCTTTTTGTAATCTTTTACATGGTAAGAGTGTCCCCAAAATGATAAGAGGCAAACTATGCATGCTCAGTCATACCCAAATCTTAAGGGCTGTATCCTACTAGGTTTCTCTCTCTATAGGATTTTCCAGGCAATATTACTGGATTTCACTGTGTTTTCTACTCCAGAAATAGTAGGACGCTTCATGAATTTGGGTCCATTTCCTAGTATCTGGAACCTATGACTATAATATTAATAATTTGTGATGACAAAGATTTGATTAAGGATCTTGAAACTAGGAGAGTGGCTTAGATTATCCAGGTCAGTCCAGTGAAATCACAAGACACCTTTTAAAACGGGCACAAGGACATCTAATTCAAAAAAAAAAAAAAAAGATAAGTAAATGGAAACAGACGTTGAATCAACATGCTTTGTACAAGGAAGAAAGGGAAGTAAACAAGAAACATAAGTAGACTTTAGAAGCTGCAGAAAGCAAAAGTAAAGATGTTCTAAATAAAAAGTGCAAAAGAAAACTTGTGAAGGAAAATAAGAAAAGATACGTTTGATGCTATGATCATTAAATACCTTCATTCAATTATTTGTTGGTGTTAAAATTAAATGGTTTCATTCAATTCATTATATAAAGAAAAATGACTCCAAAAGGATATACAGGAATACTTTATTTTATTATCTTTTAATTTTGGGACTTTATAGATACTACATTAAAAAAAAATCCCCCATCATGCCTCTCTTATTTTTATATTTATTTTAATCAATCTATTATTCTTTGTCATGTGTAGGTCTCCCATTGCAGTGGCCTTTGTGCTCTAGAGCACCGGCTCACAACTGGACACACTGATCCAGCTGCTCCCCAGCACTTGGGATCTTCCAGGGCCAGGGATCAGAACAGTGCCCCTTGTACCACAAGGCAGACCCATACATTTATTTAATTTGAAGATTTGTGATCACTCTGCTTCAACAAGTCTATCAGCTCCATTTGTACAACCCCATTTGTTCACTTCTTCTCTCTTTGTCACATTATAGTAATTCCCATTTAGCTCAATCTTTTTCCTATTATAATTGTTATGGTGATCTATTACTAGTGATTTTTATTTATTTATTGTAATTATTGTGGGACACCACAAATTAACTTATGTATTATGACAAACTTAATGAGACTCATGTTCCAACTGCTCCACAGTTTTACCCCATCTCTCTCCCTTCTGTTGGGTCTGTCTGTCCCCTAAAATACAATAATACTGCAATTATGTCACTTAATAACCCTTCAATAACCTTGGCATGTTCAAGGGAAACAGTCATATATCTTTCATTCATTTTAAATCAAGTGATTAAGCTTAGTAAAGAAAGCATGTCAGAAGCCAAGATAAGCTGAAAGCTAGACCCATTATGATAAATAATTAACCAGGTTGTGAATACAAAGGAAATGTTCTTGAAGGAAGTTTAAAGTGTTATTTCAGTGGACGGATGGATGGTAAGAAGACAAAACAGGGGCTTCCCTGGTGGTCCAGTGGGTAAGGACACCGCCTTGTAGTGCAAGGGGCGCCGGTTCGACCAGTGGCATGGGAAGATCCCACGTGCCGCGGAGCGGCTGGACTGATATGTCCAATTACCGAACCAGAGCTCTGGAGCACATGTGCTCAGAGCCGGTGCTCTGCAACAACAGAGACCACTGCGATGGGAGGCCCACAAGGGCCAAAAAAAAAAAGAAAAGAAGGCAAAACAGCTTTGTTGCTTATATGAAAGATGTGTTTTAGGGGCCTGTGTAGATCAAATTGGTCATAACAATGCCTTAAAGCAGAACACAGGATTAACTCAGAGCAAAGCTCTCATTTTGTTTAATTTTATGAATGATGAGAGAGGTGAAAAAGCTGAAGAAAATAAAATAAAACAAACCTAGCAGAAGTTGATCCATAAGATTTAAGGAAAGAAACTGTCCCCATAACATAAAAGTGCAAGCAGAACAGAAGATGCTAATGGAGTAATTGCAGCAATGTATCCAGAAGATCTGACTGTGATAATTGATGAAAGTGACCACACTAGACAACAGATGTTCAGTGTAAATCGAACAGCTTTCTGTTGGAAGTAGATGTCACACTCATAGCTAGAGAAGAAAGGTCAATTCCTAGCTTCAAAACCAAAGCACAGGCTGATTCTCATGTTAGGGGTTCATGCAGATGGTGATTATAAGTGGAAGCCAATGCTTAGATGACACTGCAAAAATTCTAGGGTCCTTAAGAATTCTGTTAAATCTATTCTGCTTCTGCTCTATAAATGGAACAACAAAACCTGGATGATAGCATAGCTATTTACAACATGATTCCCTGAATATTTTAAATCTATTGCTGAGACCTACTGCTCAACAGCAAAGGTAATTTTCAAAATAATACTTCTCATTGACAATACATTCAAGAGCTCTGCTGAAGATGTACAATAAGATTAATGTTGTTTTCAAGTCTACTAACATGATATCCATTTTGGAAACCATGGATTAAAAGGTAATTTAAGCTTTCCAGTCTCATTCATCAAGAAATACATTTTGTAAGGCTATCATTGCCATAGATAGTGATTCCTCTGATGTATTGCGTAAAACAATTTGAATCTTTCTGAAACAGATTCACCAATCTAAATGCCATTAATATCATTCATGATCGTGAGAAGGGTCAAAATAGCAACATTAAAAAGAGTTAGGTAGGGCTTCCCTGGTGGTCCAGTGGGTAAGGACACCACCTTGCAGTGCAAGGGGCACCGGTTCAATCTTTGGCCTGGGAAGATTCCACGTGCCGCAGAGCGGCTGGACCGACGTGTCCAATTACCGAGCCGGAGCTCTGGAGCGCATGTGCCCAGAGCTGATGCTCTGCAACAATGGATTCCACCGTGATGGGAGGCCCACACGGGCCAAAGAACAAAGATGGATGAAACTAGACAAATGAAAGACCAGTGGAAGTGGCCCACCCATCCCTTCTCACCCCCCATCCCCCGCCAAAATAAATAAATAAAAATATTTAAAAAATATTTAAAAAAAAAGTTAGTTAACAGTTTATACCAATCTTCATGGATGCCACATGCAAAATGCCAATCTGGATGAAGCACAAGCTGGACTCAAGATTACCAGGAGAAATATCAACAATCTCAGGTATGCATATGACACCACCCTTATGGCAGATCAAACATTTTGATGAAAGTGAAAGAGGAGAGTGAAAAGGCTGGACTAAAACTTCACATTCAAAAAAGGAAGATCAGGGCTTCTCTGGTGGTCCAGTGGGTAAGGACACCGCCTTGCAGTGCAAGGGGCACCGGTTCAATCCCTGGCCTGGGAAGATTCCACGTGCCGTGGAGTGGCTGGACCCACGTGTCCAATTACCGAGCCGGAGCTCTGGAGCGCATGAGCCCAGAGCTGATGCTCTGCAACAATGGATTCCACCGTGATGGGAGGCCCACACGGGCCAAAGAACAAAGATGGATGAAACTAGACAAATGAAAGACCAGTGGAAGTGGCCCACCCATCCCTTCTCACCCCCCATCCCCCGCCAAAATAAATAAATAAAAATATTTAAAAAATATTTAAAAAAAAAGTTAGTTAACAGTTTATACCAATCTTCATGGATGCCACATGCAAAATGCCAATCTGGATGAAGCACAAGCTGGACTCAAGATTACCAGGAGAAATATCAACAATCTCAGGTATGCATATGACACCACCCTTATGGCAGATCAAACATTTTGATGAAAGTGAAAGAGGAGAGTGAAAAGGCTGGACTAAAACTTCACATTCAAAAAAGGAAGATCAGGGCTTCCCTGGTGGTCCAGTGGGTAAGGACACCACCTTGCAGTGCAAGGGGCGCCGGTTCAATCCCTGGCCTGGGAAGATCCCACATGCCACGGAGTGGCTGGACCCATGTGTCCAATTACCAAGCTGGAGCTCTGGAGCGCATGTGCCCAGAGCCGGTGCTCTGCAACAACAGAGGCCACCGCGAAGGGAGACCCACACAGGTCAAAGAACAAAGATGGATGAAAATAGACAAATGAAAGACCAATAGAAGTAGCCCACCTGCTCCCCTCCATCCCCACCCCACCTCCACCCCAAAATAAATAAATAAATAAATCTTTTTTTTTTTTTTTTAAAAAAAGGATGATCACAATGTTTGCTCTCATCACTCATGACAAATTGATGGGCAAACAATGTGAACAGTAACAGACTTTATTTTCTTGGTTTCCCAAATCACTATGAATGGTGACTGCAGCCATGAAATTAAAAGACTTGCTCCTTGCAAGAAAAACTGTGACAAACTTAGAAACTGTATTAAAAAAAATGAAGTGTATCACTTTGCTGGCAAGTCTGTATAGTCAAAGCTATGGTATTCCCAGTAGTCATGCATGAATGTAAGAGTTGGACCATAAAGAAGGCTGAGGGCCGAAAAATTGAAACCTTTGAACTGTGGTGTTGGGGAAGGAGTCCCTTGGAATGAAAGGAAATCAAGGCAGTCACTTCTAAAGGAAATCAACCCTAAATATTCACTGGACAGAATGATGCTGATGCTGAAGTTCCAAAATTTGGGGCACCTGATGGCAAGAGAGAATTCATTGGAAAAGAGCCTGAAGTTGGAAAAGAATAGACAAAAGGAGAAAGGGATAGCAGAGGACAAGATGTTTGGATGGCATCAATGAGTCAATGGACATAGTTTGAGCAAAACTCTGGGAGATGGTGAAGGGCAGGGAAGGCCTGATGTGTTGCAGTCTCTCCCAGAGTTTGCTCAAACTATGTCCATGCATTATAGTGGCAATATAGTGGCATTATAGTATAGTGTCAATAAGATTTCTATACTGGGAAATAAAATTGTGTGACTTTCTTTATGGCAAAATATACTTTATTGCGATGATCTAGAACTGAACATACAAAGTTTTTGAGGTATGCATGTGCTTTCACTATTAAATTTGATACAGGATTAACATTTGAAAAGTTAAAGATCGCTTACAAATGTAAAAGAAAAAGTAAGAATATCAGTGAAGAGCAAATGTCAACAGAAGCTGAAAACTGAAGATATGAGGGAAACAATGGTAAATTTAAATTATATGATGTTTATTTTGTGTGTCAACTTGAGTGCCCATGGAGTGCCCAAATTAAATGTTTTTTTTTCTGGATGTGTCTATGAAATATTTCTCAATGAGGTCAGCATTTAAACTGGCAGGTTTATCAGACTGCCTTCCCTATAGTGAGTGGTTATGATTCAATCTATTGATAGGTTGAACAGAATAAAAACTGAGAAAAAGGAATTCACTACTTTTGTTTTCTGCTTGTCCGACTGAGTTGAGACTTATCTTTTCTGACCCGTAAACTAGAATTTACACTGAACATAACAGACTTTATTTTCTTGGTTTCCCAAATCACTATGAATGGTGACTGCAGCCATGAAATTAAAAGACTTGCTCCTTGCAAGAAAAACTGTGACAAACTTAGAAACTGTATTAAAAAAAATGAAGTGTATCACTTTGCTGGCAAGTCTGTATAGTCAAAGCTATGGTATTCCCAGTAGTCATGCATGAATGTAAGAGTTGGACCATAAAGAAGGCTGAGGGCCGAAAAATTGAAACCTTTGAACTGTGGTGTTGGGGAAGGAGTCCCTTGGAATGAAAGGAAATCAAGGCAGTCACTTCTAAAGGAAATCAACCCTAAATATTCACTGGACAGAATGATGCTGATGCTGAAGTTCCAAAATTTGGGGCACCTGATGGAAAGAGAGAATTCATTGGAAAAGAGCCTGAAGTTGGAAAAGAATAGACAAAAGGAGAAAGGGATAGCAGAGGACAAGATGTTTGGATGGCATCAATGAGTCAATGGACATAGTTTGAGCAAAACTCTGGGAGATGGTGAAGGGCAGGGAAGGCCTGATGTGTTGCAGTCTCTCCCAGAGTTTGCTCAAACTATGTCCATGCATTATAGTGGCAATATAGTGGCATTATAGTATAGTGTCAATAAGATTTCTATACTGGGAAATAAAATTGTGTGACTTTCTTTATGGCAAAATATACTTTATTGCGATGATCTAGAACTGAACATACAAAGTTTTTGAGGTATGCATGTGCTTTCACTATTAAATTTGATACAGGATTAACATTTGAAAAGTTAAAGATCGCTTACAAATGTAAAAGAAAAAGTAAGAATATCAGTGAAGAGCAAATGTCAACAGAAGCTGAAAACTGAAGATATGAGGGAAACAATGGTAAATTTAAATTATATGATGTTTATTTTGTGTGTCAACTTGAGTGCCCATGGAGTGCCCAAATTAAATGTTTTTTTTTCTGGATGTGTCTATGAAATATTTCTCAATGAGGTCAGCATTTAAACTGGCAGGTTTATCAGACTGCCTTCCCTATAGTGAGTGGTTATGATTCAATCTATTGATAGGTTGAACAGAATAAAAACTGAGAAAAAGGAATTCACTACTTTTGTTTTCTGCTTGTCCGACTGAGTTGAGACTTATCTTTTCTGACCCGTAAACTAGAATTTACACGACTGTCTCTCCTGGTTCAGGACTTTGAACTTAGACTGTATTACACCATCACATTATATCTGGATCTCCATATTTTAAATTGATACAGAAAACAAGCCTTCATTTGCTAGAAGAGACAAGTTGGGTGAATAAGAAATATAGATGATAAGAGGTACAAGTTTCCTGGTATAAAAAGATGTCACAAAGATGTAATGTACAGGATACAAATATAGCCAATAAAATTTTAATAATTTTGTGTGGTGACAAATTCTTAATAGACTTATCTAATTGTGGTGACAATTTCATAATGTGTAAAAATGTTGGATCAGTATGTTGTATATGTGAAACTAATAATATGGCATGTCAATTATAGAGGGATCTTCCCTGGTGGTCAAGTGGGTAAGGATACTGCCTTGTAGTGCAAGGGATGCCAACTCCATCCCTGGCCTGATCAGATGTGTACAACTACCAATTAGGGAGTTGGAGCTCTGGAGCACATGCACCCAGAGCTGGTTCTCTGCAATGAGAGAGACCACTGCAATGGGAGACCCACACAGGCCAAAGAACAAAGATAAATAAATGAAAGATCAATAGAAGTGACCATTAAAAAAAAAAATTAAAAGGGTAGCGTAGTAATCTATGGCTTCTATTGTTTTTTTTTTTTTTTTTTTTTAAATTCTCCTCACTGTTTGAAGTGCAGATAAAATGCCTGGTGATTTAGAATGATTTTTGTTCATGAGAAAACTATAAAGAGAATTTCAGAGACATTTGACAACTTTGTGAAAATGAATTAAAACTGCCAACCTTCCGAAATCTTGTTGGTTGTTAATTGGAGCAAACATAAGCTTTTCTAAAACAACAAACTAATGTAGAATGAGATATGTTTATAAAGTCTAGCCTGGAATCAGCACATAGGACAACTGGAATTACCGAGCTCTGCTATTTTATCACACTAAAATGAAAGTACAGCAATGGAAAGATCATGTGTTTGGGAGATATAAACTGTGTGTTCAAATTTCTTTCTTTTCAATTTCTGTCTAAGCAACTTCATGAAAGCCACATAAGACACTTCTGCTTCAGTATCTTCATCCGTATTATTAGAATATTATATCCTTACATATTTGAGATTTAATAGAAATAACACACTAAAGTTTAAACTGTATCAAGAAAACAATAGAAAATAAACAAAAAAATTGACTCTGCACCCGAAAATAAGCCTTAGGATAGTTACCTAAGGTAAGATTCAGGCAGACAGTGAGGCAATGACCCTTTTCAAATTGTGCTGTAGAAGTTAACCCACCATATGTCATTACAGATGGTATACTGGCAGGAAGGAGCTGTGATATTTCAGATGACAAAATAGAGTCAAAAGCACTTTATGGGGGTAACATGAAGGTCTATAAACTTGCAATGAAATTAGATATAATTACTTACAAAGTGTTTTGATCCAGTTTCTTTAAAGATCAACCACATAAGGCTGAAAAAGGAGAAATTCACTTGAAAAATTTTGATCCAAAATGCTTACATTTTTACTGACCATGATATCAGGTTCAACTCATAAAATTGTGCATGTGAATGGAGTGAGCTCAAGGTGGTAAACTACAGCTTCAAGTTTGCTTCTTTTTGCTTTGAGAATCTTCTAAAATGATAATAAAAATACATGCATAAAAACAAATGAGAGAGAAGATAGAATATCTGTAATTGGGTAATTCCTGCCTATTTATGTGTAAATTAGGTAGATTCAGGAAACTAGAGACTAGTATCCCTAAGTGACCCTTGCAGTGGAGGAGTGAGCTTCTCTGAAGGATCAGCAGAATAACAAAAAAGATGGCAGAAAATGAGGAAGTGAAAATGGAAGCTGTTATAAGGGTTTGGTTGAAAATTAAATTTAACTGCCAACCTTCCGAAATCTTGTTGGTTGTTAATTGGAGCAAACATAAGCTTTTCTAAAACAACAAACTAATGTAGAATGAGATATGTTTATAAAGTCTAGCCTGGAATCAGCACATAGGACAACTGGAATTACCGAGCTCTGCTATTTTATCACACTAAAATGAAAGTACAGCAATGGAAAGATCATGTGTTTGGGAGATATAAACTGTGTGTTCAAATTTCTTTCTTTTCAATTTCTGTCTAAGCAACTTCATGAAAGCCACATAAGACACTTCTGCTTCAGTATCTTCATCCGTATTATTAGAATATTATATCCTTACATATTTGAGATTTAATAGAAATAACACACTAAAGTTTAAACTGTATCAAGAAAACAATAGAAAATAAACAAAAAAATTGACTCTGCACCCGAAAATAAGCCTTAGGATAGTTACCTAAGGTAAGATTCAGGCAGACAGTGAGGCAATGACCCTTTTCAAATTGTGCTGTAGAAGTTAACCCACCATATGTCATTACAGATGGTATACTGGCAGGAAGGAGCTGTGATATTTCAGATGACAAAATAGAGTCAAAAGCACTTTATGGGGGTAACATGAAGGTCTATAAACTTGCAATGAAATTAGATATAATTACTTACAAAGTGTTTTGATCCAGTTTCTTTAAAGATCAACCACATAAGGCTGAAAAAGGAGAAATTCACTTGAAAAATTTTGATCCAAAATGCTTACATTTTACTGACCATGATATCAGGTTCAACTCATAAAATTGTGCATGTGAATGGAGTGAGCTCAAGGTGGTAAACTACAGCTTCAAGTTTGCTTCTTTTTGCTTTGAGAATCTTCTAAAATGATAATAAAAATACATGCATAAAAACAAATGAGAGAGAAGATAGAATATCTGTAATTGGGTAATTCCTGCCTATTTATGTGTAAATTAGGTAGATTCAGGAAACTAGAGACTAGTATCCCTAAGTGACCCTTGCAGTGGAGGAGTGAGCTTCTCTGAAGGATCAGCAGAATAACAAAAAAGATGGCAGAAAATGAGGAAGTGAAAATGGAAGCTGTTATAAGGGTTTGGTTGAATACTTATTAAATTAATCTACCAGTCCCTATAACTACATTATTTTGTTAACTCTACCATTTCCTCACCCATTTGTAAAAGGAATAAAAGAGAACCATAGCATTATAGTGCCATATATTATCAAATACAGGCCAATATTTAAAGAAAAAACTGTTAGAAACAATTAGAGCTTTAAAAGTGAAATTTGGACTCCTAGAGAAAGGTGAACCCATGCTAGAATTTGGTCATCTCCAGTCTGAAGATGAGGTCTCTACTTTTAACTCTGAAATAAATATTTTCAAGTTCAAACGACACAAATTCTAAGACAACACAATAAAAGTTCCCTGTTATGTGAGTGTCTTGAAAAAAATAAACATAATTACATGCACAGAATTGTATAGATACAAGAAAAGTAGTTATCTTATTTTTTTTTTTATAGTATAATCAGTGCCATTTCAAAAGTCTCTTTGTTTCCTGGTAGTTAAAAAAATCTATGTTTTATGGTGAAATAAGGAAAAAATATACACATGTTCATATACAATTTATAATAAAGGAAAAAACATGAATGCAGTGTGTACCTGCTATGTTGTTTCAGTCATCTCCAACTGTTTTTGACCCTATGGACTGCAGACTGCCAGGTTCCTCTGTTTATGGATTCTCCAAGCAATAATCACTGAGCCATCAGGAAAGATCATTTATGTGTCCATCTAATTTCAAATTTCTGTTTATCAAAATAAAACATAAAGCTACAAAGACAAGTCACAAAGAGAAAAAGATTTAATCCAGTATATCTGAGAAAACAATTAGCCAGTGTCAGTTATACATAAAGACAATTTGCAAACCGGTGGCATAAATGAAGTAAAAGTTTGCTTCTTACCTACAATATTGGGATATGTAGTAAGTCCAGGGCCAGTAGTTTTGCTTCCTTTATCATTCATGTGTCCATGTCTTTTGTATGAGTCCTATTTTTGCTCTCGTTATTTACATGTTTGCCTACACTGTGGCTGGTTCATGGTCACATGTGGAAATTAGAAAAAGACTAGAAGAACAGATTCTTTTTAAGAAAACTGTGTAGAAGTTGCACACATCATTTCCATTTAAATGTCCCTGCCAAGACCATAATCTGTGATCATGATTATTTGACATGGCATCTATCTTCCTCTCTAAATTTATATGATAATTCACTACTTAAAATAGACCAAGGAAATGCATACTGGTAGAAATTTGTCAGTGTTTGTCACGGTGGTGGACTTACAGATATCATAATATTATTCCCTTTTATTATAATACACAGCCTTGTCATCAGAGATATGGGTTATAAAATAAAAATAATTCTAATTAAATGCTGTTCTTGCTTTATAATAAGGTACAAAACCAATTATTATAAACCAACTATACAAGCCTAGGAAATCTCCATTTTTCAACTATTCAATTCAGGAGGTTCCATATGTCCATTGTGTAAAGGTTGTTACTTTTGTTTATAAAGTACATATTTTCCTAATATTTCATGTATTTGATTTATTAATGTTAAATATGCAAGTTTTATGATAATAACTTTAACTTTTTTCCATTAATTTATATCTATTTCCATATTCTGAAGTTTTTTGTCATGAACTTGCAAGTTTAAATTATAATAGGTTACTGATTAGAACTTGAATGACTCAATTCATCATTGCAGAATGACAATCTTTAATCCTGATAATCCTTTTCAAATTAAATCTAATTTGACTAAAACTATGGTAGCTACAACAATTTCATTCTTCTTTTATTTTCCTAGTTCTTTTATTTTCCTGGAAAGTATATTTTTCTGGAAAATCTCTTTTTTTTTCTATTATTTATTTTTATCATTCTCATTTTATTTTTATATGCCAAATGTTCCTTTTGCCAAAGTTTAGCCAAATTTTTTATATGAAACCTGCGAAGCTCTTTTCTTAAATGACTGATTGAATGTACTTTAATGCCTTATAAATAGTGAATGTTTGGTGTTAAGCATTTTAACTTTCCCCATTGTTGTTTTCTTTTTAATACCAATTTTGTTTCTATTTTCATTGTTTTAATGACTACTCTATTTTTCTTCGCCACATTTTTGCAAAATAGTCTTAGGTTAATCAGTGTTTAACTCTTCTCCCAGAAAAGATCTCAGAAGTTGAGATTTTGCTTGCATCTCTGAAGGTATTATTTTGCTTTTCTCTAGTTTTCACTGCAGCTGATGTGAAATCTGTAGTCAGCATAAATATTAAATCTTCATTGATGATCCATATTTAAGTGTTTTAAAACTCTTCTCTTTGTCTTTGATGTTTTATAGCTTTATTGAATATGTGTTTTTGTGGAGTATGTTTTCCAGTGTATTTATCTTGTTTTCTTTTTAATCTTATCTGTTTTGTATTGGTTTCCCTGACTACCAATTTATGTAATTCATTTTTTGTGAAAGACACTTACTCATGATCTCTTAGAACATTAAGTCTATCTCATTCTCAGCATCAACTCAAAAAGAGAATTTTCTTTCTGAATATCTGACTATATATGCATGCATATGTGATAGGTGAACTTCTAGTGTAACACTCATCTCCTCATATTTAAGCCTGGTATAATACTAATAAAGTATGCCCTGATTGTAATCACTTGCTTGTAACAAAGAGAATACAGCAAAGATGATGGTATATTACTTCCTTGAGAAGATTGTGATTTTGGTCTTGTTAGTAGACAGTTCCCCTTCCTTTGTCACTTCTACATTTTGATAATGCAGCTTGAAAACTTATCAAAATGTGATATCAAAATGCATTTTCAAAATGAGCTGAGAAGCTCAGTAGTAAGGTACTAAGATAAACTTCTGTCCATTGGTCAGTGAGGAACTGAGACCCTTGGTCTGATGGTCTACAGCCCTGCCAACAGTCGAGAGATATTGAAAGCAGCTCTTTCCTGCTTAAATCTTGAAATAGCCTTGTTGACATATTGATAATAGCTTGTAAAATAAACTGACAACCCAGTTAAGTCTTACTCAGAGTCCTTATCCACAGAACTGTGAAACGGTAAATGAGCGTTGTGTGTAACCAGTACGTTTGTTATCTAACAATAGGAAACCAACACAGAATACACATTTTATATTCTGTATATAGCCAATGTTCTTTTGTTGTTGTTGTTCCCCATACCTCTACTTCTCTGTTAGAAAAAAAGAAAAAAACTGTCAAATTTTCAAAGCCACCTAACTCTGGTGGTGATTTTCTCTCCACCAGAGTTTAACAAATATTTGAACTATTCTTGGAATTTTAAAATTTCAGTATGTGAAAATCTTTTCCTCACTAATATATATATTTTAATAAACTTCTTGAAATTGTTTCAGACTCACAGAAAACATATGAAGAGAAAACAGTGTTACCATATACCTGGGTCCAATTTCCCTTATTATGAACTTTGTATATTGGTATGGTAAACTTTTTATTGTTAATGGTTCATTTAGCATCAGGTGTTCCTAAGATCCTCATGATTGTGACAGTCCTTTGGTTCTTTGTCTTTCCCAATGCTTCTGATAACTTGAAAGTTTAAGGAGTAGTGGCCAAGTTCTTTGTAGAAAGTCCCTCAAGTGAGATTTGCTGATGTTTTTTTTCTCTCAAATTAGACTGAGGAAATATGTTTTTAAAAGGAAAATAAGAGAAGGGCTTGCTATTTAATTACTTCAAATTGAGTATATACTGTAGACTTGACTTCTCGCTGTGGATGTAAACCTTGAACATCTACATTGAGGAAGTGTTTGTCAGTTATCTATAATCTAAAGTTACTCTTTTCTCCCCCTTTGTATACTATATTCTCACCATGCATAGCTCACATTTAAGGAAACCGAAATCAGTTTTACTTTT
The DNA here is from genome assembly GCA_022376925.1 of Tragulus kanchil. Classification (NCBI taxonomy): domain Eukaryota; kingdom Metazoa; phylum Chordata; class Mammalia; order Artiodactyla; family Tragulidae; genus Tragulus; species Tragulus kanchil. The sequence goes on along the minus strand of JAIOJX010000029.1, from coordinate 82,952,871 downwards.
AGAATTTCTATTTGAGTTTCCTTTATACTTTCCATTTCTATAATTCTTCATTTTAGTATTTGCTAAAATCATTTATTTTTTCTTTGATGCTTTACAATGATATAATAACTTTGTTAAGGTGACTCCACAATAATCTCAACATCATATTGTTTTAATATCAGTTGCTATGCATTGTCTATTTGCCTGTTTCATTATCTGTGTAATCAATATTACTTCATATAGGATGTTGTATTTTACACTATGTAATATATGGTAAGCATATAAGTCTTATACATTACATTTATCTGTATAAGTAAGGAAGTCCTAGACTCTAAAAATTCCTTGGCTATTTACATGCTGATGACAGATTTTGTAATATTAAAATGCCATACCCAACCACTCTGTGCCGTTACATAAAATGTGCCTATGAGACAGATCTGGTGAGCTTTTTTAAAATATTTTACTATTTTTATTCCATATAAATTGTATTTATTATTATTATATTTTTACAGGGTTTTGTTGTTAACTGTCACACATAGACCCAAATTCACCATAGGTATGCAAATGTACCCCCTGAACATATTAATACATTTTAAATTCAGACTTCTATCCTAGATATAGTTTTTGTGTCATTCAGTTCTCACTTGAAAGAGAATATAACTATTATCCAGCATACTATATGCAGTATACTATATATATTCTATAAACCATAGGCAAATTTATGTGTATGTTATGTAAATATAATTATTTTGTGTTTCATGTACATGTATCTATTTACCTACCTTCAATACTGAGACCTCATCACAATGTTTTAACCTTTTATATTACCCAAAAAACAAAATGCACAGGTCTGTTCAGATGATTCTTAAATATTATTATGATACTATAACACATCAAATAATATGCCAATAAGTTCAGAAGTGTTTGATACATATTTGCTTGTTTATGATAGGTGGACTTCTAGTGTAACACACTTCAAAGGCATCAATTTTTTGGCATTCAGCCTTCTTTATGGCCCAACTCTCACATACATAACTACTGGAAAAGCCATAACTTTGACTATATGGACTTTTGTCAGCAAAGTGATCAAAGTGATGTCTCTGCTTTTTTTTTTTTTTAAAGCCTTTTTTTGGGGGGAGGGCCGGTTGGGGAGGGAGGGGAGCAGGCGGGCCACTTCTATTGGTCTTTCATTTTGTCTATTTTCATCCATCTTTGTTCTTTGACCTGTGTGGGCCTCCAGTCGCAGTGGCCTCTGTTGTCGCAGAGCACCGGCTCTGGGGGCATGCGCTCCAGAGCTCCGGCTCGGTAATTGGACACATTGGTCCAGCTGCTCTGCTGAACGTGGGATCTTCCCAGGCCAGGGATCGAACTGGCACCCCCTGCACTGCAAGGCGGTGTCCTTACCCAATGGACCACCAGGGAAGCCCATGTCTCTGCTTTTTAATGCACTGTCTAGGGATGGTATAGCTTTTTTCTAAAGAGCGAGCATCTTTTAATTTTATAGCTGCAGTCACCTTCTGAAGTGATTTGGGAGCCCAAGAAAATAAAGTCTGTCACTGTTTCCATTGTTTGCCCATTTATTTGCCATGAATTGATAGGACTGGGTGCCATGATCTTTGTTTTCTGTATGTTGAGTTTTAAGCCAGCTTTTCATTCTCTCCTTTTAACTTCATTAAGAAGCTCTTTAGTTCCTCCTTGCTTTCTGCCATAAAGTGGTATCATCTGCATACCTGACATTATTGATATTTCTCCAGGCAGTCGTGATTCCAGCTTGCGTTTCGTTCAGGCTGACATTTTTACCCAGTGGTAGATGCTCAGAATTCTACCAAAGGAGGGAAAAGAAAGATATCTTACCGATTTGAACAGCCACACTTTCATCCTTAGTGAAGTGGTTGGAGAGAACTGAACTGAGCAACTAAAATATTTGTTGTTCCTTCCAAGAGAGATGAAGGCATTAAATCTACACACATTCACAACTGTATACTCACACTCAAAGTGAGAGGGGAGCCACGGATGGTTCCTTTTAAATAGATTTACTCATTTCTCTGGAGACCTGGGTATGAAAGAGGTAAGATAGGATAATGGTGTAACTATATTTTTTTTCATTGTTTTCTCAAGATTACTTGCATTAAGTTTTATTTTTCCTACCTGATGAAGTAGTCTTGAATCCCAGACTATAACTGTGGGTGCCAGAAATGTGGATAGTTCTTGCACAATTAACTGAAATGATACCTTCAAAAATTTTGTTATTTTTTCTAAAGGCCCATTAGGGTAAATTCCACCTACATCCCATCTGCCAAAATTGTAGCATAGAGTTAACTTAGCCATGCTTCCTAGTGATTCTTATAGATCATATGGAAATCTATGTAACCCTAGCTTATGTGTAATCTTAAGCAATGTGAATGAGAGTAAACAGAAGACAAGGCACTTGCCAGACTAGTATTCCTACTGACAATCTGGACCAACACAATGACTAAACCCAATGTATCCTCCAAAGATACAAAATTTTAATTTCAAGTGGAGAGAAAAATAAATGAATTATGCAATAAGAGCAATGTGGTTTTACAGTGATTCCCCAAAAGAGGTTCACAGCAAGAGATAAGACTGTCTTTTATTTCAAATTGGGTATGTTTTGAAGCATGGTGTCTTTTCACTCTGTAGCTTTTCTAACCTCATGTGAATGTGTGACTGAAAAATGATTAGAGCTAGCTGACAAATTTATAAAAGCAGAATGAACAATCTATCACTCTAATATGGTATAAATATACCTCAGTTACCAAGAATGGCAAAGGAGTACATAAAAATATGCTGAAGTGTACCATAAAAGGAAAGTCGCAATTATTGAAAAGGACATTAGATCACTAAATCCAAGTAAATAATGCCCAAATATGACTAAACAATGAGCATAGAAGATAATAATTATCAAATTATCTGGAATTTATATGTGAAATGTAGGTAAATATAGGAAAATAGTATTTAATCAAGATGAAAAAATAGTCACATATGCAAAATTTATTTTTAATATACATGAAAAGTTCAGTCAATAACTGGCTCAAGTAATTTTGAATAATTTGTAAAAGTTAGGGGAATTATAAGAAAATAAAGAGTGGGGCTCTGAATTGAAAGAGGACCGTTGCAAGCATAAGGAAGCTTAAGCACATTGTTTAAAGAAGCTTAAGCACATGTTTGCAGTTTGGAGCTAAGATGGCGCCTACAGGAAGAGACAGGGCGTGATCTAAATTGTTAATTGATGATCAAAATTTCTGATTGGTTCCCCTGGTTTCCACACTCATGGATGATTGCTTGACCTTTAGCTTGATTGGTGTAATCTATAGGAAGTCCCATGCAAAACCCCCTTCACTTGCCTATAAAAGCTGTGAGTCTTCACTAATAAAACGGAACTGCTTTGACGGAACCCCTGTCACACCCGATTGTCCTGTGCGTCTGCCGTGGGGCTGGCGGGGCCGGCAGCCAAGATTCGTCTCTCTGTGAGATCTCCCGGTTCAGCCGGGGGCAATTCCACTGCCTTCCTTTCTGCGGAAGGCCCCCGCAATAAACATGACTGCTTTTACTAGAAACTGATGAATAAAAATATAATTGAATATTTTAAAATGAGAAAACAAAGTAGGTACAGCAGAAATACAACAAATTTGAATCTTTCTTCATTGTCATCATTTAGATCACCAGCTGCCCAGTTAAACAACTGGAACTTATGACCTCAAATTTCCTCATGAATGTAGAATGCAATTAACCTGGTTTTATATAACAATTATGTTTAATATTAAGAGTGAAAAGTACCTGTTTTTGACTCACTTTTATATTTGAATGCCCATTTTCTAATCATCACTTTCTAAAGTTTATTGAAGAGGAGATTATATTGACTACCAACTCAATTTTACATACTGGTTAATGGAGTTCTTGAGATGCTGTTGTGCATCTGTGACCTTGACACAATTACTTGTTGAATTATTTTATTATATTTATATTTATTTATTACTACTTCTACCAAATCTGTAGCACCCTCTCCAAAACATTTTTCACTCTACTCAAAGAATAATAATCTTTTCTACAAGATCATTTTTTCCAAGTTCACTAACTTTTCCAATATAAGAGAATAGAACTAGACTTTTGAAGCACAGTCTGTCAGTTGAAATTATTCAATTATAATAATAAATATACTTTTTACACTTGATTCATTTTGACTTCAGAGAAAGAGTTGAAATATAGGGAAATGAAATAAAGTTTGAAAAAGAATTTCGTTCTTGAAATAACAATTTCCCAGCCAAATTGAGAGTATCTTGCTTGACATCAAGGTAAAATCAAACTTTCAACTTGATTTCACTCAAATTGATTTGATTTGAACCTAGAAGTTCAGCTGAATCCCACTTGATAAAGACTTTCACATTAATACCATTTAGTCCAATATACTGCAAGAAATTGAATGGGGTAACTATCATGTATTCATTTAAGAAATAAAACTAAAATGGAAAATTGTCCATTGTACAGAAGAAAATGCAATGAAATGTGAGTCTTTCCATCAATATTATTGCCTAGTCTGAAATTAACTTATAAAATATGAAATCTGCTTTATTTCTCATAGCCATAAGATTATAACATAGAGAGAAAGAAAGAGAGATGGAAAGAGTAAAGACACAGGGGGCATGAGAGAGAGACAGAGAGGAAGGCTATTTGAAGATCAATATTTGTCAAATACTTTTAGAACTGTGTGACACTTTTACAAGGACATAAACTCCAAGTTCAAAGACTAAAAATTCCAATGACTTAAATACAACATTTTTTGATCCTTGTTAGTATGTCAGTAGTTCTCACCAGGGAGTCAAGTGACACATAGGTCATTAGATGTTCTGATATTCTCAAAGGTGTTGAAATGGAAATGTCCCTCCCTCATGGTAAAAGAAAATTCACCAAAGTAGGGTTTGGCTTAGATCTCAGAAAGGCAACTGACTAATATTGAAAACTCTCGTTTCCTCCCAAGATAAACAGCAATGGTCTTGTATAGCTTGTATACTGATACTTTGCTTGTTGATGAGAAATTGTAGACACTAAAAAGGAACTCGTCCAGAATAATTTGGTCAAGGAAGTCTTTTAACTAGCCTAAAGTTGTAAATCACTGTGAATACATGATGATGCACAACAAACATAGCCCTTTTGGAGGTTGTGATTCAGGAATCATCATCCAAAAAAAGAGTTGGCACTAGTATTACCTATTCTAGATGATGCTAATCATCAGAGAGTCTGGAAAAACTAAGTAAGGAATTCTATAAGTTTTGGAAAGTGGGTTTTAAACTTTTTTTGTTTTCTGATTGTTAAAAGAGTGGGCTCTGGAATGTGATTAGTTTGGGGTCTCAACATTGCTGCTTACTCAGTTATTTGAATGTGGAGCTAATTTAAAAATATATTTTATTTAAAGCTTTAAAACAATAGTTGGGATAAAGAAAAATCTCACTAAATATCAATATTCTGTTTTGTACAACCTAAATCAGATATCCAATTGTTTTACCTTACGACTAAGACACTGCCTATCAAATTTTGATACAATGGTAAGACTGCCTCAAAATTAAAATTCACCTTGATGTCGGAAATGTTCAAGAATGAAAAAGGAAGAGGATATCTTTAGACTAAATGAAATGTACAACTAGAGAAAACTATGTATATAATATAAATATTATGTTAGTCCTAATATAAACAAGTAAAGCAGCATGGGTAAGAAAAATTAGATGACAGAATTTCTGTTGAAGTCCATTCTTTCCTGAAAAAACTACTGAAGTAACTTCAGCAGAAAGAAAAGTAAATGAAGATGAATAAATGGTGAACATAGGGACCAGCAAAATGTGTGATTGGCATCAAATGCTGTCAATATATATATATTTAAAATACATACATATATGAAAATGAAAGTGTTAGTTGCTCATTCATGTCAGACTTTTTGTGACTCCATAATTCTAGACCACCAGGTTCCTTTGTCGATGATACTCTCTTCGCAATAATATTGGAGTAGGTAGCCATTCCCTTCTCCAGGGCATCTTCCCTACCTAGGGAATGAACTTGGGTTTCCTGCATTGCAGGCAGATTCTTATAGTCTGAGCCACCAGGGAAGTCCCATATAATCACAAATAAGTAATGTTTTATAAATAGTTGATTTAGTATTCCAGAGAGCAATCACAAGGATGAAGGGCTAAGTGTAGCATGGAATTGATAAATAAAACTTATGGAGCTCTTTATACTACATTAGAAAAAGTTATGTGTTTTTAAATCAGTTCAATGTAACAAAATATATAAAATAATTTATAGCTTTCAAATCAATGAAGATTAAAAAATACTGACACAGATATCAAATTTCTTTGTTTCTTATGGTTGAATGTTTCATCACATTGTATGCTGGAACTTATCCAATATCACAGGTCATATTTCAATAAGTTTTTTTTAAAAAGAAATATGGAAAAATGGTCATCAACATTATATGTAGATGTGTGTTTGTGTGTGTATGAAATATAGGAAAGAATGACACTTGGTTATTAAAAAACACAAAATATGGTCACAGTAATAATTTAAAATGTATAACAATATAGTAAACAAATTTACTAAGCTAACAGCAAAAATTAAATTGCATTTACATTAGACACAGGTTTGTGGCCTTAAAATGTGTTATACCAAAAATGAAGTATCAGATTTTCGAAACAAATGAAAAAAAATTATATAGTTAAAATTATTAAGAAAACAGTATATGACTTTAAGATAGAAAGGACACATCATTAAAACAATAAGAATTAATTACCATATAGAAATAAATATTATAAAATTTTACAATACATTAAACAGCATGAAAACAAAGTCATGAATATTTGAAGAATATGAATTTACCATTTTTCCAGTGTTTATTAGGGTTTACATGGACAGCGCTACTATTGTTCTTCCTTTTTTTTTTTTTCAACTTTTATTTTATTTTAACGTTCACAGAATTTTGTTGTTTACAGATATGTATGTTCCCAGATTAGTCATATGCATATTCCCCCCTGCCCACCCCTCCTAACCATCACACAGCACCCCTGAAGGATCTCCTTTTCTCACAGAGCAATGACTACAGCGATTTTCTTCACTTATGATAGAACAGGCCTTCATGCTACTTTCTTTACACCTCCCATTCTCTGTTCCTTCCCCACAATGTCCATATGTCCACTGTTCGTGTCTGTCTTTCCATTGCTTCACTGCATGTGCCATCATCACCATCATGCTAGATTCCATATATATGTGTTACTATATTGTACTTGTCCTTCTCTTTTTGACTGACTTCACTTTTAATGATATGGTCTAGATCCAGCCACCTCATTAGAGCTGATTCTTCTGCATTTCTCTTTACAGCTGTGTAGTATTCCATTGTGCATATGTACCAGAGCTTTTTTATCCATTCATTCGTCGATGGGCATCTAGGTTGCTTCGATGTTCCAGCTATTGTATAGAGAGCTGCAATGAACATTGGGATACAGGTACTTCTTTCAGATTAGATTTCATCAGGGTATAAGCCTAAGACGGGGATTGCTGGGTCGTATGGTGCTTCTATTTTTAATTTCTTAAGAAATCTCCATACTGTCTTCCATAGAGGCTGTATCTATTTACATTCCCACCAGCAATGCAGGAGTGTTCCTTTTTCGCCGCACCCTCTCCACCATTTATTGTCTGGTGATTTGTGGATGATGGTCATCTGACAGGTGTGAGGTGATATCTCATTGTAGTTTTGATTTGCATTTCTCTAATTATAAATGAAGTTGAGCATCATTTCATGTGCTTTTTGGCCATCTGTATATCCTCTTTGGAGAGGTGTCTATTTAGGTCCTTTTCCCATTTTTTCACTGGGTTATTCAATTTTCTGAGTTGTCTGAGTTGCTTGTACATTTTGGAGATAAATTCTTTGTCTGTTGTTCCATTTGCCATGATTTTCTTCCATTCTGTGGGCTGACTTTTCAGCTTTATTGTAATTTCTTTTGCTGTACAAAAGCTTTTCAGTTTCGTTAGGTCCCACTTGTTCATTTTTGTTTTGAGTTCCACTATTCTAGTAGGTGGGTCAGAGAAGATCTTGCTTTGATGTAGGTCCTTGAGTGTTTTGCCTGTATTTTCCTCTAAGAGTTTGATGGTTTCTGGTCTTACACTTAGGTCTTTAATCCATTTTGAGTTGATCTTTGTGGATGGTGTCAGGGAATGTTCCAACTTCATTTTCTTTGCTTGGAGCTGTGCAATTTTCCCAGCACCATTTGTAGAAGAGGCTGCGTTTGTCCCATTTTATATTTTGACCTCTTTGTCAAAAATAAGGTACCCATAGGTGTGTGGGTTTATCTCTGGGTTCTCTATCTTGTTCCTTTGGTCAGTATTTCTGTTTTTGTGCCAGGACCATACTGTCTTGATGACTGTTGCTTTGTAGTATATAGTCTGAAGTTGGGGAGGCTGATTCCTCCAGCTCCGTTTTTCTTTCTCAGGATTGCTTTGGCTATTCAAGGTCTTTTGTGTTTCCATATGAACTCTGTTATTATTTGGTCTAGTTCTGTAAAGAATGTCATTCGTAATTTGATTGGGATGGCACTGAATCTGTAGATGACATTTGATAGTATGGTCTTTTCACAACATTGATTCTTCCTACCCAGGAACATGGAATTTCTCTCATGTTAGTGTCTTTAATTTTCTAAGAGTGTCTTGTCTTCCATAGAGGCTGTATCTATTTACATTCCCACCAGCAATGCAGGAGTGTTCCTTTTTCGCCGCACCCTCTCCACCATTTATTGTCTGGTGATTTGTGGATGATGGTCATCTGACAGGTGTGAGGTGATATCTCATTGTAGTTTTGATTTGCATTTCTCTAATTATAAATGAAGTTGAGCATCATTTCATGTGCTTTTTGGCCATCTGTATATCCTCTTTGGAGAGGTGTCTATTTAGGTCCTTTTCCCATTTTTTCACTGGGTTATTCAATTTTCTGAGTTGTCTGAGTTGCTTGTACATTTTGGAGATAAATTCTTTGTCTGTTGTTCCATTTGCCATGATTTTCTTCCATTCTGTGGGCTGACTTTTCAGCTTTATTGTAATTTCTTTTGCTGTACAAAAGCTTTTCAGTTTCGTTAGGTCCCACTTGTTCATTTTTGTTTTGAGTTCCACTATTCTAGTAGGTGGGTCAGAGAAGATCTTGCTTTGATGTAGGTCCTTGAGTGTTTTGCCTGTATTTTCCTCTAAGAGTTTGATGGTTTCTGGTCTTACACTTAGGTCTTTAATCCATTTTGAGTTGATCTTTGTGGATGGTGTCAGGGAATGTTCCAACTTCATTTTCTTTGCTTGGAGCTGTGCAATTTTCCCAGCACCATTTGTAGAAGAGGCTGCGTTTGTCCCATTTTATATTTTGACCTCTTTGTCAAAAATAAGGTACCCATAGGTGTGTGGGTTTATCTCTGGGTTCTCTATCTTGTTCCTTTGGTCAGTATTTCTGTTTTTGTGCCAGGACCATACTGTCTTGATGACTGTTGCTTTGTAGTATATAGTCTGAAGTTGGGGAGGCTGATTCCTCCAGCTCCGTTTTTCTTTCTCAGGATTGCTTTGGCTATTCAAGGTCTTTTGTGTTTCCATATGAACTCTGTTATTATTTGGTCTAGTTCTGTAAAGAATGTCATTCGTAATTTGATTGGGATGGCACTGAATCTGTAGATGACATTTGATAGTATGGTCTTTTTCACAACATTGATTCTTCCTACCCAGGAACATGGAATATCTCTCCATCTGTTTAAGTCGTCTTTAATTTCTCTCAAGAGTGTCTTGTAATTTTCTGTATACAATTCTTTTGTTTCTTTGGGTAGGTTTATTCCTTGACATTTTATTATTTTTGGTTGCAATGGTGAAGGGGATTGCCTCTTTGATTTCATTTTCTGATTTTTCATTGTTTGTGTATAGGAATGCTGCTGATTTCTGTGTGTTGACTTTGTATCCTGAGACTTTGCTGATTTTGCTGATTAACTCTCGTGGTTTTGTAATAGTGTCTTTGGGATTTTCTATGTATAATATCATGTTGTCTGCGAATAGAGAGAATTTGACTTTTTCTTTTCCAATCTGGATTTATTTTATTTCTTTCTCTTCTCTTATCACTGTTGCTAGAACTTCCAGGACTATGTTGAATAAGAGTGGTGAAAGTGGACACCCCTGTTTTGTTCCTGACCTCAGAGGAAATGCTTTGAATTTTTCACCGTTGAGGATAATGTTTGCTGTGGACTTCTCATATATGGCTTTTATTGCGTTGAGATAGGTTCCTTCTATGCCCATTTTTTGAAGTTTTTATCATAAATGGATGCTGTACTTTGTCAAAGGCTTTTTCTGCATCTATTGAGATGATCATGTGATTTTTGTCTCTCAATTTGTTGATATGGTGTATCACATTGATTGATTTGCAGATATTAAAGAATCCTTGCATGCCTGGGATGAGCCCAACTTGATCATGATGTATGAGCTTTTGGATGTGTTGTTGAATTCTGTTTGCTAGGATTTTGTTGAGGATTTTGGCATCTAGATTCATCAGGGAAATTGGCATGTAATTTTCGTTTTTTGTGTTGTCTTTGCCTGGTTTTGGTATCAGGTTGATGGCAGTCTCATAGAATATGTTTGGAAGTGTTCCTTCCTGTGCAATTTTATGGAAGAGTTTTAGAAGGACAGGCATTAGCTCTTCTTTAAATGTTTGATAAAATTTTCCTGTGAAGCCATCTGGCCCTAGGCTATTATTTTTGGGTAGATTTTTGATCACAAAGTCAATTTCTGAGCTTGTGATTGGATTCTTCATAGTTTCTATTTCTTCCTCGTTCAGTCCTGGGAGATTCTCCTTCTCTAAGAAACTGTCCATTTCTTCCAGGTTGTCCAGTTTGTTGCCATAGAGTTGTCGTAATAGTCTGTTAGAATCCTTTGGATTTCTGTGTGTTGACTTTGTATCCTGAGACTTTGCTGATTTTGCTGATTAACTCTCGTGGTTTTGTAATAGTGTCTTTGGGATTTTCTATGTATAATATCATGTTGTCTGCGAATAGAGAGAATTTGACTTTTTCTTTTCCAATCTGGATTTATTTTATTTCTTTCTCTTCTCTTATCACTGTTGCTAGAACTTCCAGGACTATGTTGAATAAGAGTGGTGAAAGTGGACACCCCTGTTTTGTTCCTGACCTCAGAGGAAATGCTTTGAATTTTTCACCGTTGAGGATAATGTTTGCTGTGGACTTCTCATATATGGCTTTTATTGCGTTGAGATAGGTTCCTTCTATGCCCATTTTTTGAAGTTTTTATCATAAATGGATGCTGTACTTTGTCAAAGGCTTTTTCTGCATCTATTGAGATGATCATGTGATTTTTGTCTCTCAATTTGTTGATATGGTGTATCACATTGATTGATTTGCAGATATTAAAGAATCCTTGCATGCCTGGGATGAGCCCAACTTGATCATGATGTATGAGCTTTTGGATGTGTTGTTGAATTCTGTTTGCTAGGATTTTGTTGAGGATTTTGGCATCTAGATTCATCAGGGAAATTGGCATGTAATTTTCGTTTTTTGTGTTGTCTTTGCCTGGTTTTGGTATCAGGTTGATGGCAGTCTCATAGAATATGTTTGGAAGTGTTCCTTCCTGTGCAATTTTATGGAAGAGTTTTAGAAGGACAGGCATTAGCTCTTCTTTAAATGTTTGATAAAATTTTCCTGTGAAGCCATCTGGCCCTAGGCTATTATTTTTGGGTAGATTTTTGATCACAAAGTCAATTTCTGAGCTTGTGATTGGATTCTTCATAGTTTCTATTTCTTCCTCGTTCAGTCCTGGGAGATTCTCCTTCTCTAAGAAACTGTCCATTTCTTCCAGGTTGTCCAGTTTGTTGCCATAGAGTTGTCGTAATAGTCTGTTAGAATCCTTTGGATTTCTGTATTATCTCTTGTAATCTCTCTGTTTTCATTTTTGATTTTATTGACCCGGTTCTTCTCTCTTTTATTCTTGATGAGTCTGGCCAGTGGTTTGTTGGTTTTATGTATCTTTTAGAAGAACCTGCTTTTTGTTTTACTTATCTTTACTGTTGTTTCTTTCATTTGTTTTTCATTTATTTCTGCTCTGACCTTTATGATTTCCCTTCTTCTGATGGATTGGGCTTTTTGGTTCTTCTTTCTGCAATAGTTTTAAGCTTAAGATTAGTTCATCTGTTTGAGATTTTCCTAGTTTCTTGAGGTAGGATTGAATTGCTATAAACTTCCCTCTTAGAAATGCTTTTGCAGTGTCCTATAAGTTTTTCACTGTTGTGTGTTCATTGTCATTCTCTTCTAGGATTTTTTTTTTTATTTCTCCTTTGATATGTTCTGTAATCAGTAGGCTTTTTAGGTATGTGTTGTTTAATCTCCACGTATTTGTGTTTTTAGCAGTTTTTTTTTTCCTGTAGTTGATCTCTAGTCTCATTGCATTGTGGTCAGAGGAGATGGTTGATATAATTTCAATTTTCTTGGATTTACTGAGGTTTGTTTTGTGGCACAAGATGTGGTCTATCCTGGAGAATGTTGTATAAGCACTTGAGAAGAAAGTGCATTCTTCTGTTTTTGGATGGAAGGTCCTAAAGATATCGATGAAGTCCATCTCTTCTAGTGTGGCATTTAAGGCTTGTGTTTCTTTATTAATTTTCTGTTTGGATGATCTGTCCATTGGTGTGAGAGGAGTTTAAAATTTGCTACTATTACTGTGTTTTTGTCAATTTCATCTTTTATGTCTGAAAGTGTTTGTCTTATATATTGAGGTGCACCTGTGTTGGGTGCATAGATATTCATGATTGTTATGTCTTCTTCTTGGATCGATTCCTTGATCATGATGTAGTGTCTTGCCTTGTCTCCTATAATCTTCTTTATTTTGAGGTCTATTTTGTCTGATATGAGGATTGCTACTCCAGCTTCCTTTTGATCTCCATTAGCATGGAGTATTTTTTCCATCCTCTCACTTTCAGTCTCTGAGTGTCTCTAGGTCTGAAGTGAGTTTCCTGAAGGCAGCACCTGTATGGGTTGTGTTTTTGAAACCATTCAGCCACTCTGTGTCTTTTGGTTGGGGCATTTAGTTCATTTACATTCAAAATAATTATTGATACAAATGATCCTATTGTCATCTTCTTAGATGTTATGATGGGTTTGTTTTGTGGATCTTCTTGTCTTATACTTGTTGTCTATATAATTCTCTTGAACATTTGTTGTAAGTCTGGTTTGTTGTTACTAATTTCTTTCAATTTTTGCTCTCTGTAAAGTTTTTGATTTCTATATCAATTTTGAATGAGATCCTTGCAGGGTAGAGGATTCTTGGTTGCAGATTATTCTCTTTCAGCCATTTAAATGTGTCCTGCCATTCCCTTCTGGCCTGCAGACTTTCTGTTGAAAGATCAGCTGTTAAACTTACGGGCTTTCCCTTGTATGTCACTAGTTGCTCTTCCTTGCTGCTTTTAGAACTCTGTCTTTGTGTTTAATTTGTGTTAGCTTCATTAATATGTGTCTTGGTGTGTTTCTTCTCGGGTTTATCCTGTATGGTACACTTTGTTCTTCTTGGATTTGGTTGACTATTTCTTTTCCCATGTTGGGGAAAGTTTCAGCTATAATCTCTTCAAAAAATTTCTCCTATCCTTTTTTCTTTTCTTCTTCTGGAACCCCTATAATTTGAATATTGGTGCATTTGATATTATCTCAGATGTCTCTGAGGCTGTCCTCTGCTCTTTTCATTCTTTGAGCTTGATTCTGTTTTTCAGCAGTTACTTCCACCATTCTATCATTCAGCTCACTTACCTGGTCTTCTGTCTCAGATACTCTGCCCTTTATTTCTTCTACAGTGTTTTTAAGTTCAGCAAATGAATTGTTTGTCTCTTACTTTTTTAAGTTCTTGTGTTTCTTTATTCAGAGTGTTCTTTGCTTCTTGCAATTTCTCTTACAGTCTCTTTTCAGTGTTTTTGATCATCTTTTCTATCATTCTTCAGAATTCACTTTCAGAAAGTTTGTCTAAATCCTATTCGTTTATTTCAATTTGTATGTTTGTAGATTGTTCCTTCTCTTGTGTGGTATTTCTATGCCAATTCATTGTTATTATTAATTTTTTAAATTTTGCTATATCTGTCAGTGTTTGTTCTTTGGATGGGGCTTCTTATTCTGGATGATGCTGGTGGTTGTGTGATGTCAGGACTTGCAGACAAGTACCTTTGTTGGCATTCTCACTTGTAAACTGCTCTTTAGTGTTCGGCATTCTCTAGTATTGTAGAGTTTCGGAGTCAGTGCTCCCTCCCTAATGTCCCTGGGCTTGTTGCCTGAAGAGGGAATGAAAATTTCACAGCTGGTTTGTTATGGCATTAAATGATATTAAAACATATATGTGTGAATGAGAAGCAGAAGTTATTCCTTTGTCAAATGGCAATTAAAATATTATACAAATACTATCTAGCATATTGAATTATACACTCAAACATTTACAGCTGCAAGAGGACCCAAGTATTCCAACCAAAAATACATGGCGAATAGAAAACCAAGAAAAAACAGTATAGCAAACTAAATAGAGCAAAAAAAGAAGGTATTTGGGGAAACCAAAGAATTAATTTGTGTTAGCTTCATTAATATGTGTCTTGGTGTGTTTCTTCTCGGGTTTATCCTGTATGGTACACTTTGTTCTTCTTGGATTTGGTTGACTATTTCTTTTCCCATGTTGGGGAAAGTTTCAGCTATAATCTCTTCAAAAAATTTCTCCTATCCTTTTTTCTTTTCTTCTTCTGGAACCCCTATAATTTGAATATTGGTGCATTTGATATTATCTCAGATGTCTCTGAGGCTGTCCTCTGCTCTTTTCATTCTTTGAGCTTGATTCTGTTTTTCAGCAGTTACTTCCACCATTCTATCATTCAGCTCACTTACCTGGTCTTCTGTCTCAGATACTCTGCCCTTTATTTCTTCTACAGTGTTTTTAAGTTCAGCAAATGAATTGTTTGTCTCTTACTTTTTTAAGTTCTTGTGTTTCTTTATTCAGAGTGTTCTTTGCTTCTTGCAATTTCTCTTACAGTCTCTTTTCAGTGTTTTTGATCATCTTTTCTATCATTCTTCAGAATTCACTTTCAGAAAGTTTGTCTAAATCCTATTCGTTTATTTCAATTTGTATGTTTGTAGATTGTTCCTTCTCTTGTGTGGTATTTCTATGCCAATTCATTGTTATTATTAATTTTTTAACTTTTTGCTATATCTGTCAGTGTTTGTTCTTTGGATGGGGCTTCTTATTCTGGATGATGCTGGTGGTTGTGTGATGTCAGGACTTGCAGACAAGTACCTTTGTTGGCATTCTCACTTGTAAACTGCTCTTTAGTGTTCGGCATTCTCTAGTATTGTAGAGTTTCGGAGTCAGTGCTCCCTCCCTAATGTCCCTGGGCTTGTTGCCTGAAGAGGGAATGAAAATTTCACAGCTGGTTTGTTATGGCATTAAATGATATTAAAACATATATGTGTGAATGAGAAGCAGAAGTTATTCCTTTGTCAAATGGCAATTAAAATATTATACAAATACTATCTAGCATATTGAATTATACACTCAAACATTTACAGCTGCAAGAGGACCCAAGTATTCCAACCAAAAATACAGTACAATACGTTAGCATGGCGAATAGAGAAAACCAAGAATAATATCCACCAGTTAATAAGCAAACTAAATAGAGCAAAAATTGGAGAATAATGCTAGAGCAGGGTCCCCATTGGGGATAAGGCAATGAGGACTGAACATACCAAGAAATATGGTGGGAAAAGGGAAAAAGATAAAGGGAGGATAGAAGTGAAATATAGACTAATACTGCAAATTTAAATATAGGGAGATAAAGATTTGTATGTAGTAAAGTTTACAGCTATAAGAAAGGAGCATCAGAGAAAGCAAAGAGTTATTGAGGAGGCAGTAGTACAAATAAAACATTTTAAAAATTAAAACAGAGATAAGTATATAGAAAAATAAAGAAAAGCAAAGCAAAAAAAGTAAAATCAAACCAAATGCCCACAGAACCTTGAAGGACCAATGTGGAGCCAGAAGTTTATACCAAAATAAAATGTGTGGTTTAAAAGGAAAAAGAAAAAAAAATTATGTCAACTTGAATATATTCAGTATTACTGATCGGATTAGTAGCTTCAATAGAATTCAATGAAGGAAATAAACACACCCACACTCACACACCCAAAAAAAAAAAAAAAAAAAACACACACACACACACAACAGGGAGACCACAGAGGGGGTTTGGAAAAAAGGGGAGAAAAGAACAAAGCAAAACAAAATGCAATAAAAAAGAATAAGGATTAAAATGAAATTTTAAAAATCCAGCAGTAGCTCCAGCTGCAGATAAAACATGAAAATAGTGGCTATGTTCTTCTGTCTCTTGCTGACTATTCAGGAATTATCGTTCTTTTTCTTGCCTCTGGCAGTGGTTGGATCTGAAGACCTCTTTGACTGCTTATTTATTTCGGCCTATTCCAGAAGTAAGAAGCCCACCCAGACTGGCCCTGGGAGTTTCTTAATCCATATCCCTTTCCTTGCTGGGGGGAGCTAAATTTCCTCTCTGTAGCTTGACCAGCAGCCCTGCAGTTTGACCAGCAGCCAAACTACAGTAGGGAAAATGGCATCTGTCTCACAAAGGATTTATTCCCACACGCTCTATGGGAAGCACTTCCGCAGTGACTCCGACCCTGCTGCATGCCACCGTAAACCCCCTCCACCATGGGAGATGTCAGATTACTCAGAATTGAGTCTGGCTCAGTCTCATGCAGGATCGCTATTCCCCTCTCCCAGATCACAGTGGCACAGAGTTTCCAGTCCTACTCTGCGGCACTATGCTTGGGTTAATGGTAATCTCCTTCAAAGGGAACTGAGTGCCATCCTTCCGAGGACTGCTCAAGGGCACTTCTAATTCAAGGGGGCACTTGGACCCTCCAAAGCAGGTCTGGCTCAGTCCCTTGTGGGCGTCACCACTCCTTTCCCGGGTCTTGATCTGTAACAGGCTTTGCGCCTTTAGCCCACCCAGCCTCTCTGGCGGGTATGAGGTTTGACTTTTAAAAGCATGATTGCGCCCTTCCTACCGTCTTGTTGCAAGTTTTCCTTTGTTCTTCAATGTGGGGTATCTTTTTTGTGATCAGATCCAACCTCCTGCTATCGATGGTTTTTCAGGAACTCGTTGCAATTCAGGCAATTTTGCAGGAGAGATGAGTGCACGTCCTTCTACACCGTCATCTTAGCTCCACCCTTGTACTTTTTGGAGATTTCCAGAGCTACTATTTTAGCCAAATAAATATGTTTTCTGAAGAATCTCAGAACTGTTTGAGAGCTCATTGATGCTCTTTTTGTTGACCCACAGTGATGAAGGAGAACTGTATAAAATTAAGGTGAAATCTACTATTATATATTCTTGAAAACACTGCTAAATCATAAAACACAATGGATTATAAAAGCCTGAGTTAGGGAAATTCTAGCTACTACTTATTATTATATTGACTATGACAACTCATTGAATTTCTTTAAATTTCAGTTTTCCCACATGGGAAACTCATTGTGTAGATATAAAAATGAAATTAGATTAAAACTAAAATATTGCTTAGCTTATGTACTTAATGCCCAGTATTTCCCCCCCAATTATTTATAAGCATCGTTTCCTGTTTAGCATTTTACAAACAACTTTTTATGAGTCTCTTACCATTAGCATTTCAGATATAAACTCAAGATTAATTTTTAAACATGATTTAATTATAAACAAATAATCAGTGAAGCCAAAAGTTTCCTGTGGATGTTTGACTCCAAATCTCATAATTTTTAAAGATGATCATCAGAGTTTTGGCCTTTACTGAACTATACCATGACAAAAATTGAGTGAAAAGTGAGATTTTAGTCCACCTGATTTTTCTGCATGTTTTATTTTCCCTTTCTATTTCTCATTTGGCCAACAAATATTACATTTATTTTACAGTTGGTTGCTCTAAAATTCTTTCTTAAAGGGAAGATCTCTTGGAATAGAAAATGGCAACCCACTTTAGTATTCTTACCTAGAAAAGTCCATGTTCAGAGGAGCCTAGAGGGCTACAGTCTATGGATGGGGCCACAAAGAGTCAGACCAGAATGAGAAGCCCTCCTCTCCTCTTCCTTTCAAAGGAACTCAGAGATGTCTCTGTTGCTGTATGCTTCTTAGCATTTGCAATCAAATTTTTAGTTATGACTGCCTAGAAATAAAGGGAACAGCATACTATTATACCACCAAAAATCATTTCATTTTTATACAGAAAGTTTCCAAGATGTGTATAGAAATGTTCAATATTCTAGCAAAGGAATTGCTAGTGTGTTTCATTTTGTGACTTTCCTGGTGGCTCAAACAGTAAAGAATTTGCCTGTAATGCAGGAAACCTGAGTTCAATCCCTGGATTGGGAAAATATCCTGGAAAAGGACATGTATATACACTCCAGTATTCTTGCCTGGAGAATTCCATGGACAGAAGAGTCTGGTGGGCTATAGGTCATGAGATTGCAAGGGTAGAACACAGTGGAGTGACTTTCCTTTTTATTTTTTCATTCTGTGGTCTATTCTCTTGAATAATCAATGAACACAGGATATAACAATGCATACCTTATAAAATTAATAATACTTGTTTTAAGTCTAGTGAATGAGCTAAATTTATACTGTTCATTTTGGCACTATGACAAGTAGCTTGCAAGTATTATTTAATCTTCATAACAGGCTTAAACATATTTACTATGATTATTATGTTTTAAATCATTACTGCCATCATGCCCACTCTTGAAAGGAGTGCACTGAAGCATAAAAAATTGACTAACCCACAATTATATAGTTGCTAATTTGTAAAGTCAGAACTTAAACACAATGCTTCTACCCATAATCATTGTCTAATATTGCTTATGTGTTTCATTCAGTGGCTTTCCTGGTCGCACAGGCAATAAAGAATCTGCTTCAGATATTTATTTACACATCTAAACTTTTACTGCTACATTTTCTTGTTTAATAAATACAGTATAAATAATGATTCAACACTTTTCAGTTCAGTTCATTTCAGTAGCTCAGCCATGTCCAACACATTGTGACCCCATGTGGACGGCAGCACACCAGGTTTCCCTGTCCTTCACCATTTACTGAAGCTTGCTCAAATTCATGTCCCTTGAGTCGGGGATGCCGTCCACCCATCTCATCTTCTCTCACCCCCTTCTCCTCCTGTCTTCTATTTATCCCAGTGTCCGGATCTTTATAATGAACCATCCCTTCATATCACGTGCCCAAATTATTGGTGCTTCAGCTTCAGAGTTTAGGGATTCATGCTTTCGCATACTATTATACCAAAAATCATTTCATTTATACAGAAAGTTTCCAAGATGTGTATAGAAATGTTCAATATTCTAGCAAAGGAATTGCTAGTGTGTTTCATTTTGTGACTTTCCTGGTGGCTCAAACAGTAAAGAATTTGCCTGTAATGCAGGAAACCTGAGTTCAATCCCTGGATTGGGAAAATATCCTGGAAAAGGACATGTATATACACTCCAGTATTCTTGCCTGGAGAATTCCATGGACAGAAGAGTCTGGTGGGCTATAGGTCATGAGATTGCAAGGGTAGAACACAGTGGAGTGACTTTCCTTTTTATTTTTCATTCTGTGGTCTATTCTCTTGAATAATCAATGAACACAGGATATAACAATGCATACCTTATAAAATTAATAATACTTGTTTTAAGTCTAGTGAATGAGCTAAATTTATACTGTTCATTTTGGCACTATGACAAGTAGCTTGCAAGTATTATTTAATCTTCATAACAGGCTTAAACATATTTACTATGATTATTATGTTTTAAATCATTACTGCCATCATGCCCACTCTTGAAAGGAGTGCACTGAAGCATAAAAAATTGACTAACCCACAATTATATAGTTGCTAATTTGTAAAGTCAGAACTTAAACACAATGCTTCTACCCATAATCATTGTCTAATATTGCTTATGTGTTTCATTCAGTGGCTTTCCTGGTCGCACAGGCAATAAAGAATCTGCTTCAGATATTTATTTACACATCTAAACTTTTACTGCTACATTTTCTTGTTTAATAAATACAGTATAAATAATGATTCAACACTTTTCAGTTCAGTTCATTTCAGTAGCTCAGCCATGTCCAACACATTGTGACCCCATGTGGACGGCAGCACACCAGGTTTCCCTGTCCTTCACCATTTACTGAAGCTTGCTCAAATTCATGTCCCTTGAGTCGGGGATGCCGTCCACCCATCTCATCTTCTCTCACCCCCTTCTCCTCCTGTCTTCTATTTATCCCAGTGTCCGGATCTTTATAATGAACCATCCCTTCATATCACGTGCCCAAATTATTGGTGCTTCAGCTTCAGAGTTAATCCTTCAGGGCTGATTTTCTTTGAGATTGACTGGTTTGATCACTCTTGCATAGGCTTCTGTTTAACCTAATAATTTTATCTGGCTACAAAAGCAATTTATAAGCTTAGTTAGAGATGGAAACCATGAAAAACAGTTACCAATACAGAAATAAAAATTTGAAGTTAGGTCTTAACCCATAATGTATGGTATAAGATAGGATGCACCCAGAAGATAATTTCTGTGAAATCTTGTGTTCATAAATCCGATACCAGCTAAATCTCTCTCTGTGGATTCAGAGAACTCAAACTATATATATATATTTTTACAACTATTCCCTCAAATTGAACCACTCACTTATTTTTTGGTGTTATTGCTTAGTCACTCAGTCGTGTCCAACTCTTTGCAATTTCATGCTCTATAGTCAGCCAGACTCTTCTACCTATGGGAATTCCCAGGCAAGAATACTGGAGTGGATCGTTAGTTCCTCCTCCAGGGGATCTTCACAATCCAGAGATAGAAGCTGCATCTCTTAAATTGGCAGATGGATTCTTTAGCACAGAATCATCAAATAAGCCCACTTATTGTATTTTACTTTTAATTAAAATACTTTTGCTTTGACTAATACAGGCTAAAAGGCAATGGAGCCTCAACTAGCCTGAAACATGAATAAAAACCAAGCTTGTATTAGAGTAACAAGTCTACAAGTTTTTTGAGATGAAAATAGTTGAGTTACATATATTTACCTTTGCCCCGGTGGTCTGAATTACTTGCATATATAGGGAATAAGGTTAGCGTAGCCTGCCGTGCCTCAGTCCATAGGGCCAAAAATATGTTGAACATGACTTAGTTACTGAACAACAGCAGCACCCTCTATTAAAAATTAGGATAAATAATGCCTATGCAAAGTTGCAAAATAGGTAATTTTAGTCTTGGTCAAACTCAGCGTGATGCTAAATCATTACCAGTTCTTGCTTTCATTTCACATGTAATCAATAACCTTTCTATTTTCATTTTCATTATTTCATTTTATACGTTACTCATTTAACTCAGTGTGTGTGCTCAGTCAATATTATAACACAAATAGTGTGTTAATAATTTCTAACACAATTTGTGTCCATAGTAGACACTCACTTTAAAGAAATCTTTCTAGGACTTTTAAAGTGAAATCACTAAAGAATTTAGTCACACATATACAGGCATTTTAGTTCCTTAAAGGAGGCAAACCAGTAATTAGTAGTCCTGTTCCACAATATAGAGTACACAGACAAGCAAGAGAGAGTCTTGGCAAAGGTTTCCTCCATGGATAATAACAGGAAACAAAGTAAGGAGAGATAAATATCATGGTTAAGGGCAAATTGGGGATTACTCAAAAGGCATATGATCTGGAATTGATGGTATTTGTAACTAGTTTCAAGATCTTAGACAAGTGACTTTACTTTTTTCAAGCTTCAGTTTTTTTGTTAATAAGGTAAGTCATGTACTGACATTACCTTATACATTCACATGATTTCATATAGTTAACTATCTAATGAGTTCATGATGAAAAAATATTTTCTTGGCTTATAGTTTTCAAGTAGTTTTATTGGTCATTAGATTTTTGGCAGTACCAAGAGTGCAGTCTGGACACAGCATGAAACTAAATTTAAAGACACAGAACTTTGTAGTGTTTTTTCATATAGCAGCTTCCTCAACTTATAATTCACCTATAGAGAGAGCTCATCTTTTTAAAATGTACAGTGCAGAAGTTCTAAAGAATATTGTAGCTCATGGATCACTATTCTCTAATTTCAGAATAATTAAATACTCCCAAAATAAACCCCATGCAAATTAGTGGTATCTCACATCAACTGTCAACTTTCTTCCCATCCTCAAAGGTTGGCAATTACTAAACTATTTTCTATCTCCATGGATATGCCTATTTTTGTCATTTCATATAAATGCAATCATACTATCAGTGGCTTTTTGTGACTGACTTGGTTTTTTTCAGCATTTTTTCAGGATTCATCCACATTTTAGAATGCATAAGTGCTTCATTCTTTCATTTGTTTTGGTTCTCTCTCTCTCTCTTTTTTTTTTTCTCCTTTAAACAGAGTTTTTTAGAAAAGCTTTAGATTTACTGAAAATTTGAGAGGAGAGTTCTATATACCCTACACCCAGGGTCCATATCAAAATTATTTCATTTTATTGAAAAGATTTGTAGAGAGTTGGCAATTGGGAACCTTTTCACTTGGCATATGTACCTCTGACATACTCTCACCAAATTGGGCTTTTGGTTTTGTGAATATTTTTTTACATTCTTGGCAGTATCACCTGCTCCAAGTCCAGCTTATATATTTTCTATCATAGTCCTGAAATAGATCACTTCTTAATGAACTTTCATTACTGTTCTTGAAGAGGGGCATTAGGAGGCAGTATCTGGACAATGTTCATGTTCTTTGCTACAGAGGATCCATTTATTAAAGGGCTTACCTGCCTGCAATCCAGGGGGTGCAGGCTTGATCCCTGGGTTGGGAAGATCCCTTAGAGAAGGGAATGGCTACCCACTCTAGTATTCATTTATTAAAGTCTTTCCCAAATAATCAAAATTATATGCATGTGTAGAAAACATCTCTGTATGTAACAACCTGCATCTATAATAAATTAAACGTAAGTACATACTGATGCGTCCAACTCAGATCTATTTCCATGAATCGTTACGGTTTCCTCTCCCTGCTTATCTTTAAAGATTAGCTACGACAGTGTAAAGTCTTAATTCTACATTCTGTCATATATTTGCTTAATTATTTGATTTTAGTACTTATGAGTAACAGTATCCAAACTGCCAGCCCATATCTTCCTAAAAAGAAACTTAGTCAACTAGAGTAATTTTTCATGTATCAGAATATTGATCACTTTCCATTCGAATTAAATACTCCCAAAATAAACCCCATGCAAATTAGTGGTATCTCACATCAACTGTCAACTTTCTTCCCATCCTCAAAGGTTGGCAATTACTAAACTATTTTCTATCTCCATGGATATGCCTATTTTTGTCATTTCATATAAATGCAATCATACTATCAGTGGCTTTTTGTGACTGACTTGGTTTTTTTCAGCATTTTTTCAGGATTCATCCACATTTTAGAATGCATAAGTGCTTCATTCTTTCATTTGTTTTGGTTCTCTCTCTCTTTCTTTTTTTCTCCTTTAAACAGAGTTTTTTAGAAAAGCTTTAGATTTACTGAAAATTTGAGAGGAGAGTTCTATATACCCTACACCCAGGGTCCATATCAAAATTATTTCATTTTATTGAAAAGATTTGTAGAGAGTTGGCAATTGGGAACCTTTTCACTTGGCATATGTACCTCTGACATACTCTCACCAAATTGGGCTTTTGGTTTTGTGAATATTTTTTTACATTCTTGGCAGTATCACCTGCTCCAAGTCCAGCTTATATATTTTCTATCATAGTCCTGAAATAGATCACTTCTTAATGAACTTTCATTACTGTTCTTGAAGAGGGGCATTAGGAGGCAGTATCTGGACAATGTTCATGTTCTTTGCTACAGAGGATCCATTTATTAAAGGGCTTACCTGCCTGCAATCCAGGGGATGCAGGCTTGATCCCTGGGTTGGGAAGATCCCTTAGAGAAGGGAATGGCTACCCACTCTAGTATTCATTTATTAAAGTCTTTCCCAAATAATCAAAATTATATGCATGTGTAGAAAACATCTCTGTATGTAACAACCTGCATCTATAATAAATTAAACGTAAGTACATACTGATGCGTCCAACTCAGATCTATTTCCATGAATCGTTACGGTTTCCTCTCCCTGCTTATCTTTAAAGATTAGCTACGACAGTGTAAAGTCTTAATTCTACATTCTGTCATATATTTGCTTAATTATTTGATTTTAGTACTTATGAGTAACAGTATCCAAACTGCCAGCCCATATCTTCCTAAAAAGAAACTTAGTCAACTAGAGTAATTTTTTCATGTATCAGTACTTCATCTCCCCTTTTATCTTACAGAGTCTGCATATACATAGCAATCTGCATACATTGTTTCACTTATTGTACTATAAAATTGTATGGATTCTGAATACTGTCATATCGTTCTTAGATTCTTAGTGAAATTTGCCAATGAAATAACTTAGTTTAAGAGTATGCTTACTGATTGGTAAATAATTACTGAGTATATACCTTTATAGATATATTTAGATAATCTACTTCTCCTTATCTGTTTTAGGAGTTTGTGATTTTCAAGGAATTGGTACATTTCAACTCTGTAATCCAAGTTGTGAATAAAAAGTTGTTCTTATTATACCTTTATTATCCTGTTAAGGACCGTGCATTCAGGACCTAAGGACCTCTCATTTCTAAAAGTATTAATTTTTAACTTCTTTCTATTTTTCTTTTTTAGTCCACATATAGATTTATCAATTATAATTACCATTCGAAAACAAACTTTCAATTTGGTTAATTTTCTGCCTTGGTTTCCTGTTTTCAATTTTACTGACTCATATTCTAATTTGTATTACTTATTTTTTTCTCCTAGTTTTAAATTTAGACCCTCACTTTTTCTAGTTTCCTAATGTGAAAGCTCAGATCAATTATTTAGAACTTCCTTTTACCTTAATGCAGTTAATACTCTAAAATTCTAAGGATTGCTTTTTGCTGCTTCTTACAATATTTTTATTTATTTTAAAATATCTTAGATTCCTCTTGAGACTCCTCATTGACACATGTATTATTAAATAGAATGTCGTTTAAATATGCAAGCATTTTGAGTTTACTACTAATCGTTTTTATACTTTTTCTTTATTGAAATGTATTTTATGAACAGTATTTTATGTTAGAGCTGTACAATTTGATTATTCCCAAATTTTAAAGTTTTCAGTACACTTCAGTTGTTCTAAAATATTGGTTATATTCTCTGAGTTGGACAGTATATTCTTATATCTTATTTTATACATAAAGGTTTGTACATCTTAGACCTCTACCAATATATTGCTTCTCCTCTCTCTCTCCACACTGATGAGCACTAGATTGTTCTTCATTTCTGTGAGTCGGGTTCTTTTTGTTATAGTCACTAGTTTGTTGTAATTTTTAGATTCCACATATAAGTGATATTATATAGTATTTGTCTTTTTCTGTCTGATTTATTTCACTTTGTATAAAATCATTAAAGGCCATAGGTGTTGCTGTATATGGGGAAAAAAATCATTTTTTATGTTTGTGTAATATTCCATTGCACTTATATACCATGTCTTCTTTATCTGTTTGTTGATGGACACTTAGGTTGCTTCCATATCATGGCAACTGTAAATAATAAATGCTATGTGAATTGGGATATATGTTCTTTCTCAATTAATAATTTTTCTGGATATATACCCAGCAGTAGAATTGTATGATCATATGCTAGTTCTATTTGTAATTTTTTGAGAAACCTCTATACTGTTCTCAACAGTGACTGCACAAATTTACATTCCAAACAAAAGTGTGTTTTCTCTACATTCTTGCCAATGCTTGTTTCTTGTGTTATCTTTGATGAGAGATTTTGGCCAGCTTGAGATAATATCTCAATGTGTTTTTGCTTTGCATTTCCCTGACGAAGAGCCATGTTGAGCATCTTTTTGTGTACTTCTTATCCATGTTCATGTTCTTTTTGGAGAAGTGTCTATCCAGATCTTCCACCCTTTTTTAAACCTTTCTTATGTTGAGCTTTTATGAATTATTTATATATTTTGGATACTACCTCTTTTTTGGTCATATTATTTTCAAAGCTGAAAGAATTACACTCCTTTGATTAAAACTGCTACAAAACGTTCCAGGACTAGCACAAAAACAGGCATGGAGATGAAACAGAAGAAGTTAGATTCCTCGAGACTCCTCATTGACACATGTATTATTAAATAGAATGTCGTTTAAATATGCAAGCATTTTGAGTTTACTACTAATCGTTTTTATACTTTTTCTTTATTGAAATGTATTTTATGAACAGTATTTTATGTTAGAGCTGTACAATTTGATTATTCCCAAATTTTAAAGTTTTCAGTACACTTCAGTTGTTCTAAAATATTGGTTATATTCTCTGAGTTGGACAGTATATTCTTATATCTTATTTTATACATAAAGGTTTGTACATCTTAGACCTCTACCAATATATTGCTTCTCCTCTCTCTCTCCACACTGATGAGCACTAGATTGTTCTTCATTTCTGTGAGTCGGGTTCTTTTTGTTATAGTCACTAGTTTGTTGTAATTTTTAGATTCCACATATAAGTGATATTATATAGTATTTGTCTTTTTCTGTCTGATTTATTTCACTTTGTATAAAATCATTAAAGGCCATAGGTGTTGCTGTATATGGGGAAAAAAATCATTTTTTATGTTTGTGTAATATTCCATTGCACTTATATACCATGTCTTCTTTATCTGTTTGTTGATGGACACTTAGGTTGCTTCCATATCATGGCAACTGTAAATAATAAATGCTATGTGAATTGGGATATATGTTCTTTCTCAATTAATAATTTTTCTGGATATATACCCAGCAGTAGAATTGTATGATCATATGCTAGTTCTATTTGTAATTTTTTGAGAAACCTCTATACTGTTCTCAACAGTGACTGCACAAATTTACATTCCAAACAAAAGTGTGTTTTCTCTACATTCTTGCCAATGCTTGTTTCTTGTGTTATCTTTGATGAGAGATTTTGGCCAGCTTGAGATAATATCTCAATGTGTTTTTGCTTTGCATTTCCCTGACGAAGAGCCATGTTGAGCATCTTTTTGTGTACTTCTTATCCATGTTCATGTTCTTTTTGGAGAAGTGTCTATCCAGATCTTCCACCCTTTTTTAAACCTTTCTTATGTTGAGCTTTTATGAATTATTTATATATTTTGGATACTACCTCTTTTTTGGTCATATTATTTTCAAAGCTGAAAGAATTACACTCCTTTGATTAAAACTGCTACAAAACGTTCCAGGACTAGCACAAAAACAGGCATGGAGATGAAACAGAAGAGAGTCCATAACCAAATCCATGTACTTAGAATCATTTAACCTATGATAAGTGAGAATCATGTGTATTCTGATGACACTGAATTAGAATTCTATAAATATCATATAGAACAAGTTCATTGATGATGCTATATAAAGATTCTCATAACTGAATTTCTGCCTCCTTCATCTGTCAATGACAAAATCAGAAATGTTGAAATCTCATTTCTGTGAGATTTTACCTTATATTTTGATGTTCTCTTTTTAGAAGCATATGTTAAGGACAGTGGTCTATGGATATAGAATTGAGTCTTCATCACTATGCAATGCTCCTATTTATTCTTTAATAATTTTCGTCTTTTGAAATCTCCTTTTTCTAATGTTAATATTCTACTTCAGCTTTGTTTTGATGTGTTATGATTCACTATGACAATCTCTGTATGTTAATTGATGTGTTTGTACCATTTACTTCATTTAAATAACTATGGTATGTTTGGTTTAATGTTTACCATTTTTGTAAATATTTATATCCCCCTTAGTTATTCTTATCTGCCAAATGTAGATCCAATTCCTGAGTGGAGAATATCTCTTGGAGAAGAAAATGGCAATTTACTCGAGCATTCTTACCTGTAGAATCCTTTGAAAAGAGAAGCCTGGTGAGCAGCAGTCCATGAGGTTTCAAAAGAATCGCACATGACTCAACTACTAAAAAACAACAGCTACCATTTTTGTGAATACTTTATATTCATTGTACTAGTTATTTCTTTTTATCTATTTTTATATGTCTACTATGATTTTAATTGTACATTTTATGTCATTCAAGTTTCTCTCCTATCTTAGGATGATAACCATGCTACTTATAAAATTATTTTGCAGCTACTCTAGACTTTGCAATGTACAATATATAGCAATTATAGCTACACAATATGAATTTATAATATACACTAATAAGCAGTATTTTTAATATATATCAAGCATATTTATATAAAACATGCAATTATTTATGACATAATGTATTTGCATATAATACACATTTACACAATTTATTACATTGATAGTGTACTCCTAATGTAGGATGTATTTATGCATGAAATATATAATGTACATATACATATAATGCATATCACCATAATGATAGAAAAGAAGAACTAAAGAGCATCTTATTTATTTATTTATTTTAGTTTTTAATTTAAGAAGTTCTTTCTTTTTAAAATTTTATTTATTTATTTATTTATTTTTTTATTTTTTTAAGTTTTAAAGAGTTTTGTTGTTCACAGACATGTATGTTCCCAGACCAGTCATATGCATATATCTGGGCCCCTCCCCTCTCCTGTCCCCCCCGTCCCACCCCTCCAGGCTGTCGCATCAGGTCCTTGTACGAACTCCTATTACCTCAGTGCAATGACTATAGCTATGTTTTTCACATATGATAGTATAGGTTTCCGTGTTACTCCCTCTATGTCTCCCACCCACTATTCTTTCCCCACAATGCCCATACGTCTATTCTTTGTCTGTTTTGCCATGGGTTCACTGCATGTGTTATCATCAGCGTCCTACTAGATTCCATATATATATGTGTTAGTATACTTGATTCACTATGACAATCTCTGTATGTTAATTGATGTGTTTGTACCATTTACTTCATTTAAATAACTATGGTATGTTTGGTTTAATGTTTACCATTTTTGTAAATATTTATATCCCCCTTAGTTATTCTTATCTGCCAAATGTAGATCCAATTCCTGAGTGGAGAATATCTCTTGGAGAAGAAAATGGCAATTTACTCGAGCATTCTTACCTGTAGAATCCTTTGAAAAGAGAAGCCTGGTGAGCAGCAGTCCATGAGGTTTCAAAAGAATCGCACATGACTCAACTACTAAAAAACAACAGCTACCATTTTTGTGAATACTTTATATTCATTGTACTAGTTATTTCTTTTTATCTATTTTTATATGTCTACTATGATTTTAATTGTACATTTTATGTCATTCAAGTTTCTCTCCTATCTTAGGATGATAACCATGCTACTTATAAAATTATTTTGCAGCTACTCTAGACTTTGCAATGTACAATATATAGCAATTATAGCTACACAATATGAATTTATAATATACACTAATAAGCAGTATTTTTAATATATATCAAGCATATTTATATAAAACATGCAATTATTTATGACATAATGTATTTGCATATAATACACATTTACACAATTTATTACATTGATAGTGTACTCCTAATGTAGGATGTATTTATGCATGAAATATATAATGTACATATACATATAATGCATATCACCATAATGATAGAAAAGAAGAACTAAAGAGCATCTTATTTATTTATTTATTTTAGTTTTTAATTTAAGAAGTTCTTTCTTTTTAAAATTTTATTTATTTATTTATTTATTTTTTTATTTTTTTAAGTTTTAAAGAGTTTTGTTGTTCACAGACATGTATGTTCCCAGACCAGTCATATGCATATATCTGGGCCCCTCCCCTCTCCTGTCCCCCCCGTCCCACCCCTCCAGGCTGTCGCATCAGGTCCTTGTACGAACTCCTATTACCTCAGTGCAATGACTATAGCTATGTTTTTCACATATGATAGTATAGGTTTCCGTGTTACTCCCTCTATGTCTCCCACCCACTATTCTTTCCCCACAATGCCCATACGTCTATTCTTTGTCTGTTTTGCCATGGGTTCACTGCATGTGTTATCATCAGCGTCCTACTAGATTCCATATATATATGTGTTAGTATACCGTACTTGTCTTTCTCTTTTTGACTTACTTCACTTTTTATGATAGGTTCTAGATCCAGCCACCTCATTAGGAGTGATTCTTTCACATTTCCTTTAACAACTGAGTAGTATTCCATTGTATATATGTACCACAGTTTCTTTATCCATTCATTCTTCAATGGACACCTAGGTAGCTTCCATGTTCTAGTTATTGTATAGAGAGTCTCCATAAACATTGGGGTACAGGTGTGTCTTTCAGCTTTGATTTCATCAGGGTAGAAGCCTAATAGTGGGATTGCTGGGTCATATGGTGCATTTTTTTAGTTTTTTAAGGAATCTTCATACTGTCTTCCATAGAGGCTGTATCAATTTACATTCCCACCAGCAATTCAAGAGTGATACCTTCTCTCCGCACCCTCTCCAGCATTTATTGTCTGTAGATTTGTTAATGATAGCCATTCTGACAGGTGTGAGATGATATCTCATTGCAGTTTTGATGTGCATTTCCCTAATAATAAGCAAAGTTGAGCATTGTTTCATGTGTTTTTTGGCCATCTGTATGTCCTCTTTGGTGAGATGTCACTTTAGATCATTTCCCCATTTCTTATTGGATTGTTTTTCCAGTGTTGAGTTGTCTGACATGCTTGTAGATTTTGGAGATTAATTTTTTGTCTGTTGTTCCATTTGCTATGATTTTCTCCCATTCTGTGGGCTGTCTGTTCAGCTTTATTGTAATTTCTTTTTCTGTACAGAAGCTTTTCAGTTTCATTAGGTCCCACATGTTCATTTTTGTTTTGAGTTCCACTATTCTAGTAGGTGGGTCAGAGAAGATCTTGCTTTGATGTAAGTCCTTGAGTGTTCTGCCTGTATTTTCCTCTAAGAGTTTGATGGTTTCTGGTCTTACATTTAGGTCTTTAATCCATTTTGAGTTGATCTTTGTGTATGGCATCACAGAATGGTTTCTTTGGGCTTACATTCTAAAGGGTGCCTTTGTATTCTTTCCCCACAATGCCCATACGTCTATTCTTTGTCTGTTTTGCCATGGGTTCACTGCATGTGTTATCATCAGCGTCCTACTAGATTCCATATATATATGTGTTAGTATACCGTACTTGTCTTTCTCTTTTTGACTTACTTCACTTTTTATGATAGGTTCTAGATCCAGCCACCTCATTAGGAGTGATTCTTTCACATTTCCTTTAACAACTGAGTAGTATTCCATTGTATATATGTACCACAGTTTCTTTATCCATTCATTCTTCAATGGACACCTAGGTAGCTTCCATGTTCTAGTTATTGTATAGAGAGTCTCCATAAACATTGGGGTACAGGTGTGTCTTTCAGCTTTGATTTCATCAGGGTAGAAGCCTAATAGTGGGATTGCTGGGTCATATGGTGCATTTTTTTAGTTTTTTAAGGAATCTTCATACTGTCTTCCATAGAGGCTGTATCAATTTACATTCCCACCAGCAATTCAAGAGTGATACCTTCTCTCCGCACCCTCTCCAGCATTTATTGTCTGTAGATTTGTTAATGATAGCCATTCTGACAGGTGTGAGATGATATCTCATTGCAGTTTTGATGTGCATTTCCCTAATAATAAGCAAAGTTGAGCATTGTTTCATGTGTTTTTTGGCCATCTGTATGTCCTCTTTGGTGAGATGTCACTTTAGATCTTTTCCTCCATTTCTTATTGGATTGTTTTTCCAGTGTTGAGTTGTCTGACATGCTTGTAGATTTTGGAGATTAATTTTTTGTCTGTTGTTCCATTTGCTATGATTTTCTCCCATTCTGTGGGCTGTCTGTTCAGCTTTATTGTAATTTCTTTTTCTGTACAGAAGCTTTTCAGTTTCATTAGGTCCCACATGTTCATTTTTGTTTTGAGTTCCACTATTCTAGTAGGTGGGTCAGAGAAGATCTTGCTTTGATGTAAGTCCTTGAGTGTTCTGCCTGTATTTTCCTCTAAGAGTTTGATGGTTTCTGGTCTTACATTTAGGTCTTTAATCCATTTTGAGTTGATCTTTGTGTATGGCATCACAGAATGTTCCAACTTCAGTTTTTTGCATGTTGCTGTCCAATTTTCCCAGCACCATTTACTGAAGAGGTTGCCTTTGTTCACTTTTAGATTTTTTCCTCCTTTGCCAAAATCAAGGTATCCATAGGTGTGTGGGACTATCTCTGGGTTCCCTATCTTGTTCCCTTAGTCTATATTTTTTTTGTGCCAGTACCATACTGTCTTGATTACTGTTGCTTTGTAATATAGTCTGAATTTAGGGAGGCTGATTCCTCCAGCTCCATTCTTCTTCCTTAGGATTGCTTTGGCTATTCGAGGTCTTTTGTGTTTCCATATGAACTCTGTTATTCTTTGGTCTAGTTCTGTGAAGAATGTCTTTGGTAGTTTAATAGGGATAACATTGAATCTGTAGATGATATTTGGTAGTATGGTCATTTTCACAGTATTGAGTCTTCCAAGCCAGGAAAATGGAATATCTCTCCATCTGTTTAAGTCTTTAATTTCTTTCATGGCTATCTTGGAATTTTCTGTGTACAGTTCTTTTGTTTCTTTGGGTAGGTTTATTCCTAGACATTTTATTATTTTGGTTGCAATGGTGAAGGGGATTGCCTCTTTCATTTCATTTTCTGATTTTCCATTGTTTGTGTATAGGAATGCCAGTGATTTCTGTGTGTTGATTTTGTATCCCGCGACTTTTATGAATTTGTTGATTAGATCTAGTACCTCTTAATAGTGTCTTTGGGTTTTCTCTGTATAATATCATGCCGTGCGTAAATAGAGAGCTTTACGTTTTTTTTTTTTTTGTCTGTTGTTCCATTTGCTATGATTTTCTCCCATTCTGTGGGCTGTCTGTTCAGCTTTATTGTAATTTCTTTTTCTGTACAGAAGCTTTTCAGTTTCATTAGGTCCCACATGTTCATTTTTGTTTTGAGTTCCACTATTCTAGTAGGTGGGTCAGAGAAGATCTTGCTTTGATGTAAGTCCTTGAGTGTTCTGCCTGTATTTTCCTCTAAGAGTTTGATGGTTTCTGGTCTTACATTTAGGTCTTTAATCCATTTTGAGTTGATCTTTGTGTATGGCATCACAGAATGTTCCAACTTCAGTTTTTTGCATGTTGCTGTCCAATTTTCCCAGCACCATTTACTGAAGAGGTTGCCTTTGTTCACTTTTAGATTTTTCCTCCTTTGCCAAAATCAAGGTATCCATAGGTGTGTGGGACTATCTCTGGGTTCCCTATCTTGTTCCCTTAGTCTATATTTTTTTTGTGCCAGTACCATACTGTCTTGATTACTGTTGCTTTGTAATATAGTCTGAATTTAGGGAGGCTGATTCCTCCAGCTCCATTCTTCTTCCTTAGGATTGCTTTGGCTATTCGAGGTCTTTTGTGTTTCCATATGAACTCTGTTATTCTTTGGTCTAGTTCTGTGAAGAATGTCTTTGGTAGTTTAATAGGGATAACATTGAATCTGTAGATGATATTTGGTAGTATGGTCATTTTCACAGTATTGAGTCTTCCAAGCCAGGAAAATGGAATATCTCTCCATCTGTTTAAGTCTTTAATTTCTTTCATGGCTATCTTGGAATTTTCTGTGTACAGTTCTTTTGTTTCTTTGGGTAGGTTTATTCCTAGACATTTTATTATTTTGGTTGCAATGGTGAAGGGGATTGCCTCTTTCATTTCATTTTCTGATTTTCCATTGTTTGTGTATAGGAATGCCAGTGATTTCTGTGTGTTGATTTTGTATCCCGCGACTTTTATGAATTTGTTGATTAGATCTAGTACCTCTTAATAGTGTCTTTGGGTTTTCTCTGTATAATATCATGCCGTGCGTAAATAGAGAGAGCTTTACGTTTTCTTTTCCAATCTCAATTCCCTTTATTTCTTTCTCTTCACTTATTGCTTTTGCTAGAAATTCCAGGACTATGTTGAATAGTAGTGGTGAAAATGGAACTCTTTGTCTTGTTCCTGACTACAGAGGGAACGCTTTCAGTTTTTCACCGTTGAGGATAATGTTTGCTGTGGACTTCTCATATATGGCTTTTATTACGTTGAGATAGTTTCCTTCTCTGCCCATTTTCTGAAGAGCTTTTATCATAAGTGGATGCTGTACTTTGTCGAAGGCTTTTCCTGCATCTATTGAGATGATTATGTGATTTTTGTCTCTCAATTTGTTGATATGGTGTATCACATTGATTGATTTGTGGATATTGAAGAATCCTTGCACACCTGGGATGAGCCTGAGTTGGTCATGATATATGAGCTTTTGGATGTGTTGTTGAATTCTGTTTGCTAGGATTTTGTTGAGGATTTTGGCATCTAGATTCATCAGTGAAATTGGCCTATAATTTCCTTTTTTGTGTTGTCTTTGCCTGACTTTGGTATCAGGGTGATGGCGGCCTCATAGAATGTGTTTGGAAGTGTTCCTTCCTGTGCAATTTTATGGAAGAGTTTTAGAAGGACAGGCATTAGTTCTTCTTTAAATGTTTGGGAGAATTCACCTGTGAAGTTGTCTGGCCCTGGGCTTTTATTTTGGGTAGATTTTTGATCACAAAGTCAATTTCTGAGCTTGTGATTGGATTGTTCATAGTTTCAGTTTCTTCCTGGTTCAGTCCTGGGAGATTAATCTTCTTCAAGAAACTGTCCGTTTCTTACAGGCTGTCCAGTTTGTTGCCATAGAGTTGTTCATAATAGTCTCTTAGAGTGCTTTGGATTTTTGCAGTATCTGTTGCAATCTGTCCTTTTTCGTTTTTAAGTTTGTTGATATGGTTCTTCTCTGTTTTTTTCTTGATGAGTCTGGCCAGTAGCTTGTCAATTTTGTTTACCTTTTCGAAGAACCAGCTTTTTGTTTTATTTATCTTTACTATTGTTTCTTTCATTTGTTTTTCATTTATTTCTGCTCTGACTTTTATGATTTCTTATCTTCTGCTGACTTTTGGGTGTTTTTATTCTTCTTTCTCCAGTTGTTTTACGCAGAGGGTTAAGTTGTCTGCTTGATATTTTTCTTGTTTCTTCAGGTATTATTGCATTGCTATAAATTTCCTTCTTAGAACTGCTGCTTGTTATCCCATAGGTTTTGCACTATGTTGAATAGTAGTGGTGAAAATGGAACTCTTTGTCTTGTTCCTGACTACAGAGGGAACGCTTTCAGTTTTTCACCGTTGAGGATAATGTTTGCTGTGGACTTCTCATATATGGCTTTTATTACGTTGAGATAGTTTCCTTCTCTGCCCATTTTCTGAAGAGCTTTTATCATAAGTGGATGCTGTACTTTGTCGAAGGCTTTTCCTGCATCTATTGAGATGATTATGTGATTTTTGTCTCTCAATTTGTTGATATGGTGTATCACATTGATTGATTTGTGGATATTGAAGAATCCTTGCACACCTGGGATGAGCCTGAGTTGGTCATGATATATGAGCTTTTGGATGTGTTGTTGAATTCTGTTTGCTAGGATTTTGTTGAGGATTTTGGCATCTAGATTCATCAGTGAAATTGGCCTATAATTTCCTTTTTTGTGTTGTCTTTGCCTGACTTTGGTATCAGGGTGATGGCGGCCTCATAGAATGTGTTTGGAAGTGTTCCTTCCTGTGCAATTTTATGGAAGAGTTTTAGAAGGACAGGCATTAGTTCTTCTTTAAATGTTTGGGAGAATTCACCTGTGAAGTTGTCTGGCCCTGGGCTTTTATTTTGGTAGATTTTTGATCACAAAGTCAATTTCTGAGCTTGTGATTGGATTGTTCATAGTTTCAGTTTCTTCCTGGTTCAGTCCTGGGAGATTAATCTTCTTCAAGAAACTGTCCGTTTCTTACAGGCTGTCCAGTTTGTTGCCATAGAGTTGTTCATAATAGTCTCTTAGAGTGCTTTGGATTTTTGCAGTATCTGTTGCAATCTGTCCTTTTTCGTTTTTAAGTTTGTTGATATGGTTCTTCTCTGTTTTTTTCTTGATGAGTCTGGCCAGTAGCTTGTCAATTTTGTTTACCTTTTCGAAGAACCAGCTTTTTGTTTTATTTATCTTTACTATTGTTTCTTTCATTTGTTTTTCATTTATTTCTGCTCTGACTTTTATGATTTCTTATCTTCTGCTGACTTTTGGGTGTTTTTATTCTTCTTTCTCCAGTTGTTTTACGCAGAGGGTTAAGTTGTCTGCTTGATATTTTTCTTGTTTCTTCAGGTATTATTGCATTGCTATAAATTTCCTTCTTAGAACTGCTGCTTGTTATCCCATAGGTTTTGCACTATCATGTGTTCATTGTCACTTTCTTCTAGGAGGTTTTTTTTTTTTTTCTTTTTTGATTTGCTCAGTCATCAGTTTGCTTTTTAAGTATGTGTTATTTAACCTCCATTTGCTTGTATTTTTAGCCAATTTTTTCCCTGCAGTTTATCTCTAGTTTCATTGCATTGTCGTCATAGAAGATGGTTGATATAATTTCAGTTTTCTTGAATAGACTTAGGTTTGATTTGTGGCCCAAGATATGGTCTATCCTGGAGAATGCTGCATGAGCACTTGAAAAGAATGTGTATCCTTCTGCTTTTGAATGGAAGGTCCTAAAGATATCCATTATATCCATCTTTTCTAGTGTGGCATTTAAGGCTTGTGTTTCTTTATTAATTTTCTGTTTGGGTGATCTGTCCATTGGTGTGAGAGGAGTGTTAAAGTCTCTGACTATTATTGTTTTATTGTCGATTTCCTCTTTTATGTCTGAAAGTATTTGTCTTATGTATTGAGGTGCCCTTGTGTTGGGTCCATAGATATTCATGACTGTTATGTCTTCCTCTTGGGATAGATCCCTTAATCATGATGAAGTGACCTGCCTTGTCTATTATAATCTTCTTTATTTTGAGATCTATTGTGTCTGATATGAGGATTGCTACTCCAGCTTTGTTTTGATTTCCACTTGCATGTAGTATCTTTTTCCATCCTCTCACTTTCAACCCGTGAGTGTCTTTGGGTCTGAAGTGGGTCTTTTGTAAACAGCATATATATGGATCTTGCTTCTGTATCTATTCATCCAGCGTGTGTCTTTTGGTGGGAGCATTTAGTCCATTTACATTCAAAGTAATTATTGATCAGAATATTCCTATTATCCTCTTAGTACAGCTTGAAGAGAATAGTAGAGATAAGAAGATAGGAAATATTTTCATTTTCTGCTCTACTTTACTTATCTTCTGCTGACTTTTGGGTGTTTTATTCTTCTTTCTCCAGTTGTTTTACAGAGGGTTAAGTTGTCTGCTTGATATTTTTCTTGTTTCTTCAGGTATTATTGCATTGCTATAAATTTCCTTCTTAGAACTGCTGCTTGTTATCCCATAGGTTTTGCACTATCATGTGTTCATTGTCACTTTCTTCTAGGAGGTATTTTATTTCTTTTTTGATTTGCTCAGTCATCAGTTTGCTTTTTAAGTATGTGTTATTTAACCTCCATTTGCTTGTATTTTTAGCCAATTTTTTCCCTGCAGTTTATCTCTAGTTTCATTGCATTGTCGTCATAGAAGATGGTTGATATAATTTCAGTTTTCTTGAATAGACTTAGGTTTGATTTGTGGCCCAAGATATGGTCTATCCTGGAGAATGCTGCATGAGCACTTGAAAAGAATGTGTATCCTTCTGCTTTTGAATGGAAGGTCCTAAAGATATCCATTATATCCATCTTTTCTAGTGTGGCATTTAAGGCTTGTGTTTCTTTATTAATTTTCTGTTTGGGTGATCTGTCCATTGGTGTGAGAGGAGTGTTAAAGTCTCTGACTATTATTGTTTTATTGTCGATTTCCTCTTTTATGTCTGAAAGTATTTGTCTTATGTATTGAGGTGCCCTTGTGTTGGGTCCATAGATATTCATGACTGTTATGTCTTCCTCTTGGGATAGATCCCTTAATCATGATGAAGTGACCTGCCTTGTCTATTATAATCTTCTTTATTTTGAGATCTATTGTGTCTGATATGAGGATTGCTACTCCAGCTTTGTTTTGATTTCCACTTGCATGTAGTATCTTTTTCCATCCTCTCACTTTCAACCCGTGAGTGTCTTTGGGTCTGAAGTGGGTCTTTTGTAAACAGCATATATATGGATCTTGCTTCTGTATCTATTCATCCAGCGTGTGTCTTTTGGTGGGAGCATTTAGTCCATTTACATTCAAAGTAATTATTGATCAGAATATTCCTATTATCCTCTTAGTACAGCTTGAAGAGAATAGTAGAGATAAGAAGATAGGAAATATTTATACAGAAGATATTAGTAGATAGAAAAAGATTTTCCATTTAGAACATAGAGGGAGGAAGCAGTGGCAAAAAAGAAATGAAATTTAAAGTTTAACAAAATTAAAATTAAAAAACAATTAAAAATTTAAATTAAAATTAAAAAAGAGAAAAAAAATTAGAAAGAAAAGTCAAAGAACAAAACAAACAAAACAAGTGAACAAACAAAGCAAAAAAAGATAAATACTGTCCCTGGTTTTATCTTCTCATCTGCATGTGTACATTCCACCAGTTTGCTCCTGATGTTGTCCCAGGTTTCCCTAGTCTTTCCCTTGCAGAGCCGGTTGCTCTGGTTTCTGTTCTTCCTTTCAGCAAGACAAAGGCTCTGCAGCCAGCTCAGGTGCTGGCCAGGGCGGTGGGCTGTTCCCAGTCTTTTGGGTGGGGGCCGCACACGATGTCCCGTGCTGGAGGGAGCTCCCTGGTTTCACTGCACACCCGTTGGCAGCCTCCAATCCCTGTTCTTCTCCTGGTTTCCTCTGCCACAGCTCTCTGCTGACTGTGTGATGGCAGCTTCCCTCTGGTAGGTCTGGGGCTGCACGAAATTTTCAGACTGCGGGAGCATGCGAATTGCTTGATACTGGGCCTAAGCCCCAAACGTGGGCACGAGATTCCTCGTCCTGCTCAAGCCAGGTTTTTTGATTGCAACCCAAAGTGTATTTCCCTGTTCCATTTCCCACACCCCCACTAGTGGTGTCTCAGCTCACCTGGTTCCCAGTGACCCTGCACTGTCCAGGCTGGATTTTCATGCTGAGAGCTGCCTTCTGTCCTCCCAGAGCACTTGCTCTCTCCTGGCGCACAGCTCAGCACTCTCTCCACCCAGTCCGGTGTGGGGGTTGGGGCCCAGGGCTCTCAGAACAGGAGCTCCAGGAAAGCTCTGGCTGCTAGCTCTCAGACACTCGTACACCGGTTTTTTCATCTAGCTGCTGGTTTGTTGGTGGTTCATCTCTTGAAATTCTGGTGATTCTACTGGGAGCTGGGTATTGATCAGAATATTCCTATTATCCTCTTAGTACAGCTTGAAGAGAATAGTAGAGATAAGAAGATAGGAAATATTTATACAGAAGATATTAGTAGATAGAAAAAGATTTTCCATTTAGAACATAGAGGGAGGAAGCAGTGGCAAAAAAGAAATGAAATTTAAAGTTTAACAAAATTAAAATTAAAAAACAATTAAAAATTTAAATTAAAATTAAAAAAGAGAAAAAAAATTAGAAAGAAAAGTCAAAGAACAAAACAAACAAAACAAGTGAACAAACAAAGCAAAAAAAGATAAATACTGTCCCTGGTTTTATCTTCTCATCTGCCTGTGGACCTTCCACCCGTTTGCTGTTAATGTTGTCCCAGGTTTCCCTAGGCTTTCCCTTGCAGAGCCGGTTGCTCTGGTTTCTGTTTCTGTTTTCGGCAAAACAAAGGCTCTGCAGCCAGCTCGGTTGCTGGCCAGGGCGGTGGGCTGTTCCCACTCCTTTGGGCAGGGGCCGCACACGATGTCCCGTGCTGGAGGGA
Source organism: Tragulus kanchil (assembly GCA_022376925.1). Lineage (NCBI taxonomy): Eukaryota > Metazoa > Chordata > Mammalia > Artiodactyla > Tragulidae > Tragulus > Tragulus kanchil. The sequence continues at coordinate 82,912,994 of JAIOJX010000029.1, read as the reverse complement.
GCTCCTGGTTTCACTGCACACCCGTTGGCAGCCTCAATCCCTGTTCTTCTCCTGGTTTCCTCTGCCACAGCTCTCTGCTGACTGTGTGATGGCAGCTTCCCTCTGGTAGGTCTGGGGCTGCACGAAATTTTCAGACTGCGTGAGCATGCGAATTGCTTGATACTGGGCCTAAGCCCCAAACGTGGGCACGAGATTCCTCGTCCTGCTCAAGCCAGGTTTTTTGATTGCAACCCAAAGTGTATTTCCCTGTTCCATTTCCCACACCCCCACTAGTGGTGTCTCAGCTCACCTGGTTCCCAGTGACCCTGCACTGTCCAGGCTGGATTTTCATGCTGAGAGCTGCCTTCTGTCCTCCCAGAGCACTTGCTCTCTCCTGGCGCACAGCTCAGCACTCTCTCCACCCAGTCCGGTGTGGGGGTTGGGGCCCAGGGCTCTCAGAACAGGAGCTCCAGGAAAGCTCTGGCTGCTAGCTCTCAGACACTCGTACACCTGAGGAATTCTTTTGTCATCTAGCTGCTGGTTTGTTGGTGGTGCTTCATCTCTTGATTAGTTCTGGTGATTCTACTGGGGAGCTGGTGAAATCCTCCTCTCATTCCTCCGCCGTCTTGGCCCCCTCACCCTTAACAGAGTTTTGATGTTTACTGCCTCATATCAAATTGAATCAGTCATAGGTATAAATACGTCCCCTCCCTCTTGAACTTCCCACCCATCTCTTCCCCCTTCCCACCCCTCCAGGTTGTTACAGAGTTCCCTTAGTCATGTAGCAGATTCCCATTGTCTATTTTTGCCTATGGTTATGTAAGTTTCCATGTTATACTTACCATGCATCCCTCCCATTCCCCCCTCCCCACAATGTCCATAAGTCTATGTCCATTTCTCCACTGCTGCTCTGCATATACATTTATCAGTATCAACTTTCTAGATTCCATATATATGTGCTAGTATACAATATTTATATTTCTTTTCTGACTTGCTTCACTCTGCAAGAGGAGGAGAGTGAATAAGCTAGCTTAAAACTAAACATTCAAAAAAATAAGGTCATGGCATATAGTCCCATTATTTTAAGACAAATAGAGGGGAAAGAGTTGAAGCAGTGATACAGCTTCCCTACTTAGGTTTTAAAATCACCTCAGAGGGTGACTGCAGACATCAATTTAGAAGATGTTTGCTTCTTGGAAAGAAAGCTATGACAAACTAGACTGCAAGAATAAAAATATCACTTTGCCAACAAAGGCTCGTATAGTCAAAGCTATGGTTTTTTCCCGTACTATTACACATGTGGGAGATATGGACCATAAAGAAGACTGAGTGCCAAAGAATTAATGTTTTTGAACTGTGGTGCTGAAGAAGACTCTTGAGTGTCCCTTGGACAGCAAGGGGATCAAACCAGTCATTCATAAGGAAAATCAATTCTGAGTACTCACTAGGACAGATATTGAAACTGAAGTTCCAATGCTTTGGCCTCCTGATGTGAATAACTGACCCAGACATTAGGAAAGATTAACGAAAAAAGAAGATGAGGGTGCCAGAGGATGAGATGGTTGGAAATCATGCAAAACAACTCAGGGATCGGTACACCTGAGGAATTCTTTTGTCATCTAGCTGCTGGTTTGTTGGTGGTGCTTCATCTCTTGATTAGTTCTGGTGATTCTACTGGGGAGCTGGTGAAATCCTCCTCTCATTCCTCCGCCGTCTTGGCCCCCTCACCCTTAACAGAGTTTTGATGTTTACTGCCTCATATCAAATTGAATCAGTCATAGGTATAAATACGTCCCCTCCCTCTTGAACTTCCCACCCATCTCTTCCCCCTTCCCACCCCTCCAGGTTGTTACAGAGTTCCCTTAGTCATGTAGCAGATTCCCATTGTCTATTTTTGCCTATGGTTATGTAAGTTTCCATGTTATACTTACCATGCATCCCTCCCATTCCCCCCTCCCCACAATGTCCATAAGTCTATGTCCATTTCTCCACTGCTGCTCTGCATATACATTTATCAGTATCAACTTTCTAGATTCCATATATATGTGCTAGTATACAATATTTATATTTCTTTTTCTGACTTGCTTCACTCTGCAAGAGGAGGAGAGTGAATAAGCTAGCTTAAAACTAAACATTCAAAAAAATAAGGTCATGGCATATAGTCCCATTATTTTAAGACAAATAGAGGGGAAAGAGTTGAAGCAGTGATACAGCTTCCCTACTTAGGTTTTAAAATCACCTCAGAGGGTGACTGCAGACATCAATTTAGAAGATGTTTGCTTCTTGGAAAGAAAGCTATGACAAACTAGACTGCAAGAATAAAAATATCACTTTGCCAACAAAGGCTCGTATAGTCAAAGCTATGGTTTTTCCAGTACTATTACACATGTGGGAGATATGGACCATAAAGAAGACTGAGTGCCAAAGAATTAATGTTTTTGAACTGTGGTGCTGAAGAAGACTCTTGAGTGTCCCTTGGACAGCAAGGGGATCAAACCAGTCATTCATAAGGAAAATCAATTCTGAGTACTCACTAGGACAGATATTGAAACTGAAGTTCCAATGCTTTGGCCTCCTGATGTGAATAACTGACCCAGACATTAGGAAAGATTAACGAAAAAAGAAGATGAGGGTGCCAGAGGATGAGATGGTTGGAAATCATCACCAACTCAATGGACATAAATGTTAGCAAACTATGGGAGACAGTGAAGGACAGGGAGGCCTGGCGTGCTGTAGTCCATGGGGACCCAAAGAGTCAGACACAACTTAGGAACTGACAACAACAACAATACCTATATTACAATGTACATTTATATAAAATACCTTTACTGCATATATAATATACATTGCAATTATTCTAGGTCCATTCTCAAGTAATAGTGCACCACTTTATGTGATGCTTTACAACAGAGTGTTATTAATTCACCATTTTTCCTTATATTGCTGTCATTCATTTTATTTATTTATAAGGCATAATCATTCAATACATTATTAAGCATGTTACTTTGGAAAAAGTCATGATTTTGATTACTTAAGCATTAGAAAAATGATAAATTTGTTCACATATTTGTTTCATTTTTTATGCTTTTTTTCACAACAAGGAATTTTATTGTAATATTTCATAAATGAGGTTTTATCAAAGTATAGTTGTTTTACAATGTTGTGTTAATTTCTACTCTAAGCAAACTGAATCAGTTATAGATATCTGCATATGCAATTTTTTTGTAAGATTGTTTTCCCATATCAGGGAAATTCTGTGTACAGAATGTTGAGTAGAGCAGAACATTTCTGGATTATATGGAAACTCTAGTTTTACTTTTTTTCAAGAACCTAGCTCTATCCTTTAATTTTAAAAGAAATCTCCCTACTGTTCTCCACAATGACTGTATCAATTTACTTTCCCACTAATAGTGTAGGAAGGTTCTCCTTTCATGACCCTCTCCAGCATTTATGGTTTGTAGATTTTTTTGATGATGAACATTTTTACTAGTATGAGGTGATCTCACTATAGTTTTGATTTTCACTTCTCACAATAACATTCTTTTTATGAAAACTCAAGTTTGTAACATATTTTTATTCTCTTTGAAGGACTTCTATCATTTCTTCTATTTCCCTGCTGTATCTGAATCTAGCTCTGATGCTTGGTTTGTCTCTTCAACTATGCTTTTTCTTGCCTTTTATTATACTCTTTAACTTTCTATTGAAGGCTGATATGATATACTATATAACAGGAACTGATTCAAATAGGTATTTTCTGTGAACTTTTAATCTTGCTAGAATTGGACTTTTTAAAAATATGTCTTGCAGTTTTAATTGTTAGAGATATTATCATCCTCTAAAGTCCTTGCTTTGGTCTCATTTTTCTTTAGGTTTCTCTGAAAATTCTTACTTTTTTATTCAGAAACATAATTATTTTGACATTATTAACTTATATTGGTGTTTTGTTGATACAGTGGTAACTTGCAGAGGAAGTGGACACATTCAGTAAACTTGGCCAAAACTCACTGATTTAATGGGAAAGTGTTCCTGGACTGTGACATTCATAAGTGATTCTCATCTTCTCCCTGCCCCTTTAGATGAGAAAGAAAGTGTTGAATAATGTATTTGATCTAGTTTAGTGAGTTTAACATTATCTCCTTAAGCTGTTTTGCTGCCTCTTTCTCTTTTCTCCTTCTGGTACTCATATGTGCATGTTGGTATTCCATAGGTTTCTGAGTTCCTGTTAATTTTTTTTTTCTTTTTTTTCTCTAAAATCAGGTAATCTCCATGACCTGCATTCAAACTTACAGATTGTTTCTTTTCCCCAGTTCAAATTTGCTTTTCAGTCTTTCTCATAACTTTTTGTACATTTTTGTTATACTTTTCAACTGCATAATTTATGTTTAGGAGTTTTAAATAATTCATCTCATTATTGATATTTTTGCTGAGAAATTATTTTCGTACTTTAATTTTTTAAGCATAGTTTACTTTAGTGTATAATCTTTCCACTAATAGTGTAGGAAGGTTCTCCTTTCATGACCCTCTCCAGCATTTATGGTTTGTAGATTTTTTGATGATGAACATTTTACTAGTATGAGGTGATCTCACTATAGTTTTGATTTTCACTTCTCACAATAACATTCTTTTTATGAAAACTCAAGTTTGTAACATATTTTTATTCTCTTTGAAGGACTTCTATCATTTCTTCTATTTCCCTGCTGTATCTGAATCTAGCTCTGATGCTTGGTTTGTCTCTTCAACTATGCTTTTTCTTGCCTTTTATTATACTCTTTAACTTTCTATTGAAGGCTGATATGATATACTATATAACAGGAACTGATTCAAATAGGTATTTTCTGTGAACTTTTAATCTTGCTAGAATTGGACTTTTTAAAAATATGTCTTGCAGTTTTAATTGTTAGAGATATTATCATCCTCTAAAGTCCTTGCTTTGGTCTCATTTTTCTTTAGGTTTCTCTGAAAATTCTTACTTTTTTATTCAGAAACATAATTATTTTGACATTATTAACTTATATTGGTGTTTTGTTGATACAGTGGTAACTTGCAGAGGAAGTGGACACATTCAGTAAACTTGGCCAAAACTCACTGATTTAATGGGAAAGTGTTCCTGGACTGTGACATTCATAAGTGATTCTCATCTTCTCCCTGCCCCTTTAGATGAGAAAGAAAGTGTTGAATAATGTATTTGATCTAGTTTAGTGAGTTTAACATTATCTCCTTAAGCTGTTTTGCTGCCTCTTTCTCTTTTCTCCTTCTGGTACTCATATGTGCATGTTGGTATTCCATAGGTTTCTGAGTTCCTGTTAATTTTTTTTTTCTTTTTTTTCTCTAAAATCAGGTAATCTCCATGACCTGCATTCAAACTTACAGATTGTTTCTTTTCCCCAGTTCAAATTTGCTTTTCAGTCTTTCTCATAACTTTTTGTACATTTTTGTTATACTTTTCAACTGCATAATTTATGTTTAGGAGTTTTAAATAATTCATCTCATTATTGATATTTTTGCTGAGAAATTATTTTCGTACTTTAATTTTTTAAGCATAGTTTACTTTAGTTCTTAGAGCATATTTATATAATACTCGATTCAGTCTTTGTTTACTATGTCCAATATTTGAACTTTCTCAAGGAGAGTTTCCACTGTTTTGTCTTTGTTCTATGTATTATTTGTTACTATCTTGTTTCTTTGTAAGTCTCATATGCTATACAATAACATAATATAATTGTCTTGGAAACCAGATCCTCATCCAGAAGTCATCATTATTTTTGTCTGAATTGTTTAAGCTCCCTTATGAACAATACATACACCGATTTTTGGTTGTTGTTGTCTTTATTTTTTGGTCAGGCTTGTGTTAGTTTTAATTCATAATGCTATCTCAAGCAGGTGAGAGACTTAACAGTTGTCACTGATCATTTTCAGCAAATGACCTGTGGGGAATGCTGTTTGCATCTAGAGAGATATGAGTCAGATCACATTAAGGCAACTTCTGTCAATGAAGCCTTTGAATAAACTACCAGACTGGTCAAAAAGTGACTCCTCTACCAGAATTGTCATTTTGCAGAGTTCCAAATCTACATGGTCCCCTCACAGCTATGCTGGTAGTTTTCATAGCACCTTAGTTGTTAGTTGGTTTCTAAGTCTAGCAAGGGAGAAAAATATGGGGATAGTTCAAGTTAAAATGCCACAAGATGCACTGTAGTTAGCAAGTTTCTGTCATTTTCATAAATAAACTTAGATTATTGCAAGTGTTTAGTTAATTCCAATAGTTTTCAAAAACTTGGTTTCATAAGTTTTGCTAGTGACATTATTGCTTTTATGACAGGCTACATTTTTGGAGGTCTTCATTCTGCCATGCCAGAAGTGAGAACTTCATAGCCAATTTGTAGATAAAGTGTTGCCTCATATTAAGGTATTTTATCTAATTTACTCTCAATTCCATATGTTTCTGCAACTATGACAATATGCACCTTATAACAAATCATTCAAAATAAACACAAATATGGTTTGTTTCCCAGCATTATTGATCTATTTCCCTATATATGATGCATATGCATTGCTAAGTGAACTTTCACATTTAAAAGGAAGATTGCCTACACATCTATTTCATTCTAGAAGAATGTAGAAAATGCTTCTGCCTCTATGGTACTTAGGTTAAAATCACTGTTATATTACTTCCTAGTTTTGAAGTTATATACAAGTCATATAATCATTTACAATCTAATTTTTGTCTCAAATATGAAATTTTAAAATAAAACATAAAATTTAGTTAGAGTATTTAAGCACCCTGTGACAGTATCTTTCCAATTATCAGTTCCCTTTTCCACACCTAACACTCTGTCTCCCTCTTTCCTTCCCCTTTTCACTCTCCCTCTTTCTTCCATTCTCCTTCTATATCTCCCTACCAGCTTTTCTCTACTTCCCTAGCATAGATCATATATACAGTGTGCTTCCCAAGGGTTCTACATTTTCATGGGTTCTTCATAGAAAGATGGTTAACAGCTGTTTGTATCCAAATAAGGAACCCTGTGGATCTTTTGTGTTCTGTATTCAGTCTCTTAACAGGAGACTACATTGCACCTATATTGGAATAATTCTAATCATTTTTACCACTTCATTCAATGCATTTTATTGGATATCTACCCATGTGCTCAAGCAAAAAGTATGCAGCTTCATGAGAATTACTGTACTTGTTAAATCTAGTTTTCCATTATAGATCTTACCACTTAGTAGGCTGGTGCTAGATACATTTATGCACATTCTCTTTGCCAGTTATTTTCAAAACCTAGCTGAAGTTCTTCCATAATCCCTTTCCCATCTGTTCCTTAAGATTTTAAATCATCTAAGTGACTTTCATCTAAGATGTAACCAAAACTATCTGGAAGAGCCATGATATGTAATGAGGTTTCATAAATAATAGGTGTGGTATAATACATAAGATTATAGACTTAGCAGTCTGATTAGACTCATATGTCTCTTATTATATATGAGTCTGTGATGATTTAAGTTATTTAAATGTGCTGGTTTTCAGTTTCCTCATATTTAAAAATGGATAATAGCATTTATGTCATGGAGTAGTTGTGAGAATCAAGTAGATCAATATAAGAAAAATAGAAAAATTCTTGACACTGAAAATGCTTGCACTTATTATATAGCACTGGGTGATAGATAACATTATTTTCTTACAAGAATGAGGAAATTTCTGCTCAGCTGTTATAGCCTTGAGTACTCTGCTTCACATTACTGCATTTCTGCTACATCTAAGGCAATTGTATTCTGAGGTGCATTTAAATAAATAAAAATATCTAACTCAGTTATGTTTTCCATTGTTATTCCAAAATCAAAATTGAAAAGATATCTTCTCCTAGATAATAATGGAAAATTTTTGGAGAGGGAAGAAGGTGTAGAGCCAAACAGTAACTTACATTTCCATTTCTCTATTTTGACAAATGAAAACTATCAGGAAAATCATATTTCTCAGTTCACAGTTAGCTTTCTGAAACTAAGTTCCCTTTACCTCTTAACAATCAGTGTTAGTTACTTCTTCCCTTAGATTTGCCTATAAGCTCAGATCTAAAAAAATCTATCTCAATTATCTCTTCAGTCTTCTCCCCTTGTTACAAATGGTCTGCACCCTTGCCACTGGGATATTGACACCACAGATTTATCTTGAAATTGTTACTATCTTCAGAAAATGGCTGATGAACATTTCTATATGACATTTCTCTCATTTCTAGTGTCTGTCCTTTCTGAACTGCTCTCCTGACATTCTAGTTTCTTGACTTCTGATTGCTTTTGCTTCTCTAGTAACCACAAATGTTCATCTCTCTACTTATGGGCCTCATGTCTTAGTCATCACTTTTTTCCCTATGTTCTAACTTATGACACAATGTCATTGCCACCCATGAAGGCCCAGAGCATAAGCAAAACACCTAATAGAATTAAATGTACTCAGATACTTAAAAAGGCTATCAATGTGAAGTTTAACCATAGGGTTAAAAAGTGCTTCAGGGCTTCCCTGTTGGTCCAGTGGGTAAGGACACCGCCTTGCAGTGCAAGGGGCGCTGGCCTGGGAAGATCCCACGTTCAGCAGAGCGGCAGGACCGATGTGTCCAATTACCCAGCCAGAGCTCTGGAGCACATGCGCCCAGAGCCCGTGCTCTGTGACAACAGAGGCCACTGCGATGGGAGGTCCACACGGGCCAAAGAACAAAGATGGATGAAAATAGATAAACGAAAGACCAATAGAAGTGGCCCACCCATCCCCCTCCCTTCCCAACCCGCACCCCCTCCAAAAAAAGTACTTCAGTTTATTATATATTTCCCTTTGCACCCAACCAGAAATGCACGAATGCATACAGTGCTGAATCAAATGGAATAGTATCAATACACCCAAGTACTCTATACTATAGTGTACTAATCTTTTTTAACACTGCTAAGTAACTCAGTTTTGCATTATTCAATTCGAAGTCAAGAAGGTATATGTAAACTCATTTATATTTGTTCTCTAGCTGGCTATGATCTATGGCTACTCAGGCTAGGAACAAAATAAGCATGCCTTATAGAATGTGTTGGTTTTCTGAACTCTCAATTTCAATCCTAAAATACAGACTTTCATATTTTTTGAAAATATGCTGCAGTGTTAAGAGATCGGCTAGAAAAAGACCTCTATGGTATTATTTGCCTTAGTAGTTTGTTTTCCTCCTGATTTCTATTTCTTATGTAGTTAGGAACTGCTGTGGTCTATGACCATATAGACATTCGTTTTCATACATATACAACATCCTACTGAAATGACACTTGCCAACATTTTCTTTTTGTACTTATTGATTGGAAGGAAGACATAGTGTGATGACCTATGTAAAGTTTTGTTCCTGGTTGCTTTGTGTAATACACACAAAAAAAGGAATTTTTTGCCTACATAGACCATTAAAATTTGTGTGAAGTTTCACCCACAGAATTATTAATAAAAAAGAGGAGAAACTAGCATATTCTTTTGATAAAACACTAATGGCAGTAGATCACACTTTCTCTGAATTGAGAGAGGATAATATACAAACAAACAAAAAATTGGTAACAATATTCACAAACCTCTTAAGTTTTTAGTTCTAATCTAAAAGACCAGGAACTTCATATAAGATTCATAATGCAGAAAAAAGAATAGGATCTGCAAAGTTGCAATGATGGTCTCAAGTAACTATAATTTTTCTGTATGTGGAGAAGCCATTGGCACCTGTTGAAATGTTAAGTAATATTTCTTGCTTATCTTAGAGCAATCTGTCAAATAGGACAAATTTACGTTAGATTCTTTCCTTGGTGCCTTTGCAAAGTGTCTTTTCTTGACCCTTGTTTTGTTTCATCTCCTTATGCCCAGACTTAGTTTCATTCAAAACTCATATTCAAATACAGGATCAATATTTTCCTTTGCACCCAACCAGAAATGCACGAATGCATACAGTCTACTGGAATAGTATCAATACACCCAAGTACTCTATACTATAGTGTACTAATCTTTTTAACACTGCTAAGTAACTCAGTTTTGCATTATTCAATTCAAGTCAAGAAGGTATATGTAAACTCATTTATATTTGTTCTCTAGCTGGCTATGATCTATGGCTACTCAGGCTAGGAACAAAATAAGCATGCCTTATAGAATGTGTTGGTTTTCTGAACTCTCAATTTCAATCCTAAAATACAGACTTTCATATTTTTTGAAAATATGCTGCAGTGTTAAGAGATCGGCTAGAAAAAGACCTCTATGGTATTATTTGCCTTAGTAGTTTGTTTTCCTCCTGATTTCTATTTCTTATGTAGTTAGGAACTGCTGTGGTCTATGACCATATAGACATTCGTTTTCATACATATACAACATCCTACTGAAATGACACTTGCCAACATTTTCTTTTTGTACTTATTGATTGGAAGGAAGACATAGTGTGATGACCTATGTAAAGTTTTGTTCCTGGTTGCTTTGTGTAATACACACAAAAAAAGGAATTTTTTGCCTACATAGACCATTAAAATTTGTGTGAAGTTTCACCCACAGAATTATTAATAAAAAAGAGGAGAAACTAGCATATTCTTTTGATAAAACACTAATGGCAGTAGATCACACTTTCTCTGAATTGAGAGAGGATAATATACAAACAAACAAAAAATTGGTAACAATATTCACAAACCTCTTAAGTTTTTAGTTCTAATCTAAAAGACCAGGAACTTCATATAAGATTCATAATGCAGAAAAAAGAATAGGATCTGCAAAGTTGCAATGATGGTCTCAAGTAACTATAATTTTTCTGTATGTGGAGAAGCCATTGGCACCTGTTGAAATGTTAAGTAATATTTCTTGCTTATCTTAGAGCAATCTGTCAAATAGGACAAATTTACGTTAGATTCTTTCCTTGGTGCCTTTGCAAAGTGTCTTTTCTTGACCCTTGTTTTGTTTCATCTCCTTATGCCCAGACTTAGTTTCATTCAAAACTCATATTCTAAGGGACACTTAATGGGTACCATTTGGGTGAAGATCAAAAGAGAAAATAAAAACTGATTTTGTGTGCTTAAAAAATAAATATCATTTTGAGGGCTTCCTTTCCCTGGTGGTCCAGTGGGTGAATAGTCTGCCTTGCAGTACAGGGGGCACCAGTTGGATACCTGGCCCAGGAAGATTCTACATGCTGCAGAGTGGTTAGACCAGTGTGTCCAGTTGCGAGCCAGCACGCTGGAGCACATGCAGATAGAACCAGTGATCAGTGACTATAGCGGCTACTGCAATGGGAGGCCCACACAGGCCAGGGAATAAAGATGGATGAAAATGAATAATAAAAGAGACCAACTTTGTTTTAAATATTAAAAAATAAATATCAGAATGAAAATTAGAGCAATGACTACTGTAGATTTAAAATGATGATGACAGAAATTCATGGTGTAAAAATATATTTTATTTGTTCTTTTGCCCTTTTATAAAGAGTCAGCTATCTGGGTATCTAAATGAATCACATTATGCAAAAATGAATATTATCTGTTGATATATAGTTAATGCATTTTATTGGAGCACAGGATGACAATGAATAAAAAAGGATGAAAAGTTACTTTTTTTCCACAAGGATATTTCTAGAGTGCTGCTCTCCCCAGCAGCTTTCTCTGTCGGCGAAGGAAAGGCCATGGTGGGTTGCATCTGAAGAGGGTTCTTCAGACTACATTAGATGTCTTCTTAGAGCTTAACTATTTTAACCTGTCTGCTTAGGTCGTTAAACTTATTTTTTTAAAGTGCATATATTACACAAGCTTACACCACAGCCTGAGACAGGACTTCATATGCACTCTCACTCATGGATGAGCTAGACAAGTCACACCATGACCAGCAGTCACTCTTGAAGGATTCATATAAGATTCTTTCCTTGGTGCCAAGTTTTTTTGGGGCATTGGCACCTGTTGAAATGTTAAGTAATATTTCTTGCTTATCTTAGAGCAATCTGTCAAATAGGACAAATTTACGTTAGATTCTTTCCTTGGTGCCTTTGCAAAGTGTCTTTTCTTGACCCTTGTTTTGTTTCATCTCCTTATGCCCAGACTTAGTTTCATTCAAAACTCATATTCTAAGGGACACTTAATGGGTACCATTTGGGTGAAGATCAAAAGAGAAAATAAAAACTGATTTTGTGTGCTTAAAAAATAAATATCATTTTGAGGGCTTCCTTTCCCTGGTGGTCCAGTGGGTGAATAGTCTGCCTTGCAGTACAGGGGGCACCAGTTGGATACCTGGCCCAGGAAGATTCTACATGCTGCAGAGTGGTTAGACCAGTGTGTCCAGTTGCGAGCCAGCACGCTGGAGCACATGCAGATAGAACCAGTGATCAGTGACTATAGCGGCTACTGCAATGGGAGGCCCACACAGGCCAGGGAATAAAGATGGATGAAAATGAATAATAAAAGAGACCAACTTTGTTTTAAATATTAAAAAATAAATATCAGAATGAAAATTAGAGCAATGACTACTGTAGATTTAAAATGATGATGACAGAAATTCATGGTGTAAAAATATATTTTATTTGTTCTTTTGCCCTTTTATAAAGAGTCAGCTATCTGGGTATCTAAATGAATCACATTATGCAAAAATGAATATTATCTGTTGATATATAGTTAATGCATTTTATTGGAGCACAGGATGACAATGAATAAAAAAGGATGAAAAGTTACTTTTTTTCCACAAGGATATTTCTAGAGTGCTGCTCTCCCCAGCAGCTTTCTCTGTCGGCGAAGGAAAGGCCATGGTGGGTTGCATCTGAAGAGGGTTCTTCAGACTACATTAGATGTCTTCTTAGAGCTTAACTATTTTAACCTGTCTGCTTAGGTCGTTAAACTTATTTTTTTAAAGTGCATATATTACACAAGCTTACACACCACAGCCTGAGACAGGACTTCATATGCACTCTCACTCATGGATGAGCTAGACAAGTCACACCATGACCAGCAGTCACTCTTGAAGGACTTGCTCTCCTGGAATATGGAAGGTATTAAACCTAAGTCCTTGGATTATCTTTAATATGATTTTTTGGGTATTATTATCTTAATTAAATATTAGCTGTATATTTCTACTATTATTTTAGAATACATTGGGAGACTTTTCATTTTTTTGTTATGACACAAAATATTAAAATTACTTCTGATAGATGATGGTAGATAGCTTACCATGAATGGTGTCAGATTCTTGATCTCCAAAGGAGAAGAATACTCATTGGAATCAAAAAGACTAGGCTTTAAAAAAATAAAAATAATAACAAAAAGACTTGGCTTTAGTCACTCAGAGTTTCATGCAGTAAAAAGTTTATTAAAGTAGAAAAGGATAGAGAAAGCTTCCAGCATAGGCACTGGAAGGGGGATAGGAGAGTACCCCCAGAAACTAGTGAGACAAGTTATTTTGTACTGTCCAGTTGGTTATTAACAATAGATCAAAAGAATATTTTAAGGTTGTAAAGGCCTTACTAGGCCCATACCCACAACATTTGCATAAATTAGCAAGAGGGTGGTCTCCAGCCAGTCATCTAGACTAGATGAGTTGTTCCAATGCAAAATCATTTGCCTCCATAAGACAAAAGAGCTCCTTCAGGTTGATCTTAATCAGCGCCAACATTTTAGGCTAGAAAAAGTTTGTTCCCTCTCCTCCTCCTTGGATACCACTGGTCTCCTTACCAATTATGCCTATTCATCCCTTTCACTTTTTACACTTTTCTCTCTTTAAAATTAAATAGAAATCAGATGTGGTTTCATGTGACTTTGACATATTTTATCCTCTATATTTCAGCCTCCTTTTCAATGTATTTTACAGTGAAAGTATACTAAGTAAACTAATGACAGCAGATATGAAATCATAGAGGGCATTGATCTTCTGATGATAATACAAGTTTTCAATTTCTGATGCTTTCTTTTTTCCAGATATATATCCAGGAGTGGAATTAGTAGATTGTATGTTAGTTCTCTTTTTGTTTTTGTGAGGTGACTTCACAATGGTTTACATAATGGCTCACCAATTTACATTCTCTTTAATAGTGTTCTATTAATCTAAAAGATTCCCTTTCTTCCATATTCTTGCCAACATTTGACATTCATAGGCTTCTGATAATTGTCATTTTGAAAGGTATTAGGTGATATCTCAGTGATGTTTCAATTTGCATTTCTATAATAATCAGCGAGGTTGAGAATTTTTTCGTGTGTTTGTTAGCCAGTTGTATGTTTTCTTTGGAAGAATAAATTTCTATTTGGGTCTTCTAACTATTTTTGGACCGAGTTATTCTTGCTTTTTTTTTTGTTCCTCCTTGATATGGATGTCTCTGAGCTGTTTATGTACTTTAGATATTAACCTTTTGTCATTCATATTGGTTGCAAATATTTTCTCCCTTTCCGTAGGCTTTTTTGGTTTGTTGTTGGTTTTCTTCATTGTGAATAAGTTTTTAAGCTTATTTTTATTTTTATTGTTTCTCCCTTAGGAATAAGATCTAGAAAAAAAAAAGCATATTGCTATCATTTATGTCAGTATTGAGGGCCAGTACTTTTGTCCAGTTGGTTATTAACAATAGATCAAAAGAATATTTTAAGGTTGTAAAGGCCTTACTAGGCCCATACCCACAACATTTGCATAAATTAGCAAGAGGGTGGTCTCCAGCCAGTCATCTAGACTAGATGAGTTGTTCCAATGCAAAATCATTTGCCTCCATAAGACAAAAGAGCTCCTTCAGGTTGATCTTAATCAGCGCCAACATTTTAGGCTAGAAAAACTCTGTTCCCTCTCCTCCTCCTTGGATACCACTGGTCTCCTTACCAATTATGCCTATTCATCCCTTTCACTTTTTACACTTTTCTCTCTTTAAAATTAAATAGAAATCAGATGTGGTTTCATGTGACTTTGACATATTTTATCCTCTATATTTCAGCCTCCTTTTCAATGTATTTTACAGTGAAAGTATACTAAGTAAACTAATGACAGCAGATATGAAATCATAGAGGGCATTGATCTTCTGATGATAATACAAGTTTTCAATTTCTGATGCTTTCTTTTTTCCAGATATATATCCAGGAGTGGAATTAGTAGATTGTATGTTAGTTCTCTTTTTGTTTTTGTGAGGTGACTTCACAAGGGTTTTACATAATGGCTCACCAATTTACATTCTCTTTAATAGTGTTCTATTAATCTAAAAGATTCCCTTTCTTCCATATTCTTGCCAACATTTGACATTCATAGGCTTCTGATAATTGTCATTTTGAAAGGTATTAGGTGATATCTCAGTGATGTTTCAATTTGCATTTCTATAATAATCAGCGAGGTTGAGAATTTTTTCGTGTGTTTGTTAGCCAGTTGTATGTTTTCTTTGGAAGAATAAATTTCTATTTGGGTCTTCTAACTATTTTTGGACCGAGTTATTCTTGCTTTTTTTTTTGTTCCTCCTTGATATGGATGTCTCTGAGCTGTTTATGTACTTTAGATATTAACCTTTTGTCATTCATATTGGTTGCAAATATTTTCTCCCTTTCCGTAGGCTTTTTTGGTTTGTTGTTGGTTTTCTTCATTGTGAATAAGTTTTTAAGCTTATTTTTATTTTTATTGTTTCTCCCTTAGGAATAAGATCTAGAAAAAAAAAAGCATATTGCTATCATTTATGTCAGAGTGATATAGACAGCCTATGTACTCTTCTAGGAGTTTTGTAAATTCTTGTCTTACTTTTAGGTCTATAATCCCTTTTCAGTTTATTTTTGTATGTAGTATGAGTTAATATTCTAATCTCATTCTTTTACATATAGCTTTCCAGCTTTCTGATCACCACTCATTGAAGAGACTTTCTTTTCTCCATTGTATAGCCTTGCCTGCTTTAATATAGATTAATTGACCACACTTGCATGGGTTTATTTCTGGGCTTTTGATTGTGCTCCATTGATCTATGTATCTTTTTATTTGTGCCAGTACGATTGTGCTTTGATTATTCAAAGACTGTAGTATACTCGGAGGTCTGAGACAGTGATATCTCCAGGTTTGATCTTCTTTCTCAAGATTGTTTGGTCAATTTGGGGCCTGCTTTGATTCCATGTAGAATTTAAGATTATTTATTCTTACTCTGTGAAAAATGTCAGAGGCATTTTTACAGGAATTCCATTAAATAAGTAGATTGATTCGGATAGTATTCCGATTTTAACATTAATTCCTCCATGTATTGTTAAGAGATTTATCTTTTCATGTTATATGCTCTTAGAGTGAACATATATATTTTCTATTATTTGTTTTCTTTGATTATAGCCAGTACTGAATAGTACTTACATTTGTATATTGATGTGCCCAAAGCTATGCTGAAACATTGCTATATATCTGTAGATTTTATTGGATTTTCAACTTGACTGTCTATGTCATCTGCAAATAAACCATGCTAGGATTTGTGCTCTTCTTTTTTAATTATACAATTTATTTATTTTTCTTCTCTAAATGTAATTTTCAGGTTCTCCAGTTCTTTGCTATGCATTATTTATTCAATATTCCTGTCCTAAGTAGAGCACATTTATAATTTTTAAACTATTTATTATTTTTCTTGAGACTTGTTAGTTACCCTTCAACTACATCTATGCAGTTAAAATAGCTCTGATGTTAAAATAGTTCATTGAGTTTCTTAGGTCATTTTATTCTTCTCCCCCGCCCCAATCATTTGAATGATTTTCCCATAAATATTGTCTTCTCCTGACAAAACTCTTGACAAGCTTGGCTTATATCTTAATGAACATTTGTAGTAAATATATTTTATCTGTTTTGAAACATGTCTGACAAAATACATCTAGTTGTGTGAGCCTATTTTCTTATTCTTTTTTTTTGGTACTTATAATATTTTCTTTTTTCTTCACATTATCTTTATTTTATCTTATTACATAGAAATGATAATTTAGAGAGATATTTTAAGTATTAGATGATTTCACTTTCTTTTGCTTTTTTGGTGTCAGAGGACTTACATAATGAAATATCATTTTACTCTTTTTTCAAGTCTTAAGTTTTTACTAGTTGTGCAGATGATATGAAATTGATCAGAAAATCATGCAGTGACTAGCTTATTTCTAGTTGCTTTCAGTTTTTGAACAGTTATTATTTTGAACTCAAGGAATGATCTGACCGTATTCCCACATTTGTCAGGTTTTGTGCTTCAGTTCTTGTCTCTTTTCCAGTTGGCTATCAAAACAAATCAAACCCTTCAGAGGGGCATTTTAAAAGGAATTCCATTAAATAAGTAGATTGATTCGGATAGTATTCCGATTTTAACATTAATTCCTCCATGTATTGTTAAGAGATTTATCTTTTCATGTTATATGCTCTTAGAGTGAACATATATATTTTCTATTATTTGTTTTCTTTGATTATAGCCAGTACTGAATAGTACTTACATTTGTATATTGATGTGCCCAAAGCTATGCTGAAACATTGCTATATATCTGTAGATTTTATTGGATTTTCAACTTGACTGTCTATGTCATCTGCAAATAAACCATGCTAGGATTTGTGCTCTTCTTTTTTAATTATACAATTTATTTATTTTTCTTCTCTAAATGTAATTTTCAGGTTCTCCAGTTCTTTGCTATGCATTATTTATTCAATATTCCTGTCCTAAGTAGAGCACATTTATAATTTTTAAACTATTTATTATTTTTCTTGAGACTTGTTAGTTACCCTTCAACTACATCTATGCAGTTAAAATAGCTCTGATGTTAAAATAGTTCATTGAGTTTCTTAGGTCATTTTATTCTTCTCCCCCGCCCCAATCATTTGAATGATTTTCCCATAAATATTGTCTTCTCCTGACAAAACTCTTGACAAGCTTGGCTTATATCTTAATGAACATTTGTAGTAAATATATTTTATCTGTTTTGAAACATGTCTGACAAAATACATCTAGTTGTGTGAGCCTATTTTCTTATTCTTTTTTTTTGGTACTTATAATATTTTCTTTTTTCTTCACATTATCTTTATTTTATCTTATTACATAGAAATGATAATTTAGAGAGATATTTTAAGTATTAGATGATTTCACTTTCTTTTGCTTTTTTGGTGTCAGAGGACTTACATAATGAAATATCATTTTACTCTTTTTTCAAGTCTTAAGTTTTTACTAGTTGTGCAGATGATATGAAATTGATCAGAAAATCATGCAGTGACTAGCTTATTTCTAGTTGCTTTCAGTTTTTGAACAGTTATTATTTTGAACTCAAGGAATGATCTGACCGTATTCCCACATTTGTCAGGTTTTGTGCTTCAGTTCTTGTCTCTTTAAGTTCCAGTTGGCTATCAAAAACAAAAATCAAACCCTTAGTTTTATTTTCTACCTAGTCAATCTCAAAGAAATGTAGCCCCATATGCTGACATCCTGCTAGAATCAAGGTCTTTCCTCAGTAATTTATCACTGCTCTGTTAAATACATCAGAGATTTTAAAAATGGTATTTCTTCAACTATCTTTTAATAGAAGATTAACTTATGATGAAGATAATGATTAGTACAAAATTATCAGCACCATTGCTATCATCACAATGACTTCATTCAAATTGGCCTTTCTCTTCTCCGGAAATTTTAATCTCATAATTACCACAGGATCTGAGTATTCATCTTTCATTTTTTTTTTTTTTTTCTGACTTAAAGATCCTTTGGCTACATTGTCATTGTCTTTTGTGCCTTTATTGATGACATGACTCTAATAGCTTTAGTTCCTATACCAGATACAAACTTGACAGAGGTGCAAGTTCTTTGATCTCTGCCACTGTCAGCAGTTGCATTACAACCTGAGAAGTGGTCAGTTCATTGTCAAAGTAGAAGAAAGAAGTCTCTTAAGACACTGAACAACAAAGCACCTCAGAGGTTTTGAACTTGTGCCTGTCACTCTAAAGCAAGATTGATGTAAAGAAAAAAGTTACCAAAAAAAAAAAAAACAAACCCATGATCAAGAATTAGAGACACACTCTTTAAACATACTTTTTATATATTTATATATTTATGTGTGTGTATATGTATATACACATACAAATGTGCATGCACCATATAAAATGTATATGTCATATATATTCTACTGGATGCTTGTTTTTCAATGTGGAGACATCTTTCTTTATTTTCAGTTTTTTTTTTTTTCTTCTGCTACTCATAGACTCTTCTTACTGCTATTGTCAAGATATCTTGTTTTCTTCTTTGTTTATTCTCTACTGAAACTGGATAAACCTTGTACACTCCTCATTTTTCCTCAAAAATCACTGCCTGAATTTTTTCCATAGTGATATTCTCTTGAACTTTTTTTGGATTAGTTATTAGTATTTCAAACTTATGAACACATGATCTGCTCTAGAATGCTTTGCAGAATTAACTACACCCAGAAATTGATGAAACTCTTCCTTATAAGCACATCAAGTTCCATGAAATAAGAAGCATCTTGAAAGGGTCCAATTTGCTAACAAAAGTGATGTGTCATTTTTTTATTATTAGTTATTAATGCAATTTGTCTACAAGATCCTTTACCATATTGCCATAGCTAATAAAATTCCCAAAAACTTAGTTCTGTAGCTTAGGCAAATAAACTAACCATTTTGAGTTTCATATCTGCGATCCATAAACTAGGGATTAAAAACTGAACTTATCTCATAAAATTGTTATGAGAGTTAAATGAATTTAATACCTCTGAACAATTTGGAAGAGGACTTATCAATCAGTAACTGCAATTATCTAAGTGTTGATATTAGAAACTGAGTAATAAATAATTCACCAATAATTACTTAAATTCATTTTATTTTGAACTATGTTAGAGGTATTATTAAACTTGGAAACTCAGAAATCCCTGGGACTCCTGAACACCTATCCTGTCTTGTTAAGTAATAGCTGCACTGGAGAAAGGTGATTTCTCTTAAAACTTGGTTTTGAGCTTTCTCATCCATTTTCGCCACATTGTATAATTTGTCATTGTTTTGGCATCATGACACAGCAAACGTATACCAACAGATTGCAACTGAGCAACAAAACCAGAATCTCACTGTCTTGACTTGCTTTTACTTATTTTTTTCATTCTACTTGTAGCCAACCAATTAGCATGTCATAAAACCAACTTATCAGTTCTCAATCATCATTTAAAGAGTTAAATCAATTATGAATAAGTAGGCTAGACATGATAACATATAAAGTAATGAATTACTTCCTTAAATTATAAATGTGTCTGTGTGTGCTAATTTTTTCTATGTTCTTATTGTGTCTTATGATTAAGTAATTGAAAGGCCCTCTATTATTTCATTTGTAGTTTAACATAAAGAATTAAAAAAAAATTTTTTTCTTCATGAGTAAAGGAAGAAATGAGAGGAAAAAACTATTCATACTTTAATTCTAGCTACTTCCCATGAATTTGAAAAGTGAAAGACAAAGAAAGTACTCGGAGACTGGGCATGATTTTGCTTCATGGATAATGCATAAAGAACCACTAAATTCTAACGCTTATAGGCATTTACTTAAATGCAGCTACTAAAAGCATAAATTTTCTACATTTATTATAATGATGAAAGAAAACCACTTACTGAACAGTAATTATTATTTATTTCAGATCTAGATAAACAAATGCAGCAGGGGAGGGTGTGGAGAAAAGGGAACCCTCCTACAATGTTAGTCAGATATCATTATATGTTGATACATTATCAATATATATTGATGCAGCCATTGTGGAAAACAGTTTGGAAGTTTCTCAGAATACTTAAAGTATAATTACTATATGATCCAGCAATCTCATGTGTGGGCAATATATGGAGAAAAATTTGGTTCAAAAGAGTACATACACTCTAGTGTACAGACCAGCAGTTTTTACAATAATCAAGACAGAGAAGCAACCTAAATATCCATTTTAGGTGAATGAATATAGAAGATGTGGAAAATATGTACAATGGAGTATTACTCAGCGATTAAAAATAATGAAATAATGTCATCCTCAGCAATATAGGTGAACCTAAAGGTTATCAAGTTAAATGAAGTCAGACTGAGACATATATGTGATAAAGCTTATATGAAAAATCTAAAAAAAATTGGTACAAATGAATTTATTAACAAAACAGAAAGATTCACAAGATTTGAGAATGAACTTATAGCTTGCCAGGGGGAAGGATACATTGGTAGCTTGAGACTGACATATACTCAGTGCTATATTTTAAAAATTGATAATCAATAAGGATCTACTATATAGCACAGAGAACTCTTGTAAAGAATTTGAGAAATAATTAATATATTATATATATATACATATACATATATATACACATATACATATACATATATATGTATAACTGAATCATTTTGCTGTACACCTGAAACTGATATAATATTTTTAAAAATGATATGCCAACATAAAATAAAAATTAAATATTATGATGATAATTTAGACAGAACAGTATTCTATTAACTTGAAATTAATATGAGAAGAGAAAAGGATAATTTGGCCTATACATATTTGTAATAGATATTAAAGCCAGATGTAAAAACAGAAGAAAGATTACCAAGTAGAATAAATATAATCTTCATTATAAAAGTAGAGTAATCTTATATCAGGTCCTAATTGGAAAAGTTACTGACACGTGCTTTCTATGCACTTATGGATTCTAATTCATCTGTTAGATTCACTTTAGTTTGTAAATCATGCTGTTATTGTTTATTCCTTAAGATGTGTCCAACTCTTTGAGACCGCATTGACTGTAGCCTGCCAGTCACCTCTGTCCATGGGATTTCCCAGGTAAGAATATCAGAACGGGTGCCATTTTCTTCTCTAGAGGATCTTCTTGATCAAAGGACTGAATCCTCATGTCCTGAATTGGAAGTGGGATTCTTTACCTCTGAGGCACTAGAGAAGTCCTTGTGAATTATAAAATTGATGTAAAAATGCTAACATCCCCAAGTCAACATCAACTATAAATTTGAGCTATTATTATATCCAAATTCAGATTTGTTAACTCCAATTACAATTCTTAAACTTTTACTATTGTTGTTTTTTGTAGTTAAGTAGTCTCTGACTCTTTGCAACTCCATGGACTGCACCATGGGAGGATCCCCTTTCTTTCAATATCTCCCAGAGTTTGATCAAATTCATGTCTGTTGAATCAATGATGTCAATTAGCCATCTCATTCTCTGTCACCCACTTCTACTCCTGCCTTCAATCTTTCCCAGCATCAAGGTCTTTTCCAATGCGAGAACCTCCTCTCATCAGGTGGCCATAGGATTGGAGCTTCAGATTCAGCAGCAGCACTTTCAATGAGTATTCAGAATTGATTTCCTTTAGCATTAACAAGTTTGATCTATTCACTGTCCAAGGGGCTCTTGAGAGTCCTTTCCAGCACTATCATTTGAAAATATAAATTCTTCAGCACACAGCCTTCTTTATGATTTATGATTATTAGAAAAGCCATAGCTTTGACTTACAAACTATTGTTGACAAAAGTGATACCTTTACTTTTTAATACACTACCTAGGTTTGTTTAAAATTTTTCTTCCAAGGAGCAAGTGTCTTTTAATTTCTTGGCTGCAGTCACCATCTGCAGTGATTCTGTACCCCAAGAAAATGAGTTCTGTCACTGGTTCCACTTTTTTCCCTTCTATTTGCCATGGTACCTGATACATTGGATGACTAGAGTAATCTTATATCAGGTCCTAATTGGAAAAGTTACTGACACGTGCTTTCTATGCACTTATGGATTCTAATTCATCTGTTAGATTCACTTTAGTTTGTAAATCATGCTGTTATTGTTTATTCCTTAAGATGTGTCCAACTCTTTGAGACCGCATTGACTGTAGCCTGCCAGTCACCTCTGTCCATGGGATTTCCCAGGTAAGAATATCAGAACGGGTGCCATTTTCTTCTCTAGAGGATCTTCTTGATCAAAGGACTGAATCCTCATGTCCTGAATTGGAAGTGGGATTCTTTACCTCTGAGGCACTAGAGAAGTCCTTGTGAATTATAAAATTGATGTAAAAATGCTAACATCCCCAAGTCAACATCAACTATAAATTTGAGCTATTATTATATCCAAATTCAGATTTGTTAACTCCAATTACAATTCTTAAACTTTTACTATTGTTGTTTTTTGTAGTTAAGTAGTCTCTGACTCTTTGCAACTCCATGGACTGCACCATGGGAGGATCCCCTTTCTTTCAATATCTCCCAGAGTTTGATCAAATTCATGTCTGTTGAATCAATGATGTCAATTAGCCATCTCATTCTCTGTCACCCACTTCTACTCCTGCCTTCAATCTTTCCCAGCATCAAGGTCTTTTCCAATGCGAGAACCTCCTCTCATCAGGTGGCCATAGGATTGGAGCTTCAGATTCAGCAGCAGCACTTTCAATGAGTATTCAGAATTGATTTCCTTTAGCATTAACAAGTTTGATCTATTCACTGTCCAAGGGGCTCTTGAGAGTCCTTTCCAGCACTATCATTTGAAAATATAAATTCTTCAGCACACAGCCTTCTTTATGATTTATGATTATTAGAAAAGCCATAGCTTTGACTTACAAACTATTGTTGACAAAAGTGATACCTTTACTTTTTAATACACTACCTAGGTTTGTTTAAAATTTTTCTTCCAAGGAGCAAGTGTCTTTTAATTTCTTGGCTGCAGTCACCATCTGCAGTGATTCTGTACCCCAAGAAAATGAGTTCTGTCACTGGTTCCACTTTTTTCCCTTCTATTTGCCATGGTACCTGATACATTGATCTTAGTTTTTGAATGTTGAGTTTTGAGCCAGTTTTTACAGTCTCTTCTTTCACCTTCATCAAGACTCTCTGGTTTCTCTTCATTTTCTCCCATTAGAGTGGTATCATCTGCATATCTCAGGTTGTTGATATTGTTGAGATTTCTCCTGGAAATTTTTAAAATACTTTCTTTGTTTATTATTTGGCTGTGCCAGGTTGTAGTTGCAGAATGTGGGAACTAGTTTCCTGACCAGGGATCAAGTCTGCCCCTGACATATTGAGCAGAATCTTAGTCACTGGACCACCACCATGAAAATCCTTCTCCTGTAAATCTTGACTCCAGCTTGTGAGTCACCCAGCCTGGCATTTCTCATGATGTGCTCTATGTATAAGTTAAATAAACAGGGTGACATACAGTCTTGTCATACTCCTTTTCCAATTTTGAACAAGTCATTTTTTTTCCATGCCCGGTTCTTACTGTTGCTTCTTGACATGCGTACAAGTTTCTCAGGAGACAGGTAAGGTGGTCTAGTATTCCTATCTGTTTAAGAATTTTGCATAGTTTTGGGCATTTAATCTTTGCTGTTTCTGCCTTTTCTAAACCCATATTGTATATAGCGAAGTTCTGAATTCATGTACTATTGAAGCCTAGCTTGAAGAATTTTAAGTCTAACCTTACTCGCACATAAAATGAGTGCCATTGTGTCATAGTTTGAATGTACTTTGGTACTGCCCTTCTTTGAGATTGGAATGAAAACTGGTATTTTCCAATCCTATCACCACTGCTAATTTTTCCAAATTTGCTGACATATTGAGAGTGACACTTTAATATCAACTTCTTCTAGGGATTTTAATAGCTCAGCTGTAACTCTGTCACCTTTACTAACTTTGTTTGCCGTAATGCTTCAACTGTCTCCCTTGACTTTACACTCCAAAGTTTGGCTTGAGGTGAGTTACCATACCATTGTTGTTATCTTAGTCAATAAGACATTTTTGTACAGTTCTTCTGTGCATTCTTGTCACATATCCTTAATCTCTTCTGCTGCTAGGTCCTTACCGTTTTTGTCCTTTATCTTGCTCATTCTTGCATGAAATGTTTCTTTGATAACTACATTTTTCCTGAGGAGATCTCTAGTCTTTTCCAATCTATTATTTTCTTCTACTTCTTTGCACTTTACAATTAAGAAGGCCTTTGTATCTGTCCTTGCTATTCTCTACAACTCTGCATTTAGAGTTTTACACTACACCATAGCAATTATTTTAAAATGTTATTGATCAGAATCGAGAAAAGAATTTGAGAACAAATTCACCATTCAGAGGATATCTGTAGATTGAGGGAGATAACAGCGACACAAAGAAAGATCCTCTCATCATCCCAAGGAGAAAGTATAGGAAGACTATGGCATCAAACAGTGGTTTTCAATTAACCCAGATCTCTAGAGCAAAGAAATTTAAACTCTTAATCTCTGATTCATTATTGGAAATGAATGGGTTGAAGGTGAACAAAACTGAAAGAAACAGATGGACCAATCAATGCCATATTTGGAAAAGGGAAACCATGTTGCTTTAAGCCTGGCATTGATATGTGAGGCTGAAAATAAATGATGGGATCACAACATGAAAAGGTCAGTTATTATTGCAAACAATCTGAGTTTATTCTATATCCAGCAGAAAGAATTTGGATCATATTGGGCCAATATAATTAATGGATGAAAAAAAGCATTTTTGAATAAATAGTTCAGTGCCGTTAGATAAATTCGATTACATAAAATTTAAAAGATCTACGTTGTCACCAAAAGTTTGATAGACTTGGACAGGAAAGAAAAAATATTACATACTCAACGTTCATGATGTATCAGACACACTGTATGTATTAAATTAAAAAAAAAGTATAGTTGATTTGCATCATTATTCTAGTTTCAGGCATATAGTTATTCATATATATTCTTTTTTCAGATAATTTTCCATCATAAATTATTGTAAGATACTGAATATAGTTTCCTGTGCTATACAGAAAATCCTTGTGGCTTATTTATTTCATATATAGTAGTTTGAATTGTTAATCCTATCCACCTTATGTGTTCCTACCCATCTCTCTTTCTAATTTGGTAGGCACTATCTTTGTTTTCAATGAATTTTTATTTTGTATATAGATTCATTTGTATTAATTGTAAGATTTCACATTAAACATATATTATGTACTTTACTTCTGCCTGATGTTTTTCACTAAGTATGATATTTTCTGATTCTTTTCTTGTTGCTGCAAATGTCAGTATTTTATTATTTTTCTGACTGAGATACATCACATTATATTACTTCATATTTTTAAGACAGTCATCTGTTAATGGAAACTTGAGTTGTTTCCGTGTCTAGCCTATTATAAATAGTGTTGCTATTAACATTGGAGTGCATGAATATTTTGAATTAGAGTTTTCATCTTTTGTGGATATATGCCTAGGAATGAGACTGCTGGATCATATGACAGCTACATGTAGAGTTTATAAGGAACATTCTGCACAGCAAAGGAAATTATCTGGAAAACAAACAAGCAAAATAGCAGCCTATGGAATTAGCAAAAATATTTTCATACAATGTGACCAATAAGAGGTTAATATCCAAAACATATAATACAAATAGCTCATACAACTCAATATCAGAAAAACAGACACTCCCAAACACCATAATCAAAAATAAACTTAAGATCAGTTAAAGACTTGAATGTAAGGTGAGACACTGTAAAACTCTTACAAGAAAACATAAGCAGAACATTCCTTAACATACATCACAGCAAGATCTTTTTTGATCTGCTTCCTAAAGTAATGAAAATAAAACAAAATGAACAAATGGAACCTAATTAAACTTAAAAGCTTTTGCTAAGACATCCATTAACAAAACAAAAAGACAGTCTACAGAATTAAATAAAATATTTAGAAATGAAGCCACTGACCAGGGTTTAAACTCAAAAATATACAAACAACTCATACAGCTTAATATCAAAAACAACAAACAACCCAATAAAGAGAAAAATGCCCAGAAGTCCTAAATAGACCTTTTCTAGAGAAGATATATAGATAACCAAGAAGCCCATGAAAATATGCTCAGCATCCTTTAGAACTTGTGGCTTATTATTCATATATAGTAGTTTGAATTGTTAATCCTATCCACCTTATGTGTTCCTACCCATCTCTCTTTCTAATTTGTAGGCACTATCTTTGTTTTCAATGAATTTTTATTTTGTATATAGATTCATTTGTATTAATTGTAAGATTTCACATTAAACATATATTATGTACTTTACTTCTGCCTGATGTTTTTCACTAAGTATGATATTTTCTGATTCTTTTCTTGTTGCTGCAAATGTCAGTATTTTATTATTTTTCTGACTGAGATACATCACATTATATTACTTCATATTTTTAAGACAGTCATCTGTTAATGGAAACTTGAGTTGTTTCCGTGTCTAGCCTATTATAAATAGTGTTGCTATTAACATTGGAGTGCATGAATATTTTGAATTAGAGTTTTCATCTTTTGTGGATATATGCCTAGGAATGAGACTGCTGGATCATATGACAGCTACATGTAGAGTTTATAAGGAACATTCTGCACAGCAAAGGAAATTATCTGGAAAACAAACAAGCAAAATAGCAGCCTATGGAATTAGCAAAAATATTTTCATACAATGTGACCAATAAGAGGTTAATATCCAAAACATATAATACAAATAGCTCATACAACTCAATATCAGAAAAACAGACACTCCCAAACACCATAATCAAAAATAAACTTAAGATCAGTTAAAGACTTGAATGTAAGGTGAGACACTGTAAAACTCTTACAAGAAAACATAAGCAGAACATTCCTTAACATACATCACAGCAAGATCTTTTTTGATCTGCTTCCTAAAGTAATGAAAATAAAACAAAATGAACAAATGGAACCTAATTAAACTTAAAAGCTTTTGCTAAGACATCCATTAACAAAACAAAAAGACAGTCTACAGAATTAAATAAAATATTTAGAAATGAAGCCACTGACCAGGGTTTAAACTCAAAAATATACAAACAACTCATACAGCTTAATATCAAAAACAACAAACAACCCAATAAAGAGAAAAATGCCCAGAAGTCCTAAATAGACCTTTTTCTAGAGAAGATATATAGATAACCAAGAAGCCCATGAAAATATGCTCAGCATCACTAATAATTACAGGGATGGAAATGAAAACTACAATGAGGTGTCACCACAACATTGGTCAGAATGGCCATCATGAAAACAATTAAGCAATAAATTCTGGGGAAGGTGTGGAGAAAAGGTACCCTTCTCCACTCTTGGTAGAAATGTAAATTGGTACAGCCTCTATAGAGAAAAATATGCAGATTCATTAAAATCTAAAGATAGAGTCACTAATCCTACTCTTGGGCATATATATGGAAAAGATGAAAACTATATGCCTCATCTTGAATCTCATTATAACCATCTTATGTAGAAATTCTTTATTCTATATCATATGTGCGAAAATCAAATTTCCAAGAGTCTACATAAACTGGACAGTCTCTTAAACTTACTAAGTGGCAGTGTCAGAATTTGAAGCTAGTGTAACTCTTGACTATTCTACTTGCACCTCATTTCTATCAACAGTTATTGGCATTTCCAATAAATAGAATAATTAAATGGCAGTAGGATTTTTAATGTAGTTAATGAAAGTTGTTTTGATGTTGATCAAACACATTTTACCTAGTGTCATCAGCAAGATGCCTATAATTGAGGCATAAAGTTAATTATTTATTGCTAACAAGGAAAGACCAGTGTATATTCACATTGAATTACAATGATGGTAACAAGATTTCTGTACCCTGGAACTTATGCATTTCTGGTTATTTATCAACCAATAATAAGATTATTGGCAAATTGCTTTTATTTCTACTTTTTTTTTCTTAACAACTTGATCCATTTGACTTCTTCAATTTGCATCAATTGTAAGGAAAATAATGTTGTACATGCTAATGACTTATACATTTGCATAAATAATTTGACCATAAAAAAAACAAATCTGGAAAAAAAGCTTTTGCTAAGACATCCATTAACAAAACAAAAAGACAGTCTACAGAATTAAATAAAATATTTAGAAATGAAGCCACTGACCAGGGTTTAAACTCAAAAATATACAAACAACTCATACAGCTTAATATCAAAAACAACAAACAACCCAATAAAGAGAAAAATGCCCAGAAGTCCTAAATAGACCTTTTTCTAGAGAAGATATATAGATAACCAAGAAGCCCATGAAAATATGCTCAGCATCACTAATAATTACAGGGATGGAAATGAAAACTACAATGAGGTGTCACCACAACATTGGTCAGAATGGCCATCATGAAAACAATTAAGCAATAAATTCTGGGGAAGGTGTGGAGAAAAGGGTACCCTTCTCCACTCTTGGTAGAAATGTAAATTGGTACAGCCTCTATAGAGAAAAATATGCAGATTCATTAAAATCTAAAGATAGAGTCACTAATCCTACTCTTGGGCATATATATGGAAAAGATGAAAACTATATGCCTCATCTTGAATCTCATTATAACCATCTTATGTAGAAATTCTTTATTCTATATCATATGTGCGAAAATCAAATTTCCAAGAGTCTACATAAACTGGACAGTCTCTTAAACTTACTAAGTGGCAGTGTCAGAATTTGAAGCTAGTGTAACTCTTGACTATTCTACTTGCACCTCATTTCTATCAACAGTTATTGGCATTTCCAATAAATAGAATAATTAAATGGCAGTAGGATTTTTAATGTAGTTAATGAAAGTTGTTTTGATGTTGATCAAACACATTTTACCTAGTGTCATCAGCAAGATGCCTATAATTGAGGCATAAAGTTAATTATTTATTGCTAACAAGGAAAGACCAGTGTATATTCACATTGAATTACAATGATGGTAACAAGATTTCTGTACCCTGGAACTTATGCATTTCTGGTTATTTATCAACCAATAATAAGATTATTGGCAAATTGCTTTTATTTCTACTTTTTTTTTCTTAACAACTTGATCCATTTGACTTCTTCAATTTGCATCAATTGTAAGGAAAATAATGTTGTACATGCTAATGACTTATACATTTGCATAAATAATTTCCCTATGTGATTTAAAATCCTGAATTAAATATATCTCAAAATACTCTCATGCAGAGAAAGTCTTCTATATGTGTATGCATTATTCTAATAATCATGCAATTTATAAGCTAAAAAAATAAAATGATTAGATGATCTCAAGTCATTCAGAAATGGACCTTTTCTCTTATTTTTTACCTTTTTTCTGTCTATGAATTAGAGAAACTGCATTTTTTCCCCATTTGGTATTGCTTTTAGCAATGCATTAATGTTGGGTGGGTAATTAAATCATTTGAAACAATTGGTTTGATATTTTAAACTAAGAAAAACATACATTGATATGAATTCATTGATTTATTTATTTTTATTCTACAGTTTATTTTATGAAAACTCAGTAAATTCTAATCACTGTTTTAAAGACTGGAAATGAGACAGTGAATAAGAAAGTATATATATATGTATGTGTGTGTGTGTCTGTGTGTGTGTGTGTGTGTCTGTGTGTGTCTGTGTCTGTGTCTGTGTGTGTGTGTGTGTGTGTGTGTAATGAACAAATATATGTATGTTCTTATAGAACCTAGAATCTATGAAGGGAGAAGAGACAGCATAAACAATAGTTGAACTATTTTAAAGAAGGTAAATGTGGCTGCATTAGGGGAAAGAGAAATCACATGATAGAGAGACTTGGGGATGGATTGCAGGGCCGCCCGCAGCGGAGACTCGGCGGCGGGATTGCCCGGGCCAAGCCATGGGAAGATTGGAGAGGGTGAGTCTGCTGCCCGCCACCCAGCACCCCAACCCGGCAAGCGGCAGACAATCAGAAATTTCCCCTGTTTTAGTGCAGACTTAATGAAAGTTGTTTTGATGTTGATCAAACACATTTTACCTAGTGTCATCAGCAAGATGCCTATAATTGAGGCATAAAGTTAATTATTTATTGCTAACAAGGAAAGACCAGTGTATATTCACATTGAATTACAATGATGGTAACAAGATTTCTGTACCCTGGAACTTATGCATTTCTGGTTATTTATCAACCAATAATAAGATTATTGGCAAATTGCTTTTATTTCTACTTTTTTTTTCTTAACAACTTGATCCATTTGACTTCTTCAATTTGCATCAATTGTAAGGAAAATAATGTTGTACATGCTAATGACTTATACATTTGCATAAATAATTTCCCTATGTGATTTAAAATCCTGAATTAAATATATCTCAAAATACTCTCATGCAGAGAAAGTCTTCTATATGTGTATGCATTATTCTAATAATCATGCAATTTATAAGCTAAAAAAATAAAATGATTAGATGATCTCAAGTCATTCAGAAATGGACCTTTTCTCTTATTTTTTACCTTTTTTCTGTCTATGAATTAGAGAAACTGCATTTTTTCCCCATTTGGTATTGCTTTTAGCAATGCATTAATGTTGGGTGGGTAATTAAATCATTTGAAACAATTGGTTTGATATTTTAAACTAAGAAAAACATACATTGATATGAATTCATTGATTTATTTATTTTTATTCTACAGTTTATTTTATGAAAACTCAGTAAATTCTAATCACTGTTTTAAAGACTGGAAATGAGACAGTGAATAAGAAAGTATATATATATGTATGTGTGTGTGTGTCTGTGTGTGTGTGTGTGTGTCTGTGTGTGTCTGTGTCTGTGTCTGTGTGTCTGTGTGTGTGTGTGTGTGTGTAATGAACAAATATATGTATGTTCTTATAGAACCTAGAATCTATGAAGGGAGAAGAGACAGCATAAACAATAGTTGAACTATTTTAAAGAAGGTAAATGTGGCTGCATTAGGGGAAAGAGAAATCACATGATAGAGAGACTTGGGGATGGATTGCAGGGCCGCCCGCAGCGGAGACTCGGCGGCGGGATTGCCCGGGGCCAAGCCATGGGAAGATTGGAGAGGGGTGAGTCTGCTGCCCGCCACCCAGCACCCCCAACCCGGGCAAGCGGCAGACAATCAGACCCTATAGGGATTCCGTCAAAGCAGTTCTGTTTTATTAGTGCAGACTCACAGAAGGGGGTTTTGCACGGGACTTCCCTATAGATTACACCAATCAAGCTAAAGGTCAAGCAACCATCCACGAGTGCAGAAACCAGGGGAACCAATCAGAAATTTTGACCATCACTTAACAATTAAGATCACGCCCTCGTCTCTTCCTGTAGGTGCCATCTTAGCTCCAAACCGCAATCATGTGCTTAAGCTTCCTTATGCTTGCAACGATTTAGATGCCCTCGTCTCTTCCTGTAGGTGCCATTTTAGCTCCAAACTGAAACAATGTGCTTAAGCTTCCTTATGCTTGCAACGGTCCTCTTTCAATTCAGAGCCCCACAATGGATGTTTTGTTTTTAAATGATGTGATTAGTAATGTTGTCCCTGAAGCAGTGATATTCAAGCTGTGAAAGCAGGAAGAGTCAGTCCTTCAAAAATGTGAAAGTGGAGCTCCTGGCATATGAACGTTAATCTCAAAAGAAACGAGGAAGGTTCAGATCATTTCAGGAAGACAAAGGACATTGATTTGGGTGAATGAACAGTAGATGCAGGAAAGAGTCATATCACCTCAGATTTTACCTACATGATAAGGAGTTTGGACTTCATTCTAAATAGAATGGGAAGCCAAGGCAAGCATTAAGCATATGTACTGTTCTAAGTCACTCCTCTTGTATCCAACTCTTTGTTACCCTATGAGCTATAGTCCACCAGGCTTTTCTGTCTATGAGATTCTCCAGGCAAGAATACTGGAATGGGTTGCCATGCCCTTCTCCAAGGCATCTTCCCAGTCCAGGGAATGAACCATCATCTCTTATGTTTTCTGCACTGGTAGGCGGGTTCTTTACCAGTAGCACCACAAATGGATGACATTACACTGCTTAGTTAGTTTTCCATGAGAGGAGAGATCTACTTTATGTACTGATATTTCCCAATCCTCTCAAGCATTGCTTGATATGGTATATATTCTCTATTAATATGTATGAACTGAAAGGAAAAAACCCTCATAAAGTTCTATCTGCCAGCTTTTGGGTAGGGAAAAAGTTGACTCCAAATTTTCTGAGTGAATGAATAAATAAATCATTTTATTCATCCTACTAGGGATTCTCTTTATTGACAGTAACAGTAAACATGTTAAGTGTTTACATGGGAGAATCATCTAAGTTGATTTCCTACTGAATCTAGCAGATTCTTGTCTTTGTTTTCTATTTGATATGAATTGAAAAATCTATGAATGAAAACAAATACTTATTATAGGTGTGTAGATATAATTCACTAGATTTAATTCTATCCATCTAATGATAAAACTGTTAATAAATACTTGATCCCTGCAGTAAATACTTGGTCAATTCAGAATGTACCTCACTGAATTCATTTTTTCTTCTTGTTTCTGTCTTCACTATGAATAAAGCAGTGGGTTGTAACAACTGCAAGAAAATATCAAGTCTATTAGCTGTCACACATTGGTTTTCCACGGAAGGATGATGATGAAGAATCTTGACATCAGTGGACTCAATTCTGTAGAACATGCAGTGATTACTACTTCACAAAGAAGTACCTACTCATAAAGCTTGAAGAAAAGGGTGCCTTCAAAATGTGAAAGTGGAGCTCCTGGCATATGAACGTTAATCTCAAAAGAAACGAGGAAGGTTCAGATCATTTCAGGAAGACAAAGGACATTGATTTGGGTGAATGAACAGTAGATGCAGGAAAGAGTCATATCACCTCAGATTTTACCTACATGATAAGGAGTTTGGACTTCATTCTAAATAGAATGGGAAGCCAAGGCAAGCATTAAGCATATGTACTGTTCTAAGTCACTCCTCTTGTATCCAACTCTTTGTTACCCTATGAGCTATAGTCCACCAGGCTTTTCTGTCTATGAGATTCTCCAGGCAAGAATACTGGAATGGGTTGCCATGCCCTTCTCCAAGGCATCTTCCCAGTCCAGGGAATGAACCATCATCTCTTATGTTTTCTGCACTGGTAGGCGGGTTCTTTACCAGTAGCACCACAAATGGATGACATTACACTGCTTAGTTAGTTTTCCATGAGAGGAGAGATCTACTTTATGTACTGATATTTCCCAATCCTCTCAAGCATTGCTTGATATGGTATATATTCTCTATTAATATGTATGAACTGAAAGGAAAAAACCCTCATAAAGTTCTATCTGCCAGCTTTTGGGTAGGGAAAAAGTTGACTCCAAATTTTCTGAGTGAATGAATAAATAAATCATTTTATTCATCCTACTAGGGATTCTCTTTATTGACAGTAACAGTAAACATGTTAAGTGTTTACATGGGAGAATCATCTAAGTTGATTTCCTACTGAATCTAGCAGATTCTTGTCTTTGTTTTCTATTTGATATGAATTGAAAAATCTATGAATGAAAACAAATACTTATTATAGGTGTGTAGATATAATTCACTAGATTTAATTCTATCCATCTAATGATAAAACTGTTAATAAATACTTGATCCCTGCAGTAAATACTTGGTCAATTCAGAATGTACCTCACTGAATTCATTTTTTCTTCTTGTTTCTGTCTTCACTATGAATAAAGCAGTGGGTTGTAACAACTGCAAGAAAATATCAAGTCTATTAGCTGTCACACATTGGTTTTCCACGGAAGGATGATGATGAAGAATCTTGACATCAGTGGACTCAATTCTGTAGAACATGCAGTGATTACTACTTCTCACAAAGAAGTACCTACCTCAGGCTTCACAATTGGATGGATGATCTTATATATTACATTAATTAAATGACCTTGAATAAACTCATTGCTGCATAATGTATTTTTTTCTGAATTAACCAAATATTTACTGTGTGCTTGACAATCACTTCTGCTGTGTCCGACTCTTTCGAATCCTTAGGACTGTAGCCCACCTGGCTCCTCTGTCTGTGGTAAGAATTCTCCAGGCAAGAATACTGGAGTGGGAGTGGATTGCCATATGCTCCTCTAGGGGATCTTCCCAACTCAGGGATTGAACCTTGTTCTCTTGTGTCTCCTGCAGGTGGATTCTTTACTACTGGCACCACCTGGGAAGCTCATTGACTATAGCAATCAAATAATTGATAATATTTTACCATTGCAGATCAGCAAATAAATACATTATGTAACAGTAAGTTCATTTCAAGTTTATTTAATTGATGTAATATATAAGAACATCCGGTTGAGAAGCCTAAGGTAGGTACCTCTTTGTGTGAAGTAGTTATCACTGTACTTTCTATGTAATTGAGTCCACTGAAGTCAACAATTATTTGTCCACATCCATCATGGAAAACAAATGGACAAGAATTGACAGACTGTAATTTCTTGCCAGTTGTTGCAACCTACTGAACTATTCATCATGAAGACAGATGAAATGGATTAATTCAGTGACCCACATCCACATAGCCATAGATTTTCTGTAACAGAGAGTTATTGTTTATTGACTGGGGACATATTCTTTCTTAGTCCATATGTACATAATCGTGTTTTCTAAGTTTTCAGTATTCTCTCTCTTTCCTTCTTCATTTATCTGCTATGAAAAGTGAATTCCTTAAGTGACTTTTGATGATTGCATAAATGAGAAGTTAGTTTATTCACCTTTGATTAGAAAGTCGACTCAGTATCTTTTCCAGTGGTAGAATAAGAATGGAAGAGCAACGTTTCTTGAACTGCTAACCAGCTAAAACAAAGATGCAGTAGATAAAATATTTGGGGAACTAGAGGTCCTGAAACTCAGTTTAAAATAAGTTACTATGTTATCCTTTATCTGCTGAGGTCTCAGTTTCTCCATCTATAAAGTTGGAGGTCTGATGTTAAGTAACATTATGGTTCTATTACAATTGAGGTCATTTAAATTTAAGGGTTAGAGGCCCACTTAAACTTGCTTTAATTAGTAAAGGATAATTTGTTTGAAGAATGCAAGTTTCTCATGGTGGGGCTAAAGTAGAAAGTGAAAATTCACCTCTAACTACTATCACCTTATTTTTCCTCACATATGCTCTCTCTCCTTGTGCATTTCCACACATTTCTGCTGTTCTTATCAAATGTCTGTTAGGAAAATTGAATAGATAGTCTTGTTGAAACTCCAGCGACAAAGCAGGGCAGGCTTCTGATTTTGCTTTTAAACCTGCCAGGGCACTCCCTGACTGTTAGTAGCCTGACTACCTGCTATAAGTGTGAACCTTACACCACCATAGACAAAATAGGGTAGGGGTCTTGAGACCACTGAGCTCCTGGAAGGTATCTGCCTAGCCATGTCCAGGGATTAACAACATTCCAAGTTTTACAACCCAGAATGAAGAGGCTTAACATAATACCAGAGCTGCAGTCTTGCTGCAAAATGATGATGAAATCAATTTGTGGTCTATGGATTATAAGCCTAAAGTCTCACCCATGAAGGAGACACCGCCTAGGAATATTTCCTAGTTTGGACTCCAGATGTGCTGTTTAAGTCTGAATGTTGGTCACAACCCAAGTTGGTGGCATATACTTTGCTGTTTCTATTTATCTTTTCCTTTAAAGTTAGTACATGGAAAGTAAACTAGATAGTTCTCTGATAAATATTGACATTATTTATTTGTTTATAAATGAGAAGTTAGTTTATTCACCTTTGATTAGAAAGTCGACTCAGTATCTTTTCCAGTGGTAGAATAAGAATGGAAGAGCAACGTTTCTTGAACTGCTAACCAGCTAAAACAAAGATGCAGTAGATAAAATATTTGGGGAACTAGAGGTCCTGAAACTCAGTTTAAAATAAGTTACTATGTTATCCTTTATCTGCTGAGGTCTCAGTTTCTCCATCTATAAAGTTGGAGGTCTGATGTTAAGTAACATTATGGTTCTATTACAATTGAGGTCATTTAAATTTAAGGGTTAGAGGCCCACTTAAACTTGCTTTAATTAGTAAAGGATAATTTGTTTGAAGAATGCAAGTTTCTCATGGTGGGGCTAAAGTAGAAAGTGAAAATTCACCTCTAACTACTATCACCTTATTTTTCCTCACATATGCTCTCTCTCCTTGTGCATTTCCACACATTTCTGCTGTTCTTATCAAATGTCTGTTAGGAAAATTGAATAGATAGTCTTGTTGAAACTCCAGCGACAAAGCAGGGCAGGCTTCTGATTTTGCTTTTAAACCTGCCAGGGCACTCCCTGACTGTTAGTAGCCTGACTACCTGCTATAAGTGTGAACCTTACACCACCATAGACAAAATAGGGTAGGGGTCTTGAGACCACTGAGCTCCTGGAAGGTATCTGCCTAGCCATGTCCAGGGATTAACAACATTCCAAGTTTTACAACCCAGAATGAAGAGGCTTAACATAATACCAGAGCTGCAGTCTTGCTGCAAAATGATGATGAAATCAATTTGTGGTCTATGGATTATAAGCCTAAAGTCTCACCCATGAAGGAGACACCGCCTAGGAATATTTCCTAGTTTGGACTCCAGATGTGCTGTTTAAGTCTGAATGTTGGTCACAACCCAAGTTGGTGGCATATACTTTGCTGTTTCTATTTATCTTTTCCTTTAAAGTTAGTACATTGAAAGTAAACTAGATAGTTCTCTGATAAATATTGACATTATTTATTTGTTTATAAATAACAAATAACTTTGTTATTTATTTTGTTAACAAGTCACTTGAGCCTGAGATGAAAATGAAAATTACCTGCAAAATCAGTCCCTTGCTCCAGTTCTGTATAATCTTCCAGTTGAAGTACCTTTAGAGATCACTACAGTGAAATTAGCTTTGGCTTAGTCTAAACTCAAATATGCAGTCTTGGTCCAATCAATTGTGACTTGGTCAATCAATCCAAGGTCCATGAGCTACTGACAAAGCAGAATAAACCAAGATCTAAGGTTCACCAGGTTAACAGGTTCATCACAGTTCTCTTATAACTTCATGTCTATGAATAAACTGCTATTTTTTTTTCTTGAATTGTTTACATGTATACTTTGTAGCAGAGAAAAGTCCTGAAATAACCAAGGTTTCTTAGGCAACAAAGTAGCAAAGGTTTGGACAGAAAACACACATGAAGACCGGCAAGTGAGTAGAAATTGTTAGCAGAAATAGTTTTTTTTCCGTCCACTGCCTGCAAGGGTAAAGAGAAGCATGCTTTCTTAGAAAACAGATATAATCTTTGGTTTCCTAATGTCCAGCTATATCTCACTGTTCACTGAACCCCAAGTAGTCAAGGTGTGAGCAGGAAAGCTGGAAGGAAAAATCAAGGAGTTGTAGAATCTACAGGCATGTTTATTTTCTATGTACTGGTGAGGCAGCCATAATGCAGTCGTGCTGCATTCTCTAGTGGTTGACTCAGCAGACACATCCATAATGCGTACACAAGGACTTTTCAGGTGGAGCTTGTATAGACATACAGAACAAAACTGACCCATGTCCAAGCAATTACATTGTAACACGCATGCACAATGCTATGATCTGACCTCAGGTGTTGCATAACCATGAAAGCCATTGTTTACAGTACGTGAGTGAGAGTGAAATGAGATGAGACAGCCTGACTGACACCATATTGGCTGCATGTTCTTTTCCTATACCTCGGATTTAGTTTTTTTCTGGAGTCTTCTGTTGTGTTTCCACTTTGACAAATTTCCATATTCACTTCATAAAAAGTGCATGACATTGTCATTTATGCTTATAGATACTATAAGCATTGGCATTCCTTTGGAAATAAAAAAGATCTTTCAGTCTTGTAAAGTCTTTCCAAAATGGAAAGAGGTCTGTTTCCTAGTACATGGTATGCTTTCTTGGTTCTTTCCCGGAAGAAACATAGTTATACTACAGTGTTTGTGTTTTATTTGTGTATCATCAGAAAATAAAGAAAGGAAACATTTAGATAAACGGGCTGGTCCAATCAATTGTTGACTTGGTTCAATCAATCCAAGGTCCATGAGCTACTGACAAAGCAGAATAAACCAAGATCTAAGGTTCACCAGGTTAACAGGTTCATCACAGTTCTCTTATAACTTCATGTCTATGAATAAACTGCTATTTTTTTCTTGAATTGTTTACATGTATACTTTGTAGCAGAGAAAAGTCCTGAAATAACCAAGGTTTCTTAGGCAACAAAGTAGCAAAGGTTTGGACAGAAAACACACATGAAGACCGGCAAGTGAGTAGAAATTGTTAGCAGAAATAGTTTTTTTTCCGTCCACTGCCTGCAAGGGTAAAGAGAAGCATGCTTTCTTAGAAAACAGATATAATCTTTGGTTTCCTAATGTCCAGCTATATCTCACTGTTCACTGAACCCCAAGTAGTCAAGGTGTGAGCAGGAAAGCTGGAAGGAAAAATCAAGGAGTTGTAGAATCTACAGGCATGTTTATTTTCTATGTACTGGTGAGGCAGCCATAATGCAGTCGTGCTGCATTCTCTAGTGGTTGACTCAGCAGACACATCCATAATGCGTACACAAGGACTTTTCAGGTGGAGCTTGTATAGACATACAGAACAAAACTGACCCATGTCCAAGCAATTACATTGTAACACGCATGCACAATGCTATGATCTGACCTCAGGTGTTGCATAACCATGAAAGCCATTGTTTACAGTACGTGAGTGAGAGTGAAATGAGATGAGACAGCCTGACTGACACCATATTGGCTGCATGTTCTTTTCCTATACCTCGGATTTAGTTTTTTTCTGGAGTCTTCTGTTGTGTTTCCACTTTGACAAATTTCCATATTCACTTCATAAAAAGTGCATGACATTGTCATTTATGCTTATAGATACTATAAGCATTGGCATTCCTTTGGAAATAAAAAAGATCTTTCAGTCTTGTAAAGTCTTTCCAAAAATGGAAAGAGGTCTGTTTCCTAGTACATGGTATGCTTTCTTGGTTCTTTCCCGGAAGAAACATAGTTATACTACAGTGTTTGTGTTTTATTTGTGTATCATCAGAAAATAAAGAAAGGAAACATTTAGATAAACGGGCTGATTCTATATACTTTATTATCATCAAGTTTGACACCTGTGTTCAGTTTTGTGGATCCTTCTACTTGTCATTTTTAAGAATATCATTTTGTTTCTGAAAACATGACTAAATGATAGTTGTACATGCAATTCTCAGGCTCTAAAATTGCTAATATGCACGTACCTCATTAGACCTCTTTGTAATATTTGGATTAAAGTCATGAAAATGAAAGAGAAGGCAATGGTGAGAGAAATTTGCAGACTGTAAAATCAGAACTAGTAAATGCTAATCAGCTGTATAAGTTAATTGGATTTTGAAAAGAACCAAAATGAGAATGTTGAAAGTAGATTAAGTTCAGACTTAATCAGGCTAATACTAATTCCAATCAGTTTGCCTAATAAGTTAGCCCCTCTTTTCTTTGAGCAGTGGCATCTCTGCTAATATCTGGAAGATCTCCAGAATTTCGGCATATGGTACAGGCATTTGTAAGTTGTGGCTGTAATTAGAGCTGCCACTCTGTGGTTTGGGTAAGGCCACAATTAAAGCATTTCTGCAGTCCAACATTATGGTAAACAGAGCAATGGCTGTATTTGAACATACAAGGTCCTAGGCACACGACCAACTCTCTGCATAACTAAGACTTAGAGTGTTTAAATATGAAGTTTTTCATATAGTTTTTGTCAAATTTCCCTACTTGTTATGCTCACAGGAATCCCCAGGAATACTTTGGCTCAACAGACTTGTCTTTCTGTCCCAGTCCATACACATCCAATCTTAGACACATTGATTCTTTTCATCTTCTTCTTCCATGTAATATCAGATCTTTGTTTTATAGTCTTGCAATGTCAACCCTATTAATTAAACAGCTAGCTGATTGAAATTTTCAAAGTGTGCTTAAATTAAACTAAATTTACTCATCATATATTCTAGTAGCTTTTTGGCTATTATTCTTGGAAATAAAAAGATCTTTCAGTCTTGTAAAGTCTTTCCAAAATGGAAAGAGGTCTGTTTCCTAGTACATGGTATGCTTTCTTGGTTCTTTCCCGGAAGAAACATAGTTATACTACAGTGTTTGTGTTTTATTTGTGTATCATCAGAAAATAAAGAAAGGAAACATTTAGATAAACGGGCTGATTCTATATACTTTATTATCATCAAGTTTGACACCTGTGTTCAGTTTTGTGGATCCTTCTACTTGTCATTTTTAAGAATATCATTTTGTTTCTGAAAACATGACTAAATGATAGTTGTACATGCAATTCTCAGGCTCTAAAATTGCTAATATGCACGTACCTCATTAGACCTCTTTGTAATATTTGGATTAAAGTCATGAAAATGAAAGAGAAGGCAATGGTGAGAGAAATTTGCAGACTGTAAAATCAGAACTAGTAAATGCTAATCAGCTGTATAAGTTAATTGGATTTTGAAAAGAACCAAAATGAGAATGTTGAAAGTAGATTAAGTTCAGACTTAATCAGGCTAATACTAATTCCAATCAGTTTGCCTAATAAGTTAGCCCCTCTTTTCTTTGAGCAGTGGCATCTCTGCTAATATCTGGAAGATCTCCAGAATTTCGGCATATGGTACAGGCATTTGTAAGTTGTGGCTGTAATTAGAGCTGCCACTCTGTGGTTTGGGTAAGGCCACAATTAAAGCATTTCTGCAGTCCAACATTATGGTAAACAGAGCAATGGCTGTATTTGAACATACAAGGTCCTAGGCACACGACCAACTCTCTGCATAACTAAGACTTAGAGTGTTTAAATATGAAGTTTTTCATATAGTTTTTGTCAAATTTCCCTACTTGTTATGCTCACAGGAATCCCCAGGAATACTTTGGCTCAACAGACTTGTCTTTCTGTCCCAGTCCATACACATCCAATCTTAGACACATTGATTCTTTTCATCTTCTTCTTCCATGTAATATCAGATCTTTGTTTTATAGTCTTGCAATGTCAACCCTATTAATTAAACAGCTAGCTGATTGAAATTTTCAAAGTGTGCTTAAATTAAACTAAATTTACTCATCATATATTCTACTTTCAAAGAACTGTCAATTCATATTCATCAAATAAAATCTGAACATAAAGTCAAAGAATTCCCTTTGAAACTAAAAGGGCTTGCTTAATTGTGTGCATTTTATTTTATACACAAAAATATGATATATTCTATAAAACTTATTCAAATGGCAGAATTTTGGCACATGAGAGAGCACTTCAATAAAATGAGAAAATCACATATGTGTATAATTCAGCCCTCAGTGATGCTATGTATTTAGAGATGACCATGCATCTGCAAGGGAGGATGTGACTAAGAAGACAAAGACTGAGGACTAAGAGTTATATAGTCGTAAAAGAAAAAAAAAAAAAAAAAAAGGTTTACTATCCTATTCTCAGAGTTGAGACTAAGTCCTCATGCCTAACTCCAGCAATGGATAAACTCAGGGTTAATTCTTAGGTGTATTTCTGATTATTTCATGTTTTCTTCCTGACAGAGATCATTTAGTCTCTCTGTTTAATTTGGGAAGAATAAACATAATAGTGAATAATTCATCTGAAAAACAGAAGTCAAATGGATATTAAAATCCAATTAGATATCTGCTATCCCATAATTTCTAGGTTTTGGATAATGCAAACTCAACTTAGAAAAAGACTGGCTAAGTAATCTCACATGTGATGCTTACGATTGCTTCCTATCAAGGAATATTAAGCTTAAGACTTCCATCATCAAAATTCTTCTTGATTAAAATTATAAGGTGGATTATCTTTGGACAAATGGTAAGTAAAGGGGAATTTTGCACTGATAGAATTTTCTAGCTATGTAACATTTTATTTTAGACAGTATCATTAACTTTAGCTTACTTCATAATTAATCAATAATCAATTTATTAAGCTCTTAATGTTAGTATGTGAAAGAAATAATATAAAATAGGAGCACACAGCTTTGAAAAGACAGTAATAATGTAAGCTGAATGGTTTACTTAACATGATAAGTATTAAAGGGTGTAAGAGAGGAAATGTAAAAAAAAGCTACAAAGGATAATTTTGTTCAGAGAGTGAGATCATAACTGGCCATAATTTAAATTGTTTTAAGAGGGAGAAAAGATATTTCAACTAAGATTGCTGTTTCTCAAAAGAAAAGAATTGGATATGACTACCAGCTTACCAAATTCTGAAGCTGAAAAGCTGGCATTATGTTTTAGAGGTCTCCAGCTTAATGTCTTATTTCCTGGTAGCCAAGAACACAGATTCAAATTTAAACACAAATTGCAGCTCTATCAAATTGTGGTTGTGTGAACTAGGGATTTATTTAATTTTCCTGTCCCATGGGCTACCAGTATGGAAAGTGAAGGACATAAGACAGGAAAGTCTTACTAAGAAAAATAGCATTTAATCAGAAGTCTGTAGGAAAAGTCAAAATTAGCTATATGTGAAGACCGAGTCTACAAAACAATGAAAACCAAAAACATGTTCTTTGGTCCTAAGGCAGGAAGAAACATGACCTCTTGTTTGAGGAACTTGAGGAAAGGCATAATAGCTAATGCTAGTAGCGAGTAACTGCTTCATTATTGGTGAAATGAAAAAAATCATGACCTCATGGAATTGTTGCGACTTTTAATTTAGAAAAAATATATTAACTATATAACTTCATGTTTGCTACTTCATAAATGCAGAAGACGAATGGTTCTTAAACCATTGCTGTTATTAAGAATTTACAGTTTCCTCAACATTGTCATAAATTCCCAGGATGTATGACAGCCATCTTATTTATTTAAATGTAGCCTGATATCAAAGCATTGCTTTGTCTTTAAGCGGTTTAAATCTATACTTGAAGTAAATATGAATGACTGAACTCTAATGATCTGGAGTAAAACTATACAAGAAGTTTCAACTTACTCATCATTGATGTCCACCTTTTTCCTAGTTCACTACTGTTTTGACCTCAGGAAGCTTTCCATCAGTGATCAATAATTTTCTTTATGTAGATCTGTCTTCAGAGCACTCTTGCCAACTTATTAGCAGCTAACAATGTTCATTTGTAATTTATTGGGGAGATAATTTAAATAAATAAATGTGCTTTAAGGCAGATGCCTTCCTTATGTTGAATATTTAGGGAAGTGATCTTTCTGTAATTGGTCTCAAGTAAAGATGAAGGTAGCAATTTTTCTCCTACTTCTAAGGATCTCTTATATTGGTTGACTCTTCATTTTAATATAAACTCAGATATGAATACTGGAAATAATTTTAAGTTACTTACAGGAATATAGGATAAATTATCCTATGTTTTAAACATTTAAAATAGCTTGAACCACAATGTAATTAAGCAATCTGCACATATCAGACAGATGGTAAGGGACTGCATGATTTGCACAGTGTCTCCTGCCTTCTATTTACAGTACAGTATAGAGCTCTATACCTGATACTGAGGCCAAAAAAAATTCAAGAATGAATCACTAAGTGGGATGAGGAAAACATGTTGGCTATGTGGTACCCATAGCCAATCTAATAATGAAAGTTATTAAGCAGAGGGACTTATTCATTAAGGCTGATATCTTTGAAGATAAAGTTTGTCATAGATTTCTCCTGTGGATTGCACCAATACATTCTAAAAAGCATACTGGCTTTTTTCTTTTCTCTTTCTAGTGTATGATTATAAAACTTTGAAATATAAAACTTCAGCATGAAAACATTGACATAGCATAACTACTGTAAGACTAGCAGACAAAGCTATAATAATTTCAGCTTCATGATATAATCAGAAATTGAATTACTATCATTTCACAGCAAAGTCACTATTACTCAGGGACTGGAAACATGGATGATAAAAGTATTGTTAGCTCTTATTTGGGAAATCACATGAGAAAAATGT
Source organism: Tragulus kanchil (assembly GCA_022376925.1). Taxonomy (NCBI): domain Eukaryota; kingdom Metazoa; phylum Chordata; class Mammalia; order Artiodactyla; family Tragulidae; genus Tragulus; species Tragulus kanchil. The sequence continues at coordinate 82,868,394 of JAIOJX010000029.1, read as the reverse complement.
CCCCCAATTAAAAACAAATTTTATCATTAGAGATTATTACGATCAACTGCATGTTAATATATGTCAATTACGGGCATCCCACGTGGTGCTAGTGGTAAGGAACCTGTCTGACAAAGGGAGGAGATGTAAGAGGTGTGGGTAGATCCCTGTGTCAGGATAGTATCCTGGAGGACAGCATGGCAACCAACTCCAGTATTCTTTTCTAGAGAATTCCATGGACAGAGGAGATAGGCAGGCTACAGTCCATAGAGCTACAAAGAGTTGGATATGACCAAAATGACTTGGCATGCATGCACTCATATGAAAATAAAATGGACAACCTAGAAGAAATGGACAGATTCTTAGAAAAGCTCAACCTGCTAAAACTGAACCAAGAAAAAAATAGAAATCTCAAGCACTGAAGTTGAAAATGTGATAAAAAATCTCCTAAAAAAAGCAAAGTCTCAGGTGAATACTATCAAACATTTAGCAAAGAGCTAATGTCTATCCTTCTCAAAGTCTTCTAAAAATGTTTACAGGAAGAAAGATTTCCAAACTCATTGTATGAGGCTACGATCACCCTGAAACCAAAATCAGATAAAGACATCACAAAAAATAAAATGATGTGTTAATATCACTGAAAAATATTGATGCAACAATCATGAACAAAATTCTAGCAAACAGAATCCAACAACACATTAAATAGATTATTCAAATTGATCAAGTCTAGCTTATCCCAGAGATGAAAGATTCTTCAATATATGTACATCAAACTCTGTGACGCATCATATTAAATAATGGAAAAATAAAAAACATATATTAACCTCAATATATGTAGAAAAATCTTTCCAGAAAATTCAACATAATAAATGTCTTATATGATAAACCCATAGCAAACATTATTCTCAATGGTGAAAAACTGAAAGCATGTCCTCTAAGATCAAGAACAAGACAAGAGTGTCCACTCTCACCACTATAACTAGCATAGCTTTGGAAGTCCTAGCCATGCCAATTATAGAAGAAAAATAAATAAAAGGAATCCAGATTGGGGGAAAAAAATGAAGGAAAACTCTCAGTGTTTGCAGATGACCCAGTGCCATTCACAGAAAAACTTAAAGATACTATCAGAAATTTACTAAAGAAAATTGATGAATTTAGTAAATTTGCAGGATACAAACAGATGTAAAGAACAGACCTTTAGATTCAGTGGGAGAATAAGAGGTTGATTTGAGAGAATAGCATTAAAACATATAAACTATCATATGTAAAATAGATAACCAAAGTGAGTTTGATGTGTGATGCAGACAACTCAAAGCCAGTGCTCAACACTGGAGGGATAAGGTGCGTAGGGAGGTAAGAAATGAATGGACACATGTATACCTATGGATGATTCATAGGCCAAAAATCATCACAATATTGTAAATCAAGTACCCTCCAATAAAATAGATTAATTCATTAAAAAAGAAAAATAAGCCACTTGCATTCCTATACAGTAACAATGAAAAATCAGAAGGAAAAATTAATAATCAAGCCCAATTACCATTTAAACAAAAAAAATAAAATACCAAGGAATAAACCTACCTAAGAGAAAAAAAGAGATACATGTAGAAAGCTATAAGAAACTGATGAAAGAAACCAAAAATGACATTAATAAATGGAGAATCAAAATTGTGAAGAATCTTGATGTTGAAAATAAATATACTACCAAAAGCAATCTACAGATTCAATGCAAGCACAATCAAATTACTAACAGTATTCTTCACAATGTCAGAACAAAATTTTCAGAATTTGTGTGGAAACACAAAAGAACCTGAATAGCCAAACAATCAAGAAGAAAGAATGGAGCTGGAGTAATAAATTATCCTGACATCAGAACACACAACAAAACTACAGTCATCATGAGAATATGACAGCACACACACACAGGAAAAAAAAAAAAAAGGAAACAGACCACTGGAACAAGATAGAAAGTACAGAAATAAACCCAGATACCCGTGGGCACGTTGTCTTTGATCAAGAAGTCGAGAACATATATTGAAGAAAATATAATCTCTTTACTAAGTGGTGCTGGGAGAACTGGTAAGCTATGTGTTATGAGAATGAAATTGTCACCATACACAAAGATAAAATCAAAATGGTTTAAAGATTTAAATGTAAGAATGGAAACTATAAACCAGAAAACATAGGCAAAACACTCTATGGCACAAATCATAACAAGACTCTGATTGACCCACCACCTAAAGTAATGGATATAAAAACAAAAATAAACAAGTGAGAACTAATTAAACTTAAAAGTTTTGTACAGCAAAAGGCTCCAAATTACTGTGGACAGAAACTGCGGTCATGAAATTAAAAGATGCTTGATTTGAGAGAATAGCATTAAAACATATAAACTATCATATGTAAAATAGATAACCAAAGTGAGTTTGATGTGTGATGCAGACAACTCAAAGCCAGTGCTCAACACTGGAGGGATAAGGTGCGTAGGAGGTAAGAAATGAATGGACACATGTATACCTATGGATGATTCATAGGCCAAAAATCATCACAATATTGTAAATCAAGTACCCTCCAATAAAATAGATTAATTCATTAAAAAAGAAAAATAAGCCACTTGCATTCCTATACAGTAACAATGAAAAATCAGAAGGAAAAATTAATAATCAAGCCCAATTACCATTTAAACAAAAAAAATAAAATACCAAGGAATAAACCTACCTAAGAGAAAAAAAGAGATACATGTAGAAAGCTATAAGAAACTGATGAAAGAAACCAAAAATGACATTAATAAATGGAGAATCAAAATTGTGAAGAATCTTGATGTTGAAAATAAATATACTACCAAAAGCAATCTACAGATTCAATGCAAGCACAATCAAATTACTAACAGTATTCTTCACAATGTCAGAACAAAATTTTCAGAATTTGTGTGGAAACACAAAAGAACCTGAATAGCCAAACAATCAAGAAGAAAGAATGGAGCTGGAGTAATAAATTATCCTGACATCAGAACACACAACAAAACTACAGTCATCATGAGAATATGACAGCACACACACACAGGAAAAAAAAAAAAAAGGAAACAGACCACTGGAACAAGATAGAAAGTACAGAAATAAACCCAGATACCCGTGGGCACGTTGTCTTTGATCAAGAAGTCGAGAACATATATTGAAGAAAATATAATCTCTTTACTAAGTGGTGCTGGGAGAACTGGTAAGCTATGTGTTATGAGAATGAAATTGTCACCATACACAAAGATAAAATCAAAATGGTTTAAAGATTTAAATGTAAGAATGGAAACTATAAACCAGAAAACATAGGCAAAACACTCTATGGCACAAATCATAACAAGACTCTGATTGACCCACCACCTAAAGTAATGGATATAAAAACAAAAATAAACAAGTGAGAACTAATTAAACTTAAAAGTTTTGTACAGCAAAAGGCTCCAAATTACTGTGGACAGAAACTGCGGTCATGAAATTAAAAGATGCTTGCTCCATGGAAGAAAATTTGTGTCTGTATAAACGAACTATGCTTTTTCCAATAGTCATGTATGGATGTGAGAGCTGGACCATAAATATGGCCGAGCACCAAGCAACGGATACCTTTGAAATGTGGTGCTGGAGAAGACTCTTGAGAATCTCTTGGACTGAAAGATTAAACCAATTAATCCTGAAGGAAATAAATGCTAAATACTCATTGGAAGGACTGATGCTGAGGCCGAAACTCTAATACTTTGGCCACCTGATGCAAAGAGAGGACTTATTGGAAGAATAGAAGGCAGAAGGAGGTGGGGCAACAGAGGATGAGTTGGTTGGATGCCACCATTGACTCAATGGACATAAGCTTGAGTAAACTCTGGGAGATGGTGAAAGGCAAGGAATCCTGGAGTGCTGCAGTCTAAGGGATCACAAAGAGTCAGACATGACTGAATGACCAAACTGACTGACAGCAAAGGAAACTATAAACAACAGAAAAGACAACCCTCATAATGGGAGAAATTAACAGCAAATAAAATATCTGACAAAGTATTAATTCCCAAAATAAAAAAAAAAGGCAGAAGGTCTAAACAGACATTTCTCCAAAGACATACATATGATAAATAAACACATGAAAAAGATGTTCAACATCACTCATTATTAGATAAATGTAAATCAAAAATATGATTAGATATCACCTAACAGCAGTCAGAATGGTCATCATCAAAAAAATCTACAAAAAACAAATGCTGGATAGGGTGTCCAAAAGGGAATACTCCTTCACTGCTGATGGAAATGTAAATCGATACAACCACTATAGAAGACAGTATGGAGATTTCTTTAAAAGCAAGGAATAATACAACTGTATGACCCAACAATTCCACTACTAAATCCCACCCCTCCGGACCATTGCCCCATGCCATTGTAAGCACTCCTATTCCCTTAGCACAATGACAATAGCTGTCTTTTCCACACACGATAGTATAGGTTTCCATGTTACTCCCTCCATGACACCCCCTCCCTATTTATTCCCCAAATGTACATATGTCTATTCTCTGTCTGTTTTTCCATGAGTACACTGCGTGTGTCATCAAGACCATCCTACTAGATTCCATATATATCTGTTAGTATATTGTGCTTGTCTTCCTCTTTTTGACTTCACTTTTTATGATAGGTTCTAGAGCCAGCCACTTCATTAGGACTGAGTCTTCTCCATTTCTTTTAACAGCTGAGTAGTACTCCATTGTATATATGTACCAGGGCTGCTGTATCCGTTCATTCATCGATGGACATCTAGGTTGCTTCCAAATTCTGGCTATTGTATAGAGAGCTGCAATGAACATTGGGGTACAGGTGCTTCTTTCAGTTTTGATTTCATTAGGATATAGGCATAATAGTGGGATTGCTGGATCGTGGGATGCTTCTATTTTTAGTTTTTTAAGGAATCTCCAGACTGTCTTCCATAGAGGCTGTATCAATTGACATTCCCACCAGCAATGCAAGAGGGTTCCCTTTTCTCCGCACCCTCTCAAGCATTTATTGTCTGCAGATAGTTTAAAGATGGTCATTCTGACGGGTGTGAGGTGATATCTCATTGTAGTTTTAATTTGCATTTCTCTAATAATAAGTGAGGTTGAGCATCGTTTCATGTGCTTTTGGGCCATCTGTATGTCCTCTTTGGAGAGGCGTCTCTTTAGATCTTTTTCCCACTTTTTGATTGGGTTGTTCGTGTTCTCTGTGCTGAGTTGTCTAAGTTGCTTGTAGACTTTGGAGATTAATTCTCTGTCTGTTGTTTCATTTGCTATGATTTTCTCTCACTCTGTGGGGTGTCTGTTCAGCTTTTTTGTAATTTCTTTAGCTGTACAAAAGCTTTTAAAAGTTTCATGAGGTCCCACGTGTTCACTTTTCTTTTCAGTTCTGCTATTTTAGTTGGTGGGTCAGAGAAGATCTTGCTTTGATTGATGACCTTGAGGGTTTTGCCTATATTCTCCTCTAAGAGTTTGATGGCTTTTGGTCTTACATTTAGGTCTTTAATCCATTTTGAGTTGATCTTAGTGGATGGTGTCAGGGAATGTTCCAACTTCATTTTTTTTGCATGGAGCTGTCCAATTATCCCAGCACCACTTGTTAAAGAGGCTGTCTTTGTCCCATTTTATAGTTTTGCCACCCTTGTCAAAAATAAGGTACCCATAGGTGCATAGGTTTATCTCTGGGTTCTCTATCTTGTTGCATTGGTCAATATTTCTGTTTTTGTTCCAGTACATTGTCTTTATGACTGTTGCTTTGTAGTAGAGTCTGAAGTTAGGGAGGTTGATTCCTCCAGCTCCGTTTTTCTTTCTTAGGATTGCTTTGGCTCTTCGAGGTCTTATGTGTTTCCATATGAACTGCATTATACTTTGGTCTAGTTCTGTGAAAAATGTCAGTGGTAGTTGAATAGCTATTGCATTGAATCTGTAGATTATATTTGGAAGTATGGTCATTTTTACAATATTGATTCTTCCGACCCAGGAACATGGAATATCTCTCCATCTTTTTAAGTCTTCTTTAATGTCTCTCATGAGTGTCTTGTAATTTTCTGTGTACAATTCTTTTGTTTCTTTGGGTAGGTTTACTCCTAGATATTTGATTCTTTTGGTTGCAATGGTGAAGGGGACTGCCTGTTTGATTTCGTTTTCTGATTTTTCATTGTTTGTGTATAGGAATGCCAGTGATTTCTGTGTGTTCACTTTATATCCTGCGAATTTGCTGAATTCATTGCTTAACTCTAATAGCTTTGTAACTGTGTCTTTGGGATTTTCTATGTATAATATGTCATCTGCAAAAAGAGAGAGCTTGACTTCTTCCGTTACAATCTGGATTCCTTTGATTTCTTTCTCTTCTCTTATTGCTATTTCTAGAACTTCCAGGACTATGTTGAATGGTAGTGGTGAAAGTGGACACCCCTGCCTTGTTCCTGATTTTAGAGGGAATGCTTTCAGTTTTTCACCATTGAGGATAATGTTCTCTGTGGGCTTCTCATATACGGCTTTCACTATATTGAGATAGGTTCCTTCTATGCCCATTTTCTGAAGAATTGTTATCATAAATGGGTGTTGTACTTTGTCAAAGGCTTTTTCTGCATCTATTGAGATGATCATGTGATTTTTGTCTCAGTTTGTTGATACGGTGTATCACATTGATAGATTTGTGGATGTTGAAGAATCCTTGCATATCTGGGATGAAAATGACTTGATCATGATGTATGAGTTTTTTGATGTGTTGTTGAATTCTGTTTGCTAGGATTTTGTTGAGGATCTTGGCATCTAAGTTCATCAGGGAAATTGGTCTGTAATTTTCCTTTTTTGTATTGTCTTTGCCTGGTTTTGGTATCAGGCTGATGGTGGCCTCCTAGAATGTGTTTGGAAATTTTCCTTCCTGTGCAATTTTTTGGAAGAGTTTTAGAAGGACAGACCTTAGCTCTTCTTTACATGTTTTGTATAATTCGCCTGTGAAGCCATCTGGCCCTGGGCTTTTATATATGGGTAGATTTTTAATCACAGATTCGATTTCTGAGCTTGTGATTGGGTTGTTCAAAGTTTCTGTTTCTTCCTGACTCAGTCTTGGGAGCTTGATCTTCCCCAAGAAACTGTCCATTTATTCCAGGTTGTCCAGTTTGTTGCCATAGAGTTGCTCATAATCATCTCTTAGAATCCTTTGAATTTCTGCATTATCTGTTGTAGTCTCTCCTTTTTCATTTTTGATTTTGTTGATCTGGTTCTTCTCTCTCTTTCTCTTGATGAGGCTGGCCAGAGGCTTGTCAATTTTGTTTACCTTTTCAAAGAAATAGCTTTTTGTTTTATTTATCCATACTATCATTCATTTCTTTCTGATTTATTTCTGCTCTGATCTTTATAATTTCTCGTCTTCTGCTGGCTTTGGGATGTTGTTGTTCTTCTTTTTCCAATTGTTTTAAATGGAGGGTTAGGTCATCTGCTTCATACTTTCGTAGTTTCTTGAGGTGGGATTGTATTGCTATAAATTTCCCTCTTAGAACTGCTTTTGCAGTATCCCATAGGTTTTGTATGGTCGTATGTTCATTGTCATTTTCTTCTAGGAATTGTTTAATTTCTCCTTTGATTTCCTCAGTAATCAGTTGGTTTTTCAGGTATGTGTTGTTTAATCACCATGTGTTTGTATTTTTTAGCAGTTTTTTTCCTGTAGTTGATCTCTAGTCTCATTGCATTGTCATCCGAGAAGATGGTTGATATTGTTTCAGTTTTCTTGAACTGACTGAGGTTAGATTTGTGGCCCAAGATGTGGTCTATCCTGGAGAATGTTCCATGAGTACTTGAGAAGAAAGTGTATTCTTCTGTTTTGGGGTGGAACGTCCTAAAGATATCGATGAGGTCCATCTTTTCTAGTGTGGCATTTAAAGCTTGTGTTTCTTTATTAATTTTCTGTTTGGATGATGTGTCCATTGGTGTGAGAGGAGTGTTAAAGTCTCCTACTATTATTGTGTTATTATTGATTTCTTCTTTTAAGTCTGAAAGTATCTGTCTTATGTACTGAGGTGCCCCTGTGTTGGGTGCATAGATATTCATGAATGTTATGTCTTCCTCTTGGATAGATCCCTTAATCATGATGTAGTGACCTGCCTTGTCTCTTAGAATCTTCTTTACTTTAAAGACTATTTTGTCTGATATGAGAATTGCTACCCCAGCTTTCTTTTGATTTCCATTTGCGTGGAATATCTTTTTCCAGTCTTTCACTTTCAGTCTATGAATGTCTCTAGGTCTGAAGTGGGTCTCTTGTAAACAGCATATATATGGGTCATATTTCTTGATCCATTCAGCTAACCTGTGTCATTTGGTAGGAGCATTTAATCCATTTACATTCAGAGTAATTATTGATACAAATGTTCCTATTGTCATCTTCTTAGAAGTTTGGGGTTGATTTGTAGGACTTCTTCTTCTCTTGTATTCCTTAGCTATACCAGGCCCTTTAACAATTGTTGTAGAGCTGGCTATGTGGTACAGAATTCTTTTAGTTTTTGTCTGTCTGAGAAGCTTTTGACTTCTCCATCGATTCTGAATGAGATTCTTGCTGGGTAGAGAATTCTTGGTTGGAGGTTATTCTCTTTTAGCTGTTTAAATGTGTTCTGCCATTCTCTTCTGGCCTGCAGGGTTTCTGATGAGAGATCCACAGTTAGACATATGGGGTTTCCTTTATATGTTATTTGTTGTTTGCTTCTAGCTGCTTTTAGTAATCTGTCTTTATATTTAGTCTGCATTCGTTTGATTAGAATGTGCCTTGGTGTATTTCTCCTGGGGTTTATCCTGTATGGAATGCTTTGTGCTTCTTGGACGTGGTTGACGACTTCCTTTCCCATGCTGGGGAAGTTTTCCACTATAACCTCTTCAAGCATCTCTTTGTAACCTTTCTTTCTCTCTTCTTCCTCTGGAACTCCTATAAATCTAATGGTGGTGCGTTTGATATTGTCCCATAGGTCTCTGAGGCTATCCTCAGTTCTTTTAATTCTTTCGGCTTTGTTCTGTTTCTCACCTGTTATTTCCACCAGTCTATCTTCCAGTTCGCTTATCCGTTCTTCTGCCTCTGATATTCTACTGTTGAGACCTTCTATAGTATTTTTCAGTTCAGCAATTTAGTTGATGGTCACTATTTGCTTATTTTTCAGTTCCTGCATGTCTTTTCTCAGTGCACTGGTTTCCTCTAATATTCTGTTTTCGGTCTTTTGCATCCTCATTAGTATAGTTTTTCTGAATTCTCTTTCAGATAATTTTCTATCCCCTCCTCTGTCATTTGAAACTGTGATTCTCTAACTTGGTCCTTCATTTGTGCAGTGTTTCTCTGTTGTTTCATTACTAGGTTAGTTTTTGTTTCTTTGTGTGTGTCTGTGTGTATGGAATTCTTTTCCCCACCAGGCTTCTTGGTTGAATTCTCCCTTCCTTTGGGTTTCGGTCCTTCTGGAAGGGTTCAATGGTTTGTGTCTTCGGTGGTGTTAGGTCTTGTTTACAGGTGAATAATCTCTAGTGTTGTATGTTCTTTGATAGTGTGGGGTCTTGGAGTCAGGGCTTCTACTCCTAGGATCCTTGGTTTGATGATTGGTCAGGGGGTGTAGGCTCTATGTCTGGTTTGCTATGGTGTTTTGTGATATTAGTTCAAATACTAGCATCTGAGGAGCAAGAGGTTGCCCCTGATGGGTGACAGTCATAAAAGCATGCAGATATTTTCTAACATAGTCATAAGATATACATACATGCACAGCAATAACCACATCTAACCAGTCTTACAGTGACAAAGCATAGGAAATTTTTCTGGCAAACGATGCAATCAGAGATGGTACTTGCCCGTTCAGCTCTGAATTAATTAAAACAGGGCCTGGAAAAATAGATCTTGGGTAAGGTCCTGGCTTGGACTATTTCATTGAAAGCAAGTTTTATCTAAGACATGTGTTGGAGGTGAGAAGGTGGAGAGTGTATGGGTAATGAGAAGGAGTAGATTCATCTTGGAAGGATTTTATAGGGTTATGTAGCCAAGATTAGTATGTTGTATTGTTTAGTGCAGCTGGGAGAGAATAGTGGAGACAGGAAGGTAGGAAATATTTATCTAGGGGGAAGTGGTAGGAGAAAGTTTTAGATTTAGAACATAGAGGGAGGAAGGATTGGGAAAGAAGTAAGAAAATTAGAAGTTCAAGAATTAAAATTTATAAAAAAATGAATAATTAATAATCACAAAAAAGAAATTAACAATTAAAAAAAGGGAAGAGAAACTTAATAAGAAGAGACAAAAGAGAAAAAAAAAAAAAAGAAAAAAAAAAAAAACCCAAACCTGACCAATCAAACGAGTAAACAGAACCGTCCACAACAGATAAGCAAAAAAGCTAAATACTGTCCCTGGTTTTTATCCTCTCATCTGTCTGGTGGAAGCCAGTCTGCTCTCAATGGTGTTGGCTTGATGATGTAGCCTTTCCCTTATGGCATCGGTCTGCTAGCTCAGGTGCTGGCTGGAACCGCGGGCTGATCCCAGTCCGTCGGGCGGGGGTCCGCGGCGCGCACGCAATCCTGTGTTGGGCGGGGGCATCCTGGCTCTGCCGCGCACCCGCCAGTAGCCTCTTATACCTGCCCTTCTCCCGGCATCCTCCGCTGCAGGTGTAGCTATGGGGGTGCAGCTATGGGGGTGCACGGGCTTCTCTGCCTCTGGCTCGCGTGCACTGCCGGTTACTCCTCCACGTCCCAAAGGCAGGCACAAGCTTCCCCGTCTGGCTCGAGCCCAGTCTCTGGTCAGCAACCTATGGACGACTTCCCCTTCAGCCAGTCCCCCACTAGGAGTGTTTGAACTCACCAAGTGCCAGGCGGAAAGTCCCGATTTATATATGGTGTTATATATAATATAGGTATATGTCATAATGTATAGTATATATTACTGTGTATATAGTATACATTAATATATAATACATTATATCTTTATATACATAATATACAATTACATATCAATGTGTACATTGGTATACATAATATACCAATATATTGATATATATTCAATGCATATATCAATTAATAATTGCATATCAATATCAAATATATACATATGAATGGTAATTCTGTTATATTATATGTATATTAATATATTTACAACATATACTATATATTATATGTATTACACATTATACATATCTATAAATATCTATAAAATATATTGCATAAGATATATATCATATACTATTTGTTACTCTATATAATATACATATATCACATTATCACATTATACTATATATGGAATATGTAATATAATTTAGCACATGTGCTATACATTATAATTATATGTATTGCATATAATATGTATATTATATTACAATATAGATATATATTATGTAATATAATATACATTATATTGCATAGTATATATACCATGTATCTATATTATATTGATATCATATTTTATATTATGTAGCATTATGTTATATACCATATACCATATAGTATGTATCATATATTATATATATCAATATATACATTATTCACGCAGTGATATAAACATATATATTTGTATATATTCATGTATATTACTGTGTGAATATTATATATATTAGTACATCTTATATTAATATATATTAGTTTATATTTGTATGGAAACTATGCTCAATATTTTGTATTAACCTATATGGGAAGTAATCTGTAAAAAAAATATACATATATATTTTTATAACTGAACAACTTTTTTATTCATCTGAAGCTAACAAAATCAATTATACTTCAGTTATAAAAGAGTGTTGACCATTAAAAATTGATATTTTGATGTTCCTTTCAATTGGTTAAATTTTGTGTCTAACTACTAACCTTCCTTCTCATTGTTTCTATGGATACACAGAAGATAGCTCCAAATAATAGGCTCTTTCTGCTAATTGCATGTCTGCTTTCTAAGGCTTTGTTGTGGCCATCATAAATTCTTAACCAGTTCACAATTTTAATGAAAGTTTATTTCAGTAACTGTGAAAAACTCTTAATCTGTGTACTAGTATGTCTCCCTGAGCTACCACAGTAAATACTGTGTAATTATTTACATCTTTATGGCATTACGGATGTCTTTAGGGCTGACATTTCCATTTCAGCATATTTAAACCTGAACTAGTCAGCTTTCACCTTAAAATATGTGTCTCTTTATGGCTGATTAGCTCAGTCCTATCTCACTCTTTGTGAGCCCCTGGACTGCAGTCCTCTAGATTTCTCTCTTCATGGAATTTAACAGGCAAGAATCCTGGAGTTTCCATTTCCTCCTCCAGGGAATCTTCCTGACCCAAAGTTTGAAAGTCCATCTCCTACTCTCCTGCATTGTCAGGTAGATTCTTTACCACTGAGTTACTTGGGAAGTCCTCTTTGTCTATATTTTCTTTGAAAATAAAGTCTAAATATTAAATTAATTAAAGGAGAAAAGTAAACAAGTGACAATTGTGCATATAAATTATCATTACTAAACACTACTATTAAGTGCCACCTACATCAAAGAATAAAGCGTCAGGAATATAAAACCCTTTTTTATGTCCCCTTCTTTTCCTCCAAGAATTACCATTATCATGATTTCAAGCTTTTTAAAATTTATTTGTTATGCCTTATTTGTATTCTTCCAAAGCTTTATTAGTATAATTGGCCTAATAATTGGCATATAAGATTGAGTATAAATTTAACGTGTACAATGTCTTGATTTATTACACATATGTATTGTAAAATCACTACAATGAGGTTAGCTAACACATATATCATCTCAAATGATTAGCATTTTGGCCATGTGTTTTTGCGTGTGTGGTGAGAAACATTCAAACTGAACAACTTTTTTATTCATCTGAAGCTAACAAAATCAATTATACTTCAGTTATAAAAGAGTGTTGACCATTAAAAATTGATATTTTGATGTTCCTTTCAATTGGTTAAATTTTGTGTCTAACTACTAACCTTCCTTCTCATTGTTTCTATGGATACACAGAAGATAGCTCCAAATAATAGGCTCTTTCTGCTAATTGCATGTCTGCTTTCTAAGGCTTTGTTGTGGCCATCATAAATTCTTAACCAGTTCACAATTTTAATGAAAGTTTATTTCAGTAACTGTGAAAAACTCTTAATCTGTGTACTAGTATGTCTCCCTGAGCTACCACAGTAAATACTGTGTAATTATTTACATCTTTATGGCATTACGGATGTCTTTAGGGCTGACATTTCCATTTCAGCATATTTAAACCTGAACTAGTCAGCTTTCACCTTAAAATATGTGTCTCTTTATGGCTGATTAGCTCAGTCCTATCTCACTCTTTGTGAGCCCCTGGACTGCAGTCCTCTAGATTTCTCTCTTCATGGAATTTAACAGGCAAGAATCCTGGAGTTTCCATTTCCTCCTCCAGGGAATCTTCCTGACCCAAAGTTTGAAAGTCCATCTCCTACTCTCCTGCATTGTCAGGTAGATTCTTTACCACTGAGTTACTTGGGAAGTCCTCTTTGTCTATATTTTCTTTGAAAATAAAGTCTAAATATTAAATTAATTAAAGGAGAAAAGTAAACAAGTGACAATTGTGCATATAAATTATCATTACTAAACACTACTATTAAGTGCCACCTACATCAAAGAATAAAGCGTCAGGAATATAAAACCCTTTTTTATGTCCCCTTCTTTTCCTCCAAGAATTACCATTATCATGATTTCAAGCTTTTTAAAATTTATTTGTTATGCCTTATTTGTATTCTTCCAAAGCTTTATTAGTATAATTGGCCTAATAATTGGCATATAAGATTGAGTATAAATTTAACGTGTACAATGTCTTGATTTATTACACATATGTATTGTAAAATCACTACAATGAGGTTAGCTAACACATATATCATCTCAAATGATTAGCATTTTGGCCATGTGTTTTTGCGTGTGTGGTGAGAAACATTCAAATATGTAATCTTGTAACAACTTTCAAATATGTAATAAAGTAGTATCAACTACAGACATCACCCTGTACGTTAGAAGCCCAGGACATAATCACTTCATAAGTAGAAATTTGAACCTTTAGAGCAATATATTTTATTTCCACCACCTCTCGGTCTCTGGTAACCATCATTCTTCTGTTGCTAATTCAGTTTTTTCATATTCTGCATACAAGTGACATCACGGAGTATTTTTCTTTCTCCATCTGATATTTCACTTATCATAATGCTTTCAGGTACTATTCCTATTGTCTGAATAGCAGGGTTTCCTTAATTTTCACAGCTGAACAATATTTTACTATATGTGCATCACAGTTTCTTTATCCATTCATCTGTTGATGGATTTAGCTTTTTTAAATTAACCTTTTTTATTCTACCAAAAATTAGCCCTTATAAATAAACATTAATCCTCATGTCTGATGTTTTTTATCTCTACTTAATGATTCCCTGGTGGTTCAGATGGTAAAGAATCTGCCTGTAGTACAGGACACCTGGGTTCACATCTTGGAGGTGAATAATCCCCTGGAGAAGGGAAGGGCAACCCACTCCAGTATTTCGCTTGTACAATCCCATGGGCAGAGGGCTACAGTACATGGGGTAACAAAGGGTCAGACCTGACTGAGTGACTGAGTGAGTAAGCAACTGAAAATGAATGTAATGAACTCATATATTAAAGTTTCTTATTTGAGTGAAGGCATATTTAACAATTTCTGGCTCCACAGTCTGTCCAACAAATAAGGCAATGGTAGGTATTTACGCCAAACTCAGCATTCTTGAAGCTTCATGTTAAAAATATTTTCTTGCTTAATTTTTTAATATTTACTCCTTCACTTTAAACAGCTATCACATGCAACTGGAATCATTAGTTACCTGCCACATTCTTCTTTTGCATTTCTTCCTCTTCATTTGGATATTACCATAAAAAGAAATCAATTAATTTTTCTTTCAAAAAATATTGCCAAGAGTCCAACTGTGTAAAAGGAACTGGGCACACATCATGTCTAAAAAGAAACCAGTACTGTTACTATAAATTTCACAGAGTAGAAATAGTTAAGAAGTGGAATATATTCTCATACAAATGACTTAAGTGATTTAATCAAATTGAGAAACTCAATGGAGGATGGTATATGATAATGACATAAAGATTACCTGGAGTGGAGAGCCTTAAAAATCCAAGTATTTGTCACTAATCGATATTCAATATGCATTTTCTGAATTGAATAGCATGTTTTGCATTTTGTGTAGTGTTTTTAAACTATAAATGGTGAGAGTCAAGAGAAAGATAGATGCACACTCTTGCATCTCAATAATGAAAACATTTTGAAATATTACATTGATGTACACATGCTTGATTAGAATAGCTCAAGGAACTTCTTTGTAGACGCGAAAATAACATAAAGGAAAATTGCTGTTTTTCAGTGCATCACAGTTTCTTTATCCATTCATCTGTTGATGGATTTAGCTTTTTTAAATTAACCTTTTTTATTCTACCAAAAATTAGCCCTTATAAATAAACATTAATCCTCATGTCTGATGTTTTTTATCTCTACTTAATGATTCCCTGGTGGTTCAGATGGTAAAGAATCTGCCTGTAGTACAGGACACCTGGGTTCACATCTTGGAGGTGAATAATCCCCTGGAGAAGGGAAGGGCAACCCACTCCAGTATTTCGCTTGTACAATCCCATGGGCAGAGGGCTACAGTACATGGGGTAACAAAGGGTCAGACCTGACTGAGTGACTGAGTGAGTAAGCAACTGAAAATGAATGTAATGAACTCATATATTAAAGTTTCTTATTTGAGTGAAGGCATATTTAACAATTTCTGGCTCCACAGTCTGTCCAACAAATAAGGCAATGGTAGGTATTTACGCCAAACTCAGCATTCTTGAAGCTTCATGTTAAAAATATTTTCTTGCTTAATTTTTTAATATTTACTCCTTCACTTTAAACAGCTATCACATGCAACTGGAATCATTAGTTACCTGCCACATTCTTCTTTTGCATTTCTTCCTCTTCATTTGGATATTACCATAAAAAGAAATCAATTAATTTTTCTTTCAAAAAATATTGCCAAGAGTCCAACTGTGTAAAAGGAACTGGGCACACATCATGTCTAAAAAGAAACCAGTACTGTTACTATAAATTTCACAGAGTAGAAATAGTTAAGAAGTGGAATATATTCTCATACAAATGACTTAAGTGATTTAATCAAATTGAGAAACTCAATGGAGGATGGTATATGATAATGACATAAAGATTACCTGGAGTGGAGAGCCTTAAAAATCCAAGTATTTGTCACTAATCGATATTCAATATGCATTTTCTGAATTGAATAGCATGTTTTGCATTTTGTGTAGTGTTTTTTTAAACTATAAATGGTGAGAGTCAAGAGAAAGATAGATGCACACTCTTGCATCTCAATAATGAAAACATTTTGAAATATTACATTGATGTACACATGCTTGATTAGAATAGCTCAAGGAACTTCTTTGTAGAAGCGAAAATAAAATAAAGGAAAATGTCCCAATCGCAATGGAAACATTTGTCATTAAAATTAATGTTAAATGAGTATTCATGCCTGTCCTCTCAGTTTTACACTTTGGCTGAATTTTAATAATGTGGATGCTAACATGCATTATATGGATAATAGTCTATCAGCAGGTTGTACAGGTGATGAATTTACGCCCTTTAATTTGAAATGTGAATTTAGGAAAAGAAAATCTAACTAATTGGATAGACTGTCCAACTTGTAAGATTTATTATTTCATTTTGAATTGATCACTTCTATCAAAAACCATGAAAATACTTGATATAATTAAACAACCAGGCTATTTGCAGTTATTTGATAACCCTGGCATATTTTCAAGGTGCAGTGGATGAATTGATCTACCAAACACAATTATATCTGTTCATTGGGCCTATAAAAGAATGCTAAAAAATTCCAATAAGTAATTTCAATACGTTATAATAAATGGAAACTAAATCTGGAAAGCTGTTGGATCTGACAGGGGAAGAAGGTACAAAGAATTTATTTTGCTTTGCAAGTTTGTCTTTTGATAGCTTTTACATTTATCTAGAGAAAATAATAAAGCACACATCAGTCTAGCATAAAAGAGGATTTTTTTTTCCACATTGCAGAATTGTATTATTCAAATACGTACATACTTTACAGATTTTTAGCAATTTTGTTCTCTGTGCTTTCAACATAGTGAAAACAGTGATCCAAGGCTACCTTAAAACAAGCAAGTTTACACTGTGAATTAAGGAGAGATCTCTTGAATTTCAGTGATGTGGTCAGTGTCATCTAGTCCTAAGTGTCTTCTCCTGGCAATAAGACTCGAGTTACTTGTCTGTGTCATCACTAGGGTGAGGACAGCTGTCAGGGATACAGCAGGAAGCAAGCAATCAGATATTTATGTGTTATGTTGCATTGTTTAATATAAAACATGTATAAATAGATACATATAAAATTAGTTTGAAATGCTTTCTGTGACAAAATAAAAACAAAACAAACTGAAACAACAACTGAGTCATTTAATGTTTTTTTTATTTTTTTTTTTGTTTCTTTTTTGTGTATTGCACTAAATAGGAAATCTAAAAGAAGGCAGTTCACACCCAGGGCTATTACTGAAGTTCAATAACGTTTCTGTGAGAATGGCTATTTTAATAGTTTTCCTATACTATCTTCAGTGCATAGGCCATCATCCTTATGCTTACAAATGTTATTATTTAGAATAAAATAGACGATGTTGTGATATTTACAAATCCCTGTGCTATAAGAGTTCAATATAATTAAAATGTATTTTGTTCACACAAAGCCAACGGTGTATCCCAGTGAATCTTTGCGGAGGGTTCCATTCATGTAATGACAAAACAATTGAAGCCACCTCTTGTTTCAACACTCGCAGTACAATGCTTCCACGGTTCCTATCTTGCTGATGATTCTGCTCACACTGTTCACTACACCCAGGGTAGGCAAGGTGCAAGCCAAGAGTCTAGAAGAAGGTTTGAGGAGCTGTAGGAACTGCGGACATGTGTATTCTCTGCTGGCTGGTATGGCAGCCATAATAGAACCTCTCTCCTGGCTGCAGCAGCAGGTAGGGCTTTCATACCGCAGCTGTTACAGGTGAACTCACAAAGCAGCTCATGACCAAGCAAGTACCTTGTGATGTGCATGCACAGTGCTATAAGTGACATTGGCTCTTATCTAAACATTGTTTACAAAATGTTGGCAGGCCAGGTAGGGGCCCCCTTTCATACCCGCAGCTGTTACAGGTGCAGAATTGTATTATTCAAATACGTACATACTTTACAGAGGTTCTCTGTGCTTTCAACATAGTGAAAACAGTGATCCAAGGCTACCTTAAAACAAGCAAGTTTACACTGTGAATTAAGGAGAGATCTCTTGAATTTCAGTGATGTGGTCAGTGTCATCTAGTCCTAAGTGTCTTCTCCTGGCAATAAGACTCGAGTTACTTGTCTGTGTCATCACTAGGGTGAGGACAGCTGTCAGGATACAGCAGGAAGCAAGCAATCAGATATTTATGTGTTATGTTGCATTGTTTAATATAAAACATGTATAAATAGATACATATAAAATTAGTTTGAAATGCTTTCTGTGACAAAATAAAAACAAAACAAACTGAAACAACAACTGAGTCATTTAATGTTTTTTTTATTTTTTTTTTTGTTTCTTTTTTGTGTATTGCACTAAATAGGAAATCTAAAAGAAGGCAGTTCACACCCAGGGCTATTACTGAAGTTCAATAACGTTTCTGTGAGAATGGCTATTTTAATAGTTTTCCTATACTATCTTCAGTGCATAGGCCATCATCCTTATGCTTACAAATGTTATTATTTAGAATAAAATAGACGATGTTGTGATATTTACAAATCCCTGTGCTATAAGAGTTCAATATAATTAAAATGTATTTTGTTCACACAAAGCCAACGGTGTATCCCAGTGAATCTTTGCGGAGGGTTCCATTCATGTAATGACAAAACAATTGAAGCCACCTCTTGTTTCAACACTCGCAGTACAATGCTTCCACGGTTCCTATCTTGCTGATGATTCTGCTCACACTGTTCACTACACCCAGGGTAGGCAAGGTGCAAGCCAAGAGTCTAGAAGAAGGTTTGAGGAGCTGTAGGAACTGCGGACATGTGTATTCTCTGCTGGCTGGTATGGCAGCCATAATAGAACCTCTCTCCTGGCTGCAGCAGCAGGTAGGGCTTTCATACCGCAGCTGTTACAGGTGAACTCACAAAGCAGCTCATGACCAAGCAAGTACCTTGTGATGTGCATGCACAGTGCTATAAGTGACATTGGCTCTTATCTAAACATTGTTTACAAAATGTTGGGCAGGGCTTTCCTAGTGGTCCAGTGGGTAAAGCCTCCACCTTCCAGTGCAAGGGGCGCCAGTTCAATCCCTGGCCAGGAAAGATCCCACATGCTGTGAAGCTACTGGTCCAGTGTGTCCAATTGTGAGTCAGTGCTCTGGAGCACATGTGCCCAGAGCCAGCGCTCAGCAGTGAGAGAGGCCACTGCAATGGGAGGCCCACACAGACCAAGAAATACACAAAAATGAAAATAAATTAAAAAAAAAAAAAAAGAGGCCAAAATTTTTTTAAAAAATTGAAAAAAAAATACACTTGGGGCAAAAGGGAGAGGCTGTGGGGTGAAAGAACCTAATCACACCATCTTGACTAATTTGCTCTTCCCTACATTCCACCACTTCACGGTCTCTTGTTCCACAGATTATGGAGGTTCTGTCCTCTTCTGGCAGCCTCCTAGTACAAAATTCTGTCACTTGAACTCACATCCTGGAACAACAGTAGCTACAACAGATACTTCCCCGACACATAGCAAAACCCAGTGCCAGGTATCACCTGGAACTCATGTTGTAGTCCTTGCCCTTATGGGGCTAGAAGAGCAACCCACTGCATCTGCAGCACCTTTATCTTCCATGATCAAGTCCAATCCACTGTATCTCCTTGTGAAATTGCAGGAAAACCTCCACTAGGGCAAGTCCACCCCTGCAGGGACTTTTATTAAGGAACAGCAAACCTTGACAATGGCATGGGGCTTCTCACATACCACCAGTAAAATGCTCCTCGTCTGGACCTCAGGAATTTGTGTTAAATATCGACTTCCTCGTGCCCAGTTCTCTCACTACTTGAGTCAACTCAATATAGATATGCAATTTAAGCTCTCCCAAATTCATCCACATGGTGGAGCTGGCAGTGTTAATCCATTCCATGAGGGTGTATGTTTGGTTAGGAACATCCTGCATGAATGTCCTAGCATTCTACAACATTTGTCTCAATGAAGGGTGAGTGGTTATATATACAAGATGACACATATGATAATGTACACCCCTGTGTCCCAAAGCTAAAAGATCCATGCTGTCAAGGCTTCCCCTTGCTTTTGCTGAAATTGTGTACCCAAGTCGACTAACTCTGCCTGAGTATATGGCCAGTGTCATGAAGTCAGTCACATTGAGGGTCACTTGAGGATCCCTACCTTGGATCATAGGCTGCTTATGCTTCACTTTCTGCTGCACAATGGGTCTCACTGCTAAGTGGGGACCCACTGCCTCATACCATTTATAATCACCATCACAGCACCTCGCTGTCAGGAATGCTGGGTTCTTCCAAGTGTTGCTGCAAATTGTGCACTGGCACAAGATCACATAGGGCATGATCCACATTTGCCTTTAGGGCAGTGAGGAGAATCCATCCCACAGTTCCAGCAGCAGTGTGTGCCCCTTTGTCCTACAAGCAAGAGCTTACTACCTTCAATGTCTCTTCAGTGCTATCCTGTGACCTGTCCACTGCCTCCCAGTCTTCCATAGGAGCCCATGCTGAGATTATCAGGGCCATGTGGTGTCACATGTCATATGGTGGTCACTGGCTTCTTACATCCAGTGGAACCTGAGGCTCCCCTACCTGCTGTTATCCTGCCAACTACACCAATTGTATTGCTCTTCAGCCTGATTATGATGCCAGTTGTCTTGCTGTTCACAGTGTTTGCACTGTTCACTGAACCCAAGGTAGCCAAGTCATGAGGCAAAAGCCTATAAGAAGACTCAGGGGCCATAGGAACTGCAAACACATTTGTTCTCTCCTGGTTGGCATGGGCCCCTTTTCCCTCACTTTTACCACCAGTAAAATGCTCCTCGTCTGGACCTCAGGAATTTGTGTTAAATATCGACTTCCTCGTGCCCAGTTCTCTCACTACTTGAGTCAACTCAATATAGATATGCAATTTAAGCTCTCCCAAATTCATCCACATGGTGGAGCTGGCAGTGTTAATCCATTCCATGAGGGTGTATGTTTGGTTAGGAACATCCTGCATGAATGTCCTAGCATTCTACAACATTTGTCTCAATGAAGGGTGAGTGGTTATATATACAAGATGACACATATGATAATGTACACCCCTGTGTCCCAAAGCTAAAAGATCCATGCTGTCAAGGCTTCCCCTTGCTTTTGCTGAAATTGTGTACCCAAGTCGACTAACTCTGCCTGAGTATATGGCCAGTGTCATGAAGTCAGTCACATTGAGGGTCACTTGAGGATCCCTACCTTGGATCATAGGCTGCTTATGCTTCACTTTCTGCTGCACAATGGGTCTCACTGCTAAGTGGGGACCCACTGCCTCATACCATTTATAATCACCATCACAGCACCTCGCTGTCAGGAATGCTGGGTTCTTCCAAGTGTTGCTGCAAATTGTGCACTGGCACAAGATCACATAGGGCATGATCCACATTTGCCTTTAGGGCAGTGAGGAGAATCCATCCCACAGTTCCAGCAGCAGTGTGTGCCCCTTTGTCCTACAAGCAAGAGCTTACTACCTTCAATGTCTCTTCAGTGCTATCCTGTGACCTGTCCACTGCCTCCCAGTCTTCCATAGGAGCCCATGCTGAGATTATCAGGGCCATGTGGTGTCACATGTCATATGGTGGTCACTGGCTTCTTACATCCAGTGGAACCTGAGGCTCCCCTACCTGCTGTTATCCTGCCAACTACACCAATTGTATTGCTCTTCAGCCTGATTATGATGCCAGTTGTCTTGCTGTTCACAGTGTTTGCACTGTTCACTGAACCCAAGGTAGCCAAGTCATGAGGCAAAAGCCTATAAGAAGACTCAGGGGCCATAGGAACTGCAAACACATTTGTTCTCTCCTGGTTGGCATGACAGCCATAACACATACTCTCTCCTGGCTGATACAGCAACCATAAAAGCAGCCGTGGTATAACGATAATATGGCAATAATGTAGGCATAACATAACGTCATACAACATAACTATGATGTCTCTCCAATGCAGACAAAATGCAACAGAAGCCAGGGCTTTCATGGTGAAACTCTTGCAGGCATACTGCCCAAAGCATCTCATTACCGGACAAGTGCCTCCTGACCAAACATATGCTTCATGATACACATGTGCAGTGCTCAGCTAAGTGATATCAGCTTACATAATCATTATATACAAAATGTGGAGCAAGGGCTTCCCTGGTTGTCCAGTAGGTGAAGAGTCTGACTTGCAGTGCAAGGGCACTAGTTCTATCCCTGGCGTGGGAAGACTCCACATGCTGCAGAGAGGCTGGACCAGTGTGTCCATTAATTAGCCAGCACTCTGGAGTGCATGCGCCCAGAGCCAGTTCTCTGCAATGAGAACAGGTCCCTGTGATGGGAGATCCACACAGGTCAAATAATTAATATGGATGAAAATAAACAAATGTAGGACCAATAAAAGAGGCTAATTACATATATGGCAAAAGTGAGAGGGTGTGGGTTGAGAGAACCTGCCCATGCCATCTTGGCTAGTTTTCTTTTTACCTACAGTCCCCAGCTATGGAAGACCAAATGGAGAAAGAGACAGGAAACACAGAGCTTTTCATTGCCTCAGCATAGAAGTGACACATGTCATTCTCTTGCATATTTGATCCCATGCGATGGTGTGTTTAGTTTTTCATGTACTTGTGACCAACTTCGACAGTGCATTAAAAAGCAGAGACATCACTTTGCTGACAAAGTTCCATATAATTAAAACTCTGTTTTTTCCAGTAGTCATGTATAGATCTGAGTGTTGGACCATAAAATCCTGCCAACCTGAGGCTCCCCTACCTGCTGTTATCCTGCCAACTACACCAATTGTATTGCTCTTCAGCCTGATTATGATGCCAGTTGTCTTGCTGTTCACAGTGTTTGCACTGTTCACTGAACCCAAGGTAGCCAAGTCATGAGGCAAAAGCCTATAAGAAGACTCAGGGGCCATAGGAACTGCAAACACATTTGTTCTCTCCTGGTTGGCATGACAGCCATAACACATACTCTCTCCTGGCTGATACAGCAACCATAAAAGCAGCCGTGGTATAACGATAATATGGCAATAATGTAGGCATAACATAACGTCATACAACATAACTATGATGTCTCTCCAATGCAGACAAAATGCAACAGAAGCCAGGGCTTTCATGGTGAAACTCTTGCAGGCATACTGCCCAAAGCATCTCATTACCGGACAAGTGCCTCCTGACCAAACATATGCTTCATGATACACATGTGCAGTGCTCAGCTAAGTGATATCAGCTTACATAATCATTATATACAAAATGTGGAGCAAGGGCTTCCCTGGTTGTCCAGTAGGTGAAGAGTCTGACTTGCAGTGCAAGGGGCACTAGTTCTATCCCTGGCGTGGGAAGACTCCACATGCTGCAGAGAGGCTGGACCAGTGTGTCCATTAATTAGCCAGCACTCTGGAGTGCATGCGCCCAGAGCCAGTTCTCTGCAATGAGAACAGGTCCCTGTGATGGGAGATCCACACAGGTCAAATAATTAATATGGATGAAAATAAACAAATGTAGGACCAATAAAAGAGGCTAATTACATATATGGCAAAAGTGAGAGGGTGTGGGTTGAGAGAACCTGCCCATGCCATCTTGGCTAGTTTTCTTTTTACCTACAGTCCCCAGCTATGGAAGACCAAATGGAGAAAGAGACAGGAAACACAGAGCTTTTTCATTGCCTCAGCATAGAAGTGACACATGTCATTCTCTTGCATATTTGATCCCATGGGATGGTGTGTTTAGTTTTTCATGTACTTGTGACCAACTTCGACAGTGCATTAAAAAGCAGAGACATCACTTTGCTGACAAAGTTCCATATAATTAAAACTATGTTTTTTCCAGTAGTCATGTATAGATCTGAGTGTTGGACCATAAAATAGACTGAGCACCAAAGAAATGATGCTTTCAAATTTTGGTGCTGAAGAAGACTCTTAGGAGTCCCTTGGACTGCAAAGAGATCAAACCAGCCAACCCTAAAGGAAATCAACCCCGAATACTCATCAGAAAGATGGATGCTAAAGCCACAATACATTGGCCACCTGATGCAAAGATATGACTTCTTGGAAAAGACTCCAGTGCTTGGAAAGATGGAAGGCTAAAGGAGAAGGGTTGGCTGAGTTTGAGATGGTGAGATAGCACCTCCAACTCATTGGGGGTGAACTTGAACAAACTTCAAGAGGTAGTTAAAATCAAGGAAACCTGACATGCTGCAGTCCATGTGGTTGCAGAGTTGGTCATGACTTAGGAAATGAACAACCACATATGACATTGGGGAATTTGAACACTGGTAGTAATATAATCTATATATTACATCCACATGGTTATAAGGTGGAAGTTGTACCTTGAGTCATAATGCATGCTTTCCAAATATATATACATATGAAATGAAGGAAACATAATACTTTTAAGTGCTCATACTTACTTTTTATTTGGAGAAACACATTACTACTAAGACAGACTTTACACAATAGAAAAGCTGAGTTGTGCTATTTTGCACAAATATTTTGTAACATATTTTGTCTCAGAGAACATTATAGAGTGTTGTCCAGATGGTAGTGAATGGGCTATTTGAATTGCAAGCGCTAAGGATGAATTTTCATTTATTATATAGCTTTGGGAAGAAGTGATCCCTGCTACACTATCACACTGAGCTACTACGTATTATTGTTGGCAACATCAGACTCTTACATAATGCAATTGCAAAGCCTGGAAGTGAGTGTTCTCCCAATGTGTCACCACAGGTCAAAGTTACAGAATCCACATACATGCCAGTCATGAGACATGAGAGGTTAAGGAGTCATGCAAATTGTATAGGATTTAGTGTTTGCAACAAAGTCAGAGAAATTGCCAACAATCAAGCTTAAAAGGTAAATGTTATAGAATAATGTAGAGACTTGGATAAATAGGAGCCTAAAGATCATGTGACTAATTCACCGGAAGGATGCAAAAGAGCATCCACTGAAAGGATGCTGTAATGCTTTGGCTTTACTTCTAGAACCTAAAGAATGGCCAGATCTGGTGGCTAGTGTGCTTCTGGTTAGCCTCTGAGTACACCATCAAATGCCTCTACAGTATCAGATGATGTAAAGAGGGGTAATGAAAGCACAGATGGAAAGAAAAAAAAAAACAATGAGGAACTTAACTGGAAAACGAAACCCCAATTCTTTCCCTGTAATGTTGTAGAATATCAAAGAAGAGAAAACAGTTCTTCCCAGGAGTCACAGTAAATGTTAGGACTCTTTAAAATTCCTTTGATTCCATTGTCAGGAAAGCCTGAAGCCCTGAAGAAAGGAATGGCTAACCATTCTAGTTTTCTTGCCTGTGAAATTCCTTGGACAGAGGAGTCTGTTGAGCTACGGTCCATGGGATCACAAACAGTCAGACATGACTGAGTGACTAAAACTTTCCCAAGTTCACTTTTCAAGCTCAATGCCTCAGAATGATAATAAATACTAAATGGTAAAATAGTAAATAGTTTTCAGTTTATAGCATGGAGATCAACCACTTCTGTGTTGTGGCATTAAAAATTAGGTATATTTTTAATATTGTAACTAGAAATTTGTACCTTTTGATCACCTTCATCTAACAACCCCATCCCTAACCCCACTTCAGCAAACCACAAATTTCTCTTTTTCTATTATTTTGTTTGTTCTTGGATTTTTGAAGGATGATTGACCTACAATGCTATGATAGATACTTCCTGGTTTGCAGCACAGTGATTTGATATTTCTATATCACCACAATAACTCTACTTAACATCTGTCATTATATAAAGATATTATATTATTATTGACTATATTTCCACTTTGTACATTATATCAGTGTTCTCCCAATGTGTCACCACAGGTCAAAGTTACAGAATCCACATACATGCCAGTCATGAGACATGAGAGGTTAAGGAGTCATGCAAATTGTATAGGATTTAGTGTTTGCAACAAAGTCAGAGAAATTGCCAACAATCAAGCTTAAAAGGTAAATGTTATAGAATAATGTAGAGACTTGGATAAATAGGAGACTAAAGATCATGTGACTAATTCCACGGCAGGATGCAAAAGAGCATCCACTGAAAGGATGCTGTAATGCTTTGGCTTTACTTCTAGAACCTAAAGAATGGCCAGATCTGGTGGCTAGTGTGCTTCTGGTTAGCCTCTGAGTACACCATCAAATGCCTCTACAGTATCAGATGATGTAAAGAGGGGTAATGAAAGCACAGATGGAAAGAAAAAAAAAAACAATGAGGAACTTAACTGGAAAACGAAACCCCAATTCTTTCCCTGTAATGTTGTAGAATATCAAAGAAGAGAAAACAGTTCTTCCCAGGAGTCACAGTAAATGTTAGGACTCTTTAAAATTCCTTTGATTCCATTGTCAGGAAAGCCTGAAGCCCTGAAGAAAGGAATGGCTAACCATTCTAGTTTTCTTGCCTGTGAAATTCCTTGGACAGAGGAGTCTGTTGAGCTACGGTCCATGGGATCACAAACAGTCAGACATGACTGAGTGACTAAAACTTTCCCAAGTTCACTTTTCAAGCTCAATGCCTCAGAATGATAATAAATACTAAATGGTAAAATAGTAAATAGTTTTCAGTTTATAGCATGGAGATCAACCACTTCTGTGTTGTGGCATTAAAAATTAGGTATATTTTTAATATTGTAACTAGAAATTTGTACCTTTTGATCACCTTCATCTAACAACCCCATCCCTAACCCCACTTCAGCAAACCACAAATTTCTCTTTTTCTATTATTTTGTTTGTTCTTGGATTTTTGAAGGATGATTGACCTACAATGCTATGATAGATACTTCCTGGTTTGCAGCACAGTGATTTGATATTTCTATATCACCACAATAACTCTACTTAACATCTGTCATTATATAAAGATATTATATTATTATTGACTATATTTCCACTTTGTACATTATATCCCTGTGACATTTATTTTGTAACTGAAAGTTTGTACCTCTTAAGGTCCCTCAACTATTTCTTTTATCTCTGCCCCCTCCACTCTGGCAAGCACCGGTTTGCTCATTGCTTCTATGACTCTTTCTGCTTTGTACTAGGATTGTAATGTGTAACATAATCAGTATGATTAACACTACTCTATGATATATAGGAATGTTTTTAAGAGAGTAAATTCTAAGGGTTCTCATCACAAGAAAAACCAAGTTTTTCTTTTTTCATCTATTTTAGATTTGTAACAGACGGTATACTTATTACTAAAATTAGTTTAGTTATCCTTTCATGATGAAAGTCAAATTATTATGCTGTACAGCTTAAACTTACAATGTCCTATATCTCAACAAATTAGAAGGAAAATAAATTAATAGAGTAAAAATAGGAATTTTAAAATAGACATATACCATGTCATACCAGATCTTAATATAAATGTTTGTCGAGTTCCATTTTGACTTTTTTTCTTTGACATTTTTTCAAATAATAGAGTCCTTTACTAATATTCATTAGTTAATAGGGCAGTTGAGCATAAATGTTCTGTAATCACACTCTCTAGATCTGTTTACACATTTTCTTACTTTGGGATCTTCTGTTACTTAATATTTAGGTTTGTTCTTATGAAATATGATAATATAATACTGATATGATCAAGCTATTGCAAGGTCAAAGCAAAAATGCATTTAAAGATCTTTAATGTATTTATATAAGTATTACTATTACTATTATATTGGCTTCAGAAAATTTATGAAGGGAATTTCTGGCATTGTAGAAATTTTTGCCCACATAGTATTGCTTATGACACTAGAAAAATTCAAAATAGGGAAAAAGAGTAAAACTGGTGACTTTTCTGTTCCTTTTACATACATTATTTCATGAAAATTTATAATTATAACCCAAATATAATTTAATTCCTTATTGCAAAATTCAGACTTAAATTGAAGAAAGTAGGAAAAACCACTAGGCCATTCAGCTATGACCTAAATCAAATACCTTACAATATGCAGGGAAAGTGACTAATAGTGTCAGGGGAACAGATGCAATAAAGTGCCTAAAGAACTATGGATAGAGGTTCCTAACACTGTAGAGGAATCAGTGATCAAAACCATCTCTGAGAAAAAGAAAGGCAAAATGGTAGTCTGAGGAGGCCTTACAAATAGCTGAGAAAGGAAGAGAAGCAAAAGACAAAGAAGAAAAGAAAAGGTAGACCCACCTAAAATGAGTTCAGTTCAGTGGCTCAGTTGTGTTTGACTCTTTGTGACCCCAAAGATTGCAGTACACTAGTCTTCCCTGTCCTTCATCATCTCCCAGAGATTGCTCAAATCCATGCCCACTGAGTTGCGGATGCCATTCAAACATCTAATCTTCTGTTGTCACTTTTCTTTCTGACTTCTGTTTTTCCAACCATTAAGGACTTTTCCAAAGTGTTGTCTTTTATCATCGGATGGCCAAGGTATTGGACCTCTAGCTTCAGCATCAGTCCAATGAATATTTAGGATCTATTTCAGGATTCACTGGTTTGATCTCCTTGTAGTCCAAGGAACTCTGAAGAGTCTTTACCAACACCACAGTTCAAAGGAATCAATTTTTCAAGGCTCAACCTTCTTTATGATCCAACTCTTGCATTCATACATGACTGCTGGGAAAACCATAGTTTTGACTATATGGATTTTTGTCAGCAAAATGATGTCTCTGCTTTTGAATATGCTGTCTAGGTTCCTCAGAGCTTTTCTTCAAAAAAGGAAGGCTTTTTAAATTTCATGGCTTCAGTTACCATCTGAAGTGATTTTTGAGTCCAAGAAAATGAAGTCTATCACTGATTCCACTGTTTGTCCATCTATTTGCCATGAAGTGATGAGACCAGATGCCATGATCTCAGTTATTTCAATGTTGAATATTAAACCTACTTTTTCAATCTCATCTTTCACCTTCTTCAGAAGGCTATTTTGTTTCTGTTCGCTTTCTGCCATATGAGTGGTATCATCTACATGCCTGAGGTTATTGATATTTCTCCCAGAAATATTGATTCCAGCTTGTGCTTCATGCAGACTGGCATTTCATATGATGTACTTGGCATATAAATTAAATAAGCAGTGTGACAATAAGCAGCCTTGACATACTCCTTCCCCAATTTTGAACAAGTCTTTGGTTCTATGTCTAGTACTAACTGTTACTTCTTTACCTGCATACAGGTTTCTCAGGAAGCAATAAAGTGGTCTGGTATTACCAACTCTAAGAATTTTCCACAGTCTGTTTTGATCCACACAGTCAAAGTGTAGTCAATGGAGCAGAAGTAGATACTTTTCTGGAATTTCATTGTTTCTTCTATCATCCATCAGATAAGGAGAGATAAGAAAGCCTTCCTAAGTGAATAATGCAAAGAAATAGAGGAAAGCACTAGAATGGGAAAGGTTAGAGATCTTTTCTAGAATGATAGAGATATCAAGAGAACATATCAGGGCTTCCCCTGGTGGTCCAGTGGGTAAGGACACGGCCTTGCAGTGCAAGGGGCGCCGGTTCGAGCCCTGGCCTGAGAAGATCCCACATGCCGTGAAGCGGCTGGACTGATGTGCCCAATTACCGAGCCAGAGCTCTGGAGCGCATGCGCCCAGAGCCTGCGCTCTGCAACGACAGACGCCATCGCGATGGGAGGCCCACAGGAGGCAAAGAACAAAGACGGATGAACATAGCGAAACAAAAGACCAATAGAAGTGGCCCGCCTGCTCCCCTCCCTCCCCAACCCGACACCCCACCCCAAATAAATAAATAAATAAATCTTTTAAAAAAATAAAGGAACATATCATGCAAAGATGGGTACAATGAACAGAAGTGAGATGAATCTAATGGAAAAAGAAGATATTAAGAAGTGATTGCAAGAATAAACATAAGAACTATACAGAAAAAGATCTTGATGACCCAGGTGACCATAATGGCATGACCATGCATCTAGCACCAGACCTTCTAGAGTGCTAAGTCAAGTGGGCCTACTTTTTCAATCTCATCTTTCACCTTCTTCAGAAGGCTATTTTGTTTCTGTTCGCTTTCTGCCATATGAGTGGTATCATCTACATGCCTGAGGTTATTGATATTTCTCCCAGAAATATTGATTCCAGCTTGTGCTTCATGCAGACTGGCATTTCATATGATGTACTTGGCATATAAATTAAATAAGCAGTGTGACAATAAGCAGCCTTGACATACTCCTTCCCCAATTTTGAACAAGTCTTTGGTTCTATGTCTAGTACTAACTGTTACTTCTTTACCTGCATACAGGTTTCTCAGGAAGCAATAAAGTGGTCTGGTATTACCAACTCTAAGAATTTTCCACAGTCTGTTTTGATCCACACAGTCAAAGTGTAGTCAATGGAGCAGAAGTAGATACTTTTCTGGAATTTCATTGTTTCTTCTATCATCCATCAGATAAGGAGAGATAAGAAAGCCTTCCTAAGTGAATAATGCAAAGAAATAGAGGAAAGCACTAGAATGGGAAAGGTTAGAGATCTTTTCTAGAATGATAGAGATATCAAGAGAACATATCAGGGCTTCCCCTGGTGGTCCAGTGGGTAAGGACACCGCCTTGCAGGGCAAGGGGCGCCGGTTCGAGCCCTGGCCTGAGAAGATCCCACATGCCGTGAAGCGGCTGGACTGATGTGCCCAATTACCGAGCCAGAGCTCTGGAGCGCATGCGCCCAGAGCCTGCGCTCTGCAACGACAGACGCCATCGCGATGGGAGGCCCACAGGAGGCAAAGAACAAAGACGGATGAACATAGCGAAACAAAAGACCAATAGAAGTGGCCCGCCTGCTCCCCTCCCTCCCCAACCCGACACCCCACCCCAAATAAATAAATAAATAAATCTTTTAAAAAAATAAAGGAACATATCATGCAAAGATGGGTACAATGAACAGAAGTGAGATGAATCTAATGGAAAAAGAAGATATTAAGAAGTGATTGCAAGAATAAACATAAGAACTATACAGAAAAAGATCTTGATGACCCAGGTGACCATAATGGCATGACCATGCATCTAGCACCAGACCTTCTAGAGTGCTAAGTCAAGTGGGCCTTAGGAAGCATCATTACAAACAAAACTAGGAGAGTTGATGAAATTCCAGTTATGCTTCAAATCCTTAAGGATGGTACTGTTAAAGTGCTTCACTTAATATGCCAGCAAGTTTGGAAAAGTCCACAGTGGCCACAGGAATGGAAAATATCAGTTTTCATTCCAATCCCAAAGAATGACAATGTCCAAGAATGCTCAAACTACCACACAATCATACTAAATTCACATCCTAGCAAGATCATCGTCAAAATACTTAAGGCAACAGTATGTGAACCAAGAACTTCCAGATGTATAAGATAGATTTAAAAGATGGAGGAACCAGAGATCAAATAAGCAACATCTGATGGATGATAGAAAAAGCAAGAGAAATCCAGAAAAAGACTCCAAGGCTGGGGAAAAAAAGTAAATGCAGAAGGAGATGTCGTGACAGGATGGCATCATCGATACAATGGACATAATCTTGAGCTGACCCTGGGAGATAGTGATGGACAGGGATGCCTGGTGTGCTGCAGTTTGTGGGGTTGCAAAGAGTCAGACATAACAGACAGAATGAACTAAACTGAACTGATATCTAGATTATAATCAAAGATTTAAAGAGGTAGAAATTCTTTGAAAGCAGTTGAATACAATCCTCAGTTTTAAATTTTTCCAATGCGTCTTAGGGTTAAAATAAACCAAGGAGGCCTTCTTTTCCAGTTCCTTAAATGTTACTTTGAGAATGAGACTAGTAAAAGAAAATTTGACCTTTGATTACCTTGCAATATTGAGGTTCCTAAGGTCAAACCATCAAAAAATTGTATTCATTTCATATGCTAACAAAGTTATACTCAAAACCAAGCTAGTCTTTGGTGGTACATGAGCTGATAATTTCTAGATGCAAGTTGGATTTAGAAAAGGCAGAGAAAGCAGAGACTAAATGGCCAATATTCACCAGATCATAGAGAAAGCAATGGAATTCCAGACAGACATCTGCGTGTACTTCATTGACTTTTTCATTGGCTTTTAAAGACTTTTACTGTGTGGATCAAAACAAACTAGCACATTCTGATAGAGATGGGAATACTGGATCACTTTACATATCTCCTGAGAAACCTATATGCAGGTCAAGAAGATACACTAAGAATTGGACATGAAACAATGTACTCTTAAAATCTGGGACAATAGTACATCAAAGTTTTATATGGCTGCTTATTACTTTATATGCTGGGCTGGATGAATCACAAGATGGATTCAAAATTGCCAGGAGAGAAATTAAGTCAGACTCTGAATGGACATTTTCACCACATCCTATTTTTGCTTTTCTATCTGGTTCAAATTAAAGTTTCCTGTTACAGATTTTTGTTTTTTACATCATGCAATTCCTTGTAGGTTACTTCTCTGTCACTGAAATAATTAGGAATATTGTTTAACCAGGTTTAAGTCACTTCCCCTTACCTTTGAAAAGAATCTCCTTCACTAACACAAAAACTTTGGCACTGTGACTTGCTCTGGGCAATGGTATTGAGAAGTGGCTACAGGTGAAATGTATTTGTGTTCTCTCCTTGGTTTTTGTGATCTACCACGAGAAGAACATGTCTCAGTTAGCTGCTACTACTGTATCTCAAATCCAAGAGCAAACACAACTGAAGTTGACTTGAACCCAATCCAAAGCCATGCCCCAAGTCCAGCCATCTTGCTTTCTTAAGGAAAATTTCATAGCAAAATCAGTCTTGATTAGCCAGGCCATAGCCACCAAGAGATTCATAAACATTGAATGTGTGTCCTTACAGTAGCAGAGTTTAGGGTCATTTATTATGGAACATTATATGGTCATAACTTATTATTACATATCCTTGAAAGAATTATGGCATAAATGTTAATGTGCACGTGTGCACACACACACACACACACACACACACACACACAAATACTTGTCTACCGGAATGATTTTCTAGTCTAAGCTATAAATTGAACAGCATCCAAATGACTTCATCACATAATTTAGTTTAACATAAATTGGGCTCACTTTACATCTTTTTAGAAAATGAAACTTATATAAGTACACATTGGATTTGGAAATAAAATCATTCAAACTTGAAAAAAAAAAGTTTTCTAGGAGAAATATCTCTAATGGCAGAAAGTGAAGGGAAATTAAAAAGCACCTTGATAAACTTGAAGGAGGAGAATGAAATAGTTGGCTTAAAATTCAGCATTCAAAAAACTAAAATCATGACATCTAGTCCCATCACTTCATGGCAAGTAGAAGGGGAAAACTGGAAACAGTGATAGATTTTATTTTCTGGGCTTCAAAATCACTTCAGACTTTGACCACAGCCTCAAAATTAAAGAACACTTGTTCCTTAGAAGACAAGTTATGGCAAAACTAGACAGCATAATAAAAATCAGAGACTTTGCCAACAAATGTCCGTCCAGTCAAAGAAATAGTTTTTCCAGTAGTCATGTAAAATGTAAGAGTCATACCATAAAGAATGCTGAGCACTGAAAAATGTTCACTTTTTTTTCTGCTTCAATTTTTGTCACTGAAATAATTAGGAATATTGTTTAACCAGGTTTAAGTCACTTCCCCTTACCTTTGAAAAGAATCTCCTTCACTAACACAAAAACTTTGGCACTGTGACTTGCTCTGGGCAATGGTATTGAGAAGTGGCTACAGGTGAAATGTATTTGTGTTCTCTCCTTGGTTTTTGTGATCTACCACGAGAAGAACATGTCTCAGTTAGCTGCTACTACTGTATCTCAAATCCAAGAGCAAACACAACTGAAGTTGACTTGAACCCAATCCAAAGCCATGCCCCAAGTCCAGCCATCTTGCTTTCTTAAGGAAAATTTCATAGCAAAATCAGTCTTGATTAGCCAGGCCATAGCCACCAAGAGATTCATAAACATTGAATGTGTGTCCTTACAGTAGCAGAGTTTAGGGTCATTTATTATGGAACATTATATGGTCATAACTTATTATTACATATCCTTGAAAGAATTATGGCATAAATGTTAATGTGCACGTGTGCACACACACACACACACACACACACACACACACAAATACTTGTCTACCGGAATGATTTTCTAGTCTAAGCTATAAATTGAACAGCATCCAAATGACTTCATCACATAATTTAGTTTAACATAAATTGGGCTCACTTTACATCTTTTTAGAAAATGAAACTTATATAAGTACACATTGGATTTGGAAATAAAATCATTCAAACTTGAAAAAAAAAAGTTTTCTAGGAGAAATATCTCTAATGGCAGAAAGTGAAGGGAAATTAAAAAGCACCTTGATAAACTTGAAGGAGGAGAATGAAATAGTTGGCTTAAAATTCAGCATTCAAAAAACTAAAATCATGACATCTAGTCCCATCACTTCATGGCAAGTAGAAGGGGAAAACTGGAAACAGTGATAGATTTTATTTTCTGGGCTTCAAAATCACTTCAGACTTTGACCACAGCCTCAAAATTAAAGAACACTTGTTCCTTAGAAGACAAGTTATGGCAAAACTAGACAGCATAATAAAAATCAGAGACTTTGCCAACAAATGTCCGTCCAGTCAAAGAAATAGTTTTTCCAGTAGTCATGTAAAAATGTAAGAGTCATACCATAAAGAATGCTGAGCACTGAAAAATGATGTCTGTGAACAGTGGTATTGGAGAAGAGTCTTAAGAGTTCCTTGGATTGCAAGGAGATCAAACCTGTCAAACATAATGGAAATCAACCCTGAATATTCATTAGAAATACAGATCCTGAAATTTAGACTACAGTACTTTATCCACCTAAATAAGAGCTAACTCATTGGAAAAGATTCCAATGCTGAGGAAATTAAAGGCATAGGGCGGAAGGGGTAGTGGAGGATGACATGGCTAGACAGCATCACTGATTCAATGAGCATAATTTTGAGCAAACTCCTAGAGATAGTTAAGGATGGGAAAGCTTGGCATACCTTTGTCTATGGGGATGCAGAGAGTCAGACAGTACTTACTGACTGAATAAGAACAACAAATGGTCTTCTACTCACTCTGTCAAACTCAAATAACAGTCTATCTTGCAAATGATCTGAGACCAGAGTATTAATCTTATACATATGGACACCCGGTGACTATCTGAACAATTAATGGTGTCATAATTAAAGATACCGTGTTTAGCCAGAAAAATAATGTTCACTTTAAACATTCTATTACTGCGACATTGCGAGATTTTTTTTTTTAACTTGTACTATTCTTCTCATAGAGATCCTACTAAAATATCTAATATTTTTGAAATCACCTAAAAATTACCAAAACCTTTCCTATTATCACTAATGGACATAAACATAGCTTCCCTCGGTTGAGCCTTATGTCTAACTTTTCACTAACTTCTGCTTTTATGATCTTATTGAAATGTCATATCTATTCTATCAATTCAGCATCATCTCCAATTTCTATAAAAGCTGAGTGATTCCCAAATCATATCTTTTACATCAATGCCTGGGCATTTAGCACTTGTTCTCTTTGACACTCTCTCTCTCTCTCTAATTAAATGTCTACTAGGTATAATAATGGTTTTGTTTCTAGTTTGACTAAAAGAGTTAGTGAAAAGAACTAGCAGACAGAATAGAGTTTTATTATGAATATTTATCAAACTGAAATAAGTTTGAGATATATACAATTAACAGTACATTATATGTGTGCAATTTTAGAACAGTTGATTAGAAAAGAAAAAGGCCAACTAGGATGCAGACTTAAAAATAATAAATAGTTAACACAATACAAATGATGAAAAGAGTGGCCACTTTTAATTTAGATATGAATGCTAGTAAGTAGTAACATGTCACTAATAATTTCTTCCATAATTAAAATGATGTATTTCAACACTTTAACTAAAAAATGATGAAATTTTGACTACAGTACTTTATCCACCTAAATAAGAGCTAACTCATTGGAAAAGATTCCAATGCTGAGGAAATTAAAGGCATAGGGCGGAAGGGGTAGTGGAGGATGACATGGCTAGACAGCATCACTGATTCAATGAGCATAATTTTGAGCAAACTCCTAGAGATAGTTAAGGATGGGAAAGCTTGGCATACCTTTGTCTATGGGGATGCAGAGAGTCAGACAGTACTTACTGACTGAATAAGAACAACAAATGGTCTTCTACTCACTCTGTCAAACTCAAATAACAGTCTATCTTGCAAATGATCTGAGACCAGAGTATTAATCTTATACATATGGACACCCGGTGACTATCTGAACAATTAATGGTGTCATAATTAAAGATACCGTGTTTAGCCAGAAAAATAATGTTCACTTTAAACATTCTATTACTGCGACATTGCGAGATTTTTTTTTTTAACTTGTACTATTCTTCTCATAGAGATCCTACTAAAATATCTAATATTTTTGAAATCACCTAAAAATTACCAAAACCTTTCCTATTATCACTAATGGACATAAACATAGCTTCCCTCGGTTGAGCCTTATGTCTAACTTTTCACTAACTTCTGCTTTTATGATCTTATTGAAATGTCATATCTATTCTATCAATTCAGCATCATCTCCAATTTCTATAAAAGCTGAGTGATTCCCAAATCATATCTTTTACATCAATGCCTGGGCATTTAGCACTTGTTCTCTTTGACACTCTCTCTCTCTCTCTAATTAAATGTCTACTAGGTATAATAATGGTTTTGTTTCTAGTTTGACTAAAAGAGTTAGTGAAAAGAACTAGCAGACAGAATAGAGTTTTATTATGAATATTTATCAAACTGAAATAAGTTTGAGATATATACAATTAACAGTACATTATATGTGTGCAATTTTAGAACAGTTGATTAGAAAAGAAAAAGGCCAACTAGGATGCAGACTTAAAAATAATAAATAGTTAACACAATACAAATGATGAAAAGAGTGGCCACTTTTAATTTAGATATGAATGCTAGTAAGTAGTAACATGTCACTAATAATTTCTTCCATAATTAAAATGATGTATTTCAACACTTTCTACACCATCCTAATTTTGATAAAAAATCAAGTGCTCCTACTTGAAAATTTAAGTTATATTATTGTCAACAAATGAAGCTGAGAAGGTGGATACCTATACAAAAAAAGAAAATCAACTTTTTTCCTCCATGTACAAAAAATAAACTCAAAATAGCTCAAAGACCTAAACGTTGCACTTCAAAGTATATATTAATAGAAGGAAATATAAAAAAATCTTCATAACCTTAAGTTAGACAAAGATTCCTTAGGTTGATACAAAATACACAAAATGAACTCTCAAATAACACATTGAAAAATGGGATTTAGTTAAACTTTAAAATATCTACTGTTAGACATTAATGAAAAGTGATAATACGTATCATAGACTGGAAGAAATCATTTGAAAATCACATCACAGGTAAATAATTTGCATCCATCATATATAAAGAAGTCTCATATATAATAATAAGTAATAACCCAATGCAAAACTTGAAAGACATTTACACCAATACTTCATTAAAGAAGACATATGTTTGGCAAATAAACACATGAAAAGGTGTTCATTATTATAAATTATTAGGGAGATGATGATCTTAAAACTAAAATCGCCTGACCATTAGAATCATTAAATTTTAAAATCTGACCATGCTAAGTGCTAATGAGAAAGCAGAACTCTTAAACACTCCTGCTGTGGAATGTTAAATTGTAGAATTTGGCAAAGAATTCATCAGTGTCTTAAGAAAATTAACATTGTTTCTACATATGATCTGGTTTTTTCACTCCCAGGTAGTTAGGTTAGAGAAAAGAAAGCACATATCCCTAGAAAACTCGTATACACAGAGCAGTTTTATTTGTAATAACTAAACGTTGTAATTGTTGTTTTTCAGTTTCCCAGTCATGTCTGATTTTTATGTGAGCAATTTTAGAACAGTTGATTAGAAAAGAAAAAGGCCAACTAGGATGCAGACTTAAAAATAATAAATAGTTAACACAATACAAATGATGAAAAGAGTGGCCACTTTTAATTTAGATATGAATGCTAGTAAGTAGTAACATGTCACTAATAATTTCTTCCATAATTAAAATGATGTATTTCAACACTTTCTACACCATCCTAATTTTGATAAAAAATCAAGTGCTCCTACTTGAAAATTTAAGTTATATTATTGTCAACAAATGAAGCTGAGAAGGTGGATACCTATACAAAAAAAGAAAATCAACTTTTTTCCTCCATGTACAAAAAATAAACTCAAAATAGCTCAAAGACCTAAACGTTGCACTTCAAAGTATATATTAATAGAAGGAAATATAAAAAAATCTTCATAACCTTAAGTTAGACAAAGATTCCTTAGGTTGATACAAAATACACAAAATGAACTCTCAAATAACACATTGAAAAATGGGATTTAGTTAAACTTTAAAATATCTACTGTTAGACATTAATGAAAAGTGATAATACGTATCATAGACTGGAAGAAATCATTTGAAAATCACATCACAGGTAAATAATTTGCATCCATCATATATAAAGAAGTCTCATATATAATAATAAGTAATAACCCAATGCAAAACTTGAAAGACATTTACACCAATACTTCATTAAAGAAGACATATGTTTGGCAAATAAACACATGAAAAGGTGTTCATTATTATAAATTATTAGGAGATGATGATCTTAAAACTAAAATCGCCTGACCATTAGAATCATTAAATTTTAAAATCTGACCATGCTAAGTGCTAATGAGAAAGCAGAACTCTTAAACACTCCTGCTGTGGAATGTTAAATTGTAGAATTTGGCAAAGAATTCATCAGTGTCTTAAGAAAATTAACATTGTTTCTACATATGATCTGGTTTTTTCACTCCCAGGTAGTTAGGTTAGAGAAAAGAAAGCACATATCCCTAGAAAACTCGTATACACAGAGCAGTTTTATTTGTAATAACTAAACGTTGTAATTGTTGTTTTTCAGTTTCCCAGTCATGTCTGATTCTTTGCTGCCCCATGTACTTCAGCACACCAGGCCTCTCCATCCCTTATCTCCCAGAGTATGCTCAAGTTCATGTTCATTGCATCAGTGATGCCATCCATCCATCTCATCCTTTGATGCCCTTTTCTTGTTCTGCCCTCAATCTTTCCTAGCAATAGGGACTTTTCCAATGAGTCATCCATTCACATCAGATGACTAAAACAATGGAGCTTCAGTTTCAGCATCAGTTCTCCCAGTGAATATTCAGGGTTGATTTCCCTTAAGATTAGCTGGTTTGATTTTACCATTCAAGGGACTTTCAAGAGTCTTCTCCAGACCACAGTTAGAAGGCATCACAACTGTACATGATCACTGGGAAGACAATAACTTTGACTATACGGACCTTTGTCCGTAAAGTCTCTGCTTTTTCAACACTGTGTAGGTTTGTCATAGTTTTCCTGCCAAGAAGCAATTGTCTTCTGATTTCATGGCTAGTCATAATCTGTGATATTTTAAAGTTCAAGAAGAGAAAATCTGTCATTACTTCCATTTCCACCTTTCTATTTGCATTGAAGTAATGGGACCGGATGCCATGATTGTAGTTTGTTTGTTTATTTTTTGTTTTTGTTTTAGTTTTAAGCCGCCCCTTTCACTCTCCTTCTTCACTCTCATCAAGAGGCTCCTTAATTCCTCTTTGCTTTCAGCCATTAGAGCTATTATCCACATATCTGAGGTTGTTGATATTTCTCCCACTTATTTTGATTCCAGCTTGTAAGTCATTCAGCCTGGCATTTCTCATGATGTACTCAGCATATATATTAAGCAAACAAGGTAACAGTAGATAACCTGTTACACTTCTTTATCAATCTTGCACCAATAGGTTGTTGCATAGAAGATTATAACTGTTGCTTCCTGACCCGCATACAGACTTCTCAGGAGACAGGCAAGATGGTCTGTTCTTCCTATCTCTTTAAGACCTTTCCACAGTTTGTCATGATTCACACAGTCAAAGTCTTTAGTGAATTGATGAAACAGAGATAGATTTTTTCCCCCCAATTTATCTTGCTTTCTCTATGATTCAGAAAATGCTGGAAATTTGATTTTTACTTCCTCTTCCTTTTTTAAACCCAGTGTCCACATCTGGAATTCTTGGTTCAAGAATTCAAGTCTGCCTTAGCAATCCCGATTTTAAGCATGACCTTACTAGCATGGGAGATGAGTACACTTGTTCGATGGTTAGCACATTCTTCAGTGCTACCCTTCTTGGAAATTGGGATGAGGCTTGACCTTTTCCAGTCCTGTGGCCATTGCTGGCTCTTCCAGATATGCTGACATAATGAATGCAAAACCTTAATGGCATTGCCCTTTAGGAAACTAAACTATAGAACAACTCAAATTATCCATCAACAGATACATAGAATAACAAATTGTGATACTTTAAGGCTCAAAATGGCACAATAGGAGGATACTAAGCTCATCTCCTTTCACCAAAAAATTAGAACTACAATGAATTATAGACCATCTCTTACTCAAACTGACCTGAAGTCTACCAGGACAACTCTTTTATGACCAGTGCTGTAAAGAAATGTCCAGATTGAGTCCAATAGGGACAGAGAAGTGATCCAATCAAGACACACATCCTAGTAGGGGGACAGAAGAGGAGGGGATATCACAGTCTCAGAGATTCTCTCTGGGAAGTAGGAGGATCAAATAGCATATAAAGCATCGCAGACCTTGGTGAATACTAGAAAATGGTCTGTTCAGATTGTCTATTTCTTCTTGATTCTGTATTGGAACACTGTAAATACAATAAAACAAACAAATAAACAAGCAACAAATAAATATAACTTTCCATCTAAAGGAATTAGAAAAACAACAAAAAAATAAACACCAAAGTTAGTAGAATGAAAGAATAATAAAAATCACAGAAGAAATAAAATAGAAACCAAAATAAATGAAACCAAAAGATAACTTTTTAAAAAGATAAATGAAATGGAAAATCAAAACCAAAAGCAAAGGTCATTAAGAAAATAAAATGAGAGGGTACTCAAATAAGCAGCAGAAGAAATGTAGGAGGAGAAATTATAGCTAACATTGCACACACACACACACACACACACACACAGAAATCACCAGAGAAGACTGGAAACCATAAAACCCCTAGAAGAGTAGATGATATATACTCTCTGACATAAGCTTAGCAATAATTTTTGCATATGTCTGCTCAGGCAAAGAAGACCAAAATAGAAGTGAACCAATGTACCTAATTAAATCTAAAAGTTTTTTCTACATCGAAAGAAAACATCATCAACAACAACAAAAGACAACCTAGTGAATGAAATAAGATATTTGCAAATAATATGTTTGATAAAATATATAACAAACTCATAAAATTGATATATATATATATTATATATAATGAATAGATGATATGAATAGACATGCACTCTTTATCTTACTTGTAATGATTTTATGGGCACATACATATGTCAAACAAATATGTATACTTATACATATACAGTTATTGTATGTCAAATTTACTGGAATGATGCTGTTTGTAAAAGCTTATCAAACTCTAATAAAGATTATAATTATACTTCCAGAATTTGAAATAATTCTAAAATAGTAATAAGATAACCATTATAATAGTATAAATAAATAATAATATAGAATAGACCCTATGAAATTGAGCCTTCCACTTAGCTGGAGATTCTGATATGTCTCTGACCCTTAAGAATTCATTCCAGAGGACTAAGTGTACTTACAGCTACTTAACTTGCTAGTTTCATTACATTATCACAGACAATTTTTATTCACCTCACAAATAATTCCTTGAATTTATAAAGGTCTTTATAATCTGTAAGCTCCAAGAAACTCATGTGTATTCGTGCTCTACAAGACTGTTTTCTTTCTGAATAATGGCACACTTATATAGGCCACTGTATTGTCCAAAGACCTCTATGTACATGATGTCTTTTAATCCTCATAAGTACCATCTTTCAGTTTCCAAGCATTTTCCCCACAAACAACTGACTCTTCAACACTCTAGCATGTGCTTCAGTGCAACCACCATCATAGGTCTTCATGGTTTCTGAGGAGGGCCAGAGTGTTCACTCAGTTCAGATTGGTGTGTGTGCAAGGTGCTCATGAGTTACCTGACAATGGCTAGGTAGCTCTCCACCCTGGCTCAGAGGTAGTAGTGGACAGGTATTCCTGATGAGTGGAGTTCAAGCATCCATGGCCATTCCATTTGTCTCAACAGTTCTCCAACCAGCAAATGGGTTTTGTCCCCTCCATGTAGGACCCAGGACTTGGTTTATATCACTGAC
Organism: Tragulus kanchil; assembly: GCA_022376925.1. Lineage (NCBI taxonomy): Eukaryota > Metazoa > Chordata > Mammalia > Artiodactyla > Tragulidae > Tragulus > Tragulus kanchil. The sequence continues at coordinate 82,825,855 of JAIOJX010000029.1, read as the reverse complement.
TCCCCAGTGTTTGCCCTTTTAATCTCCTTTTTCCTCTGAGTTCCCTGCAAGGGTCACAAGTCCTAGGGTAACCACTGTTCTTACTTTAGGACCTGATTACCTGTATGTTACAGCCTTGATTGTACAGGAGTCCAACCAGTTTCTGGTAAGTTCTCAGTGGGAATTTTTCCACATGTGGATATATTTTTGAAATGTCTGTGAAAGGAAATATATTCCAAGTCCTCCTACACTGAAATCGGGATCCCTCTTTCCACTCATCATTTTAATTATTGCAGTATGTTGTGAAATCAAGTAAGCACATTTAAAATGGGTCAGAGTCACATACATAAACACCATACGATTGTACATCATACATACATACCAGATATGCTCTAACTTTCATATAACTAAGATGTTATAGCTGGATAAAAAAGGTTGTAATGTGCTTTTGAACCATAATATATCCATTTCCTATCATTTTACTCACAGTTTTAGAAAATATAGGAATAGGCTCTTGCAGGACAGAATATATGAAGCATTAAATTAGAAACACTGAGGGGAGATACTAGCTAGAGACTGAATTGAGATATAAATTGGCAAAGTGTTTTTTAAAAGTAGACCTCACCAAATACATTGGCGAAAGCAGAATCAAGATTAGAGGAAGCCCAATCTCATAATTGCCACTAAATCTAGACAATATTTTCATTTAAAAGTATCTTGATATAGTTTCAGACTTGCAGAAATATTACAAGTATAGCAAACAATTTGTGAACTCTTTTTAGATTTTCAAATTTATTTTACTTTTATTTTTCGTATTGTCAGATTAGTCATATGTATATCCCCCATCCCATTCCTCCACTCCTCCAGGCCATCCCGCACCGGTTTAGCTAGATGGAAAAGGTTTATGTTCCAGAGTGTTCACTCAGTTCAGATTGGTGTGTGTGCAAGGTGCTCATGAGTTACCTGACAATGGCTAGGTAGCTCTCCACCCTGGCTCAGAGGTAGTAGTGGACAGGTATTCCTGATGAGTGGAGTTCAAGCATCCATGGCCATTCCATTTGTCTCAACAGTTCTCCAACCAGCAAATGGGTTTTGTCCCCTCCATGTAGGACCCAGGACTTGGTTTATATCACTGACTCCCCAGTGTTTGCCCTTTTAATCTCCTTTTTCCTCTGAGTTCCCTGCAAGGGTCACAAGTCCTAGGGTAACCACTGTTCTTACTTTAGGACCTGATTACCTGTATGTTACAGCCTTGATTGTACAGGAGTCCAACCAGTTTCTGGTAAGTTCTCAGTGGGAATTTTTCCACATGTGGATATATTTTTGAAATGTCTGTGAAAGGAAATATATTCCAAGTCCTCCTACACTGAAATCGGGATCCCTCTTTCCACTCATCATTTTAATTATTGCAGTATGTTGTGAAATCAAGTAAGCACATTTAAAATGGGTCAGAGTCACATACATAAACACCATACGATTGTACATCATACATACATACCAGATATGCTCTAACTTTCATATAACTAAGATGTTATAGCTGGATAAAAAAGGTTGTAATGTGCTTTTGAACCATAATATATCCATTTCCTATCATTTTACTCACAGTTTTAGAAAATATAGGAATAGGCTCTTGCAGGACAGAATATATGAAGCATTAAATTAGAAACACTGAGGGGAGATACTAGCTAGAGACTGAATTGAGATATAAATTGGCAAAGTGTTTTTAAGAGTAGACCTCACCAAATACATTGGCGAAAGCAGAATCAAGATTAGAGGAAGCCCAATCTCATAATTGCCACTAAATCTAGACAATATTTTCATTTAAAAGTATCTTGATATAGTTTCAGACTTGCAGAAATATTACAAGTATAGCAAACAATTTGTGAACTCTTTGTTTTAGATTTTCAAATTTATTTTACTTTTTTCGTTTGCAGAGTTTTGTTGTTTACAGATATGTATGATCTCAGATTAGTCATATGTATATCCCCCCCATCCCATTCCTCCACTCCTCCAGGCCATCACACAGCACCCCTGAAGAATCCCCTTTTCCACAGTGCAATGATGATAACTATTTTCTTCACATATGATAGTACAGGTTTTCATGCTACTTCTTTTACACCTTTCACCCACTGTTCATTTCCCACAATGTCCATATGCCTACTGTCCATGTCTCATCATTTTTTACAATGCTTCACTATCAGTACCATCCTACTAGATTCCATATATATGTGTTAGTATATTATACTTGTGCTGCTCTTTTTGAATTACTTCACTTTTTATGACAAGTTCCAGATCCAGCCACCTGATTAGGACTGAGTCTTCTGCATTGCTTTTTACAGCTGAGTAGTATTCCATTGCGAATATGTACCAAAGCTTCTATATCCATTCATTTGTCGATAGACATCTAAGTTGCTTCCATGTTCCAGCTATTGTATAGAGAGCTACAACAAACATTGGGGTACAAGTATTTCTTACAATTTTCATGTCATCAGGGTATAAGCCTAATAGTGGGACTGCTGGGTTGTATGGTGCTTCTATTTTTAATTTTTTAAGAAATCTCCATACTGTCTTCCATAGAGGCTCTATCAATTTACATTCCCACCAGCAATGCAAGAGGGTTCCCTTTTCTCCACACCCTTTCTAGTGTTTACTGTCTGTAGATTTGTTGATGATGGCCATTCTGACGGGTGTGAGGATTATGTCATAACACCAAGTTTTAGAAAATATAGGAATAGGCTCTTGCAGGACAGAATATATGAAGCATTAAATTAGAAACACTGAGGGGAGATACTAGCTAGAGACTGAATTGAGATATAAATTGGCAAAGTGTTTTTAAGAGTAGACCTCACCAAATACATTGGCGAAAGCAGAATCAAGATTAGAGGAAGCCCAATCTCATAATTGCCACTAAATCTAGACAATATTTTCATTTAAAAGTATCTTGATATAGTTTCAGACTTGCAGAAATATTACAAGTATAGCAAACAATTTGTGAACTCTTTTTTTTAGATTTTCAAATTTATTTTACTTTTTTCGTTTGCAGAGTTTTGTTGTTTACAGATATGTATGATCTCAGATTAGTCATATGTATATCCCCCCCATCCCATTCCTCCACTCCTCCAGGCCATCACACAGCACCCCTGAAGAATCCCCTTTTCCACAGTGCAATGATGATAACTATTTTCTTCACATATGATAGTACAGGTTTTCATGCTACTTCTTTTACACCTTTCACCCACTGTTCATTTCCCACAATGTCCATATGCCTACTGTCCATGTCTCATCATTTTTTACAATGCTTCACTATCAGTACCATCCTACTAGATTCCATATATATGTGTTAGTATATTATACTTGTGCTGCTCTTTTTGAATTACTTCACTTTTATGACAAGTTCCAGATCCAGCCACCTGATTAGGACTGAGTCTTCTGCATTGCTTTTTACAGCTGAGTAGTATTCCATTGCGAATATGTACCAAAGCTTCTATATCCATTCATTTGTCGATAGACATCTAAGTTGCTTCCATGTTCCAGCTATTGTATAGAGAGCTACAACAAACATTGGGGTACAAGTATTTCTTACAATTTTCATGTCATCAGGGTATAAGCCTAATAGTGGGACTGCTGGGTTGTATGGTGCTTCTATTTTTAATTTTTTAAGAAATCTCCATACTGTCTTCCATAGAGGCTCTATCAATTTACATTCTCACCAGCAATGCAAGAGGGTTCCCTTTTCTCCACACCCTTTCTAGTGTTTACTGTCTGTAGATTTGTTGATGATGGCCATTCTGACGGGTGTGAGGTTATATCAGATTGTAGCTTTGAATTGCAATTCTCTAATAATAAGTGAGGTTGAGCATCGTTTCATGCATTTTGTGGCCACCTGTATGTCCTCTTTGGAGAGGTGTCTGGTTAGGTGTTTTTCCCATTTTTTGAATGGGTTGTTCATTTTTCTGATGTTGAGTTGTCTGAGTTAATTGTAGATTTTGAAGATTAATTCTTTTCCTGCTTCATTTGTTATGATTTTCTCCCATTCTGTGGATTGTCTGTTCAGCTTTTTTATAATTTCTTTTGCTGTACAAAAGCTTTTAAATTTCATTAGGTCCCACATGTTCATTTTTCTTTTCAGTTTCATTATTCTAATACGTGGGTCTGAGAAGATCTTGTTTTGATTAATGTCCTTGAGGGTTTTGCCTATATTCTCCTATAAGTTTTTGAAGCTTTCTCGTCTTACATTTAGGTCTTTAATCCATTTTGAGTTGATCTTTGTGTATGGTGTCAGGAAGTGTTCCAACATAATTTTTTTTCATGCAGCTGTCCAATTTTCCCAGCACCATTTGTTGAAGAGACAGTCCTTGTCCCATTTTAGATTTTCGCCTTCTTTGTCAAAAATAAGGTACCCATAGATGTGTGGGTTTAACTCTGGTTCTCTATCTTGTTCCATTGATCTGTATTTCTGTCTTTGTGCCAGTACCATACTGTCTTGATGACTGTTGTTTTGTAGTATAGTCTGAAGTTAGGGAAGTCAATCCCTCCAGCTCCATTCTTCTTCCTCAGAGTAGATATGGCTATTCGAGGTCTTTTGTGTTTCCATGTGAACTGTGTTATTCTTTGGTCTAGTTCTGTGAAGAATTTAATTGGTAGTTTGATAGGGATCACATTGAATCTATAGATGATAATTGGTAGTATGGTCATTTTCACAATATTGATTCTTCTGACCCAGGAACATAGAATATCTCTCCATCTGTTTAAAGTCTCCTTTAATTTCTCTCATGAGTGTCTTGTAATTTTCAGTGTACAGTTCTTTTGTTTCTTTGGGGACGTTTATTCCTAGATAATTTATTCTTTTGATTGCAATGGTGAAGGGATTGCATCTTTGATTTCATTTCCTGAGTTTTTAATGTTTGTGTATAAGAATGCGAGCGATTTCTGTATATTGATTTTGTATCCTACAACTTTGCTGAATTCATTGATAAGCTCTAGTACCTTTTAATAGCGTCTTTGGGTTTTCTATGTATAACAACAAGTCATTTGCAAATAGAGAGAGTTTGACTTCTTTTCCAATCTGGATTCCTTTTAGTTCTTGTTCTTCTCTTATTGCTGGTGTTAGAACTTCCAGGACTAGGCTGAATAATAGTGGTGTAGGTGGACACCCTTGTCTTGTTCCTAATCTTAGAGGGAATGCTTTTAGGTTTACACCATTCAGAATAATGTTCGCTCTGGGCTTCTCATACATGACTTTCACTTTGTTGAGATAGGATCCTCCTATGGTGATTTTTTTCAAGAGTTTTTGTCATAGATGAGTGTTGGATTTTGTGAAAGGATTTTTCTGTATTTATTGAGACTATCATGTGATTTTTGTCTCTCAATTTGTTGATATGGTATATCACATTGATTGACTTGCGGATATTGGAGAATCCTTGCATGCCTGGGATGAGACCGACTTGGCCATGATATATTGAGTTTTTGGAAGTGTTGTTGAATTCTGTTTGCTAGGATTTTGATGTTGAAATCTATCAGTGAAATTGGCCTATATTTGTCTTTTTTTGTGTTGTATTTACCTGGTTTTAATATCATTGTGATGGTGGCCTCATAGAATGTGTTTGGAACTGTTCCTTCCTGTGGAATTTTTTGGAAGAGTTTTAGAAGGACAGGCATTATCTCATCTTTAAATGTTTGATAAAATTTACCTGTGAAGCCTTCTGGCCCTGGGCTATAATTTTTGGTTAGGTTTTTGATCACAAATTCAATTTCTGAGCTTGTGATTGGGTTGTTCATATTTTTTATTTCTTCCTAGTTCAATCTTGGGAGATTAATCTTCTCTAAAAAACTGTCCATTTCTTCCAGGTTGTCCAGTTTGTTGTCATGCAGGTGTTCTTAATAGTCTTTTATAATCCTTTGGATTTATGCATTATCTGTTATAATCTCTTCTTTTCCATTCTTGATTTTGTTGATCTGGTGTTTCTCTCTTTTTTTTTTTTTTCTGATAAGTCAGGCTAGTGGTTTGTCAATTTTATCCACCTTTTCAAAGAACCAGCTTTTTGTTTTATTTATCTTTACTGCTGTTTCTTTCATTTCTTTTTCGTTTATTTTTGCTTTGATCTTTATGATTTCTCTTCTTCTGCTAACTTTGGTTTATTTCTGTTCTTCTCCAGTTATATTAAGTGTAGGGTTAGGTCATCTGTTTGATATTTTTATTGCTTCTTGAGGTAGGACTGTATTGTTATAAACTTCCCTCTTAGAACTGCTTTTGCGGTATCCCATATGTTTTGCACTGTCATGTGTTCATTGTCATTTTCTTCTAGAAATTGTTTTATTTCTCCTTTGATTTGCTTCGTCATGTTTGTTTTTTAGGTATGTGTTATTTAATCTCCATGTGTTTGTGTTTTTAGCAGTTGTTTTCGTGTAGTTGATCTCTAGGCTCATTGCATTGTGCTCAGATAAGATGGTTGATATATTTTTAATTTTCTTGAATTTGCTGAGGTTTGATTTGTGGCCCAAGATGTGGTCTATCCTGGAGAATATTCCTTGAGCACTTGAGAAGAAAGTATATTCTTCTGCTTTTGGAAGCAATAAAGTTTTCCCTGAGGTCCATCTCTTCTAGTGTGGCATTTAAGGCTTGTGTTTCTTTATTAATTTTCTGTTTTGATGATCTGTCCATTGGTGTGAGAGAAGTATTAAAGTCTCCTATTATTATTGTGCTACTGTCAATTTCTACTCTTATGTCTGAAAGTGTTTGTCTTATGCATTGGGGTGCACCTGTGCATAGATATTCATGATTGTTATGATTTCCTCTTCGATCGATCCTTTGATCATTATGTACTGTCCTGTCTTGTCTCTGATAACCCTCTTCATTTTAAAGTCTATTGTTTCTGATATGAGGACTGTTACTCCAGCTTTCTTTTGATTTCCATTTGCATGGAGTATTTTTTCCATCGTCTCACTTTTAGTCTATGTGTGTCTCTGGGTCTGAAGTGAGTTTCTGTAGGCAGCATATGTATGGGTTTGTTTTTGAATCCATTCAGCCAGTCTGTGTCTTTTGGTTGGGGCACACAGTCCTTTTACATTCAAAATAATTATTGATACAGATGATCCTATTGTCATCATTTTAGATTTAAAGATGGCTTTGTTTTGTCGATCTTCTTCTCTTATACTTGTTGTCTATATAAGTTCTTTTAACACTTGTTTTAAGGCTGGTTTGGTGTGACTAAATTCTTTTATTTTTTGCTTATCTGTAACATTTTTGATTTCTCCATCAATTTTGAATGAGATCCTTGGAAGTTAGAGTATTCTAGGTTGCAGATTACTATGTTTCAGCACTTTAAATGGGTCTTACCATTCCCTTCTGGCCTGCAGAGTTTCTGTTGAAACATCAGCTGATAAACATATGGCCTTTCTCATTGTATGTCACTATTTGCTTCGTCATGTTTGTTTTTTAGGTATGTGTTATTTAATCTCCATGTGTTTGTGTTTTTAGCAGTTGTTTTCGTGTAGTTGATCTCTAGGCTCATTGCATTGTGCTCAGATAAGATGGTTGATATATTTTTAATTTTCTTGAATTTGCTGAGGTTTGATTTGTGGCCCAAGATGTGGTCTATCCTGGAGAATATTCCTTGAGCACTTGAGAAGAAAGTATATTCTTCTGCTTTTGGAAGCAATAAAGTTTTCCCCTGAGGTCCATCTCTTCTAGTGTGGCATTTAAGGCTTGTGTTTCTTTATTAATTTTCTGTTTTGATGATCTGTCCATTGGTGTGAGAGAAGTATTAAAGTCTCCTATTATTATTGTGCTACTGTCAATTTCTACTCTTATGTCTGAAAGTGTTTGTCTTATGCATTGGGGTGCACCTGTGCATAGATATTCATGATTGTTATGATTTCCTCTTCGATCGATCCTTTGATCATTATGTACTGTCCTGTCTTGTCTCTGATAACCCTCTTCATTTTAAAGTCTATTGTTTCTGATATGAGGACTGTTACTCCAGCTTTCTTTTGATTTCCATTTGCATGGAGTATTTTTTCCATCGTCTCACTTTTAGTCTATGTGTGTCTCTGGGTCTGAAGTGAGTTTCTGTAGGCAGCATATGTATGGGTTTGTTTTTGAATCCATTCAGCCAGTCTGTGTCTTTTGGTTGGGGCACACAGTCCTTTTACATTCAAAATAATTATTGATACAGATGATCCTATTGTCATCATTTTAGATTTAAAGATGGCTTTGTTTTGTCGATCTTCTTCTCTTATACTTGTTGTCTATATAAGTTCTTTTAACACTTGTTTTAAGGCTGGTTTGGTGTGACTAAATTCTTTTATTTTTTGCTTATCTGTAACATTTTTGATTTCTCCATCAATTTTGAATGAGATCCTTGGAAGTTAGAGTATTCTAGGTTGCAGATTACTATGTTTCAGCACTTTAAATGGGTCTTACCATTCCCTTCTGGCCTGCAGAGTTTCTGTTGAAACATCAGCTGATAAACATATGGCCTTTCTCATTGTATGTCACTAGTTGCTCTTCCTTGCTGCTTTGAGAGTTCTATATTTGTGTTTAATTTGTGTTAGTTTCACTAATATGTGTCTTGGTGTGTTTCTTCTCGGGCTTATTCTGTATGGTACTCTTTGTGCTTCTTGGATTTGATTGACTATTTCTTTTCCCATGTTGGGGAAAGTTTCAACTATAATCTCTTCAAAAAATTTCTCCTATCCTTTCTTCTTTTCTTCTTCTTCTGGATCCCTTATAATTCAAGTATTGGTGCATTTGATATTATCCCAGAGGTCTCTGAGGCTATCCTCTACTCTTTTCATTCTTTGAACTTGATTCTGTTTTTCAGCAGTTACTTCCACCATTCTGTTTTCCAGCTCCCTTATCCAGTCTTCTGTATCAGATACTCCACTCTTGATTCCATCTACGGTGTTTTTAGGTTCAGCAGTTGAGCTGTTTGTCTCTGTTTGGTGCTTTTTAACTTTTTGTGTTTCTTTATTCAGTGTGTTCGTTGCTTCTTGCAAGTTCTCTAATATTCTGTTTTCAGTGTTTTGGATCATCTTTACTAACATTCTTCTGAATTCGCTTTAAGAAAGTTTGTCTAGTTCCTCTTTGTTTATTTGACCTTTTGTGTTTGTAGATTGTTTCTTCACTTGTGTGATATTTCTCTGCCGTTTCATTGTTGTTATTAATTTTTTAACTATGCTTGGGTTTTCCTTTTCCTAGACTTTAAGTTACGTCTGTCAGTATTTGTATTTTGGATGAGGCATCTTATTATGTGTGATGCTGTTGCTTGTTTGATGTCAGGACTTGCATACAAGTGCTTACCGTTGTTGGAGTTCTTGCTGTTTAATGCTCTCTAGTGTTAGGTGTTCTCTGGTATTGTAGAGTTTTGGAGTCAGTGCTCCCTCCCTAAAGCCCCTGGGCTTGTTGTTTGACCAGGGAATGAAGATTTCACAGCTGGTTTGTTATGGCATTAAGTGATACTAAGACATACATATGCAAATGAGAAACAGAAGGAATACCTTTATCAAATGGCAATTAAAATATCATGCAAATACTATCTAGTGTACTGAATTATACACACAAACTCGTATTGCCATAAGATAACCCAAACATTCCAACCAAAAATACAGTACAATATGTTAGCATGGCGAATAGAGAAAACCAAGAATAATATCCACCAATTAATAATCAAACTAACAAGGGCAAAAATTGAAGAATAATGCTAGAGCGGGGTCCCAGTTGAGGATGAGGCAATGAGGACAGAACAGACTAAGAAATATGGTGGGGAAAGGGAAAAATAGAAAGGGAGAATAGAAGAGAAATGTAGAATAATACTGCAAAGTTTAGTGCTGTAGGCAAAGAGCATCAGAGAAAGCAAAGAAATAGTTGTAGAGGAATCAGTAATGCATGAAAAAATTAAAAAATTAAAACAGAGATAAGTATATAGAAAAATATTGGAAAACAAAGCACAAACAGTAAAAACAAACAAAGACCCCACAGAACTATAAAAGGTCAATGGTTGAACCAGAAGTTTATACCAAAATAAAATGTATGGTTTAAAAGAAAAAAAAAAAAAAATATATATATATATATATATATGTAAACTTGAATATATTCAGTCTTACTGATAAGATTAGTAGTTGCAAAAGAGTTCAATGGAGGAAACAAACAAACAAAAATGGGGGGCTGTGGGGGTTTCAAACAAAGGGGAAAAGCCTAGAAAAAAAGAAAAGAAGAAAAGCAATAAATAATAATAATAATAATAAATCTGCAGTAAGTCCAGCTCCAGGCAAAACATGAAAATAGTGAATGTTTATGTTCTTCTGTATCTTGCTGCCTTTTCAGGAATTCTCAGTCTTTTTCTTGCCTTTGGCAGTGGTTGAATTTGAATACCTCTTTTACTGCTTATTTCCACCTATTCCAGAACTAAAAGGCTCGTCCAGGCTGGCCCTGGGAGTTTCTTAATCCTTAATCCAAATCCTTTTTTTGCTGGGGAGCTAAATTCCCTCCTGTAGTTTGACCAGCAGCCAAACTACAGTAGAGCTAATGGCTTCTCTTTCACAAAGGATTTATTCCATGTCTAAATTTGACCAGGGAATGAGACACAGCTGGTTTGTTATGGCATTAAGTGATACTAAGACATACATATGCAAATGAGAAACAGAAGGAATACCTTTATCAAATGGCAATTAAAATATCATGCAAATACTATCTAGTGTACTGAATTATACACACAAACTCGTATTGCCATAAGATAACCCAAACATTCCAACCAAAAATACAGTACAATATGTTAGCATGGCGAATAGAGAAAACCAAGAATAATATCCACCAATTAATAATCAAACTAACAAGGGCAAAAATTGAAGAATAATGCTAGAGCGGGGTCCCAGTTGAGGATGAGGCAATGAGGACAGAACAGACTAAGAAATATGGTGGGGAAAGGGAAAAATAGAAAGGGAGAATAGAAGAGAAATGTAGAATAATACTGCAAAGTTTAGTGCTGTAGGCAAAGAGCATCAGAGAAAGCAAAGAAATAGTTGTAGAGGAATCAGTAATGCATGAAAAAATTAAAAAATTAAAACAGAGATAAGTATATAGAAAAATATTGGAAAACAAAGCACAAACAGTAAAAACAAACAAAGACCCCACAGAACTATAAAAGGTCAATGGTTGAACCAGAAGTTTATACCAAAATAAAATGTATGGTTTAAAAGAAAAAAAAAAAAAAATATATATATATATATATATATGTAAACTTGAATATATTCAGTCTTACTGATAAGATTAGTAGTTGCAAAAGAGTTCAATGGAGGAAACAAACAAACAAAAATGGGGGGCTGTGGGGGTTTCAAACAAAGGGGAAAAGCCTAGAAAAAAAGAAAAGAAGAAAAGCAATAAATAATAATAATAATAATAAATCTGCAGTAAGTCCAGCTCCAGGCAAAACATGAAAATAGTGAATGTTTATGTTCTTCTGTATCTTGCTGCCTTTTCAGGAATTCTCAGTCTTTTTCTTGCCTTTGGCAGTGGTTGAATTTGAATACCTCTTTTACTGCTTATTTCCACCTATTCCAGAACTAAAAGGCTCGTCCAGGCTGGCCCTGGGAGTTTCTTAATCCTTAATCCAAATCCTTTTTTTGCTGGGGGGAGCTAAATTCCCTCCCTGTAGTTTGACCAGCAGCCAAACTACAGTAGAGCTAATGGCTTCTCTTTCACAAAGGATTTATTCCCACATGCTCTATGAGAAGAACTTCTGCAGAGACTCCCACCCTGCTGCAGGCCACTGTTGACCCACGCCACCGCGGGAGACATCAGATTACTCAGAGGTGAGTCTGGTTCAGTCTCATGCAGGATCACTGTTCCCCTCTCCCGGATCTCAGTGTGCACAGTTTCCAGTCCTACTCAGCGGCTCTATGATTGGGTCAATGGTAACCTCCTTCCAAGGGAATTGAGTGCCGTCTTTCTGAAGACTGCTCAAGGGCACGTCTAGCTCAAGGGGGCACTTGGATCCTCTAAAATAGGTCTGACTCGGTCCCTTGTGGACATCACTTCTCCTTTCCTGGGTCTTGATTTGCAACAGGCTTTGAGTATTTGGCCCACCCAGCCTCTCTGGTGGGTATGAGGTTTGACTTTTAAAAGCATGATTGTGCCCCTCCTACTGTCTTGTTGCAGCTTCTCCTTTGCTCTTCAGTGTGAGGTATCTTTTTTGTGACCGGATCCAACCTCCTCCTGTCAATGGTTTTTCAGGAACTTGTTGCAATTCAGGCGATTTTGCAGCAAAGATGTGTGCATGTCCTTCTACACCACCATTTTAGCTCTTGTGAAATCTTTTATCTGGATTTCTCTAAATGTTTTTCTTTCATTATATTTGCCACCCCATATGTTTCTCATGTTTTCTTCTGAATCATTTAATCGTTATAGACATAACACAGGATGCCAGTTTACTCCTAAAATTTTTAGTTCATATTCTCTTAAAACATAAATTACCTGAATTATTCACAGAGCAAGCATCAAAATTGGAAAAAAAAAAAAATTAACAATATACTTGCATGTGCTATCTGATTTCATCATTTATCCTAATAACTTCTTTTATGGTCATGTCACCTAAGTTGCTGTATTCTAGAGCAGTTACTGAGTAAATCTTTATGTTTCATAACTGGAATGTTTAACAGACAAAACAGTTATTTTACAGAATAGCTGTTAATTTTTGCTTCTCTGATATTTTCTTATGAATAATTCAGGTTATGCACATTGGCTGTGAAAACACAAATATGAGCCTTTTTCTCAGTTCTTCCCATCAGGAGGCACATGCTGCTACTTGTCAGAGTTGACAGTGCTTACTTTGTTCAATTGGTTAAAGTGAGTATCTGCCAGTTTTCTCCACGGTAAAGTTAGTATTTTGTTCTTTGTAATTAATGTATAAGTCCTGATGAGAAAGTCTGAGACTATGGAAGTATAGTGTGTGTACGTGTGCACACTCAATTGTATCCAACTTTTTGTGACCCCATGGACTATATCCCATCACGCATGCCCATGGAAGATAGTCAATAAATACTGGAGTGGATTTCTATTTCATTCTCCAATGTAAGTATCATATTAGTCCATAAACTTTCACTCACCACTTATAGTATCCATTACAGTTTGTTGCTTGAAATAATTATTACTATGATGCTTTTTGTGTTGCTTTTCTAAATTTCTCATTTCTCCTATATTTATACTTGATCTTTAGAAGAATAGCTTTCTCCTTCTCTTTCTCTCACCATATATACACATATACATTGTTGTTGTTGTTTAGTTGCTCAGTCATGCTCAACTCTCTTGTGACTCCACAGACAGTAGCACACCAGACTTCTCTGTCCATGGGTTTTCCCAGTCAAGAATACTGGGATGGGTTGCTATTCCTTTTTTCCAAGGGATCTTCCCAACCCAGGGATTGAACACAAGTCTCCTGCATTGACAGGCAGATTCCTTACCACTAAGCCCCCTGAGAAATGCACACATATGCATAGGTACACATAAACACATGCACACACACACATATATGCATATTTTTAGATATATAAAGATATATACATACACATACATATTCCCACACACTGTTTGTATATTTAAAATATCCCCATAATTATTTGAGTGCTTTTGTACATCCTAAGTGAAGCCCTAAAATCAGTTGCTTGTCTGAAGAGCCCTGATTTCTTTTACTTGTTATTGGTTTGAAAAATCATGATCAGTAGGTTAGGTGTGTTCATTGCACATGCAGATTTTATCTAATTCATTTTAGTTGTTTCAGAACAGAGAACTTTGAGATACACACACCCATACAGATGGTTTTTTATCTACTTTTATCTCTTGTTCTCTATATGTAGTAAAGTTCTTGTGTTCAAAGTGACATCTCAGTTTCATTCAAAACCTCTAACAAGATATTTCTACTACTGTTAACACTGTATTAGTCAGTGAAATTTGGAAATAGTTAGAAATCAAAGGTATACAAATCAGGGAAAAATAAAGCCATATCTCTTGACAGATACTGTGCTTGGAAACACTAGAGAATCAATGATAAACCTAACACAAATAATATAACTCAGTAATGTATCAAATTTAAAAAAAAGTATATAATGTAAACACATACAAAATAATAACTTTCATATATAGAAATAACAATCATCTAGAGGATATAGTATGGTTTTCCCTGTTCCAGTGAAAATAACAACAAATAGAGTTTAAGAAAATTTTTCAAAATCCTTATTGCTTAAGGATTAATTTTCTCTTTCATCCAAGGAGCACTTAATAAAAAGTTACTGAAATTCTAGTATGAATGGATTTTTAAATTTCATTAATAATATCTCATTATTGTGTCTACATTTTTTAGGTTCAGGATTTAATAATGTTTGGGGAAATAAAAGCAGTTACCTTTTTTAATTATCCTGAAAAATCTGATCCTTTCTTTCTTGATTCCTAGGAGAATAAGTTATTTGACTCTATCTAACATTGAGTTAAGTTCCATCACTCAGTCATGCCCAACTTTTGTAAACCCATGGAGTGCAGAAAGCCAGGTTTCCCTGTCCTTTACTCCTTCAGCTTTTTATTTTTCGCAGTATCACGGACGTTTACAATTAGTCATATTTTCACATCAGTTGGACAAAGTCGTGGAACCTCAGCATCAGCATTGGTCTTTCCAAGGAACATTCAGGCTGGAGGTTATTTAAGATTGACTGATTTGATCTTTTTGCAGTCTGAGGGACTCTCAAGAGTCTTCTCCCACATCATAGCTTGAAGGCATCAATTCTTCGATGTTCAGCCTTCTTTACAGTCCAACACTCACATCCAAACATGAATATTGGGAAAACTTTAGCTTTGACTATATGGACTTTCACTAGCAATGTGATGTCTCTGCTTTTTAATATGCTGTCCGGGTTTGTCAAGGCTTTTTGTTCAAAGTGACATCTCAGTTTCATTCAAAACCTCTAACAAGATATTTCTACTACTGTTAACACTGTATTAGTCAGTGAAATTTGGAAATAGTTAGAAATCAAAGGTATACAAATCAGGGAAAAATAAAGCCATATCTCTTGACAGATACTGTGCTTGGAAACACTAGAGAATCAATGATAAACCTAACACAAATAATATAACTCAGTAATGTATCAAATTTAAAAAGTATATAATGTAAACACATACAAAATAATAACTTTCATATATAGAAATAACAATCATCTAGAGGATATAGTATGGTTTTCCCTGTTCCAGTGAAAATAACAACAAATAGAGTTTAAGAAAATTTTTCAAAATCCTTATTGCTTAAGGATTAATTTTCTCTTTCATCCAAGGAGCACTTAATAAAAAGTTACTGAAATTCTAGTATGAATGGATTTTTAAATTTCATTAATAATATCTCATTATTGTGTCTACATTTTTTAGGTTCAGGATTTAATAATGTTTGGGGAAATAAAAGCAGTTACCTTTTTTAATTATCCTGAAAAATCTGATCCTTTCTTTCTTGATTCCTAGGAGAATAAGTTATTTGACTCTATCTAACATTGAGTTAAGTTCCATCACTCAGTCATGCCCAACTTTTGTAAACCCATGGAGTGCAGAAAGCCAGGTTTCCTGTCCTTTACTCCTTCAGCTTTTTATTTTTCGCAGTATCACGGACGTTTACAATTAGTCATATTTTCACATCAGTTGGACAAAGTCGTGGAACCTCAGCATCAGCATTGGTCTTTCCAAGGAACATTCAGGCTGGAGGTTATTTAAGATTGACTGATTTGATCTTTTTGCAGTCTGAGGGACTCTCAAGAGTCTTCTCCCACATCATAGCTTGAAGGCATCAATTCTTCGATGTTCAGCCTTCTTTACAGTCCAACACTCACATCCAAACATGAATATTGGGAAAACTTTAGCTTTGACTATATGGACTTTCACTAGCAATGTGATGTCTCTGCTTTTTAATATGCTGTCCAGGTGTGTCAAGGCTTTTTGTTCAAAGAGAAAATGTGTTTTAATTTCATGGCTACAGTTATATACACCTGCAGTGATTTTGGAGCCTACGAAAAAAAAGTTTGCCACTGTTACCCTTGTCTTCCCTTCTATTTGTTGTGAAGTGATAGGACCACATGTCATTATCTTTGTTTTTTGAAAGCTGAGTTTTAAGCCAGCTTGCTTACTTTCCTCTTTCACCTTCATCAAGAGGCTTTTTAGTTCCTCTTCACTTTCTGTTATAGGATGGTGTTATCTGCACACTTGAGGTTATTGATATTTCATTGATCCATATCTGGTTCTAACTATTGCTTCTTGTCCAGCATATAGGTTTCATAGGAGGCAGGTAAGGTGGTCTGGTATTCCTATCTCTTTAAGAATTTTCCACAGTTTGTTGTGATCCACACAGTCAAAGGCTTTAGCGTAGTCAATGAAGCAGAATTAGATTTTTTCTTTCTAGAATTCTCTTGCTTTTTCTATGACCTTATATATTTTGGCAATGTGATTTCTTGTTCCTTTGCCTTTTTTTAAAATCATGCTTTCACATATGGAAGTTCTCAGTTTGTGTTCTGTTGAAGCCTAACCTGGAGGATTTTGAACATTACTTTGTTAGCATGCAAAATGATTGCAATGGTGCTGTAGTTTGAACATTCTTTGGCCTTTCCATCCTTTGGGACTGGAATGAAATTAATTGTTGCCAGTTCTATCAGCACTGCTGGGATTTCCAAATTTGCTGGCATGTTGAGTGTACCACTTTAACAGCAACATCTTTTACTATTTGAAATAACTCAGCTGGAATCCCATCACCACTGCCAGCTTTGTTCATAGCAATGCTTCTTTTAGGGCCCACTTGATTTCACACTCTAGGATGTCTGACTCTAGGCGAGATTTCACACCATGTGGCTATATGATTCATTAAGATTTTTATCTTTTATTTTTTATGGCCATAGGTATACATATGTTCCCTTCTTCTTGAACTCCCCTCCTATCTCTCTCCTCATCCCACCGCTCCAGTTTGTGACAAAGCTATGCTTCAAGTTCCCTGAGTTTTACAGCAAAGTCAGAAAGTGAAGAATAATTAGTGCTTGCTAACACGTATACATGAAATCTAGAAAATGCTACTGATTAATTTATTTGCAGGGCATAATGAAGAGACATAGAGAACATACTTATGGACATTGGAAGAGAGGAAGAGGAAGGAAAGGGTGAGATGTATGGAAAGAGTAACATGGAAACTTATATTACTATATATAAAATAGATAAACAATGGGAATTTACTGTAAGATCTTTTGTTGTATAGTACTTTTGTGTATTCTCGCTACCTCTTTTTACTCTCTTTTCTTCTGTTAGGTCCATACAGTGTTCTGTGCCCACTTTTGCACTAAACCTTGCCTTGATAGCTCTAGTTTTCTTGATGAGATCTCTAATCTTTTACATTCTATTATTTTCCTCTACAAGCGTGAGTTGTTCATTTAAGAATGCTTTCTTATCTCTCTTTGTTATCTATCTTATCTCTCTTAGTATGGAACTCTGCATTCACATGGTTATTTCCTTTTCTCCTTTGTCTTCTGCATCTCTTCTTTTCTCAGCTATTTGTAAGGTCTCCTCAGACAAACATTTTGCCATTTGTATTTCTTTTTCTTGGGGATGGCTTTGATCACTGCCTCCTGTACTGTGTCGTAGGTTCCATCCACAGTTCTTTGGGCACTCTGTGTATCATATCTAATTTCTTGAATCTATTTGTGACTTCCATTGTATAGTAGTAAGGGATTTGTCTTAGGTCATACCTGAATGTTTAATTTGTTTTGGCCAGTTCTATCAGCACTGCTGGGATTTCCAAATTTGCTGGCATGTTGAGTGTACCACTTTAACAGCAACATCTTTTACTATTTGAAATAACTCAGCTGGAATCCCATCACCACTGCCAGCTTTGTTCATAGCAATGCTTCTTTTAGGGCCCACTTGATTTCACACTCTAGGATGTCTGACTCTAGGCGAGATTTCACACCATGTGGCTATATGATTCATTAAGATTTTTATCTTTTATTTTTTATGGCCATAGGTATACATATGTTCCCTTCTTCTTGAACTCCCCTCCTATCTCTCTCCTCATCCCACCGCTCCAGTTTGTGACAAAGCTATGCTTCAAGTTCCCTGAGTTTTACAGCAAAGTCAGAAAGTGAAGAATAATTAGTGCTTGCTAACACGTATACATGAAATCTAGAAAATGCTACTGATTAATTTATTTGCAGGGCATAATGAAGAGACATAGAGAACATACTTATGGACATTGGAAGAGAGGAAGAGGAAGGAAAGGGTGAGATGTATGGAAAGAGTAACATGGAAACTTATATTACTATATATAAAATAGATAAACAATGGGAATTTACTGTAAGATCTTTTGTTGTATAGTACTTTTGTGTATTCTCGCTACCTCTTTTTACTCTCTTTTCTTCTGTTAGGTCCATACAGTGTTCTGTGCCCACTTTTGCACTAAACCTTGCCTTGATAGCTCTAGTTTTCTTGATGAGATCTCTAATCTTTTACATTCTATTATTTTCCTCTACAAGCGTGAGTTGTTCATTTAAGAATGCTTTCTTATCTCTCTTTGTTATCTATCTTATCTCTCTTAGTATGGAACTCTGCATTCACATGGTTATTTCCTTTTCTCCTTTGTCTTCTGCATCTCTTCTTTTCTCAGCTATTTGTAAGGTCTCCTCAGACAAACATTTTGCCATTTGTATTTCTTTTTCTTGGGGATGGCTTTGATCACTGCCTCCTGTACTGTGTCGTAGGTTCCATCCACAGTTCTTTGGGCACTCTGTGTATCATATCTAATTTCTTGAATCTATTTGTGACTTCCATTGTATAGTAGTAAGGGATTTGTCTTAGGTCATACCTGAATGGACTAGCAATTTACCCTACTTTTTTCAATTTAAGTCTGAATATTGTCATAAGGAGTACATGATCTGAGTCAAGTCAGCTCCCACTCTTGTTTTTGCTGACTGTATAGAGCTTCTCCAACTTTGGCTGAAAAGAGTATAATCTGTTTTCAGAATCAACAATCTGGTGATGTCCATGTGTAGAATTTGTTCTTGTGTTGTTTGAAACAGATGTCTATTATAATCAGTGTGTTCTCTTAGCAAAAATCTGTTAGCTTTTGCTCTGTTTCATTTTGTACTCCAAGGCCAAACTTGCCAGTTACTCCATGTATCTCTTCACTCCTTACTTTTGCATTACAGTCCCTTAATGAAAATGACATTTTTGTGATGTCAGTTATAGAAGATCTTGTAGGTCTTCATAAAATCATTAAATTTCACCTTCTTAATCATTAGTTGTTGTGGCATAGGCTTAGATTAGTGTGATATTGAATGATTTACCTTAGAAATGAATTGAGATCATTCTGTTGTTTTTGAGACTATATGTCAATATTGCATTTTGGACTATTTTGTTAATTATTTGGGCTGTTCTATTTCTTCTAAGGGCTTATTGTCCACAGTAGTGAACATGATGTTCATCTGAATCCAATATACCTATTCATGTCCATTTTGGTTTGCTGATTTCTAAAATGGCAGTGTTCACTCTTTCCATCTCCTGTTTGACTACTTCCAATTTACCTTGAATCATGGAACTAACATTTCAGGTTCTTATGCAATATTGTTCTTTATAGCATCAGACTTTACTTTCACCTCCAGATATATCCACAGTTAGGTGTTGTTTCTGCTTTGACTCAGCCTTTTCACTCCATCCTGAGCTATTTCTCCACTCTTCTCCAGTAGCATATTGGTCACATGTTAACCTGGGGAGTTCATCTTTTAGTGTCATGTAGTTTTGCCTTTTTATACTGTTCATGGAATTCTCAAAGCAAGAATGCTTAAGTGGTTTGCCATTCTCTTCTTCAGTGAGTCATATTTTGTCAGAACTCCCCACCATGAACTCCACAACTTGGTTGGCCCCACACAGCATAGCTCATTAGGTGCCTGTGAATTTGGAATAAATTTCATCCAGGTGCACAGAGTTCTTCATGAAAATAAGATGTGCCACTCTTCAAAAAGGATGATACTGATATATTACTCCCTGTTGCTTTACAGACGTAATAATTTTCTTTCAAATTCATAAATTATTTGGTTTAATATTCGTTTCTCAATTCTTGCTTTCACCAAACATTAAATTAATATATTGACAAATAATATATAAAATGAAATGGATTAAAACATATTGATAGATGATAATGCATAAGCCTTGAAAAAATGAAAATTATTTAGTTTCAAATTTGAAGAAGATCATATGAACCACTGTATAGTCATTATATATTTTCGTATGACTGGGACATGACTCTTTGAATGACTGCTATTTTTTTCTCTTGCATTTTGTGATGTCAGTTATAGAAGATCTTGTAGGTCTTCATAAAATCATTAAATTTCACCTTCTTAATCATTAGTTGTTGTGGCATAGGCTTAGATTAGTGTGATATTGAATGATTTACCTTAGAAATGAATTGAGATCATTCTGTTGTTTTTGAGACTATATGTCAATATTGCATTTTGGACTATTTTGTTAATTATTTGGGCTGTTCTATTTCTTCTAAGGGCTTATTGTCCACAGTAGTGAACATGATGTTCATCTGAATCCAATATACCTATTCATGTCCATTTTGGTTTGCTGATTTCTAAAATGGCAGTGTTCACTCTTTCCATCTCCTGTTTGACTACTTCCAATTTACCTTGAATCATGGAACTAACATTTCAGGTTCTTATGCAATATTGTTCTTTATAGCATCAGACTTTACTTTCACCTCCAGATATATCCACAGTTAGGTGTTGTTTCTGCTTTGACTCAGCCTTTTCACTCCATCCTGAGCTATTTCTCCACTCTTCTCCAGTAGCATATTGGTCACATGTTAACCTGGGGAGTTCATCTTTTAGTGTCATGTAGTTTTGCCTTTTTATACTGTTCATGGAATTCTCAAAGCAAGAATGCTTAAGTGGTTTGCCATTCTCTTCTTCAGTGAGTCATATTTTGTCAGAACTCCCCACCATGAACTCCACAACTTGGTTGGCCCCACACAGCATAGCTCATTAGGTGCCTGTGAATTTGGAATAAATTTCATCCAGGTGCACAGAGTTCTTCATGAAAATAAGATGTGCCACTCTTCAAAAAGGATGATACTGATATATTACTCCCTGTTGCTTTACAGACGTAATAATTTTCTTTCAAATTCATAAATTATTTGGTTTAATATTCGTTTCTCAATTCTTGCTTTCACCAAACATTAAATTAATATATTGACAAATAATATATAAAATGAAATGGATTAAAACATATTGATAGATGATAATGCATAAGCCTTGAAAAAATGAAAATTATTTAGTTTCAAATTTGAAGAAGATCATATGAACCACTGTATAGTCATTATATATTTTCGTATGACTGGGACATGACTCTTTGAATGACTGCTATATTTGCTATTCTCTTCTGTAGAAAAGAACAATTATTGTGTTATCTCAAATAGAGTAGACACAAGGATTTACCCGAAAGAATACCTGTTGGTTTTCCAAAAGTTAAAATAAATGGCTTTTTTTTTTCTTTTTTTTTCCAGGGAAAATCCTTAATGGATTGTTGCTGCCTAACCAGTTTGAAGATCTTTCTAGGGGTATCTGCATATGTGAGGACATGAAGAAAAAGGCACATAGTATATAAGAATAAACAGAGGCAGAGTTCCATTGGGACCTTCAGTGGATGAGGTCAAGAGTAGGAACAATCAGTCCTGGATACTGAAAGAACACTGAGTTCACAGAGTCTCCAGACCTGCTGAAGATATATTCTATTAATATTCTACATATTCTATGAATTTAGCAATTATTTTAATGATTGCTTTTAAAAATTATATGAGAGGGGGGGCCAACATGGTGGAGGAATGAGGGGAAGATTTCACCAGCTCTCCAACAGAATCACCAGAACTAATCAAGAAATGAAACACCAGCAACAATCCAGCCACTAGACGACAGAACTCCTTAGTCTGCGAGAGTCAAAGAGTGAACAGCCAGAACTTTCCCAGAGCTCTTGTTCTGAGAACCCTCTATCCCAACCTCCATGCAGGACCAACAGAAAGCACGCTAGGAAGTGCTCTAGAAGAGAGCCTGAGAAAAGCATCAGTGGGAGAGAAGGCAGCACTCAGAGCGAAAATTCTGAAAAGTTGCCGGATCGCTGGCAGAATTAAGACACTGCGAAGATAAGATACTTCGAGTGGGGGTGTGCGGAACGCAGCCGTGAAGTCCCCCACGGAGTGCTGCCTAGAGACTTGGATAGAGACCGACAGGAAGTGCCCAGTGAGAAAATCCTGCCGTATTGCCAGGCAAAAATCATGACTTTCCGCCAGGCGAAAATCACGCTCTGCCGCCGGGCGCCAGGTAGATTCAAACACTCCTAGTGGTGGGGCTTTCTGAATGGCAGGGGGAAGTTGTCCATGGGTTGTTGACCATGCACTGGGCTCGAGCCGGACAGGAAAGCTCATACCTGTGTTTGGAACTTGGTCGCATAACCGGCAGTGTGCGCACCAGCGTCCTAAGGAGCCTGTGCAGCCCCAGAGTTGCAGATGCAGCAGAGGAAGCCAGGAGAAGAGCAGGGATTAGAGGCTATGAACGGGCGCGCAGTGGACCCAGGTGTTCCCCTCCAGCAAGGGACTGCGCCAGCTGCGGCCCCCTGCACAACGGACTGGGATCAGCCTGCCTCACCAGCCAGCACCTGAGCTCACAGAAAAGCCTTTGTTTGCTAAAAACAGAAACAGAAACTATAGAAACGGGTGATGCATCGGAGAGGCTATGTCATCAAGACAACACTATCAAGAGCAGATTGGTTTCCACCAGGCAGATGAGAAGATAAAAACCAGGGACAGTATTTAGCTTTTTTGTTTGTTTGTTTATTTGTTGTGGACAGTTTTGTTTATTCGATTGATTGGTCTGGTCTTTTTTTTTTTTTTTTTTTCGTTTTTGGTGTCTTCTTGTTAATTTTTTCTCCCTTTTTAATTTTTAATTTTTTTATTTTTAATTTTAATTTTTTTAATTTTAATTTTTTGAAACTTTTAATTTTCTTTTCTCTTTGCCACTGGTTTCTCGCTCTACGTTCTAAATGTAAAATCTTCTCCTATCTACTACTATCCTCTATATAAATATTTTCTATCGTCCTCCCTCCACTATTCTCTTTCAGCTGCACTAAACAATACAACACACTAATCTTTGCTACCTAACTCTATAAAATCCTTCCAAGATGAATCTATTCCTTCTTATTACCCATACACTCTCCTCCTCCAAAAGTTGCCGGATCGCTGGCAGAATTAAGACACTGCGAAGATAAGATACTTGAGTGGGTGTGCGGAACGCAGCCGTGAAGTCCCCCACGGAGTGCTGCCTAGAGACTTGGATAGAGACCGACAGGAAGTGCCCAGTGAGAAAATCCTGCCGTATTGCCAGGCAAAAATCATGACTTTCCGCCAGGCGAAAATCACGCTCTGCCGCCGGGCGCCAGGTAGATTCAAACACTCCTAGTGGTGGGGCTTTCTGAATGGCAGGGGGAAGTTGTCCATGGGTTGTTGACCATGCACTGGGCTCGAGCCGGACAGGAAAGCTCATACCTGTGTTTGGAACTTGGTCGCATAACCGGCAGTGTGCGCACCAGCGTCCTAAGGAGCCTGTGCAGCCCCAGAGTTGCAGATGCAGCAGAGGAAGCCAGGAGAAGAGCAGGGATTAGAGGCTATGAACGGGCGCGCAGTGGACCCAGGTGTTCCCCTCCAGCAAGGGACTGCGCCAGCTGCGGCCCCCTGCACAACGGACTGGGATCAGCCTGCCTCACCAGCCAGCACCTGAGCTCACAGAAAAGCCTTTGTTTGCTAAAAACAGAAACAGAAACTATAGAAACGGGTGATGCATCGGAGAGGCTATGTCATCAAGACAACACTATCAAGAGCAGATTGGTTTCCACCAGGCAGATGAGAAGATAAAAACCAGGGACAGTATTTAGCTTTTTTGTTTGTTTGTTTATTTGTTGTGGACAGTTTTGTTTATTCGATTGATTGGTCTGGTCTTTTTTTTTTTTTTTTTTTCGTTTTTGGTGTCTTCTTGTTAATTTTTTCTCCCTTTTTAATTTTTAATTTTTTTATTTTTAATTTTAATTTTTTTAATTTTAATTTTTTGAAACTTTTAATTTTCTTTTCTCTTTGCCACTGGTTTCTCGCTCTACGTTCTAAATGTAAAATCTTCTCCTATCTACTACTATCCTCTATATAAATATTTTCTATCGTCCTCCCTCCACTATTCTCTTTCAGCTGCACTAAACAATACAACACACTAATCTTTGCTACCTAACTCTATAAAATCCTTCCAAGATGAATCTATTCCTTCTTATTACCCATACACTCTCCTCCTCCTCACCCCCAACAAGTCTTAGTTAAAAATTGCTTTCGCTGCAATAGTCTAAGCCAGGACCTTACCCTGGATCTATTTTTCCAGACACTGTTTTAATTAATTCAGGGCTTAATGGGCAGATATAATCTTTAATTGCATCATTTGCCAGAAAAATTTCCTATGCTTTATCTCTGTAAGACTGGTCAGTTGTGTTTATTGCCGTGTATGTATGCATATCTTACGACTATGTTAGAAAACATCTGCATGCTTTTATGACTGTCACCCATCAGGGATACACCTCTTGTTCTTCAGATGCTAGTATATGAACTAATACCATGGAACACCATAGCAAATCAGACATAGAGCCTACACCCGCTGATCAATCATCAAACCAAGGATCCTTGGAGTGCAAGCCCTGATTCCAAGACCCCACACTATCAAAGAACATACAACACTAGAGATTATTCACTTGTAAACAAGACCTAACACCACCCAAGACATAAACCATTGAACCCTTCTACAAGGACAGAAACCAAAAGGAATGGGGAATTCAACCAAAAAGCCTGGTGGAAAAAAGAACTCCACACACAGACACCAACAAAGAAACAAAAACTAACCTAATAATGAAATGACAGAGAAACACCGCTTAAATGAAGGAACAAGCTAGAGAAACACAGCCTCAAATGACAGAGGACGAAATAGGCAAATTATCTGAAAGAGAATTCAGAAAAGTGACACTAATGAGGATTCTAAACACCGAAAACAGAATATTAGAGTACATTAGTGCACTGAGAAGAGACATGCAAGAAACGAAAAATAAGCAAATAGAGACCACCAACTCAATTACTGAACTCAAAAATGCTATAGAAGGTCTCAGCAGTAGAGTATCAGAGGCAGAAGAACGGATAAGTGAGCTGGAAGACAGAATGGTGGAAAGAAGTGCTGAAGAACAGAACAAAGCTCAAGGAATGAAAAGAACTGAGGATAGCCTCAGAAACCTATGGGACAATATCAGATGCACCAACATTAGAATTATAAGAGTTCCAGAAGAAGGAGAGGGGAAGAAAGGCTATGAAAAAATTCTGGAAGAGGTTAGAGTTGAAAATTTCCCCAGCATGGAAAAGGAAATAGTCAACCAAGTCCAAGAAGCACAAAGAGTTCCATACAGGATAAACCCCAGAAGAGACACACCAAGGCACATTCTAATTAAACTAACAAAGATTAAATATAAAGACAGATTACTAAAAGCAGCTAGGAGCAAACAACAAATAACATACAAAGGAAACTCCATACGTTTAACTGTGGATCAACAGAAACCCTGCAGGCCAGAAAAGGATGGCAAGACACATTCAAATGGCTAAAATAGAATAACCTCCAACCAAGAATTCTCTACCCAGCAAGAATTTCATTCAGAACTGTTGGCGAAGTCAAAAGCTTCACAGACAAGCAAAAACTAAAAGAAATCTGTCGCACAAAATCAGCCCTACAACAAGTTTTAAAGGGCCTGATATAGCCAGTGAAAACAAGAGGAGAAGTCCTACAAATCAAACCCCAAATTTCTAAGAAGATGACAATAGGAACATTCGTATCAATAATTGCTTTGAATGTAAACGGACTAAATGTTCCAACCAAATGACATAGGCTGGCTTAATGGACCAAGAAACATGCCAAATGCTGTTTAAAAACACAGCCTCAAGACAGAGGACGAAATAGCCTGGTGGAAAAAGAACTCCACACACAGACACCAACAAAGAAACAAACTAACCTAATAATGAAATGACAGAGAAACACCGCTTAAATGAAGGAACAAGCTAGAGAAACACAGCCTCAAATGACAGAGGACGAAATAGGCAAATTATCTGAAAGAGAATTCAGAAAAGTGACACTAATGAGGATTCTAAACACCGAAAACAGAATATTAGAGTACATTAGTGCACTGAGAAGAGACATGCAAGAAACGAAAAATAAGCAAATAGAGACCACCAACTCAATTACTGAACTCAAAAATGCTATAGAAGGTCTCAGCAGTAGAGTATCAGAGGCAGAAGAACGGATAAGTGAGCTGGAAGACAGAATGGTGGAAAGAAGTGCTGAAGAACAGAACAAAGCTCAAGGAATGAAAAGAACTGAGGATAGCCTCAGAAACCTATGGGACAATATCAGATGCACCAACATTAGAATTATAAGAGTTCCAGAAGAAGGAGAGGGGAAGAAAGGCTATGAAAAAATTCTGGAAGAGGTTAGAGTTGAAAATTTCCCCAGCATGGAAAAGGAAATAGTCAACCAAGTCCAAGAAGCACAAAGAGTTCCATACAGGATAAACCCCAGAAGAGACACACCAAGGCACATTCTAATTAAACTAACAAAGATTAAATATAAAGACAGATTACTAAAAGCAGCTAGGAGCAAACAACAAATAACATACAAAGGAAACTCCATACGTTTAACTGTGGATCAACAGAAACCCTGCAGGCCAGAAAAGGATGGCAAGACACATTCAAATGGCTAAAATAGAATAACCTCCAACCAAGAATTCTCTACCCAGCAAGAATTTCATTCAGAACTGTTGGCGAAGTCAAAAGCTTCACAGACAAGCAAAAACTAAAAGAAATCTGTCGCACAAAATCAGCCCTACAACAAGTTTTAAAGGGCCTGATATAGCCAGTGAAAACAAGAGGAGAAGTCCTACAAATCAAACCCCAAATTTCTAAGAAGATGACAATAGGAACATTCGTATCAATAATTGCTTTGAATGTAAACGGACTAAATGTTCCAACCAAATGACATAGGCTGGCTTAATGGACCAAGAAACATGACCCATATATATGCTGTTTACAAGAGACCCACTTCAGACCTAGAGACACTCATCGGCTGAAAGTGAGAGGATGGAAAAAAGATAGTCCATGTAAACGGAAATTAAAAGAAAGTTGGAGTAGCAATCCTCATACCAGAAAAAATAGGCTTTAAAGTAAAGAAAATTCTAAGAGACAAGGCAGGTCACTACATCATGATTAAGGGATCGAATCAAGAGGAAGTCATAACAGTCGTGAATATCTATGCACCCAACACAGGGACACCTCAATCCATAAGACAGATACTATCAGACATAAAAGAAGAAATCCACAATAACACAGTAATGGTAGGAGACTTTAACACTTATCTCACACCAATGGACAGATCGCCCAAACAGAAAATTGATAAAGAAACACAAGCCTTAAATGCCATGCTATAAAAGATGGACCTCATCGATATCTTTAGGACTTTCCATCCAAAAGCAGAAGAATATACTTTCTTCTCAAGTGCTTATGGAACATTCTCCCGGATAGACCACATCTAGGGCCAGAAATCAAACCTCAGTCAATTCAAGAAAACTGAGACTATATCAACCAACTTCTCAGACCACAGTACAATGAGACTAGAGATAAACTACAGCCAAAAAAAAAAAAAAAAACCACGCTAAAAACACAAACACATGGCGATTAAACAACACGTACATAAAAAACCAACTGATCACTGAGGAAATCAAAGAAGAAATTAAAAAATTACTAGAAGAAAATGACAATGAACACACAAGAGTTCAAAACATATGGGATACCGCAAAAGCAGTTCCAAGAGGGTAACTGAGAGCAATACAATCCTACCTTAAGAAACTCGGAAAATATGAATCATATGACCTAAACCTCCGCTTAAAAAAACTGGAGAAAGAAGAGCAAAAACACCCCAAAACCAACAGAGGAAGAGACATCATAAAGATCAGCAGAGAAATAAATGAAAAAGAAACGGAAAAAACAATAGTACAGATAAACAAAACAAAAATCTGATTCTTCAAAAAGATAAACAAAATTGACAAGCCACTGATGAGACTTATCAAGAAAAAGAGAGAGAAGAACCAGATCAACAAAATCAAAAACAAAAAAGGAGAGAATACAAAAGAGAATGCAGAAATCCAAAGGGTTATAAGAGACTATTATGAGCAACTCTATGGCAACAAACTGGACAACCTGGAAGAAATGGACAGCTTCGTGGGAAGATCAATCTCCCAAAATCGAACAAGGCAGATGAAGAAACTTCCAACAACCCAATCACAAGCTCAGAAATCAAATTTGTAATTAAAAACTATCACAAAATAGAAGCCCAGGGCCAGATGGCTTCACAGGTAAATTTTATCAAACATTTAAAGAAGAGCTAATGCCTGTTCTTCTAAAACTCTTCCAAAAAATTGCACAGGAAGGAAAACTTCCAAACACATTCTATGAGGCCGCCATCACCCTGATACCAAAACCAGGCAAAGAAAACACAAAAAAAGAAAATTCTAGGCTAATTTCACTGATGAACTTAGATGCCAAGATCCTCAACAAAATCCTAGCAAACAGAATTCAATAACACATCAAAAAACTCATACATCACGATCAAGTCAGGCTCATCCCAGGCATGCAAGGATTCTTCAATATCCACAAATCAATCAATGTGACACACCATATCAACAAATTGAGAGACAATAATCACATGAGCATCTCAATAGATGCTAAAAAAGCCTTCGACAAAGTACAACATCCATTTATGATAAAAACTCTTTAGAAAATGGGCATAGAAGGAACCTATCTCAAGATAGTGAAAGCCATATATGAGAAGCCCACAGTGAACATTATGGTTAATGGTGAAAAACTGAAAGCATTCCCTCTAAGATCAGGAACAGACAGGGGTGTCCATTTTCACCACTACTATTCAACATAGTCCTGGAAGTTATAGCAACAGCAAGAAGAGAAGAGATAGAAATAAAAGAAATGCAGATTGGAAAGGAAGAAAGAAAGCTCTCCTTTTTTGCAGATGACATGATATTATACATAGAAAATCCCAAAAAACACTACTGCAAAGCTACTAGACGTAATCAACTAAATCAGCAAAGTTATGGGATAGAAAGTCAATAGACAGAAATCACTGGCATTCCTATACACAAACAATGAAAAATCATAAAATGAAATAAAAAAAGTAATCCCCTTCACCATTGCAACCAAAAGAAAAAGATACCTAGGAATAAACCTACCTAGAGAAACAAAGGTACTGTACACAGAAAATTACAAGACACTCATGAGAGAAATTAAAGAAGACTTAAACAGATGGAGAGATAGTCCATGTTCCTGGGTCAGGAAGAATCAATATTGTGAAAATGACCATACTGTGTCATCTACAGATTCAATGCAACTAACCAACTACCATTGACATTTTTCACAGAACTAGACCAAAGAATAACAAAGTTCATATGGAAACACAAAAGACCTCGGATAGACAAAGCAATCCCGAGAAAGAAAAACGGAGCTGTAGGAGTCAGTCTCCCTAACTTCAGACGCTAGTGCAAAGCAACAGTCATCAAGAGAGTATGGTCCTGGCAGAAAAACAGAAATATTGGCCAATGGAACAAGATAGAGAACCCAGAGATAAACCCACGAACCTATGGGTACCTTATTTTTGACAAAGGAGGCGAAACTATAAAGTGGGACAAAGACAGCCTCTTCAACAAGTGGTGCTGGGAAAATTGGACAGTTCCATGCAAAAATGAAGTTGGAACATTCCTTGACACCGTGGACTAAGATCAGCTCAACAAATTCGAGAAAGGGGCCCATAAAGTACAACATCCATTTATGATAAAAACTCTTTAGAAAATGGGCATAGAAGGAACCTATCTCAAGATAGTGAAAGCCATATATGAGAAGCCCACAGTGAACATTATGGTTAATGGTGAAAAACTGAAAGCATTCCCTCTAAGATCAGGAACAGACAGGGGTGTCCATTTTCACCACTACTATTCAACATAGTCCTGGAAGTTATAGCAACAGCAAGAAGAGAAGAGATAGAAATAAAAGAAATGCAGATTGGAAAGGAAGAAAGAAAGCTCTCCTTTTTTGCAGATGACATGATATTATACATAGAAAATCCCAAAAAACACTACTGCAAAGCTACTAGACGTAATCAACTAAATCAGCAAAGTTATGGGATAGAAAGTCAATAGACAGAAATCACTGGCATTCCTATACACAAACAATGAAAAATCATAAAATGAAATAAAAAAAGTAATCCCCTTCACCATTGCAACCAAAAGAAAAAGATACCTAGGAATAAACCTACCTAGAGAAACAAAGGTACTGTACACAGAAAATTACAAGACACTCATGAGAGAAATTAAAGAAGACTTAAACAGATGGAGAGATAGTCCATGTTCCTGGGTCAGGAAGAATCAATATTGTGAAAATGACCATACTGTGTCATCTACAGATTCAATGCAACTAACCAACTACCATTGACATTTTTCACAGAACTAGACCAAAGAATAACAAAGTTCATATGGAAACACAAAAGACCTCGGATAGACAAAGCAATCCCGAGAAAGAAAAACGGAGCTGTAGGAGTCAGTCTCCCTAACTTCAGACGCTAGTGCAAAGCAACAGTCATCAAGAGAGTATGGTCCTGGCAGAAAAACAGAAATATTGGCCAATGGAACAAGATAGAGAACCCAGAGATAAACCCACGAACCTATGGGTACCTTATTTTTGACAAAGGAGGCGAAACTATAAAGTGGGACAAAGACAGCCTCTTCAACAAGTGGTGCTGGGAAAACTGGACAGTTCCATGCAAAAAAATGAAGTTGGAACATTCCTTGACACCGTGGACTAAGATCAGCTCAAAATGGATTAAAGACCTAAATGTAAGACCAGAAACCATCAAACTCTTAGAGGAGAATATAGGCAAAACCCTCAAGGACATCAATCAAAGCAAGATCTTCTCTGACCCACCTACTAGAATAGCGGAACTGAAAAGAAAAATGAACATGTGGGACCTCATGAAACTTTTAAAAGCTTTTGTACAGCAAAAGAAATTGCAAAAAAGCTGAACACACACCCCACAGAGTTGGAGAAAATCGTAGCAAATGAAACAACAGACAAAGAATTAATCTCCAAAATCTACAAGCAACTCAGACAACTCAGCACCAGAAAAACAAACAACTCAATCAAAAAATGGGGATAAGATCTAAAGAGACGCCTCTTCAAAGAGGATATACAGATGGCGCAAAAGCACATGAAACGATGCTCAACCTCACTTATTATTAGAGAAATGCAAATTAAAACTACAATGAGATATCACCTCACACCCGTCAGAATGATCATCATCAACAATTCGACAGATAATAAATGCTGGAGAGGGAGTGGAGAAAAGGAACCCTCTTGCTTTGCTGGTGGGAATGTAAATTGATACAGCCTCTATGGAAGACAGTATGGAGATTTCTTAAAAAACTAAAAATAGAAGCACCCTATGACCCAGCAATCCCACTCTTAGGCTTATATCCTGATGAAATCAAAACTGAAAGAAGCGCCTGTACCCCAATGTTCATTGCAGCTCTCTATACAATAGCCAGAACATGGAAGCAACCTAGATGTCCAATGACGAATGAATGCATCCAGAAGCTCTGGTACATATATACAACGGAATACTACTCAGCTCTTAAAAGAAACGGAGAAAACTCAGTCCTAATGAAGTGTCTGGCTCTAGAACCTATCATAAAAAGGGAAGTAAGTCAAAAAGAGGAAGACATATACAATATACTAACACATATATATGGAATCTAGTAGGATGGCCATGATAACACACGCAGGGAACTCATGGAAAAACAGAGAATAGACATATGGACATTATGGGGAAGAAACAGTGGGTGGATGGCATGGAGGGAGTAACATGGAAATCTATACTGTCATGTGTGGAAAAGATAACTATTGTCATTGTGCTAAGGGAATAGGTGTACTTACAATGGCTTGGTGCGATGTTCTGGAGGAGTGCGATTTGGGGGAGCTGGAGAGGTGGGGAGTGGGGATATGCATATGACTGATCTGGGAACATACTTAAACAGTGAACAACAAAACTCTGTAAAACCTTTAAAATAAAGAATAAAAAAAATGATATGAAAATTGTATGCTCATTAAATATTTGCAAGTGATAAAAGTTAAAATTCCAATAAAACACATTTGCTGAAAGCATAGCTTAAAAAATACATTTTTCTTTAATGTGTGTTTCCTTCTGTGATACTGTTCACCTCAGTCTCTACATTTTTTTCTTTTTTTTTTTTTTTTTTTTTAATTTTGTTTTTCTACTGAATTTTGTTGTTTACTGCCACACATCAACCTGAATCCGCCGTAGGTATACATATGTCCCCGAACCTACCTCCCATCTCCTTCCCCACCCCACCCGTCCAGGTTGCCATAGAGTCCTTTCTTGAATCCCTTAGTCCCCCAGCATATTCCCCTCCCTCATCCAAATGTCCATAAGTCTGTTCTCTATGTCTGTTTCTTCATTGCTGCTCTCCATATGCATTTATCAGTACCACTTTTTAAATTCCATATATATTTGTTAGTATACAATATTTATCTTTCTCTTCCTGACTTACTTCACACAGTGTAATAGGTTCTAGGTTCATCCATCTCATTATAACATACTCAAACGCATTTCTTTTTATGGCTGGGTAATATTTCATTGTCTATATGAATCACAGCTTCTTTATCCATTAATCTGTCAATGAACATCTAGGTTGCATGCATGTTCTAGCTATTGTAAAATGCGCTGCAATAAACAATAGGCTACATGTGTAGTTTTCAATTTTGATTTTCTCAAGGTGTATGCGTAGTTATGGGAATGCTCAGTTATATGGTGGTTCTATTCCTAGTTTTTTGAGGAATCATCATACTGTCTTCCATAGAGGATGTATCAATCTACATTCCCACCAACAGTGCAAGAGTGAGCCCTTTTCTCCACACCATCTCCAACATTTATTGCTTGTAGACTTTTTGATGACAGCCATTCTGTGATATCTCATTGAAAATTTGGTCTGCATTTCTCTAAGAATGAGTGATGTTGAACATCTTTTCATGTGTCTGTTACCCATCTGTATGCCTTCCTTGGAGAGATAATCTGTTTTGGTCTTTTCCCCATTTTTTGTGTGGATTGTTTGCATTTTTGGTGTTAAGTTATATGAGTTGCTTTTATATTTTGGAAATTAGTTCTCAGTGGGTTGTTTCATTTGCCATTATTCTCTCCCATTCTGAAGGTTGTCTTTTCACCTTGTTTATAGTTTCTTTTGTTGTGCAAAAGCTTTTAAGCAATTAGTTCCCAATTTTTTTTATTTTCTTTTCATTTCCATGACTTTAGGAGGCAGGTCATTGAAGAGCCTGCTTTGACTTATCTCATGGAGTGTTCTGCCTATATTTTGCCCTAAGAGTTTTATGGTTAGGTCTTTAAATTAGGACTTTAAATTAGGACTTATGGTTAGGACCTTTAAATTAGGTCTTTAATCCGTTTTGAGCTTATCTTTGTGTATGGTGTTTAACAGTCTCTACTTTTACCCTTCAAAATTATATTACAGTTTTCACAATGTTAAAACACTTTGGGGCTTCCCTCAGGGATAAGGACACCACCTTGCAGTGCAAGGGGTGCTGGTTCAATCCCTGGCCTGGGAAGATCCCACGAGCTGTGGATTGGCTGGATCGATGTGCCCAACTCTCATCCATCTCATTATAACATACTCAAACGCATTTCTTTTTATGGCTGGGTAATATTTCATTGTCTATATGAATCACAGCTTCTTTATCCATTAATCTGTCAATGAACATCTAGGTTGCATGCATGTTCTAGCTATTGTAAAATGCGCTGCAATAAACAATAGGCTACATGTGTAGTTTTCAATTTTGATTTTCTCAAGGTGTATGCGTAGTTATGGGAATGCTCAGTTATATGGTGGTTCTATTCCTAGTTTTTTGAGGAATCATCATACTGTCTTCCATAGAGGATGTATCAATCTACATTCCCACCAACAGTGCAAGAGTGAGCCCTTTTCTCCACACCATCTCCAACATTTATTGCTTGTAGACTTTTTGATGACAGCCATTCTGTGATATCTCATTGAAAATTTGGTCTGCATTTCTCTAAGAATGAGTGATGTTGAACATCTTTTCATGTGTCTGTTACCCATCTGTATGCCTTCCTTGGAGAGATAATCTGTTTTGGTCTTTTCCCCATTTTTTGTGTGGATTGTTTGCATTTTTGGTGTTAAGTTATATGAGTTGCTTTTATATTTTGGAAATTAGTTCTCAGTGGGTTGTTTCATTTGCCATTATTCTCTCCCATTCTGAAGGTTGTCTTTTCACCTTGTTTATAGTTTCTTTTGTTGTGCAAAAGCTTTTAAGCTTAATTAGTTCCCAATTTTTTTTATTTTCTTTTCATTTCCATGACTTTAGGAGGCAGGTCATTGAAGAGCCTGCTTTGACTTATCTCATGGAGTGTTCTGCCTATATTTTGCCCTAAGAGTTTTATGGTTAGGTCTTTAAATTAGGACTTTAAATTAGGACTTATGGTTAGGACCTTTAAATTAGGTCTTTAATCCGTTTTGAGCTTATCTTTGTGTATGGTGTTTAACAGTCTCTACTTTTACCCTTCAAAATTATATTACAGTTTTCACAATGTTAAAACACTTTGGGGCTTCCCTCAGGGATAAGGACACCACCTTGCAGTGCAAGGGGTGCTGGTTCAATCCCTGGCCTGGGAAGATCCCACGAGCTGTGGATTGGCTGGATCGATGTGCCCAACTACAGAGCGAGCGCTCTGGAGCACATGTGCACAGAGCTGGTGCTCTGCAACGAGAGATGCCACTGCAATGGGAGGATCACCCAGGCCAAAGAGCAAAGATGGATGAAACTGAATAGATGAAAGATCAATGGAAGTGGCCAAAAAAAAAAAAAAAAACAAACATTTTTCACATCCCAGAAAATACTATATTATTAAGGTTCATTAATAATGTTGCATCTAGCTTTACTTAATGCATTTTCAGTGCTGAATGGGATTATATTTTATAAATACTATTTTTCTAGTATGTAAATGCTGCTATATAACTTTATTATAAAGATCCATTTATTATTTTCACTACATCCTTAAGAGTTACTC
Source organism: Tragulus kanchil (assembly GCA_022376925.1). Classification (NCBI taxonomy): domain Eukaryota; kingdom Metazoa; phylum Chordata; class Mammalia; order Artiodactyla; family Tragulidae; genus Tragulus; species Tragulus kanchil. The sequence goes on along the minus strand of JAIOJX010000029.1, from coordinate 82,790,542 downwards.
TAAACTGGAAATGAACACCAAAAACTATTTGGGGATGGACATGTCACTGTGTAATTCACATTTACTTTACTGTTCCTAAAAATCTGTAGTGATATGTGTCTCTACTATTTTTACTCTAGTTTTATAGTGTTGATTTTCACAGATCAAGTGAATGTATTTTTTTGTTTGTTTGTTTATTATTTATTTTTATTTTTTTAGCGCCCAAGACATTTTCATTAGGGTATAGCCAATTAACAATTTTGTCATAGTTTCAGGTGGACAGGGAAGGGGCTCAACCATACTTATGCATGTAACTATTCTCCCTCAAACCCCTCTCACATCTAGGCTAGTACATAACATTAAACAGATTCCCATGTATTATAGAATAGAGTTTTGTTGGTTATCCATTTCAAACAAGACAGTGTGCACATGACTTTTCCAAAGTTTCCAAACATCCCCTCCCCCTGGCAACCACAAGTTCATTTTCTAAGTGTGTGAGTGTCTTTCTTTTTTCCTTTATTTTTTTAAAATTTTTGCCTCTTTTATTGGTTTCATTTATTTATTTTCATCCATCTTAATTCTTTGGCCTTTGTGGATCTCCCATCACAGTGACCTCTCTAGTCATAGAGCAATGGCTCTGGGTGCATGCACTCCAGAGTGCTGGCTCATAATTGGAAATGCCAGTCCAGCCACTCCAAGGCATGTGGTATCTTCCCATGCCAGGTTGCCCCTTGTACTACAAGGCAGACCCTTTACCCACTGGACCAACAGGGAAACTCTCTTTCTTTTTCTTTTTTTTTTAATAACTTAATTTGTATAGTTTCTTCTTAGATTTCATATAAAAGGGAGGTCATATGATATTTCTATTTCTCTCTCTGACTTACTTCACTCAGTGTGACACACTCTAAGTCCCTCTACATTGCTACAAATGCCCCTATTTCATCAACTGAGTTGATTTTTAATACATTATTATTGGGATTGTCTCTTAACCCATTCTTTCAAGAACTTTGGGGATCTTTATTCTGTCATCTAGTATATTTGTCTTGTTCTTCTGACACAATTCTATTCAGTCATTTAAATCATGGATATGGACAGGACTGATCAGAAATCACAAGTTTGAGACAAATGTTTCCCAGAAACAATACTCAGATTAATAGTATGCTGCTACTATCATATGAATGATTGTCAGACTGGATTGTATTTTGCTTAACCACCATTCAGTCTGTAAAAGACAATATCATCACAAGAGATCATGACAACTGCCTCAGTGGATTTAAGATCTGTTTACTGAATCTTGATCACATCCGTATGTTAAGTCTCTCAGAGAGGAAATTTAAAGTTAGAAATAGTTTGTTCTCTGTGACCCCAGATGAATTTAATTCCATCTTTAGCCTTTTGAACTAGTATGCACCACTGGTAGATATAATGGGACAGATGGGTGTATATTTATGAATTGAGAATTCTTCTCTTTTAGCTTATTTAAAGCATATCAAATATACTGAATGGATTTCCCAGATGATGCTAGTGGTAAAAAAAGAAAATGTGTCTGCCAATGCAGGAAATGCAAAAGAGGGTGGCCCAATCCTTGTGTTGGGAAGAATCCCCTGGAATTGGAAGTGGCAACCCACTCCTGTGTTCTTGCCTGGGAAATCTCATGTACAGAGGATCCTGGTGGGCTACAGTCCATGGGATCATGAAAAATCAGACATGACTAAGTGCAAACATTTGGAACATTATTCTACTCAGTTGTCAAGACAGCACACAAGCTTGAGCATGCTTTATCCTATTCTGCCATGTATTAGCAATTGTCCATTAGCTCTAAATAGATTATTAGAGGAGGACAAGATAGTGCAGTTTGCTTAAATAAATGGTTTGGGTTTTCAAATCACGTTCCTCATAGATCAGTGTGTTACAAGAACATGTACATGAGAGTTGACTCAGAGTTTCAAACATGTACATCTGCACTTAGGGCAAGATGTCTCAGGTTTTTGTTTTATATTTCAGATTTATACTTCTGGCACACTCTAAGTCCTCTACATTGCTACAATGCCCCTATTTCATCAACTGAGTTGATTTTTAATACATTATTATTGGGATTGTCTCTTAACCCATTCTTTCAAGAACTTTGGGGATCTTTATTCTGTCATCTAGTATATTTGTCTTGTTCTTCTGACACAATTCTATTCAGTCATTTAAATCATGGATATGGACAGGACTGATCAGAAATCACAAGTTTGAGACAAATGTTTCCCAGAAACAATACTCAGATTAATAGTATGCTGCTACTATCATATGAATGATTGTCAGACTGGATTGTATTTTGCTTAACCACCATTCAGTCTGTAAAAGACAATATCATCACAAGAGATCATGACAACTGCCTCAGTGGATTTAAGATCTGTTTACTGAATCTTGATCACATCCGTATGTTAAGTCTCTCAGAGAGGAAATTTAAAGTTAGAAATAGTTTGTTCTCTGTGACCCCAGATGAATTTAATTCCATCTTTAGCCTTTTGAACTAGTATGCACCACTGGTAGATATAATGGGACAGATGGGTGTATATTTATGAATTGAGAATTCTTCTCTTTTAGCTTATTTAAAGCATATCAAATATACTGAATGGATTTCCCAGATGATGCTAGTGGTAAAAAAAGAAAATGTGTCTGCCAATGCAGGAAATGCAAAAGAGGGTGGCCCAATCCTTGTGTTGGGAAGAATCCCCTGGAATTGGAAGTGGCAACCCACTCCTGTGTTCTTGCCTGGGAAATCTCATGTACAGAGGATCCTGGTGGGCTACAGTCCATGGGATCATGAAAAATCAGACATGACTAAGTGCAAACATTTGGAACATTATTCTACTCAGTTGTCAAGACAGCACACAAGCTTGAGCATGCTTTATCCTATTCTGCCATGTATTAGCAATTGTCCATTAGCTCTAAATAGATTATTAGAGGAGGACAAGATAGTGCAGTTTGCTTAAATAAATGGTTTGGGTTTTCAAATCACGTTCCTCATAGATCAGTGTGTTACAAGAACATGTACATGAGAGTTGACTCAGAGTTTCAAACATGTACATCTGCACTTAGGGCAAGATGTCTCAGGTTTTTGTTTTATATTTCAGATTTATATTAGGAATTTTTAAAGCATCTATTACAAATCAGAAGAAAAGCTATGACAAATGTAGACAGTATACTAAAAAAGAGAGTCATCATTTTGCCAACAGAAGTCCATAGAGTCAAAGCTTTAGTTTTTCCAGTAGTCATATATGAATGTAACAGTTATACCCTAAAGAATTTTGGACACTGAAGAACTGATTCTTTGAATTGTGATGTTGCAGAAGACACTTGAGAGTCCCTTGGACTGCAAGGAGATAAAACCAATCAATCCTAAAGGAAATCATCCCTTGATATTCATTGGAAGGACTAATTCTGAAACTGAAGCTCCAATGCTTTGGCCAACTGATGCAAAGAGACAACTCATTGGAAAAGACCCCAATGCTGGGGAAAATGGAAGGCAGAAGGAGAAGGGGACAGCAGAAGATGAGATGGTTAGATGACATCAGCAACACAATGGACATACATTTGAGTAAGCTCTGGGAGATGATGAAAGACTGGGCCTGGCATGCCACAGTCTATGGAGTCACAAAGAGTCAAAAACAACTGAGTGAATGAACTGAACTGAACTGACCAAAACATTCCTTATTATTGTTGTTCAGTTGCTAAGTCATGCCTGGCTCTTTGCAACCCTGTGGACTACAATGTGACAGACTTCCTTGTCTTTCACTATCATGTGCAGTTTGCTCAAATTTGTGCCTATTGATTTGGTTAATTCAGTCTCTTACCATTTTCTTCCCATTTCATTTTCTCCCAGTCCCATTTTCAATATGCAGCTTTTTTTTTTTTTAAAGTGCTATTTTTCCATCATGGTGCCACTATACTTATTTCTCAAACAGACTGATTACATTTGAGGGAATCTCTGAATCCCATATAAAATGTATAGCTTGTCTTTTCCTTTTTAGAGTAAGATATAGTATGTATAATAAAGGTAGTCATCAGAATTATGGAGTAAAAAAAAAAACAGATAATAGTATGTGGGCATGTATGTGAAAACAAAGCTTAGCTGACAGAAATTGTAATTTAAAATAAATAATGCTAAAGAATGAATTTCTATGTATGTGATTCCAATGAATATTGAAGCTTTTCAAAATGTTTTAAAGACTGTTTTGTCAGCTAGATTCCCCTAGAAGTTTAGTTCCCAGTTTCTTTCTTATTTTTCCTTCCTGTGTTTTTTTACAGTTATACAAAGGCATCTATTACAAATCAGAAGAAAAGCTATGACAAATGTAGACAGTATACTAAAAGAGAGTCATCATTTTGCCAACAGAAGTCCATAGAGTCAAAGCTATACTTTTCCAGTAGTCATATATGAATGTAACAGTTATACCCTAAAGAATTTTGGACACTGAAGAACTGATTCTTTGAATTGTGATGTTGCAGAAGACACTTGAGAGTCCCTTGGACTGCAAGGAGATAAAACCAATCAATCCTAAAGGAAATCATCCCTTGATATTCATTGGAAGGACTAATTCTGAAACTGAAGCTCCAATGCTTTGGCCAACTGATGCAAAGAGACAACTCATTGGAAAAGACCCCAATGCTGGGGAAAATGGAAGGCAGAAGGAGAAGGGGACAGCAGAAGATGAGATGGTTAGATGACATCAGCAACACAATGGACATACATTTGAGTAAGCTCTGGGAGATGATGAAAGACTGGGCCTGGCATGCCACAGTCTATGGAGTCACAAAGAGTCAAAAACAACTGAGTGAATGAACTGAACTGAACTGACCAAAACATTCCTTATTATTGTTGTTCAGTTGCTAAGTCATGCCTGGCTCTTTGCAACCCTGTGGACTACAATGTGACAGACTTCCTTGTCTTTCACTATCATGTGCAGTTTGCTCAAATTTGTGCCTATTGATTTGGTTAATTCAGTCTCTTACCATTTTCTTCCCATTTCATTTTCTCCCAGTCCCATTTTCAATATGCAGCTTTTTTTTTTTTTAAAGTGCTATTTTTCCATCATGGTGCCACTATACTTATTTCTCAAACAGACTGATTACATTTGAGGGAATCTCTGAATCCCATATAAAATGTATAGCTTGTCTTTTCCTTTTTAGAGTAAGATATAGTATGTATAATAAAGGTAGTCATCAGAATTATGGAGTAAAAAAAAAAACAGATAATAGTATGTGGGCATGTATGTGAAAACAAAGCTTAGCTGACAGAAATTGTAATTTAAAATAAATAATGCTAAAGAATGAATTTCTATGTATGTGATTCCAATGAATATTGAAGCTTTTCAAAATGTTTTAAAGACTGTTTTGTCAGCTAGATTCCCCTAGAAGTTTAGTTCCCAGTTTCTTTCTTATTTCTTCCTGGTTTCTTGTCTTTCTATTGTGTCTTCTCCTAACCACCACTTCTTGTCTTTTAAAATTGCTCCCATTGATTTTTATTCTAAAGTTGCTAGCTTTCAAGAGACTATTTTTGTTGTAAAGCTAAAATCTCTTTTCATTTGTAAGGCTATGTATTGATAATTTGTGTAAATAAATAATGCAAGGTGCTCAAGAATCTATTGATATGCAACAATCAACAACAAATTAAAAAAAAAAGGTAAAGCTGTCATTTTATCACACTCACAAAAATTTATTGCTCAAAAAATAAGAGAGAAAGAGAAGTATAAATGGCTTGATTCTGCTTCAGTGTCTGAGATCTCCTCAAGGAAAATTCAAATGCCAGTTGATGACTCAGTCTTTATTGGAATCATCTGAAGTTACTTCCCCCCATATAAATGGTAGGTAATGCAAGATGTCACCTGAGGTCTTAGGAGAGTTGTTAACCAGACTTCTGCATTTTCCCTCTCAATATTGCCGCACTGTAAATGAACATTTTATTCATAGTCTCTTTGGGCTTCTTTATTGGATGGGGAATAACCCATTCTGTTTTCAAGCTGCTTTTTAAGAGCAAGCATTCTCAAAGCAGAAAGGAAAAGGTTATGGCATATTTATAATATAGGGCGAGAATTCACATAGCTTCGTGTCTTTCATTTGTGAGAGTGAAAAATATCTACCAAGGACATGGATAAGCATCTTTGGAAAATTCAGTCTACCACAATCCACCCTCTAGCAACAATTTACATTTCCTTTATATGCACAGTACCTTTGTCTCTACCTCTGGATTCTCAGGTCTCATGCCATTATAGCATCAACTAAAGACTAGGATCTGGTTATCTAAATCAGATTCAAGTACCTTTCAATCTGAAGATATAATGAAGGAAAAGATCTTCTCCATAAATGCAACAGACAGTGGTGAAAAATGGCTAAGGTAATTCTTATGGACATAATCACTCAAAAATGTGAAAAATAAGTAAAAGAGAGAAATTACTCTTTTGTAGAAATTCTAAAATCCTAATGGTCCCTATTTTCCAGTGACTTGATTGAGCTCAGTTGAACGCCCAAGAGGTTATTCCCCATGTCAATGAACTCCACCTTCCAGTATTTAACTTGTAAAATAATATTCCTTTTCCAAAAGAAATAACTCTTGCTTTTAACTGAGTAGTTTTCCAATTGGCTTTCTAATTGTTAAAGTTCACGATCAAAAGATATGTTCACATTTGGTACTATTCCCATCTTTTAAGTCCATTTTATATAATTTTATAAAATAAATTAGGATTTTCTGATATTATAATTTGTAATTCACTCAATTACACAAATGCTACACCCACTAATATCTTCAAGATAAACCCTTCTGTTTCTGGGACTCTGTGAGACTGCCTTGTGTTCATGTATGCACAATCATGTAGACTCTTTGTGGCCCCATAAATGGTAGCCCACCGGACTTTTCTGCTCATGGAATTTTCCAGCAAGAATACTGGACTGGGGTCCCATTTCCTTTTCCAGGGAAACTTCCCAAGCCAGGGATTGAAACCGTGCCTCTTGCATCTCCCACATTGGTAGACTGACTCTTTGCCACTAGTGCCACCTGAGAAGCCCAAGGGTGCCTTGGTACAGTTTTATTAAAAGTCATAGAAATTCCACTATTTTATTAAGAAGTTCTGTAAGGCACCCCTTAATCTCCTTGAAAGGAAAAGGTTATGGCATATTTATAATATAGGGCGAGAATTCACATAGCTTCGTGTCTTTCATTTGTGAGAGTGAAAATATCTACCAAGGACATGGATAAGCATCTTTGGAAAATTCAGTCTACCACAATCCACCCTCTAGCAACAATTTACATTTCCTTTATATGCACAGTACCTTTGTCTCTACCTCTGGATTCTCAGGTCTCATGCCATTATAGCATCAACTAAAGACTAGGATCTGGTTATCTAAATCAGATTCAAGTACCTTTCAATCTGAAGATATAATGAAGGAAAAGATCTTCTCCATAAATGCAACAGACAGTGGTGAAAAATGGCTAAGGTAATTCTTATGGACATAATCACTCAAAAATGTGAAAAATAAGTAAAAGAGAGAAATTACTCTTTTGTAGAAATTCTAAAATCCTAATGGTCCCTATTTTCCAGTGACTTGATTGAGCTCAGTTGAACGCCCAAGAGGTTATTCCCCATGTCAATGAACTCCACCTTCCAGTATTTAACTTGTAAAATAATATTCCTTTTCCAAAAGAAATAACTCTTGCTTTTAACTGAGTAGTTTTCCAATTGGCTTTCTAATTGTTAAAGTTCACGATCAAAAGATATGTTCACATTTGGTACTATTCCCATCTTTTAAGTCCATTTTATATAATTTTATAAAATAAATTAGGATTTTCTGATATTATAATTTGTAATTCACTCAATTACACAAATGCTACACCCACTAATATCTTCAAGATAAACCCTTCTGTTTCTGGGACTCTGTGAGACTGCCTTGTGTTCATGTATGCACAATCATGTAGACTCTTTGTGGCCCCATAAATGGTAGCCCACCGGACTTTTCTGCTCATGGAATTTTCCAGCAAGAATACTGGACTGGGGTCCCATTTCCTTTTCCAGGGAAACTTCCCAAGCCAGGGATTGAAACCGTGCCTCTTGCATCTCCCACATTGGTAGACTGACTCTTTGCCACTAGTGCCACCTGAGAAGCCCAAGGGTGCCTTGGTACAGTTTTATTAAAAGTCATAGAAATTCCACTATTTTATTAAGAAGTTCTGTAAGGCACCCCTTAATCTCCTTACAGGACATTTTGTCTATTTTTAAAAGTCTTATGAGGCAATGCCATAGATCATTCTGAGGCTGTGAAACACAGATTCAAGCATTCTCACCATAAGTATCCTTTTCATCTTAGGGCCTTTCTTAATCTCAGAATAGTATTCTATCAGGAGAGGATAACAATTAGAAATAATTTCAAGTCAAGGAGGTCTTGATTTAGATATTTACCAGTATATCCAGTGGACTTTTCTGTTTTCTTTTACTAGTGGTGGTACAGGCAGCAAAAAGAAACCAAATGATAATTTAAGTATTCTGATATATAAAAAATTTAGCTTAATCATGTAGTACGAAGGGCATTTTTCACATTTTTTCGCATTATTGTAGTAAACAATACTGACAAACTTCTCTTGACTATATAATAAGTGTCTGTCTTATCCCTGGTTCAAAAATTGTTTTCTTTTGCTTTAATTAAACCCTCATTGACACAGTTATCCAGGATTAAAAATGTTTGATAAGTCCTTCAATCCTCCCCCTTTGTTGTCTTAAAGATAATGAGTAAATGCCTTAGCTTATTATTTTTTTTTCCCCATGACAATGTCATTCTTCTAGATACCAAAACTTCTTGGCAATTTATTGTTGTGCAACAAAAAAGTGCCCAAGTCAGATATCTTAAAACAACAATAATAATTATTAACAAATCATATATTTGATCAGGACTCTATAAAAATATGTGCTGTATGCTTAGTTGCTCATTTGTGTAGGACTCTTTGAGACACTATGAACTGTAACCCATCAAGCTCTTCAGTCCTTGCAAAAATCCTCGAGTGGATTGCCATGCCTCCTGATAAACCCTTCTGTTTCTGGGACTCTGTGAGACTGCCTTGTGTTCATGTATGCACAATCATGTAGACTCTTTGTGGCCCCATAAATGGTAGCCCACCGGACTTTTCTGCTCATGGAATTTTCCAGCAAGAATACTGGACTGGGGTCCCTTTTCCCTTTTTCCCAGGAAACTTCCCAAGCCAGGGATAGAAACCGTGCCTCTTGCATCTCCCACATTGGTAGACTGACTCTTTGCCACTAGTGCCACCTGAGAAGCCCAAGGGTGCCTTGGTACAGTTTTATTAAAAGTCATAGAAATTCCACTATTTTATTAAGAAGTTCTGTAAGGCACCCCTTAATCTCCTTACAGGACATTTTTGTCTATTTTTAAAAGTCTTATGAGGCAATGCCATAGATCATTCTGAGGCTGTGAAACACAGATTCAAGCATTCTCACCATAAGTATCCTTTTCATCTTAGGGCCTTTCTTAATCTCAGAATAGTATTCTATCAGGAGAGGATAACAATTAGAAATAATTTCAAGTCAAGGAGGTCTTGATTTAGATATTTACCAGTATATCCAGTGGACTTTTCTGTTTTCTTTTACTAGTGGTGGTACAGGCAGCAAAAAGAAACCAAATGATAATTTAAGTATTCTGATATATAAAAAATTTAGCTTAATCATGTAGTACGAAGGGCATTTTTCACATTTTTTCGCATTATTGTAGTAAACAATACTGACAAACTTCTCTTGACTATATAATAAGTGTCTGTCTTATCCCTGGTTCAAAAATTGTTTTCTTTTGCTTTAATTAAACCCTCATTGACACAGTTATCCAGGTTTAAAAAATGTTTGATAAGTCCTTCAATCCTCCCCCTTTGTTGTCTTAAAGATAATGAGTAAATGCCTTAGCTTATTATTTTTTTTTCCCCATGACAATGTCATTCTTCTAGATACCAAAACTTCTTGGCAATTTATTGTTGTGCAACAAAAAAGTGCCCAAGTCAGATATCTTAAAACAACAATAATAATTATTAACAAATCATATATTTGATCAGGACTCTATAAAAATATGTGCTGTATGCTTAGTTGCTCATTTGTGTAGGACTCTTTGAGACACTATGAACTGTAACCCATCAAGCTCTTCAGTCCTTGCAAAAATCCTCGAGTGGATTGCCATGGCCTCCTCCAGGGGATCTTTCCAACTCATGGATCAAACCCAGGTCTCACACATTGCAGACAGATTTTTTACCATCTGAGCATCAGGGAAGCACCTATCTCTTCTCCTGGAGATCTTTTTGATCCAGGAATCAAACCATGGTCTCCTGCATTGCAAGCAGACTCTTTCGTACTTGATTTATATATTCTGTACAAAAACAAAACTTGCTATTTAACTAGGAAATGTGGGGTCCACTTTTAGGATCATTGCCTTACTTGACATGCGTAATAGTGTTGACTGTCAGCTAGAAGCTCAGTCAAGGCTGTTGAGGACATCACTAGTTTCTCTTGATGGACCTTCCCATAGACTGCTTGAGATTTTTGATGCGTGGTGGCTGGATTCCAAAGTCGAGCATCCCAGAAGAATAAAGTAGAAATGCTTGGTACTTATATTCCCTAGTTCACAGATCACATATCATCATTTCCCCTATTGAAAATAAAAGGTACTTAACTGGAATATACATTCAACACAAAGGGTAGGGTGAATACAGTTATATATGTATGTATGTTTTATTGTAAAACTATCTGTAAAAGCAATATAAATTTATTGAAAGAAAATTTTTACCCAAAATAATCACATAAAATAAAATGAAACATGTAAATAAACAAAAAATAAATAAAATTCACATATACCAAAACCTGTAACCTATAGCATAATATTTTCATGTTATTTAGGTTGACTACACATATCACATCAACCTTAGCATCCTCATGATATTGTATTATGTGAATTATGCTTTATGTAACAGAATTTAGGGACTGCTCATAGCCTTTTAATTCACTATATACCTCTGGAATAACAGTTCAATTTCTCTCTATTTTAGCATTTAATAAAACAACACATTGAGATGTAAGAGAAGCTTTTTGATTAAAAGCTAAATTGAGAACACTTAAGTCTTCCTTGTGAAGTTCAATTTTATTATTTTTTATTTTTAGTCATTGTTTAAAGGACTAGAGTGATTCAAACAGAGGCTATTAAACAAAAAATAATGAAGGTTTCTTCCATGAAACATGAAATGATATCACACTACTCATTTTGCATATTTAGGAAAAGATAACTTTCAAGGCAGAAAGGTCTGAACTACTAAGATTTGAAATAATTTTAGTCAAAGAAAAATTTTTTGCATTATGTCCAAAGAGAAAAAGATAATAAATAAAGCAAAATTTCTTTGGAAACTAGCAGAAGATTGAAGGCCAGATGAATCAGCAGAAACATGAGAAAATGGCCATGGAAGTAGTGAGGATGGCAGCAAAAATAATGTAGCAGAGACTTCAGTGGCCAGATAATTAAGAAAAAGAAAAAATCAGGTGTATATTATTAGTACAGAATAGTCACTAAACGAATAAAGATAAATAGTTACAAAGCAGCAACAAAACTACAAGTGAGAAAGAATAACATGAATCCCAGTGAATTTAACTATAATTTAAAATGCCCATTTGTCAAACAAACAAAAAATATTAAGAGACATTCAAAACATGATGAAATACACCCCATACAATGGAAAAAATAAACAATAAAAACTCCCCTTAATAAGCCAAGATATTGGATTCACTGAAAAAAAAATAAAATAAAATTGCTATTTTAAATATGCTAAAAGAAAGAAATAAAACAATCCTAAACATTTAAAAGAAACTATGAAGAATTATGTCTCCTAAGAATGGGAATAAAATAATGAAATATAAAGCATACAAAATTACAAAATATAAAATATATAAAGATAAGATTATAATAACTGAAGTTTAAAAATATATTAGAAACCCAGGCAGCATTGATGAGCTGTAAGAAAAAGGAATCAGCAAGATTAAAAAAGAATCAATTGAAATTATATATTCTGAGGGACCAAAAGCAAAAAGGATGAAAAATATAAAACACAGAGCTTCAGGGACCTGTAGACCATTATCAAAATAACCAACCCACATACAATGAAAGCCCCAGAAGAAAATGAGAGAGATAAAGGGACTAAAAATAAAAAATGAAGAATTAGAGACAAACCTTTCCAAATTTGTTGATAAACAGTTGCATGCATAACCTAGAAACTGAATAATTTACAATTAGTATAAATTCAAAATGAACAACTGTATAGATACACCAAATCTAGTTTCAGAAAGACAAATATTGAAAGAAGAGACTTATGACATATCAAATTTAAAAAAATAATAATAATGAGATAATTTGATATGTTTAAGTCTCTTTTTTCAATATTTGCTATTATATGTTACTAAAAGAATTTGTTACTTAAAGACATGGCATGCAAGAAACATTCAATGGAGGCCTGCAGGATGAATTAAAAGAACATTAGATGATACAAATCACAAGCTAGAATCAAGATTGCCAAGAGAAATATCAATAACCTCAGATATGCAGATGATACCACTTTAAAGGCAGAAAGTGAAAAGGAACCAAAAAGCCTCTTTATGAGGGTGAAAGAGGAAAGTGAGAAAAGCTGCCTTAAAGCTTAACACTCTAAAACCTAAAAAGGAGGGAAAAAAAATTTTAATATTATGACATCCAGTCCCATAACTTAATGACAAAGAAAAGGGAGAAAAGTGGAAACTGTGACAGATTTTCTTTCTTTGATCTCTAAATCATTGTGGATGGTAGCTACAGTGATGAAATTAAAAAACAACAACAATAACAACAAAAAACTTGTTCCTTGGAAGAAAAGTTATTATAAACCTAGGCAGCATATTAAAAAACAGAGACAACACCACCAAAGCACTGTATAGGCAAAGGTATGGCTCATCCAGCATTCATATGCAGATGTGAGAGTCAGATCATAAAGAAGGCTGAATAACAAAAAAACTGATATTATTGAACTGTGGTGCTGGAAAAGACTTTTGATAGTTCCTTGGACAGCAAGGCAATCAAACCAGTTAATCCTAAAGGAAATCAACCCTGAATATTCATTAGAAGGACTGATGCAGAAGCTCTAATACTTTGGCCACAATTCATTGGGAAAAGACCCTGATGCTAGAAAAGACTGAGATCAGGAACAGAAGAGGGCAACAGAAGATTTGGTGATTGGATAACATCACTGAGTCAATGGACATGAGCTTTTGCAATCTCCCAGATATAGTGTACAACAGAGAAGCCTGGCATGCTGGAGTCCATGGGGTCATAAAGAGTCAGCCACAACTTGGTGACTGAACAACAGCAACAATGTGAGGAAATAAAGAAAAGAAGCTGAATACATAAGAAAATATACAGCATAGCATATTTTTTTCAATTTATGATTTCCTATTATTCTTTATGATTTAAAATATATAAAATGTAATATATATGTAAAACACAATAAGCCTAATATTATGTCGATGGGTGCACGATGTTTGTAAATGTGATTTGTACAAAAGTAAGAACAAAAGGAGGATAGAGGTAGAAACTATAAGGAAGCAAAATTTTATTATGATATTGAAAATAAGTGTTAGTCTCAACTAGGCTGTTAATAATTACCATATCACTAGTTATCAGAAGAGACTTTAAGAAGATAACATACACACACACACACACACACAGGCTTCCCAGGTGGCGCCTGTTGTAAAGAATTTGCCTGACAATACATAAAACAAAGTTTGTGAAAGCTCTGGGAGATGGTGAAGGACAGGGAAGCCTGACATGCTGCAGTTCATGGGGCGGCAAAGAGTCTGACATGACTGAGCAAATGAACTGAATTGAGGATAAAATGAGTATGTAAAAATAATGCATTCCATTCAAAATCATCAGGAAAAAAGTAGCAAAGAATATATGAAACAAATGGGAATCTAAGAGTGAAAAGTTAGCTATAAATTCAACCATATCAATAATTTTATTGATATGGTTTTATTTATTCAATATATATTGCCTAAATGCTCCATACTAAAGTCACAAAATTTAAGAATGCAAAATGTGTTTCCAAGTAATCCATTCTAAAAATAAAAGCACAACTCTATTAAAAATAAGATAACCATAAAAGATATACCATAATTTAAAATAGTAACTACGAAAAATATAAGTGACTATGTTATTCTGAGACAAAGTAGAAGAATGTTACAAGGATAAAAGGAATACTTTGCAATTATAAAGGAACAATTAATTTACATGATACAAAAGTCTTAAATATTTGCACATTATTAACAGAGCACAAAAACACTGATATAACAGGAAAAAAATGAACAAGTCATAAGTGTCACTTAAAATTTAAATACCGCACTTTTTTTTATGATCAAGAAGACAGAAAATCAGTAAGCATCTAAAAAACTTGAACAACATTATCATGCTATTTACTTGCCATTCAAAAATAATCATACACAATGCAGATTATTCTTTTAGGGCACATGGAAGACAGTCTAGGTCAGAAAATCATTTCAAAAACTTTAAAAATATTTAACTATAAGAAGTGCTTGCTCCGTTACTGCAATAGAATTATATTTGAAATAGGCAGATACCGGGAAAATTCCCCAGTATTTAAAAATAGACAACAAATATGAGTCTAAATAATCTATGAGGATTAATAAGAGCTTAATGTACTCACATGGTTTAAGATCATACATAATAACAGTGTTTCCACATATTACCAAAGATATTGTAGAATAAAATTTCAGAGTATCTTTATATTTACACCCAAACCACGAAATACATGGAGATAAAATTCAAAAGTACAAAAACAGAATTGTTGGTTGACAATAATTAAAGTCTAACCTATATGTTGACAGGTTTCCTCAAATTGATTATAAATTATGATGTAATCATAAAACTCCAGTAGCTTTTTGAGGAAATCAAAAAGTGGAATATAAAAAGAAAACGTATAAAAACAGAAATACCAAAAATAGTCATATCAGTTTTTCAAAAGAATAGACTTTATCTTCATGATTTTAAGATTTACAGTAAAACTAAACTAATCAGTACAGAGTGGCACTAATGTAAAGATAAATCAGTGAAACAGAAATTCAGCCACATGTGTGTAAACAATTGACTTTAACCAAAGTGTCAAAGTAACTCAAGAAGGCAAAGATAGTCTTTTCAATGAATATTGCTAAACAATTGAATATGTATATTAAGTGGAAAATGAAACTCATGTGTTACCTCACACAATGCACAAAAATGAATCTAAAATAATCCACAGACTTAAGCATAAGAAGAATAATGTTAAAAATTTCGGAAGAAAATATAAAGAAAAAATAGTGCTGCAGATTTCTTAGACTGCAAACAAAAAATATTTCACTGTTAGAAATATTTTGTTCCACAGTTACAAAAGTGTAAACTCAAGTCATATGGCAAAATAGTCACAAAATATACATTATTTAAAATATCAGTAAGCATCTAAAAACTTGAACAACATTATCATATTTACTTGCCATTCAAAAAGAATCATACACAATGCAGATTATTCTTTTAGGGCACATGGAAGACAGTCTAGGTCAGAAAATCATTTCAAAAACTTTAAAATATTTAACTATAAGAAGTGCTTGCTCCGTTACTGCAATAGAATTATATTTGAAATAGGCAGATACCGGGAAAATTCCCCAGTATTTAAAATAGACAACAAATATGAGTCTAAATAATCTATGAGGATTAATAAGAGCTTAATGTACTCACATGGTTTAAGATCATACATAATAACAGTGTTTCCACATATTACCAAAGATATTGTAGAATAAAATTTCAGAGTATCTTTATATTTACACCCAAACCACGAAATACATGGAGATAAAATTCAAAAGTACAAAAACAGAATTGTTGGTTGACAATAATTAAAGTCTAACCTATATGTTGACAGGTTTCCTCAAATTGATTATAAATTATGATGTAATCATAAAACTCCAGTAGCTTTTTGAGGAAATCAAAAAGTGGAATATAAAAAGAAAACGTATAAAAACAGAAATACCAAAAATAGTCATATCAGTTTTTCAAAAGAATAGACTTTATCTTCATGATTTTAAGATTTACAGTAAAACTAAACTAATCAGTACAGAGTGGCACTAATGTAAAGATAAATCAGTGAAACAGAAATTCAGCCACATGTGTGTAAACAATTGACTTTAACCAAAGTGTCAAAGTAACTCAAGAAGGCAAAGATAGTCTTTTCAATGAATATTGCTAAACAATTGAATATGTATATTAAGTGGAAAATGAAACTCATGTGTTACCTCACACAATGCACAAAAATGAATCTAAAATAATCCACAGACTTAAGCATAAGAAGAATAATGTTAAAAATTTCGGAAGAAAATATAAAGAAAAAATAGTGCTGCAGATTTCTTAGACTGCAAACAAAAAAATATTTCACTGTTAGAAATATTTTGTTCCACAGTTACAAAAGTGTAAACTCAAGTCATATGGCAAAATAGTCACAAAATATACATTATTTAAAATATCAATATCTAAAATATATTTTTAGAAAAAGATTTTACAGTTATAATAATACAAACAACTCATTTTTAAATGGACTATTTGAAAAGATATTTACCAAGGAATATATACAAATTACAGATGCACACAGGAAAATAAGCTTTTCTTTGAACAACTTTAATCTCACTTACTTAGCATGTAGCTAATCATGCACTTAGCAAAACAGCAAACACTATTGTGGCACAATTGCTTGGAAGATATTAAAATTAACTGCCCTTTTTGAAGCTTTTAGAAGATTGAAGGAGCAATGACTTCATCTCTCCCAACAGTAACCTACTATTGCACTTTGTCCTAAATTCCCACATACGATTTTGCTTATTATCTTCTGTTGGATTCACTTATATTTGTTCTTGATTGATATGTTTATTTTCCCCTCCACATGTTTATTCACTAACTGGTCACCTCTCTTCTCAAACTAGCTTTCCTTGAGGTGTATCTGATGCTCAGATTTCTAGTTGCAGAACTTACTTTAATTTTAAATTGTTATAGGACTTATCTCTATACCTATGTGTGCAAGCATGCTTGGTCAATTCAATGCATCTTGGTCCTTTCCACCCCATAGACCATAGTTTGCCAGACTCCTCTGTCCATGGGATTTTCTATTGAGAGTACTAGAGTGGGTTGCCATGCCCCTCTCCAGGGGAGAGCAATTAGTAAAACTTTAAGGAGTAAATGTACATGGTACAGAGCACCATGGTCAGAAAAATTTTGAGAATTTTAAAGAGAAACTGAAATAATGAAAGTCAACACTGTTTTTCTTATACTATCAAGTCTGAGATCACAGGAATATATATATTTAAAAAATATATGTGTCATTTAAATATTTTGTAATCAGTAAAAGATGGCAATTATGCATTAGAGATGCTTCCTTATTTTGATAGAAATGAAATCAAACTCTATTGAATTAAATATACAGTTCTGTCAAATATTAGAACCAGTTGCACATTGGGTGAACTTTTATCTTCCTAATACAAAATGTCGAAACATATACATACTTCAAAACAAGTATTAACATGAGGATTAACGGAAATTATTTAAGTGATTAATTTAAAGGTTTTAGTACTTATTTTTTCCCTTGTTTGCTATCATTAGGATGGATCATAAAAATGACTAGTACAATCTTCAGCTCTATGGATATTTATATAGTCAAAGGCTCACAATTATACTCCTACAGCTGGTGTCAACCTCCACTACAAAGAGTTGGGGGCAGAGATTGAACTACAAATTCTTCATAATTTGACTAAAAGGACACAATCTCTTTTATTTCATGTTTCTTTAGTTGTCAGTAGATAAGAGTCTTTTTTTTTTAATTTCCTTTTACTTTCAAAACACCTAATTTGGAGCTATTTTCAATTTTAAGTATGGGTAGAAAATGATTAAATTGTCCTTAGACATGTTTTTGCTGTAAACAAATATACATATCACAAAATTATACAGCATACTTATACAAGGTAAGTACTTGCATGTTCTTAAGTGATATAGAATGGACACACTTTTGCTTAACATTTAATTTTACAATATAAGAATGTGATGAGAGAAAACAGTACACACTTGGGGAGAAAATAAGTTACATTGCTCAGATTTCTAGTTGCAGAACTTACTTTAATTTTAAATTGTTATAGGACTTATCTCTATACCTATGTGTGCAAGCATGCTTGGTCAATTCAATGCATCTTGGTCCTTTCCACCCCATAGACCATAGTTTGCCAGACTCCTCTGTCCATGGGATTTTCTATTGAGAGTACTAGAGTGGGTTGCCATGCCCCTCTCCAGGGGAGAGCAATTAGTAAAACTTTAAGGAGTAAATGTACATGGTACAGAGCACCATGGTCAGAAAAATTTTGAGAATTTTAAAGAGAAACTGAAATAATGAAAGTCAACACTGTTTTTCTTATACTATCAAGTCTGAGATCACAGGAATATATATATTTAAAAAATATATGTGTCATTTAAATATTTTGTAATCAGTAAAAGATGGCAATTATGCATTAGAGATGCTTCCTTATTTTGATAGAAATGAAATCAAACTCTATTGAATTAAATATACAGTTCTGTCAAATATTAGAACCAGTTGCACATTGGGTGAACTTTTATCTTCCTAATACAAAATGTCGAAACATATACATACTTCAAAACAAGTATTAACATGAGGATTAACGGAAATTATTTAAGTGATTAATTTAAAGGTTTTAGTACTTATTTTTTCCCTTGTTTGCTATCATTAGGATGGATCATAAAAATGACTAGTACAATCTTCAGCTCTATGGATATTTATATAGTCAAAGGCTCACAATTATACTCCTACAGCTGGTGTCAACCTCCACTACAAAGAGTTGGGGGCAGAGATTGAACTACAAATTCTTCATAATTTGACTAAAAGGACACAATCTCTTTTATTTCATGTTTCTTTAGTTGTCAGTAGATAAGAGTCTTTTTTTAATTTCCTTTTACTTTCAAAACACCTAATTTGGAGCTATTTTCAATTTTAAGTATGGGTAGAAAATGATTAAATTGTCCTTAGACATGTTTTTGCTGTAAACAAATATACATATCACAAAATTATACAGCATACTTATACAAGGTAAGTACTTGCATGTTCTTAAGTGATATAGAATGGACACACTTTTGCTTAACATTTAATTTTACAATATAAGAATGTGATGAGAGAAAACAGTACACACTTGGGGAGAAAATAAGTTTACATTAACAAGTGAACACATTCATAAAGAATCTGCAGTAGTAACAGGAAAAAGAGTTGACAATGCAGCTCAACTACAAAGCATTTATGACCTTAGGAACAGAAAAAAGAAGAATGTGATGTGTAGTTCACCAATGGAGGATAAATTTACAGTTTAAACATATGAAGAAACTTGCAGACCTGAAGAAACCAGCCGAAAATTCTCTCTAGGCAGAAAAAATAATTGCAAATAGGAAATCCTCATTTATTATTTACTAAAACATCACAGTTTTTTTTTTTTTTTAAAGATTTATTTATTTATTTATTTTTGGGCGGGGGTCGGGTTGGGGAGGGAGGGGAGCTTGGTCTTTCGTTTCTCTCTGTTCATCCGTCTTTGTTCTTTGGCTCCTGTGGGCCTCCCATCACGGTGGCGTCTGTCGTTGCAGAGCGCTGACTCTGGGCGCATGCGCTCCAGAGCTCTGGCTCGGTAATTGGACACATCCGTCCAGCCGCTCCACGGCACGTGGGATCTTCTCAGGCCAGGGCTCAAACCGGTGCCCCTTGCACTGCAAGGCGGTGTCCTCACCCACTGGACCACCAGGGGAAGCCAGAATATCACAGTTTTAAACTATGATACCTCTCAGACGTTTAAACACTCAAGAGTGTCCCTTCAAGATAAGTAAAGCACATAGTAAGACCATTCATTCCTTTAAAGTGGGGTTCAATACACCAGAATCACAGAGTTCAAGTTAGTAGAAAAAAGTGTGAGAATTAGAAATAGGAAGCAAACTCAGGCACTATATGGGCATCAAGTCAGATGCAGCATGCTAAAGTTGATGTATTCTCTTTGTCTTCCTGGATGTAACCAAACCATTGTCTATATTTCTGTGACAGAAAGAACCTTGAAAAATTAATGATGAATAACAATTTTTGCCTCTTTGCTTAATGCATTAATTTTACTAAAGTCCCTTATTTTCTTTCAGGAATCTGTTTTCTAAATTTCAATTTTATGAGAAGTTGCTCCAAGAAGCCTGTTAATCAATGAAGTTTCCTTGTACATTAGAATATTACTTCCTTATTTTGTATTAATACTCTCAGGTCTTATCTTGTAGTTATATTACTGGTTCTCTGCCAATGAGATCAGCTTAGACAACTGACACCAATTTCAGTAACTTCAATTGTGTGATCATACTGAAAGGAGCATGAAAAACATTATGATGGGATTAATCTATTCAGATGGGATCTGATCTAAGAAAATTTCCAAGGGCTTACATTGTCAATGTCCCTCTTCACCAGCTGATCTGGCTTCAAACTCTGTGGACCCAGGACCTCTAAAATTAGCCAAGATCTTATAGCTCAAAACCTTACCACTTCATTAAAATTGAGGGCAGAAACATGCCTTAACAGTAACTACCATGAGCCTGAAATATAGTATGTGTTATATAGAAATT
The DNA here is from genome assembly GCA_022376925.1 of Tragulus kanchil. Classification (NCBI taxonomy): domain Eukaryota; kingdom Metazoa; phylum Chordata; class Mammalia; order Artiodactyla; family Tragulidae; genus Tragulus; species Tragulus kanchil. The sequence continues at coordinate 82,769,800 of JAIOJX010000029.1, read as the reverse complement.
TGATTGGGAATATGTTCTTATCTTCTCTAGATGATCAGTTAAAAGGATATTAATAGTCACCATATATGTGTAATTCTACTAATAACTATTTACATTGAAGCAAAGGACCCTAGAGAAAATATGACATATCTGCTTGAATGACTATAATCATTATCACCATTCATCAGATGAGTCAACTAAAAGCTCAGTAAGATTAGATTTATTGCACAAAGTTTAACTGCTAAGATATGAGGAGCTATTTCTGGAAGCAAGGTATGTTCAGATGGCCCTATTAATGAAGTTTTGAAAAATGAAACTGAGGATCTATGAAAAGGATTGCCATATAAAAAACAGTATGCTCAATCAGATTTAAATGTCAGAAAAACAAAATACATTCTACTGTGTGTCCCAAATATTGCATGATATATACTTATGCTAAAAGTTATCCTTTACTTATTCCAAATTTAACTTAGAGTCCTGTAATCGTTTTGTTGTTGTTGTTGTTATTAGCTAAATCTGGCAGTCTTACACATAGCCCATTCATACTGCCTTACATTTTGCCTGGGCAATGGTTGATAGGAAAAATATCCCTATTCAGTAGAATTTTCATAACAATTCAGTACATGCGTTGGTGTGGTGTGTGTGTTCAATAGTGTCTGACTCTTTGTGACCGCCTAGGCTGTAGCCTGCTAGCCTCTTTTGCCCATGAGATTTCCCAGGCAAGGTGACTGCAGGGGCCTTCCGCAGAAAGGGAAGGCAGCGGGATTGCCCCCGGCTGAACTGGGAGATCTCGGAGAGATGAGCCTTGCTGTCGTGCCCCCTCCCACCCGCTGGAGCATGCCAGGGACGACCAGACATGGTAGGGGTTCTGTCGGAGCAGTTTCACTTTATTAGAGTAAACTAACAGTTTTTATAGGCAAATGAAAAGGGGGGGGGTTTAAAATTGTCATGTCCCTCTTCACCAGCTGATCTGGCTTCAAACTCTGTGGACCCAGGACCTCTAAAATTAGCCAAGATCTTATAGCTCAAAACCTTACCACTTCATTAAAATTGAGGGCAGAAACATGCCTTAACAGTAACTACCATGAGCCTGAAATATAGTATGTGTTATATAGAAATTTGATTGGGAATATGTTCTTATCTTCTCTAGATGATCAGTTAAAAGGATATTAATAGTCACCATATATGTGTAATTCTACTAATAACTATTTACATTGAAGCAAAGGACCCTAGAGAAAATATGACATATCTGCTTGAATGACTATAATCATTATCACCATTCATCAGATGAGTCAACTAAAAGCTCAGTAAGATTAGATTTATTGCACAAAGTTTAACTGCTAAGATATGAGGAGCTATTTCTGGAAGCAAGGTATGTTCAGATGGCCCTATTAATGAAGTTTTGAAAAATGAAACTGAGGATCTATGAAAAGGATTGCCATATAAAAAACAGTATGCTCAATCAGATTTAAATGTCAGAAAAACAAAATACATTCTACTGTGTGTCCCAAATATTGCATGATATATACTTATGCTAAAAGTTATCCTTTACTTATTCCAAATTTAACTTAGAGTCCTGTAATCGTTTTGTTGTTGTTGTTGTTATTAGCTAAATCTGGCAGTCTTACACATAGCCCATTCATACTGCCTTACATTTTGCCTGGGCAATGGTTGATAGGAAAAATATCCCTATTCAGTAGAATTTTCATAACAATTCAGTACATGCGTTGGTGTGGTGTGTGTGTTCAATAGTGTCTGACTCTTTGTGACCGCCTAGGCTGTAGCCTGCTAGCCTCTTTTGCCCATGAGATTTCCCAGGCAAGGTGACTGCAGGGGCCTTCCGCAGAAAGGGAAGGCAGCGGGATTGCCCCCGGCTGAACTGGGAGATCTCGGAGAGAGATGAGCCTTGCTGTCGTGCCCCCTCCCACCCGCTGGAGCATGCCAGGGACGACCAGACATGGTAGGGGTTCTGTCGGAGCAGTTTCACTTTATTAGAGTAAACTAACAGTTTTTATAGGCAAATGAAGGGGGTTTTGCAAAGGACTTCCTATAGTTACACCAATCAAGCTAAAGGTCGAGCAATTATGTATTTCCATTGCAATAGGAACTCATGGTGAGCCTGCATTGCCCAGAGCCAGAAACCAGGGGGATCAATCAGAAGTTTTGACAAGGGACCTTAGATCATGCCCTGTCTCTTCTGGTAGGCATCCTTTTAGCACCAAACTGCAAATATGTGCTTAAGCTTCCTTATGCTTGCAAAGGCCCTCTTTCCTTCAGGGCCCCACAGGTGACCATTTCCTCAGGGCTTCCCCTGTGACTCAGTGGTAAAGCATTTGTCTGCAATGCAGGAGCAGTAGATGATGTGAGCTTGATCCTTGGGTCAGGCAGATCTCCTGGAGGATGGCATGGCAACCCACTCCAGTATTCTTGCCTGTAGAATCCCATGGACAGAGGAGCCTGGGGGCTCATAATGTTGAAAAGAGTTTCACACAACTGGAGCAAATTTGCACTGCACGGCCTGACAATCTCTTCCTCCTGGGGATCATCCTGACCCAAGGATTAAAACACTTCTGCATTTCCTGCATTGTCAGACAGATTCTTATCACTGTGCACCCTGTGGTGATAACAATTTGACATATACTGAAAACAAGATCTACATCCTAAGGACTGTGCTGAAACAGAAGCTATATCATGACAGATTCTCTACTTTCAAAAACTTTATAATCAGTTCATGCAGACAAAAGTAAACTAGAGGAAATAATAATGAATGGTTACAGACTATGAGATAGTAAGTACTAGATTTGGGGTTAAAAATATGATGAAAATTAAAACATTATCAACTAGCCAGAGAAGAGGTAATGAAAACAATGGAAAGAATAAATAATTGAAAAGTGAGCCTACCTGAGAAAAGTATTATTCTCAAATTCATCTGATTCCTCCTTGTTTAAAGCAGCATAGATTTCAAAATGTTTTAATAGCAGATGTTAAGTATACACAATGAAAGCCCAAGTTTTCTCCCAAGCAAAGGGAGCAATAACAATGCAGCCATTATTAAAGAATTATAAATAATTATAAAGAGTTGTAGGAGGAGACAATGATATAAAAGTAAGTAGACAAGTTTGAATAACATAGAGCAGATATTCTCAAATTATGGTTTCCAGATAGCAGTATTTGCATCAGCTAGGATTTTGTTAGAGCAGCAAATTTTCCATCTTTACTTAAAACGTATTCATAGGGACTTCACTGGTGGTCCAGTGGTCAGAAGTTTTAAAAGGGATCATGCCCTGTCTCTTCTGGTAGGCATCCTTTTAGCACCAAACTGCAAATATGTGCTTAAGCTTCCTTATGCTTGCAAAGGCCCTCTTTCCTTCAGGGCCCCACAGGTGACCATTTCCTCAGGGCTTCCCCTGTGACTCAGTGGTAAAGCATTTGTCTGCAATGCAGGAGCAGTAGATGATGTGAGCTTGATCCTTGGGTCAGGCAGATCTCCTGGAGGATGGCATGGCAACCCACTCCAGTATTCTTGCCTGTAGAATCCCATGGACAGAGGAGCCTGGGGGCTCATAATGTTGAAAAGAGTTTCACACAACTGGAGCAAATTTGCACTGCACGGCCTGACAATCTCTTCCTCCTGGGGATCATCCTGACCCAAGGATTAAAACACTTCTGCATTTCCTGCATTGTCAGACAGATTCTTATCACTGTGCACCCTGTGGTGATAACAATTTGACATATACTGAAAACAAGATCTACATCCTAAGGACTGTGCTGAAACAGAAGCTATATCATGACAGATTCTCTACTTTCAAAAACTTTATAATCAGTTCATGCAGACAAAAGTAAACTAGAGGAAATAATAATGAATGGTTACAGACTATGAGATAGTAAGTACTAGATTTGGGGTTAAAAATATGATGAAAATTAAAACATTATCAACTAGCCAGAGAAGAGGTAATGAAAACAATGGAAAGAATAAATAATTGAAAAGTGAGCCTACCTGAGAAAAGTATTATTCTCAAATTCATCTGATTCCTCCTTGTTTAAAGCAGCATAGATTTCAAAATGTTTTAATAGCAGATGTTAAGTATACACAATGAAAGCCCAAGTTTTCTCCCAAGCAAAGGGAGCAATAACAATGCAGCCATTATTAAAGAATTATAAATAATTATAAAGAGTTGTAGGAGGAGACAATGATATAAAAGTAAGTAGACAAGTTTGAATAACATAGAGCAGATATTCTCAAATTATGGTTTCCAGATAGCAGTATTTGCATCAGCTAGGATTTTGTTAGAGCAGCAAATTTTCCATCTTTACTTAAAACGTATTCATAGGGACTTCACTGGTGGTCCAGTGGTAAAGAATCTGCCTTGCAGTGCAGGGCACTGCCATGGGCAAGTAAAGGTATGTTCACTCCTTTAGGAAAGATTAAGAAAAGATATCCAGGCTGAGCAGACAAATGTCTCCTCACACTAACGATAAGCACTGCCTGCAAGCCTCACCTCTCTGAGATCAATACAGAGCACAAAGATTCTTCCTCTTACCTACTTTTTAATGATAATGAAAAAGTTTACAACTCAGAACTCCCTTTGTAACTTAAGAATTGTAAGAATGTTTCCCCTCAAGAGCAAAGGTGTTGGTGGGGGAGAAAGGGCTGTGGTGATGACCTCTCTTGCATCTCTAGAGAAACAAAAAGCTTCTTTATGATTATTAATTTACTTGAATTTTCTAGTTGAAAAAAATATAAAAAGGGTAAAGAAGATTGTGTGGGAGGCTCGCTCACTGAGATCGACTGCGCCCGATGTGAGGTCGAGACTCTCCAGCTCTGGGGTAAGAACATCTGTTTGCATTTGATTGAGTTCTGATTTTACTTAATTGAGTTCTGACTATTTGTGTTTGCCTTTATTTGAATCTTGATTAATGGAATCTTGATTCTGATTATTATATGTTTTATGATTAATAAACCCACTCTTGGTTTGACAAAACTCAAGACCACAACACTTCATTGTCAAAGTCTGAGACTCACAAACTGATGGGACTACACCGTGTCTGGGAAAAAGGCTCTGAGCTATTGAACACAGTGCCTCTTAGTGAGAACTAGTAAGAGTAGGAATCAGAGTAAGCTCCAGCACGGTGCCCGCGACAGCACACAGGTTCCATTCCTGGTCAAAATCTAAGATCTCACATGCCACGGAGAAAGAAAGCCTGCATGAGGCAATGACAGAGCCTGCCTGACCCAACTTGGGGGGCAGTCCCTTGGGTGCATTGAAAGGTCCTACATGACGCATTGAAGATCCCACCTACTGCAGCTAAATTCCAATGTAACCAAAAAAATAAAATACTCAACCAGACTCGCTCATTTTTAAAATCCTCCATTGATGCTGATACATAGAAACATTTAATAACAACTGAAGTAGAGTTTGTAAAAATATCTTCCTTTCTCTATCAACCAGGACAGCTTGGTTAGAATCTATCCACACTACAAAGGGTTAAGATCTGATATCAAGTACAAAGCTCGCAGCTATAAAAACAATAACCAGACACCTTCCTGTCCAAAGCCTCTGATTTCTTTTTTGAAATTATTCAAAATCTTTGTTACGCAGCTCTACCACCTTGATGATTCAGAGGGAAAAAACCTTAAACAGACTAATATTAAGAAATCTGGAAACCTGAATGATGCTACAGAGGCTGAGATTCAAAACTCCAAATGCAGGGGGCTGGGGTTAGATGCCTGATCAGGGAACTAAATTTCACATGCTGCAACTAAGAAAAAAATGAAAGAAATTTATACCTAGAGACATTAATACCTACATGCTTCTAAGAAAGCAAAGGTGTTGGTGGGGGAGAAAGGGCTGTGGTGATGACCTCTCTTGCATCTCTAGAGAAACAAAAAGCTTCTTTATGATTATTAATTTACTTGAATTTTCTAGTTGAAAAAAATATATAAAGGGTAAAGACGATTGTGTGGGAGGCTCGCTCACTGAGATCGACTGCGCCGATGTGAGGTCGAGACTCTCCAGCTCTGGGGTAAGAACATCTGTTTGCATTTGATTGAGTTCTGATTTTACTTAATTGAGTTCTGACTATTTGTGTTTGCCTTTATTTGAATCTTGATTAATGGAATCTTGATTCTGATTATTATATGTTTTATGATTAATAAACCCACTCTTGGTTTGACAAAACTCAAGACCACAACACTTCATTGTCAAAGTCTGAGACTCACAAACTGATGGGACTACACCGTGTCTGTGAAAAAGTCTCTGAGCTATTTAACACAGTGCCTCTTAGTGAGAACTAGTAAGAGTAGGAATCAGAGTAAGCTCCAGCACGGTGCCCGCGACAGCACACAGGTTCCATTCCTGGTCAAAATCTAAGATCTCACATGCCACGGAGAAAGAAAGCCTGCATGAGGCAATGACAGAGCCTGCCTGACCCAACTTGGGGGGCAGTCCCTTGGGTGCATTGAAAGGTCCTACATGACGCATTGAAGATCCCACCTACTGCAGCTAAATTCCAATGTAACCAAAAAAATAAAATACTCAACCAGACTCGCTCATTTTTAAAATCCTCCATTGATGCTGATACATAGAAACATTTAATAACAACTGAAGTAGAGTTTGTAAAAATATCTTCCTTTCTCTATCAACCAGGACAGCTTGGTTAGAATCTATCCACACTACAAAGGGTTAAGATCTGATATCAAGTACAAAGCTCGCAGCTATAAAAACAATAACCAGACACCTTCCTGTCCAAAGCCTCTGATTTCTTTTTTGAAATTATTCAAAATCTTTGTTACGCAGCTCTACCACCTTGATGATTCAGAGGGAAAAAACCTTAAACAGACTAATATTAAGAAATCTGGAAACCTGAATGATGCTACAGAGGCTGAGATTCAAAACTCCAAATGCAGGGGGCTGGGGTTAGATGCCTGATCAGGGAACTAAATTTCACATGCTGCAACTAAGAAAAAAATGAAAGAAATTTATACCTAGAGACATTAATACCTACATTCAAGAATCCTCAACAAAATTCTAACAAACGGAATTCAAGAACACATTAAAAAGATTACAGATGAAATAGGCTTTATCCCACGGATGCAAGGATTCTTCAGTATACATAAAACAATCAATGTGATACATCATATTAACAAATTGAAAGATGAAAACCATAAGATCACCTCAATAGATGGAGAGAACGCCTCTGACAAAATTCAAGAATCCAGATAAATCAGTTAATTCTATCCTACTTGACCTAATATTAATAAAATAGTACAGATTTTTCTTTTTGTAAATTCCAATTTAATCTAAAACATAAGGTAGATGGTCTTTAGAAACTCTGGTAAACGCTGTGATTTTCAAATATTACTTGAGAACAAACTATCTCAAAGGCATATTTGGTTGTCAGTGTAAGGTTTTAGGTCAGGTAGTTGTGAACAAGAACAGCTTGTACTTACTAAGTAATGGATATAGGTCAGATTCTTTTTGGTGACTCATACATGTATAGTCTCAATTAATCTTCACACACACACACACACACACACACACAAATTACAAATTATGGGGTGTGATTATCCCTACTCAGAAAACAGAAACATTCAGAAATTACATAGTCTGTTTAAAGTCATGAAACTATTAAGAGGAAGAAAAATGTTTTTTGATACATAGAAACATTTAATAACAACTGAAGTAGAGTTTGTAAAAATATCTTCCTTTCTCTATCAACCAGGACAGCTTGGTTAGAATCTATCCACACTACAAAGGGTTAAGATCTGATATCAAGTACAAAGCTCGCAGCTATAAAAACAATAACCAGACACCTTCCTGTCCAAAGCCTCTGATTTCTTTTTTGAAATTATTCAAAATCTTTGTTACGCAGCTCTACCACCTTGATGATTCAGAGGGAAAAAACCTTAAACAGACTAATATTAAGAAATCTGGAAACCTGAATGATGCTACAGAGGCTGAGATTCAAAACTCCAAATGCAGGGGGCTGGGGTTAGATGCCTGATCAGGGAACTAAATTTCACATGCTGCAACTAAGAAAAAAATGAAAGAAATTTATACCTAGAGACATTAATACCTACATTCAAGAATCCTCAACAAAATTCTAACAAACGGAATTCAAGAACACATTAAAAAGATTACAGATGAAATAGGCTTTATCCCACGGATGCAAGGATTCTTCAGTATACATAAAACAATCAATGTGATACATCATATTAACAAATTGAAAGATGAAAACCATAAGATCACCTCAATAGATGGAGAGAACGCCTCTGACAAAATTCAAGAATCCAGATAAATCAGTTAATTCTATCCTACTTGACCTAATATTAATAAAATAGTACAGATTTTTCTTTTTGTAAATTCCAATTTAATCTAAAACATAAGGTAGATGGTCTTTAGAAACTCTGGTAAACGCTGTGATTTTCAAATATTACTTGAGAACAAACTATCTCAAAGGCATATTTGGTTGTCAGTGTAAGGTTTTAGGTCAGGTAGTTGTGAACAAGAACAGCTTGTACTTACTAAGTAATGGATATAGGTCAGATTCTTTTTGGTGACTCATACATGTATAGTCTCAATTAATCTTCACACACACACACACACACACACACACAAATTACAAATTATGGGGTGTGATTATCCCTACTCAGAAAACAGAAACATTCAGAAATTACATAGTCTGTTTAAAGTCATGAAACTATTAAGAGGAAGAAAAATGTTTATAAATTAGGAAGTTTTCCTGCTAAGTTATTCTTAATTAGGACAATGGAATGCTCACCACCGTTGAGAAGAATTCAACATTAAGAGGGAAGAACTCTGTAGGAATATTTGATACATATTAAATACATGCTGCATGTATATGGAAGTAATACATTTGATGCATATTTATGGAAAAAATTTTACTTCTCAGAGGAAAAATATCATTGAGATATAATATAGGGAAATGAATATCAATTAAACCTTGATAAAAATCTGCTGTTTTAATACAATTAGTGTTAAAAAGAGGTAAGTTTTTAATGTGAAAAAAGAAAAGGAAGAACATTATAGATATTCTGAGTGCAATAACTACCTTTTTAAAATTCTAAAGCCTTCTCTATAAAATAACTTCCAAAACATCAAAACGTTGTAATTTGGAAGTGTCTATACACACATATTTACATATAAAGGCATATTTTTTTCCATCTCAGAAGATATAAATTAGGATACTACACTCAGAATTACAATTTACACATTGATTCTAGTCTTGTAAGGTTTTAAGGATTTGGCAAATATGAGGCAGATTTGCCTAGTAACAAGCACTATCTAACTCCTAGTTTTTTATATTAGGCATATGACTGAAGAAGTACATTGGAGTCATAGGAAATACTTGTCTTATGCCTGTTAAAGACTTCCAATTTTATTTGCCACAAAATGGTCTTTAGAGCTTATATTTTAAATTTGGGTGACTTTTTTTTTCTTTTTTTTTTTTTTTAAACCTTTATTTTACTTTTAACTTTTACAGAGTTTTGTTGTTCACAGACATGCATGTTCTCAGATTAGTCACATGTATATCCCCCCCTTCCCTCCCCTCCTGACCATCACACAGCACCCCTGAAGGATCCCCTTTTCTCACAGAGCAATGACTAGAGCTATTTTCTTCACTTATGATAGTACAGGCCTTCATGCTACTTCCCTTACGCCTCTCACCCACTGTTCCTTCCCCACAATGTCCATAATGTCCACTGTCCATGTCTGTCTTTCTGTCGCTTCACTGCATGTGCCATCATCACCATCCTACTAGATTCCATATATATGTGTTAATATACTGTATTTGTCCTTCTCTTTCTGACTGACTTCACTTTTTAGGATACGTTCTAGATCCAGCCACCTCATGAGGGCTGATTCTTCTGCATTTCTCTTTACAGCTGTGTAGTATTCCATTGTATATATGTACCAGAGCTTTTGGATCCATTCGTTCGTCGATGGGCATCTAGGTTCCTTCCATGTTCTAGCTATTGTATAGAGAGCTGCAATGAACATTGGGGTACAGGTGTTTCTTTCAGTTTTGATTTCGTCAGGGTATAAGCCTAAGAGTGGGATTGCTGTGTCATATGAAACTACTAGAGTTAATCAGCGAATTCAGCAAAGTCGCAGGATACAAAATCAATATACAGAAATCACTGGCATCCCTATACACAAACAATGAAAAATCAGAAAATGAAATCAAAGAGGCAATCCCCTTCACCATCGCAACCAAAAGAATCAAATATCTAGGAATAAACCTACCCAAAGAAACTAAAGAACTGTACACAGAAAATTACAAGACACTCATGAGAGACATTAAAGAAGACTTAAACAGATGGAGAAATATTCCGTGTTCCTGGGTCGGGAGAATCAATATTGTGAAAATGACCATACTACCAAATGTCATCTATGGATTCAATGCGATCCCTATCAAACTTCCAATAACATTCTTCACAGAACTAGACCAACGAATAACACAGTTCATATGGAAACACAAAAGACCTCGAATAGCCAAAGCAATCCTCAGGAAGAAGAATGGAGCTGGGGGGATCAGCCTCCCCAACTTCAGACTCTACTACAAAGCAACAGTCATCAAGACAGTATGGTACTGGCACAAAAACAGAAATATCGACCAATGGAACAAGATCGAGAACCCAGAGATAAAGCCACGCACCTATGGGTACCTTATTTTTGACAAAGGAGGTGAACATATAAAATGGGACAAAGACAGCCTCTTCAACAAATGGTGCTGGGAAAATTGGACAGCTACATGCAAGAAAATGAAGTTGGAACATACCCTGACACCATACACAAAGATCAACTCAAAATGGATTAAAGACTTAAATGTAAGGCCAGAAACCATCAAACTCTTAGAGGAGAATATAGGCAAAACCCTCAAGGACATCAATCAAAGCAAGATCTTCTCTGACCCACCTATTAGAATAGTGGAACTAAAAAGACAAATGAACATGTGGGACCTCATGAAACTTAAAAGCTTTTGTACAGCAAAAGAAATTACAGAAAAGCTGAACAGACAGCCCACAGAGTGGGAGAAAATCATAGCAAGTGAAACAACAGACAAAGAATTCATCTCCAAAATCTACAAGAAACTCAGACAACTCAGCACTGGAAAACCGAACAACCCAATCAAAAAATGGGAAAAGGACCTAAATAGACACCTCTCCAACGATGACATACAGATGGCCCCAAAACACATGAAACGATGCTCAACTTCACTAATAATTAGAGAAATGCAAATCAAAACTACAATGAGATAGCACCTCACACCCGTCAGAATGGCCATCATCCACAAATCGACAGACAATAAATGCTGGAGAGGCTGCGGAGAAAAGGGAACACTCCTGCATTGCTGGTGGGAGTGTAAACTGATACAGCCTCTATGGAAGACAGTCTGGAGATTTCTTAAAAAACTAAAAATAGAAGCACCATATGGGTGACTTTTTAAATTTTTTTTTTGAGTTTATATGTATAACAGGTGACTTTCAGGAGGAAGTAGACATGGAAGTGAATTTTAAGATTATTATTACTGTCGAGGTAAGAGACAATTATGATTTAAATCAGAATGTTTCAAAAGGAGTTTATAGGACAAGTCAGTAGCAATATTTACAATAGCCAGGACAGGGAAGTAACCTAAATGTCCATTGGAAAATGAATGTATAAAGAAGATGTGGGACTTCATTGATGGTCTAGTGGATAAAGAGTTTGCTTTGCAGTCCTCCCCAACTTCAGACTCTACTACAAAGCAACAGTCATCAAGAGTATGGTACTGGCACAAAACAGAAATATCGACCAATGGAACAAGATCGAGAACCCAGAGATAAAGCCACGCACCTATGGGTACCTTATTTTTGACAAAGGAGGTGAACATATAAAATGGGACAAAGACAGCCTCTTCAACAAATGGTGCTGGGAAAATTGGACAGCTACATGCAAGAAAATGAAGTTGGAACATACCCTGACACCATACACAAAGATCAACTCAAAATGGATTAAAGACTTAAATGTAAGGCCAGAAACCATCAAACTCTTAGAGGAGAATATAGGCAAAACCCTCAAGGACATCAATCAAAGCAAGATCTTCTCTGACCCACCTATTAGAATAGTGGAACTAAAAAGACAAATGAACATGTGGGACCTCATGAAACTTAAAAGCTTTTGTACAGCAAAAGAAATTACAGAAAAGCTGAACAGACAGCCCACAGAGTGGGAGAAAATCATAGCAAGTGAAACAACAGACAAAGAATTCATCTCCAAAATCTACAAGAAACTCAGACAACTCAGCACTGGAAAACCGAACAACCCAATCAAAAAATGGGAAAAGGACCTAAATAGACACCTCTCCAACGATGACATACAGATGGCCCCAAAACACATGAAACGATGCTCAACTTCACTAATAATTAGAGAAATGCAAATCAAAACTACAATGAGATAGCACCTCACACCCGTCAGAATGGCCATCATCCACAAATCGACAGACAATAAATGCTGGAGAGGCTGCGGAGAAAAGGGAACACTCCTGCATTGCTGGTGGGAGTGTAAACTGATACAGCCTCTATGGAAGACAGTCTGGAGATTTCTTAAAAAACTAAAAATAGAAGCACCATATGGGTGACTTTTTAAATTTTTTTTTTGAGTTTATATGTATAACAGGTGACTTTCAGGAGGAAGTAGACATGGAAGTGAATTTTAAGATTATTATTACTGTCGAGGTAAGAGACAATTATGATTTAAATCAGAATGTTTCAAAAGGAGTTTATAGGACAAGTCAGTAGCAATATTTACAATAGCCAGGACAGGGAAGTAACCTAAATGTCCATTGGAAAATGAATGTATAAAGAAGATGTGGGACTTCATTGATGGTCTAGTGGATAAAGAGTTTGCTTTGCAGTGCAGGGGACACCAGTACGATGCCTGGCCCAGGAAGATCCCATATGCCAAAGAATGTCTGGACTGGCATGTCCAATTATGGGGCGGTGCTCTGGAAGGTGTATGCCAAGAGCTAATGCTCTGCAATGAGAGAGGACACTGCAATGAGAGACCCACACATCCAAAGAATAAAGATGGATGACAATAAATAAATTTTAAAAAATCAAAAAAAAAGGCCAATTTAAAGAAAAAAATATGTGGTATAATATATGTATTGTATATACATACACTGGAATATTACTTAGCCCTAAAAAGAAATGAAATTGGGTTATTCGGAGAGACATGTTTAGGTCTAGAGATTGAAGTCAGAAAGAGAAAAAGAAATATTGTATATTGATGTATATATGGGGAATCTTAAATATATAGATGCCAAGGGAGATGAGAAATGGGATAAACTGGGAGCTGGGAATTGACATACATATGCTATAGAAACCTAATATAAAATAGATGGCTAGTGGACACCTACTGAAGAACACAGAGGAATTTGTTTAGTGCTCAGCAGTGACCTAAGTGTGAAGAAAAATTGTTTAAAAAAGAGATATATATGTATACATATATTTGATTTGAGCTTCCAAAGAATTTTCTTTCCAATGCAGGAGAATGAGTTTGATCCCTGGATCAGGAAGATCAGCTGGAGGAGGAAATGGAAATTCACTCCAGTATTCTTGCTTGGAGATAGCATGGACAGAAAAGTCTGGTGGGCTACAGTTTACAGGGTAAACTCAACTGAGGATAAGACTCAACTGAGCCAATGAGCACACATGCACGCAGAAGTGATTCACTTTACTTTATAGCAGAAATGAATGCAATACTGCAAAGCAAATTTACTCCAATAAATAATTTTTTATTATTAAATGACAAATCAGAAACAAGGGGCATTTCAGATTAAGAATCAATAACAAGTGAGAGTGAGAGAGGGGGAGAAGTCAGGTGTGACTGTCAGATTTAAGAATTCAATTGGTAAATAAACCAGCTCAGCCACTAAGTCGTGTCTGTCTCTATGAGACCTCATGAACTGTAGGCTCCACTATCCATGGGATTCTCCAAGAAAGAATACTGGAGTGGGTTACCACGCCTTTCTCCATGTAAATAAACAGTGGTACTATAAATAAAAAGCACTGAAATAAATTCTCAAGCTCACATTCAGCATGGTATCCATTACTGCAACGACTATTTCTACATCTGCAAATGAAGATATGAGGTTCCTCTGAGGTCCCCTCCAACTCTAAAACTCATATTATAAAAACAATCTTAAAGTTAAAAGTAACTGATACAATTTACCTGAATATGTAAGCAAAGACATTGGTGAAGGTTGGAAAATGCCTCTCTGACAAATTTTAACATTTTAACATAGCATTGATAAGAATGCAATACAGAAAATAATACTAAATATGAGATAACTTTTCTTCTAATTTCCTTGAAGAATAGCAAAAATGAACTCTTACCTTTACACATTATTTGGGTGATGTGGTCTTTAAAATCAGTGACTAATAAGTATAGTTCAGAGAAAAGAGTTTGAATGAAAGTCTTCCTAATAATCTCTTTGACTTTCTAAAGTCACTTCAGATTTCACATAATAGGAAAATCGATCACTTTGGAGAACACACACAGCATCTTCAGTCATACAAAATGAAAACCCAGGTTTTGAGGACAAGTTTTATAGAAGGCCACCATCTATCACCATGGTTCTATAACTTATTTTCTCTTTTTCCAAACAATTCTAAACACCCTTGCTGGGGTAACTTTTCTTCCAAGATGCTACTCGGTTTGCCCAAGATGTGTCTATATGTGGGTTCTTCATTTCAGAGTCATGTCCAACTCTTTTTCACACCACGGTCAGCAGCCTGTAAGGCTCCTCTCTCCATGGGGATTCTCCAGGAAAGAACACTGGAGTGTCCTCCAGTGGATCTTCTCAACCCAGTAATTGAAGCAGGTCTCCTTCATTGCAGGCAGATTCTTTACCATCTGAATAACCGAGAAGCCCAAGATATGTATATAGTCTCCTGTGTACATTTTCAGAGTTTTCACTGGTTTTCAATGTTAGTCAGTATCTGATCTTACTCGTAAATGCCCATCAATCTTAACCTCAATCAATGGACATTGATATTATTTTTAATTATGATCCACTTCCCAACATAACTCTTCTTCCACCAGGCGGTGATCCTCTACCACCTGGATACCTTTAAGGGTGCTCCCCCTGTCTCTAGAATAAATCCTCCCACCTAAACCTTGCAAGTTTTTAGAAGTTCTGCTTGAGATTTTCACCTTCTGTGACTCCTTCTCTGGTCTGTATTGATCACCACCTTCTCTGGAACGTCACCGAATATCTTATAAACATATCCATGTTTAACTCTTTCATTTGTTTTGCCATTTCAGTTTGTCATTCCAACTAGATCTCTTCCCAATAAAAACAGGAAATATGTCATCTTCTTTAACAATTTAGTCAGCACATGGGCAATTCATGAGGACACATTATAGTGTATTTATTGTATGCATTGTAATGTATTTATTTCTTATAAACTCCCACCTTTGGTCATGATAATTGAGTGCAGTAGAATCTACCCAACGTGTCTCTCTGTGTATATTTGTTTAATGGTTTGATATAACTAAATCATCATGTTCCTGTCAATACTATTTAAGCACCTACAATGTTTTTGTCTTTGTTTCTATTTTCTTGTTTTCTGTTTGTTTTGCATCACCAAAGATGTTGCATTTTATGGTCTTGTTTTTATTCTGTGATATTTTGTACCATGCTAAATTTTAGCCATAGAAATTGAACTTCTAAATCAAAACTCAAAGGCATAAGGCCAAGGAGGTGGCTATTATTATAGTATATATTAGGAGCAACATTGGGAACAATGATAACATTCAGCAATGGAAGAATTCTGCCTCAGTGTTAACATGTAGTAATTAACTGGGAAAATGTTTCTCCCTGGACCCAGGTGAAACAGTTAAATTCTGAGCAGAGATGCTGGACTGAAGAGAAGATAAATGTGCCTCAATTTCTCTTACATTGTCACACCAGCAAGACATATCCTTGGATATTAGAGGGGTTGGAAAAGGAAGTTGCTGATTCATTTATCCAATCATTTTATCTATATACAGATGAGCACCCACAAGTCAAATCCATCTCCTATTACTGCCCAATTCCTAAAATCTTTCAAATAAGTTCTCTGGAATGCACCAAGGAAAACCAGTAAATTTTCCTGTGTTTTACTGAAGACTAAGTACCCTTCAAGGCTTCCCTTCTCTTATAGTTTTAATCATGCAAGAGGGCCATGAGATTTATTCCCTACTGTTGCCAATTCCAGAACATTTTCTCTCTCCTCAAAAAGACACTGAAATTACAAATCATTTCATTTACTACCTGTCTTTGTCCCAGTCATTTATGCATGCACTGCAACTATTACAACTGCAACAATAGTTGAGGTTCATTTTCAATTATTTGGACATTTATCACCTACTTTAATGTCCTTCCTCCAAGTCTGTTCTTGCTAATAATTCACAGTGATTTTAGTATCCTCATTGCAATTATTTTAATACCTTAACTTCCAAGTTCATAATCTTGTTTTGCACTTTGTGCAGCTACCCATGCTCATGGTCATTTTAAACACTATTAGTATCAATAACTGCCTCATTTCTATCACAATTAAAGTTCCAGCTGCCCTTGTTCTCCTGGTTTCTGATTTGATTGAAATAATAATTTGGCCTTGAAAAAAATATTTATTCCAGTGATGCCGTTACATTTAAACTGTTGATGTCAAAAGCTCAGCTTCTCATTATACCATTGCTGAACCTTATTTCAGAGACTGAAGAAATAATTCTAAGCACCTACAATGTTTTTGTCTTTGTTTCTATTTTCTTGTTTTCTGTTTGTTTTGCATCACCAAAGATGTTGCATTTTATGGTCTTGTTTTTATTCTGTGATATTTTGTACCATGCTAAATTTTAGCCATAGAAATTGAACTTCTAAATCAAAACTCAAAGGCATAAGGCCAAGGAGGTGGCTATTATTATAGTATATATTAGGAGCAACATTGGGAACAATGATAACATTCAGCAATGGAAGAATTCTGCCTCAGTGTTAACATGTAGTAATTAACTGGGAAAATGTTTCTCCCTGGACCCAGGTGAAACAGTTAAATTCTGAGCAGAGATGCTGGACTGAAGAGAAGATAAATGTGCCTCAATTTCTCTTACATTGTCACACCAGCAAGACATATCCTTGGATATTAGAGGGGTTGGAAAAGGAAGTTGCTGATTCATTTATCCAATCATTTTATCTATATACAGATGAGCACCCACAAGTCAAATCCATCTCCTATTACTGCCCAATTCCTAAAATCTTTCAAATAAGTTCTCTGGAATGCACCAAGGAAAACCAGTAAATTTTCCTGTGTTTTACTGAAGACTAAGTACCCTTCAAGGCTTCCCTTCTCTTATAGTTTTAATCATGCAAGAGGGCCATGAGATTTATTCCCTACTGTTGCCAATTCCAGAACATTTTCTCTCTCCTCAAAAAGACACTGAAATTACAAATCATTTCATTTACTACCTGTCTTTGTCCCAGTCATTTATGCATGCACTGCAACTATTACAACTGCAACAA
Source organism: Tragulus kanchil (assembly GCA_022376925.1). Lineage (NCBI taxonomy): Eukaryota > Metazoa > Chordata > Mammalia > Artiodactyla > Tragulidae > Tragulus > Tragulus kanchil. The sequence continues at coordinate 82,752,256 of JAIOJX010000029.1, read as the reverse complement.
TAGTTGAGGTTCATTTTCAATTATTTGGACATTTATCACCTACTTTAATGTCCTTCCTCCAAGTCTGTTCTTGCTAATAATTCACAGTGATTTTAGTATCCTCATTGCAATTATTTTAATACCTTAACTTCCAAGTTCATAATCTTGTTTTGCACTTTGTGCAGCTACCCATGCTCATGGTCATTTTAAACACTATTAGTATCAATAACTGCCTCATTTCTATCACAATTAAAGTTCCAGCTGCCCTTGTTCTCCTGGTTTCTGATTTGATTGAAATAATAATTTGGCCTTGAAAAAAATATTTATTCCAGTGATGCCGTTACATTTAAACTGTTGATGTCAAAAGCTCAGCTTCTCATTATACCATTGCTGAACCTTATTTCAGAGACTGAGTTTTAGATGAAGTAGAAAAGCATAGCTTGATTGCTTTGCCAGGCACAGGGGGACACACTGATCTCTACTTTGAAAAAGTTTGTGTCAGAATAATGGAGGATTTGATGAAGACTTTTATAAGTATATTTTAAGGGTGAAATTATTGACAAGATTAGGGTGTGTGCAAGGTCTCAGGTTGTCCAGTCTCCTAATCTTAATGAATTCTTCTGATCACTTTAATCTTATCTCAGGTTGTTTCTTGAGTGTTCCTCCCATTGATTAACAACAGTTCCAATATGCCCCTTGGATCTCAGGGAAGGTTAGGAAGGTTGGAGCCTTGCCTGCAAGAAATTAGGGACAAAAAGACCATCAAGTTAGGGAACCCTACAGAGACCCACTCAGTTGCATTCTCCCCTTTCTTTGATATTCCTTAACTTTGAAGAGAATGGATGTTTGGTGAGAAGAGGGAAAAATAGCTTTGGATAAATTTGTTAATCATAAACCAAGCAGATGCATTCATTTTTATATTGTTGTGAACTTGAACTTTCTATGTCATCTTCTAGATGCCACAAGATTTTGAAAATCCTCCCACCCTCTTCCATAAGATTTTGGCTAAAGATTGGAGAGGATTATACATGTATCAAGATGAAATAGAGTGCTTTACAGCCAGAATGGAAAAATAATTAGAGGTGGCAAAAACCTCTTCTTAAGAACATTATTAAGAAATATTTTATCAAGCTATGCTAGAAAATTCATCAAAAATGGGACAATATTTTACTAGTTGCTCTCTTCTCTTTATATCAGTGCCCCGATAGAAGTTGGCTAGGATTGAATGCTTATGAGATTATTTACAAGAGATCACTCTTAGCTCCTTAGAGTAAAATAAGGAAACACATTTCTACCACAGGAAGTAAATGTTAAACACTATGTACAAAAGATTGATCAATTGTTAACCACTATGTATGAAACTGTATCCCACAGGTCTCCCCCTCACCTAGAAGCTCCCTTACCTCAAAAGCAGTAGACCAGGTGCTTCTGAAAGTGTGAAAAAGAGCAGTGACCTGTGCAGCAACTTGAAGAAAAATGGAAAGGATACATAATTGTCTTCTTACTACTCATGTTCCTCTAAAATTGGATGAAGTAAACACGGTGTTTATCACATCAGAGCAAGAAGACTGATAAAGGATAACCAGCCAAGCCTACCCACAGCTAGTGATTAAACTCCCAAGAAGCAAACCTCCAATTCTTTGGAAAACTTTCATTATTTGTTCTGGCAATCAGAATGACAGTTCTTTTTTCTTATCCTTTCTCATTCCTTCTGCCTATAAATTCATAGAATGATTCTTTCAATAATTCTAATTGCTGGATACGCAGTCCGCTTCCTATTTTGAGGTCATTAGGAGTGCCTTGGTGGGTTTTCCCCATAAAGTGATTGGCTTGAAAACAAATGGTTTCAGATTTATTCTCTTGAATTCTTAAGATAATGAAATCTATTTTGTCTACTAAAACTCCATGTGCCATTCTTGTTACCTCTAAGGGAGTTTATTGCACCGAAATGACAGAATAAGGGATTGAGATCTTAATCATGTAAGACTCAGATCCACAATTTATTTATTTATTAATTTTTATATTTATTTATTTATTTATTTGGTGGGGATGGGGTGGGGAGGGAGGGGGATGGGCGGGCCACTTCTATTGGTCTTTCATTTCTCTATCTTCATCCGTCTTTGTTCTTTGGCCCATGTGAGCCTCCCATCGCGGTGGCCTCTGTTGTCGCAGAGCACCGGCTCTGGGCGCATGTGCTCCAGAGCTCTGGCTCGGTAATTGGACACATTGGTCCAGCTGCTCCACGGCACGTGGGAGCTCCGCAGGCCAGGGATCGAACTGGCGCCCCTTGCACTGCAAGGCGATGTCCTTAGCCACCGGATCACCAGAGAAGCCCCAGATCCATGAGTTAGAACTCAATTATTTCTTACTATCCATTCTCCAAATTTTAGGCAGGACTGCTCTTCACCTCGGCAAGAAGTAGTCACAGCAGTTGTCACCCAGTTTGCTGAATAATTGTGGAAAGATAAAACTGACCCTCTCTACTATGCTTTAAACTTTCAATAAATATTAAGTTCTATAGGATATAATAGATTGTACTATAGAACATAATGTTACAACATAAGCAACTTGGTCTCCCCTCACCTAGAAGCTCCCTTACCTCAAAAGCAGTAGACCAGGTGCTTCTGAAAGTGTGAAAAGAGCAGTCCCAATTAAAATTGTCTTCTTACTACTCATGTTCCTCTAAAATTGGATGAAGTAAACACGGTGTTTATCACATCAGAGCAAGAAGACTGATAAAGGATAACCAGCCAAGCCTACCCACAGCTAGTGATTAAACTCCCAAGAAGCAAACCTCCAATTCTTTGGAAAACTTTCATTATTTGTTCTGGCAATCAGAATGACAGTTCTTTTTTCTTATCCTTTCTCATTCCTTCTGCCTATAAATTCATAGAATGATTCTTTCAATAATTCTAATTGCTGGATACGCAGTCCGCTTCCTATTTTGAGGTCATTAGGAGTGCCTTGGTGGGTTTTCCCCATAAAGTGATTGGCTTGAAAACAAATGGTTTCAGATTTATTCTCTTGAATTCTTAAGATAATGAAATCTATTTTGTCTACTAAAACTCCATGTGCCATTCTTGTTACCTCTAAGGGAGTTTATTGCACCGAAATGACAGAATAAGGGATTGAGATCTTAATCATGTAAGACTCAGATCCACAATTTATTTATTTATTAATTTTTATATTTATTTATTTATTTATTTGGTGGGGATGGGGAGGGAGGGGGGTGGGTGGGCCACTTCCATTGGTCTTTCATTTATCTATTTCATCCATCTTTGTTCTTTGGCCCGTGGGGGCCTACCATCGCGGTGGCCTCTGTTGTGGCAGAGCACTGGCTCTGGGCGCATGTGCTCCAGAGCTCTGGCTCGGTAATTGGACACATTGGTCCAGCTGCTCCACGGCACGTGGGATCTTCCCAGGCCAGGGATTGAACCGGCGCCCCTTGCACTGCAAGGCAGTGTCCTTACCCACCGGATCACCAGAGAAGCCCCAGATCCATGAGTTAGAACTCAATTATTTCTTACTATCCATTCTCCAAATTTTAGGCAGGACTGCTCTTCACCTCGGCAAGAAGTAGTCACAGCAGTTGTCACCCAGTTTGCTGAATAATTGTGGAAAGATAAAACTGACCCTCTCTACTATGCTTTAAACTTTGCAATAAATATTAAGTTCTATAGCATATAATAGATTGTACTATAGAACATAATGTTACAACATAAGTCACCAGAAAAATATCACGGATACACAATAATGAGCATTTACTTTTTATCACATGTATCTGCGGAGCATCTAATGTTCCGCTGATCTAACTAGGCTTAACAAGGTTTGACTCCAAGCCCTGAATCTATTTTAAACCTGTTTCAAGTATCACTCATCATCTTTGGATTAGGGGAGATGTAAGGAAGTTCTGATGATAAAAGACAAGCGAAGAGCACAAAGTCAACTGCACAAGGTGACTTCAAGAGTCTACTCATGCATGTCCTGTCCATTAGCAATGCATTTGTCAAAACAAGTGAACTGCCTCAGGTTACAGAGATATGATGGAAAAGTATGAGGGCGAGCCTGGAGAGAACTGGTAAATTGAGGAAAATAAATCACAAGCGAGCAGACACTCACAGTCAGGTATCCTATCTAACATTTCAGAGTAACTTTAGGGTGATCAGTAAGTTAAAAAGGCGATTAAAATAAAGTAGTAAAAGTAGAACTTAAGATCCCTTTTGCACTGGTATTAGATAGCATATGAAAACCACTCTTTCACAAGAAGACATAGAATACATGTGTGCATGTTCAGTCATGTCTGACTCTTTGTAGCCTCATGGACTGTAACCTGCAAGTTCTGTGGACTATGGGTTTTTCTGGCAAGAATACTGGAATTAGTTGCCATGCTCTTCTCCAGGGGATCTCAACAATCCAGGGATCAAGCCCATGTTTCTTTTATGTTTTAATATCTTTTTTCTTTTTTGCCTCTAAGTTGTTGTTTAATTTTCATCCATCTTTATTCTTTGTCATGTGGTGGGCCTTCCAATACAGTGGCCTCTCTTCTTGCTGAGTACTGACTGAGGGTGCATGTTCTTCAGAGCACTGGCTCACAATTGGACACACCGGTCCAGCCATTCCTCGGCATATGCAATCATCCCAGGCCAGGGATTGAACCAGTGCCCCTTGCACTGCAGGACAAACTCTTTACCCATTGGACTAGCAGGAAAGCCTAAAATCCATGTTTCTTACGTCTCCTGAATTTCAGCAAGATTCTTTACTACTGAGTCACTAGAGAAGACCAAGATATAGAATATGCACTAGCTAGAGTGAAAAAGCTGGCTTAAAACTCAACATTAAAAAAAAAACAAAGAAAACTACAATCATGTCATCTGTCCAATCACTTCATGGCAAATAGATAAGAAAACAATGGAAACAGTGAAACAGTGACAGATTTTATTTTGCTGGTTTCCAAAATCACTGTGGATGGTGACCACAGACATGAAATTGAAATATGTTCACTCCTTGGAAGAAAAGTTATTACAAACCTAGACAGTGTATTAAGGAGCAGACACATCACTTTGTCAACAAAGTTTTGTGTGGTCAAAGCTATGTTTTTTCAAATAGTCACGTATAGATTTGAGAAAAGGACCATAAAGAAGCTTGAACACTGAAGAACTGAGGCCTTCAAACAGTAATGTTGGAGAAAGCTTTTGAGAGTCCGTAGGCTGTAAGGGGATCAAATCAGTTAATCCTAAAGGAACGCAACACTGAATATTCATAGAGCACTCACAGTCAGGTATCCTATCTAACATTTCAGAGTAACTTTAGGGTGATCAGTAAGTTAAAAGGCGATTAAAATAAAGTAGTAAAAGTAGAACTTAAGATCCCTTTTGCACTGGTATTAGATAGCATATGAAAACCACTCTTTCACAAGAAGACATAGAATACATGTGTGCATGTTCAGTCATGTCTGACTCTTTGTAGCCTCATGGACTGTAACCTGCAAGTTCTGTGGACTATGGGTTTTTCTGGCAAGAATACTGGAATTAGTTGCCATGCTCTTCTCCAGGGGATCTCAACAATCCAGGGATCAAGCCCATGTTTCTTTTATGTTTTAATATCTTTTTTCTTTTTTGCCTCTAAGTTGTTGTTTAATTTTCATCCATCTTTATTCTTTGTCATGTGGTGGGCCTTCCAATACAGTGGCCTCTCTTCTTGCTGAGTACTGACTGAGGGTGCATGTTCTTCAGAGCACTGGCTCACAATTGGACACACCGGTCCAGCCATTCCTCGGCATATGCAATCATCCCAGGCCAGGGATTGAACCAGTGCCCCTTGCACTGCAGGACAAACTCTTTACCCATTGGACTAGCAGGAAAGCCTAAAATCCATGTTTCTTACGTCTCCTGAATTTCAGCAAGATTCTTTACTACTGAGTCACTAGAGAAGACCAAGATATAGAATATGCACTAGCTAGAGTGAAAAAGCTGGCTTAAAACTCAACATTAAAAAAAAAACAAAAAAAAAAAACTACAATCATGTCATCTGTCCAATCACTTCATGGCAAATAGATAAGAAAACAATGGAAACAGTGAAACAGTGACAGATTTTATTTTGCTGGTTTCCAAAATCACTGTGGATGGTGACCACAGACATGAAATTGAAATATGTTCACTCCTTGGAAGAAAAGTTATTACAAACCTAGACAGTGTATTAAGGAGCAGACACATCACTTTGTCAACAAAGTTTTGTGTGGTCAAAGCTATGTTTTTTCAAATAGTCACGTATAGATTTGAGAAAAGGACCATAAAGAAGCTTGAACACTGAAGAACTGAGGCCTTCAAACAGTAATGTTGGAGAAAGCTTTTGAGAGTCCGTAGGCTGTAAGGGGATCAAATCAGTTAATCCTAAAGGAACGCAACACTGAATATTCATTGGAAGGACTAATTCTGAAGTTGAAGGTCCAATACTTTGGCCACCTGATGGAAAGTGACAACTCGTTGGAAAAGCCCCTGATGTGTAACTGAGGCCAAGAGGAGAAGAAGACAGCAGAGGATGAGATGGTTGGATGGTATCACCAACTCAATGAACATGAGTTAGGTCAAACTCCTGGATATGGTCAAGGATAAGGAAGCTTGGGGTGCTGTATAGTCTATGGGGTCTCATAGAGCTGAACATGACAGCAACTGCACTGACCTGAATATTCAGACTTAATGGTGTTTTGATCCAGGATAGCCATTCATAGAATTTAACTAGATGACAAGTATTCAGAATTAAGAAGTAGGGCATTTAAAGATTTAAAAGAAGTATTTCAGACACATGTTTTATCTTTATAACTTTTCTGGCTATCACTGAAATAGACAAATAAGAAGCTGCCTAAATCTCAGTTGGGAAAGCACTAGGAACCTTTAGAAAAATCCATCTGCTAGATACCTAAGTAAAGCAAATCCCTGGAAATAAATTACATGATGTTAGAAATTATTTAATTTGAATTTTATTTTTCAAGAACTCTGTGCATAGTTATCACATGATATTTAGTTGTTATATACAAACATACCCAATGATGCCAGGAGTTCTGATATGGCTAGTGCAGAATCAAGTTTTCAGGAATATAAAATGACAGCACTACATTGAATAAAACTTTTAAAACTCAAAAAAATTATAAAAGGAAAAAAATTGTTTAACTTTATATGGTGTCATTTTGTTTTCATTCTTTGGCACTCAGTTGTTAAATCTGAATCATATACACAGCAATGGATCATGGATCAAGAAAGTCAGGAATTGAAGTGGAGAATAGTAGTAATTCTTTTTTTTTTTTGCCACTTCTATTGGTCTTTCATTCATTTCCATCTTTGGTCTTTGGCCTGTGTGGTCCTCCCATCGCAGTGGCCTCTCTCACTGCAGAGCACCAGCTGTGGGTGCATGCGCTCTGAAGCTCCGGCTTGGTAGTTGGACACATCGATCCAGTCACTCCTTGGCAAGTGGTATCCTCCCAGGCCAGGGATCGAACCAGCACCCCTTGCGCTGCAAGACGGTGTCCTTACCCACTGGACCACCAGGAAAGCCTGGTAATAATTCTTATACTGAGGTTAGAAAAGAATAATCCTACTTTGGAGTTCCATAAGGCAATATATGATATAATTTCTTCTACTTTCTTTGATCACAAATCTAAAATGATTTTCCCTACCCCAGCATAGCTACAGATATCTGTTCAAAATAAAGACAGCAGAAATATGTATGAAATACATTATATCTCAGAGGAGTGAGTAGTGCCAATACTAATAAATGACACAAGGAAGAAGAAATTGTCTCTTCTCAACTTTTTTCCTACACAGATATTTGAGGACTTATCTATATATGTCCCTAATTCCAAGGAGGGACACCTAACTGAAAAGAATGCTGCCTAAATCTGATCAGTTGGGTAGGGCAAAGATTTAAAAGAAGTATTTCAGACACATGTTTTATCTTTATAACTTTTCTGGCTATCACTGAAATAGACAAATAAGAAGCTGCCTAAATCTCAGTTGGGAAAGCACTAGGAACCTTTAGAAAAATCCATCTGCTAGATACCTAAGTAAAGCAAATCCCTGGAAATAAATTACATGATGTTAGAAATTATTTAATTTGAATTTTATTTTTCAAGAACTCTGTGCATAGTTATCACATGATATTTAGTTGTTATATACAAACATACCCAATGATGCCAGGAGTTCTGATATGGCTAGTGCAGAATCAAGTTTTCAGGAATATAAAATGACAGCACTACATTGAATAAAACTTTTAAAACTCAAAAAAATTATAAAAGGAAAAAAATTGTTTAACTTTATATGGTGTCATTTTGTTTTCATTCTTTGGCACTCAGTTGTTAAATCTGAATCATATACACAGCAATGGATCATGGATCAAGAAAGTCAGGAATTGAAGTGGAGAATAGTAGTAATTCTTTTTTTTTTTTGCCACTTCTATTGGTCTTTCATTCATTTCCATCTTTGGTCTTTGGCCTGTGTGGTCCTCCCATCGCAGTGGCCTCTCTCACTGCAGAGCACCAGCTGTGGGTGCATGCGCTCTGAAGCTCCGGCTTGGTAGTTGGACACATCGATCCAGTCACTCCTTGGCAAGTGGTATCCTCCCAGGCCAGGGATCGAACCAGCACCCCTTGCGCTGCAAGACGGTGTCCTTACCCACTGGACCACCAGGAAAGCCTGGTAATAATTCTTATACTGAGGTTAGAAAAGAATAATCCTACTTTGGAGTTCCATAAGGCAATATATGATATAATTTCTTCTACTTTCTTTGATCACAAATCTAAAATGATTTTCCCTACCCCAGCATAGCTACAGATATCTGTTCAAAATAAAGACAGCAGAAATATGTATGAAATACATTATATCTCAGAGGAGTGAGTAGTGCCAATACTAATAAATGACACAAGGAAGAAGAAATTGTCTCTTCTCAACTTTTTTCCTACACAGATATTTGAGGACTTATCTATATATGTCCCTAATTCCAAGGAGGGACACCTAGACATAATCCTAGAAAACATTATCGTTTAAATATGTATATTAATAACTTTCTTATCAGGAATCAGCTAGGCAGTGCATGCCTTGTTTCACTTTTTGTGTGTGGATGGAGGGCACAATGGCATGAGCTGCTAGCATCATTGAAGATATAGAAAAGCAGCTTGTAGTTTGAGGTGGTAATAGATATTCACAGTCAGATAAGAGAATTCAGAGATATTCACACTCAACTTGCCTTTATATTAGCCAGTTTGGCATAGGAAAAAAAAAAAAAAAGGCAAAAAGACTCCAACAGCTCTTTAAATAAACCAATCACTCAATCACTTGCAGGCATCAGAAAAGAAATGGTTTAGTTTCTATTACTTTAGTGCCCAGTTTGTACTCTGCAGATAGTTAAAATCAAACTGTTCCAACATTGTGCATCATGCAGGAGATTGTACATTTCCATTGTCATTTCAAAGAGCAATTACAGAATTTTAGAAAGATAGATGGATCCATTTGAGGTTACTATGGACTGAAGTGTACCATTCCCAACTCCCCAGCACCAATATAAAGCTGAGGTAATAACCACAACAAAAACACTAATTAGAATGTAGGAATTAGGAGATAATTACAAACCTCCATACTGTTTTCCATAGCAGATGTGCACATTTATATTCTCATCATCAGTGTTAAAATGTCCAGTTGCTCTATAACCTTGCCAACTCTTGTCACTCCTTATTTTGATACCAGCCGTCTTGACAAGTGTGAAGTGATAGCTCGCTGTGGTTTGACTTGCATTTCCCTGCTGGTTAGGGTCATTTAGCATCTTATTTTATGTACATTATGATTATAGAGTTCTAGAAGTATAAGGGAAAGAGAAAGTATGGAGAATTGTAGGAAAGTTTCTTGAAGAAGTTAGAATTTGCCATGAATCTTGAAGATGGACCAAACTCTAGATGAAAAGAACAAGTTAAAAAAATATTCTGGGGCTTCCCTGGTGGTCCAGTGGGTGGACATTCTGCAGAGTGAGTTTTTGGGGTAGTGCCAATACTAATAAATGACACAAGGACGAAGAAATTGTCTCTTCTCAACTTTTTTCCTACACAGATATTTGAGGACTTATCTATATATGTCCCTAATTCCAAGGAGGGACACCTAGACATAATCCTAGAAAACATTATCGTTTAAATATGTATATTAATAACTTTCTTATCAGGAATCAGCTAGGCAGTGCATGCCTTGTTTCACTTTTTGTGTGTGGATGGAGGGCACAATGGCATGAGCTGCTAGCATCATTGAAGATATAGAAAAGCAGCTTGTAGTTTGAGGTGGTAATAGATATTCACAGTCAGATAAGAGAATTCAGAGATATTCACACTCAACTTGCCTTTATATTAGCCAGTTTGGCATAGGAAAAAAAAAAAAAAAGGCAAAAAGACTCCAACAGCTCTTTAAATAAACCAATCACTCAATCACTTGCAGGCATCAGAAAAGAAATGGTTTAGTTTCTATTACTTTAGTGCCCAGTTTGTACTCTGCAGATAGTTAAAATCAAACTGTTCCAACATTGTGCATCATGCAGGAGATTGTACATTTCCATTGTCATTTCAAAGAGCAATTACAGAATTTTAGAAAGATAGATGGATCCATTTGAGGTTACTATGGACTGAAGTGTACCATTCCCAACTCCCCAGCACCAATATAAAGCTGAGGTAATAACCACAACAAAAACACTAATTAGAATGTAGGAATTAGGAGATAATTACAAACCTCCATACTGTTTTCCATAGCAGATGTGCACATTTATATTCTCATCATCAGTGTTAAAATGTCCAGTTGCTCTATAACCTTGCCAACTCTTGTCACTCCTTATTTTGATACCAGCCGTCTTGACAAGTGTGAAGTGATAGCTCGCTGTGGTTTGACTTGCATTTCCCTGCTGGTTAGGGTCATTTAGCATCTTATTTTATGTACATTATGATTATAGAGTTCTAGAAGTATAAGGGAAAGAGAAAGTATGGAGAATTGTAGGAAAGTTTCTTGAAGAAGTTAGAATTTGCCATGAATCTTGAAGATGGACCAAACTCTAGATGAAAAGAACAAGTTAAAAAAAAATATTCTGGGGCTTCCCCTGGTGGTCCAGTGGGTAAGGACACCACCTTGCAGTGCAAGGGGTGCCGGTTTGATCCCTGGCCTGGGAAGATCCCACTTGCCACGGAGCGGCTGGACTGATGTGTCCAATGACCGAGCCGGAGCTATGGAGCCCATGCACCCAGAGCCAGCGCTCTGCGACGACAGAAGCCACCGTGATGGGAGGCCTCCACGGGACAAAGAACAAAGACGGATGAAAATAGAGAAATGAAAGACCAATAGAAGTGGCCCGCCCACTCCCTTCCCTCCCCAACCCGACCCCCGCCCAAAATAAACAAAAAAAACTTTCCAAAAAAAAACAAACTATTATGAACGTGTAACCTATGCTTAACTTACCACATTCAAAATGTACATTGTGATTGTCTAAGAAATGTATTCATTTTGATTTTAGACTTGTATGCTTATATTATAACTGTATTATCTATACTCATAATATTATTTTCAAAGCATTTTCACAAGAATGATTAGTTTTTTAAATATAGTGACTCTGCCAGAAAAAATACCACTAGCTCCATTTATAGATTAGCAGCTGAATATCTAGGCATGTTGATGGCAGAAGAAAATTAGTTTTTGAAACTATACCAAGATTTTAAGATTTACTACTAGGATATCTCTAGTATTGACATTATTGTTTTCACACAGAAAATAAGTTCTCGGGCTTCCTGGTTGTCCACTGGATCCAAAACGGGTTAAAAAATGAATGTAGGAATTAGGAGATAATTACAAACCTCCATACTGTTTTCCATAGCAGATGTGCACATTTATATTCTCATCATCAGTGTTAAAATGTCCAGTTGCTCTATAACCTTGCCAACTCTTGTCACTCCTTATTTTGATACCAGCCGTCTTGACAAGTGTGAAGTGATAGCTCGCTGTGGTTTGACTTGCATTTCCCTGCTGGTTAGGGTCATTTAGCATCTTATTTTATGTACATTATGATTATAGAGTTCTAGAAGTATAAGGGAAAGAGAAAGTATGGAGAATTGTAGGAAAGTTTCTTGAAGAAGTTAGAATTTGCCATGAATCTTGAAGATGGACCAAACTCTAGATGAAAAGAACAAGTTAAAAAAAAATATTCTGGGGCTTCCCCTGGTGGTCCAGTGGGTAAGGACACCACCTTGCAGTGCAAGGGGTGCCGGTTTGATCCCTGGCCTGGGAAGATCCCACTTGCCACGGAGCGGCTGGACTGATGTGTCCAATGACCGAGCCGGAGCTATGGAGCCCATGCACCCAGAGCCAGCGCTCTGCGACGACAGAAGCCACCGTGATGGGAGGCCTCCACGGGACAAAGAACAAAGACGGATGAAAATAGAGAAATGAAAGACCAATAGAAGTGGCCCGCCCACTCCCTTCCCTCCCCAACCCGACCCCCGCCCAAAATAAACAAATAAATCTTTAAAAAAAAAAAAAAAAACAAACTATTATGAACGTGTAACCTATGCTTAACTTACCACATTCAAAATGTACATTGTGATTGTCTAAGAAATGTATTCATTTTGATTTTAGACTTGTATGCTTATATTATAACTGTATTATCTATACTCATAATATTATTTTCAAAGCATTTTCACAAGAATGATTAGTTTTTTAAATATAGTGACTCTGCCAGAAAAAATACCACTAGCTCCATTTATAGATTAGCAGCTGAATATCTAGGCATGTTGATGGCAGAAGAAAATTAGTTTTTGAAACTATACCAAGATTTTAAGATTTACTACTAGGATATCTCTAGTATTGACATTATTGTTTTCACACAGAAAATAAGTTCTCGGGCTTCCCTGGTTGTCCACTGGATAAAAACACCACCTTGTAGTGCAAGGGGCACCGGTTCAATCCTTGGCCTGGGATTGAACCATGCTGCAGAGCGGCTGGACTGGTGTGTCCAACTACCGACTGGGAGCTCTGGAGCACATGTGCCCATAGCCGGTGCTCTGCAGTGAGAGAGGCCACTGAGATGGGAGGCCCACACAGTCCAAAGAACAAAGATAAAATAAATGAAAGACCAATAGAAATGGCCAAAAATTAAAAAAAATAAATAAATAAAAGAAGTTCTCTTGTTTTGTATCTGAGTTACAAGACAATATGAACTATATTGTGCTCCTTCTTAATTCATATAAAATGAATATGTGTAAATCACTTCAGTCTAATCTGACTCTTCTCAACCCTATGGCCTATAGCCCTCCAGAGTGCTCTGTCCAAGGGATTCTCCAGGCAGGAATTTTGGAGTGGGTTGTTATGCCGTCCTCCAGGAGATCTTCCTGACCCAGGGGTTTAGTCCACACCCCTTTATGTCTCCTGTGTTGGCAGCTGGGTTCTTTACCACTAGCACAGCCTGGAAATAGCTCACTGAATTTTAAATGTTAGCAAAAAGCATGGATATTTGTGCACTTTTCTAAAGTTGTCATGCATAGAATGACATAGTAAAACAAAAGATAGTTCTTGATTAGTAATAAATTTATCACATATGTAAAAGCTGGTACCTGGATGCTTCCGAAAAAGAGAAAAACTCTTTAAAAAGTTGTGGTTGCAATGTTTTTCACTAATAAGATATGACTGTGATTCAAAATTCTCCTTGGGCAGAATTGTCTACAATGATCATATGTTTTAGCTGTCGTTAAAAAAAGATTTAATATTTAAACATATATTCATAGTTATATACAGTATAGCTCAGCTTTTTGTATTGACAAATGCATAGAACTGTGTAAATACTACCAGAGTTAGTATATATCACCCTCCTAAAAGTTACTTTATACTTCCTCTTCGTAATTTACCAGAAATAAGTACTTTTTATTTTTTATTTTTTTTTATAATTTATTTATTTATTTATTTTTGTACATGTATGTTCCCAGATCAATCAGATGCATATCCCTTGGCCCTCCCCCCACCCAGGTTCTCCTCCCCCCCCCATCCCTCCAGACCATTGCTCCAAGTGGCTGTAGGTATGTACTATGTGCCCTCAGCTTCCTTGTAATCCAGTATTGAATAACATCATTATTTAGACTGGTGGCCTCTAACTTTCTTTCTTGTAAGAAGACAAATAGTACTTAGAAATAGTTGCCATTTTTTAAATCAAATATTTTCCTGAGGCTTCTATTCTTTAAGTCAAAAAATTAAACATAAATAAATAGCTTAAAACAAAATCCTGGTTTCCTTTCCACTTTAAAAATAAATAGACGGTAAACTGTTCTCTTCCCTTTTGAAGATATTGATGCACTTATCTTGAATAAATTCCATATTTGAAGTTTTAATATATTATCTTAATGCAGTGATTTAAGCCTAAATTAGTACTTTTGGTCAAAGGTGTTAAATTAAATGACTTCTCTTCTGTTCTATTCAGAAATAGTAGTTGCAATGTAGTACTTACCAACTGGAACATGGTAAAACTAGTACAGTTGTTTCTCAAAGTTCCTTAAATTGTCTTTGGTTGATAAAGAAGTCCATTTCTATAACTCATTATTCATTTTACAACTACTGTGTTCCTGTAAAACTCTTCCCTTGAATTTGTAATCATTATGCATGTACTCAGTACTTAGATTAGCTTTCTCAAGTTTTAATAGTTTAAAACCAATGATCCCCCACAGTTAGTTCTTTATTTTGATTGGTATCTTATTCTTTGACTTTATTTCCAGTGATCCTTTCCTCCATTCTCTTTTGTCACTTTCCTCCATAGGCACATTCTAGAAGTTATAGATCATACATCTTACTCATGAGATTTTAATTTTCTTTCTCTTGGTTAAATTTAGTTTTTCAATTTTATTTCTATTTTAACTAATTTCTTCCTGTTATCATTCAAACATGTTCTGGTCTTTTCTGTTTAAAAATAAAGCTACTGCTTTCTTCTGACTCCCTATCTCTAGTACCTTTCCACCTAATTACTTTACTACCTTTTCCAGCCACGTTTTTTTGCAGCAATATCTGTGAGGTCGCTGTCTTATTACGTGCCTGTCACTATTCTAGACTGGAACACCCTCCCCCACCCAGGTTCTCCTCCCCCCCCCATCCCTCCAGACCATTGCTCCAAGTGGCTGTAGGTATGTACTATGTGCCCTCAGCTTCCTTGTAATCCAGTATTGAATAACATCATTATTTAGACTGGTGGCCTCTAACTTTCTTTCTTGTAAGAAGACAAATAGTACTTAGAAATAGTTGCCATTTTTTAAATCAAATATTTTCCTGAGGCTTCTATTCTTTAAGTCAAAAAATTAAACATAAATAAATAGCTTAAAACAAAATCCTGGTTTCCTTTCCACTTTAAAAAAATAAATAGACGGTAAACTGTTCTCTTCCCTTTTGAAGATATTGATGCACTTATCTTGAATAAATTCCATATTTGAAGTTTTAATATATTATCTTAATGCAGTGATTTAAGCCTAAATTAGTACTTTTGGTCAAAGGTGTTAAATTAAATGACTTCTCTTCTGTTCTATTCAGAAATAGTAGTTGCAATGTAGTACTTACCAACTGGAACATGGTAAAACTAGTACAGTTGTTTCTCAAAGTTCCTTAAATTGTCTTTGGTTGATAAAGAAGTCCATTTCTATAACTCATTATTCATTTTACAACTACTGTGTTCCTGTAAAACTCTTCCCTTGAATTTGTAATCATTATGCATGTACTCAGTACTTAGATTAGCTTTCTCAAGTTTTAATAGTTTAAAACCAATGATCCCCCACAGTTAGTTCTTTATTTTGATTGGTATCTTATTCTTTGACTTTATTTCCAGTGATCCTTTCCTCCATTCTCTTTTGTCACTTTCCTCCATAGGCACATTCTAGAAGTTATAGATCATACATCTTACTCATGAGATTTTAATTTTCTTTCTCTTGGTTAAATTTAGTTTTTCAATTTTATTTCTATTTTAACTAATTTCTTCCTGTTATCATTCAAACATGTTCTGGTCTTTTCTGTTTAAAAATAAAGCTACTGCTTTCTTCTGACTCCCTATCTCTAGTACCTTTCCACCTAATTACTTTACTACCTTTTCCAGCCACGTTTTTTTGCAGCAATATCTGTGAGGTCGCTGTCTTATTACGTGCCTGTCACTATTCTAGACTGGAACACCAAGTGAACAATATAGACTTCTTGAAAGAGTGGCTATTTCTAACAGCCAGGTTTTCTGCAGCCTCACTTGCACCTCAGTGGACTGTAATCTGGCATTCTGTCCCACATTAACCTCCCCTGAAACAGTCGTGTTGTTTGCTATCTCCAGCAGTTCCTTCTCAGTTATTTCACATGACTTCTAAAATAGCATTTGTCTTTAAACGTCTTTGTTGTGGCTTCTGTCCAATCAGACTTCTCTGCATTCTTTCCTACCTCTGATAATTTCAGTCTTGCAGAATCATCTCTCTCCATCTTTCCAGTGTTCCTAGTCTAGGATTGATTCCATGCTTGGGAGGTCTTATTTATGAATTTCCAGACAACTGAACTTTAACTAGGGGACTGAGGCAGAGCTCCTTGCAGAGGATATGCCATATAATCATGGTCAAGAAGGAGATAGAAACAGATATATTGACTTACTTTGTTTGTTTAAAGAAAGGAGACAAACAATCTTCATGATTGCTTTTGAGGAAAGTGAGAGAGATTTTGGTTGAAGAAATTAGTTAATGGTGATTATTAGTGCATGTTGATCTAAGAAAAGCCTTGGGGGACAGGAAAATAAAGAAAGATGTTGATGAACTTAGTTATAACTACAAAGTTTCTACAGATCATTTTAGAGGTGGTCTAATGGGCTCTTTGAAAGTAATAGTTTGGGGTTGTAGCAAAAAAAAAAAAAAAATCTGGGATGAAGAGGAGAAGTTTGGAGCAATTAGCCATTTAAAAAAAATATATTTATCTTTAAACCAGCTTTTCCACTCTCCTCCTCTATCCTTACCAAGAGATTCTTAAATTCCTCTTCACTTTCTGCCATTATAGTGGTATCATCCAACTATCAGAGGCTGTTGATGTCTCGCCTGATGATCTTGACTCCAACTTGTAATTCATCCAGCCTGGCATTTCTCATAATGTGCTTAGCATAAATGTTATATAAACAGCCGGTGCCATTGTGCTTTTACGTCTTTCCACCTAATTACTTTACTACCTTTTCCAGCCACGTTTTTTTGCAGCAATATCTGTGAGGTCGCTGTCTTATTACGTGCCTGTCACTATTCTAGACTGGAACACCAAGTGAACAATATAGACTTCTTGAAAGAGTGGCTATTTCTAACAGCCAGGTTTTCTGCAGCCTCACTTGCACCTCAGTGGACTGTAATCTGGCATTCTGTCCCACATTAACCTCCCCTGAAACAGTCGTGTTGTTTGCTATCTCCAGCAGTTCCTTCTCAGTTATTTCACATGACTTCTAAAATAGCATTTGTCTTTAAACGTCTTTGTTGTGGCTTCTGTCCAATCAGACTTCTCTGCATTCTTTCCTACCTCTGATAATTTCAGTCTTGCAGAATCATCTCTCTCCATCTTTCCAGTGTTCCTAGTCTAGGATTGATTCCATGCTTGGGAGGTCTTATTTATGAATTTCCAGACAACTGAACTTTAACTAGGGGACTGAGGCAGAGCTCCTTGCAGAGGATATGCCATATAATCATGGTCAAGAAGGAGATAGAAACAGATATATTGACTTACTTTGTTTGTTTAAAGAAAGGAGACAAACAATCTTCATGATTGCTTTTGAGGAAAGTGAGAGAGATTTTGGTTGAAGAAATTAGTTAATGGTGATTATTAGTGCATGTTGATCTAAGAAAAGCCTTGGGGGACAGGAAAATAAAGAAAGATGTTGATGAACTTAGTTATAACTACAAAGTTTCTACAGATCATTTTAGAGGTGGTCTAATGGGCTCTTTGAAAGTAATAGTTTGGGGTTGTAGCAAAAAAAAAAAAAAAATCTGGGATGAAGAGGAGAAGTTTGGAGCAATTAGCCATTTAAAAAAAATATATTTATCTTTAAACCAGCTTTTCCACTCTCCTCCTCTATCCTTACCAAGAGATTCTTAAATTCCTCTTCACTTTCTGCCATTATAGTGGTATCATCCAACTATCAGAGGCTGTTGATGTCTCGCCTGATGATCTTGACTCCAACTTGTAATTCATCCAGCCTGGCATTTCTCATAATGTGCTTAGCATAAATGTTATATAAACAGGGTGACAGCAAATAGCCTTGTTGTGCTTCTTCCTCAAACCTGACTCAGTCAGTTGTTCTCTACAGGGTTCTAATTATTGCTTCTTGACTCCTCCATACTAGTTTCTCAGGAGACAGGTAAGATAGTCTGGTATTTCCTTCTCCTTTTCTTTCAGAGTTTTCCACAGTTTGTTTTCATCCATGCAGAAAAAGTCTTTAACCTAGCTGATAAAACAGAAGTGGATATTTTTCTGGAATCACCAGACATATCCACAACTGAGTGTCATTTCCACTTTGGACCAGTTGCTTCATTCTCTCTGGGATTATTGGTAGTTCTCCTTCACTCTTTCACAGTAGCATATTGGACACCTTCCAAACTGGGGGACTCATCTTTTGATGTCATATATTTTTATCTTTTTATACAGTTCATGAGATTCTCACAACACATATGCTAAAGTGGTTTGCCATTCACTCCTCCATGGGATCACATTTTGTCAAAACTTTCCACTATGACCCAGCTGTCTTGGGTAGCTGTACATGGCATGACTGATAGCTTCTTTGGGTTATGCAAACCCCTTCACCTTGACAAGGCAGTGAACCATGAAAGAATTCAAATACCACAAACAATGGAAATGTTTCAGAAGATTATTTTAGACATACAAAATCTAGACTTTTCAGGGAATCTTATGCACAGTCTCAGCACTAAAACTCAATAGCCTTTCATAAAAATAGAGCTTTTAAAAACATCTCAATGTCCTATTAAATCCAAGGTCATCCCTATCTTGGCATGTGCATATAACCATATAGTTAGTGACTTTTAGAGACTTCATGAAGACAAGCTCTCAACACTTTTATCTTTTCATCACTTGATCACTCTGCTTAAGTAGCCACTTAGTTTCTCCTTAGTTACAAAACTAAATTAAAGCCCTTAAATGAGGTACATCATTTTCATAAATATTTAAATAGCTATAGCACATTGAAATAACTTTATGAACATTCTTCCATTATTATTCCTATAGAGAACAAGTATCTGGAAAGAGGAGGAACTGGATTACTTTGCCCTTATCTTGAATAGTTTACCTTACTAATTTACTTAATACTAAGTTATGACTAAAGGAATTATTATGAAAATACAATAATTAACACATTTAGCTAATTTTCTGTCTGAAATATTCTCACTCTACATTTTGTCAATGTTACTTTTATCATCATTCTCCTAATTGTTCTTTTGCCTTTCTAAGATAGGCCTTCTTGCCTCTAAAATCTATTCTGTTGTTAGAACAAATATGACAATTATTGGCTAAAAATCCTTCAACTTTTCTCAGGGTCTACAATAATGATTTCCAAACTGAGTGTATCATTCTCTTCCATAAATAAAATTGGTGAAAAAAATAGTGACACTATGTATGTAAGGTGATGAAGAGGAAAAAAGAAATACCAAGAACACTCTACCTGGAAAAAGCTATCATCTAAAATATAAAAAGAGAAAAAGAATTTTATGGAAAGCCAAAGCACAAAGTTTGCCATAACTGAATTCACCTTATAAGATATGTTAAAAAGACTTCTTTATCAGCAACACATCTATAGAAATCATAAAAATATGAAGGAAAAATCTCTCTGTTAAAGGCAAATGTACAGTAAAGGAGGTGAATAAACCATTTATACATTAGTAGAAAGGTTCAAAGCTTCCTTGATGGCTCAGGAGTAAAGAATCTGCCTGTCAATGAAGGAAACACAACTTTGATTCCTTAATTGGGAAGATGCCCTGTGTTCTTGAGTGGGAAATTCCATGGATAGAGCAACTAAATGAGTTACAGTCCATGGGATCACAAAGAGTTTAGCATGACTTCGTGACTAAACAACAAGAAGGAAAGTTAAAATGCAGAAATAGTAGAACAATCTATATCCACAATAAGTAATTAATGAATACACAAAATAAAGATGTAAAATATGATGTCAAAAACATAAAAGTATATGTGGAAAGGTTAAACATATCTGTCTATTAGAATGCATTAGAACTTAAGAGGCAATCAATCTAAAATAAAGATATAACTGTTTTTATTTTTTTAATTTTTTTTTTAAAACTTTATTTTACTTTTAACTTTTACAGAGTTTTGTTGTTCACAGACATGCATGTTCTCAGATTAGTCACATGTATATCCCCCCCTTCCCTCCCCTCCTGACCATCACACAGCACCCCTGAAGGATCCCCTTTTCTCACAGAGCAATGACTACAGCTATTTTCTTCACTTGTGATAGTACAGGCCTTCATGCTACTTCCCTTACGCCTCTCACCCACTGTTCCTTCCCCACAATGTCCATAATGTCCACTGTCCATGTCTGTCTTTCTGTCGCTTCACTGCATGTGCCATCATCACCATCCTACTAGATTCCATATATATGTGTTAATATACTGTATTTGTCCTTCTCTTTCTGACTGACTTCACTTTTTAGGATACGTTCTAGATCCAGCGACCTCATTAGGGTTGATTCTTCTGCATTTCTCTTTACAGCTGTGTAGTATTCCATTGTATATATGTACCAGAGCTTTTGGATCCATTCGTTCGTCGATGGGCATCTAGGTTCCTTCCATGTTCTAGCTATTGTATAGAGAGCTGCAATGAACATTGGGGTACAGGTGCTTCTTTCAGTTTTGATTTCGTCAGGGTATAAGCCTAAGAGTGGGATTGCTGGGTTATATGGGGCTTCTATTTTTAGTTTTTTAAGAAATCTCCAGACTGTCTTCCATAGAGGCTGTATCAGTTTACACTCCCACCAGCAATGCAGGAGTGTTCCCTTTTCTCCGCAGCCTCTCCAGCATTTATTGTCTGTCGATTTGTGGATGATGGCCATTCTGACGGGTGTGAGGTGCTATCTCATTGTAGTTTTGATTTGCATTTCTCTAATTATTAGTGAAGTTGAGCATCGTTTCATGTGTTTTGGGGCCATCTGTATGTCATTGTTGGATAGGTGTCTGTTTAGGTCCTTTTCCCATTTTTTGATTGGGTTGTTCGGTTTTCCAGTGCTGAGTTGTCTGAGTTTCTTGTAGATTTTGGAGATGAATTCTTTGTCTGTTGTTTCATTTGCTATGATTTTCTCCCACTCTGTGGGCTGTCTGTTCAGCTTTTTTGTAATTTCTTTAGCTGTACAAAAGCTTTTAAGTTTCATGAGGTCCCACATGTTCATTTGGCTTTTTAGTTTCGCTATTCTAGTAGGTGGGTCAAAGAAGATCTTGCTTTGATTGATGTCCTTGAGGGTTTTGCCTATATTCTCCTCTAAGAGTTTGATGGTTTCTGGCCTTACATTTAAGTCTTTAATCCATTTTGAGTTGATCTTTGTGTATGGTGTCAGGGTATGTTCCAACTTCATTTTCTTGCATATAGCTGTCCAATTTTCCCAGCACCATTTGTTGAAGAGGCTGTCTTTGTCCCATTTTATATGTTCACCTCCTTTGTCAAAAATAAGGTACCCATAGGTGCGTGGCTTTATCTCTGGGTTCTCGATCTTGTTCCATTGGTCGATATTTCTGGTTTTGTGCCAGTACCATACTGTCTTGATGACTGTTGCTTTGTAGTAGAGTCTGAAGTTGGGGAGGCTGATCCCCCCAGCTCCATTCTTCTTCCTGAGGATTGCTTTGGCTATTCGAGGTCTTTTGTGTTTCCATATGAACTGTGTTATTCGTTGGTCTAGTTCTGTGAAGAATGTTATTGGAAGTTTGATAGGGATCGCATTGAATCCATAGATGACATTTGGTAGTATGGACATTTTCACAATATTGATTCTCCCGACCCAGGAACACGGAATATTTCTCCATCTGTTTAACTCTTCTTTAATGTCTCTCATGAGTGTCTTGTAATTTTCTGTGTACAGTTCTTTTGTTTCTTTGGGTAGGTTTATTCCTAGATATTTGATTCTTTTGGTTGATGGCCATTCTGACGGGTGTGAGGTGCTATCTCATTGTAGTTTTGATTTGCATTTCTCTAATTATTAGTGAAGTTGAGCATCGTTTCATGTGTTTTGGGGCCATCTGTATGTCATTGTTGGATAGGTGTCTGTTTAGGTCCTTTTCCCATTTTTTGATTGGGTTGTTCGGTTTTCCAGTGCTGAGTTGTCTGAGTTTCTTGTAGATTTTGGAGATGAATTCTTTGTCTGTTGTTTCATTTGCTATGATTTTCTCCCACTCTGTGGGCTGTCTGTTCAGCTTTTTTGTAATTTCTTTAGCTGTACAAAAGCTTTTAAGTTTCATGAGGTCCCACATGTTCATTTGGCTTTTTAGTTTCGCTATTCTAGTAGGTGGGTCAAAGAAGATCTTGCTTTGATTGATGTCCTTGAGGGTTTTGCCTATATTCTCCTCTAAGAGTTTGATGGTTTCTGGCCTTACATTTAAGTCTTTAATCCATTTTGAGTTGATCTTTGTGTATGGTGTCAGGGTATGTTCCAACTTCATTTTCTTGCATATAGCTGTCCAATTTTCCCAGCACCATTTGTTGAAGAGGCTGTCTTTGTCCCATTTTATATGTTCACCTCCTTTGTCAAAAATAAGGTACCCATAGGTGCGTGGCTTTATCTCTGGGTTCTCGATCTTGTTCCATTGGTCGATATTTCTGTTTTTGTGCCAGTACCATACTGTCTTGATGACTGTTGCTTTGTAGTAGAGTCTGAAGTTGGGGAGGCTGATCCCCCCAGCTCCATTCTTCTTCCTGAGGATTGCTTTGGCTATTCGAGGTCTTTTGTGTTTCCATATGAACTGTGTTATTCGTTGGTCTAGTTCTGTGAAGAATGTTATTGGAAGTTTGATAGGGATCGCATTGAATCCATAGATGACATTTGGTAGTATGGACATTTTCACAATATTGATTCTCCCGACCCAGGAACACGGAATATTTCTCCATCTGTTTAAGACTTCTTTAATGTCTCTCATGAGTGTCTTGTAATTTTCTGTGTACAGTTCTTTAGTTTCTTTGGGTAGGTTTATTCCTAGATATTTGATTCTTTTGGTTGCGATAGTGAAGGGGATTGCCTCTTTGATTTCAATTTCTGATTTTTCATTGTTTGTGTATAGGAATGCCAATGACTTCTGTATATTGATTTTGTATCCTGCGACTTCGCTGAATTCGCTGATTAACTCTAGTAGTTTTGTAATAGTGTCTTTGAGATTTTCTATGTATAATATCATGTCATCTGCAAATAGAGAGAGTTTGACTTCTTCTTTTCCAATCTGGATCCCATTGATTTCTTTCTCTTCTCTTATTGCTGTTGCTAGAACTTCCAGGACTATGTTGAATAAGAGTGTTGAAAGTGGACACCCTTGTCTTGTTCCTGATCTTAGAGGGAATGCTTTGAGTTTTTCACCATTGAGGATAATGTTCACTGTGGGCTTCTCATATATGGCTTTCACTATGTTAAGTTCCTTCTATGCCCATTTTTTGAAGAGTTTTTATCATAAATGGATGCTGTACTTTGTCAAAGGCTTTTTCTGCATCTATTGAGATGATCATGTGGTTTTTGTCTTTCAATTTGTTGATATGGTGTATCACATTGATTGATTTGCGGATGTTGAAGAATCCTTGCATGCCTGGGATGAACCCAACTTGATCGTGATGAATGAGCTTTTTGATGTGTTGCTGAATCCTGTTTGCTAGGATTTTGTTGAGGATTTTGGCATCTAGATTCATCAGTGAAATTGGCCTATAATTTTCTTTGTGTGATTTTTTGGCAATTCTCGATCTTGTTTAGGGTACCATACTGTCTTGATGACTGTTGCTTTGTAGTAGAGTCTGAAGTTGGGGAGGCTGATCCCCCCAGCTCCATTCTTCTTCCTGAGGATTGCTTTGGCTATTCGAGGTCTTTTGTGTTTCCATATGAACTGTGTTATTCGTTGGTCTAGTTCTGTGAAGAATGTTATTGGAAGTTTGATAGGGATCGCATTGAATCCATAGATGACATTTGGTAGTATGGACATTTTCACAATATTGATTCTCCCGACCCAGGAACACGGAATATTTCTCCATCTGTTTAAGACTTCTTTAATGTCTCTCATGAGTGTCTTGTAATTTTCTGTGTACAGTTCTTTAGTTTCTTTGGGTAGGTTTATTCCTAGATATTTGATTCTTTTGGTTGCGATAGTGAAGGGGATTGCCTCTTTGATTTCAATTTCTGATTTTTCATTGTTTGTGTATAGGAATGCCAATGACTTCTGTATATTGATTTTGTATCCTGCGACTTCGCTGAATTCGCTGATTAACTCTAGTAGTTTTGTAATAGTGTCTTTGAGATTTTCTATGTATAATATCATGTCATCTGCAAATAGAGAGAGTTTGACTTCTTCTTTTCCAATCTGGATCCCATTGATTTCTTTCTCTTCTCTTATTGCTGTTGCTAGAACTTCCAGGACTATGTTGAATAAGAGTGTTGAAAGTGGACACCCTTGTCTTGTTCCTGATCTTAGAGGGAATGCTTTGAGTTTTTCACCATTGAGGATAATGTTCACTGTGGGCTTCTCATATATGGCTTTCACTATGTTAAGTTCCTTCTATGCCCATTTTTTGAAGAGTTTTTATCATAAATGGATGCTGTACTTTGTCAAAGGCTTTTTCTGCATCTATTGAGATGATCATGTGGTTTTTGTCTTTCAATTTGTTGATATGGTGTATCACATTGATTGATTTGCGGATGTTGAAGAATCCTTGCATGCCTGGGATGAACCCAACTTGATCGTGATGAATGAGCTTTTTGATGTGTTGCTGAATCCTGTTTGCTAGGATTTTGTTGAGGATTTTGGCATCTAGATTCATCAGAGAAATTGGCCTATAATTTTCTTTTTTTGTGATGTCTTTGCCTGGCTTTGGTATCAGGGTGATGGTGGCCTCGTAGAATATGTTTGGAAGTGTTCCTTCCTGGGCAATTTTTTGGAAGAGTTTTAGAAGGACAGGCATTAGCTCTTCTTTAAATGTTTGGTAGAATTCACTTGTGAAACCATCTGGCCCTGGGATTTTATTTTTGGGTAGATTTTTGATCACAAGGTCGATTTCTGAGCTTGTGATTGGCTTGTTCATAGTTTCTATGTCTTCCTGGTTGAGTCTTGGGAGATTAATCTTCTCTAAGAAACTGTCCATTTCTTCCAGGTTGTCCAGTTTGTTGCCATAGAGTTGTTCATAATAGTCTCTTATAATCCTTTGGATTTCTGCATTATCCGTTGTAATCTCTCCTTTTTCATTTTTGATTTTGGTGATCTGGTTCTTCTCTCTCTTTTTCTTGATGAGTCTGGCCAGTGGTGTGTCGATTGTATTGACTTTTTCGAAGAACCAGCTTTTTGTTTTATTTATCTTTACTATTGTTTCTTTGGTTTCTTTTTCATTTATTTCTGCTCTGATCTTTATGATTTCCCTTCTTCTGCTGGTTTTGGGGTGTTTTTGTTCTTCTTTCTCCAGTTGTTTTAAGCATAAGGTAAGGCCGTCTGTTTGAGATTTTCCTAGTTTCTTGAGGTGGGATTGAATTGCTATAAACTTCCCTCTTAGACCTGCTTTTGCAGTATCCCATAGGTTTTGCACGGTCGTGTGTTCATTGTCATTTTCTTCTAGGAATTTTTTTATTTCTCCTTTGATTTCCTCAATGATCAGTTGGTTTTTTAGGTATGTGTTGTTTAATCTCCATGTGTTTGTGTTTTTAGCGGTTTTTTTCCTGTAGTTGATCTCTAGTCTCACTGCGTTTTGGTCCGAGAAGATGGTTGATAGAATTTCAGTTTTCTTGAATTGACTGAGGATTGATTTGTGGCCCAAGATGTGGTCTATCCTGGAGAATGTTCTGTGAGCACTTGAGAAGAAAGTGTATTCTTCTGCTTTTGGATGGAACGTCCTAAAGATATCAATGAGGTCCATTTCTTCTAGTGTGGCATTTAAGGCTTGTGTTTCTTTATTAATTTTCTTTTTGGATGATCTGTCCATTGGAGTGAGAGGAGTGTTAAAGTCTCCTACTCTGATTGTGTTGCTGTCAATGTCTTCTTTTATGTCTGAAAGTGTTTGTCTTATGTATTGGGGTGCTCCTGCGTTGGGAGCGTAGATATTTATGATTGTTATGTCTTCTTCTTGGATGGATCCCTTAATCATGATGTAGTGACCTGCCTTGTCCCTTAGAATCTTCTTTACTTTAAAATCTATTTTATCTGATATGAGGATTGCTACTCCAGCTTTCTTTTGGGTTCCATTTGCATGGAATATCTTTTTCCAGCCTCTCACTTTCAGTCTATGAGTGTCTCTAGGTCTGAAATGAGTTTCCTGGAGGCAGCATATGTATGGGTCGTGTTTTTGGATCCATTCAGCCACTCTGTGTCTTTTGGTTGGGGCGTTTAGTCCATTGACATTCAAAGTAATTATTGATACCAATGATCCTATTGTCATCTTCTTAGATGTTATGATGGGTTTGTTTTGTGGATCTTCTCCTTTTATACTTGTTGTCTATATAAGTCCCTTTAACACTTGTTGTAAGGCTGGTTTGGTGTGAGTAAATTCTTTTAATTTTTGCTTATCTGTAAAGCTTTTGATTTCTCCATCAATTTTGAAGGAGATCCTTGCAGGGTAGAGGATTCTTGGTTGCAGATTATTCTCTTTCAGCCGTTTAAATGTGTCCTGCCATTCCCTTCTGGCCTGCAGAGTTTCTGTTGAAAGATCAGCTGTTAAACTTATGAGCTTTCCCTTGTATGTCACTAGTTGCTTTTCCCTTGCTGCTTTGAGAATTCTATCTTTGTGTTTAATTTGTGTTAACTTCATTAATATGTGTCTTGGTGTGTTTCTTCTCGGATTGATTCTGTTAGGTACTCTTTGTGCTTCTTGGACTTGATTGACTATTTCTTTTCCCATGTTGGGGAAATTTTCAACTATAATCTCTTCAAAAATTTTCTCATAGCCTTTCTTTTTTTCTTCTTCTTCTGGAACCCCTATAATTCGAATATTGGTGCGTTTGATATTATCCCAGAGGTCTCTGAGGCTGTCCTCTGCTCTTTTCATTCTTTGAGCTAAAGTCTGTTTTTCAGCAGTTACTTCCACCATTTTATCCTCCAGCTCACTTATCCGTTCTTCCGTCTCAGATACTCTGCTCTTGATTCCTTCTACAGTGTTTTTCAGTTCAGCAATTGAGTTGTTTGTCTCTGTTACTTTTTTGGTAAGTTCTTGTATTTCTTTATTCAGTGTGTTAGTTGTATCTTGAAATTTCTCTGAAATTCTGTTTTCAGTGTCTTTGATCATCTTTACTATCATTCTTCTGAAATCACTTTCAGAAAGTTTGTCCAAATTCTCTTCATTGATTTGATCTTGTGTGTTTGTGGATTGTTCCTTCGCTTGTGTGGTATTTCTCTGCCGTTTCATTGTTATTATTAATTTTTTAAAACTGATTCTGTTTGGGATTTCCTTTTCCCAGACTTTGAGTTACGTCTGTTGGTGTTTGTTGTTTGGATGGGGCTTCTATTCTGGGTGATGCTGGTGATTGGGTGATGTCAGGGCTTGTATACAAGTGATTACCTTTGCTGGCGTTCTCACTTGTATACTGCTCTTTAGTGCTATGTGTTCTCTAGTATTGTAGAGTTCTGGAGTCAGTGCACCCTCCTTAAAACCCCGGGGCTTGTTGCCTGACCAGGGAATGAAGATTTCACGGCTGGTTTTTTATGGCATTAAATGATATTAAAACATATATATGCAAATGAGAAACAGAAGGTATACCTTTGACAAATGGCAATTTAAAAATTATGCAAGTACTTTTAAAACATATATTCTTGTCACTAGTTTGTCCTGCCTTTCCCTCGGCCTGCAGAGTTTCTGTTGAAAGATCAGCTGTTAAACTTATGAGCTTTCCTTGTATGTCACTAGTTGCTTTTCTTGCTGCTTTGAGAATTCTATCTTTGTGTTTAATTTGTGTTAACTTCATTAATATGTGTCTTGGTGTGTTTCTTCTCGGATTGATTCTGTTAGGTACTCTTTGTGCTTCTTGGACTTGATTGACTATTTCTTTTCCCATGTTGGGGAAATTTTCAACTATAATCTCTTCAAAAATTTTCTCATAGCCTTTCTTTTTTTCTTCTTCTTCTGGAACCCCTATAATTCGAATATTGGTGCGTTTGATATTATCCCAGAGGTCTCTGAGGCTGTCCTCTGCTCTTTTCATTCTTTGAGCTAAAGTCTGTTTTTCAGCAGTTACTTCCACCATTTTATCCTCCAGCTCACTTATCCGTTCTTCCGTCTCAGATACTCTGCTCTTGATTCCTTCTACAGTGTTTTTCAGTTCAGCAATTGAGTTGTTTGTCTCTGTTACTTTTTTGGTAAGTTCTTGTATTTCTTTATTCAGTGTGTTAGTTGTATCTTGAAATTTCTCTGAAATTCTGTTTTCAGTGTCTTTGATCATCTTTACTATCATTCTTCTGAAATCACTTTCAGAAAGTTTGTCCAAATTCTCTTCATTGATTTGATCTTGTGTGTTTGTGGATTGTTCCTTCGCTTGTGTGGTATTTCTCTGCCGTTTCATTGTTATTATTAATTTTTTAAAACTGATTCTGTTTGGGATTTCCTTTTCCCAGACTTTGAGTTACGTCTGTTGGTGTTTGTTGTTTGGATGGGGCTTCTATTCTGGGTGATGCTGGTGATTGGGTGATGTCAGGGCTTGTATACAAGTGATTACCTTTGCTGGCGTTCTCACTTGTATACTGCTCTTTAGTGCTATGTGTTCTCTAGTATTGTAGAGTTCTGGAGTCAGTGCACCCTCCTTAAAACCCCGGGGCTTGTTGCCTGACCAGGGAATGAAGATTTCACGGCTGGTTTTTTATGGCATTAAATGATATTAAAACATATATATGCAAATGAGAAACAGAAGGTATACCTTTGACAAATGGCAATTTAAAAATTATGCAAGTACTATCTAGTGTATTGAATTATACACATAAACATATACAGCTATAACATAACCCAAGCATTCCAATCAAAAATACAGTACAATACGTTAGCACGGCGAATAGAGAAATCCAAGAATGATATCCACAAGTTAATAAGCAAACTAAGTAGAGAACCAATTGGAGAATAATGTTAGAGCAGTATCCCCGTTGGGGATAAGGCAATGAGGACAGAACAGACTAAGAAATATAGTGGGGAAAGGGAAAAAGAGAAAGGGAGGATAGAAGAGAAATATAGAATAATATTGCAAAGTTAAATATAGGGAGATAAAGATTTGTATGTATTAGAATTTAGTGCTATAGGAAAGGAGCTTCAGAGAAAGCAAAGAATTATAGAGGAGGTAGTAGTACAAATGAAAAAATTATTAAAGAATTAAAAGATCTAAATTTTATAGAAAAATAAAGAAAAACAAAGCAAAAATAATAAAAACAAACAAAACCCCCACAGAACCTTTAAAGGCCAGTGGGGAACCAGAAGTTTATACCAAAATAAAATGTGTGGTTTAAAAGGAAGAAGAAAAAAAAAAATTATGTAAACTTGAATATATTCAGTCTTACTGATAAGATTAGTAGCTCAATAGAATTCAGTGAAGCAAATGAACACACCCACTCTCTCTCTCACACACACACCCAAGAAAAGAAAAAAAAAAAAAAAGCGGTGGGTGCACTGAGTGGGTTTGGAAAAAAGAGAAAAAAAAAAATTGAAACAAAGTAATACAATACAAAAAATGAAATTTTAAAGTCCAGCAGTAACTCCAGCTTCAGACAAAACGTGAAAATAGTGTTTATGTTCTTCTGTCTCTTGCTGACTATTCAGGAATTATCAGTCTTTTTCTTGCCTCTGGCAGTGGTTGGATCTGAAGACCTCTTTGACTGCTTGTTTGTTTAGGCCTATTCCAGAGTTAAAAGACCCGCCCAGGCTGGCCCTGGGAGTTTCTTAATCCAAATCCCTTTTCTTGCTGGGTGGAGCTAAGTTCCTCCTGTAGCTTGACCAGCAGCCCTGCAGTTTGACCAGCAGCCAAACTACAGTAGGGAAAATGGCGTCTGTCTCACAGAGGATTTATTCCCACACGCTCTATGGGAAGCACTTCCACAGTGACCCCGACCCTGCTGCAGGCCACCGTCGACCCCCGCCACCGCGGGAGACGTCAGGTTACTCAGAGGTGAGTCTGGCTCAGTCTCATGCAGGATCGCTATTCCTCTCTCCCGGATCACAGTGCGCAGAGACTTTCCAGTCCTCCTCGGCGGCTCTATGATCGGGTTAATGGTAACCTCCTCCAAAGGGAACTGAGTGCCACCCTTCCGAGGCCTGCTCAAGGGCACTTCTAGCTCAAGGGGGCACCTGGACCCTCCAAAGCAGGTCTGGCTCAGTCCCTTGTGGGTGTTAGTGTTCCTCTCCCGGGTTTTGATCTGCAACAGGCTTTGCGACTTTGGCCCACCCAGCCTCTCCGGCGGGTATGAGGTTTGACTTTTAAAAGTGCGATTGTGCCCCTCCTACCGTCTTGATGCGGCTTCTCCTTTGTTCTTCGATGTGGGGTGTCCTCTCTGTGATCAGATCCAACCTCTTTTCGTCGATGGTTTCCCAGGAACTCGTCGCAATTCAGGCGATTTTGCAGGAGAGATGAGTGCACGTCCTTCTACGCCGCCATCTTAGCTCCACCCTCTATAACTGTTTTTAGACCTGAGTTTCATAGTAACCATGAACCAGAAAACCATAATAAATATCAAGAAATTAAATAGAAAGAAACAAATCATAACACAAATATGACCATCAAATCAAAAGGGAAGAAGCCAAGGGAAGAGAGAAACAGAAAAACAAAAGCACCAAAAATGTGTTTTAAATATAAATGGGGTTAAATTATTCAATCAGAAGTGGCTGAATAGATTAGGGAAAAAAAAAAAAGTCATATATACAATGATTACAATAGACTAAATGCCTCAAGTCTAAAATCACAAAAAGTAAGAGCATGGGAAAAAAAGCTATTCCACACAGATGTAAATGGAAAGAATTTGGAGATAGCAATACTTATATCAAACAAAATAAGTTTTAAAACAAAGCCTGTAGTAAGAGGGAAAAAAAAGGTGTTGCACTAGGGCATTGCATGAAAATAAAAGAACCAATCCAGCATAAAGATATAAGAGTTTTAAATGTATATGCATCAAACATGTTCCGTGTGTGTGCTTATTTGCTCAGTCATTTCTGACTTTTTTTGTGACCCCAGGGACTGTAGTCCACCAGGTTCCACCGTCATATAGTTTTCCAGGCAAGAATACTGGCACAAGTTGACATTTTGTACTCCAGGGGAATCTTCCCAACCCAAGGATCAAATCTACATCTCCAGGATTGACAGGCAGATTGTTTAAAAATAAGCCCCCTAGAAAGCCTTATGCATCCAACATATAGGTATCTAAATGCATAAAGAAAATCTTGAGAAACATAAAAGGACAAATTGACATACCTTAATTGCAGGGGAGTAAACACTAATGATGCAGTAGAGAAACCATTGAAAAGAGAATCAGTAAGAACCCACTATGCTTAATGGACACTTAAAAACCAATGTGTCTGTGTGTGTTTGTATGTGTGTGTGTCTGTGTGTGTGCTCAGTTGCTCAGTCATGTCCAACTCTTGCCACCCTTTCAACTAAAGCCCACTTGGCTCTTCTGTCCACAGGATGCTCCAGGCAAGAGTACTGGAGTGGGTTGCCATTACCTTATCCAATATATATCTCCATCTATAAACACTAGAATATAGTTTTTTCAACTGAACATGCAACATTACCCAGGATAGATCACTTGCTAGGTCATGAAACAATCTTCAAGATATTTAAGAAGATTGAAATCATATCAAACCATTTTTTGTATGACACTAGAAATCAATTACAAGAAAAACAACTGCAAAAAGAACACAACAGGACTACTAAACAGCAGATGGGTTAGTGTAGAAATCCAAGTGAAAATTAAAATCAAATAATGGAGAAAAATGAATAGATAAATGATATTCATAAACATTTAGGATAACTCATCAACAAAAAGACAGTGGGACCAAATAAATAAAATAAGAAAAGAAAAAAGAAAACTTGTGTATGACAACACAGAAATGCTGATGTTTTAAGGTATTGTTACATTTAAAGGCAATAAAATCAAACAAAAGTTTTAAAACAAAGCCTGTAGTAAGAGGGAAAAAGGTGTTGCACTAGGGCATTGCATGAAAATAAAAGAACCAATCCAGCATGAAGATATAAGAGTTTTAAATGTATATGCATCAAACATGTTCCGTGTGTGCTTATTTGCTCAGTCATTTCTGACTTTTTTTGTGACCCCAGGGACTGTAGTCCACCAGGTTCCACCGTCATATAGTTTTCCAGGCAAGAATACTGGCACAAGTTGACATTTTGTACTCCAGGGGAATCTTCCCAACCCAAGGATCAAATCTACATCTCCAGGATTGACAGGCAGATTGTTTAAAAATAAGCCCCCTAGAAAGCCTTATGCATCCAACATATAGGTATCTAAATGCATAAAGAAAATCTTGAGAAACATAAAAGGACAAATTGACATACCTTAATTGCAGGGGAGTAAACACTAATGATGCAGTAGAGAAACCATTGAAAAGAGAATCAGTAAGAACCCACTATGCTTAATGGACACTTAAAAACCAATGTGTCTGTGTGTGTTTGTATGTGTGTGTGTCTGTGTGTGTGCTCAGTTGCTCAGTCATGTCCAACTCTTGCCACCCTTTCAACTAAAGCCCACTTGGCTCTTCTGTCCACAGGATGCTCCAGGCAAGAGTACTGGAGTGGGTTGCCATTACCTTATCCAATATATATCTCCATCTATAAACACTAGAATATAGTTTTTTCAACTGAACATGCAACATTACCCAGGATAGATCACTTGCTAGGTCATGAAACAATCTTCAAGATATTTAAGAAGATTGAAATCATATCAAACCATTTTTTGTATGACACTAGAAATCAATTACAAGAAAAACAACTGCAAAAAGAACACAACAGGACTACTAAACAGCAGATGGGTTAGTGTAGAAATCCAAGTGAAAATTAAAATCAAATAATGGAGAAAAATGAATAGATAAATGATATTCATAAACATTTAGGATAACTCATCAACAAAAAGACAGTGGGACCAAATAAATAAAATAAGAAAAGAAAAAAGAAAACTTGTGTATGACAACACAGAAATGCTGATGTTTTTAAGGTATTGTTACATTTAAAGGCAATAAAATGAGCAACTTAGAGGAAATGGATAAATATATAAACACATACAATTTTGCAAGACTAAATGAATAAGAAATTGAAAATAAAATGAAACTGATTACAAATAATAAAAACAAATCAATAAATAGCTTCCTGGGCTTCCCTGGTGGTCCAGTGGGTGAGAACACTGCCTTGCAGTGCAAGGGGCGCCAGTTCGATCCCTGGCCAGGAAGATCCCACGTGCCGCGGAGCGGCTGGACTGATATGTCCAATTACCGAGCCAGAGCTCTGGAGCACATGCGCCCAGAGCTGGTGCTCTGTGATCACAGAGGCCACTGCGATGGGAGGCCCACATGGGCCAAAACAAAGATGGATGAAAATAGATAAATGAAGAACCAATAGAAGTGGCCCATCCACCCCCCTCCCTCCCCAACCCGCCCCCAAAAAAGGATAATTAAATAAATAAATAGCTTCCTATAAACAAATGTCCAGAGTCAAATAGGTCTACAGATGAATTTTACCAAACATTTAGAGGGGAATATTACCCATTATTCTTTTACTATTCCAAAATATTGAAGAAAAAACATTTTCAAGCTTCTTTTACAAGGCCAGTGTAAAATTGATACCAAACCAAAGACACCACAAAAAATGAAAATTATACAGAAATATCACTGAACATACAAAAATGCCTCAAAGATATTAGAAAAAAGTCAACAGTATATAAAAAGAATTATGCATCATGATTCAGTTAGTCATTTCAGTCACTCAGTCCTATCCAACTCTTTGCAACCTCACAGACTGTGGCACACCAGGTGTCTCTGTCCCTCAACATATCACAGACCTTTCTCAAACTCCTGTTCATTGACTCACTGATGAATTCAGTCATCTTGCTCTGTGTCATCCCCTTCTCCTTCTGCTTTCTATTTTCCCCAACATCAGGGGCTTTTCCAATAAGTCATCCCTTCACATCAGGTGGCCAAAGTATTGGGACTTCAGCTTCAGCATCAGTCCTTCCAATGAATATTCAGGGTTCATTTCATTTATGATTAACTAGCTTGATCTCCTTCCAGTCCAAAGGACTATCAAGAGTCCTCTCTAGCACCACATTTTGAAAGCATCAAATTTCTGGTGCTCAGTCTTCTTCATGGTCCAACTCTCACATCCATACATGACTACTGGGGGAAATATAGCTTTGACTATATAGACTTTTGTCAGAAAAGTAATGACTTTGCTTTTGAATATGCTGTCTAGGTTTGCTGTATCTTCTCTTCCAAGGAACAAGCATCTTTCCGTTTCATGGCTGTAGTCACCAACTACAGTTACTTTGGAGCCTGAGAATATTAAGTCTGTCACTGTTTCCATTGTTGATCGATATATTTGCTATGAAGTGATGGGACCCAATGCCATGATCTTCATATTTTGAATATTGAGTTTTAAGCCAGCTTTTTCACTCTCCTCTTTAACTTTCATCCATAGATTCTTTAGTTCCTATTCACTTTCTGCCATAAGGATAGTGTCATGTGCATACCTGAGGTTTTTGATATTTCTCCTGGAAATTTCGATTCCAGCTTGAGCTTCATCCAGACTGGCATCTCACACGATATACTCTGCATACAAGTTAAATGAGCAGGGTGACAGCCTTGACATACTCCTTTCACAATTTGGAACCAGTCTGTTGTTCCATATCCAGTGCTAAGTGTTGCTTCTTGTCCAGTTTACAGGTATTGCAAGGGGAAGATAAGATGGTCTGGTATTTCCATCTCTTTCAGAATTTTCCGGTTTGTTGTGATTCACACAAAGGGTTTCGTGCAGCCAATGAAACAGAAGTAATTTCCTCTTTTTTTGTTGTTGTTTATTTGGTATTCCCTTGCTCTTTTTATTATCTTATGGATGTTGACGATTTGATCTCTGGCTCTCTGTCTTTTGTAAGTCCAGTTTGTAGGTGGAAGTTCTCAGTTCATGTACTGTTAAAGCCTAGCTTGGAAGATTTTGAGCAGTACTTTGATAGTTGGTGAAATAAGTTCAATAAGTGAAATTTAAACCAACGATGCAAGGATGGTTCAATATTTCCAATGAATATTCAGGGTTCATTTCATTTATGATTAACTAGCTTGATCTCCTTCCAGTCCAAAGGACTATCAAGAGTCCTCTCTAGCACCACATTTTGAAAGCATCAA
Organism: Tragulus kanchil; assembly: GCA_022376925.1. Taxonomy (NCBI): domain Eukaryota; kingdom Metazoa; phylum Chordata; class Mammalia; order Artiodactyla; family Tragulidae; genus Tragulus; species Tragulus kanchil. The sequence continues at coordinate 82,716,713 of JAIOJX010000029.1, read as the reverse complement.
ATTTCTGGTGCTCAGTCTTCTTCATGGTCCAACTCTCACATCCATACATGACTACTGGGGGAAATATAGCTTTGACTATATAGACTTTTGTCAGAAAAGTAATGACTTTGCTTTTGAATATGCTGTCTAGGTTTGCTGTATCTTCTCTTCCAAGGAACAAGCATCTTTCCGTTTCATGGCTGTAGTCACCAACTACAGTTACTTTGGAGCCTGAGAATATTAAGTCTGTCACTGTTTCCATTGTTGATCGATATATTTGCTATGAAGTGATGGGACCCAATGCCATGATCTTCATATTTTGAATATTGAGTTTTAAGCCAGCTTTTTCACTCTCCTCTTTAACTTTCATCCATAGATTCTTTAGTTCCTATTCACTTTCTGCCATAAGGATAGTGTCATGTGCATACCTGAGGTTTTTGATATTTCTCCTGGAAATTTCGATTCCAGCTTGAGCTTCATCCAGACTGGCATCTCACACGATATACTCTGCATACAAGTTAAATGAGCAGGGTGACAGCCTTGACATACTCCTTTCACAATTTGGAACCAGTCTGTTGTTCCATATCCAGTGCTAAGTGTTGCTTCTTGTCCAGTTTACAGGTATTGCAAGGGGAAGATAAGATGGTCTGGTATTTCCATCTCTTTCAGAATTTTCCGGTTTGTTGTGATTCACACAAAGGGTTTCGTGCAGCCAATGAAACAGAAGTAATTTCCTCTTTTTTTGTTGTTGTTTATTTGGTATTCCCTTGCTCTTTTTATTATCTTATGGATGTTGACGATTTGATCTCTGGCTCTCTGTCTTTTGTAAGTCCAGTTTGTAGGTGGAAGTTCTCAGTTCATGTACTGTTAAAGCCTAGCTTGGAAGATTTTGAGCAGTACTTTGATAGTTGGTGAAATAAGTTCAATAAGTGAAATTTAAACCAACGATGCAAGGATGGTTCAATATTTGCAATGTAATACCCCATATTAACAAAATGAAAAATAAAAATCCTTCACTACAATGGACACAGAAAAAGACTTTAATAAAATTCAACATCCATTTCTACAAGAAAGTCTCAACAATGTGTGTATAGAGGGAACTTACCTATACATATTAAAATCTATGTATGATAAAATCCCAGCCAACATCATTCAGAATGGTGGAAAACAGAAATCTTTTCCCCTAAGATTAGGTATAAGACAAGGATGCCCATTGTCTCCACTTATATTCAGCATCATATTGGCAGTGGTAGTCATAGTAAAGAGACAATAAAAAGAAAAAGAAGAAATTGAAATTGGAAAGGAAGAAATAACACTCCCACTGTTTTCAGATGACACGATAGTATTTACATAGAAAACCCCAAAGATTTCTCAAAATAATGAATCTAATCCATCAATTCAGTAAAGTTGGAGGATACAAAATTACTTTAGATAAATCTGAGTGTTTTCTATATACTAGTAACAAACTTGGAAAGATAGCACTTTTAAAATTGTATCAAAAAGAATGCGGGGCAAGAATGCGGGGGGCGGGGCAAGATGGCGGAGGAATGAGGGGAGGATTTCACCAGCTCCCCAATAGAATCACTAGAACTAATCAAGAAATGAAACACCACAAACAAACCAGCTGTTGGACGACAAAAGTACTCCTTAGTCTGCTAGGGTTAAAGAGCAAGCAGCCAAAACTTTCCCGGAGGTCCTTTTCTGAGAGCCCTTTATCCCAACCCCTACACTGGACCAGGTGAAGAGAGTGCTGGGAAGTGCGCCAGGAGAGAGCCCAGGAAGTATTTCCAGGAGCACAGAAGGCAGCGCTCAGCGCGAAAATCCCGCCAGATTGTCAGGCGCAGGATGAGTTGAGACACTTCTAGCGGGGGCTGGCGGAACAGAGAGGGGAACTCTCCTGCGGGTTGCTTGCCCAGGGACCCAGCTAGAGCCAGTGAAGCTCATGCCTGTGTTTGGGGCTCGGTCCCATATCTGGCAGTGTGTGCGCACCAGTAGTCTGAAGAACCCGTGAAGCCCCAGAGCTGCAGGAGGGACGCCGCTGTCCCGTAGGCAACAGAGAGCTGCGGCAGAGGAAACCGGGAGAAGAGCAGGGATTGCAGGCTACCAGCTGGTGCGCTGTGGAACTATGGTGCCCCCTTCAGCACGGGAACACACGTGCGGCCCCCACAAAATGGACTGGGAACAGCCTGCTGCCCTGGCCAGCACCTGAGCTCACGGCATAGCCTTTGTTTTGCCAAAAACAAAAATAGAAATCATAGCAACCAGTGCTGCAAGGGAAAGACTACCTCATCAAGACAACATCATCAAGAACAGACTGGTGGAAGGTCCACAGGCAGATGAGAAGATAAAAACCAGGGACAGTATTTACCTTTATTTTCTTTTATTTTTAATGTGTGTGTGTGTGTTTTGGATTGTTTTGTTTATTTGCTTGTTTGGTTTGTTTTGTTATTTTGTCTCTTCTTAATTTTTTTCTATTTTTTAATTTTTAATTTTTTTTAATTTCAATTTTTTGAAACTTTTAATTTTCTTTCCTTTTGCCTCTACTTCTTCCCTCTATGTTCTAAATGAAAAATCTTCTCCTATCTACTACTATTCTCTATATAAATACTTCCTATCTTCCTGTCTCCACTATTCTCTTCCAGCTGCACCAAACTCTACAACACACTAATCTTTGCTACCTAAACCTACAAAATCCTTGCAAGACGAATCTATTCCTTCTCATTGCCCATACACTCTCCTCCACCTCTCCCCCAACATGTCTTAGTTAAAAATTGCTTTCATTGTAATATTCCAAGCTGAGACCTTGTCATGTATCTATTTTTCCAGGCAATATTTTAATTAATTTAGAGCCTAATGGCCAGGTACCATCTTTGATTGTGCCATTTGTCAAAAATATTTCCTATGCTTTATATCTGTAAGAAGGTTCAGTTGTAGTTATTAATGAACACAAAAATACTATAGAAGGTCTCAACAGTAGAGTTTCAGAGGCAGAAGTATGGATAAGTGAGCTGGAAGAAAGATTGGTAGAAATAATGGCGGAACAGAGAGGGAACTCTCCTGCGGGTTGCTTGCCCAGGGACCCAGCTGCCCTTTTTTTATCTGGCAGTGTGTGCGCACCAGTAGTCTGAAGAACCCGTGAAGCCCCAGAGCTGCAGGAGGGACGCCGCTGTCCCGTAGGCAACAGAGAGCTGCGGCAGAGGAAACCGGGAGAAGAGCAGGGATTGCAGGCTACCAGCTGGTGCGCTGTGGAACTATGGTGCCCCCTTCAGCACGGGAACACACGTGCGGCCCCCACAAAATGGACTGGGAACAGCCTGCTGCCCTGGCCAGCACCTGAGCTCACGGCATAGCCTTTGTTTTGCCAAAAACAAAAATAGAAATCATAGCAACCAGTGCTGCAAGGGAAAGACTACCTCATCAAGACAACATCATCAAGAACAGACTGGTGGAAGGTCCACAGGCAGATGAGAAGATAAAAACCAGGGACAGTATTTACCTTTATTTTCTTTTATTTTTAATGTGTGTGTGTGTTTTGGATTGTTTTGTTTATTTGCTTGTTTGGTTTGTTTTGTTATTTTGTCTCTTCTTAATTTTTTTCTATTTTTTAATTTTTAATTTTTTTTAATTTCAATTTTTTGAAACTTTTAATTTTCTTTCCTTTTGCCTCTACTTCTTCCCTCTATGTTCTAAATGAAAAATCTTCTCCTATCTACTACTATTCTCTATATAAATACTTCCTATCTTCCTGTCTCCACTATTCTCTTCCAGCTGCACCAAACTCTACAACACACTAATCTTTGCTACCTAAACCTACAAAATCCTTGCAAGACGAATCTATTCCTTCTCATTGCCCATACACTCTCCTCCACCTCTCCCCCAACATGTCTTAGTTAAAAATTGCTTTCATTGTAATATTCCAAGCTGAGACCTTGTCATGTATCTATTTTTCCAGGCAATATTTTAATTAATTTAGAGCCTAATGGCCAGGTACCATCTTTGATTGTGCCATTTGTCAAAAATATTTCCTATGCTTTATATCTGTAAGAAGGTTCAGTTGTAGTTATTAATGAACACAAAAATACTATAGAAGGTCTCAACAGTAGAGTTTCAGAGGCAGAAGTATGGATAAGTGAGCTGGAAGAAAGATTGGTAGAAATAATTGCTGAAGAACAGAATATAGCACAAAGAATCAAAAGAACAGAGCATAGCCTAAGAGATCTATGGGACAATATCTAATGCACCAACATTAGAATTTTAGGGGTGACAGAAGAAGAGGGAGATAAAGGCTATGAAAAAATTCTTGAAGAGGTTATAGTTGAAAACTTCCCCAGCATGGGAAAGGAAATTGCCAACCAATCCAAGAATCACAAAGAGTTCCATACAGGATAAATCCCAGAAGATACACACCAGAGAACATTCTAATCAAACTAATACAGACTAAATATAAAGACAGAATAGTTAAAGCAGCTAGGAGCAAGCAACAAATAACATACAAAGGAAACCCCATAGGTTTAACTGCTGATCTTTCAACAGAAACCCTGCAGGCCAGGAGAGAATGGCAAGACACATTCAAACAGCTAAAAGAGAATAACCTCCAACCAAGAATTCTCTACCCAGCAAGAATCTCATTCAGAATTGATGGAGAAGTCAAAAGCTTCACAGACAAGGAAAAACTAAAAGAATTCTGCACCACAGAATCAGCCCTACAACAAGTGTTAAAAGGCCTGATATAGCCAATAAAAACAAGAGTAGGAGAAGTCCTACAAATCAAACCCCGAATATCTAAGATGAGGACAATAGGAACATTCGTATCAATAATTACTTTGAACCTAAACGGACTAAATGCTCCAACCAAATGACACAGGCTGTCTGAATGGATCCAGAAGCAAGACCCATATATATGCTGTTTACAAGAGACCCACTTCAGACCTAGAGACACTCATTGGCTGAAAGTGAGAGGATGGAAAAAGATAGTCCATGCAAATGGAAATTAAAAGAAAGTTGGAGTAGCAATCCTCATACCAGACAAAATAGACTTTAAAGTAAAGAAGATTCTAAGAGACAAGGCAGGTCACTACATCATGATTAAGGGATCGAATCAAGAGGAAGACATAACAGTCATGAGTATCTACGCACCCAACACAGGGACACCTCAATCCATAAGACAGATACTTTCAGACATAAAAGAAGAAATCAACAATAACACAGTAATGGTAGGAGATTTTAACACTTATCTCACACCAATGGACAGATCATCCAAGCAGAAAAGTAATAAAGAAACACAGCCTTAAATGCCACACTAAAAGAGATGGATCTCATGGATATCTTTAGGACCTTCCATCCAAAAGCAGAAGAATACACTTTCTTCTCAAGTGCTCATGGAGCATTCTCTAGGATAGACCACATCTTGGGCCACAAATCAAACCTCAGTCAATTCAAGAAAACTGAAACTATATCAACCATCTTCTCGGACCACAATGGAATGAGACTATAGATCAACTGCAGGAAAACAAACTAGATATCCATCGATGGACGAATGGATAAGGAAACTTTAGTACATACATACAATGGAATACTACTCAGCTGTTAAAAGAAATGGAGAAGAATCAGTCCTAATGAAATGGTTGGATCTAGAGCCTATGCTAAGAAGTGAAATAAGTCAAAGTGTAAGACAAATACAGTATGCTAACACAAATATATGGAATCTAGTAAAAGGGTAATGATAACACATGCAGTGAAGCCATGGAAAAACAGACAGAGGATAGACATATGGGCATTGTGGAGAATGAACAGTGGGTGGGAGGCATATAGGGAGTAACATGGAAGCTTATACCGTCATGTGTGAAAAAGATGGCTATTGTCGTTGTGCTCAGGGAATAGGAGTACTTACAGTGGTTTGGTGTGACGGCCTGGAGGGGTGGGACTGGAGGGCCTGGGAGAGGAGAGGGGACCAGGAATGTGCATATGACTGATATGGAAACATGCATGTCTGTGAACAACAAAACTCTGTAAAACCTTTAAATTAAGAAAACAAATATAATAAAAAACATTAATAAAATACCTAAGAATAAACCTAAGCAAATAGGTTAATACACTAAAAACTGTAAGGCACTGGGGCAAACAAACTGAAGATAGCACAAACAAATGGAAATACATATTGTGCTAATGGATTGGAAGAATCACTATAGTTTTAATGTCAATACAACCCTGACAATCAACAGGTTTAATGTAATGCCTATTATAATCAATGATGTTTTTAGCAGATTTAGAACAAACAATGTTAAACCATGTGTGGAGCCACAAAAGACCCAGAACAGATGAAGATATCTTGAGAAAAAAAAAAAAAAAGAACAAAGTTGGAGGTACAGAGTCCTTGACTTTGAAAATGTGCTACAAACTACAGTGATCAAAACAAAATGTTGCTGGCAAAAATTGATATGTGGATCATTGGAGCAGAGCAGAGAGCACAGCAAAAACTGAACCACTTTTAGCCAGCTAATCTCAATCTATGACAAAGGGAGTAAGAATACACAACTGGGTAAAGACAGCTAGAAAATTGGATAGCTGTATGGAAAAGAATAAAACTGTAGCACTATTTTATTTAAAGTATAAAAATAAACTAAAAATTGGTTACAGGCTTAAATTTATAACTTGAAACCTAAGCTTTCCAAATAAAAACATAAGCAGTATGCTCTTTGCCATAGATTTTAACAATATACATATTTTTGGATCTGACTCTTCAGGCAAGGACCATACAGGCATAAATATACACATATAATTGCATGAAACTTAAATGTCTTTGTTTAACTAAGGATCAGTGAAACAAAAAGCAGCCTATTTTAAATGCAAACTTCTGTAAATGACATATATAATAAAAAGTTAATATCCAAAGTATATGAAGAAATCATAAAACTCAACACTAAAGAAACAAACAACACAATTAAAATTGGGCACATAATTTAAATACACATTTTTCTAAAGGAGATATGCAGATAGTCAACCTGTACATACAATTGTGCTAAACACAACAAACCATCAGGGAAATGCAAATCAAACTACAATGAGTATCACCACCTGTCAGAATGGCTACCATCAAAAAGATAGCCAATGTCGACAAGAAAGTAGAGAAAAAGGAACCTACATGCACTGTAAACTGGTACAATCACATTGGAAAAATAGTATGGAGATTCTTCAAAAATTAAGAATAACCCTACTATATAATCCAGAGATTTGGATACTCACCCAAAGAAGACAGAAACATACCAAAAATACATATGCATGCCTATGTTCGTCACAGCATAATTTACAATAACCAAGATATGCAAGCAAACTAAGCATTCATTAATGAGTAGTTTAAAAATATATGGTATTTATATATAATGGAATGTTACTCAGGATTATCAAATAGAGACATATTGCCATTTGTGGCAATCCAACATGGATGAATCTAGAAGTTATCATGCTAGTTGAAATATGAGACATAGACAAATACTGTATGATATCACTTATATGTGGGACTAAATACGATCATTGGAGCAGAGCAGAGAGCACAGCAAAAACTGAACCACTTTTAGCCAGCTAATCTCAATCTATGACAAAGGGAGTAAGAATACACAACTGGGTAAAGACAGCTAGAAAATTGGATAGCTGTATGGAAAAGAATAAAACTGTAGCACTATTTTATTTAAAGTATAAAAATAAACTAAAAATTGGTTACAGGCTTAAATTTATAACTTGAAACCTAAGCTTTCCAAATAAAAACATAAGCAGTATGCTCTTTGCCATAGATTTTAACAATATACATATTTTTGGATCTGACTCTTCAGGCAAGGACCATACAGGCATAAATATACACATATAATTGCATGAAACTTAAATGTCTTTGTTTAACTAAGGATCAGTGAAACAAAAAGCAGCCTATTTTAAATGCAAACTTCTGTAAATGACATATATAATAAAAAGTTAATATCCAAAGTATATGAAGAAATCATAAAACTCAACACTAAAGAAACAAACAACACAATTAAAATTGGGCACATAATTTAAATACACATTTTTCTAAAGGAGATATGCAGATAGTCAACCTGTACATACAATTGTGCTAAACACAACAAACCATCAGGGAAATGCAAATCAAACTACAATGAGTATCACCACCTGTCAGAATGGCTACCATCAAAAAGATAGCCAATGTCGACAAGAAAGTAGAGAAAAAGGAACCTACATGCACTGTAAACTGGTACAATCACATTGGAAAAATAGTATGGAGATTCTTCAAAAATTAAGAATAACCCTACTATATAATCCAGAGATTTGGATACTCACCCAAAGAAGACAGAAACATACCAAAAATACATATGCATGCCTATGTTCGTCACAGCATAATTTACAATAACCAAGATATGCAAGCAAACTAAGCATTCATTAATGAGTAGTTTAAAAATATATGGTATTTATATATAATGGAATGTTACTCAGGATTATCAAATAGAGACATATTGCCATTTGTGGCAATCCAACATGGATGAATCTAGAAGTTATCATGCTAGTTGAAATATGAGACATAGACAAATACTGTATGATATCACTTATATGTGGAATCTAAAAACATTAAATGAAAACAGACTCAGATACAGAGAACAAAGCAGAAGTTGCGGGGGGGGGGAGGGGTTTGGGGCATTGGGATACTAAAAGGCATAAAATTTTATTTATGAAATAAATGTTGCAGGGATATAATATGCAAAATAAGGAATATGATCAATAACTTGTTAATAACTTTGTATAGGGACAGATGGTAGCTCGACTTATTGTGCTGATGATTTTTTAAAGTTGTTACCTATTTTAATTAATTCCTAAATATTGAGTCACTATACTGTACATCTGAAATGAACATGAGATTGTGCATATATTATATTTCATAGATATAAGAAGCTGGGCTCCACTATCAAAAGGAAAAGACAGTATGACCTACAAGGCTGTACATAATCTTTGGTACTTTACTGCTTGACAGTCACTAAACACTCAAGTTATTCTAATTATAAATCATTGCTTTCATACATTAAATTGCTCCTAATCCTTGTGCCTTTGCTCATCATTTTTCGTCTGCCAAAAATACAATTCCCTGGTTCTTGGACTGTCTAAAATTTTTTTTCTATCCTTAAAGACTGAATTCAATTATCAGCTTCTGTAGAAAGCTTCACATGACTAACTCTGTCTTGGACCAACCCTTTGCGCCATACCTCTGCATTTTCCTAGCTCCCAGGACATACTCCTATCTTTGTACAAATGATTATCTCCACATGAATCTCTTCTATGCATGCAGGACCCTCATTTACTTTTCTGGGTATCCCTGGATAATATTTTAAAGTAATTGTTCTTTATAAATATGCCTGCCAGGTCTTCTGTCCACAGCATTCTCCAGGCAAGAATACTAGAGTGGGTTGCCATTCCCTTCTCTAAGGGATCTTCCATACCCAGGGATCCAACTGGGATATCCTGCATTGCAGGTAGATGCTTTACCATCTTAACAACCAGGGAAGTCCCTGACTATTTTGAAGCAATTAGTCAAATAGAGACATATTGCCATTTGTGGCAATCCAACATGGATGAATCTAGAAGTTATCATGCTAGTTGAAATATGAGACATAGACAAATACTGTATGATATCACTTATATGTGGAATCTAAAAACATTAAATGAAAACAGACTCAGATACAGAGAACAAAGCAGAAGTTGCCGGGGGGGGGAGGGGTTTGGGGCATTGGGATACTAAAAGGCATAAAATTTTATTTATGAAATAAATGTTGCAGGGATATAATATGCAAAATAAGGAATATGATCAATAACTTGTTAATAACTTTGTATAGGGACAGATGGTAGCTCGACTTATTGTGCTGATGATTTTTAATGTTGTTACCTATTTTAATTAATTCCTAAATATTGAGTCACTATACTGTACATCTGAAATGAACATGAGATTGTGCATATATTATATTTCATAGATATAAGAAGCTGGGCTCCACTATCAAAAGGAAAAGACAGTATGACCTACAAGGCTGTACATAATCTTTGGTACTTTACTGCTTGACAGTCACTAAACACTCAAGTTATTCTAATTATAAATCATTGCTTTCATACATTAAATTGCTCCTAATCCTTGTGCCTTTGCTCATCATTTTTCGTCTGCCAAAAATACAATTCCCTGGTTCTTGGACTGTCTAAAATTTTTTTTCTATCCTTAAAGACTGAATTCAATTATCAGCTTCTGTAGAAAGCTTCACATGACTAACTCTGTCTTGGACCAACCCTTTGCGCCATACCTCTGCATTTTCCTAGCTCCCAGGACATACTCCTATCTTTGTACAAATGATTATCTCCACATGAATCTCTTCTATGCATGCAGGACCCTCATTTACTTTTCTGGGTATCCCTGGATAATATTTTAAAGTAATTGTTCTTTATAAATATGCCTGCCAGGTCTTCTGTCCACAGCATTCTCCAGGCAAGAATACTAGAGTGGGTTGCCATTCCCTTCTCTAAGGGATCTTCCATACCCAGGGATCCAACTGGGATATCCTGCATTGCAGGTAGATGCTTTACCATCTTAACAACCAGGGAAGTCCCTGACTATTTTGAAGCAATTAGTCAATATAAATATGTTGAAGCAATGTTAAAAAAAATACAGTAGACAATATGTAGGCTCTAATCCTTCAGATCATAATGAGGTTTGTTAGAATGTACTGTCAATTGCACATGTATCAAATATTCATACTGTTATTTCATTGCATTTGCAACTAAGACGTCCATTTTCACAGTTACTTGGAAAATACACTCTGTTTCTCTGTGCGGGGGTTGATTTATTGCATTCTGTTTCCTGATTACTTCCGCTAATGTTTGATATTTCTACCTGCTATACAAGAAGCCTTATGTAAGGTTGCAGGCATAAGTAACAGAATCTAGGGTGGATTTAAGTCAAATACATTTAAATTGCAGTTTTAAGTTACAATGTAGACCACTTGTGATAAAAAACCTGAACTTTATCTTCGTCCTTCACCATATGCCCAACTATTTTTTTTTTTTTTGATAAAACCCTAATGCATGCACTTTAAAATCCAGACACACGATGCAATATATTTAGAAGACTGTAAATCTTTTTACACATTTAGACAAGCAATTTTAAACACTATTTGTATGTAATTAGTAAACTGAATTATATCTGGCAATTTTTGCTTATTTAATCAAACACTAATGCTGACAGTCTTGTCTCATTCCTAATGCTTACTATATAGCATAGACTAGGTTACTCTGCTCCTTGGTTATTCCCTCTTTAACTAAATGAGCAAGTTTTGTGCTCTTTTATAATAGCCACTTTTGTTCAGGAGTAATTCTACCCCCAATCAATATTATTTGCATATATTATTCAAATTTGTCTTGACCAATCTCTTAGATGACTAGAGACATAAATATATGACTAAAAAAAAGTTGATACCATTTTTTTTCTTTCTCAATAGACAGGGAGGTCTAGGCTGCTTCTATACTTAACAACTTTATTTATATTCTCAACTTCTACCATCCTATCTTCTCACTTTATCCATAATGCCTGAATTGTCCACCTACCTCCAACCCCACTGCAGGGTCCCAACATGCATTATAAGAATCTATTTCAGAATTTGTATTTATTTATTTTTGGCTATTTTGTGCTTTCACTGGTGCTGCAGACTCTTGCCTAGTTGCAGGGAGTAGGGGCTACTCTCTAGCTGAGGTAAACAGGCTTCTTGATACTGTGACTTCTTTTACTGTGGAACTCAGACTCTAGGGCAAACGGGCTTCATTAGTTGCAGCACATGGGTTCAATAGTTGTGGCTCTGAGGCTCTAGCGAACAGCTCACTAGGTGTGGCTCACGGGCTTAGTTGCTCTGCATCACGTGGGATCTTACTGGATCAGGGATCAAACTCATGTCTTCTTCATTACTGACCTTTATTGCATTTTACTTCCGCTAATGTTTGATATTTCTACCTGCTATACAAGAAGCCTTATGTAAGGTTGCAGGCATAAGTAACAGAATCTAGGGTGGATTTAAGTCAAATACATTTAAATTGCAGTTTTAAGTTACAATGTAGACCACTTGTGATAAAAAACCTGAACTTTATCTTCGTCCTTCACCATATGCCCAACTATTTTTTTTTTTTTTGATAAAACCCTAATGCATGCACTTTAAAATCCAGACACACGATGCAATATATTTAGAAGACTGTAAATCTTTTTACACATTTAGACAAGCAATTTTAAACACTATTTGTATGTAATTAGTAAACTGAATTATATCTGGCAATTTTTGCTTATTTAATCAAACACTAATGCTGACAGTCTTGTCTCATTCCTAATGCTTACTATATAGCATAGACTAGGTTACTCTGCTCCTTGGTTATTCCCTCTTTAACTAAATGAGCAAGTTTTGTGCTCTTTTATAATAGCCACTTTTGTTCAGGAGTAATTCTACCCCCAATCAATATTATTTGCATATATTATTCAAATTTGTCTTGACCAATCTCTTAGATGACTAGAGACATAAATATATGACTAAAAAAAAGTTGATACCATTTTTTTTCTTTCTCAATAGACAGGGAGGTCTAGGCTGCTTCTATACTTAACAACTTTATTTATATTCTCAACTTCTACCATCCTATCTTCTCACTTTATCCATAATGCCTGAATTGTCCACCTACCTCCAACCCCACTGCAGGGTCCCAACATGCATTATAAGAATCTATTTCAGAATTTGTATTTATTTATTTTTGGCTATTTTGTGCTTTCACTGGTGCTGCAGACTCTTGCCTAGTTGCAGGGAGTAGGGGCTACTCTCTAGCTGAGGTAAACAGGCTTCTTGATACTGTGACTTCTTTTACTGTGGAACTCAGACTCTAGGGCAAACGGGCTTCATTAGTTGCAGCACATGGGTTCAATAGTTGTGGCTCTGAGGCTCTAGCGAACAGCTCACTAGGTGTGGCTCACGGGCTTAGTTGCTCTGCATCACGTGGGATCTTACTGGATCAGGGATCAAACTCATGTCTTCTTCATTGGCAGGTGAACTCTTTACCACTGAGTTACCAGTAAAGTCCAGAAGCTTTTTTTATTTTTTTTAAGTGTATTTATTTGTCTTCTTCAGGTCTTAGTTGTGGCCTATGGGATCTTCACTTCATCATGTGATATGTGGGAAATTCGTTGTGTCATATGTAATCTGTCTTTGAATGATACAGATTTTCTAATTGTGTAGCATGGGCTCTAGAGGGCATGGGTTTCTGTAAATATGGCATGTGGACTCTCTAGTTTGGTCTTGTGGGCTGCAGGGCCCACAAGCTCAGTAGTCACAGAATTTGGGCTTAGATGCTGCATGGTATGTGAGATCTTAATTCCCTAACCAAGGGTCAAACCCATGTCCCCTGTATTGAAAAATTAATTCTTAACTCCTGGACAACCAGGGAAGTCCTGCAAATGATTTTATAAGGGCAAAGTTCTTGTTCTGCGTATAGTAAAATAAACTTGACTAAGATAATTTTCTTTCTTTCTTAATAAAATAAAAATATGCCATTTAAGGTGAGAAAATTTAGCTATTTTTGTACATAAATACAGATTATGAGCAGAATGAATAATGAATATGAGCAGAATGCTGACTTTTATGTCCCAAATATAAGTTTTTCTGTTTATCAGTGAATTAGAAATTCAGTATCTTCTTAGGCTATACTCCCTTTCCAATTTGTCAAATGTATTTTATCAGGTTTTTCTGTTTATCAAAATGAATTAAAAAATTCACTATAATGCCAACCCTTGCAGGGTCCCAACATGCATTATAAGAATCTATTTCAGAATTTGTATTTATTTATTTTTGGCTATTTTGTGCTTTCACTGGTGCTGCAGACTCTTGCCTAGTTGCAGGAGTCGGGGCTACTCTCTAGCTGAGGTAAACAGGCTTCTTGATACTGTGACTTCTTTTACTGTGGAACTCAGACTCTAGGGCAAACGGGCTTCATTAGTTGCAGCACATGGGTTCAATAGTTGTGGCTCTGAGGCTCTAGCGAACAGCTCACTAGGTGTGGCTCACGGGCTTAGTTGCTCTGCATCACGTGGGATCTTACTGGATCAGGGATCAAACTCATGTCTTCTTCATTGGCAGGTGAACTCTTTACCACTGAGTTACCAGTAAAGTCCAGAAGCTTTTCTTTTTTTAAGTGTATTTATTTGTCTTCTTCAGGTCTTAGTTGTGGCCTATGGGATCTTCACTTCATCATGTGATATGTGGGAAATTCGTTGTGTCATATGTAATCTGTCTTTGAATGATACAGATTTTCTAATTGTGTAGCATGGGCTCTAGAGGGCATGGGTTTCTGTAAATATGGCATGTGGACTCTCTAGTTTGGTCTTGTGGGCTGCAGGGCCCACAAGCTCAGTAGTCACAGAATTTGGGCTTAGATGCTGCATGGTATGTGAGATCTTAATTCCCTAACCAAGGGTCAAACCCATGTCCCCTGTATTGAAAAATTAATTCTTAACTCCTGGACAACCAGGGAAGTCCTGCAAATGATTTTATAAGGGCAAAGTTCTTGTTCTGCGTATAGTAAAATAAACTTGACTAAGATAATTTTCTTTCTTTCTTAATAAAATAAAAATATGCCATTTAAGGTGAGAAAATTTAGCTATTTTTGTACATAAATACAGATTATGAGCAGAATGAATAATGAATATGAGCAGAATGCTGACTTTTATGTCCCAAATATAAGTTTTTCTGTTTATCAGTGAATTAGAAATTCAGTATCTTCTTAGGCTATACTCCCTTTCCAATTTGTCAGTTTAAAATGTATTTTATCAGGGCTTCCCTGGTAGCTCAGTGGTGGAGTTCACCTGCCAATGTAGGAGACATGATTTCGATCCCTGATCCAGGAAGATCCCACATGCTGTGGAGCAACAAAGCCCGTGAACCACAAACATGAAGCCTGTGCTCTAGAGCCTTGGAGCCGCAACTATGGAGCCCATGTGCCTCAACTATTGAAGCCCGTGTGTCCTAAAACCCAAGAAACCTGAGTTCCACAACAAGAACAGTCACTGCAGGAAGAAGCCTGCTCACTTCGACTAGACAGTATCCTCCACTCCCTGCAACTAGAGAAGAGCCTACAGCAGCAGTGAAAGCCAAAAATAGCCATAAATAAATAAATAAATAAATAAATATATATATATTTTATCAAGAGGGATGGTATAGGCAAGAAAAAAATCTTAAACCTAGAGAAAGATAGCCTATTACGAGAAACTTTAATAACTGATATCCACTGGTATCTCTTGCATGCAAGTAAGAGTACTGAACTTGATACACAATAGATTCCTTCATTGGACTGTATTTTTCCCTTTCCCCTTATTCATATATAATAACTGATATCCATTGGTATCTCTTGTGTGCAAGTAAGAATACTAGACTTATGATACACATAGATTCCTTCATTTGACTGAATTTTTCTCCTTCCCCTTATTCATAGCTATGCCATGTGATTTTTAATACCTTTCACCTCCATGGTCAAATGTCCTTCACCATTACTTGATTTGGATTTGATCATGTGACTTTCTTTGGTCTATGGAATGTTAACAAATATGATACAAGCAGAGACTTTGGAAGTGCTTACTCTTTTAAGCTTACTGCCTTTATCTTGGTCATCTCCATAAGAAATACATGAACCTTCCTAAATTGTTGGTGGGACTGTATCAGTAATTTGGTATGATCACTATAGAGAACTGAATGGAGGCTTTTTAAAAAACCAAAAGTAGGGCTATCATATGATCCAGCAATTGCACTTCTAGAGATATATCTGAAAAAAAAAAATCATTCAAATTGTTACATGCATCCCAATGTCCATTGCAGTGCTTTTTACAATAGCAAACACATGGAAGCAACCTAAATGTCCATCAACAAATGAATGGATAAAGAAGACGTGATACATATGTACCAAGGAATATCACTCAACTAATAAAAATAATGAAATAATGTCATTTTGAGCAACATAGATAGATCCAGAGATTATCATACTAAAGGAAGTAAGATAGAGAAATAATTATATCAATTACAAGAGGAATTAAAAAATGATACAGATAAACTTATTGACAAAGCAGAAACAGACTCAGAGACTTAAAGAACAAACTTGTGTTTACCAAAGGGGAAAAGGTAGAGAGGAGGGATAAACTGGGAACTTGAGGTTGACATGTGTACACTAATATATTTAAAATAGTTAACCAACAAGACCAAACTATTAGAGTACAGGGAACTCTGCTCAATACTCTAAAATAATCTAAATGCAAAAATAATTTGAAGAAAAGTAGATACATGCTTATTTATAAGTTGATCACTTTGCTATATACCTGAAACTAACACAAAGTTTTCAATCTACCATAAAATAAAAAGTAAAAAGCATAAACAGTAAATAGCCCAGTTATTTAGAATTAATCAGTTTTTCTAAAACTAATCATCTATTGAAGTGTATTTTAGTGCTATAAAATTCATGTAAGGCTTTGGCATACCAACAGACTGTGTCATTTACTCACTGTATATAATGAGCAAACTGCCAATCAGTTACTTTAATTCTCTTTTCTATTCTACTGCTGAATTCCTTTTATTTGTATGTTTAATGCCAATGTTTATAGCATTTACATAATGTGTCTTTATTAATTATGCATTTTGTGTTTTGCCTATATGTTTACTTTAAAAAGTGAAAATAAAGTACTTGCTTTGTTATGATTATGCATATATGATTTACTATGTAGTTAAATAATATTATTAATAATATTATTATTGTTATAGCTTTCTTAGGCATCCATTGCTTCTTCTGGAATTTTAAATTATCATTTTCTTTGTCTGTATTTAATACTGTATTAATTTGAAGAATTGAATTGACAAAAAGGATTTGTATTGATCTTAGATCTTATCTAACACCAAATTTTGGTAATGATAAAAGTATTACAGGTTAAAAAAAAAGTATTACAGGTGAGTGTCAGTCATGATCAAAGCATTATTTTCCCATAATAATCCTAAGCAATCTATGTAAGCTGTGAAAAATATATCTTTCTCTTGTATGAGAGTTTGTTTTTATATTACCAGCAAGAACTTGAGCAACAGAATAAGAAAGAAAGAAAGTTTTTTTTCATTTCAGTATGGCTTCCTTCTATGCTATATCAATTATTTAGTTATGCTCAATTATTTAGTTATGTTCAATTATTTAGTTATGGAATTTTTGAATTCCATACATATCTACAGTAAGCACCCTAGTCAAACAGGGTATATCCTGCTGGAAAACTTTTATAGGAAACGGGCTTGCAGATTGCTTGGCTGTAGTAATGCCATTTATGTTTTCCAAGAATGACAGCTCAAGTCCATTAGCAGGCTTACAAGAAAATGTTGTGCTATTACTCATTTTTCCTGACTCAAAGAGAATGACTAGAGAAGATTAGAGATAACATTTTTCTTACAACATCTTTAAGGTTTTTCAGTTTCCAAAAGATAGTATCACATCTCTAGACTAGTCTAATATCTTTCACTTCCCACTATGTCCTCTTAGCCCCTTCAAAACTTCTATTCAGGAGCCTTCAATCAACTTTTCAAGTAACTTCCCACAAAATGTTGTAAGAAAAATCAATATTCTCAGTTTTTTCTTTGAAACTATTTGCATATTATCACATTTAATTGATATTTTAATCTTGATCTGGAATTCCGAGTACAAAATAATTTTTCCCAAGAGTTTTAGAGGCTATATTTAGGTATTCTTCAGTATGCAGTGCAGCAAATGAGAAACACAGCTTATGTTTGAGTCTTACATTTCTTTGGGACACCTGTCTATGAAAGTTCAGGACTTCAGTTATAGATGGAAGAGAGTAAACATGAGTAGATCATGACATTCTTTTTTTTTTTTTTTTCCGTTTTTACAGAGTTTTGTTGTTTACGGGTCTATATAATATCAAATCTGTCATAGGTACTTTGACCCCTCCCAACTTCCCCTCATCCCACCCCTCCATGTTGATGAATAGCTCCCATGTAATATCCCTTAGTTCCACAGTGCATTCTCAATGGTTATCTCTTTTATATACAATAATGTAGGTCTCCATGTTATTCTTTTCAAACCTCTCTCCCACTCTTCCCTCCCTCTAACATCCACAGATCTGTCTTCTATGTCTGTCTGTTTCTCCATCGCTGCTCTGTGTGTATATTTATCAGTACCATCTTACTAAATTCCGCATATATGTGTTAGTATACTGTATTTGTCCTTCACTTTTTGACTTGCTTCACTTTGTATAATAGGTTTTAGATTCACCCAACTTATTAGGACTGATTCTTCTGCATTTCTTTTTGACTCTGAGAAGTATTCCATTGTACGTATGTACCAGAGCTTCTTTATCCATTCATCTGTAAATGGACATCTAGGTTGCTTCCATGGTCTAGCTATTGTATAGAGTGTTGCAAAGAACATTGGGGTACAGTTGTCTCTTTCAATTTTGATTTCATCAGGGTATAAGCCTAATAGTGGGATTGCTGGGTCATATGGTGCTTCTATTGCTAGCTTTTTGAGTAATCTCCATACTGTCTTCCATAATGGTTGCATCAATTTACATTCCACCAACAATTCAAGAGTGTTCCCTTTTCTCCACACACTGTCCAGCATTTATCATCTGCAGACTTTTTGATGATGGCCATTCTGACTGATATGAGATGATGCTTCATTGTAGTTTTGAATTGCATTTCTCTAATAATAAATGATGTTGAGCATCTTTTCATGTGTGTTTTAGCCATCTGTATGTCTTCCTTGGAGAGATGCCTGTTTAGGTCTTTTTCCCATTTTGTTTTTGATTGGGTTGTTCAATTTTAGAGGCTATATTTAGGTATTCTTCAGTATGCAGTGCAGCAAATGAGAAACACAGCTTATGTTTGAGTCTTACATTTCTTTGGGACACCTGTCTATGAAAGTTCAGGACTTCAGTTATAGATGGAAGAGAGTAAACATGAGTAGATCATGACATTCTTTTTTTTTTTTTTTTCCGTTTTTACAGAGTTTTGTTGTTTACGGGTCTATATAATATCAAATCTGTCATAGGTACTTTGACCCCTCCCAACTTCCCCTCATCCCACCCCTCCATGTTGATGAATAGCTCCCATGTAATATCCCTTAGTTCCACAGTGCATTCTCAATGGTTATCTCTTTTATATACAATAATGTAGGTCTCCATGTTATTCTTTTCAAACCTCTCTCCCACTCTTCCCTCCCTCTAACATCCACAGATCTGTCTTCTATGTCTGTCTGTTTCTCCATCGCTGCTCTGTGTGTATATTTATCAGTACCATCTTACTAAATTCCGCATATATGTGTTAGTATACTGTATTTGTCCTTCACTTTTTGACTTGCTTCACTTTGTATAATAGGTTTTAGATTCACCCAACTTATTAGGACTGATTCTTCTGCATTTCTTTTTGACTCTGAGAAGTATTCCATTGTACGTATGTACCAGAGCTTCTTTATCCATTCATCTGTAAATGGACATCTAGGTTGCTTCCATGGTCTAGCTATTGTATAGAGTGTTGCAAAGAACATTGGGGTACAGTTGTCTCTTTCAATTTTGATTTCATCAGGGTATAAGCCTAATAGTGGGATTGCTGGGTCATATGGTGCTTCTATTGCTAGCTTTTTGAGTAATCTCCATACTGTCTTCCATAATGGTTGCATCAATTTACATTCCACCAACAATTCAAGAGTGTTCCCTTTTCTCCACACACTGTCCAGCATTTATCATCTGCAGACTTTTTGATGATGGCCATTCTGACTGATATGAGATGATGCTTCATTGTAGTTTTGAATTGCATTTCTCTAATAATAAATGATGTTGAGCATCTTTTCATGTGTGTTTTAGCCATCTGTATGTCTTCCTTGGAGAGATGCCTGTTTAGGTCTTTTTCCCATTTTGTTTTTGATTGGGTTGTTCAATTTTCAGGTGCTGAGTTGTCTGAGTTGCTTGTAGATTTTGGAGATTAATTCTTTGTCTGTTGTTTCATTTGCTATGATTTTCTCCCATTGTGTGAGTTGTCTCTTTACCTTGTTTGTAGTTTCTTTTGCTGTGCAAAAGTTTTTAAGTTTGATTAGGTCCCACATGTTTATTTTGGTTTTATTTATACTATTGAGTGTTTTGCCTATTTTTTCCTTGAATAGTTTTGTGTTTTATGTTCTTATATTTAGGTCTTTAATCCATTTTGAGTTTATATTTGTGCATGGTGTCAGGGAATGTTCAAAGTTCATTTTTTTGCATGTAGCTGTCCAGTTTTCCCAGCACCACTTGTTGAAGAGGCTGTCTTTGTCCCACTGTATATTTTTGCCTCCTTTGTCAAAAAAATAAGGTGTCCAGGGCTTCCCTGGTGGTCCAGTGAGTGGAGAGTCCACCTTGCAGTGCACGGGGCACTGATTCTATCCCTGGCCTGGGAAGATCCCACATGCCATGGAGTGGCTGGATGGTGTGTCCATTTATGAGCCAGAGCTCTGGAGAACATGCATCCATAGCCAGTGCTCTGCGATGAGAGAGGCCAAAGCAATGCGAGGCCTACACAGTCTGAAAAATAAAGATGAATGAAAAATAAAAAGTCAATAAAAAGAGGTAAAATTTTAAAAAAAAGAAATTAAAGTACCCATATGTTCATGGGTTTATCTCTGGGTTCTCTAACTTTTTCCATTGGTCTATATTTCTCGCTCCCCTCTTTATTGCTTCACTTGTGTACTATCACAAATGGTTGATGCCAGTAATTTACTAATAACTAACAAATAACTTTAGAAACAATTTACCTCCAGCATCATATCAATTGACTACAATTAATTGGACATTTCATCTGCATTCCAGTGTACAGAAGATAAAAGCACAATCCTATGGACTGTAGTCTACTGGTCTCCTCTGTCCATGGGATTCTCCGGGTGAGAATTCTGGATGTGTAGCCATTCAGTTCTCCAGAATATCTTTTTAGCCCAGGGATCAAACCTGGACCTCTTGCATTGAAGGCAGATTCTGTATATTCTGAACCACAAGGGAAACCCCATAGAGGGTAAAACTTTACAGAAAAAGCTCATTTGCAGACATTGGAAATACAACTTTAAACCATTTATGTGTAATGTAATAAATGATTTACACTATAGTTGTATAACTTTCACATAATCCTGAAGATGGCTAATACTTGCATATACATTTTTAAACTCTTACTTTAGAAGAGGAAAGTAAGCTTAAATTTGCTGTTAGATCACATAGATACAGTGCAGTTGAGGTAGAAATTAAACCTGGAACTACCTTGCCTGGTATCCACCCACTAAGTTACACTGCCTTCCTTTAAAATCCTTTCACACATCTTAAAAATTTTTCACATAGCTTAAAACCCCTTCCTGTCTTGAATTCTTAGCTAAGAACAACTTCTTAACACTTGTATGAATTTCTTTCTTTCCTATTTAGCCTGGATAAATCATTTCTGTAGGAATAGTTGCTCAGGATCTGCTTCGGGTGAGTAGTAGATAATTTGTAGATTCTTCATTCTAGACAAATGAAGATGCTCATTTATTCAAATCCACAAGGTAATGTTGATTTAATAATAAAAATTGTGCCCTTAAGTTTCTTCTCTTAAATATTGATCATTCTAAGATTTTGATAATTATAAGGCTAATAGCACTCAACAGAAATGATCCCTTGAAGTGTACTGAATTAACAATGGCAAGACATAAGCAACTGTATCATAATTCACTGAGACCTATTTCCCCGGAGTGATTGGCCTGTATTCACAATACAAAGTTAATTGGAGAGAGGAAGCCAGATGACATTGTCTACATAATATGTAGATTTCAGGAGGAGACATAAAGAAAGAAATTTAGCTAGAATGAATCAGAGAGGATTTTCTGCTCCAGCCCTTTGTTTAATTTTTATTTTGAGCTAGGGAGGACTTGATGAACTAATTAATGTTATGTTATGACCCCAGGTGATCAAACACTGGTCTCCTCTGTCCATGGGATTCTCCGTGAGAATTCTGGATGTGTAGCCATTCAGTTCTCCAGAATATCTTTTTAGCCCAGGGATCAAACCTGGACCTCTTGCATTGAAGGCAGATTCTGTATATTCTGAACCACAAGGGAAACCCCATAGAGGGTAAAACTTTACAGAAAAAGCTCATTTGCAGACATTGGAAATACAACTTTAAACCATTTATGTGTAATGTAATAAATGATTTACACTATAGTTGTATAACTTTCACATAATCCTGAAGATGGCTAATACTTGCATATACATTTTTAAACTCTTACTTTAGAAGAGGAAAGTAAGCTTAAATTTGCTGTTAGATCACATAGATACAGTGCAGTTGAGGTAGAAATTAAACCTGGAACTACCTTGCCTGGTATCCACCCACTAAGTTACACTGCCTTCCTTTAAAATCCTTTCACACATCTTAAAAATTTTTCACATAGCTTAAAACCCCTTCCTGTCTTGAATTCTTAGCTAAGAACAACTTCTTAACACTTGTATGAATTTCTTTCTTTCCTATTTAGCCTGGATAAATCATTTCTGTAGGAATAGTTGCTCAGGATCTGCTTCGGGTGAGTAGTAGATAATTTGTAGATTCTTCATTCTAGACAAATGAAGATGCTCATTTATTCAAATCCACAAGGTAATGTTGATTTAATAATAAAAATTGTGCCCTTAAGTTTCTTCTCTTAAATATTGATCATTCTAAGATTTTGATAATTATAAGGCTAATAGCACTCAACAGAAATGATCCCTTGAAGTGTACTGAATTAACAATGGCAAGACATAAGCAACTGTATCATAATTCACTGAGACCTATTTCCCTGGAGTGATTGGCCTGTATTCACAATACAAAGTTAATTGGAGAGAGGAAGCCAGATGACATTGTCTACATAATATGTAGATTTCCAGGAGGAGACATAAAGAAAGAAATTTAGCTAGAATGAATCAGAGAGGATTTTCTGCTCCAGCCCTTTGTTTAATTTTTATTTTGAGCTAGGGAGGGACTTGATGAACTAATTAATGTTATGTTATGACCCCAGGGAAACATCATTGACTGTAGAGCTGTATAGATATAGTTGCCTACAGTGAGGCTCAAGTAGACTAGGTGCTTTGGACCCAGAAGCAAACGCACTCCAAGCTTTGAGGGCAAGGATTAGACTGTTTCTGGTACTATTTATGTGAGCAATTTTTTCACATTATGGTAAATTAGTAATTTTCATTATCTGTAACAAACCACAAAATTAAGATCTGGACTATGGATTTTAATTTTTAAAATCTGTTTTATAGACCTGACTATTGATTACATGTTTTAATTTAACTTTGTGGTAAAAGAGTCTGAACTGCAGATATTTTCAGAAATCATGCAAATGGAGGATTGTGCCATCTTGAAATGATCTATGGATAAAGTAACCTGGGAACATTCAGGTTATAAGGCATTAATATAGGATCTGAATGTTTCATTCCACGTAGAGTAAGTTCACAACACATTTTGATTCCCTTTGACTCTAACCTGACTTTAAATATTACATTTTTATTCTTTGCTCATTTTTCTAACTCTAACAATTGAAGTGTATAAAGCAACATATCTAGCTTCTTCCTCAGTCTTTGCCAATGGTAGATCAGACAGAAATAATCTAGATTAATGACAAGATTTCTCAGCATTAAAAATAAGTTAATTATTAATTGTGAGACCCTGGGTTAGTGATCATCTATATGTCACAGTTTCTTTAATACAAGTATAGTTAGTTACCTTTCACTGAGTTAAAATCTACCCCAAAACCTACTGGCTTAAAAGAACACATATTTAATACCTTGCAGTTCCTAGATGTCAGGAAACTGAACATGATTTAGCTATGTCTTTAGCTTTATAGCACCTCAGAGGCTGTACTAAAAACTCAACTGGGGCAGAATCTACTTCCAAATTCATTTGTATAATTGTTGGAGAATTCAATCCAGTATGGGTTTTTGGACTCACATCCTCAATAACTTTCTAGTCATTAGTTGTGGGTTGAACTCAATCCTTGCTCTTCAAGACTTTCCCACATAACAGCTTGTTTCATAAAAGCCAGAAACAGAGAGAATATGCAATTAAAACTGAAGTCAGTTTTTTATAACCGAAATAAGAAAGCAGTCTCATCACTTTTGAAATGTTTTATTCTTTAGAATTTGAGCCCACATTCAAAAAAAGGGAATCAAACAAATGCGTAAATAACAGTAGTTGGTGATTACCAGGAGTCATCTTCAAGGTTCACAGCTATAATAAAATAAGTCTCTTAAATATATTCAGTGTTCAGTAAATACTGGATACAGTTATTACTGCTAATAAAAATAACAAGTATGTGTTTATATAGTTCTTTCTTGTCTGACAAATTAAAAAGTCAAATATGTTGCATCATTCCAGCTTCCTCAATAATATCAGATATGTTGACTAGATAATATTGTGCCTATTTTATAATTTGGAAAATATTGACTATTAGAAAGTGTGTGTTTGGGTATATGGTCCTGAGTTTGAAAGAATGAGTTTTCCAAGCAAAAGAGAAGAAACAGTCCCCATATTTCCTAAGAATAGTATTATGGATTGGTACTCGGCACACATCATGTAACAATTATCTATCACTGTACACCAAACCATGCTAGAGCATACTAAAAAACAAGGAATCATTTATTTTCCTTACAGATGTGGGAGTTGAATAAGCTCAGAGGAGGATCTTACCTTTAGTCTTTTAAACATTGACTGTCTGTCCAGTGTCATCATCCTCATGTTCTAGAGCCTAGGTCAGGCAGTCTGAAACAGTTGGAGCTCAGTGGGGTAGGCCTCTGGTGTCTGTTGTCTTTCTTTGTAGGCCTCCCCTGTGGCTTCCTCAGGACAGTTGGGCTGCTTATGTGTTTCTTGAAGTTTCCCAGAGCAACTATACCAAGATAAATCATCAAATGCTGCATGAGATTTTCTAACTTGACTTCAGATATCACATGCCATCGTTTTCACTAACATTTATACTTTGGAACAGTCATAAAAATACACAACCAAGTTCAAAGGAGAGAACATGGAATCCACTTTTTCAAGGGAAAAATATATCAACTAATGTTAAGATTTAGCTCAAGCAGACTATTATTATAAAACATTTCAAAATGTCAACAGTTCCCATCTTTAGTCTCTTTTCTATGTATCATCTTACTTTCTTTTCCATGTTTCTCTTCTTTACATCAATTTGGTTACATTTTTAAAAAGTTATTTTCATCCATTTTCATTCATTTCTCAAATGGTGATCAAATTATTTCCTGATCTTGCCATCAAAATCATTGTCTGATCACAGTGAAATACAGAGTTCAAAGCAGGAGAGACCATTAGCTGAGGTCCATTGTACCTTTGAATCTTTATGCTTCTTTCATCATTTTTAGGCTTATATTTATCTCATCTTGCTCATCCTCATTATTGCTCTTTATCTCAAAGATCTAATGCATCAATGAATCTGTGGGAGCTCTTAAGCACACAGCATGTATCTGTAAACAAGAACTTACAAATTCATATTCAGGACATTTTTCAGAGCAAAGAAATAAGAAAAGGAAAAAAGGTAAGTGGCTCAGTATGATTACAAACAGTATCCCATTCACTATTAGCGTATCTGACTTCTGCTGATTGAAAATGTACCTGAACAAAAGCAAAAATATGTCATTAAAGAAATATATTTTCAGTTCATTACCAAGTATATTAAAAAAAAAAAGAATCCAGGATTTTCTTGTGGTATTAAAACTGCCATGTATGTTGCGCATTAAATGTTAGATATCTGCCTCAGCACAAGGAAACAAATAATGGAGGATGGTGAACATATAGGTAGCCTTGATATTTAGCAGTCTAGAAAAACTGTCACGCTTTCAATTTTCTTCTCTTTACCTCAATACCTTCTCTGTTATCCTTTCTTATCCATTTCTAAATAGACTCCTGTATTCATTGCAAATGATATCCAAAGTAAGCATGGGCACGCAATTACATCAGTGCTTTTCAAACAAAGACAACCAAGAACACACTTGTAGTAGAGTAAGTTGGGTGTGCTGAGATGAAGAAGAACACATCCCATGGGGCTTCCAAAGAAGAGAATATTAGGAAAGAATGATATGATTTGAGATTGTATGAGTTAGTTTTGAGGAGTAGCTTATAACGTTCAAAGGAGAGAACATGGAATCCACTTTTTCAAGGGAAAAATATATCAACTAATGTTAAGATTTAGCTCAAGCAGACTATTATTATAAAACATTTCAAAATGTCAACAGTTCCCATCTTTAGTCTCTTTTCTATGTATCATCTTACTTTCTTTTCCATGTTTCTCTTCTTTACATCAATTTGGTTACATTTTTAAAAAGTTATTTTCATCCATTTTCATTCATTTCTCAAATGGTGATCAAATTATTTCCTGATCTTGCCATCAAAATCATTGTCTGATCACAGTGAAATACAGAGTTCAAAGCAGGAGAGACCATTAGCTGAGGTCCATTGTACCTTTGAATCTTTATGCTTCTTTCATCATTTTTAGGCTTATATTTATCTCATCTTGCTCATCCTCATTATTGCTCTTTATCTCAAAGATCTAATGCATCAATGAATCTGTGGGAGCTCTTAAGCACACAGCATGTATCTGTAAACAAGAACTTACAAATTCATATTCAGGACATTTTTCAGAGCAAAGAAATAAGAAAAGGAAAAAAGGTAAGTGGCTCAGTATGATTACAAACAGTATCCCATTCACTATTAGCGTATCTGACTTCTGCTGATTGAAAATGTACCTGAACAAAAGCAAAAATATGTCATTAAAGAAATATATTTTCAGTTCATTACCAAGTATATTAAAAAAAAAAAGAATCCAGGATTTTCTTGTGGTATTAAAACTGCCATGTATGTTGCGCATTAAATGTTAGATATCTGCCTCAGCACAAGGAAACAAATAATGGAGGATGGTGAACATATAGGTAGCCTTGATATTTAGCAGTCTAGAAAAACTGTCACGCTTTCAATTTTCTTCTCTTTACCTCAATACCTTCTCTGTTATCCTTTCTTATCCATTTCTAAATAGACTCCTGTATTCATTGCAAATGATATCCAAAGTAAGCATGGGCACGCAATTACATCAGTGCTTTTCAAACAAAGACAACCAAGAACACACTTGTAGTAGAGTAAGTTGGGTGTGCTGAGATGAAGAAGAACACATCCCATGGGGCTTCCAAAGAAGAGAATATTAGGAAAGAATGATATGATTTGAGATTGTATGAGTTAGTTTTGAGGAGTGTTTAAGGAAGACACTTTTTTTTGCTCTAGCTTATATGTTGCTTGATGTGGTCAATTATATGAATATTTCTCATAATAATTGTTTTATAGAAGGAAGGAAAATAAGACTGGTGATAAAATTACAATTGGTAAAGAAGCAGAAGTCAAGCATTAGTCAGGAAAGGATGTGTTTGATCATTTTGTGACTTGGACAATGTCTGCACTTTGTATATGTATTCAGACCTGATTACAATGCAGTCTAGTTTTGATCATAGAATAGCCTTGCCTACCATTCTGTTCAGTGAAATTGATTGCATTCTACAGGTGAGTGCCAAAGCACAGCTGACAGTATCAGGATCCAGCTTTCAGGAACTGCTTTCTTGATACCCACCTTATGATGTTGCTTGATTTCATGTTCAATTTTCCTCATGTAAAATAGACTTATAAGAATAATACTTGCTTAAATACAAGTGTTGAAGGAATAACAACTGCTTAACAGAATCCCTATTTTTTGTCAGAAAAAAAGTGAGAGAATAGGGCGAGACAAGAATGTTCATTTAGCTAGAGTTCAAAAAACTTCAGCCTCATTCTATCATTACTTTTTTTTTTTTGAAATCCTTCTCATTCAATATGTCAGTTTCCTAACTTTTATATAAGAGTGGTGAATGTGTTCTTGTATTTTTTTTTTTCATTTTTGAAAATATATCTGTTTTTACATGTTTTTCTCCATAAATAGTTTTGTTTTTGAAATAAAATTGATATATAGGAAAACAAACAAAACACTAAAGTGAAGATCAGTGCACTGTAAATACATCATCTCAAGCTTAAAACAAAGAAAAGGAAGAGAAAATAGAGAAAGGAAAATCACAAGGAGAAGGAGAAAATGAGACTCCACCATCACCATGGCAACAACTTTCCAGCATGAATCATCTTCTTCTCATTAAAGACATGCATCAACCAGAATTTTATGTTTATTTAATTTATAGAAATTGTTTTTATAGCTCTATCTCTATTACTATATTAGATGTGGGATATATTTAGTAAGCTTTGAATATCATAGTTGCTCTAAGATGAAAAAGTCAAGTGTAGGGCTTTCCTGGTAATCCAGTTTTAAGGACACCACCTTTCAGTGCAAGGAGCACTGGTTCGATCCCTGGCCTGGGAAGATCCCACGGCTGTGGAGCAGCTGGACCGATGTGTCCAACTAATGAGGAGCTCTGGAGTGCATGTGCCCACAGCCGGTGTTCTGCAACAAGAGAGGCTACTGCGATGGGATGCCCACACAAGCCAAAGAACAAAGATATATGAAAATAGATAAACAAAAGACCAATAGAAGTGGCCAAAAAACACAAAAAATGTCAATGTATTAATAAGTTTCTTTGGATGTGAAAGTCAAAGTACAAGTAGGGCAATTGAGGAAGCACATCAATCAACATGATTCTGAAAAGTACCAGAACAAGATGAGGCTAATGGGATGTACTTTCAGAATCTCTAGAAATTTTTCCTGTTCTTTCAAATTTCTGAAACTTTGGTCCTCTAGCCTGAATGTTTCTTTGCTACTCGGAAAATTCATATATAATCATTGAGTACAACTGTGTACACTATAGGGTGAATGGAAATTGCTATTCTCTTTTTTAAAAAATAGTTGAATTTTAAAATTAATTCTTTTTTTTTTTTTGGACTGTTGGAATTTTAGGAATCAGTAAAGAAAAATGACATTTTGCTTACAGAAAGCTTTCCCTGGCAGCCCTAATATCATATTACACTGATGTATTTCCATATTATTTTTTAAAAATAATAGTCCTTAGACTGATGATAGAGAAAGGTCTGCTCTAAAATAAGTAGGCTTGAAATTTTAGACCAAAATCATACTGTATGATTTTGAGGAAAAGTTTCAGTGTGTTTGTGCCATCATTTGATTATATTCTGTTAAGTATCATCTCAAATATAAGAACCTGAAAACTAGCTCAGTAAGGTGTTAGTTTTGCCTTCAAGGGGCCCTGAGTTACTGAGGCAGACAAGTAATCAAGTTGCCAATTTAAAAATGGTGTTACCTGAAATGGTTTTCCCTAGAGGCTCAGAAAGTAAAGAATGTGCCTGAAAAGCAGGAGACCCGAGTTTAATCCCTGGGTTGGGAAGATATCCTGGAGAAGGTAATAGATGTTCAATCCAGCATTTTTGCCTGGATAATTCCACAGACAGAGGAGCTGGAAGGCTACAGTCCCAAAATTTGGGTTGCTCTAAGATGAAAAAGTCAAGTGTAGGGCTTTCCTGGTAATCCAGTTTTAAGGACACCACCTTTCAGTGCAAGGAGCACTGGTTCGATCCCTGGCCTGGGAAGATCCCACGGCTGTGGAGCAGCTGGACCGATGTGTCCAACTAATGAGGAGCTCTGGAGTGCATGTGCCCACAGCCGGTGTTCTGCAACAAGAGAGGCTACTGCGATGGGATGCCCACACAAGCCAAAGAACAAAGATATATGAAAATAGATAAACAAAAGACCAATAGAAGTGGCCAAAAAACACAAAAAATGTCAATGTATTAATAAGTTTCTTTGGATGTGAAAGTCAAAGTACAAGTAGGGCAATTGAGGAAGCACATCAATCAACATGATTCTGAAAAGTACCAGAACAAGATGAGGCTAATGGGATGTACTTTCAGAATCTCTAGAAATTTTTCCTGTTCTTTCAAATTTCTGAAACTTTGGTCCTCTAGCCTGAATGTTTCTTTGCTACTCGGAAAATTCATATATAATCATTGAGTACAACTGTGTACACTATAGGGTGAATGGAAATTGCTATTCTCTTTTTAATAAATAGTTGAATTTTAAAATTAATTCTTTTTTTTTTTTTGGACTGTTGGAATTTTAGGAATCAGTAAAGAAAAATGACATTTTGCTTACAGAAAGCTTTCCCTGGCAGCCCTAATATCATATTACACTGATGTATTTCCATATTATTTTTTAAAAATAATAGTCCTTAGACTGATGATAGAGAAAGGTCTGCTCTAAAATAAGTAGGCTTGAATTTCAGACCAAAATCATACTGTATGATTTTGAGGAAAAGTTTCAGTGTGTTTGTGCCATCATTTGATTATATTCTGTTAAGTATCATCTCAAATATAAGAACCTGAAAACTAGCTCAGTAAGGTGTTAGTTTTGCCTTCAAGGGGCCCTGAGTTACTGAGGCAGACAAGTAATCAAGTTGCCAATTTAAAAATGGTGTTACCTGAAATGGTTTTCCCTAGAGGCTCAGAAAGTAAAGAATGTGCCTGAAAAGCAGGAGACCCGAGTTTAATCCCTGGGTTGGGAAGATATCCTGGAGAAGGTAATAGATGTTCAATCCAGCATTTTTGCCTGGATAATTCCACAGACAGAGGAGCTGGAAGGCTACAGTCCATGGGGCCCCAAAGAATTGGGATATGGCTGAGTGATTAACCCTTTCACTTTTACTTTCATGATCTGTGCTATGAATGAAATGCTTAAAAACACTATAGGAAATCAGAAAAAAGAAAAAGTCACTGGAGTTAATCAGTTCAGTTGTTCAGTCATGTCTGATGATTTGCAACCCCATGGACTGCAGCACACTAGACTTCCCTCTCCTTCACCATTTCCTGGAGCTTGCTCAGCTTTATGCCCGTTGATGCCATCCAACCATCTCATCTTCTCTTCTTCACTTCTCCTTCTGCCTTCTATTTTATTCAGCTTCAGGATCTTTTCCAGTATGCATTACTTTGCATCTGGTAGCCAAAGCGTTGAAACTTTAACTTCAGCATGAGTCCTCCCAGTGCATATTTAGGTCTAATTTTATTTAGGTTTGACTGGTTTGATCTCCTTTCAGTCCAAGGGAATTTCAAGAGCTTTGTCCAACACCACAGTTCAAAGATATCAATTCTTTGGTGCTCAGCCTTCTATATGGTCCAACTTTCATGTCTAGACATAACTACCAGGAAAATCATAGCTTTGACTATATAGACTTTTATTGGAAAAGTAATACCTCTGCTTTTGAATACACCGTCTAGGTTTGCCATAGCTTTTTTTCCAAGGAGCGAGCATCTTTTCATTTCATGGCTGCAATCACCATGCACAGTGATTTTGGAGATCAAGAAAATTAAATCTGTCACTGTTTCCCTATCTGTTTGCCATGAAGTAATGGGACTGGATACCATGATCTTTGTTTCTAGAATGTTGAGTTTTAGGCCAGCCTTTTTACTCTCTTCTTTCAACTTCATTAAGAAGCTCTTTAGTTCATCTTTGTTTTCTGCCATAAGGATGGTGTCATCAGCATACCTGAGGTTATTGATATTTCTCCTGGCAATCTTGATTCCAACATGTGTTTATACAGACATTTCACATGGTGTCATCTGCATATAAGTTAAATAGGCAGGGTGACATTATACAGCCTTGACATACTCTTTTCCCAATTTGGAATTACTCCATTATTCTGTGTTGAGTTCTAGCTGTTACTTCTTGTTCTGTATACAGACTTTTCAGGAGGCAGGTGAGGTGGTCTAGTATTCCAACCTCTTTCAGAATTTTCCACAGTTTGTTGTGGTCCATACAGTCAGAGGTTTTAGTGTAGCCAAAGAAGCAGAGGTAGATATTTTTTCTGGAATTTCCTCTCTCTTTCTATGATTCAGCAGATGTTTGCACTTTGATCTCTGATTTTTCTACCTTTTCTAAATCCAGTTTGTACATCTGGAAATTAGTTCACGTACCGTTGAAGCCTAGATTGGAGGATTTTAAGCGTTACTTCGCTAAAGTGTGAAATAAGTGCATTGGTGAGGTAGTTTGAACATTCTTTAGCATTGCCCTTCTTTGGGATTGGAGTGAAAACTGACTTTTTTCAGTCCTGAGGCCACTCTGGAGTTTTACAGATTTGCTGGAATATTGAGTGTATCACCTTAACAAACTCATCTTTTAGGCTTTGAAATACCTCAGTTAGAATTCCATCACCTCCACTAGATTTGTTTGTATTAATGCTTCCTAGGGCCCACTAGATTTCACACACTAAGATGTTTGGTTATAGGTGAGTTTTCACAACACCCATAGTCATCTGGCTCATTAAGGTCTTTTTTGCATAATTCTGTGCATTCTTTCTACTGATTCTTAATATCTCCTGCTTTTGTTAGGTCCATACAGTTTCTTTCCTTTATTATGTATACCTTTGCATGAAATATTCCCTTGATATCTTTACTTTTCTTGTAGAGATCTCTAGACTCTCCCATTCTGTTGTATTCCTCTATTTCTTTGCATTATTCAATTCAGAAAGCTTTCTTATCTCTCGTTGCTCTTTTCTGGAACTCTGAATTCAGATTGACATAGCTTTCCATTTCTCCTTGGTCTTTCACATCTCTTCAGATATTTGTAAGGCCTTCTCAGACAACCATTTTGTTTATTACCATTTCTTTTTCTTGGGGATGGTTTTGATCACTGCCTCTTGTACATGTTACAAACCTCTGTCCAGAGTTTATCAGGCACTCTATCACATCTAATCTCTTGAATTTATTTATAACTTTCACTGTATAATCATAAATGATTTGATTTAGATCATACCTAAATGGCCTAGTGGTTTCCATAGTTTCTTCAATTTATCTCTGAATTTTGCAATAAAGAGTTCTTGATCTGAGCCACAATCAGCTTCAGGTCATTTTTTCTGATTGCATAGGGCTTCTCCATCTTAAGCTACAAAAAAAATGTAATTAATCAGATTCGGGTATTGACCATCTGGTGGTGTCGATGTGTAGAGTTGTCCCTTGTGTTGAAATATTGCTTAACAAATTGTAAGTAAGTGATAATGTAGTTGTATCTATAAATTGAAGATGGAGACCAATGGTTTCCTTTGTAAATTGAAGTTGCAGCGTACTGGTGGCTAAAAAGAAAAATGTGCCTGTTACGTTAAATGTTTGGGTTATGAAAGCAATATTGAGCTATTAGAGGTGTTACTTCATCAAATTTTAAATTTAAGAAGACTACTTCAGTGTAACATTCTGATCATTATACTGAATAAACATCTTGAAAAAAGACTACTTCAGTTTCAGTGGAAAGAAAGAATAGGACAAAAATAGAATCAAAATAAAGAACAAAGAAAACAAAGTATAAGAAATGGGTTTAGTAATAAACACGCTAAATAAATTCTGTAGAGTCAGGATGATTAACTTGATCATATATATCTATGTCTATATATAGTTCTAATTAGAGCTGTAATAGATATTTTCTGTTGAAGGAAGGCAAGAGGAGGGAAAGAAGGAATGCCAGAAGTGGGTAGTGAAGGAGAAGGTGGAGGGAGAGGAAGAGGGAGAGAGAAGGATAGGGGAATTGTTTAGGTCTCAGTATCTTAGCTATGAAGTATCCAATTAGAGGATGCTAGCATACAGACAGTGGGTGAAGTCACAAAACTAAACGTTGGGCTTCCCCTGGTGATCCAGTGGGTAAGGACACCGCCTTGCAGTGCAAGGGGCGCCAGTTCGAGCCCTGGCCTGGGAAGATCCCACATGCCACAGAGCGGCTGGACTAATGTGTCCAATTACCGAGCTGGAGCTCTGGAGCGCATGCGCCCAGAGCTGGTGCTCTGCGACGACAGATGCCACCGCGATGGGAGGCCCACAGGAGCCAAAGAACAAAGACGGATGAAAACAGAGAAATGAAAGGCCAATAGGAGTGGCCCGCCCACTCCCCTCCCTCCCCAACCCGACTCCCGCCCAAAAATAAATAAATAAATAAATCTTTAAAAAAAAAAAAAACTATACGTTATTTAGGAAGAGAGATTCAGACACCCCTTATGATATGTGAAAGCGTCACTGGACATATTGAAAGCCTCTGCAGCATTGTCCTTACTACAAATTTCAAAATGTAACTACAGTACCTGAAATACTGAATTTGAATACCAAAATCTGAGGTATATTATCCTACAGACTTGCTAAGTACATTGTGTGAATAATGTTTAAGGCTCTTACAGGGAGGCTCAGAGGTATGAATAAGAATGCTGATTGCAACTGTATTTCAATTTCAAAATATTAGAGTAAATAAATCTTAATGTCTATCAATAGGGTAATCAGAAATGGATACATTGTAACATGATTATCAAGGAATATTTAAGTGAATACATTAGAATTACATGTATTAACATAGAAAACATCAAAAATAATAGTGATATGCATGATATATCTTGTAAGATGGTAATTTGTAATATAAAAACATAGAGAACTGTATTATATATATTTTATATTGATGCCTGTTGTTATTTTTGTTCAGTCCCTAAGTCGTGACTGACTCCTTGGACTGTAGCTCACCAGGCTTATCTGTCCTTAACTGTCTCCCAATTTGTTCAAACTCATGTTTATTAAGTCATGTGGACAAATATTGGAGCTTCAGCTCCAGTGTTAGTCCTTCCAGTGAATTTTCAGGTTTGAGTTCTAAATGTACAACAATATCACAAAAAACATAATATAGATATAAACTCCAAAATCATGATGGATTTATTTCTGAGCAGAGACATAAGAAGCATGAGGGTTTCAACAGTACTTTATCCTTCTAGTCCATTTTTTATTTTAAAGTATTGATTTAATATGTCAAAATGTTAACATTTTATATGTATGAACATTGCATTTTATTGTTTTTCACATTTCATACTTTATATACCATGCACAATATATTATTCTCCAAAATACTATATTCACTTACCTTTATATTTTTGAGATTTATATGTATGTGGGTCTTATTATTCCCTGTTCTCTCTAGTATGTTGAAAATATTTCATAAAATACTTTTAAAAGAGCAAGAAGAGGGGGTGAATAAAGAAATATACAATGACAAAAACAGAATGTGAACCTGAAAAAAATCTAAGATTTCATCTGAGTTTGTTATAATTTGCTATTTAATAACCCATCTTCTGGTGTCTTTGTACAAATCAACAGGCTGACACAGTGTAGATATCACTTTATTTCATAACATTCCTCCAGTTATTCCTCCCTAAATCTAAATGGTCTAAAAACTCTGGTCCTTAGATCTCTACTTTCTGGTGTGAAAAATGTTTCTTTTTTTGTTATTGTCCTTCAGTTCACCAACTTAACCTTTGAACTCAAAAGGCAGTAACACCACAAGGATTTTATCAATTGTCTATAACTTACAATATTTTTTTGCCCTCTAATAGCACAACCTACATGCTCGATCATAGACGGAGCAAAAGAATTCCAGAAAAACATATACTTATGCTTTATTGAATTACTCTAAATCCTCTGACTGTATGGATCACTATAAGATATAGAAATTTTTGAAAGAGATGGAAATACCAGATCACCTTACTTGCCTCCTTTGAAAAACAGAAACGGACATGGAACAACAGACTTTCCAAATTGGAAAAGAAGTACGTCAAGGCTGTATGTGGTCACCTGGTTTGTTTGCTTTATATTCAGAGTACATCTTCCAAAAAGCTGGTCTTGATGAAGCTCAAGCTAGAATCAATATTGCAGAGAGAAATATCAATAACCTCAGGTATGAAAATGACATGACATATGGCAGAAAGCAAAGATGAACTAACAAGCCTCTTGATGAAGGTGAAAGAGGAGAGTGAAAAAGCTGCCCTAAAAATCAACAGTCAAAAAACAAAGATCATAGCAGCAATTTCCATCACTTCATGGCAAATAGATGCACAAACAATGGAAACCCTGACAGACTTTATTTTGTTGATTTTCAAAATCACTGTGCATGGTTACTGCAGCCTTGAAGTTAAAAGACATTTGCTCCTTGGAATAACATCTATGCCAAACGTAGGTGGCATATTCAAAAGCAGAGATATCACTTTGCTGATGAAAGTCTGTATAGTAAAAGTTATGGTTTTCCCAGTGGTCATGTCTGGATGTGAGATTTGGACCAGAAAGAAGGCTGAGCACCAAAGAATTGATGTCTTTAAACTGTGGTATTGGAGAAGGATCTTGAGAGTCCCTTGGACTGCAAGGAAATCAAGCCAATCATTCTTAAAGGAAATCAACCTTGAATATGCATTGGAAAGACTGATGCTGAAACTGAAGTTCCAATACTTTGACCACCTAATGCAAAGAGAGGACTCATTGAAAGACATTGGGAAAAATAGAATGCAAAAGGAGAAAAGAATGACAGAAGAAAAGATAACGGTTTGATGGTATCACTGAGTCAATGGAAACGAGTTTGAGCAGTCTCCGGGAGGTGGTGAAGGACAGGGAAGCTACATTCCATGGGGTCACAAAGAACCAGACATGACTAAGTGACTGAACTAAATGGATGACAATCTACTACAAGAAAGGGGTTGAAAAATGCAATTGTTATTGTCTGTGAAAGAAGACAGTAAAAGATGATAAAAATCCTTATTGATGGATAAAGTTAAGTTCAGGGAGTCAAAGAGTTGATAATCATATCTTAATGAGGATGGGAAGAGCAGATCTTTCACATTGAACTTATAGATTAGTAGTAAGAATATGTCTATTTGATCACAAACAGAGACAGCATATTAAAAAGCAGGAACTTCACTTTGCCAACATGTGTGTGTAGTCAAAGCTATGATTTTTATAGTAGTTATGTATGGGTTTGAGAGTTGGATCCTAAAGAAGCCTGAGTGCCAAAGAATTGGTGCTTTTGAATTGTAGTGTTAGGAAAGACTGTTGAGAGTCCTTTGAAAATCAAGGAGATCAAATTAGTCAATTCTAAAGGAAATCAGGCCAGAATATTCACTGGAAGGGTTGAAGCTCCAATACATTGGGCATATGATGTGAAGATACACTCGTTGGAAAATATGCTGATGCTGGGAAAGATTGAAGGCAGGAAAAGGCGGTGACAGCAGATGAGTTGGTTGGATGTCATCATCTCAATGGACATGGCTTGAGAAAGTTCTGGGACATAAAGAAAGACAGGGAAGCCTGACACACTACAAATTATGGGGTTGCGGAGTTGGACGTGACTTAGTGACTGAACAACAAAAACAAAAGCATATGCCTGAGCTTCCCCAATGGCTCAACAGGAAAAGAACGCACTTACATTGCAGGAAATGCAGAATGCAGGGGTTTGATTCATGGGGTGGAAGATCCCTGAAGGAGGAAATAGCTATCTACTGCAATATTGTTGCCAGGATAATTCCATGGACAGAGTAGCCTGGCAGGTAAAGGTCCATGGGGATGCAAAAAGTCAGCTATGACTGAAGTGACTTAGCACACATACTCAAGAATATGTCTTTGATAGAATCAGAACATTATTTTCATTCATTTGCTTATATCTGTCGGTTGGCAGACATATTGCACATACTATGGTATGATAAAAGCTATTTTTAAGATATATCTGAGTACTTACACTTCCTCCAATTACTAGAGAATTTCAAGAAAATATCTAGTCTAATAGTCATTGTTACTCTGAAATAGATTGTTATAGACAAAAGAAAAATTGTAAGTTGTTTTAAACAAAGTTAACTATGGTGAAAGCAAATGAACATATCACATTGTTAATTGTTGCTAAAAATGTATGTACACATGTACAAAGTTGAAGGGCTTTAAAACTAATGCCTGAATGATATGTTTTGGGGCTATTTTAGATTTGGGGCACCAAAGTTTTTGATTATTTACAATAAATTGTGGACAGCTCCAACTGAAACCAATGCAAACTGAGAATTACAGATTTATACACTTAGAGGAAGGTAATGCTACTGATATAGAGTGGTGAAACTCAATGATGAGTAATTTTTTCCTGAATCTTTGACAATTTAGCAATATCAGGGGTCATTTTGTTACCACAATTTTGGGGATGAAGGAGTGGAGTACTATTTTCTTCTTGTGATTGGAAGTCAAGAATGATACTGAACATTCTCCAATACACAAAGCATTTACAGCAGCATCCACCAGGCACACACCCCAAATGATCATCTAATCTAAAATGTCAGTAGTACCAGAACTGAGAAACCACAGTGTAGAACATAGTTGTGACTAGATCAAGGTAGTGGTAGACACAAAACTAATGTTCTTAAGGCTTCTATCACCACAAGTTCACTGTCTTTACCATAACACAGTGATAAGTCAAAAGAAAATTTATATGCATACTTCCTCTCAAATTCCTAATGCATCCATATACTGAAGTATGTCATACCAATCATGAAAACGTCATAAGCCCCTTTTCAAGGCCTTAACCCAGACTCTTGTTAGTGGCATCATGGCCTTGAGTAAGGGCATCCCTAACCTAAATATGGTTCATTTACTCATCCTTTGAACCAGATCATCTCAGTCTTCATTAACATTTAGGGTGGGTTTGATAAACCTGAGTATTGGTTTCCTCAAAATGCCTAGGTATATCAATGTCTGTCTACTGTATCCAAGGTAATTTCTCTTAGTTGAAGTTAAGGGTTAGATTTGCTAGCTGAACACACATTCTTACTTACGGCACACTGAAACAGCTCTAAGGTTGTCCCACAATTCGTCTGTCATGGTATATCAATTGGTATTAGTGTCAGTTGTTATAAGTGAGTACTATTGACCCTTAAATTAAAACAATGCCTCAAAGTAGTTTTTGGGCTTTAAGCTGACATAATGGATTCTTAGCAGTTAAATCCCCACTAAAATGTATGTACACATGTACAAAGTTGAAGGGCTTTAAAACTAATGCCTGAATGATATGTTTTGGGGCTATTTTAGATTTGGGGCACCAAAGTTTTTGATTATTTACAATAAATTGTGGACAGCTCCAACTGAAACCAATGCAAACTGAGAATTACAGATTTATACACTTAGAGGAAGGTAATGCTACTGATATAGAGTGGTGAAACTCAATGATGAGTAATTTTTTCCTGAATCTTTGACAATTTAGCAATATCGGGGGTCATTTTGTTACCACAATTTTGGGGATGAAGGAGTGGAGTACTATTTTCTTCTTGTGATTGGAAGTCAAGAATGATACTGAACATTCTCCAATACACAAAGCATTTACAGCAGCATCCACCAGGCACACACCCCAAATGATCATCTAATCTAAAATGTCAGTAGTACCAGAACTGAGAAACCACAGTGTAGAACATAGTTGTGACTAGATCAAGGTAGTGGTAGACACAAAACTAATGTTCTTAAGGCTTCTATCACCACAAGTTCACTGTCTTTACCATAACACAGTGATAAGTCAAAAGAAAATTTATATGCATACTTCCTCTCAAATTCCTAATGCATCCATATACTGAAGTATGTCATACCAATCATGAAAACGTCATAAGCCCCTTTTCAAGGCCTTAACCCAGACTCTTGTTAGTGGCATCATGGCCTTGAGTAAGGGCATCCCTAACCTAAATATGGTTCATTTACTCATCCTTTGAACCAGATCATCTCAGTCTTCATTAACATTTAGGGTGGGTTTGATAAACCTGAGTATTGGTTTCCTCAAAATGCCTAGGTATATCAATGTCTGTCTACTGTATCCAAGGTAATTTCTCTTAGTTGAAGTTAAGGGTTAGATTTGCTAGCTGAACACACATTCTTACTTACGGCACACTGAAACAGCTCTAAGGTTGTCCCACAATTCGTCTGTCATGGTATATCAATTGGTATTAGTGTCAGTTGTTATAAGTGAGTACTATTGACCCTATTAACATGCCTCAAAACAGCACTAATGATTAGCAGATTCTAATTCCAAAGTAGTTAGCTTTTTCTGGTGTTGGCTTTATGAGAGGGCTGACATAGAAATGGATGTTGCTTAAGCAAAGATTTTCCCAAAACATGGCCTCCCACAATAGTGGGAATAACTGAGTTGCTTCACTGTTGGTAAAGAGAGGTTAAAGTAAACAGTATTTGGACTACTAGAAGAGTGACTGTGTTGAGGAAAAGATAGATCCTCCATCCACCATTAGACATTTTTCATGGAATTTGAGATTTGTGCAAGATTTAGCATGTTTTGAATCATCCAGATTACATTAATATTATAATGATTAAAGAACTTTTTTTAAGTTTACGTTGATCTCATGGTTTTCATAAATGTGATACCAAATAAAACCTTTTAGACCTTCATAACTGGTAATCTGAGAATAGAATCTACTTATGCCTTAATGTAAGCCCAAAAGTTTATAGAACAATACACAGTCTTTGGAAGTCAGCTTTGTTGATGAATGCATCCAGGCTTCAAGATGATGGGAAAACAAGAAAAATCATGTGAGGGAGAAAATACATTTTTCTTCTAAGGTAGATAAGGTTCTAGGTGGTCAAATACCCGCCCCTGTGGTGTCTTTTCACACAATTGACCTGGTATAGAAAAGGTCAGAAATGAGCATGAAAATGAGAAGTCTTTGTAAGTAGTAACTAAACAGATGCCTTCACAGAAGAGGATAAATATTCTTTTGCTATATTCTTCTGCTTTTATTTATTTATTTATTTATTTTATAAATTCTTTTTTTTTAATTATTTTTTTGGAGGGGTGGACTGGGGAGGGAGGAGGGCGGGTGGGCCACTTCCATTGGTTTTCATTTATTCAGTTTCATCCATCTTTGTTCTTTGGCCCATGTGGGCCTCCCGTCGCGGTGGCCTCTGTTGTCGCAGAGCACTAGCTCTGGGCGCATGCGCTCCAGAGCTCCGGCTCGGTAATTGGACATATCCGTCCAGCGGCTCCGCGGTACGTGGGATCTTCCTAGGCCAGGGATGGAACCGGCGCCCCTTGCACTGCAAGGCAGTGTCCTTACCCACTGGACCACCAGGGAAGTCCTATTCTTCTGCTTTTAAATTTTCATAACTTATTTAAAAGACTGGGTCAAGATTTTGTGGAAAGCTTTATTTCTAAGATCGAAAGAACATGAATGGATCAAGTGTACAAGTCACACACTGTATTAGTCACATGATTACTTAAATGAAGTAGGTCATTTGTTCTACCTCCAAACTTGCAAATATTATCTACTGCACAATGGTGAAAATGAAAGTTGCTCAGTTATGTCTGACTCTGCAACCACATTGATTGTAGCCTACCAGGCTCCTCTGCCCATGAAATTCTCCAGGCAAGAATACTGGAGTGGGCAGCCATTCCCTTCTCCAGAGGATCTTCCCAATTCAGGAATCAAACCCAGATATCCAACATTACAGGTGGATTCTTAAACATATGAGCCACCAGGAACCCCACTGCATAATGCTATATGTGCTTAAAAATATTGAAGCACCTACTATATATTAGGCAGTGGGTCTAGTTCTGTGCATCCCTTTCATTTATTTGTTTATCTCATTCTTAATCTATTCTTTATATTTATTGAAATATAGTTGGCATACAATATCATTTTAATTTTAAGTATAGAATACATTCACAACTGAGTAATCATTTGTATTCAATATAGCATTATTAAAATATCATTGACCATATTCCTTATGATGTATATTACATCCATGAGATATGTTTACTTCATAACTGAATGTATGTAACTTTCAATCTTCTTAACATACTTTACCATTCCCATGTCTCACCCCCAGGCAACCACCTTTTTTTACTCTTTATATATGACTGTGTTTTCTCTTTTTATTTTGTTGCTTTAAACTTTTGCTTTAAATATCCCACATAAAAGGTATATAAATGCTACTTTCTCTCTTGTCTGACTTATTTAACTCAGCATGATATCCTCTATATCTATTTATTTTTATTTGTGGCTGAATAAATATAAGTATTAATTTACATAGCAACTTCTTTATCCATTCACCTGTCAATGAACACAATTTCTTTCCATATCTTGGCTATTGTAAACAATGCTGTTATGAACATTGGGCAATACATCCTTTATAAGTGGTGTTTTTATACTATTTGAGTAAATATCCAGAAGTAAAATTACTGGATCATGTAGCAGTTCTATTTTTAATTTTTTGAGAAATCACCCTAATGATTTCAATAATGGCTGAATGAGTTTACAGTCCTATCAGTGGTGCATGCAAGTTCCCTTTTCTCCACATCATGACAACATACAGTTGGCATCATTTTTATCATAGCCAGACTGACAGAAGTGAGGTGGTATTATACGGTTTTTATTTGAATTTTCATGATGGTTAGTGTTGTTCTTTTTTCACATGTCTGTCATCCATCTGCATATCTTATTTGAACATATATCTATTCAGTTTCTCTGAAATTTTTAAAATTAAGTTATTTATTTTGGGGATGTTGGATTTTAAGAGTATTTGTACATTTTAGATATTAATCTCTATATTAACCTCATTTACAAGTGTCTTCTCCCATTCAGTAGCTTGAATTTTCAATTTGTTGATCATTTCCTTCAGTCTGAAAAGTTTTTTAGCTGGATATTGTAAGATTTGTTTATTTCTGATTTTGATTCACTTGCCTGAAGAGACAGAGTCAAAAATACAGGTACGATCAATGTCAAAGAGCACGCTGCCTACACTTTGTTCTTGGGGTTTTATGATTTTAGGTCTTACATTTATATCTGTAATTCATTTTGAATAGTTTTTTCTGGTCAATTTTGTAGAGAAAATGTTCTAACTTTATTATTTTGTAATAGTTGTCCAGTTTGCTTCACAGTAAAATTTAATGAAGAGGTTTTCTTTCCCCAAAGGATATTATTTCCTTACTTTTGGTAGATAATTACTATACAATTGTGAGTTAACTTCTTGGTTCCCTAATCTGCTCTAATAATCTATGTGTTTATCTTTCTGTCTTACCATACTCTTGTGATTATAGTTTTGTGGTATATTTTGAAATTTAGAAACATGACACTAGCAGGTTTGTTCTTCTTTATCAAGATTATGAAATGTTTTGTTCCTTTTTTTTTGATTTTAAAAGGAATTGTTTCTTTAATTTATCTTTCTGGTAATTCACTATTTGTGTACAATAATGTAATAGAGTTTTGTATATTAATTTTATATCCATTCACCTGTCAATGAACACAATTTCTTTCCATATCTTGGCTTTTAACTGCTGTTTAAAGGCAATACATCCTTTATAAGTGGTGTTTATCAAAAATTTTCCAGAAGTAAAATTACTGGATCATGTAGCAGTTCTATTTTTAATTTTTGAGAAATCACCTAATGATTTCAATAATGGCTGAATGAGTTTACAGTCCTATCAGTGGTGCATGCAAGTTCCCTTTTCTCCACATCATGACAACATACAGTTGGCATCATTTTTATCATAGCCAGACTGACAGAAGTGAGGTGGTATTATACGGTTTTTATTTGAATTTTCATGATGGTTAGTGTTGTTCTTTTTTCACATGTCTGTCATCCATCTGCATATCTTATTTGAACATATATCTATTCAGTTTCTCTGAAATTTTTAAAATTAAGTTATTTATTTTGGGGATGTTGGATTTTAAGAGTATTTGTACATTTTAGATATTAATCTCTATATTAACCTCATTTACAAGTGTCTTCTCCCATTCAGTAGCTTGAATTTTCAATTTGTTGATCATTTCCTTCAGTCTGAAAAGTTTTTTAGCTGGATATTGTAAGATTTGTTTATTTCTGATTTTGATTCACTTGCCTGAAGAGACAGAGTCAAAAATACAGGTACGATCAATGTCAAAGAGCACGCTGCCTACACTTTGTTCTTGGGGTTTTATGATTTTAGGTCTTACATTTATATCTGTAATTCATTTTGAATAGTTTTTTCTGGTCAATTTTGTAGAGAAAATGTTCTAACTTTATTATTTTGTAATAGTTGTCCAGTTTGCTTCACAGTAAAATTTAATGAAGAGGTTTTTCTTTCCCCAAAGGATATTATTTCCTTACTTTTGGTAGATAATTACTATACAATTGTGAGTTAACTTCTTGGTTCCCTAATCTGCTCTAATAATCTATGTGTTTATCTTTCTGTCTTACCATACTCTTGTGATTATAGTTTTGTGGTATATTTTGAAATTTAGAAACATGACACTAGCAGGTTTGTTCTTCTTTATCAAGATTATGAAATGTTTTGTTCCTTTTTTTTTGATTTTAAAAGGAATTGTTTCTTTAATTTATCTTTCTGGTAATTCACTATTTGTGTACAATAATGTAATAGAGTTTTGTATATTAATTTTATATTCTGCAACATTCCTAACTCACTGATGAATTATAGGAATTTTTTAGGGGAATCTTTAGTTTTTTTTATGAATACTATCATATTATGCACAAGTAGTGACAGCTTTACTTCTTCCTTTTCAAGTTAGATTCCATTTGTTTATTTTTCTTGTCTAATTATTTTAGCTTGTAACTTAATATAATGTTGAATTATCTTGTTTCTGACCTTACAGGACATACTTTTAGCTTTTACCATTAAATTGCTGTTGTTAGCTATGATCTGAGCATACATTACATTTACCACCTTGAAATATATTCTCTCTATGCACAATTATATTTTCATTTTATTTTTTTAATCATCAGTGGATGCTTAATTTTCTCAAAAGTTTTTTCTTCATCTAAAAGATGTCATTGTCAACACAGGAGATTAGAATGCAAGAGTAGGAAGTCACCTGATACCTGGAAAAACAGAAAGCATTGGCCTTGGAGTATAAAATGAGACAGAGGTTAACAGTTTTTCCAAGGGAAACATCCTTTTCCAGCAACGTAACTGATGACTGTACACGTGGCCGTCACTAGATGATCAATGCCAAAATCAGATTGGTTATATTCATTGCAGCTAGTGTTGGGGAAGATTTATAGTAAACAAAAACAAGACCTTGAGCTGACTATGG
Source organism: Tragulus kanchil (assembly GCA_022376925.1). Taxonomy (NCBI): domain Eukaryota; kingdom Metazoa; phylum Chordata; class Mammalia; order Artiodactyla; family Tragulidae; genus Tragulus; species Tragulus kanchil. The sequence goes on along the minus strand of JAIOJX010000029.1, from coordinate 82,671,778 downwards.
ATTAGATTATGAGCCCCTTATTACAAAATTTGTACTTAATTGGAAAAATGTAGGAAAAACTACTAAGCCATTTAAGTATGACCTAAATCAAATCCTTTATTATCATACAGTGGAAGTTACAAATCGATTCAAGGGATTAGGTTTGATAGATTGCCTGGAATACTATGGATGGAGGATCATAAAATTGTACAGGTGGTGACTAAAACTGTCCCCTATAAAAAGTAATTCAAGAAGGCAGAGTGGTAGTCTAAGGAGGCCTCAGAAATAGCTGAGAAAAAAAAAAAAGAAAAGAGATGTGAAAGAAAGGAGAAAGGGTAAGATATACCCATTTGAATACAGAATTGCAAAGAATAGTAAGGAGAGATAATAAAGCCTCATTAAGGGAACGATAGAAAGAAATAGAGGAAAACAATAAAATGGCAAAGACTAGAGATCTCTTTAAGAAAATTAGAGGTATTAAGGGATGATTTTATTCATAGATGTGCAAAATAAATGAGAGAAATTATATGTACCTAACAGAAGCAGAAAAAATTAAGAAGTGGTAAGAATACACAAAAGAACTGTACAACAATGTCTAAATGAACTGTATAACCAGGATGATGTGGTCACTCACTTAGACTCAATCTTGGAGTGTGAAGTCAAGTGGGCCTTAGGAAGTGGTACCACGAAAAAAGTCATGGAAGTGATGAAATTAAAGCTGAGCAATTTAAAATTGAAAATATGATGCTCTCAAAGTGCTTCACTCAATATGTCAGCCAATTCAGAAAACTCAGCACTGAAAACAGTCCTGGTAAAAGGTAAGTTTTCATCCCAGTCCTAAAGAAAGACAATGCCAAACAACATTAAAACTACCATACAATTGTGCTCATTCCACATACTAGAAACATAATGCTCAAAATTCCTCAAGCTTGTCTTCAAAAGGATGTAAAACAAGAACTAAAAAATACACAAGCTGAATTTTAAAAAATACAGAGGAATCAGAGATCAAATTACCAACATTTGTTGGATGATAAATAAAGCAAGTGAATTTCTCCACCATCCCCTCCCCTCGCCCCCCTGCAAAATATAGCTAGCTCTATTTTATTGACTATGCTAGCCCTGTGACTGTATGAATCACAAAAACTGTGATAAATTCATGAAGACATGGGATTACCAGATGACTTTACCTGCCTTCTAATAAATCTGCATGAAAATCAAGAAGCAACAGTTACAGTCAGACATAGAACATCTGACAGGTTCAAAATTGGGAACGGAATGTGTTCAGGCTGTGTATTGTCACACTGCTAATTTAACTTCTATGCAGAGTACGTCATGCGGAATGCCAAAATGGATGAATCATAAACTGGAATTAAGATTCCTAGGACAAATAATAACAATCCAAGATATGCAAGTGTTACTACTTTAATGACAGAAAGAAAAGCGGAACTAAAGGACTTCTTGATGAAAGTGAAAGAGGAGAGAGAAAGAACTGGTTTAAATTCACATTCAAAAAACAAAGATTATGGTATCCAATCCCCTCACTTCATGGCAAATAGATGGGGGAAAAGTGGAAACTAGCATATTTTTTCTTGGGCTCCAAAATCACTGTGCATAGTGATTGTAGCCAAAGTATTAAAAGACACTTGCTCCTTGGAAGACAAGCTATGACAAAACCATAGGTCATTTAAAACGCAGAGAGCACACTTTGCTGACAATGTTCCATATTGTCACTGTTATGCTTTTTTTACTAGTCACGTACAGATGTGATAGTTGGACACAAAGTAGCCTGAGTGCGGAAGAATCAATGCTTTTGAACTGTGATGCTAGAAAAGACTCTTGTGAGTCCTTTGGACAGCGAGAAGATCAAACTAGTCAGCCCTGAAGAAATTAACCCTGAATATTGATTGATTGATTCAGCTGAAGTTGAAGCTTCACTACTTTGACTCCCTGATGAAAACTTGTTCTTGTTCAGTTGCTCAGTCATGTGTGACTCTCTGTGCATTACATGCTCAAAATTCCTCCAGCTTGTCTTCAAAAGGATGTAAAACAAGAACTAAAAAATACACAAGCTGAATTTTAAAAAATACAGAGGAATCAGAGATCAAATTACCAACATTTGTTGGATGATAAATAAAGCAAGTGAATTTCTCCACCATCCCCTCCCCTCGCCCCCCTGCAAAATATAGCTAGCTCTATTTTATTGACTATGCTAGCCCTGTGACTGTATGAATCACAAAAACTGTGATAAATTCATGAAGACATGGGATTACCAGATGACTTTACCTGCCTTCTAATAAATCTGCATGAAAATCAAGAAGCAACAGTTACAGTCAGACATAGAACATCTGACAGGTTCAAAATTGGGAACGGAATGTGTTCAGGCTGTGTATTGTCACACTGCTAATTTAACTTCTATGCAGAGTACGTCATGCGGAATGCCAAAATGGATGAATCATAAACTGGAATTAAGATTCCTAGGACAAATAATAACAATCCAAGATATGCAAGTGTTACTACTTTAATGACAGAAAGAAAAGCGGAACTAAAGGACTTCTTGATGAAAGTGAAAGAGGAGAGAGAAAGAACTGGTTTAAATTCACATTCAAAAAACAAAGATTATGGTATCCAATCCCCTCACTTCATGGCAAATAGATGGGGGAAAAGTGGAAACTAGCATATTTTTTCTTGGGCTCCAAAATCACTGTGCATAGTGATTGTAGCCAAAGTATTAAAAGACACTTGCTCCTTGGAAGACAAGCTATGACAAAACCATAGGTCATTTAAAACGCAGAGAGCACACTTTGCTGACAATGTTCCATATTGTCACTGTTATGCTTTTTTTACTAGTCACGTACAGATGTGATAGTTGGACACAAAGTAGCCTGAGTGCGGAAGAATCAATGCTTTTGAACTGTGATGCTAGAAAAGACTCTTGTGAGTCCTTTGGACAGCGAGAAGATCAAACTAGTCAGCCCTGAAGAAATTAACCCTGAATATTGATTGATTGATTCAGCTGAAGTTGAAGCTTCACTACTTTGACTCCCTGATGAAAACTTGTTCTTGTTCAGTTGCTCAGTCATGTGTGACTCTCTGTGACTCCATATGCTGCAGCATTACAGGCTTTCCTGGGATTAACGAAGTCACTGAAAAGGTTCCTGATTCTGGTGAAAGTTGATGGCAGGAGGTAATGGGATCAACAAGGTTGTATAGCACCACCGTCTCAATGGGTATGAGTTTGAGCAAACTCTGGGATATCATGAAATAGGGAGAAGCCTAGCATTCTGCAGTTCATGGCTCACAAAGAGTCAAACATGACATAGGGGTTGAATAGCAGCAACAACCTACGAATGAGAATATGATGTTTATGCTTCAATTTGTAATACTGTTTGTCATATTAATTGATGTACACACATTTAATCATTCTTGTTTCTCTGGGATAAATCCCACTTGGTCATGGTGCATAATACTTTTAAGATATTATTGGATTTGATTTGCTAATAATTTGTTGAAGACTTTTGCATCCATGTCTATCAGTGATATTGAGATTCTGTTGCTGCTTAGTCACACCAGTCTCGTCTGAGTAACAAGCTCCTCTGTCCGTGAAACTCTCCAGGCAAGAGTGCTGGAGTGGATTGCCATGCCCTCTCCAGGGGATATTCCCAATCCAGAGATCAAGCCCGAGTCTCCTGTGTTACAGGTAGATTCTTTACCACTGAGCCACCAGAGAAGCTCTGATATTGAGATATTGGGCTGTAATTTCCTTTTTGTTTTTTGTCTTTTTTCGGGTTAGTCTGTTCCATAGATTGAGTTTGGAAGCAAATTCCTTCCTATGAAATTTTTGGAATAGTTTGAGAAAGATAGATGTCAACTTTCCTCTATCTATTTGATGCAATTGAACTGTGAAGCCATCTCATTCTGGACTTTTGTTTGGGGGAACTTTTTGTTGTTTTTGTTCTTGCTGTTACCATTTCAATTAAATTATGACTGAGTTATCTGTTAATACTCTACATTACTCCCTGTTTCAATCTTGGCATAATTGTTTGCAGCGATATATTGTGATCCTTTGTATTTGGTTTAACTTCTCCTTTCACATTTCTAATTTTATTGATTTGAATCCTCTTTATTTCTTCATGATTCTAGCTAAATATTTATCAATTTTGTTTATCTTTCCAAAAAATTGGCTTATAGTTTCATAGATATGGTCTATTGTTTCTTGATTATTTGTTTCTGCCCCGATCTTTATTATTTCCTTCCTTCTACTTACTTGGGATTTTGTTTGTTCTTCCTTTTTAGGTCATTTAACTGTAAGGGTAGGTTGATTATTTGAGCTTTTGTTTGATTGTTTGTTTCCCAAGATAAACTTGTAGCACCATCTACTTTCTAGTTAGAACTGCTTTCGTTGCATCCTATCGGTTTTGGATAGATGTGTTTCCATATATCATCAGGTTTTTTTATTTTTTATCCTATTGATTTCATCAGTGATCCATTCATTGTTCAGTTGTTTAGACTCCTCGCTTGCATTTTATTTTTCCTATTTGATGCCTTGTCACAAGCCATAGTAGTCAGAAAAGATTCTTGACATTAGTCCAGTCTTAAATAAATCAAAACTTGTGATGTATCCTGGAGAATATTCCAATTACACCTAAAAATACTCTCCTGCTTTTATATGGAATGCAATTGCATTATGTTCATTTGGTGTAATGTGTCCTTTAAAGTCTGTGTTTCCTTATTGATTTTTTTTGTCTAGATGATCTGCTTTCAGATTTAAGTTTGATGATACAGTCCTCTATTTTTAGTGCATATCGTCAATTACTTTCTTTAAGATTGTTAATATTTTCTTCATGTATTCAGGTGCTTTTATGTTTGGTATCAGGAAGGGCCCGGGGTCCTCCTGGGTGTTACTGCTTATTTTTTTCGTAATTTCCTTTTTGTTTTTTGTCTTTTTTCGGGTTAGTCTGTTCCATAGATTGAGTTTGGAAGCAAATTCCTTCCTATGAAATTTTTGGAATAGTTTGAGAAAGATAGATGTCAACTTTCCTCTATCTATTTGATGCAATTGAACTGTGAAGCCATCTCATTCTGGACTTTTGTTTGGGGGAACTTTTTGTTGTTTTTGTTCTTGCTGTTACCATTTCAATTAAATTATGACTGAGTTATCTGTTAATACTCTACATTACTCCCTGTTTCAATCTTGGCATAATTGTTTGCAGCGATATATTGTGATCCTTTGTATTTGGTTTAACTTCTCCTTTCACATTTCTAATTTTATTGATTTGAATCCTCTTTATTTCTTCATGATTCTAGCTAAATATTTATCAATTTTGTTTATCTTTCCAAAAAATTGGCTTATAGTTTCATAGATATGGTCTATTGTTTCTTGATTATTTGTTTCTGCCCCGATCTTTATTATTTCCTTCCTTCTACTTACTTGGGATTTTGTTTGTTCTTCCTTTTTAGGTCATTTAACTGTAAGGGTAGGTTGATTATTTGAGCTTTTGTTTGATTGTTTGTTTCCCAAGATAAACTTGTAGCACCATCTACTTTCTAGTTAGAACTGCTTTCGTTGCATCCTATCGGTTTTGGATAGATGTGTTTCCATATATCATCAGGTTTTTTTATTTTTTATCCTATTGATTTCATCAGTGATCCATTCATTGTTCAGTTGTTTAGACTCCTCGCTTGCATTTTATTTTTCCTATTTGATGCCTTGTCACAAGCCATAGTAGTCAGAAAAGATTCTTGACATTAGTCCAGTCTTAAATAAATCAAAACTTGTGATGTATCCTGGAGAATATTCCAATTACACCTAAAAATACTCTCCTGCTTTTATATGGAATGCAATTGCATTATGTTCATTTGGTGTAATGTGTCCTTTAAAGTCTGTGTTTCCTTATTGATTTTTTTTGTCTAGATGATCTGCTTTCAGATTTAAGTTTGATGATACAGTCCTCTATTTTTAGTGCATATCGTCAATTACTTTCTTTAAGATTGTTAATATTTTCTTCATGTATTCAGGTGCTTTTATGTTTGGCACATTTAGTATATTCACAATTTTATGATTTTTCTTGGATTACTGCCTCTATAAGTATATTATAATGTTCTTTGTCTCTTGTTTCAGTCTTTTTTTTTTTTTCTTGTTGCAGGCTTTGTTTTAAAGCCTATATTTTGTCTGATATATGTACTATACTGTGCTAATTCATGTAAGTCATGTCCAGCTCTTTGCTATCCTATGGACTGTAGTCCACCAAGCCTCACTCTCCTTGGGATTCACCAAGCAAGAATACCGGAATTGGTTGACAGGCCTTCCTCAAGGGCATCTTCCCACAATATTTTATTTCCTTTTCATTTGCTTATCACTTTCAGTCTTTCTGCTTGTGTAAAATTAATCTTGTATAGGCAGTATATATATATATATATATATACACATACACATATACATACATATATACACATATATATATCCATATCTATCCATCTATCTATCTATGTATCTATCTATGGCACTTATTTCTATATTCATTTGGCCACCCTATGTGTTTGATTGAAACATTAATTCTATTGTTATCTAATGTAATTACTTACAGGCATATGCTTATTGACATTTTGCTGTTCCTTAGTTGCTTTTATGTTCTTTGTAATTCATTTCTTATTTTTTGCTCTCTTTTCTTGTGATTTGTTAGCTAGTATTCTTGTTATATTTATATTCCTTTTTTTGTGTATCTGTTTAGTTTGTTTTGTATCATGAGTTTTATATGTAACTATATAGCTAATGAATCCAAAATGATCATATCTACACATATGTACATCCATATGTGTGTATATATATATATATATAATCATTTTAAGTTGATGATCTTTTAACTCTGGTTCAACCTGATATTTTTACTCATCCCCTCAGTTTAATGTTTCTGACATAACCTTTTACATATTTTTGTTTTGTGCATCCCTTATCTATTTGACTGTAGATAATTTTACTGCTTTTTTCCTTTAAAGTCTGTGTTTCCTTATTACTGCGCTTTCGTTATTGATACAGTCCTCTATTTTTAGTGCATATCAATTACTTTCTTTAAGATTGTTAATATTTTCTTCATGTATTCAGGTGCTTTTATGTTTGGCACATTTAGTATATTCACAATTTTATGATTTTTCTTGGATTACTGCCTCTATAAGTATATTATAATGTTCTTTGTCTCTTGTTTCAGTCTTTTTTTTTTTTTCTTGTTGCAGGCTTTGTTTTAAAGCCTATATTTTGTCTGATATATGTACTATACTGTGCTAATTCATGTAAGTCATGTCCAGCTCTTTGCTATCCTATGGACTGTAGTCCACCAAGCCTCACTCTCCTTGGGATTCACCAAGCAAGAATACCGGAATTGGTTGACAGGCCTTCCTCAAGGGCATCTTCCCACAATATTTTATTTCCTTTTCATTTGCTTATCACTTTCAGTCTTTCTGCTTGTGTAAAATTAATCTTGTATAGGCAGTATATATATATATATATATATACACATACACATATACATACATATATACACATATATATATCCATATCTATCCATCTATCTATCTATGTATCTATCTATGGCACTTATTTCTATATTCATTTGGCCACCCTATGTGTTTGATTGAAACATTAATTCTATTGTTATCTAATGTAATTACTTACAGGCATATGCTTATTGACATTTTGCTGTTCCTTAGTTGCTTTTATGTTCTTTGTAATTCATTTCTTATTTTTTGCTCTCTTTTCTTGTGATTTGTTAGCTAGTATTCTTGTTATATTTATATTCCTTTTTTTGTGTATCTGTTTAGTTTGTTTTGTATCATGAGTTTTATATGTAACTATATAGCTAATGAATCCAAAATGATCATATCTACACATATGTACATCCATATGTGTGTATATATATATATATATAATCATTTTAAGTTGATGATCTTTTAACTCTGGTTCAACCTGATATTTTTACTCATCCCCTCAGTTTAATGTTTCTGACATAACCTTTTACATATTTTTGTTTTGTGCATCCCTTATCTATTTGACTGTAGATAATTTTACTGCTTTTGTCTTTTAACCATTCTACTAACTTTATAAGTGGCAAGTCTACTACTTTTACTATATATTTTCCTTTGCCAGTGAGTATTTTCCTTTTGTAATATTTATATTCTGACTTGCAACTTTGTGTGTGTCTGTGTTTAGAGAAGTCAATGCTTCTTGAGAAGTTTATATATAAGTGCTGGAATATTTTAGCTCATTTGTCCAGAAAAGTCTTTATTTCTGCTCCAAATCTGAATGATAACCTTTCCTGGTAAATCATCCTTGGTTTCAGTTTTTTTTTCTTTTAGTGTCACCTCTTTTTGGCTTACAAATTTTGTACTGAAATATAACTTGTCATTGGCATAGAAGTTTCCATGTATGTAACTACTTACTTTTATTTTTTTTTTAAGTTCTCTATTTTATTTTTGCTATTTTAACTGTGTCTTGATGTGAACTTCTTTTATTTCTTTTTTATTTGGGACCCTTATTCCTAGATCTGGACATTTCTTCTTTTTCTGTGTTTCAGCTATTATTTATTTGTCTCTACCAACTACTCTCCTTCTTCTGAGAACACTAAAAAGCAAATGTTATTATGCTTGACGTTGCTCCCGAAGTGTCCTAAACTATCCTAACTTTGTTTTAATTATTTTTCATTCTTCTTTTCAGCTTGAGTAATTCAGTACTCATCTCTCAGATTACTGGTCCATCCCAATGTGTCATCTAATCTACTATTGATTTCTTCTAGTGTATTTTTTATTTTAGTTATAGTATTCTTCAGCTCTGGTAAAGTCAAAAGTCAAAGTCCAGTCACTCAGTCATATCTGACTCTTTGCCAACCCATCGACAAGCCATGGAATTCCCCAGGCAGGAATACTGGAATGGGTGACCTATCCTTTCTATAGGGGATCTTCCCAAGCAGCAATCACACCCAGGTCTCCTGCACTGCAGTCAGAACATTTAAAGTCTGAGACACTAGGGAAGCCCTAGCTTTGTTAGGTTCTGTTTTATGTTTTCTAACTCTTTTTTTGAAATTCTGACTGTTTTCATCCATTCTTAACTGAACATTTATAATCACTACCTTGAGTCCTTTAATGGGTAGATTGACAATTGCATTTTGTTTAGTTCTTTTTCTGACTTTTTTTCATATTCTACTGTCTGGAATATATTTCTATGTCTCCTCATTTAGCATAATTCTCCATCTTTATTTCTAAGTATAGGTAACTCTGTTTTATTTATCTATTTTGGAGAAGTAGCCTTATGTAGGAGAATTCCAGTGAGTCCTAGAGCATGCTCTCTTATGATCATCAGAGATGCAAACTCGAGGGGTAACTGCTATGTGTGCTGCATATGCCCCTTATGTTTTGGCTGGGCCAACTCTAGTGTTCATGTTTGTAGGTGGAACTGGCCCTCACCCAGTTATCTGCAAGATTGAGCCTTAAGTACTGGCAGTGGGTTCACTAGAGGACTGAGCAAACTTCTGCCATGATTGAGTTCTCCCTGAGATTATGCAGGAATGTTGCAGACCCACTGGTGGTACATGTGCTGCTTGTGTGGCTGTAGTGAAGCTCAGGGTTAGTGGACAATGACTGAATCTGGAGGGCAGGTCCAAAACCTTGTATGTCTCTCTCCATAGCCTTTGGGAGCTTGGAGCTCAACGATCTTGCTGACAGATAGGTCCATTCCCTATACACCTGTCCGTATAGTTAAGGGTTAATTCTAGCTCACTGCTGGGCCAATAAGTCCCTAGCACTAATCAGTTGAGGGAGGATTCCAAAATGGCACTTGTCATCATTGGTGTTATCACGTTAAAATAAAGCTTCAGAAAATGGCTGTCATCATCATCCTTGTATATATCCTCTTTTTTAAGTCTCAAGATAATTCCAACAAATAAGTTGTAATAATGTTCCAAATTGACCTATTAGAAAATGAAACTCATAATATTAATTGTATCTGGAATGGGTGACCTATCCTTTCTATAGGGGATCTTCCCAAGCAGCAATCACACCCAGGTCTCCTGCACTGCAGTCAGAACATTTAAAGTCTGAGACACTAGGGAAGCCCTAGCTTTGTTAGGTTCTGTTTTATGTTTTCTAACTCTTTTTTTGAAATTCTGACTGTTTTCATCCATTCTTAACTGAACATTTATAATCACTACCTTGAGTCCTTTAATGGGTAGATTGACAATTGCATTTTGTTTAGTTCTTTTTCTGACTTTTTTTCATATTCTACTGTCTGGAATATATTTCTATGTCTCCTCATTTAGCATAATTCTCCATCTTTATTTCTAAGTATAGGTAACTCTGTTTTATTTATCTATTTTGGAGAAGTAGCCTTATGTAGGAGAATTCCAGTGAGTCCTAGAGCATGCTCTCTTATGATCATCAGAGATGCAAACTCGAGGGGTAACTGCTATGTGTGCTGCATATGCCCCTTATGTTTTGGCTGGGCCAACTCTAGTGTTCATGTTTGTAGGTGGAACTGGCCCTCACCCAGTTATCTGCAAGATTGAGCCTTAAGTACTGGCAGTGGGTTCACTAGAGGACTGAGCAAACTTCTGCCATGATTGAGTTCTCCCTGAGATTATGCAGGAATGTTGCAGACCCACTGGTGGTACATGTGCTGCTTGTGTGGCTGTAGTGAAGCTCAGGGTTAGTGGACAATGACTGAATCTGGAGGGCAGGTCCAAAACCTTGTATGTCTCTCTCCATAGCCTTTGGGAGCTTGGAGCTCAACGATCTTGCTGACAGATAGGTCCATTCCCTATACACCTGTCCGTATAGTTAAGGGTTAATTCTAGCTCACTGCTGGGCCAATAAGTCCCTAGCACTAATCAGTTGAGGGAGGATTCCAAAATGGCACTTGTCATCATTGGTGTTATCACGTTAAAATAAAGCTTCAGAAAATGGCTGTCATCATCATCCTTGTATATATCCTCTTTTTTAAGTCTCAAGATAATTCCAACAAATAAGTTGTAATAATGTTCCAAATTGACCTATTAGAAAATGAAACTCATAATATTAATTGTATCTGCTGAAATTCACACACTTCATAAATAATAGTAGCACAGGGAGTCAAATACAAACAGCTGACCTCAGAGTCCATGCCCTTAATCTCTCTTTTGTTGTTTTTATACAAAAAGAGAAGGCTTAGGAGAGAAGACCTCCTTAAATTTCTTCACACAGAAAAGACTCTTATCTTGTGGTTCTTAAACTATTGTTTAAGGGATGAGTAGATCTCTTAGCCCTGTCAGATGATCTGTTATGTCAAAATAATGCATACAGGAAAAAGCAATGAATTTTAATGTAAAACTGTAAAAAGCCCATTGATAGTATTTCCTTTCTATTTTGCAGCTAACCTCTAAGAAAGTATCACTTTTGATGTAGTGTAAAAGAATACCTTCATTTATCTAAAAATTTGTTAAAAGAGTCCCAAACTGAATACAAAATCATATATTAAAAAATTAATGGTTTTTTTATTAAGTCACATGTGTCAGACATACCCTAATGTGTATTTTTCTCTCCCCTCCCTTTTGGTATCTTTAACTTTCTTCTAGTCGATATAACATGACAATGGTGATAGGATATTATTCCCATGATTCTATTTTGTTATGCAAAACTTCTTTCTTAGCAGAGCGGAGAGATAGACTCCCTTGCTGGCTTTAATAATATTAGCTACAATATTTTAAAAGAACCATACGGCAAGGAATTTCTATTGAGTTCTAGGAGATAACTGTTCCAGAGCCAATAGACTACAGGAAAATGAGACTTACTTCTAACTGCAAGGAAATGAAATTTTGGAAATAACCCAAATGGTCTTCACCATCTGGGTCTACATTTGGGAACATAACTTGGCAAAACGTTGATTATAGTGCTGCGAGTCCCTAAGCAGAGGACCCAATTTACTGAGGCCTGGACAATCTCACTGATAGGTACTGTGAGTTAACCAACATTTATCATTTTAGTTGTCTAAGTTTATAGGGAGGGCTTTCCTTGTAGTTTAGCCTGTTAAGAATCTGCCTGCAATGCAGGAAATCTAAGTTTGATTCCTGAGTTGGGAAGATCACCAGAGAAGGGAGAAAGCTATCCACTCTAATATTCTTTCCTGGACAATTTCATAGCTTGTCCATGGGTCCCTAAGAGCTGGACATAACTGAGTGACTTTCAATTTCAAGTTTGTACTTATCTGTTATTCTGCAAATAAAAGTAATACACTACACATTAAAGAGATTTGTAAAATATATTTTTCATATTAACATGTAAGGAATTCGTTAGTCTTACTTTTAAGTGGATAAATTCATTTTAAAATATCTCAACTTTAATTTCTAATATAGTAAATATAATTAAATATAATATAAACAAAAGCTCTTTGGAAGTCTTTATTGATTTAAGAGTTTTAAGGGAATCCTTAAGCTAAGAATATTGAGAACCATTGCTCTACTCTCAGTTTTTAATTTCACTTTCCAACATTTGCTTCCTTCCCAGTACAAACACACTCCAGCTATAAAGTAGTTTCTTTGCTTTCTTAGTAGACTGTTTTTTTATTTATTTATTTTTTTATTTATTTATTTTGGGCGGGGGTCGGGTTGGGGAGGGAGGGGAGCAGGCGGGCCACTTCTACTGGTCTTCCATTTCTCTATTTTTCATCCGTCTTTATTCTTTGGCTCCTGCGGGCCTCCCATCGCGGTGGCATCTGTCGTTGCAGAGCGCCAGCTCTGGGCGCATGCGCTCCAGAGCTCCGGCTCGGTGATTGGACACATCAGTCTAGCCGCTCCGCGGCATGTGGGATCTTCCCAGGCCAGGGCTCGAACTGGCGCCCCTTGCACTGCAAGGCGGTGTCCTTATCCACTGGACCACCAGGGGAAGCCCAGTAGACTGTTTTTGAAGTTTTTTTTTTTTTTTTTTTTCTTCTTTGCACAAATTAAATAAATAATTCTCTTCCTATCTTTGCAAAATAAAATCCTGCTCATCATTCAATGCCAGTTTCACACTAGCTCCCATCCTAGACTTGGAAAGCTGAATAGCATAATAGTTGCAAGGATCTGAATTACCACCTACTATCAACCACATGAACTTACACAAGTTTATAGGGAGGGCTTTCCTTGTAGTTTAGCCTGTTAAGAATCTGCCTGCAATGAAAACCGGGGGAAGGGAAAAGGAGAAAGCTATCCACTCTAATATTCTTTCCTGGACAATTTCATAGCTTGTCCATGGGTCCCTAAGAGCTGGACATAACTGAGTGACTTTCAATTTCAAGTTTGTACTTATCTGTTATTCTGCAAATAAAAGTAATACACTACACATTAAAGAGATTTGTAAAATATATTTTTCATATTAACATGTAAGGAATTCGTTAGTCTTACTTTTAAGTGGATAAATTCATTTTAAAATATCTCAACTTTAATTTCTAATATAGTAAATATAATTAAATATAATATAAACAAAAGCTCTTTGGAAGTCTTTATTGATTTAAGAGTTTTAAGGGAATCCTTAAGCTAAGAATATTGAGAACCATTGCTCTACTCTCAGTTTTTAATTTCACTTTCCAACATTTGCTTCCTTCCCAGTACAAACACACTCCAGCTATAAAGTAGTTTCTTTGCTTTCTTAGTAGACTGTTTTTTTATTTATTTATTTTTTTATTTATTTATTTTGGGCGGGGGTCGGGTTGGGGAGGGAGGGGAGCAGGCGGGCCACTTCTACTGGTCTTCCATTTCTCTATTTTTCATCCGTCTTTATTCTTTGGCTCCTGCGGGCCTCCCATCGCGGTGGCATCTGTCGTTGCAGAGCGCCAGCTCTGGGCGCATGCGCTCCAGAGCTCCGGCTCGGTGATTGGACACATCAGTCTAGCCGCTCCGCGGCATGTGGGATCTTCCCAGGCCAGGGCTCGAACTGGCGCCCCTTGCACTGCAAGGCGGTGTCCTTATCCACTGGACCACCAGGGGAAGCCCAGTAGACTGTTTTTGAAGTTTTTTTTTTTTTTTTTTTTCTTCTTTGCACAAATTAAATAAATAATTCTCTTCCTATCTTTGCAAAATAAAATCCTGCTCATCATTCAATGCCAGTTTCACACTAGCTCCCATCCTAGACTTGGAAAGCTGAATAGCATAATAGTTGCAAGGATCTGAATTACCACCTACTATCAACCACATGAACTTGCACAAGGTATATAATTTCTTTGGCTTTAGCTCTATATTGTGATAGGAAAGTATAGATCAATGTGTAACTAAAAAATTAATTGATAAATATGAAGGGAATTAGGCTGTAATAACAATTAAAGTAAACAAGTCTTTATTAATTGAAAGACATAATTGTTTTTCAGAACTTACAATTTACCAGAAAGAAGGAGTTTTAAGTGTCAAAACTTATATGGTCTTTATGAAATCCACCTGTAATTATACCCATTTCACATACAAAGACACTGAGGTTTAGAGAGTTGACGTATCTGGCCTGGATTTCATGGCTAGTGCTCTGACCTCAGACTCAAGTTCTTGACTGCTGGGACCCCCTAATGTGGATTGCACTTTATGTATACTTCTATCAGCATTTTTTTTTCACTTTTGTTTGCTCTGTTTCTCCACTTGAATTAATAAATGTTGAACTACTGAGCAAGACAAACTTGAACTCTAAGAGGAATATGTCTTCAGATTTTTAACCTCTTTGCCTATCACATGTCCCTCTTTCCTTCACCAATTACCACAGTGGGTTCCACTTTGTTTTTTTGTCTCCAGGGATAGAAACTTTGACTCTTTTATCCCATTATAATTCCTTAATGTCTAAAATACTTGCCAATATAAATCAGGCATTTGGTAAAAAAATGTAGAATAATTAACTTTCTAATGCTTAAAAAGCAAAACATTGATTCCTGTTGGATGCCATTTTATTAAATTGATCACAAATATGAGCAATCCAAGTTTTTACCATGCCCCACATTGTATCTCATTATCCAAACATATATTTCTCCAAATTTAGAATGCACTCTTTTCTTAATTCTAACTCATGTGTGTATTTTGAGACTCAAATTAAGATGAAACTTTACTTGAATCTATTTCTTAAGAATTACAGTTTACAATGATTTGTTCCTTTGATAACTATCCGTGCTGTATTACTTATTGAACATAAAATTTTCTGAGCATTTATCAACCTCTGGAACACCAAGGAAGTCTCAAGTTCTAAATTTATTCAAGGATAAAGTTGTTATAAGTAATATATTCTTTATTTCAATATGTAAATTATAAATGGACTTAAGGATACTTTCTTCAAGAATAATTTTTCCACATTCAGAATATAGGCCTTTGTGTGCTTGCTCAGCCATGTACAACTTTTTGCGACCCTATGAATTATAGTTGACCAGGCTCCTCTATGTATACAATTGTCCTTGATTCTGTACCATTGAGCCATCTGCAAAACCCCTGTAAGTCTTTATATTTAAGGAAACATAACTTACAATTTACCAGAAAGAAGGAGTTTTAAGTGTCAAAACTTATATGGTCTTTATGAAATCCACCTGTAATTATACCCATTTCACATACAAAGACACTGAGGTTTAGAGAGTTGACGTATCTGGCCTGGATTTCATGGCTAGTGCTCTGACCTCAGACTCAAGTTCTTGACTGCTGGGACCCCCTAATGTGGATTGCACTTTATGTATACTTCTATCAGCATTTTTTTTTCACTTTTGTTTGCTCTGTTTCTCCACTTGAATTAATAAATGTTGAACTACTGAGCAAGACAAACTTGAACTCTAAGAGGAATATGTCTTCAGATTTTAACCTCTTTGCCTATCACATGTCCCTCTTTCCTTCACCAATTACCACAGTGGGTTCCACTTTGTTTTTTTGTCTCCAGGGATAGAAACTTTGACTCTTTTATCCCATTATAATTCCTTAATGTCTAAAATACTTGCCAATATAAATCAGGCATTTGGTAAAAAAATGTAGAATAATTAACTTTCTAATGCTTAAAAAGCAAAACATTGATTCCTGTTGGATGCCATTTTATTAAATTGATCACAAATATGAGCAATCCAAGTTTTTACCATGCCCCACATTGTATCTCATTATCCAAACATATATTTCTCCAAATTTAGAATGCACTCTTTTCTTAATTCTAACTCATGTGTGTATTTTGAGACTCAAATTAAGATGAAACTTTACTTGAATCTATTTCTTAAGAATTACAGTTTACAATGATTTGTTCCTTTGATAACTATCCGTGCTGTATTACTTATTGAACATAAAATTTTCTGAGCATTTATCAACCTCTGGAACACCAAGGAAGTCTCAAGTTCTAAATTTATTCAAGGATAAAGTTGTTATAAGTAATATATTCTTTATTTCAATATGTAAATTATAAATGGACTTAAGGATACTTTCTTCAAGAATAATTTTTCCACATTCAGAATATAGGCCTTTGTGTGCTTGCTCAGCCATGTACAACTTTTTGCGACCCTATGAATTATAGTTGACCAGGCTCCTCTATGTATACAATTGTCCTTGATTCTGTACCATTGAGCCATCTGCAAAACCCCTGTAAGTCTTTATATTTAAGGAAAAAGAAAACATAATTTTAATCAATAATGAGTTTTCTTTATTAATTTTTAATTTCATCAAGGAAGGAGGGTCATACACTTATAAAATGCATTACAATGACTTGCCAAATTATAGCCTATTGAAGATGTTGATCATAAGTTGGTAACATCTTGTAGCAAAACCAATATTATATCAATCAATATAGTCATGATTTGAAAATCATAACTAGAATTTTTTTTAAAATATCATTTTTCTAATCTAGTGCTATTCTTTTTTTTTCATTTTTTTAACACTAGAAACACTTTTTATTAGAGTATAGTCAATTAAAAATTTTGTGATAGTTTCAAGTGAACAGTGAAATAGCTCAGTCATACATATACGCTTATCTATTCTTCCTCAACCCCGACTCTCATCCAGACTAATACATTATACTGAGCAGAGCTCCATGTGTAATACAATAGATTTTTGAAGGTTGCCCAATTCAAACATTACAGTCTGTATATGACTTTCCTAAAGTCCTCAACCATTCCCTCTACTGCCCTACAACCACGAGCTCATTTTCTAAATCTGTATCTTACTGTTCTGTAAATAAGTTCTATTTGTTTCATTTCCTTTTAGAATACACATAAAAGGAATATCATATGATATTTCCTTCTCTGACTTCACTCAGTATGACACTCTCTAGGTTTACCCTTGCTATCACAAATGATCTTATTTCATTATTTTTGATGGCTGTGCAATATTCCTGTATGTGTGTACACACACACACACACCCATACCTCTATCGATGGACATTTAGGTTGTTTCTGTGTTTTGGCCACTGTCAACAGTGCTGCAATGAACGTTGGGGTGCATACATATCTGTGGGTCATGGATCTCTCTGGATATATGCCCAGGAGTGAGATTGTAGTGTTATATGGTGATTCTCTGTTTAGTTTTTAAGGAGACTCTATACAGTCATCCATGGCTTCTGTACCGAGTAACTTTCCAACCAACAGTGCATAATGGTTCCCTTCTCTCCACACCCTCTTTTGCATTTGTTGTTTGTAAAATTTTTCATGATAGACATCCTGGCTGGTGTGAGGTGGTATCTCATTGCTTTTAAATTTGCATTTTTCTTATAACTAAGGATTTTCAACATCTTTTCATGTATATGTTGACCATCTGTATGTGCTCTTTAGAGAAGTGTCTATTTAGATCTTAAGTCTACTTTCTGAGTGGATTGTTTGTTTTGATGCTATTGAGTGTCATAAGCTGTTCGTAAAGTTTGGAGACCAACCCATTATCAGTCACATCATTTGCAAATATTTTCTCCCAGTCTGTTGTCTTTATGTTTTCTTTAATATTTCCTTTGCTATACAAAAATTTTTGGCTTTAAGTAGTTACGATTTATTTATTTTTTCTCTCATTTCCATTATTCAGGGAAATGGATTTAAAAAAGATGCTGCCATGACTTACATCAGAGAGTGCTCTGCCTATGTTTTCCTCTAAGTTTTATTGTCCTTAAGAGCTAAAATTTAGGTCTTTAATCCATTTTGAGCCCATTTTTATCTATTGAGTTAAGGAATGATCTAATTTCAGTCTTTTACATGTGACTGTCCAGTTCTCCCAGCACTATTTCTTGAAGAGATTGTCCTTCTGACATTGTGTACTCCTGCCTCCTTTGTAGTAGATTAAGTAGCTATAGGGGCATGGGCTTATTTTTATGGGTTTTGTATCCTGTTCACTGATTTAAATTTCTATTTTTGTGCCAGTAGCACACTGTCTTGGTGACTGTAGCTTTGAAATATAGTTTGAAGTCAGGCAGTCTGATTCCTTCAGTTCCATTTTACCTTTTTCAGGACTTCTTTGGCTGTTAAGGATCTTTTGTGTCTCCATACAAATTTTGAGATTTTTGTTCTAGATTTGTGAAAAATGCCATTGATAATTCGATAGGGATTGCATTGAATCTATAGATTGCCTTGGGTAGTATAGTCATTTTTGAAAATACCGATTTTTCCTGTCCAGGGACATGATATCTTCCCATCCATTTATATCTTCTTTGATTTCTTTCATCAGCAACTTATAGCTTTTTTTGGGTAGTATAGTCATTGGGAAAATTTTTCATGATGCATCCTGGCTGGTGTGAGGTGGTATCTCATTGCTTTTAAATTTGCATTTTTCTTATAACTAAGGATTTTCAACATCTTTTCATGTATATGTTGACCATCTGTATGTGCTCTTTAGAGAAGTGTCTATTTAGATCTTAAGTCTACTTTCTGAGTGGATTGTTTGTTTTGATGCTATTGAGTGTCATAAGCTGTTCGTAAAGTTTGGAGACCAACCCATTATCAGTCACATCATTTGCAAATATTTTCTCCCAGTCTGTTGTCTTTATGTTTTCTTTAATATTTCCTTTGCTATACAAAAATTTTTGGCTTTAAGTAGTTACGATTTATTTATTTTTGCTCTCATTTCCATTATTCAGGGAAATGGATTTAAAAAAGATGCTGCCATGACTTACATCAGAGAGTGCTCTGCCTATGTTTTCCTCTAAGTTTTATTGTCCTTAAGAGCTAAAATTTAGGTCTTTAATCCATTTTGAGCCCATTTTTATCTATTGAGTTAAGGAATGATCTAATTTCAGTCTTTTACATGTGACTGTCCAGTTCTCCCAGCACTATTTCTTGAAGAGATTGTCCTTCTGACATTGTGTACTCCTGCCTCCTTTGTAGTAGATTAAGTAGCTATAGGGGCATGGGCTTATTTTTATGGGTTTTGTATCCTGTTCACTGATTTAAATTTCTATTTTTGTGCCAGTAGCACACTGTCTTGGTGACTGTAGCTTTGAAATATAGTTTGAAGTCAGGCAGTCTGATTCCTTCAGTTCCATTTTACCTTTTTCAGGACTTCTTTGGCTGTTAAGGATCTTTTGTGTCTCCATACAAATTTTGAGATTTTTGTTCTAGATTTGTGAAAAATGCCATTGATAATTCGATAGGGATTGCATTGAATCTATAGATTGCCTTGGGTAGTATAGTCATTTTTGAAAATACCGATTTTTCCTGTCCAGGGACATGATATCTTCCCATCCATTTATATCTTCTTTGATTTCTTTCATCAGCAACTTATAGCTTTTGGAATACAAGTTTTTGTCTCTGTAGTTAGGCTTATTCCTAGATATTCTATTCTTTTTGATGCAGTGATAAATGGAATTGCTTCTTGAATTTCTCTTTCTGATCTTTCATTACTACTGTATAGAAATGCAACAGACTTCTTTGCATTAATTTTTGTAATGCAAAACCTGTAACATTACTAAATTCATTGATGAGTTCTAGCAGTTTTCTGGTAGCATCTTTAGGATCTTCTATATATAATACCATGTGATCTGAATATGGTGACAGTTTAACTTATTTTCCAATCGGATTTCCTTTATTTCATTTTCTTCTCTGACCGCTGTAGCTAAAACTTCCAGAGCTATGTTGAATAAAGTGATGAGAGTGGGCATCTTTGTCTTGTTTCTGATCTTAGATGAAATGCTTTAAGCTTTTGGCCTTTGGGTGTGTTTCTAGCTGTACATTTCTCTAACATGGCGTTTATTATGTTGAGGTACATACACTCTATGTGCATTTTCTAGAGAGATTTTTTTTCATAAATGTGTGTTGAATTTTATCAAAAGTCTTTCTACATCTACTGAGATGAACGTATGGCTTTTTATTCTTCAATTTATTGATATGGTGTATCACATTGATTGATTTGCAGATATTGAAAAATTCTTGCATCACTGGGAGGAATCGCACTTGACAGTGGTCTATGATTTTTTAAAATTTATTTGGATGCAGATTGCTAGCATGTTGTTGAGAATTTCCCCATCTGTATTCATCAGTGATATTGGCCTGTAATTTTCTTTCTTTTTTTTTTTTTTTTTTTTGCTATCTTTGTCTGGTTTGAGTATCAAGGCTTCATAAAAACAGTTGGGAAGTTTTCCTTATTCTGCAGCATTTTGGAACAGTTTCAGAAGGATAGGTGTTAACTCTTCTTTAAATGTTTCATAGAATTCACCTGTGAAGCCATAAAGTCCTGGACTTTTGTGTGTTAGGAGGACTTTAAACATGGTTTCAATTTCAATGCTGGTAAGTGATCTGTTGATATTTTCTATTTCTTCCTGGTTCAATTGAGGGAGACTGCACTTTACTTATTTTTTTAAAATTTTTACAGAGTTTTGTTGTTCACAGACATGTATGTTCTCAGATCAGTCATATGCGTATCCCTGCCCCTCTCCCAGCTTCCAGTATCCCCCATTCCACCCCTTGAGGCCATCGGACCAGACCCCGTAGGATCTTGTATTCCCACAGTATAATGACCATAGCTGTTTGTTACACATATGATAGTATAGGTTTTGATGTTACTCTCTCTATGCGTCCCACCCACTGTTCATTCCCCACACTGTCCATATGTCTGTTCTCTATGTCTTTTTATCCATAACTTCACTGAGTGTGTTGTCATTGCCATTCTACTAACTTCCATATATATATATGTGTTAGTATACTGTACTTGTCGTTCTCTTTTTGACTCACTTCACTTTTTATACTAGATTGTAAATCCATCCACATCATTAGTGCTGATGCTTCTGCTTTTTTTTTTTTTTTTAACAGCTGAGAAGGACACCATTGTAAATATGCACCAGAGTTTTTTTATCCATTCATTTGTCGATGGACATCTAGGTTGCTTCCATGTTCTAGCTATTGTATAGAGAGCTGGGATGAACATTGAGGTACAGGTGCTTCTTTCCATTTCGATTTCATCAGGGTAGAAGCCTAAGAGTGGGATTGCTGGGTCATATGGCGCTTCTATTTTCACTTTTTTAAGGAATCTCCATACTGTCTTCCAAAGCGACTGTATCAATTTACATTCCCACCAACAATGCAAGAGTGTTCCCTTTTCTCCACACTCTGTCCAGCATTTATTGTCTGTCGATTTGTTGATGATGACCATTCTGACTTGTAGTTTTAATTTACATTTCTCTAATAATAAGTCAGGTTGAGCATCATTTCAAGTGCTTTTTGACCTTCTGTATGTCCCCTTTGGTGAGATGTCTCTTTTTTCCCATTTTTGATTGTATTGCTCATTTTTCTGATGCTGAGTTGTCTGAGTTGCTTGTAGATTTTGGAGATGAATTCTTTGTCTGTTATTTCACTTGCTATTATTTTCTCCCATTCTGTGGGGTGTCTGTTCACCTTGTTCATAGTTTATTTTGCTGTACAAAAGCTTTTAAGTTTCATTAGGTCCAAAATGCTAATTTTTGTTTTTAGTTCTGCTATTCCAGTAGGTGGGTCAGAGAAGATCTTGTTTTGACTTATGTCCTTGAGTGTTTTGCCTATATTCTCCTCTAAGAGTTTGATGCTTTCTGGTTTTACATTTAGGTCTTTAATCAGTTTTGAGTTTATCTTTATGTATGGTGTCAGGAAATGTTCCAACTTCATGTTTTTTAAGTAGCTGTCCAATTTTCCCAGCACCATTTGTTGAAGAGGCTGTCTCTGTCCCATTTTATATTTTCACCTCCTTTGTCAAAAATAAGGTACACATTGGTGGGTGGGACCTTCTCTGGGTTCTCTATCTTGTTCCACTGGTCTATATTTCTGTTTTTGTGCCAGTACCACACTGTCTGGATGACTGTTGCTTTGTAGTAGAGTCTAAAGTTAGGCAAGCTGATCCCTCCAGCTCCATTTTTCTTTCTCAGGATTGCTTTGGCTATTCAGGGTCTTTTGTGTTTCCATATGAAGTGTGTTATTCTTTGGTCTAGTTCTGTGAAGAATGGCATTGTTAGTTTGATAGGGATCACAGTGAATCCATAGATGATATTTGTTGCTATGATCATTTTCACAATATTGACTCTTCTGACCCAGGAACATGGAATAACTCTCCATCTCTTTAAGTCATCTTTAATTTCTCTCATTAGTGTCTTGTAATTTTTCTATGTGGTTCTTTTGTTTCTTTGGGTAGGTTTATTCCTAGATATTTGTATTCTCTTGGTTGCAGTGGTGAAGGGCATTGCATCTTTGATTTAGTTTTCTGATTTTTCATTGTTTGTATATAGGAATGTCAGTGATTTAAGTGTATTGATTTTGTATCCTGCAACTTTGCTGAATTCGTTGCTTAGCTCTAGTAGTTTTCTAATAGTGTCTTTGGGGTGCTCTATGTATAATATCATGTTGTCTGCAAATAGCGTTTTATTTCTTCTTTTCCAATCTGGATTCTTTTTATTACTTTCTCTTCTCTATTACTTTTGCTAGAACTTCCAGGAGTATGTTAAATACTAATGGTGAAAGAGGACACCCTTGGCTTGTTCCTTATGTTAGAGGGAATGCTTTCAGTTTTTCACCATTGAGGATAATGTTCACTATGGACTTCTCAAATATGGTTTTCACTATGTAGAGATAGGATTCTTCTATGCCCATTTTTCGAAGAGTTTTTATCATAAATGGATGCTGTACTTTATCAAAGGCTTTTCCTGCAACTATTGAGATTATCATGTGACTTTTGTCTCTCAATTTGTTGATATGGTGTATCACATTGATTGATTTCCAGATATTGGAGAATCCTTGCGTGCCTAGAATGAGAACGACTTGGTCATGATGTATGAGGTTTTGTAAGTGTTGTTGAATTCTGTTTCCTAGGATTTTGTTGAGGGTTTTGGCATCGAAATTCATCAGTGAAATTGGTCTATAACTTTCTTTTTTGTGTGCTGTTTTTTCCTGGTTTTGTTACCAGTGTGATGTTGGCCTCGTAGAATGTGTTTGGAAGTGTTCCTTCCTGTGCAATTTTTTGAAAGAGTTTTAGAAGGACAGGCATTAGTTCTGCCTTAAATGTTTCGTAGAATTCACGTATGAAGCCATCTGGCCCTGGGCTTTTATTTTTGGGTAGATTTTTAATCACATATTCCATTTCTGAGATTGTGATTAGGTTGTTCATAGTTTCTATATCTTCCTGGTTCAGTCGTGGTAGATTAATCTTTTCTAAGAAACTGTCCATTTCTTCCAGGTTGTCCAGTTTGTTGCCTTAAAGTTGTTCATAAAAGTCTCTTATAATCCTTTGCACTTCTGCATTATCTGTTGCTATTTTTCATTTTTGATTTTGTTGATCTGTTTCTTCTCTGTTTTTTTTTTTTTTTTTTCTTGATGAGTCTGGCCAGTGGCTTGTCCATTTTGTTTATCTTTTCAAAGAAACAGTTTCTCATTTTATTTATCTTTACTATTGTTTCTTTCATTTCATTTTCATTTATTTCTGCTTTGAACTTTATGATGTCTCTTCTTCTGCTAACTTTGAGGTGTTTTTGTTCTTCTTTCTCCCTTGATCATGATGAAGTGACCTGCCTTGTCTCTTTATAATCTTCCTTGTCTTAATGTCTATTTTGTCTGTTATGCGGATTGCTACTCCAGATTTCTTTTGGTTTCCATTTGCATGAAATATCTTTTTCCATCCTCTCACTTTCAGTCTATGAGTGTCATTAGATCTGAAGTGGGCTTTTTGTAAACAGCATATATATGGGTCTTGTTTGTGAATCCATTCAGCCAGTCTGTGTCTTTTGGTTGGAGCATTTAGTCCATTTACATTGAAAGTAATTATTGATAAGAATGTTTCTATTGTCCTCTTCTTGGATGTTTGGGGTTTGATTGTTGGACTTTCCCGACTCTTTTATTTATTCGCTATATGAAGCCCTTTAACACTTGTTGTAAGGCTTGTTTCATGGTAGAAAATTCTTTAAGGTTTTGCTTGTCTATGAAGCTTTAGATTTCTCCATCAATTCTGAATGAGATCCTTGCTGGGTAAAGCATTTTTGGTTGGAGGTTATACTCTTTTAGCCATTTGAATGTGTTCTGCCATTCTCTTCTGGCCGGCAGTGTTTCTGTTGATAGATCAGCGGTTAAGTATATGGAATTTCCTTTGCAATTTACTTGTTGTTTCTTCCTTGCTGCTTTAAGAATTCTGTCTTTATATTTAGTATGTGTTAGTTTGATTAACATGTGCCTAGATGTTTCTTCTGGGGTTTATCCTGTATGGAGCTCTGTGTTTCTTGGACTTCGTTGCCCGTTTTCTTTCCCATGCAGGGGAAGTTTTCAACTATAATCTCTTCAATAATTTTTTTTATAACCTTTCTTTCCCTCTTCTTCTTCTGGGACCCCTATAAGTCTAATGTTGGTGCATTTTATATTGTCCCATAGGTCTCTGAGGCTATCCTCAGTTCTTTTGATTCTTTGCACTTTGTTCTGTTCTTCAACAGTCATGTCTACCATTCTGTCTTACAGATCACTTATCCGTTCTTCTGCCTCTGATATTCTAATGTTGAGTCCTTTAATAGTGTTTTTAAGTTCAACAACTGAGCTGCTTTTCTCTATTTGTTTATTTTTCATTTCTTGCATGTCTCTTCTCAGTTTTTTAATTTCCGCTAATATTCTGTTTTTGGTGTTTGGAATACTTGCTAGTATCACTCTTCTGAGTTCTCTTTCTGATAATTTGTCTATCTCATTTTCTGTCATTTGTAACTTTTTTTCTGATTTGTTCCTTAAATTTGCAGTTTCTCTGTCTTTTCATTATTATGTTAATTTTTGTTTCTTTGTGTGTGTCTGTGTGATGGAAGTCTTTTTCCCTCAGGCTGCATGGTTGAATTCTCCATTTCTTTTGCTTTCTGTCCTTGTAGAAGTGTTCGGTAGTTGTGTCTTAGGTGGTGTTAGGTCTTGTTTGCAGGTGGATAATCTCTAGTGTTTGATGTTCTTTGATACTGTATGGTCTTGGAGTCAGGGCTTCCACTCCGAGAGTCCTTGGTTTGATCTCTGGCCTGTGAGTGTAGGCTCTATGTCTGATTTGCTATGGTGTTTAGTGGTATTAGTTCAAATATAAGCATATGAAGGACAAAAGGTGCATCCCTGGTAGATGACAGTCATAAAATCATGCAAATATTTTCTAACATAATGGAAAAATATATACATACATACATACACATCAATAACCACAACAGAACAGTCTTAAAAGATAAAATATAGGAATTTTTTCTGGCAAATGACACAATCAAAGTTGGTACCTGACCATTAAGCTCTAAGTTATTTAAAATGCTGCCTGGAAAAACAGATCCAGAGCAAGGTCAGAGCTGGCAGTATTACCATGGAAGCAGTTTTTAACTAAGACATGTGCTGGAGGTGACAAGGGGCGAGTGTATGGGTAATGAGAAGGAATAGATTCATGTTGGAAGGATTTTGTAGGGTTACACAACAAAGATTAGTATGTAGTACAGTTTAGTACAGCTGGAAGACAATGGTAGACAGTAAGATAGGAAATATTTATACAGAGGATAATAATAGTTATAAAAAATTTTACAGTTAGAGCATAGAGAGATTAAGCAATGGCCCCCAAACTTTTTTTTTAATTAAAAAAAAATTAAAAATTAAAGAAAAAAACAGAGAAAATACTGTCCCTGCTTTTTATGTTCTCATCTTCGTGTGAATTTTCCACCAGTTTGCTCTTGATATTGTCCCAGATTTCCCTAGTCTGTACTGGTGGGGGATTGGGTGTGGGAGCTGGACAGCTACTTATGTCTTAAGTTTCAGTGAGGGTTAGATTTTATTCTGGTCAGGACCCTTGTGGAGCCAGTTTTTCTGGTTTCTGTTTTGCTTTAAGCAAAACAAAGACTCTGAACAGCTCAGATGATGGCCAGGTGTGTGTGTCTGTGTGATGGAAGTCTTTTTCCCTCAGGCTGCATGGTTGAATTCTCCATTTCTTTTGCTTTCTGTCCTTGTAGAAGTGTTCGGTAGTTGTGTCTTAGGTGGTGTTAGGTCTTGTTTGCAGGTGGATAATCTCTAGTGTTTGATGTTCTTTGATACTGTATGGTCTTGGAGTCAGGGCTTCCACTCCGAGAGTCCTTGGTTTGATCTCTGGCCTGTGAGTGTAGGCTCTATGTCTGATTTGCTATGGTGTTTAGTGGTATTAGTTCAAATATAAGCATATGAAGGACAAAAGGTGCATCCCTGGTAGATGACAGTCATAAAATCATGCAAATATTTTCTAACATAATGGAAAAATATATACATACATACATACACATCAATAACCACAACAGAACAGTCTTAAAAGATAAAATATAGGAATTTTTTCTGGCAAATGACACAATCAAAGTTGGTACCTGACCATTAAGCTCTAAGTTATTTAAAATGCTGCCTGGAAAAACAGATCCAGAGCAAGGTCAGAGCTGGCAGTATTACCATGGAAGCAGTTTTTAACTAAGACATGTGCTGGAGGTGACAAGGGGCGAGTGTATGGGTAATGAGAAGGAATAGATTCATGTTGGAAGGATTTTGTAGGGTTACACAACAAAGATTAGTATGTAGTACAGTTTAGTACAGCTGGAAGACAATGGTAGACAGTAAGATAGGAAATATTTATACAGAGGATAATAATAGTTATAAAAAATTTTACAGTTAGAGCATAGAGAGATTAAGCAATGGCCCCCAAACTTTTTTTTTAATTAAAAAAAAATTAAAAATTAAAGAAAAAAACAGAGAAAATACTGTCCCTGCTTTTTATGTTCTCATCTTCGTGTGAATTTTCCACCAGTTTGCTCTTGATATTGTCCCAGATTTCCCTAGTCTGTACTGGTGGGGGATTGGGTGTGGGAGCTGGACAGCTACTTATGTCTTAAGTTTCAGTGAGGGTTAGATTTTATTCTGGTCAGGACCCTTGTGGAGCCAGTTTTTCTGGTTTCTGTTTTGCTTTAAGCAAAACAAAGACTCTACAGACAGCTCAGATGATGGCCAGGTCAGGCCTGGCGGGCAGTTCCCAGTCCATTGGTCAGGGTTGCACTTCTGGTCCAGCTGCTGGAGGGGCTTTCCTGGGGCTATTATTTCCTCCCTGGTAGCCTTCAATACTTACTCTTATCCTGGTTTTCAAGCCCCAAACATAGGGGTGCGCTTCCCAGTCCAGCTGGAACCAGGCTTCTGGACTGCAACCCCTGGGGGATTTCCCTGTTCCATTTCATACGCCCTCACCAGCGTTGTCGCAACTCACCTGGTGGCTGGCATCCCTGTACTGTCCCAGAGGGATTCTCAGGCTGAGCACTGCTTTCCAGTCCAGTGTGGGAGCTGGGGTATGGAGTCTTCAGTACAGAATCTCCAGGAAAGTTCTGGCTGCTCACTCTCCAACCCTGGTAGACCTGAGGGCTTCTTCTGTCATCTAGTGGCTGGTTTGTTGGTGTTGTTTCATTTCTTGACTAGTTCTGGTGATTCTATTGGTGAGCTAGTGAAATTTTCCTCTCATTCCTCCGCAGTCTTGGTCCCCTTCTCCTTAAGACTGTACCTTTCTGAGAAATTGTCCCTTTATTCCAGGTTGCCCTTACCATTGTTAATAGTTCATAGTAGTCTCTTATGATTCTTGGTATTTCTTTTGTGTTAATTGTAACTTCTCCCTTTTCATTTCTAATTTTACTGATTTCAGTCCTCTCCCTTTCTTTATTGATGAGTCAGGCAAAAGGTTTATCAATCTTGTTTTTCTTTTCAAAGAACTAGCTTTTAATTTCACTGATGTTTTCAATAGTTTTGTCTCAATTTTATTGATTTCTGGTCTGATCTTTATGATTTCATGATTTCCTTTCTTCTGCTTACATTAGGTTTTGTCTTTTCTTCCTTTTCTAGTTGTTTTAGATGTGAGCTTAGGTTGTTTATTTGAGATTTTTCTTGTTTCTTTAGGTGAGTTTGTATTGCTATTAACTTCCCTCTGAGAACTGCTTTTGCTGCATCCTATAAGTTTTGGATCTTTATGCTTTCATTTTCATTTGCTTTTAGGTACCTTTCAATTTCTTTTATGATTTCTTCAGTGATCTTACAGTCATTTAGGAGCATATTTGATAGCTGCCACATATCTGTATTTCTTAGAGGGTTTTTTTTTTTTTTTTTTGTAATTTATTTCTAATCTCATAGCATTGTGATCAGAAAAAATGCTGGGTTTTATTTCAATTTTTTAAAAATTTACCAAGGTTGATTTATGGCCCAGAACATGTTCAATCCTGGAGACTGTTCAGTGTACTCTTGAAAAAAATGTGTAGTTTGCTACTTTTGGATAGTATGTTCTATAAATATCAGTTAAGGGGCTTCGCTGGTGGTCCAGTGGGTAAGGACACTGCCTTACAGTGCAAGGGGCACTGGTTCAATCCCTGACCTGGGAAGATTCCACGTGCTGTGAAACAGATGGACTGATGTGTCTGACTAATGAGCCGGAGCTCTAGAGCCCAGAGTTGGTGCTCTGCAATGAGTGAGGCTGCTGCAATGGGAGCCCCACAAAAAGCCAAAGAACAACAAAAAATGTAAGTGAATGAAAGACAAATAGAAGTGGCCAAATATATTTATTTATATATATATATATATATAAATTAAGTCAAACTCATCTAAAATCTCATTTAGATCTAGGGTTTTTTATTGTTTTTCTATCTTAATAGAAATATTTTAATTGGTGAAAGTGGGTATTAAAGTCCCCCACAATTGTTGTGTTACTGTCAATTTATCCTTTTATATTTGTTAGTATTTACCCTGCATATTGAAGGGTTACTATGTTGGGTGCACATATAGTTAAAATTTTTATATCATCTTCTTTTATTGAACCCCTGATCATTATCTAGTGTCCTCCTTTGTCTCTTGTAACAGTTTTTGTTTTAAAGTCTGTTTTATCTGATATAAGTATTACTACTCCAGCTTTCTTATGATGTCCATTTGCGTGAAATACCTTCTTCCATCCCCTTACTTTCAGTCTGTAAGGTTCACTTGATAAGTGGGTCTCTCATAGATAACATATATATGAATCTTGCTTTTGCATCCACTCATCCAGCCTTTGTCTTTTGGTTGGTGCATTTAATCCATTTGCTTTTAGGTACCTTTCAATTTCTTTTATGATTTCTTCAGTGATCTTACAGTCATTTAGGAGCATATTTGATAGCTGCCACATATCTGTATTTCTTAGAGGGTTTTTTTTTTTTTTTTTTGTAATTTATTTCTAATCTCATAGCATTGTGATCAGAAAAAATGCTGGGTTTTATTTCAATTTTTTAAAAATTTACCAAGGTTGATTTATGGCCCAGAACATGTTCAATCCTGGAGACTGTTCAGTGTACTCTTGAAAAAAATGTGTAGTTTGCTACTTTTGGATAGTATGTTCTATAAATATCAGTTAAGGGGCTTCGCTGGTGGTCCAGTGGGTAAGGACACTGCCTTACAGTGCAAGGGGGCACTGGTTCAATCCCTGACCTGGGAAGATTCCACGTGCTGTGAAACAGATGGACTGATGTGTCTGACTAATGAGCCGGAGCTCTAGAGCCCAGAGTTGGTGCTCTGCAATGAGTGAGGCTGCTGCAATGGGAGCCCCACAAAAAGCCAAAGAACAACAAAAAATGTAAGTGAATGAAAGACAAATAGAAGTGGCCAAATATATTTATTTATATATATATATATATATAAATTAAGTCAAACTCATCTAAAATCTCATTTAGATCTAGGGTTTTTTATTGTTTTTCTATCTTAATAGAAATATTTTAATTGGTGAAAGTGGGTATTAAAGTCCCCCACAATTGTTGTGTTACTGTCAATTTATCCTTTTATATTTGTTAGTATTTACCCTGCATATTGAAGGGTTACTATGTTGGGTGCACATATAGTTAAAATTTTTATATCATCTTCTTTTATTGAACCCCTGATCATTATCTAGTGTCCTCCTTTGTCTCTTGTAACAGTTTTTGTTTTAAAGTCTGTTTTATCTGATATAAGTATTACTACTCCAGCTTTCTTATGATGTCCATTTGCGTGAAATACCTTCTTCCATCCCCTTACTTTCAGTCTGTAAGGTTCACTTGATAAGTGGGTCTCTCATAGATAACATATATATGAATCTTGCTTTTGCATCCACTCATCCAGCCTTTGTCTTTTGGTTGGTGCATTTAATCCATTTACATTTAAGGTAATTATTGACATGTACGATTCTATCAAAAAAATTGTTGATTGCTTTGGGTTTATTTTTAGCAGATCTTTTCCTTCTCTTGTGTTTTCTGCCTAGGGAAGATCCTTTAGCATTTGTTGCAAGATTGGTTTAGTGGTGCTGATTTCTGTTACCTTTTACTTGTTTGTAAAGCTTTTGATTTCTCCATCAAACTTGAATGAGTCTTTTGGGTAGAGTATTTTTGGTTGTATATTCTTACTTTTCATCACTTGGAATATTTTCTGCCATTCTTTTCTGACTCGTAGAAATTCTGGTGAGAAATTGGCTGTTAACCTTATGAGTTTTCCCTTGTATGTTGTTTGTCTTTTTTCCATTGTTGCTTTTAATAGTTTATCTTTGTGCTTAATTTTTCTTAGTTTGATTACCATGTGTCTTGGTGTGTTCCTCAGTGGATTTATCCTGCATGAGACTCCCTGTGCTTCCTGGACATGGTTTGTGGGGCTCTGAATTGAAAGAGGACTGTTTTAAGCATAAAGAAGCTTAAGCACATGTTTACAGTTTGGAGCTAAGATGGCGCCTACAGGGAGGGGTGTGGGAGTGAAAAGAAGCTTAAGCACATTGTTTCAGTTTGCAGCTAAGATGGCGCCTGCAGGAAGGGACATGGAAATGAAGGGAAGCTTAAGTGCATTGTTTAAAGAAGTTTAAGCACATGTTTGCAGCTAAGATGGCGCCTGCAGGAAGAGGCAGGGTGTGATCTAAATTGTTAATTGATGGTCAAAATTTCTGATTGGTTCCCCTGGCTGCCGCGCTCGTGAATGATTGCTTGGTCTTTAGCTTGATTGGTGTAATCTATAGGAAGTCCCGTGCAAAACCCCCTTCACTTGCCTATAAAAGCTGTGGATCTTCATTAATAAAGCGGAACTACTTCGATGGAACCCCTGTCGCGTCTGATTGTCCCTTGCCTTCAGCCGAGGGGCTGGCGGGGCGGACAGATCAAGATTCACTTTTCTCCGAGATCTCCCGGTTCCGCGGGAGTAATCCCTGCTGCCTTCCCTTTCTGCGGAAGGTCCCCGCAATGGTTGACTATTATTTCATTTCCCATGTTAGGTAAGTTTCAGCGATTATCTTTTCAAATATTTCCTTGAGTCCTTTCTCCCTTTCTTCTCCTTCTGGGATCCCTACAATGAGAATATTGTGTGTATATTGTTGTTCTAGAGGTCTGTTAGGTTGTCCTCACTTCTTTTCATTCTTTTTTCTATATTCTGTTTTGCAGCACTGATTTCCCCCTTTCTGTCTTCCAGGTCATTTATCCATTCTTCTGCCTCATTTATTCTGCTATAGATTCCTTCTAGAGTATTGTTCATCTTTGTTTGTTTGTTCTTTAGTTATTCTAGGTCTTCGAAAACATTTCTTGCATTTTCTCCATTCTGTTTCTAACATCCTACATCATCTTCATTATCAGTATTCTAAATTATTTTTCTGAGAAGTTGCCTATCTACACTTCATGTAGTTGTTTTTCTGGGATTTTGTCTTGGTCTTTCATCAGGACATAATCTTATTTCTTTTCATTTTGGGAAGCTTTCTATGATTGTGGCTGATAGTTTTGAAGGCTGACAAGACTGTAGCTATTTCTGCTGTCTGCCTTCTGGTGATGATAAGAGGCTTGTGCACATTTCCTGATGGGAGGGCCTGCCTGTGGGGGAAACTGAATCTTGCTCTTGTGAGTAGTGCTATGCTCAGTAAAACTCTAATCCAATTATCTGGTGACAGGTGGGGCTGTGCTCCCTCTGTATTAGTTGTTTGACCTGAGGCAATTGAGTCCTGGGGTCTACAGACTTCTATAGTTGGGTGACCTCCAAGAGAGCCCACACCATGAAACAATTTCCATTACTGTCTCTGTCATTGCCGCTGTCCCTGTGGCAGGTCACTGACAACTCACACCTTCATTGGAGACACTCAAACACTCACAGGTAGGTCTGGCTCAGTCTCTTGTGGGGTCACTGTTCCTTTCCTCTGGGTCTTGGTGTACAAAAGATTTTGTTTGTGCGCTTCAAGGACTGTGTTTCTCCCAGTCTTATGGAAGCATTGGATTCAAATCCTGCCGACCTTCAAGGTCAGATTCCCCAGAGATTTCCAGTCCTTTGGGCAAATCCCAGGACTAGGGAGCCCAATGTGGGGATGTAGAACCTTTAAAACACTGAGAGAGCTCCTTTAGTGATATTGTTCTACAGTTTGTGAGTCATCCACCTGGCAGACATAGGATTTGATTTTATTGTAATTGCTCTTCTAGGATCATTTTGCTGTGGCTTCTTCTTTGTCTTTGAATGTGGAGTATCTTTTTTTTTTTTTTGGTGGGTTCCTGTGTCTTCCTGTCAATTTTTTTTTTCAACCACTAATTGCAATATTGGTGCTCTGGCAGGTTAAGATGAGTGCACCTCCTGTATGTTCTTTTTTCAAGTAAACCCTCTTCATTGAATAATAAGTGGTTACAGTGAAGCTGCTCTGAATATCATCTGAAATATAAAGCTGTCTCTCTCTAGGAACTATTCACGTAATCTGGGCACTAGACAATCTCTGAGTATAAATGGGTTATAAAGATCATCCATCTTAGCTCCTTGCTTGTGCAGGAATACTACAGCAACATCTCCGTCATGTTACATGTTACAGAGACATAGTCATCCTACATTTGCTAGAACATTTTCTGTGAATGAGAACTCAATATTTCATATAGAAATATATCCCGTCATTGAGAAGATATGTTTTAATATTCTTGCTCATGTTAAACCATACTTCTCACTTTCTTTGTATTCTAGGGGTGCCTATGAAGCTCATGAAAATATGGTAGTATTTAAATGCATGGTTTGGTTCATCTGTGATTACGTCCCTATCTTACCATGTTCACTGAATGTGCACATTGCTAAGTCAACAACATACATAGTCCTCATGTGTAACAACTTGGGAAAATAACATATCATATCCTCAGCTTCATCCATCTGTTAGATTTATTCTTGCTTTGGTTCCCTTGTAGTCACTCATAATATGGTATCTGTCTTCTCATATCATCAGTTAAAATTTAGGGTAATGACTGACACTAAAGCATAATTAATAAAGTCTCAAACACCTTTCTAGAGAATTAGTATTAGATATTGGAAAAAGCTTAACAAAATAAACCATAATAACATAACTCTGGATTTCTATCCAGAGTTGGCTCTGTTTAAGAACTTGAATCAACTAGACAATGGTTGTGCATATGCAGAATCAGCTAAATATCCTTAACTCATACCAAGTAAACTGTATATTTATCTTACTTTACAAAACTTCAAAAATCTGTGTAATTTTCACTAGGGAAACATACAACTTTTAACACTATTATCTAAAAACAAAAGTGAAATATTTTTAGCTTCATTTGTTCATGTAATTAAAAAACTTATTGGTCTTTCCTCTGGTCAATTGTCTTTTTGATGACATGGGTGTGTTAAACATGAAATATACATAAAGTCTTAATAACCCAGTGGGGTGGTCTCTCACTTAGAACCAGACATCATTGGAGTGTGAGTCAGCTGGGCCTTACCATGAACAAAGTTAGTGGAAGTGAAGGAATTTCATCTAAGCTATTTCAAATTCTAAATGACGATGCTGCTGGAGTGCTGTATTCAATATGCCAGCAAATTTGGAAAGAGTAGCAGTGTTCACAAGACTGGAAAAGGTCAGTTTTAATTTCAGTTCCAAAGAAAGGCAATGCCAAAGAATGTTTAATCTACCATACAATTGCACTAATTTCATATGCTAGCAA
This sequence comes from Tragulus kanchil, assembly GCA_022376925.1. Taxonomy (NCBI): domain Eukaryota; kingdom Metazoa; phylum Chordata; class Mammalia; order Artiodactyla; family Tragulidae; genus Tragulus; species Tragulus kanchil. The sequence goes on along the minus strand of JAIOJX010000029.1, from coordinate 82,637,497 downwards.
GGTGACTCTCAAAAACCTTCCATCTAGGCTTTAACAGTATGTGAACTGAGAACTACTAATATACCATCTGGATTTAGAAAAAAGCAAAGTAACCAGAGATAAAGCTGCCAACTTCTGTCAGTTAATAGAAAAGACAAAAATAGTTCCAAAAAAATCTTTTGTTTCATTTATTATATTAAAACTTTGACCCTGTGGATAGCAACAAACTGTGGAAAATTCTTAAAGAGATGAGAATACCAGACCACCTTACCTATCTCCTGAGAAACCTATATGCAGGAGAAGAAGCAACAGTTATAGCTGGACATGGAAAAATGGACAGGTTAAAAACTAAGGAATTTCTTGGTGATCCAGTGTGCAAAGACACCACTGTGTAGTGCAAGGAGTGCCAGTTCAATCCATGGCCTGGGAAGATCCTACGTGCCGCAGAGTGGATGGACTGATGTGTCAAATTACTGAGCTGGAGCTCTGGAGTGTAAGTGCCCAGAGCTGGTGCTTTGCAACGAGAGAGGCCAGTGCGTTGGGAGGCCCACACTGGCAAAAGAACAAAGATAAATAAATTAAAGGTTAATAGAAGTGGCCAAAAAAAAAAAAAAATTGAAAAAGGAGTATGTCAAAACTGTGTATTGTCACCCTGTTTATTTGATGTATATGTAGAGTATATCATGCAAAATGTAGGACTGGGTGACTCACAAGCTGGAATCAAGCTTGCCAGATGAAAATACCAACTAACTTCAGATATGCAGATGATACTACTCTAATGGCAGAATGTGAAGAAGAAATAATGTCTTGATGAAGATGAAAAAGGAGAGTAAAAAAGCTGACTTAAAAAACAACATTCAAAAAACTGAGATCATGGGATCCAGTCCCATTATTTCATGGAAACAAATGGGAAAAAAATGGAAACAGTGAAAGACTTATTTCTTGGGTTCCAAATTCACTGTGGATGATGACCGAATTCTCAAAATTAAAAGACACTTGATCCTCCTGAAAGGGGAAAATAGGCATACTTGGTAAGGAGGCCAGCAGTTTCCAAGGAGGAAGAGGAGGAAGGGGATCAAACATTTTCTAACCTAAATGTTTGCCATGATAAAGATCTACTCTGAAACCAACTTAATTGTTTTATGGGTACAAACTTTTTTCCATTGGAATATCTCATCTACTCTTGATGTTTGGAGACTATCTTCTGGCTTTCTTATGATAATATTGTGGAAGTGGGTCTAGTTAGACCTTTACCAGCTGAAGAAATACAAAATGCCTCTTCTAAACTAGCTGCTGGGGGTACTCTCCTATGCTTTTCCAGTTGCTTTTGCTGGACCCTGTGGATAGCAACAAACTGTGGAAAATTCTTAAAGAGATGAGAATACCAGACCACCTTACCTATCTCCTGAGAAACCTATATGCAGGAGAAGAAGCAACAGTTATAGCTGGACATGGAAAAATGGACAGGTTAAAAACTAAGGAATTTCTTGGTGATCCAGTGTGCAAAGACACCACTGTGTAGTGCAAGGAGTGCCAGTTCAATCCATGGCCTGGGAAGATCCTACGTGCCGCAGAGTGGATGGACTGATGTGTCAAATTACTGAGCTGGAGCTCTGGAGTGTAAGTGCCCAGAGCTGGTGCTTTGCAACGAGAGAGGCCAGTGCGTTGGGAGGCCCACACTGGCAAAAGAACAAAGATAAATAAATTAAAGGTTAATAGAAGTGGCCAAAAAAATCAAAAATTGAAAAAGGAGTATGTCAAAACTGTGTATTGTCACCCTGTTTATTTGATGTATATGTAGAGTATATCATGCAAAATGTAGGACTGGGTGACTCACAAGCTGGAATCAAGCTTGCCAGATGAAAATACCAACTAACTTCAGATATGCAGATGATACTACTCTAATGGCAGAATGTGAAGAAGAAATAATGTCTTGATGAAGATGAAAAAGGAGAGTAAAAAAGCTGACTTAAAAAACAACATTCAAAAAACTGAGATCATGGGATCCAGTCCCATTATTTCATGGAAACAAATGGGAAAAAAATGGAAACAGTGAAAGACTTATTTCTTGGGTTCCAAATTCACTGTGGATGATGACCGAATTCTCAAAATTAAAAGACACTTGATCCTCCTGAAAGGGGAAAATAGGCATACTTGGTAAGGAGGCCAGCAGTTTCCAAGGAGGAAGAGGAGGAAGGGGATCAAACATTTTCTAACCTAAATGTTTGCCATGATAAAGATCTACTCTGAAACCAACTTAATTGTTTTATGGGTACAAACTTTTTTCCATTGGAATATCTCATCTACTCTTGATGTTTGGAGACTATCTTCTGGCTTTCTTATGATAATATTGTGGAAGTGGGTCTAGTTAGACCTTTACCAGCTGAAGAAATACAAAATGCCTCTTCTAAACTAGCTGCTGGGGGTACTCTCCTATGCTTTTCCAGTTGCTTTTGCTGGAATCTTTCTCTATTCTATTTTTTTCTTTAATAAAACTTTTGCTGCATGAAGCTCTGAGTGACCATAGCCAAATCTTTTAATCCCAGAGTGGAATTTTCTCATTTGGAGTTCATGAATCAGACAATGTACACCATAAGATATCTACTGTCATCTATCACTTGAAAGAGAATCTATGCCAAACTTAGTGTATTAAAAAGCAGAGACATCATTTGCTAAGGTCTATATAGTCAAAGTTATTGGTTTTCCAAAAGTCATGTGCAAATGTGAGAGTTGGACCATAGGATACTGAACACTGAAGAACTGATGCTTCTGAATTGTAGTGCTGGAGAAGACTCTTGAGAGCTCCTTGGACTGTGAGGAGAGAAAATCAGTCAATCCAAGAGGAAATCAAACCTGAACATTTGTCGGAAGAACTATTGTGAAGCTGAAACTCCAGTTCTTTGGACACTTGGTGCAAAGAGCCAACTCATTGGAAAGGATTCTGATGCTGGGTAGGACTGAGGTAGCTGCTTAAGATAAAATGGTTAGATACCATCAGTGACTCAACTGACATGAGCTTGAGCAAACTTTGGGAGAGAGTGAAGGACAGGGAAGCCTGGTGTGCTGTATTTCATGAGGTGTGAAGAGTTGGACATGACTTAGTAAGTGGGCAATAGCAAATAACGCTTAAAGATAGAAGTGAAAAAAAAATCTTTGGAAATAGGTAGACCTGAGTTTCAATTCTCATTACAACTACCCTTATTCGAATGACCTTGGGCAACAGATATACTTTCTGAAACTCAATATCTGTCATGAAAATCAAGAAAGTATCATCTCTGTAATGTTCACAGGTATAGAAGAGTGACAAAAATATCTTGTTGGGTCACATAAGCAATGTTATATATACAAAATTATAAAATGTATATCACCAAATTTTATGCAATGGGCTAAGAAAAATAGATATATACATGATGAGTTGTTTCTCCCAGAAGCCTTTCAAAATCTGAGATTTTATGATGTACGATAATGGGGATTTTACTTCAAAATAAATTTCATTATGGTCACATTTATAAAGAATGCTCTAGGTTTACTAATACACATGGCAAGCACTTTGTTCATATATTCATTTCTTCATTATTTTCTCATTCATTCAGCATGGATTTATTAAGTGGAAAGCCATATGAATGAATGTTTGTTGGATACCTAGAGAATAAAAAAGTATGGACCACCTCTGAAGTCCATATTGATCTAGTGATAGATAAATAATATAAATGAAATACAAAGGGAGCACTGAGGAAAGAACTATTTTTATGTTTGGGAAGAAGGAAAAGAGAGTGGGGAAAGGAATTAACTTGAGCAATGCTCTCTCGTTCTAAAAGATCTTCCACTTCAGTGAGCACAAGATCCAGGCATTTTGACAGGGGAGCTTTTTTGTCTCTTTTAGATAAAATTACTTAGATATTTCATGTAAAGAAGCCCTGAAAGTTAGGTAACAATTCATTTGGAAATTTATATAATCTTCTGATGACATCACATGTGTAACATTTAGTCACTTATTGATCTAAAATAATTGTCTTCCTAAACTGGAGACATTTTTTATTCTCCCACTCCTTCCTACTGAAAGAAAACTTGCTAATACTTCTAGTTTAGAAAAATTCTGTCCCAGAAAAGAGGCTTTTATAGGTATATCTTTTCTATCTAGTATCCAGTTAACTTACTTTGTTCCTCTTTCTTTTCTAGTGGCTTGGCTCTAGATTTTAAATAAAAGATAGCTTTGGTGATCTCAATAGATTTGTGTGGTCCAGGATCAGGTCTTATAAATAATTTATACTCAGAGTATCCATTATTAATATTTACTATCAGCAGTAAACAATGGGAACCTAGCTTCAGCTCTGCTGCCTCTTCCACAAGAGGCTGTCAGCTCATTCCACAAGCTAATTTTGCTATTAATCTGCTTTTTTATGCATATGTTCAGAGATGCTGTGATTGGGAATCTCATCACATGATGTTTTCTTCATTGGGGCTTAATGGAAGGCCCAGTGGATTATTTATTCCTCACCAAACACAGTCTGTTAAAATGCATTGTGCTGTAGTTTGTTGGACAAGGTTCAGAGAAATTCTTCCATAAAGCCGCAAAGCATGCAGCCCAAAGCACAAACAAATCTCACAGCACTAAATCCCAGTCTTCAGTCAACACTATATTCAAGTCTGTCATATTGCTACAACAGTTGCAGAAGGAATAACTCTTGTATAGGGGTTTAGGGCTTTCTTTTAAAGTAAGATGTGCCTTTAAGTGACTTGCAAAACAGAGAAGAATAAAACTGAATTTTTTTCCAATTTTCTCTCTCCATATTAATGGTACCTGGCATTTCTATAGATGCCATTTAATATTTGAAAATGAAAAAAATATTTTGGTACACAAAGGACGTTCTACTATGTTTCTGGAAAATACAGAAAAAAAGTTGTATCTCTCCGGAAGATCTGTATGAAATCTTTAGATAGGGTAGATGTTTCTTAGTATTTGCTCCCTGAATATTATACCTCAGTGGGGTCTACATAAATCCTCTATTTGATGCTCCTTTATAGTTCTACAATTACTCATATTTACCAACAAAAATTAACCAAAAATGCTAGAGCTGAAAGTGGCTAGAGAAAAATCTAATTTGATGCTTTACAAATTGTGCTTTCCTGAAACCTGGTGTTCTGAAAGGCATCCCAGAAGCTGTTGAATAGCCTACTCTAAAGTCAAAGTAACTCATCTTTGAAGTGTTTCATACATTAAACTTTTAGTGACATTTTTTAACAAGATTTCAGGTCTTGTCTGGTGGTGTGGTGAATAAGAATCTACCTGCCAACGTACTGGGCAAAGGATTTATCTCTAGTCCAGACCAGTTCCACAAGCCTCAGTGGAACTAAGACAGCACGTCACAACTACTGAGCTCATGCTGTACAGCCTGCAAGACATAACTACTGGGCCTGCATGTCTACAGCCTGTGCTTCTCAACAAGAGAAGCCACCACAGTGAGAAGTCCTTGCACCACAATGAAGAGTAGCCCTCATTCACCATCAATTAGAGAAAGCCCAAGCAAAAGCAATGCAGACCCAGCACAGCTAAAAAAAAAATTAAAAAGAAAAAAAAAGAATTTATTTATTTAAAAAAAATAAGAAATGACTGAATTAAAACCATTTATTTCACAAGTGGGAAACTTGACATAAACGATTAGACAGATGCATAGAATAGCAGAAACTGAGTTTATGATCGACTAGCATTATAGAAAGTCCAAAGAAATAAGATGGGGGGGGGGGAAGCAACCATGCAAATCCCATAATCACATAAAATCAAGGACTTAGACTTGAAAACTTGCCTTCAGTGACAGAAGAGTGAGCTCCATTTCAATAGTTGCATTACTGAAAGTTCTTGCACCACATAACTTGTTGCTATTTAGTGTCTAAGTCATGCCCGATTCTTTGCATTCCTATAGAGTTCAGCCTGCCAGGCTCCATTGTCCATGGAATTTCTCAGGCAAGAACACTGGAGTGGGTTTCCATTTCCTTCTCCATGGTATCTTCTCAATCCAGAGATCAAGCCCACATCTCCTGTGTCTCATGCGTTTGTAGGCAGACTCTTCACCTTTGAATCTCGTGAGAAGCCCCACCACATAATATTCTCCCACTTAATGGATAGATAAACTTTCAGTCTTCATATGATTAATGGTTAAGAAGAACAAGGAGATCTCAAAGGCGTGTCACTATGGCAAAGTATTTATTTAACTTTAGAAAAAAATGTACTTTATCACTTTATTAAAACTTATAATGGAATTATTGGAAGTGCTCATTAAAGAGATGATTTTCATTTTTTTTAACTATGAACTTGTTAACAGAGAATGTTCTATCATTCCTTCTTGTAACTCCTATAATGTAGGACACAAAAAGTTGTAAGCTTGTGTGTATGTATGAATATGAATGCATATATAAGTAAATATACACATATGTATATTTAAATATGCATACTAGGTATTAAAGCATAAAATGCTAACTAGCTCATGCTGTACAGCCTGCAAGACATAACTACTGGGCCTGCATGTCTACAGCCTGTGCTTCTCAACAAGAGAAGCCACCACAGTGAGAAGTCCTTGCACCACAATGAAGAGTAGCCCTCATTCACCATCAATTAGAGAAAGCCCAAGCAAAAGCAATGCAGACCCAGCACAGCTAAAAAAAAAATTAAAAAGTAAAAAGAATTTATTTATTTAAAAAAAATAAGAAATGACTGAATTAAAACCATTTATTTCACAAGTGGGAAACTTGACATAAACGATTAGACAGATGCATAGAATAGCAGAAACTGAGTTTATGATCGACTAGCATTATAGAAAGTCCAAAGAAATAAGATGGGGGGGGGGGAAGCAACCATGCAAATCCCATAATCACATAAAATCAAGGACTTAGACTTGAAAACTTGCCTTCAGTGACAGAAGAGTGAGCTCCATTTCAATAGTTGCATTACTGAAAGTTCTTGCACCACATAACTTGTTGCTATTTAGTGTCTAAGTCATGCCCGATTCTTTGCATTCCTATAGAGTTCAGCCTGCCAGGCTCCATTGTCCATGGAATTTCTCAGGCAAGAACACTGGAGTGGGTTTCCATTTCCTTCTCCATGGTATCTTCTCAATCCAGAGATCAAGCCCACATCTCCTGTGTCTCATGCGTTTGTAGGCAGACTCTTCACCTTTGAATCTCGTGAGAAGCCCCACCACATAATATTCTCCCACTTAATGGATAGATAAACTTTCAGTCTTCATATGATTAATGGTTAAGAAGAACAAGGAGATCTCAAAGGCGTGTCACTATGGCAAAGTATTTATTTAACTTTAGAAAAAAAAAATGTACTTTATCACTTTATTAAAAACTTATAATGGAATTATTGGAAGTGCTCATTAAAGAGATGATTTTCATTTTTTTTTTAACTATGAACTTGTTAACAGAGAATGTTCTATCATTCCTTCTTGTAACTCCTATAATGTAGGACACAAAAAGTTGTAAGCTTGTGTGTGTATGTATGAATATGAATGCATATATAAGTAAATATACACATATGTATATTTAAATATGCATACTAGGTATTAAAGCATAAAATGCTAACTATATAAATCTACATTTTGATTCCTTTCTCCTGAAGGAATTTATCAGTCTCAGTTTTTTAAAAATATCCCAAATTCAGTTCGGCTCAGTCCAGTCCTTCATTTGTCTCTGACTCTTTGCAACCCCGTGGACTGCAGCACGCTAGATTTCCCTGTCTTTCACCATCTCTGAGAACTTGCTCAAACTCATGCCCACTGATTCATTTGTGCCATCCAACTATCTCATCCTCTGTCGTCCATTTCTCCTTTTCCTTCTATTTTTCCCAACATTAGGCTCTTTTCCAAGGAGTCGTCTCTTTTCATCAGGTGGCAAAATTATTGGAGCTTCATTTTCAGCATCATTTCTTCCAATAACTATTCAAGACTGATGTCTTTTAGGATTGACCCTCGAACTTGCAGTTCAAGGAACTCTCAAGAGCCTTCTCCAACATCATAGTCCAAAAGCATCAATTCTTTGGCACTCAGTCTTCTTTATGATCCAACTCTCACATCGACACATGACTACTGGGAAAACCATAGCCTTGTGATTCAGTTATCTTAGTGCTCTGAGTTAATCAATTCATTAAAAATTACCTGTAAGTAAAAAAAAAAAAATTACATTTGAACACATCTATGTGGAAGGTTGAAAAAAATGATACAGATGAATGTATTTGCAAGGCAAGAAGAGAGATGCAAATGCAGATAATAGACATGTGGACTAAAGGGGGCAAGAAAGAGTAGAATAAACTGGAAGACTGAGATTGATATATATATATATATATATATATATATATATTCATTATCATGGTTAAGAGAGCTAGCTAGTGGGAAACTGGTGCATAGCACAGGGAACTCAGTTCAGTGTTCTATGATGACCTAGATGGGTGGGATGTGGCATGGGGTGGATGATGCAAGAGGGAGAGAATATACATGTAAACATCTAGCTGATTCACTTCACTGTACAGCAGAAAGTAATACAACATCGCAAAGCCACTATACCCCAATGTAAAAAAAAAAGAAAAAAATGCTGAAAGCACAGGGCAAGACACTCCTAAGAGTAAAGAGTACCTAAAAAAATCATACACTTGATTCTTACTCTCAAAGAATTTGTAATGCATAAGATTTTTTTGACAAATGGTAAAGATCTATTAATAGTAATGCTAAAAATCATTAGCCATGTTTCCTAAACTTAACTGCACATTGCAATCACTTTGTACATTTTAGAAATTACCAGTGCTGAGTAATCATTCTGAATTGTATGTCATTGTATGGGGCACAACCTGAGCACTACTGGTTGCTCATACACTATATAAAGCACACTTTTGCAAACAACACTAAATTACTTTAATATCATTTTCCTCAACAAAGGTGAAACATGAGGACTTCCCCCATTTTGTGTTCCAAACTTCATTCAGGCAGCTTCAGTTATTAGCACGTCATAGAATTCAATTGGATCATTGATTTACTTTCACTATTATTAAAAAAAAAAAGTTAAACTACCTTCTTAAACTTGAACTTGGGATCAGCTTATATCAGTTTTTAACCTGTTTGACTCATTGTTCTGTGCTATGTTCAGCTGTTAAGTCATGTGCCACTCTTTGTGACCCCATGGGCTATAGTCCATCAGTTATTCTGTCCATAGGGATTCTCCAGGCAAGAATATTGCAGTGGGTTGCCATGCTGTCCACCAGGAGATCATCCCTTTGATCTATTAGAATCATTTAAAAAGTTTCTGAGATATTCTAACATAATAGTTGTTGTTGCTGTTTAGTTGCTAAGTCCTTTCCAACTTTGTGACCTCATGAACCACAGCATGTAAGGCTCCTCTAACTTCCACCATCTTCTGGAGTTTGCTCAAGTTCATGTTCATTGAGTCCATGTTGCTATGTATAACCATCTCGTCCTCTGGCCCCCTTCACCTTTTGTGGTAAATTTTTCACAGCATAATATTTTTTCCCAATGAGTTGGCCCTTTTCATCAAAGTATTGGAGCTTCAGCATCAGTCCTTCCAATGAATATCCAGACTTGATTTCCTTTAGGATTAACTGTTCTGATCTCCTTACATTCCAAGGAACTCTCAAGGGTCTTATCGAACATCACAATTTGAAAGCATCAATTCTCCAGTTTTCATACTTCTTATAGTGGAACCCACATCCATGCATGACTTCTGGGAAAAAAAAAAAATAAAGCTTGACTATAGGGACCTTAGCCAGCAAAGTGATGTCTGATTTTTAATATGCTGGCTAGGTTTGTCATATAGTCACAAAGAGTTGGACGCAACTGAACCACTAAACAACAGCAACAGCCAGGTTTGTCATAAGGACTTCCTAAGTGTTATTAGTTATAAACCTGCCAACCAATTGAGAAGACTCAGAATATATACGTTGCATTGCTCAGTTGGGGAGATCCTTTGAAGAAGGAAATGGCAATCCATTCCAGTACTCTTGTTTGGGAAGTACCATGGACAGAGAAGTCTGGAAGGCTGCAGTCCATGGAGTCTCAAAGAGTTGGATACATGCATCACACACACACACACACACACACACACACACACACACACACACACACACACACACAAATTTTCCTTCCAATGAGCAAGTTTCTTATAATTTCATTCATGGCTGCAGTAATAGTCTGCAGTGATTTTGGATCCCAAGAAAGAAAAATCTGTCACTACTTTCATGTTTCCTACTTATATTTATATTTGCCATGAAGTGATGGGACCAGATGCTGTGCTCTTGAATGCTGACCTCCAAGCCACATTTTCCACCATCATCTTTCACCCTCATCAAGAGTCTCATTGGTTCCTTGTCACTTTATGACATTAGAGTGGTATCACATGTGTATTTGAGAATGTTATTAATATTTCTCCTTAAAATCTTTTTTATAGTTTCCAACTCAAGCAACCTAATTATTTTCATGATGCACCCTGCATAGAAGTTAAATAGACAGGGTGACAATATATACCTTTGGCATACCCCCTTTTCCCAGTATGAACCAGTCTGTTGTTCCATGCGCAGTTCTAACTGTTGCTTCTTTTCCAGCATACAGATTGCTCAGGAGACAGGTAAGGTATATTTTCATATCTAAGAATTTTCCAGAGCTTGTTGTGATTCAAACAGCTAAAGACTTTTCAATGGGATGTTTTTCTGGAATTCCTTACATTCCAAGGAACTCTCAAGGGTCTTATCGAACATCACAATTTGAAAGCATCAATTCTCCAGTTTTCATACTTCTTATAGTGGAACCCACATCCATGCATGACTTCTGGGAAAAAAAAATAAAGCTTGACTATAGGGACCTTAGCCAGCAAAGTGATGTCTGATTTTTAATATGCTGGCTAGGTTTGTCATATAGTCACAAAGAGTTGGACGCAACTGAACCACTAAACAACAGCAACAGCCAGGTTTGTCATAAGGACTTCCTAAGTGTTATTAGTTATAAACCTGCCAACCAATTGAGAAGACTCAGAATATATACGTTGCATTGCTCAGTTGGGGAGATCCTTTGAAGAAGGAAATGGCAATCCATTCCAGTACTCTTGTTTGGGAAGTACCATGGACAGAGAAGTCTGGAAGGCTGCAGTCCATGGAGTCTCAAAGAGTTGGATACATGCATCACACACACACACACACACACACACACACACACACACACACACACACACACACACAAATTTTCCTTCCAATGAGCAAGTTTCTTATAATTTCATTCATGGCTGCAGTAATAGTCTGCAGTGATTTTGGATCCCAAGAAAGAAAAATCTGTCACTACTTTCATGTTTCCTACTTATATTTATATTTGCCATGAAGTGATGGGACCAGATGCTGTGCTCTTGAATGCTGACCTCCAAGCCACATTTTCCACCATCATCTTTCACCCTCATCAAGAGTCTCATTGGTTCCTTGTCACTTTATGACATTAGAGTGGTATCACATGTGTATTTGAGAATGTTATTAATATTTCTCCTTAAAATCTTTTTTATAGTTTCCAACTCAAGCAACCTAATTATTTTCATGATGCACCCTGCATAGAAGTTAAATAGACAGGGTGACAATATATACCTTTGGCATACCCCTTTCCTAGTATGAACCAGTCTGTTGTTCCATGCGCAGTTCTAACTGTTGCTTCTTTTCCAGCATACAGATTGCTCAGGAGACAGGTAAGGTATATTTTCATATCTAAGAATTTTCCAGAGCTTGTTGTGATTCAAACAGCTAAAGACTTTAGTGTAGTCAATGAAGCAGAAGCAGATGTTTTTTTCTGGAATTCCCTTGCTTTCTCCATGGTCCTGTAAATATTGGCAATTTGATATCTGGTTCCACTGCCTCTACAAAAACTAGCTTGTACATTTGAAAGTTCTGGGTTTATGTTTTGCTGAAGCCTAGATTGAAAAGTCTACAGCATAACCTTGCTAACATGTGAAATGAGCCCACTTATACAGTGATTTGAACATATTTTTATATTGCTTTTCTATGAAATGGGAATGAAAACTGACCTTTTCCAGTCTTGTGGCCACTGTTGTTAAAATTTGCTGACATATTGAGTGCAGCAACTTAACAGCATCATCTTTTAGGATTTGAAATAGATCAGCTGGAATTCATCACCTGATAGCTTTGTTCATAGTAATGCTTCCTAAGGCTCACTCGACCTTGCATACCAAGATGACTGGCTTTAGGTGAGTAACCACACCCTTTTGGTAATCCCAGTCATTTAGAACTTTCTTATGTACTTCTTCCATGTATTATTACTATCTCTTCTTAAGCTCTTATGCTTCTGTTAGGTTCTTGCTGATTCTGTCCTTGATCATGAGCACCCTTGCATCAAAATTTCCCTTGATATTTCAAATTTTCTTGAAGAGATCTCTAGGTTTTTTTTTTTTTTTTTTTTTTCCCCATGTTTTACTCTATTTCTTTTCATTGTTCATTTAAGAAAGTTTTGCAATTTCTCCTGGCTATCCTCTGGATCTCCAGATTCAGTTGGATATGTCTTTCCTTTTCTCCTTTGGCTTTGCTAATCTTCTTCTCTTAGCTATTTTAAAAGCCTCCTCATACAAATGTTTCACTTTTTTACATGTATCATGTATTTTTATTTGGAATTTTTTTGGTCCCTGCCTCCTGTATAATGTTATGAACCTTAGTTTCTAGTTGTTCAGGCACTCTGTCTGCCAGCTTTAATCTCTTACATCTTCTACTGTATTATCATGAAGGATTTGATTTAGGTCACACCTGAATGACTTAGAGGTATTTATCTTTTCCCAGCATACAGATTGCTCAGGAGACAGGTAAGGTATATTTTCATATCTAAGAATTTTCCAGAGCTTGTTGTGATTCAAACAGCTAAAGACTTTAGTGTAGTCAATGAAGCAGAAGCAGATGTTTTTTTCTGGAATTCCCTTGCTTTCTCCATGGTCCTGTAAATATTGGCAATTTGATATCTGGTTCCACTGCCTCTACAAAAACTAGCTTGTACATTTGAAAGTTCTGGGTTTATGTTTTGCTGAAGCCTAGATTGAAAAGTCTACAGCATAACCTTGCTAACATGTGAAATGAGCCCACTTATACAGTGATTTGAACATATTTTTATATTGCTTTTCTATGAAATGGGAATGAAAACTGACCTTTTCCAGTCTTGTGGCCACTGTTGTTAAAATTTGCTGACATATTGAGTGCAGCAACTTAACAGCATCATCTTTTAGGATTTGAAATAGATCAGCTGGAATTCATCACCTGATAGCTTTGTTCATAGTAATGCTTCCTAAGGCTCACTCGACCTTGCATACCAAGATGACTGGCTTTAGGTGAGTAACCACACCCTTTTGGTAATCCCAGTCATTTAGAACTTTCTTATGTACTTCTTCCATGTATTATTACTATCTCTTCTTAAGCTCTTATGCTTCTGTTAGGTTCTTGCTGATTCTGTCCTTGATCATGAGCACCCTTGCATCAAAATTTCCCTTGATATTTCAAATTTTCTTGAAGAGATCTCTAGGTTTTTTTTTTTTTTTTTTTTTTTCCCCATGTTTTACTCTATTTCTTTTCATTGTTCATTTAAGAAAGTTTTGCAATTTCTCCTGGCTATCCTCTGGATCTCCAGATTCAGTTGGATATGTCTTTCCTTTTCTCCTTTGGCTTTGCTAATCTTCTTCTCTTAGCTATTTTAAAAGCCTCCTCATACAAATGTTTCACTTTTTTACATGTATCATGTATTTTTATTTGGAATTTTTTTGGTCCCTGCCTCCTGTATAATGTTATGAACCTTAGTTTCTAGTTGTTCAGGCACTCTGTCTGCCAGCTTTAATCTCTTACATCTTCTACTGTATTATCATGAAGGATTTGATTTAGGTCACACCTGAATGACTTAGAGGTTTTCTCTACTTTCTTCAAATTAAGCCTAAATTTTGCCATAAGCAGTTCCTAGTCTGGGCAACACTCAACTCCAGGTCTTGCTTTTGCAGATTGTATAGAACTTCTCCAACTTTGGCTGTGGAGGACATGATCAAGTGATGTCCGTGTGTAGATTTCTCTCTTCAGTTGTTGAGAAAGAATGTTTGCTATGACCAGTGCGTTCTCTTGGAAAAAACTGTTAGGCTTTGCTCTGTCTCATGTTGTACTCCAAGGAGAAACTTGTCTTTTACTCCAGGTATCTCTTGACGTTGTACTTCTGCATTCTAATCCTCTATGATAAACATGACAACTTTTTTTTGGTGTAAGTTCTAGAAGATGTATAAGTCTTCATAGTAATGGTCAACTTTAGCTTCTTTTGCATCAGTGTTTGGGGCATAGACTTGGATTACTGTGAATATTTTGTGGTTTGCCTTGGAAATGGACTGAGATCATTCTATCATTTTAGATATTGCATGCAAGTACTGCATTTCAGACTCTTTTGTTGTCTATGAGGTTTACTCCACTGCTTATAAGGAGTTCTTGCCCACAGTTGTAGATATAATGGTCTTCTCAATTAAATTCACTTCTTCTGATCAATTTTAGCTCACTGGTTCTTAACATGATGATGACATTCAATTTTTCCATCTCCTGATTGACCACATCAAATTTGCCTTGAATCATGGACCTAACATTCCAGTTTCGTATGCAATATAGTTCTTTTCAGTATCCGATTTTACATTTACCACCAGACATATCCACAACTGAGAGTCATCTCAGTTTTAGCCCAGTCACTTCCTTCTTTCTAGAGCTATTAGTAATTGCCTCCACTCTTCCCTGGTAGTATACTGGACCACTTCCAACCTGTGTAGATGGCAAGGGACCTCATCTTCTGGTGTCATACAGTTTTACCTTTTTTATACTGTCCATTGTGTTCCCCAGGCAAAAATACCAGAGGGAACTATCTTTTCTTCTTCCAATGGACCACTTTTTGTTGAACTCTTCACTATGACCTGTGCATCTTAGATGGTCCTGCAGGGCATGGAAGATAGCTTCATTATGCATGCTCCTTTATCCTAACAAGGTTATAATCAATGAAGGACAACATAGTGGCATGCAAACCTATATTCACACCAACATTTCCTCAAGGCAGAAGTTCATAATTTATAATAATTGCATCAGAAAGGGGATGGAAGCTGGAGGCTCTGTATTTTGAAGATCCTGAAATGATTTGAATGTTCATTGAAATTTGAAAATTACTTTTTTAAAGCCACAGCTCCATGCCCAGAGGTCTTCATGTACCTGCTCTCAGACAGTGCATGGAAATGAAGAGTTTTACAAGTTTCCCCAAAGATTCAAATATTCACCCAGTGCAGAATGCTGCTGAGTTACAGCAGTTGCTCATTGTTGCATATGTGAATCACTCACCTGTAGAGATTTTTATATATTTATTTATTTTATTGAAGTAGAACTGCTTTGCAATTTTGTGCTAGCTTCTGCTGTACATTAAAGTGAAGTAACTACACTTGTACATATATATCTTCTTTTCTGGTTTTCCTTCCCAGTATGCCATCATAGAGCATTGAGTAGAATTCCTTGTACTAAATAATTTTTTCTCATTAGTTATCTATTTTATACATAATACTGTATATATGTCAACCTCATTTTCCCAAATTAATTCCACCCCATTCCCCCCTTGCTATCCATTTTTTTGTTCTCTATGTCTGTGTCTCTATTTCTGCTTTGCCAATAGGTTTATGTATAACATTTTTATAGGTTTCACATATACATATTAATATACAATATTTGTTTTTTTATTTCTGACATACTTCACTCTGTATGACAGTCTCTAGGTCCATCCACATCTCTGCAATTGGCACAATTACATCCTTTTCATGACTGAGCAATATTCCATCATATGTACATATATATGCGTACATTGCTGATTCTGCTTAGTCGCTTCAGTTCTGTCTGCTTCTGTGTGGCCCTATGGACTGTAGCCACCAGGCTCCTCTGTCCATGGAATTCTCCAGGCAAGAGTGCTGGAATGAGTTGCAATGCCCTTCTCCAGGAGATCTCCCAACTCAAGGATTGACCCCAAGTCTACTGCATTGCAGGCAGATTCACTGAGTCACTTTCTCAGGTGCTTCAGTGGTAATGTTTATATAAATATATGCACATATATACATTATATATATATATATAGTATAAATATATAGTCCTCTTTAACAGCAAAGTTTGGGAAACAGTGATTTCAGATAGCTCTATCACAGTATGATTGTATGATTCATAGGCCACTAATCTGATGATCCCTGTTAAAGCTCCAACTTTAAGTCCTTTCCAAGTATTTAAAAATCAGTCTTCTGTTTGAGCACAGAAATCTTCACTTTCATAAGTTCTATCAGGGAAACTGCTCACCCTGGCCAAAAACAGTAATAACTGCTTGCATGAGTTGTCTAACATGAGTTCCCGATAAGGAATACAGTGCTGCTGCTGAAAACTAAATGGAAGAATTTGGGAAGGGCCAAAAGGAGGAAGGAAATTCCAGCCCATAATATGTTTTAACAACCTCTCAGAAGCCCTCATTCTGGAATACATCATGGCTGAGAGAAGGGTGTGCCACCAGGAGGGATCCCGAGTAAGACTGTATGTGGACACAAGCAAGATAATTGGCCAAAGGCAATCCAGAATGTTACTCCAAATTGCCATAAAACCTGAGACTGTGTGCCATGTGGCACAGCATTCTCCTGAGTTCCCTTAACCTTCTATAGGTGTTTCTTGGCATTTCTATAGTAAGGAATCACTTAGTCATATAAACAACACACCTCAAATATATGTGGTACATTTAGAAGAGTATAATAACCTGTTTGATACTATTTTTACAAGAAAATCTTGTTTATAAAATAAATTCTTTTTAACAATGTCCTTAATAACAGAACAAACAGACCCTATCAGAACCACATCTGATCGGCTTCTCTCTGACTTTTTTTTTTTTTAAAGATTTATTTATTGATTTATTTTGGGCGGGGGTCAGGTTGGGGAGGGAAGGGGGCGGAATGGCCACTTCTATTGGTCTTTCATTTCTCTATTTTCACCTGTCCTTGTTCTTTGGCTCTTGTGGGCCTCCCATCACGGTTGCGCCTGTCATCGCAGAGCACTGGCTCTGGGCGCACGCGTGCCAGAGCTCTGGCTCGATAATTGGACACATTGGTTCAGTCGCTCTGCGGCACGTGGGATCTTCCCAGGTCAGGGATCGAACTGGCGCCCCTTGCACTGCAAGACAGTGTCCTTATCCACTGGACCACCAGGGGAAGCCCTTCTCACTGATTTTTTTTAAAAAAACAATATTACTTCTTTCACAGGTCATTGTAATCAACAGCACCGGTCACATACAAAAAAAAAAAAAATTTACCATCCCTCAGAATAGAGATTTAAAGTGTTTTCAACAGACCCTCAGTTTCTGCTCTCTCCATTAGAGCCATCAATAACAAGAGAGACAAAAATTATCAATCTGTAACTAGGCAACAAGGACAAAGCTAATGAACATTAGGCTGAAGATGGTAGCCTTTATAAAATAAAAATCCAAATAACACCTTAGCGGAATATATTTTTCCAGCTTATTGTTATTTTGACACAAATGAAACCAAGACGTATTCTCTAAACATTGTTTGTTTTTTACTGTTTTTTTTAATACTAGTTTATGTCTTGTTTTATTATTTTGTGGAAAAAGAAAGAGTGAATGTAAAGAAGTCCATAATAGGAACAAAACTGTTTTAGTATAAATACTTCAACTTACTTATTATTTTACTTTAATATGTCTACTCAGAAAGTTTGCCAAAGTAATCCTTGGGGACTTTCTTGTGTTTGGCCATGGTACCTATCAATATTACCAAAAGGTGTGTGAGGCTAAAAGGAAAAATCTGATTAGAAATGGATATGTGGAGAAAAGAGAAACAAAACTTTACACACAAAATCACATATATTGTGTTCTTATCTCCTTTCAAAGGAGAGAACTGTATATTTGAAACTCTAGTGAATTCATTCTGTTCATATAAGTGTACAATTTTATTTTGGCTATAAGCTTTGTAATTCTTTTCTGCTGGAGCTTTTTGTATGGTTGATATTCTTGAGCATTTAAACTACAAGGTTTTTATATAATGCAGGGGGGCGGAATGGCCACTTCTATTGGTCTTTCATTTCTCTATTTTCACCTGTCCTTGTTCTTTGGCTCTTGTGGGCCTCCCATCACGGTTGCGCCTGTCATCGCAGAGCACTGGCTCTGGGCGCACGCGTGCCAGAGCTCTGGCTCGATAATTGGACACATTGGTTCAGTCGCTCTGCGGCACGTGGGATCTTCCCAGGTCAGGGATCGAACTGGCGCCCCTTGCACTGCAAGACAGTGTCCTTATCCACTGGACCACCAGGGGAAGCCCTTCTCACTGATTTTTTTTAAAAAAACAATATTACTTCTTTCACAGGTCATTGTAATCAACAGCACCGGTCACATACAAAAAAAAAAAATTTACCATCCCTCAGAATAGAGATTTAAAGTGTTTTCAACAGACCCTCAGTTTCTGCTCTCTCCATTAGAGCCATCAATAACAAGAGAGACAAAAATTATCAATCTGTAACTAGGCAACAAGGACAAAGCTAATGAACATTAGGCTGAAGATGGTAGCCTTTATAAAATAAAAATCCAAATAACACCTTAGCGGAATATATTTTTCCAGCTTATTGTTATTTTGACACAAATGAAACCAAGACGTATTCTCTAAACATTGTTTGTTTTTTACTGTTTTTTTTAATACTAGTTTATGTCTTGTTTTATTATTTTGTGGAAAAAGAAAGAGTGAATGTAAAGAAGTCCATAATAGGAACAAAACTGTTTTAGTATAAATACTTCAACTTACTTATTATTTTACTTTAATATGTCTACTCAGAAAGTTTGCCAAAGTAATCCTTGGGGACTTTCTTGTGTTTGGCCATGGTACCTATCAATATTACCAAAAGGTGTGTGAGGCTAAAAGGAAAAATCTGATTAGAAATGGATATGTGGAGAAAAGAGAAACAAAACTTTACACACAAAATCACATATATTGTGTTCTTATCTCCTTTCAAAGGAGAGAACTGTATATTTGAAACTCTAGTGAATTCATTCTGTTCATATAAGTGTACAATTTTATTTTGGCTATAAGCTTTGTAATTCTTTTCTGCTGGAGCTTTTTGTATGGTTGATATTCTCTGAGCATTTAAACTACAAGGGAACTACATTCTTTTCATAGTCATAAGGTGATATTTTTTTTGCTTTGGGAAGGGCTTTTGTTCTAATAATGCAAATATTAACTTAATGTCAAAAATAAATATAAATAAAATAATGTGTGATTTTTGTCTTGGAATTGCAGATATAATGAGATAAAATTACTTTTTATTCCCTTTTAACAGAAAGATCACGATACTTGTGCTATGAGGACCCTGTAAGTCTACGCTATTTTCTATATGTAGTTCACTGACCTCTGGCATTCCAGATGATCTCTTTAGAGATTTAGTGAAAGAAAAAGTCAGTCATCTCAAATTCTTTTCTAACCAATGGACTATAGTTTGCCATGCTTTTCTGTCCATGGAATTCACCAGGCAAGAATACTGGAGTGGGTAGCCATTCCCTTCTACAGG
The DNA here is from genome assembly GCA_022376925.1 of Tragulus kanchil. Lineage (NCBI taxonomy): Eukaryota > Metazoa > Chordata > Mammalia > Artiodactyla > Tragulidae > Tragulus > Tragulus kanchil. The sequence continues at coordinate 82,617,906 of JAIOJX010000029.1, read as the reverse complement.
AGATCTTCCCAACACAGGGATCAAATGCCAATCTCCTGCACTGAAGGCAGATTCTTTACCATTGAGCCACGAAGGAAGCTAGAGGTTTAGCTTCTGAGTTAAACAGTAAGTCCTCTTGAATAAACAATAGAAGAACTCCAAAGGTTCTCTAAAAGTACCCAATGGCTACTGCCAGAAAAATATTAGCCCCGATTTTGCAGAGACTATTTCAGGTAGGAAGGGACAATTTATTGTCCCTCAGTCTTAGAAGTTAATTGATTGCTGGTATGGAAAAATGGAATGATGTGCTTAAATATATGGTGTCATTTTTTTTTTCTGTCTCAATCTAGTAATATGATGACACCAATTTCTTTGAAACAAAGAATTGTTTTATATATATATATATATATATATATATATATATTTACACACACACACACACACACATATAACCTTCCCTTTAATAGACTACCAAAATTCTTAATGTAGTTAAGGTAAGAACCTCTCTTCTTATCAGCATTGGTGATTTAAAGAACAACCAGGTCATCAAAACAAACAGAGGGCCACTGACTGATTCAAAATTCCAGATTGTAAGGGAGCCAGTACAGATCCAATGAAAGGATCTTGGCACAAAGCTAAGGCACCTGATCTCCAAATAGAGATTAATATCAGAAGATAATAGGGAATATTTTTGTTCCAATCTAAGACAATCTCAATGAATTGAAAATGTACAGGTAAGTTTTTCTGGTAGAGTTTCAAAGATTAAATTAATGTTCCATTCCTATACATTGTAATTGTACCATCACCATAAACTCAGGTAGCTGAGGCACTTTGAAAACTGTTGGTTGCCTTTAATTCAGTAAAAATACATATACTGAGATATATTCTATTTCATAAAAATAAAAAAAAAAAGTATTGGAAAGGGGGAAAAAGTCGAAAAAATAAACCAAGCGATATTCACAGAAACATAAAAAGCAAAACTGAATCTCAGGGACAGAAAGACAATCTGATTTGTTATAACATTCAGTTAATTGTTATTTTTGCTTAAAGAATATTTGACACTCTGAAACATAAGGTTTTTAAGTTGTAAAGGGATTGGAATCTTTCATTTCATTAGTCTCACACCAGGGCTTTCGGCAAGCACATTCCATAAAGATTTATAAATTATTTCAGCCACTAATAAAATGATTATGATGCAGCTTGAAAGTGCAACACTTAAGGGTTTTTTTTAGTTAGTTTTTTTTTTTAAGATTTCTTTCTTTATTTATTTTGGGCGGGGGTCGGTTTGGGAAAGGAGGGGAGTGGGCGGGCCACTTCTGTTGATCTTTCATTTCTTCATTTTCATCCGTCTTTGTTTTTTGGCTCTTGTGGGTTTCCCATCGCGGTGGCATCTGTCATTGCAGGGCGCCGGCTCTGAGCGCATGCACTCCAGAGCTCCGGTTCGGTGATTGGACACATCGATCCAGCCGCTCTGCGGCACGTGGGATCTTCCCAGGCCAGGGATCGAACTGGCGCCCCTTGCACTGCAAGGCAGTGTCCTTACCCACTGGACCACCAGGGGAAGCCCAACACTTAAGTTTTATAGTGAAATTATAGAACCAATAATTAGGCCTTAAAACCATGACTGCTAATCAAGAATCAACCAGGTCATCAAAACAAACAGAGGGCCACTGACTGATTCAAAATTCCAGATTGTAAGGGAGCCAGTACAGATCCAATGAAAGGATCTTGGCACAAAGCTAAGGCACCTGATCTCCAAATAGAGATTAATATCAGAAGATAATAGGGAATATTTTTGTTCCAATCTAAGACAATCTCAATGAATTGAAAATGTACAGGTAAGTTTTTCTGGTAGAGTTTCAAAGATTAAATTAATGTTCCATTCCTATACATTGTAATTGTACCATCACCATAAACTCAGGTAGCTGAGGCACTTTGAAAACTGTTGGTTGCCTTTAATTCAGTAAAAATACATATACTGAGATATATTCTATTTCATAAAAATGAAAAAAAAAAGTATTGCAAAGGGGAAACAGTCGAAAAATAAACCAAGCGATATTCACAGAAACATAAAAAGCAAAACTGAATCTCAGGGACAGAAAGACAATCTGATTTGTTATAACATTCAGTTAATTGTTATTTTTGCTTAAAGAATATTTGACACTCTGAAACATAAGGTTTTTAAGTTGTAAAGGGATTGGAATCTTTCATTTCATTAGTCTCACACCAGGGCTTTCGGCAAGCACATTCCATAAAGATTTATAAATTATTTCAGCCACTAATAAAATGATTATGATGCAGCTTGAAAGTGCAACACTTAAGGGTTTTTTTTAGTTAGTTTTTTTTTTTAAGATTTCTTTCTTTATTTATTTTGGGCGGGGGTCGGTTTGGGAAAGGAGGGGAGTGGGCGGGCCACTTCTGTTGATCTTTCATTTCTTCATTTTCATCCGTCTTTGTTTTTTGGCTCTTGTGGGTTTCCCATCGCGGTGGCATCTGTCATTGCAGGGCGCCGGCTCTGAGCGCATGCACTCCAGAGCTCCGGTTCGGTGATTGGACACATCGATCCAGCCGCTCTGCGGCACGTGGGATCTTCCCAGGCCAGGGATCGAACTGGCGCCCCTTGCACTGCAAGGCAGTGTCCTTACCCACTGGACCACCAGGGGAAGCCCAACACTTAAGTTTTATAGTGAAATTATAGAACCAATAAGTAGGCCTTAAAACCATAGAACTTGTGCTAATTGAGTGGAAGTGTACATCGATTGGAGTGGAAATGAGTAGACCCCCAATTTTCTTCCACACATTGTATGCCATTGCACACACACTTAAGTAAATGTGCAGTTCTAACAATTAGAGGAAATGAAGTTAGGGATCAGAAAAACCAGGCCAAAGACAGAGGGCAGATTCTAAAACATTCTCATTCTTTCCATTTCTGATTTGTAGAGGAATCTACCCATGCATTTGTATGATATTGTGAGTGGAAGATTCTTTTCTTTTTCGGTGGGTCCTCTCACCAATTAAAGAGTTCCCTGGTGCCTCACTGGTGAAGAATCTGCCTGCCAATTCAGAAGACTCTGGTTTTGGGTCTGAAAGATCCCCTAGAGAAGGAAATGGAAACCCACTCCAGTATTCTTTCCTGGAAAATCCCACAGATAGAGATGCCTGGCATGCTACTGTCCACGCAGTCACAAGGAAATTGACAGGATTGAGTGACTAAAAACTCACGCATGCTTACCAATCAATTTCCAGGTGCCAAAAGTAGCAAAAATTGAAGCCATACATAGAATGGAAGCCACTTTTATAATTTAGTTGTTTGAAGAGCATAACTGAGAGATGGAAAGAGAGTAAAAATCAAAATAGTAATACATCAAGTACATAGTAAAATCTGCCATGTCTCATATATTTGGTTGAAAGTTAAGAGGAGGGAATTTAAATACACCCAAAAAGCTCCAAAATTCCCTGTCTGCAATAATCTTACATCTTAATGGGGAGCCATATTTTCTTTTTGCACACTTTACACGTTTTTTAAACAGATATATTTTGTGCCTCTGACATATGTCAGGCACTGAGCAAGATGCAGATACTTGAGATATTTTAATTCTCACTTGATGAGCCCTAATGTAGAAAAAGAAAAAACATAATCATTTTTTAGGAACAAAGGTTTTGTCACATGCTTTTATCACCTATGTTTGTTCTTTTGATATATTTCAGTTCTTTGGCTATGCTCCTCAAGGTTTCAATATATAAGTCTTGCTTATTTCCAGCTCATTTTGCGCTATGCTTCCCCATACCACCATGTATGCTGCCATTTCCTACCCTCTTCATTACCCTGAACACACTGTGCATTTCCCTGTTTCAGAACCTTCTCACCATTTATCTGTTCTAGAACTCTCTCCCAATTCCTTTTTTGGTCCTTTTTATCCTTCAGGATTATGGAAAGTTTCTATGCAATCTTACAACTCTGAACTTCTTGAAACAATTATTAAAATTGGCATTGATCACTAATTTAGGCAATTTTATCTGTTTTTTTTTTTCTTAGAATGAAACCTTCATAAAAGCCAGAATTTGTCTGATTTGCTTAACAATCCATGCCAAGAAACTAGCACTGAGTTTAATGCATATTTGTTTCAAAGATTAGTGGAATAAATTTTAAACCCCCAAATAATGCAATGCAATAGTTATTGGAGAAGAAAGATACTGCTTTTCATTACTGTGTTTCAGGGACAAAGTCAGGGTTTATTGAGGGCCTGGAGTTACAGGTGAAGGAACAAATAGGCTTTTGATCATAAGTGTAATGGGCAGGAAAGAGAAAGGCTATCAGTGAGCACAAGATATATAGATAAGCATATGTAAAATTAAAAATTACATAAAATTATAAGAAAGCCAAAAAAATACAGGAAAGCAATTCAAATGCTTGGATGGAAAATAAACAAAGCTTTTTAGGCAAATCTTTAAGTAGCAACATTTTTGTCTCCACCTGAAAAAAACAAAAAAAAAGGGGACGAAAAAGAAACTAGCTGTGCTAAGAAAAGCAAGTAGCATTCCAGGCAGAGGGAGCAGTGGTTACCAAAGGCCCCAAAACAGGCAAGAGATTGATGTGTTAGGATCAACAAGAATTGTGTCCCAGTATCCTGGAACATGTCAAACAAGAATGGCATCTGGGAAAGAAGGTGAGAATTAAATCTAAGTGTGAGATCAACTACAGTTTTGAAGGCTGTTGAAAGATTTTGGATTTTAAACACAATGGTAAGTCACTGGAGAATTTTAGGCAGGGCTGGCATGATCATTTTGTGTTTTATAAGGTTAACTTTGGTAACTCTGGTTGCAGTCTGGGAAATCCTGGGTATAGACTGAAATAGAGTAACTCATTTTGCGCTATGCTTCCCCATACCACCATGTATGCTGCCATTTCCTACCCTCTTCATTACCCTGAACACACTGTGCATTTCCTGTTTCAGAACCTTCTCACCATTTATCTGTTCTAGAACTCTCTCCCAATTCCTTTTTTGGTCCTTTTTATCCTTCAGGATTATGGAAAGTTTCTATGCAATCTTACAACTCTGAACTTCTTGAAACAATTATTAAAATTGGCATTGATCACTAATTTAGGCAATTTTATCTGTTTTTTTTTTTCTTAGAATGAAACCTTCATAAAAGCCAGAATTTGTCTGATTTGCTTAACAATCCATGCCAAGAAACTAGCACTGAGTTTAATGCATATTTGTTTCAAAGATTAGTGGAATAAATTTTAAACCCCCAAATAATGCAATGCAATAGTTATTGGAGAAGAAAGATACTGCTTTTCATTACTGTGTTTCAGGGACAAAGTCAGGGTTTATTGAGGGCCTGGAGTTACAGGTGAAGGAACAAATAGGCTTTTGATCATAAGTGTAATGGGCAGGAAAGAGAAAGGCTATCAGTGAGCACAAGATATATAGATAAGCATATGTAAAATTAAAAATTACATAAAATTATAAGAAAGCCAAAAAAATACAGGAAAGCAATTCAAATGCTTGGATGGAAAATAAACAAAGCTTTTTAGGCAAATCTTTAAGTAGCAACATTTTTGTCTCCACCTGAAAAAAACAAAAAAAAAGGGGACGAAAAAGAAACTAGCTGTGCTAAGAAAAGCAAGTAGCATTCCAGGCAGAGGGAGCAGTGGTTACCAAAGGCCCCAAAACAGGCAAGAGATTGATGTGTTAGGATCAACAAGAATTGTGTCCCAGTATCCTGGAACATGTCAAACAAGAATGGCATCTGGGAAAGAAGGTGAGAATTAAATCTAAGTGTGAGATCAACTACAGTTTTGAAGGCTGTTGAAAGATTTTGGATTTTAAACACAATGGTAAGTCACTGGAGAATTTTAGGCAGGGCTGGCATGATCATTTTGTGTTTTATAAGGTTAACTTTGGTAACTCTGGTTGCAGTCGAGGTGGGAAATCCTGGGTATAGACTGAAATAGAGTAACTGGAAGTTAGAAAGAAGAACTGAAGGTTTTTTTCTACTTTTCTAAATTAATACCATGATATCCAAAGGTCAGGGGAATTGTTCAAACTCTTTCTAATTCCTTACGAAGATCTTCTATGTTTATTCTGTTACAGTGAAATACACTGTAAACATCTCTACTTTTAATTGTTTATTGGACAAATATGTGAGACTTCAATCTGTAACTTTCTGATACGGTTTTATTTTTTCTGTAAAGAAAATGGGGGAAAAAAAAAAAAAAAGCCCTGGACTGTCACCACAATGATTTCAGTAAACCCACCTGGTTTCAGTAAATCCACTATTTTCTGCTATGTCTCTTTCTCTACATCTATGAAACCTCCAGGGCTAGAAGTGTCTTAAGGGTCCCACTCTCTTTTCTCATGTCATTATACATAAAAAAAAAAAAAAAAAAAAAAAAAAAAACAGTCAACAAAAGGCAATTGCTCCATAGAGGGCTGGGCAATTGAAGCCTTCTATGTTGTAGGATGAATTTCAACAACAAGTAGCTTTATATTCCCCATGCTCATTCATTCTCTATAAAGTACTTTTAGAATCTAGGGACCACCGATATTGACACAGATAACACTGTTCAATAAACAGTCTTACTTGCCTATGCAGACTGACAAACATACTGCAGAAGCAATTCCAATAAACACATGCATTTATACAAATATTCACATACACATTTCTTTTCCTTGACTAGAGAGTGTTTTAGTAATTACATTGTCTCAAACACAGCTGCTTATCACCAAATAGCAAATGGCTTTGGCTGTGTGTGTGTGTGTGTGTGTGTGTCTGTGTCTGTGTGTTTAAGACTTTGGAGGGAGAAAGAGAGGTCATACTAGGAAGCTGACTATCAAAACTTCATGTGTAGTTTTCCATCCTGCTTCAAATCACATCATCTTGTGGTCTCAACAATTTTCCTTAGTGGAAATTCACTAGGGATAGAGGAAAAAGCAAAATGCAAAATATATGAAATCCATTCCCTTGATACATTTTGTGTTTTATAAGGTTAACTTTGGTAACTCTGGTTGCAGTCGAGGTGGGAAATCCTGGGTATAGACTGAAATAGAGTAACTGGAAGTTAGAAAGAAGAACTGAAGGGTTTTTTCTACTTTTCTAAATTAATACCATGATATCCAAAGGTCAGGGAATTGTTCAAACTCTTTCTAATTCCTTACGAAGATCTTCTATGTTTATTCTGTTACAGTGAAATACACTGTAAACATCTCTACTTTTAATTGTTTATTGGACAAATATGTGAGACTTCAATCTGTAACTTTCTGATACGGTTTTATTTTTTCTGAAAAGAAAAGGGGGGAAAAAAAAAAAAAAAGCCCTGGACTGTCACCACAATGATTTCAGTAAACCCACCTGGTTTCAGTAAATCCACTATTTTCTGCTATGTCTCTTTCTCTACATCTATGAAACCTCCAGGGCTAGAAGTGTCTTAAGGGTCCCACTCTCTTTTCTCATGTCATTATACATATAAAAAAAAAAAAAAAAAAAAAAAACAGTCAACAAAAGGCAATTGCTCCATAGAGGGCTGGGCAATTGAAGCCTTCTATGTTGTAGGATGAATTTCAACAACAAGTAGCTTTATATTCCCCATGCTCATTCATTCTCTATAAAGTACTTTTAGAATCTAGGGACCACCGATATTGACACAGATAACACTGTTCAATAAACAGTCTTACTTGCCTATGCAGACTGACAAACATACTGCAGAAGCAATTCCAATAAACACATGCATTTATACAAATATTCACATACACATTTCTTTTCCTTGACTAGAGAGTGTTTTAGTAATTACATTGTCTCAAACACAGCTGCTTATCACCAAATAGCAAATGGCTTTGGCTGTGTGTGTGTGTGTGTGTGTGTGTCTGTGTCTGTGTGTTTAAGACTTTGGAGGGAGAAAGAGAGGTCATACTAGGAAGCTGACTATCAAAACTTCATGTGTAGTTTTCCATCCTGCTTCAAATCACATCATCTTGTGGTCTCAACAATTTTCCTTAGTGGAAATTCACTAGGGATAGAGGAAAAAGCAAAATGCAAAATATATGAAATCCATTCCCTTGATAATGTTTTTACTTCAAAAGGAAAAATTGTCAATTAAAATTGAATATCTGAGAAATACTGATTCACAAAGTGGGGAAATGTCCTGTGTTAGTTATGACTACATAGAGGGCATTTGGGTCTTCCCTGATGGTTTGGCTGTCAAGAATCTGCCTGCTAGCGCAGGAGAAGTGGGTTCAATTCCTTGGTCAGAAAGGTTCCCTAGAGAGGGAAAGGAAAACCCATTCCAGTATTCTTACCTGGAAAATCCCATGGAGAGAGGAATCTGGCGGGCTATAATTTGTGGGGTCACTAAGAATCAGACACGATTTAGAGCAAATAACAGCAGAGGGCTTCACTATTCTTTGTTCAAATTATGACTTAAGAAGCTATGATTTTTAACAGAGAAGTGAAAAGAGCATATTTTCCAAATAATTTTGCTTGGCTTGATTATCAGGTGAACAGTAGTGAAACTCAGAACTTTTTTTTTTAGGTGGGGGTGGGGTGGGGAGGGAGGGGAGCAGGCGGGTCACTTCCATTGGTCTTTCATTTGTCCACTTTCATCCATCTTTGTTCTTTGGCCCGTGTGGGCCTCCCATCGCGGTGGCCTCTGTTGTCGCAGAGCACCGGCTCTGGGCGCATGTGCTCCAGAGCTCCGGCTCAGTAATTGGACACATCGGTCCAGCCACTCTGCTGCACGTGGGATCTTCCCAGGCCAGGGATTGAACCGGCGCCCCTTGCAATGCAAGGCAGTGTCCTTACCCACTGGACCACCAGGGAAGCCCAAAACTCAGAACTTTGAAGTTCCTGGGCATGAAGTCTTTCTGGATCCACCATGTTTTTGATTACAGGAAATAGGTTTTTTTCTGCCTCCTTATCCTTCCCCAAGTTCCACCAGGCAGATTCAAACAGTTACTAAGTAGGGTACGGATACAATGCAGAGACAAGGGAGGACTAATTAAGAGAAACAATAGAAGAGCCTTGGGGTAGGGACCCTGTATTCCCTTTAAGGGATATATATAACAGTATCTTCAACCTATTTTACAGATACTGAAACCACCACCAGGTGAAAGAATACAATAGTATCCAGCCTACCAGTCTTTAGATCCAAGACAAGTTGGAACCACAGATTTGTAATGCTGACTCCCACTTACACCACGACTCAATCAGAAGAATGTCCACAAACTGATTACACCTTATTTGAATCATTACCATAAATATTCTCCCTACCAGCTCCAGGTTGAGGTATACAGTTTTGAGGGCATTAATCTGCTGTGGCCCCCTTTTCCTGCAAAGCAATAAAGTTATACTTTCCTTTTTTAACCAAAATTTTGTGCCCAAGATTTTAATTCAGTGTTGGGGTAGAGAGGCCAGAATTGGTTTCAGTAATTGAGCTGATAACCAGTGGTCAAGTCTTTTGGAGTTAAAACTGCAAATATCTGGATAGTATGAAATAAGGTTCCAAAGGTGAAATATCAGATAGTTGAGATATAGTGCTGAGATTAGAGACGTCACAATGTGAAAACTGTTTATGGGTTTCCTTCTAAGTTTGTCAGGGGTCAAATTCTTTGTTAATCAGAAACAGCTGGATATTGACATGCAAACTCTCTATGAGAGAAGTACAAGTGAGACTTCCTGTCACTGTAGTCAGTGACTGGCAATCTGCTAGCTTTTCTGAAAATGAGGCTTGGTGAACAAAGAGGATATAACCTGAAGATGATAAAAATGTGTAATGAGAGATGGAGCAAGGCCTGAAGCTGGAGAAAAGATGAAGTTGGGGACGCAATAGTCAATATGACTATCCTCACAATTTTGCTAATTTCAAATTAGAGAAGGTAGAGACACTAGTTACTTATGTTTACTTTTTCAGAAATGTTGATTCCATTGAGAGAAAAATCAGAAAATCAAACATGGCTGAAGTTCCTGGGCATGAAGTCTTTCTGGATCCACCATGTTTTTGATTACAGGAAATAGGTTTTTTTCTGCCTCCTTATCCTTCCCCAAGTTCCACCAGGCAGATTCAAACAGTTACTAAGTAGGGTACGGATACAATGCAGAGACAAGGGAGGACTAATTAAGAGAAACAATAGAAGAGCCTTGGGGTAGGGACCCTGTATTCCCTTTAAGGGATATATATAACAGTATCTTCAACCTATTTTACAGATACTGAAACCACCACCAGGTGAAAGAATACAATAGTATCCAGCCTACCAGTCTTTAGATCCAAGACAAGTTGGAACCACAGATTTGTAATGCTGACTCCCACTTACACCACGACTCAATCAGAAGAATGTCCACAAACTGATTACACCTTATTTGAATCATTACCATAAATATTCTCCCTACCAGCTCCAGGTTGAGGTATACAGTTTTGAGGGCATTAATCTGCTGTGGCCCCCTTTTCCTGCAAAGCAATAAAGTTATACTTTCCTTTTTTAACCAAAATTTTGTGCCCAAGATTTTAATTCAGTGTTGGGGTAGAGAGGCCAGAATTGGTTTCAGTAATTGAGCTGATAACCAGTGGTCAAGTCTTTTGGAGTTAAAACTGCAAATATCTGGATAGTATGAAATAAGGTTCCAAAGGTGAAATATCAGATAGTTGAGATATAGTGCTGAGATTAGAGACGTCACAATGTGAAAACTGTTTATGGGTTTCCTTCTAAGTTTGTCAGGGGTCAAATTCTTTGTTAATCAGAAACAGCTGGATATTGACATGCAAACTCTCTATGAGAGAAGTACAAGTGAGACTTCCTGTCACTGTAGTCAGTGACTGGCAATCTGCTAGCTTTTCTGAAAATGAGGCTTGGTGAACAAAGAGGATATAACCTGAAGATGATAAAAATGTGTAATGAGAGATGGAGCAAGGCCTGAAGCTGGAGAAAAGATGAAGTTGGGGACGCAATAGTCAATATGACTATCCTCACAATTTTGCTAATTTCAAATTAGAGAAGGTAGAGACACTAGTTACTTATGTTTACTTTTTCAGAAATGTTGATTCCATTGAGAGAAAAATCAGAAAATCAAACATGGCGTCTTTACCTGTGGGTGAAAAACATTTAACTCAGTAGCCTTTGTCGTGGTTATAAGCCATTTCCAAGAAAGGTTTGTTATCATGTCTGGCCCTTAGCTAGTTCCTAAGAACTGAACTTCTGAAATCTTCTGTTTGATGAAAGTACTTAGTGTATGCCTGAGGCCTTGAACCACAGTCCACCAGTTTTTCCACTTTATGTTAAAAAAGTGATGTGTGCTGAACACCAGCTTCACTTCTGGATGCCAGGAGTTTGAGTATCAAAAGGTAGAAACTAAGTGCGTACACTTAGGTGACAAGCAGCTAATAAAGGTCCTGGAACACCTGGCTCAGAAAAGTATCCCTTATTGGAAATCTTTCCAATGTGTTGTCATATATTTTCTGAGAAGGAAGGATAAAGTGCATTCTATATGACCTCACTGGGAGGGGCTTAATGGAAGCTCGCTACTGGTTTGCTCCCTTTCCCTTAGTTGAATTAGTCTGTATTCTTTTAGTCTAATAAGTAATGACTATGAGAACAATGACTTCTGAATCTTAGGAGACCTCCCAGTGAATTATTGAGCCTGAGGATAGTCTTAGAGAATTCCAATTCAAGGTGTCCTTTAGAAAGTTTCTAGTTAATTTCTATTTATCATCTAACCTGGAAAAATAAAGAAAAACAAGAGAAATAGGAAAACAAATCCTTAAGGACCCATGGGAAAATGTCAAAAGTCTATCATTTGTGGCATTGGAGTCATAGAAGGGCAGGAGAAAAATCACAAGGCTGAAAAAATGTACGAAGAAATAATAGCCAAAAATGTCTTAAATATGACAAAAAGACATATACTTACATATGCAAGAAACTTCATGAACATGAAATGAGGAATTGCAAAGGAACACATAACCAGACAAATTAAAAGAAAACTATTTAAATCTAGATATGAAGAAAAGGAACTTACAAACAGGTAAAAGAAAAAAAAGAAGTAGCACAGTAGCACATTAACTATAAAGGAACAGGTATTTAAATGAATGAATTTCTCATAAGGAAAGTGACAAAATGCTTTTTTTTTTTTAACATTTATTTTATTTATTTATCTTTTGGGGGGTGAGGTAGGGAGGGAGGGGGGTGGGCAGGCCACTTCTATTGTTCTTTCATTTATCTATTTTCATCCGTCTTTGTTCTTTGACTCCTGTGGGTCTCCCATCGCAGTGGCCTCTGTCGTTGCACAGCGCCGGCTCTGGGCGCATGCGCCCCAGAGCTCCAGCTCGGTAATTGGACACATCAGTCCAGTCGCCCCGCAGCACGTGGGATCTTCCCAGGCCAGGGATCCAACCGGCGCCCCTTGCACTGCAAGGTGGTGTCCTTAACCACTGGACCACCAGGGGAAGCCTGACACAATGCTTTTAATGTGTTGAAGTAATTTCAAAACATTTTTTTTTTTTTCCCAGCAAACAGTTTCCAGGAATAGAGGTAAAACAAAGCATTTCTGAATAAAACTGAGATAATCTATTGACAGAAATGGAATTTCTCATTTTGAGAGAGGGGCTTAATGGAAGGCTCGCTACTGGTTTGCTCCCTTTCCTTAGTTGAATTAGTCTGTATTCTTTTAGTCTAATAAGTAATGACTATGAGAACAATGACTTCTGAATCTTAGGAGACCTCCCAGTGAATTATTGAGCCTGAGGATAGTCTTAGAGAATTCCAATTCAAGGTGTCCTTTAGAAAGTTTCTAGTTAATTTCTATTTATCATCTAACCTGGAAAAATAAAGAAAAACAAGAGAAATAGGAAAACAAATCCTTAAGGACCCATGGGAAAATGTCAAAAGTCTATCATTTGTGGCATTGGAGTCATAGAAGGGCAGGAGAAAAATCACAAGGCTGAAAAAATGTACGAAGAAATAATAGCCAAAAATGTCTTAAATATGACAAAAAGACATATACTTACATATGCAAGAAACTTCATGAACATGAAATGAGGAATTGCAAAGGAACACATAACCAGACAAATTAAAAGAAAACTATTTAAATCTAGATATGAAGAAAAGGAACTTACAAACAGGTAAAAGAAAAAAAAGAAGTAGCACAGTAGCACATTAACTATAAAGGAACAGGTATTTAAATGAATGAATTTCTCATAAGGAAAGTGACAAAATGCTTTTTTTTTTTTAACATTTATTTTATTTATTTATCTTTTGGGGGGTGAGGTAGGGAGGGAGGGGGGTGGGCAGGCCACTTCTATTGTTCTTTCATTTATCTATTTTCATCCGTCTTTGTTCTTTGACTCCTGTGGGTCTCCCATCGCAGTGGCCTCTGTCGTTGCACAGCGCCGGCTCTGGGCGCATGCGCCCCAGAGCTCCAGCTCGGTAATTGGACACATCAGTCCAGTCGCCCCGCAGCACGTGGGATCTTCCCAGGCCAGGGATCCAACCGGCGCCCCTTGCACTGCAAGGTGGTGTCCTTAACCACTGGACCACCAGGGGAAGCCTGACACAATGCTTTTAATGTGTTGAAGTAATTTCAAAACATTTTTTTTTTTTTTCCCAGCAAAAACAGTTTCCAGGAATAGAGGTAAAACAAAGCATTTCTGAATAAAACTGAGATAATCTATTGACAGAAAGCTGACTGTATAAAAATTGCTTAAAGATGTTTTTCAGACACAACAGAACTGATAGCAGAAAAATTGGGACACTGTAAAAGAAGCAAGAACAACAGGGTATCTACCAAACAGAGCTTCAAAAGACATAAAGCAAAACTTGAAAAAACCGAAAAGACAAAACAATTCCACAGTTATAGACTTTAGCACTCCTTTCTTACCCTGTAGTAAATTGTAACAGAAAATCAAGGATATAAAAATACTGAACCACACCATAAAACAACTATAAATAATGACATTTATAAACTATTCTACTCAATAACAGCATAATCATAATTTTTCATGTATATGTGGAACATTTATAATAATATTCTTATGATAGATCATAAAACTCTAGCAGACTTAAAATATTTAAAAACATATCAGGCTATTATAGAGAGTAAAGTAAATTAGAAGGAGAAAAACAAATGTTGTATATTAACACATACATGTGCAATCTTAAAAAAAAATTTGGTATAGAGGATCATACTTACAAAACAGAAATAGAGATAAAGGTATAGGGAACATATGGATACTAAAAAGCTTCCCCTTTAGCTCTTTAGGGTTCTGGAATAAGTTGGGAGATTCAAATTAACATATATACATTACTATGTATAAAAATGTAAAAACTAATTATAAAAACTAATGAGGGACTTCCCTGGTGTTCCAATGGGTAAAGAGTCCACCTTGCAGTGCAAGGGACACCAGTTTGATCCCTACCTGGGGAAGATCCCATGTGCCACAGAGTGGCTGGACCAGTGTTTACAATTATGAGCCAGTGCTCTAGAGCACTTGCATTCAGAACTGCTACTCTGCAGTCAGAGAGGTCACTGTAATGGGAGGCCCACACATGCCAAAGAATTAAAAAGGTGGATGAAAATAAATATAAATAAAAGAGGCATGATGAGGAAAAGAAAAAAGTTATAAAAAGGAAAAAAAAAAGTAATGAGAACCTACAGTATGGTGCAGGGAAAATCTGTTTGGTGATCTGTGGTGACCTAAATTGAAAGGAATTCTAAAAAAGAGAATATATATGTATATGTATGGACTTATTTGCTTTGTAATACAGCATAAACTGACACAGCAATGTCAGGCAACTATAGTGCAATTAATACGAAGAAAGCAAATGTGATTTATGATTGTAATGAAATCAAGCTAGGGATTAATAAAGGAAACATGAAAAAAATTTGTAAAAACATTCTTCTCTAGAAATCCAACTTTTAGGGCTTCCCTGGTGGTCCAGTGGGTAAGCACACCGCCTTGCAGTGCAAGGGGCGCCAGTTCGATCCCTGGCCTGGGAAGATCCCACGTGCCGTGGAGCAGCTGGACTGATGTGTCCAATTACCCAGCGGGAGCTCTGGAGCGCATGCGCCTAGAGCCAGTGCTCTGCAACAACAGAGGCCACTGCAATGGGAGGCCCACACGGGCCAAAGAGCAAAGACGTATGAAAATAGATAAATGAAAGACCAATAGAAATGGCCCGTCCACCTGCCCCCCCCCCACCCCCACCCACCTCCCCTCCAAAAAAAAAAAAAAAGAAATGCAACTATCCAACTTTTGACTAACCTGAGAAGTCATGGAATCCACTGAGGGTACACTCATTCATTTTCTGTGTTCCTCATGCACGATAGTCTCAAGAAAGTAACAAAAGCCTATCTTCTATGATCAGAGATAGATATGCAATTTTCTTTTACAACTACCTAAAAGGCCTATTTAGTATCCAAACCTAAATTCTTATATATCCAAACTGAGCATCAAAGAAATCATTTTGTTATGAATGTCTCTTTTCATTAAGTCAAAACAAGAATTTATTGACACAGAGAAGAACCACACTTTCCCAAGGAGATAATTCTTGCTAGTGAAGTTGGCATAATTAAATATCACCACTGGTCATACCCTCGGAATCCATGCTCCTATATTTTGAACTTCTTGTGAGTAAGAATGATTACCTGCCATATCAGGGCTTATATATTCTTCTTCCACATCATTTGGAGGCTAAGTTATTTTCCACTTGTCACATACTCAGAGCTACTTTCTGTCCTCTGGTTTTGTCCACTGAAGCCCTAATGCCTGTAAACTAACTCACCCAACCTTGCCTTATGGCTTAATATTGAATTTAATCCAAAGTAGGCTTTGTCTAGACATTTGAGAAAGGAAAGAAGATAGAAATGGTTTCTCTCATTCTATTTCCCTGGGTGTATTATTCTGACACTAGTTGCATTCTTCTATAACTACAGTTCTATCCTGATAGACTTAACCAATAGCAACAGTGATCATGAGGCTCAGGTTATGTTTCGTCTTCTTGCACCTTTAAGCCTAGTGAGTGGGAATAAAAACTTTGATTTAACTCTTTTTATTGTATCAGGGGAGTGTATCTTTTGCTTCCCACCAGGCAGGAGACTGGCAGAAAGGCATATACTGAAAGTTCCCTGAATGAATTTATGAACAATCCAATCGATGAGCACATGAATGAATGAATAATTCTGACTCCTTCATGATTTATAGAACCTATTTTGACAAATTGTGTGTTAGTTACTCAGTCGTCTCTGACACTTTGCAGCACCATGGACTGTATGTAGCTCACCAGGCTCTTTAGTCCATGAAATTCTCTAGGCAAGATTACTGGAGTGAGTAGCCGTTCTATTCTTTAGGGAATCTTTCTGACACAGGGATCAAACCTAGGTCTCCTTGCATTACAGGCAGATTCTTTACCCTCTGAGCCAAAATTAAGCCAAACCAAAAGCATAACTTGCTGCATTTTTTTAGTGGAGGCCTTGAAAACAAAAGCCTTTCTTCTATGATCAGAGATAGATATGCAATTTTCTTTTACAACTACCTAAAAGGCCTATTTAGTATCCAAACCTAAATTCTTATATATCCAAACTGAGCATCAAAGAAATCATTTTGTTATGAATGTCTCTTTTCATTAAGTCAAAACAAGAATTTATTGACACAGAGAAGAACCACACTTTCCCAAGGAGATAATTCTTGCTAGTGAAGTTGGCATAATTAAATATCACCACTGGTCATACCCTCGGAATCCATGCTCCTATATTTTGAACTTCTTGTGAGTAAGAATGATTACCTGCCATATCAGGGCTTATATATTCTTCTTCCACATCATTTGGAGGCTAAGTTATTTTCCACTTGTCACATACTCAGAGCTACTTTCTGTCCTCTGGTTTTGTCCACTGAAGCCCTAATGCCTGTAAACTAACTCACCCAACCTTGCCTTATGGCTTAATATTGAATTTAATCCAAAGTAGGCTTTGTCTAGACATTTGAGAAAGGAAAGAAGATAGAAATGGTTTCTCTCATTCTATTTCCCTGGGTGTATTATTCTGACACTAGTTGCATTCTTCTATAACTACAGTTCTATCCTGATAGACTTAACCAATAGCAACAGTGATCATGAGGCTCAGGTTATGTTTCGTCTTCTTGCACCTTTAAGCCTAGTGAGTGGGAATAAAAACTTTGATTTAACTCTTTTTATTGTATCAGGGGAGTGTATCTTTTGCTTCCCACCAGGCAGGAGACTGGCAGAAAGGCATATACTGAAAGTTCCCTGAATGAATTTATGAACAATCCAATCGATGAGCACATGAATGAATGAATAATTCTGACTCCTTCATGATTTATAGAACCTATTTTGACAAATTGTGTGTTAGTTACTCAGTCGTCTCTGACACTTTGCAGCACCATGGACTGTATGTAGCTCACCAGGCTCTTTAGTCCATGAAATTCTCTAGGCAAGATTACTGGAGTGAGTAGCCGTTCTATTCTTTAGGGAATCTTTCTGACACAGGGATCAAACCTAGGTCTCCTTGCATTACAGGCAGATTCTTTACCCTCTGAGCCAAAATTAAGCCAAACCAAAAGCATAACTTGCTGCATTTTTTTAGTGGAGGCCTTGAAAACTAACCCAAAGGCAATATACCAATGTCAAAGGTGTCATATAAGGTTGGAAGTGGGGCTGTAAGGGGAAAGCTAAGAGTACTGATGCACACAGGGCTATACAGATGCTGACAGCTTCCTCTGTCTTGAATTTTCTCTTATTTTCATGTAACAACCAGGTCATTTTGGTCCCAATGGGAAACAAAAAAGAAAAAGTCATAGTTGTAACAAGAGGAAAATTCACACTCAAAAGGATTGAAAGAAGAGAACTTAATGAAATGTATATTGACAGAAGTGTGGGAAAACTCATCATCTACAGGTTTGCTGCCAGAGAAGAAGGGCCACCTGATAGGCATCAAGTTCACTTATTGGAGAAACCACAAGCTGAGGTAGGAAGCCTGTAGAGAAAACAATATTCCAAACTCTCTTTATCCTAGGCTGCAAATCTACTGCTGGTACTTCCCATTGATCAATCTAACTCAAACCAGAGACAAAGCGTGATGAATTGCAAGACTTCCAGGGATTACAGGAGGGTATACCTAGATTAGAGCAGGACAACAAGTGTAGGATAGCCACCAAAGCGTGTTCAAAATCTTTTCCAACAGAAGTGTTACATCTTTGCTTAAGGCCTGTCTAGTAAGACCATTAAGAACCAGGAATTGGGTACAATCTGCTCCTTTTTAAAAACAATATTCTGAGGCTAACAGCCAGCCCATGAGGAAGGTTTGACAAATGGTGTATTAATTTTAGATATCAAGAACACTAAATATTAATCAGATATTTGAGCAGGTTCAAAATCCAGTTCCCTCATCCGGGATTGAACCTGAGTCCCCTGCATTGGGAGCCAAAAGGTCCCCTGTTACAGCGATTTTGTTAGTTAATTTTAAAATTTTTTCGTCTCTGACACTTTGCAGCACCATGGACTGTATGTAGCTCACCAGGCTCTTTAGTCCATGAAATTCTCTAGGCAAGATTACTGGAGTGAGTAGCCGTTCTATTCTTTAGGGAATCTTTCTGACACAGGGATCAAACCTAGGTCTCCTTGCATTACAGGCAGATTCTTTACCCTCTGAGCCAAAATTAAGCCAAACCAAAAGCATAACTTGCTGCATTTTTTTAGTGGAGGCCTTGAAAACTAACCCAAAGGCAATATACCAATGTCAAAGGTGTCATATAAGGTTGGAAGTGGGGCTGTAAGGGGAAAGCTAAGAGTACTGATGCACACAGGGCTATACAGATGCTGACAGCTTCCTCTGTCTTGAATTTTCTCTTATTTTCATGTAACAACCAGGTCATTTTGGTCCCAATGGGAAACAAAAAAGAAAAAGTCATAGTTGTAACAAGAGGAAAATTCACACTCAAAAGGATTGAAAGAAGAGAACTTAATGAAATGTATATTGACAGAAGTGTGGGAAAACTCATCATCTACAGGTTTGCTGCCAGAGAAGAAGGGCCACCTGATAGGCATCAAGTTCACTTATTGGAGAAACCACAAGCTGAGGTAGGAAGCCTGTAGAGAAAACAATATTCCAAACTCTCTTTATCCTAGGCTGCAAATCTACTGCTGGTACTTCCCATTGATCAATCTAACTCAAACCAGAGACAAAGCGTGATGAATTGCAAGACTTCCAGGGATTACAGGAGGGTATACCTAGATTAGAGCAGGACAACAAGTGTAGGATAGCCACCAAAGCGTGTTCAAAATCTTTTCCAACAGAAGTGTTACATCTTTGCTTAAGGCCTGTCTAGTAAGACCATTAAGAACCAGGAATTGGGTACAATCTGCTCCTTTTTAAAAACAATATTCTGAGGCTAACAGCCAGCCCATGAGGAAGGTTTGACAAATGGTGTATTAATTTTAGATATCAAGAACACTAAATATTAATCAGATATTTGAGCAGGATCTTAAGTCACAGCATGTGGAATCCAGTTCCCTCATCCGGGATTGAACCTGAGTCCCCTGCATTGGGAGCACTAAATCTTAGCCACTCGGTGATCCCCATAAGGATACAAAAAGGAATCATTCTGGCACTCCCAGTCTCTGAAGTCATCTTCCAGTTCATTTATTATTGGCTGTTCTATACATGTATGCTTCTTGACCATAGAACTTCTTTTCTTCTTTTATCCTGATATAAGCTTCTGTTTATCCCATTCAAACTGCTCTTCCTGAAAAATCATTGTTCGTTAGATTTTTAAGCCAATAGCCATTGACTTAAAAATGATTAGGATTTTCCCCAAGAGGAAGCTTTTGATCACTGGAGACAGACCCAGCCATAAAAGTATGTATTTTCATGCTCTGCTCTATCTAACTTTTTCTCTTAATTAGGAAAGAGAAACTGCCTTGGAAAGTTGATTCTTCACCGGCGCCAAAAAATATCCATGCTTACTTTCCGCATTGCTGTGTTCCCCAAGGCACTTGGGGACCCACTAGTAAGAGCTTGTTTCTGAGGTAATTACAAGGGGAAATGAAGCACACCTCAGTGAAAGCTCCTTTTGGTTATATTCTCTACCCTCTTTCTCTTTTCCTAAGTTCAACAGTCCCAAACCTCAGGTGGAAAATAATATTATTCAGTAGATTTACCTACTAGAGAATAATCCAATAGAACAGCCTGAGGCAGAATAAAAATGGCAATACATTGCTTATCTCACATGAAAAGATTAGCCATCTGACAGCAGGAAGCTGCTCTCATGCCTAGTCAAAAGAAGAGGTCCAAGCAAGTCCATGGAGCCAAATAAAATGTCTAAACAAACCAGAGACAAAGTGATGAATTGCAAGACTTCCAGGGATTACAGGAGGGTATTGGGGCCTGTAGGATAGCCACCAAAGCGTGTTCAAAATCTTTTCCAACAGAAGTGTTACATCTTTGCTTAAGGCCTGTCTAGTAAGACCATTAAGAACCAGGAATTGGGTACAATCTGCTCCTTTTTAAAAACAATATTCTGAGGCTAACAGCCAGCCCATGAGGAAGGTTTGACAAATGGTGTATTAATTTTAGATATCAAGAACACTAAATATTAATCAGATATTTGAGCAGGATCTTAAGTCACAGCATGTGGAATCCAGTTCCCTCATCCGGGATTGAACCTGAGTCCCCTGCATTGGGAGCACTAAATCTTAGCCACTCGGTGATCCCCATAAGGATACAAAAAGGAATCATTCTGGCACTCCCAGTCTCTGAAGTCATCTTCCAGTTCATTTATTATTGGCTGTTCTATACATGTATGCTTCTTGACCATAGAACTTCTTTTCTTCTTTTATCCTGATATAAGCTTCTGTTTATCCCATTCAAACTGCTCTTCCTGAAAAATCATTGTTCGTTAGATTTTTAAGCCAATAGCCATTGACTTAAAATGATTAGGATTTTCCCCAAGAGGAAGCTTTTGATCACTGGAGACAGACCCAGCCATAAAAGTATGTATTTTCATGCTCTGCTCTATCTAACTTTTTCTCTTAATTAGGAAAGAGAAACTGCCTTGGAAAGTTGATTCTTCACCGGCGCCAAAAAATATCCATGCTTACTTTCCGCATTGCTGTGTTCCCCAAGGCACTTGGGGACCCACTAGTAAGAGCTTGTTTCTGAGGTAATTACAAGGGGAAATGAAGCACACCTCAGTGAAAGCTCCTTTTGGTTATATTCTCTACCCTCTTTCTCTTTTCCTAAGTTCAACAGTCCCAAACCTCAGGTGGAAAATAATATTATTCAGTAGATTTACCTACTAGAGAATAATCCAATAGAACAGCCTGAGGCAGAATAAAAATGGCAATACATTGCTTATCTCACATGAAAAGATTAGCCATCTGACAGCAGGAAGCTGCTCTCATGCCTAGTACCTGGATATACAGAAGAGGTCCAAGCAAGTCCATGGAGTTCCAAATAAAATGTCTACCTGGTTATCACAGGGCATTGGCAGGTTTTATATGAAGATAAATGATATGTTTAGTGATCTGAAGAGAAAGTGATATTGTACTTGAAGCTATGATTGAATTAAAAACAGCAAAGATGATAAGACAAGAAACTAAACCACTGAAGACTGTACTAGAGTCTGCCATGAGAATTTGAGAGAATTCAGTGTGGAGTAACTTTACTCCAGTAGGGGAATTATGCTGACATTTCAAAAATCCATATAATGCTATTGTTATATTACAATGGGGAAATAAGGAGGCACTTTTAATTGAAATATAATTGATTTACAATGTTGTGCTAAATTTGCTGTACAGCAACGTGATTCAGTTATACATATATACATACATACATACATACATACATACATATATATATATATATTCATACATTATTTTTTAAAAATATTCTTCTCCATTATGGTTTGTCACAGAATATTGGACATAGTTCCACATGCTATACAGTAGGTTTTGTTGTTTACCCATTCATTATGTAATAGTTTGCATCTACTAATCCCAAATTCCCAGTCTCTCTCTCCCTTTTCCCTACCTTCCCTGTGGCAACCACAATCTTGTTCTCTGTGTCTCTGAGGCTGTTTCCATTTTGTAAAAGTTCATTTGTGTCATATTTTGAAGTCTCTATATATAGTATCACAATATCTTACTTTACTCAGTGTATTATCTCTAGGTTTATTCATTTTGCTGCAAATGGCATCATTTCACTCTTTGTATGGCTGAGTAGATCTGAATTCATTTCCCAACTTGGGAAAAGTAAGAGCTTGTTTCTGAGGTAATTACAAGGGAAATGAAGCACACCTCAGTGAAAGCTCCTTTTGGTTATATTCTCTACCCTCTTTCTCTTTCCTAAGTTCAACAGTCCCAAACCTCAGGTGGAAAATAATATTATTCAGTAGATTTACCTACTAGAGAATAATCCAATAGAACAGCCTGAGGCAGAATAAAAATGGCAATACATTGCTTATCTCACATGAAAAGATTAGCCATCTGACAGCAGGAAGCTGCTCTCATGCCTAGTACCTGGATATACAGAAGAGGTCCAAGCAAGTCCATGGAGTTCCAAATAAAATGTCTACCTGGTTATCACAGGGCATTGGCAGGTTTTATATGAAGATAAATGATATGTTTAGTGATCTGAAGAGAAAGTGATATTGTACTTGAAGCTATGATTGAATTAAAAACAGCAAAGATGATAAGACAAGAAACTAAACCACTGAAGACTGTACTAGAGTCTGCCATGAGAATTTGAGAGAATTCAGTGTGGAGTAACTTTACTCCAGTAGGGGAATTATGCTGACATTTCAAAAATCCATATAATGCTATTGTTATATTACAATGGGGAAATAAGGAGGCACTTTTAATTGAAATATAATTGATTTACAATGTTGTGCTAAATTTGCTGTACAGCAACGTGATTCAGTTATACATATATACATACATACATACATACATACATACATATATATATATATATTCATACATTATTTTTTAAAAATATTCTTCTCCATTATGGTTTGTCACAGAATATTGGACATAGTTCCACATGCTATACAGTAGGTTTTGTTGTTTACCCATTCATTATGTAATAGTTTGCATCTACTAATCCCAAATTCCCAGTCTCTCTCTCCTTTACCCTACCTCCCCTGTGGCAACCACAATCTTGTTCTCTGTGTCTCTGAGGCTGTTTCCATTTTGTAAAAGTTCATTTGTGTCATATTTTGAAGTCTCTATATATAGTATCACAATATCTTACTTTACTCAGTGTATTATCTCTAGGTTTATTCATTTTGCTGCAAATGGCATCATTTCACTCTTTGTATGGCTGAGTAGTATTCCACTGTATATGTGCATAGCATCTTCTTTATGCATTCATCTATCAATGGACATTGTGTTATTTCCAGATATTGGATACTCTGAATATTGGATATTCATGCTATGAATATTGGGGTGCATGTATATCTTTAAATTGTAGCTTTATCCATGTGCCCAGGAGTGGGGTTGCTGGAACATATGGAAACTTTATTTTTATTTTTTGGAGAAATCTCCATATTGTTTTCCATGGTGGCTGAACCAGTCATATTTCAGTGGGAAGCATTTCTAATCCTTGAAATTAATATCATAAAGGAATGCAGTTCTTTCTTGTTATTTGAATAAATATAAAATTTTGGATTGTAGGTTCCTTGACTCTTACTCTTTACAAGAATTCTGGTTTTGAGTCATGCTGCTACCACCTCTAATTGTCTCCTCTCAATAAGCCTCACTTCAAAATCCTAGCCAACTCCTTGACTATTTGTTATTTGATCTGGCCATGAAATAAGCTGCCTAATTTCAGGATCAAAATAAAATAAACCATGTTTGAATTTAAACTGGAGAGGGCTGAAACAATGAATTATTCTACCAGGAGACAAATTCCTTGTCTTTCCTAATGATCTAGTGTCTTATATAGTGGAGAGAATAAAAAGGAAAAGGAGGAGGTATTTTAGAACAGGACTTCCTACTAACTACTGAAGTAATTACTCATTTTGCCCAATAATTAGATGCTAATTATATATATATATATATATATATATATATGTGTGTGTGTGTGTGTGTGTGTACATTCTGCCTAATGAGTAAATGTTAATATACACACATATATATATATAACTAAGAGCAGACTGAAATAAAAGCTTAGCAAGCAGACTGTATAGGTCTTCATTCATGGATGGTTACTGAAATAGCATCAGCATAATATTTTGAGAGAGTAAATGAAATGCTTTTTCTTATTTCTGGATTGGTTTTTTCCATATATGTTCTGGACCAATTTTTGCAAAACTTTTTTGAATGACAATTTTTACCCTCTACTACATTATAACCTTACTAGACATAAGAAAATTTACATAAATCCCAAGTCAACTAGGAAAGTTCTCTCAATATGAGCACAGATAAGAACTTAGGTGAAAGCCAACCGAAGAAACAGATTGTCTGCACCTCAGTACTTTTAAGTCATCTCCCTAAAAGCCTGCTCTGTTCCTTCCAGACAGACTGGCATTAAATTTGTCAAGACATTAATATCTAAAGATCTTCACACTCCCTCCACCATAAATACACAGAGAGCTTCCAGCAAACACACACATAGCACACAAACACACACACACACACACACACACACACACACATCTCTATGTTTCATAACTTTCAAGAAATTTTTCATTCTATACAAGGACTCCTTGTGGACTGACAACTCAGATAAATAATACAATCTTAGAATTTGGGTGAAGCCTGAATCATATTTTGGGCTTAATTGTCAGTTCAGAACTTACAATTTCTACCTTGCCATCATCATTTAATTCCTCTAATTTTTGAGAGTCATCTGAAGAAAGCAACCTTATACTCCACTCTTTTCCGTGGTTATTGTTGTTTTTAATTTTGGCCTCTTTTTTTTTTTTTTAAAGATTTATTTATTTATTTATTTTTGGGCGGGGGTCAGGTTGGGGAGGGAAGGGAGCGGGCGGGCCACTTCTATTGGTCTTTCATTTCTCTGTTTTCATCCATCTTTGTTCTTTGGCTCCTGTGGGCCTCCCATCGCGGTGGTGTCTGTCGTCGCAGAGCGCCAGCTCTGGACACATGCGCTCCAGTGCTCCAGCTCGATAATTGGACACATCGGTCCAGCCGCAGACGTGGGATCTTCCCAGACCAGGGATAGAGCTGGCACCCCTTGCACTGCAAGGCGGTGTCCCTATCCACTGGACCACCAGGGGAAGCCCTAATTTTGGCCTCTTTTATTGGTTTTTAATTTATTTATTCTCTTCCATTTTTATTCTGTGGCCTGTGTGGGCCTCCCATTGCAGTGGCCTCTCTTGTTGTAGAGCACTGACTCTGGACGCATGCACTCCAGAGTGCTGGCTCGTAATTGAACATACTGCTCCAGCGGCTTCTGCATGTAGGATCTTCCCAGGCCAGGGATCGAATCGGTGCCCCTTGCATTTCAAAACAGACTCTTTCCCACTGGGCCACCATTTTGTGTTTTCACACATAATTTATTCTTCTATGCCAAGAGAAGGACTTAATAAAGATTACTGGATCCTAATTTCAATGGTGTTTGGTTTTCAAAAGATACATTTTTATTTCAACATTCTTGTTTTCAAAGGCTAATGGGATATGTTGTTCTGTTGGAAGCCAGAGTTAGGTAGGTGGAGAAATCATAACAATTATTCCTAATTGCCACTAAAAACTTTCTACTTTAGCAGAGGAAGGAGATAGGTTTAGTTGACATAAGCTCATATCTGCTAAATGGGGGAAATGCAATTAGTGGTTAGTTGAGAGATGGGAAAGAGAGATTTTGCTTGCAACAACTGAAAAAACAAACTTAGAAATTATTTAAATTAGGCAAGATGTATGAACTAGCACAGAAAGCACACTGTTGAAAGTCTGTCATAATCACCGACTGTACTCCTCTTACAAAACATATTGGAAACAAGTGAATTTTGCCTTTGTAATCTCATTAAATATAAATATACTCATTAATTAGAAATAGAAAAGCAAGAGCTTTGTAGTTAGGCAACTCCAAATATGAGTTGGGCTCTGCCATTTATAAGCTTTATGACTTTGTGTGTGTGTGCTATTAAACATTCATAAGCCTAATTCCTCTAACGAATAATAATAAAATATCTTCAAGTGAGTGTTATATAGTTTAAATGAGATGATTATTTCATTTTTGGAATGATGAAACAATCCTATTATTTTATTCTATTATTTAATTATTTCAGGTTTTTAAAATGCTTTGTTACTCACTGTGGAATATTCACCAAGTCATTTAAACTCCTTACCTGTAAAACGGATCTTTAATATATAGTTTTCAGTGACAAGTGGTACAATCAACAGATTAAGTGGATAATTACATATTATTCATTTATCATGAAGTGTCTAAATGCATGCTTAGTTTATAATAATTGCAGGAAAAAATAGATATTTCAGACTCTGGACGCATGCACTCCAGAGTGCTGGCTCGTAATTGAACATACTGCTCCAGCGGCTTCTGCATGTAGGATCTTCCCAGGCCAGGGATCGAATCGGTGCCTTGCATTTCAAAACAGACTCTTTCCCACTGGGCCACCATTTTGTGTTTTCACACATAATTTATTCTTCTATGCCAAGAGAAGGACTTAATAAAGATTACTGGATCCTAATTTCAATGGTGTTTGGTTTTCAAAAGATACATTTTTATTTCAACATTCTTGTTTTCAAAGGCTAATGGGATATGTTGTTCTGTTGGAAGCCAGAGTTAGGTAGGTGGAGAAATCATAACAATTATTCCTAATTGCCACTAAAAACTTTCTACTTTAGCAGAGGAAGGAGATAGGTTTAGTTGACATAAGCTCATATCTGCTAAATGGGGGAAATGCAATTAGTGGTTAGTTGAGAGATGGGAAAGAGAGATTTTGCTTGCAACAACTGAAAAACAAACTTAGAAATTATTTAAATTAGGCAAGATGTATGAACTAGCACAGAAAGCACACTGTTGAAAGTCTGTCATAATCACCGACTGTACTCCTCTTACAAAACATATTGGAAACAAGTGAATTTTGCCTTTGTAATCTCATTAAATATAAATATACTCATTAATTAGAAATAGAAAAGCAAGAGCTTTGTAGTTAGGCAACTCCAAATATGAGTTGGGCTCTGCCATTTATAAGCTTTATGACTTTGTGTGTGTGTGCTATTAAACATTCATAAGCCTAATTCCTCTAACGAATAATAATAAAATATCTTCAAGTGAGTGTTATATAGTTTAAATGAGATGATTATTTCATTTTTGGAATGATGAAACAATCCTATTATTTTATTCTATTATTTAATTATTTCAGGTTTTTAAAATGCTTTGTTACTCACTGTGGAATATTCACCAAGTCATTTAAACTCCTTACCTGTAAAACGGATCTTTAATATATAGTTTTCAGTGACAAGTGGTACAATCAACAGATTAAGTGGATAATTACATATTATTCATTTATCATGAAGTGTCTAAATGCATGCTTAGTTTATAATAATTGCAGGAAAAAAAATAGATATTTCAATTTTCTTCTTTCCATCCTCCTCCTCCCTCTCTTCATTCTTCTTTATTTCTTCCTTCTTTATATGATATATTCAGAATTGCCTCCCATCTTCCCCTGGAGGCTCTGTATGTGCAATTATGGAGACTGACAGAGTTAGGATAAATAACTCATCAGTTCAATTCTGAAAACTTCAGAGGTGACAGAAGGGTGATTTTACAGGTCAGGTCACTGCTCCTCTCTCTTCCCAATCAGAAGTATAATTAAAAAAAAAAAAAAAGTAAATCAGTGTATATTCCCTTGCTCTTCCACTTTTAACTTTCAATGAAAAGTGACAATCAGGTTCTTTAAAGACAAAAAATAGTACCCAGGAAATCAAACCCAGAAGGTTGTTTTTAATAATCTCTTAAGTTAGCAAAGCCCATTAGACAGGATTATGAGTGTGCAGTCAGGAGACTCCATTGGTAGATCTTAGAGAGAGAACTGTCTTTCCTTGAGCCTTGAAAAAGCAAATTTTAAAGAGTAAAAGAGGAGGGTGAAAAACGTGGCTCAACATTCAAGAACTTAAGATCACAGCATCCAGTCCCATCAAGTCATGAAAAATAGAAAGGGAAAAAGTTAACAGATTTTAATTTCTTGGGCTCCAAAATCACTGAAGAAGAAGAGTACAGCTAAGAAATTTAAAGATACTTTTTCCTTGGAAGTGAAGCTATGACAAACATATACAATAATTTTAAAAAAGAGAGACATAACTCTGCCTACAAAGATCCACATAGTCATAGCTTCTCCAGTAGTCATGTACAAATGTGAGAGTTGGACCACAAATGAGATGATTATTTCATTTGGAATGATGAAACAATCCTATTATTTTATTCTATTATTTAATTATTTCAGGTTTTTAAAATGCTTTGTTACTCACTGTGGAATATTCACCAAGTCATTTAAACTCCTTACCTGTAAAACGGATCTTTAATATATAGTTTTCAGTGACAAGTGGTACAATCAACAGATTAAGTGGATAATTACATATTATTCATTTATCATGAAGTGTCTAAATGCATGCTTAGTTTATAATAATTGCAGGAAAAAAAATAGATATTTCAATTTTCTTCTTTCCATCCTCCTCCTCCCTCTCTTCATTCTTCTTTATTTCTTCCTTCTTTATATGATATATTCAGAATTGCCTCCCATCTTCCCCTGGAGGCTCTGTATGTGCAATTATGGAGACTGACAGAGTTAGGATAAATAACTCATCAGTTCAATTCTGAAAACTTCAGAGGTGACAGAAGGGTGATTTTACAGGTCAGGTCACTGCTCTCTCTCTTCCCAATCAGAAGTATAATTAAAAAAAAAAAAAAGTAAATCAGTGTATATTCCCTTGCTCTTCCACTTTTAACTTTCAATGAAAAGTGACAATCAGGTTCTTTAAAGACAAAAAATAGTACCCAGGAAATCAAACCCAGAAGGTTGTTTTTAATAATCTCTTAAGTTAGCAAAGCCCATTAGACAGGATTATGAGTGTGCAGTCAGGAGACTCCATTGGTAGATCTTAGAGAGAGAACTGTCTTTCCTTGAGCCTTAAAAAAGCAAATTTTAAAGAGTAAAAGAGGAGGGTGAAAAACGTGGCTCAACATTCAAGAACTTAAGATCACAGCATCCAGTCCCATCAAGTCATGAAAAATAGAAAGGGAAAAAGTTAACAGATTTTAATTTCTTGGGCTCCAAAATCACTGAAGAAGAAGAGTACAGCTAAGAAATTTAAAGATACTTTTTCCTTGGAAGTGAAGCTATGACAAACATATACAATAATTTTAAAAAAGAGAGACATAACTCTGCCTACAAAGATCCACATAGTCATAGCTTCTCCAGTAGTCATGTACAAATGTGAGAGTTGGACCATAAAGAGGTGCGAGCACTGAAGAATTGATGTTTTGAATTGTGGTGGTGGAGAAGTTGCTCAAGAGTCTCTTGAACTGCAAGAATATCAAACCAGTCAATACTAAAGGAAATCCACCCTGGCTATTCACAGAAAGGACTGTTGGTGAAGGTGAAGCTCCAGTACTTTGGTCACTTGATGCAAAGAGTGAAATGATTGGAAAGGATCTTGATGCTGGGAAAGATTGAGGGCAAGAAGAGAAGGGGGTGACAGAGGATGAGATGGTTGGATGTCATCTCCAACTCAATGGGTATGAATTTTAGCACACTCTGAAGGACAGTAGAGGAGATAAGAGTCTATTGTGTTACAGGCTCAGCAACTGAACAATAACAGCAGGGAGTGAATGAATAACAATCCCTACAGTTTTCATCACCAGTAGCTGTAGAACTAAAGTTACTCAGAATTCAGGTCATATCATGGAAATATAGCTTTTCTTCATGTCCAACTCAGGACCAGCACTGTCTATAAGAAATTCCCTATTAACACCAATCCCTTTACTATAACGTCAAAGAGCATGCTTGGGAAACAGGACCTCATGAAGGAATCCTAGAAAGTTTCTGATGAGAGATTCTAAGTTCCTCAAGCTTCATGCATTTCTCCTCCAAGAGAAACTGTCACAGTTATGCCCACATGGATATTGTTAACAAATCCTAGTTTTCTGAAATTTAATATTAACTACAGTTCAAAGTGCTAGAGACTAGAGAATATTTTAAACCATAGAGACCAATTAGGTTTTAAATGTAATTTAAAGTATGGTAATTAGTATAATTTAAAAGAAAGGAAGGGGAAAACAATGTACTAATCAACTCCTGTTGCAATAAAACTTCGTAACAAACATCTTTAAAATCCCCGTGTCTTACAATACAAAATCTTTTCTTTCCCACTTACAGGTATTTGGGTGGACTGTGACTTGACTCCAAGTTTCAGATAGCTACAGATTTTCTCCATTTGTTCTTTTATTTTCCTTGGACCAGTAGCTAACTGGGTCATATTCTTTTCACAGTGCATCTCAAGAACACGAGTGCAAACCAAAACCTACACATGTGAAGATTGTCCCTGAGTCATCCTGAAAACATGACCTTGGCCAAGAAAGTCAAACAGCTTAGATCAATATGAGAAACTCTTTTAGAAGGAAAGAAAGGAATATTTGGAAACAGTGACTTTTTCATAGAAACTAATGTTTCAATTTCTTGAAAGTGCCAATCAGTATCGAACAATTTACAAATATCTCAGTTCTTTCTCATTGTTCAGTCACCAAACTGTCTGACTCTTTGCAACCACATGGACTCCGTCACATCTGGATTTTCCATCCTTCACTATCACCTAGACTTTCCATTAGCTCAAAAAACTTAACCTTTTGCTTCTCTTCTTTTTTTAGCTATGTTACTCTTATGATATGGGATTTAATATCTCTATTTTATAAGTGAGAAAAAAGTCTCTGAGAAATTAATTAGTATATTCAAGGCCAAGAATGAATGTTGCATTGTGGAGAGAGTTCAAGCATAGATCTCTTCTGTTCCAAACCCATGCATTTTACTTTTATATTAAATTGATGCTTCATAGTGAACATTCTAAAATAGATATTATTTTATCTGTACTGGGTAATATTATTATCATTTTGCATATATGAATATTTCCACCAATGCTTTGCGTTATGTAATACTATTTCCTATTTCATAGGTGAGAACTCTGAAACACAGAAGGTTCAAACAATTACTTTAATATTCAGTCCATCTGTCTTTGGCCCTATATGATATGCCATATTAATTCTACTGTTTATGCATGTAATGATTATGAGAATAATTAGAAAAGAACATGACATATATTGTATAGTCACACTATAGTCATCACATTTAACCCTCCTACTCATTTTAGAAATAATATATAAATATTTTCTGTATCAATCCACTTTCTTCCATTTCCACTTCTAACTTACTATATTGTCCTAGATCATCTCTTGCCTAAAATTCTTCAGGAGCTTCCTAATTGCACAGATACATTTTTCCCACCTTGAAATGAATTTTCTATATAGCAAATTTTCAGAGTAATCTTTGTTATGATATAAATTTGATCATTCCATTTTGCAATTGGAAATCCCAATGACTTTTGTCAGAAATTTAAATAGCATGTACACTATTTTTTTCTCTTGTAGGACCTGAGATGATCTGCCTACCTCTTTGATCACATCAAGAACCATCTTCTGATTCACTCCCCAGGTTTTTCTTCCTCAGATAACAGCCTGGGTTTTTTATTCTATTTTTGAACCTTTATATGGATGCACTGTAGTCCTCATTCTAAATATCACTCAAGAGAATTTATTCTTAGCATTAACCCTAATAATGAATTGTTTCTTAGGTACAATGAAGTTTCAAAGAAGAAAGGAGCTTGCTGTTTTGATCAGTGCTACTTTCTTGTTTCCAGTCTATAATACTGTCCATAAATAATAAGAACTGGGTTAATTAATATTGAACATGCAATCTACAAATGAACAGATAAGCTACAACCATACAATCTCACTGAAATTAGATTGATTATATTATTTGCAGTCAAAGATGGAGAAGATCTATACAGTCAGCAAAAAGAGGGCTGGGAGCTTACTGTGGTTCAGATCATAAACTTCTTATTGCAAAATTGAAACTTAAATTGGAGAAACTAGAGAAAAACACTAGGCCATTTAGATATGACCTAAACTAAATCTCTTACAATTATATAGAGGAAATAACAAATAGTTTCAAGGGACTAGATCTGATAGACCGAGCACCTTCTTCAGAACTATAGACAGAGCTTTGTAACATTCTATAGGAGGCAGTGATCAAACCCACCCCCAAGAAAAGGAAATGTAATACAGCAAAATGGTTGTCTGAGGAGGCTTTATAAATAGCTAAAAAAATAGCCAAGGAGAAAAGGAAAGATATACCTAACTGAATGCTGAGTTCCAGAGAAGAGAAAGGAGAAATAAGAATGCATTCTTAAGTGTACAATGCAAAGATACAGAGAGGAAAAAAGTGGGAAAGATTAGAGATCTCTTCAGGAAAACTAGAGATACCAAGAGAACATGTCATGCAAAGATAAATATAATAAAGAGAACAAAAATGGACCTAAAAGAAGCAGAAGGCATTAAGAATAGGTGGAATGAATATGTTGTGGACAACTGGAGACATGTTCATTTCTCACAAGAAAAATGTTAAGAAAAGATATCCGGGGTGAACAGACAATTGTCTCCTTACACTAACAATAAGTGCTGTCTACAAGCCTCACTTCTGTGAAACCTCCTCCGAGGAAGAATAGGTGGATAGTTACTGATAAAAGCCTGGGCCAGAATAGTGCCACTCATAACATAAGCAGTTTCAAACTCTTACCTTTAGCAAATATTGATAGAAATGCTAATGCAGAGAGCAAAATCCTCTTCCTCTTACCCCTTTTCAATGCTAATGAAACATTCTTTTTACAACTCTGGTTCCCTCGGTAACTAAGAATTGTAAGAATGTTTTTTTCTGTAAACAAATGTTTCCCCTCAAAAGCAAAGGTGTTGGTAGAGGAGTAGAGGGCTCCGGTAATGACCTCTTTCACATCTCTAGAGAGAAAAGAAACTTCTTCATGATTATTAATTAGCTAGAGATTTCTAGTTAGAGAAAATATAAAAAGGGGTGGGGGACGATTATGCATTAGCCTCGCCCACAGAGATCTGCTGAGCCTGATGGAATGGAGACTCTCCAGCTCTGGGGTAAGAACATCTGTTTACATTTGATTGAGTTCTGATTATTTCTGGTTAGTTGTGCTTGCCTTTATTTGATGATTAATAAACCCACTCTTGGTTTGACAATACTTGAGACCATGATACTTTATTGTCGAGGTCCGGGGCTCACACCCTGAGGGGACCATGCTGTGTTCGCGGAAAAGTCTCCGAGCTATTTAATATAGTTTCTCTTAGCGAGAACTAGCGAGAACAGTAATCAGAGTAAGCTCCGGACATGGTGCCCACGACAAATACACAGGAGAACTGTACAAAAAGTTCTTCATGGCCTGGATGACCACAATTCTGTGGTAACTCACCTAGAGCCAGACATCAAACGGAGGTCGTTAAAAAAGTGGGAAAGATTAGAGATCTCTTCAGGAAAACTAGAGATACCAAGAGAACATGTCATGCAAAGATAAATATAATAAAGAGAACAAAAATGGACCTAAAAGAAGCAGAAGGCATTAAGAATAGGTGGAATGAATATGTTGTGGACAACTGGAGACATGTTCATTTCTCACAAGAAAAATGTTAAGAAAAGATATCCGGGGTGAACAGACAATTGTCTCCTTACACTAACAATAAGTGCTGTCTACAAGCCTCACTTCTGTGAAACCTCCTCCGAGGAAGAATAGGTGGATAGTTACTGATAAAAGCCTGGGCCAGAATAGTGCCACTCATAACATAAGCAGTTTCAAACTCTTACCTTTAGCAAATATTGATAGAAATGCTAATGCAGAGAGCAAAATCCTCTTCCTCTTACCCCTTTTCAATGCTAATGAAACATTCTTTTTACAACTCTGGTTCCCTCGGTAACTAAGAATTGTAAGAATGTTTTTTTCTGTAAACAAATGTTTCCCCTCAAAAGCAAAGGTGTTGGTAGAGGAGTAGAGGGCTCCGGTAATGACCTCTTTCACATCTCTAGAGAGAAAAGAAACTTCTTCATGATTATTAATTAGCTAGAGATTTCTAGTTAGAGAAAATATAAAAAGGGGTGGGGGACGATTATGCATTAGCCTCGCCCACAGAGATCTGCTGAGCCTGATGGAATGGAGACTCTCCAGCTCTGGGGTAAGAACACCTGTTTACATTTGATTGAGTTCTGATTATTTCTGATTACTTGTGCTTGCCTTTATTTGATGATTAATAAACCCACTCTTGGTTTGACAATACTTGAGACCATGATACTTTATTGTCGAGGTCCGAGGCTCACACCCTGAGGGGACCATGCCGTGTTTGTGTAAAGGTCTCTGAGCTATTTAATATAGTTTCTCTTAGCAAGAACTAGGGAGAATAGTAATCAGAATAAGCTCCGGACATGGTGCCCACGACAAATACACAGGAGAACTGTACAAAAAAGTTCTTCATGGCCTGGATGACCACAATTCTGTGGTAACTCACCTAGAGCCAGACATCATGGAGTGGGAAGTCAAACAGGTCTTAGGAAGCATCACTACAATCATAGTTAGTGATGGAACTCCAGTTTAGCTATTTCAAATCCTTAAAAATTATGCTCCTAGAGTGCTACACACAATATACCAGAGAAAAATTGGAAAACTTGGCAGTAGCTTCAGAACTGGGAAAGTTCAGCTTTCATTCCAACCTCAAAGAAAGACAACACCAAAGAATGTTCCAACTACCACACAATTGCACTCATTTCACATGCTAACACGGTCATGCTTAAAATCCTTCAAGCTTGACTTCAACATTATGTGAACTGAGAATTTCTAGATATACAAACTGAATTTAGAAAAGGCAAAGAAACTAGAGATCAAAATGCCAACTTCCTTTGGATCATAGAAAAAGCAAGAGAATTCTAGAAAAAAAAAAAAAAGCTACTTCTGCTGCATTGATTATGCTATAACCTTTGATTGTGTAAATGACAAGAAAAACTCTGGAAAATTCTGAAAGAGATGGGAATAGCAGACCACTTTACTTGGCTCCTGTCAAAATTATATGCAGGATAAGAAGTGAAAGTTAGAACTGGACATGAAACAATGCACTGGTTCCAAATTGGGGGAAAAAGTAGGTCAAGGCTTTATATGTCACCCTTCTTTTAACTTATAGGCAGAATATATCATGCAAAATGCCAGACTGGATGAAGCACAGCATTGGAGTCAAGATTGCTTGGAGAAATATTAATAACCTCAGGTATGTGGATGACACCAGTCTTATTGCAGAATGCAAAGATGGGGCTTCCCTGATGGTCCAGTGGGTAAAGAGTCCACCGTGCAGTGCAAGGGGCACTGGTTGGATCCCTGGCCTGGGAAGATCTCACGTGCCATGGAGCAGCTGGAAGTGTGTGTCCAATTATCAGCCAGTGCACTGGAGCGCATGCACCCAGAACTGGTGCTATGCAACAAGAGAGGCAACTGCAATGGGAGGCCCCCACAAGCCAAAGAATAAAGATGGATGAAAATAAATAAATAAATAATAAATAAAAGAGGACAAAATTGAAAAACAAAAATGGAGAAATAGTTTTAAAAAAAAAAGAGTGCAAAGAGAAACTAAAGAATCCTGTGATGAAGGTGCAAGAGGGTAGTGAAAAAGCCAGCTTAAAACTCAACATTCAAGAAACGAAGATAATGGTATCCAGCCCCATCATTTCATAGCAAATAAATGGGCAAAAAAATGGAAAGAATGACGGACTTTATTTTCTTGGGCTGGAGAATCACTGCACATGGCCACTGCAGCCAAGAAAATTAAGACACTTGTTCTTTGGACAAAAAGCTATGACAAACGTATACAGCATATTCAAAAGCAGAGACATCACTTTGCCAACAAACATCCATGTAGTCAAAACTACAGTTTTCCCAGTAGTCGTGTACAAATGTGAGACCTGGACAATAAAAAAGACTGAGCACTGAAAAATTGATGCTTTTGAACTGTTGTCTTGGGGAAATTCTTGAGACTCCCTTGGGCTGTGAGATCAATCCAGTGAGTACTAAATTAAATCACTCCTGGATATTCATTGGAAGAACTTATGCTGAAGCTAAATCTCCAATATTTTGGCCACCTATTGTAAAGAGATGACTCGTTGGAAAAGACACTGACGGTAGAAAAAAAAGAAGGCAGAAGCAGAAGGGGATGATGGTGGAATAGATGGTGGATGGCATCATGGAGTCAATGCTCAAGAGTTTCAGCGACCACTGGGAGATTGTGAAAGACTGGGAAGCCCAATGTGCTGTAGTCCATGAGGTTGCAAAGAGTCAGACATAATTGAGTGACTGAACTGAACTGATACTATATAATGCAATGCCTATAAAAAATCTATCTTAGCATATTCAGGGTTTAAATCTTAATATGAACATAGCATTAAGTAAACACTACAAGCATAAACATTTTTAATTTAAAGTGGCCAACAATGATTTTAAGTCTATTCTCTCTAGGAATGACTAAAACACACAGACAGATTTATGAGAGTGTGTTTATATATGTGTGTATAGAAAAAGATACAGGGAAATAGAAATAACATTTTGTTTATTTAGATATATTAAAACTTAGTTTTCTTTGTATTTTTGAAAGACTCATAAGGGAAATATTGAGTATATATGACTCAAAGCTTTAAAACAAATTTATAACCAAAGTCTTAAATTGTGCCTTCACTTTCACTGCATATATAACTGTATATATAGCAAATATATATATACATATATATTTTGATCAACCCAGAGAAAAATGGCTTATCTGTAATGACAGTAGATATAATATAAATATAATAATTTACAAATTTTTATGGAGAAGAGAACAGCCATCCACTCTAGTAACTTTGCTTGAAAAATTGCAGGGACAGAGGAGGCTGGCAGGCCATAGTCCATAGGGTCAAAAAGAGTCAGACACAACTGAAGTGATTAAACACATGCACTTTCAATCTGGTGAGCATCGAAAGATATATCTTACCTTCCTTCCATTCCCAATCATTCTTAAATGGTCACTGTATGCCAAGCAATGGGAAAAACCTAAGAAATTTAAAATGTTTTCTGTGGGGCCCTGAAGGAAAGAGGGCTTTTGCAAGCATAAGGAAACAAGCACATTTGCAGTTTGGTACTAAAAGGACGCCGACAGGAAGAGACAGGGCATGATCTAAGGTCCATTGTCAAAACTTCTGATTGATCCCCCTGGTTTCCGCGCTCTGGGCAATGCCAGCTCACCGTGAGTTCCTATTGCAATGTAAATGCGTGGTTGCTCGACCTTTAGCTTGATTGGTGTAACTATAGGAAGTCTCTTGCAAACCCTCCTTTTTCGTTTGCCTATAAAAACTGTTAGTTTACTCTAATAAAGCGGAACTACTTCGATGGAACCCCTGTCGCGTCTGATTGTCCCCTGCCTTCAGCCAGGGGACTGCGGGGCGGACAGTTCAAGATTCGCCTTTCTCCGAGATCTCCCAGTTCCACCGGGAGTAATCCCTGCTGCCTTCCCTTTCTGCGGAAGGTCCCCGCAGTTTTCCTTGTGCACAGTTAACTTATAGGATAATACAGAAAAGAAGCATAACATTAGACAAACAGAAGGAAATTCTATATAATAAGATGCAATAAAACTTTTAACTATGAATAGTGAGAGTAGAAATACTAAGAGACAAATACAGGGTTCACAGGACAAGGTGTTATTAAAGCAGTAAAAGAATGGTATGACATATGTACAGAAAGAAAATGAATTCAAATAAGATAAGCCAAGAAAAATAATTCAAATAAGAAAGCCGAATTAGAGAGCATGTACGTAGAGGAGGGAACAACAAGCCACTCCAGTGTTCTTGCCTAGAGAATATCATGGACAGAGAAACCTGGTGGGCCACCATCCATAGGGTCACAAAGAGTTTGACATGACTGAAGTGACCTAGAACAGTGTGCATATGTGTGTTTTCTCAGGTGGTGGTGTGGTAAAAAAATCTTCCTACTAATTCTGGAGAGACAAGAGAAGCCAATTCAATCTCTTGGTCCAGAAGATTCCCTGGAATAAAAAATGACAACCAGCTCCAGTATTCTTCCCTGGAAAATTTCATGGACAGAGGAGCCTTGTGGGCTATGGTCTGTGGGGATGCAAAGAGTCTGACACAACTGAGCAACTGAGCACACATGTACATACTGTATGTGGGTCTGTGTGTATAAGCATGCACTTTGAACCTGTGCACAAGTTGGACAAAATCAAGTAAGAAACAGAATTCTACATAACTGCCCCAACTGTTTATTTAATTGCCTTTTTAATTTTGTTTTATACAATGTAGACCTCACGTCAATGTCCAAGTTACCTCCTAAAACTAAGGGTATATGTGACTTAATTATGTGGAGATAGATTTTCAATAATATGAGAAAGGCAACTATATTTTTCCCCCAGATTCCACAATTGTAGTGTCTCACACCAGTCTTGGAAATTCTGCTTTTTTGTAGGCAAAAAAGTTGCTATTAGCATTTTCCTCCTCCTCTCAGATCAATTACCATCCGCTTCATGGAAAGGAAGAAATCACTTCTTATTCAGGAAACGGAAGCTACTTTTGTTCATGTCATATAATGGCCAATTTAAGTTAGAAGTTTTATCCGTTTTCAATTATGGTTACCTGTTTCACAAGCTCAGCACATTCCAAGACTCTTATTTTATGACAAAAAAAAATTAAAAGATGCAATAAAACTTTTAACTATGAATAGTGAGAGAAATACTAAGAGACAAATACAGGGTTCACAGGACAAGGTGTTATTAAAGCAGTAAAAGAATGGTATGACATATGTACAGAAAGAAAATGAATTCAAATAAGATAAGCCAAGAAAAATAATTCAAATAAGAAAGCCGAATTAGAGAGCATGTACGTAGAGGAGGGAACAACAAGCCACTCCAGTGTTCTTGCCTAGAGAATATCATGGACAGAGAAACCTGGTGGGCCACCATCCATAGGGTCACAAAGAGTTTGACATGACTGAAGTGACCTAGAACAGTGTGCATATGTGTGTTTTCTCAGGTGGTGGTGTGGTAAAAAAATCTTCCTACTAATTCTGGAGAGACAAGAGAAGCCAATTCAATCTCTTGGTCCAGAAGATTCCCTGGAATAAAAAATGACAACCAGCTCCAGTATTCTTCCCTGGAAAATTTCATGGACAGAGGAGCCTTGTGGGCTATGGTCTGTGGGGATGCAAAGAGTCTGACACAACTGAGCAACTGAGCACACATGTACATACTGTATGTGGGTCTGTGTGTATAAGCATGCACTTTGAACCTGTGCACAAGTTGGACAAAATCAAGTAAGAAACAGAATTCTACATAACTGCCCCAACTGTTTATTTAATTGCCTTTTTAATTTTGTTTTATACAATGTAGACCTCACGTCAATGTCCAAGTTACCTCCTAAAACTAAGGGTATATGTGACTTAATTATGTGGAGATAGATTTTCAATAATATGAGAAAGGCAACTATATTTTTCCCCCAGATTCCACAATTGTAGTGTCTCACACCAGTCTTGGAAATTCTGCTTTTTTGTAGGCAAAAAAGTTGCTATTAGCATTTTTCCTCCTCCTCTCAGATCAATTACCATCCGCTTCATGGAAAGGAAGAAATCACTTCTTATTCAGGAAACGGAAGCTACTTTTGTTCATGTCATATAATGGCCAATTTAAGTTAGAAGTTTTATCCGTTTTCAATTATGGTTACCTGTTTCACAAGCTCAGCACATTCCAAGACTCTTATTTTATGAAGCCAGCAAGGGTATTCAAAGAAATTGCCTATCACATATTTCATATCCTAGGGTTGCTGGGCTCATCAGAAAGACAATACTTGGTTGATTCCAACTGCCAAGAAAGTTATAGTAGTGTAAAAGATTAGTATATACATGAGGATTACCTATCAACTTCAAGTTACTGAAACGTCAATGCAGAATAACTCAAGACAATTAAAATATGTGTATATTGTTAGATGTCTGAAAGAAACTAGATAGACTAACAAATAGCAGTGAGAACAAACAAACTTGAATAAGCATTTTCATTGTAAAATCTATAAATCTGTATGTTCTTTTCAGTGTGTTGTCATTCAGGTGTTTATTGAAACTATGTTTATAAAGCGGAATTTGGAGTTGTTTAGAAAACAAAGAGACAAGTCACTTTTTTTAATCAAATCTTATTTTTGACCCTTCAATCTTAGTAAAAGGATTAATACATAAATAATTGCCAAGTATAGATTATTTTGAACGATGTGTATCAATTAAATCTCAGTCACAAGAACTGTTTCATGTCCCTTCCTCATATGAAAAAGAAAAGTAAAGACAATGCAGGGTAAAAAAAAAAAAAAAAAGACATGAAAACTAAAGACAATTTCTAAATGGAAATTCCAGGAGATATTTTCATAATAAGATTACTATAAATACCCTGAAAGTTGTACATGTTAGTTTTGATGGAAAAATTATCATTATATAGATTCATTCTACTTTGTGGAAAATTGTGTCTCATTAATGTGCACATAATATTTTATTTACTGTGATATTTATAAAATAGGCCTACTCTAGGGAATTCACCACCTTTCTAGGGTATTTTTTTCCTAAAATTTCTATGCAGTGATTTGGAAATGACAATTTTATGTTGACAGCATAATTGTGATGGAAAAGTCAGATTGTTATATTACTAATTAGAAGAAAATGACTTTAAAACAAGTTTATAGAAATTTAAAGATATTTATAACTTTATAGTCAATTTTAAAAAACCTGATGAACTGAAATAATAATCCGAAACAATCCTTCTTTTCACTATGTTTGCTATGATTTTCTTGAACTGACTTAAAAACATGACATTCCATATGACAGAAACTGTTAACTTTCTACCAAAAAGAAACATTTTTTTTTTTTTTTTTCACCAGTAAAAGGAACTTCATATTGTTCCAGTAACACTTAACATATGCTCAGGTAAGATAGCCTTATGATAAAGTGTAACTTGTCCTCGACAGTGAATAAAAGGAGTCTTCATGTAGCCACTGAACACAGAAAGAATGCTGGACAGGACACTGGACAGAGCTGGCAGCTTTGGGGTCTGATACACTCCATGATAAAAGAGACAGCATGAGTTCTTGTTCAGAACTCGAGGCAGTTTTTAACCTGTGACCTCTATGTGCTCAGTCTAATGTGTCCCAGTCTGTGGGTGGCTAACAGGTGGGTGGGTGCAGCTTTTGGCCTTTTGGCTATGGGCTCATGGTAATCCCAGGGTTACTATGCTAGTGGATGAAACCGTGGCTGAGAACGTCCCATGTCTGTTGCCAACCCACCAACGGATGAAGCCATATCCTGGCCTCACCTACTGAAGTGTGAAGTGTTAGGACCCTGGGTCTCCAGCTGCAAGACCCGGGAAGTCCTAGAGTTGGTTTCAGCCAAATGTTGAAGGAGACAAGAATACAGAGAGGCCTAGGCATGATGCCAGACTACTGGTGAGTGCACTGAGTTCTGACACTAGCTCATTTATTTTTAGTACTCAACAATATTCCATTGTTTGGGTGCACCACATTTTATTCATCTATTTATGCAGTAAAATTTGGCACATAATATTTTATTTACTGTGATATTTATAAAATAGGCCTACTCTAGGGAATTCACCACCTTTCTAGGGTATTTTTTTCCTAAAATTTCTATGCAGTGATTTGGAAATGACAATTTTATGTTGACAGCATAATTGTGATGGAAAAGTCAGATTGTTATATTACTAATTAGAAGAAAATGACTTTAAAACAAGTTTATAGAAATTTAAAGATATTTATAACTTTATAGTCAATTTTAAAAAACCTGATGAACTGAAATAATAATCCGAAACAATCCTTCTTTTCACTATGTTTGCTATGATTTTCTTGAACTGACTTAAAAACATGACATTCCATATGACAGAAACTGTTAACTTTCTACCAAAAAGAAACATTTTTTTTTTTTTTTTCACCAGTAAAAGGAACTTCATATTGTTCCAGTAACACTTAACATATGCTCAGGTAAGATAGCCTTATGATAAAGTGTAACTTGTCCTCGACAGTGAATAAAAGGAGTCTTCATGTAGCCACTGAACACAGAAAGAATGCTGGACAGGACACTGGACAGAGCTGGCAGCTTTGGGGTCTGATACACTCCATGATAAAAGAGACAGCATGAGTTCTTGTTCAGAACTCGAGGCAGTTTTTAACCTGTGACCTCTATGTGCTCAGTCTAATGTGTCCCAGTCTGTGGGTGGCTAACAGGTGGGTGGGTGCAGCTTTTGGCCTTTTGGCTATGGGCTCATGGTAATCCCAGGGTTACTATGCTAGTGGATGAAACCGTGGCTGAGAACGTCCCATGTCTGTTGCCAACCCACCAACGGATGAAGCCATATCCTGGCCTCACCTACTGAAGTGTGAAGTGTTAGGACCCTGGGTCTCCAGCTGCAAGACCCGGGAAGTCCTAGAGTTGGTTTCAGCCAAATGTTGAAGGAGACAAGAATACAGAGAGGCCTAGGCATG
The DNA here is from genome assembly GCA_022376925.1 of Tragulus kanchil. Taxonomy (NCBI): domain Eukaryota; kingdom Metazoa; phylum Chordata; class Mammalia; order Artiodactyla; family Tragulidae; genus Tragulus; species Tragulus kanchil. The sequence continues at coordinate 82,575,290 of JAIOJX010000029.1, read as the reverse complement.
ATGCCAGACTACTGGTGAGTGCACTGAGTTCTGACACTAGCTCATTTATTTTTAGTACTCAACAATATTCCATTGTTTGGGTGCACCACATTTTATTCATCTATTGAGAAACATGTTGGCGACTTCAAGTTTGAGCAATTATAAATAAAGCCACTAGAAATATGTGTGTTTGGGCTTTTGTGTAGACATACATTTTTTTTCAGCTCCTTCAGATAAACACCAAGGAGCATGATAACAGGTAAGAATACTCCTAATTTTGTTCAAAACTGTCAAAATATCTTTGAAAATTGTTGAAATGATTTTCAATCCCACCAAAAATTAATGAGATTTCCTGCTGACCCTCATTCTTGTCAGCATTTAGTATTGTCCGAGTTCTGGATTTTGGCCATTCTAATAAATGAATAGTTATGTCTCATTGATGTTTTAATGTGCATTTCCTAGATGACATATGATTTCATAATCCTTTCACATTTTTATTTGCTACCTGTATGTCTTCTTTGATGAAGTATCTTAACATCTTTGACCCACTTTTAGGTTTGATTGTTTATTTCTTATAATTTAATTTTAAGGACTGTTTATATATATTAGACAAAAGTACTTTATCAGATGTTCCTTTTTTGGCAAATATTTTCTTATTCTTAATTGTTTCTTATTAGTGGACTTGTTTAATGAAGTCCAGATTATCAATTGTTTATTTGATGAACTGGTCTTTTGATGTTGAATTTAAAAATTTGTCACTATATCCAAGTTCTTCTAGATGTTCTCCTATGTTATCTTGTAGGGATTTAATATTTTTGCTTTTTACATCTAGGTTGGGATTTAGCTCGAGGCAGTTTTAACCTGTGTCCCAGTCTGTGGGGGGGGCTAACAGGTGGGTGGGTGCAGCTTTTGGCCTTTTGGCTATGGGCTCATGGTAATCCCAGGGTTACTATGCTAGTGGATGAAACCGTGGCTGAGAACGTCCCATGTCTGTTGCCAACCCACCAACGGATGAAGCCATATCCTGGCCTCACCTACTGAAGTGTGAAGTGTTAGGACCCTGGGTCTCCAGCTGCAAGACCCGGGAAGTCCTAGAGTTGGTTTCAGCCAAATGTTGAAGGAGACAAGAATACAGAGAGGCCTAGGCATGATGCCAGACTACTGGTGAGTGCACTGAGTTCTGACACTAGCTCATTTATTTTTAGTACTCAACAATATTCCATTGTTTGGGTGCACCACATTTTATTCATCTATTGAGAAACATGTTGGCGACTTCAAGTTTGAGCAATTATAAATAAAGCCACTAGAAATATGTGTGTTTGGGCTTTTGTGTAGACATACATTTTTTTTCAGCTCCTTCAGATAAACACCAAGGAGCATGATAACAGGTAAGAATACTCCTAATTTTGTTCAAAACTGTCAAAATATCTTTGAAAATTGTTGAAATGATTTTCAATCCCACCAAAAATTAATGAGATTTCCTGCTGACCCTCATTCTTGTCAGCATTTAGTATTGTCCGAGTTCTGGATTTTGGCCATTCTAATAAATGAATAGTTATGTCTCATTGATGTTTTAATGTGCATTTCCTAGATGACATATGATTTCATAATCCTTTCACATTTTTATTTGCTACCTGTATGTCTTCTTTGATGAAGTATCTTAACATCTTTGACCCACTTTTAGGTTTGATTGTTTATTTCTTATAATTTAATTTTAAGGACTGTTTATATATATTAGACAAAAGTACTTTATCAGATGTTCCTTTTTTGGCAAATATTTTCTTATTCTTAATTGTTTCTTATTAGTGGACTTGTTTAATGAAGTCCAGATTATCAATTGTTTATTTGATGAACTGGTCTTTTGATGTTGAATTTAAAAATTTGTCACTATATCCAAGTTCTTCTAGATGTTCTCCTATGTTATCTTGTAGGGATTTAATATTTTTGCTTTTTACATCTAGGTTGGGATTTATTTTGTGTTAATGCTTTTTGAAAACTGGAAGATTTGTGTCTAGATTCATATTTTATATTTTTTTCTTTTTATGTATAGATGCCTATTTATTCCAGTACCAATTTGTTGAAAAAACTAAATTTGCTCTATTGCATTTTCTACTTAGTCAAAGATCAGCTGATTATATTTACGTGGGTCTATTTCTGGGTTCCCTTTTCCATCCCATTTACATATTTGTAAATTCTTTCATTATTATTTCACTATAATGAGTACTATGATTTTATAATTAACTCACTTTAAAAAATCAGATTATCCAGTTTTTTGATGCTGTTATGTGACTTCCTTATAAATTTTGGTTATTAACCACTTGTCCTATATATGATTCAGAAGTACAGTCGCTCATTCTATAGAATGAATTTTTATATTATAGATATTTTTCCTTTCTGTGCAGAAGTTTGTTGGTTTTTATGTTTGTTTGTTTTTTGTTTTTTTTCAGTTTAATGTGATTTCTACATTTGTTGCCTTGCTTTTGGGATCATATAAAAAATGACAAGAACCAACATCAGGGAACTTTTCCCCTCATATTCCTTTTAGGGATTTCATAAAACCTTATATTTAAGTCTTTAACCCACCTTGATTTATATTTATTGTGTAAGATAGGGTCAATATCAAAGTGACATAGAGGAAAAAAGCTACTCACTTATATGTAAGACAAGCATGTTATATTTAAACTCATAAAATAGTCTCACCAGTCACTTTTCCATATTTAGTAAAGAATAGGGCAAAGATTATTATGTTTTTATTCTATTCTCTTGAGTTACTTCCCTCATTGCAAAACTCAATTCTCTAAGGTATAAACTCCAATTCAATGAAATTGTAGTTTTAAAAGCTTCAGGAAACTCACTCTCACAGTTTTGAAATCTTAATTTTTGACATTTGAAGACTTTCTTTTCTAGATCTTAGATATATATATATATAATGCTAATTTATAAAGAATAGCTGAGAAAAGGTGATTCCTAATGGTCTCTGTCTATCTTGGAAAGAAAGCCCTCCCTGCCATGTTAAATCATAGTTGAGATACATGTATTTACTACTATTATTTCATAGAATGTGAAACTAAGACCCTGAGAGAATCACTAACTTTTCCAAGAACAAACAATGAATTTGTATAAGTGAAATTTAAATTTATTCCTCAAATGGATCTAATGTGATGTATAATCTGCAAGAAGCTTTAGCATACTAATGTGTTTACATTTCAAAAGGATACATAAACAGATAGAAGGATAATCAAAGATAAATATAACTAAGAACAGTAAAATAAAATTAATAAAGGTATTAATGATAGTGGCTCCAAATCAGCTGAGATGGCAAAACTGCTAAGTTATACACAAATGCTTATTTTTGTTATTTTCAGCATAAAAGACAAAGAAGAGGATAGTGCTTCATTTGGGGACCTATGATGTAGCAGTGATAATTTTCTTATTTCATTTACATCTGAGTTAGTTTAAACTAACTGTTTAAATCAAGTTTGATAGTTAGTAAACTATCAAATTGTGGTAGAAATAGTTAGCAAGAGCCCTGAATTTCCCTTGATGGCTATTAAGCTATGATTGCAAATATAGAGATTTCCCAGGTGGTGCTAGTGGTAACGAACCCACCTGCCAATGAAGGAGGAGTAGGTTATGTGGGTTCTATCCATGGGCCAGAATGATCCCCTGGAGAGGGGCATGGCAACCCATTCCAGTATTCTTACCTAGCAAATTCTGTGGACAGGGGAGACTGGTGGTTCCATTGGGTTTCACATTGTCAAACATGACTGAAATGACTTAGCATACACACTGTAAATATGAGGATCATGTCTGTACAAATACAGATAAAATGGATACCCACAATGGAGTAAACAAGTTGGGGACTGGCTCACTTAATGCTGATCCTGGGCAGAATTCTATAATCAAGGATAAAATAAGCTTGGGTTAACTTGAGCAGACATTAGCACATTGATGCTGTTCTGTCTGTAAGCTGTATCTGACTCTCGTACCCCTATGGACCAGGCTTACCTGTCTTTCACTATCTCCCAGAGTGTGCTAAAACTCATGTTCATTGTGTCATGCCATGGCATTGATGCCATCCGGACATCTCATCCTCTCTTGGCCCCTTTTCCTCCTGCCTTTGATCTTACCCAGTGGGTCTTTTCCAATGAATCGTCTCTTTGACTATGACATTAAGTCCATTTATTTCCTTGGAGAATATAGATATTTTAAAAATTAAGTGGGGGACATAGGAAACAGTAAGGATCTCATAATGTTTCTTATGAGATCCTTGAAGCTACAAAAGAAAGCAAACATGAGATACAACAACAATTTCCTAAATTAGAAAATGATTGAACAATTTTGCAAAAATGTGAGTGGGATTTTGGCCAATTGGCTGGGTGATTTCTAGTGGTACCTCACGATCATACATAAAGATTGCTATGCCTGATTTACTTTTAGTGTTGTTTGCAATAAAGATGTCATGTTTATCTAATATACCAATGGCCCACTTCACTGGTATCTAAAATGACCATATCAGTTCAACTAAATAAAGAAATTCTTTAATTCAAGAGCTAAAAATTGAGGGCAGGGTGCAACTCAGAAAGTAGTAATTCTTATTCTAATAAAAATTCATGGATGAACAGTTTCCTCCAGGTAAGAGAATAAAGTAAAATAATTGCATAAAACATATAATATTCTTTTTCTCCCTTAGAAGCATATAAGTATTTGTGATATTTGTATTTCAAAATAATCAAGTGAGTAAAACATATAGCTGAACACTGTAGATTTCAGACAAGACAAAGTAAGGCAGGTAATTTAAAGAAGAAAGGATCAGGGCAGAAACCCATTAGTATTCTTACCTAGCAAATTCTGTGGACAGGGAGACTGGTGGTTCCATTGGGTTTCACATTGTCAAACATGACTGAAATGACTTAGCATACACACTGTAAATATGAGGATCATGTCTGTACAAATACAGATAAAATGGATACCCACAATGGAGTAAACAAGTTGGGGACTGGCTCACTTAATGCTGATCCTGGGCAGAATTCTATAATCAAGGATAAAATAAGCTTGGGTTAACTTGAGCAGACATTAGCACATTGATGCTGTTCTGTCTGTAAGCTGTATCTGACTCTCGTACCCCTATGGACCAGGCTTACCTGTCTTTCACTATCTCCCAGAGTGTGCTAAAACTCATGTTCATTGTGTCATGCCATGGCATTGATGCCATCCGGACATCTCATCCTCTCTTGGCCCCTTTTCCTCCTGCCTTTGATCTTACCCAGTGGGTCTTTTCCAATGAATCGTCTCTTTGACTATGACATTAAGTCCATTTATTTCCTTGGAGAATATAGATATTTTAAAAATTAAGTGGGGGACATAGGAAACAGTAAGGATCTCATAATGTTTCTTATGAGATCCTTGAAGCTACAAAAGAAAGCAAACATGAGATACAACAACAATTTCCTAAATTAGAAAATGATTGAACAATTTTGCAAAAATGTGAGTGGGATTTTGGCCAATTGGCTGGGTGATTTCTAGTGGTACCTCACGATCATACATAAAGATTGCTATGCCTGATTTACTTTTAGTGTTGTTTGCAATAAAGATGTCATGTTTATCTAATATACCAATGGCCCACTTCACTGGTATCTAAAATGACCATATCAGTTCAACTAAATAAAGAAATTCTTTAATTCAAGAGCTAAAAATTGAGGGCAGGGTGCAACTCAGAAAGTAGTAATTCTTATTCTAATAAAAATTCATGGATGAACAGTTTCCTCCAGGTAAGAGAATAAAGTAAAATAATTGCATAAAACATATAATATTCTTTTTCTCCCTTAGAAGCATATAAGTATTTGTGATATTTGTATTTCAAAATAATCAAGTGAGTAAAACATATAGCTGAACACTGTAGATTTCAGACAAGACAAAGTAAGGCAGGTAATTTAAAGAAGAAAGGATCAGTAAATGTACAAGTATGAGGAATGCATTGCATATGTATTTGGGGACCAAAAATATTCTTACACTCAGTCATCATCATGAAATCAAAGAAAGTCAAATGCCTAGAAAGCACAAATCTAGGGAACATCATCATATAAATTGTAAAAAATGTCGTCTATTAAAAACCCAGTTGAAGAAAATGAGGCAGATAACCTAGGAATGACTTAAGGTAAAATTGTATATTTCTAAATACATTAATAAAGGATAGTTACTAGAAGAAGTATTGCATAAAAGAAGGAAAGGATTTACCCTCTAGACCGGTAACAAAAAAAGAACAGAGGAGACAGTTAATAGCTGATGAGTAGTTACTCTATTTCAGATGCTTTAAGTGTTTTATACAAATTTTTTGTAGTTTATTACTCAAAAAGACTCTGTTTTCTGATTAGAAAATAAACAATGTAAAATGTTATGTTACTTTCTCAAAGTCATGTAACTTCTAAATATTAGTGATAACTTTTAACATCAGAATTATAGCTACGTCATGGCTTCTATGAGCTAGAACCTGATTCAGATCACTCTTCAACAGGCAAAAGATTCAACATTCAACGTATTTACTCCCTGAGATATGCATGGAATCAAGGATGTAGAATTGATCAAAGAAGTTTGGTGAATTTTTCTTCTTTTTCCCTAAGCTTAGCATCTAAATCCCTTAAGAACTGTGCTAGGCCAAATAACTGTAATTGAATTTAGGAGTAGAAGAGACTCATAATGTTACTCTAAGAAGAAATAAAGTTTAAAAAAATATATAATATTTCTATTTCTGTCATTTTGATAATGCTGGAACTTTGTGAAACAAGCTGTAGAACAGGCCCGTGCATATCAGTTCAACTAAATAAAGAAATTCTTTAATTCAAGAGCTAAAAATTGAGGGCAGGGTGCAACTCAGAAAGTAGTAATTCTTATTCTAATAAAAATTCATGGATGAACAGTTTCCTCCAGGTAAGAGAATAAAGTAAAATAATTGCATAAAACATATAATATTCTTTTTCTCCCTTAGAAGCATATAAGTATTTGTGATATTTGTATTTCAAAATAATCAAGTGAGTAAAACATATAGCTGAACACTGTAGATTTCAGACAAGACAAAGTAAGGCAGGTAATTTAAAGAAGAAAGGATCAGTAAATGTACAAGTATGAGGAATGCATTGCATATGTATTTGGGGACCAAAAATATTCTTACACTCAGTCATCATCATGAAATCAAAGAAAGTCAAATGCCTAGAAAGCACAAATCTAGGGAACATCATCATATAAATTGTAAAAAATGTCGTCTATTAAAAACCCAGTTGAAGAAAATGAGGCAGATAACCTAGGAATGACTTAAGGTAAAATTGTATATTTCTAAATACATTAATAAAGGATAGTTACTAGAAGAAGTATTGCATAAAAGAAGGAAAGGATTTACCCTCTAGACCGGTAACAAAAAAAGAACAGAGGAGACAGTTAATAGCTGATGAGTAGTTACTCTATTTCAGATGCTTTAAGTGTTTTATACAAATTTTTTGTAGTTTATTACTCAAAAAGACTCTGTTTTCTGATTAGAAAATAAACAATGTAAAATGTTATGTTACTTTCTCAAAGTCATGTAACTTCTAAATATTAGTGATAACTTTTAACATCAGAATTATAGCTACGTCATGGCTTCTATGAGCTAGAACCTGATTCAGATCACTCTTCAACAGACAAAGATTCAACATTCAACGTATTTACTCCCTGAGATATGCATGGAATCAAGGATGTAGAATTGATCAAAGAAGTTTGGTGAATTTTTCTTCTTTTTCCCTAAGCTTAGCATCTAAATCCCTTAAGAACTGTGCTAGGCCAAATAACTGTAATTGAATTTAGGAGTAGAAGAGACTCATAATGTTACTCTAAGAAGAAATAAAGTTTAAAAAAATATATAATATTTCTATTTCTGTCATTTTGATAATGCTGGAACTTTGTGAAACAAGCTGTAGTTTTCTTTCTATATAAATAATTGAAGTCATATCATATCCCAAGGATTCAACTAATTAAGTATAAAATTTGAACTAGAACTTAATTCTAGATGACAGTCACTTTCCTTTTCCCTTATATAAATGACTATTATATGACTTTACTCATAATCCATTATTTTCTAATTTTTTTTCCTTGTGGTAAAAATCACATAATATAAAAAAATGTTATTTTAGTCATATTTAACTGTACAGTTAAGTAGTTCTAAGTACATTAGTATTGTTCATCTCTCAGATTTTTCACCTTCCTAAACTGAAACTCTGTCCCCATTAAACAATAACTCCCTAATACCCCCTCTTTGATCAAGCCCTGGGATATGATCAAGGACAGGGAAGCCTGGTGTGACACACTGAATGACTGAAATGAACTCAATTCTTTCTATGATTCACTCCTCGGCTCTTGGCATGTACCAGTGTACCTTCTGACTATGAATTTGTCTGTACTAAGTATCTCATTTAAGTGGAATCAAACTGTATTTGTCTGCACCTAATAAACTTTTCCAGTAGTCAAGTACAGATATGAGAGTTGGACTATAAAGAAGGCTGAGTGCCTAAGAACTGGTACTTTCTTACTGTGGTGTTGGAGAAATATCTTGAAAGTCCCTTGGACTGCAATGGGAACAAACTAGTACATCCAAAAAAAAAAAAAAATCTGAAGAAAGCTCTGATGCTAAAACTGAAACTTTTATATATGGTTACCCGATGATAATGAGTCATTGGAAAAGCCCTTGATATTAGGAAATATTGATTGCAGGATAAGAAGGGGATAACAGAGGATAAGATGGTTGGATGGTATCATTGACTCAATGAGAATGAGGACATGAGTTTGAGAAAGCTCCAGGAGATATGAAGGACAGGGAACCCTGGTATGCTGCTGTCCATGGGGTGACAAAATGTCAGACATGACTGAGCAACTGAACAAAAATTAAAAAAAAAAGAAAAGTATATTGGAACACATTTTTATTGTACCTGACTCTGTGATTCCATGGGCTATAGTCTACCAGGCATCCCTGTCCATGGAATTTTCCAGGCAAGAATGTTGGAGCAGGTTGTCATTTCCTTCTCCAAAAGATCTTCCAGAAGCTGAGATCAGACTTATATCTCCTGCATTGGTGGGTGGAGTTTTTGCCACTGTGCCACCTGAGAATTCCCAGTGTATATTGGAATGCATTTTTAAGGTTAACTAAATATAGTCTATGAACAGTTTGTACCTTCTTTCTTTAATTGCACCAGTGCTATACAGTAGGTTCTCATTCGTTATCTCTTGCATACATAATAGTGCATATATGTCAGTACCAGTCTTCCAATTTATCCCACCCTCATTCTCCTTTGTGTCCATATATTTGTTCTCTATATCTGTGTCTCTATTTTGCTTTGCAAATAGGTTTATCTGTACTATCTATATAGATTCCACACATATATATTAATATCAATTATTTGTTTTTCTCTTCCTATGTACACGCAATTCTCCAGGCAAGAATACTTGATGAAGTTCCTGTGCCCTCCTGCAGGTGATCTTTCTGACTCAGGACTTGAATCTGAGTCTCTTTAAGTCTAACACGTTGGCGGGTAGATACTTTACCACTAATGCCTAATCTTACCATTATGAGGTAATACCTCAGTGTAATTTTGATTTGTATTTTTCTAATGATTACTGATATTGAGCATCTTTTATGTGTCTCTTGAACATCTATATGTCTTATTTGGAGAAACATCTCTTTAGGCCTTCCACCCATCTTCTGATTGGGTTGCTTGTTTGTTTGTTTTTTTGGTATTGAGTTGCATGAGTTATTTGTGTATTTTGGAAAATAATTCCTTGTCAGTTATTTAATTTGCAAATATTTTCTTCTATCCCTAGGGTTCTTTTCATCTTGTTAATGGTTTTATCTGGTCTGCAAAAGCTTTAAACTTTAATTAGGTTGCATTTGTTTTTATTTTCATTACTCTAGTAGGTGGGTCAAAAAAGATGCCACTGTGATTTATGTCAGAGAATGTTCTGTTTATGTTTTCCTCTTAAGAGTTTTATTTTGTCCAGCCTAATAGTTAAGCCTTTAATCTGTTTTAAATTCATAGTTGTGTATGGTGTTAGGGAATATTCTAATTTCATTATTTTATCTGTAGTTGCCTAGTTTCCCCAGCAAAACTTATTGAAGAGACTATCTTTTCTCCATTGTATATTCATGCCTTCTTTGTCATGAATTAGGTGACCATAGGTATGTGAGTTTACCACTGGGCTTTCTATCCTGTTCCACTGAAATACATTTCTGTATGGTATATATTAAAGAAACAGGCAAAATCAAAATCAAGCACTATTTATTTTTCCACAGTAAAGGCTTAAATTTGTTCTGAATTTAATTGTCACTTGATATATATTTCAGTATTATTTTCTAGCTTATATTAAATATGATGTTCTTAGTGATTTCATAATTTGCTTTTGTTATCTTGACACACCAATTACTCTACATACCACGCTTGTATAAGCACATGATAGATTCAATATTTCGTTTTCTTTTACACGCAATTCTCCAGGCAAGAATACTTGATGAAGTTCCTGTGCCCTCCTGCAGGTGATCTTTCTGACTCAGGACTTGAATCTGAGTCTCTTTAAGTCTAACACGTTGGCGGGTAGATACTTTACCACTAATGCCTAATCTTACCATTATGAGGTAATACCTCAGTGTAATTTTGATTTGTATTTTTCTAATGATTACTGATATTGAGCATCTTTTATGTGTCTCTTGAACATCTATATGTCTTATTTGGAGAAACATCTCTTTAGGCCTTCCACCCATCTTCTGATTGGGTTGCTTGTTTGTTTGTTTTTTTGGTATTGAGTTGCATGAGTTATTTGTGTATTTTGGAAAATAATTCCTTGTCAGTTATTTAATTTGCAAATATTTTCTTCTATCCCTAGGGTTCTTTTCATCTTGTTAATGGTTTTATCTGGTCTGCAAAAGCTTTAAACTTTAATTAGGTTGCATTTGTTTTTATTTTCATTACTCTAGTAGGTGGGTCAAAAAAGATGCCACTGTGATTTATGTCAGAGAATGTTCTGTTTATGTTTTCCTCTTAAGAGTTTTATTTTGTCCAGCCTAATAGTTAAGCCTTTAATCTGTTTTAAATTCATAGTTGTGTATGGTGTTAGGGAATATTCTAATTTCATTATTTTATCTGTAGTTGCCTAGTTTCCCCAGCAAAACTTATTGAAGAGACTATCTTTTCTCCATTGTATATTCATGCCTTCTTTGTCATGAATTAGGTGACCATAGGTATGTGAGTTTACCACTGGGCTTTCTATCCTGTTCCACTGAAATACATTTCTGTATGGTATATATTAAAGAAACAGGCAAAATCAAAATCAAGCACTATTTATTTTTCCACAGTAAAGGCTTAAATTTGTTCTGAATTTAATTGTCACTTGATATATATTTCAGTATTATTTTCTAGCTTATATTAAATATGATGTTCTTAGTGATTTCATAATTTGCTTTTGTTATCTTGACACACCAATTACTCTACATACCACGCTTGTATAAGCACATGATAGTTTCCAAATATTTACTTCTTCCTTTTTTAAATTTTCTGGGTTTCATCTACTTACTTTGTATTTTAAATTAAAAATAATTTTTATTTTTTGAGTATACTTGAGAATCTGATAAGCCATGGATTTTCTTTCATCCTTTTAATTTTTGACTTCCTTCATTTTTCTGAGCTCTGGTGATCACCAGTTTGTTCTCTGTATCTGTGTGTTTGTCTTTTTGTTTTTCTGTCTTGTTAGATTTCACACATTAAACAGATTACATAGTATTTACTTTTCTCTGTCTGACTTACTTTGCTTAGATAATTCCCTTGTGATTCTTCCATGTTTTAGAGACCAGACAGCATTATTTTTATAACTGAATATCATTGTATTATAGATACCATATGTATGTAATGTACATATCTCAAATTTCTTCATTTATGAATTCATTGTTGGACACAGGTTTTGTCTATACCTTGACTATTGCAAATCATGCTTTAATGAACTTGAAAATACATTTATCTTTCAAATCATTGCCTTAATTTTCTTTGTGTAAATGCACAAAAGTGGCATTGCTGAAAAATATGATATTTTTATCTCTAATTTTTTAGGAGCTTCTGAACTGCTTTCCATAGTTTCTGCACCAAATTATGTTCCAACAAACAGTGCATGAGAGTTTCTTTTTCTCTACAACCTTGCCGACATGTGCTGATTATTGTCTTATCTTTTTTTAATTACCATTCTAATAGAGGTAAAGTGAGATATTGCCCAAAACTAACTTGTGGCTTTGAATTGTATTTCCATATGAATTAAAATATTTTACTGTACCTGTTGGGCATTGGTATGTCTTCTTTGGAAGAAAAACAAAACGTCTATTCAGATTTTCTATCCATTTTCTAATTGGACTCTTTGAATTTTGCTTTTGAGTTATGTTATTTATTTACATATTTTAGCTATTAGCCCCTTATCAGATGGGCTTCTCTGAAGGCTCAGTGGTGAATAATCCACCTGCAATGCAGAAGATACAAGTTTAATTCCTGAGATGGGCCGAGAAGATAAATTTGTTCTGAATGATAAAGTTTTCGCTTAAAATATGTTCACTAATTTGCTTTTGTTATCTTGACACACCAATTACTCTACATACCACGGAAAAATTTTTTTTTTTTTTTGGGTTTCATCTACTTACTTTGTATTTTAAATTAAAAATAATTTTTATTTTTTGAGTATACTTGAGAATCTGATAAGCCATGGATTTTCTTTCATCCTTTTAATTTTTGACTTCCTTCATTTTTCTGAGCTCTGGTGATCACCAGTTTGTTCTCTGTATCTGTGTGTTTGTCTTTTTGTTTTTCTGTCTTGTTAGATTTCACACATTAAACAGATTACATAGTATTTACTTTTCTCTGTCTGACTTACTTTGCTTAGATAATTCCCTTGTGATTCTTCCATGTTTTAGAGACCAGACAGCATTATTTTTATAACTGAATATCATTGTATTATAGATACCATATGTATGTAATGTACATATCTCAAATTTCTTCATTTATGAATTCATTGTTGGACACAGGTTTTGTCTATACCTTGACTATTGCAAATCATGCTTTAATGAACTTGAAAATACATTTATCTTTCAAATCATTGCCTTAATTTTCTTTGTGTAAATGCACAAAAGTGGCATTGCTGAAAAATATGATATTTTTATCTCTAATTTTTTAGGAGCTTCTGAACTGCTTTCCATAGTTTCTGCACCAAATTATGTTCCAACAAACAGTGCATGAGAGTTTCTTTTTCTCTACAACCTTGCCGACATGTGCTGATTATTGTCTTATCTTTTTTTAATTACCATTCTAATAGAGGTAAAGTGAGATATTGCCCAAAACTAACTTGTGGCTTTGAATTGTATTTCCATATGAATTAAAATATTTTACTGTACCTGTTGGGCATTGGTATGTCTTCTTTGGAAGAAAAACAAAACGTCTATTCAGATTTTCTATCCATTTTCTAATTGGACTCTTTGAATTTTGCTTTTGAGTTATGTTATTTATTTACATATTTTAGCTATTAGCCCCTTATCAGATGGGCTTCTCTGAAGGCTCAGTGGTGAATAATCCACCTGCAATGCAGAAGATACAAGTTTAATTCCTGAGATGGGAAGATCCCCTGGAGAATGAAATGGTTACCAATTCCAGTATTATATCCTGGTAAATCCCAAGGATAAAGGAGCCTGGCAGGCTACAGTCTATGGAGTTGCAAGAATCAGACACAACTTATCAACGAAACCACCGCCACCCCTATCTTTATAAAGTATATGATTTGCAAATATATTCCCCAGACAGTATTCCCCAGACAGTGGGCCTTTTGACATTTGTGAGTGTTTCCTTTACTGTGCAGAAGTCTTCTAGTTTTATGTAGTCTCACGTATTTATCTTTCACTTTTGCTGCTTTTCCTTTTGGTACCAGATTTTAAAAGATCATTACCAAAGCCTATGTCAAAGGACCTACTATCTATGTTTTCTTTCATGAGTTTTATAGTTACAGGTCTTACATTTGAGACTTAAATTCAGTATAAAGTTACTTTTTATATGGTGTCAGAGTGTAGTGCAGATTGATCAATTTGCAGATAGCTGTCCACTTTTCCCATCATCGTTTATTGAAGACACTTACAATCCTCATTGCATACCCTTGACTATTTTATTGCAAATTAACTGAGACTATATGTATGGGTTTATTTTTTAGTTCTCTACTGTGTTCCATTGATCCAAATGTCTGTTTTTACTCTAATACTCTACTGTTCTAATTCCAATAGCTTTGTCATTCAGTTTGAAATCAGAGAGCATGATGACTCTAGTAGTGTTCTTCATTCTCAAGATTATTAACCTTAACTCTAACTCAATTCAATACTCTATGATGACCTATACGGCAAAAATAATCTAAATAGGCAGGATATATGTATGTGTATAGCCAAATAATTTTGCTGTGTAGCTGAAATTAACACAATATTTTAAATCAACTATACTTCAATATATATATATTTTTAATATTGCTTTAAATATTTGGTTTTTAGTTTATTTGTTTCTTTGGGGGGATACCACACAAATTTTAGGATTGTTTCTTCTATTTCTTTGAAAAACACCATTAGAATTTTGATTAGGATGTCATTAAATCTGCAAATAGTTTTGGATAGTATGGATATTTTTATATATTTATTTATTTATTTTCATCTGTCTTTTCATTCTTTGGCCTGTGTGAGCCTCCCATTGCAGTGGCCTCTCTCATTGCAGAGCACAGGTTCTGGGCACATGGGCTCCAGAGTGCTGGCTCGTAATTGGACACACCAGTCCAGCTGCTCTGCAGCACGTGGGATCTTCCATGGTCAAGGATCAAACCAGTGCCCCTTGCACTGGCGAATTCTTTACCCACTAGACCACCAGGGAAGTCCTAGTATGGACATTTTAACAATATTGATTCTTTTTATCCATGAGCACAAAATATCTTTCCAGTTATGTCATTTTATTTTTTTCTTTTCTTGAATGTCACGGTTGCTGCTTTTCCTTTTGGTACCAGATTTTAAAAGATCATTACCAAAGCCTATGTCAAAGGACCTACTATCTATGTTTTCTTTCATGAGTTTTATAGTTACAGGTCTTACATTTGAGACTTAAATTCAGTATAAAGTTACTTTTTATATGGTGTCAGAGTGTAGTGCAGATTGATCAATTTGCAGATAGCTGTCCACTTTTCCCATCATCGTTTATTGAAGACACTTACAATCCTCATTGCATACCCTTGACTATTTTATTGCAAATTAACTGAGACTATATGTATGGGTTTATTTTTTAGTTCTCTACTGTGTTCCATTGATCCAAATGTCTGTTTTTACTCTAATACTCTACTGTTCTAATTCCAATAGCTTTGTCATTCAGTTTGAAATCAGAGAGCATGATGACTCTAGTAGTGTTCTTCATTCTCAAGATTATTAACCTTAACTCTAACTCAATTCAATACTCTATGATGACCTATACGGCAAAAATAATCTAAATAGGCAGGATATATGTATGTGTATAGCCAAATAATTTTGCTGTGTAGCTGAAATTAACACAATATTTTAAATCAACTATACTTCAATAGATATCTCTTTTTAATATTGCTTTAAATATTTGGTTTTTAGTTTATTTGTTTCTTTGGGGGGATACCACACAAATTTTAGGATTGTTTCTTCTATTTCTTTGAAAAACACCATTAGAATTTTGATTAGGATGTCATTAAATCTGCAAATAGTTTTGGATAGTATGGATATTTTTATATATTTATTTATTTATTTTCATCTGTCTTTTCATTCTTTGGCCTGTGTGAGCCTCCCATTGCAGTGGCCTCTCTCATTGCAGAGCACAGGTTCTGGGCACATGGGCTCCAGAGTGCTGGCTCGTAATTGGACACACCAGTCCAGCTGCTCTGCAGCACGTGGGATCTTCCATGGTCAAGGATCAAACCAGTGCCCCTTGCACTGGCGAATTCTTTACCCACTAGACCACCAGGGAAGTCCTAGTATGGACATTTTAACAATATTGATTCTTTTTATCCATGAGCACAAAATATCTTTCCAGTTATGTCATTTTATTTTTTTCTTTTCATGAATGTCTTGTAGTTTTCAGTGTACATGCCTTTTACCTCCTTGGTTAAATTTATTCCTAGATATTTTATGCAAATATATAAATCTTAAATTATTTTTCTGATAATATACTATTACTGTTGTTTTCAACTGCTCAGTTGTGTCTGACTCTTTGAGACCCATGGACTGCAGTACATCAGGCTTACCTGTCCTTCATTATCATCTGATATTTGCTCAAAGTCATGTATTTTGAGTTAATGATTACCATGATGTCATCCTCTATTGTTCCCTTCTCTTCTTGCTCTCAGTCTTTCCCAGTATCACGGACTTTTCCAATGAGTCAACTATTTTCATGATGTGGACAAAGTATTCGAGCTTCAGCTTCAGCATTCATTCATCTAACATATATTCATGTTTTTTAGAACTGACTGATTTGATTTCTTTGTAGCCTAAGGAACTCTCAAAAGTTTTCTCCAGCACCCCAACCCAAAAATATCAATTATTATTCAATCAGCCTTCTTTATGGTCCAGTTCTCCCATCTGTACATGACTATTGGAAAAATCATAGCTTTGACTATAGGAATCTTTGTTGGTAAAATGATGAAATAGATGCCATGATCTTAATTTTATGAACGTTGACTTTTAAATCACTTTCTTTCACTCTCATCTTTCACCCTCATTAAGAGGTTCTTCAGGTCCTCTTGTCTTTGGTCCCTTAGAAGGGTATCATCTGCATATCTGAGGTTGTTAATATTTCTCCCAGCAATCTTGATTCCAACTTGTGAGTCATCCAGCCTAGCATTTCACATGCTGTACTCTGCACAGAAGTTAAATAAGCAGGGTGACAATATACAACCTTAACATACTTCTTTCCCAATTTTAAACCAGTCCATTGTTCCATGACTTTTCATACATTAACTTTCTTATATTGAAGTAGTGTTCCCTATACTCCCTTTATAGTGAGTTTATTTTTTTTCCCTTAAATCATGTACCTGGTATGCTACTGAGGCCAAACTTTACTGGGTTACTGGCTTCAATACTGTGTCCATCTCTTAAATGTTATGATTTTTCCATCACAAAAACTAAATGAAGAACAAAGAACTCATACTGCAAAGGTGACAGTGATGGATAGAATGGAAGATTGCTACTTCAAGACTGCAAAAAGAAATTGTTTCATGAATTTCATTATAAAGGAAAAATAATTCTTAAATAGTGAATTCTATTAAATGCCAATGTTATGTTAGTATCAATTGAACATTTAGTCTGCTTAATCTAAAAGTCAAAGTAGTTGCCTAAGATGAGATATGAAAAGGTTATTATTAGCAAAAACAAAGCACATTTCTGATTAGGTGGCATTTAACTAGTTGACTCATAATTTAATACATAAAAATATATATTTTTGAATGATTTATAAATATTAGTTACATAAACATATGCAGAAAAGGATATGATATTAAAATTTAAAAATTACATTCAAAAATTCATCCAGTATTTTAATCTAATAATTTATTCTGGAAACTAGAAGGACACATCTTTGTTGATATATGCTTTTAATTACTCCTTTCTCTCCCATATTCTTCTTTTCGCATACTTCTTTCTTGCTTCCCAGAAGATCAAAGTGATTATATTAGCTCTCCCCAACAAAGAATGTGAAGAGGTAATATTAATCCTGTTTTTCATATAGAGAAAGAAAAATAAATAATTAAATAATTGAGTTGTCCATATTTTGCATGAAACTTGGTGCTGAATATCAAATCTGACCATGAAACGGTCCTATTGGTTTGTAAGTGAAAAATAAATAAGTAAAGTCTGACGACATGAATTTTAAGACTATGACAAAAATAAAATCTCCTACTCTTGGAATGCCCTAACAATAAAAATTGTAGACTCAGAGATGGTCTCACAATAGAACTTGACAATATTTTATATGATCAATAAGTTATTGGATAAGCTTTAGCAAGGAAGCAGAAGTTCTCTAAGATAGAATAAGATCAAATTTAGCACAGTACTCACACTCACACACAGATTTCATATTTAAATTTTTAAAATAAGACTCAGTTCAGTTCAGTTGCTCAGTTGTGTCTGACTCTGTGATCTTATGGGTTGCAGCACACCACGCTTCCCTGTATTTCATCATCTCCTGGAGCTTGCTCAAATTCATGTCCATTGACTCAGTGATGCTATCTGACCATCTTGTCCTCTGTCATCCACTTTTCCTTTTACCTTCTATTTTTCCCAACATCAAGATCTTTTCCAATGAGATCTCTTCCCATCAAGTGGCCTAAGTATTGGAGCTTCAGCTTCAGCATCATCTCTTCCAATGAATATTCAGGGTTGATTTCCTTTAGAATTGACGGGTTTCATATCCTTGCAGTCCAAGGGACTTTCAAGAAGTTTCTCCAACATCACAGTTCAAAGACATCAATTCATTGGTGTTCAACCTTCTTTATGATCCAACTATGTTCATAGTTGGACTTTATGATCCTGCTAAGGACAAATAAGTTTAACCAACAACAACAAAACTTACAAAAGAGAAGAAAGAAGTACATGGGTAGGAGGATGAGGCCACCGGTCTGGCATACTATGCCAGATAGTCAAGGAAAGAAAAAAAAAAATAACAATTGACTCGAGAAGTTAGAGTTTAAAAACACATAGCTAAATCTTCATGAAAATATGGCAATTTAACAGAGAGAAATGAAAGTGCATCATCAAATGAAATATTGTCACACTTACTGCTGCAAGAAAAGAATCTACATAATACAATAACTGAAAAATGAAGTCTTGGTTGTTCTAACTCATACTATCATTTTTATATTTTGCATGAAACTTGGTGCTGAATATCAAATCTGACCATGAAACGGTCCTATTGGTTTGTAAGTGAAAAATAAATAAGTAAAGTCTGACGACATGAATTTTAAGACTATGACAAAAATAAAATCTCCTACTCTTGGAATGCCCTAACAATAAAAATTGTAGACTCAGAGATGGTCTCACAATAGAACTTGACAATATTTTATATGATCAATAAGTTATTGGATAAGCTTTAGCAAGGAAGCAGAAGTTCTCTAAGATAGAATAAGATCAAATTTAGCACAGTACTCACACTCACACACAGATTTCATATTTAAATTTTTAAAATAAGACTCAGTTCAGTTCAGTTGCTCAGTTGTGTCTGACTCTGTGATCTTATGGGTTGCAGCACACCACGCTTCCCTGTATTTCATCATCTCCTGGAGCTTGCTCAAATTCATGTCCATTGACTCAGTGATGCTATCTGACCATCTTGTCCTCTGTCATCCACTTTTCCTTTTACCTTCTATTTTTCCCAACATCAAGATCTTTTCCAATGAGATCTCTTCCCATCAAGTGGCCTAAGTATTGGAGCTTCAGCTTCAGCATCATCTCTTCCAATGAATATTCAGGGTTGATTTCCTTTAGAATTGACGGGTTTCATATCCTTGCAGTCCAAGGGACTTTCAAGAAGTTTCTCCAACATCACAGTTCAAAGACATCAATTCATTGGTGTTCAACCTTCTTTATGATCCAACTATGTTCATAGTTGGACTTTATGATCCTGCTAAGGACAAATAAGTTTAACCAACAACAACAAAACTTACAAAAGAGAAGAAAGAAGTACATGGGTAGGAGGATGAGGCCACCGGTCTGGCATACTATGCCAGATAGTCAAGGAAAGAAAAAAAAAAATAACAATTGACTCGAGAAGTTAGAGTTTAAAAACACATAGCTAAATCTTCATGAAAATATGGCAATTTAACAGAGAGAAATGAAAGTGCATCATCAAATGAAATATTGTCACACTTACTGCTGCAAGAAAAGAATCTACATAATACAATAACTGAAATGCCATTGAAGTCTTGGTTGTTCTAACTCATACTATCATTTTTTCATATGTATTGCCTATTGTTGTCTGTCGAGCATACTGAGTTGAAGGTAATCTGAGATCATGAATACAATAGACATGATATATACACACATGCACACACACACACACACACACACACACACACACATATACATAAAACATATATGCATAATATCAAGTTAATATAAATTTAGCTTTCATTAATACGACCTAGCTTCCATGTCAAGATACTCTGGGAACAAGTCAGGGAGGTATTTATAATGGTGTTGAGAAGTCGAACTTATATTTGCTTGGATTTTGTGAATGAAAGAGAATGGTTGATTGGGTTCAAAAAGTGAATTCCCAAAGATATGAACAGGGCTTTTGAAATTTAGGTTACTTTTACTTCCCCAAGGGATAGAAAGATCCTCAACTGACAAAACAGCTGATAGTTTATCACATTAGGTTAATAGAAACAACAAAAGTGAACAATAGATCATGGATGTCCATATAGTCAAAGTTATGGCTTTTCTAGTAGTCATGTGCAGCTGTGAGACTTGGACCATAAAGAAGGCTGAATACCCAAGAATTTACGCTTTTGAACTGTGGTTCTGGAGAATACCCTTGAGAATCCCTTCAACAGCATGGAAATCAAATTAGTCAATCCTAAAAGAAATCAACTCTGAATATTCATTGGAAGGACTGATGCTAAAGTTCCAGTATTTTGCCCTTCTGATTAGAAGAGACAATTCATTGTTGAAACCCTTGATGCTGGGAATGATTAAGGGCAAGAGTAGAAGAGGATGGACAGGGTAAGCTATGGTTGGATGGCATCACTGACTAAATGGACATGAGTTTGTTCAAACTTTGGGACATAGTGAAGGACAGGGAAGTCTAGCATGCTGCCATCCATGCGGTCACAGAGTTGGACACTACTAAGTGAACACCTATATAAACCTTAAGAATGCATTTCATTTGGCATTATAGGAAGTTTAAAAAAACTAAATAGGAGCATTAGTTAGAAGGCTGCTTCAGCATTCATGGTGATTTATGAGGCCTATCACTGAACATAATAACAATTGACTCGAGAAGTTAGAGTTTAAAAACACATAGCTAAATCTTCATGAAAATATGGCAATTTAACAGAGAGAAATGAAAGTGCATCATCAAATGAAATATTGTCACACTTACTGCTGCAAGAAAAGAATCTACATAATACAATAACTGAAATGCCATTGAAGTCTTGGTTGTTCTAACTCATACTATCATTTTTTCATATGTATTGCCTATTGTTGTCTGTCGAGCATACTGAGTTGAAGGTAATCTGAGATCATGAATACAATAGACATGATATATACACACATGCACACACACACACACACACACACACACACACACATATACATAAAACATATATGCATAATATCAAGTTAATATAAATTTAGCTTTCATTAATACGACCTAGCTTCCATGTCAAGATACTCTGGGAACAAGTCAGGGAGGTATTTATAATGGTGTTGAGAAGTCGAACTTATATTTGCTTGGATTTTGTGAATGAAAGAGAATGGTTGATTGGGTTCAAAAAGTGAATTCCCAAAGATATGAACAGGGCTTTTGAAATTTAGGTTACTTTTACTTCCCCAAGGGATAGAAAGATCCTCAACTGACAAAACAGCTGATAGTTTATCACATTAGGTTAATAGAAACAACAAAAGTGAACAATAGATCATGGATGTCCATATAGTCAAAGTTATGGCTTTTCTAGTAGTCATGTGCAGCTGTGAGACTTGGACCATAAAGAAGGCTGAATACCCAAGAATTTACGCTTTTGAACTGTGGTTCTGGAGAATACCCTTGAGAATCCCTTCAACAGCATGGAAATCAAATTAGTCAATCCTAAAAGAAATCAACTCTGAATATTCATTGGAAGGACTGATGCTAAAGTTCCAGTATTTTGCCCTTCTGATTAGAAGAGACAATTCATTGTTGAAACCCTTGATGCTGGGAATGATTAAGGGCAAGAGTAGAAGAGGATGGACAGGGTAAGCTATGGTTGGATGGCATCACTGACTAAATGGACATGAGTTTGTTCAAACTTTGGGACATAGTGAAGGACAGGGAAGTCTAGCATGCTGCCATCCATGCGGTCACAGAGTTGGACACTACTAAGTGAACACCTATATAAACCTTAAGAATGCATTTCATTTGGCATTATAGGAAGTTTAAAAAAACTAAATAGGAGCATTAGTTAGAAGGCTGCTTCAGCATTCATGGTGATTTATGAGGCCTATCACTGAACATAATTAAAGAATTAATGTTGAGTTAATTTAATAATTATAAAGAAAAAACAATATAAATAGTGCTTAATGATTCATTAGATAAGAGCGAATAAAAAAATTAAATTCAAGGGAATCAGAATATAATGATTTTACTTTCTGATATAATGAATGTGAGAATAGCCTTTAGTGAAGATAGAAAGACTATGAAGTTCTATTTGAAGAAATTGAATTGGAGAACACTAGCGGGAAATCAAACATCAATCTTAAAGGAAGTCAATCCTGAATATTCATTGGAAGGAGTGATGCTGAAGATGAAGTTCCAATATTTTGGTTATCTGGTGTGAATAGAAAACTCATTGGAAACGTCCCTGATGCTGGGAGTGGTTGAGAGCTGAAGAGAAGGGGGCATCAGAGAATGAGATAGCTGATTGGCATCACCGATGCAATGGATATGAACTTGGTCAGACTTCGGGAGATGGTGAGGGATGAGGAAGCTTGACACAATGCATTTCGTCAGGTTTCAAAGAGTCAGATATGACTCAGTGACTGGACTACAACAACAGTGGAATGCCTAGGGTTTCCCAGGTGTCACTAGTTTTAAAGATCCTGTCTGTCAAGGTAGAAGACTAAGAGACTCAGGTGCAAGCTATGAGTGAGAAAGATCCTCTAGAAGAGGGCAGAGCAACCCACTCCAATGTTCTTGCCTGGAGAATTCCATGGACAGAGGAGCTGGATGGACTACGATCCATAGGATCATACAGAGTTGCACAGGACTGAAGCAACTTAGCATAACTTAGCATACATTCACATGGGACACCTAAGGGCTTCCTAGGTGGTGATAGTGGTAAAGAACACACTTGCTAATTCTAGAAGACTTAAGGAAGGTGAATTTGATCCCTGGGTTGGGAAAATTCACTAGAGGAGGGCTCAGCAACCCACTCCAGTATTCTTGAGTGGAGAATCCCACGTGCCGAGCTTGTCGGGCTGCAGTCCATAGAGTTGCACATAGTCAGAAATGACCGAAGTGACTTAGCGTGCACACACATGGAACAACTAAATGGAAATATTCAGTTTTAAGGGCTGGATATTGAGACTTTGCTATCAGGCATTTAAGTGCTTAAAATCTTTCAATGACTTTCCATTAATTTTTTTCCAGTGTCAATTCACTTTACATAAATCATAGCCTATAAGAGTTTTGTATTTCTTGAATTAGTATAGATACAGAAACCCTAACTAATTGTATAGGTAATTCCAAGAAGAAAAATGTGTTTACTCAAATACTATTGATAAACCCAGAAAGGTCAAGAAGTTACTGGGCACAAGATGCTCAGAAGACATAGAAAGTCTCTGTTTCTAAAGAATATACATTATTTTAAAACATAAAATATGCACATAAATGAAATAAAAAATACACACTAAGAATAGAATAAGCTTAGGTGGAAACTGTAAAAAAAACAATATTAACAGAATGTCCAAGTTTTGTCTAATCAGAAACATTGATTTAACTCCTGAGTTTTGAATAGAAAACTTTATATCATCTTTGAATAAACCATTATAATATAATAAAAGATTAATAAATAGCATTCAGTAAATTAAAAATCTGAGGCAATAAATTAATAAAATTTAATAAGCTATAGGACTTATAGAAGAACTCAGGTATATACCAGAGTATTAGCTTTATAACCACATCCCTTTTCAATTAAGTTAATTTGCCTTCTGGTGAGATTGTTACATAGAGATGACTATAAGTAATTTTTGAAATTGTTTTTCTTCAAAGCATGGTTCATATTTTAAGGAATCATCTAACTTGGTGTACCTTTCCAAGTGCATCTCCATTCTATGGGAAACCACATGGATTGATGTAAAATATGTGTACATTCTCAGTCGTGTCCAACTCTTTACAACCTTATTATCTACACCCCTCCAGTCTTCTCTGTTCATGGGATTTTCCAATCAAGAGTACTGGAGTGGGTTGCTATTTGATACTCTAGGCCTTTTCTTTAAATTTTCCATTTAATACCAATAAAAGATTTGTAAGGAAAAGGATCTGAGTTTCAGTTATATTTTCATGTGTTGGTGTCTTTTCTATGTTGTGTGTTTGCTCAGTTACTCAGTCATGTCCGACTCTTTGCGGCACCTTGAACTATAGCCCCAAGGATGCTCTGTCCATGGGATTTTCCAGGAAAGAATTTTATAGCGGTTTGTCATTTCTTTCTCCAGGAGAACTTGCCAAACAAGGAACTGAACCAGCATCTCTTGTTTCTTTTACATTGGCAGGCTGATTCTTTAGTCACTGGGAAACCCTCTTTTCTGTTCCTTCCCTAGTATAATTGTATTTCTTGAATTAGTATAGATACAGAAACCCTAACTAATTGTATAGGTAATTCCAAGAAGAAAAATGTGTTTACTCAAATACTATTGATAAACCCAGAAAGGTCAAGAAGTTACTGGGCACAAGATGCTCAGAAGACATAGAAAGTCTCTGTTTCTAAAGAATATACATTATTTTAAAACATAAAATATGCACATAAATGAAATAAAAAATACACACTAAGAATAGAATAAGCTTAGGTGGAAACTGTAAAAAAAACAATATTAACAGAATGTCCAAGTTTTGTCTAATCAGAAACATTGATTTAACTCCTGAGTTTTGAATAGAAAACTTTATATCATCTTTGAATAAACCATTATAATATAATAAAAGATTAATAAATAGCATTCAGTAAATTAAAAATCTGAGGCAATAAATTAATAAAATTTAATAAGCTATAGGACTTATAGAAGAACTCAGGTATATACCAGAGTATTAGCTTTATAACCACATCCCTTTTCAATTAAGTTAATTTGCCTTCTGGTGAGATTGTTACATAGAGATGACTATAAGTAATTTTTGAAATTGTTTTTCTTCAAAGCATGGTTCATATTTTAAGGAATCATCTAACTTGGTGTACCTTTCCAAGTGCATCTCCATTCTATGGGAAACCACATGGATTGATGTAAAATATGTGTACATTCTCAGTCGTGTCCAACTCTTTACAACCTTATTATCTACACCCCTCCAGTCTTCTCTGTTCATGGGATTTTCCAATCAAGAGTACTGGAGTGGGTTGCTATTTGATACTCTAGGCCTTTTCTTTAAATTTTCCATTTAATACCAATAAAAGATTTGTAAGGAAAAGGATCTGAGTTTCAGTTATATTTTCATGTGTTGGTGTCTTTTCTATGTTGTGTGTTTGCTCAGTTACTCAGTCATGTCCGACTCTTTGCGGCACCTTGAACTATAGCCCCAAGGATGCTCTGTCCATGGGATTTTCCAGGAAAGAATTTTATAGCGGTTTGTCATTTCTTTCTCCAGGAGAACTTGCCAAACAAGGAACTGAACCAGCATCTCTTGTTTCTTTTACATTGGCAGGCTGATTCTTTAGCACTGTGTCATCTGGGAAACCCTCTTTTCTGTTCCTTCCCCTAATACTATCTATTGAATTTAATCAGACAGGTCTTGGTTAAAATTGTGGCTCAATATTTTACTAGTTATTTGATTAAATGCAAACATTTTAAATTTTTGAGATGGTTCTGTGATTTGTAAACTGCCTACAATATGTCATACTTGGTAAGTTTGAGGTATGATGTTGGTGCAAAAGTAATTGTTAATATGCATTGCTGAAATTTGCTGATTGATACTGAAATATATTCTTAAACAAATGCGATTGTCATACATCATTTTGATGCTCATTTTCAACTTTATGTTTTTACTAATAACTTATTACTTGCTATGTATTTTATATGTATTTCAGACTATGGAAATAATGTTAAACAAAAAAACAAATTCAAGTAGCTTTCTTATTTGAGTGCTGAATGGGTTATAAAACATAGACAACTTGTAATGTCAAAAAAAATAAAAATTGACCCAGTAACTGTTAATAAACATACTATAAGTGGTGGTTTAAGAAGTGCAAGATAACCAAGAAGAGAGAGCTTGGTTCTCTCTTTTAGAGAGTTCTGAAGTTGATGAGCGTAGTATTCAGTCATAGGAAGCTGACAAGGACCAGTTGAGAGGACTATCAAAATTGATCCTCTTACAACTACACAAGAAGATGCCAAAAAGCTTAATATCAACCATTCTCTGTCGTTTTGTATTTGAAGCAAATTGGGAAGAAGAAAAACTCGATAGTTGGGTGGTACACCAGCTTACTGAAAATCAAAAACAAATTAGATTGTGGTTTTTAAATGTTGTCTTTTCTTGTTGTATGCAACAATCACAAACCATTTCTCCAACAGATTGTGATGTGTGATGAACTTTGGATTTTATACAACAATCTGAAATGACCAATTCAGTGGTTGTGCTGAGAAGGAGCTCCTAAGCACTTCTTAAAGCCAAACTTGCACCAAAATATCATATGGTCATTTTTTGGTGGTCTGCTGATGGTCTTACCCACTGCAGCTTTCTGAATCCTGGTGAAACCATTCCTTCTGAGAAGTATTTTTCAGCAAACTGATTAGATGTACTAAAAACTGCAATGACTGCAGCCAGCATCAGTCAACAGAATGGGTCTAATACAACCAATCCTTCAAAAGTTGAACAAATTGAGCTATGAAATTTTGCCTCACCTGCCATATTCATTTGACTGCTGATGACCATTTCTTCAAGCACTTCAACTACTTTTTGTAGAGAAAGGTCTTCCACAACCATTAGGACCCATGACATGCTTTCCAAGAATCCATCAAATCCCAAAGCATGATTTTTTTTTTTTTAAGGGAGGTGGAGGAGGGAGGGGGTGGCTGAGCCACTTCTATTGGTCTTTCATTTATCTATTTTCATCCATCTTTGTTCTGTTGGCCCGTGTGTGCCTCCCATCTCAATGGCCTCTGTTGTCGCAGAGCACCAGCTCTGGGCGCATGTGCTCCAGACTTCCGGCTCCGTAGTTGGACACATCGGTCCAGCCACTCTGCAGCACGTGGGATCTTCCCAGGCCAGGAATCGAACCAGCACCCCTTGCACTGCAAGGTGGTGTCCTTACCCACTGGACCACCAGGGAAGCCCCTAGCATAAATTTTCATAATATAGGAATAAGCAAACATATTTCTCATGTGCAAAAAATGTGTTTATTGTAATGGGTCTAATTTTGGTTAATAAAGCTGTGTTTGAATCTAGTTATAATGATTTAAAATTCATGGCCTGATACTACAATTGTATTTGAATCAACCTAGCAAAGACAAAAATGACTGAAAAGTTTGAACCACTGAACAAGGTGGTCTCCAAATGCTGGCAGTATGTCTCATTTCTTTAACAAGGAAAACATTAGTAATTTTTGAAGAAAAATGTTAATTTCACATGGCAGTAACAATTTATCTGTTATTGTTTAGTTCCTAAGTTATGTCTTGACTCTTTGAAATCAGATAGAGTATATTCCACTAGGTTTCTCTGTGTATGGGGATCTCCAGGTGAGAATACTGGAACAGGTGGCCATTTCTGTCTCTGGAGTAGTGTATATTCTCACCTTAATTTTGGTATAGTCTTTCTGCTTTCACTTTCTCTCAGGGAAATATATGTCTGTCAAACATATCTTTATGGTTTATTTTCTGTGTCATTATGTCCCCTTGCCAGGGGGTACAGGCCAGATGCATTTGACTATAAGCATTAACACTTTGATCTAAAGTGAAATTTATTTTAACTCCACTACATTTCTGTATTTGTTGGAGTAGATGAGATTATCCTGAATTGGGAAAGTCAGAACAGGCTAATGGATAAGGTATTACTCAGAGATGATGACTGAAATGCCAAGTGGGAGAAAGGAAAATCAGGAGGATTTCAGAGAATGAATTCATTGTTTCATCTGAGAAGGGACCCCTGTCATTTCCAATTATGACTCAGTCCCACTTAGTGGTAAGAGACCATGAAGTACCATCCTGTCATGCTTCCAGAAAACAGAGCCACAGATATTTAGCAAACAGTACAAGTAACTACAATAATTATAAGTTAATACACATGACACATTGAGTTTTGAGAACACATGCCAAAAATCACAGATATGGAAAAGTGTAGCTTTTAAGCTCCAGTTTTGCCTAGTGGTAAAAACCTTATCTATTCAATTGCGAAAAATGCAGGCACTTGCAGGTTTTTTTTTTTTTTTTTTCTTTTTGGCCACTTTTATTGGTCAATCATTTATTCATTTTCATCCATCTTTGTTCTTTGGCCTGTGTGGACCTCCCACTGCAGTGGCCTCTCTCATTGCAGAGCATTGGCTCTGGGTACTGGCTCATAACTGGACACACTGGTCCAGCCACCCACAGCACGTGGGATCTTCCCAGGCCAGGGATCTAACTGGAGCCCCCTACATTGCAAGGTGGTGTCCTTACCCACTGGACGACCACGGAAGCCCACTTGCAGGTTTTCTTAGTAACATTTAGTCATTGGAGATTTAAACTGAGCCAGATTTTCATTTTTTGCCATCTGCAGACAAAGAGTATCAGGGATGTATAGAGTGAGATCATGGAATTACACACATACAACTTGGCATTTACCACTTGATGACTAAGGTCTGCTTTTTTACCCATCATCTATTAGATTGTTCTCAAGATGTACAAAAAATTGGTGTAGAAACAGGGAGCAAAGCTTTCTCTCCTACATTAACATCTGTGGGAAGAAATCTGATTTTAGTTACCCACATCCAGTAGCAAGGTATATTAACATGTTCATTTATATTAAATTCAAATTGTAATGAAAGTTAAAATACATTGTGCTTACTTGAGTTGGTGTCTTTTTTTTTTTTTTTACTTTTTAATTTTTACAGAGTTTTGTTGTTTACAGATATGTATAATCCCAGATTAGTCATATGTGTATCCCTGGACTCCCTCCTTCTCAACCCAGTCACCCCATCCCACCCCTCCAGGCCTTTGCACAGCTCCCCTGTAGGATCCCTTTATGCTTCTTATGTTAAGCACTTAAGGTACACTATTTCCTGTAACTCCCATAATCATTTTATGAGGTCATATGAATTAATGATCATTTTAGATATGTGTGCTGTTTAACATGGCTTATTACTGAGCTGATAATTGTCAAAGAAGGAACACATGCCAAAAATCACAGATATTTGGAAAAGTGTAAAAGGGGCTTTTAAGCTCCAGTTTTGCCTAGTGGTAAAAACCTTATCTATTCAATTGCGAAAAATGCAGGCACTTGCAGGTTTTTTTTTTTTTTTTTCTTTTTGGCCACTTTTATTGGTCAATCATTTATTCATTTTCATCCATCTTTGTTCTTTGGCCTGTGTGGACCTCCCACTGCAGTGGCCTCTCTCATTGCAGAGCATTGGCTCTGGGTACTGGCTCATAACTGGACACACTGGTCCAGCCACCCACAGCACGTGGGATCTTCCCAGGCCAGGGATCTAACTGGAGCCCCCTACATTGCAAGGTGGTGTCCTTACCCACTGGACGACCACGGAAGCCCACTTGCAGGTTTTCTTAGTAACATTTAGTCATTGGAGATTTAAACTGAGCCAGATTTTCATTTTTTGCCATCTGCAGACAAAGAGTATCAGGGATGTATAGAGTGAGATCATGGAATTACACACATACAACTTGGCATTTACCACTTGATGACTAAGGTCTGCTTTTTTACCCATCATCTATTAGATTGTTCTCAAGATGTACAAAAAATTGGTGTAGAAACAGGGAGCAAAGCTTTCTCTCCTACATTAACATCTGTGGGAAGAAATCTGATTTTAGTTACCCACATCCAGTAGCAAGGTATATTAACATGTTCATTTATATTAAATTCAAATTGTAATGAAAGTTAAAATACATTGTGCTTACTTGAGTTGGTGTCTTTTTTTTTTTTTTTACTTTTTAATTTTTACAGAGTTTTGTTGTTTACAGATATGTATAATCCCAGATTAGTCATATGTGTATCCCTGGACTCCCTCCTTCTCAACCCAGTCACCCCATCCCACCCCTCCAGGCCTTTGCACAGCTCCCCTGTAGGATCCCTTTATGCTTCTTATGTTAAGCACTTAAGGTACACTATTTCCTGTAACTCCCATAATCATTTTATGAGGTCATATGAATTAATGATCATTTTAGATATGTGTGCTGTTTAACATGGCTTATTACTGAGCTGATAATTGTCAAAGAAGGAACTCACACTTTGATCTTTCATACTCCAACTGGATGCTCCTGAGCATTACACTGTTCTTTATTTGCTATGTTCAACTTATTTGGTATCAATTTGCAAATGCAGAACACTTTGTTGTAGCTGCTTGTTTGTAGTTACTAAGTTGTGTCCAACTTAGTTATCCCATGGACTGTAGCCTGTAAGTGTCCTCCATTTATGGGATTTCTCAGACAAGAATACTGGGATGGATTGCCAATTCCTTTTCCAGGGAATTTTCTCAACCTAGGGATCAAACTCCCATCTATTGCATTGGCTGATGGATTCTTTACCACTGAACTACCAGGGAAGCTCACAGCACATTTTACATATATTCAAATTTCTTCATTTATGAATGAATTATGAGTGGGAGCATTTATAAGATCTTATTATGTCCTGAATTTGTATTCTGACTCCATATTACAATAGCTATTTTAATATGAAGAGATCATTTTTTTTTTTTAGTATCTCTCATCCCTCACTTTCATATAAGAGACAAAATAGAAATTAAATTATAATTGCCTTTCCAATCTTACCATGTTATTTTATTTTTAGCAAACCCTTCTGATATTCCAAATCAAAAGAATAGAATATTTAAAATATAAAGATTAGCCAATAAATGCAATGTTCATGAAGTAGTTCATGAACCTAGCAGGTAAGTATGGAACATCCAGAAGCAAATGTTTGAAAACATATCTGACAATGTTGAAATATAATAAAATGAAGCATTAGTGTCAAAGAGCATTTTAAAAAAATCACCATTCAATGGCCAAGAAAAAAAATTTTTTTTTGCGATCTCCCACTCCCCTGAACTTATTGTCAGATGTCCAGTGTTCTACCATGTCTAATATTTTGCAAAAGAATTGGATACGCATTCCATTTTTATTGGTGTAATAAATACCCTACCAACTCTGTTTCAATTTCTTGCATCAAAATGACCATGAGAACCTTCCAACTTTTATATAAAGTAGATGCTTGAGTAGTCTAAGACAGTGCTGGACAGGATGCTTCAAATTTAAAACAATGTCTAGAAAATATTCGTTATGGAGGACAGGAAGAAACAAAACAAAAGTATAAACCATAGTCAATGTTAGAATTATATTAAAAATGTTTACAGGTGATACTTTGAGAATAACAGGTCCATCCTCATAAATGCAAACACATACCCCCTTACATGAATGGATCTGTAAGAGAATGGGATAACACACAATTGCAATGCTAGAAAACTGCAGCAGTATCAACTTAGGTAATCTATAATGTGGAGAAAAAGAAAGTCACAATGTACAAGTTTTTGTCACGTTAATAAGCCTAACTCCCCATATCATACAACTAATGAAAATTCAAGCTGATTGCCCAGATTTGTGCAGGATGTGAGGGCAATCAATGTTCACAGTTCAGTTGTGAGTTAGCAGACTCCAACAGTAAGGTAACTGACAAGAAGATAAGAGACTGACTGAATCTATATACCTTTCATCAAAAATAAGTGATACCTGAGTTAAAAATAACAGGTCAGGGAATCAGTGATTAGTTTTAAAATTGTTATTGTCGATAAAACTTGCAAATACTCAAAGTCCAGACAGCTTTCTAATTTTTTTTTTTTAATTAATGCCTCAGGAAGTAGGTTTTGAGGATCTACCATCTGTTCGAAATTATGCTGCTGTTATCTCCTGTCTTGTTTCTTCACTATTGCTCAGATTTACACATTCAACCTTATCCACAAGAGAATGACCTGTTTCAAATCTAGTCTAGTGTGAAAATCAAAGTCGAAAAGAGCAGTGTGGCTATAAGTAGACTCAAATGAGCTCATCATTAAAATCAGCCCCACTAATTGTAAACAATGAGTGATCCCAAAGCACCTTTAATGTCTTGACTTAAGCTTTCCCATATAATCTTCTCTTGTCTATTCCATTATATAAACATTCTAGACAATTAGTTGTGTTTGAGTGCGAGTTTCATTATCTCTATTTCATATTCCCAAACAATCTGAGCCCATGGTATTTTCAATGATATTTTGCTGAGCTCTTGAGAATGCAATGAGCTGAACCCTATTTCTCACAAGCCACAAAAAAACCATGAGTCAATTTTTGTTTAGAAAATGCTAATCAAATTTAAAACAATGTCTAGAAAATATTCGTTATGGAGGACAGGAAGAAACAAAACAAAAGTATAAACCATAGTCAATGTTAGAATTATATTAAAAATGTTTACAGGTGATACTTTGAGAATAACAGGTCCATCCTCATAAATGCAAACACATACCCCCTTACATGAATGGATCTGTAAGAGAATGGGATAACACACAATTGCAATGCTAGAAAACTGCAGCAGTATCAACTTAGGTAATCTATAATGTGGAGAAAAAGAAAGTCACAATGTACAAGTTTTTGTCACGTTAATAAGCCTAACTCCCCATATCATACAACTAATGAAAATTCAAGCTGATTGCCCAGATTTGTGCAGGATGTGAGGGCAATCAATGTTCACAGTTCAGTTGTGAGTTAGCAGACTCCAACAGTAAGGTAACTGACAAGAAGATAAGAGACTGACTGAATCTATATACCTTTCATCAAAAATAAGTGATACCTGAGTTAAAAATAACAGGTCAGGGAATCAGTGATTAGTTTTAAAATTGTTATTGTCGATAAAACTTGCAAATACTCAAAGTCCAGACAGCTTTCTAATTTTTTTTTTTTAATTAATGCCTCAGGAAGTAGGTTTTGAGGATCTACCATCTGTTCGAAATTATGCTGCTGTTATCTCCTGTCTTGTTTCTTCACTATTGCTCAGATTTACACATTCAACCTTATCCACAAGAGAATGACCTGTTTCAAATCTAGTCTAGTGTGAAAATCAAAGTCGAAAAGAGCAGTGTGGCTATAAGTAGACTCAAATGAGCTCATCATTAAAATCAGCCCCACTAATTGTAAACAATGAGTGATCCCAAAGCACCTTTAATGTCTTGACTTAAGCTTTCCCATATAATCTTCTCTTGTCTATTCCATTATATAAACATTCTAGACAATTAGTTGTGTTTGAGTGCGAGTTTCATTATCTCTATTTCATATTCCCAAACAATCTGAGCCCATGGTATTTTCAATGATATTTTGCTGAGCTCTTGAGAATGCAATGAGCTGAACCCTATTTCTCACAAGCCACACCTTCCTCTCTTAGTCATTGCTCAAGATCATGTTTAGATTGTATCAACTGTCTCAACCCAGAATGGGAAAATTTCTAGCTTTATAGAGTAAAAGTATCCTAAATCATTACTCACTGATAAGAACCCAGAAAGTCATCTATCACTGTTCTTTCTTTGAAGATAATAACTTGACACTCAACTGCCTCTATGATCTTGGTTGAAGTGAAAGATTGCCAAGATTCATTACTAGGATAGTCATACAGCAAAGTTCATGCTAATTCCTCTTTTCCATGAAAGTCTAACAGCAAAAAAGTTATAGGTAAAGTGGACCCAGTTTACAGACAGCCTTGAGAACCATGAAGACTTTGCAATTTATCTGATATAGTTTCCCCAAGTGGGAAAATAAGTGGTAAAAATAATACACTGTCTATAATGCCTTTGAGACAGTCATTGACCAAAGAGTAATGTTTTGCTCAAAACACTTTACCTACCATTTCTTGATTAAGCAGACATGCTTTTCATTCACAAAGTGCTTCAATCATCCCACTTCTGCCCAGTAGAGTATTTGTCCTCCGTGAATTGAAATAGAATGACTTCTTCAGTCTTATTTGCCATAGGGTTAATATTTTTAAATTACTTATCATACTTTCTCAAAATATCATTTTTTCCATAATGACTATATTTTTTTATTATTGAAACTTGGTTTTTTAAAATATGATGCATATATGCTGTTTTCTGGATGCTCTTATCTTATTGAATCTAAACAAAAAGGGGATGCATCTTTACTTATCTCTCCTGTCTTGTTTCTTCACTATTGCTCAGATTTACACATTCAACCTTATCCACAAGAGAATGACCTGTTTCAAATCTAGTCTAGTGTGAAAATCAAAGTCGAAAAGAGCAGTGTGGCTATAAGTAGACTCAAATGAGCTCATCATTAAAATCAGCCCCACTAATTGTAAACAATGAGTGATCCCAAAGCACCTTTAATGTCTTGACTTAAGCTTTCCCATATAATCTTCTCTTGTCTATTCCATTATATAAACATTCTAGACAATTAGTTGTGTTTGAGTGCGAGTTTCATTATCTCTATTTCATATTCCCAAACAATCTGAGCCCATGGTATTTTCAATGATATTTTGCTGAGCTCTTGAGAATGCAATGAGCTGAACCCTATTTCTCACAAGCCACACCTTCCTCTCTTAGTCATTGCTCAAGATCATGTTTAGATTGTATCAACTGTCTCAACCCAGAATGGGAAAATTTCTAGCTTTATAGAGTAAAAGTATCCTAAATCATTACTCACTGATAAGAACCCAGAAAGTCATCTATCACTGTTCTTTCTTTGAAGATAATAACTTGACACTCAACTGCCTCTATGATCTTGGTTGAAGTGAAAGATTGCCAAGATTCATTACTAGGATAGTCATACAGCAAAGTTCATGCTAATTCCTCTTTTCCATGAAAGTCTAACAGCAAAAAAGTTATAGGTAAAGTGGACCCAGTTTACAGACAGCCTTGAGAACCATGAAGACTTTGCAATTTATCTGATATAGTTTCCCTAAGTGGGAAAATAAGTGGTAAAAATAATACACTGTCTATAATGCCTTTGAGACAGTCATTGACCAAAGAGTAATGTTTTGCTCAAAACACTTTACCTACCATTTCTTGATTAAGCAGACATGCTTTTCATTCACAAAGTGCTTCAATCATCCCACTTCTGCCCAGTAGAGTATTTGTCCTCCGTGAATTGAAATAGAATGACTTCTTCAGTCTTATTTGCCATAGGGTTAATATTTTTAAATTACTTATCATACTTTCTCAAAATATCATTTTTTCCATAATGACTATATTTTTTTATTATTGAAACTTGGTTTTTTAAAATATGATGCATATATGCTGTTTTCTGGATGCTCTTATCTTATTGAATCTAAACAAAAAGGGGATGCATCTTTACTTATCTCTCCATGAAGTTTCTAATATAATTAGTCATCCACATTTGTAAACAACTCCTAGGAAAAACAGGAATATATCCTGAGATAGCCAAGTTCTTCACAGTAAAACTGAGATTTAAATCTTGATATTTTCAAAATCTCTATATCAGATCTGAAGACTCTGAAAGATACAACATAGATCTCTTGTGAACATAATATTACACTCTCCCAAACCATCACAAAATAGTGTCTCATGAGAGCATCAGTGATCCCTATAAGAAATGGGATACACAAAATTTATAGAGACACATAGGGAATCTTAACTGAAGTCTAGGCAGTTGTTCTTCCTCAATGGCAACTATACATATCAAGGAAGTGCAAATGCATCCTTGAAGCAGTGAGCAATGACACTAAGATATAGACTGAATTTTTTCATGGAATATCCCATGCACAAAGATAATTTAAATGCAAGACAGATACAATTTGCTTTGGTGAAGGGAACTCACCTAATATAAAGGAAAACATGATATGAAGAAACTTCTGATAGAGATAGTCAGACTCTGTCATTATCTTCCCAAGATTATGTTACTAACAGCAATCAGGTATACCACAAGAAAACCAAGATGAAATAAAATGGATACGTACATTTACAGATACCAATCTTTATAAGCATTTTTTTAAGAGAATACATCAGAAAAAAATGGCTTATGAAAAAACTTACCAACAGTAAAATTCTAAGAAAAAGCATAATTTAAAAATTACTTACTATAAAACTAAAAGGATATTTGGGGAATTACATTTTGAATTTCTACACAATTCAAATATATTCTATGAAGTAAAGACACTTTTTGAAAATAAGGCAAAGGAATAACTAATTAAAAATACATAAATTAATGATAATCAAGATATCAGACATCAAGCAAGAAAGAACAGTGATTCCTAAAAGACAAGAAAAAATGAACTCTACATAGACTCAACATATTTTCTGCAGAAAATTTCCAAGAAAAGCTGAGGATAGGAAACCTATGCAGAGTCAATTGCCTCCCTGTGCTGAGGAGATGGACCCTGGAGTCTGGGAATGCCAAGGAAGCTAGAATACACAGAGCAAAATAGTAGAAACAAGAGAGAGAAATACTGAAAGGGTAACTCTCCTATGGAATATAATTAGTCATCCACATTTGTAAACAACTCCTAGGAAAAACAGGAATATATCCTGAGATAGCCAAGTTCTTCACAGTAAAACTGAGATTTAAATCTTGATATTTTCAAAATCTCTATATCAGATCTGAAGACTCTGAAAGATACAACATAGATCTCTTGTGAACATAATATTACACTCTCCCAAACCATCACAAAATAGTGTCTCATGAGAGCATCAGTGATCCCTATAAGAAATGGGATACACAAAATTTATAGAGACACATAGGGAATCTTAACTGAAGTCTAGGCAGTTGTTCTTCCTCAATGGCAACTATACATATCAAGGAAGTGCAAATGCATCCTTGAAGCAGTGAGCAATGACACTAAGATATAGACTGAATTTTTTCATGGAATATCCCATGCACAAAGATAATTTAAATGCAAGACAGATACAATTTGCTTTGGTGAAGGGAACTCACCTAATATAAAGGAAAACATGATATGAAGAAACTTCTGATAGAGATAGTCAGACTCTGTCATTATCTTCCCAAGATTATGTTACTAACAGCAATCAGGTATACCACAAGAAAACCAAGATGAAATAAAATGGATACGTACATTTACAGATACCAATCTTTATAAGCATTTTTTTAAGAGAATACATCAGAAAAAAATGGCTTATGAAAAAACTTACCAACAGTAAAATTCTAAGAAAAAGCATAATTTAAAAATTACTTACTATAAAACTAAAAGGATATTTGGGGAATTACATTTTGAATTTCTACACAATTCAAATATATTCTATGAAGTAAAGACACTTTTTGAAAATAAGGCAAAGGAATAACTAATTAAAAATACATAAATTAATGATAATCAAGATATCAGACATCAAGCAAGAAAGAACAGTGATTCCTAAAAGACAAGAAAAAATGAACTCTACATAGACTCAACATATTTTCTGCAGAAAATTTCCAAGAAAAGCTGAGGATAGGAAACCTATGCAGAGTCAATTGCCTCCCTGTGCTGAGGAGATGGACCCTGGAGTCTGGGAATGCCAAGGAAGCTAGAATACACAGAGCAAAATAGTAGAAACAAGAGAGAGAAATACTGAAAGGGTTTCATATATCTACATAGCTCTTGTAGTTTCCTAAACAAAGAGTCATAATTTTTAGTGTTCCTTCTATTAACTAATTCCATCACTGTTTTCACTTATTGGTCAGTTTTGATTTACTTTTTAAAATTTTTTTTCCAATAATGAATTGTCTTATCCTGATTCTTGTGCTCATGCTCAGTCATGTCTGAATTTTTGAGATACTATAGACTGTGGCCCGCCAGGCTCCTCTGTCTATGTGATTTTCCAGGCAAGAATACTGGAGTATGCTACCATTTCCTTTTCCAGGGTTTTTTTTTTTTTTTTTTTATATTCTTTATTTTAAAGGTTTTACAGAGTTTTGTTGTTCACATACATGTATGTTCCCAGATCAGTCATATGTATATCCATGGTCCCCGCCCACCCAGATCCCCCCATCCCACCCCTCCAGACCTTTGCCCCAAGCCATTGTAAGCACTCCTATTCCCTTAGCACTGTGACACTAGCTATCTTTTCCACACATAACACTATAGGTTTCCTTGTTACTTCCTCCATGCTTCCCCCTCCCTATTTATTCACCACGATGTCCCTATGTCTATGCTCTGTCTTTTTTTTTTTTTTTCATGAGTTCCCTGTGTGTGATATCAAGACCGTCCTACTAGATTCCATATATGTGTGTTAGTATACTGTATTTGTCTTTCTCTTTTTGACTTACTTCACTTTTTATGATAGGTTCTAGAGCCAGCCACTTCATTAGGATTGAGTCTTCTACATTTCTTTTAACAGCTGAGTAGTATTCCATTGTATATATGTACCAGAGCTTCTGGATCCATTCATTCGTCGATGGACATCTAGGTTGCTTCCATGTTCTAGCTATTGTATAGAGAGCTGCAATGAACATTGGGGTACAGGTGCTTCTTTCAGTTTTGATTTCATCAGGATATAAGCCTAAGAGTGGGATTGCTGGGTCATAGGGTGCCTCTATTTTTAGTTTTTTAAGAAATCTCCAGACTGTCTTCCATAGAGGCTGTATCAGTTGACATTCCCACCAGCAATGCAAGAGGGTTCCCTTTTCTCCGCACCCTCTCCAGCATTTGTTGTCTGCAGATTTCTTGAAGATGGCCATTCTGACGGGTGTGAGGTGATATCTCATCGTAGTTTTAATTTGCATTTCTCTAATAATAAGTGAGATTGAGCATCGTTTCATGTGCTTTTGGGCCATCTGTATGTCCTCTTTGGAGAAACACCCTGGAGGTAATGCCAAGGAAGCTAGAATACACAGAGCAAAATAGTAGAAACAAGAGAGAGAAATACTGAAAGGGTTTCATATATCTACATAGCTCTTGTAGTTTCCTAAACAAAGAGTCATAATTTTTAGTGTTCCTTCTATTAACTAATTCCATCACTGTTTTCACTTATTGGTCAGTTTTGATTTACTTTTTAAAATTTTTTTTCCAATAATGAATTGTCTTATCCTGATTCTTGTGCTCATGCTCAGTCATGTCTGAATTTTTGAGATACTATAGACTGTGGCCCGCCAGGCTCCTCTGTCTATGTGATTTTCCAGGCAAGAATACTGGAGTATGCTACCATTTCCTTTTCCAGGGTTTTTTTTTTTTTTTTTTTATATTCTTTATTTTAAAGGTTTTACAGAGTTTTGTTGTTCACATACATGTATGTTCCCAGATCAGTCATATGTATATCCATGGTCCCCGCCCACCCAGATCCCCCCATCCCACCCTCCAGACCTTTGCCCCAAGCCATTGTAAGCACTCCTATTCCCTTAGCACTGTGACACTAGCTATCTTTTCCACACATAACACTATAGGTTTCCTTGTTACTTCCTCCATGCTTCCCCCTCCCTATTTATTCACCACGATGTCCCTATGTCTATGCTCTGTCTTTTTTTTTTTTTTCATGAGTTCCCTGTGTGTGATATCAAGACCGTCCTACTAGATTCCATATATGTGTGTTAGTATACTGTATTTGTCTTTCTCTTTTTGACTTACTTCACTTTTTATGATAGGTTCTAGAGCCAGCCACTTCATTAGGATTGAGTCTTCTACATTTCTTTTAACAGCTGAGTAGTATTCCATTGTATATATGTACCAGAGCTTCTGGATCCATTCATTCGTCGATGGACATCTAGGTTGCTTCCATGTTCTAGCTATTGTATAGAGAGCTGCAATGAACATTGGGGTACAGGTGCTTCTTTCAGTTTTGATTTCATCAGGATATAAGCCTAAGAGTGGGATTGCTGGGTCATAGGGTGCCTCTATTTTTAGTTTTTTAAGAAATCTCCAGACTGTCTTCCATAGAGGCTGTATCAGTTGACATTCCCACCAGCAATGCAAGAGGGTTCCCTTTTCTCCGCACCCTCTCCAGCATTTGTTGTCTGCAGATTTCTTGAAGATGGCCATTCTGACGGGTGTGAGGTGATATCTCATCGTAGTTTTAATTTGCATTTCTCTAATAATAAGTGAGATTGAGCATCGTTTCATGTGCTTTTGGGCCATCTGTATGTCCTCTTTGGAGAGGCGTCTCTTTAGGTCTTTTTCCCATTTTTTGATTGGGTTGTTCGTTTTCCCTGTGCAGAGTTGTCTGAGTTGCTTGTAGACTTTGGAGATTAATTCTTTGTCTGTTGTTTCATTTGCTATGATTTTCTCCCACTCTGTGGGGTGTCTGTTGAGCTTTTTTGTAATTTCTTTAGCTGTACAAAAGCTTTTAAGTTTCATGAAGTCCCATATGTTCATTTTTCTTTTCAGTTCTGCTATTTTAGTTGGTGGGTCAGAGAAGATCTTGCTTTGATTGATGTCCTTGAGGGTTTTGCCTATATTCTCCTCTAAGAGTTTGATGGTTTCTGGTCTTACATTTAGGTCTTTAATCCATTTTGAGTCAATCTTAGTGTATGGTGTCAGGGAATGTTCCACCTTCATTTTTTTGCATGTAGCTGTCCAATTCTCCCAGCACCACTTGTTGAAGAGGCTGTCTTTGTCCCATTTTATAGTTTCTCCTCCTTTATCAAAAATAAGGTACCCATAGGTGCGTGGGATTATCTCTGGGTTCTCGATCTTGTTCCATTGGTCTATAGTTCTGTTTTTATGCCAGTACCATACTGTCTTGAGGACTGTTGCTTTGTAGTAGAGTCTGAAGTTAGGGAGGCTGATCCCTCCAGCTCCGTTTTTCTTTCTCAGGATTGCTTTGGCTATTCGAGGTCTTTTGTGTTTCCATATGAACTGTGTGATCCTTTGGTCTAGTTCTGTGAAAAATGTCAATGGAAGTTGAATAGGTATTGCATTGAATCTGTAGATGATATTTGGTAGTATGGTCATTTTCACAATATTGATTCTTCCGACCTAGGAACATGGAATATCTCTCCATCTGTTTAAGTCTTCTTTAATTTCTTTCATGAGTGTCTTGTAATTTTCTGTGTACAGTTCTTTTGTTTCTTTGGGTAGGTTTATTCCTAGATATTTGATTCTTTTGGTTGCAATGGTGAAGGGGACTGTCTCTTTGATTTCATTTTCTGATTTTTCATTGTTTGTGTATAGGAATGCCAGTGATTTCTGTGTGTTGACTTTGTATCCTGCGACTTGCTGAATTCATTGATTAGCTCTAGTAGCTTTGTAATAGATTCTTTGGGATTTTCTATGTATAATATCATGTCATCTGCAAAAAGAGAGAGCTTGACTTCTTCCTTTCCAGTCTGGATTCCTTTGATTTTTTTCTCTTCTATTATTGCTGTTGCTAGAACTTCCAGGACTATGTGAATGAGTGGTGAAAGTGGACACCCTGTCTTGTTCCTGATCTTAGAGGGAATGTTCCCATATGTTCATTTTTCTTTTCAGTTCTGCTATTTTAGTTGGTGGGTCAGAGAAGATCTTGCTTTGATTGATGTCCTTGAGGGTTTTGCCTATATTCTCCTCTAAGAGTTTGATGGTTTCTGGTCTTACATTTAGGTCTTTAATCCATTTTGAGTCAATCTTAGTGTATGGTGTCAGGGAATGTTCCACCTTCATTTTTTTGCATGTAGCTGTCCAATTCTCCCAGCACCACTTGTTGAAGAGGCTGTCTTTGTCCCATTTTATAGTTTCTCCTCCTTTATCAAAAATAAGGTACCCATAGGTGCGTGGGATTATCTCTGGGTTCTCGATCTTGTTCCATTGGTCTATAGTTCTGTTTTTATGCCAGTACCATACTGTCTTGAGGACTGTTGCTTTGTAGTAGAGTCTGAAGTTAGGGAGGCTGATCCCTCCAGCTCCGTTTTTCTTTCTCAGGATTGCTTTGGCTATTCGAGGTCTTTTGTGTTTCCATATGAACTGTGTGATCCTTTGGTCTAGTTCTGTGAAAAATGTCAATGGAAGTTGAATAGGTATTGCATTGAATCTGTAGATGATATTTGGTAGTATGGTCATTTTCACAATATTGATTCTTCCGACCTAGGAACATGGAATATCTCTCCATCTGTTTAAGTCTTCTTTAATTTCTTTCATGAGTGTCTTGTAATTTTCTGTGTACAGTTCTTTTGTTTCTTTGGGTAGGTTTATTCCTAGATATTTGATTCTTTTGGTTGCAATGGTGAAGGGGACTGTCTCTTTGATTTCATTTTCTGATTTTTCATTGTTTGTGTATAGGAATGCCAGTGATTTCTGTGTGTTGACTTTGTATCCTGCGACTTGCTGAATTCATTGATTAGCTCTAGTAGCTTTGTAATAGATTCTTTGGGATTTTCTATGTATAATATCATGTCATCTGCAAAAAGAGAGAGCTTGACTTCTTCCTTTCCAGTCTGGATTCCTTTGATTTTTTTCTCTTCTATTATTGCTGTTGCTAGAACTTCCAGGACTATGTTGAATAGTAGTGGTGAAAGTGGACACCCCTGTCTTGTTCCTGATCTTAGAGGGAATGCTTTCAGTTTTTATCCATTGAGGACAATGTTCTCTGTGGGCTTCTCTTTTCCGGCTTTCACTATGTTGAGATAGGTTCCTTCTATGCCCATTTTCTGAAGAGTTTTTATCATGAATGGATGTTATACTTTGTCGAAGGCTGTTTCTGCATCTATTGAAATGATCATGTGATTTTTGTCTCTCAGTTTGTTAATATGGTGTATCACATTGATTGATTTGCGGATGTTAAAGAAGCCTTGCATGCCTGGGATGAACCCGACTTGATCATGGTGTATGAGTTTTTTGATGTGTCGTTGAATTCTGTTTGCTAGGATTTTGTTGAGAATCTTGGCATCTAAGTTCATCAGAGAAATCGGTCTGCAATTTTCCTTTTTTGTGTTGTCTTTGCCTGGTTTGGGTATCAGGGTGATGGTGGCCTCGTAGAATGTGTTTGGAAGTGTTCCTTCCTGTGCAATTTTTTGAAAGAGTTTTAGAAAGACAGGCATTAGGTCTTCTTTAAATGTTTGGTAGAATTCGGCTGTGAAGCCATCTGGTCCTGGGCTTTTACTTTTGGGTAGATTTTTAATCACAGATTCGATTTCTGAGCTTGTGATTGGGTTGTTCAAAGTTTCTGTTTCTTCCTGGCTCAGTCTTGGGAGATTGA
The DNA here is from genome assembly GCA_022376925.1 of Tragulus kanchil. Lineage (NCBI taxonomy): Eukaryota > Metazoa > Chordata > Mammalia > Artiodactyla > Tragulidae > Tragulus > Tragulus kanchil. The sequence continues at coordinate 82,532,063 of JAIOJX010000029.1, read as the reverse complement.
TCTTCCCCAAGAAACTGTCCATTTCTTCCAGGTTGTCCAGTTTGTTGCCATAGAGTTGCTCATAATAGTCTCTTAGAATCCTTTGGATTTCTTTGGGTAGGTTTATTCCTAGATATTTGATTCTTTTGGTTGCAATGGTGAAGGGGACTGTCTCTTTGATTTCATTTTCTGATTTTTCATTGTTTGTGTATAGGAATGCCAGTGATTTCTGTGTGTTGACTTTGTATCCTGCGACTTGCTGAATTCATTGATTAGCTCTAGTAGCTTTGTAATAGATTCTTTGGGATTTTCTATGTATAATATCATGTCATCTGCAAAAAGAGAGAGCTTGACTTCTTCCTTTCCAGTCTGGATTCCTTTGATTTTTTTCTCTTCTATTATTGCTGTTGCTAGAACTTCCAGGACTATGTTGAATAGTAGTGGTGAAAGTGGACACCCCTGTCTTGTTCCTGATCTTAGAGGGAATGCTTTCAGTTTTTATCCATTGAGGACAATGTTCTCTGTGGGCTTCTCTTTTACGGCTTTCACTATGTTGAGATAGGTTCCTTCTATGCCCATTTTCTGAAGAGTTTTTATCATGAATGGATGTTGTACTTTGTCGAAGGCTTTTTCTGCATCTATTGAAATGATCATGTGATTTTTGTCTCTCAGTTTGTTAATATGGTGTATCACATTGATTGATTTGCGGATGTTAAAGAAGCCTTGCATGCCTGGGATGAACCCGACTTGATCATGGTGTATGAGTTTTTTGATGTGTCGTTGAATTCTGTTTGCTAGGATTTTGTTGAGAATCTTGGCATCTAAGTTCATCAGAGAAATCGGTCTGCAATTTTCCTTTTTTGTGTTGTCTTTGCCTGGTTTGGGTATCAGGGTGATGGTGGCCTCGTAGAATGTGTTTGGAAGTGTTCCTTCCTGTGCAATTTTTTGAAAGAGTTTTAGAAAGACAGGCATTAGGTCTTCTTTAAATGTTTGGTAGAATTCGGCTGTGAAGCCATCTGGTCCTGGGCTTTTACTTTTGGGTAGATTTTTAATCACAGATTCGATTTCTGAGCTTGTGATTGGGTTGTTCAAAGTTTCTGTTTCTTCCTGGCTCAGTCTTGGGAGATTGATCTTCCCCAAGAAACTGTCCATTTCTTCCAGGTTGTCCAGTTTGTTGCCATAGAGTTGCTCATAATAGTCTCTTAGAATCCTTTGGATTTCTGCATTATCTGTTGTAATCTCTCCTTTTTCATTTTTGATTTTGTTGATCTTTTTCTTCTCCCTCTTTTTCTTGATGAGTCTCGCCAGAGGCTTATCGATTTTGTTTACCTTTTCAAAGAACCAGCTTTTTGTTTTATTTATTTGAACTATAGTTTCTTTCATTTCTTTCTGATTTATTTCTGCTCTAGTCTTTATAATTTCACGTCTTCTGCTGGCTTTGGGGTGTTTCTGTTCTTCTTTTTCCAATTGTTTTAAGCGGAGTGTTAGGTCATCTGCTTCATATTTTCCTAGTTTCTTGAGGTGGGATTGTATTGCTATAAATTTCCCCCTTAGGACTGCTTTTGCAGTGTCCCATAAGTTTTGCACGGTCGTATATTCATTGTCATTTTCTTCTAGGAATTTTTTAATTTCTTCTTTGATTTCCTCAGTGATCAATTGGTTTTTTAGGTAAGTGTTGTTTAATCGCCATGTGTTTGTATTTTTAGTGATTTTTTTCCTGTGGTTGATCTCTAGTCTCATTGCATTGTGGTCTGAGAAGATGGTTGATATAATTTCAGTTTTCTTGAATTGACTGAGGTTAGATTTGTGGCCCAAGATGTGGTCTATCTTGGAGAATGTTCCGTGAGCACTTGAGAAGAAAGTGTATTCTTCTGCTTTTGGATGAAACGTCCTAAAGATATCGATGAGGTCCATCTTTTCTAGTGTAGCATTTAAGGCTTGTGTTTCTTTATTAATTTTCTCTTTAGATGATCTATCCATTGGTGTGAGAGGAATGTTAAAGTCTCCTACTATTATTGTGTTATTATTGATTTCTTCTTTTAAGTCTGAAAGTATCTGTCTTATGTATTGAGGTGCCCCTGTGTTGGGTGCATAGATGTTCATGACTGTTATGTCTTCCTCTTGGATGGATCCTTTAATCACAGATTCGATTTCTGAGTTGATGGGTTCAAAGTTTCTGTTTCTTCCTGGCTCAGTCTTGGGAGATTGATCTTCCCAAGAAACTGTCCATTTCTTCCAGGTTGTCCAGTTTGTTGCCATAGAGTTGCTCATAATAGTCTCTTAGAATCCTTTGGATTTCTGCATTATCTGTTGTAATCTCTCCTTTTTCATTTTTGATTTTGTTGATCTTTTTCTTCTCCCTCTTTTTCTTGATGAGTCTCGCCAGAGGCTTATCGATTTTGTTTACCTTTTCAAAGAACCAGCTTTTTGTTTTATTTATTTGAACTATAGTTTCTTTCATTTCTTTCTGATTTATTTCTGCTCTAGTCTTTATAATTTCACGTCTTCTGCTGGCTTTGGGGTGTTTCTGTTCTTCTTTTTCCAATTGTTTTAAGCGGAGTGTTAGGTCATCTGCTTCATATTTTCCTAGTTTCTTGAGGTGGGATTGTATTGCTATAAATTTCCCCCTTAGGACTGCTTTTGCAGTGTCCCATAAGTTTTGCACGGTCGTATATTCATTGTCATTTTCTTCTAGGAATTTTTTAATTTCTTCTTTGATTTCCTCAGTGATCAATTGGTTTTTTAGGTAAGTGTTGTTTAATCGCCATGTGTTTGTATTTTTAGTGATTTTTTTCCTGTGGTTGATCTCTAGTCTCATTGCATTGTGGTCTGAGAAGATGGTTGATATAATTTCAGTTTTCTTGAATTGACTGAGGTTAGATTTGTGGCCCAAGATGTGGTCTATCTTGGAGAATGTTCCGTGAGCACTTGAGAAGAAAGTGTATTCTTCTGCTTTTGGATGAAACGTCCTAAAGATATCGATGAGGTCCATCTTTTCTAGTGTAGCATTTAAGGCTTGTGTTTCTTTATTAATTTTCTCTTTAGATGATCTATCCATTGGTGTGAGAGGAATGTTAAAGTCTCCTACTATTATTGTGTTATTATTGATTTCTTCTTTTAAGTCTGAAAGTATCTGTCTTATGTATTGAGGTGCCCCTGTGTTGGGTGCATAGATGTTCATGACTGTTATGTCTTCCTCTTGGATGGATCCTTTAATCATGATGTAGTGACCTGCCTTGTCTGTTAGAATCTTCTTTACTTTAAAATGTATTTTGCCTGATATGAGGATTGCTACTCCAGCTTTCTTTTGATTTCCATTTGCATGGAATATCTTTTTCCAGCCTTTCACTTTCAGTCTATGAATGTCTCTAGGTCTGAAGTGGGTCTCTTGTAAACAGCATATATATGGGTCATGTTTCTTGATCCATTCAGCCAACCTGTGTCGTTTGGTTGGAGCATTTAATCCATTTACATTCAAAGTAATTATTGATACGAATGTTCCTATTGTCATCTTCTTAGAAGTCTGGGATTTGGTTTGTAGGACTTCTTCTATTCTTGTATTTATTGGCTATATCAGGCCCTTTAACACTTGTTGTAGGGCTGGTTTTGTGGTACAGAATTCTTTTAGTTTTTGTCTGTCTGAGAAGCTTTTGACTTCTCCATCGATTCTGAATGAGATTTTTGCTGGGTAGAGAATTCGTGGTTGCAGATTATTCTCTTTTAGCCGTTTAAATGTGTCCTGCCATTCTCTTCTGGCCTGCAGGGTTTCTGTTGAGAGATCTGCAGTTAGACGTATGGGGTTTCCTTTATATGTTATTTGTTGTTTGCTTCTAGCTGCTTTTAGTAATCTGTCTTTATGTTTAGTCTGCATTAGTTTGATTAGAATGTGCCTTGGTGTGTTTCTTCTAGGGTTTATCCTGTATGGAACTCTTTGTGCTTCTTGAATTGACTGAGGTTAGATTTGTGGCCCAAGATGTGGTCTATCTTGGAGAATGTTCCGTGAGCACTTGAGAAGAAAGTGTATTCTTCTGCTTTTGGATGAAACGTCCTAAAGATATCGATGAGGTCCATCTTTTCTAGTGTAGCATTTAAGGCTTGTGTTTCTTTATTAATTTTCTCTTTAGATGATCTATCCATTGGTGTGAGAGGAATGTTAAAGTCTCCTACTATTATTGTGTTATTATTGATTTCTTCTTTTAAGTCTGAAAGTATCTGTCTTATGTATTGAGGTGCCCCTGTGTTGGGTGCATAGATGTTCATGACTGTTATGTCTTCCTCTTGGATGGATCCTTTAATCATGATGTAGTGACCTGCCTTGTCTGTTAGAATCTTCTTTACTTTAAAATGTATTTTGCCTGATATGAGGATTGCTACTCCAGCTTTCTTTTGATTTCCATTTGCATGGAATATCTTTTTCCAGCCTTTCACTTTCAGTCTATGAATGTCTCTAGGTCTGAAGTGGGTCTCTTGTAAACAGCATATATATGGGTCATGTTTCTTGATCCATTCAGCCAACCTGTGTCGTTTGGTTGGAGCATTTAATCCATTTACATTCAAAGTAATTATTGATACGAATGTTCCTATTGTCATCTTCTTAGAAGTCTGGGATTTGGTTTGTAGGACTTCTTCTATTCTTGTATTTATTGGCTATATCAGGCCCTTTAACACTTGTTGTAGGGCTGGTTTTGTGGTACAGAATTCTTTTAGTTTTTGTCTGTCTGAGAAGCTTTTGACTTCTCCATCGATTCTGAATGAGATTTTTGCTGGGTAGAGAATTCGTGGTTGCAGATTATTCTCTTTTAGCCGTTTAAATGTGTCCTGCCATTCTCTTCTGGCCTGCAGGGTTTCTGTTGAGAGATCCGCAGTTAGACGTATGGGGTTTCCTTTATATGTTATTTGTTGTTTGCTTCTAGCTGCTTTTAGTAATCTGTCTTTATGTTTAGTCTGCATTAGTTTGATTAGAATGTGCCTTGGTGTGTTTCTTCTAGGGTTTATCCTGTATGGAACTCTTTGTGCTTCTTGGACATGGCTGACTATTTCCTTTCCCATGCTGGGGAAGTTTTCTACAATAACCTCTTCAAGAATTTTTTTGTAACCTTTCTTCCCTTCTTCTTCTTCTGGGACTCCTATAATTCTAATGTTGGTGCGTTTGATATTGTCCCATAGGTCCCTGAGGCTTTCCTCAGTTCTTTTCATTCTTTCGGCTTTGTTCTGTTCCTCACCAGTTATTTCCACCAGTCTATCTTCCAGCACGCTTATCCGTTCTTCAGCCTCAGATAGTCTACTGTTGAGGCCTTCTATCGTATTTTTGAGTTCAGCAATTGAGTTGGTGGTCTCTATTTGCTTATTTTCATTTCCTGCATGTCTTTTCTCAATGCACTAATTTCCTCTAATATTCTGTTTTCGGTGTTTTGCATCCTCATTAGAATAGTTTTTCTGAATTCTCTTTCAGATAATTTGTCTATCTCCTCCTCTGTCATTTGAGGCTGTGATTCTCTAGCTTGGTCCTTCATTTGTGCAGTGTTTCTCTGTCGTTTCATCTCTAGTGTTGTATGTTCTTTGATAGTGTGGGGTCTTGGAATCAGGGCTTCTAGTTCGAGGATCCTTGGTTTGATGATTGGTCAGGAGATGTAGGCTCTATGCCTGGTTTGCTATAGTGTTCCGTGATATTAGTTCAAATACTAGCAACTGAGGGGCAAGAGGTGTGTCCCTAGTGGGTGACAGTCATAAAAGCATGCAGATGTTTTCTAACCTAGTCATACGATATATATACATACACAGCAATAACCACATCTAACCAGTTTTACAGTGATAAAGCATAGGAAATTTTCCTGGCAAACGACACAATCAAAGATAGTACTTGCCCATTAAGCTCTGAGTTAATTAGAATAGTGCCTGGAAAAATAGATCTTGGGTAGGGTTCTGGCTTGGACTATTTCGTCATTGAAAGCAATTTTTAACTAAGACATGTGTTGCGAGTGAGAAGGTGGAAAATGTATGGGTAATGAGAAGGAATAGATTCAACTTGGAAGGATTTTATAGGGTTATGTAGCCAAGATTAGTGTGCTGTTTTGTTTAGTGCAGCTGGGAGAGAATAGTGGAGACAGGAAGGTCGGAAATATTTATCTAGGGGGTAGTGGTATATAGGAGAAAGTTTTAGATTTAGAACATAGAGGGAGGAAGGAGTGGGAAAGAGGAAAGAAAATTGGAAGTTCAAGAATTAAAATTAAAAAAAAAAATTGATAATAAAAAAATTAATAATTAAAAATCAAAAAACTTAAAAATTACAAAAAAAAAAAAAAAAAACGAGGAGAAACTTAATAAGAAGAGATCAAAGAGAGAGAGAGAAAAAAAACAAACAAACAAACAAAAAACCAACCCAAACCTGACCAATTAAACGAATAAGCAGAACCGTCCACAACAGATAAACAAAAAAGCTAAATACTGTCCCTGGTTTTTATCCTCTCATCTGTCTGGAAGCCAGTCTGCTCTCGATGGTGTTGTCTTGATGATGCAGCCTTTTCCTTATGGCACCGGTCTGCAAGCTCAGATGCTGGCGGGGACGGCGGGCTGATCTCTGTCCGTTGGGCGGGGGACCGCGGTGCTTTCGCTGTCCCGGGTTGGGCGCGAGCGCGGGCTGATCCCAGTGTGTCGGGCGCGGGGTGCGGCAAGCGCCGTCCCGGGTTGGGCGGGGGCACGGGCTGATCCCAGTCCGTCGGGCGGGGGACAGTGGTGCGCGCGCAATCCCGTGTTGGGCGTGATACCTGCCCTACTCCCGGCTTCCGCCGCTGCGGGTGCAGCTATGGGGGTGCAGGGGTTCTTCCGCCACTGGCGCGCGCACTGCCAGTTGCGCCTCCAAGTCCCAAAGGTAGGCACAAGTCTCCCCGTCCCGCTCGAGCCCGGTCCCTGATCAGCAATCTGCGGGCGACTTCCCCTTCAGCCAGTCCCCTACTAGGAGTGTTTGAACTCACCCGGTGCCAGGCGGAAAGTCGCAAATTTTTCCTGGCGGCCAAGCGCTGCGATCCTCACACTGGGCGCTCTCCCGTCTCGTTCAGTCCGGCCTGAGGTCGCCAGGCAGCAAGCGCGTTCTGCTCGGCCCTGCTGTATCCTATCTTCGCAGTGTCTTAATTTCTGCCGGCGATCCGGGCGGATTCTTGGAGTTTTCACACTGAGCGCTGCCCTTTCTCCCCCGAGGCTCTGCTTAGGCCCCCTTTTAGGGCACTTGCTGGCGCGCTCTCCGTCGGTGCGGTCCGGTGTGGGGATAGGACAGAGGATTCTTAGAACCCTAGCTCCGGGAAATTTCTGGCTATTCACTCTTCTATTCTCGCGGACCTGTGGAATTCTTCTGTCGTCTAGCGGCTGGTTTGTTGGTGGTGGTTCTTTTCTTGATTAGTTCTGGTGATTCTGTTGGGGAGCTGGTGAAAACTTCCCCTCATTCCTCCGCCATCTTGGCTTCCTCCCCCAGGGGGTCTTTTTGACACAGGACTCGAACCCTTATCTCTTACATCTCCTGTATTACTAGTGGGTTCTTTACCAGTGAACAACTGGGGAAGCCCTGATTCTTTGCATTTCTGATAACTTCTGATTTTATGACAGAAATTAATTTTATCTTTTTGAATGCTGCAATTTTTTTATTCACATAAGTATTTTTGAACTGTTTTTACTTTCTTTACATAGAAAGTTCTGTGGAAACCATTTAATATTTTTAGATATTGGTTTTAGATTTGCTGGATGGGACTAGAACCAAATTAATATAGGTTTCATTCTTTCCTGCTGGTAAGGTAAGATCTTTCTCTTCAACATGATTCTCCATGAAATATGATAATTTGAGTTGAGGTAATGATTACAACTGCTGCTCCTGGCATCATCTAACTTTTGCCACAGTTCTGGTGAATATTTGGGGGTAGTGTTTTCCCTTGTCCTCCATTACATTTATGCCAGTACTTAATTGTATTCTCTATAATATTATCAGATTGGATTTTTTTAAAAAAGGAAAGCTTATATATGTTAATTTAAAAAGTTATTTAAATGTAAAGGCACAGATAAAATTGCATGCATGCTTAGCAATCAGCAGTACCTGAATCTTTGAGGATTATCTGAGCAAAAATACTGGAATGGATTGCCATTTCCTCTACTAGGAATCAAGTCTTTCAGACCTAAGGATTGAGTCTGCATCCTCTGTGGTTTCTGCATTGGCAGGTGGATTCTGTATCACTGAGCCACCTGGGAAGCCCCACAGGTAAAGGTAGTAATACGAAGATACAGAATTATACCATGGTAACACTGGAAACAAAGAAAGCTGGAGTAGATACATTCATATTAGATTAAGAAAACCTCAGAGTAAAGTCTTTGCCAGGAATAAAGAGGATTATTTCATAAAAACAAAGAGATCAGTTCATAAAGTTAGTATAACACTCATGTGTATGCACTTAATAGAAGAGTTTGAAAGTACCTGAAGCAAAACTGATAGATCTGCATGGTTTGTTGGTGGTGGTTCTTTTCTTGATTAGTTCTGGTGATTCTGTTGGGGAGCTGGTGAAAACTTCCCCTCATTCCTCCGCCATCTTGGCTTCCTCCCCCAGGGGGTCTTTTTGACACAGGACTCGAACCCTTATCTCTTACATCTCCTGTATTACTAGTGGGTTCTTTACCAGTGAACAACTGGGGAAGCCCTGATTCTTTGCATTTCTGATAACTTCTGATTTTATGACAGAAATTAATTTTATCTTTTTGAATGCTGCAATTTTTTTATTCACATAAGTATTTTTGAACTGTTTTTACTTTCTTTACATAGAAAGTTCTGTGGAAACCATTTAATATTTTTAGATATTGGTTTTAGATTTGCTGGATGGGACTAGAACCAAATTAATATAGGTTTCATTCTTTCCTGCTGGTAAGGTAAGATCTTTCTCTTCAACATGATTCTCCATGAAATATGATAATTTGAGTTGAGGTAATGATTACAACTGCTGCTCCTGGCATCATCTAACTTTTGCCACAGTTCTGGTGAATATTTGGGGGTAGTGTTTTCCCTTGTCCTCCATTACATTTATGCCAGTACTTAATTGTATTCTCTATAATATTATCAGATTGGATTTTTTTAAAAAAGGAAAGCTTATATATGTTAATTTAAAAAGTTATTTAAATGTAAAGGCACAGATAAAATTGCATGCATGCTTAGCAATCAGCAGTACCTGAATCTTTGAGGATTATCTGAGCAAAAATACTGGAATGGATTGCCATTTCCTCTACTAGGAATCAAGTCTTTCAGACCTAAGGATTGAGTCTGCATCCTCTGTGGTTTCTGCATTGGCAGGTGGATTCTGTATCACTGAGCCACCTGGGAAGCCCCACAGGTAAAGGTAGTAATACGAAGATACAGAATTATACCATGGTAACACTGGAAACAAAGAAAGCTGGAGTAGATACATTCATATTAGATTAAGAAAACCTCAGAGTAAAGTCTTTGCCAGGAATAAAGAGGATTATTTCATAAAAACAAAGAGATCAGTTCATAAAGTTAGTATAACACTCATGTGTATGCACTTAATAGAAGAGTTTGAAAGTACCTGAAGCAAAACTGATAGATCTGCAATGAAAAAAAATATTGTAGTGGACACAAGCTCAAATATATTTAGAGATTTAAATAATTCTATTCCATAATAAACCGTACAAACAGAGATATAAAGTAAAAAGGTATAGAAGATTTGAACAACACTATCAACCAATTTTGGCAGATTTGTATTTATAGAATGGTTCAAACAAGAACAGCTGCAGCAGAATATAAGTCTTTTCTAAGTATGCATGGAGGGTAAAGACATAATAGAAGCAAAGATACAAAATTAAAATTATAAGGTGATATAAAAAGTTTAATAAACAAATCTCAGGGCTTCCCCTGGTGGTCCAGTGGGTAAGGACACCGCCTTGCAGTGCAAGGGGCGCCGGTTCGAGCCCTGGCCTGGGAAGATCCCACGTGCCGCGGAGCGGCTGGACTGATGTGTCCAATCACCGAGCCGGAGCTCTGGAGCGCATGCGCCCAGAGCCGGTGCTCTGCAACGACAGATGCCACCGCGATGGGAGGCCCACAGGAGCCAAGAAACGAAGACGAATGAAAATCGAGAAATGAAAGACCAAGAGAAGTGGTCTGCCCACTCCCCTCCCTCCCCAACCCGACCCCCGCCCAAAGTAAATAAATAAATAATTAAAAAAAAAAAAAAACAAATCTCAGTGATTGTGGGCAAATAAAAAGTCATATAATACACATTGAATTGTAGTACCACAAAATGGAGACAGAAAACTATACCTGAAGATCTAATAGTCAAAAACAATAGCAAAAAAACTCCAAATTTGATTAAATAATATTAATGGACAGATCTAAGAATATCCCCATCAGCAATGACAGAATCGTCATTGATTTGGACACATATAAAACACTCAATATGATAGACCATATTCTGAGTTGTAAAATAAATCAGAATGAATTTTTGAATATTTATTGATTTAGCTGCATTGGGTCTTATTCACAACATGCAGATTTCTCTCTACTTGTGTCACATCAATTCCAGAGTGCATGCATTGGATAGTTACAGCTCGTGTTCTTAGTTGTACTATGGCATGTGTGATCTTATACCCTGACTAGGGATCAAACTCACATCCCAAGCATTAGAAGGCAGGTTCCCAACCACTGGACTATCAGGGAAGTCTCCTAAATAAATTTTAATAAATTAAATCATATAAACTGCTTTCAAATCAGTTTAGATATCAACAAAATAAATCCATATATTTAAATTTCCCTAATATATGGACATTTTAAAATATATGTCTAAATAACCATGGGGTAAAATATTGCAAAACAATTAGAAAGCATATTAAAATACGTTGAACTGAACAAAATTGAAAACAGAAAAAAGCACATCAAACTCATTAGTTCCAGCTTCTGCTTCAACATTTGGAGATCTAGAAAGAGTAAAATACACTATACTAAAAAACATAATAAACATGCACAGCAGACAAACTGCAAATTCAAGCGATTTCTTAAACCCATAATGGACTTTAGATCACAGGGCAAACAACTAGTCCAAAATCTAAGAAAACACAGGCACCTACAGGGAAAGAGACATGAGAGCTGGCTTATCTCAAATAGATACAAGCAGACACCAGAGAGATGAGTCACCTAATACTGAATTACCAAAGGAGTTTATTCAGTTTTTTCCATATGATGTTATGGAAACATCTGAGCAAACTTTTTGGCCAACCCAATAGAATTCAGCTAGAAGAGTTTGGCACATTAGTAGAGACTGAGCATGCACGGATGATGCCCTTTCCTCTAGCAGATAAAAAAATTGAATAAATCAATAGATGCTTGCATTAATTTCCCAGGGTATCCTTAATAAAGTACCACAAACCAAGTATATGCTAAATCTCTCCAGTCGTGTCTGAGTCTACGAATACGGACTGTAGCCTAACAGCCTTCTCTTTCCATGGGATTCTCGAAACAAGAATACTGGAATGGGTTGTCATGCCCTACTTCAGGAAGTCTTCCTGACCCAGAGATCAAATCTGTGCTTCTTGTGTTTCCTCCTTTGGCAGGTGGGTTCTTTACCATTGTCACCACTTGGGAAGTCCCAAAGATGTTCACATTTAAAGCTGCATTGGGTCTTATTCACAACATGCAGATTTCTCTCTACTTGTGTCACATCAATTCCAGAGTGCATGCATTGGATAGTTACAGCTCGTGTTCTTAGTTGTACTATGGCATGTGTGATCTTATACCCTGACTAGGGATCAAACTCACATCCCAAGCATTAGAAGGCAGGTTCCCAACCACTGGACTATCAGGGAAGTCTCCTAAATAAATTTTAATAAATTAAATCATATAAACTGCTTTCAAATCAGTTTAGATATCAACAAAATAAATCCATATATTTAAATTTCCCTAATATATGGACATTTTAAAATATATGTCTAAATAACCATGGGGTAAAATATTGCAAAACAATTAGAAAGCATATTAAAATACGTTGAACTGAACAAAATTGAAAACAGAAAAAAGCACATCAAACTCATTAGTTCCAGCTTCTGCTTCAACATTTGGAGATCTAGAAAGAGTAAAATACACTATACTAAAAAACATAATAAACATGCACAGCAGACAAACTGCAAATTCAAGCGATTTCTTAAACCCATAATGGACTTTAGATCACAGGGCAAACAACTAGTCCAAAATCTAAGAAAACACAGGCACCTACAGGGAAAGAGACATGAGAGCTGGCTTATCTCAAATAGATACAAGCAGACACCAGAGAGATGAGTCACCTAATACTGAATTACCAAAGGAGTTTATTCAGTTTTTTCCATATGATGTTATGGAAACATCTGAGCAAACTTTTTGGCCAACCCAATAGAATTCAGCTAGAAGAGTTTGGCACATTAGTAGAGACTGAGCATGCACGGATGATGCCCTTTCCTCTAGCAGATAAAAAAATTGAATAAATCAATAGATGCTTGCATTAATTTCCCAGGGTATCCTTAATAAAGTACCACAAACCAAGTATATGCTAAATCTCTCCAGTCGTGTCTGAGTCTACGAAATACGGACTGTAGCCTAACAGCCTTCTCTTTCCATGGGATTCTCGAAACAAGAATACTGGAATGGGTTGTCATGCCCTACTTCAGGAAGTCTTCCTGACCCAGAGATCAAATCTGTGCTTCTTGTGTTTCCTCCTTTGGCAGGTGGGTTCTTTACCATTGTCACCACTTGGGAAGTCCACCACAAACTAGGTGACTTTAAAAAAATGGAAATTTATGGTCTCACAGTTCTGGAGGCTAAAATGTCAACATCAAGTTGTTTTCTGGGCTCTGCTCTCTCTCTGAAACCTCTAAGGAATGATTATTCCTTGATTTTTTCCAACTGGTAGCACCGAGCAGTCAGTGGCATGTGGTGGCATACCTTCAGTCTTTATCTCCATCTTCACATGGTCATTTTTTCACCCCATCTTTCTTTTCTTCTTTAAGAATACCAGTGCTATTGCATTAATTGCCACTATACTCTGGCATGATCTTGCCCTGAGGCTATAAGCCTGATAGCTCACCAGGCTTTGTCACGGGCACCGTGCTGGAGCTTAATCTGATTACTATTCTTACTAGTTCTCACTGAGAAACACTATATTAAATACCTTAAAGACTTTTTCGCAAACACAGTGTAGTCCCCTCAGGGTGTGAGCCTCGGACTTCGACAATAAAGTGTCGTGGTCTCGAGTACTGTCAAAGCAAGAGTGGGTTTATTAATCATAAAACATATAATAATCAGAATCAAGATTCCATTAATCAGGATTCAAATAAAGGTGAGCACAAATAATCAGAAATAATCAGAACTCAATCAAATGCAAACAGATGTTCTTACTCCAGAGCTGGAGAGTCTTGATCTCACATCGGGAGCAGCCGATCTCCATGAGCGAGCCTCCTGCACAATCTTCCTGTACCCTTTTTATATTTTTTCCAACTAGAAATCTCAAGTTAATTAATAATCATAAAGAAGCTTTTTGTTTCACTAGAGATGCAAAAGAGGTGATCCCTGGAGCCCTTTCTCCCCCACCAACAACTTTGCTCTTAAGGAGAAACATTCTTACAATTCTTAAGTTACAAAGGGCGATCCGAGTTGTAACGTGTTTCATTATCATTAAAAAGCAGGTAAGAGGAAGAACCTTTGTGCTCTGTATTGGTCTCAGAGAGGCAAGGCTTGCAGGCATCGCTTATCCTTAGTGTGAGGAGACATTTGTCTGCTCATCCCGGATATCTTTTCTTAATCTTTCCTGTGAAAAGCGAACATGTCTTTACTTGCCCATGACAGCTTCTCTTCCCATGGCAACTTACCAGGCAAGAATACTGGAGTGGGCTGTTATGCCCTCCTTCAGGGAATATTCCATACCCAGTGATTGAACTCAGGTCTCCAACATTACAGGTAAATTCCTAATTGTCTGAGTCACCAGGGAAGCCCAAGACTACTGGAATAGGTAGCCTATCCCTTTTCCAGGGAATCATCCAAACCCAGGAATCAAGCTGGAGTCTCCTGCACTGCACATAGAATTTTTACCAGCTCAGCCAACAGAGAAGCCAGATATGATCTTACTTAGAATAAGTAAGTCTGCGATGACTATTTCTAAATAAGGTCACCTTCTGAAGTACCAGGGGCTAACATTTTGATCTGTCTTTTGAAAGGACCCAGTTTGTTATAAGGATTGAAAAAACTGAGAAGGCAAAGTGTTAAGACCAAAAGAAAGGGAACATCAACCCCTAGAAAGGTAAAAGAAATTCATTCACCTCTGTCTATCTTTATAAGAAAAGTTTTCATCTCTGGAGAAGAAAAGTGAGAAACACGGTTTTCCCATTTTCACTGAGATGAGAAAACAAGGAACAAAAAAAAAAAAAAACAGCTCCCAGCTAGACACTGATACATTATTTTTGTTAAGACACTCCTGAGTGCATGTATGCTATCAGTCGTGGCTGACTCTGTGACCCCACGAATTGAAGCCTGCCAGGCTCTTTTGTCCATGGGTTTCCAAAGGGAAAAATACTAGAGTGGATTGCCATTTCCTCCATCTTCCCAAACCAGGGATTGAACTAGTTCTCTTACATCTCCTGCATTGGGAGGTGAATTTTTTTTAATTCACACCTATCCTCAGTTGTTGAGTGTGTGTGTGTGTGTGTGTGTGTGTGTGTGTGTGTGTAATGATACAGAGGAACAAATTTCACTAGTCTAAGTAATTTACAATGTAGTACAAAATTGGTTTATTCCTTCACCTCAGAGTAGGCAGAAAGATGTGGAAGATTTTCTTAAGCTGAATCTTCCCCAATATCAAAGTGTAGCAGAGGGTATAACTCCATTTTTCACACTAGAGTGTTCTGGTTATCAGTAAATCTTTATTTTGAGTAAAAGTGTATTGACAGCAGAATTCTGGGGTGTCAACTATAGGGTAATGTCTGGCTTCAGGATAGCCTTATAAAAGGTGATCCATAAGTGGCAACTTACCAGGCAAGAATACTGGAGTGGGCTGTTATGCCCTCCTTCAGGGAATATTCCATACCCAGTGATTGAACTCAGGTCTCCAACATTACAGGTAAATTCCTAATTGTCTGAGTCACCAGGGAAGCCCAAGACTACTGGAATAGGTAGCCTATCCCTTTTCCAGGGAATCATCCAAACCCAGGAATCAAGCTGGAGTCTCCTGCACTGCACATAGAATTTTTACCAGCTCAGCCAACAGAGAAGCCAGATATGATCTTACTTAGAATAAGTAAGTCTGCGATGACTATTTCTAAATAAGGTCACCTTCTGAAGTACCAGGGGCTAACATTTTGATCTGTCTTTTGAAAGGACCCAGTTTGTTATAAGGATTGAAAAAACTGAGAAGGCAAAGTGTTAAGACCAAAAGAAAGGGAACATCAACCCCTAGAAAGGTAAAAGAAATTCATTCACCTCTGTCTATCTTTATAAGAAAAGTTTTCATCTCTGGAGAAGAAAAGTGAGAAACACGGTTTTCCCATTTTCACTGAGATGAGAAAACAAGGAACAAAAAAAAAAAAAAACAGCTCCCAGCTAGACACTGATACATTATTTTTGTTAAGACACTCCTGAGTGCATGTATGCTATCAGTCGTGGCTGACTCTGTGACCCCACGAATTGAAGCCTGCCAGGCTCTTTTGTCCATGGGTTTCCAAAGGGAAAAATACTAGAGTGGATTGCCATTTCCTCCATCTTCCCAAACCAGGGATTGAACTAGTTCTCTTACATCTCCTGCATTGGGAGGTGAATTTTTTTTAATTCACACCTATCCTCAGTTGTTGAGTGTGTGTGTGTGTGTGTGTGTGTGTGTGTGTGTGTGTAATGATACAGAGGAACAAATTTCACTAGTCTAAGTAATTTACAATGTAGTACAAAATTGGTTTATTCCTTCACCTCAGAGTAGGCAGAAAGATGTGGAAGATTTTCTTAAGCTGAATCTTCCCCAATATCAAAGTGTAGCAGAGGGTATAACTCCATTTTTCACACTAGAGTGTTCTGGTTATCAGTAAATCTTTATTTTGAGTAAAAGTGTATTGACAGCAGAATTCTGGGGTGTCAACTATAGGGTAATGTCTGGCTTCAGGATAGCCTTGTTCTCTTATTGAAAGAGCCAGTGCTGTGATCCATCAAACAGTGGCTCACTCTATCTATATTTAAAACCCATCCTTCACGAGAAATTGTGGTGTTGCAGCGTTGTTCTCACTGTTACAAGACAATATATTAATGGACCCTGCTGCCTTTCTCTAAACCATTTCCAGAATACACCATGAATCAATGAAGAATATGCATTGGACCAGAAAATTCAAAACAGTGGGCCCAACAAAAGTAAGTAAAGAGGAACTCTCTTTGCCACTTTCTGAAAGTTCATCAATTAGTACACTGATATTCTAAATTTCAAAATATGAAAGTAATTATGTTATAATAGCTACCAATCTGAATATAATTCTTAAATGAATAGCAAGATTACCAAAAATCTTTTCATATTTATAATGACTTAGAAAGGATAAGCCTTTTTTGAGGCAAGTTTCAAACAGGTAAGTGAAAGAGAAATTTTATTTTTAGTAAAATATATCAATCACCAGTGAAAGTCCAGATGCATGGAAAGATTCAGAGATTCTCCAATGCTCTCTTTCTTTCTGGTAACATCTGAAGCTGTGAATAAGTCACAGGTACAAAATCAGGTAAGTATGAGACAATTTTACTTTAATGAGAAGGATTCAGACTATAATGGCCCATGTTTTAATTTTAAACATGAACTATCATGGCAGTGTGCATAAGTGTCTGTCTTTCATCATTCTGAGAAGGGGAAATCTGCTATTGATTTCATAGTTTCCTATTGCTCAGGGTACCTTTCCTTAGCTAAAATGTACTAATTATTTGCCAAGTGCCAGGAATACTGACAAGCACTTTATTATACTTAATTTTATTTGTTACAATTATTAATATCTTTTGGGAGAAAATTTTTTAAGTAATCATTCCTTCACCTCAGAGTAGGCAGAAAGATGTGGAAGATTTTCTTAAGCTGAATCTTCCCCAATATCAAAGTGTAGCAGAGGGTATAACTCCATTTTTCACACTAGAGTGTTCTGGTTATCAGTAAATCTTTATTTTGAGTAAAAGTGTATTGACAGCAGAATTCTGGGGTGTCAACTATAGGGTAATGTCTGGCTTCAGGATAGCCTTGTTCTCTTATTGAAAGAGCCAGTGCTGTGATCCATCAAACAGTGGCTCACTCTATCTATATTTAAAACCCATCCTTCACGAGAAATTGTGGTGTTGCAGCGTTGTTCTCACTGTTACAAGACAATATATTAATGGACCCTGCTGCCTTTCTCTAAACCATTTCCAGAATACACCATGAATCAATGAAGAATATGCATTGGACCAGAAAATTCAAAACAGTGGGCCCAACAAAAGTAAGTAAAGAGGAACTCTCTTTGCCACTTTCTGAAAGTTCATCAATTAGTACACTGATATTCTAAATTTCAAAATATGAAAGTAATTATGTTATAATAGCTACCAATCTGAATATAATTCTTAAATGAATAGCAAGATTACCAAAAATCTTTTCATATTTATAATGACTTAGAAAGGATAAGCCTTTTTTGAGGCAAGTTTCAAACAGGTAAGTGAAAGAGAAATTTTATTTTTAGTAAAATATATCAATCACCAGTGAAAGTCCAGATGCATGGAAAGATTCAGAGATTCTCCAATGCTCTCTTTCTTTCTGGTAACATCTGAAGCTGTGAATAAGTCACAGGTACAAAATCAGGTAAGTATGAGACAATTTTACTTTAATGAGAAGGATTCAGACTATAATGGCCCATGTTTTAATTTTAAACATGAACTATCATGGCAGTGTGCATAAGTGTCTGTCTTTCATCATTCTGAGAAGGGGAAATCTGCTATTGATTTCATAGTTTCCTATTGCTCAGGGTACCTTTCCTTAGCTAAAATGTACTAATTATTTGCCAAGTGCCAGGAATACTGACAAGCACTTTATTATACTTAATTTTATTTGTTACAATTATTAATATCTTTTGGGAGAATATTATTATTTCCATCTTTCATTTTATGCAATTCATTGTACTCATACAATTCATATACTGATGAGGTCCCTACAGCTTTATAAATACCCCTTTTCTTCTTAAATTTTTTTCAACATTCTCTCCCCAAATAAAAAATATGTAAATAACACATGAAATATTGTGCACTCTTTGGGCTAATTCCTTTTAACTGATGGGCTGACTAGGTGAAAGGACTGTTTTAATTTTTCTCTGTTTTGATTTTTTTTTAATCATAAGGAATATAAGATTTTAAGAAGGGATTACTTAATGCCATATGCAAAAACTGCAATAAAATCTCAGTGTCTTACAAAAACAAAGATTTGGGTTTTGCTGATATTTTTTTGATCACAGTAGTTTGTCTGGGACTCAGCTCCTTATCTTCTTCACTCCATTTGGGTAGACACTAGTGGGATGTTCCTGTCTCATGTCAGAGGACATAGAGACAATGACCACAGAATACATTTCAAAAGTTTGTCTTGAAAGGGGCATACATCAAATTTTTTTACCAAGTCTGACATTAAGAGGGTGGTAATCATTGAGGAGATTAGTATCCTAAACAGAGTCACTGTAAATACTTTGATTGATAGTATAATTATTGAAAGAACTGCATCTTACATTAATGGAGTAAGAGGATGAATCAAAATTGGCTTCAGAAACCTTTATAAGAATACTGAGGTTTTTAAAAATGTCAATGATCAAGAATAATCAATGAGGAATTAGTTGAAGGTAACTTCAGTGTTTAAGGGTAGTTTTTAAGAAGTCAAAATATTGGACAGGAAAAATTATATACAGCTCATTTTGAAAGTGTACTGTTTGAGGTGTCACTAAATAAAGGGTCCAATGATTATGCTTGTATTTGTACCCTAGGTCAGGTTTTGAAACAGAGACTTGTGATTAGTGAGTGTATAGCTCATTGTTAAAACTGAGTAACTGGATGGAATTGTCTTTGGAGAAAATAGTTTCCTATTGCTCAGGGTACCTTTCCTTAGCTAAAATGTACTAATTATTTGCCAAGTGCCAGGAATACTGACAAGCACTTTATTATACTTAATTTTATTTGTTACAATTATTAATATCTTTTGGGAGAATATTATTATTTCCATCTTTCATTTTATGCAATTCATTGTACTCATACAATTCATATACTGATGAGGTCCCTACAGCTTTATAAATACCCCTTTTCTTCTTAAATTTTTTTCAACATTTTCTCCCAAATAAAAATATGTAAATAACACATGAAATATTGTGCACTCTTTGGGCTAATTCCTTTTAACTGATGGGCTGACTAGGTGAAAGGACTGTTTTAATTTTTCTCTGTTTTGATTTTTTTTTAATCATAAGGAATATAAGATTTTAAGAAGGGATTACTTAATGCCATATGCAAAAACTGCAATAAAATCTCAGTGTCTTACAAAAACAAAGATTTGGGTTTTGCTGATATTTTTTTGATCACAGTAGTTTGTCTGGGACTCAGCTCCTTATCTTCTTCACTCCATTTGGGTAGACACTAGTGGGATGTTCCTGTCTCATGTCAGAGGACATAGAGACAATGACCACAGAATACATTTCAAAAGTTTGTCTTGAAAGGGGCATACATCAAATTTTTTTACCAAGTCTGACATTAAGAGGGTGGTAATCATTGAGGAGATTAGTATCCTAAACAGAGTCACTGTAAATACTTTGATTGATAGTATAATTATTGAAAGAACTGCATCTTACATTAATGGAGTAAGAGGATGAATCAAAATTGGCTTCAGAAACCTTTATAAGAATACTGAGGTTTTTAAAAATGTCAATGATCAAGAATAATCAATGAGGAATTAGTTGAAGGTAACTTCAGTGTTTAAGGGTAGTTTTTAAGAAGTCAAAATATTGGACAGGAAAAATTATATACAGCTCATTTTGAAAGTGTACTGTTTGAGGTGTCACTAAATAAAGGGTCCAATGATTATGCTTGTATTTGTACCCTAGGTCAGGTTTTGAAACAGAGACTTGTGATTAGTGAGTGTATAGCTCATTGTTAAAACTGAGTAACTGGATGGAATTGTCTTTGGAGAAAATCTACAGTAAGTTGTGAAGTTACTGTGGATGACATATAAGAGAATTTCACAATAAAGAGGAAAAAAAGAGATAAAAAAATCTATTAAAGTAGGGCTTCCCTGGTGGTCCAGTGGGTAAAGAGTCTGCCTTGCAGTGCAAGGGGCATCAGTTGAATTCCTGGCCCAGGAAGGTCCCTCCTGCTGTGGAGTGGCTGGACCAGTGTGTCCAGTTACAAGTCAGCACTCTGCAGCGAGAGAGGCCTCTGCAATGGGAGGCCCACACAGCCCAAAGAACAAAGATGGATGAAAATAAATAAATAAATAAACAATAGAAGAGGCCACAATTTTTAAAAAAATCTACTGAAGTAGACTCTAAAGAAAATAATAGCTGTAGAAAACCAGAAAAAAATATACAGGATCAAAAATCAGCTTAATCAAAAGGAATCTCTGAATTTTCCACAAAATTAAGGTTTAATCAAAGTTGCATCTTTAAATTTCTTGATATTTCCTGAGTATCCTGGACTGGTGAACAGTATTGCCCAACGAAACAAGCAAAACTCTTCTTTTGGAAAGAGAACATTCAGTGTCACTGTCCCTCTTCTCTCCAACAGGTTTCTGTCCTTCATACTCTGAGAGCCATCTGTAACATAGTCTAGACTTTGATATCAGTGGGCACTACTGATTGACAAAGACAGGAAAAGGAGTGGTGAATAGAATCTGAGAACAGAACTGATGAGAGCCCATGTGATGTGAACACAGGAAAAGAAATCAGAAAACTGCTCAAATGCCAAATATCCTGCTTGTAGAATATTATTGTTTTAGCTTAGGTTTCCTTTCCCTATTAAAATATGAAACTCCCTGAGAGACAGAATACCTTTAGCTGTGCTCCCTTGTTTGTATATGCTGAGGAATTTTCAAAACAAATATTGGACAGGAAAAATTATATACAGCTCATTTTGAAAGTGTACTGTTTGAGGTGTCACTAAATAAAGGGTCCAATGATTATGCTTGTATTTGTACCCTAGGTCAGGTTTTGAAACAGAGACTTGTGATTAGTGAGTGTATAGCTCATTGTTAAAACTGAGTAACTGGATGGAATTGTCTTTGGAGAAAATCTACAGTAAGTTGTGAAGTTACTGTGGATGACATATAAGAGAATTTCACAATAAAGAGGAAAAAAAGAGATAAAAACATCTATTAAAGTAGGGTTTCCCCTGGTGGTCCAGTGGGAAAAGAGTCTGCCTTGCAGTGCAAGGGGCATCAGTTGAATTCCTGGCCCAGGAAGGTCCCTCCTGCTGTGGAGTGGCTGGACCAGTGTGTCCAGTTACAAGTCAGCACTCTGCAGCGAGAGAGGCCTCTGCAATGGGAGGCCCACACAGCCCAAAGAACAAAGATGGATGAAAATAAATAAATAAATAAACAATAGAAGAGGCCAAAATTTTTTAAAAAAAATCTACTGAAGTAGACTCTAAAGAAAATAATAGCTGTAGAAAACCAGAAAAAAATATACAGGATCAAAAATCAGCTTAATCAAAAGGAATCTCTGAATTTTCCACAAAATTAAGGTTTAATCAAAGTTGCATCTTTAAATTTCTTGATATTTCCTGAGTATCCTGGACTGGTGAACAGTATTGCCCAACGAAACAAGCAAAACTCTTCTTTTGGAAAGAGAACATTCAGTGTCACTGTCCCTCTTCTCTCCAACAGGTTTCTGTCCTTCATACTCTGAGAGCCATCTGTAACATAGTCTAGACTTTGATATCAGTGGGCACTACTGATTGACAAAGACAGGAAAAGGAGTGGTGAATAGAATCTGAGAACAGAACTGATGAGAGCCCATGTGATGTGAACACAGGAAAAGAAATCAGAAAACTGCTCAAATGCCAAATATCCTGCTTGTAGAATATTATTGTTTTAGCTTAGGTTTCCTTTCCCTATTAAAATATGAAACTCCCTGAGAGACAGAATACCTTTAGCTGTGCTCCCTTGTTTGTATATGCAAAAGCGAATCTAGCATTTGCTGATAGTATAGTGGCAGGAAGCTCCCTAGACCTTTTTATTAATGGAAAATGAGTTTAGTCGGATACTTTTCTGAGAACAGATTTTGATAGGGCATTGGTAACATCTTTTCACTTGCTCAAGTCAAACATAGAGATTTTTTTGAAACTTTAAAAATTATTTATTTTTAATTAAAGGATAATTGCTTTACACTACTGTGTTGGTTTCTGCCAAACATCAGCATGGATCAGCCATCATTTCCCTCATGCCCACATAAAATATCTTGGATGAGTTCCACTTCCCAAATAATTCTTCAATCTGTTAGCTTCATCTCTTTGTCACCACCTTTGCCAATTTTTATCTCTTATGTGTATAACCCTTTATCTCTTTGCTTTCATTTCTGTCACATTCAAAGCAGTGAATGATACTTTTTAAATCTTAATCATTTTATTTCCCTCTTTTGATCAAAAGGTCTCAATGATTTCCATGCATGTATGCTCAATCATGTCAGTTTTGGCTGACTCTTTGCAACCCCCAGGGATGATGCCCACCAGGCTTCTATTTCCATGGGATTTTCCAGGAAAAATACTGCAGTGGGTTGACATTTCTTCCCCTGGGGTATCTTTTCAGCCCAAGGATTGAACCTACACCTCCTACATCTGCTTCCCTGGAAAGCAGATTTTTTATCACCTAGCCACCTGGGAAGCCTCAGTGATTTCCATTTTCTACTAAATTTAAATCCAACACTTTTACTATAGCCAAGAATGTTCATCATAACCGTGTTCCCCCTGCTGTCTATTTTCCTCCAGTCTGTCTACAATCCAGGGGCATTCACTTCCTTTCTGTGTCTTCAAAATACCAATTCCCTTTCCTTTTCCTGGATAATTGAACTTGCTGCTCCTTCTTCCTCACATACTTTTTTTAATTCTTTGCACAGTGGGCTGATACCATCCTTAAGATCAATTCAAATATCATTTTTTCAGAGACGCATACTCTATGTTCTCATCTACTCTGATTTATCTTACTCTTTACTTTCTTATAGTCTTGTTGATTGCCTTCATATAACTTTCAGAATTATTAATAATCTAGGGTATTTTATGACTTATTATTGTCTCTAAGAAGTGGAGAGATCTTATCTGATCAGTGTACAGTATCTTCAGAAATGAGCAGAGTGTCTATCACAACTCTGTATTTCATGTATTTATTGAAAAAAATAATGGGTGAAAAGAAAAGGAAAACACAGAAAATAAAACTGGGGGATGAATAGAAGGAAATAGGGGATCACACTGGGGAATGGAGAACAAAAACGGTAAAGGAAAGCTAAGAAAACAATTTCACCATTTTGCTGAAGTCTGACTGTAAATGTGTATGTGCCTTTGTGTGTTGAGCCAGCATGTGGGGATGAGAAAGAATGATGGAGAAATGTCAGATAATGCATCTTTCGAGCAAAGCCTCCCACATCTTCTAGGGAACAGCAGATGCATGTTAAGCTTCCATTTGTTCCCTGTGAACCTTTAAAATTTCATCATATTCCCTACTCTGAGTCAAAGGGGTAAATCAGGAGAAATAAGAATGTTTTGGAAGGAGTGATTTTCCCTCAATTGTCAGTTTTGGCTGACTCTTTGCAACCCCCAGGGATGATGCCCACCAGGCTTCTATTTCCATGGGATTTTCCAGGAAAAATACTGCAGTGGGTTGACATTTCTTCCCCTGGGGTATCTTTTCAGCCCAAGGATTGAACCTACACCTCCTACATCTGCTTCCCTGGAAAGCAGATTTTTTATCACCTAGCCACCTGGGAAGCCTCAGTGATTTCCATTTTCTACTAAATTTAAATCCAACACTTTTACTATAGCCAAGAATGTTCATCATAACCGTGTTCCCCCTGCTGTCTATTTTCCTCCAGTCTGTCTACAATCCAGGGGCATTCACTTCCTTTCTGTGTCTTCAAAATACCAATTCCCTTTCCTTTTCCTGGATAATTGAACTTGCTGCTCCTTCTTCCTCACATACTTTTTTTAATTCTTTGCACAGTGGGCTGATACCATCCTTAAGATCAATTCAAATATCATTTTTTCAGAGACGCATACTCTATGTTCTCATCTACTCTGATTTATCTTACTCTTTACTTTCTTATAGTCTTGTTGATTGCCTTCATATAACTTTCAGAATTATTAATAATCTAGGGTATTTTATGACTTATTATTGTCTCTAAGAAGTGGAGAGATCTTATCTGATCAGTGTACAGTATCTTCAGAAATGAGCAGAGTGTCTATCACAACTCTGTATTTCATGTATTTATTGAAAAAAATAATGGGTGAAAAGAAAAGGAAAACACAGAAAATAAAACTGGGGGATGAATAGAAGGAAATAGGGGATCACACTGGGGAATGGAGAACAAAAACGGTAAAGGAAAGCTAAGAAAACAATTTCACCATTTTGCTGAAGTCTGACTGTAAATGTGTATGTGCCTTTGTGTGTTGAGCCAGCATGTGGGGATGAGAAAGAATGATGGAGAAATGTCAGATAATGCATCTTTCGAGCAAAGCCTCCCACATCTTCTAGGGAACAGCAGATGCATGTTAAGCTTCCATTTGTTCCCTGTGAACCTTTAAAATTTCATCATATTCCCTACTCTGAGTCAAAGGGGTAAATCAGGAGAAATAAGAATGTTTTGGGGGAAAAAAAATTGTTTGATCATAGCTTTGCTCTAGTGATCTCTCTCCCAGTACTATTCACAGGCAGTGCAAAGCCCACATCATATTGCAAGTGCATCAGAGATCTGCTTCATGATATAGATATGAAGTTATAAGTGTATGCAGTAAACCTCAACCTGAGAAGATGTTTATCTTGCTATTCCTCTTCTTCCTTATTACCCATTAAAGTTTTACTCTGCACCTTTGCTTATGGTTGAAGCTGTAAAGAATCCACTGGCAATATAGCAGACTCAGGTTCGATGTTTGGGGTGAGAAAATCCCCTGGTGAAGAAAATGGCAACCTACTCCAGTGTTCTTGTCTGGAAAATCCCATGGACAGAGGAGCCAGGTGGGCTACAGTTCATAGGGTTGCAAAGAGTCAGACACAACCGAGTATGCATCAGTACATAGTAGTGATACATTTCCCCACAAACTGATTAATTCAACTATCTCTCATGCATATTAATAATAAAAATTATGTGACTTTGTGTTTCCTATATAAAATGCACTGCTCTGGTCTTCCCTGGTGGTCCAGTGGATGAAGAGTCTGCTTTGCAGGGCAAGGGGCACCAGTTTGATCCTGGCCTGGGAAGATTCCACATGCCACAGCACGGCTGGACTCGTGTGTCCAATTACAAGTCAGCACTCTGGAGCGCATGGGCCTGTCACGGGCACTGTGCTGCTGCTTACTCTGATTCCTATTCTTACTACTTCTCACTAAGAGGTACTATCTTAAGTAGATCAGAGACCTTTTACAGTCCCAGTGTAGTCCCCTCAGAGTCTCAGACTTTGACAATAAAGTGTCATGTTCTAGAGTATTGTCAAACTAAGAGTAGTTTTATCAATCATAAAACATATAATAATCAGAATCAAGATTCCATTAATCAGGATTCAAATAAAGGCAAGCACAAATAATCAGAACTCAATCAAATGCAAACAGATGTTCTTACCCCAGAGCCGGAGAGTCTAGATCTCACATTGGGTGCAGCAGATCTCGGTGAGCAAGCCTCCCGCACAATCTTCCTTTACCCTTTTTATATTTTTTTCAACTAGAAATCTCAAGTTAATTAATAATCATAAAGAAGCTTTTCTATTTCTCTAGAGATGCAAAAGAGGTAATCACTGGAGACCTTTCCTCCCCCATCAGCACCTTTGCTCTCGAGGGGAACATTTTTACAATTCTTAAGTTACAAAGGGAACTCCGAGTTGTAAAGTGTTACATTATCATTAAAAAAGAGACAAGAGGAAGAGCTTTTGTGCTCTGTATTAGCACCTAGTCATCTTCAGAAGAGGTCTCAGAGAGGCGAGACTTGCAGGCGGCCCTTATTGTTAGTGTGAGGAGACATTTGTCTGCTCATCCTGGCTATCTTTTCTTAATCTTTCCTGTGAGAAGTGAATATGCCTTCACTTGCTCATGACACTCCCAGAGCTAGTGCTGGGCAAAGAGAGAGACCACTGCAATAGGAAGCCCGCACAGGCCAGGAATTAAGATAGATGAAAATAAATAAATAAACAAACAAACAATAAAAGAGGCCAAGAAATTAAAAAAAAAAAAAAAAAAAAGCACTGCTGTGAGTACTTTCTATGTACTAACTCATTTGACTTCCATTTAATTTGTGAAATAACCCTTGGATCTACCACACATTATCCCCACTTTACTCATAAGGAACTTGATGTTGATCTTTTAAAGATTACAGAATTTGCCTAAAATCATGTACCTGGTTGGAATAGAAATGAGACTTAAACACTGCTGCTTTGTGACTGCTTAATAGATTGACTCTCGCTATAGCAAGAAATCTGAAGCAAGATATATAAAATCTCATATTAAATATCTATGTAATTTTTCCTTAACCAACTTAAATTAATTCCTTGAAAGAAAAAAAAAATTCCCAAATAAGTTTTATATCAAATGCAATAAATAAATAATTTTGTTTCCATGAACACATTTCATACTGAATAAAAATTTAGCTCTATTCATTTTTACCTACATCCTCATTGCTTTCCCACTGGAACTCCAGATATTGACAAGATGTGCAGAAGAAGCTGATGGGGGCACTGGTGAGCAAGAGACATATACTTTTCTACATCATTCTACTGGAGCTCTTTAAGGTTTTAACACTCAAGTTGCAATGACTTTGGGAAGAAGGATGTGTTGTTCATTGTTCAGTCACTCAGTCATGTCTGACTCTTTACAAACTCGTTGACAGCAGTATGCCAGGTTTCCTTATTCTTCACCCTTTTCTGAAGTTTTCTCAAATTCATGTCCATTGAGAGGGTGATGCCATCTTCGATCTCATCCTCTGTCATTTTCTTCTCCTCTTAACTTCATATTTGCCCAGGATCAGGCTCCTTATTAGGTGACCAAAGTATTGGAGCTTAAGTTTCAGCAGCAGCATTTCCAATGAATATACAGGGTTGATTTCCTTTAGGATTGACTGCTTTGATATTGTTGCAGTCTAAGGGACTCTCAAGAGCCTTCTCCCACCACTGTTTGAAAGGATCACTTCTTTGGCAAAGAACTGCCCAGAAAATGAGCCTTAATAGATATATCAAACTGGGATTTAACATTAATTGAAACATCTTTTTCTCCATAGAATCAAATCTCAATCCAATTGTTGGGTTGTGGCTAGACTTGAAGCAGTTGATTAAACGTTTGGCTAGGTATATGATCAATGATTGTAATAGTATAACTCTAGGTAGGGGAAGATGCAACAAGAAATAACACTTTCCTGGACCATAACTAGGAGGCAGGGGTCCAGACAACTGTTGATGTTTTAAAGATTACAGAATTTGCCTAAAATCATGTACCTGGTTGGAATAGAAATGAGACTTAAACACTGCTGCTTTGTGACTGCTTAATAGATTGACTCTCGCTATAGCAAGAAATCTGAAGCAAGATATATAAAATCTCATATTAAATATCTATGTAATTTTTCCTTAACCAACTTAAATTAATTCCTTGAAAGAAAAAAAAAATTCCCAAATAAGTTTTATATCAAATGCAATAAATAAATAATTTTGTTTCCATGAACACATTTCATACTGAATAAAAATTTAGCTCTATTCATTTTTACCTACATCCTCATTGCTTTCCCACTGGAACTCCAGATATTGACAAGATGTGCAGAAGAAGCTGATGGGGGCACTGGTGAGCAAGAGACATATACTTTTCTACATCATTCTACTGGAGCTCTTTAAGGTTTTAACACTCAAGTTGCAATGACTTTGGGAAGAAGGATGTGTTGTTCATTGTTCAGTCACTCAGTCATGTCTGACTCTTTACAAACTCGTTGACAGCAGTATGCCAGGTTTCCTTATTCTTCACCCTTTTCTGAAGTTTTCTCAAATTCATGTCCATTGAGAGGGTGATGCCATCTTCGATCTCATCCTCTGTCATTTTCTTCTCCTCTTAACTTCATATTTGCCCAGGATCAGGCTCCTTATTAGGTGACCAAAGTATTGGAGCTTAAGTTTCAGCAGCAGCATTTCCAATGAATATACAGGGTTGATTTCCTTTAGGATTGACTGCTTTGATATTGTTGCAGTCTAAGGGACTCTCAAGAGCCTTCTCCCACCACTGTTTGAAAGGATCACTTCTTTGGCAAAGAACTGCCCAGAAAATGAGCCTTAATAGATATATCAAACTGGGATTTAACATTAATTGAAACATCTTTTTCTCCATAGAATCAAATCTCAATCCAATTGTTGGGTTGTGGCTAGACTTGAAGCAGTTGATTAAACGTTTGGCTAGGTATATGATCAATGATTGTAATAGTATAACTCTAGGTAGGGGAAGATGCAACAAGAAATAACACTTTCCTGGACCATAACTAGGAGGCAGGGGTCCAGACAACTTTAACTATTAAGGCCTAGTCCATAATAAACACATTGAGTGTCCTATCTGCCAAAAAAAGACCAAACAAACAAAGCCTTCTTCACTCGACCTGTGAATAAGCCTTCCCAGCAACGTGGGACAAATGGTCATGAAATGCCCCCTCCCCCCAAATGATCGGATTTATGACCACAATGGGGACATGTTAACTACAAACTGACATTTACCAATTACATTGCCAATGACTGGACAACAAGGACACTTGCCCAATGCCTTTGCACAGACCAGACCCTGTGCTATTGAGAGCTGCTGACCTTCAATACCACCTGATGGAGAACAGGGTGGGATAGAGGTACTCTGTGCTCCAGAGAATCTGGTAGGGCAGGTCTTTAGACAGGTAGATGATTTTAGGAACAGATTTTATTATCTCAATCCTTACATCTCCTCATATTTAGAAAAACACTTAATCTCCTAATGGTAACCCTTAAATACTGATCCTTCTCTGGCTGCCTCCTTGGAGCAGTCTCTCAGAACTATCTGGGGTGCTGCCTCCTGGGCTGCTCTCCTAATTATGTCCCATACGAAACTTAACCCACAATTCTCAAGCTGTTCATCTTCTTTTAGTCAGCACCAGCTTTCAGCTTTTTTCAACATACATTGCAAGAACGCAGCCGCCAACTCAGACAAGCCACTGTAAGATATGTGGACCACGCCCCTTTTCAGTTCAAAACTCCTACTATGAGAAGACATATTTCTCCACTTCAAGAAAGACTTCTTATAGTAATTGATTGTATTCTTTTTGCTATTTCCTCCTTGTATCTGCAATTACATGCTAGATTACTATGCATATGCCCTGAGGAAACAAAAATTGAAAAAGATACATGTACTACAATATTCATTGCAGCAGTAGTTACAATAGCCAGAACATTGAAGTCACTTAGATGTCCATCAACATATGAATGAGTAAATAAGCTGTGATACATATAATACAGTGGAATATTACTCAGTCATTAAAAAGAGCACATTTGAATCAGTTCTAAGGAGGTGGATGGACCTATATCCTATTATGCAGAGTGAAGTTAAAAAGAGAAAGATAAATATCATATACTAATGCATATATATGGAATATAGAAAGATGTTGCTGATGAATTTATTTGCAGGGCAGAAGTGGAGAAACAGACAAAGAGAAAGGATTTATGGACACAGGGTAGGAAGAAGAAGAAAGGAGAGATGAGAAACATGGAGTGACATGGATACTTGTATTACCTTATATGAAAGAGACAGCCAATGGGAATTTGTTATATGATTCAAGAAAAGGGGGCAGGGTAGCAATCTGAAAGGTAAGATGGGGAGCAGGACAGGAGGAATTTCAAAAAGGAAGTGACAAATGTATAGCTGGGGCTGATTCATGTTGACATTTGACAGAAAACAACAAAATTCTGTAAAGCAATTATCATTACATCAAAAAAATAAATTTAGGAAAAGTGAGGGACCTCTTCTTCAAAAACTGCTGAGAATTTCTCAAACTAGTAAAGATTATATCAAGTACAAGGTCCTTTGAAGCACGTGGGCCTTTGTAACCCATAGACAGATACATTATGCAGACCTCCTCCTATAGTTTCCTCTCAATATTTATGAATCACATATTATGTAATTGGGCTGCCTCCTGGGCTGCTCTCCTAATTATGTCCCATACGAAACTCCTTAAGCTGTTCATCTTCTTTAGTCAGCACCAGCTTTCAGCTTTCAACATACATTGCAAGAACGCAGCCGCCAACTCAGACAAGCCACTGTAAGATATGTGGACCACGCCCCTTTTCAGTTCAAAACTCCTACTATGAGAAGACATATTTCTCCACTTCAAGAAAGACTTCTTATAGTAATTGATTGTATTCTTTTTGCTATTTCCTCCTTGTATCTGCAATTACATGCTAGATTACTATGCATATGCCCTGAGGAAACAAAAATTGAAAAAGATACATGTACTACAATATTCATTGCAGCAGTAGTTACAATAGCCAGAACATTGAAGTCACTTAGATGTCCATCAACATATGAATGAGTAAATAAGCTGTGATACATATAATACAGTGGAATATTACTCAGTCATTAAAAAGAGCACATTTGAATCAGTTCTAAGGAGGTGGATGGACCTATATCCTATTATGCAGAGTGAAGTTAAAAAGAGAAAGATAAATATCATATACTAATGCATATATATGGAATATAGAAAGATGTTGCTGATGAATTTATTTGCAGGGCAGAAGTGGAGAAACAGACAAAGAGAAAGGATTTATGGACACAGGGTAGGAAGAAGAAGAAAGGAGAGATGAGAAACATGGAGTGACATGGATACTTGTATTACCTTATATGAAAGAGACAGCCAATGGGAATTTGTTATATGATTCAAGAAAAGGGGGCAGGGTAGCAATCTGAAAGGTAAGATGGGGAGCAGGACAGGAGGAATTTCAAAAAGGAAGTGACAAATGTATAGCTGGGGCTGATTCATGTTGACATTTGACAGAAAACAACAAAATTCTGTAAAGCAATTATCATTACATCAAAAAAATAAATTTAGGAAAAGTGAGGGACCTCTTCTTCAAAAACTGCTGAGAATTTCTCAAACTAGTAAAGATTATATCAAGTACAAGGTCCTTTGAAGCACGTGGGCCTTTGTAACCCATAGACAGATACATTATGCAGACCCTCCTCCTATAGTTTCCCTCTCTCAATATTTATGAATCACATATTATGTAATTAACCTCTACAAAATACTGGAGATTAAGAGATGAAAATGAAAGGGGAAAATAAGATCATGGAAAGGAAGAACAATATACATAATTTGCTCTCACCAGTTTATGTAAAGAACTTTGGAAAAAACCCTGATGCTGGGAAGTATTGATGGCAGGATGAGAAGAGGGTGACAGAGGATGAGATGGTTGGATGGCATCCCAAACTCAATAGGCATGAATCTGCACAAACTCCAGGAGATAGTGAAGGACAGGGAAGCCTGGTGTGCTTCAGTCCATGGGCTTGCAAAGACTTGGATATAACTTACCCACTGAACTACTACCAATCTACCACCACTACTCATAAGTGCCTCCTGTTGGGGATAATTCTCTCAAACAAAGTTAAGATTCACTGCCACAATGAGTGGTGCCAGCTGAAAGATAAGAATGGGAATTTTCTTCAGGTGGGTAGTCATGAAATATTAAGAATTAATAGTAATGCACATGTATTCAACTATAATAGCATCAAGTTTCAGCTAACTATGTTTCAATCTTCATAACAATCTAAAGTGATGAAGGGAAGCAGTAAGAGGGAAAATGGCAGATGCACATACAAATGGCTAGCATCTCTAGTACTATGCAAAGTAAAAATCTAAATTTTCTATACCTTCTTCTGTGCAAAAAACCTAATGAGGAGCTGGAGAAAATCAGTATTTTCAGACTCCAAAGGCATTCCCATGGAATTCATATTGTTAGTTTTTTGTAGCTGACATGAAAATATATTCCAACAATTTACCTCTTTCAGATGGTCGGACTTTTAAAAAATGCCTGATTAAGAAAACTAATTTCACAATTTGAAGCTCTCTTTCATGCCCCTTACTAAATATATATACTGTTACATACTGTAGAAGGGTCTAAATTTAGGAAAACAACAAAATTCTGTAAAGCAATTATCATTACATCAAAAAATAAATTTAGGAAAAGAACCTCTTCTTCAAAAACTGCTGAGAATTTCTCAAACTAGTAAAGATTATATCAAGTACAAGGTCCTTTGAAGCACGTGGGCCTTTGTAACCCATAGACAGATACATTATGCAGACCCTCCTCCTATAGTTTCCCTCTCTCAATATTTATGAATCACATATTATGTAATTAACCTCTACAAAATACTGGAGATTAAGAGATGAAAATGAAAGGGGAAAATAAGATCATGGAAAGGAAGAACAATATACATAATTTGCTCTCACCAGTTTATGTAAAGAACTTTGGAAAAAACCCTGATGCTGGGAAGTATTGATGGCAGGATGAGAAGAGGGTGACAGAGGATGAGATGGTTGGATGGCATCCCAAACTCAATAGGCATGAATCTGCACAAACTCCAGGAGATAGTGAAGGACAGGGAAGCCTGGTGTGCTTCAGTCCATGGGCTTGCAAAGACTTGGATATAACTTACCCACTGAACTACTACCAATCTACCACCACTACTCATAAGTGCCTCCTGTTGGGGATAATTCTCTCAAACAAAGTTAAGATTCACTGCCACAATGAGTGGTGCCAGCTGAAAGATAAGAATGGGAATTTTCTTCAGGTGGGTAGTCATGAAATATTAAGAATTAATAGTAATGCACATGTATTCAACTATAATAGCATCAAGTTTCAGCTAACTATGTTTCAATCTTCATAACAATCTAAAGTGATGAAGGGAAGCAGTAAGAGGGAAAATGGCAGATGCACATACAAATGGCTAGCATCTCTAGTACTATGCAAAGTAAAAATCTAAATTTTCTATACCTTCTTCTGTGCAAAAAACCTAATGAGGAGCTGGAGAAAATCAGTATTTTCAGACTCCAAAGGCATTCCCATGGAATTCATATTGTTAGTTTTTTGTAGCTGACATGAAAATATATTCCAACAATTTACCTCTTTCAGATGGTCGGACTTTTAAAAAATGCCTGATTAAGAAAACTAATTTCACAATTTGAAGCTCTTTTTCATGCCCCTTACTAAATATATATACTGTTACATACTGTAGAAGGGTCTAAGGGCAGCACATGTCCTATAGACTTCCCATATACAAAAAACTCAAATACATTAGAAGTGTATTTCATAGACATGGGTGTGTGTACCTGTGTGGGTGTGTTCAGTTCTCTTTTGAAAAATGTTTGAGCCTAAAAATGTGGTGCAATAGGGGAACACCTATAGGATGCTAGTTTTATAAAAACTCAAGATTTCTAAAACCACAGGTAATTTTATATATATATATATATATATATATTTGGCCACTTCTATTGGTCTTTCATTTATTTCTTTTTCTCCATCTTTGTTCTTTGGCCTGTGTGGGCCTCCCATTGCAGTGGCCTCTGTTGTCTCAGAGCACTGATTCTGGGCGCATGCATTGCAGAGCTCCTGCTCGGTAGTTGGACACATCCGTCCAGCCGCTCTGTGGCACGTGGGATCTTCCCACGCCAGAGATCGAACCGGCACCCCTTGCACTGAAAGACAGTGTCCTTACACACTGGACCACCAGGGAAGTCCAGGTAATATATTTTTAAATATAATAAGTTTAAAATAACAAATTCTTTTAGGAATAGTATAATTGCTTTGTTTCGCGTTTTCATACACTGAAAGTCAATGCAATAAAAATAGATTCTTGAAGTGGTTAGATAGAAAAATATGAAGGTAGAGGTTCAGAAGCACTGATTAATCAATAAATGGAACCTTGGAACTTAGGCCCAGAGTGTGCTAGAGTGTTTGTCGCTCAGTCATGTCTGGCTCTCTGAGGTCCCATGGAGTATATTCCCAGCTCCTCAGTCCATGGAATTTTCCGGGCATAGCATTTGCTACCTAAATTTACCTCTTTAAAAAGAGGAGCTGGAGAAAATCAGTATTTTCAGACTCCAAAGGCATTCCCATGGAATTCATATTGTTAGTTTTTTGTAGCTGACATGAAAATATATTCCAACAATTTACCTCTTTCAGATGGTCGGACTTTTAAAAAATGCCTGATTAAGAAAACTAATTTCACAATTTGAAGCTCTTTTTCATGCCCCTTACTAAATATATATACTGTTACATACTGTAGAAGGGTCTAAGGGCAGCACATGTCCTATAGACTTCCCATATACAAAAAACTCAAATACATTAGAAGTGTATTTCATAGACATGGGTGTGTGTACCTGTGTGGGTGTGTTCAGTTCTCTTTTGAAAAATGTTTGAGCCTAAAAATGTGGTGCAATAGGGGAACACCTATAGGATGCTAGTTTTATAAAAACTCAAGATTTCTAAAACCACAGGTAATTTTATATATATATATATATATATATATTATATTTGGCCACTTCTATTGGTCTTTCATTTATTTCTTTTTCTCCATCTTTGTTCTTTGGCCTGTGTGGGCCTCCCATTGCAGTGGCCTCTGTTGTCTCAGAGCACTGATTCTGGGCGCATGCATTGCAGAGCTCCTGCTCGGTAGTTGGACACATCCGTCCAGCCGCTCTGTGGCACGTGGGATCTTCCCACGCCAGAGATCGAACCGGCACCCCTTGCACTGAAAGACAGTGTCCTTACACACTGGACCACCAGGGAAGTCCAGGTAATATATTTTTAAATATAATAAGTTTAAAATAACAAATTCTTTTAGGAATAGTATAATTGCTTTGTTTCGCGTTTTCATACACTGAAAGTCAATGCAATAAAAATAGATTCTTGAAGTGGTTAGATAGAAAAATATGAAGGTAGAGGTTCAGAAGCACTGATTAATCAATAAATGGAACCTTGGAACTTAGGCCCAGAGTGTGCTAGAGTGTTTGTCGCTCAGTCATGTCTGGCTCTCTGAGGTCCCATGGAGTATATTCCACCAAGCTCCTCAGTCCATGGAATTTTCCGGGCAAGAATATTGTAGTTGTTTGCCATGTTCTTCTCCTGGGTATCTTTCCAACCCAGAGATCAAACCTAGGTCTTCTGCATTGGGTGAAGACATTTTACCATCTGGGCCACAAGGGAAGCTCATCCCAAAATTGCATTCCATCTCTGTGGCTAATTAAAGGTATGACTAGAACTCATGTGTCTGCACCATGATGAAGAATAGAAGAAAATTACCTTGCTTCGAGTCTACTTAGTATCCTCAATACCAAGATCAGGAACTAAGTCTTTAAATTTGAAACTCCAGAAGATATATGGAGAATTATTATCCAAGAATTGTTCTAAAACACATAGGACTTTGAACAAGCATTCTCTTACCAAAGATCCAACATTGTTTGTAGTGTAAATGTCAACACCCTTATGTTTGTACTGGATGTTACTGGGTTTACAGATTTTGATGTACGGTGTGTGAAGCATGTTCCATAGTGTCACAGGTAGATTCTCTGGGGAGAGTCATGTTTCAAACTTTCTGAGGAAATGAGGATGACTGTATGATTGGCCTAAATACATATAAACAAGAGGAAGAAAAACACTCATCTTTCAACAATACTAAAATTCTCTTCATTTTAATATATTGCACCAAGAAAAGATAATATAAATAAGAAAATGGAACTCTAATGACTTATTGACATTTTTATGGAATTAGAAGTTAGATTTTGGCCCCAAAGGGGAAGACTTCTTCTCAGTGATTAACATATTACCCAGAACTCTCAGAGTTCCTGGAATTCTCAATAAAATTAAACAATATTTACCATGCCTGGAAGTCCACACACTGGACCACCAGGGAAGTCCAGGTAATATATTTTAAATATAATAAGTTTAAAATAACAAATTCTTTTAGGAATAGTAAATTGCTTTGTTTCGCTTTTCATACACTGAAAGTCAATGCAATAAAATAGATTCTTGAAGTGGTTAGATAGAAAATATGAAGGTAGAGGTTCAGAAGCACTGATTAATCAATAAATGGAACCTTGGAACTTAGGCCCAGAGTGTGCTAGAGTGTTTGTCGCTCAGTCATGTCTGGCTCTCTGAGGTCCCATGGAGTATATTCCACCAAGCTCCTCAGTCCATGGAATTTTCCGGGCAAGAATATTGTAGTTGTTTGCCATGTTCTTCTCCTGGGTATCTTTCCAACCCAGAGATCAAACCTAGGTCTTCTGCATTGGGTGAAGACATTTTACCATCTGGGCCACAAGGGAAGCTCATCCCAAAATTGCATTCCATCTCTGTGGCTAATTAAAGGTATGACTAGAACTCATGTGTCTGCACCATGATGAAGAATAGAAGAAAATTACCTTGCTTCGAGTCTACTTAGTATCCTCAATACCAAGATCAGGAACTAAGTCTTTAAATTTGAAACTCCAGAAGATATATGGAGAATTATTATCCAAGAATTGTTCTAAAACACATAGGACTTTGAACAAGCATTCTCTTACCAAAGATCCAACATTGTTTGTAGTGTAAATGTCAACACCCTTATGTTTGTACTGGATGTTACTGGGTTTACAGATTTTGATGTACGGTGTGTGAAGCATGTTCCATAGTGTCACAGGTAGATTCTCTGGGGAGAGTCATGTTTCAAACTTTCTGAGGAAATGAGGATGACTGTATGATTGGCCTAAATACATATAAACAAGAGGAAGAAAAACACTCATCTTTCAACAATACTAAAATTCTCTTCATTTTAATATATTGCACCAAGAAAAGATAATATAAATAAGAAAATGGAACTCTAATGACTTATTGACATTTTTATGGAATTAGAAGTTAGATTTTGGCCCCAAAGGGGAAGACTTCTTCTCAGTGATTAACATATTACCCAGAACTCTCAGAGTTCCTGGAATTCTCAATAAAAATTACAAATTTTTTGGCAATAGCTTTCAAGCATCACAGTTTCTGCCAATAAAAAGATGAACATTTAGTTCTGTTAAGAAGCCTATCACTTTGCTTGTTCAAGAGTCCAACCAGGGGAGGCCAAATTGCTCTTATTCTGTAGGGACTGGTTGACATGAAGAGAATATTAAAAACATCAAAACCACTTGATGCAATCACATACTTGACTAGATGATTAACTTATTTGGGGAAAATTTTTATCATGGTACAAAAACTTCATTCAGAACAAGAAAAAATTCAAAATAGAAAGCATTTGTGATTTAGAATTTATTCCCATCCCCTCCATATATGATCTTTGTATAAATAAATGTGGTCCAAGACCACGCACAGCTTTCTTGAAGAACACAGTTTCAAACTCAGTGAATCTGAAGATACAGAGATACTAAAAGGGCATGAGGAAACTGAGAACTCACAAATGGGCTATGCCAATGGAGGGGGGAAAAGGTTATATGAGCCCACTCAAATGAAATATTTGGGAAAAGCAGCCCAAAATAGTAAGTGAGCAAAAAAATGCCATGAGAGAAAGCTAAATAGTCTTTCTCAGATAAGGAGAGCAACTGTATCAAGCCAGACTAAATTAGATCACTTTGACTCTGATTGGAAAGAATTTTGATCTAAAACAGGAAATATATATTGCCATGTGCCATGAGACAAGGAACCTACATAATAAATTATTAAACATCTTGCATTCTGTTTCATTTTCCAGATGTATATATTGACAATGACCTAATAAAAACATTATAATAAAGCAACCATAAAGATGATATTCACTGCTTTGGATTCCAACAGACGTGGATGTGACTCTAGCTGCATGCTTTCATGATTTTTTTTTTAATTATTACTTTTTTAGCTGCATGTTCTTAATGATGTTCACGAATTTCTTTGATTCTTAATTTCCTCAGAAAATTTTAAACCAGGAAAAATCTAATAATTCCTGCTTCATGGATTTGTGATTTTTAAATGAGTTATTACAGATAAAGGAAACTGTGTGTTAATTTCAAACATTTTTAACATTTTAAGCACACAAAATCGAAGACTTCTTCTCAGTGATTAACATATTACCCAGAACTCTCAGAGTTCCTGGAATTCTCAATAAAAATTACAAATTTTTTGGCAATAGCTTTCAAGCATCACAGTTTCTGCCAATAAAAAGATGAACATTTAGTTCTGTTAAGAAGCCTATCACTTTGCTTGTTCAAGAGTCCAACCAGGGGAGGCCAAATTGCTCTTATTCTGTAGGGACTGGTTGACATGAAGAGAATATTAAAAACATCAAAACCACTTGATGCAATCACATACTTGACTAGATGATTAACTTATTTGGGGAAAATTTTTATCATGGTACAAAAACTTCATTCAGAACAAGAAAAAATTCAAAATAGAAAGCATTTGTGATTTAGAATTTATTCCCATCCCCTCCATATATGATCTTTGTATAAATAAATGTGGTCCAAGACCACGCACAGCTTTCTTGAAGAACACAGTTTCAAACTCAGTGAATCTGAAGATACAGAGATACTAAAAGGGCATGAGGAAACTGAGAACTCACAAATGGGCTATGCCAATGGAGGGGGGAAAAGGTTATATGAGCCCACTCAAATGAAATATTTGGGAAAAGCAGCCCAAAATAGTAAGTGAGCAAAAAAATGCCATGAGAGAAAGCTAAATAGTCTTTCTCAGATAAGGAGAGCAACTGTATCAAGCCAGACTAAATTAGATCACTTTGACTCTGATTGGAAAGAATTTTGATCTAAAACAGGAAATATATATTGCCATGTGCCATGAGACAAGGAACCTACATAATAAATTATTAAACATCTTGCATTCTGTTTCATTTTCCAGATGTATATATTGACAATGACCTAATAAAAACATTATAATAAAGCAACCATAAAGATGATATTCACTGCTTTGGATTCCAACAGACGTGGATGTGACTCTAGCTGCATGCTTTCATGATTTTTTTTTTAATTATTACTTTTTTAGCTGCATGTTCTTAATGATGTTCACGAATTTCTTTGATTCTTAATTTCCTCAGAAAATTTTAAACCAGGAAAAATCTAATAATTCCTGCTTCATGGATTTGTGATTTTTAAATGAGTTATTACAGATAAAGGAAACTGTGTGTTAATTTCAAACATTTTTAACATTTTAAGCACACAAAAATCTTATTAATGGTAGTAACAGGAGTGAAAAAATATACAAACTAAGGATCAGAGAACCAATGACTGGCAAGGTTAATGATTGATGGCAGAATTGAATTTCAAATTAGATCTCCAATATCCCTCTCCAGGACTTTTTCTACTATATCACATCCCAAGAGAAAAGCTCATCTCTTAGTCTGACAATTTCATGTATTCATGTACCAGTATGATCAGGACCTATCTGGTATCTTTAACCATAAACTTTCCTTATAACCTAATAAAAAAAGACGACATAAGTAAATAGAGGAAAGCAGAAGCAGTAAGTCAGGATTTTACCCAGGAAAAATATGAAAGTCCGATTAACAAATACTCTTTTAAATTTGTTAGTTGACTTTTTTAAGTTTTTCAAATACTTTACACATATGCTATACCATCTTCATCACAAATTGTTACATCCAGTTTTGTAATATTACTCTCATTCAATTCTACTCAGATTATAGAAAAAAAAAAAAAACGTTTTAAGGTAAAACCAAAAACTAACCAAAAATGGGTTACTTGAAATAATGCAGGGTCAAATTCAGAAAATAGAGTCCTTTTATTTCAGTTCAATTCAGTCGTTCAGCCAATGATGGTTCTTTGCAACCCCATTGTCTGCAGCATGCCAGGCTTTCTTGTGCTTCAACATATCCCAGAGCTTGCTCAAACTCATGTCCATTAACTCAATGATGCCATACCACCATTTCATCCTCTCCTGTCCACTTCTCCTTTTGCCTTCTATTTTTCCAGCATCAAGGTCTTTTCTGATGGATCATTTTTCTGTCTCAGGTAGTCAGAGTATCAGAACTTTAGCATCAGTCCTTCCAATGAATATTTAGGATGCTTTCCTTTAGAATTG
Source organism: Tragulus kanchil (assembly GCA_022376925.1). Taxonomy (NCBI): domain Eukaryota; kingdom Metazoa; phylum Chordata; class Mammalia; order Artiodactyla; family Tragulidae; genus Tragulus; species Tragulus kanchil. The sequence goes on along the minus strand of JAIOJX010000029.1, from coordinate 82,491,808 downwards.
ACTGGTTTTATCTCCTGGAAGACTAAAGGACTCTCAAGCATATTCTCCAACAGACGTGGATGTGACTCTAGCTGCATGCTTTCATGATTTTTTTTTTAATTATTACTTTTTTAGCTGCATGTTCTTAATGATGTTCACGAATTTCTTTGATTCTTAATTTCCTCAGAAAATTTTAAACCAGGAAAAATCTAATAATTCCTGCTTCATGGATTTGTGATTTTTAAATGAGTTATTACAGATAAAGGAAACTGTGTGTTAATTTCAAACATTTTTAACATTTTAAGCACACAAAATCTTATTAATGGTAGTAACAGGAGTGAAAAAATATACAAACTAAGGATCAGAGAACCAATGACTGGCAAGGTTAATGATTGATGGCAGAATTGAATTTCAAATTAGATCTCCAATATCCCTCTCCAGGACTTTTTCTACTATATCACATCCCAAGAGAAAAGCTCATCTCTTAGTCTGACAATTTCATGTATTCATGTACCAGTATGATCAGGACCTATCTGGTATCTTTAACCATAAACTTTCCTTATAACCTAATAAAAAAAGACGACATAAGTAAATAGAGGAAAGCAGAAGCAGTAAGTCAGGATTTTACCCAGGAAAAATATGAAAGTCCGATTAACAAATACTCTTTTAAATTTGTTAGTTGACTTTTTTAAGTTTTTCAAATACTTTACACATATGCTATACCATCTTCATCACAAATTGTTACATCCAGTTTTGTAATATTACTCTCATTCAATTCTACTCAGATTATAGAAAAAAAAAAAAAACGTTTTAAGGTAAAACCAAAAACTAACCAAAAATGGGTTACTTGAAATAATGCAGGGTCAAATTCAGAAAATAGAGTCCTTTTATTTCAGTTCAATTCAGTCGTTCAGCCAATGATGGTTCTTTGCAACCCCATTGTCTGCAGCATGCCAGGCTTTCTTGTGCTTCAACATATCCCAGAGCTTGCTCAAACTCATGTCCATTAACTCAATGATGCCATACCACCATTTCATCCTCTCCTGTCCACTTCTCCTTTTGCCTTCTATTTTTCCAGCATCAAGGTCTTTTCTGATGGATCATTTTTCTGTCTCAGGTAGTCAGAGTATCAGAACTTTAGCATCAGTCCTTCCAATGAATATTTAGGGATGCTTTCCTTTTAGAATTGACTGGTTTTATCTCCTGGAAGACTAAAGGACTCTCAAGCATATTCTCCAACACCATAGTTTAAATGCATCAATTCTTCAGTTCTCAGCCTTCTTTATGGTCCAACTTTCAATTTTATACGTGACTACTGGGAAAATCACAGCTTTGACTATATAGACTTCTGTAGTCAAAATGATATCTCTGCTTCTGAACATGTTGTCTAGGTTTGTCACAGTTTTCATCAAAGGAGCAAGCCTCGTTTCATGACTGCAGCCACGATGTATAGTGATTTTGGAGCCTAAGAAAATAAAGTTGTCACTGTTTCTATTATTTGCCCATCTATTTGTCACGAGGTGAAGAACTAGATGCCATGATCTTCGATGTTTGAATGTTGAGTTTTAAGACAGCTTTTTCACTCTTCTCTTTCACCTTCATCCAGAGGTTTTTAGTTTCTCTTCACTTTCTGCCTTAAGGATGATGTCATCTGCATACCTGAGGCTATTGATAATTCTCCCAGAAATCTTAATTCCAGCTTGTGCTTCATCCAGACTGGAATTTCACATGATGTATTCTGGATATAAGCTAACTAGCAAGATGACAATATACAACGTTGAATACTCCTTTTGCAATGTGGAACCAGTTGTTCCATGTTTGTTTCTAACTATTGTTCTTGGCCTGCATACCAGATTCACAGGAGGAAAGTAAGGGGGCCTGTTATTCCCATCTCTTTCAGAATTTTCCACAGTTTGTTGTGATCCACACAAAGGCTTTAGCATAGTGAATGAAGCAGAAGCATATGATTTTTCTGGAACTCCCTTGGTTTTTTAATGATTCAACAAATGTTGGCCATTTGATCTCTAGTTCCTCTACCCTTTCTACATCCAGTTTGTACATCTGGAAATTTTCAGTTCATGTACTGTTGAATCCTAGCTTGGAGGATTTTGAGCATTACTTTTCTAGAATATGAAATGAATGCAGTGGTGTGATAGTTTGAACATTCTTTTGCATTATCTTTCTTTGAGATTGGAATTAAAACTTATTTCAAGTCCTGAGGCCACTGGTGAGTTTTCAAAATTTGCTAACATACTGAGTGCACCTCTTTAACAGCATCATCATTTAAGATTTTAATTATTTTTGCTCAAATTCTATCATTACACTAGTTTTGTTTTTAGTAATGCTTCCTAGGCTTCACTTGACTTTGCACTCTAGGTGATCTGTCTCCAGGTTAGTTATCACACCATCATGGTCATTTGGCTCATTAAGATCTTTTTGTATAGGGCTTCTGTCCTACTTTTGTTATGTTCATATTGTTTCTATTGTTTATTGTGCCTACCTTTGCATGAATGTTTCCCTTAGTATCTTTAATTTTCTTGAAGAGATATCTCTAGTCTTTCCCATTCTGTTGCTTTCTTCTACTTCTTTGCATTATTCACTTATGAAGGTTTTCTTATGTCTCCTTGCTGTTCTCTGGAAATCTGCATTCAGATTGGTATACTTTTCCTTTTCTCCTTGGCCTTTCATCTGTCTTTTTTCTCAGCTATTTATAAAGTCTCCTCAGAAAATCATTTTGTCTTTTTGCATTTCTTTTTCTTGGGGATAGTTTTGATCACTGCCTCCTGTAAAATGTTACAAACCTCCATCCATAGTTCCTAAGGCACTCTGCCTATCAAGTCTAATACTTAGAGTCTATTTGTCATTTCCACTGGATAATTGTAAAGGATATGATTTAGATCATACCTGAATGGCCTAGTGTTTTTCCCTACTTTCATCAATTTAAGTCTGAATTTAGCAATAAGGAGCTTATGATCTGGGTCACAGTCAGCTCCAGATTTTGTGTTTGCTGACTGTATAGAGCTTCTCCTTCCTTGGCTGTAAAGTATATATAATCAATCTGATTCTGTTATTGACCATCTGGTAGTTGTCCATGTGTAGTGTTCTATCTTGTGTTATTGGAAAAGGGTATTTGCTATGACTAGCTTGTTCTCTTGGAAAAAAGATGTTAGAATTTTCTTTGCTTCATTTTGTATTCCAAGGACAAATTTGCCTGTTACTCCTGGTATCCCTTGACTTACTTTTGCATTCCAGTTCCCAGTGATGAAAATGACATCTTTTTTAGGTGTTAATTTTAGAAAATATTGTAAGTGTTCATAGAACTATTCAACTTCAGCTTCTAAAGCATTAGTGGCTGCAGCATAGACCTGTTATTTGAGCATTTATATACTAAAATATTTATTCTCTTAACAAGTAACCAAGAAAAGTCTAAAAGTATTTATAATTTGAATCTTCATATTAGTCAACCTCAACTGCTACTAGATGTATTCTGATATACTTTTGGTATGGTACCTGTGTTGCTGAATAAAAGTGTATCATTAAAGATGTGACAGACTGACATTTTATGTTAGCTACAGGCCTGTGTATTAATATCACACATTTTTTTCTTGCTGAAAGTGGAAGAATAAGGCAGAAAAATCAGTCAGACTGCATAAGAATGCATAAGAAATATGTGTGCCATTTTAGCCTTTGAAGATGGGGCAAGAGATCTAGTAGACATGGGATGCAGAAGTAGGAAAAGACTCCCTACTCCTCATTCCCTGGACCAACAGCCAGCAAGAGAATTGGAACCTCAGTTCTACATTCCCATGGAACTGAATTTTGCCGATCTTCTCTTGAATATAAAAGCAAGGATTTTCCTAGGGTTTTTGGTGATAAACACAAGTTAACACGCTATTTTAAAGTGTCTTGAATATTGATGTTGAAACAAACCTCCATCCATAGTTCCTAAGGCACTCTGCCTATCAAGTCTAATACTTAGAGTCTATTTGTCATTTCCACTGGATAATTGTAAAGGATATGATTTAGATCATACCTGAATGGCCTAGTGTTTTTCCCTACTTTCATCAATTTAAGTCTGAATTTAGCAATAAGGAGCTTATGATCTGGGTCACAGTCAGCTCCAGATTTTGTGTTTGCTGACTGTATAGAGCTTCTCCTTCCTTGGCTGTAAAGTATATATAATCAATCTGATTCTGTTATTGACCATCTGGTAGTTGTCCATGTGTAGTGTTCTATCTTGTGTTATTGGAAAAGGGTATTTGCTATGACTAGCTTGTTCTCTTGGAAAAAAGATGTTAGAATTTTCTTTGCTTCATTTTGTATTCCAAGGACAAATTTGCCTGTTACTCCTGGTATCCCTTGACTTACTTTTGCATTCCAGTTCCCAGTGATGAAAATGACATCTTTTTTAGGTGTTAATTTTAGAAAATATTGTAAGTGTTCATAGAACTATTCAACTTCAGCTTCTAAAGCATTAGTGGCTGCAGCATAGACCTGTTATTTGAGCATTTATATACTAAAATATTTATTCTCTTAACAAGTAACCAAGAAAAGTCTAAAAGTATTTATAATTTGAATCTTCATATTAGTCAACCTCAACTGCTACTAGATGTATTCTGATATACTTTTGGTATGGTACCTGTGTTGCTGAATAAAAGTGTATCATTAAAGATGTGACAGACTGACATTTTATGTTAGCTACAGGCCTGTGTATTAATATCACACATTTTTTTCTTGCTGAAAGTGGAAGAATAAGGCAGAAAAATCAGTCAGACTGCATAAGAATGCATAAGAAATATGTGTGCCATTTTAGCCTTTGAAGATGGGGCAAGAGATCTAGTAGACATGGGATGCAGAAGTAGGAAAAGACTCCCTACTCCTCATTCCCTGGACCAACAGCCAGCAAGAGAATTGGAACCTCAGTTCTACATTCCCATGGAACTGAATTTTGCCGATCTTCTCTTGAATATAAAAGCAAGGATTTTCCTAGGGTTTTTGGTGATAAACACAAGTTAACACGCTAATTTTTAAGTGGAAAAATTAGTTGAACCCACTGGGCCTCTGATCTGCTGAACTGTGGGATATAAATGTATCTTATTTAAGCTGCTAGGTTTTTATTGATTTTATACTTCAGTTCACAATATGCTTTTCTTTTTTTGATGCTATCTTAATCCAGTTTTGAGGATCCAACTAGAGACAGGTCAGTTTCCCTTCTTAAGCAGTGAGGTCCACACCTTCAATCCTCTTCCTTATATTTCTTTCAAATATAAGTCCACCATGTTGCTGTTTTTATCAGCAACCCAGTTGTATCTAACTCTTTGAGACCCCATGGACAGTAGCTCACCAGGCTCCATCATCCTTAGGATTCCCCAGGCAAGAATACTGGAGTGGTGTGTCATTTCCTTCTCCAGGGATCTTCCCGACCCAGGGATAAAACCTGGATCTTTTGTATTCTTTATCATCTGAAACACCAGGGAAGCCCACGTACCTCATTCACCTCCTCTAATATGCCCAGTGTCAAGTATCAGACAACCAAAGGCAACCCCTGTTTTGCAGGCTGTAATTATTCAAATGAACCCATCTTAAGCCTGCTCACCTCAACCGTTTCTTCCTAAGGAAACCACAGCAAATGTGCTTGCTAACAGTTCCGGTGTCTCCTTTGCTACCTCACTAACCCCAGTGCTTCCCTTGAGAGATCCTCTGTGGATTTGTCATTCTCTCATCCCCAGGCAACTGTGAGTGTAATATAAGTATAAAACATTTTCCAGTTTTCTCTCTCTTGATTTGTGCCTGGTCTTATCATATCTCATCTATGATGAATGCACAGGAATAGAAAGCTAAGACACAATTCAAAATTTTGACCATCTCTGATGTTCCATTCCTGACCGTTAATTGTCCTGGCAAGGAGGCCATAGTGTCCTAGGGGTACTTAAGGACACTTTCTCACCATAATTATCATTAACATTTCTGGAACTCTGTCTTATAGCACACTTTGTTATTGGTCAGAACAGAGAGCAGAACTCTATGCCTCATTCTTTCCTACCCTGCCCAAGTACAAAATCTATTCATATCCCCTGCCACCGGTTTGTAGCAAAGCTGAAGTTAACACGCTAATTTTTAAGTGGAAAAATTAGTTGAACCCACTGGGCCTCTGATCTGCTGAACTGTGGGATATAAATGTATCTTATTTAAGCTGCTAGGTTTTTATTGATTTTATACTTCAGTTCACAATATGCTTTTCTTTTTTTGATGCTATCTTAATCCAGTTTTGAGGATCCAACTAGAGACAGGTCAGTTTCCCTTCTTAAGCAGTGAGGTCCACACCTTCAATCCTCTTCCTTATATTTCTTTCAAATATAAGTCCACCATGTTGCTGTTTTTATCAGCAACCCAGTTGTATCTAACTCTTTGAGACCCCATGGACAGTAGCTCACCAGGCTCCATCATCCTTAGGATTCCCCAGGCAAGAATACTGGAGTGGTGTGTCATTTCCTCCTCCAGGGGATCTTCCCGACCCAGGGATAAAACCTGGATCTTTTGTATTCTTTATCATCTGAAACACCAGGGAAGCCCACGTACCTCATTCACCTCCTCTAATATGCCCAGTGTCAAGTATCAGACAACCAAAGGCAACCCCTGTTTTGCAGGCTGTAATTATTCAAATGAACCCATCTTAAGCCTGCTCACCTCAACCGTTTCTTCCTAAGGAAACCACAGCAAATGTGCTTGCTAACAGTTCCGGTGTCTCCTTTGCTACCTCACTAACCCCAGTGCTTCCCTTGAGAGATCCTCTGTGGATTTGTCATTCTCTCATCCCCAGGCAACTGTGAGTGTAATATAAGTATAAAACATTTTCCAGTTTTCTCTCTCTTGATTTGTGCCTGGTCTTATCATATCTCATCTATGATGAATGCACAGGAATAGAAAGCTAAGACACAATTCAAAATTTTGACCATCTCTGATGTTCCATTCCTGACCGTTAATTGTCCTGGCAAGGAGGCCATAGTGTCCTAGGGGTACTTAAGGACACTTTCTCACCATAATTATCATTAACATTTCTGGAACTCTGTCTTATAGCACACTTTGTTATTGGTCAGAACAGAGAGAGCAGAACTCTATGCCTCATTCTTTCCTACCCTGCCCAAGTACAAAATCTATTCATATCCCCTGCCACCGGTTTGTAGCAAAGCTGAAGTCTCCAAAGTTTCTCTGAGTCAAAAATAAATAAATTAATTAATTAACTAACAAAAAGAGCATGTTCAAGTATCAGTAGTTAGTGATTAAGACAGAGTTACAGCCTCACTCTCTGATGGAAATTTCTGAGTGGTTTTACAGATGCTATATCTGCCCTGATAAGAAAATCCTCTTGCCTTGACCCTTTTGCAAACCTATATTAACTAACTTAAACCAGGCAACCCCACTCCCACCCCTTGCTCTGTTCATCTCTGACCCAAGCATATTTTTCAAGTTTTGGATCACATAATATTTTGCCCAAACTTTTGGTTGTCTCTGTAGATCTAAGAAGCAGAAATGAAGAATAAGTAATTATCTGCTCACCAAATCTATTCCCTAGGTTTCCCAGATGGTGCTAGTGGTTAAAAAAAAAAAAGTTCACCTACCAATGCAGGGAACACAAGAAATATAGGTTCAAACCCCAGTTCAGGATGATCCTCTGGAGTAGGAAATACCACAACACTCCAGTATTCTTGTTTGGTACATTCCATGGTGAGAAGAACCTGGTGAGCTACAGACCACGAAGTTGCAAAGTGTCAAGACGACTGAATGACCGAACACAGGTGCATTCCTTAAGATTCCTATTCAGTTTTCTAGGATTTTGTTGAGGAATTTGGTGTCTAGATTCATCAGTGAAATTGGCCTATAATTTTCTTTTTTTGTGTTGTCTTTGCCTGACTTTGGTATCAGAGTGATGGCGGCCTCGTAGAATGTGTTTGGAAGTGTTCCTTCCTGTGCAATTTTTTGGAAGAGTTTTAGAAGGACAGGCATTAGCTCTTGTTTAAATGTTTGGTAGAATTCACTTGTGAATCCATCTGGCCCTGGGCTTTTATTTTTGGGTAGATTTTTGATCACAAGGTCGATTTCTGAGCTTGTGATTTTTGTTAGTCTTTGTATCAATCAAGTTAGACCCTTTGTTAACTTCACCATAATTATCATTAACATTTCTGGAACTCTGTCTTATAGCACACTTTGTTATTGGTCAGAACAGAGAGCAGAACTCTATGCCTCATTCTTTCCTACCCTGCCCAAGTACAAAATCTATTCATATCCCCTGCCACCGGTTTGTAGCAAAGCTGAAGTCTCCAAAGTTTCTCTGAGTCAAAAATAAATAAATTAATTAATTAACTAACAAAAAGAGCATGTTCAAGTATCAGTAGTTAGTGATTAAGACAGAGTTACAGCCTCACTCTCTGATGGAAATTTCTGAGTGGTTTTACAGATGCTATATCTGCCCTGATAAGAAAATCCTCTTGCCTTGACCCTTTTGCAAACCTATATTAACTAACTTAAACCAGGCAACCCCACTCCCACCCCTTGCTCTGTTCATCTCTGACCCAAGCATATTTTTCAAGTTTTGGATCACATAATATTTTGCCCAAACTTTTGGTTGTCTCTGTAGATCTAAGAAGCAGAAATGAAGAATAAGTAATTATCTGCTCACCAAATCTATTCCCTAGGTTTCCCAGATGGTGCTAGTGGTTAAAAAAAAAAAAGTTCACCTACCAATGCAGGGAACACAAGAAATATAGGTTCAAACCCCAGTTCAGGATGATCCTCTGGAGTAGGAAATACCACAACACTCCAGTATTCTTGTTTGGTACATTCCATGGTGAGAAGAACCTGGTGAGCTACAGACCACGAAGTTGCAAAGTGTCAAGACGACTGAATGACCGAACACAGGTGCATTCCTTAAGATTCCTATTCAGTTTTCTAGGATTTTGTTGAGGAATTTGGTGTCTAGATTCATCAGTGAAATTGGCCTATAATTTTCTTTTTTTGTGTTGTCTTTGCCTGACTTTGGTATCAGAGTGATGGCGGCCTCGTAGAATGTGTTTGGAAGTGTTCCTTCCTGTGCAATTTTTTGGAAGAGTTTTAGAAGGACAGGCATTAGCTCTTGTTTAAATGTTTGGTAGAATTCACTTGTGAATCCATCTGGCCCTGGGCTTTTATTTTTGGGTAGATTTTTGATCACAAGGTCGATTTCTGAGCTTGTGATTGGCTTGTTCATAGTTTCTATGTCTTCCTGGTTGAGTCTTGGGAGAGTAATCTTCTCTAAGAAACTGTCCATTTCTTCCAGGTTGTCCAGTTTGTTGCCATAGAGTTGTTCATAATAGTCTCTTAGAATCCTTTGAATTTCTGCATGATCTGTTGTAATCTCTCCTTTTTCGTTTTTGCTTTTGTTGATCTGGTTCTTCTGTCTCTTTTTCTTGATGAGTCTGGCCAGTGGTGTGTCGATTTTATTGACCTTTTCGAAGAACCAGCTTTTTGTTTTATGTATCTTTACTTTTGTTTCTTTTGTTTCTTTTTCATTTATTTCTGCTCTGATTGAAAAATCAGAAAATGAAATCAAAGAAGCAATCCCCTTCACCACTGCAACCAAAAGAATCAAATATCTAGAATTAAACCTACCCAAAGAAACAAAAGAACTGTACACAGAAAATTACAAGACACTCATGAGAGATATTAAAGAAGAGTTAAACAGATGGAGAAATGGTCCATGTTCCTGGGTAGGAAGAATCAATATTGTAAAAATGACCATACTACCAAATGTCATCTATAGATTCAATGCAATCCTTATCAAACTTCCAATAACATTCTTCACAGAACTAGACCAAAGAATAACACAGTTCATATGGAAACACAAAAGACCTCGAATAGCCAAAGCAATCCTGAGGAAGAAGAATGGAGCTGGAGGGATCAGCCTCCTCAACTTCAGACTCTACTACAAAGCAACAGTCATCAAGACAATATGGTACTGGAACAAAAACAGAAATATCGACCAATGGAACAAGATAGAGAACCCAGAGATAAACCCACGCACCCCTGGGTATCTTATTTTTGACAAAGGAGGCGAAACTATAAAATGGGACAAACAGAGCCTCTTCAACAAACGGTGCTGGGAAAATCGGACAGCTACATGCCAAAAAATGAAGTTGAAACATACCCTGACACCATACACAAAGATCAACTCAAAATGGATTAAAGACTTAAATGTAAGGCCAGAAACCATCAAACTCTTAGAGGAGAATATAGGCAAAACCCTCAAGGACATCAATCAAAGCAAGATCTTCTCTGACCCACCTACAAGAATAGTGGAACTAAAAATGAACATGTGGGACCTAATGAAACTTCAAAGCTTTTGTACAGCAAAAGAAATTACAGAAAAGCTGAACAGACAGCCCACAGAGTGAGAGAAAATCATAGCAAATGAAACAACAGACAAAGAATTCTTCCAGGTTGTCCAGTTTGTTGCCATAGAGTTGTTCATAATAGTCTCTTAGAATCCTTTGAATTTCTGCATGATCTGTTGTAATCTCTCCTTTTTCGTTTTTGCTTTTGTTGATCTGGTTCTTCTGTCTCTTTTTCTTGATGAGTCTGGCCAGTGGTGTGTCGATTTTATTGACCTTTTCGAAGAACCAGCTTTTTGTTTTATGTATCTTTACTTTTGTTTCTTTTGTTTCTTTTTCATTTATTTCTGCTCTGATTGAAAAATCAGAAAATGAAATCAAAGAAGCAATCCCCTTCACCACTGCAACCAAAAGAATCAAATATCTAGAATTAAACCTACCCAAAGAAACAAAAGAACTGTACACAGAAAATTACAAGACACTCATGAGAGATATTAAAGAAGAGTTAAACAGATGGAGAAATGGTCCATGTTCCTGGGTAGGAAGAATCAATATTGTAAAAATGACCATACTACCAAATGTCATCTATAGATTCAATGCAATCCTTATCAAACTTCCAATAACATTCTTCACAGAACTAGACCAAAGAATAACACAGTTCATATGGAAACACAAAAGACCTCGAATAGCCAAAGCAATCCTGAGGAAGAAGAATGGAGCTGGAGGGATCAGCCTCCTCAACTTCAGACTCTACTACAAAGCAACAGTCATCAAGACAATATGGTACTGGAACAAAAACAGAAATATCGACCAATGGAACAAGATAGAGAACCCAGAGATAAACCCACGCACCCCTGGGTATCTTATTTTTGACAAAGGAGGCGAAACTATAAAATGGGACAAACAGAGCCTCTTCAACAAACGGTGCTGGGAAAATCGGACAGCTACATGCCAAAAAATGAAGTTGAAACATACCCTGACACCATACACAAAGATCAACTCAAAATGGATTAAAGACTTAAATGTAAGGCCAGAAACCATCAAACTCTTAGAGGAGAATATAGGCAAAACCCTCAAGGACATCAATCAAAGCAAGATCTTCTCTGACCCACCTACAAGAATAGTGGAACTAAAAATGAACATGTGGGACCTAATGAAACTTCAAAGCTTTTGTACAGCAAAAGAAATTACAGAAAAGCTGAACAGACAGCCCACAGAGTGAGAGAAAATCATAGCAAATGAAACAACAGACAAAGAATTCATCTCCAAAATCTACAAGCAACTCAGACAACTCAGCACTGGAAAAACGAACAACTCAATCAAAAAATGGGAAAATGACCTAAACAGACACCTATCCAACGATGACATACAGATGACCCAAAAGCACATGAAACGATGCTCAACTTCACTAATAATTAGAGTAATGCAAATCAAAACTACAGTGAGATATCACCTCACACCCGTCAGAATGGCCATCATCCACAAATCGACAGACAATAAATGCTGGAGAGGCTGCGGAGAAAAGGGAACATTCCTGCATTGCTGGTGGGAGTGTAAATTGATACAGCCTCTATGGAAGACAGTCTGGAGATTTCTTTAAAAACTAAACATAGAAGCTCCATATGACCCAGCAATTCCACTCTTAGACTTATACCTTGATGACATTAAATCTGAAAGAAGCACCTGTACCTCAATGTTCACTGCAGCTCTCTATACAATAGCTAGAACATGGAAGCAACCTAGATGCCCATCGACGAACGAATGGATACAAAAGCTCTGGTATATATATATATACAATGGAATACTACTCAGCTGTAAAGAGAAATGCAGAAGAATCAGCCCTAATGAGGTGACTGGATCTAGAACATATCATAAAAAGTGAAGTCAGTCAGAAAGGGAAGGACAACTACAGTATATTAACACATGAATATGGAATCTAGTAGGATGGTGATGATGGCACATGTAGTGAAGCAACAGAAAGACAGACATGGACAGTGGACATATGGACATTGTGGGGAAGGAACAGAAAGTGGGAGGCGTAAAGGAAGTAGCATGAAGGCCTGTACTATCATAAGTAAAGAAAATAGCTGTAGTCATTGCTCTGTGAGAAAAGGGGATCCTTCAGGGGTGCTGTGTGATGGTTGGGAGGTGTGAAAGAATAGTAGGCAACTAAACTCTTAGAGGAGAATATAGGCAAAACCCTCAAGGACATCAATCAAAGCAAGATCTTCTCTGACCCACCTACAAGAATAGTGGAACTAAAAATGAACATGTGGGACCTAATGAAACTTCAAAGCTTTTGTACAGCAAAAGAAATTACAGAAAAGCTGAACAGACAGCCCACAGAGTGAGAGAAAATCATAGCAAATGAAACAACAGACAAAGAATTCATCTCCAAAATCTACAAGCAACTCAGACAACTCAGCACTGGAAAAACGAACAACTCAATCAAAAAATGGGAAAATGACCTAAACAGACACCTATCCAACGATGACATACAGATGACCCAAAAGCACATGAAACGATGCTCAACTTCACTAATAATTAGAGTAATGCAAATCAAAACTACAGTGAGATATCACCTCACACCCGTCAGAATGGCCATCATCCACAAATCGACAGACAATAAATGCTGGAGAGGCTGCGGAGAAAAGGGAACATTCCTGCATTGCTGGTGGGAGTGTAAATTGATACAGCCTCTATGGAAGACAGTCTGGAGATTTCTTTAAAAACTAAACATAGAAGCTCCATATGACCCAGCAATTCCACTCTTAGACTTATACCTTGATGACATTAAATCTGAAAGAAGCACCTGTACCTCAATGTTCACTGCAGCTCTCTATACAATAGCTAGAACATGGAAGCAACCTAGATGCCCATCGACGAACGAATGGATACAAAAGCTCTGGTATATATATATATACAATGGAATACTACTCAGCTGTAAAGAGAAATGCAGAAGAATCAGCCCTAATGAGGTGACTGGATCTAGAACATATCATAAAAAGTGAAGTCAGTCAGAAAGGGAAGGACAACTACAGTATATTAACACATGAATATGGAATCTAGTAGGATGGTGATGATGGCACATGTAGTGAAGCAACAGAAAGACAGACATGGACAGTGGACATATGGACATTGTGGGGAAGGAACAGAAAGTGGGAGGCGTAAAGGAAGTAGCATGAAGGCCTGTACTATCATAAGTAAAGAAAATAGCTGTAGTCATTGCTCTGTGAGAAAAGGGGATCCTTCAGGGGTGCTGTGTGATGGTTGGGAGGTGTGGGAATGGGGGGTATATGCATATGACTAATCTGGGAACATACATATCTATAAACAACAAAACTCTGTAAAAGTTAAAAGCAAAATAAAGGTTAAAAAAAAAATCTTGTGAGAAAACTATGTGAACAAGACAGTATCTAGAGGAAGATCACAAGAAGTCTACAGCCTGCATGCAGTAGGGAATGGCAATTAATCCGCCCTCAGTGATTAACTGAAATACCTGTCTTTCCCTTTCCCCTTTAAAATTTTCATGGCCAAGAAGGATCTTTGAAGTTGGTTTTAGGAAAATATGAGTCTGTCTTCCCCCGCAGTTTGCTGACTTTCAGATTAAAAGCAGCTTTACTTTCCACCACCACCAACTGCCTATCAATACTTCAATATTGATTTTCAAGCAGCAGGCCGCTGGACCTGAGTTCTATAACAATTCAGAAATGAAGAAGAGGGGTTTCAGGATAAAATCTTCAGCTACTTTCTGTGGAACTTTAGCACCTCTGTGAACTAATACATTAAACTACCTTATCAGGTTACTGTTAACATTAAGTGAACACAATGTGATAATATATACCAAATGCTTCATAGAGTGCCTGATATTCACTGTCATAATGTCATTAAAATTAATTTGGGATTGTTCTCCTTTGGACTGAGTCCTTCCTTTCTTCTCTTTTACAGGATCCATATTTTCTCTTTCATTTAAAGATGTAACCACACCGAAGTTTCTGTATGTGGTCTTGTTAAGTAGTTAAACAACAGTAGCAAGGAGATGGTCAAGATAGGTGAAAAGATTAGAAGGGATCCATTAAGTCACACTCGAACCATCAGGGGATCCTCACCTGATATTACCAGCAAAGCGGTTACAGGGATGTCAACTACAAATTGGCATTTCCCAATCACATTGGCAATGATTGGACAAAATGAGTATCTGCCACCTGCCTTTACAAATATTAAATGCTGTGCTGTTGAGAGCTGTTACTTTCAACATCCTCTGAAGGAGGCCAGGGTGGGGGTAGGAACTCTGCTCCAAGGAACCTGGTGGGGTAGGTCTTTAGATAGGTAAATGTTTTAGGAACAAATTTTACCATCTCAGTCCTTGCATCTCCTCACACCTGGAAAAGAGCTAAATTCCTTCATGAAGACATCACATCCTCATAACTGGAAACCATTTGTAAAAAAAAAAAAAAAAAATAGCCCTTTGTAAATCCTTTGTTTAATGGCCTTTGAACTCCCCCTTCACCAAAGTCCTTATATATTGATTTTCCTCTACTGCCTCTTTGGAGCAGTCTCTCAGAGATGCTGCCTCCTGGGCTGCAATCCTAACTTTGCCCCCAGTAAAATTTAACCCACAACTCTCAAGTTTTTTTATTTTTTCTTCAGTTGACAAGGGTAAAACCACAAGGAAAATATTCAGGGCATGTCCCACTGATCTGTGGACCCTACCCTAACCTCACCCAGAACAAGCAAAGCTAAGGTTGAATGGTAGGCAACTAATCTTATTAAAAAGGGAGCATTATAACAACATGAGGGAACTTTCCCACATTGGGCACCTCCAATCTAGACAGGCGTATATTCTAATAAACCCAAACTCATTATACCCATGTTACAGTAAAATCTATGTGTGGTTTTGCCCTGTCCCCAGGTGGACTTTTCTTAGTGAATCAACAACAGGGACATGCAGTAACGAGCTTGTTGCAGAACTCCAGACAGTCAGTCAAATATGGGTCCCCGTCAATGTGCCTGAATTCCTAACAAATTAATTTGGGATTGTTCTCCTTTGGACTGAGTCCTTCCTTTCTTCTCTTTTACAGGATCCATATTTTCTCTTTCATTTAAAGATGTAACCACACCGAAGTTTCTGTATGTGGTCTTGTTAAGTAGTTAAACAACAGTAGCAAGGAGATGGTCAAGATAGGTGAAAAGATTAGAAGGGATCCATTAAGTCACACTCGAACCATCAGGGGATCCTCACCTGATATTACCAGCAAAGCGGTTACAGGGATGTCAACTACAAATTGGCATTTCCCAATCACATTGGCAATGATTGGACAAAATGAGTATCTGCCACCTGCCTTTACAAATATTAAATGCTGTGCTGTTGAGAGCTGTTACTTTCAACATCCTCTGAAGGAGGCCAGGGTGGGGGTAGGAACTCTGCTCCAAGGAACCTGGTGGGGTAGGTCTTTAGATAGGTAAATGTTTTAGGAACAAATTTTACCATCTCAGTCCTTGCATCTCCTCACACCTGGAAAAGAGCTAAATTCCTTCATGAAGACATCACATCCTCATAACTGGAAACCATTTGTAAAAAAAAAAAAAAAAAATAGCCCTTTGTAAATCCTTTGTTTAATGGCCTTTGAACTCCCCCTTCACCAAAGTCCTTATATATTGATTTTCCTCTACTGCCTCTTTGGAGCAGTCTCTCAGAGATGCTGCCTCCTGGGCTGCAATCCTAACTTTGCCCCAGTAAAATTTAACCCACAACTCTCAAGTTTTTTTATTTTTTCTTCAGTTGACAAGGGTAAAACCACAAGGAAAATATTCAGGGCATGTCCCACTGATCTGTGGACCCTACCCTAACCTCACCCAGAACAAGCAAAGCTAAGGTTGAATGGTAGGCAACTAATCTTATTAAAAAGGGAGCATTATAACAACATGAGGGAACTTTCCCACATTGGGCACCTCCAATCTAGACAGGCGTATATTCTAATAAACCCAAACTCATTATACCCATGTTACAGTAAAATCTATGTGTGGTTTTGCCCTGTCCCCAGGTGGACTTTTCTTAGTGAATCAACAACAGGGACATGCAGTAACGAGCTTGTTGCAGAACTCCAGACAGTCAGTCAAATATGGGTCCCCGTCAATCAATCATGATCGCAAAAACGACTGTTATGAATACCCTTAAACTTCGTTGGGGATTCCCTGGTAACTCAGCTGGTAAAGAATCCATATGTAATGCAGGAAATGCTAGTTTGATTCCTGAGTCAAGAAAATTCCCTGGAAAAGGGATAGGCTACCCACTCTAGTATTCTTGGGCTTCCCTGGTGGCTCAGATGGTAAAGAATATTCCTGCAATGAAGAAGACCTGTATTCTGTCCCTGGCTTGGGAAGATCCCCTGGAGGAGGGCATGGTAATCCACTCCAGTATTGTTGCCTGGAGGATTTAATGGACAGAGAGGCCTGGCAGGTGATCAGGTCTCAAAAGAGTTGGACATTACTGAGTAACTTTATTTAAACCTGTTTTGTGGGAGTCCAGTTTCACTTCACAGAAATGGTTTGCTCTGAGAGTGTGCTTGCGTGCTAAGCCATTTAATTGTGTCCAATACTTTGTATGGACACAGACTCCTCTGTCCATGGAATTCTCCAGGCTGAAATACTGGAATGGGTTGTGATCTCGACCTTTAGGGGAAGAAATTGAATTCATGTCTCCTGGTGTTCCTGCATTGCAGTCAAGTCCTGTACCTCTGAGTACCTGGGGAAGCCCCTCTCTGAGCATGTAACTGTGCTTTAATAAACTTTGCTTTGATCTTGGCAGTCTGTAATCCTTTGTTTGCTACTGAAAGGAGTGAGACTACTGCTCCAGGTCTTCCATTGATCTCCTCAGTTAACACAATGCATACCTACCTTTTGCTTCTCCTTTTCGTCCCCTCCTCTGACCACATTGAGGAGTAAAGGAAAAAACAACAAAAAAATGCTTTTTAATAAATTTGACAAATATGCCGAAAGAACCAAAGTGATTTAAAGAATCATAAAAAATTCATTCTTAGTGAAAGAAGCCATGCAAAAGAACTGCAGATGTTTTGCAAAATTTCCTTTTCAGTTCCGAGAGGGGTTCCTGTTTACCCCAGCTGAAACCACAAACTCAGGCAACTGAGATGATGTCAACAGTTTTCTATTGCTTTGGAAAGTCCCTAGGGGTAGGCTGCAACTCCTCCATGAGCTGGCTTTGAAATAAAATCAAATAGTCACCATATGTGTGAGAACAGAAATTTACTGAAGAACCGTGAGTTTGAGCAAATACTTGCTATACCCTAGAGATGGTGCTTTTAAGAGATCTCCAGAAAAAATCAGATATCCATGTTGTCCACAGTGCTGCACTCTTGTTAACAGTAGTTCCAGAATGGGATAGAATAGGTTTAGGTTAAAATGTCCCAGACCTTGCTATTTTATCTACATTCAGTAATTTTCAAAGATAGATAAATTTCAGTTTATAGTGTGTGTGCATTATTTTTAATTATCAGATGTCTTAAAGTGTTGATTTGGGCTATTATGGTTTTATTTTTTGTTTTGTTTTATACAGATTTCAAGTTCACCTACTCCTCATTCCACAATTCCGGAACTGATTAAACATTATTTTTAATGTAAGTTTTTTTTTTTTTTTCAGGGTGGGGGGCGGGTTGCAGAGACAGGTGGACAGGTGGACCACTTCTATTGGTCTTTCATTTATCTATTCTCATCCATCTTTGCTCTTTGGCCTGTGTGGGCCTCCCATCTCAGTGGCCTCTGTTGTTACAGAGCACCAGCTCTGGGTGCATGCATTCCAGAGCTCCGGCTTGGTAATTGAACACATCAGTCCAGCCACTCCACGGCACGTGGGATCTTCCCAGACCAGGGATCGAACCGGCGCCGCTTGCACTGCAAGGTGGTGTCCTTACCCACTAGAGCACCAGGGAATCCCAACATTACTTTTAAATGCATTATTTACTTCTTCTATGTGCTTGCTGATTCTTCATCTATCTTGTCTGTCAGTGATAGAAATGTGCTAAATTTCTCACTATAATCATAAATTTGCCACATTGAGGAGTAAAAAAAACAAAAAAATGCCGAAAGAACCAAAGTGATTTAAAGAATCATAAAAAATTCATTCTTAGTGAAAGAAGCCATGCAAAAGAACTGCAGATGTTTTGCAAAATTTCCTTTTCAGTTCCGAGAGGGTTCCTGTTTACCCCAGCTGAAACCACAAACTCAGGCAACTGAGATGATGTCAACAGTTTTCTATTGCTTTGGAAAGTCCCTAGGGGTAGGCTGCAACTCCTCCATGAGCTGGCTTTGAAATAAAATCAAATAGTCACCATATGTGTGAGAACAGAAATTTACTGAAGAACCGTGAGTTTGAGCAAATACTTGCTATACCCTAGAGATGGTGCTTTTAAGAGATCTCCAGAAAAAATCAGATATCCATGTTGTCCACAGTGCTGCACTCTTGTTAACAGTAGTTCCAGAATGGGATAGAATAGGTTTAGGTTAAAATGTCCCAGACCTTGCTATTTTATCTACATTCAGTAATTTTCAAAGATAGATAAATTTCAGTTTATAGTGTGTGTGCATTATTTTTAATTATCAGATGTCTTAAAGTGTTGATTTGGGCTATTATGGTTTTATTTTTTGTTTTGTTTTATACAGATTTCAAGTTCACCTACTCCTCATTCCACAATTCCGGAACTGATTAAACATTATTTTTAATGTAAGTTTTTTTTTTTTTTTCAGGGTGGGGGGCGGGTTGCAGAGACAGGTGGACAGGTGGACCACTTCTATTGGTCTTTCATTTATCTATTCTCATCCATCTTTGCTCTTTGGCCTGTGTGGGCCTCCCATCTCAGTGGCCTCTGTTGTTACAGAGCACCAGCTCTGGGTGCATGCATTCCAGAGCTCCGGCTTGGTAATTGAACACATCAGTCCAGCCACTCCACGGCACGTGGGATCTTCCCAGACCAGGGATCGAACCGGCGCCGCTTGCACTGCAAGGTGGTGTCCTTACCCACTAGAGCACCAGGGAATCCCAACATTACTTTTAAATGCATTATTTACTTCTTCTATGTGCTTGCTGATTCTTCATCTATCTTGTCTGTCAGTGATAGAAATGTGCTAAATTTCTCACTATAATCATAAATTTGCTTTCTTCCTTCTTTTTCCTAGCTCTGTCCATTTTTGCTTCATATGTTTTCAGAGTGTTACTTTACTCAGATATCTTTATAACTGTTGTTCTTCTTGGTAGTTGAATTTGTGTGATAAAGAGACTTTCTTTTTTCTCTGGTAATTTTTTAACCTTAAAATTTTCATCATCTATTATGAATATACCTATGCAAGCTTTAGTTGATTATAGCTTCCATAGCATTATTTTATCTTTCTTTCAAGTTTATGAACTCTTTCATTATTTATAAGTTCTTTCAGGTTTATGCATAATCAAGTCATACTGTTTCCTTACATCAGGTATCTGGATTAAAAAAAAAAAATATCTATTCTGACAGTTTTTGTCTTTTAATCTTTGGCTTATTTACATTTATTGTAGTTAAACTATCATAGCCCCTTCAAGAATCACTGCCTTGTCATGGTGAAGGGACTTGCATAAATCAATGAAGCTATGAGCTGTGCTGTGCAGAGCCATTCAAGTTGGATGAATCATAGCAGAGAGTTCTGACAAAAGGTGATCCACTAAAGGAGGGAACAGCAAACCACTCCTATAT
The DNA here is from genome assembly GCA_022376925.1 of Tragulus kanchil. NCBI lineage: Eukaryota > Metazoa > Chordata > Mammalia > Artiodactyla > Tragulidae > Tragulus > Tragulus kanchil. The sequence continues at coordinate 82,471,728 of JAIOJX010000029.1, read as the reverse complement.
ACTGGCTGCAAGAACCTAATGAATTCTATAAAAGGACAAAAATATGACACCAAAATAAGAGTCCCCCAGGTCTGAAGTTGTCCAATAAATTAGTGGGGAAGAATGGAAGAGGACCACTAGTAGCCCCAGAAAGAATGAAGTGGCTGGGTCAAAACAGAAATGGTCTTTCATTTATCTATTCTCATCCATCTTTGCTCTTTGGCCTGTGTGGGCCTCCCATCTCAGTGGCCTCTGTTGTTACAGAGCACCAGCTCTGGGTGCATGCATTCCAGAGCTCCGGCTTGGTAATTGAACACATCAGTCCAGCCACTCCACGGCACGTGGGATCTTCCCAGACCAGGGATCGAACCGGCGCCGCTTGCACTGCAAGGTGGTGTCCTTACCCACTAGAGCACCAGGGAATCCCAACATTACTTTTAAATGCATTATTTACTTCTTCTATGTGCTTGCTGATTCTTCATCTATCTTGTCTGTCAGTGATAGAAATGTGCTAAATTTCTCACTATAATCATAAATTTGCTTTCTTCCTTCTTTTTCCTAGCTCTGTCCATTTTTGCTTCATATGTTTTCAGAGTGTTACTTTACTCAGATATCTTTATAACTGTTGTTCTTCTTGGTAGTTGAATTTGTGTGATAAAGAGACTTTCTTTTTTCTCTGGTAATTTTTTAACCTTAAAATTTTCATCATCTATTATGAATATACCTATGCAAGCTTTAGTTGATTATAGCTTCCATAGCATTATTTTATCTTTCTTTCAAGTTTATGAACTCTTTCATTATTTATAAGTTCTTTCAGGTTTATGCATAATCAAGTCATACTGTTTCCTTACATCAGGTATCTGGATTAAAAAAAAAAAATATCTATTCTGACAGTTTTTGTCTTTTAATCTTTGGCTTATTTACATTTATTGTAGTTAAACTATCATAGCCCCTTCAAGAATCACTGCCTTGTCATGGTGAAGGGACTTGCATAAATCAATGAAGCTATGAGCTGTGCTGTGCAGAGCCATTCAAGTTGGATGAATCATAGCAGAGAGTTCTGACAAAAGGTGATCCACTAAAGGAGGGAACAGCAAACCACTCCTATATACTGGCTGCAAGAACCTAATGAATTCTATAAAAGGACAAAAATATGACACCAAAATAAGAGTCCCCCAGGTCTGAAGTTGTCCAATAAATTAGTGGGGAAGAATGGAAGAGGACCACTAGTAGCCCCAGAAAGAATGAAGTGGCTGGGTCAAAACAGAAACCATGCTCAGTTTTGGTTTGTCTAGTGATGAAAGTAAAATACAATGCTGTAAAGACAGTATTGCATAGGAACATGAAATGTCAGGTCTATTAATCAGGGTAAATTAGATATGGCCAAGCAGGTGATGATAAGAATAAACATCAACATTTTAAGAATCAGTAAACTAAAACAGATGGGAATGACAATAAGTAATTTAATTCATATAACAATAGTATTACTACTGTGGGCAAGAATCCCATTGAAAAAATGGAGCAGCCCTCATAATCAAAAAAAGAGTCTGAAATACAGTATTTGGGTGTAATCTCAAAAATGACGGAATGGTCTCAGTTCATGCCCAAGACAAGCCATTCAACATCACAGTAATTCAAGTCAATGCTCCCAATATAGATGCCAAAGAAGCTAAAGTTGATCAGCTCTCTGAAGACTTAGAAGACCTCCTATAACTAGCACCAAAAGAATATGTTCTATTCATCATGGGGACTGGGATGCAATAGTAGGGGGTCAAGAGACATGTGTAGTAAAATGCAGGTTTGTCTTTGGAAAACAAAATGAGGCAAGACAAAGGCTAACTGAATTTTGCCAAGAGAATTCATTCATCATAGCAAATACACGTTTTCAATAAGAGACAACTTTACACATGAACGTCACCAAATGGTCAATAACAAAATCAAATTGATTATATTCTTTGTAGCTGAAGATGAAAAAACTATATACAGTCAGCAAAAGCAAGACCTGGAGCTGCCTGCAGCTCAGATCTTCAACTTCTCACAGGGAAAAAAAAAAAAGAAAACAAAAGGCTGAAAGTAAAGAAAGTGGTGAAAGCCACTGAACCAGCCAGGTACAACATAAATCAAATCCCATATGAGAGAGAGGAGCCAAGATGGCGGAGGAATGAGGTGAAGATTTCACCAGCTCCCCAACAGAATCACCAGAACTAATCAAGAAAAGAACCATCACCAATAAACCAGCCGCTAGACGACAGAAGAATTCCATAGGTCAGCAGAGTATAAGAGTGAATAGCCAGAAATTTCCCGGAGCTAGGGTTCTAAGAATCCTCTATCCTAACCCCCATGCCGGACTGCACCGATGGAGAGCGCGCCAACAAGTGCCCTAAAAGAGGGCCTGAGTGGAGCCTCGGGGGAGAGAAGGCAGCGCTCAGCGTGAAAACTCCAAGAATCCGCCCGGATCGCCGGCAGAAATTAAGACACTGCGAAGATAGGATACCAGAGCAGGGCTGAGCAGAGCGTGCTTGCTGCCTAGCGACCTGAGACCTGACGGAATGCGAGTAGTGCTGCCTAGCAACCGACTGGGAGACAGGAGGGAGTGCCCAGTGTGAAAATCGCACTGCTCAGCTGGGCGAAAATCGCGACTTTCCGCCTGGCATCCGGTGAGTTCAAACACTCGTAGTGGGGGACTGGCTGAAGGGGAAGTCACCCACAGATTGCTAACCAGGGACCAGGCTCGAGCCAGACGGGGAAGCTTGTGCCTGCCTTTGGGACTTGGAGGCGTAACTGGCAGTGCCCACGCGCCAGTGACGGAGGAACCCGTGCACCGCCATAGCTGCACCCCCATAGCTACACCCGCCCTGGAGGAAGCCGGGAGAAGGGCAGGTATCAGAGGCTACCTGCGGGTGTGCGGCAGAGCCAGGATGCCCCCGCCCAACACAGGATTGCGCGCGTGTCACGGACCCCGCCCGATGGACTGGGATCAGCCCGCAACCCCACCCAACCCAGGATGGCGCGCACGCCGTGGTCTCCTGCCCAACAGACTGGGATCAGCCCGCCGTCCCGGCCAGCACCTGAGCTTGCAGACAAGTGCCATAAGGGAACGGCTACATCATCAAGACAGCACCATAGAGAGCAGACTGGCTTCCACCAGACAAATGAGAGGATAAAAATCAGGGACAGTATTTAGCTTTTTTGCTTATCTGTTGCGGACGGTTCTGTTTATTCGTTTGATCGGTCAGGTTCGGGTCTTTTTTTTTTTTTTTTCTTTTTTTCTATTGTCTCTTCTTATTAAGTTTCTCTTCCCTTTAATTGTTAATTTCTTTTTTTTAAATTTGTAATTATTAATTTTTTTAAATTTTAATTCTTGAACTTCTAATTTTCTTTCCTCTTTCCCACTCCTTCCTCCCTCTATGTTCTAAATCTAAAACTTTCTCCTACCACTACCCCCTAGATAAATATTTCCTACCTTCCTGTCTCCACTATGCTCTTCCAGTTGCACTAAACAATACAACACATTAATCTTGGCTACATAACCCTATAAAATCCTTTCAAGTCGAATCTATTCCTTCTCATTACCCATACACAATCCACCTCCTCACCCCCAACAGATGTCTTAGTTAAAAATTGCTTTCAATGAAATAGTCCAAGCCAGGACCTTACCCAAGATCTATTTTTCCAGGCACTATTTTAATTGATTCAGAGCTTCACGGGCAAGTACCATCTTTGATTGCATCGTTTGCCAGAAAAATTTCTTATGCTTTGTCACTGTAAGACTGGTTAGATGTGGTTACTGCTGTGCATGTATGTATATGTTATGACTATGTTAGAAACCATCTGCATGCTTTTATGACTGTCACCCATTAGGGACACACTCTTGCTCCTCAGATGCTAGTATTTGAACTAATATCACAAAACACCATAGCAAACCAGACATAGAGCCTACACCCCCTGATCAATCATCAAACCAAGGATCCTAGGAGTAGAAGCCCTGACTCCAAGACCCCACACTATCAAAGAACATACAACACTAGAGATTATTCACCTGTAAACAAGACCTAACACCACCGAAGACACAAACCATTGAACCCTTCCAGAAGGACCGAAACCCAAAGGAAGGGAGAATTCAACCAAGAAGCCTGGTGGGGAAAAGAATTCCATACACACAGACACACACAAAGAAACAAAAATTAACCTAAGAATGAAATGACAGAGAAACACTGCACAAATGAAGGACCAAGCTAGAGAAACACAGCTTCAAATGACAGAGGAGGACATAGACAAATCATCTGAAAGAGAATTCAGAAAAGCTATACTAATGAGGATGCAAAACACCGAAAAGAGAATACTAGAGGAAACCAGTGCACTGAGAAAAGACATGCAGGAAATGAAAAATAAGCAAATAGAGACCATCAACTAAATTGCTGAACTGAAAAAATACTATAGAAGGTCTCAACAGTAGAGTATCGGAGGCAGAAGAATGGATAAGCAAACTGGAGGATAGACTGGTGGAAATAACTGGTGAGAAACAGAACAAAGCCAAAAGAATTAAAAGAACTGAGAATAGCCTCAGAGACCTATGGGACAATATCAAACGCACCACCATTAGAATTATAGGAGTTCCAGAAGAAGAAGAGGGAAAGAAAACGTACAAAATAATTCTTGAAGAGGTCATAGTTGAAAACTTTCCCAGCATGGGAAAGGAAAGAGTCAACCTCGTCCAAGAAGCACAAAGAGTTCCCCCCATCAATCCACCTCCTCACCCAACAGATGTCTTAGTTAAAATTGCTTTCAATGAAATAGTCCAAGCCAGGACCTTACCCAAGATCTATTTTTCCAGGCACTATTTTAATTGATTCAGAGCTTCACGGGCAAGTACCATCTTTGATTGCATCGTTTGCCAGAAAAATTTCTTATGCTTTGTCACTGTAAGACTGGTTAGATGTGGTTACTGCTGTGCATGTATGTATATGTTATGACTATGTTAGAAACCATCTGCATGCTTTTATGACTGTCACCCATTAGGGACACACTCTTGCTCCTCAGATGCTAGTATTTGAACTAATATCACAAAACACCATAGCAAACCAGACATAGAGCCTACACCCCCTGATCAATCATCAAACCAAGGATCCTAGGAGTAGAAGCCCTGACTCCAAGACCCCACACTATCAAAGAACATACAACACTAGAGATTATTCACCTGTAAACAAGACCTAACACCACCGAAGACACAAACCATTGAACCCTTCCAGAAGGACCGAAACCCAAAGGAAGGGAGAATTCAACCAAGAAGCCTAGGAGACAAAAGAATTCCATACACACAGACACACACAAAGAAACAAAAATTAACCTAAGAATGAAATGACAGAGAAACACTGCACAAATGAAGGACCAAGCTAGAGAAACACAGCTTCAAATGACAGAGGAGGACATAGACAAATCATCTGAAAGAGAATTCAGAAAAGCTATACTAATGAGGATGCAAAACACCGAAAAGAGAATACTAGAGGAAACCAGTGCACTGAGAAAAGACATGCAGGAAATGAAAAATAAGCAAATAGAGACCATCAACTAAATTGCTGAACTGAAAAAATACTATAGAAGGTCTCAACAGTAGAGTATCGGAGGCAGAAGAATGGATAAGCAAACTGGAGGATAGACTGGTGGAAATAACTGGTGAGAAACAGAACAAAGCCAAAAGAATTAAAAGAACTGAGAATAGCCTCAGAGACCTATGGGACAATATCAAACGCACCACCATTAGAATTATAGGAGTTCCAGAAGAAGAAGAGGGAAAGAAAACGTACAAAATAATTCTTGAAGAGGTCATAGTTGAAAACTTTCCCAGCATGGGAAAGGAAAGAGTCAACCTCGTCCAAGAAGCACAAAGAGTTCCATACAGGAGAAACCCCAGAAGAAATATACCGAGGCACATTCTAATCAAACTAATGCAGACTAAACATAAAGACAGATTACTAAAAGCAGCTAGAAGCAAACAACAAAGAACATATAAAGGAAACCCCATATGTCTAACTGCAGACCTCTCAACAGAAACCCTGCAGGCCAGAAGAGAATGGCAGGACACATTTAAACGGCTAAAAGAGAATAACCTTCAACCAAGAATTCTCTACCCAGCAAGAATCTCATTCAGAATCGATGGAGAAGTCAAAAGCTTCTCAGAGAGACAAAAACTAAAAGAATTCTGTACCACAAAACCAGCCCTACAACAAGTGCTAAAGGGCCTGATACAGCGATAAATACAGGAGTAGAAGAAACCTTACAAATCAAACCCCAAATTTCTAAGAAGATGACAATAGGTACATTTGTATCAATAATTACTTCGAATGTAAATGGATTAAATGCTCCAACCAAACGACACATGTTGGCTAAATGGATCAAGAAACATGACCCATATATATGCTGTTTACAAGAGACCCACTTCAGACCTAGAGTCACCCATAGACTGAAAGGGAGAGGTTGGAAAAAGATATTCCATGCAAATGGAAATCAAAAGAAAGCTGGAGTAGCAATCCTCATATCAGGCAAAATACATTTTAAAGTAAAGAAGATTCTAACAGACAAGGCAGGTCACTACATCACGATTAAGGGATCCATCCAAAAGGAAGACATAACAGTCATGAATATCTACGCATCTAACACAGGGGCACCTCAATACATAAGACAGATACTTTCAGACATAAAAGAAGAAATCAATAATAACACAATCATAGTAGGAGACTATAACACTCCTCTCACACCAATGAACAGATGATCCAAACAGAAAATTAATAAAGAAACACAAGCCTTAAATGCCACACTATAAAAGATGGACCTCATCGATATCTTTAAGATGTTCCACCCAAAAGCAGAAGAATATACTTTCTTCTCAAGTGCTCACGGAAGATTCTCCAGGATAGACCACATCTTGGGCCACAAATCTAACCTCAGTCAATTCAAGAAAACTGAAATTATATTAACCATCTTCTCGGACCACAATGCAATGAGACTAGGGATCAACTACAGCAAATAAATTGCTAAAAACACAAACACATGGTGATTAAACAACACATACCTAAAAAACCAACTAATCACTGAGGAAATCAAAGGAGAAATTAAACAATTCCTAGAAGAAAATGACAACATACGACCGTGCAAAACTTATGGGATACTGCAAAAGCAGTTCTAAGGGGGAAATTTATAGCAATACAATCCCACCTCAAGAAACTAGGAAAATATGAAGCAGATGACTTAACCCTCCACTTAAAACAATTGGAAAAAGAAGAACAAAAATATCCTAAAGCTGGCAGAAGACGAGAAAATATAAAGACTAGAGCAAAAATAAATCAGAAAGAAATGAAAGAAACAATAGTAAAGATAAATAAAACAAAAAGCTATTTCTTTGAAAAGGTTAACAAAATTGACAAGCCTCTGGCCAGACTCATCAAGAGAAAGGGAGACAAACCAGATCAACAAAAGCAAAAATGAAAAAGGAGAGATTACAACAGATCATGCAGAAATCCAAAGGATTATAAGAGACTATTATGAATCGCTATATGGCAACAAATTGCACAACCTGGAAGAAATGGACAGTTTCCTGGGGAAGATCAAAAGAAAGCTGGAGTAGCAATCCTCATATCAGGCAAAATACATTTTAAAGTAAAGAAGATTCTAACAGACAAGGCAGGTCACTACATCACGATTAAGGGATCCATCCAAAAGGAAGACATAACAGTCATGAATATCTACGCATCTAACACAGGGGCACCTCAATACATAAGACAGATACTTTCAGACATAAAAGAAGAAATCAATAATAACACAATCATAGTAGGAGACTATAACACTCCTCTCACACCAATGAACAGATGATCCAAACAGAAAATTAATAAAGAAACACAAGCCTTAAATGCCACACTATAAAAGATGGACCTCATCGATATCTTTAAGATGTTCCACCCAAAAGCAGAAGAATATACTTTCTTCTCAAGTGCTCACGGAAGATTCTCCAGGATAGACCACATCTTGGGCCACAAATCTAACCTCAGTCAATTCAAGAAAACTGAAATTATATTAACCATCTTCTCGGACCACAATGCAATGAGACTAGGGATCAACTACAGGAAAAAAAAAAAAAAAACCGCTAAAAACACAAACACATGGTGATTAAACAACACATACCTAAAAAACCAACTAATCACTGAGGAAATCAAAGGAGAAATTAAACAATTCCTAGAAGAAAATGACAACATACGACCGTGCAAAACTTATGGGATACTGCAAAAGCAGTTCTAAGGGGGAAATTTATAGCAATACAATCCCACCTCAAGAAACTAGGAAAATATGAAGCAGATGACTTAACCCTCCACTTAAAACAATTGGAAAAAGAAGAACAAAAATATCCTAAAGCTGGCAGAAGACGAGAAAATATAAAGACTAGAGCAAAAATAAATCAGAAAGAAATGAAAGAAACAATAGTAAAGATAAATAAAACAAAAAGCTATTTCTTTGAAAAGGTTAACAAAATTGACAAGCCTCTGGCCAGACTCATCAAGAGAAAGGGAGACAAACCAGATCAACAAAAGCAAAAATGAAAAAGGAGAGATTACAACAGATCATGCAGAAATCCAAAGGATTATAAGAGACTATTATGAATCGCTATATGGCAACAAATTGCACAACCTGGAAGAAATGGACAGTTTCCTGGGGAAGATCAATCTCCCAAGACTGAGCCAGGAAGAAACAGAAACTTTGAGCAACCCAATCACAAGCTCAGAAATCGAATTTGTGATTAAAAATCTACCCAAAAATAAAAGTCCAGGGCCAGATGGCTTCACAGCCGAATTCTACCAAACATTTAAAGAAGAGCTAATGCCTGTCCTTCTAAAACTCTTTCAAAAAATTGCACAGGAAGGAACACTTCCAAACACATTCTACGAGGCCACCATCACCCTGATACCCAAACCAGGCAAAGACAACACAAAAAAGGAAAATTACAGACCAATTTTCCTGATGAACTTAGATACCAAGATCCTCAACAAAATCCTAGCAAACAGAATTCAACGACACGTCAAAAAGCTCATACATCATGATCAAGTCAGGTTCATCCCAGGCATGCAAGGATTCTTCAACATCCACAAATCAAACAATGTGATACACCATATCAACAAACTGAGAGAAAAATCACATGATCACCTCAATAGATGCAGAAAAAGTCTTCAACAAAGTACAACATCCATTCATGATAAAAATTCTTCAGAAAATGGGCATAGAAGGAACCTATCTCAACATAGTGAAAGCCGTAAAAGAGAAGCCCACAGAGAACATTATCCTCAATGGTGAAAAACTGAAAGCATTCCCTCTAAAATCAGGAACAAGGCAGGGGTGTCCACTTTCACCACTACCATTCAACATAGTCCTGGAAGTTCTAGAAACAGCAATAAAGAAGAGAAAGAAATCAAAGGAATCCAGATTGTAACGGAAGAAGTCAAGCTCTCTCTTTTTGCAGATGACATATTATACATAGAAAATCCCAAAGACACAGTTACAAAGCTATTAGAGTTAAGAAATGAAAGAAACAATAGTAAAGATAAATAAAACAAAAGCTATTTCTTTGAAAAGGTTAACAAAATTGACAAGCCTCTGGCCAGACTCATCAAGAGAAAGGGAGACAAACCAGATCAACAAAAGCAAAAATGAAAAAGGAGAGATTACAACAGATCATGCAGAAATCCAAAGGATTATAAGAGACTATTATGAATCGCTATATGGCAACAAATTGCACAACCTGGAAGAAATGGACAGTTTCCTGGGGAAGATCAATCTCCCAAGACTGAGCCAGGAAGAAACAGAAACTTTGAGCAACCCAATCACAAGCTCAGAAATCGAATTTGTGATTAAAAATCTACCCAAAAATAAAAGTCCAGGGCCAGATGGCTTCACAGCCGAATTCTACCAAACATTTAAAGAAGAGCTAATGCCTGTCCTTCTAAAACTCTTTCAAAAAATTGCACAGGAAGGAACACTTCCAAACACATTCTACGAGGCCACCATCACCCTGATACCCAAACCAGGCAAAGACAACACAAAAAAGGAAAATTACAGACCAATTTTCCTGATGAACTTAGATACCAAGATCCTCAACAAAATCCTAGCAAACAGAATTCAACGACACGTCAAAAAGCTCATACATCATGATCAAGTCAGGTTCATCCCAGGCATGCAAGGATTCTTCAACATCCACAAATCAAACAATGTGATACACCATATCAACAAACTGAGAGAAAAATCACATGATCACCTCAATAGATGCAGAAAAAGTCTTCAACAAAGTACAACATCCATTCATGATAAAAATTCTTCAGAAAATGGGCATAGAAGGAACCTATCTCAACATAGTGAAAGCCGTAAAAGAGAAGCCCACAGAGAACATTATCCTCAATGGTGAAAAACTGAAAGCATTCCCTCTAAAATCAGGAACAAGGCAGGGGTGTCCACTTTCACCACTACCATTCAACATAGTCCTGGAAGTTCTAGAAACAGCAATAAGAGAAGAGAAAGAAATCAAAGGAATCCAGATTGTAACGGAAGAAGTCAAGCTCTCTCTTTTTGCAGATGACATATTATACATAGAAAATCCCAAAGACACAGTTACAAAGCTATTAGAGTTAAGCAATGAATTCAGCAAATTCGCAGGATATAAAGTGAACACACAGAAATCACTGGCATTCCTATACACAAACAATGAAAAATCAGAAAACGAAATCAAACAGGCAGTCCCCTTCACCATTGCAACCAAAAGAATCAAATATCTAGGAGTAAACCTACCCAAAGAAACAAAAGAATTGTACACAGAAAATTACAAGACACTCATGAGAGACATTAAAGAAGACTTAAACAGATGGAGAGATATTCCATGTTCCTGGGTCGGAAGAATCAATATTGTAAAAATGACCATACTTCCAAATATAATCTACAGATTCAATGCAATAGCTATTCAACTACCACTGACATTTTTCACAGAACTAGACCAAAGTATAATGCAGTTCATATGGAAACACATAAGACCTCGAAGAGCCAAAGCAATCCTAAGAAAGAAAAACGGAGCTGGAGGAATCAACCTCCCTAACTTCAGACTCTACTACAAAGCAACAGTCATAAAGACAATATGGTACTGGAACAAAAACAGAAATATTGACCAATGCAACAAGATAGAGAACCCAGAGATAAACCTATGCACCTATGGGTACCTTATTTTTGACAAGGGTGGCAAAACTATAAAATGGGACAAAGACAGCCTCTTTAACAAGTGGTGCTGGGATAATTGGACAGCTCCATGCAAAAAAATGAAGTTGGAACATTCCCTGACACCGTGCACTAAGATCAACTCAAAATGGATTAAAGACCTAAATGTAAGACCAAAAGCCATCAAACTCTTAGAGGAGAATATAGGCAAAGCCCTCAAGGTCATCAATCAAAGCAAGATCTTCTCTGACCCACCAACTAAAATAGCAGAACTGAAAAGAAAAGTGAACACGTGGGACCTCATGAAACTTTTAAAAGCTTTTGTACAGCTAAAGAAATTACAAAAAAGCTGAACAGACACCCCACAGAGTGAGAGAAAATCATAGCAAATGAAACAACAGACAGAGAATTAATCTCCAAAGTCTACAAGCAACTTAGACAACTCAGCACAGAGAACACGAACAACCCAATCAAAAAGTGGGAAAAAAATCTAAAGAGACGCCTCTCCAAAGAGGACATACAGATGGCCCAAAAGCACATGAAACGATGCTCAACCTCACTTATTATTAGAGAAATGCAAATTAAAACTACAATGAGATATCACCTCACACCCGTCAGAATGACCATCTTCAAACTATCTGCAGACAATAAATGCTTGAGAGGGTGCGGAGAAAAGGGAACCCTCTTGCATTGCTGGTGGGAATGTCAACTGATACAGCCTCTATGGAAGACAGTCTGGAGATTCCTTAAAAAACTAAAAATAGAAGCATCCCACGATCCAGCAATCCCACTATTAGGTCTATATCCTAATGAAATTAAAACTGAAAGAAGCACCTGTACCCCAATGTTCATTGCAGCTCTCTATACAATAGCCAGAATTTGGAAGCAACCTAGATGTCCATCGATGAATGAACGGATACAGCAGCCCTGGTACATATATACAATGGAATACTACTCAGCTGTTAAAAGAAATGGAGAAGACTCAGTCCTAATGAAGTGGCTGGCTCAAGAACCTATCATAAAAAGTGAAGTCAGTCAAAAAGAGAAAGACAAATACAGTATACTAACACACATATATGGAATCTAGTAGGATGGCCTTGATAATGCATGCAGGGAACTCATGGAAAAGCATACAGAGCATAGACATAGGGTCATTGTGGGGAAGAAACAAGGAGGGGGAAGCATGGAGAGTGACATGGAAACCTATACTGTTATGTGTGGAAAAGATAGCCATTGTCATTGTGCTAAGTGAATAGGAGTGCTTACAATGGCTTGGGGCGAACATCTGGAGGGTATGGGTACTGGCAGGTGGGCCTATGATAGTTTTAAATTGGACCAAAAGGGCATTCCCTGACACCGTGCACTAAGATCAACTCAAAATGGATTAAAGACCTAAATGTAAGACCAAAAGCCATCAAACTCTTAGAGGAGAATATAGGCAAAGCCCTCAAGGTCATCAATCAAAGCAAGATCTTCTCTGACCCACCAACTAAAATAGCAGAACTGAAAAGAAAAGTGAACACGTGGGACCTCATGAAACTTTTAAAAGCTTTTGTACAGCTAAAGAAATTACAAAAAAGCTGAACAGACACCCCACAGAGTGAGAGAAAATCATAGCAAATGAAACAACAGACAGAGAATTAATCTCCAAAGTCTACAAGCAACTTAGACAACTCAGCACAGAGAACACGAACAACCCAATCAAAAAGTGGGAAAAAAATCTAAAGAGACGCCTCTCCAAAGAGGACATACAGATGGCCCAAAAGCACATGAAACGATGCTCAACCTCACTTATTATTAGAGAAATGCAAATTAAAACTACAATGAGATATCACCTCACACCCGTCAGAATGACCATCTTCAAACTATCTGCAGACAATAAATGCTTGAGAGGGTGCGGAGAAAAGGGAACCCTCTTGCATTGCTGGTGGGAATGTCAACTGATACAGCCTCTATGGAAGACAGTCTGGAGATTCCTTAAAAAACTAAAAATAGAAGCATCCCACGATCCAGCAATCCCACTATTAGGTCTATATCCTAATGAAATTAAAACTGAAAGAAGCACCTGTACCCCAATGTTCATTGCAGCTCTCTATACAATAGCCAGAATTTGGAAGCAACCTAGATGTCCATCGATGAATGAACGGATACAGCAGCCCTGGTACATATATACAATGGAATACTACTCAGCTGTTAAAAGAAATGGAGAAGACTCAGTCCTAATGAAGTGGCTGGCTCAAGAACCTATCATAAAAAGTGAAGTCAGTCAAAAAGAGAAAGACAAATACAGTATACTAACACACATATATGGAATCTAGTAGGATGGCCTTGATAATGCATGCAGGGAACTCATGGAAAAGCATACAGAGCATAGACATAGGGTCATTGTGGGGAAGAAACAAGGAGGGGGAAGCATGGAGAGAGTGACATGGAAACCTATACTGTTATGTGTGGAAAAGATAGCCATTGTCATTGTGCTAAGTGAATAGGAGTGCTTACAATGGCTTGGGGCGAACATCTGGAGGGGTGGGATGGGGGTACTGGGCAGGTGGGGACCATGGATATGCATATGACTGATCTGGGAACATACATGTCCTTGAACAACAAAACTCTGTAAAACCTTTAAAATAAAGAATAAAAAAAATAAAAATAAATAAAAAATAAAAAACAACTATAAGTGTTTATAATCATTGTTTTCATTTTCCACTCTAGTAAAAATATTTCCCAGCACTGATAAAATGATCATTTTTGTTTCTATTTCTCCCACCTACGCCCTTAGAATTACCATTAATAAAATATATTGAAATTAGATTAAAAAAAAAAAAACCCATATGAATTTGCAGTTGAGGTAACAAATAGATTCAAAGAATTATGTATTCTTAACATGGTGCCTGAAGACCTATGGAAAGAGGTCCATTATACTGAACAGGAGACATCAAACAAAACCATCCCAATGAAATAGAAAAGCAAGAAAGCTTATCTGAGGAGGCTTTACAAATAGCTGAAGAATGAAAATAAGCAAAAAGCAATGGAGAGAGGGAAAGGCACAACCAACTAAAGGCGGAGCTCCAAAGAATTGCAAGGAAAGAGAAGAAGGCCTTCTTCAATGAAAATTGTTTAATAATAGAAGAAAACAACAGAAAGGGAAGACTAGAGTTCTGTTTGGGAAAATTGGAAACATCAAGGGAACATTCTGCACAAAGATGAGCACAATAAAGGATAGAAATGACAGAGACCTAAAAGATTCTGAAGAAATCAAGAAGAGATGGAAAGAATACACAACAACTGTACAAAAAATATCTTAATGAACAGGCATTCATTCAGAACATGTGGTTAGTCACCCAGAGCCAGACATCCTGGAGTGCAAAGTCAAGTGAAAACAAATAATACTAACACACATATATGGAATCTAGTAGGATGGCCTTGATAATGCATGCAGGGAACTCATGGAAAAGCATACAGAGCATAGACATAGGGTCATTGTGGGGAAGAAACAAGGAGGGGGAAGCATGGAGAGAGTGACATGGAAACCTATACTGTTATGTGTGGAAAAGATAGCCATTGTCATTGTGCTAAGTGAATAGGAGTGCTTACAATGGCTTGGGGCGAACATCTGGAGGGGTGGGATGGGGGTACTGGGCAGGTGGGGACCATGGATATGCATATGACTGATCTGGGAACATACATGTCCTTGAACAACAAAACTCTGTAAAACCTTTAAAATAAAGAATAAAAAAAATAAAAATAAATAAAAAAATAAAAAAACAACTATAAGTGTTTATAATCATTGTTTTCATTTTCCACTCTAGTAAAAATATTTCCCAGCACTGATAAAATGATCATTTTTGTTTCTATTTCTCCCACCTACGCCCTTAGAATTACCATTAATAAAATATATTGAAATTAGATTAAAAAAAAAAAAACCCATATGAATTTGCAGTTGAGGTAACAAATAGATTCAAAGAATTATGTATTCTTAACATGGTGCCTGAAGACCTATGGAAAGAGGTCCATTATACTGAACAGGAGACATCAAACAAAACCATCCCAATGAAATAGAAAAGCAAGAAAGCTTATCTGAGGAGGCTTTACAAATAGCTGAAGAATGAAAATAAGCAAAAAGCAATGGAGAGAGGGAAAGGCACAACCAACTAAAGGCGGAGCTCCAAAGAATTGCAAGGAAAGAGAAGAAGGCCTTCTTCAATGAAAATTGTTTAATAATAGAAGAAAACAACAGAAAGGGAAGACTAGAGTTCTGTTTGGGAAAATTGGAAACATCAAGGGAACATTCTGCACAAAGATGAGCACAATAAAGGATAGAAATGACAGAGACCTAAAAGATTCTGAAGAAATCAAGAAGAGATGGAAAGAATACACAACAACTGTACAAAAAATATCTTAATGAACAGGCATTCATTCAGAACATGTGGTTAGTCACCCAGAGCCAGACATCCTGGAGTGCAAAGTCAAGTGGGTCTTAGGATGCATGACTGTTAATAAAGACATGGATGTGATGGAATTTTACTAGAGCTATTCAAAAACCCTAAAGAACCATGATGTTAATGTGTCACATTCAATATATCAGCAAATCTGGAAGACCCAGCAGTGACCACAGGACTTAAAAAGTTCCTTATCCCAAATCCCAAGAAGGGTAGTACTGAAGAATGTGCTAACCATCAGCCAATTGCACTCATTTCCCACACTAGTAAGGTCATGCTTAGAATCTTCCGTGATAGGCTTCAGCATTATGTGAACCAAAAACTTCCATATGTCCAAGTTGAGTTTAGAAAAGGAAGAGGAAATTAGAGATCAAATTGTCAACATTCTCTGGATCACAGAGATAGCAAGCAAATTTCAGGAAAAAAACATCTACCTATGTTTCATCAGCTATGCTCAGTGCTTTATTCTGTGGGTCAGCACAAACTGTGGAAAGCACTTAAAGAGATGAGAATACCATATCATCTTACCTGTCCCTTAAAAAACCTGTATGTGTGTCAAGAAGCAACAGTTAGAACCCTGTATGGAACAGCTGATTGGTTTAAAACTGAGAAAGGAATATGATAGGGCTGTCTGCTATCACCCTGTTTTTTAACCTGTGCAGTAAGCATATCATAAAAAATTCTGGACTGGACAAGTTACTAGCTGGAATCAAGATGGAGGGAGGAACATTAATAAGCTCAGATATGCATATGATACCACTTTAATGGCAGAAAACAAAGAGGAACTGAAGAGCCTCTTGATGAGGGTGAAGGAGGAAAGTGAAAGAGCTGGCTAGGAAAAAAAAAAAAAAACAATATCATTGCATCTAGACTCAGTACTTCATGGAAAATAGAAAGGAAAAATGTGGAAGTAGTGACAGATTTCCTCTTCTTGAGCAATGATTTTGGCCCCCAAATCATTGTGGATAGTGACTGAAGTCAGGAAATCAAAAGATGATTGCTTCTTGGCAGGAAAGCTATGAGAAACCTATTCAGTGTGTTGAAAAGCAGAGACATTAATCTACTAACAAAGGTCTGTATAGTCAAGGCTATGGTCTTCCCAGTGGTCATGTGTGGTTGAGAGTGCTGGACTGAAAAAAAGGCAAAATGTCAAAAAATCGGTGGCCCCAAATTGTGGTGCTGCAGAAGACTCCTGATAGTCCCTTGGACAGCAAAGGGATCAAACCAGTCAATCTTAAGGGAAATCAACCCTGAATATACCTTGGAAGGACTGATGCTAAAGTTGAAGCTCTAGTATTTTGCTAATCTGATGCAAACAGCTGACTCATTGCAAAAATCTTTGATTGCAGTAAAGAATGAGGGCAGAAGTAAGAAGAGGGCATCAGAGGATGAAATGACTAGACGGCATCACCAATGCAATGGATATGAACTGGGTAAACTCAGGGATATGGTGAAGAACAACGAGGCCTGGCGTGCTACAGTCCATGGGGTTGAAAACAGTCAGAAATAACTGGGTTACCGAACAACAAAAAAACACCACAGTTATCTCTATCACCTTTTTGTGCTATTTCACACTTTCATAAAATTTCTCACCTTTATCTTAGTTTTCTTCTTTTTAATATATTTTTTAATTTCTCTCAATTAGAAGATTGTAGACTTTATTTTAATTGTTTTAGTATTTTGATGTGCACATTTAACTTATCATAAGCACAAGCTAAAGTTTGTATTTATTTATTTATTTTTTGAGGGGGGCGGGTTGGGGAGGGAGAGGGGTGGGCAGGTCACTTCTATTGGTCTTTCATTTATCTATTTTTCATCCATCTTTGTTCTTTGGTCTGTGTGGGCCTCCCATCGCAGTGGCCTCTGCTGTGGCAGAGCACTGACTCTGGGCACATGCGCTCCAGAGCTCCGGCTCAGTAATTGGACACATCGGTACAGCAGCTCCATGGCACATCGGATCTTCCCAGGTTATGGATCAAACCCGCACCCCTTGCACTGCAAGGCGGTGTCTTTACCCATTGGACCACCAGGAAAGCCCAATGTTTGTATTTTTTGATCTGAAATATTACAAGGGTTGTGGAACACTTCAACTATAATAATAAAAGTACATGGTTTTGTTGTCTGCATTGTCAGTTTTAACTGAACAATATTCTTTTGTGTAATGTAGTCAACTTCTGTTGAGGTTTGCCTATGTAGTCATCATTTCCTTTGTACTTCATTAGTTTATACTTTTCAGACTTTCCACCTAAGATTGTTTTCCTTCTGTCTGAAATATCTTAACTTTTCCACTAGTGTGTACTAGTTAATGCAAATTGCATATTTGTCTGAACAAATCTATCTTTTGCCCTTGCTACCAAAAACTGTTTTGTCTGATAGAGATTGACAAAATACTGATATATTGGTAGTACCATTCTTGGTCATCTGTTTTTTTATTATTTTAATTGAGAAGATAGCTTTAAATATATTCTTTTTTACCCCTTTAAATATATTCTTTCTTTTCTCTCTGATTGCTTAAAAGATCTTTTCCATTTTGATGTCATACTTATTGACCATGATGGATCTTGATAGGATTGTGTTTTATTTGCATTTTTTAAATTAATTGATTAACTAATCATTGTTATTTGGCCATGCTGGATCTTCGCTGCCATCTGTGTATTTCTCTAGTTGCAGCAAGAAGGGGATAGTCTTTGCTTGGTGTTTAAAGGCATCTCATTGTGGTGTCTTCTCTTGTTACAGAGCAGGGGCTTCAAGGCTCACAGGTTTGAATGACTGTAACATGCAGGCTCAGCAGTTGTGGGATATGTGCTCTAGAGCACAGGCTCAATAATTATGGAACACAAGCTTAGATGTCCCACAACATGTGGAGTTTTTCAAGACCAGGGATCAAACTCATGTTCCCTGCATTGGCAGGTGAATTCTTAACCACTGGAGCATCAGGGAAGTCACTTATTTATGCTCACTAGGATTTTTGGTTTCCTGAATCCATGAGGGTGATATTTTTTAAATAAATTATTAAAAACCTTTGTTATGAACTGAATTATGTATCCCCAAATTCTTATTTCAAACTGCTAGCCCCCAAACTGATGGTATTTAGAGGGGGATTTTGCACTTAATTCAGCTTAAATGACCCCATGGGTGTGAGGCCTTCATGGTGGGATTTTTGACTTTATAATAAGATACATAAAAAATGCTTTCTTTATATCTCTCTCTGCCATGCAAGTACACAGCAGAAAAGTAACTAGCTGCAAGCCAGGAACAGAGCTCTCACCAGAAATGGATTTGATTTTGTCTTGAAGCCTGCATGTCCTAGCTTCAGAATTGTGAGAAATATCTGTTGTTTAAGTTTTCCAGTAAATAGTATTTTGTTATGGTGGCCCAAGCTGAACAAAACAATTTTAAAAACATTTTTTCATAAAATATTTCTTTGATAAAAAGTTTTCATTCTAATATTTTCCAATTTTCATTCCTATTTTACTCTGCTACTATCTAGTATTTTCCTCCCTAGATCTAGCTTGCAAGTAAGTAAATTTTTGTTACTAATTCTGTCCAGAATATTTATTTAAACTTTGCTTTTGGTTAGACTAGGTTTCAGTACTAGAGGTTATATTTAATCATTTTGTAACCATAATTTAACTTTATTTTTACTTGCTAACTTTGTTAGATGTACAACTCTTTTTTTAACTAATCATTGTTATTTGGCCATGCTGGATCTTCGCTGCCATCTGTGTATTTCTCTAGTTGCAGCAAGAAGGGGATAGTCTTTGCTTGGTGTTTAAAGGCATCTCATTGTGGTGTCTTCTCTTGTTACAGAGCAGGGGCTTCAAGGCTCACAGGTTTGAATGACTGTAACATGCAGGCTCAGCAGTTGTGGGATATGTGCTCTAGAGCACAGGCTCAATAATTATGGAACACAAGCTTAGATGTCCCACAACATGTGGAGTTTTTCAAGACCAGGGATCAAACTCATGTTCCCTGCATTGGCAGGTGAATTCTTAACCACTGGAGCATCAGGGAAGTCACTTATTTATGCTCACTAGGATTTTTGGTTTCCTGAATCCATGAGGGTGATATTTTTTAAATAAATTATTAAAAACCTTTGTTATGAACTGAATTATGTATCCCCAAATTCTTATTTCAAACTGCTAGCCCCCAAACTGATGGTATTTAGAGGGGGATTTTGCACTTAATTCAGCTTAAATGACCCCATGGGTGTGAGGCCTTCATGGTGGGATTTTTGACTTTATAATAAGATACATAAAAAATGCTTTCTTTATATCTCTCTCTGCCATGCAAGTACACAGCAGAAAAGTAACTAGCTGCAAGCCAGGAACAGAGCTCTCACCAGAAATGGATTTGATTTTGTCTTGAAGCCTGCATGTCCTAGCTTCAGAATTGTGAGAAATATCTGTTGTTTAAGTTTTCCAGTAAATAGTATTTTGTTATGGTGGCCCAAGCTGAACAAAACAATTTTAAAAACATTTTTTCATAAAATATTTCTTTGATAAAAAGTTTTCATTCTAATATTTTCCAATTTTCATTCCTATTTTACTCTGCTACTATCTAGTATTTTCCTCCCTAGATCTAGCTTGCAAGTAAGTAAATTTTTGTTACTAATTCTGTCCAGAATATTTATTTAAACTTTGCTTTTGGTTAGACTAGGTTTCAGTACTAGAGGTTATATTTAATCATTTTGTAACCATAATTTAACTTTATTTTTACTTGCTAACTTTGTTAGATGTACAACTCTTTTTTTTTAATTAAGTATATTGACAGATTGCTAATTTATCTATTTGATAGTCACAATATCTGTTTTCATTTATTTGTCGTCTGATTATTGTTATTTTCTTCTGATTTCTTTTTCCCCTTCTCTTCCTAAATTCTTGAGTTGGAATTAGATTATTGATTTGAACTTTTCTTCTGTTATAATGTATGCATCTAACACTATGAGTTTTCTTTTCAGCAATTCTTTCGTTGTGCAGCACAGATTGAGACAGATTATTTTCCGTTCAGTTATACGTACTTTAAAATAACAATTTAGAATTCCCTTTGGAACCATGGTTATTTAAAGCAGCTTTTGTGTTTCATTTCCAACTGTTTGCACATTTTAATGTTATCTTATTGGCTTCTAGGTTGATTCCATTATTACTGAGAATACGCTTTATATGAGCTTTTAAAACATTATTCAGATATTTTAATGGCATATGTTATTACCTCTTACATATTCTAATCATTTGAAAATAATATGTTGTTCTGTAGAGCGATTATATTTAGTGTATTTGCTGATGTGAGATACAAGTCTTGCATCTTACTTTTGTTTCCTATTTGCTACGTCTATAAGACTGAATTCCATCTAAGACAAAAACCACCCAACACTTGCACAAGGACAGAAACCAAAAGGAATGGAGAATTCAACAATAAAGTCTGGTGGGAAAAAAACTCCATCAAAAAGACACACAATGAAACAAAAATTAATATAATAATGAAAAGACAGAGAAACACTGCACAAATGAAAGAACAAACTAGAGAAACACAGCTACAAATGACAGAAGCTGAGATAGACAAATTATCAGAAAGACAATTCAGAACAGCGAGGCTAGAGAAGATTCAAAACACTGAAAAAAGAATATCAGAGGAAATTAGTGCACTGAGAAGAGACATGCAAGGAATGAAAAAGAAGCAAATAAAGACAAAAAACTCAATTGCTGAACTCAAAAATACTAAGGTCTCAACAGTAGAGTCTCAGAGGCACAAGAATGGATAAGTGAGCTGTAAGACAGAATGGTGGAAAAAACTGCTGAAGAACAGAACATAGCACAAAGAATCAGAAGAACTGAGGATAGCCTAAGACACCTATGGGACAATATCAAGTGAACCAAAATTAGAATTATAGGAGTCCCAGAAGAAGAGGGAAACAAAGGCTATGAAAAAATTCTTGAAGAGGTCATAGTTGAAAATTTCCCCAGCATGGGAAAGGAAATAGTCAACCAAGTCCAAGAAGCACAAAGAGTTCCATACAGGAGAAACCCCAAAAGAAACACACCAAGGCACATTCTAATCAAACTAACACAGACTAAATATAACGACAGAATACTTAAAGCAGCAAGGAACAAACAATAAATAGCATATAAAGGAAACCCCATACGTTTAACTGCTGATCTTTCATAAGAAAACCTGCAGTCCAGAAGAGAATGGGAGGATACATCTAAACAACTAAAAGAGGCTAATTTACAACCAAGAATTCTTTACCTGGCAAGGACCTCATTCAGAATTGATGGAGAAGTCAAAAGCTTCACAGACAAGCAAAAGCTAAAAGTATTTTGTACCGTGAAACCAGCTCTACTACAAGTATTAAAGGGCCGGATATAGCCAATAAATACAAGAGTAGGGGAAGTCATACAAATCAAACCCCAAATATCTAAGAAGAGGACAATAGGAACATTCACATCAATTATTCCTTAGAATGTAAACAGACTAAATACTCCAACCAAAAGACACAGGCTGGCTGAATGGATCCAGAAGCAAGACCCATATATATGCTGTTTACAAGAGACCCAATTCAGACTCAGAGATACTCATAGACTGAAAGTGGGAGGATGGAAAGAGATATTCCACACAAATGGAAATCAAAAGAAAGTTGGAGTAGCAATCCTCATATCAAACAAACTAGACTTTAAAATTAAGAAGATTCTAAGAGACAAGGCAGGCCACTACATCATGATCAAGGGATCTATGCAAGAGAAAGACACAACAGTTATGAATATCTATGCACCCAATACAGGTGCGCCGCAATACAAAACACAAACATTTTCAGACTTAGAAGAGGAAATCAACAATAACACAATAAACGTAGGAGACTTTAACACTCCGCTCACATCAATGCACAGATGATCCAAACAGAAAATTAATAAGGCAACTCAAGTCTTAAACACCACACTAGAAGAGACGGACCTCAGGGATATCTTTAGGACATTCCATCCAAAATAGAAGAATACATTTTCTTCTCAAGTGCTCATGGAACATTCTCCAGGATAGCCTACATCTTGGGCCACATATCAAACCTCAGTCAAATCAAGAAAAATGAAAGCATATCAATCATCTTTCCTGCCCACAGTGCAATGATACTAGAGATCAACTGCACAAAAAAAAAAAAAAAAAAACCAAAAACATAAGCACACGGAGATTAAACACACCTACAACACAGACTGATGATGGAGCAAATCAAAGGATAAATTTAAAAAATCCTAGAATAAAATGACAATGAACACACGGCAGTGCAAAAACTATGGCATACCACAAAAACATTTCTGAGGGAAATTTATAGCAGTACAATCCTACCTCAAGAAACAAGAAAAATATCAACCAGACAACCTAATGTTATGCTTAAATCAATTGAAGAAAGAACAAAAACAGCCCAAAGTCAACAGAAGAAGAGACAACATGAAGATCAGAGCAGAAATAAATGGAAAAGAAATGAAAGAAACAATAGTAAAGACAAATTAAATGAGAAGCTGTTTCTTCAAAAAGATAAACAAAATTGACAAGCCACTGGCTAGACTCATCAAGATAAAAAGACAGAAGAACCAAATCAACAAAATAGAAAATGAGGGGCTTCCCTGGTCCAGTGGGTAAAGACACCGCCTTGCAGTGCAAGGGAGCCAGTTCGATCCATGGCCTGGGAAGATCCCAGGTGCCGCAGAGCGGCTGGACAGATGTGTCCAATTACCTGCCGGAGCTCTGGAGCGCATTTACCCAGAGCCGGTGCTCTGTGACAACAGAGGCCACTGTGATGGGAGACCCACACAGGCCAGAGAACAAAGATGGATGAAAAATAGATAAATGAAAGACCAATAGAAGTGGTCTGCCTGCCCCTCCTTTGACCACTCAATGCACAAAAAAATGATCTATGCACCCAATACAGGTGCGCAATACAAAACACAAACATTTTCAGACTTAGAAGAGGAAATCAACAATAACACAATAAACGTAGGAGACTTTAACACTCCGCTCACATCAATGCACAGATGATCCAAACAGAAAATTAATAAGGCAACTCAAGTCTTAAACACCACACTAGAAGAGACGGACCTCAGGGATATCTTTAGGACATTCCATCCAAAATAGAAGAATACATTTTCTTCTCAAGTGCTCATGGAACATTCTCCAGGATAGCCTACATCTTGGGCCACATATCAAACCTCAGTCAAATCAAGAAAAATGAAAGCATATCAATCATCTTTCCTGCCCACAGTGCAATGATACTAGAGATCAACTGCACAAAAAAAAAAAAAACCAAAAACATAAGCACACGGAGATTAAACACACCTACAACACAGACTGATGATGGAGCAAATCAAAGGATAAATTTAAAAAATCCTAGAATAAAATGACAATGAACACACGGCAGTGCAAAAACTATGGCATACCACAAAAACATTTCTGAGGGAAATTTATAGCAGTACAATCCTACCTCAAGAAACAAGAAAAATATCAACCAGACAACCTAATGTTATGCTTAAATCAATTGAAGAAAGAACAAAAACAGCCCAAAGTCAACAGAAGAAGAGACAACATGAAGATCAGAGCAGAAATAAATGGAAAAGAAATGAAAGAAACAATAGTAAAGACAAATTAAATGAGAAGCTGTTTCTTCAAAAAGATAAACAAAATTGACAAGCCACTGGCTAGACTCATCAAGATAAAAAGACAGAAGAACCAAATCAACAAAATAGAAAATGAGGGGCTTCCCTGGTCCAGTGGGTAAAGACACCGCCTTGCAGTGCAAGGGGAGCCAGTTCGATCCATGGCCTGGGAAGATCCCAGGTGCCGCAGAGCGGCTGGACAGATGTGTCCAATTACCTAGCCGGAGCTCTGGAGCTCATGTGCCCAGAGCCAGTGCTCTGTGACAACAGAGGCCACTGTGATGGGAGACCCACACAGGCCAGAGAACAAAGATGGATGAAAAATAGATAAATGAAAGACCAATAGAAGTGGTCTGCCTGCCCCCTCCTTTGCCAAACCCATTCCCCCGCAAAATAATTAAAGAACCAATAAAAGAGGGCAAAATTAAAAAATAATAAGAAAAAATGAAAAAGAAGAGATTAAATGGACAATGCAGAAATCCTAAGGATTATAAGAGATTTTTATGAACAATTATAAGACAACAAACTGGACAACATGGAGAAAATGGACAGATTCTTAAGAAAGATACATCTTCCGATACTGAACCAGAAAGAAACAGAAACTATGAACAACCCAATCACAAGCTCAGAAATGGAATTTGTATTCAAAAAATTACCCAAAAATGAAAGCCGAGGACAGGCATTAGCTCTTCTTTAAATATTTGGTAGAATTCACTTGTGAATCCATCTGGCCCTGGGCTTTTATTTTTGGGTAGATTTTTGATCACAAGGTCGATTTCTGAGCTTGTGATTGGCTTGTTCATAGTTTCTATTTCTTCCTGGTTGAGTCTTGGGAGATTAATCTTCTCTAAGAAACTGTCCATTTCTTCCAGGTTGTCCAGTTTGTTGCCATAGAGTTGTCCATAATAGTCTCTTATAATCCTTTGGATTTCTGCGTTATCTGTTGCAATCTTTCCTTTTTCATTTTTGATGCCTGTCCTTCTAAAACTCTTCCAAAAAATTGCACAGGAAGGAAAACTTCCAAACACATTCTACGAGGCCACCATCACCCTGATACCAAAGCCAGGCAAAGACATCACTAAAAAAGAAAATTATAGGCCAATTTCACTGATGAATCTAGATGCCAAAATCCTCAACAAAATAGAAAATGAGGGGCTTCCCTGGTCCAGTGGGTAAAGACACCGCCTTGCAGTGCAAGGGGAGCCAGTTCGATCCATGGCCTGGGAAGATCCCAGGTGCCGCAGAGCGGCTGGACAGATGTGTCCAATTACCTAGCCGGAGCTCTGGAGCTCATGTGCCCAGAGCCAGTGCTCTGTGACAACAGAGGCCACTGTGATGGGAGACCCACACAGGCCAGAGAACAAAGATGGATGAAAAATAGATAAATGAAAGACCAATAGAAGTGGTCTGCCTGCCCCCTCCTTTGCCAAACCCATTACCAAGAAAAATAATTAAAGAACCAATAAAAGAGGGCAAAATTAAAAAATAATAAGAAAAAATGAAAAAGAAGAGATTAAATGGACAATGCAGAAATCCTAAGGATTATAAGAGATTTTTATGAACAATTATAAGACAACAAACTGGACAACATGGAGAAAATGGACAGATTCTTAAGAAAGATACATCTTCCGATACTGAACCAGAAAGAAACAGAAACTATGAACAACCCAATCACAAGCTCAGAAATGGAATTTGTATTCAAAAAATTACCCAAAAATGAAAGCCGAGGACAGGCATTAGCTCTTCTTTAAATATTTGGTAGAATTCACTTGTGAATCCATCTGGCCCTGGGCTTTTATTTTTGGGTAGATTTTTGATCACAAGGTCGATTTCTGAGCTTGTGATTGGCTTGTTCATAGTTTCTATTTCTTCCTGGTTGAGTCTTGGGAGATTAATCTTCTCTAAGAAACTGTCCATTTCTTCCAGGTTGTCCAGTTTGTTGCCATAGAGTTGTCCATAATAGTCTCTTATAATCCTTTGGATTTCTGCGTTATCTGTTGCAATCTTTCCTTTTTCATTTTTGATGCCTGTCCTTCTAAAACTCTTCCAAAAAATTGCACAGGAAGGAAAACTTCCAAACACATTCTACGAGGCCACCATCACCCTGATACCAAAGCCAGGCAAAGACATCACTAAAAAAGAAAATTATAGGCCAATTTCTCTGATGAATCTAGATGCCAAAATCCTCAACAAAATCCTAGCAAACAGAATTCAGCAACACATCAAAAAGCTCATTCATCACGATCAAGTTGGGTTCATCCCAGGCATGCAAGGATTCTTCAACATCCGCAAATCAATCAATGCGATACACCATATCAGCAAATTGAGAGACAAAAATCACATGATCATCTCAATAGATGCAGAAAAAGCCTTTGACAAAGTATAGCATCCATTTATGATAAAAACTCTTCAGAAAATGGGCATAGAAGGAACCTACCTCAACATAATAAAAGCCATATATGAGAAGCCCACAGCGAACATTATCCTCAATGATGAAAAACTTAAAGCATTCCCTCTAAAATCAGGAACAAGACAAGGGTGTCCACTTTCACCACTCTTATTCAACATAGTCCTGGAAGTTCTAGCAACAGCAATAAGAGAAGAGAAAGAGATCAAAGGAATCCAGATTGGAAAAGAAGAAGTCAAATTCTCTGTATTTGCAGATGACATGTATTAAACATAGAAAATCCCAAAGACACTATTACAAAACTACTAGAGTTAATCAGCGAATTCAGCGAAGTCGCAGGATACAAAATCAATATACAGAAGTCATTAGCATTCCTATACACAAACAATGAAAAATCAGAAAACGAAATCAAAGAGGCAATCCCCTTCACCATCGCAACCAAAAGAATCAAATATCTAGGAATAAACTTACCCAAAGAAACAAAAGAACTGTACACAGAAAATTACAAGACACTCATGAGAGACATTAAAGAAGAGTTAAACAGATGGAGAAATGGTCCATGTTCCTGGGTCGGAAGAATCAATATTGTGAAAATGACCATACTACCAAATGTCATCTATAGATTCAATGCGATCCCTATCAAACTTCCAATAACATTCTTCACAGAACTAGACCAAAGAATAACACAGTTCATATGGAAACACAGAAGACCTCGAATAGCCAAAGCAATCCTCAGGAAGAAAAACGGAGCTGGAGGGATCAGCCTCTCCAACTTCGGACTCTACTACAAAGCAACAGTCCTCAAGACAGTATGGTACTGGCACAAAAACAGAAATATCGACCAATGGAACAAGATCGAGAACCCAGAGATAAAGCCACACACCTATGGGTACCTTATTTTTCACAAAGGAGGCGAACATATAAAATGGGACAAAGACAGCCTCTTCAACAAATGGTGCTGGGAAAATTGGACAGCTACATGCCAAAAAATGAAGTTGAAACATACCCTGACACCATACACAAAGATCAACTCAAAATGGATTAAAGACTTAAATGTAAGGCCAGAAACCATCAAACTCTTAGAGGAGAATATAGGCAAAACCCTCAAGGACATCAATCAAAACAAGATGTTCTCTGACCCACCTACAAGAATAGTGGAACTGAAAAGAAATGTCAACACATGGGACCTCATGAAACTTAAAAGCTTTTGTACAGCTAAAGAAATTACAAAAAAGCTGAACAGACAGCCCACAGATTGGGAGAAAATCATAGCAAATGAAACAACAGACAAAGAATTCATCTCCAAAATCTACAAGCAACTCAGACAACTCAGCACTGGAAAAACGAAAAGACACTATTACAAAACTACTAGAGTTAATCAGCGAATTCAGCGAAGTCGCAGGATACAAAATCAATATACAGAAGTCATTAGCATTCCTATACACAAACAATGAAAAATCAGAAAACGAAATCAAAGAGGCAATCCCCTTCACCATCGCAACCAAAAGAATCAAATATCTAGGAATAAACTTACCCAAAGAAACAAAAGAACTGTACACAGAAAATTACAAGACACTCATGAGAGACATTAAAGAAGAGTTAAACAGATGGAGAAATGGTCCATGTTCCTGGGTCGGAAGAATCAATATTGTGAAAATGACCATACTACCAAATGTCATCTATAGATTCAATGCGATCCCTATCAAACTTCCAATAACATTCTTCACAGAACTAGACCAAAGAATAACACAGTTCATATGGAAACACAGAAGACCTCGAATAGCCAAAGCAATCCTCAGGAAGAAAAACGGAGCTGGAGGGATCAGCCTCTCCAACTTCGGACTCTACTACAAAGCAACAGTCCTCAAGACAGTATGGTACTGGCACAAAAACAGAAATATCGACCAATGGAACAAGATCGAGAACCCAGAGATAAAGCCACACACCTATGGGTACCTTATTTTTCACAAAGGAGGCGAACATATAAAATGGGACAAAGACAGCCTCTTCAACAAATGGTGCTGGGAAAATTGGACAGCTACATGCCAAAAAATGAAGTTGAAACATACCCTGACACCATACACAAAGATCAACTCAAAATGGATTAAAGACTTAAATGTAAGGCCAGAAACCATCAAACTCTTAGAGGAGAATATAGGCAAAACCCTCAAGGACATCAATCAAAACAAGATGTTCTCTGACCCACCTACAAGAATAGTGGAACTGAAAAGAAATGTCAACACATGGGACCTCATGAAACTTAAAAGCTTTTGTACAGCTAAAGAAATTACAAAAAAGCTGAACAGACAGCCCACAGATTGGGAGAAAATCATAGCAAATGAAACAACAGACAAAGAATTCATCTCCAAAATCTACAAGCAACTCAGACAACTCAGCACTGGAAAAACGAACAACCCAATCAAAAAATGGGAAAAGGACCTAAACAGACACCTATCCAACAATGACATACAGATGGCCCCAAAACACATGAAACGATGCTCAACTTCACTAATAATTAGAGAAATGCAAATCAAAACTACAATGAGATAGCACCTCACACCCGTCAGAATGGCCATCATCCACAAATCGACAGACAATAAATGCTGGAGAGGCTGCGGAGAAAAGGGAACACTCCTGCATTGCTGGTGGGAATGTAAATTGATACAGCCTCTATGGAAGACAGTCTGGAGATTTCTTTAAAAACTAAACATAGAAGCTCCATATGACCCAGCAATCCCACTCTTAGGCTTATACCCTGATGAAATCAAAACTGAAAGAAGCACCTGTACCCCAATGTTCATTGCAGCTCTCTATACAATAGCTAGAACATGGAAGGAACCTAGATGCCCATCGACGAACGAATGGATCCAAAAGCTCTGGTATATATATATACAATGGAATACTACTCAGCTGTAAAGAGAAATGCAGAAGAATCAGCCCTCATGAGGTGGCTGGATCTAGAACGTATCCTAAAAAGTGAAGTCAGTCAGAAAGAGAAGGACAAATACAGTATATTAACACATATATATGGAATCTAGTAGGATGGTGATGGTGCCACATGCAGTGAAGTGACAGAAAGACAGACATGGACAGTGGACATTATGGACATTGTGGGGAAGGAACAGAAGGTGGGAGGCATAAAGGAAGTAGCATGAAGGCCTGTACTATCATAAGTGAAGAAAATAGCTGTAGTCATTGCTCTGTGAGAAAAGGGGATCCTTCAGGGGTGCTGTGTGATTGTCGGGAGGGGTGGGAAGGGGAGGATATACATACGACTAATCTGGGAACATGCATATCTGTAAACAACAAAACTCTGTAAAAGTTAAAAGTAAAATAAAGGTTTAAAAATAAAATAAAATAAACTAAAACCTAGGACCAGATAACTTCACAGGTGAATTCTACCAAACACTTAAAGAAGAGCTAATGCCTGTCCTTCTAAAACTCTTTCAACAAATTGCACAGGAAGGAACACTTCCAAACACATTCTACGAGGCTGCTATCACCCTGACACCAAAATCAGGCAAAGACAACACACAAAAAAGAAAATTCTAGGCCAATTTCAATGATGAAATTGGATGCCAAAATCCTCAACAAAATCCTAGCAAACAGAATTCAACAACACATCAAAAAGCTCATGCATCATAATCAAGTTGAGTTCATCCCAGGTATGCAAGGATTCTTCAATATCCACAAATCAGTCAATGTGATACACCATATCAACAAACTGAGAGACAAAAATCACATGATAATCTCAACAGATGCACAAAAAGACTTCAACAAAGTACTGCATCTATTAATGCTAAATACTGTTCAAGAAATGCTCATAGAAGGAACCTATCTCAACATAGTGAAAATCATATATGAAAAACCCACAGCAAACATTATCCTCAATGGTGAAAAACTGAAAGTATTCCCTCTAAGATCAGGAACAAGACAGGGGTGTCCATTTTCACCACTATTATTCAACACAGTCCTGGAAGTTCTAACAAAAGCAGTAAGAGAATAGAAAAATAAATCAAAGGAATCCAGAATGGAAAAGAAGAAGTCAAGCTCTCTCTTTTTTCAGATGACATGATATTATACAAAGAAAACCCCAAAGAAACTACTACAAAACTATTAGAGCTAATCAACAAATTCAGCAAAGTTGCAGGATACAAAACCAGTGCCCAAAAATCACAGGCATTCCTTTATGTAAACAATGAAAAATCAGAAAACAAAATTAAAGATGCATTCCCTTTCACCACTGCAACCAAAAGAATCAAATATCTAGGAATAAACACACCCAAAGAAACAAATAACTGTACACAGAAAATTACAAGACATTCATGAGAGAAATTAAAGAAGACTTAAACAGATGGAGAGATATTCCACGTTGCTGGGTCAGAAGAATCAATAGTGTGAAAATGACCATACTACTAATTACCATCTAAAGATTCAATGTGATCCCTATCAAACTATGAATGACATTCTTCACAGAACTAGATCAAAGAATAATACAGTTCATATGGAAACACAAAAGACCCCAAATAGCCAAAGCAGTCATGAGAAAGAAAAACGGAGCTGGAGGGATCAGCCTTCCTAACTTCAGACTATACTACAAAGCAACAGTCATCAAGACAGTATATTACTGGCACAAAAACAGAAATAACAGCCAATGGAACAAGATAGAGAACCCAGAGATAAACCATCACACCTATGGGTACCTTATTTTTGACAAAGGAGGCAAAACTATAAAATGGGACAAACAGAGCCTCTTCAACAAATGGTGCTGGGAAAATTGGACAGCTACACACACAAAAAAAAAAAGAAAAAATGAAGTTGTAACATTCCCTGACACCATCCACAAAGATCAGCTCAAAATGGATTAAAGACCTAAATGGAAAACCAGAAACTATCAAACTCTTAGAGGAGAAAACAGGCAAAACCCTCAAGGACATCAATCAAAGCAAGATCTTCTCTGACTCACCTACTAGAATACCAGAACTAAAGAGACAAATGAACATGTGGGACCTAATGAAACTTAAAAGCTTTTGTACAGCAAAAGAAATTACAAAAAAGCTGCACAGACAGCCCACAGAGTGAGAGAAAATCATAGCAAATGTAACAACAGACAAAGAATTAATCCCCAAAATGTACAAGCAACTCAGACAACTCAGCACAGGAAAAATGAACGACCCAGTCAAAAAATGGGAAAAAGATCTAAATAGACGCCTCTCCAAAGAACACATACAGATGGCCAAAAACACATGAAAAGATGCTCAAGCTCGCTTATAATTAGAGAAATGCAAATCAAAACTACAATGAGATATCACCTCATACCCATCAGAATGGCCATCATCCACAATTCGACAAACAATAAATGCTGGAGAGGGTGAGGAGAAAAAGGAACACTGTTATATTGCTGGTGGGAATATAAACTGATACAGCCGCTATGGAAGACAGTATGGAGATTCCTTATAAAACTGAAAATAAAAGCACCATGCAACCGAGAAATCCCACTCTTAGGCTTATATCCTGATGAAATTAAATCTGAAAGAAGCACCTGTACCCCAATGTTCATTGCAGCTCTCTATACAATAGCTAGAACATGGAAGCAACCTAGATGTCCATCGATGAATGAACGGATACAGCAGCCCTGGTACATATATACAATGGAATACTACTCAGCTGTAAAAATAAATGCAGAAGAGTCAGTCCTAATGAGGTTTGATCTACAAAAACAGAAATAACAGCCAATGGAACAAGATAGAGAACCCAGAGATAAACCATCACACCTATGGGTACCTTATTTTTGACAAAGGAGGCAAAACTATAAAATGGGACAAACAGAGCCTCTTCAACAAATGGTGCTGGGAAAATTGGACAGCTACACACACAAAAAAAAAAAGAAAAAATGAAGTTGTAACATTCCCTGACACCATCCACAAAGATCAGCTCAAAATGGATTAAAGACCTAAATGGAAAACCAGAAACTATCAAACTCTTAGAGGAGAAAACAGGCAAAACCCTCAAGGACATCAATCAAAGCAAGATCTTCTCTGACTCACCTACTAGAATACCAGAACTAAAGAGACAAATGAACATGTGGGACCTAATGAAACTTAAAAGCTTTTGTACAGCAAAAGAAATTACAAAAAAGCTGCACAGACAGCCCACAGAGTGAGAGAAAATCATAGCAAATGTAACAACAGACAAAGAATTAATCCCCAAAATGTACAAGCAACTCAGACAACTCAGCACAGGAAAAATGAACGACCCAGTCAAAAAATGGGAAAAAGATCTAAATAGACGCCTCTCCAAAGAACACATACAGATGGCCAAAAACACATGAAAAGATGCTCAAGCTCGCTTATAATTAGAGAAATGCAAATCAAAACTACAATGAGATATCACCTCATACCCATCAGAATGGCCATCATCCACAATTCGACAAACAATAAATGCTGGAGAGGGTGAGGAGAAAAAGGAACACTGTTATATTGCTGGTGGGAATATAAACTGATACAGCCGCTATGGAAGACAGTATGGAGATTCCTTATAAAACTGAAAATAAAAGCACCATGCAACCGAGAAATCCCACTCTTAGGCTTATATCCTGATGAAATTAAATCTGAAAGAAGCACCTGTACCCCAATGTTCATTGCAGCTCTCTATACAATAGCTAGAACATGGAAGCAACCTAGATGTCCATCGATGAATGAACGGATACAGCAGCCCTGGTACATATATACAATGGAATACTACTCAGCTGTAAAAATAAATGCAGAAGAGTCAGTCCTAATGAGGTGGTTGGATCTAGAACCTATCATGAAAAGTGAAGTAAGTCAAACAGAGAAAAACAAGTACAGTATACTAACACATATATATGGAATCTAGTAAAAAGGTAATGATAATACACACAGTGAAGCCATGGAAAAACAGACAGAGAATAAACATATGGCTATCGTGAAGAATGAATGGTGGGTGGGAGGCATAGAGGGAGTAACATGGAAACCTATACTATCATGTGTGAAAAAGATAGCTATTGTCATTTCGCTGAGGGAATAGGAGTTCCTACAAGTTTTTGCTGTGGCAGTCTGGAGGGGTGGGATGTGGGGATTAGGAAGGGGAAGGGGACCAGAGATACTCATATGAATGATCTGGGAACATACATGTCTGTGAACAACAAAACAACAAAACTCTGTAAAAACTTAAAGTGTCGTGTTTCATGTGAAGTGTGTATGCAGGACAAGAAGCAGCAGTTATAATCGGACATGTAACAATGGACTGGTTCCAAACTTGGAAGGAGTATGTCAAGGCTGTATTTTCACAACCTGCATATTCGACTTATATGCAGAGTACTACATTCAAAATGCTGGTATGGATGAAGCACAAGATGGAATTAAGATTGCAAAGAGAAATATCAATAACCCCAGGTTTCTAGATGGCATGACCCTTATGGCAAAAAGTGAAGAGGAAGTAAAGAACCTCTTGATGAAAGTGAAAGAAGAGAGTGAAAATGATGACTCAAAATTCAAAATTCAACATTCAAAAAACAGGGATCGTGGCATCTGGTCGCACCACTTAATGGTAAATAGATGAACAAACAATGGAACAGTGACAAACTATTTAGGGTGTTCCCAAATCACTTTGGATTTGGACTGTAGCCCTGAAATTAAAACATGCTTGCTTCTTGGAAGAAAAACTATGACAGACCTTGACAGCATATTGAAAAATAGAGACATAACTTTTCTCACAAATGTTTCTATAGTCAAAGCCATGGTTTTCTCTCTAGTCATGCATGGATGTGAGGTCTGAGCCATAAAGAAGCATGTTCACTAAAGAATTTATCCCTTCAAGCTATGGTGTTGGGGAAGACTATTGAGACTCCCTTGGGCTGCAAGGAGATCTAAGCAGTCAATCCTAAAGGAAATCAATTCTGAATATTTACTGGAAAGGCTGATGCCAAAGCTTAAGCTCCAATACTTTGGCCACATAATGCAAAGAGACATCTTATTTCAAAGAACCTTGATGCTTGGAAAAACAGAAGGCAGTAGGAGAGGGGGACAACAGAGGATGAGATCATTGGATGGCATCATTTAGTCAATGAACATGAGTTTAAGCAGACCCTGGAAGATGACAAAGGACAGTAAAACTTGTTGTAATGGAGTCCATGGTGTCTCAAAGAGTTGGACAGGACTGAGTCTTCATGAACTGATTCTTCATGATTGGTGTGAATGCAAATTTATACAGTCACGACGGAAAACAGTATGAACATTTAAAAAAGAAATAGGAATTAAATCACCATTTAACCCAGTATCCCACTACTAGGCATATACCCTGAGGTAATCAAAACAGAAAATGACACGTTTTCCAATGTTCACTGCAGCACTATTCGCACTAATTGTACATGGAGGTAACCTAGAAGTCCATTGGTAGATGAATAGGTAAAGAAGCTGTGTTACATATATACAATAGAATATTACTCAGCCATAAAAAGGAACACATTGAGACAATTCTAATGAGGTGTTTACATAAGAGTCTATTATACAGAGTGAAGTAAGTCAGAAAGAGAAAAACAAATATTGCATATTAATGCATATATATGGAATCTAGAAAGATGGTACTGATAAACCTGTTTGCAGGGCACCAATGGAGACACATAGATAGAGAACGTCTCTTATGGACATGGGAGTGTGGAGGAAGGAAGGACAGGGTGGGAAGTACAGAGACAGGACCATGGAAATATGTGTACTACCATATGTAAAAGAGATAGCCATTAGATAGATTTTTCTCTATGACCCAAGGAACTCAAATTGAGGCTCTGTAACAACGTAAAGGGGTCAGAAGAGCTGAGTTTGGGGAGGGGATGGACATGTGTATCACTATGGCTGATTCATGCTGATCTATGGCAGAAACAAACATAATATTGTAAAATAATTATCCTCCAAAATTTCAAAAAAAAAAAGATATACAAATTCAGTACACTCAGTTTTCTATTCTTTTTCATGATATGGAACCCGTAGAATATTTGTAAACTTACTAGGGAAAACTGAGAAACTTAATGTGCCAGAAGTAGCCAACCAATCAAGGGACTGCCCTGCCTGAATGCCCTCCTGCCTGAGGATTTTCATCCTAGAACACTTAAACTTATGTTTAAGTGACATATATTTGTTTTTTTTTAGGACCTATCTTATTAGAACTGATGTCTAGGAAAATGAGATCATTGGATGGCATCATTTAGTCAATGAACATGAGTTTAAGCAGACCCTGGAAGATGACAAAGGACAGTAAAACTTGTTGTAATGGAGTCCATGGTGTCTCAAAGAGTTGGACAGGACTGAGTCTTCATGAACTGATTCTTCATGATTGGTGTGAATGCAAATTTATACAGTCACGACGGAAAACAGTATGAACATTTAAAAAAGAAATAGGAATTAAATCACCATTTAACCCAGTATCCCACTACTAGGCATATACCCTGAGGTAATCAAAACAGAAAATGACACGTTTTCCAATGTTCACTGCAGCACTATTCGCACTAATTGTACATGGAGGTAACCTAGAAGTCCATTGGTAGATGAATAGGTAAAGAAGCTGTGTTACATATATACAATAGAATATTACTCAGCCATAAAAAGGAACACATTGAGACAATTCTAATGAGGTGTTTACATAAGAGTCTATTATACAGAGTGAAGTAAGTCAGAAAGAGAAAACAAATATTGCATATT
Source organism: Tragulus kanchil (assembly GCA_022376925.1). Classification (NCBI taxonomy): domain Eukaryota; kingdom Metazoa; phylum Chordata; class Mammalia; order Artiodactyla; family Tragulidae; genus Tragulus; species Tragulus kanchil. Next base: position 82,435,313 of record JAIOJX010000029.1, on the reverse strand, counting down.
AATGCATATATATGGAATCTAGAAAGATGGTACTGATAAACCTGTTTGCAGGGCACCAATGGAGACACATAGATAGAGAACGTCTCTTATGGACATGGGAGTGTGGAGGAAGGAAGGACAGGGTGGGAAGTACAGAGACAGGACCATGGAAATATGTGTACTACCATATGTAAAAGAGATAGCCATTAGATAGATTTTTCTCTATGACCCAAGGAACTCAAATTGAGGCTCTGTAACAACGTAAAGGGGTCAGAAGAGCTGAGTTTGGGGAGGGGATGGACATGTGTATCACTATGGCTGATTCATGCTGATCTATGGCAGAAACAAACATAATATTGTAAAATAATTATCCTCCAAAATTTCAAAAAAAAAAAGATATACAAATTCAGTACACTCAGTTTTCTATTCTTTTTCATGATATGGAACCCGTAGAATATTTGTAAACTTACTAGGGAAAACTGAGAAACTTAATGTGCCAGAAGTAGCCAACCAATCAAGGGACTGCCCTGCCTGAATGCCCTCCTGCCTGAGGATTTTCATCCTAGAACACTTAAACTTATGTTTAAGTGACATATATTTGTTGGAAATTTTTTATTTATAAAACAACACCTTTCTGAGGCACTCCTATCAAAGGAAAAAATTATTCTCAATGGGTTCTATAATGATTGTGCCTTCCTTAGAATACTGCTGATTGAGAAAATGCACAAAATGACAACTGATAATTATGTTTTATTAGTCAGACTTACTGAGAAATTAAGCCTGGATATAGTTCTTAAGCTATAGCTCCAAATAAGTAAAGAAAGGGCCAGGATATATATGAATTTTTATAAACACAAAACTAAAGAAACAAGCAGTTGAACATCAAAAGATTATTGCTAATTAAAGAAAACTCAGACATCCCAAGCTAATGAATTTAACATTTTTCTAAATATGGGAAGATTCAAGAGGGTGAGCTTATTGAAATTATTCCTTTGATATGCATTTTAACTGCCTAGAACCAGTATCTTTTGTTTTGTTTTTCATCCTGAATTTTCCCCAGTTGTACCACCTGGGCCATTACAGTGGCTGATGGCATTATGACCACAACAATCTTTGTTTACAGAAATGTCAGGCAATATTTTTTGTCCACATGGGGAAGCACTAACGTTCACTCTCTCTTGGAAGAGTGCCTTTTTCGTATTTTGAGTTAGGCAATTTCTTTCTATACTCAGCTCTCTGATGTATTCATAAATGTTATGATTGTGTAAACTACTCAATATTTGTTGTTATTATAAGGGTGTAAATAATGGCCTACCCAACCTTCCATATCCTAAGAGAAAGTTGAAAATCACAGTGACATTTTCATATAAATTGTGCAATGGAATGTGTAGTTCTAAAACAGAAAGGTATAATGTAGACAACATTTGGAATTACTAAGTAACTAAATATAAGCATAAGATAATTCAGGCCTTAGTATCTGAAATGTTATGTAAAATTTAATGCATATTGAACAGTATGCTTTAGATCATTTCAGAGTAATAATATTAATCCCTCATATTAAATGAATGCTTCATATATTGAAGCTCTAAGACAATCTCAAAAGAGGGAACTTACACATTTCAAGGTATATAAAGCTCTTCCTGTGTCTTTCTGAATAGCAGGGAAAGACAAATCAAAAAGATGCTGGCAGGTACTGGAAGAATAAGCTGTCTCTAATTGCTAGCTAAAGTTCCTGAAATTCAAACAAATGTGTTAGTTATATATAAAGGTAAAAGATAAAACTTACTTCCCATAATATTCTTTACTTGGGGGTATTCATTTATAATTCTTCCTTACAAAATGCTCTTGCAAACTTCAGGAGTTATTGCATCCATAGACACAAAGTAGGAAAACCATTTGGGGCTTACTTTCATAACCCTGGGAGTCTTAGGATTTCTTCTAACAGAAGTATAACTCTTTCTATTCAGGTAAAAGAGATATAGCATGATTATATCCTCAGATATTTCTAAAAATAAGTGAATTTTATTAAAGGATGATAAATGAGTTACATTTCCAATAAAACACTGACCAATCCCAGGTTCTAAATAATAGTAAACATTATCAATGCTTTCGTTCAAAGTCAGCTTGCATATATAACTGAATAATTCTTACCATCAGAGTTATCTAGATAGTATTACAAGAAAACAGAAAAGGAAGGGTGGAGAATGATTGCTAAAGCTTTTACTTTCTGTTTGCTTTAACTTTGAGAGAAGTAGCTATTTTTATCTTGCTGATTTATTTATGAGACATGGAAAGAAGCCTGGAGTGTAACATTCTTCTGACTGGATATGAAAATCAAGGAAAACCAAAAGGGATGCTTCACTTAAAATAAAATCTGACCCTACGAGTGCCCTGATTGTGAATCATGACTTTTGTGACTGATGTTGTTCTTTGAAATGACTCCCTTTCTTGATTAGTTTTCATTTTCACCTGTTCCATACTGCCTGGTGGCTGCTGAGCTGACCCTGAGAATAAAGGTGCTTTTGTAAAATTTTCAGTTCTGTTCCCTACCACTCGGATTTCAAAGTTTGTCTGAACTCCATGAGCTTTCCTGATTCTCATGCAACTCTTGAGCTTTTGAAATTTGCACAGTAAGAAAAGAGCAAGGTTTGGCCAGTATTAGATGAAAATCCTAGGATAACTGTGATATCTTGTAAGACCCATTGTGTACAGTATATATCACAAAAGTAACAGGAAAAACTCCAGCTGATATGCATGATCCCTGGAGGTTGCTCTGTTCTTTGGGGCTCTGAATTGAAAGAGGACAATTGCAAACATGAGGAAGCTAAAGCACATTGTTTCAGTTTGGAGCTAAGATGGCACCTACAGGAAGGGACGTGGGCGTGATCTAAATTGTTAAATAGATTGTCAAAATTTCTGATTGGTTCCCCTGGTTTCTGCGCTCGTGGATGATTGCTTGACCGTTAGCTTGATTGGTGTAATCTATAGGAAGACCGATGCAAAACCTCCTTCACTTGCTTATAAAAGCTGTGAGTCTGCACTAATAAAACGGAACTGCTTTGACGGAACCCCTGTAGCATCTGATTGTCTCCTGCTTGTGGGGGGGGGGGGGGAGGGGAGGGGCCGGGTTGGCGGGTAGCAGACTCACCTCTCTCCAAGATCTCCCAGTACAGCCGGGAGCAATCCCACAGCCTTCCTTTCTGCGGAAGGCCCCCGCAGAAGCTGGCGCCCAATGTGGGGCTCTACGACGAGAAGGCAGCATCACCGTGCGGGTTTGAAAGAGAACCGACGAGCGGGCAACAAGGGCTTTGGCGCGGAACCTCCCTCTAGAGAGGCATCTTCGTGGAGTAATTCGGATTTCAAGGTGAGTCCCCCTTTTTGGTTCTGGCTCCATGAGTACGTGCTCACAGAAAAACTTAAGGGCAACAATACCAACTGAAACTAAAGTTTCATTTTTCCTTTCATTGTTTTCCTGTCCTTCCTCTCTGTTTCTAATCTTTTTTCAAAGTCAGTCAGTGAACGGGTATCAGTTGCAAAGACAACTGACATATCCTGGTAAAGGATACTCCCTGGCAGACACCAAAGGTCTTGCAGTGCGGTGCCTTAGTAGTGGGAGCCCAGTTGGGTGACTGTCTTCTTTCCTGATTCTCATGCAACTCTTGAGCTTTTGAAATTTGCACAGTAAGAAAAGAGCAAGGTTTGGCCAGTATTAGATGAAAATCCTAGGATAACTGTGATATCTTGTAAGACCCATTGTGTACAGTATATATCACAAAAGTAACAGGAAAAACTCCAGCTGATATGCATGATCCCTGGAGGTTGCTCTGTTCTTTGGGGCTCTGAATTGAAAGAGGACAATTGCAAACATGAGGAAGCTAAAGCACATTGTTTCAGTTTGGAGCTAAGATGGCACCTACAGGAAGGGACGTGGGCGTGATCTAAATTGTTAAATAGATTGTCAAAATTTCTGATTGGTTCCCCTGGTTTCTGCGCTCGTGGATGATTGCTTGACCGTTAGCTTGATTGGTGTAATCTATAGGAAGACCGATGCAAAACCTCCTTCACTTGCTTATAAAAGCTGTGAGTCTGCACTAATAAAACGGAACTGCTTTGACGGAACCCCTGTAGCATCTGATTGTCTCCTGCTTGTGGTGGGGAGGGTGGAGGGGCCGGGTTGGCGGGTAGCAGACTCACCTCTCCAAGATCTCCCAGTACAGCCGGGAGCAATCCCACAGCCTTCCTTTCTGCGGAAGGCCCCAGAAGCTGGCGCCCAATGTGGGGCTCACGACGAGAAGGCAGCATCACCGTGCGGGTTTGAAAGAGTACCGACGAGCGGGCAACAAGGGCTTTGGCGCGGAACCTCCCTCTAGAGAGGCATCTTCGTGGAGTAATTCGGATTTCAAGGTGAGTCCCCCTTTTTGGTTCTGGCTCCATGAGTACGTGCTCACAGAAAAACTTAAGGGCAACAATACCAACTGAAACTAAAGTTTCATTTTTCCTTTCATTGTTTTCCTGTCCTTCCTCTCTGTTTCTAATCTTTTTTCAAAGTCAGTCAGTGAACGGGTATCAGTTGCAAAGACAACTGACATATCCTGGTAAAGGATACTCCCTGGCAGACACCAAAGGTCTTGCAGTGCGGTGCCTTAGTAGTGGGAGCCCAGTTGGGTGACTGTCTTCTTTCCATATTCCATGCTGAGGATGGGCTTAAAATTTTGTGGGCACGGGTCAGGCATTTAAAAGCCACTAGGGCGCCCGCCACTTAAAAGCTCCCGTGACAGGATAAGGGGGTCACAGAACAGGCTAGAACCTCTTAGAGTGCCCACCCCCAGCAAGACGATGTCTGTGCAACACCACGGACTCCTTCACCATTTCAGAAGCACGACATAAGCCCGACCTCCTGGCCACCACCACTCCCGTTAGGATTTTTGGTGGTTGTCCTCAGTAATCTTTCCTTTTTGCTTTCTTTCAACAGCATGGGAAACTATATCCAATCTATTAGCAGAACCTGGGACCCCTTTAAAAATGAAGAAGAAACTAGCGATGATGAGAGTTTCCCCAGTCACTTGAGGTCAAGACCTCAAGAAATAGGACTGTACTCCACACTCCACCCCCCACCCCTTTGAAGAGATCACAGAGACGTCATGGGGAGGGAAGGCACTGGGATCACCGTGGAGAGAAGCCTATCCGAAGACCCTTAGGGAACCCACAGCACCCTTCATGGGCCAAACCCAAGTTTTTCCTGTAAAGGTTAACCGGGGGGGAAAAAAGCTGGTAGCCTGGTATCCATGGGAGGCCAAGGACCTAAAGGAACTCTAGAAGGCGGTAACAGAGGACGGCTCAAACTCCCCATGGGCAGAAACCAGACTCCAAGGGCTGGCCCACCAACCTTGTACCACCCAAGACTGGAAGATGCTATGTAAGGCAGTACTTCCTAGTAATATTTATATCAAATGGTGTGCCTTCTTCAAAGAGGAACGTCATGCTCAAGTAGAAAGAAACCAGGCTGCTGATCCCATCATTCCAGTAACTTTCGGAATGCTATCAGGAACGGTGGACCAATGGAGCATTGGTATACAGCAGACCGCCATTCCTGCCCCTTATCAAGACCAAGTACGGGATATATGTCTGGCTGACTGGAAGAAAGTTGGCTGAGGGCCCTACTGAAACCCCCATATCGGGTATAGCACAAAAGAATAACGAAGACCTCGCCACTTTTATAGACTGTGCAGAAAAGAGCCTCCAGAGAAAGTTCCCTCCAGGGCCTTTAAGAGATCAGTTCCTCAAAATGCTAGTTTGGGAGGGAATGAATACAGACCGTAAATTGGCCTGTGCAGGACAAAAAGATCGTTCCATTGAGCGATGGGTTGTGTGCTCTAAAGATATAGGCACACATAGTCACCAAACCCGCTCTGTCACTAGTACTCTTCAGGCTCAAACTGAGGCTCTCTCTGAGGCAATGACTAAAGCCTTATCCACTGTAATGGCTACGGGCAGGGCCTCGTCCTAGGGGCTCCCCGCCTTCCCCGAATCAGGCCACTGCTTTAACTGCGGCCAACCGGGGCACTTTAAGAGAGAGTGCCCCCAAGGAGATAAGAAAACATCCAACTGAAACCACCCCCCCCCCCCCCCCCGCTCCATGCCCTCGATGTAAAAAGGGATATCACTGGAAAATAGACTGCAGATCTAAATATGATAAGGATGGCAATCCTTTAATCTAGATGAGGGGCAACCCCCAGCCCCATCAAATCAAGGGGGGCCCCTCGCCCTGCCCGTTTAGCACAGTCAACTCATCAAAAAACCTTTCCCCGGTTGCAATTTAAAAAGGCCGCCTACTTGATCATCCGGAGTTAACAAACCCCCGGGGCCCATCAGAGCCCACTGGAGCATCCCTATTGTGCCTGGGCTGAGACCTAAGATGGAGATTTTTATACAGGGGAAGAAATGTAGATGTCTAGTCGATACCGGGGCCGACCGGTCTGTTCTAAGAGCAGAAGAGGTCCCTCCCGAGTGGGAAACAATCCCAGGTCCCATGATATTGGGAGTCAGAGGAAATACCCTCTCTAAAGAATCAGCAAAATGGCTTACCTCGAAAGCTCCTGATGGCACAATAGGGACAATCAAACCCCTAATAGCTACTGGATTAAATGCCAACTTATTGGGACAAGATGTATTGGGGGCAGCTGATGCCTACATTACTACTGATTATACAGGCTTCTACGAGGGCCTGCTAGATGAGGAAGGATATCAACAACAGTTTGTAAAACCCCATGTTGAAAATTATAGGGGAGATCCTAAATTTGAAAAAATGTGTAGGGGAGAACCATTAACTCAGTGGAAGGTGCACCGCAAATCCTAAAGGCCACTGCCCCCCAAGTCCCTCCAATATGATGGAAACACGGACCCCCAATATGGGTGGAGCAGTGGCCTCTTCCACTCCTTAAGTTACAAGCCCTCCGAGAAATTATAACTGAACAGTTAAGCATGGGACATATCCACCCTTCCATTAGTCCATGAGATACCCCTATATTTGTGATTAAAATGGCTTCAGGAAAATGGAGAATCTGCAGGATCTCAGAAAGATTAATGAGAGGATGATTATTCAAGGAGCTTCTTTGGGAGGATTGCCCTGGATACCCGCTATCCCCAATAATCTATACCTCATGATAAAAGACATCAAAGATTACTACTTCTATTCCATACCCTTGAACCCCCAAGGTTGTGAAAAGTTTGCCTTTTCGGTGCCCTCTACTAACTTCGAGGGACACAATGAACGCTTCGAATGGACAGTTCTGCCCCAAGGAATGGCCAAGAGCCCTTTTGTCAAAATTATGTAAAAAACCTCCTCCAACCCGTCAAACAGTTAACAGAGACCAAATTGTATATATACATGGATGATATTATCTTAGGAGCCTCGACCACCGCACAGCTAACAGAGGCTTACAAAATTCTACAGAAATGTCTCTCAATGGGAAAGCTTCATGTATCCTCTGACAAGATTCAAACTGTCCCACCGTTTAAGATCTTGGGATCTCAACTTTCCCTAGAAGGCATTAGCCCTTAAAGCCTCAGTTACTTATTCAGGACTCCTACTCCTTAACTGGCTTACAGAGGGCTTTGGGAGAGATTAATTGGCTGCGGCCCTGGATTCCTATCTCAACGGGCCAACTCTTGCCACTCTTTGAATTATTAAAAGTTAAAGAGCCCCATGATGAAATTGCCCTCTCGCCCTCTCACAAACAAATTTTTAAAAATATTCAAAAGGCGCTTGATGAAGCTCAACTTGCTCAATATGACCCTACAGAGAGTTTACAGTTACGGGTTCTGCCTACCCCGACATTACTTATGGCAACTCTAATACAAAAGGCGAGGCCTCTGCAATGGATTCACATCTCCTTGGGGGGAGCCCCCCGAGTCGACGCCCACCTAGACCAGATGGCCGACTTAATACAAAAGGGGAGAGAAACTGCAGTTTGCTGCTGTGCACGAGAACCCGATAAGATCGTTACTCCTCATAGGCTGTCTGATTTTGAATGGGTCCGAAAAAGCAACGGAGGAAAAGCCCTAGCCCTAGAGGGGTTTCTTGGTACCTTTGACTGCCACTATGGGCCTCATAAATGGGTCGCCTCTTTTAGTTGCCTAGATTGGACGGCCCCCCGATTATTCTTCTTTAAACCCATACCAGAGGCCCTCAATGTCTTTACAGATGGAGGGAAAAACGGAGCTGCAGTTATCTTCCGACCTCCCGATATGCCTAGACATAACATACAGAAATATTTCGAACCTTGTGGGGGGTCCGCACAAGTCAAAGAACTGTATGCTATTGTCCTAGCACTTACAAAACTTTCTGAACCAATGAATCTATTCACTGACAGTCTCTATGTAAAAAGTCTGCTCCCAGGACTACCCAATTCTCACATACACCTAGATAACAACCCAATCACTCCCCTCATGATACAAGCCCGCACCCTATTATCCGAAAGAGCTCAACTCATTTACCTACACCACCTTAGGGGTCACCAAAATCCACATGGACTACTCTCGAGGGGAAATTCTTTAGCTGAGAAGACGGCTTCCTATAAAATTCAAGTACATAACCTACAAGATGCCCATGACCTTCACGATCTAACCCATATCAACTGGAGAGGGTTACATAAAAAATTCCCGCAAATCCCCATCAAAGATTTAAAGAAAATTGTGCATACTTGCAAGTCTTGCCTCCCTCACTTACAAGTTCCACCCTTACAGTCGCCGGGAGTAAACCCTCGAGGACTGAGGCATAATATGTTGTGGCAGACAGATGTCACTCAATGTTCCCCCTTTGGAAAACTCAAGTACATCATTGTATCCATTGATACTTATTCCCATTCCTGCTGGGCCACAGCCCATTCAGGAGAAAAAGCAAAACATGCCCAGAGTCATTTCTTACAATGCTTTGCAACTCTGGGTCTACCTTATCAGATAAAAACAGACAATGGTCCCTGCTTTGTTAGCAAAAACTTCTTTCAACAATGGCACATCTGCCACACCACAGGGATCCCATACAACCCTCAAGGACATGCCATAATTGAACGTCATCATCAAAACTTAAAGACCCAATTACAAAAACAAAAAGGGGGAATAAGTCCTCACCGGCAACTTGGAAGGGTACCCTTTACTCTAAATATTTTAAACTTTTCAAAAAATGAACTGATAGCACCCTTTCAAAAACACTGGTCCAACCATGAAACAAAGCCGGAAATACAAGCGAGATGGAAGGACCCCATCACTGGCCAATGGAAGGGGCCTGATCTGCTCCGTACGATGGGGAGAGGATTTGGGTGCATATTCCCCATTGGGGAACCCAGCCCTATATGGGTACGGGTGAGAAACCTTAAACTTATGCCACAAAACAAGGATCAAACCTTAGAATCTGCTGCAGATAAAATATAACCATATATCAGGCCCAAGAGCAGAAACTTCTTGAGGCATCTCTCTCTCTCTCTCTTCTCTCCTTAATAGGTACAACAGTAGCAACATCCGTGCTCAGAGTTCAAGAAGTGCACGCCATCACAGCGGTAAACAACATATCCATGGCCTCTGCCCAGGGACTTCAGACCAGCCCACACCAACTTGAGCACCTGAGGGCTTCCATAATGGGACTCCAGCAACAGCTTGATCTACACGCCAGAGCTATCGAGACATTAAACGTTCTGGCACGCTTGGACTGTGACATGAGATATCCCCGCTTTTGCCTGACAGTCTTCCCAGTGATAAACGAGACTCTAATTGAAGTACAAAACATATCGTCACAGATGAAAATATGGGACACTAAATTTTGGGAGCAGGCTTCCCCTGGTGGTCCAGTGGGTAACGATACCGCCTTGCAGTGCTAGGGGCACTGGTTTGATCCCTGAGGGTTACATAAAAATTCCGCAAAATCCCCATCAAAGATTTAAAGAAAATTGTGCATACTTGCAAGTCTTGCCTCCCTCACTTACAAGTTCCACCCTTACAGTCGCCGGGAGTAAACCCTCGAGGACTGAGGCATAATATGTTGTGGCAGACAGATGTCACTCAATGTTCCCCCTTTGGAAAACTCAAGTACATCATTGTATCCATTGATACTTATTCCCATTCCTGCTGGGCCACAGCCCATTCAGGAGAAAAAGCAAAACATGCCCAGAGTCATTTCTTACAATGCTTTGCAACTCTGGGTCTACCTTATCAGATAAAAACAGACAATGGTCCCTGCTTTGTTAGCAAAAACTTCTTTCAACAATGGCACATCTGCCACACCACAGGATCCCATACAACCCTCAAGGACATGCCATAATTGAACGTCATCATCAAAACTTAAAGACCCAATTACAAAAACAAAAAGGGGGAATAAGTCCTCACCGGCAACTTGGAAGGGTACCCTTTACTCTAAATATTTTAAACTTTTCAAAAAATGAACTGATAGCACCCTTTCAAAAACACTGGTCCAACCATGAAACAAAGCCGGAAATACAAGCGAGATGGAAGGACCCCATCACTGGCCAATGGAAGGGGCCTGATCTGCTCGACGATGGGGAGAGGATTTGGGTGCATATTCCCCATTGGGGAACCCAGCCCTATATGGGTACGGGTGAGAAACCTTAAACTTATGCCACAAAACAAGGATCAAACCTTAGAATCTGCTGCAGATAAAATATAACCATATATCAGGCCCAAGAGCAGAAACTTCTTGAGGCATCTCTCTCTCTCTCTCTTCTCTCCTTAATAGGTACAACAGTAGCAACATCCGTGCTCAGAGTTCAAGAAGTGCACGCCATCACAGCGGTAAACAACATATCCATGGCCTCTGCCCAGGGACTTCAGACCAGCCCACACCAACTTGAGCACCTGAGGGCTTCCATAATGGGACTCCAGCAACAGCTTGATCTACACGCCAGAGCTATCGAGACATTAAACGTTCTGGCACGCTTGGACTGTGACATGAGATATCCCCGCTTTTGCCTGACAGTCTTCCCAGTGATAAACGAGACTCTAATTGAAGTACAAAACATATCGTCACAGATGAAAATATGGGACACTAAATTTTGGGAGCAGGCTTCCCCTGGTGGTCCAGTGGGTAACGATACCGCCTTGCAGTGCTAGGGGCACTGGTTTGATCCCTGGCCTGGGAAGATCCCACGTGCTGCGGAGCGGGTGGACTGATGTGTCCAATCACCGAGCCGGAGCTCTGGAGCGCATGCGCCCAGAGCTGGCGCTCTGTGACAACAGAGGCCATCACGATGGGTGGCCCACATGGGCCAATGAACAAAGACGGATGAAAATAGATAATGAAAGACCAATAGATGTGGTCCGCCCGCCACCCCCTCCCAAACCCAACCCTCGCCCAAAAAATAAATAAATAAATAAATAAATCTTTTAAAAAATAAATTTTGGGAGGGACAAGAGATACTAACTCATATTATTAGCAAACTAAAGTTTGCTAATAACCAGAGTAGACCAAATTGCGCCCCAAGCGTTCTGGGAACAAGTACAAAAGGAGGTCAATGATTTTTGGCTATGGATACAAAGCCCCTTCACCTGCTTTAAAAATGCTTTCTATCTGCTTGTTTTTGTTGTCTTGCTAACTGTACTGTTTAAGGTCAAGGGCGTTATGGCCCACAATAGACAGTTGCAACAAAAAATAATTATGCCTGCTCAGGTCCTTGAAGATGAGCCCCACGTTGGACCAAACCTCTGGGTCAGTATGGCCCTTCAAGAAATCACTCGAGACATGTAATGAGGCCTTCGAATAAAAAAAATGCTCTAAAAACTCTGTCCAGCCCCCGTAAGATGGCTGGTTAGCCAATGATGGGTAAGATCCTCAGAGGAGGGCAATCTAAGATGGGCACAGCTGCTGTTGGGAGCTGACGAGGCTAGTGGCTGGCCGCCTCCTAGCTCTATGCCTTGCCTCCTCAAGAGTCTCTTAATTTTAAAATAAAAGAGGGGCAGATGTGGGACTCTGAATGGAAAGAGGACCGTTGCAAGCATAAGGAAGCTTAAGCATAGTGTTTCAGTTTGGAGCTAAGATGGCGCCTACAGGAAGGGACATGGGAGTGAAAGGAAGCTTAAACACATTGTTTAAGGAAGCTTAAGCACATGTTTGCAGCTTGCAGCTAAGATGGCGCCTACAGGAAGAGACGAGGGCGTGATCTAAATTGTTAAATTGATTGTCAAAATTTCTGATTGGTTCCCCTGGTTTTCGTGCTCGTGGATGATTGCTTGACCTTTAGCTTGATTGGTGTAATCTATAGGAAGTCCCGTGCAAAACCACCTTCACTTGCCTATAAAAGCTGTGTGTCTGCCTAATAAAATGGAACTTCCTGTTGCGTCTGATTGTCTCCTGCTTGCCAGGGAGGGAAGTGGGGGCTGGATTGGCGGGCAGCAGACTCACCTGTCTCTGAGATCTCCCGGTTCAGCCGGGGGCAATCCCCCTGCCTTCCTTTCTGTGGAAGGCCCCTGCAACTTTCACAGATACATTTTTTTTTTTTTTTAATTTTTTTTTTTTTAAACCTTTATTTTACTTTTAACTTTTACAGAGTTTTGTTGTTCACAGACATGCATGTTCTCAGATTAATCACATGTATATCCCCCCCTTCCCTCCCCTCCCGACCATCACACAGCACCCCTGAAGGATCCCCTTTTTTCACAGAGCAATGACTATAGCTATTTTCTTCACTTATGATAGTACAGGCCTTCATGCTACTTCCTTTACGCCTCTCACCCACTGTTCCTTCCCCACAATGTCCATATGTCCACTGTCCATGTCTGTCTTTCTGTCGCTTCACTGCATGTGCCATCATCACCATCCTACTAGATTCCATATATATGTGTTAATATACTGTATTTGTCCTTCTCTTTCTGACTGACTTCACTTTTTATGATACGTTCTAGATCCAGCCACCTCATTAGGGTTGATTCTTCTGCATTTCTCTTTACAGCTGTGTAGTATTCCATTTTAAAGATTGCGCATGTGAATGAAGAATCAAAGTGGTGTGTATTCACCAAAGAAAACTGAGGAATCAGCAAGGAGTTGGATTTCTAAGATTTTTTTCAAGCTGCATTGGCAAGTTATAATCTTTTAAAATAAATTATTTTATTATGTATACTTACTGAAAATTTTTTGTTAAAGGTAATGCAAATTTATTGAAAAACAATTTGAATGACAGAAGATATAGTTAAGAAAAAAACCCACAGGCTCATCTGAATAGAATCACTGTTAATGTTATTTTACTTTCTAGATTATAAAATATTTGATATCATAGATTAAAGAACCTGTGCTCCACCGTTGGTTTTCACTTGACATTTTGAAATTTTGCCCATGTTATTACATAGTCAATGGATATGTGATTTTTAATGGCTGCATAATTATAGAATAATTCAGTTATACTATAGAAATTATATTACTACATTGAATGATCACATGATAATTAACAAAGTTTTCCTCTAGAGCTGAACAGGTATTTTTCTAATCAGTTTTGCCCTTTTTGGTAATAATGCAAGTTAAAAATACCATTCTACTTGGTACTGTGGGAGTAAAATTGTGAAATATGACAGTGATGTCTACTCAGGCCACTACAAGCATACAAACTTTACACTGGTCATTTCATTTTGCCCTTGAACAATATGGGAAATAGGCAGTGTTCGTGTTGTTACTATAAAAACTTAGGAGAATGATAAAAGCATTCCTTTTTATTTTTACACTAGATAAATGGAAATTATTGATGCTTAGAAACAATAAACAACTTGCTCACGATAACTTGTCGAGCACGGAATAGATTCAAGATTTTAGTGCAGATTATCTCGTTCCAGGCCTGAACTCTTTCTAAGCATAACATATTGCCTTGAGAAGATGGGAACTCTGTGTGCCTTGTCTGAAGTTTTCATCTTTGTGGTGGGATGATCTGCACACAGGGGCAGAGCAGTTGGGAACGGTTTCTGGCAGAGTAAGTTGAAGGGCCAACATGAGCTGTCCATGCCCTGTCGCTTTCTGTCGCTTCACTGCATGTGCCATCATCACCATCCTACTAGATTCCATATATATGTGTTAATATACTGTATTTGTCCTTCTCTTTCTGACTGACTTCACTTTTTATGATACGTTCTAGATCCAGCCACCTCATTAGGGTTGATTCTTCTGCATTTCTCTTTACAGCTGTGTAGTATTCCATTTTAAAGATTGCGCATGTGAATGAAGAATCAAAGTGGTGTGTATTCACCAAAGAAAACTGAGGAATCAGCAAGGAGTTGGATTTCTAAGATTTTTTTCAAGCTGCATTGGCAAGTTATAATCTTTTAAAATAAATTATTTTATTATGTATACTTACTGAAAATTTTTTGTTAAAGGTAATGCAAATTTATTGAAAAACAATTTGAATGACAGAAGATATAGTTAAGAAAAAAACCCACAGGCTCATCTGAATAGAATCACTGTTAATGTTATTTTACTTTCTAGATTATAAAATATTTGATATCATAGATTAAAGAACCTGTGCTCCACCGTTGGTTTTCACTTGACATTTTGAAATTTTGCCCATGTTATTACATAGTCAATGGATATGTGATTTTTAATGGCTGCATAATTATAGAATAATTCAGTTATACTATAGAAATTATATTACTACATTGAATGATCACATGATAATTAACAAAGTTTTCCTCTAGAGCTGAACAGGTATTTTTCTAATCAGTTTTGCCCTTTTTGGTAATAATGCAAGTTAAAAATACCATTCTACTTGGTACTGTGGGAGTAAAATTGTGAAATATGACAGTGATGTCTACTCAGGCCACTACAAGCATACAAACTTTACACTGGTCATTTCATTTTGCCCTTGAACAATATGGGAAATAGGCAGTGTTCGTGTTGTTACTATAAAAACTTAGGAGAATGATAAAAGCATTCCTTTTTATTTTTACACTAGATAAATGGAAATTATTGATGCTTAGAAACAATAAACAACTTGCTCACGATAACTTGTCGAGCACGGAATAGATTCAAGATTTTAGTGCAGATTATCTCGTTCCAGGCCTGAACTCTTTCTAAGCATAACATATTGCCTTGAGAAGATGGGAACTCTGTGTGCCTTGTCTGAAGTTTTCATCTTTGTGGTGGGATGATCTGCACACAGGGGCAGAGCAGTTGGGAACGGTTTCTGGCAGAGTAAGTTGAAGGGCCAACATGAGCTGCCCTGAAATTCAGTGCTCTGAAGCTTAAAACAGAAGGGGAGGGTAGGTGAGAAGCGATTCTGCATTCCTATAACCCCATAACTTGCACTCTCCACTCTTCTTATCATTACTTTTTGCATTTCTTTTGACCATCATTTACCCTTTGTTATTTCTCTACGTAAAAGCCTTTGCTTATCCCACATTAGGTTTAGATTAAGTAACATATTCTCTTTTGTGAGATCTCTGCTGGCAATTCCAACCCTCTAAGTATTTTCCTTTAGCACCATTCTCTAAATTCCCCCAGCACCATTTACTTCTGCTTCTCAGTTAGGCCTAGCTGACAAAGTTTTAAAATGCTCCTGCCTCTGCATTATTTATGCCCATCATTTCTGTTCTTGGTTTAAACTCTTTGAAGCAGTTCTAACTAGCACATCATAAGCATCAATAATTCTTGAATAAAATTGATGAGGACACATTTGTATCCCCAAGCACACCTTGCCAAATGCTAAATATGCAGCTGTCATTCAATAGACCCTGATTGATTAATATCATGTATATTTTTACCCCCTTTTTTGTTTCCCCCGGGTTTTGCCATTTTTGGTAATAATGCAAGTTAAAAATACCATTCTACTTGGTACTGTGGGAGTAAAATTGTGAAATATGACAGTGATGTCTACTCAGGCCACTACAAGCATACAAACTTTACACTGGTCATTTCATTTTGCCCTTGAACAATATGGGAAATAGGCAGTGTTCGTGTTGTTACTATAAAAACTTAGGAGAATGATAAAAGCATTCCTTTTTATTTTTACACTAGATAAATGGAAATTATTGATGCTTAGAAACAATAAACAACTTGCTCACGATAACTTGTCGAGCACGGAATAGATTCAAGATTTTAGTGCAGATTATCTCGTTCCAGGCCTGAACTCTTTCTAAGCATAACATATTGCCTTGAGAAGATGGGAACTCTGTGTGCCTTGTCTGAAGTTTTCATCTTTGTGGTGGGATGATCTGCACACAGGGGCAGAGCAGTTGGGAACGGTTTCTGGCAGAGTAAGTTGAAGGGCCAACATGAGCTGCCCTGAAATTCAGTGCTCTGAAGCTTAAAACAGAAGGGGAGGGTAGGTGAGAAGTGATTCTGCATTCCTATAACCCCATAACTTGCACTCTCCACTCTTCTTATCATTACTTTTTGCATTTCTTTTGACCATCATTTACCCTTTGTTATTTCTCTACGTAAAAGCCTTTGCTTATCCCACATTAGGTTTAGATTAAGTAACATATTCTCTTTTGTGAGATCTCTGCTGGCAATTCCAACCCTCTAAGTATTTTCCTTTAGCACCATTCTCTAAATTCCCCCAGCACCATTTACTTCTGCTTCTCAGTTAGGCCTAGCTGACAAAGTTTTAAAATGCTCCTGCCTCTGCATTATTTATGCCCATCATTTCTGTTCTTGGTTTAAACTCTTTGAAGCAGTTCTAACTAGCACATCATAAGCATCAATAATTCTTGAATAAAATTGATGAGGACACATTTGTATCCCCAAGCACACCTTGCCAAATGCTAAATATGCAGCTGTCATTCAATAGACCCTGATTGATTAATATCATGTATATTTTTACCTTGTGTCTCGTGTCTCTGCTTTAATTAGATATATATTTATTTTTGCAATTTCCAAGCTCTGTAAGTATTTTTGGTTTTGTAATTCCATATCATCATTGGTGAACTGTTGCTCTCATTTTCTTAATGGCCTCCTTCATCTTTTAGGTCAAAAATCTCTTTTAATCAGTCCTGTGTCAAATCAACTACCCACTGAACCTCAATTGAATTAAGCTTATAAAACTCCAGATATTGTATTATTTAAGATGAAAACATTTAATTTCTGTGTATGTGCCTGTGATGAGTTAATTTACATATTTATTTGCATGTTTTGTAGTCCAAAATCTTTGATATAAATTGCATACATCTCTGACCCTATATCAGCTTAACATTTCCCCTAAAACATATTTGCTCACAGATTTCATATCTACCCAGCACTTCTATTAAATATCTGTTTCTCTGGTCAGTTTATGTATAATGGCATTTGTTTTCTCTGAAAGTTAATCTTTTATTTCTCCCTCACCTAAGCATTTTTTATATAGCTATTCTTTCAAAAAACTAAGTTTCTAGAGATCAGTGACTTGATGTATCATGTTTTATATCATCCACAAGTATTTCATTCAAAGGTATTTTATTTGTCTTTGTTGAATAAAGAAAATTAGAAAATGGATCATATAATTTTTCTTGCTTTGTATGTCTTTTCTATTTTATTAGAAATTCTATACAACTGGGTGTTTCATAACTTTTTTTCTATTCCTGCACCATTAAAAAATAAATATATTAATTAATGCATATGTTGAAAAACATTTAAATAAATCTTAAATATTAGAATTTTAAAATCTAAATCTTAAATATTAAAATATTATTTTAAAAAAATCTAAAATACAACTCCATGATTTACTGAAAATCAAGTACAGTTTTCTATTGTCTATCAAATAAAACAAATAGTAAGTCATGAAAAATTTAGAAGCTCAACTTCTAAATATCAAAACCAAAATTAAAAATGCTTTTTCCATCCAAAAAGAGCCGCCTCAAAGATATATCACTGTAGACTAGATTTGTCTATTCATAGTCTTCACATATCTGAAATATTGAATGCTTTATTTCCAGGCTCATTTTATTCAGTATTCTATTTATGAGATTCTTCTATGTGTTTACATGCAGCAATTATAAATTTATTTTCATTCTTTTGTAAAATTTTATTTTATGAGTACACTTAAATTTGCATAAACTATCTGTTGATAGTCATTTATTTTGTTCTACTTTTGGCCAATAAGAGAAGTCATTGGTAAGTATGACTATTTGGATAAGTATTTTCATACATTTGTACACATTGTCCATAATTTTATGACTAAGGATGTAATTATTAGATTACTAAGCCATTCATGTTTAAATTTATAAAACTATAAGCTTTCCAAAGTAGTTTTCCAATTTTTTGTTTCATGAACAGTGTTTGAGAGTTCTAATGGCTTTACATTCCTGTCAGATTTTAATATTGTCAGTCATTTTCATGTCTGTCTAGAGAATAAATAACAATATCTCATTGTAGTTTTTATTTACAAGACTTTTATTAATAATGGTTGTTTTAAAAATGTTTTGTTTAATTATCTGTAGTTTGCTAATTGATTTCTAAAGGGTCTAGCCATGGGTCAATTTTAACTCAATTTCCAGATATCTTTCTTCACTCTGTCATTTGGCTTCCAACTTAATGATGACTTTTCATACAGAAACTTTTCTAATTCCAAAATAGTCTAAAGTATGAGCCTTACCATTTATAATTGATGATTTATGTGTATCATGTTTTATATCATCCACAAGTATTTCATTCAAAGGTATTTTATTTGTCTTTGTTGAATAAAGAAAATTAGAAAATGGATCATATAATTTTTCTTGCTTTGTATGTCTTTTCTATTTTATTAGAAATTCTATACAACTGGGTGTTTCATAACTTTTTTTCTATTCCTGCACCATTAAAAAATAAATATATTAATTAATGCATATGTTGAAAAACATTTAAATAAATCTTAAATATTAGAATTTTAAAATCTAAATCTTAAATATTAAAATATTATTTTAAAAAAATCTAAAATACAACTCCATGATTTACTGAAAATCAAGTACAGTTTTCTATTGTCTATCAAATAAAACAAATAGTAAGTCATGAAAAATTTAGAAGCTCAACTTCTAAATATCAAAACCAAAATTAAAAATGCTTTTTCCATCCAAAAAGAGCCGCCTCAAAGATATATCACTGTAGACTAGATTTGTCTATTCATAGTCTTCACATATCTGAAATATTGAATGCTTTATTTCCAGGCTCATTTTATTCAGTATTCTATTTATGAGATTCTTCTATGTGTTTACATGCAGCAATTATAAATTTATTTTCATTCTTTTGTAAAATTTTATTTTATGAGTACACTTAAATTTGCATAAACTATCTGTTGATAGTCATTTATTTTGTTCTACTTTTGGCCAATAAGAGAAGTCATTGGTAAGTATGACTATTTGGATAAGTATTTTCATACATTTGTACACATTGTCCATAATTTTATGACTAAGGATGTAATTATTAGATTACTAAGCCATTCATGTTTAAATTTATAAAACTATAAGCTTTCCAAAGTAGTTTTCCAATTTTTTGTTTCATGAACAGTGTTTGAGAGTTCTAATGGCTTTACATTCCTGTCAGATTTTAATATTGTCAGTCATTTTCATGTCTGTCTAGAGAATAAATAACAATATCTCATTGTAGTTTTTATTTACAAGACTTTTATTAATAATGGTTGTTTTAAAAATGTTTTGTTTAATTATCTGTAGTTTGCTAATTGATTTCTAAAGGGTCTAGCCATGGGTCAATTTTAACTCAATTTCCAGATATCTTTCTTCACTCTGTCATTTGGCTTCCAACTTAATGATGACTTTTCATACAGAAACTTTTCTAATTCCAAAATAGTCTAAAGTATGAGCCTTACCATTTATAATTGATGATTTATGTGTATGCTGAAGGCATAAACTTTGAAGACAACAAAAATATAATAAGAAACTATAATAAAGAACTCTCTGCAGATAATTTACACAATGTTTTTGATTTCTCAAAAAAAGAAAATTCATTAAGTACAATATTTAATGTAAGAGTATTAATCTGAATTTTAAAACTTAGTTTAAAAATAAAACAATATAAATGGAGATAGGCATAAATGTGTGTGAACTTTCTGGCTTTAAATAGACTAAAAATATATGAGAAAAATGTAGCCTAAAAGAGGCTTGGAAGAACAGAAAAGAAACATTACAAAATATTGGGGAAAATCAAATAATACATCATTTATAAAAAATAAAATAGAATTAAGAAAATATTATAAAATAGCAATAAAATGAAATGATATAAATAAGATCAAACAGTTATAGAAATAACTGTAAAATTATATGTAAAAAGATGTGCTCAACTGCTCAGTGTTGCCCAAATCTGTGACACCATGCACTGTAACTCACCAGGCTTCCCTGTCCTTGAAATTTTCCAGGCAAGAATACTGGAGAGGGTTTTCATTTTCTATTCAGGATATCTTCCTTGCCCAGGGCATGAACACATATTCCTTGTCTCCTGCCTTGGCAGGGAGACACTTATCACTCCCCCTTGTCCATAATTTTATGACTAAGGATGTAATTATTAGATTACTAAGCCATTCATGTTTAAATTTATAAAACTATAAGCTTTCCAAAGTAGTTTTCCAATTTTTTGTTTCATGAACAGTGTTTGAGAGTTCTAATGGCTTTACATTCCTGTCAGATTTTAATATTGTCAGTCATTTTCATGTCTGTCTAGAGAATAAATAACAATATCTCATTGTAGTTTTTATTTACAAGACTTTTATTAATAATGGTTGTTTTAAAAATGTTTTGTTTAATTATCTGTAGTTTGCTAATTGATTTCTAAAGGGTCTAGCCATGGGTCAATTTTAACTCAATTTCCAGATATCTTTCTTCACTCTGTCATTTGGCTTCCAACTTAATGATGACTTTTCATACAGAAACTTTTCTAATTCCAAAATAGTCTAAAGTATGAGCCTTACCATTTATAATTGATGATTTATGTGTATGCTGAAGGCATAAACTTTGAAGACAACAAAAATATAATAAGAAACTATAATAAAGAACTCTCTGCAGATAATTTACACAATGTTTTTGATTTCTCAAAAAAAGAAAATTCATTAAGTACAATATTTAATGTAAGAGTATTAATCTGAATTTTAAAACTTAGTTTAAAAATAAAACAATATAAATGGAGATAGGCATAAATGTGTGTGAACTTTCTGGCTTTAAATAGACTAAAAATATATGAGAAAAATGTAGCCTAAAAGAGGCTTGGAAGAACAGAAAAGAAACATTACAAAATATTGGGGAAAATCAAATAATACATCATTTATAAAAAATAAAATAGAATTAAGAAAATATTATAAAATAGCAATAAAATGAAATGATATAAATAAGATCAAACAGTTATAGAAATAACTGTAAAATTATATGTAAAAAGATGTGCTCAACTGCTCAGTGTTGCCCAAATCTGTGACACCATGCACTGTAACTCACCAGGCTTCCCTGTCCTTGAAATTTTCCAGGCAAGAATACTGGAGAGGGTTTTCATTTTCTATTCAGGATATCTTCCTTGCCCAGGGCATGAACACATATTCCTTGTCTCCTGCCTTGGCAGGGAGACACTTTATCACTAGCACCACCTAGAAAGTTCATATGTAAAAATGCATTGATAATAAATATAAATTGATTGAAATTTTAAAATTAATTTTTTAATTTAGGAAAATTTAGAATAGGAAACCAAATAATTTTTTTCAGTTTATTATTCAAAATGGTGAAGTTCACTATAGTGGAATCCCTGGCTGGATCTAGATTTAATGGAGGCTCTTATCATAACTTATTAAAAATCAGACACTGTTAGTGAAATATGGCAATTCCTCTAAAGGAAAAATCTGTCTCAGTCAATATGAAGTAACTTAAATATTTCTATTAAAGCATTAATTTATTAAAATGAAAGCTCCTGAGAAACACCTCCAGGCCCAGAATGTTCCAGAGAATCTACCTAATTTTTTGTTGGATTTTTTTTAATAATTATTTTTATTTTACTTTTACAGAGTTTTGTTGTTTACAGCTATCCATAAACCCAAATCAGTCTTACATATACGCTTAACTCCTCTGACCTGAACCTACCTCCCAGTCTCTCCCCATCCCACCTTTTGAGCTTGTTGCATAGCTCCCATGTAAGTTCCCTTAGTCTTACAGCATATTCACAATGGTTGTGTCTTTTACATATGGCAGTAAAGTTTTGCATGTTACCTTTTTGATATGGCTAATCCACTCCTCCCACTCCTCAATGTCCATAAGTCTATTCTCTATGTCTGTTTCTCTGTTTCTCCACTGCTGCTGTGCATGTGCATTCATCAGTACCATCTTTCTAGATTCCATATTATATATATATATATATATATATTAGTATATTTGTCCGAGAATCTGCCTAATGTTTAAAGAACAATTAATACCAATTCTAAATAATCTCTTATAGAAATTAGCAGAACAGAGACCACTCCTTATGCCACACACATCATTGTATGAGGTATCATACCTCATATATACTATATATGGAAAAAACAGAATATTACAGAATAAATAACAAAAAGTATAACAGAACAGTATCAATGACAAATATAGATACAAAATCCTCAAAAAAAATGGAAGCAAATAGTATCATCTATGATCACATATCATTAGCATATTTGTATATGGAAGTAAGTAACATGTTGATATTAAAAGAATTATACACTGTGATCAAGTGGGGTTCATTGCAGAGATGTGAAATTGGATAAGCAGTCAAAAATCAATCATTCGGTTTTCCCTGGCAGGCCAGTGAGTAAAGAGTCTGCTTTGCAGGCCCTATCAGTCCCTGGTTGTGGAAGACCCCATGTGTCACGTAGCGGTTGGGCTGGTGTGTCCAATTATGAACCCACACTCTGGAGCACATGTGCCCAGAGGCAGGGCTCTGCAACAAGAGAGGCCACTGTAATGGGAGTCCCTTACATGCCAAAGAATAAAGATGGATGAAAATAAGTGATGACTTAAAGGCAAATAAATAAATAAATAAATAAATAAAGGCAGAATAAAAATATTTTCCAAAAAAATCAATGTAAAGCTTCATATTCATAGGATAAAAAAAAAAAAAAGGTTATTTTCAAATGGTGCCAAAATAATTTAGCAAATTTCAACACACTCATTCATGATAAAATTTGTCACAAACTAGGCATTAGGAGGAACTTACTCGATGTGATATATAACATCTACACAAAATCTGCACCTATTATCACACTAAATGGTGAGAATGTGAATGCCATAATCCAATATTCTGGATACCTAATGCAAACAGCTGGCTCATTAGAAGAGACCCTGATGCTTGGAAAGAGTTAAGGCAGGAGAAGAGGGTGACGAAAGGTGAAATAATTGTATAGCATCATCAATTCGATGGACGTGAGTTTGAGCAACTCTGGGAGATAGTGAAGGATTCGGAAGCCAGGCATGCTGCAGTTTATGAGGTCGCAAAGAATTGGACACAACTTGGTAGCTGAACAACAAAAAATAGTCTCAATGTCAAAACGGGTGAATATCTGTTCTCATCACTTCTAGTCAACATAGTACTAGAAGGTCTTTGTTGTATGTAATAAGACATTTTGGAATTTTCAGCATACATGTCTTATGAGTTTTCTTACATGTTTTGAAAGGATATATATATATATATATATATATATAGTTTTGGTTCTTAGTGTTCAATGCTAAGAACACTGCTTTCATGTTTTGTTTTTTCTTGCCTTATTATATATTAAAACTCCATATCCAGGAGAATGAAAGTTTATTAGCTGCAAAAATTTGTCCATGAATATTCACAGCAGCTTTATTTGTAATAGCCCAAAGCTTGAAAAATGAAATGTCTTATCAGCAATGTAATGTATAAAAAATTGTGGTAAATTAATACATGCATAAATGTATGAACAAAGGTGGAATATTACACTCGTCTGTTTAAAGGAGTTAATGACACTCAGTGGTAAGAATGAATCTCAAAAAATTATGCTGACTAAAGTCAGTCAAATAAAAAAAGAAAATATACTATATGATTCCATTTACATGAAACTTTAGAAAAATGAAACTATAGGAACAGCATGATTGAATCTTATGCATTTAAATTTCAGAGAATGTTCCATACTATTGATCTGCTTATAGTATTTTGTTTCTTTTGCAATGAGTTATTTACTTTCTTCTGTTAGATATTGTTATTCTTTCATTAACATCTGGACAATTTTTTTAAATGTTGTAAATAAAATACTATTTCAGTGTATCCTCCACTGGGAATTGAATGTTGCTTCTCACTGACAGTTATTCTAGGGCAGATTATCTCTAACTTTCAAGAGTTAGAATTATATAAAGATGTGCTCATTCTTGTCAGGATTGTTTTGTTTTACCCTTTGCCCTGGAAGATGGCATATTTGAATCCAGCTGAAACGATAAAGTATCATCAGATTCCTCCTTAAATACAACTTAGTTCCTCTATCTTGAAAGATAAGAAAGTGCCTCTATCTTGAAAGACTGAAAGGTTAATTCACTATTTTAATTTCTCAGTCTGCATTTCTTTTTTATGTGTATGTTTAGTTGCTGAGTCATGTCGAGCTCTTTGTGACCACATGGATTGTAACCTTCCAGGTTCCTGCCCTCATGGAATTTTCCCATTTTCTGGAAAACAATGACCCAAAATTCCAAGATTAACTCATTGATATCTCTGTTCTTCTAGACCTTGAACCTAAGCATCTCCACTATCTTCAAACATTTTTGCACCTTGTTAAATTTTTCTGATTGTCTTTAGTATATGAGCATTTCTTGCTCTTCTATTGCTTGAAGTGGAAACTGCTTGGTGAATCTTGCCTTATTATATATTAAAACCACATATCCAGGAGAATGAAAGTTTATTAGCTGCAAAAATTTGTCCATGAATATTCACAGCAGCTTTATTTGTAATAGCCCAAAGCTTGAAAAATGAAATGTCTTATCAGCAATGTAATGTATAAAAAATTGTGGTAAATTAATACATGCATAAATGTATGAACAAAGGTGGAATATTACACTCGTCTGTTTAAAGGAGTTAATGACACTCAGTGGTAAGAATGAATCTCAAAAAATTATGCTGACTAAAGTCAGTCAAATAAAAAAAGAAAATATACTATATGATTCCATTTACATGAAACTTTAGAAAATGAAACTATAGGAACAGCATGATTGAATCTTATGCATTTAAATTTCAGAGAATGTTCCATACTATTGATCTGCTTATAGTATTTTGTTTCTTTTGCAATGAGTTATTTACTTTCTTCTGTTAGATATTGTTATTCTTTCATTAACATCTGGACAATTTTTTTAAATGTTGTAAATAAAATACTATTTCAGTGTATCCTCCACTGGGAATTGAATGTTGCTTCTCACTGACAGTTATTCTAGGGCAGATTATCTCTAACTTTCAAGAGTTAGAATTATATAAAGATGTGCTCATTCTTGTCAGGATTGTTTTGTTTTACCCTTTGCCCTGGAAGATGGCATATTTGAATCCAGCTGAAACGATAAAGTATCATCAGATTCCTCCTTAAATACAACTTAGTTCCTCTATCTTGAAAGATAAGAAAGTGCCTCTATCTTGAAAGACTGAAAGGTTAATTCACTATTTTAATTTCTCAGTCTGCATTTCTTTTTTTTATGTGTATGTTTAGTTGCTGAGTCATGTCGAGCTCTTTGTGACCACATGGATTGTAACCTTCCAGGTTCCTGCCCTCATGGAATTTTCCCATTTTCTGGAAAACAATGACCCAAAATTCCAAGATTAACTCATTGATATCTCTGTTCTTCTAGACCTTGAACCTAAGCATCTCCACTATCTTCAAACATTTTTTGCACCTTGTTAAATTTTTCTGATTGTCTTTAGTATATGAGCATTTCTTGCTCTTCTATTGCTTGAAGTGGAAACTGCTTGGTGAATCTTGCAGTTCTTTCAGAAATAAAATATAAGAATGTCTAGGTTAATATTAGGAATGCTATTATAGTCTTCAGTATTTGTATTCTTCTCACTTTGCTCTCATTTTCTCCCACCAATTTTTATGACTAGAAATCCCCCTTTATCCCGTCATTTTGCTTCTTTTCATACTTCCTTTTTCTCTCCACTCTCTATGCTTGCCTATTCCTTCTCTATCCAATATCCTCACTTTTTCTTTTTTAAATCTCTCACTATAATTTTTATTTAGGAGAAGATATGATAAACTCATTCACGCAGAACTCCAAATACCCATTATACAGAGTGTCCTCTTGACATGGAATATCCAGTGAGATGGAGCTGGTTTTAAATTATTTTGTGCATGAATATATTATGGCACTAGGGGTTATAAGCATAACTGAACCTCTGTCTGGACCTTAATTTTTTGTGTTAGAAAAACTTAAACGTGTTTTTCTGGAATCCTTTCTTAAGTAACTTTAGTTCTTTGTAGGCAAAGTGAAACATAAGCAAAATGTAACAACATATGCACATTTATGTTTGCTAATGTATTCCTTCATAATACAATTATTTTTCCCTGGGTTTCCTAGTGTGCAGTTTCTTTCCTACCTCTCCTCTGCTTGTTGTTGACATAGATCTTTTCAGTGTCAGAACCACCAGGGAAATACCAGCACAGAAGAACTAATAGGAGTAGATGGTACTCTAGTTATTTGCTAGTGGTGTTAAATGTCTCACATATTGAAATTCTGTGTGCTTTGAACTTCTCCTTTTTCAGAACTGGGAAATGATAAATACTGGAAAAAATAAATGCAATAAGACCCTTTCGTAGATATGAACACTAGGGTGAAAAGCTTTCCACTTTTTTTTAAATATATGGAGACTGAATAAATTGAAAAAATATCAGAATGATGGGTAAGTACTAGGAAAGCCATACATAGATGGGTAATTGCACTTCACCTTGAAAAAATAATAGAAATTTGATAGAAATATGAGGAGGGAGTATAAACTGTGTTCCAAGAAGCCTAGCATGCTGAATATAGGAAAATATTTGGAATCTGGGAAACTTAAAGTATGGAAAGGGATTAGTGAGATATTTAACATGATTGAAGAAGCATATAAAAGGCACGAGAAGGAAGAAGCATTGACTAGCCAGTTTGCATAAAGTAAATTATGAAGGACAAAAAGATAAACTGACCTTTTTGTATACAATATGGAGTCATTACAAAAGTCTGATTGATAAGTTGAATATTAAATAGATAATGCACCAGGTAATTTAGACCCTACAGACATGGTCATCAAGTGAAGAACCTTCAACTTCTCCTCTGTTCCAAAGTACACAAGTTCTGAAATTTCCTTTTAGAGAATGACTTTTTTTATTATTGTGTAAGGTCCATAAGCCAACTTTCAAGCATGAGGCATGAGCTGTTAAGACAGCACATCAATTGTCATCTTTATGTGTGATTTCCCACCACAGAAGACCTATAGACTTCAGAAAACTCTCTGTGATGACGATGGCCCTAAACATTTTAAAAATAAGATCAAAAAGAGATGGAGCTGGTTTTAAATTATTTTGTGCATGAATATATTATGGCACTAGGGGTTATAAGCATAACTGAACCTCTGTCTGGACCTTAATTTTTTGTGTTAGAAAAACTTAAACGTGTTTTTCTGGAATCCTTTCTTAAGTAACTTTAGTTCTTTGTAGGCAAAGTGAAACATAAGCAAAATGTAACAACATATGCACATTTATGTTTGCTAATGTATTCCTTCATAATACAATTATTTTTCCCTGGGTTTCCTAGTGTGCAGTTTCTTTCCTACCTCTCCTCTGCTTGTTGTTGACATAGATCTTTTCAGTGTCAGAACCACCAGGGAAATACCAGCACAGAAGAACTAATAGGAGTAGATGGTACTCTAGTTATTTGCTAGTGGTGTTAAATGTCTCACATATTGAAATTCTGTGTGCTTTGAACTTCTCCTTTTTCAGAACTGGGAAATGATAAATACTGGAAAAATAAATGCAATAAGACCCTTTCGTAGATATGAACACTAGGGTGAAAAGCTTTCCACTTTTTTTTAAATATATGGAGACTGAATAAATTGAAAAAATATCAGAATGATGGGTAAGTACTAGGAAAGCCATACATAGATGGGTAATTGCACTTCACCTTGAAAAAATAATAGAAATTTGATAGAAATATGAGGAGGGAGTATAAACTGTGTTCCAAGAAGCCTAGCATGCTGAATATAGGAAAATATTTGGAATCTGGGAAACTTAAAGTATGGAAAGGGATTAGTGAGATATTTAACATGATTGAAGAAGCATATAAAAGGCACGAGAAGGAAGAAGCATTGACTAGCCAGTTTGCATAAAGTAAATTATGAAGGACAAAAAGATAAACTGACCTTTTTGTATACAATATGGAGTCATTACAAAAGTCTGATTGATAAGTTGAATATTAAATAGATAATGCACCAGGTAATTTAGACCCTACAGACATGGTCATCAAGTGAAGAACCTTCAACTTCTCCTCTGTTCCAAAGTACACAAGTTCTGAAATTTCCTTTTAGAGAATGACTTTTTTTATTATTGTGTAAGGTCCATAAGCCAACTTTCAAGCATGAGGCATGAGCTGTTAAGACAGCACATCAATTGTCATCTTTATGTGTGATTTCCCACCACAGAAGACCTATAGACTTCAGAAAACTCTCTGTGATGACGATGGCCCTAAACATTTTAAAAATAAGATCAAAAAGCATTCTTATTGAATATAATTGTAAGATAGACCTTGAAGTAATTTATCAAGTAAGTACCAATGGCACCATGCACAAAACAGACACAGTTTTAGATACTGTGTGTCCAAATTGGACTCAGAGAACATGTGCCTTTCCAGGTGGCACTAGAGGTAAAGAACCCACCCATCAATGCAGGAGATACCAGAAATGTGAGTTTGATCCCTGAGTTGGGAAAATTTCCTGGACTAGGAAATGGCAACCCACTTCAGTATTCTTGCCTGAAAAATTCCATAGACATAGGAGCTTGGTGGATCAGAGTCTATGGAGTTGCAAAGAATCAGACACAACCAGCCACACACACATGCATTCACTAGAAAATGTGTTTAAACAGAGTTGAGCCTGTAAGAGATTTATTGAACACTGATGCCTGACATAGATAACAGAAAGGAGGAAGCATGACTGGGCAGGAGTGATACAGGTCTGACAAAGCCTTGGCCAACTCAGTCAGGATCTCCAGAAGAGAGATTGCCCATTAAAAGAATCTCAGTGTAGAGACAAAACCAAGATATTAGCCCACAGTGTGACTCATTGTCAGGGAAAAACCTCAGAACGACAGGGCCATAATTCAAAAGCTGAGGAGGATCCTAAAGGTACTCACAGCTAGAATCTGTCAGCTAAGAACTCATTTTGCAGTTGAAAAGCATATAAAAGAAAAAACTATAGCCAGTTTGCATAAAGTAAATTATGAAGGACAAAAAGATAAACTGACCTTTTTGTATACAATATGGAGTCATTACAAAAGTCTGATTGATAAGTTGAATATTAAATAGATAATGCACCAGGTAATTTAGACCCTACAGACATGGTCATCAAGTGAAGAACCTTCAACTTCTCCTCTGTTCCAAAGTACACAAGTTCTGAAATTTCCTTTTAGAGAATGACTTTTTTTATTATTGTGTAAGGTCCATAAGCCAACTTTCAAGCATGAGGCATGAGCTGTTAAGACAGCACATCAATTGTCATCTTTATGTGTGATTTCCCACCACAGAAGACCTATAGACTTCAGAAAACTCTCTGTGATGACGATGGCCCTAAACATTTTAAAAATAAGATCAAAAAGCATTCTTATTGAATATAATTGTAAGATAGACCTTGAAGTAATTTATCAAGTAAGTACCAATGGCACCATGCACAAAACAGACACAGTTTTAGATACTGTGTGTCCAAATTGGACTCAGAGAACATGTGCCTTTCCAGGTGGCACTAGAGGTAAAGAACCCACCCATCAATGCAGGAGATACCAGAAATGTGAGTTTGATCCCTGAGTTGGGAAAATTTCCTGGACTAGGAAATGGCAACCCACTTCAGTATTCTTGCCTGAAAAATTCCATAGACATAGGAGCTTGGTGGATCAGAGTCTATGGAGTTGCAAAGAATCAGACACAACCAGCCACACACACATGCATTCACTAGAAAATGTGTTTAAACAGAGTTGAGCCTGTAAGAGATTTATTGAACACTGATGCCTGACATAGATAACAGAAAGGAGGAAGCATGACTGGGCAGGAGTGATACAGGTCTGACAAAGCCTTGGCCAACTCAGTCAGGATCTCCAGAAGAGAGATTGCCCATTAAAAGAATCTCAGTGTAGAGACAAAACCAAGATATTAGCCCACAGTGTGACTCATTGTCAGGGAAAAACCTCAGAACGACAGGGCCATAATTCAAAAGCTGAGGAGGATCCTAAAGGTACTCACAGCTAGAATCTGTCAGCTAAGAACTCATTTTGCAGTTGAAAAGCAAATGATTTTTTGAAAAGAGAGTCAACTGTACACTTCCTGGATTGATATAGTTGACACTGTCTGTGCATGTGCTGGTAAGAAGCTTAGGATAATATCCATTATATACATTAAATTGTAATTAAGGCATCAAATCATAGGAGATACATACATTTTCACCATGTGAGACAAAGACCTTCTTGCTCCTTTGAATGGAAAAAGTGGTTCCATGCAGACTTAGTTCAGAGAATTAGTATGAATGATGCAATTCAGACTAATCCTTCAATTTGTGGATAGAGACAGTCTGCTTCAGGTTCTTTCTTTTTTACTACAGTCTATGAATACATACTCAGTTAGAAATTTTAACTGCTATATTCCCCTCCAAGAGAGGGGGAGCTTTTAAGATAGCAGATACTACACCATGCATTGTGGTGCTCTTTAGTTTGTCTTAATGAGGTGGCAGGTTACATTATTTTAAATAAAACAGGGGAAGGAATGGAAGAGAAGAATGAAATAGCTGACTTAAAATTTAACGTTCAAAAAGCAAAGATCATAGCATTCACTCCCATCCCTTCATGCCAAATAAGGGCAAACAAGTGGAAAAAGTGACAAATTTTATTTTCTTGGGCTCCAAAATCACAGTGGACAGTGACTATAGCCACAAAATTAAGAGACATTTGCCCCTTAGAAGAAAAGCTATGCAAACCTAGAGAGTATATTGAAAAGTAGAGACATTACTGTGACAACAATGTTACATACAAAGATATAGTTCCAGTATTCTTGTATGCATATGTAAGTTGGTCCATAAAGAAGACTGAGTGCCAAAGCATTGATGCTTTAGAATTATGGTTTGGGAGAAGAATCTTGAGAGTCCCTTGGATAGCAAGGAGGTCAAACTCTGGGAGATAGTGAAGGACAGGGAATCCTGGTATGGTGTTGTCCATGGGGTCACAAATAATTGCATGACTTAGTGACCAAATAAAAGCAATGAGTGCATTTTCTTTTTATTTTATATAACTTTGAAACATGTCAGTGTTCACACACCCAATTACTTAGGGACATAATTTGAATCCCCATGCACAAACTTGCCATTTCTTGAGAAGGAAGAGAGTTCAAGCCCAATCCAAGGCTCTGACATTTGGGCTAGTAGGCAGCTTCTTCCCTTACCATGTCAGTACTTTCCAGCCTGTGCAATGAACCCATAGTGTTCTGAGTGCCACAGAGTAGTCCTAGGAATCTGACGTTGTTATGAATATTATTCTATAATTAACATTTTTTGTTTGATTCAATAATTCTCCTTTCCTTTTTTCCTGAAGTCCTATATTACACATCCCCACCCTTTATGCATGCATGCCAATTGGCTTCAGTCATGTCTGAATGTTTCTGACCTTATAGACGTCCCTGCCCTTGGGATTCTTCATACAAGAATAGCAGAGAGAGTTGTTATGCCCACTTCCAGGAGATTTTCCTGACCCAGGGATTGAACACAGGAGTCCCCTGTGGCTCCTGCATTAGCAGGCAGCTTCTTTACCACAAGCCATCTTGGAAGCCCCCCATTCTTTATATCTTTGTCTAACACTGACATCATCACTTTGTTTAACACACATTGCATGAGCATTAACATTATTTAACACTTAAAAAGAAAACATAAAAACAAAAGATAAAGAATATTGCACAGGGGGCTTCCCTGGTTGTCCAGTGGGTGGGGACACCTCCTTGCAGTGCAAGGGGCGTCGGTTCGATCCCTGGCCTGGGAAGATCCCACGTGCCATGGAGCAGTTGGATTGATGTGTCCAATTACCGAGCCAGAGCTCTGGAGCGCATGCACCCAGAGCTGGTGCTCTGTGACAATGGAGGCCACTGCAATGGGAGGCCCACGTGGGTCAAAGAACAAAAATGAATGAAAATAAATAAATGAAAGACCAATAGAAGTGGCCTGCCCACCCCCCTCCCTCCCGAACCCATCCCTCCCCCGCAAAAAAATATTGCACGTTTGAAGACTGTGATCAATAAATATATCTGGAGGAAAATGAAAGGGATTAAATGTCCATATGTCGATCAGAAATACTATAAAGGGCAGATTTTTATGTGAGCCCTTAGTCAAACTTCAGACCTAAGCTAGTTCATGTTTGAATTGGGATGAAATATATGAAAATTCAAAGAAAATGGCTTAAGTACTAAAGAACATGGCAAAGGCTGGTGGAATTTAGGTGGAATTGTCACACACAAAAACACACACACACACACACACACACACACACATATACTTAATTGATGCTGGTAACTTTGTTCTCTGAGGAGAAGATTGATCACATTTACTCTTCCAATTGTGCAAAAGTT
This sequence comes from Tragulus kanchil, assembly GCA_022376925.1. Lineage (NCBI taxonomy): Eukaryota > Metazoa > Chordata > Mammalia > Artiodactyla > Tragulidae > Tragulus > Tragulus kanchil. The sequence goes on along the minus strand of JAIOJX010000029.1, from coordinate 82,402,619 downwards.
TATTTCAGTGAAAATTATTACTTTTATTCTTATTTATTTATTAATTTATTTTTTGGCTGTGCATGGTCTTTGTTGGTGTGTGGTCTTTTCTCTAGTTGTGGGAAGCAAGGGTTAGTCTCTAGTTGTGGTACACAGGCTTCTCATGTTGATGGCTTCTTGTGTTGTGGAGTACAGGTTCTAGGGCACAAGGACTTCGGTAGTTGCAGCCCATGGATTCAACAGCATGTGCTCCAGGGCTCTAGAGCTCATGCTCAGAGGTTGTGGCACATGGGCTTAGTTGCTCCATAACATAGGGGATCTTCCTGGACCAGGGATCAACCTGTGTCTCCTATATTGGGAGACAGATGCTTTACCATTGAGCCACAGGGAAGTCCCTATCACCTCTATGCTTAGAGTAAAAATAACAGATAGATATACTTTAACCATACCAAAATTGACTATTTTTTGAAGCTTACCATGGAGAATATATATAAAATAACTAATCACTTATGTGTTTTCCTTTCATTCTCTCACAGCATTAGCTACATGTTCTAGATGATGAGAAAGATATTAATCAACAGATGAATTGAACATCTCTCTGTACTTTCAGGAGAGTATTAGTCAAGAAACCACACCTGGACTTGGTCTTCTAACACACTTTAAAGTGAATCTGCTAAACTTGGGGATAGGTACTAAGTAGAGCATACAGGATACTTTATAGAACACATGCATTCCAGAGAATTTTGTTTCAGGCAGATGACCGAATACCCTAGCTTATCTGGTCAGTTCCAATGTATTCATTTTATTCCCAAATAGTGAAGAATGTTTCCTCATCCTTTCACTCTCAAGTGTCTGCATGATGCATTTTACCATCACTTTGATTATATGGGCAGCAATCTAATTTCTTTGCCTTTAGTTACAGTATTATGTAACAAAAACAAACAAAACATGGCAAAGGCTGGTGGAATTTAGGTGGAATTGTCACACACAAAAACACACACACACACACACACACACACACACACATATACTTAATTGATGCTGGTAACTTTGTTCTCTGAGGAGAAGATTGATCACATTTACTCTTCCAATTGTGCAAAAGTTTATTTCAGTGAAAATTATTACTTTTATTCTTATTTATTTATTAATTTATTTTTTGGCTGTGCATGGTCTTTGTTGGTGTGTGGTCTTTTCTCTAGTTGTGGGAAGCAAGGGTTAGTCTCTAGTTGTGGTACACAGGCTTCTCATGTTGATGGCTTCTTGTGTTGTGGAGTACAGGTTCTAGGGCACAAGGACTTCGGTAGTTGCAGCCCATGGATTCAACAGCATGTGCTCCAGGGCTCTAGAGCTCATGCTCAGAGGTTGTGGCACATGGGCTTAGTTGCTCCATAACATAGGGGATCTTCCTGGACCAGGGATCAACCTGTGTCTCCTATATTGGGAGACAGATGCTTTACCATTGAGCCACAGGGAAGTCCCTATCACCTCTATGCTTAGAGTAAAAATAACAGATAGATATACTTTAACCATACCAAAATTGACTATTTTTTGAAGCTTACCATGGAGAATATATATAAAATAACTAATCACTTATGTGTTTTCCTTTCATTCTCTCACAGCATTAGCTACATGTTCTAGATGATGAGAAAGATATTAATCAACAGATGAATTGAACATCTCTCTGTACTTTCAGGAGAGTATTAGTCAAGAAACCACACCTGGACTTGGTCTTCTAACACACTTTAAAGTGAATCTGCTAAACTTGGGGATAGGTACTAAGTAGAGCATACAGGATACTTTATAGAACACATGCATTCCAGAGAATTTTGTTTCAGGCAGATGACCGAATACCCTAGCTTATCTGGTCAGTTCCAATGTATTCATTTTATTCCCAAATAGTGAAGAATGTTTCCTCATCCTTTCACTCTCAAGTGTCTGCATGATGCATTTTACCATCACTTTGATTATATGGGCAGCAATCTAATTTCTTTGCCTTTAGTTACAGTATTATGTGCTTTTCTTTGGAGAAAGTATACTCCATGGCATGTTTAAAATCATGTTATATCTCAGAGGTCAGAAACTATTTCTTGTTCATTTTGTGGTTGTTGGTTATGCCTATAAGCCTTCATGCTTATAAAGTGTGCTCAATATAGTGAACTGGACTGAAGGGATATAGTAACAAAATAGAAAATAAATTTGAAAAAAAAATGCATTCCTTTCTAAGAATTAAGAATAATAGCAATGATGCAAAGAGTAATTGTATTCTATGGAAACATGACATAGATTGTCTGATAGATTCTATGTTGGGATAAATTTGTAACATATTGTTTGGTCATTTCCCTTGATTCTGAGATTCATCTAAATTTAAAATAAACTCTCCTTTACAAAATCCTTTATACCCACAAAATGACTAGGTAAGTATCTAGTCTCACATTATTTGCTATAATACATACTAATCATCACAATTAATGTTGTTATGTTTTCTTCATTCACTCTGTAAGTCCATTTTATAGTGTTTTATTGCTTATTGAAGTATCAAGAAATAATGCGACTTTGGGCTTTATATATACTTGCAATTTCAGGTAGAAATTAGAGTACCTTTCCTCTTTGGATTTTCCAGCATTGTATTTAAAGAAATTTTAGGACATAAAAAACCCCAATGCCATAGGAACAAAAGGAATTAGCTTCCAAAAAATTAATAAAGACATTCTTAAAGACCTTCAACGACTACCTCATTTATACTAACAGATGAATTGAACATCTCTTTTTTTTTAAGCTACTATGTTCTAGATGATGAGAAAGATATTAATCAACAGATGAATTGAACACCAGAAACCACACCTGGACTTGGTCTTCTAACACACTTTAAAGTGAATCTGCTAAACTTGGGGATAGGTACTAAGTAGAGCATACAGGATACTTTATAGAACACATGCATTCCAGAGAATTTTGTTTCAGGCAGATGACCGAATACCCTAGCTTATCTGGTCAGTTCCAATGTATTCATTTTATTCCCAAATAGTGAAGAATGTTTCCTCATCCTTTCACTCTCAAGTGTCTGCATGATGCATTTTACCATCACTTTGATTATATGGGCAGCAATCTAATTTCTTTGCCTTTAGTTACAGTATTATGTGCTTTTCTTTGGAGAAAGTATACTCCATGGCATGTTTAAAATCATGTTATATCTCAGAGGTCAGAAACTATTTCTTGTTCATTTTGTGGTTGTTGGTTATGCCTATAAGCCTTCATGCTTATAAAGTGTGCTCAATATAGTGAACTGGACTGAAGGGATATAGTAACAAAATAGAAAATAAATTTGAAAAAAAAATGCATTCCTTTCTAAGAATTAAGAATAATAGCAATGATGCAAAGAGTAATTGTATTCTATGGAAACATGACATAGATTGTCTGATAGATTCTATGTTGGGATAAATTTGTAACATATTGTTTGGTCATTTCCCTTGATTCTGAGATTCATCTAAATTTAAAATAAACTCTCCTTTACAAAATCCTTTATACCCACAAAATGACTAGGTAAGTATCTAGTCTCACATTATTTGCTATAATACATACTAATCATCACAATTAATGTTGTTATGTTTTCTTCATTCACTCTGTAAGTCCATTTTATAGTGTTTTATTGCTTATTGAAGTATCAAGAAATAATGCGACTTTGGGCTTTATATATACTTGCAATTTCAGGTAGAAATTAGAGTACCTTTCCTCTTTGGATTTTCCAGCATTGTATTTAAAGAAATTTTAGGACATAAAAAACCCCAATGCCATAGGAACAAAAGGAATTAGCTTCCAAAAAATTAATAAAGACATTCTTAAAGACCTTCAACGACTACCTCATTTATACATGAAAAAATCAACAATAATTTTCTACTACCTGTTTTTAACTAGTAAATGCTAAGGAAAAATGAGAAAAGACTGAAAATATAGCCAATATTCATCGACTTGTTCCAAATTAAATTGCTTCCCATTTCAGAGGAATTGATACTTTCAAATGGTAGTGCTGGAGAAGAGTGTTGAGAGTCAATTGGGCAGCAAGGGGATCAAACCTGTAAATCCTAAAGGAAAACAACCTCAAATATTCATTGGAAGGACTGATGCTGAAACTGAAGCTCTGTTACTTTTGGCCACCTGATGTGAGGAGGTGACTCATTGGAAAAAAACCCTGATGCTGGGAAAGACTGAAGGCAATAGGAAAAGTGGGCAGTAGAGAATGAGATGATTAGATAGGATCAACGACTAAATAGATATGAATTTCAGCAAACTTCAGAGACAGTGAAGGACAGAGGAGCCTGGTGTATTGTAGTCCACTGAGTTGCAAAGATTCACACATGGCTTAGCTACTGGAAACCAACAACAACGCTTCAGAATTTCGCTATTAGATAGGGCAGGATATTACAATAGGTCACTAACTGGTGTGGGTATGAACTACAGAGGAGCTTAGGAGAAATTCCTGTTTTCTAAGAAAAGACAGTGGGGGTTTTTTACAGACTCCACGGATCAATGTGGTCGTTGCACATTGTGTTGTGTATGTCTATATAGTGGCACCATGATCTCTGAAATAACTTTGATGTGGAGTAGAAATGTGTCCATTAGTTAAACACATTTCTTCAGTTCTTTTAGTATTTTTATACATGAGGTAAATTCCAGTTCAGATTTACCAAAAGATAAATGTCAAGACAAAATTCACTCTGTAAGTCCATTTTATAGTGTTTTATTGCTTATTGAAGTATCAAGAAATAATGCGACTTTGGGCTTTATATATACTTGCAATTTCAGGTAGAAATTAGAGTACCTTTCCTCTTTGGATTTTCCAGCATTGTATTTAAAGAAATTTTAGGACATAAAAAACCCCAATGCCATAGGAACAAAAGGAATTAGCTTCCAAAAAATTAATAAAGACATTCTTAAAGACCTTCAACGACTACCTCATTTATACATGAAAAAATCAACAATAATTTTCTACTACCTGTTTTTAACTAGTAAATGCTAAGGAAAAATGAGAAAAGACTGAAAATATAGCCAATATTCATCGACTTGTTCCAAATTAAATTGCTTCCCATTTCAGAGGAATTGATACTTTCAAATGGTAGTGCTGGAGAAGAGTGTTGAGAGTCAATTGGGCAGCAAGGGGATCAAACCTGTAAATCCTAAAGGAAAACAACCTCAAATATTCATTGGAAGGACTGATGCTGAAACTGAAGCTCTGTTACTTTTGGCCACCTGATGTGAGGAGGTGACTCATTGGAAAAAAACCCTGATGCTGGGAAAGACTGAAGGCAATAGGAAAAGTGGGCAGTAGAGAATGAGATGATTAGATAGGATCAACGACTAAATAGATATGAATTTCAGCAAACTTCAGAGACAGTGAAGGACAGAGGAGCCTGGTGTATTGTAGTCCACTGAGTTGCAAAGATTCACACATGGCTTAGCTACTGGAAACCAACAACAACGCTTCAGAATTTCGCTATTAGATAGGGCAGGATATTACAATAGGTCACTAACTGGTGTGGGTATGAACTACAGAGGAGCTTAGGAGAAATTCCTGTTTTCTAAGAAAAGACAGTGGGGGTTTTTTACAGACTCCACGGATCAATGTGGTCGTTGCACATTGTGTTGTGTATGTCTATATAGTGGCACCATGATCTCTGAAATAACTTTGATGTGGAGTAGAAATGTGTCCATTAGTTAAACACATTTCTTCAGTTCTTTTAGTATTTTTATACATGAGGTAAATTCCAGTTCAGATTTACCAAAAGATAAATGTCAAGACAAAATTTCAAAACATTTATTATGGGAAACACTTCTGAGTACAATGAAGGAAAAGAATCTGTCAAGTCGAGCTTTTAGATCACAGTGCATCTGACCCCTAAAAAGAAGAGATGAAAGGAAGGACTGTTTCGAGGTGGAGTCTTAGTCACGCTGAAGAGATTCCCCAGAACAAAGCTGAGGAGTCAAGAGAGACCTGTTCTGATAAGGGATTGCTCACCTAGCTTCCTTACTGTGTATTGGTTAGGTACACTAAGCAGTACATGTGTGCCTGCTCATTTGCTCAGTTATGTCTGATTCTTTGCAACTCCATGGACTCTCACCCACACCATAGACTCTAGTCCACCGCATGGAGTCTAGTACATGGAATTACTACTCAAGTACAGGAAATATTACTGGAGTGGACTGCCATTTCCTACTCTATGAAACCTTCCTGACCCAGGGATCAAACTTGTATCTCTTGCAACTCCTGCATTGACAGGCAGATCCTTTACCACTGTGCCACTTGGGAAGCTCACAGGCAGGGGTAGGGTGAGTTTATTGAAAATGCTCTGTTGGATCCTGAAAGTGTGGCAGTTTCAGACTGTCATCTAGCAATTCTGCTTACATCAGATTCTGTCTCTCTCTCTCTCTTTTTTTTAATTGCCTATTTTTAATTGAAGAATAATTGCTTTACAATTTTGTGTTGGTTTCCAACATATATCAACGTGAATCAGCCACAGGTATACAAATACCCTTTGGTATTCTTGCCAATCCCATGGACAGAGGAGCCTGATCGACCTCAGACCGCATGGCTGCAGAGTCAGACACAACAGAGTACAAACACAGGCACACAGAAACACAGACACACACACACACAGCCCCTCACTCTTGAACTTTCCTCCCACCCCTCTATCCCCTTTAGGCTGTCACAGAGCATTGATTTGAACTTCCATTCTACTATCTTGATTAATCCCTCTCCTCCGACTGTGTTTACAGTCTATTCTATGTAATTCTCTCTTGATGGAATATCTCAATGATTCACAGTTGTGGCCATCACAGGTAATCTTCAAAGTTTGCAATTTCTTAAACTAGAATCTTCTTACTCTGCCAAATGTTTATCTTGGAATGGTGTTCATATTACAATGTTTTAATAAAAGCTCTGGCTTTTGCAGATTTTTCTCTTACTTTATCTCTATCATACTAACTCTGTGTCTTTGCTCATTCCTTCTTGTGTCCAGTTCCAAAATATTCCTTACTTTCCTGGTTGCAGTGCCAGTGGATAAAATGCACCTTCTTGAAGACTTCCTGCAATTTTTTTGTTTAACAGTTCAGTCCCCAGGGTGTGAAAGTTATATTCCCACGTTATGGAATTCCCCTAAATTGCATAGGTCTTCTACTGGGATCTGAGTATGATTTGATATAACAGCACACACTATGGAGTCTTTTGTGACAACTCATTCCTCAAACTGACTTAAAGCCAGTGGAACTGAGAGCCACCTGTTGATTTCACAGCTAGGTGTTTAGAGAAGAAAGTGATTTATGAATAAAACAGTTTGCTGGTTTCTTCTAGAAGTGCTTTAAACAGTTACAAACTTCTTGTTCAGTCATGCAATCCTGTATATCTCTTTGTAACCTCATAGACTATAGCCTTCCAGACTCTTCTGTCCATGTAATTCCCCAGTAAAGAGTACTGGAATAGGTAGTCATTCCCTTCTCCAGGGGACCTTCCCAAAGCAGGGACAGAGGTCAGGTCTCCTGCATTGCATGCAACCATTTTACTGTCTGAGGCACCAGGGGAGCCCTTACAATTTTTTTGGTTGCTATGACTTTACTTCTGTGTGAGAAAAATCAACATAAAAATATGTTATAGTTTAGGGATGATAAAATAATTCAAATAATCTTTACTTATGCCATAAATCTGTATGTTCCTATTGTCCAATATTCAGTTGAAGGAGACTGTCTAAAATCCATAGCATTCTATTATATTCATTTGTCATACACAAATATGAGGAGGAAAATTAGATTTGATATTTTAGATTGCTTTAATCACTGACTCAGGGGAGCTTGGTGGTAGGACCCCTGGGCTTTTGCATTAACTGCATTAATAGTTTTCTGGGTTTTCATATTTTATGACAGAACAGAGCTTGGATCAGTTACAGAATCTCACTTACCAAATGGAACACAAAGTACTGGGGGCAGGATTCCAGAAATTGGGAAGGATCTGACAAGAGCAATTCAGGGATGCAGGTGTTGCTGGGGTATTAGACAGGTTGTTGGATGAGGAATTTAGAGAGCAGACCAAAATGAAATAGAAAACCCAGTTATATGAGCTAGAAGCAGATGGAGAGAGACTCAGGTTCAACAATTGGATTAGGAAATGCCAATGGAGGAGTCTTTCATTTTAACAAGAGCATTATTTTGGGGATGCTATGAATGAAGCAGAGGATACTATATTGAAGAAAAGAAAAAAGGGGAAATAAAACAGAGGGAAAAAAGTCATCATGACTTCAACCATCTAGGTAACATAGCAACTAATTTGAACTTATAACTTGGGTGTTATGAGTTTTGCTAAGAACTTTACATACTGGATGTGAGGGGACATTCCCTATTGATTTGTCAGATATGCTTGTCTAGGTAAGGGTCCCCTACCTCCTTTACTACTTCATACTAGCCCCTCACAAATCACTGTGCACAAAGATAATAACCTTCCTTATAGAGGTGGATTCATTCTTCTTATAAGGTTAATGGAGTAAACCTGGTCCCCTGCCATAGTCTCCAAACAAACTTTCAAAATCTGTTTCAAAGCCTATCTGTTTTTCATATATATCTTAATTATTTTAAATGTTGGTCTCATTCATTATTTTTATTTATTTGTTTTTATCCTTCTTTATTTGCCAGCCTGTGTGGGCCTCCCATTGCAACAGCCTGTCTCACTGCTGAGCATTGACTCTCATAATTGGACACACTGGTCCAGTCACCCACGGCACCTGGGATTTTCCTGACCTTTGGACCTGAAAAATCATCAAATAATCTTTACTTATGCCATAAATCTGTATGTTCCTATTGTCCAATATTCAGTTGAAGGAGACTGTCTAAAATCCATAGCATTCTATTATATTCATTTGTCATACACAAATATGAGGAGGAAAATTAGATTTGATATTTTAGATTGCTTTAATCACTGACTCAGGGGAGCTTGGTGGTAGGACCCCTGGGCTTTTGCATTAACTGCATTAATAGTTTTCTGGGTTTTCATATTTTATGACAGAACAGAGCTTGGATCAGTTACAGAATCTCACTTACCAAATGGAACACAAAGTACTGGGGGCAGGATTCCAGAAATTGGGAAGGATCTGACAAGAGCAATTCAGGGATGCAGGTGTTGCTGGGGTATTAGACAGGTTGTTGGATGAGGAATTTAGAGAGCAGACCAAAATGAAATAGAAAACCCAGTTATATGAGCTAGAAGCAGATGGAGAGAGACTCAGGTTCAACAATTGGATTAGGAAATGCCAATGGAGGAGTCTTTCATTTTAACAAGAGCATTATTTTGGGGATGCTATGAATGAAGCAGAGGATACTATATTGAAGAAAAGAAAAAAGGGGAAATAAAACAGAGGGAAAAAAGTCATCATGACTTCAACCATCTAGGTAACATAGCAACTAATTTGAACTTATAACTTGGGTGTTATGAGTTTTGCTAAGAACTTTACATACTGGATGTGAGGGGACATTCCCTATTGATTTGTCAGATATGCTTGTCTAGGTAAGGGTCCCCTACCTCCTTTACTACTTCATACTAGCCCCTCACAAATCACTGTGCACAAAGATAATAACCTTCCTTATAGAGGTGGATTCATTCTTCTTATAAGGTTAATGGAGTAAACCTGGTCCCCTGCCATAGTCTCCAAACAAACTTTCAAAATCTGTTTCAAAGCCTATCTGTTTTTCATATATATCTTAATTATTTTAAATGTTGGTCTCATTCATTATTTTTATTTATTTGTTTTTATCCTTCTTTATTTGCCAGCCTGTGTGGGCCTCCCATTGCAACAGCCTGTCTCACTGCTGAGCATTGACTCTCATAATTGGACACACTGGTCCAGTCACTCCACGGCACCTGGGATTTTCCCTGACCATAGATCGAATAGGCACCCCTTGTATTGCAAGGCAGACTCTTTACAACTAGACCAGCAGGGAAGCCCTATATTATTTTTTAAAACAACTTTCATACATTAATATTGTTATCCTGCTTATTTACCTTATATCTAGAATATATCATGTGAAAAGCCAAACTGGATCAAGATTGCCCAGAGAAACATAAATAACCTCAGATATTCACATGATAACACCCAAATGGCAGAAAGTGAAAGAGCAAAAACTAAAGAGCCTCTTTATGAGGTTGAAAGAGAAGAGTGAAAGAACTGGTTTAAATAAAACACAAAATTCAAAAAACTAACGTACTTGCATCTGGCTCCATCACTTCATGGCAAAAGGTTGGAGAAAGAACAGAAACAATAACAGATTTTATTTTCTCGGGCTCCAAAATCACTATGGACAGTGACTGCAGCCATGAAATTAAAAGGCATTTGCTCCTTGGAAGGAAAGCTATGACAAACCTGGATAGTATATTAAAAAGCAGAAACATTCCTTTCTGACAAAGTACATATAGTCAAAGCTATGGTTTTCCCAGTAGTCATGTATGGATGTGAGAGGTGAACCATAAAGGAAGTGTCAAAGAATTGATGATTTTAGATTGTGATGCTGGAGAAGACTCTTGAGAGTCCCGTGGACAGCAAGATCAAATGATTTGCTAAGAACTTTACATATGGATGTGAGGGGACATTCCCTATTGATTTGTCAGATATGCTTGTCTAGGTAAGGGTCCCCTACCTCCTTTACTACTTCATACTAGCCCCTCACAAATCACTGTGCACAAAGATAATAACCTTCCTTATAGAGGTGGATTCATTCTTCTTATAAGGTTAATGGAGTAAACCTGGTCCCCTGCCATAGTCTCCAAACAAACTTTCAAAATCTGTTTCAAAGCCTATCTGTTTTTCATATATATCTTAATTATTTTAAATGTTGGTCTCATTCATTATTTTTATTTATTTGTTTTTATCCTTCTTTATTTGCCAGCCTGTGTGGGCCTCCCATTGCAACAGCCTGTCTCACTGCTGAGCATTGACTCTCATAATTGGACACACTGGTCCAGTCACTCCACGGCACCTGGGATTTTCCCTGACCATAGATCGAATAGGCACCCCTTGTATTGCAAGGCAGACTCTTTACAACTAGACCAGCAGGGAAGCCCTATATTATTTTTTAAAACAACTTTCATACATTAATATTGTTATCCTGCTTATTTACCTTATATCTAGAATATATCATGTGAAAAGCCAAACTGGATCAAGATTGCCCAGAGAAACATAAATAACCTCAGATATTCACATGATAACACCCAAATGGCAGAAAGTGAAAGAGCAAAAACTAAAGAGCCTCTTTATGAGGTTGAAAGAGAAGAGTGAAAGAACTGGTTTAAATAAAACACAAAATTCAAAAAACTAACGTACTTGCATCTGGCTCCATCACTTCATGGCAAAAGGTTGGAGAAAGAACAGAAACAATAACAGATTTTATTTTCTCGGGCTCCAAAATCACTATGGACAGTGACTGCAGCCATGAAATTAAAAGGCATTTGCTCCTTGGAAGGAAAGCTATGACAAACCTGGATAGTATATTAAAAAGCAGAAACATTCCTTTCTGACAAAGTACATATAGTCAAAGCTATGGTTTTTTCAGTAGTCATGTACGAATGTGAGAGGTGAACCATAAAGGAAGTGTCAAAGAATTGATGATTTTAGATTGTGATGCTGGAGAAGACTCTTGAGAGTCCCGTGGACAGCAAGATCAAACCAGTCAGTTCTAAAGGAGATCAACCCTTACTATTCATTGGAAATACCGATGCTGAAGCTGAAGCTGAATACTTTAGCTATTTGATGTGAAGAGCCAACACATTGGAAAAGACCGTGATGTTGGGAAAGATTGAGGGAAGGAGAAGAAGGGGGAGACAGAGGAAGAAATGTATTGGATAGCATCATCAACCTAATGAACATGAGTTAGAAAAAACTCCTAGAGATGGTGAAGGACAGGGAAACCTGGTGTGCTATAGTTCATGGAGTCCCAAGGAGTCACACATGATTTAGTGACTGAACAGCAGCAATAATAACACACATTAATGAATTATGCTCTGGCATGAGAAGGTTCAAAATACAGACTTTAGTTCTAGAATATTGGGATTTAAATCCTACTTCTCGTTTTATAGCCACCGATCTTGACCTAGATATTGTTTTCTTACATGAGTAAAGTATCTACAGTAGTATATTCTGGGCTTTGAATAAGTGGTAGCTGTTATTTTGTAGGTTGGTATTCAAAGCAGAGAGCTTAACCTAACTAAATTTATGTTTCAAATGTCCCCACTCCGTACTTAATCTGTAGTTTTGACCTGGATTATGTTTCTTTTCAATGTGCTACACAAGTCACAGGAATGTTTAAAAATATTTGGTTAGTATTTCAAGAACTCTACGGTAACTATATTCAGAATTTGGCTGTCTGAACTACAGAAAGGGGCTAAATGAGAGGTGATGGAGATAGCACAGAAGAGCGGGAAAACTGTTAAATAGTGCTTATCAGACTTCAATTTCACTTAGATTACTACAACCAGAGAAATCTAGTCAACCAGCTGTCTCAGACCAGTTCCCTCTACTTGAGTGCTATTTGTTTTGTGAAAGTTGTGTCTTAAAGATATGTTGATGGCCATTAATAGCTCTAGTTGTAATGATCCACCTTTTCTATAAAGCTATGGTTTTTTCAGTAGTCATGTACGAATGTGAGAGGTGAACCATAAAGGAAGTGTCAAAGAATTGATGATTTTAGATTGTGATGCTGGAGAAGACTCTTGAGAGTCCCGTGGACAGCAAGATCAAACCAGTCAGTTCTAAAGGAGATCAACCCTTACTATTCATTGGAAATACCGATGCTGAAGCTGAAGCTGAATACTTTAGCTATTTGATGTGAAGAGCCAACACATTGGAAAAGACCGTGATGTTGGGAAAGATTGAGGGAAGGAGAAGAAGGGGGAGACAGAGGAAGAAATGTATTGGATAGCATCATCAACCTAATGAACATGAGTTAGAAAAAACTCCTAGAGATGGTGAAGGACAGGGAAACCTGGTGTGCTATAGTTCATGGAGTCCCAAGGAGTCACACATGATTTAGTGACTGAACAGCAGCAATAATAACACACATTAATGAATTATGCTCTGGCATGAGAAGGTTCAAAATACAGACTTTAGTTCTAGAATATTGGGATTTAAATCCTACTTCTCGTTTTATAGCCACCGATCTTGACCTAGATATTGTTTTCTTACATGAGTAAAGTATCTACAGTAGTATATTCTGGGCTTTGAATAAGTGGTAGCTGTTATTTTGTAGGTTGGTATTCAAAGCAGAGAGCTTAACCTAACTAAATTTATGTTTCAAATGTCCCCACTCCGTACTTAATCTGTAGTTTTGACCTGGATTATGTTTCTTTTCAATGTGCTACACAAGTCACAGGAATGTTTAAAAATATTTGGTTAGTATTTCAAGAACTCTACGGTAACTATATTCAGAATTTGGCTGTCTGAACTACAGAAAGGGGCTAAATGAGAGGTGATGGAGATAGCACAGAAGAGCGGGAAAACTGTTAAATAGTGCTTATCAGACTTCAATTTCACTTAGATTACTACAACCAGAGAAATCTAGTCAACCAGCTGTCTCAGACCAGTTCCCTCTACTTGAGTGCTATTTGTTTTGTGAAAGTTGTGTCTTAAAGATATGTTGATGGCCATTAATAGCTCTAGTTGTAATGATCCACCTTTTCTATAATTAGTCATTAATTTCCTTAAGTGGTTAGGCAAAACACTCAAATACTCAGGGCAAAAAATTGCAACTTTATGTGCTTTCAGCAGTCAGCCAGAAAACATAGTTAGAAGTAGAGAAAAGAAAAAGCAGGAAGTCAGTAAATTGTCGTAGTCTCCACAGCATAAACCTTGGGTAAATGAATAAGATACCACACGACTACAGATAACTCATCCATTTGAAAATGAGACTAGGACTCAGATATTCAGAAGAATCCAGAAAACCTTATTAATACGTGACATTCTGGCATCCAATTCCATTGTTTCATGATAAATAGATGGATAAACAGTAGAAACAGTGACAGACTGTATTTTCCTGGGTTTCAAAATCACTGTAGATGGTGACTATGGCCATGAAATTAAAAGATGCTTGCTCCTTTGAGGAAAAGCTATGGCAAACCTAGAAAGCATATTCAAAAGTAGAGACATCACATTGCAACAAAAGTCTCTGTAGTCAAAGCTACAGTTTTCCTGAAAGTCATGTATGGATGTGAGAGTAGGACCATAAAGAAGATTGAGCAACAAGAGATTGATGTCTTTGGACTGTGGTGTTGGAGAAGGCTCTTGAGAGTCTCTTGGACTGTAAGGAGATCAGATCAGTCAATAATAAAGGATCAACACAGAATATTCATTGGAAAGACTGATGCTGAAGCTGAAGCTCCGATACTTTGGTCATGTGATGTGAAGAGACAAATCATTGGAAAAAGAGCCTGACGTTGGGAAAAATAGAAAGCAGAAGGAGAAGGGGACAGTAGAGGATGAGATGGTCGGGTGGCATAACTAAGTCAGTGGACATGAGTTTGAACAAGCTCCAGGAAATGGTAAAAGACAGGGAAGCCTGGTATGCTGCAGTCCATGGGGTCACAAAGTCGACATGACTGAACCACTGAACTGAACTGAACTGATCAAATTGAAAATGTTTTGTAAATCAATCAAAACACATCAAATTATTTTGGCTTCTCACTTTAAGTCTAGGTACCTTGTAGAGGATTTAAAACATAACATCTACAATTACTAAATTTTCTTCCTCAGTTATGATCAATTCCTTGAAAGAGACAATTGTAATTTGACTTGTTAATTGATAGCCTAGGTGACTTTTTCCACAAACATGTATTAATTACTTAATGATGTGCCAGTCACTCTTCAAGATATCAATGATACTATAGAGAACAGAACAAAGTCCCTGTTCATGGAGCCAGCATTCTATTATTATACTCTATATTCTCTCTCTTTATATATATATATATATATATATATATACATATATATATATAAAGGAAAACAAGCAAATAAGTAATACAGTGATTTTTATTTTCTTAGAATAAAATGCAGCAGAATAAAGAGATAGGAAATGCCAGAAATGATACGGAAGTGGACATTTTTACAATGGATAAATAAGTCTTCAGTGATAAAATGAAATTTGAACAGATATCAGGAAAAATTAAGGAAACCATCAGTGGGAATTCTAGGGGAAGAAAACTCTAAACAAAGGGAGAGGTACACAGTCTGAATTCTTATTTGAGGGACAGAAAGACTAGTTGGTTGGGTTCATGGTGTGCAACAATACAGACTATTGTAAATACTCTGTGTTTTAACAGTGTCTTGCTTTTTCTTTGGTTCATAATGGAAATAAGGAAAGATTTTGGATGATAGATATTGATGCCAGTGTCAAAACTCTACACTGTGACCTTCATCAGTCTTTTTACCAGGTTAGTATGAGATTTACATTTTTTTAAAAATTAGTACACTATTGGACAGATGGTTTATGGGTTACTGTTTTCCACTGAATCCTTCTTGAGTATATAGGAGATCAGATCAGTCAATAATAAAGGATCAACACAGAATATTCATTGGAAAGACTGATGCTGAAGCTGAAGCTCCGATACTTTGGTCATGTGATGTGAAGAGACAAATCATTGGAAAAAGAGCCTGACGTTGGGAAAAATAGAAAGCAGAAGGAGAAGGGGACAGTAGAGGATGAGATGGTCGGGTGGCATAACTAAGTCAGTGGACATGAGTTTGAACAAGCTCCAGGAAATGGTAAAAGACAGGGAAGCCTGGTATGCTGCAGTCCATGGGGTCACAAAGTCGACATGACTGAACCACTGAACTGAACTGAACTGATCAAATTGAAAATGTTTTGTAAATCAATCAAAACACATCAAATTATTTTGGCTTCTCACTTTAAGTCTAGGTACCTTGTAGAGGATTTAAAACATAACATCTACAATTACTAAATTTTCTTCCTCAGTTATGATCAATTCCTTGAAAGAGACAATTGTAATTTGACTTGTTAATTGATAGCCTAGGTGACTTTTTCCACAAACATGTATTAATTACTTAATGATGTGCCAGTCACTCTTCAAGATATCAATGATACTATAGAGAACAGAACAAAGTCCCTGTTCATGGAGCCAGCATTCTATTATTATACTCTATATTCTCTCTCTTTATATATATATATATATATATATATATACATATATATATATAAAGGGAAAACAAGCAAATAAGTAATACAGTGATTTTTATTTTTCTTAGAATAAAATGCAGCAGAATAAAGAGATAGGAAATGCCAGAAATGATACGGAAGTGGACATTTTTACAATGGATAAATAAGTCTTCAGTGATAAAATGAAATTTGAACAGATATCAGGAAAAATTAAGGAAACCATCAGTGGGAATTCTAGGGGAAGAAAACTCTAAACAAAGGGAGAGGTACACAGTCTGAATTCTTATTTGAGGGACAGAAAGACTAGTTGGTTGGGTTCATGGTGTGCAACAATACAGACTATTGTAAATACTCTGTGTTTTAACAGTGTCTTGCTTTTTCTTTGGTTCATAATGGAAATAAGGAAAGATTTTGGATGATAGATATTGATGCCAGTGTCAAAACTCTACACTGTGACCTTCATCAGTCTTTTTACCAGGTTAGTATGAGATTTACATTTTTTTAAAAATTAGTACACTATTGGACAGATGGTTTATGGGTTACTGTTTTCCACTGAATCCTTCTTGAGTATAAAGCATGATGGCATTTAGACCACCTACAAGTTTTATTATTTCAATAATACCGCATTTCCTTACTTCAAACCATTAAGATAATCTAATAATGTAATAATAGTGATGGTAACCATATTGTCTAAAAAGGCACATGTAGTTAATATATTTAATCAAGATTGTCTTTAGTGGTTCACCAGGCCTCTCAAAGGCAATCTTTCCTTCATGAAACTTGCGCCATAAACCTTGAGGCAAAGGATATGGCTATGCAAGTCCCCTCTGTCTGTGGGTACTGTTCTCATGTTCTTCTAAGCATTATTTTTTGTTGACTTTAGCAGTATTCTGTCATTTCTCTCCTAAGAAGAGAAAGCATTATTTTTGTTACTTGTGACTTTTTACATAATTGAGAAGCACTAGTTGCTTATTCATGGATAACCAACTCTCTGAATTTTAAGAACTTCAGAGCAGAATCTAATTATTCAACTTTGAAACATATTAGAGCTTAAAATGTTAAAACCACAGGGTCCCAAGATAGAAAGCAGACTTCAGTTATGTACAGTTCAAGCCTATGCTTAATGCTTGTAAAGAAAATAATTATTTGTTAAACTGTGTATTTACTAAAATGTGTGCTGTCTCTTTGGATTAAATGATATATCTGTTGAAAATGTAATTACATAAAAGCTCAGTGAGTTGTATGGGACACACCTTTACAGCCAACTGGAAATGATGCTTCCCTTCAGGGCTAAAAAACCCCAATGGACCAATTGCTCCTCCATAAACTCTTCAGAAATACATTCTGTAGGAAAGGAAAATCTGACCCTAAAGATAGGCGAATGAAGAAGAATCACGGTGTAAAGATGCTGGACAGGGGCAATGGTTTGATGAATCAGAGATAAATGACACATTTTAAGCAATCCTGGGCTTCCTTGGTGGTCCAGTGGGTAAGGAGACCGGCTTTCAGTGCAAGGGGTGCTGGTTTGATCCCTGGCATGGGAAGATCCCAGGTGTCATGGAGAGGCTGGACAGATATATCCAACTCCTGAGCTGGAGCTCTGGAGCACATATGCCCAGAGCCGGTGATCTGTGGTGAGAGAGGCCGCTGCAATGGGAGGCCCACATAGGCCAAAGAACAAAGATAAATAAATGAAAGACCAATAGTAGTGGTCAAAAACAAACAAACAAACACATGTTTAAGCAATCCTTTCAGTGCTTTTACTAGTAAGGTATTAACAAAATGATTTTTCTTTTTCTTCTATTATTATTTGATTCAAATTATTTATTGTATACTCTGGTTCCAGTGACCTGGGATGTCATATGTCATCGGAATATGTCAGAGTGAAAGTAAGATGAGCTCTGCTACAGTCAACAATAAGGGTGCCTTGATATTTGGAGAGAACATTGTAGAAAAACTGAGGTCATTATTTAAAAATCTTTTCACTCAATCAATCTCTGGTATAAGTAACAGAAACAGTTTGAGGAAAAATTATTTTTATAGAGTGGACAATGCTTTAGTCAAGGGGAGGAAACTTTACCATGAAAATTACTGATACACTTTCATTATGTCCGACAATTTATTCAGCCTTTATTACTTAACTCATGCATTTATTATCCAAAATTCAGACAGTATCTATGGAATATACATTATTCCAGTTTTAAGAGAAGGAGGCAAAACCATGAGAATGGAAAATCATAGTCAGCTTTGACTAGCAGATGAATAAAGTGTATAGAGTGTATGCATGGTCAAGGAAGGTGTGGAAGAAAATCTGCATGGGACCCACTGGAAAGCCTAAGTCCTGGGAAAGAGAAAAGGGTTTAATGAAGAGGGAGGACATGCAAGAAATTGCAGAAATATTAAAATGCTAAAACTGTTGTCTAGAGAGCTGAAGTTACATGGCCATGATCACACAGCTGGTAATGGCAGTGTTGAAAGATATATACCAATATGGAGGCTAATGGTTTTCTTTAGCGAAAGATTTTTGACCTCAGAAGTAATTTGGAAACACCTGGAGACAGTTTTTGATTGGTTGCCACAACTTTGGGAGGTACAATTAGCTTCTAGTGGATAAAAAGCAGGAATGCTGCTAAATATCTTATAATAGAATAGTCATCCACAATGAACAATTATCTACTCTCAACTATTCACAGTCCCAAGGTGGATAAACCTTATTGTAGAGAAAGAATATAGACCTTGAGGATGTGGACAGAATCAGAGGAAACAGAAAGTGCAGAGAGAATGGAAAGCTGGTATTTGTTCTTTACTCACCCACTTCTCAAAGTGATCCTCCAATTACACATATTTTATTCTTGGGCAGCTTTCCATGGGAAAAGACTTTGTGAATAATGTTTTAATTCTGGTTTCCTATTTCCATCCATGAAACCAAAATCTATTTATTTCTCCTCAGATTGAACAGGTCCTTCCATTTAGAGCACAGGATTGCCAGAATTGGGTAATATCAAAGTCAACTTCAGTCTTACCTCCCTTTTTCTTAGGAACAATATCTGGCTCAGGGCAAATAGAGTCTGACAACTGACCCAATCCAGCATGGATCATCTGAGGGCAACGGTAAGAAATTGGCATGACAGAGGATGGGAACAACAGTTTAGAAGTCTGGGTAATCCACAGAGCACCAGATCCACCTTGTCTGCACAGAAGGATAAGAGTTGTTTCCAGTATCAGCACTGAATCGGATTGAACATGTTATATTAGGCACCTATGGAAAGGAATCACAGAACCTGTTTTATAAAATAACAAGATACTCTTATCAAGAATGCCATGTACACATTCATGGCCATGGGTGCTAATACAAAAGTAAACCAATGATGCTTTCAAATTAAAGCACTAGAAATCACATATTCTTATAATTAAAAACTATAATTTGTATATGATTCAAAAATGGCAACATTTTACAAAGTTTTTTTTAGACATAAAAGTGTTCTTATGAAGTGTCATCTTTGAAGAGATAAACCCATCTAAAAGGAATCTCTTATAAGGAATATCTATAAATAAAACAATTTTGTTATTCTTCACACTACAGGGCCAAATATCATCATACCAAAACGGCCAAATATCACCATACCAAAAAGTTCCAAAAATATAGAAAGGTAGCTATAGTGAATATGTACATATGTATATATATATATACAACATACTATAACTTTGGTTTCAAACAATTAAGCAAAACTGAGAAATTAACCTCACATTTTGACAGGATTTACTTTTTTCTGAAAGTTAAAGAGAGTCTGCTTTATCCTGACTCTGTCTTCTCCCTTCCTCTGGCACTCAGGCTTCTTCCCCATTGCTATGTAGCAGCCTTGGATAGGGAGAACTTTTACTGCTCTAAATTGTATTTACTTCTCTGAATTCCAGAGCCTTGATACTAGGTTCTCTGTGGGAGCTCGATAAATATTCATTGATGGGGATGGCAATGAATACTAGATATGTTGGCTCCCTGCTTTCTAACTTTAATCCAGCTATTTCCTTCTCTCTTCCCTAGGGGAACTGGCAATCTGTTTAAAGCATGTTTTCACTTTGGAATCAGGAGGAGAAGCCAGCATAATTATTAGTTCCCAGTGATTCCCAAACTGTCAGTTAATTTTCAGGTTTTGCTGTTTTCTCTACTCTTCCCACAGAGCTAAGGTTACATACAAATGAATTAAATATCACCTTGAATGATTTATTTCAGACATGAAAAGATGGCTAGGAAGCTTTCTTTATCTCTTAAAATACTGAATACTGTGCTCCTAGACACAGCTGTCTATGGTTGCTAAGAATTTTCTTTTATATATTATTATTATTATTATTATTACTATCTGCCCATTCTCTGGACATAAACTTTCCTGTTTCAAAAAGATAAATAAAAAGCAAATTCAGGAAGCCAATCTGAAAGGATACGTACTGTATCATTTCAACTATATAGTATTCAGGAAAAGGCAAAGATATGGAGACAGTAAAAAGATTAGTGGTTGCTAATGGTTGGGTGCATGTCTGTATGTGGAGTGAGAGGTATGATTAGGCCAAGTACGGGAGATATTGAATACATTGAAAATAATCTGTAGCATATCCTCATGGTGCATATATCTCACTATACCCTCATCCAAACCCAGGAAATATTCAGCATTAAGAGTGAATCTAGGGCTTCCCTGGTGGTCCAGTGGGTAAGGACACCGCCTTGCAGTGAAAAGGATGCTGGTTCAATCCCTGGTCTGGGAAGATCCCATGTGCCACAGAACAGTTGGACCGATATGTCCAACTACTGAGCTGGAGCTCTGGAGCGCATGTGCTCGGAGCCAGTGCTCTGCAGCGACAGAGGCCACTGTGATGGGAGGCCTACACAAGCCAAAGAACAAAGATAAATAAATGAAAGATGAATAGAAGTGGCCAAAAAAAAAAAAAGTTCAAGCAAGAAAGTATAGAAACATCTAACATCTATGGCTGATTCATGTTGATATATGGTAGAAACCAACATAATATTGTAAAGCAATTATCCTTGAATTAAAAATAAAAAGTTTTTTTTTTTTTCTTTTTAAAGAGTGAATCTAGTGTAAACTATGGACTTTGAGTGGTTATGTGTCAGTATAGGTTCACCAGTTGTAACACAGCTGACCTATTCTTTTGGGAGATATTGATCATGCAGGAGGCTATGTATGTGTGTCAGGGCAGGAGGTATATAAGAAATGCTTTTATTTGATTAATGTATTTATATAGGCCTTCCCGTCGATTTGCTGTGAACCTAAAACTGCTCTAAACTCACAGTCTTGATAAATAAGGAAAAGAAAAAAGAAAGAAAAACCATTTCATGGAACTTTGAGTATGAGGGGGGAGTCAACATGGGGAAAGGACTTGGCTCCAGTGTTAGCTCTGCCAGTCACTAGTTATGCCACTTCATAAAAGTCATTTAATCCTTTTGGGACTTAGTTGACTGACCTATAGAGTGATGGGATTGGACAGTGCATGTCTAGGTTTTCTTTGAACTCAGACTAGTTTTCACAAATACGCACACACACACACACACACACACACACACACACAATAACACTCATGTAGATAAAAATGCTCTTAACAAAGATATTATTTAGCTTATTACTAAAATGAGTAAAAAAGGCAAGATGATTCAACCAATTCATAGAGGAATTAAAGCAAGAAATATATATATACATATATATATATATATATATATATGTGTACACATCTAAAATAATTATTTATATTGATTTTAACTCAACATAAAATGGAGGTCAAACTAGCTCTTCCAATGAAAGGAAGTCAACTGAATCTCCACTGCAAACTATTAATAACTATGGGCAGAAACTATTTAGTTGCTCGCAACTATCCATAACTTAATTAGAAAATTGAACCTATAAAATCAGGACCAGAAAACCAAACAATATGTTCTAGATAATGAATGGTTTCTATCAAAGCACACATTTTCTTCTATATTACAAATCAAATGCCAAGTATAACACATGGTCAAAATACTCAAGATTTTTGAGCTATTAATATTTCTTCAGAAATGGTGGTTTGCCATGGCCTCAGTATCCAGATCTGCTGTCCAATGTTTGGGACACTTAGAAAGCAAATTGATCATGGTTCTCTAGCATTCAGCATCAACTGCATGATACCAAACAGTTTATACATGAACTTTCTGTGAGATTTCATTTCCTTGCTCCTGTAAGGAACAGTCTTTTTGCCTTTTTTTTTTCCTTCTTGCTCTCCTCCTTTGAAGCAGAATGTCAACCTACTGAAGACAGCAAGGATATGTATGGGAGGAGTTATCTTTATCTAGCATCAATGATAATCAGAATATGGATACATTTCTGATTATGACTAACTTTTCATGAGGGACATGCTCAGATATTGCAGGTTAAGTTAAAGTGTCTCGCATAACCCTTACCTACTCCTTGACAATTCACTTTGATGCATTTTCTTTCATGTTTACTATTCACTCTAATAGAGTTTTTTTTCTCTTCCTCTCTTTCTTCCTTCCTGCTTAATTTCAATTATTGCAACAAAAAGCTAATACTTGAACACAGATCAAATTATACATTTGGGCTGTTCTTTCCATTATTTGTTAATAAAAAAATTCTAAACCAAATAGACACAATTTTATAATGAAATGTTTGTGTGAGTTTGGAAAAATCATGGGTACATGTGGAGGTTGTTAGTGCTGTGTTGGAAGGCATCTCCATAATTGGATGCTCTCACTGCTTCCAATCATGATTTTCAAGAAATCGAAGATAAAATTGGCTTTTAGGTTGAAAGTGCTAGCATTACAGTTTATACTCAGATGAATGAATGTTTTCAACAGTTCTTGCTTGTAAAAATAAAAGGTCCTTATCAGTATTTGTTTTCTAGGCTCTAATTCATTTTAAGATCTTATTTTTCTATAAAAGTGAAAGTGAGGAATTTTCTTCTTCTAAATTCATTTCTAATTTAGTTTTCAGACCAGAGTTGGCTGGGATAGTCAGTTTTCATCCTATGAGAGAACATTGGCAACACACTTGTGCTTCAAGCAGAATTTTACTGGACTGTGACCTAAAATCATTTAACCTGAATGGATAACACACTGGCAAATCATCATCTTTTTGGTATATTTGTGTGCTTGATCACAGTATAACTTCAATAACTGGGATTATTTTCTGTAGTGAAGAGTCTGTTGAATTATAGAAAATTGCAAGGAAGGCTAATTTAAGTAAATTTGGACGAACGCAGACTTTGAATTTATTAACAAAATATTTTTAAGCCTTTTTTACTGTATTTATATGGAACATAAGTTATAATTAGGACGGCAGTATGTTTCTTATGATAATAGATTAAAATTCCAGCTTATCAGCAAAGTATCGTCAAGGTATTAAAAAATGACTTGAAGTAGTCTAACCTCATTAGAAATTTGTACATTTTCTTTAAAATTACTTTTATCTTATTATTAAGTATATCTGCATTTTCCATGTTACATCAAGTCTCACTTCAAGGCTATACACATTATGACTGGTTAACAATAAAAACAAGAAAAATCTATAATTTATTGACTAGTTAATATGTGTCAAATAATTTTATGAAGGTTGTAAATGGATATGTTGATTTAATTGTCATAGCATTTTATGCAATAGCCATTTTTTATCCTTATTTTGCAGGTACAGAAGCTAGAACATGGTGAATTTACTAGTCCAACATCTCATGGGAAACAAAAATTTAAGTCATATTTGAACCCCAGAACATTGGTCCTATAACCACTTCTCTTGACCACTGTACTACCATGTCCTTGCATAAGTTAGTGATATAATTATTATCTGATATCTTCAAAGGTAGGAGAAACGCTGGTATTTGTGAGATGATTACTATGTGCAAAATACTCTGCTGGGTGATCAACTTTACTCTGCATATTTACCATAGTATTATTCTCCTTACTTTTCAGATGAAAATAAATTGTTCTGAAAAACCTTAACTAAGAGCCCAGGTGGCCAAGCTGGATAGTTAGATAATTAATATTTACTTGTGTCTGTGCATACCAAAGTCTCAGTTCTTTCTGTTCCATTGCATTGTCTCTAATTGTTTCCTGAAATTTAGTTTTCAGACCAGAGTTGGCTGGGATAGTCAGTTTTCATCCTATGAGAGAACATTGGCAACACACTTGTGCTTCAAGCAGAATTTTACTGGACTGTGACCTAAAATCATTTAACCTGAATGGATAACACACTGGCAAATCATCATCTTTTTGGTATATTTGTGTGCTTGATCACAGTATAACTTCAATAACTGGGATTATTTTCTGTAGTGAAGAGTCTGTTGAATTATAGAAAATTGCAAGGAAGGCTAATTTAAGTAAATTTGGACGAACGCAGACTTTGAATTTATTAACAAAATATTTTTAAGCCTTTTTTACTGTATTTATATGGAACATAAGTTATAATTAGGACGGCAGTATGTTTCTTATGATAATAGATTAAAATTCCAGCTTATCAGCAAAGTATCGTCAAGGTATTAAAAAATGACTTGAAGTAGTCTAACCTCATTAGAAATTTGTACATTTTCTTTAAAATTACTTTTATCTTATTATTAAGTATATCTGCATTTTCCATGTTACATCAAGTCTCACTTCAAGGCTATACACATTATGACTGGTTAACAATAAAAACAAGAAAAATCTATAATTTATTGACTAGTTAATATGTGTCAAATAATTTTATGAAGGTTGTAAATGGATATGTTGATTTAATTGTCATAGCATTTTATGCAATAGCCATTTTTTATCCTTATTTTGCAGGTACAGAAGCTAGAACATGGTGAATTTACTAGTCCAACATCTCATGGGAAACAAAAATTTAAGTCATATTTGAACCCCAGAACATTGGTCCTATAACCACTTCTCTTGACCACTGTACTACCATGTCCTTGCATAAGTTAGTGATATAATTATTATCTGATATCTTCAAAGGTAGGAGAAACGCTGGTATTTGTGAGATGATTACTATGTGCAAAATACTCTGCTGGGTGATCAACTTTACTCTGCATATTTACCATAGTATTATTCTCCTTACTTTTCAGATGAAAATAAATTGTTCTGAAAAACCTTAACTAAGAGCCCAGGTGGCCAAGCTGGATAGTTAGATAATTAATATTTACTTGTGTCTGTGCATACCAAAGTCTCAGTTCTTTCTGTTCCATTGCATTGTCTCTAATTGTTTCCTGAAATTTATTTGGCCATAAATCAGAAAAGAATAATTAAGCTTTCTTTTACCTGAAAGGGCAGGGATAGAATTGTTGTTGAGTCACAAAGTTGTGTTGGCTCTTTGCAACCCCAGGTGAGGTAAGAGATAGATAGGTTTGACTTTTACAATATCGGCCTCTTTTTTGCATTTTCTGAGACAAGAGAAAAGTTGTAAATTTCAGTTGAGAAATCTACAATCACCCAGCCAACTGGTCTCAGAAATGAAAACAACAGAAACAGGGTAAATAGTCAGCCTTGTCTCTTGTTAGTGCCTCAAGAGAATAATCATGGCAATGGCAAAAAGAGGAAAAGACTCTTCTGAGTAAAAGATAAGAGCAACACTACACATGCTCAGAAAGTTCTGTGGAGTCAAAAGTCAGAGGACAATTCCAGGTCCTAATGAGTCTTGCTCCTCCCAGAAGCCTTCACTTTGAGATCCATCTTGGTGTAGGGGTGCAGGCACACCCCAGGAGGGTCCCAGGGTAGGGCAGGCGTGAAATAAGAAATCAGACAATTGGTCTAAAATGAAGGAAGACAAAGACCTGAGTGAGCCACTTTATATAAGTGACTAAACTGCCACTTTACAGCACTCCTGTACACTAGAGGGGACATCCACACCCTTTGTCTCCAGGTGTGCATCACTTTAGCCATGCACTCTGCTGCTACACTAATGAGGGACATTCCAACCCTTGCTCTTTTGCAGGTACAATGTGATTTGTAAAAGGAAACAAATTTAAGTCATATTTGAACCCCAGAACATTGGTCCTATAACCACTTCTCTTGACCACTGTACTACCATGTCCTTGCATAAGTTAGTGATATAATTATTATCTGATATCTTCAAAGGTAGGAGAAACGCTGGTATTTGTGAGATGATTACTATGTGCAAAATACTCTGCTGGGTGATCAACTTTACTCTGCATATTTACCATAGTATTATTCTCCTTACTTTTCAGATGAAAATAAATTGTTCTGAAAAACCTTAACTAAGAGCCCAGGTGGCCAAGCTGGATAGTTAGATAATTAATATTTACTTGTGTCTGTGCATACCAAAGTCTCAGTTCTTTCTGTTCCATTGCATTGTCTCTAATTGTTTCCTGAAATTTATTTGGCCATAAATCAGAAAAGAATAATTAAGCTTTCTTTTACCTGAAAGGGCAGGGATAGAATTGTTGTTGAGTCACAAAGTTGTGTTGGCTCTTTGCAACCCCAGGTGAGGTAAGAGATAGATAGGTTTGACTTTTACAATATCGGCCTCTTTTTTGCATTTTCTGAGACAAGAGAAAAGTTGTAAATTTCCAGTTGAGAAATCTACAATCACCCAGCCAACTGGTCTCAGAAATGAAAACAACAGAAACAGGGTAAATAGTCAGCCTTGTCTCTTGTTAGTGCCTCAAGAGAATAATCATGGCAATGGCAAAAAGAGGAAAAGACTCTTCTGAGTAAAAGATAAGAGCAACACTACACATGCTCAGAAAGTTCTGTGGAGTCAAAAGTCAGAGGACAATTCCAGGTCCTAATGAGTCTTGCTCCTCCCAGAAGCCTTCACTTTGAGATCCATCTTGGTGTAGGGGTGCAGGCACACCCCAGGGGAGGGTCCCAGGGTAGGGCAGGCGTGAAATAAGAAATCAGACAATTGGTCTAAAATGAAGGAAGACAAAGACCTGAGTGAGCCACTTTATATAAGTGACTAAACTGCCACTTTACAGCACTCCTGTACACTAGAGGGGACATCCACACCCTTTGTCTCCAGGTGTGCATCACTTGCCTTGCCTCTGTCTCAACTAAATAAACTGTTTCTCCATGCACTCTCCCATTTGCTGCTATGCTATATTTCTAATAATAAACCTTACATCTACATTTATAGTTTCTGCCTCTGTGATAAATGCATTTTTTAGGGGGTGTGGGCACAAAAATCCAAAGAAGATTAGACTTTAACCTCTAGCCCTTGCTGGTTTGGTGTCTAGGATTCCTGGTTTTTATCCAGGCTACCCAGGTTCAGTTCATGGGCAGGGAATTAAGACCTTGATTCATGCCATGGCTCACTGTTGCACTGCCCAGATTGTTGCACTGCAGCCCACCAGACTCCTCTGTCTATGGGATTTCCTAGGCAAGAATACTGGAATGGATGCCAGTTTTTTCTCCAGGGGATATTCCTGTCCCAGGGATCAAGTCCAGATCTCCTGCATTGGTTGGCAGAATTCCTACCCCTGAAGCACAAGGAAAGCTCAATAGGGACAGAGTGGATTACTTTTTAAAAAGAAAGCTTGGTCATTACCAAGGCTTTTAGAAGGCAGTTTCTCATTTGCTGTGGACATGACCATAAAAAAATTTCCACTAGGTTTTATCTGTGCTACTTTGTTAGCATTCAGCCTATTGGGAACATTTTAAAAGTCCTTCACTGCTTGTATTTCTGCTGCCTAGGTTAGCAATGCCCCAGTATAAATAGAAGACAAGCCATTTTTCTTTTTTCCTACAAGTCTTTTTTTTTTTTTTTTTTTTAAAGATTTATTTATTTATTTATTTTGGGCTGGGGTCAGGTTGGGGAGGGAGGGGAGCGGGTGGGCCACTTCCATTGGTCTTTCATTTCTGTTTCCAACCGTCTTTGTTCTTTGGCTCCTGTGGGCCTCCCATCGTGGTGGCATCTGTCGTTGCAGAGTGCCGGCTCTGGGTGCTTCCGTCCAGCCTCTCAGTGGCACGTGGGATCTTCACAGGCCAGGGATCGAACCGGCACCCCTTGCAGTGCAAGGCAGTGTCCTTACCCACTGGACCACCAGGGGAAGCCCCCCAGGGGAAGCCCCCCAGGGGAAGTCCCCTACAAGTCTTTTATTTTGGCTACTTTGGGTTTTCACTTCTGCTGAAGGCTTTTCTCTAATTGTAGGGAGTGGAGGCTACTCTCTGGTTGAAGTGAGCAGGCTTCTTGTTGCAGTGACTTCTTTTGTTTTGGGCTCTAGGGCACACGGTCTTCAGTTGTTGCAGCACATGGGCTCAATAGTTGTAGCTTATGGGCTTAGTTTAGTTGCTCCACGGCCCTTGGGATCTCCCAATCGGGGACCAAACTTTTGTCCCCTGCATTGATAGGCAAACTCTTTACCACCGCGCCACCAGGGAAGACTGACAAGCATTTTTCTAATTAACTTTTATAATACTTAGACATTGCTAGTGACTATTGTATTGTTTTCCAGTTTGTTACATTATGAGGAAGATGGTTTCAAAGCTTTACATGAATATCTCTGAAAATAGGACCTCTTATATTTGTTATACAGGGCAGATAAGCATGGCAGTTTGTGGATTAAGCAGAACTTCTTTGAAAGGGCAATCTTGAAGATTATGACTGGATGAACTAAGGTGATTGGCAGTGGAAAGAATCAGAACATGTGAAATTACCCCTGAAGCACAAGGAAAGCTCAATAGGGACAGAGTGGATTACTTTTTAAAAAGAAAGCTTGGTCATTACCAAGGCTTTTAGAAGGCAGTTTCTCATTTGCTGTGGACATGACCATAAAAAAATTTCCACTAGGTTTTATCTGTGCTACTTTGTTAGCATTCAGCCTATTGGGAACATTTTAAAAGTCCTTCACTGCTTGTATTTCTGCTGCCTAGGTTAGCAATGCCCCAGTATAAATAAAAGACAAGCCATTGTTATTTTTCCTACAAGTCTTTTTTTTTTTTTTTAAAGATTTATTTATTTATTTATTTTGGGCTGGGGTCAGGTTGGGGAGGGAGGGGAGCGGGTGGGCCACTTCCATTGGTCTTTCATTTCTGTTTCCAACCGTCTTTGTTCTTTGGCTCCTGTGGGCCTCCCATCGTGGTGGCATCTGTCGTTGCAGAGTGCCGGCTCTGGGTGCTTCCGTCCAGCCTCTCAGTGGCACGTGGGATCTTCACAGGCCAGGGATCGAACCGGCACCCCTTGCAGTGCAAGGCAGTGTCCTTACCCACTGGACCACCAGGGGAAGCCCCCCAGGGGAAGCCCCCCAGGGGAAGTCCCCTACAAGTCTTTTATTTTTGGCTACTTTGGGTTTTCACTTCTGCTGAAGGCTTTTCTCTAATTGTAGGGAGTGGAGGCTACTCTCTGGTTGAAGTGAGCAGGCTTCTTGTTGCAGTGACTTCTTTTGTTTTGGGCTCTAGGGCACACGGTCTTCAGTTGTTGCAGCACATGGGCTCAATAGTTGTAGCTTATGGGCTTAGTTTAGTTGCTCCACGGCCCTTGGGATCTCCCAATCGGGGACCAAACTTTTGTCCCCTGCATTGATAGGCAAACTCTTTACCACCGCGCCACCAGGGAAGACTGACAAGCATTTTTCTAATTAACTTTTATAATACTTAGACATTGCTAGTGACTATTGTATTGTTTTCCAGTTTGTTACATTATGAGGAAGATGGTTTCAAAGCTTTACATGAATATCTCTGAAAATAGGACCTCTTATATTTGTTATACAGGGCAGATAAGCATGGCAGTTTGTGGATTAAGCAGAACTTCTTTGAAAGGGCAATCTTGAAGATTATGACTGGATGAACTAAGGTGATTGGCAGTGGAAAGAATCAGAACATGTGAAATTCCTTAAAATTTTATTGACTTAAATAACTTTGCTATGTTACACAATAAAAAGAAACCCTTTACGCTTAAAAAAAAAGAAAGAAAGAAAGAAAAGGAAAGCTTTTTACCTAATAGTCATGGTTGTAATTAGCCTGTTTTTGATAAATCCATAGCAAATAAAAGAAAAATCAAAAAATGGCAAAATGTGTTTGTTATTATTAAATTAAATATTACCTGGTTAAAATAATATTAAATAGTGTTTTAGGTAAATTAAGTTCAAATTATAAGATTTGCTTTCTATGTTAAAGCAATATTTCACTTTTATGAACTTCTTTATCCATTAAAGAAAGAGTATTAACCTATGGTGAGTTGTCATTGTTGTATAAAAAAATTTCTCCCACTGTAAAGTCATCAGCTTATATTCAAGTTTGTGATGAGCTACATACCATCAAAAGTGAAAATATTGCGTGAAGAAGAGAAGCTGGACTTGACAAATTCCCAGTAGAAATTTAATTTTGCTTATTGCATGGCCTTTATGTCACTATAGAAGCACAGTTAAGGAAACAATGTAAAAACTGTAACTGAGTTGTATAAGGTCCCCTTTATTGCTACAGCCAGTGACAGAACATACTCACATTTATTTGCATTATTGCAAACACACGATTACAGTCATATGCATACTGGGGTCCAGTTGATAGGGCCAGGTTAGCTCTGTGAACTAACTTTATTTTCACGTCTTTTACTTAAGTTAAATCTTAGAATGTAAGATGAAGACTTTCCTTTATATGGTAAACCTGAATCCATTTTAGTTTTCAAAATGTTACTTCATTCATGAACTTATATGTTTAATTATTTAATAATAATTAGTAATAGATCACTTGTTGCAGCACATGGGCTCAATAGTTGTAGCTTATGGGCTTAGTTTAGTTGCTCCACGGCCCTTGGGATCTCCCAATCGGGGACCAAACTTTGTCCCCTGCATTGATAGGCAAACTCTTTACCACCGCCACAAGGGAAGACTGACAAGCATTTTTCTAATTAACTTTTATAATACTTAGACATTGCTAGTGACTATTGTATTGTTTTCCAGTTTGTTACATTATGAGGAAGATGGTTTCAAAGCTTTACATGAATATCTCTGAAAATAGGACCTCTTATATTTGTTATACAGGGCAGATAAGCATGGCAGTTTGTGGATTAAGCAGAACTTCTTTGAAAGGGCAATCTTGAAGATTATGACTGGATGAACTAAGGTGATTGGCAGTGGAAAGAATCAGAACATGTGAAATTCCTTAAAATTTTATTGACTTAAATAACTTTGCTATGTTACACAATAAAAAGAAACCCTTTACGCTTAAAAAAAAAGAAAGAAAGAAAAGGAAAGCTTTTTACCTAATAGTCATGGTTGTAATTAGCCTGTTTTTGATAAATCCATAGCAAATAAAAGAAAAATCAAAAAATGGCAAAATGTGTTTGTTATTATTAAATTAAATATTACCTGGTTAAAATAATATTAAATAGTGTTTTAGGTAAATTAAGTTCAAATTATAAGATTTGCTTTCTATGTTAAAGCAATATTTCACTTTTATGAACTTCTTTATCCATTAAAGAAAGAGTATTAACCTATGGTGAGTTGTCATTGTTGTATAAAAAAATTTCTCCCACTGTAAAGTCATCAGCTTATATTCAAGTTTGTGATGAGCTACATACCATCAAAAGTGAAAATATTGCGTGAAGAAGAGAAGCTGGACTTGACAAATTCCCAGTAGAAATTTAATTTTGCTTATTGCATGGCCTTTATGTCACTATAGAAGCACAGTTAAGGAAACAATGTAAAAACTGTAACTGAGTTGTATAAGGTCCCCTTTATTGCTACAGCCAGTGACAGAACATACTCACATTTATTTGCATTATTGCAAACACACGATTACAGTCATATGCATACTGGGGTCCAGTTGATAGGGCCAGGTTAGCTCTGTGAACTAACTTTATTTTCACGTCTTTTACTTAAGTTAAATCTTAGAATGTAAGATGAAGACTTTCCTTTATATGGTAAACCTGAATCCATTTTAGTTTTCAAAATGTTACTTCATTCATGAACTTATATGTTTAATTATTTAATAATAATTAGTAATAGATCACTTGAGACACATCTCAAAAGAGACACACATCGAGTTCAACATCTTTGCATTGAGACCACTGATTTAAGAATTGACCTATGCTTTAAATGATACTAATGTCTTGATGTTTCAAGAGGCAGATTATCCACATATAAATGATACTCTTTTCAAATAATGAAATTCTCAAAGCAAAACATTTACAAATGCTCAAGAAAGAATTTCTTCAAAGACTAAGATAAATATAGCATACGACTACTTTAAGACATCAGCAAAAATAAAAGTGCATGCAATGGTATTAGCCAAGGTTTTGCCTTGTTAGAATTCCCCTAACAATCTCCAAATAGTAGTGGCTTAAGACAACAAATGTTAATTTCTTGTTTGTGTAATGTATGCTGAGGGTTTAGGCAATTATCCAGATAACCAGCTCTCCATGTGAGGAATCAGGATTTCACATTCTCATCAATATTCACTTCCTGGCTCATGGAAATAGCACAAAAGAGTGCTTGCATCTGAATTAAACATTTCACTTCTTACATATTGTTTACCAAATTAGGTCATTTAAATAAAATCATCAAGAAAATGGGATATATTAATCTCCATTTGTTCATGTAAAGAAGACAACTGAAAATATTGGTGACCATCGCTAATATTTAACAGAACTGTAAATCAGCAAAAGTTTGAGCATGTGCAAACTTCATGCCACCTTGTTGGCCCAGCAAATTCCTAATCTGATCCATTTAATCCTTAGATGGGCTTCCCTCATGGCTCACCAGTAAAGAACTCACAAGCCACAGAAAATACATGTTAGATCCCAGTTTTTTTGCATCGGCCTTTATGTCACTATAGAAGCACAGTTAAGGAAACAATGTAAAACTGTAACTGAGTTGTATAAGGTCCCTTTATTGCTACAGCCAGTGACAGAACATACTCACATTTATTTGCATTATTGCAAACACACGATTACAGTCATATGCATACTGGGGTCCAGTTGATAGGGCCAGGTTAGCTCTGTGAACTAACTTTATTTTCACGTCTTTTACTTAAGTTAAATCTTAGAATGTAAGATGAAGACTTTCCTTTATATGGTAAACCTGAATCCATTTTAGTTTTCAAAATGTTACTTCATTCATGAACTTATATGTTTAATTATTTAATAATAATTAGTAATAGATCACTTGAGACACATCTCAAAAGAGACACACATCGAGTTCAACATCTTTGCATTGAGACCACTGATTTAAGAATTGACCTATGCTTTAAATGATACTAATGTCTTGATGTTTCAAGAGGCAGATTATCCACATATAAATGATACTCTTTTCAAATAATGAAATTCTCAAAGCAAAACATTTACAAATGCTCAAGAAAGAATTTCTTCAAAGACTAAGATAAATATAGCATACGACTACTTTAAGACATCAGCAAAATAAAAGTGCATGCAATGGTATTAGCCAAGGTTTTGCCTTGTTAGAATTCCCCTAACAATCTCCAAATAGTAGTGGCTTAAGACAACAAATGTTAATTTCTTGTTTGTGTAATGTATGCTGAGGGTTTAGGCAATTATCCAGATAACCAGCTCTCCATGTGAGGAATCAGGATTTCACATTCTCATCAATATTCACTTCCTGGCTCATGGAAATAGCACAAAAGAGTGCTTGCATCTGAATTAAACATTTCACTTCTTACATATTGTTTACCAAATTAGGTCATTTAAATAAAATCATCAAGAAAATGGGATATATTAATCTCCATTTGTTCATGTAAAGAAGACAACTGAAAATATTGGTGACCATCGCTAATATTTAACAGAACTGTAAATCAGCAAAAGTTTGAGCATGTGCAAACTTCATGCCACCTTGTTGGCCCAGCAAATTCCTAATCTGATCCATTTAATCCTTAGATGGGCTTCCCTCATGGCTCACCAGTAAAGAACTCACAAGCCACAGAAAATACATGTTAGATCCTTGGGTCAGGAAGATCCCCTGGAGGACGGCATGGCAGCTCACTCTATTATTCCTGCCTGTAGAAACTCATAGACAGAGGAACCTGCTGCGTTACTGTCCATAATACCTCATGGAGTTGGACTTGACTGAAGAAACTTGGTACGCAGTCTAGCACACAATCTTTAGATAAATTTTTCACCTTTCATTTGAATTCCAAATAGTTTAGGAGACATTTGAGGTTGCCATAAGTATCATGGTCCAGCTACTAATTACCAAGTTCTTACTGCCTTTGTGTGTATGTCTGTGCACTCAGTTGTGTTCAACTCTCTGCGACCCCATGGATACTATCCCACCAGACTCCTCTGTTCATGGAATATTCTAAGCACTAATAGTGTAGTGAATTGTTCTTTCCTTCTCCAGGGAATTTCCCTGACTCTGGGATCAAACTCGTGTCTCTTGCATCTCCTCCATTGGTAGGTAGGTTCTTTACCAACTTTTCTAAGAAAAGTGATGTGCTGTGTGATTCTGAGCATGGACTGATATTCAATGATCTCTCTTTCTCTCTTTTTTTGAAATTTTTTGGTCTGTAAAAGAAAAAAAAAAAAAAGAAGAGACTAAAGCAGAATACCTTAAGTCTACCTGTTTATTTAGCTCCTGCTTATAGTATCTATCACTTCTGTGATTAATTATTCCTTTGGTACAGTCACTCTTTCCTTCATTCACCTATCTCTAACATCAAGTATTACAACTAATAACATTGTATAGGCAATAACAATTTTGAAGAATTAGGTTTAATGGGGATTGGGGAATTGTGTAACAATATAGGATATGGAGGGCTTTCCAGGTAGTGCTTGAGGTAAAGAACTTGACTAGCAATGCAGGCTAGATAAGAGATGGAGGTTTGATTCCTGAAGTGAGAAGATCACTTAGAGGAGGGATCCAGTATTCTTTCCTAGAGGGTCCCATGGATAGAGGAAACTGGCAGGCTGCAGTCCAGGGTTTCACAGTAGGACATGGCTGAAGAGACATAGCATGCATGTGTGCATATGACAAGGAAAACACTAAATTTAATACTGTGCCTCCCTCTTCGTAAAAGTACTTCAAATATCAGATACTTATTCCTAAGGTCCAGCTTCTTAAACTATTGTTAGATTCCCACTGTCCTCTTTCTCCAGATGTTAAAGACTGGGCTTCCTCCATATGCTTGCTAACCTATTTAGTAGAATAGTTCTCTATCTCTGGATGAGGCTATTTTCTGCCTATCATGAAATTCACTGAAGTGCTTTACTAAAAAAGAAATAAATCTCTTCAACTTCAGAATACTATACTCAGATGTATATAGAACCAATCAGCAAAGACATCATCACTTATGTCAATAAGTGATGTATTTTTCTTTATTACATTCTGGATGGTGAACAGTGCGGGGGCCTTCCGCAGAAAGGAAGGCAGCAGGATTGCCCCCGGCTGAACTGGGAGATCTCGGAGACAGGTGAGTCTGCTGCCCGCCAACCCAGCCCCCCAGCCCCCGTCAAGCGGGAGACAATCAGACGCAACAGGGGTTCTGTCAAAGGAGTTCCGTTTTATCAGTGCAGACTCACAGCTTTTATAGGCAAGTGAAGGGGGTTTTGCACGGGACTTCCTATAGATTACACCAATCAAGCTAAAGGTCAAGCAATCATCCACGAGCACAGAAGCCAGGGGAACCCATCAGAAATTTTGACAATCAATTTAACAATTTAGATCACGCCCTCATCTTTTCCTGTAGGCACCATCTTAGCTCCAAACTGAAACAATGTGCTTAAGCTTTCTTATGCTTGTAACGGTCCTTTTTCAATTCAGAGCCCCACAAAAGTCACTGGGCAAATAGGCAAAATGCATTTATTTAAGTAAACAGCACAATATACTTGAGAAGTATGCAAAGTATTCAGAAATCTATCATTCATGTCATTGTATCAGAATATGATTAGCAGTTGTAATCAACTGCAGATGTAAACTTGCATCTCTGATCTTTCTCTTCAAATAAGTAATTTGAATTATTGCTGACATATGTTCATACTGAGGACCACATGTTCACTGCTAATATTCTCACACAGCTGATCACAAAGGGTTTCTTACAGACCTCTCCAGTTTAGGCAGCAAGAGAAAGTAAGTTTCATTTTAGAGAACTTCCAGGTGTGTTCAGGAAAACTAAAATTAGCTGCTCAAATATATGACTGTTAGGAAAATTTAGAAAGTAGCAGTCCATAAAAGAGAGAGGAACTGAAGGTGCACTGATTAAAAACAAGGTTCTTTTAAGATGTAGTTCTTGTTCAAAAATATCTATATTGTATTTGAATACCATATATGCAGATGGAAAGTTCTGCATTTGATGAGTAAAAAAATAAATAAGTTGTTTGAAGTTTTATTTTTTACATCCAACCACCAGTGTTTAGTGAATAACTACCATATAACAGTGCAATGGTAAAGAATCCACCTTCCAATGCAGGAGGTGCAAGAGACTCAGGAAATGACAACTCACTCTAGTATTCTTGCCTGGAAAATTCCATTGGGTCATAGAGTCTGAAACGACTGAGTATGCACTAACACACACTATATGAGAACTGTTAAGTACAGTTATCTTACATTTTCAAAAGTCCAAAGTAAATTTTGAAATAAGCCTTCATAATTCATCTATTAGTTACTCTCATTTATATAATAAAGTTTTTGAGTATTCCAATATGTTCTTACATTCTGTTTAAGAAAGAATCTTTAGCATAACTTTCATGAATATTGTCCTAAAACCAAAGAACTCTATTCTGCAACAAAATAATTCTCACAAAGAGTTTTCCCTTATCTCTGAACTGTAGTTCTTAGCAATGTTTATGAGTGATAGGATAACCAACCCCCCTCAAAAGATACCCTAATTAAACGACTTTTGTAAAAGCTGAATAATAGGGTAAATTTGAGTTTCTATTTTTTAAAGGATTTGTATTAGTTCATAGCCTATCAAAATTTTAATTATGTGACATCCACTTTGAGTATCTAAGGAGAAGTTATGGTAAGCAAATTTTCTTACATGAGAAAATTGATCTATCAAGCGAGCTAACTATCTAGCTATATATTTGTTATCATTGTTCGATGTCTCTGTCATATGCAACTTTTGTGACCCCATGGACTTCAACAACCTATGCTTCCCTGTTTGTCACCATCTCTCAGAGCTTTCTTAGGCACATGTCCAATAAGCTGTTGATATCATCTCATCCTCTGGCATTTCTTTTTCCTTCTGTTTTCTAATTTCCCCTACATCAGGATATTTTCCAATGAGTCATTTTTTTGCATCGGGTGCCTGGAGTATTGGAGCTTCAGCTTCAGCATCAGTCCTTCCAGCATCAGTCCTTCCATATTCAGGGTTAATTTCTGACAGGATTGATGGTTTGATCCCCCTGCTCTTGTCCAAGAGATTCTTAAAAGTCTTCTCCAACACCACAGTTCAAAACTATCAATTCTTCAATTCTCAGCTTTCATTATGGTTCAACTCTCACACCCACACATGACAACTGGAAAAATCATAACATTGACTATATGGACCTTTGTCTGCAAAGTGTTGTCTTTTTAATAAACTATCTAGGTTTGTCAGAGCTTCCCTACCAAGGAGTGTCTTTTAATTTCATGACAGCAGTCACCATTCACTGCAAGTGATTTTGGAGCCCAAGAAAAAATTCTGTCACTGTTTCCATTGTTTCTCCATGTATTTGCCACGAAATGATGGCACCAGATATATGAAGGGATGGGACCAGACCTGTTTGCCTTGAAGTGATGGGACCAGATTCATACCAGTGTACACAGGATAAGAAATAACAACTGGAGTACATCAAGACTGTATATTGACACCCTGCTTATTTAACTTATATTTAGAGTACATCATACAGATTGCCGGCCTGGACGAAGCATAAGCTGGAGTAAGATTCTCAGTAGAAATATCAATGACCTCAGGTATGCAGATGACACTGTCTTAATAGGGTAAATTTGAGTTTCTATTTTTTAAAGGATTTGTATTAGTTCATAGCCTATCAAAATTTTAATTATGTGACATCCACTTTGAGTATCTAAGGAGAAGTTATGGTAAGCAAATTTTCTTACATGAGAAAATTGATCTATCAAGCGAGCTAACTATCTAGCTATATATTTGTTATCATTGTTCGATGTCTCTGTCATATGCAACTTTTGTGACCCCATGGACTTCAACAACCTATGCTTCCCTGTTTGTCACCATCTCTCAGAGCTTTCTTAGGCACATGTCCAATAAGCTGTTGATATCATCTCATCCTCTGGCATTTCTTTTTCCTTCTGTTTTCTAATTTCCCCTACATCAGGATATTTTCCAATGAGTCATTTTTTTGCATCGGGTGCCTGGAGTATTGGAGCTTCAGCTTCAGCATCAGTCCTTCCAGCATCAGTCCTTCCATATTCAGGGTTAATTTCTGACAGGATTGATGGTTTGATCCCCCTGCTCTTGTCCAAGAGATTCTTAAAAGTCTTCTCCAACACCACAGTTCAAAACTATCAATTCTTCAATTCTCAGCTTTCATTATGGTTCAACTCTCACACCCACACATGACAACTGGAAAAATCATAACATTGACTATATGGACCTTTGTCTGCAAAGTGTTGTCTTTTTAATAAACTATCTAGGTTTGTCAGAGCTTCCCTACCAAGGAGTGTCTTTTAATTTCATGACAGCAGTCACCATTCACTGCAAGTGATTTTGGAGCCCAAGAAAAAATTCTGTCACTGTTTCCATTGTTTCTCCATGTATTTGCCACGAAATGATGGCACCAGATATATGAAGGGATGGGACCAGACCTGTTTGCCTTGAAGTGATGGGACCAGATTCATACCAGTGTACACAGGATAAGAAATAACAACTGGAGTACATCAAGACTGTATATTGACACCCTGCTTATTTAACTTATATTTAGAGTACATCATACAGATTGCCGGCCTGGACGAAGCATAAGCTGGAGTAAGATTCTCAGTAGAAATATCAATGACCTCAGGTATGCAGATGACACTGTCTTTATGGTAGAAAGCAAAGAGGAACTGAAGATCCCACTGATGGGAGGAGGAAACCAGCATCGCACAGTGGAAGGACATGCACTCATTTTCTCCATGCAAAAACACAAACATTGCAACTAGTTGCTGAAAAACCATGGAGAGGAGGATGTTGGATCTCACTAAAAAAATGATACTACACATCTAAGAGCAAAGGAGAAGGCACAACACGATGGTAGCATGGGCATGATCATCTTTTAATATAAAATCTCATACCCACCAGAGACAATGGAAGGACATAAACAAAATATTGTACACAATGAAACCCAGGGAAAGAAGCTACCGCCGTGAAACAATGAGTCAGACCTGCTTGTGAGGGTCTGAGTGTCTCGTGAGTGCCTCCTGTGGAGGTCACCAATAGCCTGTAGCAATTCTGGGAAGTATGGTGTGTTGCACAAGGCCTCTTGAAGAAGGTCGCCATTAGCAGACTATAGAGCTGGCGAACAAGACTGGGGAAACAGACTCCCAAGGGCACAAACAAAAATTTGTGTGCACTAAGATCTTGGAGAAAGGAGCAGTGACCCCAATTGTGACTTCGCCAGACTTGCCTCTGAGTGTTCCAGAGTCTCCAGTGGAGGCGTGGGTCTATAGTGACATGAAGCAGGGTCAGGGAGACTGAAATTGCAGTCCTGGTATAGCATGCTTGTGTAAGTCCTTTTGCAGAAAGTCACCATTACCCTTACCATAGTTTGGCCTCAGGTCATACTACTGGGAGGGAACGTAGTTCCACCCATCAACAGATAATTGAACTAAAGTTCCAGTGGCTCACAAGAGAAGGATCCTTTCCAGGGAGGGCCTTGTAGTGCTTGAACAGGCTAATCTACAGAAAACAACCAGTCAAAGAGGCCTTCTGATTGTCAGTTGCCAGAGGATAGGAAAAAACACTGATAGGGCCATACCTCCTGTGGCCCAGGCAGTCTGTGTCCCTGCACACATGGCACTGGCAGGATCCCTGTGATCCAAGGCACTGCACCTCCTTCACACTCAGTCCTCACTGGAGCCGAGCTGCCACATGCTAGAAAAGGCCCTAATAGTGCCATATATCCTGTAACAACAGCCACCAGTGCAGCTGTGTAGCCAGCGCTGCTAGGGTCCCAACTATCCAAGAAACTGTCCCACCTCCACTTGCAATTCCCACTGGGACAGAGCTGCAAGAGACTAGAAAAAGTACTGCATCTGCACAGGAGAAGGCACTTTGGTCACTTGGGTCTCTTTGGGATCCTCTGTACTGTGGCCTGTCAGGTTTTTCTATCCAAGGAACTCTCCAGATGGAAAGCTGATCTGGCTTGCCATTCCCTTATACAGTGGCACGTTTTCAGCTACCCTAGCCGCCAGATACACTGAACACTTGGTTTTGCAATGGCCCTGAGACTTAAGCAGCCACACCACCTCCACACCTGGTCCTCACTAGGGCAAATCTAAGTCCTCTGGGGTAGCATCAGAAGCAAACTCTGGTGGATAACTCACACAGAGAGGTGAAGATAAAATCACAGTTGAAATGCAGGGACAGGGTGGTTAAAGAAGAGGGCACAATGCCTTTCCACCTGTTGTATAAGCTGCAGATTAAAACCACAAGATCAACTAGGCAGACTCTGTGTCTATGGAATATATAAAAGGGCAATGAGAGTTCCACAAAAAACAAACAAAAAAACCCCACTAATTTTGACAGTTGTGGGCATTGGAGGCAAGAACATACAGGAATAGGGCCAAATGAATCTGATCTGCCCCTAAAGCAGGTCCAGAGACCAGTCCAGTGATGGAGGGCATCCTAGGCAGGCAAGGTAGACTGTTACTCACAGAAAGGGAAAGGACTCTGATAGCAGAGACTCAAAAAATAAATAAATAAATAAAATATCATTTTTACATTTTGACTTGTTCTGGAGCTGCTTCTGATTTTTTTTTTCTCTCCCCATTTCTTCTTTCCCTGCTGTTATAGTTCATTTATTACCACTACTATATATATAAGCTTTTAAGTTTTCTTTTTTGTAAGCATGCATTTTGCTTTGGTTTATACTTCTCCTTCTTCTATACAGGCAGGATCCCTGTGATCCAAGGCACTGCACCTCCTTCACACTCAGTCCTCACTGGAGCCGAGCTGCCACATGCTAGAAAAGGCCCTAATAGTGCCATATATCCTGTAACAACAGCCACCAGTGCAGCTGTGTAGCCAGCGCTGCTAGGGTCCCAACTATCCAAGAAACTGTCCCACCTCCACTTGCAATTCCCACTGGGACAGAGCTGCAAGAGACTAGAAAAAGTACTGCATCTGCACAGGAGAAGGCACTTTGGTCACTTGGGTCTCTTTGGGATCCTCTGTACTGTGGCCTGTCAGGTTTTTCTATCCAAGGAACTCTCCAGATGGAAAGCTGATCTGGCTTGCCATTCCCTTATACAGTGGCACGTTTTCAGCTACCCTAGCCGCCAGATACACTGAACACTTGGTTTTGCAATGGCCCTGAGACTTAAGCAGCCACACCACCTCCACACCTGGTCCTCACTAGGGCAAATCTAAGTCCTCTGGGGTAGCATCAGAAGCAAACTCTGGTGGATAACTCACACAGAGAGGTGAAGATAAAATCACAGTTGAAATGCAGGGACAGGGTGGTTAAAGAAGAGGGCACAATGCCTTTCCACCTGTTGTATAAGCTGCAGATTAAAACCACAAGATCAACTAGGCAGACTCTGTGTCTATGGAATATATAAAAGGGCAATGAGAGTTCCACAAAAAACAAACAAAAAAACCCCACTAATTTTGACAGTTGTGGGCATTGGAGGCAAGAACATACAGGAATAGGGCCAAATGAATCTGATCTGCCCCTAAAGCAGGTCCAGAGACCAGTCCAGTGATGGAGGGCATCCTAGGCAGGCAAGGTAGACTGTTACTCACAGAAAGGGAAAGGACTCTGATAGCAGAGACTCAAAAAATAAATAAATAAATAAAATATCATTTTTACATTTTGACTTGTTCTGGAGCTGCTTCTGATTTTTTTTTTCTCTCCCCATTTCTTCTTTCCCTGCTGTTATAGTTCATTTATTACCACTACTATATATATAAGCTTTTAAGTTTTCTTTTTTGTAAGCATGCATTTTGCTTTGGTTTATACTTCTCCTTCTTCTATACAGGTCTTTTTCAGTTTTGTGTTGTTTTGTTTTGTTTTGTTTTCCCCCCACCCTCCTTTATTTTCTTCTTCTTCCTCTGTTGTTGTAGTTATCACTTTTATTAGTAATACTAAATAAATTCAAGTTTTGAGTTGTTTTAAAAACACACATTTTTATTTTGGTTATATACTTCTGCTTCTACATTGGCCTTTGGTGGTCCTGTGGGATTTTTGTTTTTGTTTTGTTTTGTTTTGGTATGTTATTCTGACTCTTTGATAAAATTTTTATTTTTTAAATATCTTTTATTATCTTTCTACAATGCTTCCTTTGTTTGCTTTCTCTACTGTTAATTTTCTGTTGCATTAAACTTTAATATATACAAATATTCTTTATCTACCTCTATTTAACTTTGCATTACTTTTCTAGTTTCTCTATATTTCCTTTCTCTTCTTTTTTTTCCCTCATCATATTTTTTAGTTAGCTTGGCTTTCATTGCTTTATCCCCAACTGGCACCTTGCTCTAATTTTGTTTTCAGTTTGTGCTTTAGTTAGTTTCATTATTAACTGGTGGATATCATTTTTGGTTTCCTCTGTTCACTGGGTCAATCTACTGTACTTTAGTTTTTGGATTGATTGGGTTTTGCTATGGGTGTATAGGTATGTGTGTGTATCCCATTATGTTGAATAATATTTGCATGATTTTTATCTACCATTTGACAGGGGTCCACCTTTGGTTCCTCAACGGTGTATATTTATTTTGTTGTACCATTTTATGCTATAACAAACCAGCCTTAGAACCTCCATTCCCTGGACAGAAATCAAACCCTGAGACTTTGGAGAGGGAGCACTGACTCCAAAATATTACACTATCAGGGACCACATAATACTGGAGAGTATTAAACAGCAAGAACTCCCAGAAAGGGAAGAACTTGTATACCAGACTGACATCACCCAATTGCCAGTAGAACCCTGTGCAAGATGAGAAAAACGGAAAGGAAGGAAGAATTCAGCCTCAAAGCCTATGGAAAGGAGACCTCAAACACAATAAATTTAAAAATTAATAATAATGATGAAATACTGCACATAAAAATGCTAAACATAGAAATACCACAAAAGTGAAAAAACAACCTAGAAACACACAAATCCAAATCAATGAGTGAAATGCATGGCTTGAACAATACACATTTATTATCCTATTTCTATATGTGCAAAGTCTGACATAGGCCTTAATGAGCTGAAGGCAAG
This sequence comes from Tragulus kanchil, assembly GCA_022376925.1. Lineage (NCBI taxonomy): Eukaryota > Metazoa > Chordata > Mammalia > Artiodactyla > Tragulidae > Tragulus > Tragulus kanchil. The sequence continues at coordinate 82,359,167 of JAIOJX010000029.1, read as the reverse complement.
TTGTTGGCAGAGTTGTGTTCCCTTTAGGGAAATTACTTTTCTAGGTAAGAGGACATTCAAAAATATGCCTCATAAAAAATTTTCCTGAAAATATCTAACTATCTGAAAGCATGTTCTGTGAATTTTTCTCAGAGCAAAGAATGCATCACTCCAGATTTCTAACTGAACTCATTTCAGGGGGTGTTGAAAATCAGCAGTGACAGTAACTGGTGATTAAACTCTCATAGAGGCAGAAGGAAAGTGCCAGTTTTAGTTTGCACTAGTATACCAGCATAATAATATTAACATAAATAAATGAAACACAATTATTGTTATTCAAATATTAAGTTATGTTTGACTATTTGCAACCCCATAAACTGCATCATGCCAAGCCTCTCTGTCCATTACTATCTCCCTGCACTTGCTTGAACACATGTACACCGAGTCAGTGATGCCATCCAACCATCTCATCCTTTGTTGTCTCCTTCTCCTCTTGCCCTCAATTTTTCCAAACATCAGGGTCATTTCTGATGAGTCATCTCTTCATATTAGGTGCCCAAAGTATTGGAGCTTCAGCTTCAGCAGTAGTCCTTCCAATGAATATTCAGGGCTGATTACTTTTAGGATTGACTGGTTTTATCTCCCTGTTGTCTAAGGAACTCTCAAATGTCTTCTCTGGCACTGCATTTCAAAAGCATCAATTCTGTGGGGCTCAGTCTTCATGGTCCAGCTCCCACATCCATGCATGACTACTGGAAAAAAACACAGCTTTGACTATACAGATCTTGTTGTCAAAGCAATGTTTCTGCTCTTTTAATACATTGTCTATATTCTTCATAGATTTTCTTCTGAATAACAAGTTTTTTTTTTTTCTTAGTTCTGTGGTTGCTGTCATTCTCTAAATGAAGACAAAGAAAATGACATATGACACTGTTTTCACATTTTCACCATCTATTAAAGCCTATGGAAAGGAGACCTCAAACACAATAAATTTAAAAATTAATAATAATGATGAAATACTGCACATAAAAATGCTAAACATAGAAATACCACAAAAGTGAAAAAACAACCTAGAAACACACAAATCCAAATCAATGAGTGAAATGCATGGCTTGAACAATACACATTTATTATCCTATTTCTATATGTGCAAAGTCTGACATAGGCCTTAATGAGCTGAAGGCAAGTTGTTGGCAGAGTTGTGTTCCCTTTAGGGAAATTACTTTTCTAGGTAAGAGGACATTCAAAAATATGCCTCATAAAAAATTTTCCTGAAAATATCTAACTATCTGAAAGCATGTTCTGTGAATTTTTCTCAGAGCAAAGAATGCATCACTCCAGATTTCTAACTGAACTCATTTCAGGGGGTGTTGAAAATCAGCAGTGACAGTAACTGGTGATTAAACTCTCATAGAGGCAGAAGGAAAGTGCCAGTTTTTAGTTTGCACTAGTATACCAGCATAATAATATTAACATAAATAAATGAAACACAATTATTGTTATTCAAATATTAAGTTATGTTTGACTATTTGCAACCCCATAAACTGCATCATGCCAAGCCTCTCTGTCCATTACTATCTCCCTGCACTTGCTTGAACACATGTACACCGAGTCAGTGATGCCATCCAACCATCTCATCCTTTGTTGTCTCCTTCTCCTCTTGCCCTCAATTTTTCCAAACATCAGGGTCATTTCTGATGAGTCATCTCTTCATATTAGGTGCCCAAAGTATTGGAGCTTCAGCTTCAGCAGTAGTCCTTCCAATGAATATTCAGGGCTGATTACTTTTAGGATTGACTGGTTTTATCTCCCTGTTGTCTAAGGAACTCTCAAATGTCTTCTCTGGCACTGCATTTCAAAAGCATCAATTCTGTGGGGCTCAGTCTTCATGGTCCAGCTCCCACATCCATGCATGACTACTGGAAAAAAACACAGCTTTGACTATACAGATCTTGTTGTCAAAGCAATGTTTCTGCTCTTTTAATACATTGTCTATATTCTTCATAGATTTTCTTCTGAATAACAAGTTTTTTTTTTTTCTTAGTTCTGTGGTTGCTGTCATTCTCTAAATGAAGACAAAGAAAATGACATATGACACTGTTTTCACATTTTCACCATCTATTTGGCATGAAGTGATAGGACAGGATGCCATGGTCTTAGTTTTTTGAGTGTTGAGTTTTAAGCCAACTTTTTTCACTCTATTTTACCTTCATCAAGAGGCTTTCTGACATTAAAATGGTATCATCAGCATATTTGAGACTGTAAAATAAGTATATATTATACTTGTTTAACTATATTTTATAACATAAAATATAATATGACAGTTTATTATTATATTATTTTTATTATTATCAACAGTCTACTCTGTCCATGGGATTCCTCAGGCAACAATGCTGGAGTGGGTTGCCATTTCCTTCTCCATGGTGTTTTCCATTTCCAGGGATTGAACTTGCACCTCCTGTGTCTCCTGCATTATAGGTAGATTCTTTATCTGCTGAAGCACCTGGGATGCCAGGTATGATCTGACTTTGTCAAATGAAGAGAGAAAAAAAGGAAAGTGTTGGTCACTTCATTGTGTCCTAATCTTTGTGACCATGTGGACTATATAGACTACCAGGTGCCACTGTCCATGGAATTTTCCAGGCAAGAATACTGGAGTGTGTTGCCATTTCTTTCTCCAGTAGATCTACCCAACCCAGGGATTAAACCCAGATCTTCTGAATTACCAGCAGATTCTTTGTAATCTCAGCCACCAGAGAAGTCCAAGGAATAGGAAGGAAAGAGTAAATTTGGGGCCTCCAAAAGCTCTTTTCTCTCGCTTTACATTTACCAAAATTTCCTTGCTTACAAACAAATGCAGTTAGAATTTTCAATGGATGCAACATTAAAAAATCTGAAAGATACCATAAAATAATAAATGCCAAGATGATGATGTATTCATGAGAAGCCCTTAATCCAAATGTTACCAAATTCCATTTGCGTGAAATGATTCACAGTCAGGATCACCAGACTGTAACAGGTGGCTACTTTTAAGTACAGATGCTAAATGTCATACCTGCAGATGGTTCATCAGCAGAACATGTAAAAAACATCTTAATTATGTATTATGAAGTCTTTTCATAAAAAATTAAAAGATAGGCATTCATTATGCTTGTTTGAGTTATATAGCTGGGTACAGATGCTGTTATGAGTTAGCTGGTGGTTTAATCAAAATAAGTATCAGTGGATCAATTTAATGATATGGAAGTTCTGATTTCAGATTGGAAAGTTTCTGGTAATGCAAATTTCTTCCAGTTTCCTGATTTATTAATCAAAGTATAAGGCTCTCCTCCACCAAGATCCCACATCGATATGTATTAAAGAAAGAAATGCTCAACCTATCATCTTTAAATAGAATCATTCCAAAATGACTTGGAATGCTCCCAGTAGTACATCACACCTGAAACCTAAACCTAGAAACATTTCATTTCTCAGATGGACTTCGGAATAATTGTGGCAGGCTTGTCAATGAACTTAGGTCATTCATGAACACATAAATTTTATAGTCAAATCATTTTCGGTTTTACCATCATTAGCCAATTTATACAATAGATGCTGCTGGAATGACTTAGCTACAGCCAAATAGCAGATCTTCACTCAAAGATTGAACTTTAATTCTGTTTAGTACACTAGAAAAAAAATGTTTCAGACTTCAAATATAATTCCCTATAGAGGTGACTCTCCAAGTCTCCAAATGTTTTGGATTTCAGCAAATCCTCCTGGATATATATACTACCCTGGATGATATCAATAGTATTTAATTAAATTATTATCATCATGACCTGATAAATTCACATCCCACTTCATCTTCATGATAAAAAGATGTTCAAAACCTACCTTTCATACAGTGTTATATTCTCCACATTCATTGCCTTTTCTGATAAAATGAGAAAATGGTGAATGACACCTTACTGTTTAGGCATGTATATGTTTATTCATGTGTGTGCATATGTGCTCTGTTTTTGAACATATTTCACATAAGTAAGAGTGTCATATAAATGCAAAGTTGTCTATGATTGGTTTTGACATAAAATCACATGCAAAGTAATCTCCTTAGATTTCTGACCAAGCTACTCTGCAAGCAGGAAGCAATTCTTCCAGGAATTAGATATAACTGCCTGGCCTGTAAGTGAAATTCTTTATTTACGTTCCCCTCATTTTAGTTAAAACAAGACAGCAATCAAACAAAACCCTGTGTTTTTAATTGTGATGATAGGAATTATTGAGGCCCCTGATGGTACTAGTACTGATGGAGAATACTCCTGCCAATGCAGGAGACACAGAGACGCAAGTTCAATTTGTGGGTCTGGAAAATATCCTGCAGAAAGAAATTGCACCCCACTCCAGTATTATTTCCCGGAAAATACCATGGACAGCAGTGCTTTGCAGGCTACACTTCATGGAGTCATAAAAAATTGGACAAGACTGAGTGACTGAACACTCACACAACACATATAAATTACATAATGACATTAAAAACTAAGACAGTGTAAGAGCTAAAACTGGAAAGTATTTCCACCTCATCTTTCCACCTCAGCAGAACCACTATAAACTGTCTTTTGCACACACTCCTTATAACTTTCTTTGCAAAAACAAGTGCATATATTTACTTACCCATATCCACATATTTATAAATCTTTCTTTGTACATATAGCAAGAAAAATTTGCATGCCAAAATTTAAATTTGTGTTTATTGTTCTCACTTGGCAAGTGAAATACATCAGTTTAAACAGAAAATCATGATCACAACCAATAGGTGAATGCACAGTGAATCATCTAGTTGGCAAAGCAAGTGGAATATAGCGTGACTTTTTATGCCTCATCACCTTAGTAGTCCTGAACACGGTTAGTTTTCTAGGTCCATGAGATAGCAAACTCCAGTACGTGTGTCAGCATAGTCCTCTGGGTTTTAGCTTATTTCTGGGGAACTTGTAATGGCTTTAAAAGGAAAAGGCTAGACCATAATGACTCCAACCTGCAGAAGTCTGGATTAGCATTGTTGAAGAGGGATCAGCTGCTGTGAAGATTCCTGCGACTGCAGTGTGTATCCCCAAAGTGTGTGCCCATAGCGACAATGAGCAAGCTTTGATTGTTGAATCCTATCTGTCCAGTCTTGAAGTGTGATAATAGCAAAATAAATGAACTCATGTTTACAGTCTGACCATTTTAGACTACATTAGCATGTATTAGCATTGGGGTAGATCTATATGGTTTTGACAAAACTCTTTGCAAGCAGGAAGCAATTCTTCCAGGAATTAGATATAACTGCCTGGCCTGTAAGTGAAATTCTTTATTTACGTTCCCCTCATTTTAGTTAAAACAAGACAGCAATCAAACAAAACCCTGTGTTTTTAATTGTGATGATAGGAATTATTGAGGCCCCTGATGGTACTAGTACTGATGGAGAATACTCCTGCCAATGCAGGAGACACAGAGACGCAAGTTCAATTTGTGGGTCTGGAAAATATCCTGCAGAAAGAAATTGCACCCCACTCCAGTATTATTTCCCGGAAAATACCATGGACAGCAGTGCTTTGCAGGCTACACTTCATGGAGTCATAAAAAATTGGACAAGACTGAGTGACTGAACACTCACACAACACATATAAATTACATAATGACATTAAAAACTAAGACAGTGTAAGAGCTAAAACTGGAAAGTATTTCCACCTCATCTTTCCACCTCAGCAGAACCACTATAAACTGTCTTTTGCACACACTCCTTATAACTTTCTTTGCAAAAACAAGTGCATATATTTACTTACCCATATCCACATATTTATAAATCTTTCTTTGTACATATAGCAAGAAAAATTTGCATGCCAAAATTTAAATTTGTGTTTATTGTTCTCACTTGGCAAGTGAAATACATCAGTTTAAACAGAAAATCATGATCACAACCAATAGGTGAATGCACAGTGAATCATCTAGTTGGCAAAGCAAGTGGAATATAGCGTGACTTTTTATGCCTCATCACCTTAGTAGTCCTGAACACGGTTAGTTTTCTAGGTCCATGAGATAGCAAACTCCAGTACGTGTGTCAGCATAGTCCTCTGGGTTTTAGCTTATTTCTGGGGAACTTGTAATGGCTTTAAAAGGAAAAGGCTAGACCATAATGACTCCAACCTGCAGAAGTCTGGATTAGCATTGTTGAAGAGGGATCAGCTGCTGTGAAGATTCCTGCGACTGCAGTGTGTATCCCCAAAGTGTGTGCCCATAGCGACAATGAGCAAGCTTTGATTGTTGAATCCTATCTGTCCAGTCTTGAAGTGTGATAATAGCAAAATAAATGAACTCATGTTTACAGTCTGACCATTTTAGACTACATTAGCTTATGTATGCTTAGGACTTCAATTTGAGGAGGAATAGAGAAAAATAAGGGCATTCAAAAGGAAAATCTTGAACTTTATTCTTATAGATTTTTTAGTGTGCTGAACAAGTAGCTAAAATAAATAATATTTCTTCTTCACTATTACAGAGAACTCTATCTACTCTGAATGTAACTAAAAATGGTTATCTGTTCATTTTGACCTATTGCTAATTCTCTTAACAAACTATAAGCATTTTAGCTAGTTCATTTATTTAGCCCATACTCCAAGGCATGTGGGAACTTATTTTCCATACCAGGGTCCAAACCCACAATCCTTCCAATCGAAACAAAGAGTTTTAACCAATAGATGCAAGGAAGTACCATAGCTAGTTTAAAATTAAATTTTTAAGCTCTATCCAAGTCTGTGTAATAAATTTGATATATTACATTCAGATCATGACAACTTTTTTTTCTCCTTTCAAATGTGTCCTATATCTTTTCACATGAGCACATGTTTCATAATATTCTCAACTGCTGTGAAATACTCCTATTTTATAAGAGTATCAAGAGCTACTCTTAAAATTTGCTAATTGTCATTTAGATTGTTTCCAGTTCTTTGTATGTACCGAACAGTACTGCAATAGCTATGATCATACCTGTGTTTCAGTTCAGTTTAGTCTCTCAGCCACGTACAACTCTGTGACTACATTGACAGTGGCACACCAGACTTTCTTGTCCTTTACCATCTCCTGGAGCTTGCTCAAACTCATGCTCATTGACTCAGTAATGCCATCCAACTATATCATCTTTTGTTGTCCCCCTTCTTCTTTTGCCTTTTATTTTTTCACAGCATCAGGGTTTTTTCCAGTGAGTCACCTCTTCACATCAGGTGGGCAAAGTACTAAAGTTTCAGTCCTTTCAACGAATATTCAGGGTTCATTTCCTTTAGGATTGATTGGTTTGATTTCCTAGCAGTCTAAGGGACTCACAAGAGCCTTTTCCAACACCACAGTTCAAAGACATCACTTCTTTGGTGCTCAGCCTTCCTTATGGCCCAACTCTTATATCCAAACATGACTACTTGGAAAAACATAGCTTTGACTATAAGCACTTTCCTTGGTAAAATGATGCCTCTGCTTTTCATTATGCTGTCTATGCATATCATAGCTTTTCTTCAAAGGAGCAAGCGTCTTTTAATTTTATGGCTGTAGTCATCATCTACAGTGATGTTGAAGCCAAAGAAAATAAAGTCTGTCAGTGTTTCCATTGGTTGCCCATCTATTTTCCATGAGGTGATGGAACTGGATGTCATGATCTTTGTTTTGTGAATGTTGAGTTTTAAGCCAGCATGTTTTTTCATCATCTTTTAACTAAAATGGTTATCTGTTCATTTTGACCTATTGCTAATTCTCTTAACAAACTATAAGCATTTTAGCTAGTTCATTTATTTAGCCCATACTCCAAGGCATGTGGGAACTTATTTTCCATACCAGGGTCCAAACCCACAATCCTTCCAATCGAAACAAAGAGTTTTAACCAATAGATGCAAGGAAGTACCATAGCTAGTTTAAAATTAAATTTTTAAGCTCTATCCAAGTCTGTGTAATAAATTTGATATATTACATTCAGATCATGACAACTTTTTTTTCTCCTTTCAAATGTGTCCTATATCTTTTCACATGAGCACATGTTTCATAATATTCTCAACTGCTGTGAAATACTCCTATTTTATAAGAGTATCAAGAGCTACTCTTAAAATTTGCTAATTGTCATTTAGATTGTTTCCAGTTCTTTGTATGTACCGAACAGTACTGCAATAGCTATGATCATACCTGTGTTTCAGTTCAGTTTAGTCTCTCAGCCACGTACAACTCTGTGACTACATTGACAGTGGCACACCAGACTTTCTTGTCCTTTACCATCTCCTGGAGCTTGCTCAAACTCATGCTCATTGACTCAGTAATGCCATCCAACTATATCATCTTTTGTTGTCCCCCTTCTTCTTTTGCCTTTTATTTTTTCACAGCATCAGGGTTTTTTCCAGTGAGTCACCTCTTCACATCAGGTGGGCAAAGTACTAAAGTTTCAGTCCTTTCAACGAATATTCAGGGTTCATTTCCTTTAGGATTGATTGGTTTGATTTCCTAGCAGTCTAAGGGACTCACAAGAGCCTTTTCCAACACCACAGTTCAAAGACATCACTTCTTTGGTGCTCAGCCTTCCTTATGGCCCAACTCTTATATCCAAACATGACTACTTGGAAAAACATAGCTTTGACTATAAGCACTTTCCTTGGTAAAATGATGCCTCTGCTTTTCATTATGCTGTCTATGCATATCATAGCTTTTCTTCAAAGGAGCAAGCGTCTTTTAATTTTATGGCTGTAGTCATCATCTACAGTGATGTTGAAGCCAAAGAAAATAAAGTCTGTCAGTGTTTCCATTGGTTGCCCATCTATTTTCCATGAGGTGATGGAACTGGATGTCATGATCTTTGTTTTGTGAATGTTGAGTTTTAAGCCAGCATGTTCACTATCTTCTTTCACCTTCATCAATAGGCCTTTTAGTTCCTCTTCACTTTTACCATAAAGTTGTTGTCATCAGCATACCTGAGGTTATTAATATTTCCTCTGGAAATCTTGATTCCAGTTTGTCCTTCATTCAAACTGGCATTTCACATGATATACTCTATATATAAGTTATACAAGCAGAGTGACAATATACAGTCTTGGAGTACTCCTTTCCCAATATGGAACCAGTCCATTGTTCCATGTCCAGTTATGTTTCTTCTTTCCTGCATACAGGTTTCATAGAAGGCAGGTAAGGTGACTGGGTACTCCCATCCTTTTCAGAATATTCCAGTTTGTTGTGATCCACGCAAAGACTTTAGCATAGTCAATGAATCAGAAGTAGATACATTTTTCCTGAAATTTCTTTCTATGATCTGATGGATGTTGGCTACTTGATCACTGCTTTATGTTAATATAATTCACAGGTGAAATCCACAGTAGATTTATCCTTGGTTGAGAGATGAGTCATTTTCAATTTGATAGTATCAATTGATATTCAAAATTATCTCCATTTATACACCTAGGAATGGTACTATCCTGGCAGTCTAGTAGTTGAGAGTCCACTTTGCACTATGGCACGATAGCGGGACTAGGAATGTCATACGTTTCAGTCCTTTCAACGAATATTCAGGGTTCATTTCCTTTAGGATTGATTGGTTTGATTTCCTAGCAGTCTAAGGGACTCACAAGAGCCTTTTCCAACACCACAGTTCAAAGACATCACTTCTTTGGTGCTCAGCCTTCCTTATGGCCCAACTCTTATATCCAAACATGACTACTTGGAAAAACATAGCTTTGACTATAAGCACTTTCCTTGGTAAAATGATGCCTCTGCTTTTCATTATGCTGTCTATGCATATCATAGCTTTTCTTCAAAGGAGCAAGCGTCTTTTAATTTTATGGCTGTAGTCATCATCTACAGTGATGTTGAAGCCAAAGAAAATAAAGTCTGTCAGTGTTTCCATTGGTTGCCCATCTATTTTCCATGAGGTGATGGAACTGGATGTCATGATCTTTGTTTTGTGAATGTTGAGTTTTAAGCCAGCATGTTCACTATCTTCTTTCACCTTCATCAATAGGCCTTTTAGTTCCTCTTCACTTTTACCATAAAGTTGTTGTCATCAGCATACCTGAGGTTATTAATATTTCCTCTGGAAATCTTGATTCCAGTTTGTCCTTCATTCAAACTGGCATTTCACATGATATACTCTATATATAAGTTATACAAGCAGAGTGACAATATACAGTCTTGGAGTACTCCTTTCCCAATATGGAACCAGTCCATTGTTCCATGTCCAGTTATGTTTCTTCTTTCCTGCATACAGGTTTCATAGAAGGCAGGTAAGGTGACTGGGTACTCCCATCCTTTTCAGAATATTCCAGTTTGTTGTGATCCACGCAAAGACTTTAGCATAGTCAATGAATCAGAAGTAGATACATTTTTCCTGAAATTTCTTTCTATGATCTGATGGATGTTGGCTACTTGATCACTGCTTTATGTTAATATAATTCACAGGTGAAATCCACAGTAGATTTATCCTTGGTTGAGAGATGAGTCATTTTCAATTTGATAGTATCAATTGATATTCAAAATTATCTCCATTTATACACCTAGGAATGGTACTATCCTGGCAGTCTAGTAGTTGAGAGTCCACTTTGCACTATGGGATACACAGATTCAATTCCTTGCCAGGGAACTAGGACCACATGTGTGCAACAAAAAATCCCGCATACTGGAGCTAAGAGGATACAACCAGATAAATAAATAAATACTAGCAATGATATATGAGAGTCAGTATTTCTATATAAGCATTATGGCCCACTAAAGAGGTGTCTCAAAGTTCTGTATAACAGATTAAGACTATCTAGCTTAAAAGCCCTTTATACCCATCCCTCTAAAGCACTGAGTCAAGTTAATTCTTTCTACATTAAAAGAGACTAAGTGGGCCTTTTATCTTTCTGTCCCTGTATCCAAGGGACAAATTTAGCTCAGAAGTATATTTTTTCATATAAAAGTAGTAGCCAATTTTCCACCTCACACTCACAATTTTGCAGGCACAAATGTCAGGGAGGTGTGTGGTACACCTGCTGATTCACACCTCTGTTGGAGAAAAACACTTCAAAGCAGCTGAAGGTACTGGCCCAGTTTCACTTGCACCCCACCACCTTCTCCTTCCCTCCTCTTTAACACCTCCACCCACAGATGCTGCTCACACTTTTGAATTTGTGGCACCTCAATTTAATGTTGCCAATTCGTTTACTTATCAAACAGGCATGAGATACTGACACTACCAGGAAAGAAGCAACTCTTAGAGAGGCAATCTATTTCCAGAGTTATATAAGCAGGGGTAGAGCACAGAATATCTTCACAGACAAAACTCATTCTTTAGATCGAATTTTACCAAAATAACCCCTTTCTTCTTCAGATCCTACCAGATTTACCTGATTCAGTCATAATCACTGTCCAAGTCATATGCTTTCTTTCTTATCTTCCATATTCCCATCTCTTAATGACTTCTTATACACTTCAATGCTTTAAATATTATAACTAGGAAATAATTTCTAAATGTGCACCTGCTTTCAGATATACTCTAATATCCAATTTTCAAAATAACTTTATATACATTTCTACATGCATAGCATCCTATTAATTAAAACTGAACATGTCTAAATATATATATATATATTCATTTTGTTCTTTGAACTTTCCTTCCACATGCTGAAAATTAAACTTTACTTACATTATTTTTGCTTCCAATTTTGGAGCTATATTTCTGTTACATACAGATTTGCCTATTAAGAGTTGGTAAGGGACCTAATTTCTTTGTGTCCTTATTAGAATAGATAACCAATGGATCTGAACTGTATTGCAACAGAGATATATGAGTTTCTGAGTTTGATTTTCTGATAAATTTCTTTGCCAACTTCTAACCAACGTTTTGATATTTAATCTTCCATTCATTTATTGGAAATACTTCAATATCTTCTGAATAGTATATGTACCTACTTTTTACCTTTAACCTGGGAAGAGCTTGTTTCTTTGGTCTTTAACCTAAGAATTCCACCTGTTGTTAAATCCGTAAGTTGTGTCCAACTCTATTGCCACCCTCCAAGGACTGTAACCCTGTATTTTCTCACTATAAAAGTAGTAGCCAATTTTCCACCTCACACTCACAATTTTGCAGGCACAAATGTCAGGGAGGTGTGTGGTACACCTGCTGATTCACACCTCTGTTGGAGAAAAACACTTCAAAGCAGCTGAAGGTACTGGCCCAGTTTCACTTGCACCCCACCACCTTCTCCTTCCCTCCTCTTTAACACCTCCACCCACAGATGCTGCTCACACTTTTGAATTTGTGGCACCTCAATTTAATGTTGCCAATTCGTTTACTTATCAAACAGGCATGAGATACTGACACTACCAGGAAAGAAGCAACTCTTAGAGAGGCAATCTATTTCCAGAGTTATATAAGCAGGGGTAGAGCACAGAATATCTTCACAGACAAAACTCATTCTTTAGATCGAATTTTACCAAAATAACCCCTTTCTTCTTCAGATCCTACCAGATTTACCTGATTCAGTCATAATCACTGTCCAAGTCATATGCTTTCTTTCTTATCTTCCATATTCCCATCTCTTAATGACTTCTTATACACTTCAATGCTTTAAATATTATAACTAGGAAATAATTTCTAAATGTGCACCTGCTTTCAGATATACTCTAATATCCAATTTTCAAAATAACTTTATATACATTTCTACATGCATAGCATCCTATTAATTAAAACTGAACATGTCTAAATATATATATATATATTCATTTTGTTCTTTGAACTTTCCTTCCACATGCTGAAAATTAAACTTTACTTACATTATTTTTGCTTCCAATTTTGGAGCTATATTTCTGTTACATACAGATTTGCCTATTAAGAGTTGGTAAGGGACCTAATTTCTTTGTGTCCTTATTAGAATAGATAACCAATGGATCTGAACTGTATTGCAACAGAGATATATGAGTTTCTGAGTTTGATTTTCTGATAAATTTCTTTGCCAACTTCTAACCAACGTTTTGATATTTAATCTTCCATTCATTTATTGGAAATACTTCAATATCTTCTGAATAGTATATGTACCTACTTTTTACCTTTAACCTGGGAAGAGCTTGTTTCTTTGGTCTTTAACCTAAGAATTCCACCTGTTGTTAAATCCGTAAGTTGTGTCCAACTCTATTGCCACCCTCCAAGGACTGTAACCCGTCTGTCTCCTCTGTCTATGGGAATTTCCAGTCAAAATACTGGGGTTGTTTGACCTTTCCTTCTCCAAGGATTCTAGTTGATTTAACAACTATTAGTAAACAGGTTATATAGTCTATAGCTTTTCAAAGAAAATTTAAGATATTCTCTTAGGTTGGAAAATAAAGACAGGCAAAATACAGTAAGAATCATATTTATACATCAGGATAGGAAAGTGATGGTTTATAATCAGTGATTCTCATCATTGGAAGTTAAAACTGAGAAGATAAAGTAGGTGCTCCCATTTAAGGAAAATGAAGACTAAAACACAAAAAAAAAAAAAAAAAAAAAAAAGAAAGAAAAAAGAAATACAAGATAGGATGGCTCATTCTAAATGTCAGTGGACAACTGGACAAGAGAAATCTAACTTTAATCTCAGGCTTTTGCCAAAAGTCAGCAACTGAAACAGAGAAAGTATGTGACATTTCTTATTTCTTACAAGTGCAAAGCTAACATTACCAAAAACCAAGGTTACAGAGTCATTCTGTGGGTTAATGAGTTACAACTCCAGTTGAATGCACTACATTGTCAGATCTTTATGATAAAATTAAAGATCCTGATTTTTTTTAAGTTATAACATAACAGTTGTAATCACAATTTTATGGAGGAACCAGAGGTCTTCTGAAATCTTTACAAAATTTTTTTTGCTTCCAATTTTGGAGCTATATTTCTTTACATACAGATTTGCCTATTAAGAGTTGGTAAGGGACCTAATTTCTTTGTGTCCTTATTAGAATAGATAACCAATGGATCTGAACTGTATTGCAACAGAGATATATGAGTTTCTGAGTTTGATTTTCTGATAAATTTCTTTGCCAACTTCTAACCAACGTTTTGATATTTAATCTTCCATTCATTTATTGGAAATACTTCAATATCTTCTGAATAGTATATGTACCTACTTTTTACCTTTAACCTGGGAAGAGCTTGTTTCTTTGGTCTTTAACCTAAGAATTCCACCTGTTGTTAAATCCGTAAGTTGTGTCCAACTCTATTGCCACCCTCCAAGGACTGTAACCCGTCTGTCTCCTCTGTCTATGGGAATTTCCAGTCAAAATACTGGGGTTGTTTGACCTTTCCTTCTCCAAGGATTCTAGTTGATTTAACAACTATTAGTAAACAGGTTATATAGTCTATAGCTTTTCAAAGAAAATTTAAGATATTCTCTTAGGTTGGAAAATAAAGACAGGCAAAATACAGTAAGAATCATATTTATACATCAGGATAGGAAAGTGATGGTTTATAATCAGTGATTCTCATCATTGGAAGTTAAAACTGAGAAGATAAAGTAGGTGCTCCCATTTAAGGAAAATGAAGACTAAAACACAAAAAAAAAAAAAAAAAAAAAAAAGAAAGAAAGAAAGAAAAAAGAAATACAAGATAGGATGGCTCATTCTAAATGTCAGTGGACAACTGGACAAGAGAAATCTAACTTTAATCTCAGGCTTTTGCCAAAAGTCAGCAACTGAAACAGAGAAAGTATGTGACATTTCTTATTTCTTACAAGTGCAAAGCTAACATTACCAAAAACCAAGGTTACAGAGTCATTCTGTGGGTTAATGAGTTACAACTCCAGTTGAATGCACTACATTGTCAGATCTTTATGATAAAATTAAAGATCCTGATTTTTTTTAAGTTATAACATAACAGTTGTAATCACAATTTCATGGAGGAACCAGAGGTCTTCTGAAATCTTTACAAAAGTTCTACTTTGCTTGAGGAAATCATGACCTTATTTTCATTACTGTCCATTTGGAAACAAAAAATTGCATTCAAATTGTCTGCAAAGTGAAAAGCAGAATCAAAGCTCTATCCAGAAAAAAGTAAAATAATTCATTAATTTTTGTTATTAAAAATAATGGAGGGGATGGGGGCCTAGGTGGCAGAGTTATGAGAGGAGGATTTCACCAGCTTCCCAGTAGAATCACCAGAACTAATCAAGAAATGAAACACCTCCAACAAACCAGCCTCTAGATGACAAAAAAAAACTCCTCAGATCTAGGAGGATCAGCGAGTGAGCAGTCAGAACTTTCCCAGAGCTCCAGTTCTGAGGGCTCTCTACCCCAACCCCCACAACAGACCTGGCCAAGAGAGAACTGGGAAGTGCTCCAGGAACAGAAGGCAGTGCTCAGTAGGAAAATCCAGCCAGGACAGTACAGGTGAGCTGAGACACCACTAGCGGGGAACGAACAGGGAAATCCATCATGGGTTGCAACCCCCAAACCTGGCTAAAGCCAGACAGGGTAGCTCATGCCCGCATTTAGGGCTTAGTCCCACATCTGGCAGCACACGCGTGCTGGAAGCCTGAAAAGTCCATGCAACCCCAGAGGTACAGCGGGGAAGTCTTTGTCCTGCAGGTGATGGAGAGCTGTGGCAGAGGAAACCAGGAGAAGAGCAGAGATTCAAGGCTATCAGAGGGTGTTCAGTGGAGCCAGGAGCCCGTCCAGTGCAAAACCACATGTGAGGCCCCTGCCCACGGACTGGGATTCCCCCCAAAGCTATCAGAAAGGTGTTCAGACAACTGGACAAGAGAAATCTAACTTTAATCTCAGGCTTTTGCCAAAAGTCAGCAACTGAAACAGAGAAAGTATGTGACATTTCTTATTTCTTACAAGTGCAAAGCTAACATTACCAAAAACCAAGGTTACAGAGTCATTCTGTGGGTTAATGAGTTACAACTCCAGTTGAATGCACTACATTGTCAGATCTTTATGATAAAATTAAAGATCCTGATTTTTTTTAAGTTATAACATAACAGTTGTAATCACAATTTCATGGAGGAACCAGAGGTCTTCTGAAATCTTTACAAAAGTTCTACTTTGCTTGAGGAAATCATGACCTTATTTTCATTACTGTCCATTTGGAAACAAAAAATTGCATTCAAATTGTCTGCAAAGTGAAAAGCAGAATCAAAGCTCTATCCAGAAAAAAGTAAAATAATTCATTAATTTTTGTTATTAAAAATAATGGAGGGGATGGGGGCCTAGGTGGCAGAGTTATGAGAGGAGGATTTCACCAGCTTCCCAGTAGAATCACCAGAACTAATCAAGAAATGAAACACCTCCAACAAACCAGCCTCTAGATGACAAAAAAAAACTCCTCAGATCTAGGAGGATCAGCGAGTGAGCAGTCAGAACTTTCCCAGAGCTCCAGTTCTGAGGGCTCTCTACCCCAACCCCCACAACAGACCTGGCCAAGAGAGAACTGGGAAGTGCTCCAGGAACAGAAGGCAGTGCTCAGTAGGAAAATCCAGCCAGGACAGTACAGGTGAGCTGAGACACCACTAGCGGGGAACGAACAGGGAAATCCATCATGGGTTGCAACCCCCAAACCTGGCTAAAGCCAGACAGGGTAGCTCATGCCCGCATTTAGGGCTTAGTCCCACATCTGGCAGCACACGCGTGCTGGAAGCCTGAAAAGTCCATGCAACCCCAGAGGTACAGCGGGGAAGTCTTTGTCCTGCAGGTGATGGAGAGCTGTGGCAGAGGAAACCAGGAGAAGAGCAGAGATTCAAGGCTATCAGAGGGTGTTCAGTGGAGCCAGGAGCCCGTCCAGTGCAAAACCACATGTGAGGCCCCCTGCCCACGGACTGGGAAACATCTGCCACCCCGGCAAGCACCTGAGCTGCCTGCAGAGTCTTTGTTTTACTGAAAGGAAAAACAGAAACCTGAGCAACCTGGACAACATCAAGAGCAAAGTGGTGAAAGATCCACACACAGATGAGACGATAAAAACCAGGGACAGTATTTACCCTTTTTTTGTTTGTTTGTTTTGCTTGTTCTGTTTTTTGTCTTTTCATTTTTTTTTAATTTTAATTTTTTTTAACTTTTAATTTTTTTTTTTGCCACTGCTTCCTCTCTCTATGCTCTAACTGTAGAATCTTTTTCTATCTACTACTATCCTCTATAAAAATATTTCCTATCTTCCTGTCTCTACTCTTCTCTCCCAGCTCTACCAAACTCTGCAACACACTAACCTTTGTTACCTAACACTACAAAATCCTTGCAACACAAATCTACTCCTTCTCATTACCCATACACACTCCTCTTTCCCACCCCCAATACGTCTTATTTAAAAACTGCTTGCATTGTAATATTCCCAGCCAGGACCTTGCCCTGGATCTCTTTTCCAGGGAGTATTTTAATTAATTTAGAGCTTAACGGTCAGGTACCATCTTTGATTGTACCATTTGCAAGAAAAAGTTCCTATGCTTTATTCCTGTAAGACTAATCAATTGTGGTTATTGATGTGTATGTATGTATATTCTTCCATTATGTTAGAAAATATATGCATGATTTTATGACTGGCATCTGTCAGAGATGCACCTCTTGTTCCTGGGCTCTCTACCCCAACCCCCACAACAGACCTGGCCAAGAGAGAACTGGGAAGTGCTCCAGGAACAGAAGGCAGTGCTCAGTAGGAAAATCCAGCCAGGACAGTACAGGTGAGCTGAGACACCACTAGCGGGGAACGAACAGGGAAATCCATCATGGGTTGCAACCCCCAAACCTGGCTAAAGCCAGACAGGGTAGCTCATGCCCGCATTTAGGGCTTAGTCCCACATCTGGCAGCACACGCGTGCTGGAAGCCTGAAAAGTCCATGCAACCCCAGAGGTACAGCGGGGAAGTCTTTGTCCTGCAGGTGATGGAGAGCTGTGGCAGAGGAAACCAGGAGAAGAGCAGAGATTCAAGGCTATCAGAGGGTGTTCAGTGGAGCCAGGGAGCCCCGTCCAGTGCAAAACCACATGTGAGGCCCCCTGCCCACGGACTGGGAAACATCTGCCACCCCGGCAAGCACCTGAGCTGCCTGCAGAGTCTTTGTTTTACTGAAAGGAAAAACAGAAACCTGAGCAACCTGGACAACATCAAGAGCAAAGTGGTGAAAGATCCACACACAGATGAGACGATAAAAACCAGGGACAGTATTTACCCTTTTTTTGTTTGTTTGTTTTGCTTGTTCTGTTTTTTGTCTTTTCATTTTTTTTTAATTTTAATTTTTTTTAACTTTTAATTTTTTTTTTTGCCACTGCTTCCTCTCTCTATGCTCTAACTGTAGAATCTTTTTCTATCTACTACTATCCTCTATAAAAATATTTCCTATCTTCCTGTCTCTACTCTTCTCTCCCAGCTCTACCAAACTCTGCAACACACTAACCTTTGTTACCTAACACTACAAAATCCTTGCAACACAAATCTACTCCTTCTCATTACCCATACACACTCCTCTTTCCCACCCCCAATACGTCTTATTTAAAAACTGCTTGCATTGTAATATTCCCAGCCAGGACCTTGCCCTGGATCTCTTTTTCCAGGCAGTATTTTAATTAATTTAGAGCTTAACGGTCAGGTACCATCTTTGATTGTACCATTTGCAAGAAAAAGTTCCTATGCTTTATTCCTGTAAGACTAATCAATTGTGGTTATTGATGTGTATGTATGTATATTCTTCCATTATGTTAGAAAATATATGCATGATTTTATGACTGGCATCTGTCAGAGATGCACCTCTTGTTCCTCATATGCTTATATTTGACCTAATACCACTGAACAACATAGCAAACCAGACACAGAGTCAGCACTCCTTGGCAAGAGATTCCAAACCCCACACTATCAAAGAACATAGAACACTAGAGATTATTCACCTGCAAACAAGACTAACACCACTCAAGACAAACCACCGAACCCTTCTACAAGGACAAAAAACAAAAGGAAGGGAGTATTCAGCCATGAAGCCTGGGGAGAAAAGAACTCCAACGCACACAGACACACACACAAAAAAACAAAAGTTAACCTAATAATGAAAAGACAGAGAAACACTGCACAACTGAAGGAACAAACCAGAGAAACAGAATTACAAATGACAGAACATGAGATAAACAAATTATCACAAAGAGAATTCAGAAGAGTTATGCTAAAAAGGATTCAAAACACTAAAAACAGAATATTAGAGGAAATTAGTGCACTGAGAAGAGACATGCAAGAAATGAAAAAGAAGCAAATAGAGACCACCAACTGAATTGCTGAACTCTAAAATAATATAGAAAGTCTCAACAGTGAAATATCAGAAGCAGAAGAATGGATAAGTTAGCTGGAAGACAGAATGGTGGACATAACTGCTGAGGAACAGAACAAAGCCCAAAGAATTAAAAGAAATGAGGATAGAATCAGAGACCTATGGGACAATATCAAACATGGTGGACATAACTGCTGAGGAACAGAACACAGCACAAAGAATCAAAAGAAATGAGGATAGTATCAGAGACCTACGGGACAATATCAAACACATCAACGTTAGAATTACAGCTGTCCCAGAAAAAGAAGAGGGAGCGAAAGGCTGTGAAAAAATTCTAAAAGAAGTTATAGTTGAAAACTTCCCCAGCATGGGAAAGGAAATAGTCAACCAAGTCCAAGAAGCACAAAGAGTTCCATACAGGAGAAACCCCAGAAGAAACACACCAAAGGACATTCTATTCAAACTAACACAGACTAAATATAAAGACGGAATGCTTAAAGCAGCAAGAACAAACAACAAATAGCATATAAAGGAAACCCCATACGTTTAACTGCTAATCTTGCAACAGAAACCCTGCGGGCCAGAAGAGAAAGACAAGACACATTTTAATGGCTAAAAGAGAATAACCTCCAACCAAGAATCTCTACCCAGCAAGGATCTCATTCAGAATTGATGGAGAAGTCAAAAGCTTCACAGACAAGCAAAAGCTAAAAGAACTTTTTACCACAAAACCAGCCTTACAACAAATGTTAAAGGGTCTTATATAGCCAATAAATATAACAGTAGAAGAATTCCTACAAATCAAACCCCAAACATCTAAGAAAAGGACAATAGGAACATTCGTATCAATAATTCCTTAGAATGTAAATGAACCAAATGCTTCAACCAACAAATACAGGATGGCTGGATGGATCCAGAAGCAAGACCTATATATATGCTGTTTACAAGAGACCCAATACAGACATAGACACACATATAGACTAAAAGTGAGAGGATGGAAAGAGATATTCCGCACAAATGGAAATCAAAAGAAAGCTGGAGTGGCAATCCTCATATCAGACAAACCCGACTTTAAAATAAAGAAGATTATAGGAGACAAGGGAGGCCACTACATCATGATCAAGGGATCTATCCAAGAGGAAGACATAACAATCATAAATATCTATGCACCCAACACAGGTGCGCCTCAATACATAAGACAAATACCTTCAGACATAAAAGAGGAAACTGAGAATACCACAATAATTGTAGGAGACTTTAACACTCCTCTTACACCAATGGACAGATTGTCAAAACAGAAAATTAATAAGGTAGCACAGCCTTAAAAGCCACACTAGAAGCGACAGACATCGCTTTCCAAAAGAGAGAAGAACCAGATCAACAAAATCAACAATGAAAAAGGAGATATTACAACAGATAATGTAGAAATCCAAAGGATTATAAGAGACATTTATGAACAACTATATGGCAACAAACTGGACAACCTGGAAGAAATGCACAGTTTCTTGGAAAAGATTAACATCCCAAATAGAAGAATACATTTTCTTCTCAAATGCTCATGGAACATTCTCCAGGATAGTCCACATCTTGGGCCACCAAATCAGTCAATTCAAGAAAAATGAAATTATATCAGCCATCTTCTCTGACCTTAATGCAGTGAGACTAGAGATCAACTGCAGGGGAAAAAAAAAAAGCCGCTAAAAGCACAAGTACATGGTGATTAAACAACAGAAACCCTGCGGGCCAGAAGAGAAAGACAAGACACATTTTAATGGCTAAAGAGAATAACCTCCAACCAAGAATCTCTACCCAGCAAGGATCTCATTCAGAATTGATGGAGAAGTCAAAAGCTTCACAGACAAGCAAAAGCTAAAGAACTTTTTACCACAAAACCAGCCTTACAACAAATGTTAAAGGGTCTTATATAGCCAATAAATATAACAGTAGAAGAATTCCTACAAATCAAACCCCAAACATCTAAGAAAAGGACAATAGGAACATTCGTATCAATAATTCCTTAGAATGTAAATGAACCAAATGCTTCAACCAACAAATACAGGATGGCTGGATGGATCCAGAAGCAAGACCTATATATATGCTGTTTACAAGAGACCCAATACAGACATAGACACACATATAGACTAAAAGTGAGAGGATGGAAAGAGATATTCCGCACAAATGGAAATCAAAAGAAAGCTGGAGTGGCAATCCTCATATCAGACAAACCCGACTTTAAAATAAAGAAGATTATAGGAGACAAGGGAGGCCACTACATCATGATCAAGGGATCTATCCAAGAGGAAGACATAACAATCATAAATATCTATGCACCCAACACAGGTGCGCCTCAATACATAAGACAAATACCTTCAGACATAAAAGAGGAAACTGAGAATACCACAATAATTGTAGGAGACTTTAACACTCCTCTTACACCAATGGACAGATTGTCAAAACAGAAAATTAATAAGGTAGCACAGCCTTAAAAGCCACACTAGAAGCGACAGACATCGCTTTCCAAAAGAGAGAAGAACCAGATCAACAAAATCAACAATGAAAAAGGAGATATTACAACAGATAATGTAGAAATCCAAAGGATTATAAGAGACATTTATGAACAACTATATGGCAACAAACTGGACAACCTGGAAGAAATGCACAGTTTCTTGGAAAAGATTAACATCCCAAATAGAAGAATACATTTTCTTCTCAAATGCTCATGGAACATTCTCCAGGATAGTCCACATCTTGGGCCACAAATCAAACCTCAGTCAATTCAAGAAAAATGAAATTATATCAGCCATCTTCTCTGACCTTAATGCAGTGAGACTAGAGATCAACTGCAGGGGGAAAAAAAAAAAAAAAGCCGCTAAAAGCACAAGTACATGGTGATTAAACAACACATACCTAAAAAACAAACTGATGACGGAGCAAATCAAAGGAGAAATTTAAAAAGTCCTAGAAGAAAATGACAATGAACAGAAGACAGTGTAAAACCTGTGGGATACCACAAAAGAAGTTCTAAGAGGGCAATTTATAGCAGTAAAATCCTACCTCAAGAAACAACAACAACAAAAATATCGAACAGACGACCTAACCCTCTGTTTAAAACAACTGGAGAGAGAAGAAAAAAACACCCCAAAGCCAGCAGAAGAAGAGACATCATAAAGATCAGAGCAAAAATAAATGAAAGAGAAATGAAAGAAACAACAGTAAAGATAAATAGAAAGAGAAGCTGGTTCTCCAAAAAGATAAACAAAATTGATATTCCACTGGCCAGACTCAACAATAGAAAAAAGAGAGAAGAACCAGATCAACAAAATCAACAATGAAAAAGGAGATATTACAACAGATAATGTAGAAATCCAAAGGATTATAAGAGACATTTATGAACAACTATATGGCAACAAACTGGACAACCTGGAAGAAATGCACAGTTTCTTGGAAAAGATTAATCTCCCAAGACTGAACCAGAAAGAAATAGAAACTATGAACAACTCAATCACAAGCTCAACAATCGAATTTGTGATTAAAAACCTACACAGGGCTTCCCTGGTGGTCCAGTGGGTAAGGACATCGCCTTGCAGTGCAAAGGGCACCGGTTCCATCCCTGGCCTGGGAAGATCCCACGTGCCTCGAAAAGGCTGGATCAATATGTCCAATTACTGAGTCAGAGTTCTGGAGTGCATGCACCCAGAGCCGGTGCTCTGCAACAACAGAGACCACTGCGATGGGAGGCCTACACGGGCCAAAGAACAAAGATGGATGAAAAATATATTAATGAAAGACCAATAGAAGTGGCCCTCCTGCCCCGCTCCCTCCCCAACTCACCCCCGGCAAAATAAATAAATGAAAAAAAAAAATCTGCCCCAAAATAAAAGCCCATGGTCAGATGACTTCACAGGTAAATTCTTCCAAAAATTTAAAAAAGAGCTAATAGAGCTAATGCCTGTCCAAAAATTCTTTCAAAAAATTGCACAGGTAGGAAAACTTCCAAATACATTCTACGAGGTCACCATCACCCTGACGCCAAAACCAGGCAAACACAACACAAAAAAAGAAAATTCTAGGCCAATTTCACTGATGAATTTGGATGCCAAACTCCTCAACAAAATCCTAGCAAACAGAATTCAACGACACATCAAAAAACTCGTGCATTATTATCAAGACAGGTTCATCCCAGGCATGCAAGGATTCTTCAATACCCACAAATCCATCAATGTCATAAAACATATCAACAAACTGAGAAACAAAACCCACAAGATAAGTTCAATAGATGCAGAGAAAGCCTTTGACAATGTACAGCATCCATTTATGGTAAATACTCTTCAAAAAATGAACATAGATTGAACCTATCTCAACATAGTGAAAGCCATATATGAGAAGTGCACATCGAACATTATCTTCAATGGTGAAAAACTGAAAGTATTCCCTCTAAGATCAGGAACAAGACAGGGGTGTCCACTTTCACCACTATTATTCAACACAGTCCTGGAAGTTCTAGCAAAAGCAATAAGTGAAGAGAAAGAAATAAAAGGAATCCAGATTGGAAAAGAAAACGTAAAGCTTTCTCTTTTGGCAGATAACATGATATTATACATAGAAAACCCCAAAGACACTATTAGAAAATTACTGGAGCTAATCAACGAATTCAGCAAAGTCATAGGATACAACATCAATATACAGAAATCACAGACATTCCTATATACCAATGAAAAATCAAGAAACAGGGCTTCCCTGGTCCAGTGGGTAAGGACATCGCCTTGCAGTGCAAAGGGCACCGGTTCCATCCCTGGCCTGGGAAGATCCCACGTGCCTCGAAAAGGCTGGATCAATATGTCCAATTACTGAGTCAGAGTTCTGGAGTGCATGCACCCAGAGCCGGTGCTCTGCAACAACAGAGACCACTGCGATGGGAGGCCTACACGGGCCAAAGAACAAAGATGGATGAAAAATATATTAATGAAAGACCAATAGAAGTGGCCCTCCTGCCCCGCTCCCTCCCCAACTCACCCCCGGCAAAATAAATAAATGAAAAAAAAAAATCTGCCCCAAAATAAAAGCCCATGGTCAGATGACTTCACAGGTAAATTCTTCCAAAAATTTAAAAAAGAGCTAATAGAGCTAATGCCTGTCCAAAAATTCTTTCAAAAAATTGCACAGGTAGGAAAACTTCCAAATACATTCTACGAGGTCACCATCACCCTGACGCCAAAACCAGGCAAACACAACACAAAAAAAGAAAATTCTAGGCCAATTTCACTGATGAATTTGGATGCCAAACTCCTCAACAAAATCCTAGCAAACAGAATTCAACGACACATCAAAAAACTCGTGCATTATTATCAAGACAGGTTCATCCCAGGCATGCAAGGATTCTTCAATACCCACAAATCCATCAATGTCATAAAACATATCAACAAACTGAGAAACAAAACCCACAAGATAAGTTCAATAGATGCAGAGAAAGCCTTTGACAATGTACAGCATCCATTTATGGTAAATACTCTTCAAAAAATGAACATAGATTGAACCTATCTCAACATAGTGAAAGCCATATATGAGAAGTGCACATCGAACATTATCTTCAATGGTGAAAAACTGAAAGTATTCCCTCTAAGATCAGGAACAAGACAGGGGTGTCCACTTTCACCACTATTATTCAACACAGTCCTGGAAGTTCTAGCAAAAGCAATAAGTGAAGAGAAAGAAATAAAAGGAATCCAGATTGGAAAAGAAAACGTAAAGCTTTCTCTTTTGGCAGATAACATGATATTATACATAGAAAACCCCAAAGACACTATTAGAAAATTACTGGAGCTAATCAACGAATTCAGCAAAGTCATAGGATACAACATCAATATACAGAAATCACAGACATTCCTATATACAAACAATGAAAAATCAGAAAGCGAAATCATAGATGCAATCCCTTTCACTATTGCAATCAAAAGAATCAATTATCTAGGAATAAACCTACCTAAAGAAACAAAAGAACTGTACACTGAAAATTACAAGACATTCATGAAAGAAATCAAAGAAGACTTAAACAGATGGAGAGATATTCCATGTTCCTGGGTGGGAAGAATCAATACTGTGAAAATGACCATACTACCCGTTATCATCTACATATTCAATGCGATCCCTATCAAACTACCAGTGACATTCTTTACAGAACTAGACCAAAGGATAGCACAGTTCATATGGAAACACAAAGGCTCCGAATAGCCAAAGCAATCCTGAGAAAGAAAAGCGGAGCTGGAGGGATCAGCCTTCCTAACTTCAGACTAGCTACAGAGGAACAGTTATCAAGACAGTACAGTACTGGCACAAAAGTGAAATACAGAATAATGGAGCAATATAGAGAACCCAGAGATAGTCACACACACACATATGGATACCTTATTTTTGACAAAGGAGGCTAAAATATAAAATGGGACAAAGGCAGCCACTTCAACAAATGGTGCTGGGAAAATTGTACAGCTACATGAAAAAAAAAAAAAATGCGGTTGGAACATTCCCTGATACCATACACAAAGCTCAACTCAAAATGGATTAAAGACCTAAATGTAAGGCCAGAAACCATCAAACTCTTAGAGGAGAATATAGGCAAAACCCTCAAGGGCATAAATGAAAGCAAGACCTTCAATGACCCACCTACTAGAATATTAGAACTAAAGAAAAACATGTGGGGCCTAATGAAACTTAAAAGCTTTTGTACAGCAAAAGAATTCACAAAAAAGATGAACACACAGTCCACAGAATGGGAGAAAATCATAGCAAATGAAATAACAGACAAAGAATTCATCTCCAAAATCTACAAGCAACTCAGACAACTCAGCATTGGAAACACTGAACAACCCAATTCAAAAATGGGAAAATGATTTAAATAGACATCTGACCAAAGAGGACATACAGATGGCCCAAAAGCACATGAAACAATGCTCAACCTCACTTCTAATTAGAGAAATGCAAATCAAAACTACAATGAGATATCAACTCATGCCCATCAGAATGGCCATCATCAACAAATCGACAGACAATAAATGCTGGAGAGCGTGCGGAGAAAAGGGAACTCTCTTATTTTGCTGGTGGGAATGTAAATTGATACAGCCACTATGGAAGTCAATATGGAGATTCCTTAAAAAACTAAAACTAGAAGCACCATACATCCCAGCAATCCTACTATTAGTCTTATACCTTGATGGAATCAAAACTGGAAGAAGCACCTGTACCCCAATGCTCATTCCAGCTCTCTATACAATAGCTAGAACATAGAAGCAACCTAGATTTCCATGGACGAACGAATGGATAAAGAATCCCTGGTACATATATACAATGGAATACTAGAGAGCTGTAAAAAATAAATGCAGAAAAAATCAGTCCTAAAGAGGTGATTGGATCTAGAACCTATGTTAAGAAGTGAAGTAAGTCAAAAAGAGAAAGACAAGTACAGTATACTAACACATATATATGGAATCTAGCAAAGGGGTATTGCTAACACACACAGGGAAACCATGGAAAAACAAGCAGAGAATAGACATATGGACATTGTGGGGAATGAATAGTGGGTGGGAGGCATAGAACGAGTAACATGGAACCCTATACTATCATATGGGATAAAGATAGCTATTGTCATTTTGCTGAGGGAATAGGAGTTCTTTCAAGGTATCAGTGCGACAGCCTGGAAGGATGGAATGGGGGGAGGACTGTGAGGGGGTGAGGGGAACCAGGGATATGCATGTGATTGATCTGGGAACATGCATGTCTGTGAACAACAAAACTCTGTAAAGCTTTAAAATATATATATATATAATAAAATACAGAAACAAATTATGGAGATAATTTAGGAGAAACTTATTCAAGGGAAAATGTGCATATCTTTTAATCAGGCTCAAGTTATTGATATATCTGCACTTATAGAAGATTCTGTTTTAAATAAGGTGTTAAGGCATTTGGTTGCTTCTGTAAGAGTTTGCTAGATCTTAACTTATGGTTAGCTAGCATAAGTGACTTATAAGATAGAGGAAACATTGGCATAATGTAGAAAAAGATATGTAAATGCTTGCAATAAAACAGGAATAGTGTTCTTCCTGTGTTCTCTCACCTTTCTTCACTATGTTATGTGACAATTTTCAGAACACTAATTTTTTCATTATCATCAGGAATAAATTGATGTGGAAAACCTCAAGTGTTTAGAAAATAATTTACAGCTGTTTTTTTTTGGCCAGAAATGTTGGTAGGGAGGTTTTTAGTTAAAATCAGATCCCTATTCTCAGTAGAACTGAGAAAAGTTTATGAATGTGAAATGAAGGTGGAAGCAATTAACCTCTGAAAAGAAAATGGATCTTTTCAATATTATAGGAATAGCTGATAATGGGATTTGATTGTGATGTTTTAAGTACAGATATGTTTACTTAAATACATTTTAGGAAATAGTTTGTTTCATGGAAGTCTTAGCTGCATTGAACATATCATATACAATTGAGGAACAATACAACAGAGAGGCCATATAGATTTTACTTAATTTATTCATCTAAAACTACTTTGGCTACAACACTCATCTAATTCTAAGACCTGAGTAAGTTCGAAGCCACTCAGCCTTGAATAAAGTTAGGGATTGCCACTTATAACCAATGAACCTTATTTGACATAATTACATTATGCACCACTTATGGATTAAAATATATTTTCTGTCTAATCTGGTGATTCCAAGTTGGTCATTTGATGAATTTGTCATCCATAGGGTCCTTTTCTGAAAGGTCCGAATAGGAAGCAAGGAGCTGTCTATTCCACCACAGAATAATCAGGGGTAAGAGGTATATCATTAGCCTAAGAAGCTATAAAATCCTAGGATTAGAGAAAGAATGAGATCCTAGACTTCAGTAATAATTAATATATTTGTGTGCAAAAGATGAAAGTTAAACAGCACACACTATCAGGAAAAATTGCCAACATTTATTGTTGCTTTTTGACAGTGGAGAATGAACCAAGAAATACAGTAACATTTGGTTTCAATATAAGGAAAGTAATACTGCCAACAGTTATTTGTGAGAACTATTTACTGTTAGTAGCATATTACCATGTGCACAATTACTATTATGTGTAATATGAGTATGTGCCAGATTAATTTTGAAAATTTTTATTTGATTATAATTCTAAACTCTGCTACTTGTATTCAGTTTTCTATTGCTAGGCTGACATATCACCTGAGAAAAGCGTAAAAAATAGAAAAGAACATTGAGTGTAACATTTTATAAGTGTTTGCTAACAGAAATATGCTTTTTCCCCTTAGCATAGACATCAGAGTCAGCTTCTTTCTTTTTTTTTTCTTTTTATATCCTTTATGGGATTCTAACGTGAAAGCTCTTAAGGAGACTGAACAGGAAAGAGAAGGGACTTTTCATATTTTTGTCTATCTAGGGCAGGCTAGGTGCAGATATATGTGAGATGAAACCCTGAAGGCCATGGTTGATCAGGTGGGAGTTAACTGAGGCCAATAAAGAAGAGGGATAAGCTAAGATCAAAAAATTAAAAAAAAAATGAAGAGGATTAAAGCTATGAAGCCAAACCTATTGTCAAATTCAAGAGAAAAGCATAACTGAGAATCAACAAACAGGTCAAAAGTTGTTTGTTTGTTTGTTTTTTCAAAACAATAAGCATAGAGTTTATTCAGTAATAATGATTGCAATAGGGAAAAGGGTCCAGCATGAACGGAAATCAATTTGGTTGAAACTAAAGGTAAAAGACTTCTCTTATTTTGTTTTTTTTTTAATTTTTTTTATCAAACATCCAAAATATTTTGTAATGGAGTATAGCTGATTTACAATCTTGTAGTAGATTCAGGTGAACAGTGAAGTTCAAAAGTTTAAGCAAAAAGTAGACTGATTTATCAAACATCTTGATGGTCTGTAGTATCCTTTTTGTCTTGGAATATTCACCCTGAAGAGTTACATCCTAGTGGGTGATATAAACACAAAAACAGGCCACTATAATAAAGGAAAATTAATTTTGAATGGCAGATAATGTTATAGATCCAAAAGAGAGGGTCAGTTCAGGCAGCTGGAATGGCAAAAATAAAATGCTCTTCAAAAATCAAAAAATCAAAAACTGAGACATACAATATATACACTGGAGTCTGATGTATAACTGACATATGTGGGATAAATTGGGGGACATTTCATGAAGCATATTTAGGACCCTCAGAAGAATAAAGTCAAGACTCAGAACAAAGAATGCTGAATATTATGGGTAGGTATGTGTTGTTAGGGGCTTCCCTGATGGTTCAGTGGTAAAGAACTCATCTACCAAACAGGATGCATGGGTTTGATCTCTGTGTCAGGATGATTCCTGGAGAAGGAAATAGCAACCCACTTCAGTATTCTTGCCTGGGAAATCCCATGGACATAGGAGCCTGGTAGGTCACAGTCCCTGATGTAGAAGCAGAGTTGGATATGACTTTGTGAATAAACAATGTATGAGGCTAGACTGAAGTGCAAAGAATATAGCAAGAGTTGATGATGGAGATGGTGGAGGCCAATGGCTGTGGGCAGAAGAATAAAGTGATATTTGATATGCCAAGATGAGGAACGCAAGTAATAGTGTGTAGATGATGGATCACCTTTGAAAAACTGGGGAAATTTTGTTAGAGGAAATAACATTTTTGATCTATGACTTCCTCCTTCTTTATGCCTTCCCATACTGGCTACTTCCAAATGAGTATGAATGGAACTATCTAACAGATGAGTCTAAGGGAACCAATCTCTTGGGCATGCCTGCTTAATAAAAGGTGTTTTCTGGCCTGCTCCTTTGTTGGGTGGTTAACTTAAAGGGTCAAGATTTGACACAATGGAGGAGATTCTTCCTGTGACTTGGAGTCTTATGCCTAATTTGCAGAATAAAGTTGACCTGCCCATTTACTCTGGATATGAACCCACATTCTATAGTGGGTTTTTTTGTTTAATAAGAAAACTAACATGTTTCTCTTGAACTAATTTGTGTTCATTCAGATAGGGAAAAATAATTTATTGATATAGTATATCTTTAAGAATTTTTCTTTTATTTGAATCATTGGCAGTCTTCTAAAACATTACTTTTAGAAGTACTACGCTTTCAAAGAAAAAGGAATAACTTACTTTAGAGATCTAGGTGAGACACGAGGTTAGGTTATGTGCATAACAAGGAAGAGACAGAGTTGAGAAATATTTAGAATAGAAAATACGATTCAGTGAAAGCAAGTGGCAGTGTAGGAAAGGGCAAGTTAGAGATGTCACCTAAATCTTTAGCCTAGATGATGATGTGAATGGTAAGCCCGCTAACTCATAGAATAACCATAGGACATCTAACTAAAGAAAGTATTTTGGCTTGGATTTGAGTTTATCTTGTGATATCTGAGTGGAAATATCTATTGAAATCAGCTGTACAATCCTAAGAGTATGAAGGAGGTAACTTAGATTGAGAGTTGGTAAAGAAAATAATGGAAATGCATGAAGTTACTCCAAAATACTCTAGGAAGTGAGAACAATGGAATAAGGACAGCCTATAGATAAAATAATATTTAAGTGGCATGCTATAAAAATATAAAACACATTTTTACTGTAAAAAGAAAATCAATGTAATGTCACAGCAGCAAAAGGGGCAGAATTTTTAAGAAAAAAATTAAGATAATCAAAGATATCAAAAGTTATAAATAAGTTTATTAACAGAGGTACTGAAAGACTGTATTGAGCATAATACTTGTTGAAAAGTGAAAGTGTTAGTTGCTCAGTCATGTGCACCTCTTTGTGACTCCAGGCTCCTCTGTATATGGAATTCTTCAGGCAAGAATACTGAAGTGAGTAATCATTCCCTTCTCCAGGGGTAATAATACTTGATGTCACCAGTGACATTATAGAATTCTGTTAATCTGTTTTTTAATGATGACCAGACTCCAAAAGAATGCAAGCAATAATGGAAAGTAAATGCACTTATATTAAATTTATGAACTTTTCTTCATTGAAATATACCATAGTGAAAAGACCTTTGAGATTAGCAGTGCCTACAGCTATCTATTCTTGTACTCATTAATATATTCTACTATCACAGATAACTATTGAACAGAATAAAGTTGCCCTGCCCATTTACTCTGGATATGAACCCACATTCTATAGTGGGTTTTTTTGTTTAATAAGAAAACTAACATGTTTCTCTTGAACTAATTTGTGTTCATTCAGATAGGGAAAAATAATTTATTGATATAGTATATCTTTAAGAATTTTTCTTTTATTTGAATCATTGGCAGTCTTCTAAAACATTACTTTTAGAAGTACTACGCTTTCAAAGAAAAAGGAATAACTTACTTTAGAGATCTAGGTGAGACACGAGGTTAGGTTATGTGCATAACAAGGAAGAGACAGAGTTGAGAAATATTTAGAATAGAAAATACGATTCAGTGAAAGCAAGTGGCAGTGTAGGAAAGGGCAAGTTAGAGATGTCACCTAAATCTTTAGCCTAGATGATGATGTGAATGGTAAGCCCGCTAACTCATAGAATAACCATAGGACATCTAACTAAAGAAAGTATTTTGGCTTGGATTTGAGTTTATCTTGTGATATCTGAGTGGAAATATCTATTGAAATCAGCTGTACAATCCTAAGAGTATGAAGGAGGTAACTTAGATTGAGAGTTGGTAAAGAAAATAATGGAAATGCATGAAGTTACTCCAAAATACTCTAGGAAGTGAGAACAATGGAATAAGGACAGCCTATAGATAAAATAATATTTAAGTGGCATGCTATAAAAATATAAAACACATTTTTACTGTAAAAAGAAAATCAATGTAATGTCACAGCAGCAAAAGGGGCAGAATTTTTAAGAAAAAAATTAAGATAATCAAAGATATCAAAAGTTATAAATAAGTTTATTAACAGAGGTACTGAAAGACTGTATTGAGCATAATACTTGTTGAAAAGTGAAAGTGTTAGTTGCTCAGTCATGTGCACCTCTTTGTGACTCCAGGCTCCTCTGTATATGGAATTCTTCAGGCAAGAATACTGAAGTGAGTAATCATTCCCTTCTCCAGGGTAATAATACTTGATGTCACCAGTGACATTATAGAATTCTGTTAATCTGTTTTTTAATGATGACCAGACTCCAAAAGAATGCAAGCAATAATGGAAAGTAAATGCACTTATATTAAATTTATGAACTTTTCTTCATTGAAATATACCATAGTGAAAAGACCTTTGAGATTAGCAGTGCCTACAGCTATCTATTCTTGTACTCATTAATATATTCTACTATCACAGATAACAAAGTTTGTAATGGCTCAAGGAAAAATTGGGGAAAAGGTGAGCTTTCAATTACAACAGAGAAAATATGAATGGTGGATAAACAAATGAATAGTAATTAGGGAAATGTAAATCGAACTCAAAATAATACAGTCATACTTGCTAGACTGACAAAAAGTTAAATGACTGATAAGATTAACTATTGACTCAGATACTTAGCAAATTAGAGACTCTCATTCACTGTGGACAGGAGTATAAATTTAAAACCCTTTCAGAAAATTTTTGGGCTTTATATCAAGCTAAGTATACACACACCCTAAGATGCAGCTATTCCATTCAAAGGTTATCTCTATATCTAGAATAAATCTTATATGAGAAGATATGTTTATGTAATACTTGCAAAATATTAAAAACTATATATAATCATAATTTTCTTTAATAAGGAACTGATGAAAACGACCTATATATCCCACCCATAAATCACAGATGTGCACATGAATGTGAAATCAAACATATTGATAATGTTAAAAAGAATCAGGAACAAGCACTGTTTTATAACACATTAGCAGGACTGAACAATACATTGCTTAGAGATGTACACACAAGTGATGAAATTATAAAGGAAAGGCAAGAAGTTATTAATTTAAGACTTGAAATAGTAGGCACATGATGGAAGGAAGGTCTTGGATGACATTATGATTGAAAGGTATTGAGGGACTTCTGGGGTACAGATTATGTGTGTTTATTGATCCAAGTAAATGAGAACACAGGCCTTGAATTTTCTTCAAAATGTATTTAGATATATCATATGCATAATCTTTATCATGCATTTCATAATTTAAGGGAAAATATTAAATAAATAGAATCTTAGAGAGGTCATTGCTTGTAATATCTTGAAATAATTAAAAAACTATTTTTAGAAAAGTCATAATAAATAGGACTGCTACATTTTGTAATCTGACTAAGATATTTTGGAAAGAGGTAGCTCCTGCTATAAAACTGTTAGAAATGCAAATGCAACAACATCAGTTTACATGTATAGCTGAGGTAAAAAAGAAGTCAAGAAGAATTCATGGAGGCTTAGAACAAGGTTGGAACTGAAATCTAGAGTGGTAAGCATAACTGAAGCCAGAACTACTGGATTACTAACAGCAGTGTTGTCGTGGGCACTGTGCTGTACTGTAGCTTATTCTGGGTGTTATTATTACCAGTCCTCTCTAAGAGGCACTGTCTTACTTATTCCAGAAACCTTTACCAGTCACAGTGTGAGTCCCCTCTTAATCGTGATTCTTGGACTCAGACAATAAATTATCAGAAGGCTTGAGTACCATCAAGTCAAGAATAACATTTATTAATAAAAATTGTAACAGAACTCAATCAAAAGCAAAGCATAAAATCTTACCCCAGAGCTGGAGAGTCTTGGTCTCACATCGGACGCAGTCGACGATATTGGGCAAGTCTACCATACAACCTCATTTTCCCTTTTTATAGTAAAAATAGCACATACCCAAATGCACAAAGTGGTTAAAAGAATTCTACTTATTTCATGATTTGAACTTAAACAAAGCAAAAACACGCTAACACATGTAACTTTTACCTTCTGAACCACCCTCAACTGTGTTTAACTAAAAAGATCTTAACCATCTAAAAGAAAAAACTTTAACCAAATCTAAAAAAAACAATGGGCAATGAAATTAGAAAGGAAAGGCAAGAAGTTATTAATTTAAGACTTGAAATAGTAGGCACATGATGGAAGGAAGGTCTTGGATGACATTATGATTGAAAGGTATTGAGGGACTTCTGGGGTACAGATTATGTGTGTTTATTGATCCAAGTAAATGAGAACACAGGCCTTGAATTTTCTTCAAAATGTATTTAGATATATCATATGCATAATCTTTATCATGCATTTCATAATTTAAGGGAAAATATTAAATAAATAGAATCTTAGAGAGGTCATTGCTTGTAATATCTTGAAATAATTAAAAAACTATTTTTAGAAAAGTCATAATAAATAGGACTGCTACATTTTGTAATCTGACTAAGATATTTTGGAAAGAGGTAGCTCCTGCTATAAAACTGTTAGAAATGCAAATGCAACAACATCAGTTTACATGTATAGCTGAGGTAAAAAAGAAGTCAAGAAGAATTCATGGAGGCTTAGAACAAGGTTGGAACTGAAATCTAGAGTGGTAAGCATAACTGAAGCCAGAACTACTGGATTACTAACAGCAGTGTTGTCGTGGGCACTGTGCTGTACTGTAGCTTATTCTGGGTGTTATTATTACCAGTCCTCTCTAAGAGGCACTGTCTTACTTATTCCAGAAACCTTTACCAGTCACAGTGTGAGTCCCCTCTTAATCGTGATTCTTGGACTCAGACAATAAATTATCAGAAGGCTTGAGTACCATCAAGTCAAGAATAACATTTATTAATAAAAATTGTAACAGAACTCAATCAAAAGCAAAGCATAAAATCTTACCCCAGAGCTGGAGAGTCTTGGTCTCACATCGGACGCAGTCGACGATATTGGGCAAGTCTACCATACAACCTCATTTTCCCTTTTTATAGTAAAAATAGCACATACCCAAATGCACAAAGTGGTTAAAAGAATTCTACTTATTTCATGATTTGAACTTAAACAAAGCAAAAACACGCTAACACATGTAACTTTTTACCTTCTGAACCACCCTCAACTGTGTTTAACTAAAAAAAGATCTTAACCATCTAAAAGACATTATACTAGGAACATAATTACAGTAACTCTTGTATTAGGAATTTTTGCTCTTATATGTTGAACAATCTAACAAGAACAAGGTCTAAAAGAGCTATCTTTTGAGCAAAAACTATCTTAGTTAAGATCTGATCTCAGAAGGGAGTTATACAATAGCTTAAAAAGCCACAAATGGCTTGGTTATACAGGAAAAGCTATCTTTAAGCTTCTTGTGGTGAGAAATTCTGATTACTCAAACCACATCAGAGGAAGACACAGTCAGGTGGTCTGACCCATAGCACCTGCCATTGCCATACGGAAGAGGTGTCTCTTCGCTGGGTTCCTCTTCCTCAGTGGTATCATCTGAGGTCCTGTCACTTCTAGTTGACTTAAACACAGAACCATCTTTTCAGACTAAAAACCAGCCTGAGGGGAGCATCTGACAAACCTACCACTTAAGCGTAGGAAAATTCTCTCTTCCACATAAAGACATTCCCCGCAAATAACTTAATTTATTATCCCCATCGCTCTCTCCTTCAGAGCTACTTTTCTAATAATTTGGGTCCCAGTATTTACCGTTAAAGATACCCTTATTTTCCCATGACAGTGTAGACTTACAATGGTTGCCACAGAGGATGGAAGGCAAGTCCGGGAACCAAGATAAGAAGGGCAGTGGGATTGAGAACTCTGAATCGAGTTAGAATCCTCAGTCTCAGTGAAAATCCAAATGAAGGGAACAAAAACAAAACAAAAATTCAGTGACAAATGTAGTTTCTTTGTCTATGTCTTGGATCAGGGTGGGACAATTATATCAAGAATCATTGCTTTAAAGAGAATAGAGATTTGGCTAAAGAAAAAAATCAATAAAAAGTAAAGAAAATAATATTGTAATATATCATTTACCTTTCCCTTGGCCCAGGTGATTTTACAAGTAGATTCTAGCATAAGCTCAAGGAATACATATAATCTCAGTTTTATACAAGTTATTTCAGGAAAAAAAAAAGCTCTAACCAATGCACAAAAGGTACTGTCTGAAATACAGCATTATTTTGTGATTTCAAATTCTCAAAAATATGAATAAAATAATAATACCTTAACTGGATAAATGCCATGTAAGAAAATATAAAGTCTATTCAATGAAGAATGGGTCATTAGCTATATATTGGAAATAAAGCTTGAGATGCTTTGTTATCACCACAGGCTTCATGTTTTTTTTTTTTTTTATATTATAATTTAAGAGAAAATACATGGGATGAGGTTAAGGAAGGAAAAATATAACTGTCAATATCTGACGATGCGATCATTTACATAGAAAGTCTAGCAGAATCTATATCAATCTAGGAATTTTCAGTGTTCTGGAACCCAAGTCAAGTGTTTCCAAAAGAGAATGATCAACAAAATCTAATGCTAGGAGGCCAAGTGCAGTAAATTATAAACAATGAATGTTTGACCTGACACAATGAAAATGATTGTTTGATTGTTGTCTCAAACAGGATTAATTTCTGTTAGATAAAGAACGGCAAAAAATGTTTAGATTGAGTGTTTTCAATTCTCTTAAAGAGTGATTATGTACACAGAAGTGAGGAATTGTGGAAGCAGATGGAAGAAATATAAATTTGTATGCTTTAAAGATGGGAAGCTAGATGTTATAGATCAATCTTCAAGCAAAATGAATTTGTGGTAACATGAGTCTGCTTGATTTGATGATTTGCCCCAGTAGATACTCAGGAAGAGTGTGGGGAGAGATATATTGTAGATTAAACAGGGCCCTTTTCCATGCAGAACAAAAAAGCAGTACTCAGTAGCTTTTCTGGTGTGAGAATATTAATTAGTAATACAGCATTAAGAGCACAAGAGACCAAAGTTATAGAAAACTTTAGTATAATTTTATCCTTGTATTTAAAATGTAGTTATTAATTCTCTTTATTTTTAATTATTAAGGTAATATATGCTCATATATTTGTGCATAAGTACTCACCATAATTACCTTTCCCTTGGCCCAGGTGATTTTACAAGTAGATTCTAGCATAAGCTCAAGGAATACATATAATCTCAGTTTTATACAAGTTATTTCAGGAAAAAAGCTCTAACCAATGCACAAAAGGTACTGTCTGAAATACAGCATTATTTTGTGATTTCAAATTCTCAAAAATATGAATAAAATAATAATACCTTAACTGGATAAATGCCATGTAAGAAAATATAAAGTCTATTCAATGAAGAATGGGTCATTAGCTATATATTGGAAATAAAGCTTGAGATGCTTTGTTATCACCACAGGCTTCATGTTTTTTTTTTTTTTTATATTATAATTTAAGAGAAAATACATGGGATGAGGTTAAGGAAGGAAAAATATAACTGTCAATATCTGACGATGCGATCATTTACATAGA
Source organism: Tragulus kanchil (assembly GCA_022376925.1). Classification (NCBI taxonomy): domain Eukaryota; kingdom Metazoa; phylum Chordata; class Mammalia; order Artiodactyla; family Tragulidae; genus Tragulus; species Tragulus kanchil. Next base: position 82,321,591 of record JAIOJX010000029.1, on the reverse strand, counting down.
AAGTCTAGCAGAATCTATATCAATCTAGGAATTTTCAGTGTTCTGGAACCCAAGTCAAGTGTTTCCAAAAGAGAATGATCAACAAAATCTAATGCTAGGAGGCCAAGTGCAGTAAATTATAAACAATGAATGTTTGACCTGACACAATGAAAATGATTGTTTGATTGTTGTCTCAAACAGGATTAATTTCTGTTAGATAAAGAACGGCAAAAAATGTTTAGATTGAGTGTTTTCAATTCTCTTAAAGAGTGATTATGTACACAGAAGTGAGGAATTGTGGAAGCAGATGGAAGAAATATAAATTTGTATGCTTTAAAGATGGGAAGCTAGATGTTATAGATCAATCTTCAAGCAAAATGAATTTGTGGTAACATGAGTCTGCTTGATTTGATGATTTGCCCCAGTAGATACTCAGGAAGAGTGTGGGGAGAGATATATTGTAGATTAAACAGGGCCCTTTTCCATGCAGAACAAAAAAGCAGTACTCAGTAGCTTTTCTGGTGTGAGAATATTAATTAGTAATACAGCATTAAGAGCACAAGAGACCAAAGTTATAGAAAACTTTAGTATAATTTTATCCTTGTATTTAAAATGTAGTTATTAATTCTCTTTATTTTTAATTATTAAGGTAATATATGCTCATATATTTGTGCATAAGTACTCACCATAATACATATGAAAATTATAAAGTCTTTACATTTCTTCTAGTTATCTTTTATTCCAGTTTCTTCATTACAATAAATTTTTAATCTTAAAATTATAGTTATGAAACCTTTTGATGGTGTGGTTTGGGGAACTCCAATGAAGTCCAATACAGTAACCCTTTATGTTTCAACACAGAAAGAATTCAGTGAGAGGTAAAGTGATAGACAAAAAGTAATTTATTAGAACATGACACTTGTGAGGGTAATACCTGAGTGGGTAGGTGAGGGGATGCTGTTCCAAGAACATACTGGGCTACAGTTTCATAATCAAAGGAAAAGTGGATGGGTGACTTCTCTTTGCTTTTCTTGAGTAGATGTCATGCTTGCATCATCAGTTCCTCCTCTAGGGTGGGCAGGGAAGTTTTCTTGTCCCTACATGGTCAAGCTGGGAGCTAGGTCCACAAATTATTGATATTTATGTGTGCAGAAAGTATGCCCTAGGGATTACAAACTTATTGAGCTCACTGGGCAGGATGTGGGTCTTCTGCCACTGTAGTGGTATTGTTTTAGAATATGTCTCATGCGTTTGTTGAATGGTTTTGTTTCTAAGTAAGCCTGCTTAGTTTTGTGGTGAAACAAATCTGCTTTCTTGAGCAATCACTGTCTTACAGGGGTGTCTCATATGTTTCCTACTGAAAACTCCTACTGGGGGGGGAGGGCTAATCCCCTAGTGGGAATAATTATTTAGTCATTTTTGTTTTTTAACACCGAAAGCATTTTTATTGGGGGGTATAGCCAATTAACAATTTTGTGATAGCTTCAGATGAACAGTGAAGGGACTTGACCATACATGTACATACATACATGCATGTAAAATGACTCCTATTTTGTCCTTTAACTGTGTCCCTATCAGTTATATGTTCTCCTTATGGTATGCTGTAGATTAAATGTACCCCTTGGAATCATACAGTGTAGCAGCTTTATTTGTTACTGTTCTTTTTTCTGGGTTTGTCCATTGTAGACTGTCCTGAATCTTTTTTTTTTTTTTTTTTGGCCCCTCCTGTTGGTCTTTCATTTGTTCATTTTCATCCATCTTTGTTCTTTGACCCATGTGGGCCTCCCATCACAGTGGCCTCTCACTTTGCAGAGCACCGGCTCTGGGGGCATGTGCTTCAGAGGTCCGGCTTGGTAGTTGGACACATTTGTCCAGCTGCACCGCGATACATGGGATCTTCCCAGGCCAGGGATAGAACTGGTGCCCCTTGAACTGCAGGGTGGTGTCCTTGAAAACTGGACCACCAGGAAACCCTGTCCTGAATCTTTAAGTTCTACTAATAGAAGTCAGTTTCTATTTCAAAGAGGATTTAGCTTTGTGGAGAAGGACTAGAGTGGAAGCAAGTTCTTAAAATTAATTATAAATACATTTACTCTAAAAATTCACTGCCATTGCCTCCAGTGGGAAATGATCACTGACTCTGCTTTTGTGCAGGAAAAAGAATGAAAGACATAATTTACCAAGAGGATTTTACCAAACAGAAAACTACCCAAACAATATGTCCACCATGCTTCGATTTTACCCAGCTAATTTAATATCAAATATTTTATGAAATATAGTCAAATCTTGTGCAGAGATTCCTGTTTGTACTTTTCTCTGGAATAATAGGAAATATTAAAATTTATTCTCCTAATGCGGGCTTCCCAGGTGATTCAAACTGTAAAGAATCTGCCTGCAATGCAAAAGATACAGATTTGATCCCTGAGTCTATAAGATCACCTGGAGAAGTGTGGGGGCCTTACGCAGAAAGGAAGGCAGTGGGATGACCCCCGGCTGAACCGGGAGATCTCGGAGACAGGTGGGTCTTCTGCCTGCCAACCCAGCCCCCCGTCAAGAGGGAGACAATCAGACACGACAGAGGTTCTTTCAAAGCAGTTCCGTTTTATTAGTGCAGATTCACAGCTTTTATAGGCAAGTGAAGGGGGTTTTGCATGGGACTTCCTATAGATTACACCAATCATGCTAAAGGTCAAGCAATCATCCATGAGCACGGAAACCAGGGGAACCAATCAGAAATTTTGACAATCAACTTAACAGTTTAGATCACGCCCTCGTCTCTTCCTGTAGGTGCCATCTTAGCTCCAAACTGCAACACTGTGCTTAAGCTTCCTTATGCTTGCAACGGTCCTCTTTCCATTCAGAGTCCCACATCTGCCCCTCTTTTATTTTAAAATTAAGAGACTCTTGATGAGGCAAGGCATAGAGCTAGGAGGCGGCCAGCCTCTAGCCTCGTCAGCTCCCAACAGCGACTGTGCCTGTCTTAGGTTGTTCTCCTCTGAGGATCTTACCCGTCATTGACTAACCAGCCATCTTACCTCGTCGGCTCCCCCCAGCGGCTGTGCCTACCTTAGGTTGTCCTCCTCTGAGGATCTTACCCATCATTGGCTAACCAGCCATCTTACGGGGGCTGGACAGAGTTTTTAGAGTGTTTTTTATTCGAAGGCCTCATTATATGTCTCGAGTGATTTCTTGAAGGGCCATACTGACCCAGAGGTCTGGTCCAACGTGGGGCTCATCTTCTAGGACCTGAGCAGGCATAATTATTTTTTGTTGCAACTGCCTATTGTGGGCCATAACGCCCCTTTACCTTAAACGGTATAGCTAGCAAGACAACAAAAACAAGCAGATAGAAAGCATTTTTAAAGCAGGTGAATGGGCTTTGTATCTATAGACAAAAAACATTAAACCCCTTTTGTGTTTGTTCCCAGAATGCTTGGGGCGCAATTCGGTTTACTCTGGTTATATTTACTTTGCTAATAATATGAGTTAGTATCCCTTGTCCCTGGGATTCAAACTGTAAAGAATCTGCCTGCAATGCAAAAGATACAGATTTGATCCCTGTGTCGATAAGATCACCTGGAGAAGTGTGGGGGCCTTACGCAGAAAGGAAGGCAGTGGGATGACCCCCGGCTGAACCGGGAGATCTCGGAGACAGGTGGGTCTTCTGCCTGCCAACCCAGCCCCCCGTCAAGAGGGAGACAATCAGACACGACAGAGGTTCTTTCAAAGCAGTTCCGTTTTATTAGTGCAGATTCACAGCTTTTATAGGCAAGTGAAGGGGGTTTTGCATGGGACTTCCTATAGATTACACCAATCATGCTAAAGGTCAAGCAATCATCCATGAGCACGGAAACCAGGGGAACCAATCAGAAATTTTGACAATCAACTTAACAGTTTAGATCACGCCCTCGTCTCTTCCTGTAGGTGCCATCTTAGCTCCAAACTGCAACACTGTGCTTAAGCTTCCTTATGCTTGCAACGGTCCTCTTTCCATTCAGAGTCCCACATCTGCCCCTCTTTTATTTTAAAATTAAGAGACTCTTGATGAGGCAAGGCATAGAGCTAGGAGGCGGCCAGCCTCTAGCCTCGTCAGCTCCCAACAGCGACTGTGCCTGTCTTAGGTTGTTCTCCTCTGAGGATCTTACCCGTCATTGACTAACCAGCCATCTTACCTCGTCGGCTCCCCCCAGCGGCTGTGCCTACCTTAGGTTGTCCTCCTCTGAGGATCTTACCCATCATTGGCTAACCAGCCATCTTACGGGGGCTGGACAGAGTTTTTAGAGTGTTTTTTATTCGAAGGCCTCATTATATGTCTCGAGTGATTTCTTGAAGGGCCATACTGACCCAGAGGTCTGGTCCAACGTGGGGCTCATCTTCTAGGACCTGAGCAGGCATAATTATTTTTTGTTGCAACTGCCTATTGTGGGCCATAACGCCCTTGACCTTAAACGGTATAGCTAGCAAGACAACAAAAACAAGCAGATAGAAAGCATTTTTAAAGCAGGTGAATGGGCTTTGTATCTATAGACAAAAAACATTAAACCCCTTTTGTGTTTGTTCCCAGAATGCTTGGGGCGCAATTCGGTTTACTCTGGTTATATTTACTTTGCTAATAATATGAGTTAGTATCCCTTGTCCCTCCCAAAATTTATTTTTTAAAAGATTTATTTATTTATTTATTTATTTTTTGGGCGAGGGTTGGGTTTGGGAGGGGGTGGCGGGCGGACCACATCTATTGGTCTTTCATTATCTATTTTCATCCGTCTTTGTTCATTGGCCCATGTGGGCCACCCATCGTGATGGCCTCTGTTGTCACAGAGCGCCAGCTCTGGGCGCATGCACTCCAGAGCTCCGGCTCGGTGATTGGACACATCAGTCCACCCGCTCCGCAGCACGTGGGATCTTCCCAGGCCAGGGATCAAACCAGTGCCCCTAGCACTGCAAGGCGGTATCGTTACCCACTGGACCACCAGGGGAAGCCTGCTCCCAAAATTTAGTGTCCCATATTTTCATCTGTGACGATATGTTTTGTACTTCAATTAGAGTCTCGTTTATCACTGGGAAGACTGTCAGGCAAAAGCGGGGATATCTCATGTCACAGTCCAAGCGTGCCAGAACGTTTAATGTCTCGATAGCTCTGGCGTGTAGATCAAGCTGTTGCTGGAGTCCCATTATGGAAGCCCTCAGGTGCTCAAGTTGGTGTGGGCTGGTCTGAAGTCCCTGGGCAGAGGCCATGGATATGTTGTTTACCGCTGTGATGGCGTGCACTTCTTGAACTCTGAGCACGGATGTTGCTACTGTTGTACCTATTAAGGAGAGAAGAGAGAGAGAGAGAGATGCCTCAAGAAGTTTCTGCTCTTGGGCCTGATATATGGTTATATTTTATCTGCAGCAGATTCTAAGGTTTGATCCTTGTTTTGTGGCATAAGTTTAAGGTTTCTCACCCGTACCCATATAGGGCTGGGTTCCCCAATGGGGAATATGCACCCAAATCCTCTCCCCATCGTACGGAGCAGATCAGGCCCCTTCCATTGGCCAGTGATGGGGTCCTTCCATCTCGCTTGTATTTCCGGCTTTGTTTCATGGTTGGACCAGTGTTTTTGAAAGGGTGCTATCAGTTCATTTTTTGAAAAGTTTAAAATATTTAGAGTAAAGGGTACCCTTCCAAGTTGCCGGTGAGGACTTATTCCCCCTTTTTGTTTTTGTAATTGGGTCTTTAAGTTTTGATGATGACGTTCAATTATGGCATGTCCTTGAGGGTTGTATGGGATCCCTGTGGTGTGGCAGATGTGCCATTGTTGAAAGAAGTTTTTGCTAACAAAGCAGGGACCATTGTCTGTTTTATCTGATAAGGTAGACCCAGAGTTGCAAAGCATTGTAAGAAATGACTCTGGGCATGTTTTGCTTTTCTCCTGAATGGGCTGTGGCCCAGCAGGAATGGGAATAAGTATCAATGGATACAATGATGTACTTGAGTTTTCCAAAGGGGAACATTGAGTGACATCTGTCTGCCACAACATATTATGCCTCAGTCCTCGAGGGTTTACTCCCGGCGACTGTAAGGGTGGAACTTGTAAGTGAGGGAGGCAAGACTTGCAAGTATGCACAATTTTCTTTAAATCTTTGATGGGGATTTGCGGGAATTTTTTATGTAACCCTCTCCAGTTGATATGGGTTAGATCGTGAAGGTCATGGGCATCTTGTAGGTTATGTACTTGAATTTTATAGGAAGCCGTCTTCTCAGCTAAAGAATTTCCCCTCGAGAGTAGTCCATGTGGATTTTGGTGACCCCTAAGGTGGTGTAGGTAAATGAGTTGAGCTCTTTCGGATAATAGGGTGCGGGCTTGTATCATGAGGGAGTGATTGGGTTGTTATCTAGGTGTATGTGAGAATTGGGTAGTCCTGGGAGCAGACTTTTTACATAGAGACTGTCAGTGAATAGATTCATTGGTTCAGAAAGTTTTGTAAGTGCTAGGACAATAGCATACAGTTCTTTGACTTGTGCGGACCCCCCACAAGGTTCGAAATATTTCTGTATGTTATGTCTAGGCATATCGGGAGGTCGGAAGATAACTGCAGCTCCGTTTTTCCCTCCATCTGTAAAGACATTGAGGGCCTCTGGTATGGGTTTAAAGAAGAATAATCGGGGGGCCGTCCAATCTAGGCAACTAAAAGAGGCGACCCATTTATGAGGCCCATAGTGGCAGTCAAAGGTACCAAGAAACCCCTCTAGGGCTAGGGCTTTTCCTCCGTTGCTTTTTCGGACCCATTCAAAATCAGACAGCCTATGAGGAGTAACGATCTTATCGGGTTCTCGTGCACAGCAGCAAACTGCAGTTTCTCTCCCCTTTTGTATTAAGTCGGCCATCTGGTCTAGGTGGGCGTCGACTCGGGGAGCACCCCCCAAGGAGATGTGAATCCATTGCAGAGGCCTCGCCTTTTGTATTAGAGTTGCCATAAGTAATGTCGGGGTAGGCAGAACCCGTAACTGTAAACTCTCTGTAGGGTCATATTGAGCAAGTTGAGCTTCATCAAGCGCCTTTTGAATATTTTTAAAAATTTGTTTGTGAGAGGGCGAGAGGGCAATTTCATCATGGGGCTCTTTAACTTTTAATAATTCAAAGAGTGGCAAGAGTTGGCCCGTTGAGGTAGGAATCCCGGGCCGCAGCCAATTAATCTCTCCCAAAGCCCTCTGTAAGCCAGTTAAGGAGTAGGAGTCCTGAATAAGTAACTGAGGCTTTAAGGGGCTAATGCCTTCTAGGGAAAGTTGAGATCCCAAGATCTTAAACGGTGGGACAGTTTGAATCTTGTCAGAGGATACATGAAGCTTTCCCATTGAGAGACATTTCTGTAGAATTTTGTAAGCCTCTGTTAGCTGTGCGGTGGTCGAGGCTCCTAAGATAATATCATCCATGTATATATACAATTTGGTCTCTGTTAACTGTTTGACGGGTTGGAGGAGGTTTTTTACATAATTTTGACAAAGGCTGATTGGGTTGTTATCTAGGTGTATGTGAGAATTGGGTAGTCCTGGGAGCAGACTTTTACATAGAGACTGTCAGTGAATAGATTCATTGGTTCAGAAAGTTTTGTAAGTGCTAGGACAATAGCATACAGTTCTTTGACTTGTGCGGACCCCCCACAAGGTTCGAAATATTTCTGTATGTTATGTCTAGGCATATCGGGAGGTCGGAAGATAACTGCAGCTCCGTTTTTCCCTCCATCTGTAAAGACATTGAGGGCCTCTGGTATGGGTTTAAAGAAGAATAATCGGGGGGCCGTCCAATCTAGGCAACTAAAAGAGGCGACCCATTTATGAGGCCCATAGTGGCAGTCAAAGGTACCAAGAAACCCCTCTAGGGCTAGGGCTTTTCCTCCGTTGCTTTTTCGGACCCATTCAAAATCAGACAGCCTATGAGGAGTAACGATCTTATCGGGTTCTCGTGCACAGCAGCAAACTGCAGTTTCTCTCCCCTTTTGTATTAAGTCGGCCATCTGGTCTAGGTGGGCGTCGACTCGGGGAGCACCCCCCAAGGAGATGTGAATCCATTGCAGAGGCCTCGCCTTTTGTATTAGAGTTGCCATAAGTAATGTCGGGGTAGGCAGAACCCGTAACTGTAAACTCTCTGTAGGGTCATATTGAGCAAGTTGAGCTTCATCAAGCGCCTTTTGAATATTTTTAAAAATTTGTTTGTGAGAGGGCGAGAGGGCAATTTCATCATGGGGCTCTTTAACTTTTAATAATTCAAAGAGTGGCAAGAGTTGGCCCGTTGAGATAGGAATCCAGGGCCGCAGCCAATTAATCTCTCCCAAAGCCCTCTGTAAGCCAGTTAAGGAGTAGGAGTCCTGAATAAGTAACTGAGGCTTTAAGGGGCTAATGCCTTCTAGGGAAAGTTGAGATCCCAAGATCTTAAACGGTGGGACAGTTTGAATCTTGTCAGAGGATACATGAAGCTTTCCCATTGAGAGACATTTCTGTAGAATTTTGTAAGCCTCTGTTAGCTGTGCGGTGGTCGAGGCTCCTAAGATAATATCATCCATGTATATATACAATTTGGTCTCTGTTAACTGTTTGACGGGTTGGAGGAGGTTTTTTACATAATTTTGACAAAAGGGCTCTTGGCCATTCCTTGGGGCAGAACTGTCCATTCGAAGCGTTCATTGTGTCCCTCGAAGTTAGTAGAGGGCACCGAAAAGGCAAACTTTTCACAACCTTGGGGATTCAAGGGTATGGAATAGAAGTAGTAATCTTTGATGTCTTTTATCATGAGGTATAGATTATTGGGGATAGCGGGTATCCAGGGCAATCCTCCCAAAGAAGCTCCTTGAATAATCATCCTCTCATTAATCTTTCTGAGATCCTGCAGATTCTCCATTTTCCTGAAGCCATTTTAATCACAAATATAGGGGTATCTCATGGACTAATGGAAGGGTGGATATGTCCCATGCTTAACTGTTCAGTTATAATTTCTCGGAGGGCTTGTAACTTAAGGAGTGGAAGAGGCCACTGCTCCACCCATATTGGGGGTCCGTGTTTCCATCATATTGGAGGGACTTGGGGGGCAGTGGCCTTTAGGATTTGCGGTGCACCTTCCACTGAGTTAATGGTTCTCCCCTACACATTTTTTCAAATTTAGGATCTCCCCTATAATTTTCAACATGGGGTTTTACAAACTGTTGTTGATATCCTTCCTCATCTAGCAGGCCCTCGTAGAAGCCTGTATAATCAGTAGTAATGTAGGCATCAGCTGCCCCCAATACATCTTGTCCCAATAAGTTGGCATTTAATCCAGTAGCTATTAGGGGTTTGATTGTCCCTATTGTGCCATCAGGAGCTTTCGAGGTAAGCCATTTTGCTGATTCTTTAGAGAGGGTATTTCCTCTGACTCCCAATATCATGGGACCTGGGATTGTTTCCCACTCGGGAGGGACCTCTTCTGCTCTTAGAACAGACCGGTCGGCCCCGGTATCGACTAGACATCTACATTTCTTCCCCTGTATAAAAATCTCCATCTTAGGTCTCAGCCCAGGCACAATAGGGATGCTCCAGTGGGCTCTGATGGGCCCCGGGGGTTTGTTAACTCCGGATGATCAAGTAGGCGGCCTTTTTAAATTGCAACTTTTAGGTCTTAGGTGAGGCTCCTAAGATAATATCATCCATGTATATATACAATTTGGTCTCTGTTAACTGTTTGACGGGTTGGAGGAGGTTTTTTACATAATTTTGACAAAAGGGCTCTTGGCCATTCCTTGGGGCAGAACTGTCCATTCGAAGCGTTCATTGTGTCCCTCGAAGTTAGTAGAGGGCACCGAAAAGGCAAACTTTTCACAACCTTGGGGATTCAAGGGTATGGAATAGAAGTAGTAATCTTTGATGTCTTTTATCATGAGGTATAGATTATTGGGGATAGCGGGTATCCAGGGCAATCCTCCCAAAGAAGCTCCTTGAATAATCATCCTCTCATTAATCTTTCTGAGATCCTGCAGATTCTCCATTTTCCTGAAGCCATTTTAATCACAAATATAGGGGTATCTCATGGACTAATGGAAGGGTGGATATGTCCCATGCTTAACTGTTCAGTTATAATTTCTCGGAGGGCTTGTAACTTAAGGAGTGGAAGAGGCCACTGCTCCACCCATATTGGGGGTCCGTGTTTCCATCATATTGGAGGGACTTGGGGGCAGTGGCCTTTAGGATTTGCGTGCACCTTCCACTGAGTTAATGGTTCTCCCCTACACATTTTCAAATTTAGGATCTCCCTATAATTTTCAACATGGGGTTTTACAAACTGTTGTTGATATCCTTCCTCATCTAGCAGGCCCTCGTAGAAGCCTGTATAATCAGTAGTAATGTAGGCATCAGCTGCCCCAATACATCTTGTCCCAATAAGTTGGCATTTAATCCAGTAGCTATTAGGGGTTTGATTGTCCCTATTGTGCCATCAGGAGCTTTCGAGGTAAGCCATTTTGCTGATTCTTTAGAGAGGTATTTCCTCTGACTCCCAATATCATGGGACCTGGGATTGTTTCCCACTCGGGAGGGACCTCTTCTGCTCTTAGAACAGACCGGTCGGCCCCGGTATCGACTAGACATCTACATTTCTTCCCCTGTATAAAAATCTCCATCTTAGGTCTCAGCCCAGGCACAATAGGGATGCTCCAGTGGGCTCTGATGGGCCCCGGGGGTTTGTTAACTCCGGATGATCAAGTAGGCGGCCTTTTTAAATTGCAACCGGGGAAAGGTTTTTTGATGAGTTGACTGTGCTAAACGGGCAGGGCGAGGGGCCCCCCTTGATTTGATGGGGCTGGGGGTTGCCCCTCATCTAGATTAAAGGATTGCCATCCTTATCATATTTAGATCTGCAGTCTATTTTCCAGTGATATCCCTTTTTACATCGAGGGCATGGAGCGGGGGTGTGGTTTCAGTTGGATGTTTTCTTATCTCCTTGGGGCCACTCTCTCTTAAAGTGCCCCGGTTGGCCGCAGTTAAAGCAGTGGCCTGATTCGGGGAAGGCGGGGGGCCCCTAGGACGAGGCCCTGCCCGTAGCCATTACAGTGGATAAGGCTTTAGTCATTGCCTCAGAGAGAGCCTCAGTTTGAGCCTGAAGAGTACTAGTGACAGAGCGGGTTTGGTGACTATGTGTGCCTATATCTTTAGAGCACACAACCCATCGCTCAATGGAACGATCTTTTTGTCCTGCACAGGCCAATTTATGGTCTGTATTCATTCCCTCCCAAACTAGCATTTTGAGGAACTGATCTCTTAAAGGCCCTGGAGGGAACTTTCTCTGGAGGCTCTTTTCTGCACAGTTTATAAAAGTGGTGAGGTCTTCGTTATTCTTTTGTGCTATACCCGATATGGGGGTTTCAGTAGGGCCCTCAGCCAACTTTCTTCCAGTCAGCCAGACATATATCCTGTACTTGGTCTTGATAAGGGGCAGGAATGGCGGTCTGCTGTATACCAATGCTCCATTGGTCCACCGTTCCTGATAGCATTCCGAAAGTTACTGGAATGATGGGATCAGCAGCCTGGTTTCTTTCTACTTGAGCATGACGTTCCTCTTTGAAGAAGGCACACCATTTGATATAAATATTACTAGGAAGTACTGCCTTACATAGCATCTTCCAGTCTTGGGTGGTACAAGGTTGGTGGGCCAGCCCTTGGAGTCTGGTTTCTGCCCATGGGGAGTTTGAGCCGTCCTCTGTTACCGCCTTCTAGAGTTCCTTTAGGTCATTGACCTCCCATGGATACCAGGCAGTCAGCTTGTTTCCCCCCCAGTTAACGTTTACAGGAAAAACTTGGGTTTGGCCCGTGAAGGGTTCTGTGGGTTCCCTAAGGGTCTTCGGGATAGGCTTCTCTCCACGGTGACCCCAGTGCCTTCCCTCCCCCTGATGTCTCTGTGATCTCTTCAAAGGGGTGGGGGTGGAGTGTGGAGTACAGTCCTGTTTCTTGAGGTCTTGACCTCGAGTGACTGGGAAAACTCTCATCATCGCTAGTTTCTTCTTCATTTTTAAAGGGGTCCCAGGTTCTGCTAATAGATTGGATATAGTTTCCCATGCTGTTGAAAGAAAGCAAAAAGGAAAGATTACTGAGGACAACCACCAAAAATCCTAATGGGAGTGGTGGTGGCCAGGAAGTCAGGCTTATGTCGTGCTTCTGAAATGATGAAGGAGTCCCTAGTGTTGCACGGACATCGTCTTGCTGGGGGCAGGCACTCTAAGAGACTCTGGCCTGTTCTGTGACCCCCTTATCCTGTCACGGGTGTCTTCAAGTGGCAGGCACCCTAGTGGCTTTTAAATGTCTGACCCGTGTCCACGAGGGAGAGGTTTAGGCCGCGTCCTCAATTTGAAATATAGAAGAGAGGCTTCCATCCAGTCGGGCTCCCCCTACTGGTGCGAACTACCTTAAAGCCTGTCAGGACCGCCAGAGAGAAGCCTTTGTCAGGACCCATCAGTTGCTTTTAGACTGTCTACGATACACATTGACCCATATATCCGTACTTGGTCTTGATAAGGGGCAGGAATGGCGGTCTGCTGTATACCAATGCTCCATTGGTCCACCGTTCCTGATAGCATTCCGAAAGTTACTGGAATGATGGGATCAGCAGCCTGGTTTCTTTCTACTTGAGCATGACGTTCCTCTTTGAAGAAGGCACACCATTTGATATAAATATTACTAGGAAGTACTGCCTTACATAGCATCTTCCAGTCTTGGGTGGTACAAGGTTGGTGGGCCAGCCCTTGGAGTCTGGTTTCTGCCCATGGGGAGTTTGAGCCGTCCTCTGTTACCGCCTTCTAGAGTTCCTTTAGGTCATTGACCTCCCATGGATACCAGGCAGTCAGCTTGTTTCCCCCCCAGTTAACGTTTACAGGAAAAACTTGGGTTTGGCCCGTGAAGGGTTCTGTGGGTTCCCTAAGGGTCTTCGGGATAGGCTTCTCTCCACGGTGACCCCAGTGCCTTCCCTCCCCCTGATGTCTCTGTGATCTCTTCAAAGGGGTGGGGGTGGAGTGTGGAGTACAGTCCTGTTTCTTGAGGTCTTGACCTCGAGTGACTGGGAAAACTCTCATCATCGCTAGTTTCTTCTTCATTTTTAAAGGGGTCCCAGGTTCTGCTAATAGATTGGATATAGTTTCCCATGCTGTTGAAAGAAAGCAAAAAGGAAAGATTACTGAGGACAACCACCAAAAATCCTAATGGGAGTGGTGGCGGCCAGGAAGTCGGGCTTATGTCGTGCTTCTGAAATGATGAAGGAGTCCTTAGTGTTGCACGGACATTGTCTTGATGGGGCGGGCGCTCTAAGAGGCTTTGCCCCGTTCTGTGACTCTCTTATCCTGTCACAGGTGTCTTTAAGTGGCAGGCACCCTAATGGCTTTTAAGTGCCTGACCCGTGTCCACGAGGGAGAGGTTTAGGCCGCGTCCTCAATTTGAAATATAGAAGAGAGGCTTCCATCCAGTCGGGCTCCCCCTACTGGTGCGAACTACCTTAAAGCCTGTCAGGACCGCCAGAGAGAAGCCTTTGTCAGGACCCATCAGTTGCTTTTTAGACTGTCTACTAGTTCGCTGGAAGTCTGCAATCGGAGAGAACGTGAAAGTCGGAATTAAAGTAAAGATGGACGAACAAGGAAAAGCAGTGTTCAGTTTTTTGTGACTACCCTAAATCCCAACCCTCTTGGAAGTAGCGAGAAAAAGGGGCAGACTCACCTTGAAATCCGGATTACTCTGAGAAGATGCCTCTCTAGAGAGAGGTGCAGCGCCGAAGCCCATGTTTGTCGCGTTGGTTCTCTTTCAAACCCGCACAGTGATGCTGCCTTCTACTTTCTCACCGTCAGGCTTCACGTTGGGTGCCAGCTTCTGCGAGGGCCTTCTGCAGAAAGGAAGGCAGCAGGATTGCCCCCGGTTGAACCGGGAGATCTTGGAGACAGGTGAGTCTACTGCCCGCCAATCCAGCCCCCACTTCCCTCCCTGGCAAGCAGGAGACAATCAGATGCGACAGGGGTTCTGTCAAAGCATTTCCATTTTATTAGGCTGAATCACAGCTTTTATAGGCAAGTGAAGGGGGTTTTGCACAGGACTTCCTATAGATTACACCAATCAAGCTAAAGGTCAAGCAATCATCCACGAGTACAGAAGCCAGGGGAACCCATCAGAAATTTTGACATCAACAATTTAGATCATGCCCTCGTCTCTTCCTGTAGGCGCCATCTTAGCTCCAAGCCACAAACATGTGCTTAAGCTTCCTTAAACAATGTGCTTAAGCTTCCTTTCATGCCCACGTCCCTTCCTGTAGGTGCCATCTTAGCTCCAAACCGCAACACTGTGCTTAAGCTACCTTATGCTTGCAACGGTCCTCTTTCCATTCAGAGCCCCACAGAGAAGGAAGTGGCAACCCACTCTGGTATTCTTGCCTGGAGAACTCCATGGAAAGAGGAGCCTGGTGGGTTTACAGTCCATGGGTTCACAATGTCAGGCACAACTGAGTGAATAACACTTTCGATTTCAATGTCTGACACAAATCCACATCTTATGCTCATTATTTCTCTTTTTTGAATCATAGAGGTTTAGGCGTCCTCAATTTGAAATATAGAAGAGAGGCTTCCATCCAGTCGGGCTCCCCCTACTGGTGCGAACTACCTTAAAGCCTGTCAGGACCGCCAGAGAGAAGCCTTTGTCAGGACCCATCAGTTGCTTTTTAGACTGTCTACTAGTTCGCTGGAAGTCTGCAATCGGAGAGAACGTGAAAGTCGGAATTAAAGTAAAGATGGACGAACAAGGAAAAGCAGTGTTCAGTTTTTTGTGACTACCCTAAATCCCAACCCTCTTGGAAGTAGCGAGAAAAAGGGGCAGACTCACCTTGAAATCCGGATTACTCTGAGAAGATGCCTCTCTAGAGAGAGGTGCAGCGCCGAAGCCCATGTTTGTCGCGTTGGTTCTCTTTCAAACCCGCACAGTGATGCTGCCTTCTACTTTCTCACCGTCAGGCTTCACGTTGGGTGCCAGCTTCTGCGAGGGCCTTCTGCAGAAAGGAAGGCAGCAGGATTGCCCCCGGTTGAACCGGGAGATCTTGGAGACAGGTGAGTCTACTGCCCGCCAATCCACCCCCCACTTCCCTCCCTGGCAAGCAGGAGACAATCAGATGCGACAGGGGTTCTGTCAAAGCATTTCCATTTTATTAGGCTGAATCACAGCTTTTATAGGCAAGTGAAGGGGGTTTTGCACAGGACTTCCTATAGATTACACCAATCAAGCTAAAGGTCAAGCAATCATCCACGAGTACAGAAGCCAGGGGAACCCATCAGAAATTTTGACATCAACAATTTAGATCATGCCCTCGTCTCTTCCTGTAGGCGCCATCTTAGCTCCAAGCCACAAACATGTGCTTAAGCTTCCTTAAACAATGTGCTTAAGCTTCCTTTCATGCCCACGTCCCTTCCTGTAGGTGCCATCTTAGCTCCAAACCGCAACACTGTGCTTAAGCTACCTTATGCTTGCAACGGTCCTCTTTCCATTCAGAGCCCCACAGAGAAGGAAGTGGCAACCCACTCTGGTATTCTTGCCTGGAGAACTCCATGGAAAGAGGAGCCTGGTGGGTTTACAGTCCATGGGTTCACAATGTCAGGCACAACTGAGTGAATAACACTTTCGATTTCAATGTCTGACACAAATCCACATCTTATGCTCATTATTTCTCTTTTTTGAATCATGCATAAGTGCATATGTATAATTTTTTAATATGATAAGTGTATTCCTATCAGTTGTCAGAGTTCTAGACTTGATTTTGTTGTTGTGGTTTAATGGTATATTTAAATTTCATTGCATGTCACATTTATATCAAAATCTTGCTAACTACAAGCATGGCTGCAAATGAGCTACTCAAAAATATACTGATATTTTTGAAGACTTATATAACATTATAATAAATTAATAAGAGACCAAATAGGTAGGGGTTTGGTTCTGGCATATGTCTAGCTTTAATCAAAAAACCTCCACTTCTGTCTGTTGTACTCGCTGAACTTCCATAAAAACTAGTGGATAAAAGGTTTCCATAGGTTGAAAAATTGGTAAACAATGACACAAGCTAACATAATTTTATTACAGTAAGTCATCTTTCATATTCATGTTAAAAGAAAAAGTTTACGAACAAGACTGTACCAAAGAAATTGCATGGCTTTTGTGAGAGGTGTCCCCATAGACCTTGGGAAGACTTACTTAATAATATCTTTATTATCTCCAGTTGGGTGCTTTTTCTGGTAACATTTTGTATAAAACCCCCATTTACCATTCTTCCCAATTCAGATGAAATTTTTTTCTAATCTCGGGTAACACATATTCTATTGCCAGATATAATGAAACTTGAAAGCATCAAAATGATCTAACTGTAGAACATCTAGAACAAGGCAGGTCAACGTAGTTTGAGAGGAAATTCGTCCTTGTAAGTCCACTTAAGGGCTCCCTTGGCAGCTCAGTGGCAAAGAGTTTGCCTGCCAGTGAGGAGACATGGGTTTGATACCTGATCCAGAAACATCCCACATGCTGTGGAGTGACTAAACCCATGAGCCACAAGTATTGAGCCTGTGCTCTAGAGCCTCGGAGTCACAACTATTGAGCCCATGGGACACAACTATTGAAGCCTATGTGGCCTGGAGCCCAAGTCCCACAATGAGAGAAGTCACTGCAACAAGAAACATGCTCATCTCAGCTAGAGAGTAGCCCCCACTCCCTGTAATTAGGGAAGAGCCTTCAGCAGCAGTGAAAACCCCAAATAGCCAGAAAATAAATAAATAAGTCCACTTACATTGTGTGATCTACCTGTAAGATCTAATATGCATACACACACATACAAGCAAAACTTTCTGCCAAATATACTATGCAACTTTATTCATAAAGCTATTCTCTTTTAGACCCAGCATCTCACTTTCTGAACCAGTGAATCCAGTTTCCCCAACCACTTTCAGATGTTACTTGACAATAATATTTGGAAAAAACACAAGTATATGTCCTGCAGAAGAACATAAACAAACTGTTTAACTTTAGTGGACTAACTCTGATTTGACTTTCTCCAGTTCATTCTGCATTTCACTGTGTTAAAACCACAGCCTTTACAATCAACTACAATAAAATTTGGTAGTATTTTAGTATATAAGAAATTGCTAAGAACCACAGAATAATTTGAATTCTCCTGGTCAGAATATTTTCCTGGATCACAGGACATGTTTCATTTGCTCAGTATTTTCATAGTACTTAAATTCAAACTCTCTTCCACATAGCTAACAACCAGTTTGTATAAATCAGCACGCAATTCTCTCTCTGTAGTGCATTTTTAAGCCACAGTTTCTCCCAACATGAAGAACTTATACTTAACAAGCAAATTCTTTTGGGAAAGGGAATAATTTGATATAATTGACACCAGTACTAGGACAAATTTGTGTCCTAGAAGCCATGTTGGAATTCAGATGAGAAGATCTGTTTTCTAGCTGAAGGTTGACCTCTTGCCAAATGTGAAGCTTTGAGTTTTCTTCACTGGAATGGAAATTTGCTCATCCCCTTTCCTCAAAGAGCTATATAACCTGGGATTTTGTGAACATGGAAGTAAACTTGAGAGTGGATTTCTTTTCTTTTTTTCAATTTCCTTTTCCAGGGTCTCCTACCAAGTTCCCTAGAGAAGTGCATTGCAAGGTTTTAGTCAGTAGAGTTTTATAGTCTCATTTGTTCAAAGGGTCATGTGTATTAAGGCTTAAATAATTCTATGCAGGCAAAGGAAGGTCTTCATTCCTCCTGGGAATTATTATTGCTTTCCCTAGCTTTGGTCTGGAAAAATCTGTCATCAAGGAAATCTTAAAGAGTGAAAGCCCATCTATAAGAGGAAGGTCTTAGTGATAAAACAGATAAGAAATGCCAGATTTGACTACACCAAAGCCAAGCCTACAAGCTTAATCTACCAAAAATCTAGCTAAGTGCTATACATAAAATAGGTCTTTAGAGAGAACTAAATAGTAAGCCAAATGAAAGGATGATCAAACTTGAATTCTGTCACTGGGAAGTTTTGAAAGCAAGCAGGGCAGTTAATATATGAAAACATAAGACATACAGTAGCTGTAATATTATTTATAATTATATGATGTGATATAAGAGAAATGTGGCAAGCATGAGAGCAGAAACTAATGAGACTACTAAGAAAATACAGACATAAAATATTGCCTGCAGAAGAACATAAACAAACTGTTTAACTTTAGTGGACTAACTCTGATTTGACTTTCTCCAGTTCATTCTGCATTTCACTGTGTTAAAACCACAGCCTTTACAATCAACTACAATAAAATTTGGTAGTATTTTAGTATATAAGAAATTGCTAAGAACCACAGAATAATTTGAATTCTCCTGGTCAGAATATTTTCCTGGATCACAGGACATGTTTCATTTGCTCAGTATTTTCATAGTACTTAAATTCAAACTCTCTTCCACATAGCTAACAACCAGTTTGTATAAATCAGCACGCAATTCTCTCTCTGTAGTGCATTTTTTTAAGCCACAGTTTCTCCCAACATGAAGAACTTATACTTAACAAGCAAATTCTTTTGGGAAAGGGAATAATTTGATATAATTGACACCAGTACTAGGACAAATTTGTGTCCTAGAAGCCATGTTGGAATTCAGATGAGAAGATCTGTTTTCTAGCTGAAGGTTGACCTCTTGCCAAATGTGAAGCTTTGAGTTTTCTTCACTGGAATGGAAATTTGCTCATCCCCTTTCCTCAAAGAGCTATATAACCTGGGATTTTGTGAACATGGAAGTAAACTTGAGAGTGGATTTCTTTTCTTTTTTTCAATTTCCTTTTCCAGGGTCTCCTACCAAGTTCCCTAGAGAAGTGCATTGCAAGGTTTTAGTCAGTAGAGTTTTATAGTCTCATTTGTTCAAAGGGTCATGTGTATTAAGGCTTAAATAATTCTATGCAGGCAAAGGAAGGTCTTCATTCCTCCTGGGAATTATTATTGCTTTCCCTAGCTTTGGTCTGGAAAAATCTGTCATCAAGGAAATCTTAAAGAGTGAAAGCCCATCTATAAGAGGAAGGTCTTAGTGATAAAACAGATAAGAAATGCCAGATTTGACTACACCAAAGCCAAGCCTACAAGCTTAATCTACCAAAAATCTAGCTAAGTGCTATACATAAAATAGGTCTTTAGAGAGAACTAAATAGTAAGCCAAATGAAAGGATGATCAAACTTGAATTCTGTCACTGGGAAGTTTTGAAAGCAAGCAGGGCAGTTAATATATGAAAACATAAGACATACAGTAGCTGTAATATTATTTATAATTATATGATGTGATATAAGAGAAATGTGGCAAGCATGAGAGCAGAAAAACATAAATGATTGACTCTATCTGCAGAGATTTAACATACAGACATAAAATATTGCCTGTCCTACCGTTAAACAGAGATGCACAGTCATCAGTGATTACAACCACCTCCTAAGGTGAGCTTGTGAGCCCAGAGGGAACACAGGAAAGAAACAAAGGGCATCTACTATCTAGCAGCTATCAGACTACAGCCACTGCCAATGGTGAGCCCTGAGGAAACTTAGGATGTGAAATGAGGCTACTGGTCCCAGATAACTGAGATGCGTATAAAAGAAATTATTTCAGTCAGCCCAGAATCTCGCATCTTCCCATACAGAGAAAAGTGCTAAATTCCTGAATGGGAGCTTTCTAGTCTTCCTTTATTAACATTAACTTTTTGCTTCTACTACTTGCCCTTTGTTGCAAGGCTGTCATATGTCCTGGCTCTTTGCCACACCACCTTGGAGAATTTTTCCAAGAGTTGCTTGAGACGTTGTCTCCTGGGTTTGAAGTCCTCAGTATTCCCTCTGAATAAAAGATAGCTCTCAACTTTTGGGTTGTGAATTTTGTTTTAATTGACACTCAAGCCAGCTGTGTGTCACCTAGTGGTGACATTAAAAGGCTGACTGCAGCTTCCCATATAGCCTCATACCATTCAGTTGTCTTTCCCTCCAAATAGGAAAATGAAAGAACAAGGACTGGATAAGATATTGGATGGTAGCAATTGGAATGATAAGTTTATAAAGAAATTCTCTTGTTACATGTTAGAAAAATATCTATGTCCCAGATTCAGCTAACCTAGTATGTCCTATTCAAGGAAATCTTAAAGAGTGAAAGCCCATCTATAAGAGGAAGGTCTTAGTGATAAAACAGATAAGAAATGCCAGATTTGACTACACCAAAGCCAAGCCTACAAGCTTAATCTACCAAAAATCTAGCTAAGTGCTATACATAAAATAGGTCTTTAGAGAGAACTAAATAGTAAGCCAAATGAAAGGATGATCAAACTTGAATTCTGTCACTGGGAAGTTTTGAAAGCAAGCAGGGCAGTTAATATATGAAAACATAAGACATACAGTAGCTGTAATATTATTTATAATTATATGATGTGATATAAGAGAAATGTGGCAAGCATGAGAGCAGAAAAACATAAATGATTGACTCTATCTGCAGAGATTTAACATACAGACATAAAATATTGCCTGTCCTACCGTTAAACAGAGATGCACAGTCATCAGTGATTACAACCACCTCCTAAGGTGAGCTTGTGAGCCCAGAGGGAACACAGGAAAGAAACAAAGGGCATCTACTATCTAGCAGCTATCAGACTACAGCCACTGCCAATGGTGAGCCCTGAGGAAACTTAGGATGTGAAATGAGGCTACTGGTCCCAGATAACTGAGATGCGTATAAAAGAAATTATTTCAGTCAGCCCAGAATCTCGCATCTTCCCATACAGAGAAAAGTGCTAAATTCCTGAATGGGAGCTTTCTAGTCTTCCTTTATTAACATTAACTTTTTGCTTCTACTACTTGCCCTTTGTTGCAAGGCTGTCATATGTCCTGGCTCTTTGCCACACCACCTTGGAGAATTTTTCCAAGAGTTGCTTGAGACGTTGTCTCCTGGGTTTGAAGTCCTCAGTATTCCCTCTGAATAAAAGATAGCTCTCAACTTTTGGGTTGTGAATTTTGTTTTAATTGACACTCAAGCCAGCTGTGTGTCACCTAGTGGTGACATTAAAAGGCTGACTGCAGCTTCCCATATAGCCTCATACCATTCAGTTGTCTTTCCCTCCAAATAGGAAAATGAAAGAACAAGGACTGGATAAGATATTGGATGGTAGCAATTGGAATGATAAGTTTATAAAGAAATTCTCTTGTTACATGTTAGAAAAATATCTATGTCCCAGATTCAGCTAACCTAGTATGTCCTTGAGGATGCACATGTTCTCAGCAAGTTATTCCTATTACGTACAAGAAATCCCACAGGGAAAGCTGCTCTCCTTCCAGTTATCACTTCTGATCAGAGTGCCTAACTATCCATTGATTTGCTGACAGCTTGTAATAAAAATTTAAAAATCTACTACATGACTTGAAAGGGGAAAATATCTACATTATAGATTTTTCAATCTTTAAGGGTATATATTTTAAAAATATAAACTTTAGAGACAAATGAGCACTACAAGGTCATAGCTTGGCTGCTTATCAATGTGTTGTGAGACTAATAAGGATAACTTATCCACAACAAATCTGTATAACCAAAGGAAAATCAAAAATAATTGCCAAGGACAATGCATTGTAGCTCATTTCTTTAAATCAAATGTTGACACACAACTTTATTATTATTATTACTATTATTTTCATTTTAAAGTGCAAGTTGGGAAAAAAAGAATGTTTGGATTACATTTTTTAAATGGACTAAACTTATTTGCTCACCTAAGCTTTATAATCCAAAAGAAACCTCTATATATTATAGATAGCATGACAGTTAAGAAATTTATCCTTTTCCCTCTCTGCTTATTTTCAAAAGGATCTTGCATGGTGTCTGTATTTTATTAGTTATCTAAAATATGCCCAATATGAATAAATAAATTCAGGTTTCATAGGTGACATGCACAAGAATGTTCATAATAATAAAATTCTACAAAGAGAGAAACATTCTAAGTATCCATCAACAGAAGAATAGATAAATGAACTTAACTGTATTTACAGAGTGAAATATTATACAACATTCACAACAAACCATAGACGCTATAGCAGTATGGTATGTGATACAAAATGTGATCCAAAAAGCAAGAATTTTGTTTTAATTGACACTCAAGCCAGCTGTGTGTCACCTAGTGGTGACATTAAAAGGCTGACTGCAGCTTCCCATATAGCCTCATACCATTCAGTTGTCTTTCCCTCCAAATAGGAAAATGAAAGAACAAGGACTGGATAAGATATTGGATGGTAGCAATTGGAATGATAAGTTTATAAAGAAATTCTCTTGTTACATGTTAGAAAAATATCTATGTCCCAGATTCAGCTAACCTAGTATGTCCTTGAGGATGCACATGTTCTCAGCAAGTTATTCCTATTACGTACAAGAAATCCCACAGGGAAAGCTGCTCTCCTTCCAGTTATCACTTCTGATCAGAGTGCCTAACTATCCATTGATTTGCTGACAGCTTGTAATAAAAATTTAAAAATCTACTACATGACTTGAAAGGGGAAAATATCTACATTATAGATTTTTCAATCTTTAAGGGTATATATTTTAAAAATATAAACTTTAGAGACAAATGAGCACTACAAGGTCATAGCTTGGCTGCTTATCAATGTGTTGTGAGACTAATAAGGATAACTTATCCACAACAAATCTGTATAACCAAAGGAAAATCAAAAATAATTGCCAAGGACAATGCATTGTAGCTCATTTCTTTAAATCAAATGTTGACACACAACTTTATTATTATTATTACTATTATTTTCATTTTAAAGTGCAAGTTGGGAAAAAAAGAATGTTTGGATTACATTTTTTAAATGGACTAAACTTATTTGCTCACCTAAGCTTTATAATCCAAAAGAAACCTCTATATATTATAGATAGCATGACAGTTAAGAAATTTATCCTTTTCCCTCTCTGCTTATTTTCAAAAGGATCTTGCATGGTGTCTGTATTTTATTAGTTATCTAAAATATGCCCAATATGAATAAATAAATTCAGGTTTCATAGGTGACATGCACAAGAATGTTCATAATAATAAAATTCTACAAAGAGAGAAACATTCTAAGTATCCATCAACAGAAGAATAGATAAATGAACTTAACTGTATTTACAGAGTGAAATATTATACAACATTCACAACAAACCATAGACGCATATAGCAGTATGGTATGTGATACAAAATGTGATACCAAAAAGCAAGTTTCAAAAGATTACGTATAGTCTAATATCCTATTGGTAAGATTAAAAGAACCAAAGTAAAATAATAATAGTAATAACTTTAGGAACTCATACACCTGCAATTGAAAATTATGTACTTAAAGTCCGATTATGTATGAATAAACATAAGGGAAATAGTAACACAGGTTTTGGAGATGATCATTCTCTCAGACAGGGAGGAGGCTAGGAGATAATTTGTTGAAGGTAAATTACATAGCTAAATAAGTATTGATATTTGTAAAGTTTTAAGATTTATATTGGATTTCCCCTGGTGGTCCAGTGGGTAAGGACACCGCCTTGCAGTGCAAGGGGCGCCGGTTCGATCCCTGATCTGGGAAGATCCCACGTGCCGCGGAGTGGCTGGACTGATGTGTCCAATTACCGAGCCGGAGCTATGGCGCACGTGTGCCCAGAGCTGGTGCTCTGAGACAACAGACGCCACTGCGATGGGAGGCCCACAGGAGCCAAAGAACAAGGACAGATGAAAATAGAGAAATGAAAGACCAATAGAAGTGTCCTGCCTGCTCCCCTCCCTCCCCAACCCGACTCCTGCCTAAAAATAAATAAATAAATAAATCTCTTTTTAAAAAAAGATTTATATTGAGTGATGTTATAAAAAAAAGAATAGAAACAATTAATTTAAAACATAAGTAAATTGCATGATATGGGACTTCTTTGGAAATCAGTGAGTAAGACTTTGCTTTCCAGTGAAGGGGTGAAAGTTCAACCACCTTTTCAGGGAGCTAAGATCCCACATGCATCACAGCCAAAAAATCAAAACATAAAACAGAAGCGATATTACAATAAACTCAATAAAGACTTTAAAATGGTACAAGTCAAAAAAAAAATGGCTATGATGAGACTGTATCATGAACAAAGGGCTCTATTTAATTACGACACCTGAGGTAAGGCAATCAAACTCACACACATGTAAGAGCACATACACACATGCACACAATGGTAGTTGAATGTCAGACAGACAAAGTGAATGCACGAATAGGATCTATAAGTGGAGAAAAGGGATGCCGCCAGAACTGAATAGTGGGTGAGAGGAGAAAATAAAAAGTGAAGGGAGGGGAGAAAATCATATTTTATGAGGATGTCAATTCCTCATAAATCTAACCAGAAACCAGAGCAATGATCAGAGTCTTTGGTTTTTAAGAGAAGTCATATTGTTCAGTGTATTCAATTCCCATTATATTAATCTTCAAATATTATGCTTATTAAAGCCAACAAGATCATAAAAGTTCAACAACAGAAATAGGAGTTACCTACTGGGAAAAACTAAAAACGTACCTTTAAGAAAAATGGAAGTCAGTAGTTAGTATTAGTCAAAGAATCAAAGCAGAGTAACATATTAATAGGGAATGATCACATCATGACATGTCTATACGTGTAAATTTGTTTCTGTCATTGTTTTTGCAACCGTTTCTTTTCATTTTCTAATTATTCTATTATTGTTGTTCAGTTGCTCAGTCATGTCTGACTCTGTGCAACTCCGTGCAGGATGCCAGGCTCCCCTGTCCTTCACCATCATCCAGAACTTGCTCAAACTCATGTCCATTGAGTCAGTGATGCCTTCCAGCCATCTTTTTCACTGTCATTCCCTTCTCCTTCTGCCTTTAAACATTCCCAGCAATAAGGTCTTTTCCAGAGTTCTGCACATCAGGTGGCCAAACTATTGGAGTTTCAGCTTCAACACCAGTCCTGCCAATGGATATTCAGGATGGATTTCCTTTAGTATTGACTGCTTTCATTTATTTGGAATCTGAGACTCTCAAAAGTCTTCTCCAACATCACAGTTTGAAAGTATCAGTTCTTCAGTGTTCAGCCTTCTTTATGGTCCAATGCTCACACCCATTTATGACTACTAGAAAAGCCATAGCTTTAGCTATACGGACCTCTGTCTACAAATTAATGTCTTTGCTTTTTAATATGCTCTCTAGGTTTGTTATAGCTTTTCCTCAAAGGAGCAAATGTCTTAATTTCATGGTTGCAGTCACCTTCACAGTGATTTCAGAGCCCAAGAAAATAAAGTCTGTCACTGTTTCCATTGTTTCTCCATCCATTTGCCATGAAGTGATGGATAAGTGCCATGATCTTCATTTTCTGATGAATTTTAAGCCAGCTTTCTCACTCTCCTCTTTCACCTTCAAAAAGGGGCTCTATAGTTCCTAAGGGTCATGTCATCTGTATATTCGAGGCTATCAATACTTCTAGTAATTTTGCTTCCAATCTCTGATACATTCGGCCTAGCATTTCACATGGTGTCCTCTATATGCAAGCAGCGTGACAATATACAGCCTTAACATACTCCTTTCCCATTTTGGAACCATTCTGTTCCATGTTCAGTTCTAACTGTTGCTTCTTTATCTGCATACAGGTTTCTCAGGAGGCAAGTAAGGTGGTCTTGTATTCCCATTTCTTTAAGAATTTTCCTTGGTTTGTTGTATCCACACAGTTAAAACCTTTAGTGCAGTCAATGAAGCAGAAATATATATATATATATATATATATATATATTCTGGAATCCTCTTCCTTTTCCTGTGATCCAACAAATGTTGGTAATTTGATTGTTGGTTCCTTTACCATTTCTAAGCCCAGCTTGTTCATCTGGAATTTCTCAGTTCACATACTGTTGAAGCCTAGCTTGGAGGGGTTTGAGCGTGACCTTGCTAGCACGTGAAATGAGTGCAAGTATTTGGTAGTTTGAACATTCTTTGGCGTTGCCCTTTTCTGGGATCAAAATTAAAATTGACTCATTCCTTAATAATCATAGAAGCTTAGAAATATTGGTTTTTACCAGATTCCACATATCCAAGGAGACAAGAAATTAATTAATGTTTCAATACTTCCTGACTAACACTAAATTCAGAATTCTGCTGCAATGCCTTTTAACTGGAATCTCCTTACCTGTCTCAACCTAGGTATAACTAGAAGCTCCTTACCCATCTAAACCTTCTAGTACAAATGAGAAATTTGCAGTAGTATACTGGAGTTGGAAACACTCCATGAATACCTCTTTCAGAGAATATTTTATAGCTACTCTTACTTGGAAATGAAACATTTTAGTTAATATCTAGAGTTTTAAAAATAAAGTGTAAAAATTCCAATCTTGGGTTGACTTTTTTTTTTTTTTCTTACTCAGTCTCCATTTTCCTGATATATTACTGAACTTTTTTTTTTTTTTTTAAGTCAGATTTTCATAGACTTTTAGGATTGGTAGCATAAAAAAAAAATAACACAGGGTCTGAGTTTCCCAGGTGGTGTCACTGGTAAAGAACCCACATATCAATTCAGGAGACTTAAGACATTTGGGTTGGATCCCTGGGTCAGGAAGATCCCCAAGAGGAGGGTAACCCACTTAGTGCTCTCTCTTTCAATTTTCATTTCTATCTTCTTTTTTTGAATTGGAATATAGTTGCTTTACAATGTTGTGTTAGTTTCTGGTGTATAGGAAAGTGAATCAGTCACATATGTACACATAAGACCTTTTGCCTGGATTTCCTCTATTTCTTCTCTGTGAAGAATTCTCCCCTATTTCTTCTTGTACACTTTCTTTTATTGCCTTAAAATGATTGATGTGATGGTGTCAGGCTATCTGTGGTAGTAAGTAGATCATCTCAAGTTACCACTGTCTAGGAGATACAAACTTACCTATTTATTTTTCACTGTCCTGTTTTTCCCACAGTGACTTTTCTTACCTTAGCACAACTCAGTTCTCTAATGTAACTCTTCTTTCGCTTCCTATAATCTGTGAACTCTAGAGTGTCATTGTTCTATTTATATATAATTTTCCTTGAAATGATAGATCACTAGTCTCTGTCTCATTTTGGACCAACAATCTAGGGTTCTATCCATAGTATCTTCAGTCTTCATTACAGACCAGTCTTATGTATCCTTGTGCTGAACTGTGGTGTTAAATGTGGGATTCAGGGAATTCTAACCTTTAACATTCCTATCATGTTTCATTCAGTTTTCTCCCTATTCACTCATGTTAATATAATAGAGTATTTCTTAGTCTGTCATTAAATATTTAATGATTTGGTAAGTAACATATTAAAGTCTTATTTCATAAGATATAGTAAAATGAAAGTTTGTCTCTAGCCAGGTTAGACACATCAGTTTCAAAAATACATTATCATCGATCTTTGTTTAAATGCTCATTTTTCTGGAATGCTTTCTGACTATAAGTATCTAAGCGTCTGGTTCATAAGAATTACTCAAAAATACTTGTTGGATTGCTTTTATGTTCAATTAATTCATTGGTGCACACACACATACATACATACATACATATATGTATGTGTGTATATGTATATCTGAATCACTTTGCTTCACAGTAAAAATGAACATAACATTATAGATCAATTATATTTCAATAAAATAGAAATGATATATATTTATTTAAACTGTATGATTATATGTTAGGCACAAGAATACAACCGGGAAGCAAATAATGTCCTTCATTTTAAGAAATGTCCATCCAGGAGACAATTAAAATTAAGTGTATAATGTGCCAGTTTTATAAGTGCTATAAATAAAATCAATCAGGCTAGAGGCAGGAGAAAAAAAGAGAGTATTATTTTGCAAAGACCAAGGGTCTATGATGAGAGGAAACAAGCAGACAATATTGAAACAGAAGAGTGAGTAGACAAAAATATGGCTGCCAGAGAACTTTCCAGTTCTTGTACACTTTCTTTTATTGCCTTAAAATGATTGATGTGATGGTGTCAGGCTATCTGTGGTAGTAAGTAGATCATCTCAAGTTACCACTGTCTAGGAGATACAAACTTACCTATTTATTTTTCACTGTCCTGTTTTTCCCACAGTGACTTTTCTTACCTTAGCACAACTCAGTTCTCTAATGTAACTCTTCTTTCGCTTCCTATAATCTGTGAACTCTAGAGTGTCATTGTTCTATTTATATATAATTTTCCTTGAAATGATAGATCACTAGTCTCTGTCTCATTTTGGACCAACAATCTAGGGTTCTATCCATAGTATCTTCAGTCTTCATTACAGACCAGTCTTATGTATCCTTGTGCTGAACTGTGGTGTTAAATGTGGGATTCAGGGAATTCTAACCTTTAACATTCCTATCATGTTTCATTCAGTTTTCTCCCTATTCACTCATGTTAATATAATAGAGTATTTCTTAGTCTGTCATTAAATATTTAATGATTTGGTAAGTAACATATTAAAGTCTTATTTCATAAGATATAGTAAAATGAAAGTTTGTCTCTAGCCAGGTTAGACACATCAGTTTCAAAAATACATTATCATCGATCTTTGTTTAAATGCTCATTTTTCTGGAATGCTTTCTGACTATAAGTATCTAAGCGTCTGGTTCATAAGAATTACTCAAAAATACTTGTTGGATTGCTTTTATGTTCAATTAATTCATTGGTGCACACACACATACATACATACATACATATATGTATGTGTGTATATGTATATCTGAATCACTTTGCTTCACAGTAAAAATGAACATAACATTATAGATCAATTATATTTCAATAAAATAGAAATGATATATATTTATTTAAACTGTATGATTATATGTTAGGCACAAGAATACAACCGGGAAGCAAATAATGTCCTTCATTTTAAGAAATGTCCATCCAGGAGACAATTAAAATTAAGTGTATAATGTGCCAGTTTTATAAGTGCTATAAATAAAATCAATCAGGCTAGAGGCAGGAGAAAAAAAGAGAGTATTATTTTGCAAAGACCAAGGGTCTATGATGAGAGGAAACAAGCAGACAATATTGAAACAGAAGAGTGAGTAGACAAAAATATGGCTGCCAGAGAACTTTCCAGACAAGAGAAAAGCAATGGTAAGACCTTGAGATGAGTGGTCATTGTATTTGAGAAGAAAAAAAAAAAAAAAAACAGGGGTATAAGGAGTGAGAAGGGTTGCTATCTGAGAAACCAGGTATTGTAGCACAAGGAGGCACATGGTAAAAATGGAAGCTTCCCCATGTACACTGCCTCCTAGGAAAAACAGGATATTTGCTGAGAAAGAAAGAGAGGAAGAGAGAAAGAGAGGGAGGAATGTAGGAAGGAAGGGAGGGGAAAAGGAGGGAAAGAAGGGAGATAGAAAGTGAGAATGAGAAAGAGGGAGTGAAGGAGATGGGGCAAAGGAAAGAAGGAAGGAAGAGAAGGAAGAAAGAAAACTTAGTTTGCTCTCATGAATAAATGATTACTTTAATGGACCTGAAATTTTTGAGTCACAATCTCCACCTGGCAGCTCTTTTATGTTTTTATCTTTTTTATTATGAAAAATATCAAACCTTCAAAAAATTAGAAGGTATGGTGTAATAAATTCTCATAAATTCATTTATTAGCTTCAAAATTTTTCAACACTTGACCCATCTCATCTCATCATATCTCTTGTCCCATCTTCAATTTTTTATACAGTAGATCCTAGTTGGTTATTTCCTTTAAATATAGCAATGTGTACCTGTGAAGGGCTTTCATGGTGGCTCACCATTAAAGAATTCACCTGCAATACAGAAGCTGCAGAAGATGTAGGTTTAATCCCTGGGTTGGGAAGATCCCTTGGAAGGAGGCCACTCCAGTATTCTTGTCTGGAGAATCCCAGGGCAGAGAAATCTGATGGGCTATAGTCCATAAGATCTCAAAGAGCTGGACATGACCCAAGTGAGCTAACATGCATGCATCCATGTACATGTCAAACCCAAGCTTCCAAACTGTTTCTTCCCTTGCCTTTCCTCCCTAGTAAAGATAAGTCAACTTTCTAAGATTGTAAGTCTGTTTCTGTTCTGTAGATAAGTTAATTTATGCTTTTTGTTGTTAGATTCCACATTTAAGCAATATCATATAAGGTTTTCCTTCTCTGATTTATTTAACTCAGTATGACAACCTCTAGCTCCATCCATATTTCTACAAATGACATCATTTCATTCATTGCAATGGCTGAGTAATATTCCACTGGTGTGTTGCCATTCATGAGGCTGCAAAGAGTCACACACAACTGGGTGTCTGAACAACAACAACCTTCCATTATATACATGAGCCACATCTTCTTTATTCATTCCTCTGTCGATGGACATTTAAGTTTTTCCATGTCTTGTCTATTGTAATCAGTGCTGTGATGAAAGCTGTGGTGCCTGTACCCTTTCAGACTGTATTGGTGAGTCTCAGGAAATATTAATTAATAGCTCAGGAAATATTAATTTATATTATTAACTTAGTAACCATATTTTAATCGCACTTCTCTTTGCAAATGTTTATTATATATATGTATATGTATTATATATGTATATGTTTAATATATGTAGATTTGTATATATATATATATACACATATATATGTGTATATATATGTTTCACTTGATTTGTCTACCCTATTATTTCTTTTATTTATTGAGATAAAATACCCATAAAATAAAGTTAATCTTTTTAAGTGAAAAATTCAGTGACATTTAGTATGCTGACGATGTTATGAAACCACTAAAATAGTTCCAAAATATTTTTAAGACTTGAAAGTAATCTTCATACCCTGAAATAGCTGTTCCCCATTCCCAGACTCTGGCACTCACCTATCTGTTTTCTGCTTCTATGAATTTCACTATGCAGACTGTTTTCTTTAAATGGGATCATATAATAGCTGATCTTTTTTCTCTGATTTCCTTTGTGTAACATGTTGTTCTTAAATTTTATACAAGATATAGCATGTGTCAGTACATTCTTAATTTTTAAATGTTTGAATAATATTGTTTTGTGTGTAAAGAGCATAATTGCTTTATCCATTCACTCCCTGATAAACATTTGGGTTGTTTTAATCTTTGGATTACTGTAAATGGTGCGACTTTGAACATTTGGGTGCATGCATTTGAGTACCTGTTTTCATTCTTTTGGGTATATTCATAGGAGTAGAATGGCTGCCTCACATGATAATTCTATATTTATCTTTTTGAGGAATTAAGAAAATATTTCCACAGTGTCTACACCATTTTACATTTCTGTCATCAATGTACAAGTATTCTAATTTCATAGCTTCACTAATGCTTTTTTCCCATTTAAAAATATTGTTACCATTATAACAATTCTAGTGTGTGAAGTGTTTTTTTATTTACCAGCTTTATGTTGAACATATTTTTAATGCACGGTGTGTTGCCATTCATGAGGCTGCAAAGAGTCACACACAACTGGGTGTCTGAACAACAACAACCTTCCATTATATACATGAGCCACATCTTCTTTATTCATTCCTCTGTCGATGGACATTTAAGTTTTTCCATGTCTTGTCTATTGTAATCAGTGCTGTGATGAAAGCTGTGGTGCCTGTACCCTTTCAGACTGTATTGGTGAGTCTCAGGAAATATTAATTAATAGCTCAGGAAATATTAATTTATATTATTAACTTAGTAACCATATTTTAATCGCACTTCTCTTTGCAAATGTTTATTATATATATGTATATGTATTATATATGTATATGTTTAATATATGTAGATTTGTATATATATATATATACACATATATATGTGTATATATATGTTTCACTTGATTTGTCTACCCTATTATTTCTTTTATTTATTGAGATAAAATACCCATAAAATAAAGTTAATCTTTTTAAGTGAAAAATTCAGTGACATTTAGTATGCTGACGATGTTATGAAACCACTAAAATAGTTCCAAAATATTTTTAAGACTTGAAAGTAATCTTCATACCCTGAAATAGCTGTTCCCCATTCCCAGACTCTGGCACTCACCTATCTGTTTTCTGCTTCTATGAATTTCACTATGCAGACTGTTTTCTTTAAATGGGATCATATAATAGCTGATCTTTTTTCTCTGATTTCCTTTGTGTAACATGTTGTTCTTAAATTTTATACAAGATATAGCATGTGTCAGTACATTCTTAATTTTTAAATGTTTGAATAATATTGTTTTGTGTGTAAAGAGCATAATTGCTTTATCCATTCACTCCCTGATAAACATTTGGGTTGTTTTAATCTTTGGATTACTGTAAATGGTGCGACTTTGAACATTTGGGTGCATGCATTTGAGTACCTGTTTTCATTCTTTTGGGTATATTCATAGGAGTAGAATGGCTGCCTCACATGATAATTCTATATTTATCTTTTTGAGGAATTAAGAAAATATTTCCACAGTGTCTACACCATTTTACATTTCTGTCATCAATGTACAAGTATTCTAATTTCATAGCTTCACTAATGCTTATTTCCCATTTTTAAAAATATTGTTACCATTATAACAATTCTAGTGTGTGAAGTGTTATACCATTATATCTTTGATTTGATTTCCCTAGTAACTTTGATGTTGAACATATTTTTAATGCACTTATTGGCCATTTATGTGTTTTCTAAAAAGAAATGTCTATTCAAGTCCTTTGCCCATCTTTAAAAATCAGACTGTTTGTCTCCTTGTTGCTGATTGTATGTGTTCTTATATATGTTTTGTGGTACATCATTACTATGTATGTGATTTGCAAACATTTTCTCCCATTCTGCACATACTGTTCTTCTTTTCTTGATGATATTCCTGATGCAGAAAAACTTTGATAATTGTGAACTCTAATTAATGTATTTTTTATTTTCTTACTAGTGTTTTTGATTTTTTATCTAAAGATCCATTGCCAAGTCCAAGGTCATGAAGATTTACTCTCAAGTTTTCTTTTAGGTGATAGTGGGTTTTGTCCTTAAATTTACATTTACAATTAATTTAGATTTTATATCTGTAAATGTTGTGAGAAAGTGTTAAACTTTATTAATTTGCAGGTGGACATGCAGCTGTCCTGGCATGATTTGTTAAGGACACTATTCTTTCCCTAATGAATAGCCTTGGGAATAATCTTTGTTTAACATTAATTGAACATACATGTTGGTTTTACGTATGGATTCTCATTTCTGTTCCATTAGTCTGTATGTCAGTCTCAGTACCACATTGGTTTGATTACTTTAACATTTTAGTGAGTTTCAAAATTTAAAAAGTCTTAGGTTGTTCTTATTTTTCGGTATAGTTTCACCAAGTCATGGACTATGCATTATGCAATGCACTATGAATTGGAGGACTGGCTTTTCAATTTCTGCAAAAAAGACCATTGGACTTATGATAGGAGTTACATTCAGTCTGCAGATCACTTTGTGTAATACTGACAAACTGAAATATTATATCTTCCTATCCATGAGTATGGGCTACCCTTACAATTATTTTGGACTTCTTTAGTTTCTTTCAGGAGTGCTTTATAGTTTTTCTTGTATATGTCCTTTACATTCATGGTTCTCAAGTATTATTTTTTCTTTCATTGTTACTTTAAATGGAATTAATTCCTGATTTTCTTCTAAAGATTGACCTTTGTTGGTGAATAGAAATAGAATTGATTTTTGAGTGTCAATCTTATACACTGCTACTTTGTTGAATTTGTATATTAGTTCTAGTAGCTTTCTTGTGAATTTGCATATACAGGATCATGTCATCTTCATGTCGTCTTTCTTGTTTCTTTTTCTTACCTAGTTACTCTGGCTAGTATTTCTGAAATAATACTGAATAGCAGTGGTGCAAACATATATCCTTTTCATGTTCCTGTCTTAAAAGTTTACTTTCACTCTTCTACCACCGATTATAATTATGACTGTAGGTTTTGCATAAAAGCCCTTTGCAGTATTAAAAGCAATTTTTGATATTTATGATTATCTGAACATTTTATAACCAGGAAAAGATGTTGCAATTTGCATGCTTTTTGATTTTTTATCTAAAGATCCATTGCCAAGTCCAAGGTCATGAAGATTTACTCTCAAGTTTTCTTTTAGGTGATAGTGGGTTTTGTCCTTAAATTTACATTTACAATTAATTTAGATTTTATATCTGTAAATGTTGTGAGAAAGTGTTAAACTTTATTAATTTGCAGGTGGACATGCAGCTGTCCTGGCATGATTTGTTAAGGACACTATTTTTTCCCCTAATGAATAGCCTTGGGAATAATCTTTGTTTAACATTAATTGAACATACATGTTGGTTTTACGTATGGATTCTCATTTCTGTTCCATTAGTCTGTATGTCAGTCTCAGTACCACATTGGTTTGATTACTTTAACATTTTAGTGAGTTTCAAAATTTAAAAAGTCTTAGGTTGTTCTTATTTTTCGGTATAGTTTCACCAAGTCATGGACTATGCATTATGCAATGCACTATGAATTGGAGGACTGGCTTTTCAATTTCTGCAAAAAAGACCATTGGACTTATGATAGGAGTTACATTCAGTCTGCAGATCACTTTGTGTAATACTGACAAACTGAAATATTATATCTTCCTATCCATGAGTATGGGCTACCCTTACAATTATTTTGGACTTCTTTAGTTTCTTTCAGGAGTGCTTTATAGTTTTTCTTGTATATGTCCTTTACATTCATGGTTCTCAAGTATTATTTTTTCTTTCATTGTTACTTTAAATGGAATTAATTCCTGATTTTCTTCTAAAGATTGACCTTTGTTGGTGAATAGAAATAGAATTGATTTTTGAGTGTCAATCTTATACACTGCTACTTTGTTGAATTTGTATATTAGTTCTAGTAGCTTTCTTGTGAATTTGCATATACAGGATCATGTCATCTTCATGTCGTCTTTCTTGTTTCTTTTTCTTACCTAGTTACTCTGGCTAGTATTTCTGAAATAATACTGAATAGCAGTGGTGCAAACATATATCCTTTTCATGTTCCTGTCTTAAAAAGTTTACTTTCACTCTTCTACCACCGATTATAATTATGACTGTAGGTTTTGCATAAAAGCCCTTTGCAGTATTAAAAGCAATTTTTGATATTTATGATTATCTGAACATTTTATAACCAGGAAAAGATGTTGCATTTTGTCATATGCTTTTTGTGAGTTAATAGGTATGATCAAGTGAGTTTTATCTTTATTGTATAATAGTGGCAGGAGATTACACTGATTGATTTCCTTATGTTGAACCACCACTGCATTATTAAGATAAAACTGTATTTACAAAGTATATTCATTTTTAGTTTTCTTGTGAAGGAGTGTTTGTCTGGCTTTAGTATTTAGGTGATTCTGGTCCATGGACTTAGTTATAAGATGTTTCCTTTGCTTGCATTTTCTGAAAGGGCTATAGAAAGATTGCTGTTAGTTCCCCTTTAAAATTTTGATAGAATTTGCCAATGAAGACATCTGGTCATAGAGTTCTGCTGAGAGTTTTTGATTACTGATTTAATCTCTCTACCAGAAATAGTTCTGGTGAGATTTCCCATTTCTTCCTGAGTTATTTTTGGTAATTTGTGTGTGCTCTCAGGAATTTGTTTATTTCATCTAGATTATCTTATTTGCTGATATGCAATCATCCATAGTATTCTCTTATAATACTTCCATAGAGGCAATAGTATTATTACTGCTTTAATTTCTGATTTTCTTATTTACATCCTCTCTCATGTTGAAACATTATTATAGCTAAAGATTATAAAGAATTCTTGATATTTTCAAAGAACCAAACTTTGAATTATTAAATAACTATATTTTCAATTTCAGTGGTTTCTCTTTCAAATTTTATCTCTCATTTTGCCAGATTTGATTTAGTATGCTAGGTTTCTTTTTCTAGTTCCTTAAGTATAAAGAAAGCCTATTATTTTGATAATTTTCTTATTTTTCAATGTAGGCATTTAAGCTATAAATATCCCTTTGAGTAAGCCTTCACTGTATTATTATTATTATTTTTTTGACACTCTATTTAGTTCATTTCAGTCACTTGATTGTGTCCAACTATTTGCATCCCAGGGACTGTGGCATGTCAGGCTTCCCTGTCCTTCACCATCACACAGAGCTTGCTCAATCTTGTCTATTGACTCAGAGATGCTGTCCAATCATTTCCTCCTCTGCTGCCCCCTTCTCCTTCTGCCTATTATCTTTCCCAGCATCAGGGTCTTTCCCAATGAGTTATCTCTTCACATCAAGTATGAAAAATTTGGAGCTGCAGCCTCAGCATCAGTCCTTGCAAAGAATAGTCAGAATTGATTTCCATTAAGATTGACTGCTTAATCTCCTTGCAGACCAAGTCTTCTGCAACACCACAGTTTAAAAGCATCAATTCTTTGCCACTCAGCTTTCTGTTAGGTTCAGCTGTCACATCCATACATGACTACTGGGAACACCATCGTTTTGAATATACAGAACTTTGTTGGCAAAGTGACGTCTTTGCTTTTGAATATGCTCCATAGGTTTGCCATAGTCTTTCTTCCAAGGAGAAAGTGTCTTTCAATTTCGTGCTAACAGTCATCATTGCAATGATTTTGGAGCCCAGGAAAATTGTCAGTTTTCATTGTTTGGCAATCTATTTGGTATGTTTTGATGGGACTGGATGGCATAATCTTCATTTTTTGAATGTTCAGTTTCAGGACAAATTTGTCATTATTCGCTTTCACCTCCATGAAGAGGCTCTTTACTCCCTCTTTGCTTTCTGCCATAAGAGTTGTGTCATCTGTAAATCTAAGGCTATTGATATTTCTCCTGGAAATTTTGATTCCAGCTTGTGCTTCATCCAGACTGGTATTCTGCATGATGTAATCTGCATGTAAGTTAAATAAACATAGTACCAATACACAGCCTTGATATACTCTTGTCCCATTTGGAACAAGTCCGTGGTTCCATGTCTAGTTCTAACTGTGCTTCTTGTCCAGGATACAGGAGGCAGGTAAGGTCTGGTATTCTCATCTCTTTCAGAGTTTTCCACAGTTTGTTGTGATCCATACAGTCAAAGGTTTTTGTTCAGTCAATGAAGCAGAATTAGATGCTTTTCTGCAATCTCCTTGCTCTTTCTATGATCCCATGGGTGTTGGCAATTTGATCTCTAGTTGCTATGCCTTTTACAAATCCAGATTCCACATGGAGAAGTTCTTGTTTTATGTACTATTGAAGTGTAGCTTGGAGGATTTTGAGTATTACTTTGCTAGTGTGTGAAATGAGTGCAATGGTGTGGTAGTTTGGGCATTCTTTGGCATTGACTTCTTTGGAATTGTAATGGAATTTGACCTTTTCCTGTAACTGAGGTCAGTGCTGAGTTTTTCAAATTTGCTGGCATATTGTGTGTAGTACTTTAACAGCATAATCTTTTAATATCTGAAATAGCTCAGCTGTAATTCCATCACTTCCACTAGCTTTGTCATAGCAATGCTTCCTAGAGCCCACTTGACTTCACACTCTAAGATGTCTGGCTCTAGGTGAGTGATCACACCATCGTGGTCATCCTGCTCATTAAGATCTTTTCTGTATAGTTGTTCTGTGTCTTCTTTCCACCTCTTAATATTTTCCACTTCTGTTAGGTCCATACCGTTCCTGTCCTTTATTTGGCCTATCTTTGTATGAAATGTTTCCTTGTTAGGTCTAATTTTCTTTATTTTTTTCTCTTAACTTTTCATTTGCTTGTTTTTAATTTGCTTTTTATTGAAGGATAATAGTTTTACAGAATTTTGTTGTTTACTGCCAAGCATCAACATTAATCAGCCATAGGTATACATATGCCTCCTCCCTTTGTACTTCCATGGTTATCCATTATGTTTATTCCAGACCTCAAGACATTTTGTATAATACTTCTGTGTATTCTTATCACCTCTTATTAATCTCTTCTGCTTTCATTATGTCCTTACTGTTTCTATTACTTTGTCTTGTCCATCTTTCCATGAAATGTTCTTTTGATCTCTTCAGTTTTCCTGAAGAGATCTCTAGTCTCTCTGAATCTATTATTTTCCTCTATTGCTTTCCACTGTCACTTAAATAGGCTTTCTTATGTCTCCTTACTATTCTCTTACTATTGTCTCCTTACTATTATCTTTCCTTTCCTCATTTGCCTTTCACATCTCTTCTTTTCTCAGCTATTTTAAAGTCTATTTAGACAACCATTTTGCCTTTTTGCATTTCTTTTTCTTGGAGACAGTTGTGATCACTGCCTCCTGTACAATGTTACAAACTTCCATTTATAGTGCTTCATGTACTCTGTATATCAGATCTAATAGCTTGAATCTATTTATCACTTCTACTGCATAATCATAAAGGATTTCATTTAGGTCATTCCTGGATTGCCTAGTGGTTTTTTCTACATTCTTGATTTTAAGTCTGAATGTTGCAATAAGTTCAATGTCTTAGCCATATTCAACTCCAGGTCTTGTTTTTACTGACTATATGGAGCTTCTCCACCTTTGACTGTAAAGAATATAATCAATCTGATTTCGGTATTGACCATCTTGTGTTGTCCCTGAGTAGTCATGTCTTGTGTTGTTATAAAAAAGTATTTGCTGTGATCAGTGTGTTCTCTTGGCAAAATTATATATATATATATATTATATATATATATATATATAATTTCTTCATTGAGAATACAACACTTTATTTCCTTCATGTTGTTGTTTAGTCACTAAGTTGTGACTTTCTCTTTCACCACTCCATGGACTGTAGCCCACCAAGATCCTCTGTCCATGGGATTTTCCAGACAGGAATACTGGAGTGTGTTGCCATTTCCTACTCCACAAAACTATATTTTTAACTGTATATATTTAAATATATATATTTGACTATATTTTTTCCTCTCATTCTTTTAAAAATATTTTTAATAATGTTGCTTATTTATTTTTGACGTTGCTGGATCTTCATTCCTGCACATTTTTTTCTACAGTTACAGTGAGCAGGGTCTACTCTTTAGTTGAGTTGATCGAGTTTCTCCTTGTGGTGGCTTGCCTTCTTGTTGGGGAGTACACTTTTTAGGTGCATGGGCTCCAGTAGTTGTATCACATGGTCTCAGTAGTTGCGGTACCCCAGGCTATAGAGCACAGGCTTGATAGTTCTGGCACGTGTGCTTATTTGTTCCAACACACGTGGGGCACTCCAGGATCAGGGATTAAATCCATGTCTCTTGTGCTACAGGAAAATCCTCTACCACTGAACCAGCTGGGAAGCCCCTGTATGTTGTGATTTTATTTTCATTTGTCTCAAAGTTCAATTTTTTGTTTTCTATTTAGACAACCATTTTGCCTTTTTGCATTTCTTTTTCTTGGAGACAGTTGTGATCACTGCCTCCTGTACAATGTTACAAACTTCCATTTATAGTGCTTCATGTACTCTGTATATCAGATCTAATAGCTTGAATCTATTTATCACTTCTACTGCATAATCATAAAGGATTTCATTTAGGTCATTCCTGGATTGCCTAGTGGTTTTTTCTACATTCTTGATTTTAAGTCTGAATGTTGCAATAAGTTCAATGTCTTAGCCATATTCAACTCCAGGTCTTGTTTTTACTGACTATATGGAGCTTCTCCACCTTTGACTGTAAAGAATATAATCAATCTGATTTCGGTATTGACCATCTTGTGTTGTCCCTGAGTAGTCATGTCTTGTGTTGTTATAAAAAAGTATTTGCTGTGATCAGTGTGTTCTCTTGGCAAAATTATATATATATATATATTATATATATATATATATATAATTTCTTCATTGAGAATACAACACTTTATTTCCTTCATGTTGTTGTTTAGTCACTAAGTTGTGACTTTCTCTTTCACCACTCCATGGACTGTAGCCCACCAAGATCCTCTGTCCATGGGATTTTCCAGACAGGAATACTGGAGTGTGTTGCCATTTCCTACTCCACAAAACTATATTTTTAACTGTATATATTTAAATATATATATTTGACTATATTTTTTCCTCTCATTCTTTTAAAAATATTTTTAATAATGTTGCTTATTTATTTTTGACGTTGCTGGATCTTCATTCCTGCACATT
The DNA here is from genome assembly GCA_022376925.1 of Tragulus kanchil. NCBI lineage: Eukaryota > Metazoa > Chordata > Mammalia > Artiodactyla > Tragulidae > Tragulus > Tragulus kanchil. The sequence goes on along the minus strand of JAIOJX010000029.1, from coordinate 82,281,578 downwards.
TTTTTCTACAGTTACAGTGAGCAGGGTCTACTCTTTAGTTGAGTTGATCGAGTTTCTCCTTGTGGTGGCTTGCCTTCTTGTTGGGGAGTACACTTTTTAGGTGCATGGGCTCCAGTAGTTGTATCACATGGTCTCAGTAGTTGCGGTACCCCAGGCTATAGAGCACAGGCTTGATAGTTCTGGCACGTGTGCTTATTTGTTCCAACACACGTGGGGCACTCCAGGATCAGGGATTAAATCCATGTCTCTTGTGCTACAGGAAAATCCTCTACCACTGAACCAGCTGGGAAGCCCCTGTATGTTGTGATTTTATTTTCATTTGTCTCAAAGTTAAATTTTCATTGTGATTTCTTCTTTGACCTGTAGGTTGTCTGAGAATGTATTATTTAATTTCTACACATTATTGAATGTCACAATTTCAGTAAATATATTTTGTATGAGTTTGATTTTTTTAAACATACTGACTCGTGTTGTATAATAGATAGTTTATCCTGGAGAATATTTCATGTGTACTTCAGAATAATGTATACTTTCTCTTTTGAGCTCAGTATTCTATACAATTCTTAGGTCAACTCTAGTCAGTATATAGAGCTGTTAAAGTTCTATATTTCTTTAGTGATCTAATGTTGAGATTTTCTATCCATTACTGAATTTGGGGTATTGATGTCTTCAACTGTTATTTTAGAATTGGCTATCCCTCCCTATAATGCTGTCTGTGTTTGTTTCATATATTTGGGGGCTCTTGTTTGCTACTCATATGTTTTAAACTGTTATACATTCTTGATAAACTGACTCATCAATAGATAGTACAGAAACTTGCCTTCCTTATGCTTTATTAGCACCTTTAACATATTAATGATAGTTGCTTTAAATTTCCAGTCTAACTTCAATATCCCTACCATATGTGAGCATAGTCCTGAAAGTTGTCCTGTCTCTTCAGAGAAGAAAACTGTGTTTTGTTTTTTTTTTTACCTTTAAATATGCTTTGTAATTTTTTTTGATAGTCAGATACAATGTACTGGACAAAATGATCTACAAGAAATAGGTACATGGTAATGATGATTTTGTGATATTTAGAAATGGGAGAGGGGAAATAATCTATAGTCATATGATCAAGTCTCAGTCTTTAAGAGAGCTTTTGCCAGTTTATTGTGCATTTCATAAGTGTTTCTCAGTTTTTAACTCCAGTAGGTAGGGTAGAATGATTAGAATGAACTGGAATTAAGGCTAGAGTGAGTTGGAATTACATATGCCCCTTCCTCCAGTCAGTCCAGTTCAGTAGAGTTGTTCAGTTTTGTCTGACTCTTTGTGTCCCCATGAACTTCAGCACACCATGCTTCCCTGTCCTTCACCATCTCCAGAAGTTTGCTCAAACTCATGTCCATTGAGTCAGTGATGCCATCCAAACATCTCATCAAATGTCATCCCCTTCTTCTTTTACCTTCTATTTTTCACAGCGACAGGATCTTTTCCAATGATTCATCTCTTCTCATCCAATGATTCATCTCTTCTCAACAGCTTCAACTACAGCATCAATCCTTCCAGTGAATAGTCAGGGTTGATTTTCATTAGGATTGACTAGTCTGATCTCCTTACAGTTCAAGGGACTCTCAAGAATCTTCTCTCATATGACAATCCAAAGGCATCAATTATTTGGCACTCAACCTTCTGGTCTGACTCTCACATTCATATATGACTACTAGAAAAACCATAACCTTGACTATAGCCTTTTTCAGCAAAGTTATGTCTCTGCTTTTTAATATACTTTCTAAGTTTGTCATTGCTTTTCTTTCAAGCAGCAAGTTTCTTTCACTTTCATGGCTTCAGCCACCATCTGCAGTGATTTTGGAGCCCAAGAAAATAAAGTCTGTCAATGCTTCCATTGTTGCCCATATATTTAGCATAAAATGGTGAGACTAGATGCTATGATTTTCAGTCAGTTAGGGTTGGGTGTATCCCAAATAGTTGAGATTATGTTCAATGTTTCGCTTGATGACAGTCCTGGTTAACAATAGAATTTTCTTGACATTTCAAAATGGCTTCTCCTCCCTTGTCCTGTTGGAAGTACAAGGAACTTTGTTTCTAATGATTTAATTGTGAGAACCTAGTTTAGCAAGGAAAAGGTATGAGAGTCTCCCAGTGATTGGTCTCTCTCTCTCTCTCTTTTTTTTTTAACTCTCAGATTAGTCCAATCTGTGCCTCTTAGAACTCATGAATTATACTTCTGTTTTTCCTGCCCCAGAAGTTTCTGTCAGAGGCATCTGCTCCAGTAAGTTGTAAAAATCTGTATTTATTTGTCCACTCCTCCAAACATAGAGGCAGTGGTTTGCCCTATGAAGTAGCTTATTTGATGGATCTTACAAGAGCTGTTGATTTTTCAATTTATTCAGTGTTTTACTATTTATTAAGATAGAAACTCCCCCAGTCAGTCCTGTGCAGTAGAGTTGTTCAGTTTTGTCTGACTCTTTGTGTCCCCATGAACTTCAGCACACCATGCTTCCCTGTCCTTCACCATCTCCAGAAGTTTGCTCAAACTCATGTCCATTGAGTCAGTGATGCCATCCAAACATCTCATCAAATGTCATCCCCTTCTTCTTTTACCTTCTATTTTTCACAGCGACAGGATCTTTTCCAATGATTCATCTCTTCTCATCCAATGATTCATCTCTTCTCAACAGCTTCAACTACAGCATCAATCCTTCCAGTGAATAGTCAGGGTTGATTTTCATTAGGATTGACTAGTCTGATCTCCTTACAGTTCAAGGGACTCTCAAGAATCTTCTCTCATATGACAATCCAAAGGCATCAATTATTTGGCACTCAACCTTCTGGTCTGACTCTCACATTCATATATGACTACTAGAAAAACCATAACCTTGACTATAGCCTTTTTCAGCAAAGTTATGTCTCTGCTTTTTAATATACTTTCTAAGTTTGTCATTGCTTTTCTTTCAAGCAGCAAGTTTCTTTCACTTTCATGGCTTCAGCCACCATCTGCAGTGATTTTGGAGCCCAAGAAAATAAAGTCTGTCAATGCTTCCATTGTTGCCCATATATTTAGCATAAAATGGTGAGACTAGATGCTATGATTTTCAGTCAGTTAGGGTTGGGTGTATCCCAAATAGTTGAGATTATGTTCAATGTTTCGCTTGATGACAGTCCTGGTTAACAATAGAATTTTCTTGACATTTCAAAATGGCTTCTCCTCCCTTGTCCTGTTGGAAGTACAAGGAACTTTGTTTCTAATGATTTAATTGTGAGAACCTAGTTTAGCAAGGAAAAGGTATGAGAGTCTCCCAGTGATTGGTCTCTCTCTCTCTTTTTTTTTTAACTCTCAGATTAGTCCAATCTGTGCCTCTTAGAACTCATGAATTATACTTCTGTTTTTCCTGCCCCAGAAGTTTCTGTCAGAGGCATCTGCTCCAGTAAGTTGTAAAAATCTGTATTTATTTGTCCACTCCTCCAAACATAGAGGCAGTGGTTTGCCCTATGAAGTAGCTTATTTGATGGATCTTACAAGAGCTGTTGATTTTTCAATTTATTCAGTGTTTTACTATTTATTAAGATAGACTAACAACTTCTAGGTGTCCTACATTCTGGACCAGAGCAAAAGTGCTCCTTTGGTTATAGTAACAGTTATTTTTTTTCTTTTTCAACTTAAAGCCTATTGGGACTGATACTAGTATACCTACCCCACTTTTCTTTTGGTTAATATTTGCATGGAATATAATATTCTATCCTATCTTCAGACTATGTATGTGTTTGGATACAAAATGACTCTTTACAAGGGTAATATACTATTGAAACACGTTTTTAAATTCATTCTACCAAATTGTGCCTTTTGTTTGAAGAGTTTAGTTCATTTATTTTAGATTAGTTTTCTATAGGGAAGGATTTACTTCTGCTCTTTTCCTGTGTTTTACTTTTTTTTTCCCCCTAATTTCTGTATTCTTCATTGTGTTGTTTTGTGATTCTTTTCAGTGTTTCATCTTAATTCCCTCTCATTTCCTTAATGTATATTTTTAAGTGTGCTCTTAGTTGTGATTATAAGAATTACAATTAGCAACTTAAATTATAAAAATACAGTTTGAATTCATATCCCCTAAGTTTTAATAGTGTGAACAATTCTGCTCTTCCTTAGCAGTATTACCACTTTATGTTTATCTTCACTATGTATATACATTTACATATATATATATTTATCACTTTAGGTACTGGTCTTTCATTACATAGGAAGTTAAACAGAAGCTAAATATCAAAAATACAATAGCACTAACTTTTGCATTTGTCTATATAGCTATTTTTATGGGAGTGCTTTATTTTACATGGTTTCCAATTATGGTCCAATGACATTGCATTTCAGTTTGAAAGACTCCCTTCAGCATTTCTGGTAAGTCTTTTAGATAGTTAGAATAGAAAAGATGTCAAAAATTGTGTTGCTAACAAATAGACAAAGGGAAAAGCCTGAAAAAAGGGAACAAAGGAAAAATCACTGACCAGAGTGAGAACCCCAGGTGAAACAAATATGCCCCTTTCCTGGCTAGCCCTAATTTGCATAGGGCAAATTCAGGTGTGGGGTAAAGAGGCAAAATGTACAAAAAGAAGGAGCCAAGAGGGCTTCCCTGGTGGTCCAGTGGGTAAGGACACTGCCTTGCAGTGCAGGAGGCACCAGTTCGATCCCTGGCCTGGGAAGATCCCACGTACCATGGAGCGTCTGGACCGACGTGTCCAATTGCCGAGCCAGAGCTCTGGAGCACATGCGCCCAGAGCTGGTGCTCTGCAACAAGAGGCCACTGCGATGGGAGACCCACAGGAGCCAAAGAACAAAGATGATGAAACTAGACAAACAAAAGACCAGTGGAAGTGGCCCGCCCATCCCCCTCCCTCCCCACTCCCACCAAAATAAATAATAAATAATGTTTCAAAAAAAAAAAAGAAGGAGCCAAGATCGATTGAGGCCTCTCCTTCAAGGTTGGCCCACCCTCATGCCTTGAGGGTGTACTATCCTTCCTTTACCTGATAAACTCCGAGCTGTAACTGAAAGCTGTAACACTTGTCTGCCATGTCAAATCTTTGTTGTGGTGAAACTGAACAATTACACGCACCACCAACATAGTAAACATGACTGAGATCCACCTGGCTGAAGCAACCTCAACTTGGTCCCAAAAGGAAGCCTAACTTGGCAAAAGCTCACACAATGGAATTCAGACTCAGCAAAAACCCATTGCAGAGGAAGTGATGAGAAGCCCAGCATGCTAGAAACTAACACAGAAAAAGTTTGGCAGAAAGCTCATGCAACTCAGAAGACCTCTGGTTAAGGTAACAGGTCCTTGTCTCTATTACTGGAAGGACATAGGTCTAACAAAATCTTAATTCCATTACCATCTCTTGTTTCCTGTTTCCTCAAACTCCCTATGAAGGCATGCAGCAGTGGGTGCAATTGAAGGATTTTAGCAGGGGCTACTCTCCAGCATGTCCCAAAGTCTCCTCTGCCTGTTGTGTCCCATAGCCATTGCCCAAGCAGGTGAGGGCTCTTCTGTCATTAATCTCCCTTGTGCCAAGAATCAAGCCAATGAAAACCAGGGCCTTTCTTTTCCAGCAAACAAATATGCCCCTTTCCTGGCTAGCCCTAATTTGCATAGGGCAAATTCAGGTGTGGGGTAAAGAGGCAAAATGTACAAAAAGAAGGAGCCAAGAGGGCTTCCCTGGTGGTCCAGTGGGTAAGGACACTGCCTTGCAGTGCAGGAGGCACCAGTTCGATCCCTGGCCTGGGAAGATCCCACGTACCATGGAGCGTCTGGACCGACGTGTCCAATTGCCGAGCCAGAGCTCTGGAGCACATGCGCCCAGAGCTGGTGCTCTGCAACAAGAGGCCACTGCGATGGGAGACCCACAGGAGCCAAAGAACAAAGATGATGAAACTAGACAAACAAAAGACCAGTGGAAGTGGCCCGCCCATCCCCCTCCCTCCCCACTCCCACCAAAATAAATAATAAATAATGTTTCAAAAAAAAAAAAGAAGGAGCCAAGATCGATTGAGGCCTCTCCTTCAAGGTTGGCCCACCCTCATGCCTTGAGGGTGTACTATCCTTCCTTTACCTGATAAACTCCGAGCTGTAACTGAAAGCTGTAACACTTGTCTGCCATGTCAAATCTTTGTTGTGGTGAAACTGAACAATTACACGCACCACCAACATAGTAAACATGACTGAGATCCACCTGGCTGAAGCAACCTCAACTTGGTCCCAAAAGGAAGCCTAACTTGGCAAAAGCTCACACAATGGAATTCAGACTCAGCAAAAACCCATTGCAGAGGAAGTGATGAGAAGCCCAGCATGCTAGAAACTAACACAGAAAAAGTTTGGCAGAAAGCTCATGCAACTCAGAAGACCTCTGGTTAAGGTAACAGGTCCTTGTCTCTATTACTGGAAGGACATAGGTCTAACAAAATCTTAATTCCATTACCATCTCTTGTTTCCTGTTTCCTCAAACTCCCTATGAAGGCATGCAGCAGTGGGTGCAATTGAAGGATTTTAGCAGGGGCTACTCTCCAGCATGTCCCAAAGTCTCCTCTGCCTGTTGTGTCCCATAGCCATTGCCCAAGCAGGTGAGGGCTCTTCTGTCATTAATCTCCCTTGTGCCAAGAATCAAGCCAATGAAAACCAGGGATAATGAAAGGGACCCATTAGTACTTTCTTCCTACTGCTTTTTCTTTCCATCCTTCAGCTCCTCCACCCATCCATGTCACTGTCTACAAAGTATTGGGCAGGTCATTCACTAGCTTTCTCTTTCCAGAAGGTGTGCTCTTTTCATAAGCCCTGTCCTGACCCAAAATGTTACCTCTACCTCTACAAGACCTCAGGGAGGGAAATATTTTACAGTGACTAATCCCTCAGAAGTTCATGCCTGCACACAATGCCTGGTAGAAGTCCATCTGTTGGTGGGATCACTTCAAGGGCATTTGGGCTGCCAGGGACAATGTTGGCCCCTTTGAGAGTTAGCACTTCAGGCCATTTGGGCCCAAACCCTTACCACCCTTCTCCTAAAGCTGTGAACATACTGACTGAATCAAGCCTCCACTCCACTTTATCAAAAATCTGGTCTGTTGCCACTTGTCATTTTACCCTTAGGTCACTTTGTCTCAGCTCCAACAACCATTACCCCACCTGGTCTGTAGGCAACATTGCTCTACCCATCTCCTTATTAGAATACCCTTAAAGACCCTAACAGGATCAGATAACCCACTTCTTTATCACTGCACATAATCAACCAGCCATGTCTGGTTCTCTGGGACCCCATGGCCTATAGCCCTTCAGCCTCCTCTATCCATTGAATCCTCCAGGCAGGAATACTGGAGTAGATTGTCATGTTCTTCTCCTTTATCACTACTTCCGTTATTACCTAGAGTGGGTTTATGCCAATAAATGCTTACCATTGGAGATACCCTTAACTACTCTTCTGGAAGAGTAGAAGAGGAAACCAGTGACTCACTCTTCCTCAGAGAGATAAAAATTAGGCTTTCGACTATTTTGACAGGTTCCCAGTCTTAAGGCACAGGCTTGGATTGCTTTACATCATTGTATCTATTCCCATCTGGGTTGGGCAGACAGGCAATGGATCAGGATTACAACTCCTTCATTAGTCATGCATTAGTCATGCTAGAGACCTTGGAAATGCCCAACTCCAGCCCATGCACCCTAGGAGGCTTACTTGCCTTAACCTGCCCAGAGATCTGATCCTCAAGAAGTTGACATGCTTCAGCCTGCTTGGGGATCCACCAGTCCAGGGGTTCTAGGAGGTCGACATGCTTTTACCTGCCCAGGGATCCAGTTCCTGGGAGGCTGACCTGCTTCCAATGCCTGGGGATTTGATCTCCGAAGGCTGACCTGCCTCTACCTGCCTGGGTATCCGTGCCCTGATCTAGGAATTCTTGGCTCTCAGGTTGCAACAGTACTGGGTAAGATAAGCTTCAGAAAGACTCACATTAAGGAGGTCCACCAATGGAAATAGAAGGAGGCATATTAGTCATGGTGCTGTGCCCAGGTCTCAGCAGTTACTCAGGAACCCAACAAGAACCCTAGTCCCCTTCTGGAAAGGCTAAAAGAGGCCTTCCAAAAATTTGCCCTTCTGGACTTAGACTCTTATGAGGGATGGGTGATTTTAAAGGAAAAATTCCTGTTCCAATGTGCTGAAAGTTACAACAGCAGCAGGACCCTTCCTCCTTTTATAACAGAGACTAGGAGAGGAAGGTTAAAGTCCAGGAAAAGGAGACAAGGAAAGATACAAGATACGCCCAGATGTTGGCTGCCCTCCAGGGAAGCCCTATGGCCAACCTCACGTCCTTAAAGAACAAGGCATGAGGTATATGCTTAATCTATAGACAGATGGAACGTAAGGCCAAAAAGTGTCCAAACTGTGGCAAGCCTCCTAAAATGGCTTGCTACCAATGCCATGAATTGGGACATTGGGTGGCACTCTACTCTCAGGACCCAAGAGCCTCAAGGTCAAGTGCCAAGGTTTCCCTCACAATAGTTCAACAGGACTGAACTGGCCTGCTCCAATCAGCCCACCTATCATAGAGAACCATCACAGAGGTGGAGCCAATGGTGCAACTGTATGTGGCAGGTAAGTCCAAGAATTTCTTGGTTGATACAGGAACTATTTAGTCTATTTTGACCTCCTATCCTAGAACTCTCTTCCCACGAACATGTACCATTTGGGGTACCACGGAAAAACAATTACAAAAAGATTCACTCAAGCACTTTGTGGCTGGGATGGATTGATATTTTTCCCACCAGTTTCTGGTGGTCCCTGAGTCCCTTATAAGAAGAGAAGGTCCTACTCCCTTATTAGAAGAGATATGCTCACTAATTGGAAGCTACCTTTGTGATGGGAAGCTTTTCAGCCCCTAGAGTCCTACAGCTCATGGTTACTAAAGATGAACCCATTATACCCTCTCCAACAGGGAGCAACCTGTGAGTAGCTCCAGGAGGAAAACACCAGCAAATGCCCTGGACAATATTACCTCAGAAATTTACAGTAGTTCCCAATCCCTGTAGAGATTTAGGGCTTACATCATCTTCGTCTTTGCAATGTAACTATTCTACCAGAGTTTTCAGGAATTGCCTGATTCATCTGCAGTTCCTCTAACTAAAGAAAAAGGTGCTATTTTAAATTTAAGCAAGAAAACCTTAAGATCTCTGATTCTGTAGAAATTGGTTTGCCTGGTTTAAGCCTGTGTGTTTAAATAATACAGATCTGTCTATGGAGTCTTCAGCTTCTCTGAAGACACTGTAGCTCCACTCAGTTAACAAGTAAGACACTTTTATTGCTATTATAGGGAGCTGGGGAAGAATTAATGACTATTTCATCAGGTTCCCAGTCTCAAGGCATAGGCATAGATTGCTTTATGTTCCCACCTAGGAACATAAGGGTGGGCTAACTAGCAACAAACCTGGCTACTTCTTGCATTCAGACAGATGGAACGTAAGGCCAAAAAGTGTCCAAACTGTGGCAAGCCTCCTAAAATGGCTTGCTACCAATGCCATGAATTGGGACATTGGGTGGCACTCTACTCTCAGGACCCAAGAGCCTCAAGGTCAAGTGCCAAGGTTTCCCTCACAATAGTTCAACAGGACTGAACTGGCCTGCTCCAATCAGCCCACCTATCATAGAGAACCATCACAGAGGTGGAGCCAATGGTGCAACTGTATGTGGCAGGTAAGTCCAAGAATTTCTTGGTTGATACAGGAACTATTTAGTCTATTTTGACCTCCTATCCTAGAACTCTCTTCCCACGAACATGTACCATTTGGGGGTACCACGGGAAAAACAATTACAAAAAGATTCACTCAAGCACTTTGTGGCTGGGATGGATTGATATTTTTCCCACCAGTTTCTGGTGGTCCCTGAGTCCCTTATAAGAAGAGAAGGTCCTACTCCCTTATTAGAAGAGATATGCTCACTAATTGGAAGCTACCTTTGTGATGGGAAGCTTTTCAGCCCCTAGAGTCCTACAGCTCATGGTTACTAAAGATGAACCCATTATACCCTCTCCAACAGGGAGCAACCTGTGAGTAGCTCCAGGAGGAAAACACCAGCAAATGCCCTGGACAATATTACCTCAGAAATTTACAGTAGTTCCCAATCCCTGTAGAGATTTAGGGCTTACATCATCTTCGTCTTTGCAATGTAACTATTCTACCAGAGTTTTCAGGAATTGCCTGATTCATCTGCAGTTCCTCTAACTAAAGAAAAAGGTGCTATTTTAAATTTAAGCAAGAAAACCTTAAGATCTCTGATTCTGTAGAAATTGGTTTGCCTGGTTTAAGCCTGTGTGTTTAAATAATACAGATCTGTCTATGGAGTCTTCAGCTTCTCTGAAGACACTGTAGCTCCACTCAGTTAACAAGTAAGACACTTTTATTGCTATTATAGGGAGCTGGGGAAGAATTAATGACTATTTCATCAGGTTCCCAGTCTCAAGGCATAGGCATAGATTGCTTTATGTTCCCACCTAGGAACATAAGGGTGGGCTAACTAGCAACAAACCTGGCTACTTCTTGCATTCAGACTCATCCAACATCCCTACTCAGGGACAAAGCCCTACCCAGCATTACTCATGGTAGCCAGGATTCCTGAGAACTCGACCTGCTCAAGGTCCAGTCCTTGAGAGGTTGACCTGCTTTGACCTGCTTGGAGATCTGCATCCTGACCCAGCAGCGTCCAACTCACAAGATGCTGCAGTGGAAGGAAGGAGAAATGTCAAAATAGTCACTCTAGTTAAGTCCACTTGCAAGAATAGATGGAGGCCTGTTTGTGTTTTTTTCTTTTTTGTTGTTGTCACTGTTTCAGATGGGAAATAACAAATTCACTACACCCTTTAAATGCATCCTTAATAACTGGGAGCTGGAAATCTGGATATCCAATCATGGCCTATTTGACCAGCACTTCTATGACATCCCAAAATGGACAATTGGTTCAAGCCCATTTACATGAGGACCTCCTCAAGAAGAGGCAACAGCTACACTAAAAAAGACCTTAATCCAAGCACCTGCTTTGAGGTTGCCAAACCCAGAGAGAACATTCCGTTTTCATACTACAAGGAAGGAATAACCTTGGGAGTGATATAGTTTACTTATCCAAAAGGCTCAACCCAAACTACCCGAGACTGGCTTGCCTACCTTTGAAACCATGTAGCTATTGTAGTCATGATAGAATATGCTTAAAACTTTCTCTTGGTGTCAAACTATTTTTATCAGCCACCAAGTAAACAGCTCCTGAATGAGAAAAGCTATTTAAGGATGTCTGATTAAGGGATCCTCAAGTTTCAGGTAATGCTGAAGGAAAATTCAGGCTTGACTATATCTCCTTGTGAGATTCTTATCCCAGTTACTCTCTAGCCTACTGCCAAAGGCTCTCTACATTTTCACTCTTGCCTGGAAACTTTTGACCATTGGACAAAGCCCTAAGAGGGATTGTCAGAAGATATTCTTACCAATGAGTCCAAAAAGGTGTTGGGCAAAAGAAAAAGGGATAAGCGTGTGAAAAGGGAGCAAAGGAAAATCTATGCACCTGGGCAAGAACCTCAGGTGAAACAAACACGCCCCCTTCCTGACTAACCCTATTTTGCATACAGCAGGCTTGGGAGGGGAGGACAAAACAGCTAAAAGGAGAAAGATGGATTGAGGCCTATCCTTCATGTTTGGCCATGCATGGAGAGTGTACTATCCTTTCTTTCCCAAAAACCTCTGAGTTGTAATCAATAGCTGTAACCCTTGTCTGCTGTTCCAAAACTTTGTTGTGGCAGGACTGAAAGGAAGCAATTACATACTCTCCCAATAAGTCTATTATGGACAAACTTTGCCTCAACATTTGTTTATCAGGAAATGCCTTATTTTATCATTCATTTGGATTGGACCTCTTCCTTGTTTAATATTTTTTTTTAAGCTACAGTTGATTATTGAGCGATAGAGAGGTTAATTTGCATATAACTTATTGTGGCCTCTGAATCCATGATTTCTCCACCCCCATGGATTCAACCAATCAGAGACCATGCAGCGATATAGAATTTCCTACTGAAAAATACTTGGAGTGAATTGATAGTAGTTCAAACCTGCATTGTTGAAGGGTCACCTGTCTCTATTTTTTGCCCTATATTTTCTCCTCAGTCTCTTTTTCCTTTAGCTATGCTCAGTTTTTTGGAAGACAGAGAGAAAAATAACTCCTAATTCCTCACAGGCTGGCACTGTGCTGGAGAACTCCTTCCAATTAGCCAGGCAGTTTACAACTCTGCTTCAGCTTTTCCTTCCTGCTTTCATTGAGGATAGAGATCATGGTCACTAGAAGTAAAAGCTTAGGATTTTCTTAGAACTTTTCTAAGCATGCATCCTGACTTGGGATTGCATGTGACTTTCTAAATTCTCCAGTGTACTTGATTCCTTTTGAATACCTTAGCTTCTCGAAGACTATATTTCCAATTCTTCTTCCCAGGTTTCAGGAACTCTATTTGCCTCGCAAGTTGCCCCAACCTTTCCCCTAACCAGTAGTTGTGGATTGGGAGCTTGCCTTACAGTGCTTTGCAATAATATCCTCAGCTTTTTCCCAAAATAAATGTCCATAATTTGAGAAACAAAGGCATGAACTTGTCTCAGTCCTCTAGGCAGTACCTTTCAGGCATCCTTCAGGCACTCAAGACAGACAAATACAATTCCTTTTATAAAAAAGGGTTTTTCTCTGCTCCCCCTGCTCCCTCAGGAATGAACAATAGCACCTCTGAGTCAGAGTGGCATTGGAAATAAGGCAAATAAAAATGTTACATTTTTTCTATCATTTATATGCTGCCTTTTGCTTTCCTGAGTTCTGATAAAGTTTTTTGTGACCATTTTTTGCTTGGTTTTTAAGTGATTCGGTAAAGGGACACTCCCTTGGAGATACCTACTCCACCATTTCAGCTGATGGTCCTTATTTTATCATTCATTTGGATTGGACCTCTTCCTTGTTTAATATTTTTTTTTAAGCTACAGTTGATTATTGAGCGATAGAGAGGTTAATTTGCATATAACTTATTGTGGCCTCTGAATCCATGATTTCTCCACCCCCATGGATTCAACCAATCAGAGACCATGCAGCGATATAGAATTTCCTACTGAAAAATACTTGGAGTGAATTGATAGTAGTTCAAACCTGCATTGTTGAAGGGTCACCTGTCTCTATTTTTTGCCCTATATTTTCTCCTCAGTCTCTTTTTCCTTTAGCTATGCTCAGTTTTTTGGAAGACAGAGAGAAAAATAACTCCTAATTCCTCACAGGCTGGCACTGTGCTGGAGAACTCCTTCCAATTAGCCAGGCAGTTTACAACTCTGCTTCAGCTTTTCCTTCCTGCTTTCATTGAGGATAGAGATCATGGTCACTAGAAGTAAAAGCTTAGGATTTTCTTAGAACTTTTCTAAGCATGCATCCTGACTTGGGATTGCATGTGACTTTCTAAATTCTCCAGTGTACTTGATTCCTTTTGAATACCTTAGCTTCTCGAAGACTATATTTCCAATTCTTCTTCCCAGGTTTCAGGAACTCTATTTGCCTCGCAAGTTGCCCCAACCTTTCCCCTAACCAGTAGTTGTGGATTGGGAGCTTGCCTTACAGTGCTTTGCAATAATATCCTCAGCTTTTTTTCCCAAAATAAATGTCCATAATTTGAGAAACAAAGGCATGAACTTGTCTCAGTCCTCTAGGCAGTACCTTTCAGGCATCCTTCAGGCACTCAAGACAGACAAATACAATTCCTTTTATAAAAAGGTTTTGCTCTGCTCCCCCTGCTCCCTCAGGAATGAACAATAGCACCTCTGAGTCAGAGTGGCATTGGAAATAAGGCAAATAAAAATGTTACATTTTTTCTATCATTTATATGCTGCCTTTTGCTTTCCTGAGTTCTGATAAAGTTTTTTGTGACCATTTTTTGCTTGGTTTTTAAGTGATTCGGTAAAGGGACACTCCCTTGGAGATACCTACTCCACCATTTCAGCTGATGGTCATTCTCATCATATTACTTTTTGTACTTTATATTAATCTATTTTACTGTTTTTTTTAAAATGAGTTCTGGGAGGTTTGCTAACGCTAGTGCATATGTATATGTATATATATCTATATGTGACTAGATATAGATTTTGGGCTTTTTTTTTTTTTTTGGCCACTTCTGTTGATCTTTTATTTATTTATGTTTGTTCTTTGGCCTGTGTGTCCCTCTTATCACAGTGGCCTCTCTTGTCACAGAGCACCAGCTCTGGGCACATGTGCTCCAGAGCTCCAGCTTGGTAGTGGGACACATTGGTCCAGCTGCTCCACGGCACATGGGATCCTCCCAGGTCAGGGGTTGAAACGACACCCCTTGCACTGCAAGGCAGTGTCCTTACCCATGGGACCACCAGGGAAGCTCTAGATTTTAGCTTTTTAAATTTCACTTCCAATCTTGTGTTTATCCCCTCCATTGTTTTAACACCAGGGTAAGTGTGAGCACAATCCCCCACTACTACAAATTATCCAATTGTGTTTCCCTAATTTGGGAAACCGCAACACATCCAGAGTGCAATGAATAGACCTTACTCTGGGAAAACCATCTTTATGACCATGGAATCTCCCCTGCCATGTAAGAAAATGCATTGGACTTTTAATTCAAACATCTATTTCTTATTTAGTCAACATTTCCATTTCTCAGACTTCTCATTTTTGCTAGGTATAGTTACTCATGGAATCCACATGAGATCACCAGGTTAAATATTTTCTAAAGACTTGTCTTATGTTTCTGCCATATTAAAAACTGGACCCTGTTTTTGAACATGGTAAACTTTTCTCACTTCACATTCATTCTCATCATCGTGTTGCAGGAAAGGAGACTCCTTTTACGGTCTGAGAGTGGCTTTTGTCCAGCACTTGGAAATGAATTGTCCAATGAATTGTCTCACATGCTGACAAAGTGAGAACTTAATGGGGAAGTGGCACCTGGACAGAAAGCAGTAAGGTAAGGGAACCCACCCTTCCCCTACTGGTAGAAGAATGCTTCACCACATAGCTCCCAGTGTCCAATTTTATGGTAATGGGGTTAGTTTCCTGATTGTCTCTGGCCAGTCATCTTGCTTGGTCCCTAGCCTCACTCAGGGTTCTTCTTTGTAGCACAAGTGTCTCTCAGCCAAGGTGGATTCCACTGAGTAGAATTCTGGAAAGTCAATCATCTCTTCCCTTTTTTGGCCCCTCCCAAACTCATGGCTGTAGCTCTGGGTTCCTTATCTATCTAGACCTCTTGCTGTGAGACAACTCAGGCAGGTGGTTATCATTCTATCTAACCGAGGCAAATGTTTTCAGTTAATAGTTCCCCAACAATAATTAAAAAAAAAAGAAAATTTGCAAGAAAGCAATGTTGCATTTTTTTCTTCTTTTTTTTTTTTTCCAGTTTTAAGAGCCAGTTTCTTTTCCTAGGCCTCCAAAGATATCTTATTAAAAAAAGCAAAAGATTTTCATGAGTTCATCACCAAAAGCTCTTCATAATGAAAGCGTATATAGATTTAGTTATGACAATGCTATTCATTATTTCTCTTGATTTTCCTGATTTCAGTTCAAGAATGTATTTTTCCTTAAGATACTAGATATTGCTTATTACAATCATTAGGCTTCCACTCTGTTACTTTATTCAAGTAGTTAGAGAGAGAGAGAGAGAGAGAGAGAGAGAGAGAGAATCCTTATCGTTCTCTTTCTTTATCTACACTAGCATAATTTTTTTAAAATTTATTGATTTATTTTGGGCGGGGGTAAGGTTGGGGAGGGAGGGGAGTGGGTGGGCCACTTCTATTGGTCTTTCATTTCTCTGTTTTCATCCGTCTTTGTTCTTTGGCTTCTGTGGGCCTCCCATCACGGTGACGTCTGTCATCGCAGAGCGCCGGCTCTGGGCGCATGCGCTCCAGAGCTCTGGCTCGGTAATTGGACACATCCGTCCAGCCACTCTGCAGCACGTGGGATCTTCCCAGGCCAGGGATCAAACCGGTGCCCCTTGCAATGCAAGGCGGTGTCCTTACCCACTGGACCACCAGGGGAAGCCCTACACTAGTATAATTTTATGAACTCTGAAATGTGAGGAATTGCTGAAAGGTAGAGAGAAGCAGCCTTTCTAGAAACATTGCAAATGCATGGATGAATATGGGAAGGGACAAATAGAACTCCCAATGGGGAGATAGTAGAGCAGACAGAAATATAGATTTTTAGGAAATCAGATAGACCCAAAGGTTATTTGTGCCACTCTACTTCCTCCAAAGAGAAAACAACTTATTCCTCTTTTAAAAGAGCAATTAATTTTAATTGCATAATAATTTAAAATGCATTCTACACAAATAGGAAGTTTTGCATATTCTTTTGTAAGTGGTTCAAATGTTTCACAGTGTTTAGAGACTGAAATCTAAGTATTTGAAGGCTCTCTCATGCTGCTGACAAACACATAGACATTTTCAAAAATATACCACCCGACATTTTACTTTTTCTCCATGCTATGAATCATTGGAAATTTTGAATGTTCTTATCAGTAATTTGAGAAAATTAATGCAAAATCCTGAGGCTATCATGAAATGTAATTATCCTTGGTGACTTTAAGATTTGTGTCAAAAGTTAATTTGTCAGTCATTTTTGACTTTGGGAAACTATGGACAGGAATCTGCCAGGATCTTCTCTCCCTGGAATTCTCTGGGCAAGAATACTGGAGTGGATAGCCATTCCCTTCTCCAGTGGAACTATCTGACCCAGGGATCAAATCGGGGTCTCCAGCAGTTTCTTTATCATCTGAGTCACCAGAGAAACCTTGTCTCTAAATGGCACAAGATCAAATAAAAGTCAAATTAAAACAAAGTGTAATAAATTTCTGTACAGAAGGCCAATTTGTTTTGTAAATGCCAGCAATAAATATGTATTTCTTTTAAGAACAAAGCTACTGCACTTCATAAAGAGAACTTTTTAAAAACTTGCTAAATAATCAAAATTAATTCTGGCATGAAATTGATTTAACTGATTCCAAAACTGAATCCCAAGATGCCTTGGAGATTTCTCAAGCTTTTTAAGTTGTTTTTAAAAATTTTACTTTATAATCAATGAAATCAATTATTAAAAATAATCAATGTGTATTTTTTATTTTGCCCATATGTTATCAATGCCTTGTCATCATCCCTTTCACAACAGAGTTCTTCCATTAATATTCCCTTAGTGAGCTCTTTTGGTGGTAAACCCTCTCAGTTTTCATTTGTCTGAAAATTATTTTCTTAAAGGTAAATAAATTGTCAAAGTTATTTGATCTCAGTTTGTTGAAGATATTCTACTACTTCTGGGTTCTCTCATTGCTGTTCTTTCTCAACTATTATGACAAAGAGATCTCTTTTAACAAAGTTATTTCCCAGATGTCTGATTTAAACATTGTTTAGAGCAGTGGTTCCCAAATTTTGCTGCACATTAGTGCCACCTGGGGAAATTTATAAATCCTAATAGCTCTGATTGCACCTCATGCTAATTTAATCAGTGTGCCTACAGGTAGAAGCAAGATATCAGAAGTTTTTAAACATTGCCAGGTGAGTATAACGTACACCTAAGTGTGAGAATCACTAGTTTAGAATTTTCATACATCATTAAAGTAGAAATCAGTTTACAGGTTCTCATAGATTCCTGGTTCCCTATCCCAGTCAGATTAGTGTCTGATGTGGGACACCCCAAGTGGTGTAGATGCGAGTAAGCTATGCACATATTGAAGAAATACTTTTATAAAACAAAGACCTAATCAAAAGTTGGTCCTTGGAACCACAGCATCAGGATTAACTATGAGCTTGTTATAAATGCAAATACTTAGAGCTTATTGACAGCTACTAAATGAGAAGAACTGAACCTGAGGCACAGAAATCTGTGTTTACTTATTGAAGCTTTCCAATTGATTCTTTTTATTATTATTATTTTTAAATTTTTACAGAGTTTTGTTGTTCACATACATGTATGTTCCCAGATCAGTCATATGCATATTCCTGACAGCCTCTCCCCTCCCAGTCCTCTCCATCCCACCTTTCCAGGCCATCGTACCTTGCCTCTGCAGGATCTCCTATTCCCTCAGGGCAATGACAATAGATATCTTTTCACATATGATAGTATAGGTTTCATGTTACTCCTCTATGCCTACCCATTCACCAATTTTATTTATAATCAATGAAATCAATTATTAAAAATAATCAATGTGTATTTTTTATTTTGCCCATATGTTATCAATGCCTTGTCATCATCCCTTTCACAACAGAGTTCTTCCATTAATATTCCCTTAGTGAGCTCTTTTGGTGGTAAACCCTCTCAGTTTTCATTTGTCTGAAAATTATTTTCTTAAAGGTAAATAAATTGTCAAAGTTATTTGATCTCAGTTTGTTGAAGATATTCTACTACTTCTGGGTTCTCTCATTGCTGTTCTTTCTCAACTATTATGACAAAGAGATCTCTTTTAACAAAGTTATTTCCCAGATGTCTGATTTAAACATTGTTTAGAGCAGTGGTTCCCAAATTTTGCTGCACATTAGTGCCACCTGGGGAAATTTATAAATCCTAATAGCTCTGATTGCACCTCATGCTAATTTAATCAGTGTGCCTACAGGTAGAAGCAAGATATCAGAAGTTTTTAAACATTGCCAGGTGAGTATAACGTACACCTAAGTGTGAGAATCACTAGTTTAGAATTTTCATACATCATTAAAGTAGAAATCAGTTTACAGGTTCTCATAGATTCCTGGTTCCCTATCCCAGTCAGATTAGTGTCTGATGTGGGACACCCCAAGTGGTGTAGATGCGAGTAAGCTATGCACATATTGAAGAAATACTTTTATAAAACAAAGACCTAATCAAAAGTTGGTCCTTGGAACCACAGCATCAGGATTAACTATGAGCTTGTTATAAATGCAAATACTTAGAGCTTATTGACAGCTACTAAATGAGAAGAACTGAACCTGAGGCACAGAAATCTGTGTTTACTTATTGAAGCTTTCCAATTGATTCTTTTTATTATTATTATTTTTAAATTTTTACAGAGTTTTGTTGTTCACATACATGTATGTTCCCAGATCAGTCATATGCATATTCCTGACAGCCTCTCCCCTCCCAGTCCTCTCCATCCCACCTTTCCAGGCCATCGTACCTTGCCTCTGCAGGATCTCCTATTCCCTCAGGGCAATGACAATAGATATCTTTTTCACATATGATAGTATAGGTTTCCATGTTACTCCCTCTATGCCTCCCACCCACTGTCCATACCTCACAATATTCATATGTCTGTTTTCTATGTCTGTTTTTCAATCAATTTTCTGTGTGTGCTACAATTACCCTCTTACTAGATTCCATATATATGTGTTAGTATGGGTTTAGTATCAGGGTGATGGTGAGCTCATAGATGTGTTTGGAAGTGTTCCTTCCTGTGCAAATTTTTGAAAGACTTTTAGAAGGACAGGCATTAGCTCTTCTTTAAATGTTTGGTAAAATTCATGTGTGAAGCCATCTGGCCCTGGGTTTTTAGTTTTGGCTAGATTTTTAACACAAATTCCATTTCTGAGCTTGTGATTAGATTGTTCATAGTTTCTATTTCTTCCTGGCTCAGTCTTGGGAGATTAATCTTTTCCAAGAAACTGTCCATTTCTTCCAGGTTGTCCAGTTTGCTGCCATATAGTTGTCCATAATATTCTCTTATAATCCTTTGGATTTCTGCATTGTCCATTGTAATCTCTCCTTTTTCATTGTTGATTTTGTTGATGTGGTTCTTCTCTCTTTTTTTCTTAATGAGTTTGTCCAGTGGCTTATCAATTTTGTTTATTTTTTCGAAGAACCAGCTTCTTTTATTTATCTTTACTATTGTTTTTTTCTTTTTCATTTATTTCTGCTCTGATCTTTAGGATATCTCTTCTTCTGCTAACTTTGGGGTGTTTCTATTCTTCTTTTTCCAGTTGTTTTAAGTGTAGGGTTAGGTCATCTGTTTGATATTTTCTCGTTTCTTGAGGTGGGATTGTATTGCTATAAATTTCCCTCTCGGAACAGCTTTTGCAGTATCCCACATGTTTTGCACTGTGGTGTGTTGTCATTTTCTTCTAGTAATTGTTTTTATTTCTCCTTTGAGTTGCTCGGTTTCTGTTGATAGGTTAGCAGTTAAACAGATTGAATTTCCTTTGTAAGTTATTGTTGTTTGTTTCTTGTTGCTTTAAGCTTTCTGTCCTTATATTTAGTCTGTGTTAGGTTGATTAGCATGTGCCTTGGCGTGTTTCTTCTGAAGTTTATCCTGTATAGAACTCTTTGTGCTTCTTGGACTTGGTTGATGATTTCCTTTCTCATTGAGGAGATGTTTTCAATGATAATCTCCTCAATGATTTTTTCATAGCCTTTCTCTCCCTCTTCTTTTTCTGGGACTCCTATAATTCTAATGTTAGTGCATTTGATATTGTCCCATAGGTCCCTAACCTATCCTCAGTTCTTTTGATTCTTTGTGCTTTGTTCTGTTCTTCAGCAGTTATGTCCACCATTCTGTCTTCCAGCTCACTTATCCGTTCTTCTGCCTTTGATACTCTACTATTGAGAGCTTCTATAGTATTTTTTGCATTTATCAATTGAGTTTTTTGTCTCTATTTGTTTATTTTTCATTTCTTGCATGTCTCTTCTCAGTGCACTAATCTCCTCTAATATTCTGTTTTCAAAGTTTTGAATCCTCGCTAATATCACTCTTCTGAATTCTGTTTCAGATCATTGGTCTATCTCATCTTCTGTCATTTGTAATTGTGACTCTGATTTGTTGTTTCATTTGTGTAGTGTTTCTCTGTCATTTCATTTTTATGTTAATTTTTTTTTCTTTGTGTGTGTGCGTGTGGTTTGTGTATCAGGTGGTGTTGGGTCTTGTTTGCAGGTGAATAATCTCTAGTGTTTTATGTTCTTTGATAGTATAGGGTCTTAAAGTCAGGGCTTCCACTCCGAGGAGCCTTGGTTTTATCTCTGGCCACGGAGTGTAAGCTCTATATCTGGTTTGCTATGGCGTTCAGTGGAATTAGTTCATATATAAACATATGAGGGACAAAAGGTGCATTCCTGGTAGTTGTTAGTCATAGAGTCATGCAAATATTTTCCAAAATAATGAAAATTATACATACATACACATCAATAAACACAACTGAACAGTCTTAGAGGGATAAAGTACAGGAAATATTTCTGGCAGAAGGCTCAATCGAAGTTGGTACCTGACCATTGGCTGGAAAAACAAATCCAGAGCAAGGTCTCAGCTGGGAATATTGCAATGAAAGCAGTTATAACTAAGACATATGTCAAAAAAAGGTTAAAAAACGTAAAGAATAGCATGTGCCTTGGCGTGTTTCTTCTGAAGTTTATCCTGTATAGAACTCTTTGTGCTTCTTGGACTTGGTTGATGATTTCCTTTCTCATTGAGGAGATGTTTTCAATGATAATCTCCTCAATGATTTTTTCATAGCCTTTCTCTCCCTCTTCTTTTTCTGGGACTCCTATAATTCTAATGTTAGTGCATTTGATATTGTCCCATAGGTCCCTAACCTATCCTCAGTTCTTTTGATTCTTTGTGCTTTGTTCTGTTCTTCAGCAGTTATGTCCACCATTCTGTCTTCCAGCTCACTTATCCGTTCTTCTGCCTTTGATACTCTACTATTGAGAGCTTCTATAGTATTTTTTGCATTTATCAATTGAGTTTTTTGTCTCTATTTGTTTATTTTTCATTTCTTGCATGTCTCTTCTCAGTGCACTAATCTCCTCTAATATTCTGTTTTCAAAGTTTTGAATCCTCGCTAATATCACTCTTCTGAATTCTGTTTCAGATCATTGGTCTATCTCATCTTCTGTCATTTGTAATTGTGACTCTGATTTGTTGTTTCATTTGTGTAGTGTTTCTCTGTCATTTCATTTTTATGTTAATTTTTTTTTCTTTGTGTGTGTGTGCGTGTGGTTTGTGTATCAGGTGGTGTTGGGTCTTGTTTGCAGGTGAATAATCTCTAGTGTTTTATGTTCTTTGATAGTATAGGGTCTTAAAGTCAGGGCTTCCACTCCGAGGAGCCTTGGTTTTATCTCTGGCCACGGAGTGTAAGCTCTATATCTGGTTTGCTATGGCGTTCAGTGGAATTAGTTCATATATAAACATATGAGGGACAAAAGGTGCATTCCTGGTAGTTGTTAGTCATAGAGTCATGCAAATATTTTCCAAAATAATGAAAATTATACATACATACACATCAATAAACACAACTGAACAGTCTTAGAGGGATAAAGTACAGGAAATATTTCTGGCAGAAGGCTCAATCGAAGTTGGTACCTGACCATTGGCTGGAAAAACAAATCCAGAGCAAGGTCTCAGCTGGGAATATTGCAATGAAAGCAGTTATAACTAAGACATATGTCAGGAGAAGGAGAAGAGTGTATAGGTTATGAGAAGGAATAGATTCGTGTTGTAAGAATTTTGTAGGGTTAGGCAGCAGAAATTAGCATGTAGTAGTTTAGTATAGCTGGAAGAGAACATTAGAGAGAGACACCAAGGACTGCCGGCGCAGTCCTTTCCCATGGGACTAAACCTCACTTGTTGCTCCAAATGCAAGCAGCCACTTCCCCATCTTCTAGACTGCGACCCGCAGGAGATTTCCTGTTCTGTTTCCCATGCCCTGCTAGGGTTCAGTCTCACTCTTACCTGGCAAGTCCCTGTCACAGTACTGACTCCGGCAAGATTCTCAAGCTGAGGGTTGCTTTCTGTCATCCCAGTGCACTTCCCAGCACTCTCTCTGAGGGGTCCGGTGTGGGAGCTGGAGTACGGGAGCTCTGGGATCATGGGAGCTCCAGGACAGTCCGGGCTGCTTACTGTCTGTTCCTTGTAGAACTGAGAACTTCTTTTGTCTTTGCTGGTTTCTTGGTATTGTTTCATTTTTGCCTGTCTTACCAAAGATTGGAAAATTAGAGGGAAATCACTTATTACAAGTTGCTGTAATTCAGAGAGGTTTTGGCTTGGAAGGATGTTGATAATCCTGATTAAACCATTGAGGAAAACAGAACTTAATTTGAGGGGATAAAGCTTTCCCTCAAAGGGATGTGGCAAAATTGATTTTTGTCTAAGACCACACAGGTTATACGTAATAAAAATCTTACATCAACTGTGATCACAGATGTCTGTTTTGATAACTTTGAAATGAATCCCAGTTGTGAATAGCATGATACAGACAGAAATCACGTCCTTATTTTGCTCTCAAGCCTTAGACAAGGAATTGAAGCTTTATCCAAATGAACTGAACTTCACAGCAATACTTCCTTCCCAGAAGAAAATACTTCATTTTTAGAAGAATAAGGCCCACAATAGGAAAACATGGAGGGTTTACAAGGTCTTGCCTTTATTGAAATGCAGAGGTCTTGATTCCCTTTATTGGAAAAACAAATCCAGAGCAAGGTCTCAGCTGGGAATATTGCAATGAAAGCAGTTATAACTAAGACATATGTCAGGAGAAGGAGAAGAGTGTATAGGTTATGAGAAGGAATAGATTCGTGTTGTAAGAATTTTGTAGGGTTAGGCAGCAGAAATTAGCATGTAGTAGTTTAGTATAGCTGGAAGAGAACATTAGAGAGAGACACCAAGGACTGCCGGCGCAGTCCTTTCCCATGGGACTAAACCTCACTTGTTGCTCCAAATGCAAGCAGCCACTTCCCCATCTTCTAGACTGCGACCCGCAGGAGATTTCCTGTTCTGTTTCCCATGCCCTGCTAGGGTTCAGTCTCACTCTTACCTGGCAAGTCCCTGTCACAGTACTGACTCCGGCAAGATTCTCAAGCTGAGGGTTGCTTTCTGTCATCCCAGTGCACTTCCCAGCACTCTCTCTGAGGGGTCCGGTGTGGGAGCTGGAGTACGGGAGCTCTGGGATCATGGGAGCTCCAGGACAGTCCGGGCTGCTTACTGTCTGTTCCTTGTAGAACTGAGAACTTCTTTTGTCTTTGCTGGTTTCTTGGTATTGTTTCATTTTTGCCTGTCTTACCAAAGATTGGAAAATTAGAGGGAAATCACTTATTACAAGTTGCTGTAATTCAGAGAGGTTTTGGCTTGGAAGGATGTTGATAATCCTGATTAAACCATTGAGGAAAACAGAACTTAATTTGAGGGATAAAGCTTTCCCTCAAAGGGATGTGGCAAAATTGATTTTGTCTAAGACCACACAGGTTATACGTAATAAAATCTTACATCAACTGTGATCACAGATGTCTGTTTTGATAACTTTGAAATGAATCCCAGTTGTGAATAGCATGATACAGACAGAAATCACGTCCTTATTTTGCTCTCAAGCCTTAGACAAGGAATTGAAGCTTTATCCAAATGAACTGAACTTCACAGCAATACTTCCTTCCCAGAAGAAAATACTTCATTTTTAGAAGAATAAGGCCCACAATAGGAAAACATGGAGGGGTTTTTACAAGGTCTTGCCTTTATTGAAATGCAGAGGTCAAAGATCAATTCCAGATCTTTCCCATAATTTATTAGCAAAACAATGATGACAAGATCAATTTAAAATTCCACTTGGGACATTTGGTCTAATCTCTGGATTTAGTTTCAGTATCTGTTTTAGAAAAATATTAGAAGAAACACTTTTTAAGATTCACTCCCACTATGAGCAATTCTGGCTATGTTCCTCCAAATTCTGTTTTTAATAAATGAAGAGATTCCTAGGAAAATAATGTAGTTATGAAAGTACTTTCTAATAGAAAATGATGGTTTTAAGTATATATCCTTATTCCTTGTTGCTTTTCAATTGGGGAGAAGATGAAGGTGAGGGTTTCATTTAGTTTTTGCATGTGTAATATTTTTACAAAGTCAACATTTCAAAGTGTGTTAAAGGGTGCAATAAATACATCTTTTTTTGATGTATGACTGCTGCTTTTAAGCCTGTCCCTCTTCTTTGCTCTACATCTGAATAGACTGATTAGAAATTTTGCACTGTGTTTTTCTTGGTTGCCCGTGGGAAATTCAAAGCTGTTAGAATGCCAATCCATGCACATGTGCTAGTCACTGTAAAAGCCAAATCTCATCCTTTCTGTCTTGCTCAAATCAGTCATTACCTGCTTCTGCCTTCTTGTTCCCCCAGGAGTCCCTACACAAATTGTTGTTGCCATTCAGCCACTCAGTCCTGTCTGATCCTTAGTGACCCCATAAACTGCAGCATGACAGGCTTCCCTGTCCTCCACTATCTCTCAAGTTTGCTCAAACTCATGTCATTGAGTCAGTGATGCTGTTCAACCATCTTATCCCTTGTCACCAGCAAACCTCTTGAGGTATGGTATCATGAATTTTGCTACACAAACCAAATTCTTGTGACCTATCTTTTCCTCATGGAATGTCCAAAACAATGGTTCTATCAGCAGGGTGTCTAGACCATAACCACTAGAAGCAGAGACGTCTTCTCTTCCTCGAGTTTGCTAACTGGCTCTACTGCTTGCAGGTCAGCAATCATTTTGGAGCTGCTTTTTCTACCTTCGGAAAACATGGAGGGTTTTACAAGGTCTTGCCTTTATTGAAATGCAGAGGTCAAAGATCAATTCCAGATCTTTCCCATAATTTATTAGCAAAACAATGATGACAAGATCAATTTAAAATTCCACTTGGGACATTTGGTCTAATCTCTGGATTTAGTTTCAGTATCTGTTTTAGAAAAATATTAGAAGAAACACTTTTTAAGATTCACTCCCACTATGAGCAATTCTGGCTATGTTCCTCCAAATTCTGTTTTTAATAAATGAAGAGATTCCTAGGAAAATAATGTAGTTATGAAAGTACTTTCTAATAGAAAATGATGGTTTTAAGTATATATCCTTATTCCTTGTTGCTTTTCAATTGGGGAGAAGATGAAGGTGAGGGTTTCATTTAGTTTTTGCATGTGTAATATTTTTACAAAGTCAACATTTCAAAGTGTGTTAAAGGGTGCAATAAATACATCTTTTTTTGATGTATGACTGCTGCTTTTAAGCCTGTCCTCTTTCTTTGCTCTACATCTGAATAGACTGATTAGAAATTTTGCACTGTGTTTTTCTTGGTTGCCCGTGGGAAATTCAAAGCTGTTAGAATGCCAATCCATGCACATGTGCTAGTCACTGTAAAAGCCAAATCTCATCCTTTCTGTCTTGCTCAAATCAGTCATTACCTGCTTCTGCCTTCTTGTTCCCCCAGGAGTCCCTACACAAATTGTTGTTGCCATTCAGCCACTCAGTCCTGTCTGATCCTTAGTGACCCCATAAACTGCAGCATGACAGGCTTCCCTGTCCTCCACTATCTCTCAAGTTTGCTCAAACTCATGTCATTGAGTCAGTGATGCTGTTCAACCATCTTATCCCTTGTCACCAGCAAACCTCTTGAGGTATGGTATCATGAATTTTGCTACACAAACCAAATTCTTGTGACCTATCTTTTCCTCATGGAATGTCCAAAACAATGGTTCTATCAGCAGGGTGTCTAGACCATAACCACTAGAAGCAGAGACGTCTTCTCTTCCTCGAGTTTGCTAACTGGCTCTACTGCTTGCAGGTCAGCAATCATTTTGGAGCTGCCGCTTATTCTGAGTTGTGTTGCTACCTTCTGTGAGGTTTGTGTTTTGAGTTAAGCTGCATTGTGCTGCATTTGAAGAGTTCTCTGAAACCTCTGTCATATGCTTATGAGATTGAAGCCCTCCTTAAAGTGGTCCTGAGTTGTGTGTTTCAGCTAAACTTCTTGTGTGATTGGATGCCAGCATACACTGTGTCAGAAGATAGGCTTAGAAGAATGGCTTTTGCTTTGTGACTAGGTTGTGTGCCTCAACTCAGTATTGTCCCCTGTTAAATAGAGAATTTAGGGAAAGACAAATACCCTATAGGATATGAAGACCCACTATGTGTAGGAAATGTTCCTATGTGGCATGTTAAAACCTACATACCCAAAAGCAAATGATTCACTAGGACTCTACAAAATGCCTTCATTGCTGCTATTAATGGTATGCCGCTGGCACAGCCAGGAATTAATTGACCCATTGTGATAGAGGTGGCCCCTAAATATGATAATACTGATTTAGGACTTTCTGAAAGAATAAACTTAAACATCTGATCAAGCTACAGAACTTTCCCCAAATTATATCCAGTAACCATACACACAAGCAAAGGAAGGATGTATCAATTGAAAAAAATGCACAAACTAAAAGTTGAGAATTATACATTTTTGATGGACAAAACTTAGCTGTTAAGCCCTGGACATAGTATCTCAAATAGTTCTGAGACACTGTTCCAAGGAGTCAAAGGAGGAGCCAGGATATGTAGGCATTTTTTCTACAAAAGCCAATTAGTGTGAACTTCAAAAGATTCATGTTAATAAAATAAAATCAGATATTTCAAGTTAAGGAATTTGGTGCTTTTTTATGTCCAGTAAATCTTCCATGTACTGATCTTCAAGTTGTGAACTTTCAAAGATATGTATGTGAGTTCACCTGTCCAATCATGTTAGTTCACATGCCTGGTATACATTGTCACATGTGTGCATCTTCTACAAGTGGTTGTGCTTTGGGGTATTTTACTGTACAGTACTATATGGAGTACAGTCATACAGTCATCAATCTATACCAGCAAGAAGACAACATTATTGAACCTCTTGCTGTGCAAAACTAGAGAGAAAACTTAAGGGAACTGGAGGCCCAGAGAAAGGACATGAAGAGAAATAAGAAGAAGTAACTGAAGAACTGAAGAGTTTCATGATGCATGAACTAGGAAAGGTATTTTCTTTATTGAAGAGGCACTGTTTTTCCATAAGGAAAAAGCTGAAAGAAATGTTCATAATGTATGGCAGTTGAAAATCCAAAATTTACCCAAATAAGTTATGAATGTATATAATTTTATATGTTTTATGCTTATATATAATTATATTTAGTTTATATATATATTTTATAATTGTTTATAATGTAACAGAAGGACAAAAGGGTGCCAATTGCCTTTTATGGGTCCATATCATATACTCCAAATTAATTTCAACATGTCCTAAAATGCATTAATTGGCAAGTGTTCATGGCCTTAATCAACACTGGATCTTGAATTAAAGTTAAACCTGGGTATGTTACTAAATTGAAGCAATACATCTTAAGGGAGTTACCAAACACTAAACAGAAGATAGCTGTGCTTTACCTTAAGCATAAGCACTATTGTACTGACTAAATTTTCCATGGTCATAGAAAATTGGATGAAAAATAACACCAGTCTTCACCAAACAAAGGATGTTATGGTCATAAAGTCACCAACTACTACTGCAGTATCCTCCAACAGTGCATGATGAGGGGACTCAGGAGGGGAAAGAATAAGTTGCTGACCCTAGATTTAAGGTGCATATCAAGGGAAAGATTTCAAAGAACCTAGATTCTTGATTCTTTGCATACATACACATAGAAAAAGTGCTAAATTAATTAACTTAAGATATCCTGTTTTCTTTAATTAACAGTAATCTTTTCATGTTCAAACTACTTGGTTTTTGTTGCAAAAAAAACCATATGCATTCCGCTCACCCTCTCCCTCTTTAGAACAGTCCTTCAGAGTTATCTAAGATGTGATTTGCCATGCTTAAGCCCTCAGTTCTGTCTACCAAATAAAATATAATTCTCAATTTTCAGGTTATGCATTTTTCTTCATACATCACTCTATACCAGCAAGAAGACAACATTATTGAACCTCTTGCTGTGCAAAACTAGAGAGAAAACTTAAGGGAACTGGAGGCCCAGAGAAAGGACATGAAGAGAAATAAGAAGAAGTAACTGAAGAACTGAAGAGTTTCATGATGCATGAACTAGGAAAGGTATTTTCTTTATTGAAGAGGCACTGTTTTTCCATAGGGAAAAAGCTGAAAGAAATGTTCATAATGTATGGCAGTTGAAAATCCAAAATTTACCCAAATAAGTTATGAATGTATATAATTTTATATGTTTTATGCTTATATATAATTATATTTAGTTTATATATATATTTTATAATTGTTTATAATGTAACAGAAGGACAAAAGGGTGCCAATTGCCTTTTATGGGTCCATATCATATACTCCAAATTAATTTCAACATGTCCTAAAATGCATTAATTGGCAAGTGTTCATGGCCTTAATCAACACTGGATCTTGAATTAAAGTTAAACCTGGGTATGTTACTAAATTGAAGCAATACATCTTAAGGGAGTTACCAAACACTAAACAGAAGATAGCTGTGCTTTACCTTAAGCATAAGCACTATTGTACTGACTAAATTTTCCATGGTCATAGAAAATTGGATGAAAAATAACACCAGTCTTCACCAAACAAAGGATGTTATGGTCATAAAGTCACCAACTACTACTGCAGTATCCTCCAACAGTGCATGATGAGGGGACTCAGGAGGGGAAAGAATAAGTTGCTGACCCTAGATTTAAGGTGCATATCAAGGGAAAGATTTCAAAGAACCTAGATTCTTGATTCTTTGCATACATACACATAGAAAAAGTGCTAAATTAATTAACTTAAGATATCCTGTTTTCTTTAATTAACAGTAATCTTTTCATGTTCAAACTACTTGGTTTTTGTTGCAAAAAAAACCATATGCATTCCGCTCACCCTCTCCCTCTTTAGAACAGTCCTTCAGAGTTATCTAAGATGTGATTTGCCATGCTTAAGCCCTCAGTTCTGTCTACCAAATAAAATATAATTCTCAATTTTCAGGTTATGCATTTTTTCTTCATTCAACACAAAAATTCCCTAAAATATCCCAAAGTAAGCATTATGCTTTGACCTAATGAGAAATAAAATAAAGCATAATTGTATTCAAAGTTAAATTAAGTCTTTGAAGCTTAAAGATTGTCTTAACAAAACTGGCATCCTTCAAACAGCCTTGTTTCCTCAAGTAAAATAGTTAATATGGTCCAAAGTACATTAAAACATATTTTCAAAGATTGAAACATTATACAAGAACTGTTTCAGGAAGGAATGATTATACTGATTGCTTTTTTCATTTAACAGCTAATTTGGCCTGCTCTTAAACTTGAAAAGAATGAATGGTGGATTACTACAATTTTAATGCTTTGGTATCACCTACATTATTAAAATTACTGAATCCATCCAAATAGCAATTGATAAATATTTTGTTTTCATGCATTTGTCTAAAATGTTCTTTTCATGCAAACTTTAATAGCCTCTCAGCCACAGTTTCCATTCACTTTCAGTGGGAGATTAAACAACTTTACCTGACTTCCCATGAGGTACCTCAATAGCCCTGTTATCACACATAATCTTCCCAGGTAGGATCTTAACCACTTTGAACTGTCTCTGGGATCACAGGTAGGGCATCGCATTGCTTTTTTCTTCCTCTGAAAAAATTCTATCCAGAATTTACAAATACTTACAAAAGAGCTTGCACAAACACACAAAGGCAATAAGCTACTTACCCACATATACTGTAAGGCCTTGGCACATCAACTGAGTCCTGGAAAATTACTTGGCAAGCCAAGGGCCCCTCAGTTCCTGATACTATTGTTGTTACCAAGATCAAGTTTGCTCTATTCACTGCACAACAGGCTGATAAATCTCAGAGATAGGGTATATAGACAAGAAATAAGACTATTCTGAAAGGTCACTGAGCAAGAAGATGGCAGACTACTATCTCAAAATAATCATATTACCAAGGTCTAGATGCCAGTTTCTTTTATATAACACAGAGTTTGGGGGATGTGATGAAATAAAGTAAAAAGCTCACTAATCTTGCAAATATCTCCTAGGAGGGACTCAGCGAGGAAATGTGCTAATGCCTTCCTTCCTTCCATTCACAGGTGGACAAGGTCCTGAACAAAGGCACTTTGGTTTAATCTTCAAGCAGAGGCTCAGTGTTGCATATGGCAGGCCATTATGTATAAAGAGTAGGCTTTCAATGAACAAAAGCAACTGGAAACAAAGGTTGAAGTATAAGAAACAGATCCAGCTTGAAGTCAGAATTGACTTCTGTACCTATTTCGGCATCCACAACATTCAACGGAGTTCAGTGTCTTTTTTAAACAATTTGGCTTCTAAGTCATATTTGCAATTGGATTCTACAAGCCTACTGATGATATGATTTGCAAGTTGTCCCAACTTAAATGGAGACACTTCAAGAAAAGGTTCTAGAATTTGTTCAAACTGCATTAAAAGAGGCGCTCTTGTTAATACACCTGTAAAAAATGCTTTTAAAGACACTTGGCAATTTCTTCCTCTTGAAGAATCAGATGGCCCATGGGCTTCTGAAAAAAGAATTTGCCCCTCTTATCCCAATGCTATATGCCATTAGACCAGAAATAGCTGACCTCATACTGGGCTTTCATGGAAATAGAATTGTTTATGGTCCCTGAACTGTGACCTTCCTAATGGCTGGTAGCGCTAACACAATTTTATGAATAGTCTCATTTCAGAACAGATTTGTGATAACTCATTTATTCGTTGCTAAATTTCCATGTATATCTGGATCTGTGGTGAGATTTTATATATTTCTGTTGATATTTATTTATCTATTCATGTATTAATATTGAAACTTCATAGCATACATAGTACTTAATATGAGAGTTAGTCCTCCATTCTATTTCTGACTCACATTTAATTTTAGAGCTTGCTAAAATTGGAGCCCCAACTATCTATATTGCTTCATATTAGAATCTTCTGGGCATCATTTAAAAACTCCAGTGTCCATGCTTTGTTGTTTTCCAAAGTTGTGTTTGATTCTTTAAAATGCCATGGACTGTAGCACACCAGGTTTCTCTGTCCTCCAGTAGCTCCATGAGTTTCATGTCTACTGAGTCAGTGACACAGAGTTTGGGGGATGTGATGAAATAAAGTAAAAAGCTCACTAATCTTGCAAATATCTCCTAGGAGGGACTCAGCGAGGAAATGTGCTAATGCCTTCCTTCCTTCCATTCACAGGTGGACAAGGTCCTGAACAAAGGCACTTTGGTTTAATCTTCAAGCAGAGGCTCAGTGTTGCATATGGCAGGCCATTATGTATAAAGAGTAGGCTTTCAATGAACAAAAGCAACTGGAAACAAAGGTTGAAGTATAAGAAACAGATCCAGCTTGAAGTCAGAATTGACTTCTGTACCTATTTCGGCATCCACAACATTCAACGGAGTTCAGTGTCTTTTTTAAACAATTTGGCTTCTAAGTCATATTTGCAATTGGATTCTACAAGCCTACTGATGATATGATTTGCAAGTTGTCCCAACTTAAATGGAGACACTTCAAGAAAAGGTTCTAGAATTTGTTCAAACTGCATTAAAAGAGGCGCTCTTGTTAATACACCTGTAAAAAATGCTTTTAAAGACACTTGGCAATTTCTTCCTCTTGAAGAATCAGATGGCCCATGGGCTTCTGAAAAAAGAATTTGCCCCTCTTATCCCAATGCTATATGCCATTAGACCAGAAATAGCTGACCTCATACTGGGCTTTCATGGAAATAGAATTGTTTATGGTCCCTGAACTGTGACCTTCCTAATGGCTGGTAGCGCTAACACAATTTTATGAATAGTCTCATTTCAGAACAGATTTGTGATAACTCATTTATTCGTTGCTAAATTTCCATGTATATCTGGATCTGTGGTGAGATTTTATATATTTCTGTTGATATTTATTTATCTATTCATGTATTAATATTGAAACTTCATAGCATACATAGTACTTAATATGAGAGTTAGTCCTCCATTCTATTTCTGACTCACATTTAATTTTAGAGCTTGCTAAAATTGGAGCCCCAACTATCTATATTGCTTCATATTAGAATCTTCTGGGCATCATTTAAAAACTCCAGTGTCCATGCTTTGTTGTTTTCCAAAGTTGTGTTTGATTCTTTAAAATGCCATGGACTGTAGCACACCAGGTTTCTCTGTCCTCCAGTAGCTCCATGAGTTTCATGTCTACTGAGTCAGTGATGTTATTTAACATCTTACTGTTTGCCACCCTTTTCTCCTTATGCTTTCAATTTTTCCCAGCATCTGGATCCTTTCCAATGAGTCAGCTTTTTATATCAGGTGGCCAAAATATTGGAACTTCAGCTTCAATATCAATTGTTCCAACTAATGCTCAGTGTTGATTTCCTTTAGGATTGACTGGCTTGATTCCACTGCAGTCCAAGAGACTCTCAAGAGTCTTCTCCAGCATTATGCCTAGGAAAAACAAAAGAAAAGCATCAGTTATTTAGCACTCGGTCTTCTTTATGGTCCAACTCTCACATTCATACATGACTACTAGAAAAACTACAACTTTGACTATACACACATTTGTCAGCAAAATTATACCTTTGTTGGAAAAATGATGTCTCTGCCTTTTAATATGCTTCCTGGATTTGTCATAGTTTTCCTTCCAAGGAAAAAGAGGCATTTAATTTCATAGCTACTCTCACTGTCCACAATGATTTCAGTCCTAATCTTATATCATAATAATTATATCAGAATATATTGTGGTCAAAGGCTTGCATTCATCTTTTTTTTTTTTTTTAGGTTTTTATTTATTTATTTATCTTTTGGTGGGTGGGGTGGGGAGGGAGGGGGGTGGGCGGGCCACTTCTGTTGGTCTTTCATTTCTCCATTTTCATCCGTCTTTGTTCTTTTGGCTCCTGTGGGCCTTCCATTGAGGTGGCCTCTGTTGTCACAGAGCACCGGCTCTGGGCGCATGCGCGCCAGAGCTCCGGCTCGGTAATTGGACACATCGGTCCAGCTGCTCCACTGCACGTGGGATCTTCCCAGGCCAGGGATAGAACCGACACCCCTTGCACTGCAAGGCGGTGTCTTTACCCACTGGACCACCAAGGGAAGCCCTGCATTCACCTTTTTTAAGTCCTCAGTGGATTTCAATATGTACCAGTGTGCAAACCACTATCTTAGGTAGATTCAAAGAACACAGGGTCCCAGAATGTTCACCAAGTCGATCACGACACAAGTAATATAGCCTTTGGAGTATGTGCACTGATACCAAGTCACTTGATCTGATGAACAAGGTTCTTTGACACATACTTATATAATCCTACTCGCTTTTGTCAATTTCCCTGTTAATGTTTACAGTTCCACAGGCATATTTACTTTACAGGACAGTGGCCATTTATATTCTCAGATGCCCACTTGTGTCACCTTACTGGTATGCTTACTAGATAAACTACCATTATTAAAAATATGTCACCACCACTTCCTCAGACACTGTTTTCTATCTTCATTCCCTGCAATTGCCAATGGCTTGCTGTTTTTACCAACATAGTCATTCAACTGTAGGTGTTTCTAATCTTGAGTTCCAGATACCCCTTTCTGGCGTAACTCAAAGAGACCAGTTCAATATTCCCAACAGATTCCTGCAGGATTATTTTGGGGCACTCACTGCTTTAAGCTTTGTAACATTATAATATCATATCACATGGAATAAAAATTCAAACAAAAATGCATATTTGAGAAACAGAAGGAATATTTTAAGAATCTTAAAACAAACATCAGGACATCTTCTTTGGAGGTTTCTTTATTATTAAGATTCTTCATGGGAGTTAAAACATTTATAGTTCAAAATAACATTTGCTAGTTTTATTTTTTTAATTGCACTTTATCTCATTCAAGTCTTGGCATAGCTTCCAGGTTTACTAATTTTGGATTGGTGTTCTAATTATTAGTGTAGTTTTCTAAGTCTCTCCAAAATGGAGCCAGCTCTTCATATTTGGTTAGATTTCTTGTAATGTAAGTTTGTTAGGTGGATTTGAGTGAAAAGGGCTTGTAACATTTTTTAAATTAAAGCCAGGCAATCTTAACAGCTGTTTTGTTTTTTTTTTTATTTGTTTGGTTTTAATTAGAACAAGGAAATAAAATCCCATTTGTTTAAAGTTAGTCTTAATTGCACTTGCTCAAATTTATTTTCCCTGATTTTATTTTCTTGCAGTTAAGTGGCTTGTGATAGTCATTCACCTTTTTTAAGTCCTCAGTGGATTTCAATATGTACCAGTGTGCAAACCACTATCTTAGGTAGATTCAAAGAACACAGGGTCCCAGAATGTTCACCAAGTCGATCACGACACAAGTAATATAGCCTTTGGAGTATGTGCACTGATACCAAGTCACTTGATCTGATGAACAAGGTTCTTTGACACATACTTATATAATCCTACTCGCTTTTGTCAATTTCCCTGTTAATGTTTACAGTTCCACAGGCATATTTACTTTACAGGACAGTGGCCATTTATATTCTCAGATGCCCACTTGTGTCACCTTACTGGTATGCTTACTAGATAAACTACCATTATTAAAAATATGTCACCACCACTTCCTCAGACACTGTTTTCTATCTTCATTCCCTGCAATTGCCAATGGCTTGCTGTTTTTACCAACATAGTCATTCAACTGTAGGTGTTTCTAATCTTGAGTTCCAGATACCCCTTTCTGGCGTAACTCAAAGAGACCAGTTCAATATTCCCAACAGATTCCTGCAGGATTATTTTGGGGCACTCACTGCTTTAAGCTTTGTAACATTATAATATCATATCACATGGAATAAAAATTCAAACAAAAATGCATATTTGAGAAACAGAAGGAATATTTTAAGAATCTTAAAACAAACATCAGGACATCTTCTTTGGAGGTTTCTTTATTATTAAGATTCTTCATGGGAGTTAAAACATTTATAGTTCAAAATAACATTTGCTAGTTTTATTTTTTTAATTGCACTTTATCTCATTCAAGTCTTGGCATAGCTTCCAGGTTTACTAATTTTGGATTGGTGTTCTAATTATTAGTGTAGTTTTCTAAGTCTCTCCAAAATGGAGCCAGCTCTTCATATTTGGTTAGATTTCTTGTAATGTAAGTTTGTTAGGTGGATTTGAGTGAAAAGGGCTTGTAACATTTTTTAAATTAAAGCCAGGCAATCTTAACAGCTGTTTTGTTTTTTTTTTTATTTGTTTGGTTTTAATTAGAACAAGGAAATAAAATCCCATTTGTTTAAAGTTAGTCTTAATTGCACTTGCTCAAATTTATTTTCCCTGATTTTATTTTCTTGCAGTTAAGTGGCTTGTGATAGTACACAGTGGTATTGTCGGCTTTTATCTGTTGCCTACAGTTTAATTTTGTACATGGCTTTCACACTAAGGAATCTGAATTTTATTTTTATGGGCTTTTATTATTTAGCATCTCTCTTCCACTGACTGAAAATATTCCCACATTTATTGCCTAAGGTAAAATATGGCAATGCCCCATTTAACAAAATAGAGCTCCTCTTATCATCCCTATCTCTGCTCCCTTCTCTTGTATTTTCCATAATTATTGTTGTTGTCTAGCTCTTAAGTCATGTCCAGCTCTTTTGCAATTGAATGAATTGTAGCCCATCAGGTTCCTCTGTCTATGGGATTTCCCAGGCAAGAATACTGGAGTAGGTTGCCATATCCAAGAATACTGGAGTGGGTTGCCATTTCTTTCTCCCAGGAATCTTCTGTACTCAAGGATTCCTGAGTAGGCAAGTGAGTCCTTACCACTGAGCTACCAGGGAAGTCTGTTTTCATAATATAATAGGCTTAAGTGAACAGCAGTCAACATCACCTGACACAGGTGAGACATCTCTGGCAGAAGTATTATGGATTTCTATTCTCTTATTCACCTATAGATAAATATTCTTGAGGTGGGAAGAAGCTTGGTATAACTATAGTGCTGAAGTTTTGGGAGAGGATCCTAAGTGCCCACTGACCACTCTGTCTTCAATCCCAGTCTACACTGCATGATGCTTATTGTTATATTACAGACCCTATTACATCTCATGCACCGATGCATATTTCATGTCCCTCTGCTCACACACACCTCTTCAAGGGATTCCTTAAAAATATTGATTGCATTATTTTCTGTTCCATCTCTGTTTCTTAACATAATTTATCTTCAGTTCAGTTTTACCACATATTCAATGTAATTGTGCACATAATTGCTAAGCTGTTTTAGTTGTGTCTGACTCTTTGCAACCCTATGAACTGTCATGCACAAAACTCCTCTGTCCATGAGATTCTCCAAGCAAGAATACTGGAGTAGGCTGCCATGTCCTTCTCCAGGGGATCTTTCCAACCATGGAATCAAGCGTACATTTTCTTCATTAAAGGAATTTTCCTGCATTGCAAGAACTTCTTTATAGTCTGAGCTACCAGGAAAATGTACATATCCAAGATAGTTAAAGAGGACCTAAAGATACCAGGATAATTGGGAAAATGATGAGTTTTACAGTGGGACAGATATGACTGCCATTTGAACAATAGTACTTAAGATCTTTATGGATTTGGACACATTACTAATCTTCTGAAGTCTAATATAATCATCCATAAAATAGGAATATAGTGCAATCTTAGTTGGTGATGAGTAAAATTATACACTAAAGTGATATTTAAAATTTTATTCTCAGCAGAATTATTTCTAAAAATTAAACTATCCATAGAATTTATAAATAGACACCCAACTTGGAAAAGTGGATTTTAAAAACTGAGCATATTGGCAAAAGTTTGGTGTTGTTGAATAATTTGTTGCAATCAGTAAGAAAGAAAACAAAGTACATATAGAGCAGCTGTAGATAAATAAGACTCTAGTTTATTCATTCAATACACTTTGGAATGCCATGCCTTGTGTTTAACACTACAATATTTACCAGGGATACAGTAGCTAGTAGAATAGAACAAACGCATACTTTGGGAATTTCACCTAATATGGAAGAATGAGAGATGACACACATGTATATTTGCCATATACATCTGGGACTGGCAGATTCTTTGATGAAAAAATTGAGGTGATATGATAGAGAATGACATGTTTTACTTCTGAAAGGATGAAAAAATATAGCTTCAAGAGATGGATAAACTTGACTAGAAACATCCTTAAAAAGAGGAAGGATGTACAGTTCAGTCAGTCCCTCATTTGTGTATGCCTCTTTGAGACCAATGGACTGTAGCATGCCAGGCTTCCCTGTCCTTTAACACCTCATTGAGTTTACTCAAACTCATATCCATTGACTCAGTGATGCCATCCAACCATCTCATCCTTTGCCATTTCCTTCTCCTTCTGCCTTCTATTTTTCCCAGCATCAGAAACTTTTCCAATGAGTAGTCTCTTCATATCAAGTGGTAAAAGTATTGGAGTTTCAGCTTCAGCATCATTTCTTCCAATGTATAGTCAGGGTTAATTTTCATTAGGATTGACTGGTTTGATCTTGTAGACCAAGGGACTCTCCAGAGTCTTCTGCAACACCACAGTTCGAAGGCATGAGTTCTTTGGCATACAGCCTTCTTTATGAAGACTTCTTTATAAACTCTCATATCCACACATGACTATTGGAAAATGATACCTTTGGACCTTTGTCAGCAAAGTAATGTCTCTCTTTTTTAATATAGCTCTTTGTCATAGCTTTTCATCCAAAAGAACAAATATGCTTTGATTTCATGGCAGCAATCACTGTCAGCAGTGATGGTGAAGACCAAGAAAATTAAGTCCGTCAACATTTCCATTGTTTTTCCTTCTATTTGCCATGAAGTGATGGGAGTGCATTCCATCATCTTTGTTTTTTGAGTGTTGAGTTTTAAGCCAGCTTTTTCACTCTTCTTTTACACTCTTTTCAAGAAGCTGTTTAGATGCTCTCCAGTTTTTGCCATAAGGTTAGTGTCATCTGCACACCTGAGACTATTGATATTCCTCCCAGCAAACTTCACTCCAGCTTACTAATATGCTAAAAAATTAATACATAAAGAGTATATAAGTATTTGGAGAATGTTTAGATTCAAGGAACAATTCATTCATGCTGAGCAAGAATTGTTGCTTTCCATTTGAATAAAAGCAAGAAAATCAATGTGACAGTGAATAAGGAAGTTAGTATGGCGTGACAGGAAATATTGTGCATTCATACTGGTTACTGGAGAAAAATTGAATATTATGGCATGAATCTCTGTCTCATACTTTGATTATGTGTGCCTTGGAGAGGAGACGTGAAGATAGAAACAGAAATAAAAAGGCCATTTGCTATCATTTGGCTTGCTTCACTCCAGTAGCAAAGTCTCCAGAATTTTGATTTTTTGTGCCTCAGTTCACTCGGATGTGATGACAAAGGGATTTTTCTTGAACATGGTTTTCAATGTCAACACACAGTTCTTGTTACATACTTTACAACTAATTAAAGACAGTATAGGTTTGCAAAAAGTGCATAGCACAACTGAAATGATTGAAAGCATGAAACTGCCTTCTATTTTTCCCAGCATCAGAAACTTTTCCAATGAGTAGTCTCTTCATATCAAGTGGTAAAAGTATTGGAGTTTCAGCTTCAGCATCATTTCTTCCAATGTATAGTCAGGGTTAATTTTCATTAGGATTGACTGGTTTGATCTTGTAGACCAAGGGACTCTCCAGAGTC
Source organism: Tragulus kanchil (assembly GCA_022376925.1). Lineage (NCBI taxonomy): Eukaryota > Metazoa > Chordata > Mammalia > Artiodactyla > Tragulidae > Tragulus > Tragulus kanchil. The sequence continues at coordinate 82,242,151 of JAIOJX010000029.1, read as the reverse complement.
TTCTGCAACACCACAGTTCGAAGGCATGAGTTCTTTGGCATACAGCCTTCTTTATGAAGACTTCTTTATAAACTCTCATATCCACACATGACTATTGGAAAATGATACCTTTGGACCTTTGTCAGCAAAGTAATGTCTCTCTTTTTTAATATAGCTCTTTGTCATAGCTTTTCATCCAAAAGAACAAATATGCTTTGATTTCATGGCAGCAATCACTGTCAGCAGTGATGGTGAAGACCAAGAAAATTAAGTCCGTCAACATTTCCATTGTTTTTCCTTCTATTTGCCATGAAGTGATGGGAGTGCATTCCATCATCTTTGTTTTTTGAGTGTTGAGTTTTAAGCCAGCTTTTTCACTCTTCTTTTACACTCTTTTCAAGAAGCTGTTTAGATGCTCTCCAGTTTTTGCCATAAGGTTAGTGTCATCTGCACACCTGAGACTATTGATATTCCTCCCAGCAAACTTCACTCCAGCTTACTAATATGCTAAAAAATTAATACATAAAGAGTATATAAGTATTTGGAGAATGTTTAGATTCAAGGAACAATTCATTCATGCTGAGCAAGAATTGTTGCTTTCCATTTGAATAAAAGCAAGAAAATCAATGTGACAGTGAATAAGGAAGTTAGTATGGCGTGACAGGAAATATTGTGCATTCATACTGGTTACTGGAGAAAAATTGAATATTATGGCATGAATCTCTGTCTCATACTTTGATTATGTGTGCCTTGGAGAGGAGACGTGAAGATAGAAACAGAAATAAAAAGGCCATTTGCTATCATTTGGCTTGCTTCACTCCAGTAGCAAAGTCTCCAGAATTTTGATTTTTTGTGCCTCAGTTCACTCGGATGTGATGACAAAGGGATTTTTCTTGAACATGGTTTTCAATGTCAACACACAGTTCTTGTTACATACTTTACAACTAATTAAAGACAGTATAGGTTTGCAAAAAGTGCATAGCACAACTGAAATGATTGAAAGCATGATCCCTTCATTACCTCCCAAATTTTGCTTCCTTACTTAATATCACCCCCAACATTGCTACTGGAGTAAACTGTCCAAAACACATAAATCTTGTCTGAAGTCTCTTGTGGAAAAATTCCTGAAAGATCAATAAGTACAACACCATAGAAAACACTTCCTAAAATGTGTACTTCATATATGCTCTCATCCCGTTTCTATGTATTCTAGAGAAACACAAAATTTATTAGAAGACATGTGCACAAATGTCTTTAGAGTTACTAATTACCATAGAAGAAAGCTAAAGTTCCTTAAATTCCTATTATTGGGAGAGTAGATGAAAAACTGTGGCATATCTAACAATATAATATTTCTGCAGTCAAAAGCAAAGAACTACAGGGCCATGCAGTGATATGGAATTTGGTGATATGATATAATAGAAAAAATATGAATCCCCAAATAAATTATATGTGTGATATTCTCCTTCTAAAATTCAAATATAATTTTAAATAAGGTCACATTAAAAAGAAAGCATGGAAATCATAAACCCAAGATTTAAGATATGAAACCCATGGGTGTGAGGAGTCAGAATAATAGAATATGATTCAATACAGGTTATTGTCATGTGTCTGCTTGGGATGATGGGTCCATGAATAACTATAACATTTTAAAAGTATCTAATTAAATATCTTAAAAAATAAAAAAGTAATGAGGTCACTTATGGACCAAGGGATAAAGTATTTCGTGGGTCAGAGGTCATGTTTTATCTATGGCAGTGCAAAATTCTTTGTCGGAAACACAGATAACTCTTATCCTCCACAGTAACAGGTCCAAACATTTTTATTTATACAGACCTATTTATGTAATGAATATTATTGCAATGAACACCCAGAAATAATAAATAAAAATTTAAAATATATACATATTCATGTATATATTTAAGAGATTAAGTTTACATATTTAAACATTTACTTCTTTTTTTAAAAAAAGATTTATTTATTTATTTATTTGAGAGGGTGGGGTGGGGAGGGAGGGGAGCAGGCGGGCCACTTCTATCGGTCCTTCATTTGTCCATTTTCTTCCATCTTTGTTCTTTGGCCCATGTGGGCCTCACATCGCAGTGGCCTCTGTTGTTGCAGAGCACCAGCTCTGGGTGCATGCACTCCAGAGCTCCGGCTCGGTAATTGGACACATAGGTCCAGCTGTGCCATGGCACGTGGGATCTTCCCAGGCCAGGGATCAAACCAGCGACCCTTGCACGGCAAGGTGGTGTCCTTACCCACTGGACCACCAGGGAAGCCCTAAACATTTACCTCTTTAAAAAGAAATTTGCCTCATTTTACATAATGCATAAAATACTACTTAACATATTTATTGCCTCAGAATTGATATTTTAAAAGAATTAAAATAAACATATTATTGATTATATTTTTAAAACTAAAAGCATCAATAATAGAACATGAGTCATATAAATATATGTGTATAATCTTTAATGACATGTATGATTAATAATGATTTATTATTTCTGAAAATTTTCATTTACCCCAGAAAATTAAATCAAATTTAAGAGATACTGTGATGTTTAGTTTTAATGATTATGTATCTGAAAATCTACTAGTTCATGATAAAAAAGAATTAGGTAAAAAAACTGGTTCAATGGTTCATGTCATGAATCACATTTTATAAACTTATCTACCTATTATGCAAAATTTCTTATTGCTATTTGAATCTTCTAGGCAAGTTCCCCTAATTACATTTATTTTTTTTTGAATATTTATTTTATTTATTTATCTTTTGGGGGGTGGGGGGAGGGTGGGGGACGGGCAGGCCACTTCTATTGGTCCTTCACTTCTCCATCCTCATTCATCCTTGTTCCCTGGCTCCCGTGGGCCCCCCATCGCAGCGGTGTCTGTCGTCGAAGAGCACCGGCTCTGGGCGCATGCGCTCCAGAGCTCCGGCTCGGCCATTGGACACATCAGTCCAGTCACTCTATTGCACCCGAGATCCTCCCAGGCTAGGGATCGAACTGGCGTCCCTTGCACTGCAAGGTTGTGTCCTTACCCACTGGACCACCAGGGAAGCCTCCGTTATTACATTAGTTGTTGAAAAATTTGAACACTTCTTTTACTTTTGCATAGGTTGAAAATTCTATTTCCAAGTTCTCTGAGAGGGCAGCTTTGAAAAAAAATGCATATTTGGTACATATATATTACACATACTTTTCAGAGATAAAAATCACATGACAATGAAATTATTTCCAATTATTTTTAGCTTTTCCATGTTGAAAAAGTAAGTTTTACTTATAGATTTAAAACATCTTTATCTTTAAGGGTTGTATTTTGGTTTCTTTTTTTTAAATGTAGCTTGATAGAATACTACTGAAAAGAGCCATTACAGAAAATACAGCGAATTTGATACATTTTTTTTAATTTTTAGTTTAAAACTTTTTTAAGCTAAGCAGTTCTGTAGTACTTTATTTCAGGATAACGAGTGAACTCATGCATAGACCAAAATACCATACTTTGAAAATGAAGCCACCTCCTAAATGGCTCAATAGAGCTTTTTTTTTGGGAGGGGGGTGTTGGAGTGGGGAGGGAGGGTGTGGGGCCCTGAAGGAAAGAGGGCCTTTGCAAGAATAAGGAAGCTTAAGCCCATATTTGCAGTTTGGTGCTAAAAGGATGCCTACAGGAAGAGACAGGGCATGATCTAAGGTCCATTGTCAAAACTTCTGATTGATCCCCCTGGTTTCTGCACTCTGGGCAATGCAGGCTCACCATGAGTTCCTATTGCAATGTAAATACGTAACTGCTCGACCTTTAGCTTGATTGGTGTAACTATAGGAAGTTCCTTGCAAACCCCCCCTTCGTTTGCCTATAAAAACTGTTATTTTACTCTAATAAACCGTAACTGCTCTGACAGAAGCCTTGCCCTGTCTGATTGTCCCTGGCATGCACCAGCAGGCTGGAGGGGGCACGACAGCAAGGCCCATCTCTCTCCGAGATCTTCCGGTTCTTCCGGGGGCAATCCCGCTGCCTTCCCTTTCTTTGGAAGGTCCCCGCAGGAGTGGGGGTGGGCAGGCCACTTCTATTGGTCTTTCATTTATCTATTTTTCATCCATGTTTGTTCTTTGGCCCGTGTGGGCCTCCCATTGCAGTGGCCTCTCCCGTCACAGAGCACCGGCTCTGGGAGCATGCACTCCAGAGCTCCAGCTTGGTAATTGGACACATAGGTCCAGCCGCGCCACGGCACGTGGGATCTTCCCAGGCCAGGGATCAAACCGGCGGCCCTTGCACTGCAAGGTTGTGTCCTTACCCACTGGACCACCAGGGACGCCCTCAGTAGAGCTTTTAAGACCATTGCTTCACTGATCCCCATCTCCTTTCTGAGTCATTCATGGGGCCTTTCCTATCTTCTTGATGTGCTGTATACCTTATCTTCCCCCACCTTCCACGTTTATTACTGATCATGGTGAACACATTGCAACTTCCTCTATCTGGAAAACTCACTGTTTTACCAACATTCAAAATAAATGACTACTGTATTTTTGAAATATTTCCTGATGTTTCAATGCAGAATTAATTTTGTGTGGTCTATGTATCCACAGTTACTAAACAGTCTCTAAGATAGCACACATTATAATATAGTATAGTTATCAGTACAAATGATTGCTTCCCTGCCAGACAATGATCAACCCAGAGGAACTACAAATTTCTATAACACAGACTAAACTTATTGATCTCTAGACTTCCTCTACAGCATCTGGTACATAGAAGAAATTCAATAAAACATTGTTAAATGCCAAATAAATGAATGAACAAGTGTTACAATAAATCAGTAAGTGGCTAAATGGAATTTAAGAAAGGAACATTGAATTTCCGTGAAAATTCTGAAGTTAGTTTATTTTTCGTAAGTGCTGGGTGCTGGATCTATGCAAATAGTTTGCACCAATAAACTCTCTGAAACCATCCCTGGAGTATTTGGATACAGACACAATCCATCTCATTTCAACTTCTCATCAAAATATGTTGAGAGAATCATGCTGTGATTGGTCATGAAGTTTGCAAAATTAAAAGATAATGAGAGAAATTAGTGCTAAATTACTATAAAATACACACAGATAATGGTTTTCAGAATCTTAATAGGTAATCATCCAGAAAGTACATGGTTAATGACAACCAAGTCAAAACATACTGACACATGTTCCAAGAAATTTGCAAAAGAAAGTAAGAATAACTAAGCTGTGATTCTTTTTATGATAGTTTTTCAGAAAGTTAAACTGAAACTGTTAGATGCTTAGTCATGTCTGACTCTTTACAACTCCATGGACTGTTGCCTGCCAGGCTACTCTCCGTCCATGGAAATCTCCAGGCAAGAATATTGGAAGTGATTGTCATTCCCTTATCTAGGGAATCTTCCCAACCCAAGGAGTGAATTCAGGTCTCCAGCATTGTAGACAGATTCTTCAGTATCTGAACCACCAGGAAAGCCCTATTTTCAAATGGGCTTTATCAATTAAAAAAATAACAATAAAGACAATTGCAAGGGGTTGTCCAGAGTGTTGTATCAAAAGGGAGATCAACTTCCTGAATTGGCTCTAAGGAGTGAGTGAGCAGCAGATGACCTGGGCCTGAACATGACTTCATACTCTGCAGCCACACACACAAAACATCACAGTTGTGAAGCTGCCTGCAGGACATGATGGATGTCATGGGAGCTTGCATTTAGCCATAATGGGCAGCATTAGAGCATGGGAGAGTCCTACCCTATGACATTATTTGAGGTCTCTGAATATTTTAAATTCTGAAGTCCCACTCCATTTTATTGAGAAGCATTTAATTCATTGACTCATTTTCAAATATGATGGGTGATGTTATGTGCCCAGCCATGACATCCTCTCCTAATTTGATGTATTAAGTGATGATACATCCAGTCTGCTTAAGTGATCACCCTTAATTATGACAATGGATAACTATGGTCATTAAACTAATAGCAGCTGTCACATCAGCCACGGGAGTAATAGATGAGCTACAAGATTAAATCTACATCAACTTCAAAATGTCTGGTGATTGAGAGTAAGGAATGACATAGCAGAATTAAGACTATATCTCAGAAGCTTTGAAGATAAAATTTAAGATAGTGTTTATTCTAATTCTCCAAAATAAGAATGAATTCAGCTTCCAAAGTGGGTTCAGTGAGGAAAACATTCATGATCCAAACAAATTAATGAATTCAACCAATCTTTTGTTTTTCCACTAGTGATTTAAGTTTCTTTCTTTATTTAATTAAATAATCTATTGATTTGGCTATGCAGGGTCTTAGTTGTGACACTTAGAAGCAACAGTCTTCATGTGGCATACAGGATCCTCAGCTGTGGCATGCAAACTTGAGTTGCAGCTGTGGGATCCAGTTCCCTGACCAAGAAATTTACCTGGGGCCCTGCACTGACAACACAAAGTCATAACTTCTGATTCACCAGAGATGTCTTGCCACAAGCAATCTAGGCCAAGTGAAAACTCATAAAGTATCAATGAGGTGCCTGAATAATAAAATCTGCTATACCTAACTTGCCATTCCCTACTACTTTTATAGATGTCACTATTCAACTTCCATCTGTGCAAGCAAAAACCATGTGGCATCCATCTCTCCTCTCAGGGCCAAGCCTCACAGACTGCCTTATATTTGCTAAATATCAACAAAAACTTCTCCATCCTGTGTCAGGGCCTGTCTTCATTTTTTTAAGGCAATCAAGAACTAATATGTACTAATAGTCAATACAGTATATTTCTGAATATTTGGACAAAACTGACTGGGAACAGACTGAGAATTCTATAGATAGAGTTATTCTTTTTTTAATAATTATTTTTATCTTACTTTTACATAGTTTTGTTATTTACAAGTATGTATAATCCCAGATTAGTTATATGTATATCTCTGGCCCCCTCCCTCCTCCAGCTCCTTCCCAGTCTCTCCCATCCCACCCTTTCAGACCATTGCACAGCAACCCTGCAGAATCTCCTATTCCCACAGCACAATGACAATTGTTATCTTTTTCACATATGATAGTAAAGGTTTCCATGTTACTCCTCTATGCCTCCTACGCACTGTTCATTCCCCACAATGTCGTATGTCTGGTCTCTATGTCTGTTTTCCATCGCTGTACTGCATGTATTATCATTATCATCCTACCAGATTCCAAAATGTTCATATCTCAGAAGCTTTGAAGATAAAATTTAAGATAGTGTTTATTCTAATTCTCCAAAATAAGAATGAATTCAGCTTCCAAAGTGGGTTCAGTGAGGAAAACATTCATGATCCAAACAAATTAATGAATTCAACCAATCTTTTGTTTTTCCACTAGTGATTTAAGTTTCTTTCTTTATTTAATTAAATAATCTATTGATTTGGCTATGCAGGGTCTTAGTTGTGACACTTAGAAGCAACAGTCTTCATGTGGCATACAGGATCCTCAGCTGTGGCATGCAAACTTGAGTTGCAGCTGTGGGATCCATTTCCCCTGACCAAGAAATTTACCTGGGGCCCTGCACTGACAACACAAAGTCATAACTTCTGATTCACCAGAGATGTCTTGCCACAAGCAATCTAGGCCAAGTGAAAACTCATAAAGTATCAATGAGGTGCCTGAATAATAAAATCTGCTATACCTAACTTGCCATTCCCTACTACTTTTATAGATGTCACTATTCAACTTCCATCTGTGCAAGCAAAAACCATGTGGCATCCATCTCTCCTCTCAGGGCCAAGCCTCACAGACTGCCTTATATTTGCTAAATATCAACAAAAACTTCTCCATCCTGTGTCAGGGCCTGTCTTCATTTTTTTAAGGCAATCAAGAACTAATATGTACTAATAGTCAATACAGTATATTTCTGAATATTTGGACAAAACTGACTGGGAACAGACTGAGAATTCTATAGATAGAGTTATTCTTTTTTTAATAATTATTTTTATCTTACTTTTACATAGTTTTGTTATTTACAAGTATGTATAATCCCAGATTAGTTATATGTATATCTCTGGCCCCCTCCCTCCTCCAGCTCCTTCCCAGTCTCTCCCATCCCACCCTTTCAGACCATTGCACAGCAACCCTGCAGAATCTCCTATTCCCACAGCACAATGACAATTGTTATCTTTTTCACATATGATAGTAAAGGTTTCCATGTTACTCCCTCTATGCCTCCTACGCACTGTTCATTCCCCACAATGTCGTATGTCTGGTCTCTATGTCTGTTTTCCATCGCTGTACTGCATGTATTATCATTATCATCCTACCAGATTCCATATATATGTGTCAGTATACTGTACGTGTCTTTATTTATTTGACTTACTTTACTTTTTATGACAGGTTCTAGATTCATCCACCTTGTTACAGCCGATTCTTCTACATTCTTTTTACAGCTAAAAAGTACTCCATTGTATATGTACCAGAGCTTTTTTATCCAATCATTCATCGATGGACATCTAGGTGGTTTCCATGTTCTAGCTATTGTATAGAGAGCTGCAATAACCACAGGGGTACAGATGCTTCTTTCAGTTTTGATTTTATCAGGGTAGAAGTCTAATAGTGAAATTGCTGGGTTGTATGGTATTTCTACTTTTAGTTTTTTAAGGAATCTCCATATTGTCTTCCAAAGCAGCTGTATCTATTTACATTCCCAACAGCAATGCAAGAGTGTTCCCTTTTCTCCACACTCTCTCCAGCATTTATTGTCTGTTGATTTGTTGATGATGGTCATTCTGACGGGTGTGAGGTGATATCTTGTTGTAGTTTTGATTTGCATTTCTCTAATTAGAAGCGAGGTTGAGCATCGTTTCATGTGTTTTTTGGCCATCTGTATGTTACATAGGTTTATTCTTGAGTTCTGAGTTGAATCACTGCTAAAATTGTAGGATCCTTTATTTCTTTTCTTTTGTTTTTTTCTTCCCAAGGAAATAAACTTTATTCTAGAAGAAGGCAAGGTAAAAATCTCTGGAAGTTTGAGTCATGTGGAGTAGCAGCTCTTATTTTTTGTGTGTGTAAATCAAAAGACTCAGAGTAAGTAGCTAGATGGAGTTATTGTTTTCTAATTTTTTCCAAAATATTACTTCTGAATGTGACACACAAATTACTATAATGGCTTTTCCCAACATGGTCATTCACCATTTCTTCTAGTATCTTTAAAATATTATTTAAATTCTTGAATCTAGTAATCAAAATTCTCTATGATCTAGCCTCATGGAGATTACTGTCTATGCTATCACCCTATAATAAAACTATGATAAAAGGTACACCTATGCTATCAATTGTAGAAAGATCAAACTATATGACATAAAGAGAGGGCATACTGATTGAGAAACAGGCACCATCACTGTCTTCTTCATCACCTGCTATTTCATCATTGCAGTGTTTACATCACTGTCTTCTTCATCACTTGCTATTTCATCATTGCAGTGTTTATCAGTCTCTTTCCTCAGAACACAAACAATTCTGTGCACTGGAGAAATATAGTATTAAACTATTGATTCTAAGTAAAAGAATCATAGCACTCATAATAAATTTTATCATAGAAAATAATTTTAATGTTTTGCTACTCTTCAAGAAGAAATGTGAGTCACAAGAAAACCATAAAGCATTATATTAAGCATTACACAAGAATAAGCTCCTCAACATTTCCCAATATACTGAGAGCAATATCAGTGTATTCTCCTTCCCTTTCTGTCTGATTTTGAACAATCTTTAGAGAGGCAGACTTACGGACTGGCCAGGATCTCATACTCTGGAGTCTAATGACCTCATTTGCATCCTGGTTCTGCTGCTATCAGAGTGCCCTGGGTTCAGTTGCGTATTTTATTTATGGCTCAGTTTCTTATATTGTGAAATGAAGATTACAGAAATGTGTTTACCTCTTTGGGCTGTTGTGAGGATTAATGATGTAAAATACTTGAAACAGATCCTGACATGTACTAAGTCTGGGACAGGGTGGTGATGGTGATGATGATAATATGATTATGGTAAAGTGAGGATTTATCTTCAAAATGATCACTTGCATGGTTTTTCATCATAAATATAATCTAATGACACAAGATTGAGATCACTCAGATGAAACAACGATGCTAGATATTTAAAGCAAAATTAAAATAAGAAACACACATACAAAAGAACTATTTCTCAAGTGAGACTTCAGTTAAAAAATAAATTAAGATTTTTCTACCTTCTCTCAAAATCCTAAATTTTAACTGCTGAAAGTATGCTGTTGTTATGCTATTGTCATATCTGACTCTTTGTGATCACATGGACTGCAGCACTCTAGGCTTCTCCGTCCTTCAGCATTTCCTGGAGTTGCTCAAACTCATTGATTTGATGATGCCATCCAACTATCTCATCCTCTGTTGTCCTCTTGTTCTCCTGCCTCCAATCTTTCCCAGTATCAGGGTTTTTTCCAGTGAGTCGGCTCTTCACATCAGGCTGGCCAAAGTTATTGGAGATTCAGTTTTGTGAAACAAATTAACTTGAAATCTAGCATCATAAAACAGTACACACTTATCATCACATAGTTTCTTTGAGTCAGAAATTTGGATAAGGCTTATTTATTTTATTGAAGTACAGATGATTCATGTACAGATGATTCAATGTTATGTTAGTTTCAAATGCATAGCAAAGTGATTTATATATATATATGCTATATTAATATGTATGATATATAATATATTTCCTAAGTCATTTTCCAATATTGATTACTATAAGATATTGAATATAGTTCACTGTTCTATTCAGTATCTCCTTGTTTATTATATATTTTATAAGTAATAGTGTATATTTGTTAATTCCAAACATCTTATTTATCCCTTCTCCCTCCCAATTTTCCCCTTTGGTAGCCCTAAGTTTGTTTTCTATGTCTATGAGTCTATTTCCATTTGGTAAATAAATACATTTGTAACATTTTTTTTTATATCCCACATATAAGTAATATTATGCTATGTGTTTTTGTCTCATTATTTCACTTAGTATAATAACCCTAGATCCACCCATGTTGTTGCAAATGAGATTCTTTTCATCTTTATTATGGCTGAAAAATAGTCCATTGTATAGCAATATGCAACATCTTCTTTACTTACTTATCTGTCAATGGACATTTGGGTTGCTTCCATGCCTTGTTAAACAATGCTACTGTGAACACTGGGGTGCATATATCTGTGTCCTCTAGCTCATTGCCTCTCACAAGGTTTTGATCATGTTGTTAGCCAGAACCAATGCCATCTTAAAGTTCAACTGGAGCAGAAATTGCTTCAAAGCTCACTTATGGGTTGCTAACAGGATTCAGTTATTTGAAGACTGTAGGAGCAAAAGACTCAGTCTTTACTTGTTCTTGGCTGGAGGCCTTTTAAACCATGGTAGCTAGTTTCCACCAGCCAAAGCAGAGAGCAAGTGAGGATAGCAAAATAGAAGCTTGAATCATCAAAGTTGTTCTCTTGTTCTCCTGCCTCCAATCTTTCCCAGTATCAGGGTTTTTCCAGTGAGTCGGCTCTTCACATCAGGCTGGCCAAAGTTATTGGAGATTCAGTTTTGTGAAACAAATTAACTTGAAATCTAGCATCATAAAACAGTACACACTTATCATCACATAGTTTCTTTGAGTCAGAAATTTGGATAAGGCTTATTTATTTTATTGAAGTACAGATGATTCATGTACAGATGATTCAATGTTATGTTAGTTTCAAATGCATAGCAAAGTGATTTATATATATATATGCTATATTAATATGTATGATATATAATATATTTCCTAAGTCATTTTCCAATATTGATTACTATAAGATATTGAATATAGTTCACTGTTCTATTCAGTATCTCCTTGTTTATTATATATTTTATAAGTAATAGTGTATATTTGTTAATTCCAAACATCTTATTTATCCCTTCTCCCTCCCAATTTTCCCCTTTGGTAGCCCTAAGTTTGTTTTCTATGTCTATGAGTCTATTTCCATTTGGTAAATAAATACATTTGTAACATTTTTTTTTATATCCCACATATAAGTAATATTATGCTATGTGTTTTTGTCTCATTATTTCACTTAGTATAATAACCCTAGATCCACCCATGTTGTTGCAAATGAGATTCTTTTCATCTTTATTATGGCTGAAAAATAGTCCATTGTATAGCAATATGCAACATCTTCTTTACTTACTTATCTGTCAATGGACATTTGGGTTGCTTCCATGCCTTGTTAAACAATGCTACTGTGAACACTGGGGTGCATATATCTGTGTCCTCTAGCTCATTGCCTCTCACAAGGTTTTGATCATGTTGTTAGCCAGAACCAATGCCATCTTAAAGTTCAACTGGAGCAGAAATTGCTTCAAAGCTCACTTATGGGTTGCTAACAGGATTCAGTTATTTGAAGACTGTAGGAGCAAAAGACTCAGTCTTTACTTGTTCTTGGCTGGAGGCCTTTTAAACCATGGTAGCTAGTTTCCACCAGCCAAAGCAGAGAGCAAGTGAGGATAGCAAAATAGAAGCTTGAATCATCACAATATAATCTTGTAAATGGCATCTCTTCACTTGGATAAAATATTATTCTTTGGAATCAAGTCTCTACATTTGGCCAAGATTCAAAGGAAGGAGATCTCCATGGTAGCTGAGAATAACAGAATGGGTATCACTGAGGAGCATATTAGAGACCACTTACTCCAACCGAATATACAAAGTACTTTGTTCACGTGTTTTCTATCACCTCTGCTTTTGCTCAGTTGCTTAGTTGCAACTCTTTGCAACCCTCTGGACTGAAGCATGCCAGGTTTATCTGTCCTTCACTAACTCCCAGAGTTTCCATAAGATTGTGTTCATTGAGACGGGGGTAATATCTAATCATCTCATCCTTTCAACCCTCCCATTTTGCCATCAATATTTTCAAACATCAGGATCTTTTCCAATGAGTCAGTTCTTCACATCAGGTAGCCACAGTGCTGGAACTTCAGCTTAGCATCAGTCCTTCCAAAGACTATTCAGGGTTGATTTCCTTCAGGATTAACTATTTTAGTCTCCTTACAATCTAAGAAGGAAGTCTCAAAAGTCTTCTCCATCACCACAATCTGAAAGGATCAATTTATCAGCACTCAGTCTTCTTTATGGTCCAACTTTCAAATATATATATGTCTAGTGAAAAAATCATAACTTTGACTATACAGAACCTTGCAGAAACTGATGTGTCTGCTTTTAAATATGTTGTCCAGGTCTTCCTTCCAGAGCTAGAAACTTTTCATTTCATGCCTGCAATTACCATCAACAGTGACTTTGGATCCAAGAAAATTAATTCTGTCACTACTTCTACTCTTCCCCTTCTATTTGCCATGAAGTGATGGGATCAGGTGGCATGCTACCCATCTTAGTTCTTTATTGAGTTTCAAGCCAGATTTATCATTCTCCTCTTTTGCTCTCATCAAGAGGCTCTTCAGTTCCTCTTGCTTTTTGCCATTAGAATGGTATCACCTGCATATCTGAGGTGGTTGTTAATTCTCCCAGAAATGTTGATTCTGGATGTGATTCATCCATCCTGGCATTTTTCTTGATGTACTCTGCATATAAGTTAAATAAACAGGGTGAAAATATACATACTTGTCGTAATCCTTCTCCAGTTTTGAACCAGTCAATTTTTCTATGTAAGGTTCTAACTATTGCTTCTTGATCTCTATACAGGTTTCTCAGGAAACAGGTAAAGTCATATGCTATTCCCATCTCTTTAAAAGTTTTCTGCAGGCCTTCCCTGGTGGTCCAGTGGGTAAGGACGCCGCCTTGCAGTGCAAGGGGTGCAGGTTCAATCCCTGGCCGGGGAAGATCCCACGTGCCGTGGAGAGGCTGGACTGATGCGTCCAATTACCAAGCCGGAGCTCTGGAGCGCATGCGCCCAGAGCCGGCGCTCTGCAACAACAGAGGCCACTGCAATGGGAGGCCCACAAGAGCCAAAGAACAAAGACGGATGAAAATAGACAAATGAAAGATCAATAGAAGTGGCCCGCCCGTCCCCCTCCGTCCCCATCCCACCCCCCCAAAAAATAAATAAATAAAATAAAATATAAAAAATATATATATTCACTAAAAGTTTTCTGAAGTTTGTTGTTATCCACACAGTAAAAGGCCTTAGCATAGCCAATGAAGTAGAAGCTTCTTTCTGGAATTTCCTTGCTTTCTCTATGTTCCAACCAATGTTGGCAACTTGATCTCTGGTTTCTCTGCCTTTTCTATAGCTAACTTTTGCATCTGGAAGTTCTCAGTTCACATACTGCTAAAGCCTAGCTTGAAGGATTTTGAACATAAGCTTTCTTGCATGTAAAGTGAGTGCAATTGTCCTATACTTTCAACCTTTTTTGGCACTGCCTTTCTTGGGAATTGGAATGAAAACTGACCTTTTCTAGTCCTTTATCTACAACTGAGTTTTCCAAATTGGTTGATATATTGAGTTTAACCCTTTAACAGCAGAAAGCCCAGAAGCATCAGGTTCCAGACACAGTGCACCAAACCACTGGTGAAGCTGTTCTACTTAAACTGTGGTGTTTCAGTTAACCTCCCTTCTCAGTCGGTGACACATGAGGCTGTTGTTAATTTTTTTCCCAGAAATGTTGATTCTGGATGTGATTCATCCATCCTGGCATTTTTCTTGATGTACTCTGCATATAAGTTAAATAAACAGGGTGAAAATATACATACTTGTCGTAATCCTTCTCCAGTTTTGAACCAGTCAATTTTTCTATGTAAGGTTCTAACTATTGCTTCTTGATCTCTATACAGGTTTCTCAGGAAACAGGTAAAGTCATATGCTATTCCCATCTCTTTAAAAGTTTTCTGCAGGCCTTCCCTGGTGGTCCAGTGGGTAAGGACGCCGCCTTGCAGTGCAAGGGGTGCAGGTTCAATCCCTGGCCGGGGAAGATCCCACGTGCCGTGGAGAGGCTGGACTGATGCGTCCAATTACCAAGCCGGAGCTCTGGAGCGCATGCGCCCAGAGCCGGCGCTCTGCAACAACAGAGGCCACTGCAATGGGAGGCCCACAAGAGCCAAAGAACAAAGACGGATGAAAATAGACAAATGAAAGATCAATAGAAGTGGCCCGCCCGTCCCCCTCCGTCCCCATCCCACCCCCAAAAATAAAAAAAATAAAATATAAAAAATATATATATTCACTAAAAGTTTTCTGAAGTTTGTTGTTATCCACACAGTAAAAGGCCTTAGCATAGCCAATGAAGTAGAAGCTTCTTTCTGGAATTTCCTTGCTTTCTCTATGTTCCAACCAATGTTGGCAACTTGATCTCTGGTTTCTCTGCCTTTTCTATAGCTAACTTTTGCATCTGGAAGTTCTCAGTTCACATACTGCTAAAGCCTAGCTTGAAGGATTTTGAACATAAGCTTTCTTGCATGTAAAGTGAGTGCAATTGTCCTATACTTTCAACCTTTTTTGGCACTGCCTTTCTTGGGAATTGGAATGAAAACTGACCTTTTCTAGTCCTTTATCTACAACTGAGTTTTCCAAATTGGTTGATATATTGAGTTTAACCCTTTAACAGCAGAAAGCCCAGAAGCATCAGGTTCCAGACACAGTGCACCAAACCACTGGTGAAGCTGTTCTACTTAAACTGTGGTGTTTCAGTTAACCTCCCTTCTCATGTCGGTGGAACAATAAAAACATAGGACAGAGGTAAAATTAATGGCCTTGGACAAAAACAAAAGAAAAAATAACAAGTAAGCCAAAACAGAGATGTTTTCTTTAGCTGCACTTGGTTATAGTTTCACCAATCACCTATGACACAAACACTGTTCATGTGAGTAGTTCCTTGGTACATGCCATTCCAATCATTATATAATACAACAAATTTCTCATTCACATTCAATTGAGTGAGTTCTGCTATTCTCAGGTAGTACTCTCATTGTCATCAAAAAGCCCCTATTAATGAAATTTTAGTGGTCAGACAAATCTTGACCATAAAATGCTATGTTGTCAAAATATATACTAGTAGGCAAACTGTATGATCCATAAGTCATACATAGCAATATCTCTAAAAGGTTTATTTTCTCCTTAGTGTGTACACATTACCCTCCTCCTTTCTCTCTCCCTTCCTCTCACACTCTTTCTCTCTCTTACACACTCATCCCCCCAAACACACTCATACACCTTTACACACAAACATACAAACACATGCACACTTTTCATCTGACAAGAGAGTGACAGAGAATAAAGAAATTTTTAAAGTCAAATTACCCCTAGAGAATGAACTGGCTTTCAATTGCATCCTCCCTAAATTTACTGAGCATCTGGAATTTTCCAGGAAGAATTCTCTTGATATTCCAGTTCAGACACAAGAGTCTTATTTTCACCCTGAAAATACAATAGCTCTGATATCTTTGAAGTCTATTGAGTCTGAAAAGAGACGGCGACCATGACCAATGTTCCCATACAAGGTACAGCACACAATAAGTGATTCTGAGAAAGAAAACAACTGAAAAGCAGATTGCTAAGTGGATAAAAGAAGGTGAGGGCAAGAGAGAATAGGACAAAGTCACCTCTCTCAGCTGCTTCCTGTGTTTCTCTTCCCTCCTCCTAGAAACGATTACTTGTTCCTTGGGGATTTCCAATTAAACAGGAACCTGAATACATTAACCTTTTCTGTTTATAATACATTCATCAGAAAAGGCTTGGCATGCCTTTGGTTTCCAGGGATGGGGCTAAGAGTGAAGCACCCATGACAATCTGCAAACATAGGACAGAGGTAAAATTAATGGCCTTGGACAAAAACAAAAGAAAAAATAACAAGTAAGCCAAAACAGAGATGTTTTCTTTAGCTGCACTTGGTTATAGTTTCACCAATCACCTATGACACAAACACTGTTCATGTGAGTAGTTCCTTGGTACATGCCATTCCAATCATTATATAATACAACAAATTTCTCATTCACATTCAATTGAGTGAGTTCTGCTATTCTCAGGTAGTACTCTCATTGTCATCAAAAAGCCCCTATTAATGAAATTTTAGTGGTCAGACAAATCTTGACCATAAAATGCTATGTTGTCAAAATATATACTAGTAGGCAAACTGTATGATCCATAAGTCATACATAGCAATATCTCTAAAAGGTTTATTTTCTCCTTAGTGTGTACACATTACCCTCCTCCTTTCTCTCTCCCTTCCTCTCACACTCTTTCTCTCTCTTACACACTCATCCCCCCAAACACACTCATACACCTTTACACACAAACATACAAACACATGCACACTTTTCATCTGACAAGAGAGTGACAGAGAATAAAGAAATTTTTAAAGTCAAATTACCCCTAGAGAATGAACTGGCTTTCAATTGCATCCTCCCTAAATTTACTGAGCATCTGGAATTTTCCAGGAAGAATTCTCTTGATATTCCAGTTCAGACACAAGAGTCTTATTTTCACCCTGAAAATACAATAGCTCTGATATCTTTGAAGTCTATTGAGTCTGAAAAGAGACGGCGACCATGACCAATGTTCCCATACAAGGTACAGCACACAATAAGTGATTCTGAGAAAGAAAACAACTGAAAAGCAGATTGCTAAGTGGATAAAAGAAGGTGAGGGCAAGAGAGAATAGGACAAAGTCACCTCTCTCAGCTGCTTCCTGTGTTTCTCTTCCCTCCTCCTAGAAACGATTACTTGTTCCTTGGGGATTTCCAATTAAACAGGAACCTGAATACATTAACCTTTTCTGTTTATAATACATTCATCAGAAAAGGCTTGGCATGCCTTTGGTTTCCAGGGATGGGGCTAAGAGTGAAGCACCCATGACAATCTGCAAACCTAGGGCAAAATTTGTCCAAGCAAGGCTTAGAGAACCTATGCTGAGGTCCATAAACAAAGCTTCTTTTTAAGAGGATCTTTTATAAATGCAATTTTGAGTTGGAAAACAGTACCAGAAGCATGTTTATTTGATTAGCTCTTAATTAAATTAAGACTATATTAAATAGCTAATTGGAAAAGGAGTATGTCAAGGCTGTATATAAAACGCTGCTTATGTAACTTATATGCAAAGTACATCATGCAAAATGCTGGCCTAGATGAAGCAGAAGCTGGGGTCAAGATTGCAGGGAGAAGTGCTAATAGCCTCAGGTATGCAGATGGCACACCCCTTATGGCAGAAAGCAAAGAAAAACTAAAGAGATTCTAGATGAAGTTGAAAGAGGAGAATGAATAGGCTGGCCTAAAACTCAAGATTCCATAAACGAAGATCATGGCATCCAGTCTCATCATTTCATGGTAAATAGATGGGCAAACAATGGAAACAATGACAGACTTTATTTTCTTGCACTCCCAAATTGCTGCAGATGGTGACTGCATCCATGAATTAAAAGACATTTGCTCCCTGGAAGAAAAGCTATGACAAACCTAGACAGCATATTATAAAGCAGAGACTTTGCTGACAATGGTCCAAATAGTCAAAACTATAATTCTCCTGGTAGTCATCTATGGCTGTGAGAGTTGCACAGTAAAGGAGACAGAGTGCCAAAGAATTGATACCTTCAAGCTGTGATGCTGGAGAAAGCTCTTGAGAGTCCCTTTGACTTCAAGGAAAGACTGATGCTGAATCTGAAGTGTCAGTTCTTTGGCTACCTGATGGGAAGAGATGACTGCTTGGGAAAAGATGCTGATGTTGTGAAAAATAGGAGGCAGAAGAAGAAGAGGATGACAGAGGACAATATGTCTGGATGGCATCACTGAGTCCGTGGACATGAGGTTGAGAAAACTCCAGAAGATGGTGAAATACAGGGAAGCCTGGCATGCCACAGTCCATAGGATCACAAAGAGTTATACACTACCGAGTGACTGAACTGAGCAGAGCTAATCCATATTTTAAATATAAATGCATATGGATTAATGGAGTAAGAAATCGCAATCCACTCCAA
Organism: Tragulus kanchil; assembly: GCA_022376925.1. Taxonomy (NCBI): domain Eukaryota; kingdom Metazoa; phylum Chordata; class Mammalia; order Artiodactyla; family Tragulidae; genus Tragulus; species Tragulus kanchil. The sequence goes on along the minus strand of JAIOJX010000029.1, from coordinate 82,223,278 downwards.
TACAGTCCTTAGGATCATGAGGAGTCAGACGCAATTGAGCAACTGAGCAGCACCAGCACATGTGAGTAAAGCCTTCTTATCTAAACAGTAGTGTAACATGTATTATCTCATATAATCCTCAAAAGAATCTGTGGGATCAGTAAGAGTAAAGAAAAAAACTAAAAACAAACAAAAAAAATAGTCTTAGTTGAGTAATAGTCTAGGCAATGGACTTCCCAAGTGGCACTAGTGGAAAATAATCTGTCTGCCAATGCTGTAGGTGCAAGATAAAATTAATTTCTATCATGAAATCAGAAATAATAAGAAATGCAAAGATTCTGGGCTTCCCCAATGGCTCAGTGGTAAAAAAAAATTCTTCCTGCAATACAGGAAATGAAGAAGACATATGTCTGATCCCTGGGTCCAGAAGATCCCCTGGAATAAGAAATGGCAGCCCACTGTAGTATTTTTGCTTGGAAAATTTCATGGACAGAAGAGCTCGGTGAACTAAAGTCCATGGGGCTGCAAAGAGTCATATATGTATGAGCAACTGAGCATAACAACAGAATAGTATGATATGGAATATATTTTTAATATTTTCATGTTTATAGGTAAAAAGGTCAAGATCTGCTAAAGCTAAAATAACCAGTTTCAAGCTCTCTTAGGGGAGGTATCTCGAGTCCCTGAGAAAAGGAGAATTATTTGATACTGAAAGCTGTCCCAGACTTTGCAGCCCATTTGGAGTTTCTGGCCCTGCATATGACAAAGAACTGGTCTGGTACTCTCTAATCAACTTGACAACTAGCAATGCCTCCACACATTTTCACTAGCCACCCATTAGAATAAGTGTCAGGAGAGGAGCAGACATATACCATTTGTCTGAGAATTGGGACTACAGGCTGCACGGACTGATGCAACAATCTCTTTGTCTATATCTGCTAAGAGCAAAGTTGGCAAGTTGATCATGTTGGAAGAATTTAGACCTAGTCTAGGGTCAGAAGCTTCAGTGTATGTATGATTGAGGAGCAAGATTTCAGGTATAACTATAGGAAATAAGTCAAGTAGGAGAAATAAAGTACTGGGGAGCATAGGTGGCCTGGATAAGGAGCTTGAATGTGATTCTGGAAAACAGGGCCCAATTCAGTAGTGTCAGTGCAGTCCAAGATACCAAGACAGACATGGATTGAAGAAATTTCTTGAGGAGACAGAAAAGTAGCAGGAGAATCCTTCAGATCTACATGCAAATTTTAACCCCTGTGAAAGGAGATAGAGAAGAGGAAGAGCCCCAGACTCTCAGAGTGGTTCTGAGAGTCTCAGTCATCCAGATAGTTGGGGGCCCAAGGTGTAGCTGCCTCTTTCAGGAGTTAGCAGATAGTCATGCAGAACTTTCTCTGTTCAAGTACCCACCTGTGTTCAGCCATGGGTTGGGAGCACCCAGGGAGAGAATAGCCTAGGTGGGAATGCTGAGAGATATCCTGAGAGTTCAGTACCTGCTGCCAGCACACTACATGGCTCACAGCCAATTCTCTCTAGAAGGAGATTGGAGCAGCACCTCCAGGGCTGCCTCCATCATATTTCAGAGGAAGACTCCTCTGAGCAAAGAAGGGGTGAGATGGGAGTGTCTCTGGGCATTGCTGTAGCAAAACTAACTGTGCTCTATCTCTATAAATAAATGAAAAATGGGAGCAAGAAGGAAAACTATAAATGGCTATCCCTGTGCCAGCAGAATTAACTGTCATCCATCTCTGCATGAAATACCAGCATTACGTGGAGGCAAAAGATGCAGCTGGATACCAGGGAGGATTTGCGGAACTTGAGAAAGTGCAATGTAGTCCTGGAATATCTCCTTCATTCACATCTCCACTTCTACTTTGTAGTAGTCTTCCTTTTGTTAACTGGGCAGGATGAGGTGTCAGTCCATGTCTAGTCAAGAACATTTTTTATTTTAAACTCAATAATTGATGTACTTATAACCAGAAGTAGGTGAAGAATCCACCTAACAAGTCAGGAAACACAAGATTCTCAGGCTTTATTCCTGGGTCAGGAATAGCCCCTGGAGGAGGGAATGAATACCCACTCCAGTATTTTTGCTAGGAAAACCTCATAGAACCTAGTGGGCTTCAGTCCATAGGGTTGTAAGGAGTTGGACATGACTGAAGGAGCTGAACACACAAAACACATTGCTGTGTATACATTAGGCAAAGTGTGGTTTAAACCCAAATGTTTCTCAAAGTGTGCCCCACCACCCTGATCAGCAATACCTGCGTCATCTGGAAACTTGTTGGAAATGCCAAGTATTGGGCCCCACTTGAGAAATCCTGAGTCAGAGATTCTGCAACGGGGCCAGCAATCTGTGTTTGAACAAGGTCTCCATAGAATCCTAGTGTATACACTTAGGAAGCAGAATCACAGGCCTAAGTAATATTTTTCACAGTGACTTTCACCTCTTAACATCTCTGTCTTTGTAACAGTTATGTGGTTCTTGAGTTATCTTTTCCATTTTCCCTTCCAGTTGCACGTATCCCAAACTCTCCTTTCCTGCATCCACATATATACACACCCCACAGATGCATTCAGGGACCACACACTTGATGTTTAATTTTCTACATATAAAATATGCATCCATCTGTTTTCAGAAAAAGTTCATAAACTCACCTCAGTTGTCTTCATGGTATGGACTCCAATATAATCCATCATGTTTCAAAGAAAAATCTCTTTCCCCAAATGAAAGGAAATGATATTTGACTTTTCTACTATGGGCAGATCTAGGTCACATGTGTGGTTAGGAAGTCTTCATATTGTGATGGGTCCTGGATGAAGTATAAGGATTATTTTAGGTTGGGAGTGATAGTTGGAGGAAAGTAAGAAATGTTAAATTTGTTCCTCTTAACATGTATGTTTCCCAAAATATGAGTTCATCTGTGTAAGACAATCCTCAAAAGGGTGAGACTTTCCAAAAGGAACTGAAACTAGGAGCCATCCTCAGATGATACTTCTCTTACAAACAGGAAGTAAAATGGGGTCTTAGCAATATGAGGTAAATTCTGCATTATATTTGTGGTGATCTAGACAACATTATACTGTGTGTGTTTTCCCTTTTACTCCCATTTTGTTATCTGTTGGTGTTCGTGCTTAAGTCTTTAGTGAAATATTAGGCTCCTCTGGCTGTTAGAGGAAACAAGAAATGGATTTGGTATAAATGTTGGATAGTTTTCAAGAAAAGCAACACATATGAGCACCAGGGTGCTTGTGGCAACAAAAAACACTGTGAGAGATACCAAGTAATAATCAACCCTGCAAAGAACAGTAAATTCTATATAGTCCATTTGCCTGTGGATTCTCATTCATAGTTCCCAGTTCCAAACAATTCTGAAAGCTGTGGAAACTAACGTCAGAAATATAATTTTAACTTATTTATGTCGATGGGATGAAGCCCACAACATATACTGCAAATTACTTCTGAAAAGTGACTTTCAGTACTGCAAAAATACAGTCGTGAATTGTTGGCTGAGATTAGCTCCTTCACTTAGCTATAAAAGCATAATTACTCACATGAAGGAAAAGCTGACCAGACACACAATGAACTTGCTGGGAAAAAGAGTAAAAATGTAACTTTGAGCCCTGGTAGACTGAGCACAACTAAATGGTTTTGTCGGATCCAATTTTGTTTATTATTTAGCAATCTCCTACTCGCAGCATCAGAAGTCCCAGGGCATATCCTAAATTGAATGATATTTGTAATAAAAAGATATAAGCCTCCAACTCTCATTTTTTTACAAAACATTAATAAAAATCGAATTAGAAGCAGGCGACTTGAAAGGCTACTGGCAACAGGTTTTAGTATTGTGACAATGTGAATCTGTTAAGAAAAGGAAATATTCTTACTCTTTTATTTTAGGAATAATATAAATACTATTTTTTTAAAAACAAAGTTGTGTAAAAGGCAAAAAAATCTTCTAATATGTTTAGAAAACATGAATTCTATTTTTTGCAAAAATGAGTTCATCTGTGTAAGACAATCCTCAAAAGGGTGAGACTTTCCAAAAGGAACTGAAACTAGGAGCCATCCTCAGATGATACTTCTCTTACAAACAGGAAGTAAAATGGGGTCTTAGCAATATGAGGTAAATTCTGCATTATATTTGTGGTGATCTAGACAACATTATACTGTGTGTGTTTTCCCTTTTACTCCCATTTTGTTATCTGTTGGTGTTCGTGCTTAAGTCTTTAGTGAAATATTAGGCTCCTCTGGCTGTTAGAGGAAACAAGAAATGGATTTGGTATAAATGTTGGATAGTTTTCAAGAAAAGCAACACATATGAGCACCAGGGTGCTTGTGGCAACAAAAAACACTGTGAGAGATACCAAGTAATAATCAACCCTGCAAAGAACAGTAAATTCTATATAGTCCATTTGCCTGTGGATTCTCATTCATAGTTCCCAGTTCCAAACAATTCTGAAAGCTGTGGAAACTAACGTCAGAAATATAATTTTAACTTATTTATGTCGATGGGATGAAGCCCACAACATATACTGCAAATTACTTCTGAAAAGTGACTTTCAGTACTGCAAAAATACAGTCGTGAATTGTTGGCTGAGATTAGCTCCTTCACTTAGCTATAAAAGCATAATTACTCACATGAAGGAAAAGCTGACCAGACACACAATGAACTTGCTGGGAAAAAGAGTAAAAATGTAACTTTGAGCCCTGGTAGACTGAGCACAACTAAATGGTTTTGTCGGATCCAATTTTGTTTATTATTTAGCAATCTCCTACTCGCAGCATCAGAAGTCCCAGGGCATATCCTAAATTGAATGATATTTGTAATAAAAAGATATAAGCCTCCAACTCTCATTTTTTTACAAAACATTAATAAAAATCGAATTAGAAGCAGGCGACTTGAAAGGCTACTGGCAACAGGTTTTAGTATTGTGACAATGTGAATCTGTTAAGAAAAGGAAATATTCTTACTCTTTTATTTTAGGAATAATATAAATACTATTTTTTTAAAAACAAAGTTGTGTAAAAGGCAAAAAAATCTTCTAATATGTTTAGAAAACATGAATTCTATTTTTCTCTCACTTTGCAAAGAATACATAGATATAAATGGTAGACACCATGATTAAATGCCACACAACTACCTCAAACCACAATAGATAATCTGACACCAAATGCCCTTTTCATTATTCTTAATGAAATGCGACTTCATTTTTCCAACACACACAAAATTGTGTCAGCTGAGAGTTCAAACATGTAAATGAAGTTGAACATTCAAAAGAAAACCTCATTTCTCTGTATCCAAAGGCCATGTGAGGACATCAACTTGTGCCAAGTGAACACATGGGAGGCAGAGAAGGAAGAAGGTGGCTTATTCACTTCTTACTTTATCTCTTTTGGACTCAGTCTACCTCTGTGGCTGATTTTGTTTTTACATGCTCTTATGAGTATGCTTAAAGCTGGTTCTAGGTCAGATTGAGCCAGATATCATTTAAGAAAGACTTCTATTTTAGAGTGACACCGTCCAGGACCAATGCCAAAATCCGGAGAGGTTCCTTTGTGCACCACTGTTTAATTATCTAAATAAAAGATACCAGTGGATCAAAGATGATTGGATTTGGACACAGGACGACTTGCATCACAACTCCACATTTTTCTTTAATATGTGAATGCTCTTAACCAGAAAGGACATAAATAGACAAATGCTCTATTATCCTTTATATGGGTAAAAAGCACCAGACAGTCTGATCATCCTGTTTATTCCATCTATCCTTTCTTTGTTTTACTTCTCAATGTGAAGGGAATTTTGGATGATGGACAGCTAGGATTAAAAACACAGGGAAGGTTTTTAACCTGGAGTCATTTTTGTAGGTATAGAGCTTCCCAGGTGACTCAATGGTAAAGAATTCACCTGCCATGCAGAAGACATGGGTTCAATCCTTGGGGCAGGAATAGATCCCTTGGAGAAGGGAATGACAACCCACTCCAGTATTCTTGCCTGGAGAATCCCATGGACAGAAGAACCTGGTGGGCTACAGTCCAGAGGGTCATGTATGTAATCATGTCTTTGTCATTTGTGAGGCTGTCCATACTCATACCAGAACGGAAGCATCATTTGTGCAGGAATCTTGTCTACTGTGCTCCCTGCCTCATCCTCAGGGTAGAGAATAGCATGAGAGCACTGTTTACCTCATCACTGAATTCATCACTGAATTCATCACTGAATTCTCATCATTGCCTTCTCCTCAGCTGCTCAAAATATGTACATTAAACATTAGATTATCAGAAAATTTAAACATGATCTCTGCCCCTGGATTACTTATAATTAAACTGAGTCTGTTATTTGCAAAGTCTTGTCCTATTCTTTGCACCCTCTTGGACTGTAGCCTGCCAGATTCTTCTGTCCATGAGATTTTCCAGGCAAGAATTATGGAGTGGGTTGTCATTTCCTTCCCATGAATTTTCCTGACCCAGGGATGAAGCCCTGGTCTCTCACGTTGCAGTCAGACTCTTTACTGTCTGAGCCACCAGGAAAGTCCTTAATTAAATTGAGGAGACTTCCATTAAACTTACACAAAGATTAGTGGCAAAAGAATCATATCAGATTTCTAGAAAAAAGCCAAAGAGCCATCCCAATGCCTAGTGAGAAGAACATCCTTTAGGTCATTTTTACTTCTAGAATCAAAAAACCACTAGAGAATTTATTTCATAAGCAAATAGGAAATATATTTTTAAAAGCATTTTCCTGGGCTGGATATCTTCACATGTCTTTAAACTTTTTGTTCTGCTCCTTAGCTTTTGATCTCCATTGAAGTGAAAACACTAATAGGGGTTGACATGTTCAATGCCATTTTCAAAATACTTGAAATTATGAGATTCGGATGTGTCTACTGCTTTTCCCTTGCTGCATGAAACATTTATTTATTCGAGTCCATTCTTCACAGGTATGAGAAATCAACACTTGACACCTTATGTGAAGTAGCCCTGGGCTCATTCATAAAACTAATTTACTTTTCTCATTTTTAGGAAGAAGGAATAATCTCAAGGCTGCATTCAACTCTGCATTGGACACTTTCTGGATGTACTGAGCATAAATGGCAACAATTTCTTTGTTGCTTCTTTTGAAGCACAGAAGAACTTTTTTTCTGAAGAAGTTCTAGAAGGTTGCTTATTCATAGGCAGATATGTCCTGTAGCACAAGATGTCAGCTCCGTTCCCATAACTGATTAAACAGGAAATTTTTAACTGTGGCTGTTAGGGTTTGTAAAGTAGCTGACCTCATCTAAATATTTTGAGCTTTATATTTGTGTTCTCTAATGTAAAATAGTGACCTTGCTTTTTCATTGGGCTGCTGTGTCTCTGCATAATAAACACATGTGCTTCACAGAGATCTATGGTCATCTCTTCCAAGATTTCCAAATTTTGGTGAATCCAGAAAAATTAAAATGTCTACTTATGAATTTTACAAAGATTTCTGTCTAGCTCTGTGAACAAGAGAAATAATTTACTTCAGGAAAGAGGGTAATAAATCTCTTATTTGAGGAACAAAATCATTTGGTTACCCAGAAGCAAAGTCTAGAGCCTGAATTAGAAAAAAACTTTTGAGAGAAAGGTTTTGCTAATGCTACATTTAATGTCAAAAGACTGCCTTTAATAAGCAGATGGTGTCTTGTTAACTGTCTTTCTCCAGTGGAGCATGGAGACAGCTTAAATATTTTTTTCTCCTTTTTTTTTTAAATCTAAAAGTAAGAAAAGTATGAAAACAAAGACTAAAGAGAATGGATAGATAATATGTCAGAAGGCCCTTAGAACTAGAAAAACTAACTTGTAGAAAGCCCATCTGAGGGTAGATTTGTGTCTAATGAACTCTAGGAACAATTCTATCTGGTACTGAGTTTTAAGATTTTGTTTTGTTTTGTTTTGTTTGTTTGTTTCATTTTATTTTCCATTAGTAAATTCACATGTTCCAGTCAAGGCTTCAGTAAAACCTACAAGGTGCTAAAAGTTCATGTTAGTAGTCCTACTTTAGTGAAAGATGTTTATGTAGACAGTTCACAGCATGGAGAAGTCATGAATCAATAAGTAGTAACTCAGTTTAGCCTAGAGCATCATAGGGTCACATGACAGCACAAGCATTTTCTTGAAGTAGGAGCCCTCCTAGAGAGGCAACTAAACATCCTATGATAATATCATGGAGCTAAAGTGTTGACAGGCAGGGTTCTTAGCCTCTAATCAATAGAAATTGACCAGAGGCTAGAAAAGAAATTCAAGCAAGACTATTTCTTTTTCTTTTTTGACTCTTTTAGAAGAAGTTCTGAAGAAGTTCTAGAAGGTTGCTTATTCATAGGCAGATATGTCCTGTAGCACAAGATGTCAGCTCCGTTCCCATAACTGATTAAACAGGAAATTTTTAACTGTGGCTGTTAGGGTTTGTAAAGTAGCTGACCTCATCTAAATATTTTGAGCTTTATATTTGTGTTCTCTAATGTAAAATAGTGACCTTGCTTTTTCATTGGGCTGCTGTGTCTCTGCATAATAAACACATGTGCTTCACAGAGATCTATGGTCATCTCTTCCAAGATTTCCAAATTTTGGTGAATCCAGAAAAATTAAAATGTCTACTTATGAATTTTACAAAGATTTCTGTCTAGCTCTGTGAACAAGAGAAATAATTTACTTCAGGAAAGAGGGTAATAAATCTCTTATTTGAGGAACAAAATCATTTGGTTACCCAGAAGCAAAGTCTAGAGCCTGAATTAGAAAAAAACTTTTGAGAGAAAGGTTTTGCTAATGCTACATTTAATGTCAAAAGACTGCCTTTAATAAGCAGATGGTGTCTTGTTAACTGTCTTTCTCCAGTGGAGCATGGAGACAGCTTAAATATTTTTTTCTCCTTTTTTTTTTAAATCTAAAAGTAAGAAAAGTATGAAAACAAAGACTAAAGAGAATGGATAGATAATATGTCAGAAGGCCCTTAGAACTAGAAAAACTAACTTGTAGAAAGCCCATCTGAGGGTAGATTTGTGTCTAATGAACTCTAGGAACAATTCTATCTGGTACTGAGTTTTAAGATTTTGTTTTGTTTTGTTTTGTTTGTTTGTTTCATTTTATTTTCCATTAGTAAATTCACATGTTCCAGTCAAGGCTTCAGTAAAACCTACAAGGTGCTAAAAGTTCATGTTAGTAGTCCTACTTTAGTGAAAGATGTTTATGTAGACAGTTCACAGCATGGAGAAGTCATGAATCAATAAGTAGTAACTCAGTTTAGCCTAGAGCATCATAGGGTCACATGACAGCACAAGCATTTTCTTGAAGTAGGAGCCCTCCTAGAGAGGCAACTAAACATCCTATGATAATATCATGGAGCTAAAGTGTTGACAGGCAGGGTTCTTAGCCTCTAATCAATAGAAATTGACCAGAGGCTAGAAAAGAAATTCAAGCAAGACTATTGGGTCCCATTTGCAGCAGGGGTGAAGTTAGAACAAGCAGCAATTTCCCTTGCTTACTTTTTTTGCTCAGGAAGGAGTGAGCTGTTTCCTTATACATGGTGGAGGGACAGGTGTGTCCTTGGGTAGTTCGAACACTCCTTTGGTGATGTTGAGAGAAGAAGGTTATTTACTCCTTGTTCTTCAGAAGTAGGAGTTTTCCCTTTGTGTCTGTTCCTATCTCGTTATCCATAACTTGCCCCAACTGCACATGCACACAGTTTTAGTCTCTTATAGTTCTTTTGTATTTAGTTGCCAGAGTAGACATTTGCCCAGGTGCAAGCACTGTATCACTTTCAGCAAAGGGTCTCAGGTCCCAGGTCTCAATCTGTCTCAAAAGCAAAGATAATCTCAGAAGGTGTGGCAACTTGATGGAATTTGGTTTAGGTGAAGGTGTTTCAGAATCTTTGTACAAGTGTATCTTAAGAACTATCAGTTCTTCAAATATGTATTTAAAGACTTTTAGCCATCGATCTGGGGCTTCTCACATGGCTCAGTGATAAAAAATCTGTGTGCCAATCCAGGATACCCAAGATATGCATGTCAGAAAGATGGAAGGAAATGAAGGGAATGGTAACCCACTGCAGTATTCTTGCCTGGAAAATCCCATCGACAGAGGAGTCTGGCAGACTACAGTCCCTGGAGTCATGAAGAGTCAGGCACAACTTAGTGACTAAACAACAACAAACCATCCATCCACATGGTCACAATTTTTGTTAAAATTTGAGAGTTTAATGACATTTGGCTAAGGTCATTGGTTGTCTCCATATTGGCTCCTCCCCTCACTAGAATCTCTGTCTTATTGAAGTGACATGGGAATGGATTAGTGATATTTTAAGATATCACTAATGGAAAATTGAATAGGAAATGTTGCTGAAATTTAGAAAAACATTACAAACATTTTAAATTGGTGACTAAATTAGAAATATTTTGAAAACAAACAGACATGTGGGATCATAGCCATATACCCCAGTGCCTGAAACTGATACCAAACTACCATTATTTTAAGTTTTTTTCCTGGGATCTCTTATTCTTAGTAAGAGAACAAAAGCAACCACAGTCTTACTTAAAAGGAATCTAAAAATGACTGAAGATGCTGAATAGTGGCCCTCCTCATTCAGAGTGGGTACATCTGAAGCACCACTTATACTTGCTTTCAAGTTTCCAAAGTGATTTTGGTTGAGTAACCCACAATGGTTATTTGCTTCATAATACACCCTATCATTTTCCATGATTCTCTGACTCACTCTCTACTCCTTACTGAGACTTCCAAAAATCATCTCTCAAATTAAATTACTTACACTGAAATCTTTATTTCAAGTCTACTTTTGAAAGAAACCATAATGAGATGGATTGTTTCTCTTGTCATCCTTATATCTATTTTTCTTAATTGAGAAAAAGAAATAGGTAAAACATAATGGAAAATGAAACAGAAGCTGTAAAGATGATCAACAAAATCAACAGAGATTTGAACTGAAAAAAAATTCAGACATAAGTTATATCTTCTTTTTTTTTTCACATTATGGGGCTTGTGGAATCTTAGTTCCCCAACCAGGGATTGAACCTGAATCCACTGAATTAGAAGCACAGTGAGCCCCAAATAATAACAAAGAGATATTTTAGATCATGCCAGAGCAATATTTTTAAAGAAATGATGTATTTCACATAGGAAAAATAAAAGGTTCTTGAATATTTAGGAATTTAATTAGTGAAGAGCAGTTAATCATAAAAGCATAATAGAAAAATATAAATTCTCTGCTGATTTCACACAGAACACTAACATATCACAAGACCAAAATTAAACCACCACAATGACTACATGATTATGACACGTGGGTTAATGAACATCATTAATTCAAAGAGTGTTGTAGATGAATACCAGAAAATTTGGAATGCCCAGATACTCAACAGTTCCTTAGAAAATGGTTCATAATTGAGCCTGTGCATGTCCTGACAACTCTTTATCTAGGCCATTTTTAAATTGGTGACTAAATTAGAAATATTTTGAAAACAAACAGACATGTGGGATCATAGCCATATACCCCAGTGCCTGAAACTGATACCAAACTACCATTATTTTAAGTTTTTTTCCTGGGATCTCTTATTCTTAGTAAGAGAACAAAAGCAACCACAGTCTTACTTAAAAGGAATCTAAAAATGACTGAAGATGCTGAATAGTGGCCCTCCTCATTCAGAGTGGGTACATCTGAAGCACCACTTATACTTGCTTTCAAGTTTCCAAAGTGATTTTGGTTGAGTAACCCACAATGGTTATTTGCTTCATAATACACCCTATCATTTTCCATGATTCTCTGACTCACTCTCTACTCCTTACTGAGACTTCCAAAAATCATCTCTCAAATTAAATTACTTACACTGAAATCTTTATTTCAAGTCTACTTTTGAAAGAAACCATAATGAGATGGATTGTTTCTCTTGTCATCCTTATATCTATTTTTCTTAATTGAGAAAAAGAAATAGGTAAAACATAATGGAAAATGAAACAGAAGCTGTAAAGATGATCAACAAAATCAACAGAGATTTGAACTGAAAAAAAATTCAGACATAAGTTATATCTTCTTTTTTTTTTCACATTATGGGGCTTGTGGAATCTTAGTTCCCCAACCAGGGATTGAACCTGAATCCACTGAATTAGAAGCACAGTGAGCCCCAAATAATAACAAAGAGATATTTTAGATCATGCCAGAGCAATATTTTTAAAGAAATGATGTATTTCACATAGGAAAAATAAAAGGTTCTTGAATATTTAGGAATTTAATTAGTGAAGAGCAGTTAATCATAAAAGCATAATAGAAAAATATAAATTCTCTGCTGATTTCACACAGAACACTAACATATCACAAGACCAAAATTAAACCACCACAATGACTACATGATTATGACACGTGGGTTAATGAACATCATTAATTCAAAGAGTGTTGTAGATGAATACCAGAAAATTTGGAATGCCCAGATACTCAACAGTTCCTTGATGGGAGAAGCAATCTGCCATGTGCCCTGAACATCCCCATATATTCTTGCAGAACACAAGAGTAGTGCAATGTCCTGACAACTCTTTATCTAGGCCATTTTTCAAAGTTGCGTTGCAGTGAGCAAGCTTAAGGGATGAGGTAATGTCTCCCCTTGGACAAATAGGATACTTACTTCCATGTGCTATAAAAGTGGTGAATCTCCCAAGTTTTCCTACAACACAGCTCATAGCATGTGCATACATCCATGATAAGATCTTTGTTTGACTCCTATACAGGGTATAGTAAACTTGCCCAAGCTGTAAAAACTCACATTAATCTCTAGCTGCTCCTTTTGCTATGAGTAATAAATTCCTTTGTCCTTTGTCTCTGACCCACTGTAAGGTCTCTGTCACATCCAACCAACTGTGACCCTGCTGCACAAAAGCAGCCACATGCAATAGAGTAAGGAATGGGTGGGTTTGTTTTCTAATAAAGCAAATCATGAAAAGTGAAATTCCATTACATATAATTTTGAAGTGCTATGAAATATTATTTTCTTTTTTACTAAGGCATTTAGACATATAGAAACCACTCCTGCTTGCTTGATTTAAAAAAAAAGAAAGAAAGAAAGAAAAAAAGAAAGAACTATTCCTGGCTAATAGGCCATAATTTGTAGACTCCTACTTTAGACCTGAAAAGGAAACAGAGAAACTAGATTAATATGGTCATATAGTAAGCCAAGCTTAAAAATCAAAATGCTGCAGGTCAGGAAAATGAGTGCCATAAGGAGAAGGGGAAATGGAAGGCATTTTATTCTATAAATACATGTTTTTGAGACTACATGCTTGAAGACTTATCTTTTCTGTGCGTATCTTATCTTTTCTAATTTTAGACTCACTGCTGAACTGAGAGGTGGTGAGATGCACTCTTTCATAAGTATCTGATCAATAGATGTAGTGGATGGAATGACATATTATTTCAGCAGTCCCTGGCTACTGCCAAAGGGTTAGAGGCTGTCCTGTGTAGAGAGTAAATTACAGGCATCTCTACTTTCTATATATGAAGGATCCTCCTAATATCAAAAAAATAAGTGTTGTTAATGAACATCATTAATTCAAAGAGTGTTGTAGATGAATACCAGAAAATTTGGAATGCCCAGATACTCAACAGTTCCTTGATGGGAGAAGCAATCTGCCATGTGCCCTGAACATCCCCATATATTCTTGCAGAACACAAGAGTAGTGCAATGTCCTGACAACTCTTTATCTAGGCCATTTTTCAAAGTTGCGTTGCAGTGAGCAAGCTTAAGGGATGAGGTAATGTCTCCCCTTGGACAAATAGGATACTTACTTCCATGTGCTATAAAAGTGGTGAATCTCCCAAGTTTTCCTACAACACAGCTCATAGCATGTGCATACATCCATGATAAGATCTTTGTTTGACTCCTATACAGGGTATAGTAAACTTGCCCAAGCTGTAAAAACTCACATTAATCTCTAGCTGCTCCTTTTGCTATGAGTAATAAATTCCTTTGTCCTTTGTCTCTGACCCACTGTAAGGTCTCTGTCACATCCAACCAACTGTGACCCTGCTGCACAAAAGCAGCCACATGCAATAGAGTAAGGAATGGGTGGGTTTGTTTTCTAATAAAGCAAATCATGAAAAGTGAAATTCCATTACATATAATTTTGAAGTGCTATGAAATATTATTTTCTTTTTTACTAAGGCATTTAGACATATAGAAACCACTCCTGCTTGCTTGATTTATAAAAAAAAGAAAGAAAGAAAAAAAGAAAGAACTATTCCTGGCTAATAGGCCATAATTTGTAGACTCCTACTTTAGACCTGAAAAGGAAACAGAGAAACTAGATTAATATGGTCATATAGTAAGCCAAGCTTAAAAATCAAAATGCTGCAGGTCAGGAAAATGAGTGCCATAAGGAGAAGGGGAAATGGAAGGCATTTTATTCTATAAATACATGTTTTTGAGACTACATGCTTGAAGACTTATCTTTTCTGTGCGTATCTTATCTTTTCTAATTTTAGACTCACTGCTGAACTGAGAGGTGGTGAGATGCACTCTTTCATAAGTATCTGATCAATAGATGTAGTGGATGGAATGACATATTATTTCAGCAGTCCCTGGCTACTGCCAAAGGGTTAGAGGCTGTCCTGTGTAGAGAGTAAATTACAGGCATCTCTACTTTCTATATATGAAGGATCCTCCTGATATATCAAGAAATAGTATAGTATTTCTGGTTTACCATTTCAGTTCTACTAGTAGTTGTATAATATTATACAAAGTAGTTTAGCTTTCTGACCTCCATTTATTTTCCAGTCTGAAAGATGGGAATAAGAGTAGGATCTATTTCACCAGTGGACATCATTGGTAGTGCCCCCTCTCCTCACACCGCCAAAACAGGAGACATGAGCCTCTGATTTAGTCCCTGGGTTGGGAAGATCCCCTGGAAGAGGGCATGGCAACCCATTTCAGTATTCTTGCCTGGAGAATCCCATGGACAGAAGTGTCTGATGTGCTACATTCCATAGGGTCACAAAGAGTCAGATATGACTGAAGTAATTCAGCATTTACACATGCTATTTCACCAGAGTGGTGAAAATACACAGTCTATCATCTATATGATATGACATATATAAAATTCCTAGTTAACTTCTAGTCTATAAGCACAAATGGTTAAGTCTTTGTTTCCATTGAAAACATCATCAGTTTGCTTCAGGACTGCCTCTTATTAATGTTTTTTAACTTAGTTAACTCTATTTCATGTACTGTGCCAGGTGTTGGAATTACACAGGTGAAAAAGCACCACCCCTACTCTCAAATAGGGGTGAAGGAGAGGATAGAGGAGAAAGATGCAGGAAGACAAATATATGCACCATAAATTACCATCAATGAAAAAATGGTATATTTAATATATCTGGGAAAAATCGTATTGGGCTTGGGGGTGAGACAAGAAGAGAAAGGAAAGGAGAACTTTGCCACTCCATGGACTATATAATATGACAGGTTCCTCCATGCATGGGATGCTCCAGACAAGAACACTGGAGTGGGTGGCCTTTCCTTTCTCCAGGGAATCTTCCTGACCCAAGGATCAACCCAGATCTCTTGTTTTCACACAGATCCTTTACCATCTGAGCCAACAGGGAAGCCCACTGACTATTATCTTTTAAGTATCTGATCAATAGATGTAGTGGATGGAATGACATATTATTTCAGCAGTCCTGGCTACTGCCAAAGGGTTAGAGGCTGTCCTGTGTAGAGAGTAAATTACAGGCATCTCTACTTTCTATATATGAAGGATCCTCCTGATATATCAAGAAATAGTATAGTATTTCTGGTTTACCATTTCAGTTCTACTAGTAGTTGTATAATATTATACAAAGTAGTTTAGCTTTCTGACCTCCATTTATTTTCCAGTCTGAAAGATGGGAATAAGAGTAGGATCTATTTCACCAGTGGACATCATTGGTAGTGCCCCCTCTCCTCACACCGCCAAAACAGGAGACATGAGCCTCTGATTTAGTCCCTGGGTTGGGAAGATCCCCTGGAAGAGGACATGGCAACCCATTTCAGTATTCTTGCCTGGAGAATCCCATGGACAGAAGTGTCTGATGTGCTACATTCCATAGGGTCACAAAGAGTCAGATATGACTGAAGTAATTCAGCATTTACACATGCTATTTCACCAGAGTGGTGAAAATACACAGTCTATCATCTATATGATATGACATATATAAAATTCCTAGTTAACTTCTAGTCTATAAGCACAAATGGTTAAGTCTTTGTTTCCATTGAAAACATCATCAGTTTGCTTCAGGACTGCCTCTTATTAATGTTTTTTAACTTAGTTAACTCTATTTCATGTACTGTGCCAGGTGTTGGAATTACACAGGTGAAAAAGCACCACCCCTACTCTCAAATAGGGGTGAAGGAGAGGATAGAGGAGAAAGATGCAGGAAGACAAATATATGCACCATAAATTACCATCAATGAAAAAATGGTATATTTAATATATCTGGGAAAAATCGTATTGGGCTTGGGGGTGAGACAAGAAGAGAAAGGAAAGGAGAACTTTGCCACTCCATGGACTATATAATATGACAGGTTCCTCCATGCATGGGATGCTCCAGACAAGAACACTGGAGTGGGTGGCCTTTCCTTTCTCCAGGGAATCTTCCTGACCCAAGGATCAACCCAGATCTCTTGTTTTCACACAGATCCTTTACCATCTGAGCCAACAGGGAAGCCCATATTAAAGATATATGGGAAAAAATAGTATTGGATTGGGTGATGAGACAAGAGAAAGGAAAGGCGGAAATTAGGAAGTCAACATTTTTAATGTCTATGTGCCAAGTATTCTACCAAGACATGTATTTATGTCAGCTCACTTAAATAGTCACTTAGACAAGAAAACATCTTGAACTTCTCTGAAGATTATAAGCTAGAGTTGTGCCTTGAATGAGTGCTGGGAATCTGCCTGGTGGAAAAAGGGAGTGCTCAGACCTTGAGCAAACTCCAGAGCAGCACAGGAAGCTAAAGATAAGCATTTGGGGAGGATAGGGGATGTGGGAGTAGTGAAAGTCTTCTTTTTTTAAAAAGGCAATGTTTTAAACCTACACAAATTCTTTAAGAATAATAAAAGGAATGTTTATGTTTCAACGTATAGCACAAGAAAGGAAATTTTGCCGATAAAATTAAATTTTTCCTGGTTGTATATCAGTTCTCAGTCTAGTTCTGGAAGTGTCCTTGCCAGTTTTCAGAAAGTGTCTAATAGCTAAAGTTATATGAAGGGATCAACAGAATAGGGCTCGAGATTCCACACATTAATTTCAGCTCTGGTTTTATAGATGTGTCTTCAAGTTCTGCATCTAAAAGAAGATTTCAATATATCCTTTTAGTCAATAACTATGCAAAACTATTTAAAAAGATGAAAAAATCTCCTTCTCTAGAGGTCATTAAATATAATACAGAAATCCTTGTTTTCTGAGCTAGTTTATGTGTAGAGCTGCCTGCAGATAGAACTTTGGTCTGAATTATCCTTTTATTCAGTTTTCCTTATTTTAGTCTTATTATTAAATCCTTAGGAGTTAATGCCCTTCTCTTTCCTATGAGCAGGCAAACTTAAGTGTCAGATAAAAATTAAAATTCCTCGTCCGATGCTTTTTATTAAAAGAGAAGGAAAATGTTAACTAGGATTTTATTATGGTAAGGAAATTTGTGCAGTGGAATTACATCTACACTAGGAAAGAGAAAGGAAATTAAAGCTGTTAAGTAGATCATTCAAGTACTCTTCAGATACTTTCTGCTATTCTTAATTATCTAGTTATTTCAAATCAACAAGATTTTTGGTCACATTTAGCTAACTTCATGTCTTTATTTTGAAGAAACTTTACTTTTTTTTTTTTTTAAACTTACCTGAAAGATGAATATACCTGACTTTGGAATTAAACCAAAGGATATGGATATAATCACTGTGGAAATTATATATCTTCCGTGTTTAGCTTTGTAATCACCATTGCTGGGCATCTAATACATGATAGAATGTTTCTTGCAACACAGTTTAACTGTCAGGGGAGTACACACATCAGTCTCATTTTTTCCAGGCCAAGAATGTAGTTCACAAGGGAGGAATTGTCTGTCAGCAGGAAGCTGCTATGAAATCTATTTTAAGTTATTAATTAGAAGAGACATTTGGCCTTCTAGTGAACCAAGCTTCAAAATCAGCACAGTGAAGGAATTCTTACCAAGCATGGCTACTTTAGCTCCTGAATATGTCAGCAGGGTCCTCCTCAGGTACTTACACATTTATCTGAATTATTTTAGGCCATTTGTCCAGACAGTATATTACCCAAACTCACAGAAACCAAATATTAGAAATGGCTGATGCATTTCTCAAGAGCTTTTATTTCTTTTATATTTGGGGGAGTCTGTAGAGTTCTGGTGAAATACACTGGTTTCATAGACAGAATAAGCAGAAATTAAGCCCTGGCTTCAGGCTGATTGGTGATACTGCATGGCTTACTGAATAACACTAACACACCTTTCCTTATCTACAAAAGGGACATCTACATTGATAATGAAATGAGATAAGATATGTACTGTATCTGCTTATTAAAATCAAGAGCAAGTTAATGAGTGTGCTGTGTCATTTGTTCACCTATAAAATGGATATAATATTAATGTCTAGCTTCCAAAGGTGTTGGAATTAAATTAATATTCACACATCTATAAATATACATATATATATTTATGTGAAAATAAAACATACTTATGTATGTTTGTCTACATGTGTGCATATGAATTTGATTTTCATACCATCGTAGCTAGGTATGTATTATTCTCACTTTATATATTCATTAAATATGTGTGTGAGTGCTAAGCTGCTTCACTCATATCTGACTCTGTGACCCAATAGACTGTAGTCTACCAGACTCCTCTGTCCATGGTATTGTCCAGGCAAGATTTTTGGTCACATTTAGCTAACTTCATGTCTTTATTTTGAAGAAACTTTACTTTTTTTTTTTAAACTTACCTGAAAGATGAATATACCTGACTTTGGAATTAAACCAAAGGATATGGATATAATCACTGTGGAAATTATATATCTTCCGTGTTTAGCTTTGTAATCACCATTGCTGGGCATCTAATACATGATAGAATGTTTCTTGCAACACAGTTTAACTGTCAGGGGAGTACACACATCAGTCTCATTTTTTCCAGGCCAAGAATGTAGTTCACAAGGGAGGAATTGTCTGTCAGCAGGAAGCTGCTATGAAATCTATTTTAAGTTATTAATTAGAAGAGACATTTGGCCTTCTAGTGAACCAAGCTTCAAAATCAGCACAGTGAAGGAATTCTTACCAAGCATGGCTACTTTAGCTCCTGAATATGTCAGCAGGGTCCTCCTCAGGTACTTACACATTTATCTGAATTATTTTAGGCCATTTGTCCAGACAGTATATTACCCAAACTCACAGAAACCAAATATTAGAAATGGCTGATGCATTTCTCAAGAGCTTTTATTTCTTTTATATTTGGGGGAGTCTGTAGAGTTCTGGTGAAATACACTGGTTTCATAGACAGAATAAGCAGAAATTAAGCCCTGGCTTCAGGCTGATTGGTGATACTGCATGGCTTACTGAATAACACTAACACACCTTTCCTTATCTACAAAAGGGACATCTACATTGATAATGAAATGAGATAAGATATGTACTGTATCTGCTTATTAAAATCAAGAGCAAGTTAATGAGTGTGCTGTGTCATTTGTTCACCTATAAAATGGATATAATATTAATGTCTAGCTTCCAAAGGTGTTGGAATTAAATTAATATTCACACATCTATAAATATACATATATATATTTATGTGAAAATAAAACATACTTATGTATGTTTGTCTACATGTGTGCATATGAATTTGATTTTCATACCATCGTAGCTAGGTATGTATTATTCTCACTTTATATATTCATTAAATATGTGTGTGAGTGCTAAGCTGCTTCACTCATATCTGACTCTGTGACCCAATAGACTGTAGTCTACCAGACTCCTCTGTCCATGGTATTGTCCAGGCAAGATTACTAGAGTGGGTTGCCATGCCCTCCTCCAGGTGATCTTCCCAACCCAGAAGTTGAAATCACATCCCTTATGCCCCCTGCACTGGTAGACAGGTTCTTGACCACTAGCAGCACCTAGGAAGCCTGTAAAATATGCACATATACTTGTGTAATTTTTTGCCTATTTTTACATGTACATATATTATGCACACACACACACACACACACACACACACACACACACATATATATATATATATTCTTTAAATATGAATGAACATGCACCATGTGTATATGAATTCCTCAAATGAATCAGTCACAATGCAAGAGTTCAATGATGGTAGAGATTATTTAATGGTAATCTTATTGTTTCTATGCCTTAAAATATCCTTTGATATATTATATTATTAATAATCTTGATCTAAGAATTGACTAGTATTCTTCTATAGGCTGTCCTGTGATCAATGGGAAGCGTTTTCATGGTCATAAAGAGTTAAATTTAATCTCTCTACATCCACCATCTTTGACAATAAAAAACAAACAAACAAACAAAAAAAACATGCAAGAGTTTCACTTGATGAATCCTCAAGATAAACTCTGTTCACAATGAATTCTTAGGTAAATTTTGCAGCAGACAAAAGTCAACCTTCAGTTTTCCAAATCTCATTTTACATCTGAGAGCCTTCTTTTGCTTCGCTAGCCTCTATGTCCAATGCTAGGTCCTTCCAGTTACCTGGGAATCAGCCTTCACCTGGGTGTTTCACCCCTGGCTTCCCCTGCCCTCCCTGCATGGACCCTTTCACACGTAAGTTCAGGACTTGATATGCTTTTCTTGGATCCAATTTCTCCTAGTCTTAGTGATCTACTAATTAACCCAGACAGCTTTTCCCCTTAGATATCAGGATATATTGGAATCTCACATCACTTACAAGGTACATTCTATCCACTAGGATTTGCACTAAGTCTTAGCAAGAACCTATTTGAGATGCCCACTAAGTCTTTTTGCAAAAAACTGTGTGAGTGCTAAGCTGCTTCACTCATATCTGACTCTGTGACCCAATAGACTGTAGTCTACCAGACTCCTCTGTCCATGGTATTGTCCAGGCAAGATTACTAGAGTGGGTTGCCATGCCCTCCTCCAGGTGATCTTCCCAACCCAGAAGTTGAAATCACATCCCTTATGCCCCCTGCACTGGTAGACAGGTTCTTGACCACTAGCAGCACCTAGGAAGCCTGTAAAATATGCACATATACTTGTGTAATTTTTTGCCTATTTTTACATGTACATATATTATGCACACACACACACACACACACACACACACACACACATATATATATATATATATTCTTTAAATATGAATGAACATGCACCATGTGTATATGAATTCCTCAAATGAATCAGTCACAATGCAAGAGTTCAATGATGGTAGAGATTATTTAATGGTAATCTTATTGTTTCTATGCCTTAAAATATCCTTTGATATATTATATTATTAATAATCTTGATCTAAGAATTGACTAGTATTCTTCTATAGGCTGTCCTGTGATCAATGGGAAGCGTTTTCATGGTCATAAAGAGTTAAATTTAATCTCTCTACATCCACCATCTTTGACAATAAAAAACAAACAAACAAACAAAAAAAACATGCAAGAGTTTCACTTGATGAATCCTCAAGATAAACTCTGTTCACAATGAATTCTTAGGTAAATTTTGCAGCAGACAAAAGTCAACCTTCAGTTTTCCAAATCTCATTTTACATCTGAGAGCCTTCTTTTGCTTCGCTAGCCTCTATGTCCAATGCTAGGTCCTTCCAGTTACCTGGGAATCAGCCTTCACCTGGGTGTTTCACCCCTGGCTTCCCCTGCCCTCCCTGCATGGACCCTTTCACACGTAAGTTCAGGACTTGATATGCTTTTCTTGGATCCAATTTCTCCTAGTCTTAGTGATCTACTAATTAACCCAGACAGCTTTTCCCCTTAGATATCAGGATATATTGGAATCTCACATCACTTACAAGGTACATTCTATCCACTAGGATTTGCACTAAGTCTTAGCAAGAACCCCTATTTGAGATGATCTTCCAATCCTTTGACCTTCAAGAAGTTCAAAGTTTAGTTAAGGAATTTAGGAACAAACAAATTGAACAATAAGGAGAATTAAACAGTATACAATTGAAAAGAACAGAAGCATGTTAAACTGTTTTGTCTCTAAAATTCTTGTGCTCACTCTCTCAGTCATGCTTAACTTTTTGTGGCCTCAAGGATTGTAGCCTGCCAGGATCCTCTTCCCATGGAAATGTTCAGGCAGGAATATTGGAATGGGGGCCATTTCCTACTATAGGTGATCTTCCCAACCCAGGTATTGAACTAGCATTCATTGTGTCTCCTGCACTGGTAGGCAGATTCTTTAACATCAGTACTCCACGGAAAGCCCTTAAGATTTTAAGAGGTAATTGTGTGGTACAAAGGAGACTTTTTCCATTGAAAAAAAATAAAGAAAAAAAACAAAATCCAAAACCTGTGTTATTAATGATATTTGCAATTTAGAGGGGGAGAAAAAAAAGAAAAACTCTATTCAAACATGAAATGCCTATCTTCTAGTATCACTGGATTATTTTAAACCTAATCATTATAAAAACTGTTGCTCAGGAAAATGTTAAAATGAAATCCCTAATAACTATGAAGTTTGTTAAGGGCTTATAATATGTTAGCACCTCACTGGAAAATTGGAGAAACAAGGGCTGCTCTGCAGATGAGAGAGTAAGTAAGTTATAAAGTGTAGGAACTCAGGGACCTATTCACTTTCTTTCTGCATAAGAATAAAAGGAAGATTTTTCCATTTGCATAAAGAATGACACCTCTAAGGTCAATCACTCCCCAGGTGCTCAAAACTAGAGAAAAAAGGAAAGAAAGGATTGTCCCTTTGAGGGTACAGGGATTCAATGACTAAGAGCAAGTCATTCTTAAGTCAAGTGTTCCCCAAATATTGAGCAGCAGGTGAATGTAATAAATAATGGTGTCCTCCTCTGTACAATGAGAGCTTAAATGATTTCTAATTTATCATTCAACTCTACTATACTGAGTCTCCTTGCAGGTGAATGTTAATAAATAAAATGGGTATGCCAAAAGTTCTTACAAGGTACATTCTATCCACTAGGATTTGCACTAAGTCTTAGCAAGAACCCCTATTTGAGATGATCTTCCAATCCTTTGACCTTCAAGAAGTTCAAAGTTTAGTTAAGGAATTTAGGAACAAACAAATTGAACAATAAGGAGAATTAAACAGTATACAATTGAAAAGAACAGAAGCATGTTAAACTGTTTTGTCTCTAAAATTCTTGTGCTCACTCTCTCAGTCATGCTTAACTTTTTGTGGCCTCAAGGATTGTAGCCTGCCAGGATCCTCTTCCCATGGAAATGTTCAGGCAGGAATATTGGAATGGGGGCCATTTCCTACTATAGGTGATCTTCCCAACCCAGGTATTGAACTAGCATTCATTGTGTCTCCTGCACTGGTAGGCAGATTCTTTAACATCAGTACTCCACGGAAAGCCCTTAAGATTTTAAGAGGTAATTGTGTGGTACAAAGGAGACTTTTTCCATTGAAAAAAAATAAAGAAAAAAAACAAAATCCAAAACCTGTGTTATTAATGATATTTGCAATTTAGAGGGGGAGAAAAAAGAAAAACTCTATTCAAACATGAAATGCCTATCTTCTAGTATCACTGGATTATTTTAAACCTAATCATTATAAAAACTGTTGCTCAGGAAAATGTTAAAATGAAATCCCTAATAACTATGAAGTTTGTTAAGGGCTTATAATATGTTAGCACCTCACTGGAAAATTGGAGAAACAAGGGCTGCTCTGCAGATGAGAGAGTAAGTAAGTTATAAAGTGTAGGAACTCAGGGACCTATTCACTTTCTTTCTGCATAAGAATAAAAGGAAGATTTTTCCATTTGCATAAAGAATGACACCTCTAAGGTCAATCACTCCCCAGGTGCTCAAAACTAGAGAAAAAAGGAAAGAAAGGATTGTCCCTTTGAGGGTACAGGGATTCAATGACTAAGAGCAAGTCATTCTTAAGTCAAGTGTTCCCCAAATATTGAGCAGCAGGTGAATGTAATAAATAATGGTGTCCTCCTCTGTACAATGAGAGCTTAAATGATTTCTAATTTATCATTCAACTCTACTATACTGAGTCTCCTTGCAGGGTATTCTAAGACTGAAATGGTTGGTATGGATCCTTCATGCATTATGAGTTGGGAGTAAGAAGATTTCCTATTCAAGGAGTATGCCAAAAGTTCTCACAGACAGGACAGGAGTACATCAAATATTGAGAAGAATACTCATCTCTGTGCATAGGAAGCAGCCAGAAATTAATGAGAAGACAACCATCAGAACCAAGACCTGGGGGTACATTCAAAAAATATTAAAATTGACACATACCCAGAGGAAATAACAGGAAAAGAACTTGTGAGGGGTCTGGAAAGGAAGGCAGCTCTGTTTATGGGAGAGTTGCTTATCCTACAAAGTGCCATAGAGTTTGTGCCAACATCATAGACAGCTTCACACCAGAGGACCCTGGGGTGTGATTACTTCAAATTGAGGGACAAGTCAAACACTTTTTCTCTCTTCAATTATGACTCACTATAGCATTCATTTTTTTTTTAAGTAATCATTTTCAAAAAGTGGTAAAATCATGATTTTCATTCAGGCATTAAAATGAAGATGTGATAAAAGTTTTTGATAACTCATTATTAATGAGAAAGCTTATAAAGTACCACAACCAGTTTGGCAGATATATTTATAGATATACAGTATTGTTAATAAAATGAATGCACAAATGGAGGCAAATTGGCCTCTTCCATGGTGAGGAAGGAAAGTCTATTCACAGAATCTGTGTGTAGACAACAACTATTTTGTATTGTTATTAGCTACAATTGACAGAGGTACAAAGTAACTCAAAGATAATGAACAAATAAGATGAGGTAGCCTGGAAAGGTATAATCTTAATAATTCATAGTTTCCTTTGAAACATGATATTTTTTCTCTCAGCAGTTCTGTCTATTTTTAATGTAGATTATGTTTGTATTGCTGGAACCTCCTTTGAAAAGTCTTGATGTCAATTCTCCATCCATAGATTCAGGTCTCCACTGTAGAATTTATATGCCAAGACAAGAACAGCTAACCATCTGCTATTATTCAACAAGTTCTCTTTTGCAGGGTAATTAAATAATGGTGTCTTTTAATGAGAGCTTAAATGATTTCTAATTTATCATTCAACTCTACTATACTGAGTCTCCTTGCAGGGTATTCTAAGACTGAAATGGTTGGTATGGATCCTTCATGCATTATGAGTTGGGAGTAAGAAGATTTCCTATTCAAGGAGTATGCCAAAAGTTCTCACAGACAGGACAGGAGTACATCAAATATTGAGAAGAATACTCATCTCTGTGCATAGGAAGCAGCCAGAAATTAATGAGAAGACAACCATCAGAACCAAGACCTGGGGGTACATTCAAAAAATATTAAAATTGACACATACCCAGAGGAAATAACAGGAAAAGAACTTGTGAGGGGTCTGGAAAGGAAGGCAGCTCTGTTTATGGGAGAGTTGCTTATCCTACAAAGTGCCATAGAGTTTGTGCCAACATCATAGACAGCTTCACACCAGAGGACCCTGGGGTGTGATTACTTCAAATTGAGGGACAAGTCAAACACTTTTCTCTCTTCAATTATGACTCACTATAGCATTCATTTTTTTTTTAAGTATTCATTTTCAAAAAGTGGTAAAATCATGATTTTCATTCAGGCATTAAAATGAAGATGTGATAAAAGTTTTTGATAACTCATTATTAATGAGAAAGCTTATAAAGTACCACAACCAGTTTGGCAGATATATTTATAGATATACAGTATTGTTAATAAAATGAATGCACAAATGGAGGCAAATTGGCCTCTTCCATGGTGAGGAAGGAAAGTCTATTCACAGAATCTGTGTGTAGACAACAACTATTTTGTATTGTTATTAGCTACAATTGACAGAGGTACAAAGTAACTCAAAGATAATGAACAAATAAGATGAGGTAGCCTGGAAAGGTATAATCTTAATAATTCATAGTTTCCTTTGAAACATGATATTTTTTCTCTCAGCAGTTCTGTCTATTTTTAATGTAGATTATGTTTGTATTGCTGGAACCTCCTTTGAAAAGTCTTGATGTCAATTCTCCATCCATAGATTCAGGTCTCCACTGTAGAATTTATATGCCAAGACAAGAACAGCTAACCATCTGCTATTATTCAACAAGTTCTCTTTTAAGTATAAATAAATGTTAAAACTTTTCAAAGAGTTGTTTTAACAGTAACACAGAGAAAAAAGAAGTATGATAGATGATGGATTCCATCAAAAATGGAGGAATAAAACAAAAGTGGAGAGAGACAGGAAATGAAGGAAAGAGCACCTCTGATGAATTTAAGAGGAAGTAATGTCTAATCTTCGATTGGAAATATGTGACTCCTGACTGGCAATTAAGTTGGTGAGTGGGCTCCTAGACAGGGGGAACATAATTTTGAAAGTCCCAGAGTATACGGGACTATGAACCAATGGGGAGTTCCTACGATGCTGTCAGCATATAGATGTAGCCAAGGAAGGGAAAGATATAAGAAGGAAATGAGGCCATTTTTTTTTTTTTAAGGAAAACCATATTCAGCACAGTTATTTCTGTTTATAATGGAATTGTATGCTCTGTAA
The DNA here is from genome assembly GCA_022376925.1 of Tragulus kanchil. Classification (NCBI taxonomy): domain Eukaryota; kingdom Metazoa; phylum Chordata; class Mammalia; order Artiodactyla; family Tragulidae; genus Tragulus; species Tragulus kanchil. The sequence continues at coordinate 82,196,510 of JAIOJX010000029.1, read as the reverse complement.
CGTATGGGTTTTTTTTGTTGTTGTTGTTGTTTTTTTTCTGCTCCTCTTTCTTTTGTGAGATTTTTTTTTGACCAGTTGTGTGTTTATAGCAAAATTAAGGGTGAAGTACAGAAACTTCTCATATACTGCCTTCTGCTACAAATATATATTGTTATTCTTCTCTTGCTAAATCATGTCCCACTCTGCCACCTCATGGACTGCTGCACCATTGGCTTCTCTGTCCTCCAGTGTCTCTGAGAATTTGCTCAAATTCCTATCCATTAAGTTACTGATGTCATCTAATCATCTCATCCTCCATCTCTCCCTTCTCCTTCTGCCCTCAATCTTTCTGAGTATTTGTCTTTTCCAATGAGTTGGCTCTTCGCATCAGGTGGCCAAGTATTGGAGCTTCAGCTACAGCTTCGGCATCAGTCTTTGCAAAGAATCTTAATAATTCATAGTTTCCTTTGAAACATGATATTTTTCTCTCAGCAGTTCTGTCTATTTTAATGTAGATTATGTTTGTATTGCTGGAACCTCCTTTGAAAAGTCTTGATGTCAATTCTCCATCCATAGATTCAGGTCTCCACTGTAGAATTTATATGCCAAGACAAGAACAGCTAACCATCTGCTATTATTCAACAAGTTCTCTTTTAAGTATAAATAAATGTTAAAACTTTTCAAAGAGTTGTTTTAACAGTAACACAGAGAAAAAAGAAGTATGATAGATGATGGATTCCATCAAAAATGGAGGAATAAAACAAAAGTGGAGAGAGACAGGAAATGAAGGAAAGAGCACCTCTGATGAATTTAAGAGGAAGTAATGTCTAATCTTCGATTGGAAATATGTGACTCCTGACTGGCAATTAAGTTGGTGAGTGGGCTCCTAGACAGGGGGAACATAATTTTGAAAGTCCCAGAGTATACGGGACTATGAACCAATGGGGAGTTCCTACGATGCTGTCAGCATATAGATGTAGCCAAGGAAGGGAAAGATATAAGAAGGAAATGAGGCCATTTTTTTTTTTAAGGAAAACCATATTCAGCACAGTTATTTCTGTTTATAATGGAATTGTATGCTCTGTAACGTATGGGTTTTTTTTGTTGTTGTTGTTGTTTTTTTTCTGCTCCTCTTTCTTTTGTGAGATTTTTTTTTGACCAGTTGTGTGTTTATAGCAAAATTAAGGGTGAAGTACAGAAACTTCTCATATACTGCCTTCTGCTACAAATATATATTGTTATTCTTCTCTTGCTAAATCATGTCCCACTCTGCCACCTCATGGACTGCTGCACCATTGGCTTCTCTGTCCTCCAGTGTCTCTGAGAATTTGCTCAAATTCCTATCCATTAAGTTACTGATGTCATCTAATCATCTCATCCTCCATCTCTCCCTTCTCCTTCTGCCCTCAATCTTTCTGAGTATTTGTCTTTTCCAATGAGTTGGCTCTTCGCATCAGGTGGCCAAGTATTGGAGCTTCAGCTACAGCTTCGGCATCAGTCTTTGCAAAGAATCTTCAGAATTGATTTCCTTTAGGATTGACTAGTTTGATCTCCTTGCAGTCCAAGGGAATCTTCTTCATCACCACAGTTCAAAAGCATCAGTTTTTTGGCACTCCTTCTTCTTTATGGCCCACCTCTCACATCCGTACATAACTATTGGAAAAACCATAGCCTTGGACCTTTGTTGGCAATGTTACCTCTCTGCTTAGATTTCTCATGGCTTTTCTTTCAAACAGCAAGTGTCTTTTAATAGCCAGTATCAGTATCACTCATAAGTGATATTCAGTTTTTACCAAAGATGAATCTATACTGACATAACATAATCACCCAAACTCTTCAGTTTACTTTAGAGTTCACTCTTGAAGTTGACATATATCATATGTCATAATATAATACAAAGTATTCTCACTACCTAAAAATCCATTATGTTCTAACTATTCATCTCTCTACCTTAGCATCCATTGATCTGTTAATTTCCATAGTTTTGCCTTTCCAGAAGGCCATATGCATGCATGCTCAGATGCTTCATTCATGTCCAACTCTTTGCAATCCTGTATACTGTAGTCCACCTGGCTCCATTGTCCATGGAATACTGCAGGCAAGAACACTGGAGTGGGTTATCATGTAGTTGTAATCATACAGTATGTACCCCTTTTAGATTGACTTATTTCACTTAATAGTACTCATAATAGCGTCTCATGACTTCATAGCTTTTCATGAACTGATAGCTTATTTCTTCTGAGTGCTGAATAATATTCTATTATCGGTATGTACCATATTTATCTAATCACTTAACAAAAATTTTGCATGCTTTCAAATTTTAGCAGTTATGAATAAAGCTGCTATAACATCCATGTGCAGAGTTTTGTGGGAATATAAGTTTCCAATTCTTTTGGGGAAATATCAAAAGAGCTTGTTGCTGGATCCCGTGATGAGAATTTGCTCAAATTCCTATCCATTAAGTTACTGATGTCATCTAATCATCTCATCCTCCATCTCTCCCTTCTCCTTCTGCCCTCAATCTTTCTGAGTATTTGTCTTTTCCAATGAGTTGGCTCTTCGCATCAGGTGGCCAAGTATTGGAGCTTCAGCTACAGCTTCGGCATCAGTCTTTGCAAAGAATCTTCAGAATTGATTTCCTTTAGGATTGACTAGTTTGATCTCCTTGCAGTCCAAGGGAATCTTCTTCATCACCACAGTTCAAAAGCATCAGTTTTTTGGCACTCCTTCTTCTTTATGGCCCACCTCTCACATCCGTACATAACTATTGGAAAAACCATAGCCTTGGACCTTTGTTGGCAATGTTACCTCTCTGCTTAGATTTCTCATGGCTTTTCTTTCAAACAGCAAGTGTCTTTTAATAGCCAGTATCAGTATCACTCATAAGTGATATTCAGTTTTTACCAAAGATGAATCTATACTGACATAACATAATCACCCAAACTCTTCAGTTTACTTTAGAGTTCACTCTTGAAGTTGACATATATCATATGTCATAATATAATACAAAGTATTCTCACTACCTAAAAATCCATTATGTTCTAACTATTCATCTCTCTACCTTAGCATCCATTGATCTGTTAATTTCCATAGTTTTGCCTTTCCAGAAGGCCATATGCATGCATGCTCAGATGCTTCATTCATGTCCAACTCTTTGCAATCCTGTATACTGTAGTCCACCTGGCTCCATTGTCCATGGAATACTGCAGGCAAGAACACTGGAGTGGGTTATCATGTAGTTGTAATCATACAGTATGTACCCCTTTTAGATTGACTTATTTCACTTAATAGTACTCATAATAGCGTCTCATGACTTCATAGCTTTTCATGAACTGATAGCTTATTTCTTCTGAGTGCTGAATAATATTCTATTATCGGTATGTACCATATTTATCTAATCACTTAACAAAAATTTTGCATGCTTTCAAATTTTAGCAGTTATGAATAAAGCTGCTATAACATCCATGTGCAGAGTTTTGTGGGAATATAAGTTTCCAATTCTTTTGGGGAAATATCAAAAGAGCTTGTTGCTGGATCCCGTGATAAGAGTTTGCTGAATTTTATAATAAACTGCCAAACTATCTTCTAAAGTGGCTGCCTCATTCTGCATTTACCCAGAAAATTATGAGACTTTCTGTTCCTCCACAGTCTTGTTGGCATTTGGTGTTATTAATTTTCAGATTTTTATGATTCTAAAAGATATGTACTGGTGTCTCATTTTTGTTATGATGTGCATTTACCTTATGACATATGACATGGAACATCTTTTCATGTACTTATTTACCATCTGTGTATCTTTTTTGATAAGGTATCTGTTAAGAGTTTGAGTCATTTTTGTTTTACTTTATTGTTAAGTTTTCAGAGTTTATTGTATATTTTGGATAACAGTTCTATATCAGATATTTGCTTTGCAAATATTTTGTATCTAGTCAGTGGCTTGTCTTCTAATTCTCTTGATCTTGTCTCTTACAGAACAAAAGTTCTTAAAATGTCTGGCTTATCAACTGCTTCTATCTTCCATGGATTTTGTCCTTGATATTATTTCTAAAAATGTATCACAATACCCAAGGTCATCTAGATTAGAAATGATATTAAGAGACATTTCCCTATGGGAAAAATTACAGAAGAGATAAAAGGAATCACTGGTATTGAGCATCTAAGTGACCCAAAAATACATAGTCAATGTTGAAGTTCAAAATATCATTGAAAAACTAAGGAGGAAAAAAAGAAAAAAATTAATTCAGATATGTAACAGATCCCTATTACATTTGCTAATAAGATGAAATCCTTATCTATTTGCTTGAAAATTAAGTAAATGTTTTAAAAATCATGTTTAGATTTATATTGTCTAGACAATATGTATATGAAGTCAAAAATGTGAGAATTTGTTTATAATGAATAAAATTGAAGCTCCAAGGGGAAATACTTTACCAAAAGTCGTATACCTGAATAGTAGTGTAGTATGTACTGCCTAGATTTCTAGTTTCATATACTCATTCCAAACCTGCTCTGCTACCTAGGAAAACACTTCATTAAAGACATTCAGTCCATTTGTAGAGGCTTACATAGTCTTTAATATGTGACTGGCCATCTCTAAGCCAAGAAAAACTATGAAGCATTCATTAAAGACTTAGACTATTAAGCCAATAGAGGACCCAACATTCTTGAACATTGAAGACTTTGAAAAATGTTTTTTGTACTATGCTTCCTTCTTTATGCAGTCCTGTTTGTTTTCTGTTTGCTCCTGTGTGTGTTATGTTGTCTTTTAAGAACAAAGATCCTAATAAGTAGTATAATGAGTAAATGAGTGGTACCAGCAGTAGACTGATATACTAGAGAATACAGAAGATAATAGTAGTGTACAAAAGTGACCTACTCATCCTCACCCATCATCAGCAGGGTTTTTGTTGTGAGTAACTTTCAAGCTAAGCAAACAGCTCTGAACTTTGAACAATGGTTGATTAAAGATAAACAGAAATTATGACAAAAGAACATAAGATGCTCACCCTCATCAATTGATAAAATCAACATAAGCTTGGTACCCACATCTCCTTCATTCTTACTGCTTTTTCTTCTTTAAGAATAAGAATATTGAACATAACTGAACTGATGACAAATTTATCATATGCCAGACAAAACTGAACACTTTCCATATAATCAAGCATTTATTTCACAGCCAAATCCTATGAATTAAGTGCAACCAATACCATCTGTATAATATAAAGGAAGAAACTACCAGTCCTGGTCTCACAATTTAAAAACTGAGGGCCTTGTTCTTACCTATAACACTCTTGTTCCCAACTAAATCATCTCCAAACATGTTTCCCTTCCAAACCTCCAGAAAAGCAAGCTACATCTCATTCACACAGAAGCTTAGAAAATCATCACTGACATGAGATAGGAGGTCAAAATCTTAAAGCCACAGTGATGTGAGAAAGCATATTCAACACAGAAACACAAAACAAAGGAGGGGCTTTATCATTGTGGGAGATCTGGTGGTCAACTGGATAGAGAAATGCACAATGGAGAGAGGAAGTCAAAAGTTTTTTCTCCCTTATTTGAGTGAAACTTTAAATAAAAGACTGAAGCCCCTTTTTCAATTATATAAAAGAATGAAACAGACTCACAGACAAAAGAGAAGAGATTTCCGGTTACCAAGGGGAATTAATGTGGAGGGATGGATTGGAGTTTTGGGATTAGCAGATGCAAACCTTTATATATAAAATACATAAACAGCAATGTCCTATTGTATAGCACAGGGAATTGTACCCATATCCTGTGATAAACCATGATGGAAAACAATATGAAAAGCAATGTACACCTATGAATAACTGAATCACTTTGCTGTGCATCAGAATGATCGCAAAATTGTCAATCAACTGTACTTTAATAAAACAAAATAGAAAAAATGAATGCAAAATTTTATAGAAATCCCTGCTCCTTTAATACCAATATGAGAACTCAGTTCCAGTTTTTGTTGTTGTCATTGTTATGAAGAGTCCTAAGCACTGCCCTCTTCCCAAAGTCAGCAGCAAATGAGAGCACAGTGTTCCCACTTTCTACACCTAATCACGGTACCCAGGCTGACAGCAGAAATGCCCGGTACTGTCACTTATGATCACAGTCAGAAGTACTGGAGGAAGGAAGCAGAGACCCCTGATATTGACCAAATTTGAGACAGCAGCTGCTTCACATCTTTACAATGCAGACATGGTTGCAAAGCAGTGCTTGGGAGGGAATGGCAGTCATGGTCCTCTGGTTCATCTTAAATCCTGTGTTGTCCAAGTTGAACTCCTGTCCCTTTCCATTTATCACAGCAGTCTTGACAAAGCTGAATGTTGTTTTCTTCCTGCTTTAACCTGCTTCAGAAATGCTGACCTTGTTAAGGCAAGTGCTTCTTACATCTTTTTTTTTTTCACATTTAATTTTTTTTTCCAGCTGATAGAGCAAAGTGTTGGGTACAGACTTAATAGATACCCAAATTAGTCATTCCCACAATAATTTCTTGCTAATTGGGCAATTATTTTATTTTATATTGATGGGGAAAAGTATAAATGCACTTCAATTACAGGGTGAAAGAAAAAATTAGTAAAGTCAGTTAATACTTGATTTCAACATTCATTTATGAAGTAACCAGGGCTAAGTGTCCCTTTCCACCCCCATTCATATCTATTGGGGTACAAAAATGGATAGAGAAATGCACAATGGAGAGAGGAAGTCAAAAGTTTTTTCTCCCTTATTTGAGTGAAACTTTAAATAAAAGACTGAAGCCCCTTTTTCAATTATATAAAAGAATGAAACAGACTCACAGACAAAAGAGAAGAGATTTCCGGTTACCAAGGGGAATTAATGTGGAGGGATGGATTGGAGTTTTGGGATTAGCAGATGCAAACCTTTATATATAAAATACATAAACAGCAATGTCCTATTGTATAGCACAGGGAATTGTACCCATATCCTGTGATAAACCATGATGGAAAACAATATGAAAAGCAATGTACACCTATGAATAACTGAATCACTTTGCTGTGCATCAGAATGATCGCAAAATTGTCAATCAACTGTACTTTAATAAAACAAAATAGAAAAAATGAATGCAAAATTTTATAGAAATCCCTGCTCCTTTAATACCAATATGAGAACTCAGTTCCAGTTTTTGTTGTTGTCATTGTTATGAAGAGTCCTAAGCACTGCCCTCTTCCCAAAGTCAGCAGCAAATGAGAGCACAGTGTTCCCACTTTCTACACCTAATCACGGTACCCAGGCTGACAGCAGAAATGCCCGGTACTGTCACTTATGATCACAGTCAGAAGTACTGGAGGAAGGAAGCAGAGACCCCTGATATTGACCAAATTTGAGACAGCAGCTGCTTCACATCTTTACAATGCAGACATGGTTGCAAAGCAGTGCTTGGGAGGGAATGGCAGTCATGGTCCTCTGGTTCATCTTAAATCCTGTGTTGTCCAAGTTGAACTCCTGTCCCTTTCCATTTATCACAGCAGTCTTGACAAAGCTGAATGTTGTTTTCTTCCTGCTTTAACCTGCTTCAGAAATGCTGACCTTGTTAAGGCAAGTGCTTCTTACATCTTTTTTTTTTTCACATTTAATTTTTTTTATTCCAGCTGATAGAGCAAAGTGTTGGGTACAGACTTAATAGATACCCAAATTAGTCATTCCCACAATAATTTCTTGCTAATTGGGCAATTATTTTATTTTATATTGATGGGGAAAAGTATAAATGCACTTCAATTACAGGGTGAAAGAAAAAATTAGTAAAGTCAGTTAATACTTGATTTCAACATTCATTTATGAAGTAACCAGGGCTAAGTGTCCCTTTCCACCCCCATTCATATCTATTGGGGTACAAAAAATAGATAAAAGGGGGTAGATGCTCTGTTAAAGATTCCACCTGGGGGCTGGAATGGGAGCTCAACTGTCTTGGAAAGAGCACATTTCCAGTGGATGGAATGAGCAAATCTTACCTTATTAATATGCATCTTTCTCTTAGATCACACATAATTTTTCTTTGATTTCTAGTATTTTTACTAATAATTTTTACAATGCTAATATACTAGTTTTCTATTGTTTCTGTAAAAATTGTTCACATGCTATGCAGCTTAAAACAGTATGAATTTATTATCTTACAGTTCTTGCAGTTAGAAATATTAAATGGGTCACGTGAACTAAAATTAACATGTATGCAGGGCTATCTATATTCCTTCTGGAGCTTCTGGGGAAAAAATGTGCTTAATTGTATGAAAAGGGAAAGCTTCCAGAAGTTACCTATATTGCATTGATTGTGGTCCTTCCTCTTTCTTTAAACCCATCACTCCAACGTCTGCTTCCATTATCAAATTTCTCCCATGACTGGAACCTCATGTCTTCCTCTTTAAAATACATATGATTCTATTGAGCCCACCGAGATAATCCAGGGTAGTCTCTCCATCTTAAGATCCTTCATATATCACATATAGAGATCCCTTTTGCCATTTAAGCTAACATGCTTACAGATTCTGGGGAACAGGACAAGGGGCATCTTTGGAAAACATTATTTTGCTTGCCACAGTGATTGTTTAGTCACTAAGTCATGTCCAACTCTTAGTGATCTCAGGAACTACGGTTTGCCAGGTTTCCTTGACCTTCACTATCTCCTGGAGTTTACTCAAATCAATGTCCATTGAGTTGGTGATGCCATCCAACTATCTAATCCTCTGTCTCCCACTTCTCCTCCTACCCTCAATCTTTCCCAGCATCAGGGTCTTTTCCAATGAGTTGACTCTTTGCATCAGGTGGCCAAAGTATTTTCTTTCGATTTTCCCAAGAAATTGCTCACCTGTTTTAAAGACTAATGCTCTTCTCCTGACCCTTTCTTTCTTCTGCTTAACTCTGTATCACAGGAAACTACACTTCCAAACTGTCCTGTTCTTCCAGTCTCAGGTAAGTTTAATTATGACATGAGAGACAATGATACAAGATTAAATAGCTTGGGAGGGTGAGAAGCAAGGGTACTTCTTCCTTTCTGTTTCTTGTGATATGTCTGATGTTGGCTACACATACTTTATCTCCAGTTCCTGTACTCATATACTATCATCAGGTTCCATCTTTTACCAGATGATCCTGTTGCCCTTCTTGTTCTAGGATAAATGGCAGCTTCTTGACAAAGATGTGTCTAAGTTTTACTAATAATTTTTACAATGCTAATATACTAGTTTTCTATTGTTTCTGTAAAAATTGTTCACATGCTATGCAGCTTAAAACAGTATGAATTTATTATCTTACAGTTCTTGCAGTTAGAAATATTAAATGGGTCACGTGAACTAAAATTAACATGTATGCAGGGCTATCTATATTCCTTCTGGAGCTTCTGGGGAAAAAATGTGCTTAATTGTATGAAAAGGGAAAGCTTCCAGAAGTTACCTATATTGCATTGATTGTGGTCCTTCCTCTTTCTTTAAACCCATCACTCCAACGTCTGCTTCCATTATCAAATTTCTCCCATGACTGGAACCTCATGTCTTCCTCTTTAAAATACATATGATTCTATTGAGCCCACCGAGATAATCCAGGGTAGTCTCTCCATCTTAAGATCCTTCATATATCACATATAGAGATCCCTTTTGCCATTTAAGCTAACATGCTTACAGATTCTGGGGAACAGGACAAGGGGCATCTTTGGAAAACATTATTTTGCTTGCCACAGTGATTGTTTAGTCACTAAGTCATGTCCAACTCTTAGTGATCTCAGGAACTACGGTTTGCCAGGTTTCCTTGACCTTCACTATCTCCTGGAGTTTACTCAAATCAATGTCCATTGAGTTGGTGATGCCATCCAACTATCTAATCCTCTGTCTCCCACTTCTCCTCCTACCCTCAATCTTTCCCAGCATCAGGGTCTTTTCCAATGAGTTGACTCTTTGCATCAGGTGGCCAAAGTATTTTCTTTCGATTTTCCCAAGAAATTGCTCACCTGTTTTAAAGACTAATGCTCTTCTCCTGACCCTTTCTTTCTTCTGCTTAACTCTGTATCACAGGAAACTACACTTCCAAACTGTCCTGTTCTTCCAGTCTCAGGTAAGTTTAATTATGACATGAGAGACAATGATACAAGATTAAATAGCTTGGGAGGGTGAGAAGCAAGGGTACTTCTTCCTTTCTGTTTCTTGTGATATGTCTGATGTTGGCTACACATACTTTATCTCCAGTTCCTGTACTCATATACTATCATCAGGTTCCATCTTTTACCAGATGATCCTGTTGCCCTTCTTGTTCTAGGATAAATGGCAGCTTCTTGACAAAGATGTGTCTAAGTTTTATCCCATCCCCAACATAGTTTGTTTGCTCTTTTGTACCTATAATAACCTTGAGCTAGTTTCTATTTTTTAAGAACTTATAAAGATTTGATGTTATATATGTATGTACACACATTAATGGGCTTTCCTCATGGCTTAGATGGTAAAGAATCTGCCTGCAATGCAAGAGACCCAGTTTTGATCTGGATTCTAATAATAATGCATTGTATATATGTACCATATATTCTTTATCCATTTCCTTGTCAATGGATATTTAGGTTGCTTTCATGTCTTAACTACTGTAAATAGCACATGACTCTTCTTTATATAGCTCTACAATGATGCTTGTAAACCACCCATGGAATCAACATGCTGTATTTTGGTCTCTAATGCCACATTGTATGAATTCTGCAAGGTGGCCCTGAATAATAAAGCTGATTTGCTAATAGTGTTTGAATGAAAACATTTCATTTGGTGGCCATCTAGGAAGCTTCTTTGTTGTTATCCCTGAGATCTGGATGTGCCCATCTACTGTCTCAGTATCATTTCAGTCATAAAAGAAATAGGTACTATTTTCAGTTAAAAAAAAAAGGCCCATATAAAATTTAAAAGCATCTTTTCCATTGAAGTTAATGCCAAAGTTCTCCATAGCAAAAGTCAAAAGAACCACTGGGATATATGATTAATGTCTCAACATGGAGAGACATTTCTAAAGCAATTGTGACTTCCTGACTCAATTTCCCTGTCTTCTGGCACTCAAACTCCAATGTTAAAGCCTTGAAATGCGATATTTTATATAGTTAGACCTCAAAAAGAAAGGAGTCTACTAATTAATGTATCTTGCTTCAGCCAAATAGTCAGATGTGACACATGCTAAGATTGGGAATACTGAGATGTCCACGGCCCTTACACATTGTCAGTGTAATTAAGGACTACAGTGGAAACATAACTTCTATCTCTTGGAGAATACCAACAAAGATAGTATCGTTCCCTAGGAAGTTGTTAACCTGCCTATCACATACTTATCTCCAGTTCCTGTACTCATATACTATCATCAGGTTCCATCTTTTACCAGATGATCCTGTTGCCCTTCTTGTTCTAGGATAAATGGCAGCTTCTTGACAAAGATGTGTCTAAGTTTTATCCCATCCCCAACATAGTTTGTTTGCTCTTTTGTACCTATAATAACCTTGAGCTAGTTTCTATTTTTTAAGAACTTATAAAGATTTGATGTTATATATGTATGTACACACATTAATGGGCTTTCCTCATGGCTTAGATGGTAAAGAATCTGCCTGCAATGCAAGAGACCCAGTTTTGATCTGGATTCTAATAATAATGCATTGTATATATGTACCATATATTCTTTATCCATTTCCTTGTCAATGGATATTTAGGTTGCTTTCATGTCTTAACTACTGTAAATAGCACATGACTCTTCTTTATATAGCTCTACAATGATGCTTGTAAACCACCCATGGAATCAACATGCTGTATTTTGGTCTCTAATGCCACATTGTATGAATTCTGCAAGGTGGCCCTGAATAATAAAGCTGATTTGCTAATAGTGTTTGAATGAAAACATTTCATTTGGTGGCCATCTAGGAAGCTTCTTTGTTGTTATCCCTGAGATCTGGATGTGCCCATCTACTGTCTCAGTATCATTTCAGTCATAAAAGAAATAGGTACTATTTTCAGTTAAAAAAAAAAGGCCCATATAAAATTTAAAAGCATCTTTTCCATTGAAGTTAATGCCAAAGTTCTCCATAGCAAAAGTCAAAAGAACCACTGGGATATATGATTAATGTCTCAACATGGAGAGACATTTCTAAAGCAATTGTGACTTCCTGACTCAATTTCCCTGTCTTCTGGCACTCAAACTCCAATGTTAAAGCCTTGAAATGCGATATTTTATATAGTTAGACCTCAAAAAGAAAGGAGTCTACTAATTAATGTATCTTGCTTCAGCCAAATAGTCAGATGTGACACATGCTAAGATTGGGAATACTGAGATGTCCACGGCCCCTTACACATTGTCAGTGTAATTAAGGACTACAGTGGAAACATAACTTCTATCTCTTGGAGAATACCAACAAAGATAGTATCGTTCCCCTAGGAAGTTGTTAACCTGCCTAAAATTATCATTTGCCAAATGTACTCCCAGGTAGCTCAGCTGGTAAAGAATTCACCTACAATGCAGAGCCTACTTGACACCGAGGTTGAGAAGATCCCCTGGAGAATGAATAGGTCACCCACTCCAGTATTCTTGCCTGGAGAATTCCATTAATCTCACTCCAGTATAATTGCCTGGAGAATTCCATGGCTCATCCATAAGATTGCAAAAAGTCAGGCAGGTCTGAACACCTTGACTCTCACTCTCACTTTCATTTGGCAAGTAATCTAAACATGTTTTGTCAAAATAGTAAAGTCCTGAATAAATATAACTAATAAATTATATTTAAAAATTTTCAAAGATACAGAAAATCTCATACCACTTTCAGGTTATTAGATATCTGATAACAATGAAGGAGGAGGAAGAGATCGAAGAAGAGGTGGAGGAGGAGGTAGAGTAAGACACACATAAAAAAGAAAGAAAGAAAGAAAGAAAAATATCACTTAATTGCTATCCATGAAATTGCTTTACTTTTCTCCCTGTCCTCATGTTTTCTAAACAATAATTGTAGTAGAATTTTTTTTCTCTCTCTCTTTCTCTGAAGGGCCACATTTTACATTTAACATTAAGAAATCATTTAAATAATTTGTAAAACTTAACAAAATGGAAAGTAAAATATAGGCTCTATTTGAAGAACTTTATTAGTAGTAACAGTGGAAAAAAGAGATTATAAAGGTTTTCTTTGAACACTTCAATTTATAAATTAGGAAACTAACCCTAGCAATGTGCTCTGATTGGCTCAAGGCTACATGACACACATGGCAAAGCATGAGGAGGGCAGGGACTCACACTGTGGCCATCTATGTCTTCTCGCTCTACAAAGACTTTTCACTGTACAGTGATTTACATTACAACTCAGTATACAGATTTCCACTTTCAAATAAGAAAACTATAGAATTGTTGCTATTGTCTGAGATAAAACAGACAAGCTGGATGAATTTGAGAAGCACAAAAGAAATCAAGCTACCTGTGAATTTGTGACAGATGGACTTTATTTCTTCTAGTCACAGTAATGAATTCTCCAGCTTAGCTTCATACTTGGGCAATTACCCACGGGCATCATGATGCTGAACAGAACGACTTTAAGGAAACTTGAGCAAAGAGTATTCCCTGTGCTGATTGATTTAAAGAAGAACTGTACAACTACAATTGAAGGAAAATAATTGCTCCAGTGCTACACTGATGTCACAGACACTGTAAATCCTTCTCAGACAGGTATTTTCAATACCTGACTCAAGGCATCCCTGGTGGCCTAGAGGTTAAGAATCAACCTTTTAATGCAAGGGGACCCTGGTTCACTCACTGGTCCAGGAAGATTCCACATGCCTCAAAGCAAGTAAGCCTATGCAACACAAAAACTGAGCCTGCACTCTAGAGTCCATTCACTGAAACTACTGAAGTTCCCACACCTAGAGCCCATGCTTAACCCCTGCAGAGAAGTACACTTCACCAGTGCAGAGAAGTCACTGCAGTGAAAAGTTCATGTACCTCAACAAAAATAGTCCCACTCACCACAACTAGAGAGCCCATGCACAGCAATAGAGAGCTACCACAACTGAAAAAGAAAATAATGTGTTTTTTTTTTCCTTAAAAAAAACCTGACAAGTATGTAGAAACTGGAAAACTGTTGATTTTATATTTAAGGAAAATAAATAGGGTTACTGTGTGTCTAGAACACAGTGTGCTGGTTCTCAGTGACTAAGTCATTTCCAACTTTTTGTAACCCCATGGACTGCATGTCCCTCCTCCTTGGTATTCTCCAAGCAGAAATATTGAGCAGGTTCCTATTTCCTCCTCCAGGGTATCATCCTGACCCAGGGATCAAACCCATGTCTTCTGCATCTTCTGCACTGCCAAGCAGGTTATTTACCATTGAGACACAGTAAGTACTTTAAAAATGTTTATTGATTTAATTCACAAAATAGTTTCACAATCTTATGATACTTTATTAGAATTTTGATTGCTATTAACATCATTTTCTTTCTTTCGTCTGTGTATTTTAAATTTCTATCATTTGTACTAAGTAAAACATTTTATTTATAGTAAAACTATAAAGAATATAACTAAAAGAAGAAACTAATGAAAAGAAAATGACCCACAAGACTACTGCCCAAAGATAACCATCATTGCGTATCCTGTCTAGGTCCTATTCTCTTTGGGTAACAACATTTTAAAACATGCATCATGATGCTGAACAGAACGACTTTAAGGAAACTTGAGCAAAGAGTATTCCCTGTGCTGATTGATTTAAAGAAGAACTGTACAACTACAATTGAAGGAAAATAATTGCTCCAGTGCTACACTGATGTCACAGACACTGTAAATCCTTCTCAGACAGGTATTTTCAATACCTGACTCAAGGCATCCCTGGTGGCCTAGAGGTTAAGAATCAACCTTTTAATGCAAGGGGACCCTGGTTCACTCACTGGTCCAGGAAGATTCCACATGCCTCAAAGCAAGTAAGCCTATGCAACACAAAAACTGAGCCTGCACTCTAGAGTCCATTCACTGAAACTACTGAAGTTCCCACACCTAGAGCCCATGCTTAACCCCTGCAGAGAAGTACACTTCACCAGTGCAGAGAAGTCACTGCAGTGAAAAGTTCATGTACCTCAACAAAAAATAGTCCCACTCACCACAACTAGAGAGCCCATGCACAGCAATAGAGAGCTACCACAACTGAAAAAGAAAATAATGTGTTTTTTTTTTCCTTAAAAAAAACCTGACAAGTATGTAGAAACTGGAAAACTGTTGATTTTATATTTAAGGAAAATAAATAGGGTTACTGTGTGTCTAGAACACAGTGTGCTGGTTCTCAGTGACTAAGTCATTTCCAACTTTTTGTAACCCCATGGACTGCATGTCCCTCCTCCTTGGTATTCTCCAAGCAGAAATATTGAGCAGGTTCCTATTTCCTCCTCCAGGGTATCATCCTGACCCAGGGATCAAACCCATGTCTTCTGCATCTTCTGCACTGCCAAGCAGGTTATTTACCATTGAGACACAGTAAGTACTTTAAAAATGTTTATTGATTTAATTCACAAAATAGTTTCACAATCTTATGATACTTTATTAGAATTTTGATTGCTATTAACATCATTTTCTTTCTTTCGTCTGTGTATTTTAAATTTCTATCATTTGTACTAAGTAAAACATTTTATTTATAGTAAAACTATAAAGAATATAACTAAAAAAAGAAGAAACTAATGAAAAAGAAAATGACCCACAAGACTACTGCCCAAAGATAACCATCATTGCGTATCCTGTCTAGGTCCTATTCTCTTTGGGTAACAAACTATTTTTAAATAGATTTACATGTGCATTACATTTCAGATTCCCATAGGGAGTAATTTTAAAAGAATAGGAAAAATGATTTCTCATTACTTCTAAAGCTTCTAATTATTCTTATTGATCTAATTATATAGAAATGTTCATAATATATTCTAATTTCTAAAATAATGTCACCAAAATGTAGTAGAAAAATGTGCTAAATTCATAAATTATTTTGAAGTATAAGTGGATTTTTAAGATATGGAACCATACTTTAATGGAATGTGTTATAAAACAGAAGATGCAGCTGTTTTTGATCTACTTTTCTAAATTATTTCATACAGTGGAAAAATCATAGTTGGCATATTTATCATTCATATACTGATATATATATATATATATTCCAAGTTGCTTGGAAGTAAGAAAATATTAGATATAATCTTTTATTTGCTTCCAAGCAAACTTGTTTGCATAATGTCCAAGAATTCCCACTGATTGAGCAAATTTTGACAGGTAACAGAAAAATGTGTCTTTGTTGGCCTTGATCTCACAGATAGAAAATACGAAAACCTTCCACTCAATGCTTTGTTTTACCACCATGTTGATCAAGATGCACCAAATTGCTCATTAAGGGGACATGCTACCCTTTTAAGTTACCCCAGATTCCTATTGCCACAGAAGTGATGAGAGGCTCAATATTTTCTAGCTTTTTACTCTATGATTTTTAATAATGTGGGCTTCCTCAGTGCTTCAGTGGGAAAGAATCAACCTGCAAAACAGGACACCCAGATTGGATCAAGAAGATCCCTGGAGCAGGTATGACAATCCACTCCAGTAGTTTTGCCTGGAGAATCTCATGGACAGACGACCTGACAGTCCACAGTCTGTAGGGTCACAGAAAGTTGGACATAAATGAATTGATTCCTTTTATGTTTAATAATGCATCTATTGGACATGTAATGTAAATAAGTAAAACATTTTATTTATAGTAAAACTATAAAGAATATAACTAAAAAAAGAAGAAACTAATGAAAAAGAAAATGACCCACAAGACTACTGCCCAAAGATAACCATCATTGCGTATCCTGTCTAGGTCCTATTCTCTTTGGGTAACAAACTATTTTTAAATAGATTTACATGTGCATTACATTTCAGATTCCCATAGGGAGTAATTTTAAAAGAATAGGAAAAATGATTTCTCATTACTTCTAAAGCTTCTAATTATTCTTATTGATCTAATTATATAGAAATGTTCATAATATATTCTAATTTCTAAAATAATGTCACCAAAATGTAGTAGAAAAATGTGCTAAATTCATAAATTATTTTGAAGTATAAGTGGATTTTTAAGATATGGAACCATACTTTAATGGAATGTGTTATAAAACAGAAGATGCAGCTGTTTTTGATCTACTTTTCTAAATTATTTCATACAGTGGAAAAATCATAGTTGGCATATTTATCATTCATATACTGATATATATATATATATATATTCCAAGTTGCTTGGAAGTAAGAAAATATTAGATATAATCTTTTATTTGCTTCCAAGCAAACTTGTTTGCATAATGTCCAAGAATTCCCACTGATTGAGCAAATTTTGACAGGTAACAGAAAAATGTGTCTTTGTTGGCCTTGATCTCACAGATAGAAAATACGAAAACCTTCCACTCAATGCTTTGTTTTACCACCATGTTGATCAAGATGCACCAAATTGCTCATTAAGGGGACATGCTACCCTTTTAAGTTACCCCAGATTCCTATTGCCACAGAAGTGATGAGAGGCTCAATATTTTCTAGCTTTTTACTCTATGATTTTTAATAATGTGGGCTTCCTCAGTGCTTCAGTGGGAAAGAATCAACCTGCAAAACAGGACACCCAGATTGGATCAAGAAGATCCCCTGGAGCAGGTATGACAATCCACTCCAGTAGTTTTGCCTGGAGAATCTCATGGACAGACGACCCTGACAGTCCACAGTCTGTAGGGTCACAGAAAGTTGGACATAAATGAATTGATTTAGCACACGTTATTGCATGTTTAATAATGCATCTATTGGACATGTAATGTAAATAATTAAAAGATTACCTTTAGTGCAAGAAACAGAGACAAAGTCATCAATACAAAAATAGAAAAGCTATGAATGTGTGTACCTTGGGCTATGGGGATGTAAATCCCATACACAGACTTGCATCACAACAACATACTCACTCTACCTCTGACCCTTGCTTGGGTCAGAGCCTAGTGGTTAAGGAATAAAGTCCAAATTTGTAATTTTATTGATTCCTTTCCTTCAAATTATATGTTCATCCCTACTTTTATGTTCTTTTGAAAGCAAAACAGTTCATAACTACTTGTATACATGACTAAACAGAAGAAATTAATTATTCTTAACCCCCCCAACGCACTTGTTTTCCCAAAAAGTATGTGGTGGGGCCTTATATGATCTTAGTTCCCTAACTAGGGATCAAATCTGGGACCTAGGCAGTGAAAGAGCAGAGTCCTAGCCACTGGTCACTGGACTGCCAAGTAATTCTATTTTTTTTTCCCCAGAAATGTGAAGTGTGATGTTTTTTGATGGCCTATGTTCTTCCTACCACTTGCTCTTGAGTTGTAGATAAATCTTGCATCTGATCTAGAATGTACACAAGACTATGTTATTTCTAAACTGGTGCTTTGATAAGGACATAATAGTCCTTGGATCTCTAGTGTTCTGCTTTGATAATTCTAACAGTTTATTTGTTTAGTTTAGCAATACATAAAGAAAGTTCACCTGAAAAGAAAGAAATATGTCTTTCAACTAAGTAGTGAAATTGCTCCTCTAATTTCTTGAAAACAATAAAGATGAGGTCAATTCTGCTACAGATCAAATCTCCAGCTTCAGGAAATTCTAGACTTGGTCGCTGACTTTTAAACAACAATGGACAACCAAAGCCAGTGTCTCCATTTATCGTAAAGATCCCCTGGAGCAGGTTTTTAATTGGGACCAAAAATCCCCAAACCCCTTTCCGGGGGGTAGTTTTTTGCCTGGAGAATCTCATGGACAGACGACCCTGACAGTCCACAGTCTGTAGGGTCACAGAAAGTTGGACATAAATGAATTGATTTAGCACACGTTATTGCATGTTTAATAATGCATCTATTGGACATGTAATGTAAATAATTAAAAGATTACCTTTAGTGCAAGAAACAGAGACAAAGTCATCAATACAAAAATAGAAAAGCTATGAATGTGTGTACCTTGGGCTATGGGGATGTAAATCCCATACACAGACTTGCATCACAACAACATACTCACTCTACCTCTGACCCTTGCTTGGGTCAGAGCCTAGTGGTTAAGGAATAAAGTCCAAATTTGTAATTTTATTGATTCCTTTCCTTCAAATTATATGTTCATCCCTACTTTTATGTTCTTTTGAAAGCAAAACAGTTCATAACTACTTGTATACATGACTAAACAGAAGAAATTAATTATTCTTAACCCCCCCAACGCACTTGTTTTCCCAAAAAGTATGTGGTGGGGCCTTATATGATCTTAGTTCCCTAACTAGGGATCAAATCTGGGACCTAGGCAGTGAAAGAGCAGAGTCCTAGCCACTGGTCACTGGACTGCCAAGTAATTCTATTTTTTTCCCCAGAAATGTGAAGTGTGATGTTTTTTGATGGCCTATGTTCTTCCTACCACTTGCTCTTGAGTTGTAGATAAATCTTGCATCTGATCTAGAATGTACACAAGACTATGTTATTTCTAAACTGGTGCTTTGATAAGGACATAATAGTCCTTGGATCTCTAGTGTTCTGCTTTGATAATTCTAACAGTTTATTTGTTTAGTTTAGCAATACATAAAGAAAGTTCACCTGAAAAGAAAGAAATATGTCTTTCAACTAAGTAGTGAAATTGCTCCTCTAATTTCTTGAAAACAATAAAGATGAGGTCAATTCTGCTACAGATCAAATCTCCAGCTTCAGGGAAATTCTAGGCTTGGTCGCTGACTTTTAAACAACAATGGACAACCAAAGCCAGTGTCTCCATTTATCGTAAAGATCCTCAAATGATATAGAAATTTCAGGGTAAAAACACATCCAGTGTTTCCTTGCTCAGTCATTTATTTGGTCTGGGGATAAACCAGGTCATATTTCTAAATATGAAAGCAGGGTAGAACAAGGGAGAGAAGACTTTTTGCTTGCATTTTCCATAAGAATTCTCCCAAATATATCTTTCCTCATGTACTTCCTTCACCATTGGGGGTGGGGTGGGGTTGGAGGGTATTCCTGATTGGTAAAATTGGTGAATAGGATTTGGCATGCTTAAGGTAGTTCAGCTCTTCTTATTGGGAGGAGTTAACTTCGCAAAGAGAATATTTTTGACTGCTTCCTCAGGACCAGTTTTATCTATGAGCTTTGGATACCTCTGTCTCCTTTGACAAATCTGCCTATTTCTAGGGCTCAAGTAAATGATCCTTTTGACTTTCGCATCAAGATACTTCTTCCCTTAACTTTCTAAGGAGTAAAATTGATCTTTAATATCTTGGCAGTTTCACTTTTTTTGCTCTTCTTCTCAATATGCTCAGAATACAGGAAAGGAAAATAAAAAAGGAATCAAGCTATTTTTAAACTTCAGCAATGGATGTACCATACTAATCTTTTTTTTTTAGAGTTAATATCAAGAACTACTATTAGGGCATTAAGTCTTATACTTCTGAGCCAGTAAGCATGTATAGACTGAGCATGAGAAATAGACGCTGCCAAGAGCTAAATCGATGAAGTAATTCTATTTTTTTCCCCAGAAATGTGAAGTGTGATGTTTTTTGATGGCCTATGTTCTTCCTACCACTTGCTCTTGAGTTGTAGATAAATCTTGCATCTGATCTAGAATGTACACAAGACTATGTTATTTCTAAACTGGTGCTTTGATAAGGACATAATAGTCCTTGGATCTCTAGTGTTCTGCTTTGATAATTCTAACAGTTTATTTGTTTAGTTTAGCAATACATAAAGAAAGTTCACCTGAAAAGAAAGAAATATGTCTTTCAACTAAGTAGTGAAATTGCTCCTCTAATTTCTTGAAAACAATAAAGATGAGGTCAATTCTGCTACAGATCAAATCTCCAGCTTCAGGGAAATTCTAGACTTGGTCGCTGACTTTTAAACAACAATGGACAACCAAAGCCAGTGTCTCCATTTATCGTAAAGATCCTCAAATGATATAGAAATTTCAGGGTAAAAACACATCCAGTGTTTCCTTGCTCAGTCATTTATTTGGTCTGGGGATAAACCAGGTCATATTTCTAAATATGAAAGCAGGGTAGAACAAGGGAGAGAAGACTTTTTGCTTGCATTTTCCATAAGAATTCTCCCAAATATATCTTTCCTCATGTACTTCCTTCACCATTGGGGGTGGGGTGGGGTTGGAGGGTATTCCTGATTGGTAAAATTGGTGAATAGGATTTGGCATGCTTAAGGTAGTTCAGCTCTTCTTATTGGGAGGAGTTAACTTCGCAAAGAGAATATTTTTGACTGCTTCCTCAGGACCAGTTTTATCTATGAGCTTTGGATACCTCTGTCTCCTTTGACAAATCTGCCTATTTCTAGGGCTCAAGTAAATGATCCTTTTGACTTTCGCATCAAGATACTTCTTCCCTTAACTTTCTAAGGAGTAAAATTGATCTTTAATATCTTGGCAGTTTCACTTTTTTTGCTCTTCTTCTCAATATGCTCAGAATACAGGAAAGGAAAATAAAAAAGGAATCAAGCTATTTTTAAACTTCAGCAATGGATGTACCATACTAATCTTTTTTTTTTAGAGTTAATATCAAGAACTACTATTAGGGCATTAAGTCTTATACTTCTGAGCCAGTAAGCATGTATAGACTGAGCATGAGAAATAGACGCTGCCAAGAGCTAAATCGATGCATACCATGTTCCCCTCTGGTGCATGCTGTGCTGTGCTGTGCTTAGTTCCTCAGTCCTGAATGACTCTTTGCAATCCCATGGACTGTAGCACACCAGATTCCTTTGTCTATGGAGAATCTCCAGGGAAGAGTATTGGAGAAGGTGGTGTGCCTCCTCCACAGAATCTTCCCACCCAAGGATCAAACCCAAGTCTCCCACATTGCAGGCAGTTTATTTACCAGGTGAGCTACCAGGAAAGCCCAACTCTAGTGCATATTTAGTCTTGTTTCCACACATCTCAACAGATAGAATTTTCTTTTTCACCCTTCATAAGGCATGACTCCAATAGGGAATATAGATTTTAGACAACTCATTTTCTAACTAGTTTATCTGTCAGCTAATGACTAGATCAACCCTCGAGCATGTCAGGAAATGGTAAAACCATTGTCAAATACTAGAGTTTAGCTCTAATTTGAGATAAGCAGGTTACATTAATCATTATTTTATTTAGAATTTGTTCCACTTCCTTTGTATGTCATTCAAAATCAATTAGGATTAATAAAAGCTTAAAAATCCATCAGCAATGTTTAAACATGTTCTGTTTTGAGAGATTCACATTTTTACAAGTCAAATTTCTGATATAGTCAACTGTTTCTTGATATATATATATATATATTTTTTAGTTATTTCAACTTGTCCTTTATACATGATGTTTTCAGAGTTGGTCCTTTTATTTAAAGCATGTCTTTCTCAATAAATGAGAAATAGAAAATAATTTATTGATTAAGTATTTTCTCAGTAACATTAAAAATGAAAACATAAAAGCAGGATCTGGGCTGAAAGGAAACTCTAAACAATTCAAGAAATTAGGGTAGAAACAGTAGCTTCTACTATGATAAAACTTTTAAATACAAACATTTACAGGCTCAGAGGTTAAGAATCTTCCTGCAATGTGAGAGACCTAGCTTTGGTCTCTTGCTCAGGAAGATCTCTTGGAGAAGGGAATGGCAGCTACTCACTCCAGTTTTTTTGCCTGGAGAATTCCATAGACAGAAAAGTCTGGTGGGCTACAGGTCATGGGATCACAAAGAGTCAAACATGACTGAGTGACTAACACTTTCGCTTTCACTTTATCCTATACAATAGTATTGAAACTAAATTATAACTTGCAAAAACTTAATGTGAAAGCCAAACAATGCTTATATTTTAAAAATGTTGATAAAAATGTCAATTCTTGATATACTCTGTTATTGAACAGAAAAATTTAATAGTCTAAAATTGTCAACCATCTCTAAGTCATTCTCAAAATTTATGTAATTCAAACAAAAATATTAATACCTTTTGGTAACTGAAAAAATAATCCTGAAGTTCATATGCAAGCAAAAAATGCAAATAAACAAAAAAATTAATGGTTATCAAATTTTATAATCAAAGGTCCCTTTTTTAAATGAATTAAAACAATGTAGATTTGTTTTTTTGACACATCTCAACAGATAGAATTTTCTTTTTCACCCTTCATAAGGCATGACTCCAATAGGGAATATAGATTTTAGACAACTCATTTTCTAACTAGTTTATCTGTCAGCTAATGACTAGATCAACCCTCGAGCATGTCAGGAAATGGTAAAACCATTGTCAAATACTAGAGTTTAGCTCTAATTTGAGATAAGCAGGTTACATTAATCATTATTTTATTTAGAATTTGTTCCACTTCCTTTGTATGTCATTCAAAATCAATTAGGATTAATAAAAGCTTAAAAATCCATCAGCAATGTTTAAACATGTTCTGTTTTGAGAGATTCACATTTTTACAAGTCAAATTTCTGATATAGTCAACTGTTTCTTGATATATATATATATATATTTTTTAGTTATTTCAACTTGTCCTTTATACATGATGTTTTCAGAGTTGGTCCTTTTATTTAAAGCATGTCTTTCTCAATAAATGAGAAATAGAAAATAATTTATTGATTAAGTATTTTCTCAGTAACATTAAAAATGAAAACATAAAAGCAGGATCTGGGCTGAAAGGAAACTCTAAACAATTCAAGAAATTAGGGTAGAAACAGTAGCTTCTACTATGATAAAACTTTTAAATACAAACATTTACAGGCTCAGAGGTTAAGAATCTTCCTGCAATGTGAGAGACCTAGCTTTGGTCTCTTGCTCAGGAAGATCTCTTGGAGAAGGGAATGGCAGCTACTCACTCCAGTTTTTTTGCCTGGAGAATTCCATAGACAGAAAAGTCTGGTGGGCTACAGGTCATGGGATCACAAAGAGTCAAACATGACTGAGTGACTAACACTTTCGCTTTCACTTTATCCTATACAATAGTATTGAAACTAAATTATAACTTGCAAAAACTTAATGTGAAAGCCAAACAATGCTTATATTTTAAAAATGTTGATAAAAATGTCAATTCTTGATATACTCTGTTATTGAACAGAAAAATTTAATAGTCTAAAATTGTCAACCATCTCTAAGTCATTCTCAAAATTTATGTAATTCAAACAAAAATATTAATACCTTTTGGTAACTGAAAAAATAATCCTGAAGTTCATATGCAAGCAAAAAATGCAAATAAACAAAATTAATGTATCAATATATAATCAGGTCTAAAATGATTAAAACAATGTAAGTCTGGTACTAATCAATGCAACTAGAAACTCTGGAAATAATGCCCCCAAGTATGTTGAGTTTTAGTGAAGGTAATATGCATAATTTAAGAAAATTTGACAATCATCTGGAAAAAATAGATTTTTGCTCCACATCTAAAATTCAAATAAAATCTAGATAAATTTTAGAGTGTAATGAATAGCAACAATAAAACAACACAAAGCATAATTGAAAAGAACACAAAGACTATGTATTTATAACTTAGAGCAAATAATTCATAAACTGAATATGTTTTATTTTAATCTTTTAATAAAAGTATAAGCAATCTATTATGAGATATTTTTCACTTATATTGACAAAGTTCAAAATGCTTACAATTTGTGAGAAGGAAAGGGAAAACAATATACTCACAAAATAAAGATAAAATAAAATCCACTCAGGAAAAACATTCTTCCATTCCTTTGCCATCAGTTAAAGTGTGGAAAAAATTCACTCATGTTATTTTCTTTCACAACAACAATATAATGATTTATTTGCAGCACAGCCCAGAGACCCCATCACTTCAGGACAACACAGGAGTATCAAAGAGTCACAGTGAAAGCATCACTTAATCCAAGACAGAACTCCATTACTTCATCCAAGACAGCAAGCCCCATCTGCCCCCAGAGATCCATGCTAGGAGTCAAACTGAATATGTAAAATGGCATTGCCCCAAGCCTCAGTGCATTTTGCTCTTCCATCAAAAACTTCAAGCTTCCTCACTACAGCCTTCTAACCCTCAACTCCCAAACCAGGTCAAATTCCAACCTCTGAACCATCTCGGATCTTTCTTTTCATGAGTGGAATTCAGCAATATATCAGGTATTGCACATATTCTTTGATCTATAATTCCTTGTCTTATAGTCTGTCAGCTATATCATATGAAATAAGAATATATACATATATATGTATGTGTGTGTGTGTGTGTGTGTGTATAAATATATAATTTGAATCGGATTGTTCATTGTGATCTTGCTCATAGTATCAAAGGACAGCATATGCTAAAGGTTGAACCCTGTGTTGTTCTTAGGGTATGATTAAATATTATAGACTAAAATTGCTAAAGAAGCATTGTGTTTCTTTAGATCATGTGATAGATGTTGGGGTGGGGATATTTCCTCTTCTATCCCTCTTGAGTATTTATTCAAGGACTAATTATGAAAGTGATACAAGACAGATGAACAGGAAAAAAAGAAGCAAACTTTAAATTGTGCACATAGAGATCTCATAAAGTTAGGACATAAAAAGTGGTCCAAGCAGGCAGTATTTAAACATTTAAACCAGGCAATATGTTTGTGAGGAAGTGATAGGACAAATAAACTTAGGTTTTGATTTTTATGATTATTATTGTTTATTTAATTTTTGGCTGTGCTGAGTCTTTCTTTCTGCAAGTAGGCTTTCTCAAGTTGTGGTGAGTAGGGAGGGGGCTACTCTTCATTGTGTTGAGCAGGCTTCTCATTGTGGCTTCTCTTGCTGTGGAACATGGATCTTAGAGTGTGAACTTAGCAATTGTGCATGGGCACTTTGTTGCCCTTCAGCATATGGGACTGGGGATCTACTATGTGTCCCATGGATTGGAAGGTAGATACTTATCCACTGACCACCAGGAAATTTCATAAACTTAAGTTCGGGGTACCCAATAAGTGAAGAATCTAAACAGTTTAGAATGGGAACTGATAGACTGAGAAAAACTAGAGATCTCTTCAAGAAAATTAGAGATATTAAGGGAATATTTCATGCAAAGACTGGCACAATAAAGGACAGAAACAGTAACAACCTGATGGAAGCAGAAGAGATTAAGAAAGGGTGGCAAGCACACACAGAAGCACCGTACAAAAAAGTTCTCGAGGATGCAGACAATCATGATGCGGTCACTCACAATGAGCCAGACATTCTGGAGTGTGAAGTCAAGTGGGCCTTAGGAAGCATTATTATAAACAAAGTTAGTGGAGGTGATGGAATTTCCACTGAGCTATCTCAAATCTTAAAGGATGATGCTTTTAACGTGCTGCACTCAACATGTCAGCAAATTTGGAAAACTCAGCAGTGACTCCAGAACTAGAAAACGTCAGTTTTCATTCCATTGCCAAAGAAGGGCAATGCCAAGGAATGTTCAAACTACTGTAAAACTGTGCTCATTTTACATGCTAGCAAGGTAACCCTCAAAATCCTCCAAGCTAGGCTTCAACAGTACCTGAATCAAGAAATTCCAAATGTACAAGTTTAATTTAGAAAAGTTATAGGAAGCAGAGGTAAACTGCCAACATTCATTGGATAATAGAAAAAGCAAGAGATTTCCAGAAAAACATTTATTTCTGCCCCATTGACTATTCTAAACCTTTGTATGTATCAAAATAAACTATGGAAGAATTTTAAAGAGATGGAAATACCAGACAACCTTACCTGCCTCCTGGGAAACTTGTATGCAGGTCAAGAAGCAACAGTTAGAATTGGACATGGAACAACAGACTGGTTCCAAATTGGGAAAGGAATATGTCAAAGCTGTATATTGTCATCCTGCTTATATAACTTATATCCAGAGTATCTCATGCAAAATGACAATCTAGATGAATCACTAGCTGGAATCAGGATTTCTGGGAGAAATATCAACAACCTTAAATATGCAACAACATCACATTAATGGCAGAAAGCAAAGAGCTAAACAACTCCTTAAAAAAAAGTCAAAGGACATATGGGACTGGGGATCTACTATGTGTCCCATGGATTGGAAGGTAGATACTTATCCACTGACCACCAGGAAATTTCATAAACTTAAGTTCGGGGTACCCAATAAGTGAAGAATCTAAACAGTTTAGAATGGGAACTGATAGACTGAGAAAACTAGAGATCTCTTCAAGAAAATTAGAGATATTAAGGGAATATTTCATGCAAAGACTGGCACAATAAAGGACAGAAACAGTAACAACCTGATGGAAGCAGAAGAGATTAAGAAAGGGTGGCAAGCACACACAGAAGCACCGTACAAAAAAGTTCTCGAGGATGCAGACAATCATGATGCGGTCACTCACAATGAGCCAGACATTCTGGAGTGTGAAGTCAAGTGGGCCTTAGGAAGCATTATTATAAACAAAGTTAGTGGAGGTGATGGAATTTCCACTGAGCTATCTCAAATCTTAAAGGATGATGCTTTTAACGTGCTGCACTCAACATGTCAGCAAATTTGGAAAACTCAGCAGTGACTCCAGAACTAGAAAACGTCAGTTTTCATTCCATTGCCAAAGAAGGGCAATGCCAAGGAATGTTCAAACTACTGTAAAACTGTGCTCATTTTACATGCTAGCAAGGTAACCCTCAAAATCCTCCAAGCTAGGCTTCAACAGTACCTGAATCAAGAAATTCCAAATGTACAAGTTTAATTTAGAAAAGTTATAGGAAGCAGAGGTAAACTGCCAACATTCATTGGATAATAGAAAAAGCAAGAGATTTCCAGAAAAACATTTATTTCTGCCCCATTGACTATTCTAAACCTTTGTATGTATCAAAATAAACTATGGAAGAATTTTAAAGAGATGGAAATACCAGACAACCTTACCTGCCTCCTGGGAAACTTGTATGCAGGTCAAGAAGCAACAGTTAGAATTGGACATGGAACAACAGACTGGTTCCAAATTGGGAAAGGAATATGTCAAAGCTGTATATTGTCATCCTGCTTATATAACTTATATCCAGAGTATCTCATGCAAAATGACAATCTAGATGAATCACTAGCTGGAATCAGGATTTCTGGGAGAAATATCAACAACCTTAAATATGCAACAACATCACATTAATGGCAGAAAGCAAAGAGCTAAACAACTCCTGATGAAGGTGAAAGAGGAAAGTTAAAAAGCTGGTTTAAACTCAACATTCAAAGGATCAAACAAATGGGCAAACAACAGAAATAGTGACAAGTTTTATTTTCTTGGGCTCCCACACCACTGTGGACTGTGATGGGAACCATGAAATTAAAAGACACTTGCTCCTTGCAAGGAAAGGTAAGACAAACCTAGACACCATACTAAAAAGCAGAGATATCACTTTGGCAACAAAGTGTTGTATAGTAATAGCTGTGGTTTTTCCAGTATCATGCACATATGTGACAGTTGGACCACAAAAATGGCTGAGCATTAAAGAAGTGATGTTTGGAATGCGGTGCTGGAGACAACTCTTGAGAGTCCCTTGGACAGTAAGGAGATCAAACAAGTGAGTCCTAAATGAAATCAATCCAGAATATTCATTGAAAGAATTGTTGCTGAAGCTTCAATACTTAGGCCACCTGATGTGAAAAGCCCACTCACTGAAAAATACAAATGCTTGGAACGATTAAAGGAAGAAGGAGACAGAGGATGAGATGTTGACATGGCACCATCAACTTAATGGATATGAAGTTGAGCATCTTCTGGGAAATAGTGAAGGGCAGGGAGACCTGGCATGTTCCAGTTCATAGGATCCCAAGAATTGGATACTACTGAGCGACTGAACATCAACAACAACAATGAACCAGTCTTTGAGTTAGGTAGTAAATTAAGTAACAAGTTTTTTTATACTGCCTTCCCAGCCTCCAATTCCCTGTCTCTGGCAAAAAGTGTGTTCTTCTACCTCCAGATGCTGTTATGGCACCCTTTACATGAGAGACTTATTCCTGTTTTCAGGGAGACAGGAGTGTCAACATGTCCTTCTTGCGTGTGCTCTTTCTTAAGTAACTTTAATTTGAAATAATCAATATGCCATTGAAGGACATTTGGGGGCAGCCTACCTTGGATTGCAACATAATTAAGATGCTTAGATTTCCATGAATCTTCTCAAATTATTTTAACTTCACAAATTGCTCTCTTTTGAAAAATTTCCATGTTTATTTGAGTGTTCTGGAAAAGTGAATGCTCTGAGTTATTTATATGGTTTTTTTTTAAAGTTTTGGAATGAAGGTGAAAGAGGAAAGTTAAAAAGCTGGTTTAAACTCAACATTCAAAGGATCAAACAAATGGGCAAACAACAGAAATAGTGACAAGTTTTATTTTCTTGGGCTCCCACACCACTGTGGACTGTGATGGGAACCATGAAATTAAAAGACACTTGCTCCTTGCAAGGAAAGGTAAGACAAACCTAGACACCATACTAAAAAGCAGAGATATCACTTTGGCAACAAAGTGTTGTATAGTAATAGCTGTGGTTTTTCCAGTATCATGCACATATGTGACAGTTGGACCACAAAAATGGCTGAGCATTAAAGAAGTGATGTTTGGAATGCGGTGCTGGAGACAACTCTTGAGAGTCCCTTGGACAGTAAGGAGATCAAACAAGTGAGTCCTAAATGAAATCAATCCAGAATATTCATTGAAAGAATTGTTGCTGAAGCTTCAATACTTAGGCCACCTGATGTGAAAAGCCCACTCACTGAAAAATACAAATGCTTGGAACGATTAAAGGAAGAAGGAGACAGAGGATGAGATGTTGACATGGCACCATCAACTTAATGGATATGAAGTTGAGCATCTTCTGGGAAATAGTGAAGGGCAGGGAGACCTGGCATGTTCCAGTTCATAGGATCCCAAGAATTGGATACTACTGAGCGACTGAACATCAACAACAACAATGAACCAGTCTTTGAGTTAGGTAGTAAATTAAGTAACAAGTTTTTTTATACTGCCTTCCCAGCCTCCAATTCCCTGTCTCTGGCAAAAAGTGTGTTCTTCTACCTCCAGATGCTGTTATGGCACCCTTTACATGAGAGACTTATTCCTGTTTTCAGGGAGACAGGAGTGTCAACATGTCCTTCTTGCGTGTGCTCTTTCTTAAGTAACTTTAATTTGAAATAATCAATATGCCATTGAAGGACATTTGGGGGCAGCCTACCTTGGATTGCAACATAATTAAGATGCTTAGATTTCCATGAATCTTCTCAAATTATTTTAACTTCACAAATTGCTCTCTTTTGAGAAAAGTCATTTGTGCCTACACCCATGATCTGTTTATTTGAGTGTTCTGGAAAAGTGAATGCTCTGAGTTATTTATATGTCGGGGAATCTTTATTTTACTATTTTCCAAAGTGTATCCTATGGAATTTTAATACTTTAGGATACTTTGAGAAAAGAGTGTACCTGAGTAAAATAAAGTATTGTATCTATTGCATAGACCTCCTCTGAAAATTTAATGGGACACATTTAAAAATTAAAAAGGGATTCCCAAGTGACTCAGTGGCAAAGAATCACCCTTCCATGCAGGAGACACGGTTTCAATTCTCAGGTAGAGACAATCCTCTGGAGAAGCTTATGGCAACTTATTCCAGTATTCTTGCCTGGAATATCCAATGGACAGAGGCAGCTTGGTGAGCTAGAGTCCATAGGATCAGGAAGTGATGGACACAACTGAAGTGGCGGAATCATGTATACACATGACTGAATTCATGTATGCACACATTAAATGCCTTGAAAAGTTCTGTAATAAAGAAACACATTAAATCACATTTAATTTAGTCCTTTCTAAAGTTATCTGTTGGGGCTTCCCTGGTGGTCCACTGGTTAAGAATCCACCTGACAATACGAGAGAAACAGGTTTGGTCCCTGATCCAGGATGATTCCACATGCTGTGAAACAACTAAACCTGTGCATAAGAGATAACTAAGCCTGTGGGCCACAAGCACCACAACTGTGCTCTTCAGCCTGGGAGCTTCACCTGCTGAATCCTGGGTGCCTTTGAGCCACTGCTCCACAACAAGAGAAGGTCACAGCTGTGAGACACCCATGTACCACAACTAAAGCATAGACCCCGCTCACAACAGCTAGAGAAAATGTCAATAGCAAAGAAGACACAGCACAAGTAAAAATAGATAAATATATAAAATTACAAATTTATCTGGTGACAGAACCTTTTCTTTCTTAGTAAAAACAAATGTAATAATCTATGTAAGGCACTCTTTGGAAAACCTGCTTAGTCTGCCAGATGTGACTTCAGAGTACAGAGGGAATAATAAATAAGACTAAAAATGTGGATTCAGAAGCAGAAAAAAAGGAGAGGGGAAGCACAGCAAGAGATATCCAGAGTCAGTGACTTTTGGGGGGTGATGAGATAGGGAAGAGAGGACCCAGAGCATGAATAAAGCACAGGATATTCAAAGAGGAGAGAGAAAGTGCAAAAAAAATAAATAAATAAAAAAATAAAACTAATTTATAACGTCATATTTTATGTACTTAATATTTAGTTTAACTCTTTAGAACTTATTGGGGAAGCAACCACATGTAAACAATAGGCATGATAATTTTGGATAGACAAAGAATCTTCACCCTGCTCTTTGAGAGGGTCTGTCAACTCTCCCACACCACTGTGGAGGTGCTAATCAGGTGCTGAATTGGGAATTACATGGTGCTTTTTTGATCCGACCCCAGTTGTGGCTGGGGTACTATATTCCTTTTATCTACTGCCTAAGGATTACCTAATCACAGACTACCAGATCTGGGAGGAGCAGTAAGAATGATCACATGTAATGCCTCAATTTGAAAAAAAGTAAGAAAACCACAAGTAGAAAATAAAACAAGTTTGTCCCAGGACACCCAGTGAGTTATCTTAATATCTGAGCCCAAACCAGTCAAGAATGCAAAAAGTTAAAATTTGCAAACCATGGATTCAAAAGGTTTGCCTTTTAATGACTTTGTAATGTTAGGCAAGTTATTATTCATTCAGGTTTAGAATTTTCTTTCAAAATTTTTTCAATAGCAATGTATGAGATAAAGTAGGGAAAATGGATAATGTATGTTGACTGATAGTGAACAATAAATGACAACTAGTGTTACTGGTAATTATTTTAACAGTGGCATCAAATGAGAAAGAAAGCATACAAATTACCAGTTAAACTGAAAAGTCAAGAAGTCCTCAATCTCTATTTTGTCTCCTTGTCTCATTTATTTGAGTCACTATCCTTTTTAACCAGAGTTCTCCAGAGAAACAAGACCAATAGATGTGAGTAATGTAGTGTGTATATATGTGTACTTGTGTATATCTATATCTATAGCTGTATGTGGGGTCTGGAGAAAGATGAAGACAGAGACAGAAACTGAGACAAAGAGAGGCAGAGAAGTTACAAGGAATTGTCTCATGTGACTAAAGGGGCTGAGAAGCCCCAAAATTTGTAGAGTGAGCTCGCAAGATGAAACCCCAAAAGATTGAATGGTATAATTCTAAACTCAGTTCAAAAACCTATGAAAGAAGATGCACACAGTTTATTTCCTATGTGGGCAACAGGTTCGAGACATAGGAAAAGCCACTATTTCATGTGAAGTTCAAAGGCATAGAAAAGCCAATGTCCCAGTTTGAAGGCAGTCGTGCAGAATGAATTCTCTCTTATTCAGCAATTCTCTCTTACTTATGCCTTCCTTTTGGCAGATTGGGCAAAGTCCACCCATATTAGGGAGGGCAATCAGCTTTACTCACTCTAAGGATTTAAATGCAAATATCATCCAAAAACACTCCCATAGGAACAGCCAGAATAATGTTTAATCAAATACTTAAGCACCCTATCTGTAACTCAGTCAAGGTAATACATGAAATTAATCATCACACAATCTCTCAGTGTGTAAGTAAGATATAGTAAAAAATTCTCAAAAACCCTACAACAAATCATAAAAACTGCTTCTTATTTATTCATTCTTTTATCCACCCTTCCTTCCATCTATCCATTCAGTCACATGTCAGTTTAACAGAATTGACAAACCATCTGTCAATTTTAGGCATTGCTATGTCTCTTGGTGTTTTAGTAACAAAACAGAGAAAATGAAATAGGCACTTTTTTCTTTATTTATAATTGGAGGTTAATTGCTTACAATATTCTGTTGGTTTCTGCTATATATGAACATGAGTCAGCTCTAGGTATACACATCTTTGACAACCCATTTCAAGGATTTTATAATAATTTGATGTAACCAAGTAGACAAATTACTTGGGAGCATTTCCTAGGTGTGTCATAAGGTACAGAAATATAATTATTGGGCTTGAAGAAAGCCTAAAAGGTCATTTGTCTCTATTCTTTTCTGTAAGGCAGGCTATGCCACAAAATCAAGGAAATTCAACAAAACACTGTGTGAAAGGAAACCTGTGCAGAATACCATCACAGTCACTTCCACGGAGTTAATCCAACATATTTTCTCCCAGGTATTAAGCATTAATACCATGGTGATTAATTAACAAATGCAATGTTGATGTTATCAGACTATATAAATTTTAATCTTTTGTGAATACAGATGGATATTTTTTAAATTCATCTTGAATTTCACTCATGCA
Source organism: Tragulus kanchil (assembly GCA_022376925.1). Lineage (NCBI taxonomy): Eukaryota > Metazoa > Chordata > Mammalia > Artiodactyla > Tragulidae > Tragulus > Tragulus kanchil. Next base: position 82,162,983 of record JAIOJX010000029.1, on the reverse strand, counting down.
CTGTGAATAATATTTTATTTTGGAAAATGAATGAGTACATGTAAACCTAGTATTAATATATTTTTAAAAACATGTTTTAATTAAAATCATATCCTTTTTATTATGCCTGCTGTGTGTCTGCATCAAGTCCTAGTCAGCTGAACAGTACAAACTAGAAAGTGCTGGAATTGATCCCTGTGAGTCAATTATGATAAGAGATGACCTTTGTTATCTCTTATCTGGAATTTTCAGACCTCATCTCTGCTTTGACAGATTGTTCTTTGATGGGCTATGCCAACAGAAATAGTTACTCACTCTAAGGATTTAAATGCAAATATCATCCAAAAACACTCCCATAGGAACAGCCAGAATAATGTTTAATCAAATACTTAAGCACCCTATCTGTAACTCAGTCAAGGTAATACATGAAATTAATCATCACACAATCTCTCAGTGTGTAAGTAAGATATAGTAAAAAATTCTCAAAAACCCTACAACAAATCATAAAACTGCTTCTTATTTATTCATTCTTTTATCCACCCTTCCTTCCATCTATCCATTCAGTCACATGTCAGTTTAACAGAATTGACAAACCATCTGTCAATTTTAGGCATTGCTATGTCTCTTGGTGTTTTAGTAACAAAACAGAGAAAATGAAATAGGCACTTTTTTCTTTATTTATAATTGGAGGTTAATTGCTTACAATATTCTGTTGGTTTCTGCTATATATGAACATGAGTCAGCTCTAGGTATACACATCTTTGACAACCCATTTCAAGGATTTTATAATAATTTGATGTAACCAAGTAGACAAATTACTTGGGAGCATTTCCTAGGTGTGTCATAAGGTACAGAAATATAATTATTGGGCTTGAAGAAAGCCTAAAAGGTCATTTGTCTCTATTCTTTTCTGTAAGGCAGGCTATGCCACAAAATCAAGGAAATTCAACAAAACACTGTGTGAAAGGAAACCTGTGCAGAATACCATCACAGTCACTTCCACGGAGTTAATCCAACATATTTTCTCCCAGGTATTAAGCATTAATACCATGGTGATTAATTAACAAATGCAATGTTGATGTTATCAGACTATATAAATTTTAATCTTTTGTGAATACAGATGGATATTTTTTAAATTCATCTTGAATTTCACTCATGCACTGTGAATAATATTTTATTTTGGAAAATGAATGAGTACATGTAAACCTAGTATTAATATATTTTTAAAAAAACATGTTTTAATTAAAATCATATCCTTTTTATTATGCCTGCTGTGTGTCTGCATCAAGTCCTAGTCAGCTGAACAGTACAAACTAGAAAGTGCTGGAATTGATCCCTGTGAGTCAATTATGATAAGAGATGACCTTTGTTATCTCTTATCTGGAATTTTCAGACCTCATCTCTGCTTTGACAGATTGTTCTTTGATGGGCTATGCCAACAGAAATAGTTAGAAGGAAGTTCAGGCTGGAAGAAGAGGAAGGAATTTCCTTCTTCCTGTTTGATCTTTCTTTGCTTTCTGTCCCTGTCAGCTTAACCTCAAAATGCTTTGTCACCCCAAAAGTGGTAGTTCCTTCACTTCATAGCAAAGGAACTCAGTTTACAAGTTTCAGTTTGACTTTATAAATTAATTTATGTATTTTTAATAAAATATTGAAAATTCTAAAGTTCGTTAATGATTATTTGATATTTATACGTGTAGTGAAAGAATTGCTCCAATCTCAAGCTAATCTACTGATTATTTTATAAGGATACTTTTTTGTGTATGTGGCAGTTACTGTTAGTAGGTTTTCACTGTTCAATACAGTATTATTAACTATAGTCATTATTCCTAGATGTTAGATCCCTACATAACTTCAACTTTGTTTCCATTGATCACCATCTCCCCGTGCTCCCCATCCCAGCCCTTAGTAACTATCATTCTACCCTCTACTTCAATAGTTGGAAAAAAAGTTTTTTTTAGATTCTACATATAAGTGAAACCCTATAGCGTATTTCTGTCTCTGACTTACTTCATTAAGTATAACCTCCTCCATATCCATACATGTTATCATAGAATACAAGATTTCCTTCCTGCTTATGACTAAATAGTATAATGATTATATAGATAACACACTGTTTATTATTTTACTCATCAATGGAAACCTGGGTTGTTTCCATATCTTGACTATTGTTAATAAAGCTGCAATGAACATGAGTGAAAATATCTCTCCAAGACACAGAATTTAACTTTCTTTGGGTATATACCCAACAGTGGGCTTGCTGGATCATATAGCAGCTTTATTTTAACTTTTCTGATAAACTTTCATGGTATATTTCATGATGGGTATATCAATTTACATCCCTACCTTTTCTCTACATCCTTACAAATACATGGTATCTTTTGTCTTTGACAATGGCATCAAGTCCTAGTCAGCTGAACAGTACAAACTAGAAAGTGCTGGAATTGATCCCTGTGAGTCAATTATGATAAGAGATGACCTTTGTTATCTCTTATCTGGAATTTTCAGACCTCATCTCTGCTTTGACAGATTGTTCTTTGATGGGCTATGCCAACAGAAATAGTTAGAAGGAAGTTCAGGCTGGAAGAAGAGGAAGGAATTTCCTTCTTCCTGTTTGATCTTTCTTTGCTTTCTGTCCCTGTCAGCTTAACCTCAAAATGCTTTGTCACCCCAAAAGTGGTAGTTCCTTCACTTCATAGCAAAGGAACTCAGTTTACAAGTTTCAGTTTGACTTTATAAATTAATTTATGTATTTTTAATAAAATATTGAAAATTCTAAAGTTCGTTAATGATTATTTGATATTTATACGTGTAGTGAAAGAATTGCTCCAATCTCAAGCTAATCTACTGATTATTTTATAAGGATACTTTTTTGTGTATGTGGCAGTTACTGTTAGTAGGTTTTCACTGTTCAATACAGTATTATTAACTATAGTCATTATTCCTAGATGTTAGATCCCTACATAACTTCAACTTTGTTTCCATTGATCACCATCTCCCCGTGCTCCCCATCCCAGCCCTTAGTAACTATCATTCTACCCTCTACTTCAATAGTTGGAAAAAAAGTTTTTTTTAGATTCTACATATAAGTGAAACCCTATAGCGTATTTCTGTCTCTGACTTACTTCATTAAGTATAACCTCCTCCATATCCATACATGTTATCATAGAATACAAGATTTCCTTCCTGCTTATGACTAAATAGTATAATGATTATATAGATAACACACTGTTTATTATTTTACTCATCAATGGAAACCTGGGTTGTTTCCATATCTTGACTATTGTTAATAAAGCTGCAATGAACATGAGTGAAAATATCTCTCCAAGACACAGAATTTAACTTTCTTTGGGTATATACCCAACAGTGGGCTTGCTGGATCATATAGCAGCTTTATTTTAACTTTTCTGATAAACTTTCATGGTATATTTCATGATGGGTATATCAATTTACATCCCTACCTTTTCTCTACATCCTTACAAATACATGGTATCTTTTGTCTTTTTGACAATGGCCATCTTCACAGTTATAAGATGATATTCCATTGTGCCTTTAAATTGTACTTCCCTAGCAACTATAAATATTGAACATTTGTTCCATGCATCTGTTGGCCATTAGTATACCTTCTTTGGAAAAAAAAATCTATTCTTGTCCTTTGCCCATTATTTAGCCAGATTATTTGTTTTCTTATTATTGAGTTGTTTGAGTTCCTTATATATTTTACATATTAACCTATTATTAAATTTATGGCATGCAGATATTTTCTTCCCATATGTAGATTAGGTTGTCTTTTCACTCTTTTGATTGTAGAAGCATTAAAATTTAGCACAATCCCATTTTTCTATTTTTGCCTGTGATTTGGAGGTCAGATTCAAAATCAGGAAAACTTTTTCCTATGTTTTCTTTAAATAATTTTATACTAGATGAGACAAAGTTTCAGCACCTGAAAGTAAAAAAATTCAGGATAATCATCTCAAAATTTGGGCATACAAAGAATAAAGAGGTAGAAAGTAAAGAAAAAAAAAAATGAATGTTTAGAAACAGAGCACCAATATTAATATTAAGACTACAGTTGTGACATACAAATATGGTCTCATTTCATGAAGACAACAAATTTATAAGATCAACTTTCCCACTGTATCTATTTTACAGATGGTGAAATGGTTTACTCTAATAATTTGCCCCAAATTAAACTTTTACTAAGTATAGTGGAATAAAGTTAAACCTGGCCCTGTTTAGTATTAAAGATCACATGTTTAACCACGATGTTATAGGATCCATGTACAAAATCACAGTTGGAATATGACTATGTTTATCAAGAAATTATTGGCTGTCTTCCACTATACATGAAGTTTGTCTTTAGATAGGGACAATGTCAAATTCTACATTTGCTCCCAATTTTCTTATTGTTGTTTACTAAGAGTTTCTGGAAAAGTCTATTTAAAAAAAATGCAATACTAGGGAAGGCCCAGCAATGTCCATAGAGGTGCAATCAGAATAAAAGAAAAAAAAAACTTTAATTCAGGAAGTTGAAAGCTGAGAGCATCTAAATAATGAAAGAAAAAAGGCAAAATTAAGAACATACAACTTATTATGTTTGCATCTCAAATTTGATGGGAGATTGTTTCTGTACAATCTTTGCATAATGGAACATTATCAAAAATAGCATTAAATTCTTGCAAAGTAGGTTTTGAAATGGACAGTGATGTAGTTTAATATTACAAGAGGGTTAGGTCTGAGTTTATGACATTGATTTTCTAAAGGGCTAAGCCACTTTGGATGCCTTCAGTGTCTTGTGCAGATATTTTTGAAAATATAATCTTAGTCAATCTAAAAACATGTTTTAGGATTTTAGTCAGAAACGGAATTGTAACGAGGCTTAGCCCAACCTGCCTAAGATGACATGTTCCATAGCTTCTGTTATCTCTACATAGAGGCCAAATCCCTTAACCCATGATCCTAGATCCACAACTAATTAACCTGAATGTTCTCTTCACTCAACTCTGTGCTGGCAGAGGAACCATATTTTAATGTGACCTTCAAATGACTGGAGGATGCAGGTTCAAATCAAAAACCCACTGGCCTAATAATTTACTGAAGCGAATATACTCAAATTCTTCCAATGAAGAATTTCTAAGAGCAGCACAGAGTTGATTCGTAACCTAAGTCTGTTGGGACGAAAGATGAAATAGCCAGTATAAACATATAATTTCTATGAACTCTGAAGTATTATCTGAAGATATATACTAGTAACTTTCCACTCCATGCCAAACCTAGACTTCAATGTAAAATTAATGTTGAAATAACCTAACATTTTATAAAATAAATTATGCTTGTCCTTTGAATTGACAGTTTACTGATTGTTGTTAATCAGTCACTGAGTCCTATCTGACTGTTTGTGACCACATGGACACAGCACACTAGGTTTCCCTGTCCTTCAGGATCTCCCTGAGTTTGCTCATATTCATGTTCATTGAGTGGGTGACGTTATCTAACCACCTCATCCTCTGCTGCCCCCTGGTGCTCTGGTACATATAGTATACTCCTAGGGAAATAGGCACCTCAGTGTGGAGAAATTATAGTTCTCTTTTTAAGGGAGAGAAATTGTTAGAAATAGGATGATGAAATTAGGGTTTGCTTTTGTTGCTTCACTGATCAATATGAGGCTCGTGGGTATAAATGGAATTCTGAACACAAACCAGTCTATATGCAAGCATACTGAGAATCTCTAGAGATCAAAGGTGAATGGTTTAATGCAAATCCTCTTTTACTATAAGAAAAAAAATTATATCAATGAACTTCTTCAAAAAAGACTGCATATCTTTCATAACTTTATATACTTCTCAAGTGCCTTGTTCATAGCAGTTATCATTTGTTCAGTGATTGCTGATGATGAATACTTATCTGTAATACTTATTCACACTATCCTCTAATTTCCCATTAAAAAGACAGATTATTATTCTTTTTTTTTATTTTGAATAATTATTTTTGTTTTACTTTTACAGAGTTTTGTTGTTCACAGCTATACATAAATCCAAATCAGTCATAAGTATACCCTTGACCCCTTCCACCTGAGCCCCTCTCCAAGACCCTCCCTACCCTTCCAGGTGGTCACGTAGACCCCATATAAGTTCTCTTCATCTTATAGCATGAAAACCTACACTACCATATGTAAAAAAGTCAACCATTGTGAATATGCTGTAAGAAAAAGGCAGATTATTTTTAATATCACACCTTGGCCCCGTCTGTTCTTACTAGATCTGTATTCCCCACCTAAATAATTCTTAAGCATTAAGTAAAGTTCTATATCCTCATGGAAACATCTTGGTGAAATATTAGTTTCTCAGTCATATCTGACTCTGCAGTCCCACAGACTATAGCCTGCCAGGCTCCTGTGTTCAAGGAATTCTCTAGGCAAGAATACCTGAGTGGGCTGCCATTCTCTTCTCCAGGGAATCTTCCTGACCCAGGGACTGAACCTAGGTTTCCTGCATGGAAGGCAGATTCTTTACCCTCTGAGCCACCAGAGAAGCCTGTATCTTGGTGAGAACTCAAACTTTGTATTTTTGAAGCAAAAAAAGCTGTTTAAAAACAATTCTAATTCAAGTGACAACACATAGCATCATCAGTGTTATGCACAAATATCAAACAATGCATACTCAGTGTGGAGAAATTATAGTTTCTCTTTTTAAGGAGAGAAATTGTTAGAAATAGGATGATGAAATTAGGGTTTGCTTTTGTTGCTTCACTGATCAATATGAGGCTCGTGGGTATAAATGGAATTCTGAACACAAACCAGTCTATATGCAAGCATACTGAGAATCTCTAGAGATCAAAGGTGAATGGTTTAATGCAAATCCTCTTTTACTATAAGAAAAAAAATTATATCAATGAACTTCTTCAAAAAAGACTGCATATCTTTCATAACTTTATATACTTCTCAAGTGCCTTGTTCATAGCAGTTATCATTTGTTCAGTGATTGCTGATGATGAATACTTATCTGTAATACTTATTCACACTATCCTCTAATTTCCCATTAAAAAGACAGATTATTATTCTTTTTTTTTATTTTGAATAATTATTTTTGTTTTACTTTTACAGAGTTTTGTTGTTCACAGCTATACATAAATCCAAATCAGTCATAAGTATACCCTTGACCCCTTCCACCTGAGCCCCTCTCCAAGACCCTCCCTACCCTTCCAGGTGGTCACGTAGACCCCATATAAGTTCTCTTCATCTTATAGCATGAAAACCTACACTACCATATGTAAAAAAGTCAACCATTGTGAATATGCTGTAAGAAAAAGGCAGATTATTTTTAATATCACACCTTGGCCCCGTCTGTTCTTACTAGATCTGTATTCCCCACCTAAATAATTCTTAAGCATTAAGTAAAGTTCTATATCCTCATGGAAACATCTTGGTGAAATATTAGTTTCTCAGTCATATCTGACTCTGCAGTCCCACAGACTATAGCCTGCCAGGCTCCTGTGTTCAAGGAATTCTCTAGGCAAGAATACCTGAGTGGGCTGCCATTCTCTTCTCCAGGGAATCTTCCTGACCCAGGGACTGAACCTAGGTTTCCTGCATGGAAGGCAGATTCTTTACCCTCTGAGCCACCAGAGAAGCCTGTATCTTGGTGAGAACTCAAACTTTGTATTTTTGAAGCAAAAAAAGCTGTTTAAAAACAATTCTAATTCAAGTGACAACACATAGCATCATCAGTGTTATGCACAAATAGCAAACAATGCATATATTTACATACACATGAGGTTTTCCAGGCAAGAACACTAGAGTGGGTTGCCATCTCCTCCTCCAAGGGATCTTCCAACACATAGATCAAACCAGAGTCTTCTGAGACTCTTGCACTGCAGGTGAATTCTTTGCCACTGAGCCATTTGGAAATCCTCTTATTACCACACATTAGCCTTTAAATTGATAAAGCCATAAAACCATAGTACTTGAAGGAAGACAAAAGCATTCTTTTTTTATTATTATTAAATGTTTACCCAGTTTTGGATTGACCAAGGAGAATTAAAGCAGTAAATTCTTTCTCAAATAACTTTATTATATTTCATTCAGATTGAGTCTTAGAAAGACATGAATTACTCATTGAGAAGTTTTTATTTTTCCCCACTTTAATCTAAAATATTGGCACTATCTTACCTACAAAGTGAGACTTCAGTAAAGATAAAACATGACAGAATACTTTCATAAAACAGAGACTATTGAAAGGGGCTTTAGGGCTTCCCTGTGGTCCAGTGGGTAAGGATACTGCCTTGTGCAGTGCAAGGGGTGCCAGTTTGATCCCTAGCCTTGGAAGATCCCACGTGCCACGGAGCGGCTGGACTGATATGTCCAATTACTGAGCCGGAGCTCTGGAGCGCATGAGCCCAGAGCAGGTGCTCTGCAACAACAGAGGCCACTGTGATGGCAGGCCCACAAGGGCCAAAAGAACAAAGATGGATGAGAATAGATAAATGAAAGAACAATAGAAATGGCCCGCTTGCCCCACTCCCTCCCCACCCTACCCCACCCCCAAAAAGGAAAGAGAGTTTAAAGTTGTTTTAATGGCATCATCCATTTAACTTGACATCATATTTACAAATACTGCTGACTATAAATTTTTTAGCTACTGTTTGTTTTCTACTGGGAGTAATGAGATCATTCTTGAGTTGGTGTTGTTTTTCTGTGTTACCTGCTAAGCATCTTCCATTATCTTCCCCAAACCAGTTTCTATACCATTCCTACTTGATTTTTTCCAACCTGATGTATTCATTAATGGGCCTCTATGTATGTAAAGTTTGCCAACTCAATAGAGTGGAGGTTGGGGTGAATAGGAGGTCAGCGTATTTTTCCTCAGCTCATTCTTTGATAGGTTGCAGTGAATTGACTGTCTTTGCAACAAAGATCATAGCTCCTAGGAGGAAGTCCTCTGCCGATTCCTTTCAAGTCTTAGATCTGATCATGGCTCCCTCTCCTTACCCTTTAGACAAAAGGTGGCCACCCTGCTGTAGGCAACTTTGGAACACTGCAATTAATGGCAAAGATCACCAAAAACTTACCATTAAAAAGTACTTATATGTTTCCCTATTCACTTTGGTGCATTTTTTTCTGGAAACTATCACATGCTGTTATGGATTTAATTTTAGGAAACATTATTTTTGGTATATTTAAGGAGAATGTTTCCTTTTGAATACATACTCATGATAATCCCTCCCAACAGGTGGAAGATTTCATTAACAGATCTATTTTGGAATCACCTAAGAAGCAACTATTCTTAATTTCCTGTCAGTTCCACTTATGTAACAGTGAGTGATACCTCACTTACTTTATAACTCTCAAATTTTCTAAGGTGACATAATCTCTTTTTCATTTTCTCTTATACCCTTTTCCATGAGAAAACAAATTTTGCTTAAATTCATTTATACTTTTTATTAGGCAAGCATGTGTCTTTAATTATTCTTATCAATTTTCTTGCCACTTTGCCCATAGAGGGCTGATCCCTAATGGAGAAGTGGCAGAGTTACTCACATCACTGTCTAAAACACAAAAGGAATAGTAAGAGAGCTTCCTAGTAGGGGCACTCTTTGGTTTTTGATCTTTGTGTTTTTCTATCTATGTGTTTTTTATCTTTGATAAAAAAATACACACAGTCAATTCTCTGCAGATTGTCAAAGAATCTGCACTTATATCATTACTTACACTTAAGTGTGTTAGAAGCATGACTGTCAAAAATGAAGAACATCATTGCTCGCTTTGAAATTTTCCTAGACACCTCAGCGTTAGGGAATTAGGCAATATAGCATTCACAGAGTGGAGGGTGGCCAGTGTAGGACCAAAAAGTAGTACCAAAGAATTTGACCCAATCATAATTTAGATGCCTTTGATTTTAAATTTAACTGCTTTATGACAGAGTCAGAAATTTCAGGCTGGAATCTCAGCTCCAACTCCTTACTCATATTGTATATTAAGCTATTTCACCTCTCCAGGACTCAGTTCTCTCACTTGTAAACAATTTGAATTACATCATCCTTAATAATAGTTCCTTGATTGTTTCTAGGTTGCCCATATCACAACTAAGTGCAACTGAAGGAGTTTGCTTATAGGAAGATTAGACCTAAGCACGCTGTATATCATGTCAACTTATTGTGTTTTTTTTTTTTTTTTTTGGCCACTTCTATTGGTCTTTCATTTATCTATTTTCGTCCGTCTTTGTTCTTTGGCCTGTGTGGGCCTCTCATCACAGTGGCCTCGCTTGTTGCAGAGCACCAGCTCTGGGCGCATGCACTCCATAGCTCCAGCTCATTAGTTAGACACATTGGTCCAGCCACTGCACGGCACATGGGATCATCCCAAGCTAGGGATCGAACTGGCACCTCTTTCACTGCAAGGTGATGTCTTTACCCACTGGACCACCAGGGAAGCCCCTCAACTTATCATTTTTATTAAATAATCTTTTAAATTTTTACCAAGTTTTTTCTGATAATCATACTGTATTTGAAATATTGAATTCAAATTATACCACTTTCATGAAGTCATTTTTTTCTTCAGAGTTTCTCTGCATACATCCATAGTGCTCTTTCTCTCTCTCTCTCTCTCTCTCTCTCTCTTTTTTCTCTTTTTGCCTCTGAGTCATCATTTGTTTTCATCCATCTTTAATTTTGGCATGTGTGGGCCTCCCATTGCAGTGGCCTCTCTTGTTGCAGAGCACTGACTCTGGGCAAATGCTCTCTAGAGTGTTGACTCCTAACTGGACACACTGGCCCAGCAGCTCTGCAGCATGTGAGATCTTCCCAGGCCAGTGATGGAACTGGTGCCCTTGTACTGCAAAGCAGACTCTTTTAAAACTCACTGGACCAGCAGGGAAGTCCCATAGTGTTCTTTAAGGCATCATTTGATACAATAATATTCAGTATTTTTAGTGAACAATTCTGCAATATTTTTTCAACTTTTCTTTTTAAATTGAAGGATAGGTGATTTACAACGTTGTATTAGCTTCAGGTGTACACCAAACTGATTTAGTTTCTTATATGTATATACATACATCAGGACCTTGTTTATTATTTTATATACAGGATTGTGTATGTATTAATCCCAGACTGAATTTTTTATCCCTCCCTCCCCTCATTTCCCCTTTGGTAACCATAGTTTGTTTTCTGTGTCTGTGAGTCTTTCCTGTTTTGTTAATAAGCTCATTTGTACTATTTTTAGATTCCACATGTAACTTATAATCATATGATATTTGTCTTTGTCTGACTTACTTCATTTAGTATGATCATCTTTAGGCCCATCCATGCCATTGCAAATGCCATTTCTTCATTCTTTCTATGACCCAGTAGTATTCTATTGCGTGTATATTTTCTTCATTCGTTCATCTGTTGATTGACATATTAGTTCTTCCATATTTTGACTATTGTGAATAGTGCTGCCATGAACATAGGAGTACATGTATATTTTTGAATTATACTTTTTATTTTTTCCAGATATTGGCCCAGGATTTGGATTGCTGGATCATATGGCAAGTCTACTTTTAATTTTTTAAGGAACTCCCCATAGTGGTTTCTCCAATTTACATTCCTCAGTTCTGTAAGTTTGACGCATGTATTTGATCATGCTGTCACCACCATAATTAAGATTTACATCACTTTCATCATCCACAAATCTTTCCTAGTGCCCCTCTCTAGTAAACATTACCTGTCACTGTGGTCCTCAGAAACCACTTATATGTTTTCTGTGTTTAGAGTTTTCCATAGATTTGAGAAGGCCATATAAATAAAATCACACAAAGTGAAGCTATTTGACAATGGTTTCCTTCACTTGGAATATTACATTTGAGCCTTATGCAAATTACAGAGCAAATCATAATGTATTTTTACTTTTCTGTTATTAATTTTGACATTTATTTTTTTATAAGTTTGAATAGTATCTTCCTGGTATGAGTTTTTCTGGGTTTTATTCAGTTTGGTATTCTCAGATGTTCCTGGATTTGTGATGTGGATTTCTTCATTTACTTTTGGAACATTCACAGCCATTATGTCTTCACATATTCTGCCTGCCTTTTCTCTCCTCTTTCTATGAGATTCCAATTATATATAGTATAGGTGGTTGTATATTATGTCATGACTCTTAAAAGTACTGATCTGTTCCATCCCCTGCTTTGTGTTCTCTTCAAGTCTCACTTCTGTATAATTTCTATTGACATACTTCAAATTCATTGATTCTTCCTTCAACTGTGTCAAGTCTACTGATGGGTTTTGGAAAGCATTTTCCTTATCCATTATTGTATTTTCATATCTAGAACTTATCTTTTATTTTATTCTTAGCATTTTCATCTCTCTTCTACATCACCTATGAATGTCCATGAATGCTATTCTCTTCTTCCAGTTTGATCCTTAAAAGTATTAGCCATAGTCATACGAAACTCTTTTTGACATTTCCACATCTGTGGAAGAGAAGAGGGAGACAGAGAATGAGATGGTTGGATGGCATTATTGACTCAATGGACATGAGTCTGAGCAAACTTTGTGAGATAGTGTAGGACAGGGAAGCCTGGGATGATCCCATGTGTGGGGTTGCAAAGAGTCAGACACGACCAAGTGACTGAACAACATCTGTGATATATCTGAATCTAGGTCTGTTGATGGATTTTTCTATTGAAAATATTTTGTTTTCTCTTATTTTTTTTTAACCTCTGAAGGAAAGTTTTCTTTCTTCTTCATTTTCCATTAATGTAACAAAGCTTCTAAGATCAAAATTCAAGTCATTAATTTTGTCCCATAAGTTTATGAACAATGAGACTGCCTTATGATCTAATTCAAGTATGTAATGTTAATCAGATAGTTGTTTCTCTTTTCCATGATGAAGGCCAATGCCAGGAAAGAAATATGTGTTTGCTCATTGTTTATAGATGGTATTGTTTAGCACTGATTAAAACTGTACCCGATGATTGCAATCACCTAGAATAAGAGTTTCTAAGGAGATAGCACTTGTAGTTGCTTATCCCTGTTTGAAATCATGAGATTTGGCATGTCTGTCTGGAAGGAGGTCTGTATGCTGACAGGCCTTCTAAAACATAAGTGTTCTTTTACTTCCCATCTGCCTGTTCTTCTGTGTGCTTTAGCCATAAGGCTGGTTACAGGACAACTCCCTCAAATTCCCACTATTAGAGCAATGGCCTCCAACCTCTGTTTTCATAGCACATAAGTGATGACACTTCTGTGACTTAGACATTCTCATGTACAACTTGAAATTTATCTACAATGCTGGGTTCAATTCTACCTCTCTAAGGAAGTCAGGATTGAACTGGCTGCTGAAGTATAATGGATTCATCCCACAAAAGTGAAAAAAGCGATCAGAAGAAACAACTATAAAAATGAGGACTTGTCTTTGCTCAATGAATGTAATAATAAACTTTAAAAATATTTTAAAGCATATATACATGTTAAATTCAAAAATATGAAGATTACATAACTACCTCTATATTCTCTGTCCCTGAAAAATACAAGCTACTAATACTATTCACTTGTGTGAATGCATTATTTTGATCCAAAAGTATTAGTGAAAGAAGAAGGAGGAAAACAGAGAATGAGATGGTTGGATGGCATTATTGACTCAATGGACATGAGTCTGAGCAAACTTTGTGAGATAGTGTAGGACAGGGAAGCCTGGGATGATCCCATGTGTGGGGTTGCAAAGAGTCAGACACGACCAAGTGACTGAACAACATCTGTGATATATCTGAATCTAGGTCTGTTGATGGATTTTTCTATTGAAAATATTTTGTTTTCTCTTATTTTTTTTTAACCTCTGAAGGAAAGTTTTCTTTCTTCTTCATTTTCCATTAATGTAACAAAGCTTCTAAGATCAAAATTCAAGTCATTAATTTTGTCCCATAAGTTTATGAACAATGAGACTGCCTTATGATCTAATTCAAGTATGTAATGTTAATCAGATAGTTGTTTCTCTTTTCCATGATGAAGGCCAATGCCAGGAAAGAAATATGTGTTTGCTCATTGTTTATAGATGGTATTGTTTAGCACTGATTAAAACTGTACCCGATGATTGCAATCACCTAGAATAAGAGTTTCTAAGGAGATAGCACTTGTAGTTGCTTATCCCTGTTTGAAATCATGAGATTTGGCATGTCTGTCTGGAAGGAGGTCTGTATGCTGACAGGCCTTCTAAAACATAAGTGTTCTTTTACTTCCCATCTGCCTGTTCTTCTGTGTGCTTTAGCCATAAGGCTGGTTACAGGACAACTCCCTCAAATTCCCACTATTAGAGCAATGGCCTCCAACCTCTGTTTTCATAGCACATAAGTGATGACACTTCTGTGACTTAGACATTCTCATGTACAACTTGAAATTTATCTACAATGCTGGGTTCAATTCTACCTCTCTAAGGAAGTCAGGATTGAACTGGCTGCTGAAGTATAATGGATTCATCCCACAAAAGTGAAAAAAGCGATCAGAAGAAACAACTATAAAAATGAGGACTTGTCTTTGCTCAATGAATGTAATAATAAACTTTAAAAATATTTTAAAGCATATATACATGTTAAATTCAAAAATATGAAGATTACATAACTACCTCTATATTCTCTGTCCCTGAAAAATACAAGCTACTAATACTATTCACTTGTGGCTGACAAACTGTACTTGCTTATATTCTCAATTAAGGATCAATATTTTCAGTTTCAGAGGTTGTATGCAGATATTCCCTTTCTTCTCCTATCTTCTGTTCTCTTCAGAGCACATCATTCAGTGAAAAGGAAACCTTAGCAAATTTATGTTTTGTGCTAGGAAGTTAGAAAAGTTATGTTTTGTGTTAGGATAGCATCTAATGAGCACACTGTGATTTGTAAATTATTTGTATCCTTCAGAATCATTTCTCCTTAGTAATACTATCACTTAGGTGAAAATACCACCCCCCCAAAAAAAGAAAATTGAGAAAATTGAATAAGCTTTGGCATTGCCCAAGTAAAACTGACAATACTCTGACAATACTGATCATCAGTCAGATGGTGATACATTGAGAGTAAATTTCCTTAACTTCAATATATCAGTACTTTCAGGACTCATTTATCATTACCTAAGCTGAATCTTCTGTAAGTAAATATGCTTTTAATATATCTTACTTGGGAAAACAGCATTTTAAACACCATCAGAAAAGAACAAAAGTTAAATGACAATTCCAACCATTGTTTACTATTAATGAAGTGGTAAATGCAATCTCAAATAGTTATATTGATGAGTTACTTCATATAAACCAATAACTAATTTTCTAGAGAGTTTTATATTAACAAATATAGCATTTTCCTCAATCTGATGATAACACTTTGCAATAGATATAATTTTCTGTCCTTTCCACATCTGTTCACCATAGTAGGATTTGAGTTAGTGGACAAAGGGACTTTCCACCTGTCCTTCAGCCAAATCTCACCCAATCAGATACAGCAATAGGAACTTACCATTTTCAGAAAACATGTCCAGAAACTATGATTTTTGCCTTAGTCAGGCACCCATAGCTCCTGAGATGGTTCTAGGTGCCTCACATTCTCCACCAGGTTACATAGCCTCTAATCCCATGAGAAAATTGAAGTATATAATAACTGATGTTCCTCAAAAAAATATAAAATAGAAGTATTATATCATTAAAAAATTTTTTTTGCTGTTTGCCTGAAGAAAATAAGAATATTAATTTGAAAAGAAATATGGCCCCCTATTTTCATCACAATTATTTACAATAGCCCAGATATGGAAACAATCTACATGTCTGTCAATGAATGAGTGGGTAAAGATATCATACATGCACTCAGTGGAATATTCTCAGTCATGAAAAGGAATTAAATATTTCCATTTATATTAATAAGTACAAAACTTGAGGGTATAGGCCAAGTGAAATAAATCTGACCGAGTCATTGTCAATGGTGTGCAGTACGTGAGATCTTCCTTCCCTGACCAGCCACCAAACCCATGCCTCATACAGCCAACGCATAGAGTTTTAATCATTGGAGCCCTAAGGAAGTCCCAAATAGGAATAAGAAAGACAAATGTTATATGTTCATTGGTAAATAGAATCAGAAAAACAAACCAATCAAAGAAATCAGAACAAAACTCATAGATACAGAGAATAGATGTGTGGTTGCTAGAGGGAAGAGGTATCGGCTGGTGAGTAAAAGGAGTAAAGGCATTAAAGAGGTATAAACTTTCAGTTAAATAATAAATAATTTATGGGGTGTAATCTATAGCATGGTGACTACAGTCAGTAATAAAGTATTGACAATTTGAAAGCTGCCAAAAAAGGAAATCTTCAAAGATTTTAATCACACACAAAAAAATTTTGTTAACTTTGTATGGTGCCATATGGTAATGATATATTGTGATGATCATTTCACAGTGTATTACTAATGTTGAATCATTATTTTGTACACCAGCACCAATATAATACTGTATGTCATATATATATATATATATATATATATATATATATATATATATATATATATGTTGCATGTCATATGTATGTGTGTGTGTATGTATGTGTGTATATTTATATATGGTACTTTTAAAAATAATCAAATTTCTCCATATTTTCCTATTTCTGTCTGAATAATTTCATGTCTTTTAAAGAAGGCCACTGGTTTGGAATAAATGTGGTAGATGATTAAAGGCTCCAAAAGGGTACTTAAGTTTGTCTTGTGGTTAAAAATGCAAGGTTTCTATTACTAGTCTGAGTGGATTTACATGTCTGCACTTACAATTTAATATAACATTAGAGGAAATTAAGTGTATGGAGTAAAGTTAGTTTATCAATATTTCACAATGTACCTACAAAATATGTGAATTATAATCTTCAATGCCCTTCAGTGCACAAGAATTGTAGATTCATGAAGGACTTTCTATTGAAAATACTTCAAGAAGGACACAGGGTCATTAAAGACTATATTAAAGAATACAAGTGGCAGGGACTGCATATAGGCTTGAAGAAGCACCACAAATTTTGAATTGGAAGCATTTAAATTTTACATCTGTTCAATCAATGAAACCTTCCCTTCTCCTCTACTGGGTTCTTAAACAATGACATGATATTATCGATTTTAAGGAGTTATCAAATCATGTCTTACTTATGAAAAAAAAAAGCACCTTTATACATTTTTGTAGAAATGGAGCCCTAAGGAAGTCCCAAATAGGAATAAGAAACAAATGTTATATGTTCATTGGTAAATAGAATCAGAAAAACAAACCAATCAAAGAAATCAGAACAAAACTCATAGATACAGAGAATAGATGTGTGGTTGCTAGAGGGAAGAGGTATCGGCTGGTGAGTAAAAGGAGTAAAGGCATTAAAGAGGTATAAACTTTCAGTTAAATAATAAATAATTTATGGGGTGTAATCTATAGCATGGTGACTACAGTCAGTAATAAAGTATTGACAATTTGAAAGCTGCCAAAAAAGGAAATCTTCAAAGATTTTAATCACACACAAAAAAATTTTGTTAACTTTGTATGGTGCCATATGGTAATGATATATTGTGATGATCATTTCACAGTGTATTACTAATGTTGAATCATTATTTTGTACACCAGCACCAATATAATACTGTATGTCATATATATATATATATATATATATATATATATATATATATATATTTTTCATGTCATATGTATGTGTGTGTGTATGTATGTGTGTATATTTATATATGGTACTTTTAAAAATAATCAAATTTCTCCATATTTTCCTATTTCTGTCTGAATAATTTCATGTCTTTTAAAGAAGGCCACTGGTTTGGAATAAATGTGGTAGATGATTAAAGGCTCCAAAAGGGTACTTAAGTTTGTCTTGTGGTTAAAAATGCAAGGTTTCTATTACTAGTCTGAGTGGATTTACATGTCTGCACTTACAATTTAATATAACATTAGAGGAAATTAAGTGTATGGAGTAAAGTTAGTTTATCAATATTTCACAATGTACCTACAAAATATGTGAATTATAATCTTCAATGCCCTTCAGTGCACAAGAATTGTAGATTCATGAAGGACTTTCTATTGAAAATACTTCAAGAAGGACACAGGGTCATTAAAGACTATATTAAAGAATACAAGTGGCAGGGACTGCATATAGGCTTGAAGAAGCACCACAAATTTTGAATTGGAAGCATTTAAATTTTACATCTGTTCAATCAATGAAACCTTCCCTTCTCCTCTACTGGGTTCTGAAACAATGACATGATATTATCCACTGCAAGGAGTTATCAAATAATGTCTTACTTATGAAAGTTAAAAAATAAAATATAAGTCATTCCCTTTATACATTTTTGTAGAAATGAGAGGATTCAGTTATTCCTATGTCCTCCAGATCACTTTCTGGTTTTATTAATGAGAATGGAAGAATTAAATTCTGAGATTATTGATAACCCTGGGAGTATATGGAAGAGTGGTCCAAGTAACCCTTGATCATGTGACAAAGGGAAATAGAGATTGGAAACCATTGGTCTGGTTAGAAATAATTTGAGAAAGGTATCTTAGCAGCCTTACTGCTAAATGATCGAAGAATAGGCAGATGGAAAGAAAAGCACCCCTTATTGACCCATAATCCCAGAGACCTGCCAGCAGACAGATCTCCATCAGGGTTGACATGTCAAATCTTATGACTTCAAACAAAGGAGGACACCCAAGCAAAAGCCTCATCTCCTGGAAACTCTTGTTCTAGGTAATTTCCTTCATCAGCTGTAATATTAATCAGTGCTTACCCAGGCCAGTCATAAACAAGAACCAAACATATATATCTTTTCTGACATTGCAATTCATCATGGGAAAGAGAAGTGCCTGTCCTTGATTAACACTGTATTGCTGAATTTGATCACAGGACAATCTAATTTTTTTAGATGCTGATGGGCGAGAATAAGAGGCTTGATTTTTTTTCATTGTTTTTCTTTATTACATCAAAAAACAAAGATGTAGAGAAGTGAAAACATTTTTTTCTTCTAAGGGAAAGAAGCAGTTTTACAAAAGTAGAACATTTTCATGCTGAAAAAATTACAAAATTTCCATTACTAGTCTGAGTGGATTTACATGTCTGCACTTACAATTTAATATAACATTAGAGGAAATTAAGTGTATGGAGTAAAGTTAGTTTATCAATATTTCACAATGTACCTACAAAATATGTGAATTATAATCTTCAATGCCCTTCAGTGCACAAGAATTGTAGATTCATGAAGGACTTTCTATTGAAAATACTTCAAGAAGGACACAGGGTCATTAAAGACTATATTAAAGAATACAAGTGGCAGGGACTGCATATAGGCTTGAAGAAGCACCACAAATTTTGAATTGGAAGCATTTAAATTTTACATCTGTTCAATCAATGAAACCTTCCCTTCTCCTCTACTGGGTTCTGAAACAATGACATGATATTATCCACTGCAAGGAGTTATCAAATAATGTCTTACTTATGAAAGTTAAAAAATAAAATATAAGTCATTCCCTTTATACATTTTTGTAGAAATGAGAGGATTCAGTTATTCCTATGTCCTCCAGATCACTTTCTGGTTTTATTAATGAGAATGGAAGAATTAAATTCTGAGATTATTGATAACCCTGGGAGTATATGGAAGAGTGGTCCAAGTAACCCTTGATCATGTGACAAAGGGAAATAGAGATTGGAAACCATTGGTCTGGTTAGAAATAATTTGAGAAAGGTATCTTAGCAGCCTTACTGCTAAATGATCGAAGAATAGGCAGATGGAAAGAAAAGCACCCCTTATTGACCCATAATCCCAGAGACCTGCCAGCAGACAGATCTCCATCAGGGTTGACATGTCAAATCTTATGACTTCAAACAAAGGAGGACACCCAAGCAAAAGCCTCATCTCCTGGAAACTCTTGTTCTAGGTAATTTCCTTCATCAGCTGTAATATTAATCAGTGCTTACCCAGGCCAGTCATAAACAAGAACCAAACATATATATCTTTTCTGACATTGCAATTCATCATGGGAAAGAGAAGTGCCTGTCCTTGATTAACACTGTATTGCTGAATTTGATCACAGGACAATCTAATTTTTTTAGATGCTGATGGGCGAGAATAAGAGGCTTGATTTTTTTTCATTGTTTTTCTTTATTACATCAAAAAACAAAGATGTAGAGAAGTGAAAAACATTTTTTTTTCTTCTAAGGGAAAGAAGCAGTTTTACAAAAGTAGAACATTTTCATGCTGAAAAAAATTACAAAATTTCCATACACGTGTTAATAAAAGCTTTGAATGACTGCATGAGTGCATTTAGGTCACTAAGAAAATGCTTCAGTGAGAAAATTAGTGAGAAGTAACTGTTTGGTGCACTAAATATTACACAGCTGACCCAAAAGAGCCAATTAACTCTAAAATCATAATTTATTTCCAGGGACATGCTTTTAAGCAAATATTCTCTGAAAATGCAATACCACATACTCTACACCTTCATTTCTCACACAATTTATGTAGAGCCACTTCATAATGAACTCTGTGAGGCAACCAGATTGTTTGGTTGCATCATAATTTTGTGACAATGAATTTGCTGCTAAGCATTACATTTCCAGGGAGCTAAAATTAGGGATAAAATTCAGCTAATAAAACACTCTTGAAGTGACTGTGAAATCAAAACGGAGTGTTCAAAAGAGAGACAGAATTTCAGCATGCACATATCACTCTTAGTCATAGATTCTCCAAATGTCTTGGTCTCTATGTCCTGCTGATTTTATTAGGAGTTTTGAAAATCAGGTCGGTTAGCAACTAGGCTGCTGCAAGCTTTAGAATGCATAATGGAGAGGGAAGTTTAATGATAACCATAAACTCCTGGCTAGAAAAAAAATACCACAAAGAGCTCATTCTCTCCTCCCTGCTCACATTGTGGTCCACCTGGTCAAGCAATATTATCTATAGTTGTATGACTATCACAGAGACAAGGTCCAGGAAAAGTACTATATTATGGGAAATTCACCATATGCTAGGCACTGTAACCAGATATCATTACCATAAATTGCCACTTGGAAAATTTCTAGCAGAGTCTCTGCCTGTAAAATGAAAACGAAGTGGCTATAACTGATATTCTAAAAAGCAAAGACCATCCTAATATTAACACTGTATTGCTGAATTTGATCACAGGACAATCTAATTTTTTTAGATGCTGATGGGCGAGAATAAGAGGCTTGATTTTTTTTCATTGTTTTTCTTTATTACATCAAAAAACAAAGATGTAGAGAAGTGAAAAACATTTTTTTTTCTTCTAAGGGAAAGAAGCAGTTTTACAAAAGTAGAACATTTTCATGCTGAAAAAAATTACAAAATTTCCATACACGTGTTAATAAAAGCTTTGAATGACTGCATGAGTGCATTTAGGTCACTAAGAAAATGCTTCAGTGAGAAAATTAGTGAGAAGTAACTGTTTGGTGCACTAAATATTACACAGCTGACCCAAAAGAGCCAATTAACTCTAAAATCATAATTTATTTCCAGGGACATGCTTTTAAGCAATATTCTCTGAAAATGCAATACCACATACTCTACACCTTCATTTCTCACACAATTTATGTAGAGCCACTTCATAATGAACTCTGTGAGGCAACCAGATTGTTTGGTTGCATCATAATTTTGTGACAATGAATTTGCTGCTAAGCATTACATTTCCAGGGAGCTAAAATTAGGGATAAAATTCAGCTAATAAAACACTCTTGAAGTGACTGTGAAATCAAAACGGAGTGTTCAAAAGAGAGACAGAATTTCAGCATGCACATATCACTCTTAGTCATAGATTCTCCAAATGTCTTGGTCTCTATGTCCTGCTGATTTTATTAGGAGTTTTGAAAATCAGGTCGGTTAGCAACTAGGCTGCTGCAAGCTTTAGAATGCATAATGGAGAGGGAAGTTTAATGATAACCATAAACTCCTGGCTAGAAAAAAAATACCACAAAGAGCTCATTCTCTCCTCCCTGCTCACATTGTGGTCCACCTGGTCAAGCAATATTATCTATAGTTGTATGACTATCACAGAGACAAGGTCCAGGAAAAGTACTATATTATGGGAAATTCACCATATGCTAGGCACTGTAACCAGATATCATTACCATAAATTGCCACTTGGAAAATTTCTAGCAGAGTCTCTGCCTGTAAAATGAAAACGAAGTGGCTATAACTGATATTCTAAAAAGCAAAGACCATCCTAATATGGAATAAAAGAAGCTGTCATTAGGACTCTTATAGGTCTAGTGAAATTTAAATACATTTCAATTGCAATTATTGAAATGATTTCAAGTCTAGGTGGAGGCTGATCTCCTAAAGGATGCATTCTCCTTACCCCCATCCCACCCCCACCCTGTCTCTTCCACACTCAATAGAGTAAACTCCTTCCTCTTCTGTTTTCTGTTGTATTGTATTCATATATAATACTTTGGTTACCTGATAGAAAGAGTCCACTCATTGAAATAAACCCTGATGCTGTGAAAAACTGAGAACGGGAGGAAAAAGAGGTGAGAGAGGATGAGATATTTCTATGGCATCATCATCTCAATGAGCATGAGTGTGAGCAAATTGCAGGAGATAGTGAAGTACAGGAAAATCTGATGTGCTGCAGTACATAGTGTTGCAAAGAGTCAGACACGACTGAATAAAAAACAATGCATTCATATAACTATGTTGAATTTTGTCCAACTCTACTATCATCTTAGGTATGTGTGCATGACTGTTAAGAGCAAAGGGGAAAACAAATTTTTTATGAATTAATGCATTTAATTCTAAGACATCAGGGCTTACAGGTGGCAGTAGTGGTAAAGAGCTCACCTGCCAATGCAAGAGATGTGAGTTTGATCCCTGGGTTGGAAAAACCCTCTGGAGGAGGAAAGAACAACTCACTCCAGTATTCTTGCCTGGAAAACTCCCTGGACAGAGGAGCCTGACAAGCAATAGTTCATGGAGTAGCAAAGAGGTGGACATGATTGAGTGACTAAAACATACATACACATATATTCTTGAGGGTCTCAATTAAATAAGCCTCATTAAATAAGTGTATCATTGTGCGACTAATTGCACTCTCTTTTTTATTTTCCCCTTGACTTTTCACTTCCTCAAGGCCTGCCTTTAAACCTCACCTTAGCCCCTAGAAAATCTTACATTCTCATCAGCTCAGTCATTTAGGAATATAAAATATTGTTTTAATACTTTATTTCATAGTTTATCAAAACTCAGTTTCACTATACTGTAGGAAATAACTGATATTCTAAAAGCAAAGACCATCCTAATATGGAATAAAAGAAGCTGTCATTAGGACTCTTATAGGTCTAGTGAAATTTAAATACATTTCAATTGCAATTATTGAAATGATTTCAAGTCTAGGTGGAGGCTGATCTCCTAAAGGATGCATTCTCCTTACCCCCATCCCACCCCCACCCTGTCTCTTCCACACTCAATAGAGTAAACTCCTTCCTCTTCTGTTTTCTGTTGTATTGTATTCATATATAATACTTTGGTTACCTGATAGAAAGAGTCCACTCATTGAAATAAACCCTGATGCTGTGAAAAACTGAGAACGGGAGGAAAAAGAGGTGAGAGAGGATGAGATATTTCTATGGCATCATCATCTCAATGAGCATGAGTGTGAGCAAATTGCAGGAGATAGTGAAGTACAGGAAAATCTGATGTGCTGCAGTACATAGTGTTGCAAAGAGTCAGACACGACTGAATAAAAAACAATGCATTCATATAACTATGTTGAATTTTGTCCAACTCTACTATCATCTTAGGTATGTGTGCATGACTGTTAAGAGCAAAGGGAATACAAATTTTTTTATGAATTAATGCATTTAATTCTAAGACATCAGGGCTTACAGGTGGCAGTAGTGGTAAAGAGCTCACCTGCCAATGCAAGAGATGTGAGTTTGATCCCTGGGTTGGAAAAACCCTCTGGAGGAGGAAAGAACAACTCACTCCAGTATTCTTGCCTGGAAAACTCCCTGGACAGAGGAGCCTGACAAGCAATAGTTCATGGAGTAGCAAAGAGGTGGACATGATTGAGTGACTAAAACATACATACACATATATTCTTGAGGGTCTCAATTAAATAAGCCTCATTAAATAAGTGTATCATTGTGCGACTAATTGCACTCTCTTTTTTATTTTCCCCTTGACTTTTCACTTCCTCAAGGCCTGCCTTTAAACCTCACCTTAGCCCCTAGAAAAATCTTACATTCTCATCAGCTCAGTCATTTAGGAATATAAAATATTGTTTTAATACTTTATTTCATAGTTTATTGCAACCAAAGACATCATTCAGAGTATTACACTATACTGTAGGAAATAAAAACCAGATAGAGCTTCCCTTGTAGCTCAGCTGATAAAGAATCCACCTGCAATGCAGGAGAACCCAGTTCTATTCCTGAGTGAGGAAGATCCCCTGGAGAAGGGATCGGCTATCCACTCTAGGATTCTTTGGCTTCCTTAGTGACTCAGTTGTTAAAGAATCCACTTGCAATATGGGAGACGAGGGTTTGGTTCCCAAGTTAGGAAGACCCTCTAGAGAAGGGAATGACTACCCAATTCAGTATTCTTGCCTGGAGAATTCCATGGCTCGGCCATGGGTCACAAAGAGTCAGACATGACTGAGAAATTTTCACCTCACTTCACTTCTGTGCCTTTTAAAAGTGACCTCAGGGGCTTCCCTGGTGGTCCAGTGGGTGAGGAGTCCTCCTTGCAGTTCAGGGGGCACCGGTTTGATCCCTGGCTGGGGAGGATCTCACATGACGAGGAATGGCTGGGCTGGTGTGTCCAATTACAAGCCAGAGCTCTAGAGCACATGTGCCCAGTCAGTGCTCAGCAACAAGAGAGGCCAGTGTGATGGAAGGCCCACACATGCCTAAATGCAAAGATGAATGAAAAATAAATGATGACTTAGAGGCAAAAAAAAAAAAAAAAAGTGGCCTCAGGAAAATCTGTAGGTATAAAAGTTCAAAAGTGACTGAACTAAGCCTTATAAAGTTCATTAGTAAATGCCTTAATGTAAAGTGGCAAGAATTCAGAGAAAGGTAACACTAACTCTAAAATGTTTTAAAATGTTAATCTAATTTGTAAAAGCTAATAAAATAATAAACACTCATTTCAATACATTTGACACAAATCAATTTAGCAGGAATATTTAGTCAAGACAGTTTTCACACCTTCTATTATGCTAAGGAAGTACAAAAATATGTCAGTCTCAATCATAAGACTATTAGATTTAAGCATTTCAATGCTCATGTATCAAATCAAAGAGTTATTAAAATTCTATATGCAAGGAAGATACAGGTATTGGCAAGCAATTAACCCT
Organism: Tragulus kanchil; assembly: GCA_022376925.1. Classification (NCBI taxonomy): domain Eukaryota; kingdom Metazoa; phylum Chordata; class Mammalia; order Artiodactyla; family Tragulidae; genus Tragulus; species Tragulus kanchil. The sequence continues at coordinate 82,137,666 of JAIOJX010000029.1, read as the reverse complement.
GTCATCATTCCTCTTCATCTCCCATACCTCTATCTTCCCAGTGTCTTTAAAGGGGATTTGAACCAAGTCTTAGAAGTTGAGAGATGCTAAGTATGTGATAATGCAGAAAAAGTGGAGGAATTCTGTGTGTGCATGCTAAGTTGCTTCAGTCGTTTTTGACTCTGTGATCCTATGGACTGCAGCCTGCTTGACTCCTTTGTCCATGGGATTCTCCAGGCAAGAATACAGTTCTCCTCCAGGGGATCTTCCTGACCCAAGGATTGAACCTGCATCTCCTGTGACTCCTGCATTGCAAGTGGATTCTTTACCATTGAGTCACCAGGAAAGTCCAATGGAATTCTAGACAAAGTTTGATCAAAATCCAGGAAGTGAGAAGGGACACAGAAAGTCCAGGCTAGATTGGTGTCATATGTAGCAAATGACTGATCGTGTGGCATATGGATATGTAGTGAGAGAATGTGAGCTCAAGTCCTGTTTAAAGTCATTATACACAGATAAGAGGAGAAATATGCAGCTTGATTGGGGAATAGTTTTGGACCATTACCTAAACTGTTCAACCTTTGCCACTAAATAATAAACTCATTAAGCAGAGAGATGGCATGATGAACCAGCACAAAAGCAAGAAAACCAACTCAAAATGAAAATATTCTGAAATATCTTGAGGCAAACAAAATATCATGTGACTGTTGTGAAACTTGTTCCATAATATCTACACATTTCCTATTATTGATGTCTTATTCAGACATAAATTCCATCTGAAATCTAAATCCTATTTCTTGTCTGACTCAAGCAGAATTCATACACTAAAAACGTTTTGTCTCATTTTTCAACTTTCCTTGTATGTGTGTTAGGGGAGATCAACTTCAAGTGTGATGAGGAATAGCTATGACTATCATATATTCTTATAAATAATATTTACCACATTATTTATTGATGTTAGGTATAATAAACCTGCCAGTAAACTCACAATAAAGTATGTACGATTCTCTTGAAAACACAAATACTCCACAGAGTTGATGTTGATCACTTTTAAGCATTTGATCTTTTTTTCCATTTTCATTGTATATGCTAAGTACTAAGACAATGATGCATATATTTACATCTTGTTGAAAATACGTAATATTTTTGGTGCTGTCTGATCACAAATGCCATTTTTTTTGTTGTTCAATTTCTTTAAGTCATGTCCAATTGTGACCTCATGGACTGTAGCTCACCCAGCTTCTCTGTCCTTCACTGTCTCCTAGAGTTTGCTCAAATTCATGTCAATTGAGTTGGTGATACCATCCCACCATCTTATCCTATGCTGTCCCCAATTGAGTTCAGTTCTCCTCCAGGGATCTTCCTGACCCAAGGATTGAACCTGCATCTCCTGTGACTCCTGCATTGCAAGTGGATTCTTTACCATTGAGTCACCAGGAAAGTCCAATGGAATTCTAGACAAAGTTTGATCAAAATCCAGGAAGTGAGAAGGGACACAGAAAGTCCAGGCTAGATTGGTGTCATATGTAGCAAATGACTGATCGTGTGGCATATGGATATGTAGTGAGAGAATGTGAGCTCAAGTCCTGTTTAAAGTCATTATACACAGATAAGAGGAGAAATATGCAGCTTGATTGGGGAATAGTTTTGGACCATTACCTAAACTGTTCAACCTTTGCCACTAAATAATAAACTCATTAAGCAGAGAGATGGCATGATGAACCAGCACAAAAGCAAGAAAACCAACTCAAAATGAAAATATTCTGAAATATCTTGAGGCAAACAAAATATCATGTGACTGTTGTGAAACTTGTTCCATAATATCTACACATTTCCTATTATTGATGTCTTATTCAGACATAAATTCCATCTGAAATCTAAATCCTATTTCTTGTCTGACTCAAGCAGAATTCATACACTAAAAACGTTTTGTCTCATTTTTCAACTTTCCTTGTATGTGTGTTAGGGGAGATCAACTTCAAGTGTGATGAGGAATAGCTATGACTATCATATATTCTTATAAATAATATTTACCACATTATTTATTGATGTTAGGTATAATAAACCTGCCAGTAAACTCACAATAAAGTATGTACGATTCTCTTGAAAACACAAATACTCCACAGAGTTGATGTTGATCACTTTTAAGCATTTGATCTTTTTTTCCATTTTCATTGTATATGCTAAGTACTAAGACAATGATGCATATATTTACATCTTGTTGAAAATACGTAATATTTTTGGTGCTGTCTGATCACAAATGCCATTTTTTTTGTTGTTCAATTTCTTTAAGTCATGTCCAATTGTGACCTCATGGACTGTAGCTCACCCAGCTTCTCTGTCCTTCACTGTCTCCTAGAGTTTGCTCAAATTCATGTCAATTGAGTTGGTGATACCATCCCACCATCTTATCCTATGCTGTCCCCATATCCTCTGCCCTCTTCACATCAGGTGGTCAGAGTATTGGAGCTTCAACTTCAGCAACAGTTCTTCCAATGAATATTCAGGGTTGATTTCCTTTAGGACTGACTTCTTCTTCTTCTTCTTCTTTTTTAGAGCTGTCTGGTTTGATTTCCATGCATTCCAAGGGGCTCTCAAGTGTCTTCTCCAGCACCATAATTTGAAAACATCTTCGGGACTCAGCCTTATTTATGGTTCAACTGTCACATCGTAAGCAACTACTGGAAAAACCACAGGTTTGACTATAAAAGTCTTTGTTTGCAAAGTGATTTGTTTAACCAACAAGAAATAGATTAACCATTTATTGAACAAGGTCACATGCCAGGATATTCATATATGTAGATCCACATAAATAGAGACTCTACTAATTAAATACATGCAAGCTCCCCTTTTTAAAACTGCTTCAAACTTCAAATAAATTGGTAAACTTTGCATAGTGGAACAAAAAATAGTTTGGAGAAAATATTAGATTCTTGAGCATCTGTACTCCAAAACTAACCATGATGTTTGTTGACTAAAAAAAGATAAACAACTTGAGAGTTGTGAGTTAAGTTTTATTTGGGGCACAATTAGGACTGCAGCTGAGGAGGCAGCACTTCAGATAGCTCTGAGAGACTGCTCCAAAGAGGCAGCAGGAGGAAAATCAGTATACAAGGTTTTTGTGAAGAGGTATTTCAATACCAACACTCATTTCACAATGGGGTCTTCTGGTTAGTCATGAGGATCTGATTCACCATGAAGGGATTTAGCGTTTTTCTAGGTATGAAGAGATGCAAGAATTGAGATCATAAAATCTGTTCCTAAAAATATCTGCCTGTCTAAAGACCTGTCCGAGCAAATCCTCTGGAGCACAGAGTGTCTCTCTCCACCCTGAACACCCTCAGGGGGTGTTGAGAATCAGCAGCCATCACAGTACAAGACTCAGTCTCCACAGTGGTGGATGGCAAATGCCCTTGTTGTTCAGTCAATGGCAGTGTAATCGGTAAGTGGCAATTTGTAGTTGATATATTGTATAGTGATTAAACGTCTAGTTCAGGAGTGCTATGGAAATATTTATTAAAAAAAAAAAAAGAAAAGACTGGAAAAGAGTCTTATGGACATAGTGGTGAGGGAGGAGAATATGCTGTGGGACTAAGGGATCTCAAACAAGGGCTCTGTGGCCACCTGGAGGAGTGGGATGGAGAAGGAGATGTGAGTGAGGGAAATGGGGGGTGGCATATGTATGCCTATGGTGGATTCAGGTCAATGTGTGTCAGTAAACAACAAAACTCTGCAAAAAATAAATAAATAAATAAAAAAGAATAAACAAATAAAAATAAGTTAATACTTCAAATAAAAGAATATTGTTTATGAGTATGAACATAAGAATGTGAAGACTGAAAAGCAGAAAGTCATTTGTGTGTGTGTGCATGAATTCATACACACATGTACACACATACATATACAAATGCACACATGGTGGTAGTCTTCACAAGTATTTATAGACATCTTTGAAACCTTGTATTGTTAAATAAAATATCTTATCACTACTGAGAGGTAGAGTACAGAACATGTAGGGGAAGTGAATGTACGAAGCCAATAGATCAAAACAAATGGCTCCCCACCTTGGGTCAACATTCTGACAGGTGGGAAGGATAATTCAACTCTCTTGCTCTTCATGATCTAGATCATGAATACATATTAAGTGGATGCAAGATTTGACCATCCCAAGATAGAATTGTCCTGTAAAATGGCCAGGGTTCCAAAGGTGTATCCCTATTGGCTGATGCTTTCCCCAGAAAACCAGAACTACCCATGATATGCGTTGCTATCTGTAGGTGAAAACTTAGGTCACCGATACCAAATGTCTATTTATTTTTATCTTTATTTCATTTTTAATTCAAGAAACAAAAAGCTGTGTTACTTCACTCAATCAGGCTAAAGGTTGGTAGGCTGCAAAAAAGGGTATTACAATAAGGAATTTTGAGCAGATGGACCAGTGGGCCTGAAACACCCTTCTCTTACTGAAGCAGAAAAACTTCATTTTATTTATGTAGATATTGAGATGCTGTAAAATATTTTAATCTAAAAAAAAAGGTTTGATGCTAAAATTAGTTGAAAAACATCTGTGCTAGTATATGGTGAGTGGGAATGGATTAATCAGATAGAGTAAATGCTATTGATTTTAATGCCTTAAAGTTTGAGGGGATTATTAAAATGATTTTCAAATTGCCAAGCCAGGCTGAGTCACAGCCTAGAGACAGCCATATATGTTGCTTAAAATAAGGTTGACTGATGCTTGAGCAGACAGTTGGCATTGCTTGATTCAGCTCTTAAACTTCCTTTTTGTTCAGTTTTCTGGCTCTACTCCTGGCTGATACTTACCTAGCAAGATACCTTGTCTCTCTAATCTTCAAAGATGATTCTTTTCCTTGGAACCTTTCTTCCATGACAGATAGACTGATAAATCTCTATGCATCCTTTCAAAATGTTTAAAATGAATCTTTTTTGGAATAGATACACACTATGATAGCAAAATGTACAAGAAAATACATAAAGTAAAATACATAAAATAAAAATTAAATCTCCTTTCAACTCAATCTCCCAGCATCTGAATTTCCATCTCCAGGAGTCACCAACAGAGTCAGATTCTCACATCTACACAGAGACATTCTCATCATGACACTAGTGTACATGTGTGTTTTTCCCCTCTCTAACAAATATACGACATGTTTTCCTGTACTTTGCTTTTGTCACTTCGCATAAATTCTAAAGATTGTTCTAAATCCATATTTCATTGATTTTCTCATTTTTAAAAAATCGGACACTTTCATTATATAGACATCCCATAACATGTTTAATACTAGTATTTAGGATTTTTTTATATTGTGCTATTACAGACAATACTGCAATGAATGTATGCATACATTTATGCAAGTATGCACATATAACAAATTCCTGAAAGTGGGATTGCTGTTTATACATCCAATTTTCATAGATTACTACCAAATCATTTCTATAAATATGGTACCATTTGAGATTGTGAGGAAAATATACAGAAGTGCCTATTTTCCATATCCTCACGAATACAATGTGTTTGCAAACATTTTAATATTTGCTAATAGAAAGTGATGCAGTTTTAATTCATATTCTATGAATTGGTTAGAACATATATTCACACTCTTTTTTTAATTTTTTTTAAATTCTTTATTTTAATATTTTACAGAGTTCTGATGTTCACCAACATGTATGTTCCCAGATCATTCATATGCATATACCTGGACACTGCCCCCACCCAGTTCCCTCCTCCCATTCACCCCTCCTTTTCAAATTGCCAAGCCAGGCTGAGTCACAGCCTAGAGACAGCCATATATGTTGCTTAAAATAAGGTTGACTGATGCTTGAGCAGACAGTTGGCATTGCTTGATTCAGCTCTTAAACTTCCTTTTTGTTCAGTTTTCTGGCTCTACTCCTGGCTGATACTTACCTAGCAAGATACCTTGTCTCTCTAATCTTCAAAGATGATTCTTTTCCTTGGAACCTTTCTTCCATGACAGATAGACTGATAAATCTCTATGCATCCTTTCAAAATGTTTAAAATGAATCTTTTTTGGAATAGATACACACTATGATAGCAAAATGTACAAGAAAATACATAAAGTAAAATACATAAAATAAAAATTAAATCTCCTTTCAACTCAATCTCCCAGCATCTGAATTTCCATCTCCAGGAGTCACCAACAGAGTCAGATTCTCACATCTACACAGAGACATTCTCATCATGACACTAGTGTACATGTGTGTTTTTCCCCTCTCTAACAAATATACGACATGTTTTCCTGTACTTTGCTTTTGTCACTTCGCATAAATTCTAAAGATTGTTCTAAATCCATATTTCATTGATTTTCTCATTTTTAAAAAATCGGACACTTTCATTATATAGACATCCCATAACATGTTTAATACTAGTATTTAGGATTTTTTTTTATATTGTGCTATTACAGACAATACTGCAATGAATGTATGCATACATTTATGCAAGTATGCACATATAACAAATTCCTGAAAGTGGGATTGCTGTTTATACATCCAATTTTCATAGATTACTACCAAATCATTTCTATAAATATGGTACCATTTGAGATTGTGAGGAAAATATACAGAAGTGCCTATTTTCCATATCCTCACGAATACAATGTGTTTGCAAACATTTTAATATTTGCTAATAGAAAGTGATGCAGTTTTAATTCATATTCTATGAATTGGTTAGAACATATATTCACACTCTTTTTTTAATTTTTTTTAAATTCTTTATTTTAATATTTTACAGAGTTCTGATGTTCACCAACATGTATGTTCCCAGATCATTCATATGCATATACCTGGACACTGCCCCCACCCAGTTCCCCTCCTCCCATCCCTCCAGACCATCACCCCAAGTGGTTGTAGGTACTCTTATTCCCTTAGCAAAATGACAATAGCTATCTTTTCCACACATGACAGTATAGGTTTCCATGTTACTCCCTCCATGCCTCCCTCCCACTGTGCAGTCTCCACAATGTCTTTATGTCTATACTCTGTTTTTTCATGAGTTCACTGCGTGTGTTATCATGACCATCTTACTAGACCCCATATATATGAGTTAGTATACTATACTTTTCTTTCTCTTTTTGACTTACTTCACTTTTTATGATAGGTTCTAGAGCCAGCCACCTCATTAGGACTGAGTCTTCTGCATTTCTTTTAACAGCTGAGTAGTATTCCATTGTATATATGTACCAGGACTTCTGTATCCATTCATTCGTCGATGGACATCTAGGTTGCTTCCACGTTCTGGCTATTGTATAGAGAACTGCAATGAACATTGGGGTACAGGTGCTTCTTTCAGTTTTGATTTCATCCAGATATAAGCTTAATAGTGGGATTGCTGGGTTGTAGGGTGCTTCCATTTTTAATTTTTTAAGGAATCTCCATATTGTCTTCCATAGAGGTTGTATCAGTTTACATTCCCACCAGCAATGCAAGAGGGATCCCTTTTCTCCACACCCTCTCCAGTATTTATTGTCTGTCGATTTGATGATGATGGCTATTCTGACGGGCATGAAGTGATATCTCATTGTGGTTTTAATTTGCCTTTCTCTAATGATAAGCGAGGTTGAGCATCGTTTCATGTGCTTTGGGGGCATCTGTATGTCCTCTTTGGAGAGGCGTCTCTTTAGATCTTTTTCCCATTTTTTGATTGGGTTGTTCGTTTTTCCTGTGCTGAGTTGCCTGAGTTGCTTGTAGACTTTGGAGATTATTTCTTTGTCTGTTGTTTCATTTGCTATGATTTTCTCCCACTCTGTGGGCTGTCTGTTCAGCTTTTTGGTGATTTCTTTTGCTGTACGAAAGCTTTTAAGTTTCATGAGGTCCCACGTGTTCACTTTTCTTTTCAGTTCCTCTATTCTAGTAGGTGAGTCAGAGAAGATCTTGCTTTGATTGATGTCCTTGAGGGTTTTGCCTATATTCACCTCTAAGAGTTTGATGGTTCTGGTCTTCCATTTAGGTCTTTAATCCATTTTGAATTGATCTTAGTGTATGGTGTTAGGGAATGTTCCAATTTCATTTTTTTTGGCATATAGCTGCCCGATTTTCCCAGCACCACTTGTTGAAGAGGCTGTCTTTGCCCCATTTTATAATTTCTCCTCCTTTGTCAAAAATAAGGTACCCATAGGTGCATGGGTTGATCTCTGGATTCTCTATCTTGTTCCATTGATCTATAGTTATGTTCTTGTGCCAGTACCATACTGTCTCGAGGACTGTTGCTTTGTAGTAGAGTCTGAAGTTAGGGAGGCTGATCCCTCCAACTCCATTCTTCTTCCTCAGGATTGCTTTGGCTATTCGAGGTCGTTTGTGTTTCCATATGAACTGTGTTATTATTTGGTCTAGTTCTGTGAAAAATGTCAGTGATAGTTGAATAGGTATTGCATTGAATCTGTAGATGATATTTGGAAGTATGGTCATTTTCAAAATATTGATTCTTCCGATCCAGGAACATGGAATATCTCTCCATCTGTTTAAGTCTTCTTTAATGTCTCTCATGAGTATCTTGTAATTTTCTGTGTACAATTCTTTTGTTTCTTTGGGTAGGTTTATTCCTAGATATTTGATTCTTTTGGTTGCAATGGTGAAGGGGATTGCCTCTTTGATTTCATTTTCTGATTTTTCATTGTGTATAGGAATGCCAGTGACTTCTGTGTGTTGACTTTATATCCTGCAATTTTGCTGAATTCCTTGATTAGCTCTAGTAGCTTTGTAACCGTGCCTTTGGGATTTTCTATGTATAGTATCATGTCGTCTGCAAAAAGAGAGAGCTTGACTTCTTCCTTTCCAATCTGGATTCCTTTGATTTCTTTCTCTTGTCTTATTGCTGTTGCTAGGACTTCCAGGACTATGTTGAATAGCAGTGGTGAAAGTGGGCACCCCTGTCTTGTTCCTGATCTTAGAGGGAATGCTTTCAGTTTTTCACCATTGAGGAAAATTTTCGCTGTGGGCTTCTCATAGATGGCTTTTATTATGTTGAGATAGGTTCCTTCTATGCCCATTTTCTGAAGAGTTTTGATCATAAATGGATGTTGTACTTTGTCGAAGGCATTTTCTGCATCTATTGAAATGATCATGTGATTTTTGTCTTTCAACTTATTGATATGGTGCATCACGTTGATTGATTTGCGGATGTTAAAGAAGACTTGCATGCCTGGAATGAACCCGACTTGATCATAATGTATGAGTTTTTTGACATGTCATTGAATTCTGTTTGCTAGGATTTTGTTGAGGATCTTGGCATCTAAGTTCATCAGGGAAATTGGCCTATAGTTTTCCTTTTTTGTGTTGTCTTTGCCTGGTTTGGGTATCATGGTGATGGTTACCTCGTAGAATGTGTTTGGGAGTTTTCCTTCCTGTGCAACTTTTGGAAAGAGTTTTAGAAGGACAGGCATTAGCTCTTCTTTAAATGTTTGGTAGAATTCGGCTGTGAAGCCATCTGGTCCTGGGCTTTTATTTTTGGGTAGATTTTTAATCACAAATTCCATTTCTGAGCTTGTGATTGGGTTGTTCAGAGTTTCTGTTTCTTCCTGGCTCAGTCTTGGGAGATTAATCCTCTCCAAGAAACTGTCCATTTCTTCCAGGTTGTCCAGTTTGTTGCCATAGAGTTGTTCATAATAGTCTCTTAGAATCCTTTGGATTTCTGCATTATCTGTTGTAATCTCTCCTTTTTCGTTTTTCATTTTGTTGATCTGGTTCTTCTCTCTCTTTTTCTTAATGAGTCTGGCCAGTGGCTTGTCAATTTTGTTTCCCTTTTCAAAGAACCAGCTTTTTGTTTTATTTATCTTTACTAATGTTTCTTTTGTTTCTTTCTCATTTATTTCTGCTCTGATCTTTATGATTTCTGTTCTTCTGATGGCTTTGGGATGTTTTTGTTCTTCTTTCTCCAATTGTTTTAAGCGGAGTGTTAGGTCATCTGCTTCATATTTTCCTAGTTTCTTGAGGTGGGATTGTATTTCTATAAATTTCCCTTTAGAACTGCTTTTGCAGTATCCCATAGGTTTTGCACTGTCGTGTGTTCATTGTCATTTTCTTCTAGGAATTGTTTAATTTCTCCTTTGATTTCCTCAATGATCAGTTGGTTTGTTAGGTATGTGCTGTTTAATCTCCATGTGTTTGTGTTTTTAGGTTATTTTTTCTGGTAGTTGATCTCCAGTCTCATTGCATTGTGGTCCGAGAAGATGGTTGATATTTTGGCATCACGTTGATTGATTTGCGGATGTTGAAGAAGCCTTGCATGCCTGGGATGAACCCGACTTGATCATGATGTATGAGTTTTTTGACATGTCATTGAATTCTGTTTGCTAGGATTTTGTTGAGGATCTTGGCATCTAAGTTCATAAGTGAAATTGGCCTATAGTTTTCCTTTTTTGTGTTGTCTTTGCCTGGTTTGGGTATCATGGTGATGGTTACCTCGTAGAATGTGTTTGGGAGTTTTCCTTCCTGTGCAACTTTTGGAAAGAGTTTTAGAAGGACAGGCATTAGCTCTTCTTTAAATGTTTGGTAGAATTCGGCTGTGAAGCCATCTGGTCCTGGGCTTTTATTTTTGGGTAGATTTTTAATCACAAATTCCATTTCTGAGCTTGTGATTGGGTTGTTCAGAGTTTCTGTTTCTTCCTGGCTCAGTCTTGGGAGATTAATCCTCTCCAAGAAACTGTCCATTTCTTCCAGGTTGTCCAGTTTGTTGCCATAGAGTTGTTCATAATAGTCTCTTAGAATCCTTTGGATTTCTGCATTATCTGTTGTAATCTCTCCTTTTTCGTTTTTCATTTTGTTGATCTGGTTCTTCTCTCTCTTTTTCTTAATGAGTCTGGCCAGTGGCTTGTCAATTTTGTTTCCCTTTTCAAAGAACCAGCTTTTTGTTTTATTTATCTTTACTAATGTTTCTTTTGTTTCTTTCTCATTTATTTCTGCTCTGATCTTTATGATTTCTGTTCTTCTGATGGCTTTGGGATGTTTTTGTTCTTCTTTCTCCAATTGTTTTAAGCGGAGTGTTAGGTCATCTGCTTCATATTTTCCTAGTTTCTTGAGGTGGGATTGTATTTCTATAAATTTCCCTTTAGAACTGCTTTTGCAGTATCCCATAGGTTTTGCACTGTCGTGTGTTCATTGTCATTTTCTTCTAGGAATTGTTTAATTTCTCCTTTGATTTCCTCAATGATCAGTTGGTTTGTTAGGTATGTGCTGTTTAATCTCCATGTGTTTGTGTTTTTAGGTTATTTTTTCTGGTAGTTGATCTCCAGTCTCATTGCATTGTGGTCCGAGAAGATGGTTGATATAATTTCGGTATTCTTGAACTGACTGAGGTTAGATTTGTGGCCCAAGATGTGGTCTATCCTGGAGAATGTTCTGTGAGCACTAGAGAAGAAAGTGTATTCTTCTGCTTTTGGATGGAACGTCCTAAAGATATTGATGAGGTCCATCTTTTCCAGTGTGGCATTTAAGGCTTGTGTTTCTTTATTAATTTTCTGTTTGGATGATCTGTCCATTGGTGTGAGAGGAGTGTTAAAGTCTCCTACTATTACTGTGTTATTGTCGATTTCTTCTTTTATGTCTGAAAGTACCTGTCTTATGTATTGAGGTGCCCCTGTGTTGGGTGTGTAGATATTCATGACTGTTATGTCTTCCTCTTGGATAGATCCCTTAATCATGATGTAGTGACCTGCCTAGTCTCTTAGAATCTTCTTTACTTTAAAGTCTATTTTGTCTGATATAAGGATTGCTACTCCAGCTTTTTTTGATTTCCATTTGCATGAAATATCTTTTTCCAGCCTTTCACTTTCAGTCTATGAGTGTCTCTAGGTCTGAAGTGGGTCTCTTGTAAACAGCATATATATGGGTCTTGCTTCTGGATCCATTCGGCCAGCCTGTGTCGTTTGGTTGGAGCATTTAGTCCATTTACGTTCAAAGTAATTATTGATACAAATGTTCCTATTGTCATCTTCTTAGAAATTTGGGGTTTGATTTGTAAGGCTTCTCCTACTCTTGTATTTATTGGCTATATCAGGCCGTTTAACACTTGTTGTAGGGCTGGTTTTGTGGTACAGAATTCTTTTAGTTTTTGCTTGTCTGTGAAGCTTTTGACTTCACCATCAATTCTGAATGAGATTCTTGCTGGGTAGAGAAATCTTGGTTGGAGGTTATTCTCTTTTAGCCGTTTAAATGTGTCTTGTCATTTTCTTCTGGCCTGTAGGGTTTCTGTTGAGAGATCCACAGTTAAACGTATGGGGTTTCCTTTGTATGTTATTTGTTGTTTGCTCCTAGCTGCTTTTAGTAATCTGTCTTTATATTTAGTCTGCGTTAGTTTGATTAGTATGTGCCTTGGTGTGTTTCTTCTGGGGTTTCTCCTATAAGGAACTCTTTGTGCTTCCTGGACTTGGTTGACTATCTCCTTTCCCATGCTGGGGAAGTTTTCAACTATAACCTCTTCAAGAATTTTTTCATAGTCTTTCTTCTCTTCTTCTTCTTCTGGAACTCCTATAATTCTAATGTTGGTGCTTTTAATATTGTCCCATAGGTCTCTGAGGCTATCCTCAGTTCTTTTAATTCTTTGGGCTTTGTTCTGTTCTTCAGCACTTATTTCCACCATTCTGTCTTCCAGCTCACTTATCCTTTCTTCAGCCTCTGATACTCTACTGTTGAGACCTTCTATAGTATTTTTGAGTTCAGCAATTGAGTTGGTGGTCTCTATTTGCTTATTTTTCATTTCCTGCATGTCTTTTCTCAATGCACTAATTTCCTCTAATATTCTGTTTTCGGTGTTTTGCATCCTCATTAGTATAGTTTTTCTGAATTCTCTTTCAGATAGCTTGTCTATCTCCTCCTCTGTCATTTGAAGCTGTGTTTCTCTAGCTTGGTCCTTCATTTGTACAGTGTTTCTCTGACATTTCCTTATTAGGTTAATTTTTGTTTCTTTGTGTGTGTCTGTGTGTATGGAGCTCTTATTCCCACCAGGCTTCTTGGATGAATTCTCCCTTCCTTTGGGTTTCTGTCCTTGTAGAAGGGTTCAGTGGTTTGTGTCTTGGGTGGTGTTAGACCTTGTTTACAGGTGAATAATCTGTAGTGTTGTATGTTCTTTGATAATCAGTGTGGAGTCTTGGAATCCGGGCTTCCGCTTCGAGGATCCTTGGTTTGATGATTGGTTAGGGGGTGTAGGCTCTATGTCTGGTTTGCTATGGTGTTCTGTGATACTAGTTCACACACTAGCATGTTTGTATGCAGCTGTGACTCCAGCCTCGGACGTATTCATCTTCACCAACACATCTCATGGATAAAGGAGCTGGGAAGATGTAGAAACACCGGCTGGAAGCCCCTTGAGCAGCCTCTATTTGGCATTCATCTTTTTTGTAATTTTTTGGCTATACAAAAGCTTTTAAGTTTCATTACTCCCTACATGTTCATTTTTGTCTTTAGTTCCGCTCTTCTAGTGGTGGGTCATGGAAGACCTTGCTTTGATTCATGTCCTTGAGTGTTTTACCTATATTCTTCTCTAAGAGTTTTATGGTTTTTGGTCTTCCATTTAGGTCTTTAGTCCATTTTGTGTTTATTTTTGTGTATGGTGTCAGGGAAGGTTCCAACTTCTTTTTTTTTTTTTTGCATGTAGCTGTCGAATTTTCCCAGCACCATTGGTTGAAGAGGCTGTCTCTGTCCCATTTTGTATTTTCACCTCCTTTGTCAAAAATAAGGTATCCATAGGTGCGTGGGACTCTCTTTGGGTTCTCTATCTTGTTCCATTGGTCTATATTTCTGTTTTTGTGCCAGTACCATACTGTCTTGATGGTTCGTTAGTCTGAAGTTTGCTTTTTTCCTCTTTTTTTTTCCCAGATGCACTAATTTCCTCTAATATTCTGTTTTCGGTGTTTTGCATCCTCATTAGTATAGTTTTTCTGAATTCTCTTTCAGATAGCTTGTCTATCTCCTCCTCTGTCATTTGAAGCTGTGTTTCTCTAGCTTGGTCCTTCATTTGTACAGTGTTTCTCTGACATTTCCTTATTAGGTTAATTTTTGTTTCTTTGTGTGTGTCTGTGTGTATGGAGCTCTTATTCCCACCAGGCTTCTTGGATGAATTCTCCCTTCCTTTGGGTTTCTGTCCTTGTAGAAGGGTTCAGTGGTTTGTGTCTTGGGTGGTGTTAGACCTTGTTTACAGGTGAATAATCTGTAGTGTTGTATGTTCTTTGATAATCAGTGTGGAGTCTTGGAATCCGGGCTTCCGCTTCGAGGATCCTTGGTTTGATGATTGGTTAGGGGGTGTAGGCTCTATGTCTGGTTTGCTATGGTGTTCTGTGATACTAGTTCACACACTAGCATGTTTGTATGCAGCTGTGACTCCAGCCTCGGACGTATTCATCTTCACCAACACATCTCATGGATAAAGGAGCTGGGAAGATGTAGAAACACCGGCTGGAAGCCCCTTGAGCAGCCTCTATTTGGCATTCATCTTTTTTGTAATTTTTTGGCTATACAAAAGCTTTTAAGTTTCATTACTCCCTACATGTTCATTTTTGTCTTTAGTTCCGCTCTTCTAGTGGTGGGTCATGGAAGACCTTGCTTTGATTCATGTCCTTGAGTGTTTTACCTATATTCTTCTCTAAGAGTTTTATGGTTTTTGGTCTTCCATTTAGGTCTTTAGTCCATTTTGTGTTTATTTTTGTGTATGGTGTCATGGAATGTCCCAATTTTTTTTTTTTTTTTTTTTTTTGCATGTAGCTGTCGAATTTTCCCAGCACCATTGGTTGAAGAGGCTGTCTCTGTCCCATTTTGTATTTTCACCTCCTTTGTCAAAAATAAGGTATCCATAGGTGCGTGGGACTCTCTTTGGGTTCTCTATCTTGTTCCATTGGTCTATATTTCTGGTTTTGTGCCAGTACCATACCGTCTTGATGGTTGTTGCTTTGTAGTATAGTCTGAAGTTAGGCAGTTCCATTCTTTTTCTCAGAATTGCTTTGGCTATTCAGGATCTTTTGTGTTCCCATATGAACTGTTTTATTCTTTGGTCTAGTTCTGCGAAGAATATCATTGGTAGTTTGATAGGGATCACATTGAATCTGTAGATGATATTTGGTAGTATGGTCATTTTCACAATATTGATTCTTCCGACCCAGGAACGTGGACTATCTCTCCATCTGTTTAAGTCTTCTTTAATTTCTTTAATGAGTGTCTTGTAATTTTCTGTGCACTGTTTCTTTGGGTAGGTTTATTCCTAGATATTTGATTCTCTTGGTTGCAATTGCAAATGGCATTGCATCTTTGATTTTTTCTGATTTTTCATTGTTTGTATATAGGAATGTGAGTGATTTTTGTGTACTGATTTTGTGTCCTGTGACTTTACTGAATTTGTTGATTAGCTATAGTAGTTTTGTGATAGTGTCTTAGGGATTTTCTATGTATAATATCATTTTCTCTGCAAATAGAGAGAGTTTCACTTCTTTTCCAGTCTAGATTCCTTATATTTATTTTTCTCCTCTCTTATTGCTGTTGTTAGAGCTTCCAGGACTATGTTGAATACTAATGTTGAAAGTGGACACCCCTGTCTTGTTCCTAATCTTAGAGGAAATGCTTTCAGTTTTTCACCATTGAGGATAATGTCGCTCTGGGCTTCTCATATATGGCTTTCACTATGTTGACATAGGTGCTTTCCATCCCCTTTTTTTTAAAGAGTTTTTATAATAAATGATGGTTGGATTTTGTCAAAGGGTTTTTCTGTGTCTATTCAGATTATCATTTGATATTTGTCTCTGAATTTGTTGATATGGTATGTCACATTGACTGATTTGCAGATAGTGAAGAATCCTTGCATGCCACGGATGAGCCTGACTTGGTCATTATGTATGAGTGTTTTCATGTGTTGTTGAATTCTGCTTGCTAGGATTTTGTTGAGGATTTTGGCATCAAAGTTCGTCAGTGGAATTGGTGTATAAATTTCTTTTTTTGTGTTGTCTTTGCCTGGCTTTTGCTATCAGGGTGATGGTGACCTCTTAGAATGTGTTTGGAAGCATTGCTTCTTCCACGATTTCTTGAAAGAGTCTTAGAAGGACAGGCATTAGCTCTTCTTTAAATGTTTGGTAGAATTCACCTGTGAAGCCATGTGGCCCTGGGCTTTTATTTTTGCGTAGATTTTTCATCACAAATTTCATTTCTGAGCTTCTGATTGGGTTGTCCATAGTTTCTATTTCTTCCTGATTCAGTCTTGGAAAATTAACCTTCTTCAAGAAACTGTCCATTTCTTCCAGGTTGTCCAGTTTGTCACCATAGAGTTGTTCATAATAGTCTCTTAGAATCCTTTGGATTTCTGCATTGTTCGTTGTAATCTCTCCATTTTCAGTTTTGATTTTGTTGATCTGGTTCTTCTCCCTTTTTTTCTTGATGAGTCTGGTCCATGGTTTGTCAATTTTGTTTATCTTTCCGAAGAACCACCTTCTTGTTTTATTTATCTTTACTATTATTTCTTCCATTTCTTTTTCATTTATTTCTGATCTCATCTTTACGATTTCCCTTCTTCTGTTGGCTTTGGGTTGTTTTTGTTCTTCTTTCTCCAGTTTTTTTAAATGTAGGGTTAGATCGTCTGAAATTTTTTTGTTTCTTAAGGTAGAATTGTACTGCTATAAATTTCCCTCTTAGAACTAGTTTTGCAGTATCCCACAGGTTTTGTACTATTGTGTGTTCATTGTCATTTTCTTCGAGCAATTTTTTTATTTCTCCTTTGATTTGCTCAGTAATCAGTTGGTTTTTAGGTATGTGTTGTTTCGTCTCCATGTGCTTATGTTTTTAGTGGTTTTTTCCCTGTAGTTGATCTCTAGTCTCATTGCATTGTGGTCCGAGAAGATGGTTGATATCATTTCAATTTTCTTGAATTGACTGAGGTTTGATTTGTGGCACTAGATGTGGTCTATCCTGGAGAATGTTCCATGAGCACTTGAGAAGAAAGTGTATTCTGCTTTTGGATAGAAAGTCCTAAAGATATCCATGAGGTCCATCTCTTCTAGTGTGTCATTGAAGGCTTGTGTTTCTTCATTAATTTTCTGTTTTGATGATCTGTCCATTGGTGTGAGAGGAGTGTTAAAGTCTCCTACTATTACTGTGTCATTGTCGATTTCCTCTCTTATGTCTGAAAGTGTGTTATGTATTGTGATGCACCTGTGTTGGGTGCATAGATATTCATGACTGTTATGTCTTCCTCTTGGATTGATCCCTTGATCATGACGTAGTGACCTGCCTTGTCTTTTATAATCTTCTTTATTTTAAAGTCTATTTTGTCTGATATGAGGATTGCTCCTTCAGCTTTCTTTTGCCTAGATTGTTCATAATAGTCTCTTAGAATCCATTTCTTCCAGGTTGTCCAGTTTGTCACCATAGAGTTGTTCATTGTTCGTTTTGGTTTAAATCTCTCCATTTTCAGTTTTGATTTTGTTGATCTGGTTCTTCTCCCTTTTTTTCTTGATGAGTCTGGTCCATGGTTTGTCAATTTTGTTTATCTTTCCGAAGAACCACCTTCTTGTTTTATTTATCTTTACTATTATTTCTTCCATTTCTTTTTCATTTATTTCTGATCTCATCTTTACGATTTCCCTTCTTCTGTTGGCTTTGGGTTGTTTTTGTTCTTCTTTCTCCAGTTTTTTTAAATGTAGGGTTAGATCGTCTGAAATTTTTTTGTTTCTTAAGGTAGAATTGTACTGCTATAAATTTCCCTCTTAGAACTAGTTTTGCAGTATCCCACAGGTTTTGTACTATTGTGTGTTCATTGTCATTTTCTTCGAGCAATTTTTTTATTTCTCCTTTGATTTGCTCAGTAATCAGTTGGTTTTTAGGTATGTGTTGTTTCGTCTCCATGTGCTTATGTTTTTAGTGGTTTTTTCCCTGTAGTTGATCTCTAGTCTCATTGCATTGTGGTCCGAGAAGATGGTTGATATCATTTCAATTTTCTTGAATTGACTGAGGTTTGATTTGTGGCACTAGATGTGGTCTATCCTGGAGAATGTTCCATGAGCACTTGAGAAGAAAGTGTATTCTGCTTTTGGATAGAAAGTCCTAAAGATATCCATGAGGTCCATCTCTTCTAGTGTGTCATTGAAGGCTTGTGTTTCTTCATTAATTTTCTGTTTTGATGATCTGTCCATTGGTGTGAGAGGAGTGTTAAAGTCTCCTACTATTACTGTGTCATTGTCGATTTCCTCTCTTATGTCTGAAAGTGTGTTATGTATTGTGATGCACCTGTGTTGGGTGCATAGATATTCATGACTGTTATGTCTTCCTCTTGGATTGATCCCTTGATCATGACGTAGTGACCTGCCTTGTCTTTTATAATCTTCTTTATTTTAAAGTCTATTTTGTCTGATATGAGGATTGCTCCTTCAGCTTTCTTTTGATTTCCACTTGCATGAAATATCTTTTTCCATCCTCTCACTTTAGTCTAGGAGTGTCTCTATGTCTGAAGTGGGTCTCTTGTAAACTGTATATATATATGGGTCTTGCTTCCATGTCTATTCATGCATCCTGTGTCTTTTGGTTGGAGCATCTAGTCCATTTCCATTTAAAGTAATTATTGATATAAATGATCCTATTGTCCTCTTCTTAGACATTTGTGGTTTGATTTGTAGGACTTCTCCTACTCTTATATTTATTGAGTGTATCACACCCTTTATCACTTGTTGTAGGGCTGGTTTTGTGGTACAAATTTCTTTTAGCTTTTGCTTGTCTGTGAAGCTTTTGATTTCTCCTTCAATTCTGAATGAGAGCCTTGCCAGGTAAAGATTTCTTGGTTGTTGGTTAGTCTGTTTTAGTCATTCAAATGTGTTTTGCTAGTCTTTTCTAGCCTACATGTTTTCTGTTGAAAGACCAGTGGATAAATGTGTGGGGTTTCCTTTATATGTTATTGGTTTTTTGTTCCTTGCTGCTTTAAATATTCTATCTTTATATTTAGTCTGTGTTAGCTTGATTAGGCATGTGCGTTGGTATGTTTTTTTCTGGGGTTTATCCTGTATGGAACTCTGTCTGCTTCTTGAACTTGATTGACTATTTCCATTTGCATGCTGGGGAAGTTTTCAACTATACACTCTTCAAGAATTTTTTCATAGCCTTTCTTTCCCTCTTCTTCCCCTGGGACTCCTGCAATTCTAATGTTGGTGTGTCTGATATTGTACCATAAGTCCCTGAGGCTATCCTCATTTTTGTTGATTCTTTCTGCTTTGTTCTGTTTCTCAGCATGTATTTCCCCATTCTGTCTTCCAGGTCACTTATCCATTCTTCTGCCTTTGATACTGTACTGTTGAGACCTTCTATAGTATTTTGAAGTTCAGCCATTGAGTAGTTTGTTTCTGTTTATTTTTCATTTCTTTCATCTCTCTTCTCAGTGCACTAATTTCCTCTAATATTCTGTTTTCAGTGTTTTTAATCCTCGCTAGTATCATTCTTCTGAATTCTCTTTCTGATAATTTGTCTATCTCATCTTCTGTCATTTGAAACTGTGTTTCTCTGCCTTTTCGTTATTATGTTAATTTTTGTTTCTTTGTGTGTGTCAGTGTGTTGGAGGTCTTTTCCCCCCAGACTTTGTCGTTAAATTCTCCCTTCCTTTTGGTTTTTGTCCTTGTAGAAGTGTTCGGTGGTTTATGTCTTAGGTGATGTTAGGTCTTGTTTAGAAGGGGATGATCTCTAGTGCTGTGTGTTCTTTGATAGTGTAGGGTCTTGGAGTCAGGTCTCCACCTCCAAGGATCCTTGGTTTGATCTCTGGCCAGGGAGTGCTGGCTCTGTGTCTTGTTTGGTAAGGTGTTCAGTAGTTTTAGTTCACATATAAGCATATGAGGGACAAGAGGTGCATCCCTGATAGATGATAGTCATGAAATCATGCAAATAGTTTCCAACGTAGTGGAAAAATATACATACATACACATTAATAACCACAACTGAACAGTCTTACATGAATAAAACATAAAAAAATTTTATCAGATGATGCAATCAAAGTTGATACCTGACCATTAAGCTCTAAGTTAATAAAATACTGCCTGGAAAAACAGATACAGGGCAAGGTCCCTGCTGGGAATATTACAATGAAAGCAGTTTTCAACTAAAACATGTGTTGAGGGTGAGAAAGAGGAGAGTGTATGGGTAATGATAAGAAATTGATTCATGTTGCAAGGATTTTGTAGGGTTAGGTAACAAAGATTAGTGTGTAGTAGAGTTTCGGAACTTGATTGACTATTTCCATTTGCATGCTGGGAATTTCTTTCTGCTTTTTTTTGGGCCCAATTCTAATGTTGGTGTGTCTGATATTGTACCATAAGTCCCTGAGGCTATCCTCATTTTTGTTGATTCTTTCTGCTTTGTTCTGTTTCTCAGCATGTATTTCCCCATTCTGTCTTCCAGGTCACTTATCCATTCTTCTGCCTTTGATACTGTACTGTTGAGACCTTCTATAGTATTTTGAAGTTCAGCCATTGAGTAGTTTGTTTCTGTTTATTTTTCATTTCTTTCATCTCTCTTCTCAGTGCACTAATTTCCTCTAATATTCTGTTTTCAGTGTTTTTAATCCTCGCTAGTATCATTCTTCTGAATTCTCTTTCTGATAATTTGTCTATCTCATCTTCTGTCATTTGAAACTGTGTTTCTCTGCCTTTTCGTTATTATGTTAATTTTTGTTTCTTTGTGTGTGTCAGTGTGTTGGAGGTCTTTTCCCCCCAGACTTTGTCGTTAAATTCTCCCTTCCTTTTGGTTTTTGTCCTTGTAGAAGTGTTCGGTGGTTTATGTCTTAGGTGATGTTAGGTCTTGTTTAGAAGGGGATGATCTCTAGTGCTGTGTGTTCTTTGATAGTGTAGGGTCTTGGAGTCAGGTCTCCACCTCCAAGGATCCTTGGTTTGATCTCTGGCCAGGAGTGCTGGCTCTGTGTCTTGTTTGGTAAGGTGTTCAGTAGTTTTAGTTCACATATAAGCATATGAGGGACAAGAGGTGCATCCCTGATAGATGATAGTCATGAAATCATGCAAATAGTTTCCAACGTAGTGGAAAAATATACATACATACACATTAATAACCACAACTGAACAGTCTTACATGAATAAAACATAAAAAAATTTTATCAGATGATGCAATCAAAGTTGATACCTGACCATTAAGCTCTAAGTTAATAAAATACTGCCTGGAAAAACAGATACAGGGCAAGGTCCCTGCTGGGAATATTACAATGAAAGCAGTTTTCAACTAAAACATGTGTTGAGGGTGAGAAAGAGGAGAGTGTATGGGTAATGATAAGAAATTGATTCATGTTGCAAGGATTTTGTAGGGTTAGGTAACAAAGATTAGTGTGTAGTAGAGTTTAGTACAGCTGGAAGAGAATAGTAGAGACAGGAAGATAGGAAATATTTATATGCTGGATACTAGTAGGCATAAAAAGAGTCTATAGTTAGAGCATAGGGAGAGGAAGCAGTGGCAGAAAAAAATGTTAAACGTTTTTAAAACATTGCAATTTAAAAAAAATTAAACATTAAAGAAAATAAAAGGACAAAACAAACAAACAAACAAAAAAACAAGGGTAAATAGTGCCCCTGGATTTTATCTTCTCATTTACGTGTGGACCTTCCACCAGTTTGCTTTTGATGTTGTCCCAGATTTCCCTAGTCTGTACTGGTGTGGGTTGGGTGTGGGGGCTGGACACTGCTTATGTCTTAGGTTTCTGTGACGATCAGGTTTTTTTTGTAGTCAGGACTCTTGCAGAGCCAGTTGCTCTGGTTTGTGGGGCTTTTGTTTGTTTGTTTCTTTGTTTGTTTAAATTCTTTATTTTAAAGGTTTTACAGAGTTTTGTTGTTCACAGACATGTATGTTTCCAGATCAGTCATATGCATATCCCTGGTCCCACCCGCACAGTTACCCCCATCCCATCCCTCCAGACCATCGCCCCATGCCATTGTGAGCGCTCCTATTCCCATAGCACAATGACAATAGCTATCTTTTCCACACATGACAGTACAGGTTTCCATGCTTCTCCCTCCATGCCTCCCCCTCCCTATTTCTTCCCCACAATGTCCCTATGTCTATGCTCTGCCTGTTTTTCCATGAGTTCACTGCATTTGTGTTTGTTTCCCATGGAAACATACACATTTTTAATAACAAACAACTGATAGATGATAGTCATGAAATCATGCAAATAGTTTCCAACGTGTGGAAAATATACATACATACACATTAATAACCACAACTGAACAGTCTTACATGAATAAAACATAAAAAAATTTTATCAGATGATGCAATCAAAGTTGATACCTGACCATTAAGCTCTAAGTTAATAAAATACTGCCTGGAAAAACAGATACAGGGCAAGGTCCCTGCTGGGAATATTACAATGAAAGCAGTTTTCAACTAAAACATGTGTTGAGGGTGAGAAAGAGGAGAGTGTATGGGTAATGATAAGAAATTGATTCATGTTGCAAGGATTTTGTAGGGTTAGGTAACAAAGATTAGTGTGTAGTAGAGTTTAGTACAGCTGGAAGAGAATAGTAGAGACAGGAAGATAGGAAATATTTATATGCTGGATACTAGTAGGCATAAAAAGAGTCTATAGTTAGAGCATAGGGAGAGGAAGCAGTGGCAGAAAAAAATGTTAAACGTTTTTAAAACATTGCAATTTAAAAAAAATTAAACATTAAAGAAAATAAAAGGACAAAACAAACAAACAAACAAAAAAACAAGGGTAAATAGTGCCCTGGATTTTATCTTCTCATTTACGTGTGGACCTTCCACCAGTTTGCTTTTGATGTTGTCCCAGATTTCCCTAGTCTGTACTGGTGTGGGTTGGGTGTGGGGGCTGGACACTGCTTATGTCTTAGGTTTCTGTGACGATCAGGTTTTTTTTGTAGTCAGGACTCTTGCAGAGCCAGTTGCTCTGGTTTGTGGGGCTTTTGTTTGTTTGTTTCTTTGTTTGTTTAAATTCTTTATTTTAAAGGTTTTACAGAGTTTTGTTGTTCACAGACATGTATGTTTCCAGATCAGTCATATGCATATCCCTGGTCCCCACCCGCACAGTTACCCCCATCCCATCCCTCCAGACCATCGCCCCATGCCATTGTGAACGCTCCTATTCCCTTAGCACAATGACAATAGCTATCTTTTCCACACATGACAGTATAGGTTTCCATGTTACTCCCTCCATGCCTCCCCCTCCGTATTTCTTCCCCACAATATCCCTATGTCTATGCTCTGTCTGTTTTTCCATGAGTTCACTGCATTTGTGTTTTGCTTTCAGCAAAACAATGGCTCTGCAGGTAGTTCAGATGCTGGCCGAGATGGGCACGACTGGTGGTTCCCAGTCCATTGTGTGGGGGCCTCATTCTGGAGGGGGATCCCTGGTTCCACTGTGCACCCCGTAGAGTCTTCAATACCTGCTCTTCTCCTGATATCCTCTGCTGCTTCTCTCAGCTGCCTGCGGTGCTGAGTCTTCTCATCCCAGGTACATGGCTTCTTTGCTGCAGCTCTTAGGCTGCACAGACTTTTCAGGCTGCCAGCGCGCTTGCACTGCTGGACATGGGACTAAACCCTAAAAGAAGGCATGGGATTCTCCGTCCGGCTCCAGCCAGGTTTTGGGGCTGCAACCTGCAAGGGATTTCCCTGTTCCGTTCCACATGCCCCCGCTAGTGTTATCTCAGCTAACCTGGCACCTGGCATCCCTGTGCTGTCCTGGGGGGATTCTCACGCTGAGTGCTGCCTTCTATTCTCCCGGTGCACTTCCTAGCACTCTCTCTGCCTGGTCAGATGTGGGGGTTCAAAATTGAGTTTCTTTAATGAGATGTATCTCAAAGGACTAAACTTTGGAGAAATAAAGGTATTGCTAATAGAGAAATCTGCAGCTGGGGGTAAATTCAGTTTTCCTTTAAGATCTTCCCATGATCCTTCCTTCCTCCTGATCCCCTTCTCAGAATCTGATTTGATAGCCAGAAAATGCCACCCTCTCTCTCAAACAAGTTAGACAATGAGACGTTATCTGACCAGTCTACTCTGACTGATATAGAAGGCACTATAGCAGTATCAGGGGGGCAGGTTTAATAACAGCTAAAGACCAAGGGGACACTGAACATGGCATCCATGTCTACTGACTACAAAAGGTTTTGAAATTCCTGAAAGTCTCTCTCTTTCAGGTTGAAGGAATGGAAATTTACATGTTTAAATAAAGGTCTGTCAAATTTAATGGTAGACACCGCCTAAGTTAAAATTTGAAATAAGCATAATCCTTTCAAAAGCAAAACAACACATTTTAACATAAAATACAAAATCAAGTTTCTATAATTTCTCCCCCACCAAACTCTTTCTACCTCTCTCTCCCTTTCCCTTCTTCTTTCTTGTTTCAATCCTCTCTCTATTTTCTTAGTTTCCCCAGAATGTTACCTGGAACTTGTCACATTCAGGAAAACCAGAAATTTCCCTGTGACTGTGATGATTCAATTCTCCTAAAAAGACTTCTAAAAACACAGGAATCTGAGAAGTAAGCTTGGTGGAGTCTTAAATAGATTCTAAGAAAAAGTATCTGGGATTAGGCAAAAGAGAGTATTGGATGTTCTTTCACTGCAGTAATGGACTTGCATTTTGACTGAAGCTCTTGTGACTGCATTTACAATTTTTTAAAGCCAGGATTGGTGTTTACCTGATGGTTCAGATGGTAAAGAATCTGCCTGCAATGCAGGAGACCTGAGTTTGATTGCTGGATGATGAAGATCCCCTGGAGAAGGGAATGGTACACACTCCCGTTATTCTTGCCTGGAGAATTCAGTAGACAAAAGAGCCCCTTGGGCTACAGTCCATGACGCTGCAAAGAGTTAGGCACAACTGAGTGACTAACATAGAAACAATATCCAAATTAACTTATAAGTTTTGATTCAGTAAAGCTGCAAATAATTTTTGTTTCCAATATCACAGTTTATTATTATCTAAACCTATAAATTATATCAAGTCCAACTGTCTTTTCCTAGTATCCTTTTATTAAATTGCTATGAATTCCAAGTTCCTCAAATTCTCATTTCAACTAGCCTCAATATCAAACTGATTACCTCCTTAATTTCATGCACTCATTTTATATTTGTGTGAGAGTCCTGATTTCACATTGTGGCAAATTAAAATTTTGTGCTTGTAGAATTTTATTTAATAGGTGAAACCAACTCACTCAAGGATCATATCCTTGAAAGCAGTACCCTGAAGTGAACAAGTTCTTGAGGAATGATTCACACTAACTGATCTTAGAAAAAGGCTAATGGATGAGCCACTTATAAATATATTTATTGACAACAGGAGGCTGGGTACTTGTGTTCAAAAGCTTGCATTGCCTCATTAGATGACTTACATATGGCTATCTAGAAACTCCAAAAGTCATGTTAATTTATTAAAACACAGCTTGTGAGGAAAAAAAAAATCAGAACTGCAAGAGATAGAAAATCGTGAATGAAACATCTCTTTGTCTATGGGAAAGTCAGCCAACTATTTTTCTTCCCTGTCTTGTTGTGCTTTTTAGTTTCCATACGTCACTGGCCCCTTTCTTTCATGTTCATTTCTCTATTTTGTTTTGTGCCCCAGAAGTCTGATAGCTGCTGAATATGTCACCTGGGTGCTCCTTCCAGTTAGTTTAAGATAAAATTCATCAATAGGAGGCACCAATAGGTGATGGGAGTATGGGAGGAGATAAAGATTGGGGTATGTTATCACTGTTACCTTCCTACTTTGGTGTCAAACCTCACTGCCACCACCACTCTCATCATGAGCCCTTCCCCTCATTACTCCATCTCTCGTCAGGATCCTGTATGATTATTTCCTTCTTCTCCCCGTTCTTGTGGGCAATAAACAGTGATCTCTGGGTGTGTCAACATGTCTTGTCCATTCTGTTAATCTAAGATGGTTCTTAAAAATCTGTATAAATACGGCTTCCCTGGTGGTCCAGTGGGTGGAGGGTTTGTCTTGCAGTGCGGGGGGCACCGGTTCGATCCCTGGCCTGAGAAGATCCCATGTGCTGTGAAGCGACTGAACTGGTGTGCCCAATTATGAGCCAGCACTCTGGAGCACATGTGCCCAGAGCCAGTGCTCTGCAATGACAAGGGCTGCTTCAGTGGAGAGCCCAGCAAATTCTCATTTCAACTGATTAACCTCCTTAATTTCATGCACTCATTTTATAGTTGTGTGAGAGTCCTGATTTCACATTGTGGCAAATTAAAATTTTGTGCTTGTAGAATTTTATTTAATAGGTGAAACCAACTCACTCAAGGATCATATCCTTGAAAGCAGTACCCTGAAGTGAACAAGTTCTTGAGGAATGATTCACACTAACTGATCTTAGAAAAAGGCTAATGGATGAGCCACTTATAAATATATTTATTGACAACAGGAGGCTGGGTACTTGTGTTCAAAAGCTTGCATTGCCTCATTAGATGACTTACATATGGCTATCTAGAAACTCCAAAAGTCATGTTAATTTATTAAAACACAGCTTGTGAGGAAAAAAAAAAAATCAGAACTGCAAGAGATAGAAAATCGTGAATGAAACATCTCTTTGTCTATGGGAAAGTCAGCCAACTATTTTTCTTCCCTGTCTTGTTGTGCTTTTTAGTTTCCATACGTCACTGGCCCCTTTCTTTCATGTTCATTTCTCTATTTTGTTTTGTGCCCCAGAAGTCTGATAGCTGCTGAATATGTCACCTGGGTGCTCCTTCCAGTTAGTTTAAGATAAAATTCATCAATAGGAGGCACCAATAGGTGATGGGAGTATGGGAGGAGATAAAGATTGGGGTATGTTATCACTGTTACCTTCCTACTTTGGTGTCAAACCTCACTGCCACCACCACTCTCATCATGAGCCCTTCCCCTCATTACTCCATCTCTCGTCAGGATCCTGTATGATTATTTCCTTCTTCTCCCCGTTCTTGTGGGCAATAAACAGTGATCTCTGGGTGTGTCAACATGTCTTGTCCATTCTGTTAATCTAAGATGGTTCTTAAAAATCTGTATAAATACGGCTTCCCTGGTGGTCCAGTGGGTGGAGGGTTTGTCTTGCAGTGCGGGGGGCACCGGTTCGATCCCTGGCCTGAGAAGATCCCATGTGCTGTGAAGCGACTGAACTGGTGTGCCCAATTATGAGCCAGCACTCTGGAGCACATGTGCCCAGAGCCAGTGCTCTGCAATGACAAGGGCTGCTTCAGTGGAGAGCCCACACAGGCCAGGGAATAAAGATGGATGAAAAATAAATAAATAAATAAATAAATAAATAAATAAATAAATAAAAACAATATAAGAAGCCAAAAATTTTTTTAAAAAAGAGTATTAAACAAAACCTGTAAATATTTGCTGCATTTAAATCTCTATTTCACCTCTCTCCCTTCCTTAACTAACCCTCCATGAAGATGCTGAAGTGAGTTTTTCATCTGTTCATAATAATCTTCTTTTTGTAGTCTTTATGACTCACCTTACTAATGTCAACTACAAACTGGCATTTACCTGTTACACTGCCAATGACTGAATAACAGGAGTATTTGCCATCTGCCTCTTCTGAGATTGAACCCTGTGCTGTCAGGAGCTTTTGACCTACAACACAGCCTGAGGTAGTTCAGGGTGGACTGAGGCACTCTCTGCTCCAGGGACTCTGGTGGGACAGGCCTTTATGTAGGTGGATGCTTTTTTTTTTTTTTTTCTTATGCAGATGCTTTTTAGGAACAAATATTATGATTACAATCCTTGCATCTTCTCATATCTAGAACAACATTAAATCCCTTCATGGTGACATCAAATACTCATGACGAACCAAAAATCCATTGTAAAATGACTATTGATTGGTATTGAACTTCCCCTTCATCAAAACCATATTTACTGACCTTTCCTCCTCTACCACTTTGGAGCAGTCTCTCAGAGCCATCCTAGTTGCTGCCTTCTGTGCTGCAGCCCAACTGTGCCCCAAATAAAACTTAATTCACAACCCTCAAGTTGTTCATTCTTTTTTAGACGATACTACGATTCTGTGCTGGCCCCAAAAAAACCCCCAACTGTGCTCTCCATATTCCTTCTTCTCCCGTTCTTGTGGGCAATAAACAGTGATCTCTGGGTGTGTCAACATGTCTTGTCC
Organism: Tragulus kanchil; assembly: GCA_022376925.1. NCBI lineage: Eukaryota > Metazoa > Chordata > Mammalia > Artiodactyla > Tragulidae > Tragulus > Tragulus kanchil. The sequence goes on along the minus strand of JAIOJX010000029.1, from coordinate 82,109,597 downwards.
ATTCTGTTAATCTAAGATGGTTCTTAAAATCTGTATAAATACGGCTTCCCTGGTGGTCCAGTGGGTGGAGGGTTTGTCTTGCAGTGCGGGGGGCACCGGTTCGATCCCTGGCCTGAGAAGATCCCATGTGCTGTGAAGCGACTGAACTGGTGTGCCCAATTATGAGCCAGCACTCTGGAGCACATGTGCCCAGAGCCAGTGCTCTGCAATGACAAGGGCTGCTTCAGTGGAGAGCCCACACAGGCCAGGGAATAAAGATGGATGAAAAATAAATAAATAAATAAATAAATAAATAAATAAATAAATAAAAACAATATAAGAAGCCAAAAATTTTTTTAAAAAAGAGTATTAAACAAAACCTGTAAATATTTGCTGCATTTAAATCTCTATTTCACCTCTCTCCCTTCCTTAACTAACCCTCCATGAAGATGCTGAAGTGAGTTTTTCATCTGTTCATAATAATCTTCTTTTTGTAGTCTTTATGACTCACCTTACTAATGTCAACTACAAACTGGCATTTACCTGTTACACTGCCAATGACTGAATAACAGGAGTATTTGCCATCTGCCTCTTCTGAGATTGAACCCTGTGCTGTCAGGAGCTTTTGACCTACAACACAGCCTGAGGTAGTTCAGGGTGGACTGAGGCACTCTCTGCTCCAGGGACTCTGGTGGGACAGGCCTTTATGTAGGTGGATGCTTTTTTTTTTTTTTTTCTTATGCAGATGCTTTTTAGGAACAAATATTATGATTACAATCCTTGCATCTTCTCATATCTAGAACAACATTAAATCCCTTCATGGTGACATCAAATACTCATGACGAACCAAAAATCCATTGTAAAATGACTATTGATTGGTATTGAACTTCCCCTTCATCAAAACCATATTTACTGACCTTTCCTCCTCTACCACTTTGGAGCAGTCTCTCAGAGCCATCCTAGTTGCTGCCTTCTGTGCTGCAGCCCAACTGTGCCCCAAATAAAACTTAATTCACAACCCTAAAGTTGTTCATCTTTTTTAGACGATACTACGATCTCTGTGTCTTGGGTTTTCTCCCACCATCCCAAAGTATTGAGCAATATTTCCTCCTTCAAATTACACACACTCAGTTGAATTCAGTGTTTCCAAAACATTCTATAATCTTTCATTCACATTCTCTTCTTTTTAAATGCTTCTTTTCCTTACTTTTTTCCCACCTGTAAAAAGACTAATTGCTCTCTCTCTCTCTATACACACACACACACACACACACACACACACACACACACATATATATATATATATATATATGTATGTATAAATGTAAATCTGTCAATCGCATATGTTCAAAGACTATCATGGTCTTTATGTACAATAGATTTGGAGAGGGAGAAATTTTAACATCTTGCATACGTCTGTGCGCCAAAGGGATGCCATTATATAATTCAACAGTGTATCATACAGCTCCCAGTACAGCACGGTTTATATCCCTTGCCACTTTCCAAGCTTTGAATGTTCCCTAATCAATGGTACTTCTAGTACACCTGCTGCATTTCATTAACATTGTGCAAAAATAGCAACTATATGTTCAAACTAAGTCTAAATTTTTGCCATGACAACCTTCTCTTTGTTGTTCTTTAAACTTATTCTTGTTTCACAAATTTCAGTGCACCCAATCACCCTTTAAACCTAAATCAGGACTCCCTTTTCTACGGTCATTTTTGATGCTGTGCACTTTTCCTACCTAATCCATACCTCTGAGGCCGCTCACTTGCTTTGGACAACAGCAACAGCTCTTTCTTACTGCTATCTTCTTTGGTACCTACTTGTCAACTACCTACTCATCTCTGTACCCAACCACTCTCTACTTGTCCTTCTTTCTTGAGGGTATCTGGTCCCCAGGGCCATCTTCTTTCTCTAGGAAGAGAGAGAAGCTCACAGTCTTGGCTGAGATCTTGCCTTGACATCCTCATAAAGTCAGATACCAGGCAGGTCTCTGAGCAGCCAGTGTGGGAGTGGTGCCCTCTCAGCTCCCCTCTAGCTCTTACACACAGTGGCTTTTCTGAAATCTTCAGAAAAATAGTTTTATTGCAGAAAACTGTTCAAAATAAATGATACATTAGCAAAACTCTCCAAAAGAGGATCTCTTTGGTGCACAGAAGTATGTAAGTTATTAACAATCCTCTCCCTTTAAATCTATTGAACATTTATTATCCATTATGTTAAAAAATGTCTGCATTATAAGACATTCTCAACACCCCTTACCATTATGGTGACCTCTACAATACTCAGTCTTGAAGAACCAGCTCAAACTGAACCTTCTCTGTAAGTTCCTTCTTGACTGTCTTTGGTCCTACAAAATGTTAGCCTCATTCTCTGTACACATACTTTGAAAATATCTCTATTATAACATTCTTCCATGGCATGGTCACTATACGTTTATATTGCTCTATCTTAATGTATTAAAAATTTCTTTATATTCCTAATTCCTAACATTGTGATTCCTGCCACTTAAAAATACAATCATTAAAAAATAAAATAAAATAGATTTAGAGAAGACCAAAATGTTATTGACTAGGTTATCATTTGCTTTACTGGTATTCAGCTTGCATACATAGCCTGATTACATTAACTTGGCTTGGGTATGCTCTGTGTCTCTTAGCCACAGGGATATTTCCATCTGTGTGTTTCTACTTAGTCACGTCCAACTCTATGTCACCTTATGGAGTGTAGCCTGCCAGACTCCCCTGTTCATGGAATTCTCCAGGCAAGAATACTGGAGTGGGCTGCTCATGTCCACCTGATTGATCTTTTTCTCATTCTGAGTGTATACTTGGTGATCTGACTCTTAGAAAGTAAATTTACCATTTGCTTTGAAGCATATTTTTGTAGCCACTAAGACTTAGCTTGTCAGAAGGGCTGACAGGGAACTGAGGCTGTTAATAGCTTACCTTTGTGAAGTGGGAATCCTCAGTGAATTAGAAATGCTATTACAATCCTTTGTCACCATCAGACAGCTCAGTTGTTTCTTCAGATCTGAGCGGAGGAACACAGCTGATCATTCTTATTTATCTAGAACAAGCCTACATTCCCCCAGTTCCTGACTGGGAATACATGTGCCTGTATCCATAGTGATCATTGATATATCTGTTTCCTTATGGTTGAAATTAGTAGCATCAATAGTTTTATTGCAGAAAACTGTTCAAAATAAATGATACATTAGCAAAACTCTCCAAAAGAGGATCTCTTTGGTGCACAGAAGTATGTAAGTTATTAACAATCCTCTCCCTTTAAATCTATTGAACATTTATTATCCATTATGTTAAAAAATGTCTGCATTATAAGACATTCTCAACACCCCTTACCATTATGGTGACCTCTACAATACTCAGTCTTGAAGAACCAGCTCAAACTGAACCTTCTCTGTAAGTTCCTTCTTGACTGTCTTTGGTCCTACAAAATGTTAGCCTCATTCTCTGTACACATACTTTGAAAATATCTCTATTATAACATTCTTCCATGGCATGGTCACTATACGTTTATATTGCTCTATCTTAATGTATTAAAAATTTCTTTATATTCCTAATTCCTAACATTGTGATTCCTGCCACTTAAAAATACAATCATTAAAAAATAAAATAAAATAGATTTAGAGAAGACCAAAATGTTATTGACTAGGTTATCATTTGCTTTACTGGTATTCAGCTTGCATACATAGCCTGATTACATTAACTTGGCTTGGGTATGCTCTGTGTCTCTTAGCCACAGGGATATTTCCATCTGTGTGTTTCTACTTAGTCACGTCCAACTCTATGTCACCTTATGGAGTGTAGCCTGCCAGACTCCCCTGTTCATGGAATTCTCCAGGCAAGAATACTGGAGTGGGCTGCTCATGTCCACCTGATTGATCTTTTTCTCATTCTGAGTGTATACTTGGTGATCTGACTCTTAGAAAGTAAATTTACCATTTGCTTTGAAGCATATTTTTGTAGCCACTAAGACTTAGCTTGTCAGAAGGGCTGACAGGGAACTGAGGCTGTTAATAGCTTACCTTTGTGAAGTGGGAATCCTCAGTGAATTAGAAATGCTATTACAATCCTTTGTCACCATCAGACAGCTCAGTTGTTTCTTCAGATCTGAGCGGAGGAACACAGCTGATCATTCTTATTTATCTAGAACAAGCCTACATTCCCCCAGTTCCTGACTGGGAATACATGTGCCTGTATCCATAGTGATCATTGATATATCTGTTTCCTTATGGTTGAAATTAGTAGCATCAATAGTGCTTTGGGAGACTATAAAGTGCTGCATCAAGAAAAAAGTCAATTTTATCATTGCAAATGATACATGTATCACTTGAATTGTTTTAAAAAGTCATTTTAGAAACGTACGGCAATGTGACACTCTTCACAGTAAGGTTGCATACTTTCTGGGCTACATGGACCTCTCTTTGTTTAGACAGATTATCTCATTGGTATATTGTGGATAATTGCTAATAATATGATCTTGCCTTCCAGGCAAGGTGTGACAAATAACTGATTAAGAAAGAATATAGCAAATATCAAGAGGAATACAGCTATTACTCCTGGGCATTGTTGAATGACAAATAGAACAGAGGTTTAATATTTTCCAATTTTCTCTCTGGAAATAGCCAAACTTACTTCTATAATCTTAGTTCTGGCATTTTATCTCTTATTGGACTGGCAATTATGTGTGTGTGTGTGTGTGCATTAGATTCAGTATTTTTCTCTTGTTTTGCTTCTATTGCCCTTATAATCTCTGAGTAAAACCAGTAAAAAGTACTGATGGCCAGCTTTCCTTCATTCCTTTAACTTGAAAATTTTTAATCAGGAACTCCAGTACTGTAATGTACATGTAATATCACATGAAATTTCTCTTTATACACTAATCAATCCAGTTAAAATTATACCCTATTATTAATTCATGTTAATAATATATGGGGAGAAGGAAATAGCAACCGACTCCAGTATTCTTGCCTGGAGAATCCCATATTTAGAGGAGCCTTATGCTTGAAGCATCTGACTCTTAGAAAGTAAATTTACCATTTGCTTTGAAGCATATTTTGTAGCCACTAAGACTTAGCTTGTCAGAAGGGCTGACAGGGAACTGAGGCTGTTAATAGCTTACCTTTGTGAAGTGGGAATCCTCAGTGAATTAGAAATGCTATTACAATCCTTTGTCACCATCAGACAGCTCAGTTGTTTCTTCAGATCTGAGCGGAGGAACACAGCTGATCATTCTTATTTATCTAGAACAAGCCTACATTCCCCCAGTTCCTGACTGGGAATACATGTGCCTGTATCCATAGTGATCATTGATATATCTGTTTCCTTATGGTTGAAATTAGTAGCATCAATAGTGCTTTGGGAGACTATAAAGTGCTGCATCAAGAAAAAAGTCAATTTTATCATTGCAAATGATACATGTATCACTTGAATTGTTTTAAAAAGTCATTTTAGAAACGTCGGCAATGTGACACTCTTCACAGTAAGGTTGCATACTTTCTGGGCTACATGGACCTCTCTTTGTTTAGACAGATTATCTCATTGGTATATTGTGGATAATTGCTAATAATATGATCTTGCCTTCCAGGCAAGGTGTGACAAATAACTGATTAAGAAAGAATATAGCAAATATCAAGAGGAATACAGCTATTACTCCTGGGCATTGTTGAATGACAAATAGAACAGAGGTTTAATATTTTCCAATTTTCTCTCTGGAAATAGCCAAACTTACTTCTATAATCTTAGTTCTGGCATTTTATCTCTTATTGGACTGGCAATTATGTGTGTGTGTGTGTGTGCATTAGATTCAGTATTTTTCTCTTGTTTTGCTTCTATTGCCCTTATAATCTCTGAGTAAAACCAGTAAAAAGTACTGATGGCCAGCTTTCCTTCATTCCTTTAACTTGAAAATTTTTAATCAGGAACTCCAGTACTGTAATGTACATGTAATATCACATGAAATTTCTCTTTATACACTAATCAATCCAGTTAAAATTATACCCTATTATTAATTCATGTTAATAATATATGGGGAGAAGGAAATAGCAACCGACTCCAGTATTCTTGCCTGGAGAATCCCATATTTAGAGGAGCCTGGCAGTCCTTGGTCAATGGGATTGTGAAGGATCAGACACGACTGAGTGACTAAGATCCACACACAATAATGTATGCGTTGCTTATGATTACAAAGTAAATGTTTTGTTGTTGTTCCATCAGTAAGTCATGTCTGACTGTTTTGAGCTCCATGAACTGAAGTATGACAAGCTTTTCTGCCCTTCACTTTCTTCTGGAGTTTGTTCAACTCATGTCCATTGAGTCAGTGATGCCATCAAACCATCTTATCCTCTGTTGGCCCTTTTTCCTCTTGCCCTGTCTTATCCAACATTAGGCTCTTTTCCAGTGAGTCAGTTCTTAGCATCAGGTGACCAAAGTACTGGAGCTTCAGCTTCAACATCCGCCCTTCCAATGAATATTCAGGATTGATTTTATTTAGGATTTATTGGTTTGATCTCCTTGTTGTCCAAGGACTCTCAAGAATTTTCTTTAGCATCACAGTTGGAAAGTGTCAATTTTTTAGCACTAAGACTTCTTTATGGTCCAACTCTCACATCCATGCATGACTGCTGGGGAAATCATAGCTTTGACATTGTAGACGTTGTCAGCAAAGTGATGTCTCTGCTTTTTACTATGGTATAACTTTACTGAGGGAGGAAATCTATGGCATTCTTTATTATATAGGTACACATTGTGCTTGCTTTTCATTTTTTCCCCAACGTTTCCTTCATTCCTTCCTTTTATCTATCTTTTCTTCCCCTTCCCCCACTTTCTTTTTTCTAAACTTTCTATTCCAGCTAATACAATTAACTTAGTCCATTCAGCAAGTGATCACTGGTTTCACCTTGGAGTTACTGGTCAGGTCTGAATGCTGGAAGTGATTCTTGCAAGCAATTAGTGTCATGAACCCAATTAATGAGAGACATTCTTAAGGTTATTGGACCAGTGGTCTCATGAGTAAAATTGAAAGTAAATATTGATTGAACAACCTTAATCATTCAAGAGGTGGTAGCTTTGCTATCAGATTACTAAGGGTAAATAAAATTTTTAAAATAAAGCAATTCAAAGGCAATCAATTTTCCATCTCTCAAATTGTGGGTCAATATATGCTCAGTATGGAGTCCTTTCTCAAGGAGATAACCCTAAATATTCACTGAAGGACTGACAATGAAACCGAAGCTCCATTACTTTGGTCTCCTGATGAACCAACTCATTGGAAAAGATGCTGGGAAGAGATTGAAGGCAATAGAAGAAGAGGGTGACAAAGGATGAGATTGTTGGATAGCAGCACTGACTCAAAGGACATGAATGTGAGCAAATTCCCAGAGACAGTAGAGGATAGAGAATCCTTGCCTGTTACAGTCCATAGAGTCTCAAAGAATCAGACATGACTTAGCAGTTGAACAACTCAGATATTTATCTATGGCTCCCAAATGATCATCAACAATTCTTGGGTTATAAGACTTAGAATATATCCCTGCACACCCGATTAAGAGTTGAGATTCACTCCAAGCAAATGTCCCGGATCATTCAATCACTGAGACAAAAGACATAAGACACTGGCTGTTTTTTCTTGGTTATATACCCATAACCACAGGTAGAAAGAAGATAAGGAGAATGAATGTTGGGAAGACAATAAAGATATCACAGTGCCTGACTGTGGTGCCTAATTACTCAGACCTCAATAGATCTAATTATTCTTATTTATTTTTACACATAGGGGATTCACCTCTAAAGTTCAGAAACTTTTGCCAGTATAACTGGTTGTGATATTCTTCATTTTTCCCCAACGTTTCCTTCATTCCTTCCTTTTATCTATCTTTTCTTCCCCTTCCCCCACTTTCTTTTTTCTAAACTTTCTATTCCAGCTAATACAATTAACTTAGTCCATTCAGCAAGTGATCACTGGTTTCACCTTGGAGTTACTGGTCAGGTCTGAATGCTGGAAGTGATTCTTGCAAGCAATTAGTGTCATGAACCCAATTAATGAGAGACATTCTTAAGGTTATTGGACCAGTGGTCTCATGAGTAAAATTGAAAGTAAATATTGATTGAACAACCTTAATCATTCAAGAGGTGGTAGCTTTGCTATCAGATTACTAAGGGTAAATAAAATTTTTAAAATAAAGCAATTCAAAGGCAATCAATTTTCCATCTCTCAAATTGTGGGTCAATATATGCTCAGTATGGAGTCCTTTCTCAAGGAGATAACCCTAAATATTCACTGAAGGACTGACAATGAAACCGAAGCTCCATTACTTTGGTCTCCTGATGAACCAACTCATTGGAAAAGATGCTGGGAAGAGATTGAAGGCAATAGAAGAAGAGGGTGACAAAGGATGAGATTGTTGGATAGCAGCACTGACTCAAAGGACATGAATGTGAGCAAATTCCCAGAGACAGTAGAGGATAGAGAATCCTTGCCTGTTACAGTCCATAGAGTCTCAAAGAATCAGACATGACTTAGCAGTTGAACAACTCAGATATTTATCTATGGCTCCCAAATGATCATCAACAATTCTTGGGTTATAAGACTTAGAATATATCCCTGCACACCCGATTAAGAGTTGAGATTCACTCCAAGCAAATGTCCCGGATCATTCAATCACTGAGACAAAAGACATAAGACACTGGCTGTTTTTTCTTGGTTATATACCCATAACCACAGGTAGAAAGAAGATAAGGAGAATGAATGTTGGGAAGACAATAAAGATATCACAGTGCCTGACTGTGGTGCCTAATTACTCAGACCTCAATAGATCTAATTATTCTTATTTATTTTTACACATAGGGGATTCACCTCTAAAGTTCAGAAACTTTTGCCAGTATAACTGGTTGTGATATTCTTCATGCTGTATTATTCTGCCACTTTGACATCCTGATGAGACTGCTTCTGTGCATTCAGCAACACTATGAGTTTCAGAGCACCAGGCATTTTTTGTATCTTTCTCAAATACACTGCATGGGTCTAAGCACACAATAAATATGCAGTAAATAGGTGGTGAATTGGTACAAATTATTATTTAGCTGATTATTTCTCTCTATCAAGAGGCAGTATATCTTTTTCAGCTTATTCTTTCTGTACAAAACAGAGATCCAAGATCTGTAATGATTTAGAGCCTGTTCTAACTGCTTGACTGAATTTATCATTTAGTTTTGGGCTTTGCTTTCTAGAGAAAAAAACATTACCTTTCAAAAGCACAGTTTTCATTCTGCATGCATAATTAAAATTTAAGTGACAGTCATTTTCATTTGGAATTTGTCAGCTCAATTAAAGCATTAATTTGTATGAATTTTATGTTTACAGGCCTGGCACAGGTTGAATTTACAGGTAAGATCACAGACAGACTTAATAAAACATTAGGAAGTATAGATGCTCAAAAAGGAGAAATGAGCTTGTTTTGTAAAATAAGTGTCTGAATTGCTGTCTTTGAATATTTTTTTCTCTTCTTCTCCTTCCTGCCTGCACATACTTATCCATAACTGTGGTAAAATACTTAAAAGAAAAGATAAAACTAGTCTTCTAAGCATTCATTTATTTAGTCACATTCTGCCATACTAAAGTATGATTACAAGGATACCACTTTGGCTGACTTGGCTTTCCACACCCAGATGGATAGAGGAACATTCATACAGTAAAAACAATGCATATTTATTTGGCTAATATCCAGCATTTATACTACAAGGGAGAAGAAAAAAGAAAAAACACGCTTTGTTTGCAACTATACTCACAACACAGAACAGATTTTCTGTAACAGGAAGAGGGAGGCATGGAGAGAGTAACATGGAAACCTATACTGTCATGTGGGGAAAAGATAGCTATTGTTGTTGTGTTAAGGGAATAGGAGTGCTTACAATGGCATGGGGCGATGGTCCAGAAGGGTGGGATGGGGAACTGGCGGGGTGGGGACCAAGGATATGCATATGACTGATCTGGGAACATGCATGTCTGTGAACAACAAAACTCTGTAAAACCTTTAAAATAAAGAAAAAAAAAAAAGAAATGCAATACTTAGGTTTTTTTTTTACTGAGTAACCAAAATGCCATGTAAGACTGACAGTGTGATTTCCAAAGATGAATGTTATTAATATCTTCCTTATTCCTTTGTACCTACTGATCCACCCATGAAAAGATGACATTTACTTTCCCTTCCCTTGTAAATTGGCTTGCCTTGAGACTTGGCCAACAGAGCTCAGAGGAAATAATGTGTACCAATTTCAGTCCGAGTCTTCAAGAAAATGATGTCTTCCTTTTCTTCTCCGCTAGAAACTAGGGACATAATTAAAAGATTAGGAAGGAATATTGAATGATGACACATTACACAGGAAGAGACAACGACAGATGAAAACAGAGACAGAGACCACATAGAGGAATACTGAGGTATCAAACACGTTAGGGACACTTTCTTAGATCTCTTAACACAAACCAACTTTTAAGTAAATAAGGCTGAGATAATGAATCTAGTCAATGTCTACAGGGACAGAAGAACCTTCCTATTGAACTCTGTATATAGTTCTAACAGCAGAATAATAAATAATAAACTCTTGCTTTTTAACTTTGGTGTGTTGTGTTTTGCCACATTAGAAACTTGAAACTGTGGCACTAAAAGTCTAAGACACTAAAAGTCTTCAAAATACCTTTCAAAGAAAAGAAAAAAAAAAAATTAGAGGAATTTACACAACCTACCCAAATACATGTAGATGGCAGAAGATAGAACCTAGATATTGTTGCACATATTTTTAATTCTTAGTCCAGAAGTTTATCTTCAATATCACCTGTGCTTCACTGACAGTCAAATGTATTCTCTGTGGCCCTAAACAACTACAGTGTTGGAAATATGTGTTATACTTTGTAGCATACATACCTTAATAACCAGGGGATTGAGTGATCTGTGAACTGGAGAAATCAATAGAACACCTGGGTTAAACTTCATCTTCATCTCTGTTACTTCATCTATAAAATAAAGATCATAGAATTAATCTTTAAGGTCTGTGATGATCCTTAAATAAGATCTTTTATTCTGGAGCCCTTTGTACGCTATAAAGAACTATAGACATATTAACAATAATCATCCAGACATTTTAGAATTGACTCAGAACACTTTGAAATTATTTAGAGGTTTGCCCATTTTGCAATTACCATTAACCTTTGAGGTGTTATGCTTATAATGACTCATTATAATGAGAATGACACTGTTTCAGTTATAATTCTCAAGGGAACTTATACTTTGAGAGTATATAAATTATTTGCCTGAATTTTCATAACCATTACACAAAATAGCCTAATCTTTCATTAGGCACAGTACAAGTCACTGAATTCTGAAATCTGCCCAACTCTAGGATGGCCTCCCATTCTCGATATGACAAAGGCTCAGGGTTAAAATTCATAGACAGTCACTAAACATTCATGTCTAAAATCATATGTTAATAACTGACACTGAGGGACAGGGCTATTCGTGAATCAAATGATGGATAAAATAGATCTTTTCTTACACCTGAGGGAAGAAGGGCTAGTGTGAAGATGAGATGGTTTTTTAAAAAGACTGATTCCCCAATGCTTGGTTGTAGAGAAAAAATGAAAAGATAAAAAGAGCTGGTAGATGAAATATATAACAATTTCATATTCTGGCCAGGCATAAGAGTATCTCAAAGGTTAATTAGGTGAAAATAATCAATGTTATATTTTCATTAGTCATTGGCTTCACTTAACTTTGTTTGACTCCTCAAATGCTTCTGCATAACCATCTAATTATCTCTGCTTCCCTTAAAAATACCACAGAGAATGCAAGACATTGTTAATCAATTTTGCTGATAACAAAATCAGACTTCAAATATAGTTGCAGCTGACCTTGACACGTTTCCTGTGGATTTGTGAACGGAAAATTTAATGGCAGCAACTATGAGAGACTAACTAGTCTTCCAGGATGTGAATCGCTGCTTATTTTATACCCTGGCAAAAGGCATATGAGCAAACCTTAATAACCAGGGATTGAGTGATCTGTGAACTGGAGAAATCAATAGAACACCTGGGTTAAACTTCATCTTCATCTCTGTTACTTCATCTATAAAATAAAGATCATAGAATTAATCTTTAAGGTCTGTGATGATCCTTAAATAAGATCTTTTATTCTGGAGCCCTTTGTACGCTATAAAGAACTATAGACATATTAACAATAATCATCCAGACATTTTAGAATTGACTCAGAACACTTTGAAATTATTTAGAGGTTTGCCCATTTTGCAATTACCATTAACCTTTGAGGTGTTATGCTTATAATGACTCATTATAATGAGAATGACACTGTTTCAGTTATAATTCTCAAGGGAACTTATACTTTGAGAGTATATAAATTATTTGCCTGAATTTTCATAACCATTACACAAAATAGCCTAATCTTTCATTAGGCACAGTACAAGTCACTGAATTCTGAAATCTGCCCAACTCTAGGATGGCCTCCCATTCTCGATATGACAAAGGCTCAGGGTTAAAATTCATAGACAGTCACTAAACATTCATGTCTAAAATCATATGTTAATAACTGACACTGAGGGACAGGGCTATTCGTGAATCAAATGATGGATAAAATAGATCTTTTCTTACACCTGAGGGAAGAAGGGCTAGTGTGAATATGAGATGGTTTTTAAAAATGACTGATTCCCCAATGCTTGGTTGTAGAGAAAAAATGAAAAGATAAAAAGAGCTGGTAGATGAAATATATAACAATTTCATATTCTGGCCAGGCATAAGAGTATCTCAAAGGTTAATTAGGTGAAAATAATCAATGTTATATTTTCATTAGTCATTGGCTTCACTTAACTTTGTTTGACTCCTCAAATGCTTCTGCATAACCATCTAATTATCTCTGCTTCCCTTAAAAATACCACAGAGAATGCAAGACATTGTTAATCAATTTTGCTGATAACAAAATCAGACTTCAAATATAGTTGCAGCTGACCTTGACACGTTTCCTGTGGATTTGTGAACGGAAAATTTAATGGCAGCAACTATGAGAGACTAACTAGTCTTCCAGGATGTGAATCGCTGCTTATTTTATACCCTGCAGCCATATATCATTTCCAAAACCCAGCTAATTTTATTAATTTTACTCCTGTTGGCTCAATGAGTAGTTCATCTTCCTCCAAAACATTAAGAGAGAGAAATCTAGATGGGTAGAAAACAATTTAAGCCTGATGAAGTTTCAAAGAAAGTTTGCAGAAAAAATGGAATCCTGTAGGACACAAGATCCAATCTAACCCTAAATTTTATTTATTTGGCTATGCTAAAGATTGAGGTACAATTGAACACACACACACACACACACACACACACACATACACACACACACACACCCCTTGCCAATCAAGTAGTTCAAATACCTGAAAAGTAAGACAAGTCCAGTGATTTCCAAAATTCTCTATTGATCAAAAGCATCAAAGGACCTGGGAAAAATATAGACTAGCTGAATATGCATCAGGTACGTTGAATTTTAGCCAGGTAAACCACTGGACTAGAAGATTTTGAAATTCCCTTACAAGCCCCAGTGTGTATAAATTATATTCATTGCTTACATGGAATACATTACCCTAGATTTAAAAAAACTGAAAATTCTGTAAAATCTAGAGGGCAAAATCAGACTGGAGAATATTTATTAATACTTTCTTTTACAAAAGGCAAGAAAAAAAAAAATTTTGACATCCTATACCACATGTGGAAACAAATTGAAAAAGAAGTCTCTGTGACTAAACCATTTCGCTTGGTTGTAGAGAAAAAATGAAAAGATAAAAAGAGCTGGTAGATGAAATATATAACAATTTCATATTCTGGCCAGGCATAAGAGTATCTCAAAGGTTAATTAGGTGAAAATAATCAATGTTATATTTTCATTAGTCATTGGCTTCACTTAACTTTGTTTGACTCCTCAAATGCTTCTGCATAACCATCTAATTATCTCTGCTTCCCTTAAAAATACCACAGAGAATGCAAGACATTGTTAATCAATTTTGCTGATAACAAAATCAGACTTCAAATATAGTTGCAGCTGACCTTGACACGTTTCCTGTGGATTTGTGAACGGAAAATTTAATGGCAGCAACTATGAGAGACTAACTAGTCTTCCAGGATGTGAATCGCTGCTTATTTTATACCCTGCAGCCATATATCATTTCCAAAACCCAGCTAATTTTATTAATTTTACTCCTGTTGGCTCAATGAGTAGTTCATCTTCCTCCAAAACATTAAGAGAGAGAAATCTAGATGGGTAGAAAACAATTTAAGCCTGATGAAGTTTCAAAGAAAGTTTGCAGAAAAAATGGAATCCTGTAGGACACAAGATCCAATCTAACCCTAAATTTTATTTATTTGGCTATGCTAAAGATTGAGGTACAATTGAACACACACACACACACACACACACATACACACACACACACACCCCTTGCCAATCAAGTAGTTCAAATACCTGAAAAGTAAGACAAGTCCAGTGATTTCCAAAATTCTCTATTGATCAAAAGCATCAAAGGACCTGGGAAAAATATAGACTAGCTGAATATGCATCAGGTACGTTGAATTTTAGCCAGGTAAACCACTGGACTAGAAGATTTTGAAATTCCCTTACAAGCCCCAGTGTGTATAAATTATATTCATTGCTTACATGGAATACATTACCCTAGATTTAAAAAAACTGAAAATTCTGTAAAATCTAGAGGGCAAAATCAGACTGGAGAATATTTATTAATACTTTCTTTTACAAAAGCAAGAATTTTGACATCCTATACCACATGTGGAAACAAATTGAAAAAGAAGTCTCTGTGAACTACCTTTCAAATCCTTTTCCTAATAATTAACACATTCTCAAAATAAATTAAAGGATGGAGGAAATCTGGAGGCAAGTGGAGGAAATGGAAAGTGAGATTGATCTCACTCTACTTAGAACCTTTTCATTTTACAAGAAGTGAAAACATTCTGAGTCAACCACAACGAGCCTATAAGAAGAAGCACTAGCTTTTGTAATAAATAGTTTGGATGGTTCTTGATGCTTCTCAGTAGGGTAACTATATAAACTGTCATTTCTCTGTGCAAGAAGTGTGTCCCAGGGTCTTTTTTCAAGTCTAACCTCAAAACTCTTGGGACACATGTAAGTTTTCCCTAAATTCCTTTCACCATGGGTTTGCTGAGTTTAGTGTACATACTTGGCATAGAGGTCCCTATGTGGGTGCATGCTCTGTTGTTTCACTCATGTGGCCATGTCTGACTCTTTGCAACTCCATGAACTGTAGTCTTCAGGCTCCTCTGTTCATGAGATTTTTCCAGTAAGAATACTGGAATGGGTTGCTCTTTTCTTTTTCCAGGGGATCTTCCATACCCAGGGATTGAATCCATGTCTCCTGAATTGTAGGTGAATTTTTTTTATCACTGAGCCACCAGGGGAAGGGAAATCAAATGTTGCCCCTCTTTTATTTTAAAATTAAGAGACTCTTGATGAGGCTAGGCATAGAGCTAAGAGGCAGTCAGCCTCTAGCCTCGTCAGCTTCCAACAGTGGCTGTGCCTGTTTTAGGCTGCCTTCCTCCGAGGATCTTACCCGTCATTGGCTAACCAGCCATCTTACGTCGTCAGCTCCCCCAAGCGGCTGTGCCTGTCTTAGGTTGCCCTCCTCTGAGGATCTTACCCGTCATTGGCTAACCAGCCATCTTACGGGGACAGGACAGAGGTTTTAGAGTGTTTTTCATTCAAACGCCTCATTATATGTCTTGAATGATTTCTTGAAGGGCCATATCGACCCAGGGGTTTGTGGGTGCCCAACGTGGGACTCATCTTCTAGGACCTGAGCAAGCATGATTATTTTTTGTTGCAACTGTCTATTGTGGGCCATACCACCCTTGACCTTAAACAGTATAGCTAGCAAGACAACAAAAACAAGCAGATAGAAAGCATTTTTAAAGCAGGTGAAAGGACTTTATATCCATAGCCAAAAATCATTAACCTCCTTTTGTCAGGCAAAAGCGGGGATAGCTCACGTCACAGTCCAAGCATGCCAGAATGTTTAATGTCCCAATAGCTCTGGTGTGTAGATCAAGCTGTTGCTGGAGTCCCATTATGGCAACCTTCAGGTGTTCAAGTTGGTGTAGGCTGGAATGAAGTCCCTGGGCAGAGGCAGTGGGTATGTTGTTTACCGCTGTGATGGTGTGCACTTGTTGAACTCCGAGCACAGATGTTGCTACTGTTGTACCTATTAAGCAGAGAAAGAGAGAGAGAGATGCCTCAAGAACTTTCTGTTCTTGGGCTTGATATATGGTCATTTCTTATCTGCAGCAGATCCTAAGGTTTGATCCTTGTTTTGTGGTATAAATTTAAGGTTTCTCGCCGGTACCCATATAGGGCTGGGTTCTCCAATGGGGAATATGCACCCAAATCCTCTCCCCATCATAAGGAGCAGATCAGGCCCCTTCCATTGGCCAGTGATGGGGTCCTTCCACCTCATCTGTATTTCAGATTTTATTTCTTGGTTGGACCAGTATTTTTGAAAGGGTGCCATCAGTTCATTTTTTGAAAAATTTAAAATATTTAGTGTAAAGAGTGCCATTCCAAGTTGCTGGTGAGGCCTTATTCCCCCTTTTTGTTTTTGTAATTGGGTCTTTAAGTTTTGATGATGATGTTCAATTATGGCCTGTCCTTGAGGGTTGTATGGGATCCCTGTGGTGTGGCGGATGTGCCATCATTGAAAGAAGTTTTGTAAATTTTTGTTAACAAAGCAGGGACCATTGTCTGTTTTTATCTGATAAGGTAGACCCAGAGTTGCAAAGCATTGTAAGAAATAACTCTGGGCATGTTTTGCTTTTTCTCCTGAATGGGCTGTAGCCCAGCAGGCATGGGAATAAGTATCAATGGATACAAAGATGTACTTGAGTTTTCCAAAGGGGAAGAAGTGAATGACATCTGTCTGCCACAACATATTAGGACTCAGTCCTCGAGGATTCACTCCCGGAGACTGTAGGGGAGGAACTTGTAAGTGAGGGAGGCAAGACTTGTAAGTACGCACAATTTTCTTTAAATCCTTGATGGGGATCTGAGGGAATTTTTTATGTAACCCTCTTCAGCTGACATGGGTCAGACCGTGAAGGTCATGGGCATCCTGCAGGCCATGTACCCAAACTCCACAGGAAGCCGCCCCACCAGCTAAGGAATCTCCTGCCTAGAGCAGTCCAGGCAATTGGGTAAAAACCCAGGGGGGTTTTTGGTTGGATGTTTTCTTATCTCCTTGGGGGCACTCTCTCTTAAAGTGCCCTGGTTGGCTGCAATTAAAGCAGTGGCCTGATTCAGGTGAGGCGGGGGACCCCTGGGACAATTCCCTGCCTGTAGCCATTATAGTGGATAAGGCTTTAGTCATTGCCTCAGAGAGAGCCTCCGTTTGAGCCTGAAGGGCATTGGTGATAGAGTGGGCTTGTGGCTCTGTGTGCCTATATCTTTAGAGCACACAACCCATCGCTCAATGGAACTATTTTTTGTCCTGCACAGGTCAATTTATGGTGGAGAAAATCCTCTCCCATCATAAGGAGCAGATCAGGCCCCTTCCATTGGCCAGTGATGGGGTCCTTCCACCTCATCTGTATTTCAGATTTTATTTCTTGGTTGGACCAGTATTTTTGAAAGGGTGCCATCAGTTCATTTTTTGAAAAATTTAAAATATTTAGTGTAAAGAGTGCCATTCCAAGTTGCTGGTGAGGCCTTATTCCCCCTTTGTCTTTGTAATTGGGTCTTTAAGTTTTGATGATGATGTTCAATTATGGCCTGTCCTTGAGGGTTGTATGGGATCCCTGTGGTGTGGCGGATGTGCCATCATTGAAAGAAGTTTTGTAAATTTTTGTTAACAAAGCAGGGACCATTGTCTGTTTTTATCTGATAAGGTAGACCCAGAGTTGCAAAGCATTGTAAGAAATAACTCTGGGCATGTTTTGCTTTTTCTCCTGAATGGGCTGTAGCCCAGCAGGCATGGGAATAAGTATCAATGGATACAAAGATGTACTTGAGTTTTCCAAAGGGGAAGAAGTGAATGACATCTGTCTGCCACAACATATTAGGACTCAGTCCTCGAGGATTCACTCCCGGAGACTGTAGGGGAGGAACTTGTAAGTGAGGGAGGCAAGACTTGTAAGTACGCACAATTTTCTTTAAATCCTTGATGGGGATCTGAGGGAATTTTTTATGTAACCCTCTTCAGCCGATATGGGTCAGACCATGAAGGTCATGGGCATCCTGAAGGCATGTACTCAAATTCCACAGGAAGCCGCCCCACCAGCTAGGGAATCTCCCTCCAAGAGCAGTCCAGACAGTTGGGTAAAAGCCCAGGGGGGTTTTTGGTTGGATGTTTTCTTATCTCCTTGGGGGCACTCTCTCTTAAAGTGCCCTGGTTGGCTGCAATTAAAGCAGTGGCCTGATTCAGGTGAGGCGGGGGACCCCTGGGACAATTCCCTGCCTGTAGCCATTATAGTGGATAAGGCTTTAGTCATTGCCTCAGAGAGAGCCTCCGTTTGAGCCTGAAGGGCATTGGTGATAGAGTGGGCTTGTGGCTCTGTGTGCCTATATCTTTAGAGCACACAACCCATCGCTCAATGGAACTATTTTTTTGTCCTGCACAGGTCAATTTATGGTCTGTATTCATTCCCTCCCAAACTAGCATTGTGAGGAACTGATCTCTTAAAGGCCCTGGAGGGAACTTTCTCTGGAGGCTCTTTTCTACATGATCTACAAAAGTGGCAAGATCTTCGTTTTTCTTTTGTGCTATACCCGATATGGGGGGTTCAGTAGGGCCCTCAGCAAGTTTTTTCCAGGCAGTTAGACATATAGCCCATACTTGGTCTTGATAAGGGGCAGGAATGGTGGCCTGCTTTACACTAGTGCTCCACTGGTCTGCCGTTCCCAATAGCATTCCAAAAGCTATTGGAATGACGGGATTGGCAGGCTGGTTTTTCTCTGCTTCAGCATAACATTCTTCTTTGAAGAAGGCACACCATTTACTATAAATGTTACTGGGAAGTACTGCCTTACATAGCATCTTCCAGTCTTGGGTGGTACAAGGTTGGTGGGCCAGCCCTTGGAGTATGCTTTCTGCCCATGGGGAGTTTGAGCCGTCCTGTGCTACCACCTTCTTAAGTTCCTTTAGGTCATTAGCCTCCCATGGATACCAGGCTGCCGGTCTGTTTCCCCCAGGGTTAATGTTTACAGGAAAAGCTTGGGTTGGGCCCGTGAAGGGCGCTGAGGGCTCCAAAGGGTCTTCAGGATAGGTCCTCTCTCTCCAAGGTGACTCCAGTGCCTTCCCTCCCCGTGATGTCTCTGTGATCTCTTCACAGGGGGGAGGGAGTGTGGAGTACAGTCCTGTTTCTTGAGGTCTTGACCTCGAGTGACTGGGGAAGTACTCATCATAGCTAGTTTCTTCTTCATTTATAAAGGAGTCCCAGGCTCTGCTAAAAGATTGGATATAGTTGCCCATGTTTTTGAAAGAGAACAGCAAAGAAAGATTACTGAAAACTACCACCAAAAATCCTAATAGGAGTGCTTGCGGCCAGGAAGTCAGGCTTATGTCGTGTTTGTGAAACGGTGAAGGAGTCCCTAATGTTGCACGGACATTGTCTTGCTGGGGGTGGGCTCTCTAAGAGGCTCTGGCCCATTCCGTGACCCCCTTATCCTGTCACGGGAGTCTTCAAGCGGCAGGTGCTCTAGTGGCTTTTAAATGCCTGACCTGTGCCCGCAAGGGAGAAGTTTAGGCCGCGTCCTCAATTTGACATATAGAAAAGAGAGGCTTCCATCCAATCGGGCTGCCACTACTGGGGCGAACTATCTTAAAGCCTTTCAGGACTGTCGGAGAGTAGCCCTGGCCAGGCCCCGTCAGTTGCTTTTTAGATTGTCCGCCGGTTCGCTGGAAGGCTCGAAGCGGAGAGAACGTGAAAGTAGGAATTAAAGCAAAGAAGGACGAACAAGGAAAAGCAGCATTCAGTTCTTTGTGACTACCCTAAATCCCCACCCTCTCTGGAGTGGCACGAAAAAACGGGAAGACTCACCTTGAAATCCAGATTACCCTAAGAAGATGCCTCTCTGGAGGGAGGTGCTGCACTGAAACCCCTGTTGGCCACTCGTTGGTTCTCTTTCAAACCTGCACGGTGATGCTGCCTTCTACTTTCTCACCATCAGGCCCCACGTTGGGCTCCATCTTCTGCGGGGGTCTTCCGCAGAAAGGGAAGGCAGAGGGATTGGCCCCAGCTGAACTGGAAAATCTCGGAGAGAGATGAACCGTGCTGCCGTGCCCCCTCCCGCCCTCCAGTGCACGCCAGGGACAATCAGACACGGCAGGGGTTCTGTCAGAGTAGTTCCGCTTTATTAATGTAGGCATACAGCTTTTATAGGCAAGTGAAGGGGGTTTTGCACGGGACTTCCTATAGATTACACCAATCAAGCTAAAGGTCAAACAATCATCCACGAGCGTGGAAACCGGGGGAACCAATCAGAAATTTTGACTATCAATTAATTTAGATCACGCCCTGTCCCTTCCTGTAGGCGCCATCTTAGCTCCAAACTGAAACAATGTGCTTAAGCTTCCTTATGCTTGCAACACTCCTCTTTCAATTCAGAGCCCCACAAAATATATTTATACTTGTACAAGCTCCTCTTAAAAAAATCAAACAGTCCACAAATCTAGTGTTTGCCAAACAGTAGAGCTTCATGGTTGTGACACAGTAAGTCAGAATCAGTTCTAATAACTTTTGTTCTAAGTTCCGCATAGGTGTATGTACTAATTATTTTTAAAATATATAAAATTACTCAGCTTACAAAGCTAATCTTGGGCTTTGCAGCTTTATCCAAAATCTTCAGTAAAGAGAAAATTCCTTTTATTAATTGCATCCCCTTATAAAATAATGATATTTTTAAACGTTTATGTTACAGACGTTATACATCTAAAACCTCATTGCATGCTCACAACAAATTTAAAAGGTAGGCATTATTGTTATGTCAACTTTACAGGTTTAGGTGGTTTAAGTCACAAAATATTGTTTTTCAGTATCTACAAATTTTTGTTTATTGCCTACTTATTTGGCTGTACCAGGTCTTAGTCGTATTATGTTGAACTTAATTACCCTATCAGGGATCAAATCCAGGCCCTGGCATTGGGAGTATGGTGTTTTAGCCACTGGACCACCAGGGAAGTCTCCAGGACATATTCTGACTAGATTTATCTACCAGAAGCTCACTGGGGCATTTTCTTAGGAGCAGATCTGTAAGATGTTGAGGGTAGCAGGTGAGGGTCAGGAAAATTGAGCTTTAGGCATTTACAATAAAAGCTTCAACTGGGGCTTCCCTGGCGGTCCAGTGGGTGGGACGTCATCTTGCAGTACAAGAGGTGCCGGTTTGAACCCTGGGTGGGAAGATCCCATGTGCCACGAAGCTGCTGGACCGATGGGTCCAACTACTGAGCCGGAGCTCTGGAGCACATGTGCCCAGAGCCAGTGCTCTGAAGCAAGAGAGGCCACTGTGATGGGAGGCCCACACAGGCCAAAGAACAAAGATAAATAGATGAAAGACCAATAGAAGTTGCAAAAAAAAAGCTTCAGCTGATCCCAGGGGGCACTCCAGAGTGTGATTTCCCTTTAGATTCATCACAAACTAAATCAAAGAGAGATCCTGACCACTCACAATACCAGTGGTTTCCCTATGATTGAGGGCGATTTTTGCAAAGGGACTCCGCCATTTATTATTGTCAAATGAGGAAAGCAGTGCCTTGGTCCTGAAAGCATACCCTGGGTCCTGTCCCACATCAGGTATTACACGTACTATTAAAAATAAAACTTGAGGTTTAGAGAATTTAATCATATTCTCCATTTTTACGCAACTGACAGTTCATAGACTAGACACAGGAAAACAAACGTTCCCTTTGAGGACTTTGTCTATTTTCTTCAGGATGGCAATTTTGACCATCTTAAAATCATGTGTGATGGGAGAAGGGGGGGCAAACCTGAGAAAATATAATACATGTCCTTTACAATAAAAGCAAATGACATATAAAAAGAGATGAGAATGAGATGAAACAAAAAAAGTACCCTAGAAAAGGTGGGAAATTGACTAGATCATTGACATTGAAAAACCATTGAAAGGTGAATGAAAATCTCTTGATGGAAGAAACACAATGAGCAGATGGATTCCCAGATGAAGTCCATTTCGCCTTTAAAGACTGGATATTTTTCAGTTATTTAAAATTTACCAGAATTTTCCAAAGTTTAAGAGCTTAGTCCATATTTCAGAGCCATCATACTTTTATCATGGAAATCTGATAGCAGTACAAAAAATAAAACTGTAGATCAGTTGCCGCTGTGAATATATAAATAATGCATCCAGGCTTCCCGGGTGGCTCAGCAGTAAATAATCCACCTGGAATGCAGGAGACACAGGTTTGATCCCTGGGTTGGGAAGATTCCCTGGAGAAGGAAATAGTATTCTTGCTTAGAAATTTCGTCACAGAAGAGCTGGTGAGTTAGAGTCCGTGAGGTCACAGAAGAGTCAGACATGATTTAATGACTAAACAACAGCAAAACAATACATCCAATTACATCTTCAAAAATACTGTCTAAAAATACATAACAAGTGAAATGATCTATGGACATGTATAGTTTATTCTACAAAATCAAAGAGTAGTCAAAATGTCAGGAAATTTATAGTATCATTCATTTCTGAGAACTTAAACCATGACTTGGGTAAGATGCGATCACGTTTGCCTACATAACTAAGAAATTTGCTCTTAGAAAGTTTGGTCCTGGAAAGATAAGACTATTATCAAGTAAATTATTTTGCTATTTGACTGAAAAATTTCCTCAGAAGTAATTATTAAAGACAGGGTTTGCAGACTTGAGCAGTTTACTTATTAAGTAACATGTTTCCTAGCAAACTTATCTTAAAGCCCTTAGTTTTCTATGACTGCCAATTCAAAGCTTTTACATATTAAGATGTACCTGATGTCAGTCATATCTTAAATAGGACAGCAAGTTCTATAATTAACCTGCTTCTGGTGAGTTTCTTCTGAAAAACTGCTTAATCTTTAATATGGTTTTCTCTCTTACTGCAGAGACCTTAAAAATGTTTTTACTTTATCAAGTTTTCTTGTGACATTTTGGTGAGTTCAACCATATCCACAAAGGTAATGAGTTAAACCAATGCACTTAACTTACAATATACAATACTTGATATATTTTGCCATTTTGAGAATACAAACTTGAAATCACGATGATGTATCTATATATACATATATATATACATATATATATATATTAAAACTGGTAAAATAAAAGGATAGTGACAGTACCAAATGCTGTGAGGAGGAGCTGCGGATGTAGAGAGACTGGATCTTTGATATATTGTTAGAGGAAATATAAAATGATACAACTGCTGTGTGAAATTGTTTGGAAATTTCTTACCGAACAAAATATATATTTACCATATAACTCAACAACCATATTCCTAGAGCATTTATTGCAGGTAATGAAAAGTTATGTCTACAGAAAAACTTGTAAATATTGTAGCTTTATTTTTAAACTTGTAAAATATGGAAGAAGTCCAAGTACCCTGAGTAGCAGAATAATTAAACTGGCAAATCTGTATAATGGAGCATATAGAATAGTATGTAGTGAAGTAAACAAACTATTGATATATTTTAACTGCTGGAAGGAGATCAAGAGTATTATGATGAATGGAAAAAAAATTCTGAAAAAATTATAGACTGTATAATTATATTTAGAGGCAGTAAAATATATACTGTTTAATTGTATTTATGTTGAAAACACTGTGGGTTCAGTTGCAAACCACCACAACAAGCAAATATTGAAATAATATGTCACATAAATTGTTTGGTCTCCAAATGCATATAAAAATGATATTTATACTGTACTGTAGTCTACTAATGCTACTGTAATGCTATTGTGCAATATTATTATGTATAAGAAAAGTACATAGCTTTTACTTTATTTAAGTTTTGCTTGAGCAGCTTTACTTATTAAGTAACATGTTTCCTAGCAAACTTATCTTAAAGCCCTTAGTTTTCTATGACTGCCAATTCAAAGCTTTTACATATTAAGATGTACCTGATGTCAGTCATATCTTAAATAGGACAGCAAGTTCTATAATTAACCTGCTTCTGGTGAGTTTCTTCTGAAAAACTGCTTAATCTTTAATATGGTTTTCTCTCTTACTGCAGAGACCTTAAAAAAATGTTTTTTACTTTATCAAGTTTTCTTGTGACATTTTGGTGAGTTCAACCATATCCACAAAGGTAATGAGTTAAACCAATGCACTTAACTTACAATATACAATACTTGATATATTTTGCCATTTTGAGAATACAAACTTGAAATCACGATGATGTATCTATATATACATATATATATATATTAAAACTGGTAAAATAAAAGGATAGTGACAGTACCAAATGCTGTGAGGAGGAGCTGCGGATGTAGAGAGACTGGATCTTTGATATATTGTTAGAGGAAATATAAAATGATACAACTGCTGTGTGAAATTGTTTGGAAATTTCTTACCGAACAAAATATATATTTACCATATAACTCAACAACCATATTCCTAGAGCATTTATTGCAGGTAATGAAAAGTTATGTCTACAGAAAAACTTGTAAATATTGTAGCTTTATTTTTAAACTTGTAAAATATGGAAGAAGTCCAAGTACCCTGAGTAGCAGAATAATTAAACTGGCAAATCTGTATAATGGAGCATATAGAATAGTATGTAGTGAAGTAAACAAACTATTGATATATTTTAACTGCTGGAAGGAGATCAAGAGTATTATGATGAATGGAAAAAAAATTCTGAAAAAATTATAGACTGTATAATTATATTTAGAGGCAGTAAAATATATACTGTTTAATTGTATTTATGTTGAAAACACTGTGGGTTCAGTTGCAAACCACCACAACAAGCAAATATTGAAATAATATGTCACATAAATTGTTTGGTCTCCAAATGCATATAAAAATGATATTTATACTGTACTGTAGTCTACTAATGCTACTGTAATGCTATTGTGCAATATTATTATGTATAAGAAAAGTACATAGCTTAATTAAATATATTAAAAGCTAAAATTTGATAACCAGCCTCTGAGCCTTCAGCAAGTCACAATCATTTTGCAATAGTGACATCAAAGAACACTGAGTATAGATCACCATAACAAATATAATAATATTTAAAAGTTTACAATAGTGCCAGAATTACCAAAATGTGATACAGAGACACAAATTGGTGCCATTGGAAAAAATGCACCAATAGACCTATGTAAGTTTGCCACAAACCTTCAATTTGTTAAAACAAACAAAGAAGCAAACAAGGTGTACAAAGGCTTACAAAGTGAAGCATAATAAAATGAGATGAGGTGGGAGGTGGGGTGGGGTCATGGGTATACCTATGACTGACTTGGGATTATGTATAGCTATAAACAACAAAACTCTGCAAAAGACATATAGCAATAAATTTGCTGTACATCTTAAACTAACGAAACATTGTAAATCAACTATACTCCAATAAATAAATAAAGAGATGTCCTTGTATATAACATACTTAAATGACAAAACCAAAACCATAAAGATAGTAAACAGAATATTACTTTCCAGGATCACAGGAGCGAGATGAAATGAAATGGGATGGGATCACCTGTAGAGGTGTAGCAGAAAGGAGGTCTCAGTGGTGACCAAACAGCGGTATTTCCTGTCATTAAGAAAACACAGCTGACTGCCTGTATCTGAATTTACACATGGAATACAATTACTTGGAAACACTTACCCACAAACACCATTGTTAGATGCTAGAAGGGCATTTGAATTAATTCTAGAAAACTTAGCAGAATAATTAAACTGGCAAATCTGTATAATGGAGCATATAGAATAGTATGTAGTGAAGTAAACAAACTATTGATATATTTTAACTGCTGGAAGGAGATCAAGAGTATTATGATGAATGGAAAAAAAATTCTGAAAAAATTATAGACTGTATAATTATATTTAGAGGCAGTAAAATATATACTGTTTAATTGTATTTATGTTGAAAACACTGTGGGTTCAGTTGCAAACCACCACAACAAGCAAATATTGAAATAATATGTCACATAAATTGTTTGGTCTCCAAATGCATATAAAAATGATATTTATACTGTACTGTAGTCTACTAATGCTACTGTAATGCTATTGTGCAATATTATTATGTATAAGAAAAGTACATAGCTTAATTAAATATATTAAAAGCTAAAATTTGATAACCAGCCTCTGAGCCTTCAGCAAGTCACAATCATTTTGCAATAGTGACATCAAAGAACACTGAGTATAGATCACCATAACAAATATAATAATATTTAAAAGTTTACAATAGTGCCAGAATTACCAAAATGTGATACAGAGACACAAATTGGTGCCATTGGAAAAAAGGCACCAATAGACCTATGTAAGTTTGCCACAAACCTTCAATTTGTTAAAACAAACAAAGAAGCAAACAAGGTGTACAAAGGCTTACAAAGTGAAGCATAATAAAATGAGATGAGGTGGGAGGTGGGGTGGGGTCATGGGTATACCTATGACTGACTTGGGATTATGTATAGCTATAAACAACAAAACTCTGCAAAAGACATATAGCAATAAATTTGCTGTACATCTTAAACTAACGAAACATTGTAAATCAACTATACTCCAATAAATAAATAAAGAGATGTCCTTGTATATAACATACTTAAATGACAAAACCAAAACCATAAAGATAGTAAACAGAATATTACTTTCCAGGATCACAGGAGCGAGATGAAATGAAATGGGATGGGATCACCTGTAGAGGTGTAGCAGAAAGGAGGTCTCAGTGGTGACCAAACAGCGGTATTTCCTGTCATTAAGAAAACACAGCTGACTGCCTGTATCTGAATTTACACATGGAATACAATTACTTGGAAACACTTACCCACAAACACCATTGTTAGATGCTAGAAGGGCATTTGATAATTTGACAGTTATTCCTAAGAAAAACTTAAGCAAGTAAATAAAATGCAAAGAAAGTAACTAAATATTCTAATTCTGTCCAATGAAAAACAACAATAAATCTTAAACCAAAATGATAAAACAGACTTTTTGTGTTAAAATAATGTATTAGTGAAAAGTTCAATAATAACTGAATAATATGTAATTTTCTATAAAAATAGTATTTATTAGCATGCCATATTTTGATGCACCATCTAATTGACAATCAAAATGATGAATATTGGTTAAAAATAAAATTATTGATACCTTCTAAACAAGCAAGAAAAATAATGAAGGGGAAGCGTTCTGGTCCACTATGCTTTTAATTGAAATGGTTGAGATGAAATGCAGAGTATTTAAATCCATTTTTGTTAGTGAATTAAAGATTGCCAATTCAGTTTCAAGAATACAATTTCAGTCATCATATTAATATATTTGTTTAAATTTTAATAGGAATAAATTTTATTTTGAATTTTATCTTTATTTCAAGTTTATGGTGATAAGGATGCATACTGAAGACTTTAATAGAAATACATATTTAAGTGAAATTACTATGAATGATTTAGCACCAGTGCTCATGAGGAGTTGTGAAAAGTTCCCTTCTCTATACAAGGATGATAAATATTATCATTTTTCCAGCATATACTTTAGGGAACTATCCATCACAAAACCAGAAAGGGTTCAAACTTTCTTATGGTATTATAGTATAATAAATCATCATAGGTCCAATTTTGCATCATAAAACTATAACAAATATTTAAATGCTAATTTGGTAAGCATCCCATAAACACACTAGAAAATAATTTTTTGTCAAACCATTACAGCTAAGAAATAAAATTTGTGACCAATAGATTTACAAAAGAAGGGAGGCACATAATAAATATAATTTACTGTAGAAGTGTGAAACAGCATGATTATAAAAGCTCTAGAGTGAGAAGCAGTGTGCTGAATATTTTCTGTAACTATGTCATCAAAATACAGACTTTCCTAAATTGACTCCCTCTCTGATTTTTCTATGAGATTAATAACATGAGATTAATAACACTAAGAAGAATTAAATTGCAGTTTTTATTTTATATCTGAATTATAAAGAGTAAATTTAAAATAGACATCACCCCTCGTGGTCATGAGAGACTCAATGTCTAGAACAGACGATGAGATACAAAGGAATCATGCACCCATTTTTATTTAATTCACATTTTCAATTCTAGAAAAGCTATGTTTGAATACTGAAGTAATTGCCAAATCTAAAGTCACTCTTGAGTGACTTCCCTGGTGGTCCAGTGGTTAGGAATCTGCCTTCTAGCACCGGTTCAATCCCTGATTGGGGAGTGATGATCGCACATATCACCGCAACTAAGCTTAGATCTCAAGTAAAGAAAGACTCAACACAGTCAGAAAAAAAGTGTTCTGTGCATGTTAAAAGTATTCTGTGCATAAACTAAAGTCACTATTAGTAACCTCTCATATATCATGGATACCGAGAATGTTAAAAAAAAAAAAAGAGTTCTGGAAATTGAAAAAGTTGTATTCTTTTTTTTTTTTTTTTTTCACCACTTCTATTGGTCTTTCATTTATCTATTTTCATCCACCTTTTTTCTTTAGCCTGTGTGGGCCGCCCATCGAAGTGGCCTCACTTGCTGCAGAGCACCGACTCTGGGCAGATGCACTCCAGCACTCGGGCTCTGTAGTTGGACACATCAGCCCAGCCACCCACAGCATGTGGGATCTTCCCAGGCCAGGAATTGAACCCATGTCCCTTGCACTGCAAGGTGGTGTCCCTACCCACTGGACCACAAGGGAGACCCCTGTATTCTAATTTTGATTGGATACATTTAGTTTCTGAAAATCATAAATGAATAAAATTTGCATTAATTAACAGCAAATTTATGAATATCTATTTTTGAAGAAACTGACAATGTAAAAAATACCAATTAAAATGCACACACATGTCTCTATTAGATTCATTCTATTTGCTAGACTACTTCAGAGATGCAGCCTTTTGAAACAGGGCAGGAGAATGAGAATATGATATAAATCAGCTCCCTTATCATCATGGTTATGTCCAGTTATAGGAAAAAAGAAGTCTGAAGGCAGTTCCAGGAAAAGAGCTGAATGGACAGAATATGACAAGCAGTATGTGAGTAACTGTGATTCCCTGCTGACTCATTGGTAAGAATCCACCTGCTAAGCAGGATACCTAGGTTCAGTACGTGGGTCAGGAAGATCCCCTGGAGAAGGAAATGGCAACCTCCTCCAATATGCTTGCCTGGGAAAACCCATGGACAGAGAAGCATAAAAGACTACAGCCCATGGGGTCACAAGGAGTCAATCATGAGTTAGTGACTAAACAGCAATAGCATGTGAGAAACTATGAAGGAAATGCTTAAGAAAGTGAACATATGTTCCAATTCTTAAAAATATTTCATTCTTTCACAGAACTAAACCAAAGAATAACAAAGTTCCTATAGAAACACAAAAGACCGCAAATAGCCAATGCAATCCTGTGAAAAAAAAAATGGAGCTGGAGGAAACAGCCTCCCTAACTTCAGACTATACTACAAAGCAACAGTCATCAAGACAGTATGGTACTGGCACAAAAATATAGACCAATGGAACAAGATAGAGAATCCCCAGAGACAGGTCCATGCACCTATGGATACCTTATTTTTGACAAAGGAGATGAAAAACTAAAATGGGACAAAGACAGGCGCTTCAACAAATGGTGCTGGGAAAATTGGACAGCTCTATGCAAAAAAACTGAAGTTGGAATATTCCCTGACACCATACACAAAGACCAACTCAAAATGGATTAAAAACCTAAATGTAAAACCAGAAACCCTAAAACTCTTAGAGGAGAATATAGGCAAAACACTCAAGGACTTTAATCAAAGCAAGTTCTTCTCTGACCCACCTACTAGAACAGCAGAACAAAAAACTAAAATTAATATGTGGGACCTAATGAAACTTAAAAAACTTTTGTACAGCAAAAGAAATTACAAAAAATATGAATAGATAGCCCACAGAATGGGAGAAAATAATAGCAAATGAAATAACAGACAAAGAATTAATCTCCAAAATCTACAAGCAACTCAGACAACTCAGCATTGGAAAAATGAACAACCCAATCCAAAAATGGGAAAAATAGACATCTCACCAAAGAGGACATACAGATGACCGAAAAGCACATGAAATAATGCTCAACCTCACTAATTATTAGAGAAATGCTAATCAAAACTACAATGAGATACCACCTCACACCCATCAGAATAGCCATCATCAACAAATCGACAGACAATAGCTGCTAGAGAGGGTGCGGAAAAGAAGGAACACTCTTGCATTGCTGGTGGGAATGTAAATTGATGCAGCCTCTAGGGAAGACAGTATGGAGATTCCTTAAAATAGAAGCACCCTATGACCCAGCAATCTCACTCTTAGGCTTACATCCTGATGAAATCAAAACTGAAAGAGGCACCTGTACCCCAATGTTCATTCCAGCTCTCTATACAATAGCTAGAACATGGAAGCCACCTAGATGTCCATCGATGAATGATTGGATAAAAGAGCTCTGGTACATATATACAGTGGAATACTACTCAGGTGTTAAATGCAGAAAAAGCAGCCCTAATGAGGTGGTTGGAGCTAGAACCTATCATAAAAAGTGAAGCAAGTCAAAAAGAGAAAGACGAGTACAGTATACTAACACGTATATATGGAATCTAGTAAAAGGGTAAGGACAGCACACGCAGTGAACCCATGGAAAAACAGACAGGAAATAGACATACGGACATTGTGAGGAATGAGCAGTGGCTGGGAGGCATAGAGGGAGTAACATGGAAACCTATACTGTCATGTGTGAAAAAGATAGCTATTGTCATTGGGCTAAGGGAATATGAGTATTTACGATGGCTTGGTGCGATAGCCTGGAGGGTGGGATGGGGGATCTGGGAGAGGGTTTGGGGGGGAAAAGCAAAACCTAACGAAAATATGGCCCGAAAAGCAAGTTCTTCTCTGACCCACCTACTAGAACAGCAGAACAAAAAACTAAAATTAATATGTGGGACCTAATGAAACTTAAAAAACTTTTGTACAGCAAAAGAAATTACAAAAAATATGAATAGATAGCCCACAGAATGGGAGAAAATAATAGCAAATGAAATAACAGACAAAGAATTAATCTCCAAAATCTACAAGCAACTCAGACAACTCAGCATTGGAAAAATGAACAACCCAATCCAAAAATGGGAAAAATAGACATCTCACCAAAGAGGACATACAGATGACCGAAAAGCACATGAAATAATGCTCAACCTCACTAATTATTAGAGAAATGCTAATCAAAACTACAATGAGATACCACCTCACACCCATCAGAATAGCCATCATCAACAAATCGACAGACAATAGCTGCTAGAGAGGGTGCGGAAAAGAAGGAACACTCTTGCATTGCTGGTGGGAATGTAAATTGATGCAGCCTCTAGGGAAGACAGTATGGAGATTCCTTAAAAATAGAAGCACCCTATGACCCAGCAATCTCACTCTTAGGCTTACATCCTGATGAAATCAAAACTGAAAGAGGCACCTGTACCCCAATGTTCATTCCAGCTCTCTATACAATAGCTAGAACATGGAAGCCACCTAGATGTCCATCGATGAATGATTGGATAAAAGAGCTCTGGTACATATATACAGTGGAATACTACTCAGGTGTTAAATGCAGAAAAAGCAGCCCTAATGAGGTGGTTGGAGCTAGAACCTATCATAAAAAGTGAAGCAAGTCAAAAAGAGAAAGACGAGTACAGTATACTAACACGTATATATGGAATCTAGTAAAAGGGTAAGGACAGCACACGCAGTGAACCCATGGAAAAACAGACAGGAAATAGACATACGGACATTGTGAGGAATGAGCAGTGGCTGGGAGGCATAGAGGGAGTAACATGGAAACCTATACTGTCATGTGTGAAAAAGATAGCTATTGTCATTGGGCTAAGGGAATATGAGTATTTACGATGGCTTGGTGCGATAGCCTGGAGGGGTGGGATGGGGGGATCTGGGAGAGGGGTGAGGACCAGGGATATGCATATGACTGATCCGGGAACATGCATGTCTGTGAACAACAAAACTCTGTAAAAATTTTAAAATAAAGAAATAAATTTAATTAAAAAAAAATATTTCATTCTTGTTGGGACAGACATAAATTTTAAGCGACTTGTAGCTAATCTTCTGTGCCCAGAAAGCACTACTTGGTGTTTTGCACCTTATATAAAATCAACAAGATATTCTGAAGACCTAAGAGATGATTCGTAATTAACATGCCAACCAATACAAAATAGTCAAATGGTTTTTCAACCTAATAGACGCATTAAGCACCTCTGCTACTCTTTGGTATCTTTTTTTTTCTTCTGGGCTCATGTGCTCAAGAGCTGTAGCTCAGTAGTTGGACACATAGGTCCATCTGCTCCGTAGCATGTGGGATCCTTCCAGGCCATGGATGGAACCGGTGTCCATTGCACTGGACTACCAGGGAAGCCGCCTATGCTACTTTTATTGCTTTCGTAGCCACCATTCCATATGGAACTAGCTATACTCTCTGCTTTCATTTCTTTATATTTTTTACATTCTTCAACTGGCTATAACCTGGATTTGTTCCATTATTCTACAAAAACTGTTGCCATCACAATCATTATTGACATTTACATTGTTAAATCCAACAGGCGCTTTTCCTTATTTGCTTGACTTAGCAACATTTGACATTATCAAGCATGTCATCCCTCTAGAAAAACTCTTCTTTCATTCTGACAGCCAGTCCTGATTTTGTCTCCACCTCTATAATCATGCATACTTGACTAGTTGACTGGTTTCCCAATTCCACTCAATCTCATTGAAACTCTTGGAAATTCTATAGCATCCACCTCATCTTGTCTCTCTCATGGCCTCAATTATCATCTTTTGCTGATGACTGAAAACTTCCAAATCTATACAGTCCAGATGTCTGCCTTGTTAACCAGATCCATATAAAGCAAACCAACATGACATCTCATCTTAGATGCAAAGCAGGCATCTTAAGCTCAATATGTCCAAACAGAATCTACCATTTTATCTCACTCTGGTTTTTTTTAATATGAGTATTTACGATGGCTTGGTGCGATAGCCTGGAGGTGGGATGGGGGATCTGGGAGAGGGTGAGGACCAGGGATATGCATATGACTGATCCGGGAACATGCATGTCTGTGAACAACAAAACTCTGTAAAAATTTTAAAATAAAGAAATAAATTTAATTAAAAAAAAATATTTCATTCTTGTTGGGACAGACATAAATTTTAAGCGACTTGTAGCTAATCTTCTGTGCCCAGAAAGCACTACTTGGTGTTTTGCACCTTATATAAAATCAACAAGATATTCTGAAGACCTAAGAGATGATTCGTAATTAACATGCCAACCAATACAAAATAGTCAAATGGTTTTTCAACCTAATAGACGCATTAAGCACCTCTGCTACTCTTTGGTATCTTTTTTTTTCTTCTGGGCTCATGTGCTCAAGAGCTGTAGCTCAGTAGTTGGACACATAGGTCCATCTGCTCCGTAGCATGTGGGATCCTTCCAGGCCATGGATGGAACCGGTGTCCATTGCACTGGACTACCAGGGAAGCCGCCTATGCTACTTTTATTGCTTTCGTAGCCACCATTCCATATGGAACTAGCTATACTCTCTGCTTTCATTTCTTTATATTTTTTACATTCTTCAACTGGCTATAACCTGGATTTGTTCCATTATTCTACAAAAACTGTTGCCATCACAATCATTATTGACATTTACATTGTTAAATCCAACAGGCGCTTTTCCTTATTTGCTTGACTTAGCAACATTTGACATTATCAAGCATGTCATCCCTCTAGAAAAACTCTTCTTTCATTCTGACAGCCAGTCCTGATTTTGTCTCCACCTCTATAATCATGCATACTTGACTAGTTGACTGGTTTCCCAATTCCACTCAATCTCATTGAAACTCTTGGAAATTCTATAGCATCCACCTCATCTTGTCTCTCTCATGGCCTCAATTATCATCTTTTGCTGATGACTGAAAACTTCCAAATCTATACAGTCCAGATGTCTGCCTTGTTAACCAGATCCATATAAAGCAAACCAACATGACATCTCATCTTAGATGCAAAGCAGGCATCTTAAGCTCAATATGTCCAAACAGAATCTACCATCTTCTACTCACAGAATATACTATCCTCTGGTATTTTATAATTGGATTAACAGTACAAAAGCTCTTTATGCTGCTTAAGCCAGGAATTTAGAAATCATATTTGACTTCTCCCATCCTCTCCGCCCACCATGCATTTTGTTCATTCTCAGTACCTGAACACATTGTATGTATTAAAAGTGAAGTGAAAGTTGTTCAGTCATGTCTGACTCTTTGTACCTACCAGTCTCATAGACTCTACCCTGCCAGGCTCCTCTGTCCATGAAATTGTCCAGGCAAGAATACTAGAGTGGATTGTCATTCCCTTCTCCAGGGGATCTTCCCAACCCAGGGAATGACCCGTAATTCCTGCACTGTAGGCAGATTCTTTAGCACTTGAGCCACCAGGGAAGCCCAAACATAGAGTGAGAAGAAATAACACTTTCATAATGTCTTGAAATGCTAAGTGATAACACTTTTATAAGAAGTCTTTCATGTTGTTTAGGTGAAACCATATAGTTAGTCACACTAGGCTATATTCTATAAATTTTTGTGTATTTAGGGTTATGTCGAAAACTGGAATTCCACCATTGCATATGTTCCTATAATCTAGGATAACTCTTACTTTTAAGACTTTTATGCCTGTTACTTAAATGCAATGTTAAGAAGGCCTACAAATTCAGTTTGTGCTCTCTGATCACAGACTGTAGTCTTGAAGAAAATCACCTTTCAGGAAATGCATACAAAACCACAATGGGAAGCATACATAGATACCTGGATGCATTTCTTCTCTACTGTTGGAGAAATTGACTCATTTCTACATGATATGAAAACAGGCTGCACAAATGTGTTCAGGTCAATTTTCTTCCCCTTAAATTATATCCTTCTAATTAATATATTTGTAGAGAGTGATAGCTAGGTCAGTAGGTTGCTTCTTTGTGTTGATGGGCCACTTGCTCAACCATAGCTACTAGGGGTGGTGATGTAATCTCTATCTTTGTTGCTGTCTATCTCTACCTTGCTTGTTGGTTGGTGACAGCATGCCTTCAAAATTTGAAGTTTTCCTCAGTGTGTTCTTATTACCATCAAAAGGGTATAGCCCATACCTCATTTTTCATTACAACACTATCATCCAAATTTTATTTACATGATTACAAAAGTTTTGAGGAAAACTAAAAAAACGATAACAAAAAGTGCTTAATTTTTCTATGTTAATTATGACACTACAGACTAAGGTTAAAAAAAAAAAAACTTATTTATTCAATTATGCATAATAGGCTACTCTAAACCTCTTATTATCTTCAAATGCATCTGATTTCATATGTATATGTTAAAAAATGTTTTGGGTTTTTAATGCTGAAATTTTGAATTTTAGATTGCCCTTTGAATGCAAAATACATTCATAAGACACATCCTAGATCCTGGTTTCATCTATACAACATGAATGATTTCCAAATGTGTGAAAATGTATCTTCTGCTTTTTTGAGATATATTCAAAATTTCATTTATTCATTATATATATGTGTGTGTGTGTGTGTGTGTGTGTGTTTGTGTATGTATATGTATATATATATATGCATATAAAATGCATGTATATATAAATTTATCTATATAGCCTATAACACTCAGGAATACATTGAGGTTTGAATACACTGTGGCTAGTCTGAATGAGAAAGTTGTCAAGTGTGATTCCCAAGTTTCTGGATGAAGTGACATAGTGATTATTTGTTTTATTTATTGAATTGTTTTAAATTATAACACAAAAATCTAGAGTTGATGAATTCAGCAAGGGTGTTCTTTTTTTACTGAGGTATCATTGGCTCACACAACGTAAATCAGCTATAGGTGTATGTATGTCTCCTTCCCCATGAGCCTCTCTACAACCACCATTCCATGCTGCCACTCTAGGGCATCAGGGAACACCAGGCTGATCTCAGCAGGGGGATTCACCAAAGCAGTCACAGAAGTCATCCAATTCAAGATGAGATTCCTATATCACTGGGAAAATTAAAGAAATTTTAGCATATTTAGTCTATCATAGGGCACAGTAACTAAACCATTCATAAAATATGTCAATATAGATTTTTACTACGTTCTTAGATCTGCAGACTTATATAGATAAATATTTAACAACTCTTGAAAAGTTTTCCTCAGTGTGTTCTTATTACCATCAAAAGGGTATAGCCCATACCTCATTTTCATTACAACACTATCATCCAAATTTTATTTACATGATTACAAAAGTTTTGAGGAAAACTAAAAAAACGATAACAAAAAGTGCTTAATTTTTCTATGTTAATTATGACACTACAGACTAAGGTTAAAAAAAAAAAAACTTATTTATTCAATTATGCATAATAGGCTACTCTAAACCTCTTATTATCTTCAAATGCATCTGATTTCATATGTATATGTTAAAAAATGTTTTGGGTTTTTAATGCTGAAATTTTGAATTTTAGATTGCCCTTTGAATGCAAAATACATTCATAAGACACATCCTAGATCCTGGTTTCATCTATACAACATGAATGATTTCCAAATGTGTGAAAATGTATCTTCTGCTTTTTTGAGATATATTCAAAATTTCATTTATTCATTATATATATGTGTGTGTGTGTGTGTGTGTGTGTTTGTGTATGTATATGTATATATATATATGCATATAAAATGCATGTATATATAAATTTATCTATATAGCCTATAACACTCAGGAATACATTGAGGTTTGAATACACTGTGGCTAGTCTGAATGAGAAAGTTGTCAAGTGTGATTCCCAAGTTTCTGGATGAAGTGACATAGTGATTATTTGTTTTATTTATTGAATTGTTTTAAATTATAACACAAAAATCTAGAGTTGATGAATTCAGCAAGGGTGTTCTTTTTTTACTGAGGTATCATTGGCTCACACAACGTAAATCAGCTATAGGTGTATGTATGTCTCCTTCCCCATGAGCCTCTCTACAACCACCATTCCATGCTGCCACTCTAGGGCATCAGGGAACACCAGGCTGATCTCAGCAGGGGGATTCACCAAAGCAGTCACAGAAGTCATCCAATTCAAGATGAGATTCCTATATCACTGGGAAAATTAAAGAAATTTTAGCATATTTAGTCTATCATAGGGCACAGTAACTAAACCATTCATAAAATATGTCAATATAGGCTGTCTGGTTTCTAGATTTTTTACTACGTTCTTAGATCTGCAGACTTATATAGATAAATATTTAACAACTCTTGAAAATTCTGTTTTACCCAAAGTGTTAGTTTTGTCCTGGGATCCATCTTATTTTCCTAAAAGTACATTTTCCTTACTCCAAGTCACTTGAAGGTAAATTCTCAATAGCTCCAGAAAGATAATTCATGGTGGATGTTGGCACTCCAAGTCCTGTAGGAGATCATTTCAAAATGTCTTCATTGGTATGGATTGCTGATTTGTCAAGAAATACTTTTTTATAAGGAAGAAATTCTAAATTCAGGCCCACCCACCCCCATCTACTGTCTTCATATACACCTACATGCATACATCTTCCAGCATCTTCTGGAAAACATTAGTTTTTAAAACTGGTGCAATCAAAGCTATGGATTATCATTTGAATGCCTTTAAAGACTCAAGAAAATAAATAAATAAATAAAGATTCAGATGTTCCAGTCTAAGAAACAAGGAGTGCATATTATAGAGAATAAGACAATTTAATTTCTCACAAAAAATGTTTTAACAGTGCCACTTATTACATGGTGAAATACAGGACTAGCATTATTATAGATACCATGATGCTAAGAATAAAAGATTCCTTTATCTGAGCAGTATACTCTTTCTCTTGGATATAATTTAACTCCCAATATTAGGTTATTTTTTATTTTCCAAAGAAACATTGTTCATTCTTATCTTTTACAGGTAATATACTCAAAGTGATTTAAAAGCTTCCACCCAATGTCTATTACAACATATAATGTGTTAATGTAGTTATGTATACCTATTTACAAATATTGCAAATAATACTATATTAAATTAGGAATAGTTTTTATTCATATTTCATTAAAATTTCCATGTACCTTCAATGTTAGTACAGTCATAGATTCAAGTTTTCAGACATCTAACAGCCCTCCAGAATATAACATATTTCCTTCTTCCTTCAGTGTTAGTGGACTTCTCAGGTGGTGCTAGTGCTAAAGAACCCACCTTGCCTTAAAAAATGCAGGAGACATAGGGCACAGTAACTAAACCATTCATAAAATATGTCAATATAGGCTGTCTGGTTTCTAGATTTTTTACTACGTTCTTAGATCTGCAGACTTATATAGATAAATATTTAACAACTCTTGAAAATTCTGTTTTACCCAAAGTGTTAGTTTTGTCCTGGGATCCATCTTATTTTCCTAAAAGTACATTTTCCTTACTCCAAGTCACTTGAAGGTAAATTCTCAATAGCTCCAGAAAGATAATTCATGGTGGATGTTGGCACTCCAAGTCCTGTAGGAGATCATTTCAAAATGTCTTCATTGGTATGGATTGCTGATTTGTCAAGAAATACTTTTTTATAAGGAAGAAATTCTAAATTCAGGCCCACCCACCCCCATCTACTGTCTTCATATACACCTACATGCATACATCTTCCAGCATCTTCTGGAAAACATTAGTTTTTAAAACTGGTGCAATCAAAGCTATGGATTATCATTTGAATGCCTTTAAAGACTCAAGAAAATAAATAAATAAATAAAGATTCAGATGTTCCAGTCTAAGAAACAAGGAGTGCATATTATAGAGAATAAGACAATTTAATTTCTCACAAAAAATGTTTTAACAGTGCCACTTATTACATGGTGAAATACAGGACTAGCATTATTATAGATACCATGATGCTAAGAATAAAAGATTCCTTTATCTGAGCAGTATACTCTTTCTCTTGGATATAATTTAACTCCCAATATTAGGTTATTTTTTATTTTCCAAAGAAACATTGTTCATTCTTATCTTTTACAGGTAATATACTCAAAGTGATTTAAAAGCTTCCACCCAATGTCTATTACAACATATAATGTGTTAATGTAGTTATGTATACCTATTTACAAATATTGCAAATAATACTATATTAAATTAGGAATAGTTTTTATTCATATTTCATTAAAAATTTCCATGTACCTTCAATGTTAGTACAGTCATAGATTCAAGTTTTCAGACATCTAACAGCCCTCCAGAATATAACATATTTCCTTCTTCCTTCAGTGTTAGTGGACTTCTCAGGTGGTGCTAGTGCTAAAGAACCCACCTGCCAATGCAGGAGATGTAAGACATCAGGTTTGATTCCTGAGTTGGGAAGATGCCCTGGTGGAAGAAAGGGAAACCCATTCCAATGTCTTTGCCTGGAGATTTACGTGGACAGAGGAGCCTGGCAGGCTACAGTCTATAGGATCACAAAGGATCGGACATGACTGAAGTGACTTAGCACATAGAGTTATAGAGTCAAGATTTGAACCATCTAACACAGACTTCCCACATAAAACATATTCCTTGCTTTTGAAGTTATTTTCGAAGTGCATAGTAACTTTTGTAATTTGATCTGGATTTTTTTTTTTTAATTTTTATTCTTTTTTTTTTTTTTGGTGGCAGGGGAGGTTGGGTAGGGACGGGGGCAGGTGGGCCACTTCTCTTGGTTTTTTCATTTATCTATTTTCATCCATCTTTGTTCTTTTGGTCCATGTGGGCCTCCCATCGCAGTGGCCTCTGTTGTCGCAGAGCACCAGCTCTGGGTGCATGCATTCCAGAGCTCCGGCTTGGTAATTGGACACATCGGTCCAGCCGCTCCGCGGCACGTGGGATCTTCACAGGTCAGGGATCGAACCGGTGCCCCTTGCACTGCAAGGCAGTGTCCTTCCCACTGGATCACCAGGGAAGCCCTTAACTGGATCTTTTTTATTAAAATTTTTGTTCCAAATAAAAAGTAATTGCTTAATGATACAAAGTTACTATATTGTGGTTTTTCAAAGTCATCACTAATACATCCCTGTTTATAATGGTCATTAAAATCTCTCAAAACACCAAATTTTGATATCCAACACTTGCAATCCTGAGCTCATATCCCTAGAAATAATTATTAAGTTTGTATTAATTTTATACACTTCCTTTTTAATCAGTTCCCTGAAGATAACCGTAGAGACATTCAAAATTAGGCTTGCATTTTTTTTAGATAAATTTTATCTGTTCTTTCAAATTATGTAATTTGAATAGCCCTCTAAATTAGAAAAGTCATAAGGATATATATATATATATATATATATATATATATATATATATAGTAATTTGTATCAGTCAACTTTTGCTGGATTTTCCTCTGACAGCAACATTATGATCCTAATGGCCTACAATAACAGGATTTGTCTATTGTCCACATTGTATGTCAGTTTCCTGCCATTCTCTTTCATTTATCATTGTTATCCTGAGATTCAGACACATGCAGACCCTACCAATAAAATGTATTCCTGTGGAAAAATTCTTCAAATAACACTTAAAGCTTTCACTTAGGTGTGGTACAACCATGTCTACTTACCTTTCATTGATCAAAGCAAGTCATATCACCATGATTCAAGTCATTGGGATAGGGACATACACATACACTCATCCCACAGAAAAGCACTGCAAGTCACATAGAAACTGGTGGGCCATATAATATTCTCCCAGGGAGGGTCATGCAAAAATTAGATCAAGAATAATGATCTAACACAAACTTTCCTGAGAAGTGTTTTTGAGGAGCAACCTTGCATTGTATTTGTACATTTACGGAGGCTCTTAATAACTGCCCTTAGCCTCACAATGATCCACCTGAAGCACAGTCCTGAACACTTCTTAGGAATTCCTAAAATTCTTTAAGTAGCATTCTCTTTCCTAAACTGGCTGGTGGTGCTAGAGCTTGTCTATGAGGGAACAGTGCAATTTAGATGCAGGGAACACAGCACTATCATCTATATTGCTATAAACTTATTTTTCTGCTCCCAAGACTGCCATTCTCAATTGAATCTTATACTTACTAATGTTAGAAATTAATTACATTTATTATCTTTGGGGAGTTTTGTTGTAATTTTGCCAGAGCTAAAAATTGCAAAATCTGCTCTGGGGACATATCTTTACTATTTCTGTATGATTAATTCTATCTGGATCTCATAACATTTATTATTTAACCATAACAATCATACAAACCAATATAACTGCTTAGGTGCTGGTCATCAATCTTTTATGGAACTTTAAATGAGAAAGCATAAAAAGGCATAGAGCTTAAGTGGTGTTTCACAGATTATTTTCTCCATTAACACAGTCATAATGGTTTAGCTCAAATACAATATGGTGATTAAAAATACTAGTTTGTTTCATACACTTTGGATTGGGGTCACTAATCAGGTGATACCTAGACTTTCCATTTAACTTTCTATGCCTTAGTATTATCATGGAAAAAAATAGTTTCTGTCTATTGATACATTGTTAGAATTAAAAGAGGAACAGTATAGGGCTCCACTTGGGGCTCAGGTGGTAAAAAGAGGAATGGTATATAAAACTCCTTGTCTACTACAAAATAAATATCCAGTAATTGCTAACAGTTTCTGTACATCACAAGTGTTACTAACATCATCTGAATGATTTTAAAGATTGAGTTAATACGTATGTGGAAGATCACTTAGTGTCTTGCCTATAAAATAATTACCATTGAAATATTAGCTATAATATCTTAACATGTATTTTTTATCACCAAGATATATATTCCTGTTTTCTAAAATTTCCTATCTCATGGGTAACTAAAAACACTAGCTGGGAAAGACTCAATCATCAACACATTTACCTCTAACATATTAAAATGTAAAATACTGACATTCTCAATGTTTGCTCCCCAAATCAAGCTCATCATTTTCCTTTGTCCTTTTTCAGATCTTCTCAGTCTGGCACTGTGTAAGTCAGATTTTTTTAGCCTTTCTATTATCATAAGATAATATTAAGTCAAACTCAACATTGCCACTCAATGTTTCTGACATCTTGATAAGTTATTTAACTCTTTGATAGCCTAAATCTGTTAATGTTTAAACTGCAGATATCATTCATTTCATAGGAATTGTATGGTTTAAGGAAAATCTTGAACTAAAGGAATATAGAGTCTCTTGATATATACAATTTGAGAATTACTATTTGAGAAGTATTATTATTTTTTTTAAATTGAATAACTTTTGTTACAAATAACAAAAATTAATCAATTTAAAAATAATAATAGACCACAAAAATGCATAAACTTTAAAACTACAACTTCCCAAAGTTCTGCAAACTAATAAAAGTGGTATTTTGCATAGTTAGAGGATATTTCAGCTAGTTTTCAGTTTGAGACAGGGCCTGAAAATTTGCATTTCTAACAGGTTTCCAAGTGATGGTAATGGTTCTGATCTGGGAATCATAATTCAAGAATCACTATTCTGGTGCATTTTTTTTCTTAAATACTGAGTCCCTCTAACTAGCCCATATATGACATCCTAAACCTTACACTAAAATAATAGTATAGATTGTATCTAACAAGATATTTACCAAAGCATATCCTTAGTCTGCTTATCCTTCAGGATATTTTGTAGAAAAGTATTCGTTGATCATATAATTTTGGGACACAGTGTACACCCTTTATATGATTCAAAATGATATTTTAAAAGCTTTGAAAAATTCTGCCAAGAAAATTTGTCACATGAGAAAAGTTCGCGTAATAAACTTTATTATAATTCTAAATACATTTTACATATGTTCATAATTAATGTCTTAGAGTTCTACAAAACACACTCGGATATGTGCCTGTTTTTCCACTTTGTTACTTGAAGTCCCTGTATACGTCAAAAGAGATGAGAGAATGGAAACACAAGGAGACAGGAGAAATGGCACCAGAGAAATTCCTATTTTAGGGCAAAACAAAAAAAAATTTTTTGCAAAAAAGTTTTTGTGGAGAATATTTCTAATGTAAAATACTGACATTCTCAATGTTTGCTCCCCAAATCAAGCTCATCATTTTCCTTTGTCCTTTTTCAGATCTTCTCAGTCTGGCACTGTGTAAGTCAGATTTTTTTAGCCTTTCTATTATCATAAGATAATATTAAGTCAAACTCAACATTGCCACTCAATGTTTCTGACATCTTGATAAGTTATTTAACTCTTTGATAGCCTAAATCTGTTAATGTTTAAACTGCAGATATCATTCATTTCATAGGAATTGTATGGTTTAAGGAAAATCTTGAACTAAAGGAATATAGAGTCTCTTGATATATACAATTTGAGAATTACTATTTGAGAAGTATTATTATTTTTTTTAAATTGAATAACTTTTGTTACAAATAACAAAAATTAATCAATTTAAAAATAATAATAGACCACAAAAATGCATAAACTTTAAAACTACAACTTCCCAAAGTTCTGCAAACTAATAAAAGTGGTATTTTGCATAGTTAGAGGATATTTCAGCTAGTTTTCAGTTTGAGACAGGGCCTGAAAATTTGCATTTCTAACAGGTTTCCAAGTGATGGTAATGGTTCTGATCTGGGAATCATAATTCAAGAATCACTATTCTGGTGCATTTTTTTTCTTAAATACTGAGTCCCTCTAACTAGCCCATATATGACATCCTAAACCTTACACTAAAATAATAGTATAGATTGTATCTAACAAGATATTTACCAAAGCATATCCTTAGTCTGCTTATCCTTCAGGATATTTTGTAGAAAAGTATTCGTTGATCATATAATTTTGGGACACAGTGTACACCCTTTATATGATTCAAAATGATATTTTAAAAGCTTTGAAAAATTCTGCCAAGAAAATTTGTCACATGAGAAAAGTTCGCGTAATAAACTTTATTATAATTCTAAATACATTTTACATATGTTCATAATTAATGTCTTAGAGTTCTACAAAACACACTCGGATATGTGCCTGTTTTTCCACTTTGTTACTTGAAGTCCCTGTATACGTCAAAAGAGATGAGAGAATGGAAACACAAGGAGACAGGAGAAATGGCACCAGAGAAATTCCTATTTTAGGGCATCAAAATTATGCAAAAAGTATGTGAGAATATGTTAAAGAAGCCAGGGTGTTTTAACTTGCAATTGAAAGACACAGCCTTTATCAAAATAATTGGACACCTGGGAAGTGAATACTTGTTTCTTAACTTATATTTCCAAATTTTAGGAAGAAACTTCGGTGCTGGCTATGATGGAGAAGCTTGCAGCAGTTATTCGATCAAAACCATTAATATAATCAGATTAAATTAAAAAAAAACCTGATCAAATGTCTCAGAGACAGCCAGGGGTTGAAGGACTGGGACCTGGAGAAAAGAAAATATCAAAGTGAGCCTAACTTTCTAGGTGTTGCTCTTTTCTGCAGGGCCTTCTCTCGTTTATGAATGAGGAAAGAAGTTGACCAGCCAGGAAGAAAGTATTACTTAATAGTTACTGAGATATGGAGAAGCTAAAAGAGCCTTAGGAAAACTCACAGGGCAGAGCAAGGAAGATTGAAGTTCAAGGTAGCTAAGGAGTGCAGAATTGAAAGATCCAGGTCCCTGAAGGAGGGGACAGAAAGAAGTGAGCTTGATAGTTGATATAGGTTTCCTCTCAAGAAATGTGCATGTAGAGATTTTCAGAGGTCAACAAGAAAACGGATGAATATCGGAGCAGGAATTCTTATCCTCTTTTAAT
Organism: Tragulus kanchil; assembly: GCA_022376925.1. NCBI lineage: Eukaryota > Metazoa > Chordata > Mammalia > Artiodactyla > Tragulidae > Tragulus > Tragulus kanchil. Next base: position 82,064,606 of record JAIOJX010000029.1, on the reverse strand, counting down.
CCCAGGAAGATAAAAACGGAGTTTAGGACTCACAAAGAGGAAGGACCCTGTAAAATAACAAAAGCTCCCAGTTTGTATCTCTGCAGGGCTATCCCTTAGAAATACAGGATAACACTTCAAAAAACTATCATATAATTTTGGGACACAGTGTACACCCTTTATATGATTCAAAATGATATTTTAAAAGCTTTGAAAAATTCTGCCAAGAAAATTTGTCACATGAGAAAAGTTCGCGTAATAAACTTTATTATAATTCTAAATACATTTTACATATGTTCATAATTAATGTCTTAGAGTTCTACAAAACACACTCGGATATGTGCCTGTTTTTCCACTTTGTTACTTGAAGTCCCTGTATACGTCAAAAGAGATGAGAGAATGGAAACACAAGGAGACAGGAGAAATGGCACCAGAGAAATTCCTATTTTAGGGCATCAAAATTATGCAAAAAGTATGTGAGAATATGTTAAAGAAGCCAGGGTGTTTTAACTTGCAATTGAAAGACACAGCCTTTATCAAAATAATTGGACACCTGGGAAGTGAATACTTGTTTCTTAACTTATATTTCCAAATTTTAGGAAGAAACTTCGGTGCTGGCTATGATGGAGAAGCTTGCAGCAGTTATTCGATCAAAACCATTAATATAATCAGATTAAATTAAAAAGAAACCTGATCAAATGTCTCAGAGACAGCCAGGGGTTGAAGGACTGGGACCTGGAGAAAAGAAAATATCAAAGTGAGCCTAACTTTCTAGGTGTTGCTCTTTTCTGCAGGGCCTTCTCTCGTTTATGAATGAGGAAAGAAGTTGACCAGCCAGGAAGAAAGTATTACTTAATAGTTACTGAGATATGGAGAAGCTAAAAGAGCCTTAGGAAAACTCACAGGGCAGAGCAAGGAAGATTGAAGTTCAAGGTAGCTAAGGAGTGCAGAATTGAAAGATCCAGGTCCCTGAAGGAGGGGACAGAAAGAAGTGAGCTTGATAGTTGATATAGGTTTCCTCTCAAGAAATGTGCATGTAGAGATTTTCAGAGGTCAACAAGAAAACGGATGAATATCGGAGCAGGAATTCTTATCCTCTTTTAATCCCAGGAAGATAAAAACGGAGTTTAGGACTCACAAAGAGGAAGGACCCTGTAAAATAACAAAAGCTCCCAGTTTGTATCTCTGCAGGGCTATCCCTTAGAAATACAGGATAACACTTCAAAAAACTATCATCTGAGACACTATTTTATATGTATAATTCAATGTTGTGCTAACATTAACTACCCCAAATTGATCAGGATTACAAAACCAAATAACAGTTGACCCAGATAGTAGATATGAACTTTAACTTTGATTAATGTATTCAAAATAGCATGTGACTATAATTTATGCTTTTTTCTAAGAACTAGGATCTATATAAAAATGAATGGTGGGCTTCCCCAGGTGGTCCAGTGGGTAAGGACACCGCCTTGCAGTGCAAGGGGCGCCAGTTCGATCCCTGGCCTGGGAAGATCCTACGTGCTGCGGAGCGGCTGGGCCCATGTGTCTAATTACCAAGCCGGAGCTCTGGCACGCGTGTGCCCAGAGCCGGCACTCTGCATCGACAGACACCACCGCGATGGGAGGCCCACAGGAGCCAAGGAACAAAGACAGATGAAAATAGAGAAATGAAAGACCAGTAGAAGTGGCCCGCCTGCTCCCCTCCTTCCCCAACCTGACTCCTGCCCAAAAATAAATAAATAAATAAATCTTTAAAAAAAAAATGAATGGTTTGGAAATTTATTCTACAACTGAAGAACACAACAACTTAAATTAAGAACTCAATAGATGGACTTAATAATAGGTTGGATACAGCCAAGGAAAGGATTAGTGAGCCAGAATACAAGACAGTTGAAAATATTCTTCAGAAGCACTGAGAACAAAAAGAATATAGTCTCATGAGGTAAAGATTTACTGACAAGAGTAATTCAGATCTCTGGCCTTACAACACAGTGATTAAAAAAAAAATGGTGGTGCTAAAATTCTTTCAGTGAATTTGACAGCACATACTTTACAGAGTACATCATGCTGTGTTGTTAGTGATGGTGACATGCATGTTTGTTTCTATTCTCAATTATTGCTTCTTTCTTTGACATTGCAAGTGGTTTTGGGTTGAGAAAGGAGACCCCTCCTAAGGCAATGAAAATTAGCTGGCACCACCATTATAATAAAAAGAAGATAAACATGTTTAGACAAGGGAAGGCTACAATTGGTTATAAAAAGTGATTATACAGGAGATTCCTTTAAAAACTAGGAATAGAACCACCATATGACCCATCAATCACTCTATTAGGCTTATACCCTGAGGAAATAAAAATTGAAAGAGAGACCTGTACCCCACTGTTCATTGCAGCACTTTTTACAGTAGTTAAAACATGGAAACAACCTAGATGTCCATCAACAAACAAATGGATAAAGAAGCTATGGTAAAGTTTTGACAATGGAATATTTCTCAACCATAAAAAGAAATGCATTTGAGTCAGTCCTAACGAGGTGGATGAACTTAGAACCTATTATGCAAAGTGAAGCAAGCCAGAAAAAGAAGGATAAACATTGTATACTAGCACATATATATAGAATTTAGAAATATGGTACTGATAAATATATATGCAGAGCAGCAATGGAAAATCAGACATAGAGACAAGACTTGTGGACACTGAGGGGAGGTAAAAATGGGTGAGATGTATGGAAAGAATAACATGGAAACCTATATTACCATATGTAAAAGAGACAACTGATGTGAATGTGCTGTAAGACTAAGTGAATTTACACAGGGGCTATGCAACAACCTGAAGGGATGGGGAGGAGACGGAAGGGAGGTTCAAGTGGGAGGAGTCAAGGGTATACCTATGACTGATTCAGGTTCATGTATAGCAGTAAACAACAAACTCAATAGATGGACTTAATAATAGGTTGGATACAGCCAAGGAAAGGATTAGTGAGCCAGAATACAAGACAGTTGAAAATATTCTTCAGAAGCACTGAGAACAAAAAGAATATAGTCTCATGAGGTAAAGATTTACTGACAAGAGTAATTCAGATCTCTGGCCTTACAACACAGTGATTAAAAAAAAAATGGTGGTGCTAAAATTCTTTCAGTGAATTTGACAGCACATACTTTACAGAGTACATCATGCTGTGTTGTTAGTGATGGTGACATGCATGTTTGTTTCTATTCTCAATTATTGCTTCTTTCTTTGACATTGCAAGTGGTTTTGGGTTGAGAAAGGAGACCCCTCCTAAGGCAATGAAAATTAGCTGGCACCACCATTATAATAAAAGAAGATAAACATGTTTAGACAAGGGAAGGCTACAATTGGTTATAAAAAGTGATTATACAGGAGATTCCTTTAAAAACTAGGAATAGAACCACCATATGACCCATCAATCACTCTATTAGGCTTATACCCTGAGGAAATAAAAATTGAAAGAGAGACCTGTACCCCACTGTTCATTGCAGCACTTTTTACAGTAGTTAAAACATGGAAACAACCTAGATGTCCATCAACAAACAAATGGATAAAGAAGCTATGGTAAAGTTTTGACAATGGAATATTTCTCAACCATAAAAAGAAATGCATTTGAGTCAGTCCTAACGAGGTGGATGAACTTAGAACCTATTATGCAAAGTGAAGCAAGCCAGAAAAAGAAGGATAAACATTGTATACTAGCACATATATATAGAATTTAGAAATATGGTACTGATAAATATATATGCAGAGCAGCAATGGAAAATCAGACATAGAGACAAGACTTGTGGACACTGAGGGGAGGTAAAAATGGGTGAGATGTATGGAAAGAATAACATGGAAACCTATATTACCATATGTAAAAGAGACAACTGATGTGAATGTGCTGTAAGACTAAGTGAATTTACACAGGGGCTATGCAACAACCTGAAGGGATGGGGAGGAGACGGAAGGGAGGTTCAAGTGGGAGGAGTCAAGGGTATACCTATGACTGATTCAGGTTCATGTATAGCAGTAAACAACAAAACTCTGTAAAGGAAAAATAAAAATAAATTTAATAAATATAAATAAAATAAATTTAACATTAAAAAAGGCCATGCAAATACTGCTTAACACCAGAATAAACTGGTTAAAAGTAAAGCTAACTCACCTATGCTTTGTACATTTTAATGTTCTTTATTAAATTCCAAAAATGATGATTATAAGGATAACCTTTATGTTTTTTCAAAGTTATTCTGAATTTAAGTCAATCTAACGTTGGTTATAGCACCCACGAGAAGACAATAAGAATTCCTGCTAATTATTTTTTTCTACAGTGGATATCATAAACCCAATGGCATTGCATATATTCTCATCCAAGTTTTCATGTGAGTTTTCCATTCCCTTCATTCTGTCTTCTAAAGCAGTAAGGTGGCTAAATAATATATTTTATTATAGTTATCACATAGCAAACTGCTATTTGAAACAGAGGAATTACACTCTGTTTCCAAGCAATTAAAATTACTTTAAAGACTTTAATTATAGATTGTAATTCAGGAGAAGCAGGGGATAAATAAAGAGGTTTAGTAAGACATTCTCAGAAATAAACATTGAATTACTTAATTATCAAGTTCTCAGGTATATGCGATAAGTGAAGGTCTTTTTTCTTTGGAGAACAAAAAAGATTGACCTGTTATTAAGTACTGGAAGTTTGGATGTAAGATAAATTACTATATAAGTCAAGATTCCACTAGGATCTTTGGATCAAAGAAGTAAAAGTAAAGATTAGTGAAATGTATATGACTTCCACATTATGAACTGAAATAATAACTACATGCATCATTTTCTTTTTTTAACTGGGGACTCTGTGCCTCAAGATGGCATTGTGTCCTAGCAACGTTATAGCCAAACCACTGATAAATGAAATAAATGAACAGGAAACTAAAGTGGAGCCTGGAGCAAAAAATCCAAATTGCAGCAAGCAGGGATGTCCCCAGAAAGTGACTGGGCATTTATTTACCCAGTGAACTGAAAAGAAACAAATCACTTTTCTTATGGTGATAGATCCAGAAAACTAGAAAATTTGATTAAATAATTCACATTTAAGAGAATGTAATTGTCTAGATTAGTAGAACTCTTTGAAATTAAAAAGACATATATACTTTTAGAAACTCAGGACTCAGGGTTTAAGATGCATAACTTCACTTTCCAATCTTGTAACACCAGAATAAACTGAAAGTCTAACTCACCTATGCTTTGTACATTTTAATGTTCTTTATTAAATTCCAAAAATGATGATTATAAGGATAACCTTTATGTTTTTTCAAAGTTATTCTGAATTTAAGTCAATCTAACGTTGGTTATAGCACCCACGAGAAGACAATAAGAATTCCTGCTAATTATTTTTTTCTACAGTGGATATCATAAACCCAATGGCATTGCATATATTCTCATCCAAGTTTTCATGTGAGTTTTCCATTCCCTTCATTCTGTCTTCTAAAGCAGTAAGGTGGCTAAATAATATATTTTATTATAGTTATCACATAGCAAACTGCTATTTGAAACAGAGGAATTACACTCTGTTTCCAAGCAATTAAAATTACTTTAAAGACTTTAATTATAGATTGTAATTCAGGAGAAGCAGGGGATAAATAAAGAGGTTTAGTAAGACATTCTCAGAAATAAACATTGAATTACTTAATTATCAAGTTCTCAGGTATATGCGATAAGTGAAGGTCTTTTTTCTTTGGAGAACAAAAAAGATTGACCTGTTATTAAGTACTGGAAGTTTGGATGTAAGATAAATTACTATATAAGTCAAGATTCCACTAGGATCTTTGGATCAAAGAAGTAAAAGTAAAGATTAGTGAAATGTATATGACTTCCACATTATGAACTGAAATAATAACTACATGCATCATTTTCTTTTTTTAACTGGGGACTCTGTGCCTCAAGATGGCATTGTGTCCTAGCAACGTTATAGCCAAACCACTGATAAATGAAATAAATGAACAGGAAACTAAAGTGGAGCCTGGAGCAAAAACTCCAAATTGCAGCAAGCAGGGATGTCCCCAGAAAGTGACTGGGCATTTATTTACCCAGTGAACTGAAAAGAAACAAATCACTTTTCTTATGGTGATAGATCCAGAAAACTAGAAAATTTGATTAAATAATTCACATTTAAGAGAATGTAATTGTCTAGATTAGTAGAACTCTTTGAAATTAAAAAGACATATATACTTTTAAAAACTCAGGACTCAGGGTAGGATGGAAACTTTCAAGATGCATAACTTCACTTTCCAATCTTGTGACATGAGTTCAATACAATCACATCAATGTATTAAGGTTGTTCAAGCTATTCATAAAGGTGCATTCACTCTATTATGGGAAAACCACTGGAGAAATGAGTTCTTTTTCCTCTGGGTATGCTAGAGGGACATACAAAATATATACATAACCCTATACATTTTTCCCAAGAATTCCTAGCACTTTATGTCATCTAGAGTTGGAACTGAGCAGCTTCCCCTGGTGCTTTTGGCCACCAGCTCAAGCTGCTGTTGAATTGAGGTTCTGTGGTCCAGTGGACACTACTAAAGGTCAGATTCTGAGGTGTGTCTATTGGGTCTTCCTCAGCATGGAGTTTCTCAAGGAGACTCTCAACACTGCAGTGATGCAGGGATTTTGCCATAAGTGATCATCAGGGGATACAGACTGTGTTTAAGATAGGTTTATATTCAGCCTCATGCAGAACATTCATTTCAGCACTGTGATAATCCGATGCATTCCTTCTCAATCATTTGAAACAACAGCTGTTTCTCTCTGAAAATAGGATGTGAGGACAGCCATATCTTCCCTAGAACAAGCTATTTAACTGTTGTTTTTTTTTTTTTTTTTCTTCCTCGGCCTGTCGTTTATTCCTTTGGAACTGTCAGTAGTCTGTGGTTGAAGTTTGTATGTTTGCAGTATTGTTTGGGAAAATCAGGGAATGGGTAAAGCAGAAAATGAGGAAGCTGAGTGGGGCTTCCCCTGGTGGTCCAGTGGGTAAGGACACCGCCTTGCAGTGCAAAGGGCGCCTGTTCGATCCCTGGCCTGGGAAGATCCCACGTGCCGCGGAGCGGCTGGACTGATGTGTCCAATTACCGAGCCGGAGCTCTGGAGCGCATGCGCCCAGAGCCTGCGCTCTGCAACAACAGACACCACTGCGATGGGCGGCCCACAGGAGCCAAACAACAAAGACGGATGAAAATGGAGGAATGAAAGACCAATAGAAGTGGCCTGCCTACTCCCCTCAATCCCCAACCTGACCCCCGCCCAAAATAAATAAATAAATAAATAAATAAATAAATCTTAAAAAAAAAAATTAAAAAAAAATGAGGAAGCTGAGGATGAAGTTTTTGAACCTGGTGGTGTATAACCAGCACCCTAGCAGAAAAATTATTTCAGGATTAGGGGACATTTTAGAGCATAAGAGGGTGGGAAGGCATTCCAAGTGTACTGCTAACAGATTTCTCTGCTTAACACCTTTGAGGCACAGAAAAGTTTCAAACAAAGCCATGTGGTCAAACAGAGGATCATGAGCATGTTCAAGAGGTCTGTCTCAGTCCTTGAGATTTCAATTTGAAAATGCAGCCTTTTCTAGCAACATTTAGAACCAGCTGCTTTCTCCCATCAAAGATTAACTCCTTTACACTTTGGAATTCCTTCCTCAGTCCTTGTGAGAATAAGAACTATAATTCTCATTCTTTCACTACAGACCAGCATCCAAACAACCACACAGAGCTGGGAAAACCAAGTGCACTCTAATAAGTCAGGAATACACAAGTGAAGAAGAATATTGAAAATATTTCAACGCTACTTAAAAGCTAACAAGGAGAATTGGGGTATGGGGCAAAGACTACAGTTCCTCATTCCCATTTGAAAAGGAGAAAAAATGTTGGGAGGTGAATAAATGTATTGAATGAGACATCATTTCTTCAGAAATGACAAGATACTACTTTAGACTTCTTCCCTAACACTATGAGTATGCATGGAGTGATACGAGATGTCAGTGGACTTAGAGGAGGCTTTTGACTCAGCTGTAGGTTTGAAAGATCATTAATAGGCAACAAAGAGAAAATTTTTGTAGAGGAAGAATGGAAATAGGATCCAAACACAGGTATGTACCAGAATGTGGAGGACTCTGAATGAAAGTTTATACACTTGGCTATACCTCAGCAGGTGAAGAGGAGGGTCTGGGTAAAGACTTGGTCTCTGAGAAAGACAAACAGAACATTAGGTGGGCAAGTGAATTACTCTGGACTCCTCTGGATACCAGTGGCAAAACAAGCTCTTGGAAGCTAGAAGTCCTGGGATTAAGTCCCAGCACAAGTATTTACTTGCTGTGAAATTTGAAGCTACTTATTCAGCCTTTCAGTGAATCAATGTTTCCTTTTCTTTAAAATAGAAATAGTGTTAATAACTTTCTCATAGGAGTTTTGAAGGTGATTTGATACCCAAAACACTTAGAACAGTGTCTGACATGTTTACTATGTTCATGTAGAGACTTTCATTCAGTGTCCTCCACGTTCCAGTAAAAATCTATACTGGGGTCTTATTTGTATTCCTCTTCTACAAAAGTTTCCTCTTTGTTGCTTATTAATGATACCTCAAGTCTATAGCTGAGCCAAATACCTCTTCTAAATCCGTTGACATCTTTGATCCCACAATTGCTCCTATTACTAGGGAAGAAGTCTAAAGTGATACCTGGACTCTCTCGGCTTCCCTCTAGGCAGCTTTGCTCTGGCACACTCTTCTCAATAGGTAGTCAGCTCTCCTCTTTTTGTCTGCCTATACAGCTACCCCAGTAGAAAGCTTCTTTTCCCAATAGTTACAAGATATGTGACTTGCTCTGATTGGATTCATTGGTGAGTTATAACTGAATTTCTGAGGGTAATTGGTGTAGTTGAAGGGGAATGATGACAGGAGGGACAATTCTAACCAGTTACTCCCAGATCAGATGCTCACACTGCAGCTGGGAGCTAGCTCCACTTTCTGCAAACTCTGTGGACTAAGTATAAAGCGATATGACTTCTCTAAGAATAATTGAGGAGTGGGAACCAGAATAATGGCTTCTAGGCAGATTACAAACACAGATATATCACATAGCCCAAAGAAGGAAGCCCAGTGACATGATTTTGCTAGTTGGGAAGCACTGGATGAAGAACCAGAAGAGACTGTTTATAATTTCACAATGGAGCCTTAGTTCCTCTTTCATCACTGCTAACATTTTCATGATTGTCAAGCTGTTTAAGCTCCTTTGTGATGTTCCCACATTTTTCTTTGATTTAATCATTATGGTCATTTATTCAATACTTGCGGGGGACAGTCATCATGCCAGATGCTTTACTTATATGCTCTCTAATTTTAAGATACTTTTTGCCATCTTTATTTTAAAGCTGAGAACTTTTTGATTTCCAGAAGCTGGCAGTCAGGATTTGAAGTGAGGTTGATCAGAATCTCAGAGCCTTGTTCTTCCTAAAACATCAGGAGGCCTCGCTCTTTTCATCCTTTCTTACTGTTCACCACCCCACGAACAAAATTTCCCACTTCATCAGCCACCTCTGCCCTCTTTCCTTCTCCACTCATGGAAATGTGTTTTTGTCTGTTTTCTCAGAAAAGCCTTACCCATCAGTCACACTCAGTGAGTATTCATCTCTATGTCTCCTCTCTCAAGGTCCTTAGTACTTAAAATTTCATTTCTTATGGTGGGAGGAAAGGCTTGCTCCTGGTTAGATGACTTCAGAGGCTCAAGCTGAGCCAAATACCTCTTCTAAATCCGTTGACATCTTTGATCCCACAATTGCTCCTATTACTAGGGAAGAAGTCTAAAGTGATACCTGGACTCTCTCGGCTTCCCTCTAGGCAGCTTTGCTCTGGCACACTCTTCTCAATAGGTAGTCAGCTCTCCTCTTTTTGTCTGCCTATACAGCTACCCCAGTAGAAAGCTTCTTTTCCCAATAGTTACAAGATATGTGACTTGCTCTGATTGGATTCATTGGTGAGTTATAACTGAATTTCTGAGGGTAATTGGTGTAGTTGAAGGGGAATGATGACAGGAGGGACAATTCTAACCAGTTACTCCCAGATCAGATGCTCACACTGCAGCTGGGAGCTAGCTCCACTTTCTGCAAACTCTGTGGACTAAGTATAAAGCGATATGACTTCTCTAAGAATAATTGAGGAGTGGGAACCAGAATAATGGCTTCTAGGCAGATTACAAACACAGATATATCACATAGCCCAAAGAAGGAAGCCCAGTGACATGATTTTGCTAGTTGGGAAGCACTGGATGAAGAACCAGAAGAGACTGTTTATAATTTCACAATGGAGCCTTAGTTCCTCTTTCATCACTGCTAACATTTTCATGATTGTCAAGCTGTTTAAGCTCCTTTGTGATGTTCCCACATTTTTCTTTGATTTAATCATTATGGTCATTTATTCAATACTTGCGGGGGACAGTCATCATGCCAGATGCTTTACTTATATGCTCTCTAATTTTAAGATACTTTTTGCCATCTTTATTTTAAAGCTGAGAACTTTTTGATTTCCAGAAGCTGGCAGTCAGGATTTGAAGTGAGGTTGATCAGAATCTCAGAGCCTTGTTCTTCCTAAAACATCAGGAGGCCTCGCTCTTTTCATCCTTTCTTACTGTTCACCACCCCACGAACAAAATTTCCCACTTCATCAGCCACCTCTGCCCTCTTTCCTTCTCCACTCATGGAAATGTGTTTTTGTCTGTTTTCTCAGAAAAGCCTTACCCATCAGTCACACTCAGTGAGTATTCATCTCTATGTCTCCTCTCTCAAGGTCCTTAGTACTTAAAATTTCATTTCTTATGGTGGGAGGAAAGGCTTGCTCCTGGTTAGATGACTTCAGAGGTCCTCAAGCAGACACAGATTTGGGGCCAAGCATTAATATTCCACTTAGTTAACTCCCTACTTCAGCCAGGTAACAAGTCCTATTTTGTGTCCCTGAAGAGGCCTTTTTTCCCTGTTAAGTCTAGATGGGGACTTGCAATAAAACTTTAGCTACTCTCTCTTTGAGCGACTGGAATTTATTGCCATTTATGAGCAAAATCATGAAACAGATCCTTTGATTCAGACTAATGAGTCCCTTCAGTCCCTTCCATCCTTCCAGCCTCAGCTGTATCACACCAGCCTCATCTTCTGAGACCTGCTCCTTCCCTACTTCTTTCAGTCTTCTCTCGATACCCAACTTGTGCAAGAAACTCCTAGATTCCTCTAACTCACACCTGTCTGTCCCTTCATCAGAATCATGTAATTTGGAGCTGAACCATACAATCTAATCTTTGATTCTAAGCATCTTTCTGCTTTTCAAACTAAATTACATACAGTGCAGGACCATGTTTGTTTTTCAGTTTTGTTCTCATTTTACTCAGTGTCCCAAAGAACTTAGCCCAGTGATTGGCAAATGACCAACAATGAGTGGCTGAAAAGCCTATGGGTTTTTCTACTGCATAAAATGATAGTTTTCTCTCTCTGTTTCTCAGTCTGTGACTAAGTTGTCTGGAGGCCATGATATGACCACTCTCTGTCTTCCCTCTGCTTGGCTGTTGCTCTCCACTAGCATAAAAGCAATTAAGCCTCAGAACGGAATCTTATTTAAAATTTTCTTGTGCCATAAAGCAAGAACCTCTTTTATTGCCCTGCCATTTTTCTATAGAGAACAAAGCAAACCTACTATTAAAAAGAAAATGCAATCAACTCTAGAAGTTGTCCCAGTATATATTTAAAAAATCATAAATTATTGGTTTTTGGAGTCACAGCACAATTGTGGTAGTCCTCAATTTATGCCTCTGAACAGAAGTACAATTCCCATCCTCATCATCTCCTGTCTTCTCTGTTGCCCTGCTTTAATTTACAGTTATTCAATAAAAATTAAAATGATACTCTCATCCTGGTCAGTTGGAACTGAAAATCATTATGTGCTGACGGCTTCTGGGTAGTGCTGCAGGCAGAAAGTGTGGCTGTAATCCTTCGACTACATCAGGGTGATTAGCCAGAGCTGGTGGGACCTGAGCCTGGAAGAGTAGAAAAGAGACCAGAATGAGGAATTTAGGGCAGAGATCGGGGAGAAGGAACAGATTTGAATGGCTGTCACTATCACATTGCCTCTCTTCAAGGGAGCTTAAACAGTAATTGATTTTTGGAACAGTCCATCTCTGTTTGTTCCAAACATTCTAAAGCCTGTCTGAGATTGCTTCATTCTCTGACTCACCTGGGAAAGAAGTGGGGGAAAAGCAATGGAATGGGTAGGAGATATGCTGAGTGAATAAAGCAATAGACTGTGGTCATGTACTTTTCTGAAACTGATACTCTGAAATAACCCAAGAGATACATGTGGAACTTGATGCACTGTTCATGATGACACAGAAATCTAACAGTTCTGGGGTGGGTGAACCAGATGAGAGTAAGGAGGCCTAGGTCCCAGTCCTGCCTCTGCTCCCATTCAGCAGTGAAAACATAGGGTAAATCCCTTAATTTCTTTCATTCTGTTCCTCTATCTGTAAAACTAGGAAATGTGTGGGATTTGCAAAGCCAAATGCTTTCGGTGGCAAGAAAGCATTTTGGGAAACTTAATAGCTCAAGAACACAAGAAGGGCTTACAACAAAAGCAACTAAAGTGGGCATGCTTAGTCTAAGAGTGCTTACATTCAAATTCAAGTTTTAGAAATACACACTGTGTATCTTCAGTTCTCTGGTTGGTTTTCATCTCTAGACTAAATAATGTCTTAATCCTTTCCAACTCAGCCATTCTTTGAACTTGAATCCCTGAGACAGCAGGATCTCATGGTCTGACCAATTCACCATGTTTGTCCCAGACCCCAACAAACCTCATCTGGGACATATTAGTTGCAGATTATAATTTGTTGAGTGGCTAGCTGCTATCCTGTAACTTTTACCTTTATGGTATAAAGTCTTCTTTGTCATTTCTAAGCTGCTTCCTCATTTGACAGTACTTGGCTTTCATCTGCAATCATGTTCCTTGCCACTATGTAGTTTGCCCTCAGCTAAGTCTTTCCTTTCCTAAACTGTCACAAGCCCATTTGTTTATGGTTTTCTGTGCAATGCCTGGGATAACCCTAGTAACAACAATCTTTCCATTAGCAAAGAAGCCGACAGTTACCCAATAGCCATGGCAGAAAGAGCATCTTTGGCCCGCTGCGATAGACCAGAATTGAGGATCGGGAGAAGGAACAGATTTGGCTGTCACTATCACATTGCCTCTCTTCAAGGGAGCTTAAACAGTAATTGATTTTTGGAACAGTCCATCTCTGTTTGTTCCAAACATTCTAAAGCCTGTCTGAGATTGCTTCATTCTCTGACTCACCTGGGAAAGAAGTGGGGGAAAAGCAATGGAATGGGTAGGAGATATGCTGAGTGAATAAAGCAATAGACTGTGGTCATGTACTTTTCTGAAACTGATACTCTGAAATAACCCAAGAGATACATGTGGAACTTGATGCACTGTTCATGATGACACAGAAATCTAACAGTTCTGGGGTGGGTGAACCAGATGAGAGTAAGGAGGCCTAGGTCCCAGTCCTGCCTCTGCTCCCATTCAGCAGTGAAAACATAGGGTAAATCCCTTAATTTCTTTCATTCTGTTCCTCTATCTGTAAAACTAGGAAATGTGTGGATTTGCAAAGCCAAATGCTTTCGGTGGCAAGAAAGCATTTTGGGAAACTTAATAGCTCAAGAACACAAGAAGGGCTTACAACAAAAGCAACTAAAGTGGGCATGCTTAGTCTAAGAGTGCTTACATTCAAATTCAAGTTTTAGAAATACACACTGTGTATCTTCAGTTCTCTGGTTGGTTTTCATCTCTAGACTAAATAATGTCTTAATCCTTTCCAACTCAGCCATTCTTTGAACTTGAATCCCTGAGACAGCAGGATCTCATGGTCTGACCAATTCACCATGTTTGTCCCAGACCCCAACAAACCTCATCTGGGACATATTAGTTGCAGATTATAATTTGTTGAGTGGCTAGCTGCTATCCTGTAACTTTTACCTTTATGGTATAAAGTCTTCTTTGTCATTTCTAAGCTGCTTCCTCATTTGACAGTACTTGGCTTTCATCTGCAATCATGTTCCTTGCCACTATGTAGTTTGCCCTCAGCTAAGTCTTTCCTTTCCTAAACTGTCACAAGCCCATTTGTTTATGGTTTTCTGTGCAATGCCTGGGATAACCCTAGTAACAACAATCTTTCCATTAGCAAAGAAGCCGACAGTTACCCAATAGCCATGGCAGAAAGAGCATCTTTGGCCCCGCTGCAAAAAAATAGGGAGCAACGTCTGCTCCATGCTTTAAGAAGCAACTCTTTTTTCTGTCTTGCCCACCCCCCTTACTTCTTTCCAAATTCCTGATTCCAATTTCCAAATCTGCTCAATGACTGATTCTTTTTCTCTCTTCCCTACAGAGATGACCAAAGCTCTGAACTGCTTCCAAGCTATTTCCAGACAACTCTCTAGATCAGATCCTTGGAGATGCTACAGAGCAGAACAGAAGCTCTCTTAAAACTGGGCCAGATGCACATTATAAACAGCTCTGGGGAAATTTCCATTATTTGTACTTCAACCATACAAAATGCTTAATCTTTCCTTTGGCTTCAGATGTTTAAAAGACAATTGCAACGCTATTTTGTAAAGCCTCAAAGGTCTTCAGAATCCACCTCAAGGGAAGATCTAAAACCTAATCCCAGAAACATATAGGTGATTTTCCTACAATGTGGGTGAAGAATAAATATTATTCACTTTGAAGGTGAGTTCTCATATATTCTGTGATGGAAAATATATTTAAAATTGGGACCGTCAAAGGAATTCTCTTTTGTTACTTTCCTTCACTTATGGACAGAGTAATAAACAGAGTTGATTAATGTTCTACAGAAGAAAAAGTTCTCAGTATTATAACAGGTTGTCTCTCCACTTTGGAGCATCTCCTTGTTGCTTTGCCTTTAAATACCTAAGATGTATTTTGTACAATTATACTATATTTAGTGAGCTGGTAAGGACTGAAAAAATCTATTCTTTTCTCTAAATGGATTGAAAATCAATACACGTTGCTAACAGTTTAGGTAAAGAAGATGGTCCCATGAGGATGGGGAAGGTGGGGTTCTTTGGGAAAATAAAAAGGTGAATGACTGCAGGACCATGAAGTGTGGGTAGAATTCGAATAATCAGATACAGGCAATGGAAGAGCAGAAAGAAGTGATGGTTGCCCTCAGCTAAGTCTTTCCTTTCCTAAACTGTCACAAGCCCATTTGTTTATGGTTTTCTGTGCAATGCCTGGGATAACCCTAGTAACAACAATCTTTCCATTAGCAAAGAAGCCGACAGTTACCCAATAGCCATGGCAGAAAGAGCATCTTTGGCCCCGCTGCAAAAAAATAGGGAGCAACGTCTGCTCCATGCTTTAAGAAGCAACTCTTTTTTCTGTCTTGCCCACCCCCCTTACTTCTTTCCAAATTCCTGATTCCAATTTCCAAATCTGCTCAATGACTGATTCTTTTTCTCTCTTCCCTACAGAGATGACCAAAGCTCTGAACTGCTTCCAAGCTATTTCCAGACAACTCTCTAGATCAGATCCTTGGAGATGCTACAGAGCAGAACAGAAGCTCTCTTAAAACTGGGCCAGATGCACATTATAAACAGCTCTGGGGAAATTTCCATTATTTGTACTTCAACCATACAAAATGCTTAATCTTTCCTTTGGCTTCAGATGTTTAAAAGACAATTGCAACGCTATTTTGTAAAGCCTCAAAGGTCTTCAGAATCCACCTCAAGGGAAGATCTAAAACCTAATCCCAGAAACATATAGGTGATTTTCCTACAATGTGGGTGAAGAATAAATATTATTCACTTTGAAGGTGAGTTCTCATATATTCTGTGATGGAAAATATATTTAAAATTGGGACCGTCAAAGGAATTCTCTTTTGTTACTTTCCTTCACTTATGGACAGAGTAATAAACAGAGTTGATTAATGTTCTACAGAAGAAAAAGTTCTCAGTATTATAACAGGTTGTCTCTCCACTTTGGAGCATCTCCTTGTTGCTTTGCCTTTAAATACCTAAGATGTATTTTGTACAATTATACTATATTTAGTGAGCTGGTAAGGACTGAAAAAATCTATTCTTTTCTCTAAATGGATTGAAAATCAATACACGTTGCTAACAGTTTAGGTAAAGAAGATGGTCCCATGAGGATGGGGAAGGTGGGGTTCTTTGGGAAAATAAAAAGGTGAATGACTGCAGGACCATGAAGTGTGGGTAGAATTCGAATAATCAGATACAGGCAATGGAAGAGCAGAAAGAAGTGATGGTTTGAGAAGTGGTCTGGCTCTAAGAAAAATGTGTGTTGAGGCCAAATGATAATGCAAGACATGGGAGGTAATATGTTTAATGTAAGTTCAAAGGACAGGGAAAGCAGTGAAAATCTGATGCAGGAGATAAAATTGGGAAAATATCTTGAAGACAACAGTCATATTAATATTATAAGAGAATAAATGCTTACAGTTGGAACTGAGCCTACTTTTGTTATTTGAAACATGACTATTTAGATATATATCGAGACCCTTTCTACTTTCCCTCCATTTCTTGCCTTTTAAGATTGAATACAAAGGAGGTTGTATGATCACTGCCTTATTAAACATCAGGGAAAAAAAAGTTTGGTTTTTCCTTATACTGGAATAATGTAAACTGGTCCTGTTAATAAATAAATATGAATAAATAAATATGAGTAATGGATTTCCTAGGATTTTCAGTTTCTAAGCAACTTTTCAAACCTGAAAAGTATCAAGATGTATTCATTGTCTTTGAAGTGTCACATCAAAGGACTCTTTTCTTACTGACGTGGTCTTCCATAGTCTGTGTCATACTTGGATTTTTATAGTCCTTTAATCCAACTCTCACTTATTTCCATCAGAAAATGGAGTTAAACATGCTGAGTTTACATAGTGCTGTGAAGAATCAATGAGATAAGTGAATGAATGTATTTTGCTCAGTGCAAACAATTGAACCATTAGATAATTTCAGCCTTGTCTCAGAAAATTGAAGATAAAATCTCCCTCTGTGTGTACCAACATGCCTTGTACATGGGGACATGTAAGACAAAGGGCAACTGAATCACATTCTGATACTTTCTCCTAGGTGGCTCATTCAGCCCTGCAGTGTCAGAGTAAACAGAGTTAGAGACAGATGTGTTCTCCTGTGCTATTAAACCAAAGAAAAAGTTTTAGGAAAGATTTGTTTCAAATCTAAACTGATTAATTCTCTGGCATGTTTGGTGGTTTATTTCAGATGTGATCTCAGGAAACACAAGGAAAGGAGTAGGGGAAAAGAACCAAGGAAAGGGGAAAAAAAAGAAACCTCAATAATGGGTGTGCTATTGAACAAGCCCCAATTGTCAGCAATTAAGGCTCATTTCTACTGAGCCCCTCCTAGGGTTCTGTAGAATTTGTTTAGGTATTTTCACATGAGTAAGGGGAATCAAGAGTAGTTATCTATTAACTACAGTAGGTCATTTAATGACAGTCACTTCTGAAAGTGTTGTATCTGTGGTCATCCTGGGCAACCATGATAGTTGACCATCACTCTTTCACAGCTCTAGAGCAAAGTGCTCAAAGAGACAGCCCTTGATGGGAGGTTGTCCACATTTACAGACACTGTTGCCTCAGCTATAGATGAGTTCAGTGGTGAGATCAGGGATATAAGGGATATATGATTTCTTTTATAGAAACTATGATTTGTTTAAACATGGGAGGTAGCATTATCACAGATAACACAGTTATGCATAAATAAATTAATCAAAAGAAATTTCTCACAAGTGCTAGAAATGAATGGTGAAGTGAAGAAATATAATATTTTGGATAATGAATCTCAGAACTGTTGACATACTAACTTCAGCTTCCTCTTTGAAACACAGACAGTATAAAAAACACACTTTATAACAAAGTTTTAGTCTGTCAAAAACAGAGCTGATTGGCTCAATGAAAAATATGGCTTACAAGGCCTAATGATTAGCCAGAATTTATGACTTCACATAGTGGGAGACTTGTGTATAATGCAACTTGTGTTAAAACTTTAAACAAACAAATTTTAGATGATCAGCAATAAGACAACAGGGAAAAAAAGTCAGAATGATTAGAAATGTTTCATATAAGTTTTGAAGGAATTAGAAGAAAGATCAAAATATTTCACTACTAAAGACATGAAAATATAAGGATGTGAAAAGTGCCTTAGATCAAGAGGAAAGAATGCAAGAATTCTATCAGAAAGTCATAGGACCCCAGACCAAAGCAGTACATCCAAAATGTAGGATCCTTAGCATAATTATAAAAGACAAAGGTGTGAATCTTAATTACCTCTTGTTTTAAAATACACAAATGCACAAACACTGCTCAGAACATTTGAAGGGAAAGAAAGAAGGAGGAAGAAGAGTGGGAGGGACAGAAAGAGAGCGTAGAGGTGTCAGAGAATAACAGAAAGCTCTTAGAGGGAAGTAACTCCATTTTATTACCATGTCTTATCATTAGGGGCAAGTATGTCTCACATTTTAAGTATTAGGTTAATTAATTGAATGACTTAAAGATTGAATGAATGTCTAATTAATTAGTAAATTACTTGACCTAACCATCCATTCGGATGAAATAATCCTGGTAATAGTTCTGTCTAAACACCGTCTGATTTTGCCAAGATTAATGTCTGGAAGTGACCCCAAAGCAAATTCTCAGTGCTTATTACAGAGTTCACAGTGACTCTGAAAATAAAAGAATCACTTGGACTTTTCTCAGTTGCCACATTCCTTCCCAATTGACATTGGGTTCAATTTTTGCCCAAAGTTTCTGAAGTTAGGTTGAACTTAAAAATTAAGACAGAATATTCCAAATACTAATTTTCTGAACTCCAGGATCTCATATGCCCATCCACACCTTCACTGGGAGCTAGACAAAATGTCATAATTTGTCTTCAAGCCAGAATGAGAAGTACATGATTACAGTTTATATGAAGATTTCAATATCCACTGGAACTTATGTCTGCTCTTCTTCTAGCCTTTTATTTAAAACCATTTATGCATCTATGAAGCCCTAAATTTGTTACAAGCTTTGACTAAAATAATAAAAAAGAAGACATACTATTTTATAAATATTCTTTATAGAAAACTCTCCTAAAAGAAAGGAAAATATATTGAAATGTTCAATCTTTTTCTAAATGTCATGCCACATTAATATTTTCAGTACTCCAAAATATTATTATAAAACTTAACATCTTTAATCTTTGTAAAATTTTGATAATTAACAAAAAAGTCAATAAATCATCTTCCTATTTGAAAAGATATTTTCTAGGAAGTATTTAACAAAATATGCAAGCTCTATTTACTCATAGTATGCTAGAGACAGACAATTGCTTCTATTCCTTCAGAACATGAACAGTCAAGTTTCACCTGGAGCTGGCTGGACAAATCTGGTTTGGTTCCTGATTTGGTAAATGAAGTATTATTGAAACACAGCAATACTTACTTGTATATATTATCCATGACTGCTTCCTGGCCACACTAAGTAGAGGTGAGTATTTACAGCAGAAATCATATGAACTAGAAAGCCTAAAATACACACTATCTGGCCCTATACAGAAAATAGTTTTTCAACACTGGCTGTAGACCATCATGAGAGCTGTTAGCCACCTGTAACCAATGACATTTAAAATGCAGCTGCTGCAAACATGGAAAAGAAGATTTGGAACAGAAGATTTGGTTGAACCCAAAGTATAAAATATAATGACCCTTCAGAGATACAGAATCAATAGGATGGATGCATAGATAGAGAAAAATGGACAATAGATAGAAAGTATATAGATGTATAAAGATGAATAGGACCGAATTATTCTGGAAATTCAAGTTGCCTTGCAAGTGAATTCATCCTCTGATCCTCCAGAAAAGAATTAAGCAATGTCAAAAAGCTTGATAAAAGATGGCAAAGACACCTAGTGGGCTACTCTGTATCTGGGCTTCTGACTTAAAGAACTGTGAGATCCTATGTATTCCTTTTGAATCTCTTTTCCACTGCATTTTGCATATATGTATTTCTCTGGGTTTTCAAGGTAAACCTCTAACTTATCACAGTCTACCTTGAATATTACTTCACTTCCCACATAGTCTAAGAAACACATTAAGTATATTTCCATTTTATCCATACTTATTCTTCTTCTTCTAGCCTTTTATTTAAAACCATTTATGCATCTATGAAGCCCTAAATTTGTTACAAGCTTTGACTAAAATAATAAAAAAGAAGACATACTATTTTATAAATATTCTTTATAGAAAACTCTCCTAAAAGAAAGGAAAATATATTGAAATGTTCAATCTTTTTCTAAATGTCATGCCACATTAATATTTTCAGTACTCCAAAATATTATTATAAAACTTAACATCTTTAATCTTTGTAAAATTTTGATAATTAACAAAAAAAAGTCAATAAATCATCTTCCTATTTGAAAAGATATTTTCTAGGAAGTATTTAACAAAATATGCAAGCTCTATTTACTCATAGTATGCTAGAGACAGACAATTGCTTCTATTCCTTCAGAACATGAACAGTCAAGTTTCACCTGGAGCTGGCTGGACAAATCTGGTTTGGTTCCTGATTTGGTAAATGAAGTATTATTGAAACACAGCAATACTTACTTGTATATATTATCCATGACTGCTTCCTGGCCACACTAAGTAGAGGTGAGTATTTACAGCAGAAATCATATGAACTAGAAAGCCTAAAATACACACTATCTGGCCCTATACAGAAAATAGTTTTTCAACACTGGCTGTAGACCATCATGAGAGCTGTTAGCCACCTGTAACCAATGACATTTAAAATGCAGCTGCTGCAAACATGGAAAAGAAGATTTGGAACAGAAGATTTGGTTGAACCCAAAGTATAAAATATAATGACCCTTCAGAGATACAGAATCAATAGGATGGATGCATAGATAGAGAAAAATGGACAATAGATAGAAAGTATATAGATGTATAAAGATGAATAGGACCGAATTATTCTGGAAATTCAAGTTGCCTTGCAAGTGAATTCATCCTCTGATCCTCCAGAAAAGAATTAAGCAATGTCAAAAAGCTTGATAAAAGATGGCAAAGACACCTAGTGGGCTACTCTGTATCTGGGCTTCTGACTTAAAGAACTGTGAGATCCTATGTATTCCTTTTGAATCTCTTTTCCACTGCATTTTTGTATATATGTATTTCTCTGGGTTTTCAAGGTAAACCTCTAACTTATCACAGTCTACCTTGAATATTACTTCACTTCCCACATAGTCTAAGAAACACATTAAGTATATTTCCATTTTATCCATACTTATTCTTATTGTTGCCATATTTCTCTATATATTATAAGCTCCTCAATACATTATTATTTTGCTTCATATAGTCAGCCATATTTTAGTATTTTATTAAAGGATAGAAAAAATCTATCATTACTCATATTTGTACCATTTCTGGTGTTTTGTTTGTTTGTTTGTTTGTTTGTTTTGTAGTGATCTGAGATTTCTTTGCCTAATATTTCCTTCTTTGGGAAACAGTTTAGCATTCTTATAGTCTAGAATTACTCATGACATATATTATCTGATTTTTTAAATATCTTATTCACCAAAGAGTCACTGTGAACTCTCTGCATATTCCTAGACCTCTTTTTTCTGTACTATCCTCTTCTCCAATATTCTGTCTATTCTACAAAGTATAGTTTCTTCAGTCTCCCCAAATATAGATCTTTTCCTCCTCCATTCAACAAAATCACTATGCTCTATTTGGGTCACCTCTCTGTGTACAAATTTGAGGAAGACACTCCAGGTATAAATCCAGACTTCACTTCTTTTTTTCCCCTTCTCTCATGGATCAAGGTACTGAGTTGCCTATTCATTCAAAGTGAGCTTGTTTCATTTGTTTATCCAGCATGTCACTTGTTTCTAATACTTGGAAAAATTCTATACTAGTAACTCTATCATAGGCAGAAATTGAAATTTCTGTTGAGCACTTTCAAAATTTATTTTCAAGTACCACTTTCCATCTTTTTTATTTTAATATTTACCTACATTTGTGAGAGAACTATTTTTGCATCCTATTTAACAAAGAATAGTACTGTGAATAAGTATTTACAAAAATTTGGTAAGAAGACTTTTTTTTTTAACTCCAATATATTCCTGAGTTTAAGCGTCTGTACAGTCTTAGACACCTAATGAGATTAAATGATTATATGAGAAACTGCAATGAGTTTATACTTATAGCTGCATGGATCATATTCCTTATACAATAGCTGATGTATTCTGTGCTTGTTGATTTGCTTGACCAGTGCTTACACAAGGAGCATGGAAGATACCACAGTCAAGGAAATGATATATCATTGTGTCATCTATTTATGCAAAAACCTCCCAGGTGAAGAACTTGGAAGAAGTGGGCATACTAAAATAAAAACCTACTGTGTCAATCAGTTTATAGCATGCTTTTTAGTGTATGCTAAGGTTGTATACTCTTGTATAAAGCTTAACTGTGTTCTATGATTTTAAAAGTCTTGGTGTTATATTTTTATTAAAAATGCCTCACTTTGTAAATTGAAAGCCAACTGCCTAAGTACAACTTGGGAGAAAAATTAATCTTGAAGCAGATGTATATCTAACAGTAGTTTAAGAATAGATTTCACAGCAAAGTAAATATAGGTTAATAGTAGTTGTGACCATCAGAAAAGCTGAAGCAATCTATGACTGAATTTATAGAATAAATAGTTACAATAAGGAAGATGATATTCCTGGTCTATTTTTTTTGCTTTTCAAAACCATACCCAGATTATTTTATTTTTGGTGCTTTTTTTAAATGTAAAAGTAAAGAAAGTGATAGTTGCTCAGTCATGTCCAATTTTTTGTGAACATAAGGAATGGGACTGTAGAGGCCAAGCTTCTCTATCCGTGGAATTCTCCAGGCTACCAGCTCAAATGATAAAGGGTCTGCCTGCAGTGTAGAAGACCTGAGTTCAGTTCCTGGGTTGGGAAGATTCCTAGGAGAAGGGAATGTCTACCCACTCAATATTCTTCCTGGAGAATTCCATGGTCAGAGGAGTCGGGTGAGTTACAGTCCATAAGGTCAGACAGAGTCAGACATGACTAAACAACTAATGCTATTTTAATGGAGATAGGTTGAAATTGAAGATTTTTCAGTTAAGGGAAAAGAAACCCTGAGGAATCTAAGAAAGTATGTCTCTTAATCTGAGTTAGACTCAGTTATAAGGATTAATTCATCTGAGCACTGCTTTTCCAGTCTTTTGAAGGAATTTTATTAAATATTGCTTAGCCTTAATTAAGTACAGTCTTAGACACCTAATGAGATTAAATGATTATATGAGAAACTGCAATGAGTTTATACTTATAGCTGCATGGATCATATTCCTTATACAATAGCTGATGTATTCTGTGCTTGTTGATTTGCTTGACCAGTGCTTACACAAGGAGCATGGAAGATACCACAGTCAAGGAAATGATATATCATTGTGTCATCTATTTATGCAAAACCTCCCAGGTGAAGAACTTGGAAGAAGTGGGCATACTAAAATAAAAACCTACTGTGTCAATCAGTTTATAGCATGCTTTTTAGTGTATGCTAAGGTTGTATACTCTTGTATAAAGCTTAACTGTGTTCTATGATTTTAAAAGTCTTGGTGTTATATTTTTATTAAAAATGCCTCACTTTGTAAATTGAAAGCCAACTGCCTAAGTACAACTTGGGAGAAAAATTAATCTTGAAGCAGATGTATATCTAACAGTAGTTTAAGAATAGATTTCACAGCAAAGTAAATATAGGTTAATAGTAGTTGTGACCATCAGAAAAGCTGAAGCAATCTATGACTGAATTTATAGAATAAATAGTTACAATAAGGAAGATGATATTCCTGGTCTATTTTTTTTGCTTTTCAAAACCATACCCAGATTATTTTATTTTTGGTGCTTTTTTTAAATGTAAAAGTAAAGAAAGTGATAGTTGCTCAGTCATGTCCAATTTTTTGTGAACATAAGGAATGGGACTGTAGAGGCCAAGCTTCTCTATCCGTGGAATTCTCCAGGCTACCAGCTCAAATGATAAAGGGTCTGCCTGCAGTGTAGAAGACCTGAGTTCAGTTCCTGGGTTGGGAAGATTCCTAGGAGAAGGGAATGTCTACCCACTCAATATTCTTCCCTGGAGAATTCCATGGTCAGAGGAGTCGGGTGAGTTACAGTCCATAAGGTCAGACAGAGTCAGACATGACTAAACAACTAATGCTATTTTAATGGAGATAGGTTGAAATTGAAGATTTTTCAGTTAAGGGAAAAGAAACCCTGAGGAATCTAAGAAAGTATGTCTCTTAATCTGAGTTAGACTCAGTTATAAGGATTAATTCATCTGAGCACTGCTTTTCCAGTCTTTTGAAGGAATTTTATTAAATATTGCTTAGCCTTAATTAAGAACAGAGTCTGAACTCTACAAGGAAGAAACAGAGAGAATCACATCCTCTGGTGACATTATCAACCCTTGTACATTTTCCAAACAACTGAGCACTGGCCCTAAATTTGTCTATACTATTCAATTGAACAAAGACCGGCAAATAATCACATCCAAATTCCTTCTTTCTGGTTGTACTTAAGTTATTCCTTAACATGATAAACTTTCTTCGTCCTATTAATTCTTCATTTTTTTCAACCTCTCTGCACTTTCCAGAGCTGTCTTCTTTCCCTTCTCAATTTGCATACAGGTTTATTCTTTGAATCAGTCTCTCAACAGCACTATCCTTGCATAACTATCTCTAATCCCCAGTGAACAATATATATATATATATATATATATATATATATATATAATTAAAAATATGGACTGCCATAATGAAGAGTCATGGAATACACTTAATAATACATAATAGCCTAACAAACTATTGATCTGGATTCTGCAAACCTCTGCACTTGATGGCAATAATTAAGCATCATTTCTATCTCCATCACTGAATTTCCTAATCTTCACTACTCTCTAACCTCCCATACACCTGTTACTCTCTTCATCCAGGAAAATAGCTCACCTTAAGATTTCACTCAAGCTGTTGCAAACATCTGTGATTATGTTTATCACACTGTACCTCCATTTACTAATTTACACACACATTCTCAAATTGGAGACTTGATTGTGTGTATATATATTCAAAGTTAATATTACCTATTCCAGTCTGCAAAAATCCCCAAACCTTACCATTTTTGTAGGACTGTTTCACATCTTTACCTTTTCTTCACCTCAGCTTGAATCCTCGAGCTTCTTGCCCACTAACTAGAAACTATATTCAAGCTTCATAAAACCTTTACGCCTTGGAACAATCAGTACTCTCATTCCCTTTTTTTTTTTTTTTTTTGATTTTTTTAAAAAGATTTATTTATTTATTTATTTTGGGTGGGGGTCGGGTTGGGGAGGGATGGAGCAGGTGGGCCACTTCTATTTGTCTTTCATTTCTCTATTTTCATCCGTCTTTGTTCTTTGGCTCCTGTGGGCCTCCCATCGCGGTGGCGTCTGTGTTGTAGAGCACCGGCTCTGGGCGCGTGTGCTCCAGAGCTCTGGCTGGGTGATTGGACACATCGGTCCAGCCGCTCCGCGGCACGTGGGATCTTCTCAGGCCAGGGATCGAACCGGCGCCCCTTGCACTGCAAGGCGGTGTCCTTACCCACTGGACCACCAGGGGAAGCCCTCTCATTCCCTTTTGATTTAAAAATCTCCAGAAAGTTGTCCATGTTTAATTTTTCCATTTATTGTCCTCATATTGGTGTTTCAAGAAAAATCTTGACTGGAAACAGACAAAAATGACACCTTCTATTTAGAGAAAAACAATTGAGAAGACAATAGTTTGAAAACCTTCAAGTCCAGAAGAAAGTGAATTAATATTTTTAAAAGGCTAAAAAAATAATATCAACTCAGAATCTTGTATCCAGTCAAAATAGTCTTCAAGAATGAAAGGGGGACTTCCCTCATAGTTCAGTGGTAAAAAAAATCTGCCTGCCATGCAGGAGACACAAGTTCAATCCCTGATCCAGGAAGATCTCACATACTGCAGAGCAACTAAGTCCAGAAACCACAGCTATTGAAGCCACATGCCAACTACTGAAGCACATGCACCTTAGAACCGTGTTCTGCAACAATAGATGCCACTGCAATGAGAAGACTGTTCACTGCAACTAGTCAAAAGCGTTTGTGTAGCAAAGAACACCCAGAACAGTCAAAAATAAGTAAACAAATACAATTTTAAAAAAAGAGAGAGAAAATGAAAGGGAAGTCAACACATTCTCAGATTTAAACAAGCCAACGAACAAACAGAAGACTAAGAATTCCTTTCCGATAAAAACCTACTCAAAAAGAGGTGCTGAAGGAAGTTCTTCATATAGAAAGAGAAAAATAAAATGATGAATCTTGGAACATCAGGGAGAAATCAAAAACACCATAATAAAAAAAGTAAATATAATAGATTTTAATTTCACATTGATTTTTCTCAATTATTTGTTGAAGAAAATTAAAATAAACTCTGTTTGCAGATCAGAGGGGAGGCTGAAGCTGAAAGAGATTACCTTAACCATGATGGACCATCATTCTCTGTGAAGCACTGAGGTACCTGGATTATGCTTTACTGATGCTTAAACTGAAGAACTCCTCATTACAAAACTCAAATGGTTATGACAGTGATGGAGAAGAAAAATCCTCACATAACCACCTCACATCAGCCTTAAGTTGACAATGAGTACCTTGTGTTGCTGAGATCAAGTGTTGCTCATCTGATGAGAAGCATCCTGAAGTAATCTTGTTACAAACAGTATTTTTTTTTTTTTTGTCACAACGTGTTTGTCTTCCTAACAAAACCTATACTATACATTGTACACCATGGCTATGAAACACTATTTGTTTTAACAGTATGATTGTGAAATATGATTCAGTGTTTATGTGCTATTTGTGCTTAAGGACTCTATCCATCATCATTAAAATTCCCATCTTATCTTGCAAAATTTGTAAGAATGAATATATTAAATGGATAAACACTTTATCAAAAATAGGAACAAAATCAGTTAAACAAAAGGCCAGTTCTTTGAAAAGATAGATCATTGCAAAATCTTCTAGAATGACTGGCAAAGTAAAATGAGAAAAGATAAAATCTATCAATATCAGTAAAGAAGTGAGATATAACTATAAATCTTGCATATATCAAATTCTTGGGCCAAAGAATACAGATGGATGGAAAAAAGGAAAAGAAAACGATGACTTAAAGACAAAAAAAAAAAAAAATGAAGATGCACTCTACCCAACAGGATTTACAGATGGCAACCAAGCACATAAGACTATGTTCGACATCAGTAGTCACTGGGAAAAGACAAATGAAAACCTCAATGAAATATCACTAAACACCTATCAGAATGGTGAAAAAAAAAAAAGTAAGCAACAAATGCTAGCAATGATTAACAGTGGAATGTAAATTGTACAATCATTCTCAAAAATATTGTGGCAGTCTCTTATCACAGAACACAATCACACTCCTGGTCATTTATCCCAGATAAATTAAATCCTATGGTCACACAAAAAATGCTGTATACAAATGTTTATAGGATGTTTATTCCTAACAGTAGCAGTATCAACAATAAATGTGCCTCAAAAAAGTAAATGAGAGGGCTACCCTGGCAGTCAGTGTCTAAGATTTCATCTTTCAATGAGGGGGCTTTATTAAGGAACTAAGATCCTACACATCTCATTTTGGTTAAAAACCAAAATATAAAATAGAAGCAATATTGTAAAACATTCAGTAAGGACTTTTAACATAGTCCACAGCAACAACAGGAAATGCTAAAAACAAAAATTATACAGGAGTAAATGAACATCCATACCATGGAACATGATACTGCAATAAAAAAGAAATTTAGTATAGATAACTATAACAATCTGTATGAATCTCTCTAATATCATGTTGTTTGAAAGAAGTTAATCCCAAAAGGTTATGTAATGTATGGTTGTATTTCCATAACATTCTTGCAATCACAAAATTGTAGAAAAGTAGACAATGTTTTTCAAGGATTAAGGAAGAGTTTAAGGCTAAAGAGGATTTGGCTACAAAAATGCAAACATGGCAAAGCCTTCTAATAAAGGAAATGTTCTTTATCCTGACTATATCAATGCCGATGTCTTGGTTGTAATAACAGTTGGTAAGATTTTACAATTAAGGTAAAATGGTAAAGGTCACCTGGGATCTTTTTATTATTTTATTCATCCATATGTGAATCTATAATTATTTCTGAATGAGAAGCAACATTAAAAATGAAAACTGTATGGAGAGGCAGAATCCAGACTGCAGTGGGTTAGAGCTAAGGTGAGAAGTAAACTGAAAATGGGGAAAGATTACATTGTCAACTAAGGAAATTCTGATATTAATTGGTTAAATATATAAGTTTTTCTTTATCTTACACTACTTAAATGTAGCTATTCACCCTAATTTGGTGCTCAGATCTGTGTTCTCCAGATATTCTCTGAGTTAGCTCATCCATTCTCATGATTTTAACTGCTTATACGCTAAACTTTTCCAAACTGACAAAGTCAGCCCTTTCTCCTCCAACTTCAAATTCATCCAGTCCCTTCAACAGCAGACATACTTGTGTGGATGTTCTGCAGAGACATTACTCAGAGAACTTATCACTTTTCCTCTCTTGCAGTCTTTTTTTCAATTAGTATCACCACCACCCAGATGTTCAGTCTGATCAGTAGCCTGGGGTTTATTTGTTATTCCAGTATAACTTTCAGACCCCTTGTCATTCAAGAACAAAATTTAGATACTTAAATCCACATTTATTTTTTGCTACGTTCGTGTTCTCTCCTGTGGAATGCTGCTAAATTTTTCTAAATGGTTTCCATTCTTTGAGGTTTGTCCACTTCAGAATAATCATGTGTTCATCTTCCAGAGTTTTCTAGACTGCATATTATTTATGCCATTCCTCCCCCCACTTAAAACATAGGATGAATGTTTTCCATTTAACTCTAATATCATGTTGTTTGAAAGAAGTTAATCCCAAAAGGTTATGTAATGTATGGTTGTATTTCCATAACATTCTTGCAATCACAAAATTGTAGAAAAGTAGACAATGTTTTTCAAGGATTAAGGAAGAGTTTAAGGCTAAAGAGGATTTGGCTACAAAAATGCAAACATGGCAAAGCCTTCTAATAAAGGAAATGTTCTTTATCCTGACTATATCAATGCCGATGTCTTGGTTGTAATAACAGTTGGTAAGATTTTACAATTAAGGTAAAATGGTAAAGGTCACCTGGGATCTTTTTATTATTTTATTCATCCATATGTGAATCTATAATTATTTCTGAATGAGAAGCAACATTAAAAATGAAAACTGTATGGAGAGGCAGAATCCAGACTGCAGTGGGTTAGAGCTAAGGTGAGAAGTAAACTGAAAATGGGGAAAGATTACATTGTCAACTAAGGAAATTCTGATATTAATTGGTTAAATATATAAGTTTTTCTTTATCTTACACTACTTAAATGTAGCTATTCACCCTAATTTGGTGCTCAGATCTGTGTTCTCCAGATATTCTCTGAGTTAGCTCATCCATTCTCATGATTTTAACTGCTTATACGCTAAACTTTTCCAAACTGACAAAGTCAGCCCTTTCTCCTCCAACTTCAAATTCATCCAGTCCCTTCAACAGCAGACATACTTGTGTGGATGTTCTGCAGAGACATTACTCAGAGAACTTATCACTTTTCCTCTCTTGCAGTCTTTTTTTCAATTAGTATCACCACCACCCAGATGTTCAGTCTGATCAGTAGCCTGGGGTTTATTTGTTATTCCAGTATAACTTTCAGACCCCTTGTCATTCAAGAACAAAATTTAGATACTTAAATCCACATTTATTTTTTGCTACGTTCGTGTTCTCTCCTGTGGAATGCTGCTAAATTTTTCTAAATGGTTTCCATTCTTTGAGGTTTGTCCACTTCAGAATAATCATGTGTTCATCTTCCAGAGTTTTCTAGACTGCATATTATTTATGCCATTCCTCGCCACCCACAGAACAACACTTAAGAACTTTGTGAACTTATATAGCCTTCCATGATCTGTTCCCTTCTACCTCTCCAGTGCCATTTCAGGTTTTTCTCTGTCTGGAAATTTATGTGGTCCAGTAACATTTAAATTGCAGTTAATTGTTCTATATTGTGTATCTTTCTTTTTATTGCCTTGCTGGCAAGGACTTATTACAATGTCTTTCCTAACCCAACTCCTCTTCATCTTCCCAATCCTACCACTGCTCACTCCTCTTCATCTGCTTTATTATTCTTCAATATTTAAAGATCACAACGTCATTTCCTTTTCTTGTTCCTAAAAGATTGCATAGTTGTTCCTCCACCTTTCCACAGAGCTCTATATATGTCTTTATCATGGCTTCTCATAGATGCTACTGATGTATATTGTTCTACCAGACTGGGAGGTATGCAAGGGCAGTAAGTATGTCCAGAACTCCAGGATAATGATGTGAATTTATGGAGTAGATATTGAAAAATTTAAAACCATTCCAGCTTTCATTTCATAAAACAACATTTTAGAAACACTAGAGTTCAAAGTACTAGGAAGATATGAACTTGCTCATTCATTCAGTCAGAATGTACTGACTATCAACCACAGGGTCAGGGATCAAGAACACAATGATAATTTAAAAATCATATTTTCTGGATAAGTGTGATGTCACTGTGCAGGATACTGTGAAATGAAAAAAAGATACAATTCTAGAATAAGTTTCTTAAGATCAATACAATGATTTGTGAAGAAGGTATCGGTGATATACAGAAAGTCAAAGATCTGAAAGTCAGAGTTAAATCAGGAGTCAGATCCACCAAGAGAAGGATCTTAACACAGATACAGTAATCAGGTACAAAAAAAATAAATATCCAGAACAAATTTGGTGGTAGGAATTGGAAAAGCTGAGTTCCAAGCAAAAGGCTATAGCATGAATGACTAAACAAAAAAGTATTCTAACATACATGGCTTGGTTTTATGGATAGACTGAAATGTACTACATAGACTGTGCTAGTTGTGAAGAACCAGCAGATGACTTGCCACTGTATCCTTAGCAGCTCTTACCTGCATTAGTGGGACTTGATACCACTGAGTAAAGGAGAGTCTCATCTCTTTTGTTTGAACTATCTCATGGTGTGTATGTCTCTACACTCTACCAATGCTGAATCTATATAGACTGTTAAAATAAACAAATAAAATCGTTGTTCATTTTATTTTGGTATTGAACCATCAGCAGATTCTATAGCTGCTTCTATTGAATATCTGAAACTTTCTTTCTTCTAGCATGAAGTCCTATTGAGTCTCCTTGTTAAGAGAGAACCTTATACCAACAGGATCAAATTAAAGATCACAACGTCTTTCTTCGTTCCTAAAAGATTGCATAGTTGTTCCTCCACCTTTCCACAGAGCTCTATATATGTCTTTATCATGGCTTCTCATAGATGCTACTGATGTATATTGTTCTACCAGACTGGGAGGTATGCAAGGGCAGTAAGTATGTCCAGAACTCCAGGATAATGATGTGAATTTATGGAGTAGATATTGAAAAATTTAAAACCATTCCAGCTTTCATTTCATAAAACAACATTTTAGAAACACTAGAGTTCAAAGTACTAGGAAGATATGAACTTGCTCATTCATTCAGTCAGAATGTACTGACTATCAACCACAGGGTCAGGGATCAAGAACACAATGATAATTTAAAAATCATATTTTCTGGATAAGTGTGATGTCACTGTGCAGGATACTGTGAAATGAAAAAAAGATACAATTCTAGAATAAGTTTCTTAAGATCAATACAATGATTTGTGAAGAAGGTATCGGTGATATACAGAAAGTCAAAGATCTGAAAGTCAGAGTTAAATCAGGAGTCAGATCCACCAAGAGAAGGATCTTAACACAGATACAGTAATCAGGTACAAAAAAAATAAATATCCAGAACAAATTTGGTGGTAGGAATTGGAAAAGCTGAGTTCCAAGCAAAAGGCTATAGCATGAATGACTAAACAAAAAAGTATTCTAACATACATGGCTTGGTTTTATGGATAGACTGAAATGTACTACATAGACTGTGCTAGTTGTGAAGAACCAGCAGATGACTTGCCACTGTATCCTTAGCAGCTCTTACCTGCATTAGTGGGACTTGATACCACTGAGTAAAGGAGAGTCTCATCTCTTTTGTTTGAACTATCTCATGGTGTGTATGTCTC
Organism: Tragulus kanchil; assembly: GCA_022376925.1. Lineage (NCBI taxonomy): Eukaryota > Metazoa > Chordata > Mammalia > Artiodactyla > Tragulidae > Tragulus > Tragulus kanchil. The sequence goes on along the minus strand of JAIOJX010000029.1, from coordinate 82,032,269 downwards.
TACACTCTACCAATGCTGAATCTATATAGACTGTTAAAATAAACAAATAAAATCGTTGTTCATTTTATTTTGGTATTGAACCATCAGCAGATTCTATAGCTGCTTCTATTGAATATCTGAAACTTTCTTTCTTCTAGCATGAAGTCCTATTGAGTCTCCTTGTTAAGAGAGAAATCCTTATACCAACAGGATCAAATGAACGAATCATGTCCAAGGTACTATTGTCTTTTCAAGAAGGATGCACATTCATCCTTTCAGGTTCTTTTCTTAAGATAACTAGAAATTCTTACAGTGACTCCTGCCTCAATCCAGTCCCTAGGTAAACTTTAGTTCTGCTTAGATTTTCTTGATCTGTTTTTGTTTTATTGTCTTTGGATAAGCTATTCTATCCTGGAACTCATCATATTTCTCTGCTCTTGTTATTGCTCTAAAGTTTGAATTTCATCAGGTATACACTTATTATAAGAGAATCAAAATGGTAAGAAAAAAAATCCCAAAATAATAAAGAACTAGTCAATGAATCATGACCTCTGACCCTACTCTGTGTTCAGAGAGCCTGGGTACTCTGTAAGTGACAGAATTCACTTGTTGCAGTTTTATTCATTTATCCATTCATTTCCATTCAACAAATATGTATTAAATACCTACTATGTGGCAGATGTTATTAGGTTTTTAGTTTTTGTGTCTGTAGAGCTTTCAGTCTAGTAGGTCTGACTATCTGATGAGAAACTGCCTTCTTTTACCAAATCATTCACATTCACAGTGATACACAAAGGGGAACACACAGCAACTTACCATTATTTAAGAAATGAGAACACTTCTGCCTTTATTGCTTCTCACATTCTTGGCTTGATACCCCAAGTTTAGGTTTTTCTTATCAAGATGCCTAGCACCTCATCCACACAGTCATTCCCACAGTCTGTATCCAGTGTACCAGACAACTCAAGTGAAGACAAAAGCATGCAGAATTAGCAGTATGACTGTGGGTTTTTAGGTTGTGAAAGAAAACCAGCAGATGACTTGCCACTGTATCCTTAGCAGCTCTTACCTGCATTAGTGGGACTTGATACCACTGAGTAAAGGAGAGTCTCATCTCTTTTGTTTGAACTATCTCATGGTGTGTATGTCTCTACACTCTACCAATGCTGAATCTATATAGACTGTTAAAATAAACAAATAAAATCGTTGTTCATTTTATTTTGGTATTGAACCATCAGCAGATTCTATAGCTGCTTCTATTGAATATCTGAAACTTTCTTTCTTCTAGCATGAAGTCCTATTGAGTCTCCTTGTTAAGAGAGAATCCTTATACCAACAGGATCAAATGAACGAATCATGTCCAAGGTACTATTGTCTTTTCAAGAAGGATGCACATTCATCCTTTCAGGTTCTTTTCTTAAGATAACTAGAAATTCTTACAGTGACTCCTGCCTCAATCCAGTCCCTAGGTAAACTTTAGTTCTGCTTAGATTTTCTTGATCTGTTTTTGTTTTATTGTCTTTGGATAAGCTATTCTATCCTGGAACTCATCATATTTCTCTGCTCTTGTTATTGCTCTAAAGTTTGAATTTCATCAGGTATACACTTATTATAAGAGAATCAAAATGGTAAGAAAAAAAATCCCAAAATAATAAAGAACTAGTCAATGAATCATGACCTCTGACCCTACTCTGTGTTCAGAGAGCCTGGGTACTCTGTAAGTGACAGAATTCACTTGTTGCAGTTTTATTCATTTATCCATTCATTTCCATTCAACAAATATGTATTAAATACCTACTATGTGGCAGATGTTATTAGGTTTTTAGTTTTTGTGTCTGTAGAGCTTTCAGTCTAGTAGGTCTGACTATCTGATGAGAAACTGCCTTCTTTTACCAAATCATTCACATTCACAGTGATACACAAAGGGGAACACACAGCAACTTACCATTATTTAAGAAATGAGAACACTTCTGCCTTTATTGCTTCTCACATTCTTGGCTTGATACCCCAAGTTTAGGTTTTTCTTATCAAGATGCCTAGCACCTCATCCACACAGTCATTCCCCACAGTCTGTATCCAGTGTACCAGACAACTCAAGTGAAGACAAAAGCATGCAGAATTAGCAGTATCTACTGAAGTAGTGTTGATATCTCACAGTTTTGATTCCAATATCAAAGACATTTAAAAGTGAACTAGAACATCACAATGTCCAAAAAGCCTTATCTCTTCCCCAGTCCCTGCCTTATTGATTTAACACATTCTCCCTTGGTTATCTGTGTTATACTTCATTTCATCCTTAAAGCAAGAGTGCTTTCCTAAACTCCAGCCCTTTTGCCTGGGACCCCTAGTACTCTTTCAAGCTCTGGCAATTTCATCCCCAGAGGGCTACTGACTCTTCTTCACATTCTCTCAGTCACATACTAGGACTCTCCTTTCAAGAGACCAATCTCTTGAATCATCGCTATTCTACCCAGTAACTACGTCCACCCACCTGATTTCAGGTGCTCCCACCATCTGCAGCTCTGCTGTTAAGCCCAGTCATGACCTCTATATTTTGCCAAGCTGTGGCATACCTCCAATATCAATTATGATGTACAGATGGTTCAAGGGTGGCTTGAGACTTCCATTTTGTTTGTGATATTTCGTTCCATAAGAGAGCAAAAAAATTCTAAATTAAGCAGTGGTACAAGGAATTAAAATAATTTACAGATATTTTTAATGCTGGAGAAAAATAATGATCTGATTAAATCTTCCTCTAAGAAATAAATCCGTGAGTTCATCCAAATAGCAAGGTGTGATTTTAATTACTATAATGGAACATAATTGTCACAAAACTGAGGAGTTAATTATTCTGAAAGTAATTGTGCCATTCTTCTACAAATAAAATGATAGAAAAATGTATTTTATGGCTCTAAGTGTTGAATAATAACAAGACAGCCAATATATTTACTCATGTGAAACTTAAGCAATAGTCACATGTGATTCACCCACTTTTCTCCCAAGAGTTGGATTTGCAATTTAAAACTTGCAGATTAGGTGATGACTGCATTATTTCTCTAATGGGAGACACAAAATATTTGCAGAAATGCCTCAGAATTGGCCTTCGCAGTCTATTTTATATGCCACCATCCGGCTGGAGCACTGTTATGGGCCTCATTGAAGCTGCTTAGTTGTTTGTCTTTTCTACTCTTGATCCATGGCATGATTTCCAGACAGTACAGCAGAGACCAAAAGACATGAAAATATCAGACAATCAATTACTCTCAAATGAAGGCCAAATTTGTATCCCTAGTGAAAGCCTATAATTGCTAGGATTAGGATTGAATTAATAACTCTCAGACTAAGTTAAGAAGAATCTTACCCCAAAATAATAAGAGGTAAAATATTTGGAAGCTTAACTCTACCTTCTTCTTGAGGAATTACTTCACTTATTTTAAGCATCAGTTCATACTTCGAGTCTGGGTTTCTTTGTGTTGGTATGCCCTATTTGGCTCCAAACCAACCTACAAACCAGCCCTCCCACAGCCTATATTCTGGAGTCTTGGGCCCCTTTGCCTTCAATATTATGAGTTTAATAAAACCCTAATCTCTCATGGAAATTGTTCTCTGAGCATTTGAATCCATTAGAGCCTTTAGCATGACTTGCTATAATGACATCCTGCTAGTTTAAAACTATTCTTCAACTGTCAGTTAAGTGTCCTAACATCAAGATAAGAGGAAGAGAGGTACCTGGAACGGCCCCAACAGATATGTCAGAGATCAATGAAATGAAGGAACTGAGTGCGATTGAAGCTTTATGTTAGAGAAGACTCAAGCAACGATTAAGTCAATGTAAAATTCCCACTGGGCTCCAATGATATCAGCATTTTCTATTACTGAAAAAAAGACCACAGGTTTAGAATCTACAAAATGAGATGCTACTGTTAAGAACTACAAAATAAAAAGAAACAAGGGCACAGGGACTACTACATACCACTTTCTTAACAGAGCAGTGTGAGTGACAAGAGAGAAGATCAAATTCAGGAAGAAGTTTGACATGGAAACTCAGAAAGCAGAGTATTTTTAGAAAGAAGGAGAGGTCAACTATATCAAAGATTGTTCAGAATCAAACGAATTGAGAAGAGAAAATATTTATTGAATTCAACAACCTATACAGCACTGGTGACTTTAATGAGACTTGATTTAGTGGAAAGATGAGGAGAGAAAGCAGATTAGAAGGGCTGAGGGATAAGTGGCGTGAAATGGAGACAGCTAGCATAGGCAAGGTGAAATAAAAGGTACGAGGCAAAGGGAGAGTTGAAAGGTCAGTTTATTTTTGGTCTTGTATTACTTGGAAAAGACATATGTTTAAAAATAACAGCTCAGTTCAGAGGAAGAATAAGAGAAGGAGAAAAGATTGAGCAATAGAGCATGGTCCTACAGCAGAGTAGCATTCCAGGGAGCAAAGCAGAGGAATAAGAACTGATCCTTGATTTCAGGAGGGACAGTTCTTAGCTCTGTCATTAAGTCTCAAGAAGAGTGCCAGAAATGAATAATTCCATTCCCAGTTGAGACCTGCTTCTTTTCTACTTAAACACCAGCCACATATTCAAGGTTTATTCCTAGGAGCCTTTTTCCAATTTGATATGGGGATTACATTATTTTTACGGTAATGAGAAGCCTGAAACCCCACCTGCTGCCAGATCGAAAGACAAGCTAGAGAACAGCCTTGCAAGTGTACCGCATGCTCATGATGGTATGGCCCTAATGACCAGCGACAGTTTGTATTTCTGTTGCTTAGGTATTCTTATCCTAGAAGCAGGACCATGTGCAACTGATTACGATTGAAGAAAAAGACCACAGGTCAATGTAAAATTCCCACTGGGCTCCAATGATATCAGCATTTTCTATTACTGAAAAAAAGACCACAGGTTTAGAATCTACAAAATGAGATGCTACTGTTAAGAACTACAAAATAAAAAGAAACAAGGGCACAGGGACTACTACATACCACTTTCTTAACAGAGCAGTGTGAGTGACAAGAGAGAAGATCAAATTCAGGAAGAAGTTTGACATGGAAACTCAGAAAGCAGAGTATTTTTAGAAAGAAGGAGAGGTCAACTATATCAAAGATTGTTCAGAATCAAACGAATTGAGAAGAGAAAATATTTATTGAATTCAACAACCTATACAGCACTGGTGACTTTAATGAGACTTGATTTAGTGGAAAGATGAGGAGAGAAAGCAGATTAGAAGGGCTGAGGGATAAGTGGCGTGAAATGGAGACAGCTAGCATAGGCAAGGTGAAATAAAAGGTACGAGGCAAAGGGAGAGTTGAAAGGTCAGTTTATTTTTGGTCTTGTATTACTTGGAAAAGACATATGTTTAAAAATAACAGCTCAGTTCAGAGGAAGAATAAGAGAAGGAGAAAAGATTGAGCAATAGAGCATGGTCCTACAGCAGAGTAGCATTCCAGGGAGCAAAGCAGAGGAATAAGAACTGATCCTTGATTTCAGGAGGGACAGTTCTTAGCTCTGTCATTAAGTCTCAAGAAGAGTGCCAGAAATGAATAATTCCATTCCCAGTTGAGACCTGCTTCTTTTCTACTTAAACACCAGCCACATATTCAAGGTTTATTCCTAGGAGCCTTTTTCCAATTTGATATGGGGATTACATTATTTTTACGGTAATGAGAAGCCTGAAACCCCACCTGCTGCCAGATCGAAAGACAAGCTAGAGAACAGCCTTGCAAGTGTACCGCATGCTCATGATGGTATGGCCCTAATGACCAGCGACAGTTTGTATTTCTGTTGCTTAGGTATTCTTATCCTAGAAGCAGGACCATGTGCAACTTATTAAAGGAGAATGGAGAAAAACAAGATCAAGATACATCCTAACTATTGTTTCTCAGATTCATGGGAAAAGCTACTGAAATGAAAAATTTCTTCTTTATGACACATATCACATCCTTGGCAGAACTGGTGACCCTGAGATTATGCTATAAGAATCAAGTAAACTAAAAGAAGAACTTGTCAGTGGCCGAGAACAGGGATCTAGAAACAAAACTTAGCATACAGCGAAATTCTATATCCCTTCTGATTTGTAAATAAAATTTTATTCGAGTACCACCATGTCCATAATTTATGTATTTACCATGACTACATTGGTGACACAATGACATAGTTTGGTAGCCATGACAGAGACCATATGAATCCATGCAATTCTCATAAACTAAAATATTTATCCTCACTTTTCATAAAAATTCAGGAGTCTCCTGGCTTTGAAGAAAGGGAGTCATGAAATGTTGAAAACTGCTGACAGAGATGTAGGCAACAATTTCCATTTTGCTATGAAGAAAAGCTTTCAGACAGGTATTGTGGTTAGAATCCATAGATTCAGTCAGAAAGACTGGAATTTAGAGATAGTGCCCAAGTTCTACAAATATTCAAACAGGTCATGCTCTCTTCTATTGGAGAACTCAGTTTTCTGAGCAAGGTGTATGTTATGAGAATAAGACAACATCCAAGAATTAGTACAGGAATACAAGGTTAAAGTAGAAGCATAATAGAGTGGGATTACAGTCATTCATAGAGAAGAGTTTGGTGACACTGAAACCAAGGCAGAAGAGTCTGGGCAAAGGGAGAAGGTCACTGTGTTGAAAAAGGTAAATATTTAATATTCTTAATATCTGTTAATTGTTCATTAATTAAAATGATAAAACATGGGCTTCACTTTGTCAATAATAATGATAATAATTGCTAACATTTGTCAAGAGCCAGGAATATACATGTGAGATATAGGTAGACAGAAAAGATAAGAAATTTTATCAAATTTTCTGTATCCATCTATTCATTGATGGACATTTATATTGTTTCCATAACTTTACTATAATGCTACAGTGATCATGGAAATAGATATCCCTTTGTGATTGTGATTTGGGAGTATTTGCAGAAGTGGGGTTACTGGATTATATAATATCTCAATTTTTAATTTCTTTTCCTACTTTTAAAATTTTTTTTCTTTCTTTATTTTCATCCATCTTCATTCTTTGGCCTGTGTGGGCCTTCCATTGCTGTAGCCTCTCTCGTTGCAGAGCACTGACTTTGAAAACATGCGCTCCAGAGCACTGGCTCATAATTGGACACACAGGTCCAGCCACTCTGTAGCATGTGGAATCTTCCAGGACCAGGGATTGAACTGGTGCCCCTTGTACTGCAAGGTGGACTCTTTACCCACTGAACCACCAGGGAAGCCCAATTTTTAATTTCTTGAGGAACTTCGATACTTATTTCCATGATGGTTGTATTGGTTTTTTCCCCACCAACAGTTTGAAATTATTCCCTTTTTTCCACATCCTCCCTAGTCCTTGGTATCTCTTGTTTTTTTTTTTTAATAGACATCCTAACAGATGTTGATGATATATTTTTCTGTTTTTATGGGTTTTGGACTTGCATTCAACTCTTTAATCTATTTTGAGTCAATTACTGAGAATTTTTTAAGGTAAGAGTCTAATAATACTCTTTATATGATAGCAGATTTACACACATCATTTAGAGAAAAAATTTATCCTTTCTTTATATATTTATGACCATTTTACTGTGCATGTATATAATATGTATGTGTATACATACATGTATGTATGTTGTTGCTGTTGTTGTTTAGTTGCTAAGTCATATGCAACTCTTTACAACCCCATGGACTGTAGTTGACCAGGCTCCATTGCCCATGGAATTTTACCAGCAAAAATACTGGAGTGGGGTTGTCATTTCCTTCTCCAGGTGATCTTACAAACCGAGTAACAGAACTCAGGCCTCCTACATTGCAGTTGGATTATTTACCACTGAGTCACTAGGGAAGCAATATGTATGATATGTATGTAATTTTGAAGCATTTTATATATGTATGATCCTACAAAAATACATAGAAAAAAGCTACAAAATTCCAGAAAAAAAATCTACTTCTGTTTTGTTGACTATGCTAAAGCCTTTAACTTTATAGGTTGCAACAAACTGGAAATTTTATTAAAGATATGGGAATACCAGATCACCTTACCTGCCTCCTGGAAAACCTCTATGCACGTCAAGAATAAACAGTTAAAACTGGACATGGAATAATAGACTGATTTCAAATTGGGAGAGGAGTATGTCAAGGCTGTATATTGTCACTCTTCTTATTTAATTTATATACAGGGTACATCTTGCAAAATGTTCATCTGGATAAAGCACAAGATGGAATGAAAATCGTTGCAGAGCACTACTTACACCCCAATTTGGACACACAGGTCCAGCCACTCTGTAGCATGTGGAATCTTCCAGGACCAGGGATTGAACTGGTGCCCCTTGTACTGCAAGGTGGACTCTTTACCCACTGAACCACCAGGGAAGCCCAATTTTTAATTTCTTGAGGAACTTCGATACTTATTTCCATGATGGTTGTATTGGTTTTTTCCCCACCAACAGTTTGAAATTATTCCCTTTTTTCCACATCCTCCCTAGTCCTTGGTATCTCTTGTTTTTTTTTTTTAATAGACATCCTAACAGATGTTGATGATATATTTTTCTGTTTTTATGGGTTTTGGACTTGCATTCAACTCTTTAATCTATTTTGAGTCAATTACTGAGAATTTTTTAAGGTAAGAGTCTAATAATACTCTTTATATGATAGCAGATTTACACACATCATTTAGAGAAAAAATTTATCCTTTCTTTATATATTTATGACCATTTTACTGTGCATGTATATAATATGTATGTGTATACATACATGTATGTATGTTGTTGCTGTTGTTGTTTAGTTGCTAAGTCATATGCAACTCTTTACAACCCCATGGACTGTAGTTGACCAGGCTCCATTGCCCATGGAATTTTACCAGCAAAAATACTGGAGTGGGGTTGTCATTTCCTTCTCCAGGTGATCTTACAAACCGAGTAACAGAACTCAGGCCTCCTACATTGCAGTTGGATTATTTACCACTGAGTCACTAGGGAAGCAATATGTATGTATATGTATGTAATTTTGAAGCATTTTATATATGTATGATCCTACAAAAATACATAGAAAAAAGCTACAAAATTCCAGAAAAAAAATCTACTTCTGTTTTGTTGACTATGCTAAAGCCTTTAACTTTATAGGTTGCAACAAACTGGAAATTTTATTAAAGATATGGGAATACCAGATCACCTTACCTGCCTCCTGGAAAACCTCTATGCACGTCAAGAATAAACAGTTAAAACTGGACATGGAATAATAGACTGATTTCAAATTGGGAGAGGAGTATGTCAAGGCTGTATATTGTCACTCTTCTTATTTAATTTATATACAGGGTACATCTTGCAAAATGTTCATCTGGATAAAGCACAAGATGGAATGAAAATCGTGGGGAGAAATACCAATAGCTTCAGATATGCAGATGTCACCACTCTCGTGTCAGAAAGCCAGGAGAAATCAAAGATTCCTTTGATGAACCCGCAAAAGGAGAATGAAAAAGCTGGCTTAAAACTCAATATTCAGAAAACTAAGTTCATGGTACCCCCATTCCATCAGTTCAGTTCAGTTTCTCAGTCACGACCAACTGTTTGTGAACCCATGGACTGTGGCATGCCAAGCATCTCTCCTCTACCATCTTCTGGAGTTTTCTCAAACTCATGTCCATTGAGTCGATGATACCATCCAACCATCTTCAACTCTTTGGCCCCCTTCTCCTTCTGCCTTATTTTGCCCAGAATCAGGGGCTTTTTCAATGGGTAATCGCTTCACATCAGGTGGCCAGATTACTGGCGCTTCAGCTTCAACACCAGTCCTTCCAATGAATATTCAGGGTTGATTTCCTTGAGGTCTGACTGGGTTGATCTCCTTGAAGTCCAAGGGACCTTCAAGAATCTTTTCCAACATCATAGCTTAAAAACATCAGTTCTTTGACACAACCTTCTTTATGGTCCAATTCTTACATTCATACATGAGTACTGGAGAAAGCATAGTTTTGATTACATGCACATTTGTTGGCAAAGTGATGTCTTTGCTTCTGAATACACTGTTTTGTCTAGGTTTGTCACAGCGTTTCTTCCAAGCATTTTTTTTTTTTTTTTTATTTCCTGGCTGCAGTCACCATCCACAATGATCCTGGAGCCCAAGAAAATAAGTCTTTTCATTTTTTCCACTGTTTGCCCATCTGTTTGCCATGAAGTGGGACTAGATGTCATTATCTGGGTTTTGGTATGTTGAGTTTTAAGCCAGCTTTTCCAGTCTCCTCTTTTTCCTTCACCAAGAAGCTCTGTAGTTTCTCTTTGCTTTTTCCCATAAGGATGGTATCATCTGCATAACTGAGGTTATTGATATTTCTCCTGGCAATATTTACTCTAGTTTGTACATCATTGACAGGTGTTTTGCATGATGCAATCTGCATACAAGTTAAATAAGCAGGGCAACAATGTACAGCCTCGAAGTATTCCTTTCTCAATTTGAAACCAGTCCCAATTTGGAAATAGTCCCGTCACTTCATGGCAAATAGATGGACAAACCATAGAAACAATGACAGACTTAATTTTCTTTGGATCCAAAATCACCTTGGATAGTGATTGTAGCCATGAAATTAAGAGATGCTTGCTACTTGAAAGAAAAGCTATTACAAACCTAGGCAGCGTATTAAAAAGCAGAGATATCACTTTTCTGACAAAGGCATAAGTAGTCAAAGCTATGCTTTCACTAGTAATCATGCGTGGGTGTGAGAGTTGGACAATAAAGAAGTCCAAGTGACAAAGAATTGATGCTTTTATACTTTGGTGTTAGCGAGGATTCTTGAGAGACTCTTGGATTGCAAGGAGATCACAGCCATCAGTCCTAAATGAATCAACCCTGAACATTCATTGGAAGGAATGATGTTGAAGCTGAAGTTTCAGTACTCTGACCACCTGATGTGGAGAGATGACTCATTTAAAAAGACCCTGATTCTTAGAAAAATAGAGGGTATAAAGAGAAAGGGATGACAGAAAATGAGATAGCTGAATGGCAATACTGACTGAATGAACATGAGTTTGAGCAAGTGCTGAGAGATGGTGAAGGACAGCAAAGGCTGTCATGCTGCAGTCCATGGGGTCCCAAAGAATCAGATACAACTGAGTGACTGAACTGAACTGACATGGTGTGAAAGTGAAAAAACGTAGAAATGTTAGTCACTTAGTTGTGTCTGACTCTTTGTGACCCCATGAGCTGCAGCCCTCCAGGCTGCTATGTCCATGGGAACTTCCCCAAAATAATATATCAATAATTACTTTAAATATCAACAAAGTAAGTCCTCCAATCAAATACATAAGTTGGCTGGTTGGGTGTGAAAAATCATGATCTTTCTATACACTGCCTACAGGATGATTTCATATCTAAAGACACATACAGCCTGAAAATGAAGGGATGCAAAAAAATATTTTATGCCAAAGAAAACAAGAAGAAAATGCAAATAGATTATTTGATTAAACAAAATTGGCTTTTTAAAATTTATTTATTTATTTTTAATTGAAAGATAATTTCTTTACAGTATTTTGTCATTTTCTTTAAAATATCAACATGAATCAGCCAAAGGTACACATATGTCCCCTCCCTCTTGAACTTCCCATCCAAGTTGTTACAAAACCCCTGTTTAAGTTCTCAGAGTCATAGAGCAAATTCTTAGTGACTGTCTATTTTACATATGGTAATGTAAGCTTCCCTGTTACTCTCTATGTACATCTCCACCCCATTGTTCATCACAGCACTATTTACAATAGCTAGAACATGGACTCAACCTAGATATCCATCAATAGATGAGTGGATAAAGAACCTGCTTGCATATGCACAATGGACTATTACTCATCCATAAAAAGGAATTCATTTGAATCAGTTCTAATGAGGTAGATAAACCTAGAGCCTATTATATAGAGTGAACTAAGGCTTAAAGAGAGAGAGAGTGAACTAAGACTTCAAGAGAAAGATCAACATACACTAATATATATATATGGAATCTAAAAAGATGATAATGATGAATTTATTTGCAGGAGAGCAATGGAGAAACAAACATGGAGAAAAGATATATGCACTTGGTAATGGAGTTTGAGCAAGTGCTGAGAGATGGTGAAGGACAGCAAAGGCTGTCATGCTGCAGTCCATGGGGTCCCAAAGAATCAGATACAACTGAGTGACTGAACTGAACTGACATGGTGTGAAAGTGAAAACGTAGAAATGTTAGTCACTTAGTTGTGTCTGACTCTTTGTGACCCCATGAGCTGCAGCCCTCCAGGCTGCTATGTCCATGGGAACTTCCCCAAAATAATATATCAATAATTACTTTAAATATCAACAAAGTAAGTCCTCCAATCAAATACATAAGTTGGCTGGTTGGGTGTGAAAAATCATGATCTTTCTATACACTGCCTACAGGATGATTTCATATCTAAAGACACATACAGCCTGAAAATGAAGGGATGCAAAAAAATATTTTATGCCAAAGAAAACAAGAAGAAAATGCAAATAGATTATTTGATTAAACAAAATTGGCTTTTTAAAATTTATTTATTTATTTTTAATTGAAAGATAATTTCTTTACAGTATTTTGTCATTTTCTTTAAAATATCAACATGAATCAGCCAAAGGTACACATATGTCCCCTCCCTCTTGAACTTCCCATCCAAGTTGTTACAAAACCCCTGTTTAAGTTCTCAGAGTCATAGAGCAAATTCTTAGTGACTGTCTATTTTACATATGGTAATGTAAGCTTCCCTGTTACTCTCTATGTACATCTCCACCCCATTGTTCATCACAGCACTATTTACAATAGCTAGAACATGGACTCAACCTAGATATCCATCAATAGATGAGTGGATAAAGAACCTGCTTGCATATGCACAATGGACTATTACTCATCCATAAAAAGGAATTCATTTGAATCAGTTCTAATGAGGTAGATAAACCTAGAGCCTATTATATAGAGTGAACTAAGGCTTAAAGAGAGAGAGAGAGTGAACTAAGACTTCAAGAGAAAGATCAACATACACTAATATATATATATGGAATCTAAAAAGATGATAATGATGAATTTATTTGCAGGAGAGCAATGGAGAAACAAACATGGAGAAAAGATATATGCACTTGGTAATGGAGGTTGAGGGAGGAGAAGGTAAAATAGATTTTTTAAAAAAAAGTTTATAAAAGCACAAAGAGGGCCATTATAAATAATAAAGAGATTAATATAAGAATAAGGTGTTATACTCTTTAACATACATGCACCCGATACAAGAGAATTTAAATGCAAATACAAAAAAATAAATAATAAAGCAAATACTAACAAATGGTGAAGGAGAAATTGAAAACAATACAATAATAGAGTCATGTTTAAGATCATGCTTACATCAATGAACAGTTCATACAAACAGGAAATCAACAAAGCAAGTCATTATAACTAACATAATAGAGCAATTGAACTTAATAGATATCTATAGAATATTCCATCCAAAAACAGCAAATACACATTATTTTTTTTCAAGTGCATATGGATATCTCATATGCTAGGTCACAAAATAATTCTCAACAACTTAAGAGAAATTATGTCAAACATATTTTGCTGACCACATTATTATCAAACTGTAGATCTTTATCTCTCCTTCAGTTTTAAAGGCTATTTTGCCAGATAGAGTATTCTTTTTTTCTTTTTTTTTCAATTTTGGCCTCTATTTATTGGTCTTTCATTATTTGTTTTTCATTCATATCTGTTCTTTGGCCTGTGTGGGCCTCCCATTGCAGTGGCCTCTCCTGTGACAGATCACTGGCTCTGGGTGCATGCACTCCAGAGGGCTGACCTATATTTGGATACATCCGTCAGACCCTCCGCGGCATGTGGGATCTTCCCCGGACAGGATCGAACCAGTGCCCCTTGCACTGCAAGGCAGACTCTTTACCCACTGGACCACCAGGGAAACCCAAGTATTCTTGATGGCATTTTTTTATTATTTCAACACCTTGAATATATCATCTCACTCCCTTTACCTCAAAGCATTTGCTGAAAAGTCCACTGATAGTTTTATTGAGGAGCCTTGCAGATAGGAAGTTTCATTTTTCTTTTTGCTTTTAATATTTTATCTTTGTTGTTGTTTAATTGCTAAATCATGTTCAACTCTTTTGTGACTCCATGGACAGTAGATTTCCAGGCTCCATTGTCCATAGGATTTCCCAGGCAAGAGTACTGGAGTAGGTCACCATCTCCTTCTCCAGGGATTTTCCCAACCCAGGGATCAAATCCACATCTCCCTGTTCTTTACTACTATGTCACCAAGGTAGCCCTTGGCAGTTATGTTTCTTAGGTGTCTCTTTCAATTCATCTTCTTTGGAACTAGCTGAGTTTTTTGAGTCTAGGTGTTTGTTTTGTCAGGTTAACGATATTTTTTAGCTGTTATTTTTTTTTCAATAAGCACTCTTTGCCATACTCCCTCTCTTTCTCTTTCTCTCCTTCTTGAATACCTAAAATGCATATATCGATCTACTTGATAGGGCCAATAAGTCCCTTATGCTGTCTTCACTCTTTATATTCTTTACTTCCCTCTTCTGATTGAACAAATTCCATTGTCCTGTCTCTATGATCACTGATTCTGTCACTTGATCAGCTCTGATGTTCACCACTTTCCTAAGTTTTTCACTTCAGTTATTGTGTTCTGCAGTTCTATGATTTCTGTTTGATACATGTGTGTGTGTGTGTGTGTGTGTGTGTGTGTGTTTTCCTATCTCTGTCAAAATGTTCTTGTTCTTCATTCTTTGCTTTCCTAACTCAGTGAACCATTTTGAACTCTCTTTTTGGATAAACCACTTATATTTTTTCATTAAGATCAGTTTGTAAAGATTTATGTTGTCTTTTTTTTTTGTTCAAAATATATTCCCTTGTTTCTTCCTTTTTCTTTTACTCTTTGCAATAGTTTCTGCACATGAGATAAAATAGCCACCTCTGCCAGTCTTGATAGCTTGGTCTCGTGTACATGAGCCTTGAAATTTTGACTAGCCTGAGCTTCTGGTGTACTTTTGCTTGCTCTTTTGTGTCTTTGTGATTGTCCAAACCATGTCCTTGTTCTTAGTGACTCCAAGTCTTTAAGGGTATGCTAAGCCCTGTAGTATCCCTAAGTGTAGGATTACAGTCAATCAAAGATGTAAACTAATCTCTGGCCAGATCCTTAGGCAGCAGTTGGAAAAGTATATGGTCAAAGCCCTTCCAGGAACAAACTGGAAGATGTGTACTTTTGCTTGCTCCCTTTATGATCAACCTGAGTGTATGGCCAATGAAAAGGAGGTGCTCTTTATTGTGCCTGTTTGAAAACTGCTTCTCTGTTTGCTTCTTTTCCTTTGCTTATCCTTTTGTACTTGTGAATGTAAATCCCTCTGGAATCAGAGCCATGTAATCCAGAGTCCTTCCTTTCAGGAAGAAGCCACAGAATCAAGGGTGGCAGATATACATGCAAGTTCCTCCCAGAGAGATGCTGGCAACCTTGTTTTATTATCAGAGCAAGCTGAAGGGAGAAGGCAGGAAAAGAACTGCAACCAGGCATAGATATATGCTAAAGTAAAAGTCTGATCAGGTAGTAACTTATAAAGTATGCAATCAAACCACTTTCTTTGAAAGAAAGAAAGTGGAAATTAGTATTTTTGCCTGTTTCTTCCTGTTGGACCCTGGAGGGACAGTTGTAGTGAATGCATGTCTTTCAAATTTGCCGTGGTCTTCTGGATCCCATGAACACAAGTTATTTTGCCTTTTGGCATTAGATGTTTCCAGGGCTTGATCCATGTATAGGGGCCTTAAAAAGTTGTGGCACTATATATGTGGTCCAAACCCTTCATCCCTTAAGAAGAACACAAAAGTTAGGAATTGTCTCCTGACTATGTGGCACTATACCAGAGATAGTTTATAAAGAATATTTCTTACCCGTTTTTTTTCTATGTATTTTCTTAATCACCCAAAGTGTAGGAATCACTGTGTTAATTCCTGGATTTCTTTTAGAGAGAATTCTTCCATGCTTCCATAGCTATAAATTCTGTGCATCATTGAAAGGTTGGAAGTTCAGTACCTTCCTCTATTGTCATCTTATTTTCTCCTTCTTAAAAATATATTTTATTCATTTCCTTTGAACATCAATGCATAGGGTCACTAAGAGTCTCCTAAAAATATGAAATCTTCTCTTGGCTTTCAATATCATATCCTAATAGATCCTATTCCCATCTTGATATTCACTTGTCTAAACCAGCTATTTTATATATGCTTTAACTTTGCATGGTCCATCTATAGGTCTCTCCCTTTCTGTGATTCCCAACGTGTTGGTTTATCTTTCCTGAAACACCTATTCTTCACTTCCTTGTAGCTATACTATATGCAATTGAATTTTCCATGAAAAAAAAAAACCTATTCTTTCCACCTTTTTTTTTTTCCTTTGCTTATCCTTTTGTACTTGTGAATGTAAATCCCTCTGGAATCAGAGCCATGTAATCCAGAGTCCTTCCTTTCAGGAAGAAGCCACAGAATCAAGGGTGGCAGATATACATGCAAGTTCCTCCCAGAGAGATGCTGGCAACCTTGTTTTATTATCAGAGCAAGCTGAAGGAGAAGGCAGGAAAAGAACTGCAACCAGGCATAGATATATGCTAAAGTAAAAGTCTGATCAGGTAGTAACTTATAAAGTATGCAATCAAACCACTTTCTTTGAAAGAAAGAAAGTGGAAATTAGTATTTTTGCCTGTTTCTTCCTGTTGGACCCTGGAGGGACAGTTGTAGTGAATGCATGTCTTTCAAATTTGCCGTGGTCTTCTGGATCCCATGAACACAAGTTATTTTGCCTTTTGGCATTAGATGTTTCCAGGGCTTGATCCATGTATAGGGGCCTTAAAAAGTTGTGGCACTATATATGTGGTCCAAACCCTTCATCCCTTAAGAAGAACACAAAAGTTAGGAATTGTCTCCTGACTATGTGGCACTATACCAGAGATAGTTTATAAAGAATATTTCTTACCCGTTTTTTTTCTATGTATTTTCTTAATCACCCAAAGTGTAGGAATCACTGTGTTAATTCCTGGATTTCTTTTAGAGAGAATTCTTCCATGCTTCCATAGCTATAAATTCTGTGCATCATTGAAAGGTTGGAAGTTCAGTACCTTCCTCTATTGTCATCTTATTTTCTCCTTCTTAAAAATATATTTTATTCATTTCCTTTGAACATCAATGCATAGGGTCACTAAGAGTCTCCTAAAAATATGAAATCTTCTCTTGGCTTTCAATATCATATCCTAATAGATCCTATTCCCATCTTGATATTCACTTGTCTAAACCAGCTATTTTATATATGCTTTAACTTTGCATGGTCCATCTATAGGTCTCTCCCTTTCTGTGATTCCCAACGTGTTGGTTTATCTTTCCTGAAACACCTATTCTTCACTTCCTTGTAGCTATACTATATGCAATTGAATTTTCCATGAAAACTTTTCTCTCTTATTATATTTAAACACAAAACTACTAGAGTATCAGTATTTGACCACGATTTTCTCCTTAAATTATATTATCTGTTGATTTATTTTCATATATATCATGGTTTATATACTATATCTATACTGTCTTCTTAATTTCCTGAATTAATTATTAAATATTTCCTAACCCTAATTAGACTTAGCAAGCTTCTATATATTTCTTACGTTTTGTACCTCATCTGGGTAATAGGTTTATCACTGACTTCACCATAAAATGACCTGGAGTTTAAATAATGGCTTGTCTAAATTCAGCAATGTGAGTTTGAATAAGCTTTTTAATGTTTATAAGTCTTATTCATAATCTGTGGTAGACTGTGAATATAATTTCTTAAAAAAAATGGCTGTTATATGTACTCTCAAAACAAAAACATTATCCATCTAGTTCATGGCTGCATACTAGTATGCTCAAAGAACATTATTTAGTGAAAAGTTAGTGATCAGTAAAGTTTTTTAAAATGTCAAAATAAGGTAAAATAGTATTAACCAAATTTAGAGCTGACACATGGCATAAACAATATAAATGCTTAAATCCTGGAACTATTTATTTGTCAATTGGCTTTATCATTAGTTTAATTGATATTCAATGATATAAATCTCTGTTTCACTCCGAAGGGAATAACAACAACTTCTTCCCTGAGCATCCCAAGGCAGATGGATAGAGAGAATGGTGAGACTCATAATAAAGGTGTTAATTAGGGCACAGAGGCATTCTGCAAAGGAGACGCATATAACTCTTCTATCTATAAAGATGATGTGGATCACAAGATCAAGTGTGACTTCACCCTCCTGGAACTCATTATTCATTATGTTCTCACATTTGAGAAGAATATTTGCCCCTTTTTTAAACCAATGGAGTTTTCTTTTTTTCTTAAATTCCTTGTTTGGAGTTTAGAAATTTTACAATGTTCTCATTGACCTGGGTCCCATGGTACAACTCCAACAAGCCCTCTGGAGTTCAGAATGCAATATAACTAGATTTCTTAGGTCCTCTTTCTGTGATTCCCAACGTGTTGGTTTATCTTTCCTGAAACACCTATTCTTCACTTCCTTGTAGCTATACTATATGCAATTGAATTTTCCATGAAAACTTTTCTCTTATTATATTTAAACACAAAACTACTAGAGTATCAGTATTTGACCACGATTTTCTCCTTAAATTATATTATCTGTTGATTTATTTTCATATATATCATGGTTTATATACTATATCTATACTGTCTTCTTAATTTCCTGAATTAATTATTAAATATTTCCTAACCCTAATTAGACTTAGCAAGCTTCTATATATTTCTTACGTTTTGTACCTCATCTGGGTAATAGGTTTATCACTGACTTCACCATAAAATGACCTGGAGTTTAAATAATGGCTTGTCTAAATTCAGCAATGTGAGTTTGAATAAGCTTTTTAATGTTTATAAGTCTTATTCATAATCTGTGGTAGACTGTGAATATAATTTCTTAAAAAAAATGGCTGTTATATGTACTCTCAAAACAAAAACATTATCCATCTAGTTCATGGCTGCATACTAGTATGCTCAAAGAACATTATTTAGTGAAAAGTTAGTGATCAGTAAAGTTTTTTAAAATGTCAAAATAAGGTAAAATAGTATTAACCAAATTTAGAGCTGACACATGGCATAAACAATATAAATGCTTAAATCCTGGAACTATTTATTTGTCAATTGGCTTTATCATTAGTTTAATTGATATTCAATGATATAAATCTCTGTTTCACTCCGAAGGGAATAACAACAACTTCTTCCCTGAGCATCCCAAGGCAGATGGATAGAGAGAATGGTGAGACTCATAATAAAGGTGTTAATTAGGGCACAGAGGCATTCTGCAAAGGAGACGCATATAACTCTTCTATCTATAAAGATGATGTGGATCACAAGATCAAGTGTGACTTCACCCTCCTGGAACTCATTATTCATTATGTTCTCACATTTGAGAAGAATATTTGCCCCTTTTTTAAACCAATGGAGTTTTCTTTTTTTCTTAAATTCCTTGTTTGGAGTTTAGAAATTTTACAATGTTCTCATTGACCTGGGTCCCATGGTACAACTCCAACAAGCCCTCTGGAGTTCAGAATGCAATATAACTAGATTTCTTGGATTTTATCCAAGGGAAGTTATTAATGAACTTTTGTTGTTCCATCATTCAGTCATGTCTGACTCTTCGTGATCCCAGGTCTGAAAGGGACATCCATCATGTCTACCACGTTTCAATGGCTTCTATCATATGGTCACACCAAACAGACAGTGACTGTGGTCTATCTCTATGCCCAGGAAGAAAGGGAAAGAGGTGTGGTTAAACAGTTAACTTCTGTCAAAAGTGGCAAATATTAATCACCAGGGGAACTTGATGTAGAGGAGAAGGGTGACAATATTATGTACTTAGACTAATAGAGTTATGGAGAATTGTTCTGGTTGCTTCACCTCAAGAGAAAAAAAGGCTTTGTGAGTACAGGGGGAAAATTGATAAAAAACACACAATAACTGAAACTCTGTGCATTCTTTTAGACCATAACAGTGAAGGCAACCTCAAATCTAGAAAAAAATGATCAACTAGAGCTTAAGGTTTCATTCAAAGCCATAACATAATATTGACATTCTAATAAAAATGAATGCATGCACATGAGTAAAAATTAACTAGATGCAAGGCCTGATATTACTAAGTTAGTTTCACCTGGGAGAAATTCTGAACTGAAAAACAAGAATTTACAAGGAGTTTATTGCAAAGTTTTTTTGGAAAAAAAAAAAAAAATGATTGTGTGTCGTGATGAGAAAATTTAACAATACGGTTTAAATGTTGTGGTTGTTCAGACGGTTAAGATCCACCTGCAATGTAGGAGACCTGGGTTCAATTCCTGGGTCTGTAAGGTCCCCTGGAGAAGATAATGGCTATTTACTCAAGTATTCTTGCCTGGAGAATTCCATGGAGAAGCCTGGGAGGCTAGGCTTAGGATTAGGGTCCATGGGTTGCAAAGAGTCAGACATGACTGAGAGACTAAACACACATGCACACAATGGTTAAATAAATATAAAGTGTTTCAGTTTTTTAGATCAAGTGTGACTTCACCCTCCGGGAAATTATTCATTATGTTCTCACATTTGAGAAGAATATTTGCCCCTTTTTTAAACCAATGGAGTTTTCTTTTTTTCTTAAATTCCTTGTTTGGAGTTTAGAAATTTTACAATGTTCTCATTGACCTGGGTCCCATGGTACAACTCCAACAAGCCCTCTGGAGTTCAGAATGCAATATAACTAGATTTCTTGGATTTTATCCAAGGGAAGTTATTAATGAACTTTTGTTGTTCCATCATTCAGTCATGTCTGACTCTTCGTGATCCCAGGTCTGAAAGGGACATCCATCATGTCTACCACGTTTCAATGGCTTCTATCATATGGTCACACCAAACAGACAGTGACTGTGGTCTATCTCTATGCCCAGGAAGAAAGGGAAAGAGGTGTGGTTAAACAGTTAACTTCTGTCAAAAGTGGCAAATATTAATCACCAGGGGAACTTGATGTAGAGGAGAAGGGTGACAATATTATGTACTTAAACTATTAAATTTATGAAGAATTGTTCTGGTTGCTTCACTCTCAAGAGAAAAAAAGGCTTTGTGAGTACAGGGGGAAAATTGATAAAAAACACACAATAACTGAAACTCTGTGCATTCTTTTAGACCATAACAGTGAAGGCAACCTCAAATCTAGAAAAAAATGATCAACTAGAGCTTAAGGTTTCATTCAAAGCCATAACATAATATTGACATTCTAATAAAAATGAATGCATGCACATGAGTAAAAATTAACTAGATGCAAGGCCTGATATTACTAAGTTAGTTTCACCTGGGAGAAATTCTGAACTGAAAAACAAGAATTTACAAGGAGTTTATTGCAAAGTTTTTTTGGAAAAAAAAAAAAAAATGATTGTGTGTCGTGATGAGAAAATTTAACAATACGGTTTAAATGTTGTGGTTGTTCAGACGGTTAAGATCCACCTGCAATGTAGGAGACCTGGGTTCAATTCCTGGGTCTGTAAGGTCCCCTGGAGAAGATAATGGCTATTTACTCAAGTATTCTTGCCTGGAGAATTCCATGGAGAAGCCTGGGAGGCTAGGCTTAGGATTAGGGTCCATGGGTTGCAAAGAGTCAGACATGACTGAGAGACTAAACACACATGCACACAATGGTTAAATAAATATAAAGTGTTTCTGGCATTTTTTGGTACTCTTCACTTTGAGCTGGGAAATGTTCAATGATATGACATACAGCTGTATCTCCACTGTATTTTGTCTGGTCTACACTGGAAGAGCTCTGAGGAAGGCAATTCCCTTATAATAGTAATCTTGACCTATAAAATCTGTACTCAGTTTTTCTGTGGTTCAGAGCAGTCTAACCCATTTACTTCTTGGGTTGCTGTTCCCACCTTACCAGTGTCCTGGAAGGTTGAGCCAAATGAGGAAAGCAAGTTCATATAAATGAAATGAAAGTTACAGATCAGGACCTCTTCTGTATTTGATTTCTTTCTTCCTATTCAGAGAGTTTTATTTTTGTATTAAAACTGAAACTCCAGGGGGCATTACATTTAATCTTTTAAAGTGGTTATTTTTATCCATAATGGATAAGAAACTTACCTTGTGTTAGGAAAGATCTGAGCTAAACCTAAGTTCCGCTGGATCCAAAGAAAGAATTGAAGAAAATTTTCTTCAAAAAAGAAAAGAAAAGAATATACATATATATTAACACACACACACACACACACACACACACACACATATATATATATATATAAGTTGCTTCAGTCATGTATGACTCTGTGACCTCTTGGACTGTATCTCAATAGGTCCCTCTGTCCATGGAATTTCCCAGGCAAGAATGCTGGAGTAGTTAGACATTCCCTTCTCCAGAAGGTCTTCCTGACCCAGGAATCAAACAAGTCTCTGCTTATTTTGCAGACAAGTCCTTTTACCATCTGAGCCACCAGGGATATCCATAAAAATATATATTCATATATACATTTTTATATATAAAATAAGCATCTCTTAGGCTTTGGGGTTATTTTTTAAATACTTTCCAGTACTTAAAACAGGGCTAACATAAGAAATAAATATTATTTATTTATTTTTATTATATTATACATAAGAAATAAATAATATTTTTGGATAACAAAATGCATTTAACTTCAAAAATATTTATGACTATCCATGTCTACATCTCTAGTCACTTTTCTCTGTTCTTTGTTTGGGAAAATATTGGCTGTTTTAAAATGGAAATTACTAGAGGAACTTGCATTTATCCCTGCTCAGTTAATGAATAGAGGATATTCTGTATTCTTCTTCAGGGTCACTAAACTGGAACTTGTCTTTGAGAATTAAATGGACTTTAATTAAAGCTTAAATATAACAAGAAAGTTTGCCACTGTTCATATTTTTCTTGTGGCCAGGCTTCAGTGATAATGAGACTAAGGTCATGGACCTCATCCCCATGTGGACCACTTAACTCTGATCTATTCCAAGTTTAAAAGTATTATGAAGCTTCTAGAGTGTGCCAGGCACTGTGTAATTCATTAAGACTATACAATTGAATAAGTCACAGCTACTTCCTTCAAGGATCCTAGAGCGTGGTGGAAAAGATTGGATAAATCTTGTGCATTGCATGACTGACATTATAAGTAATGCTATGGGATATAGACAAATTGCTACAAATATTCAAGAAGGAAAGAGTAGGAAGAATTATGAAAAAATGTGAAAGAGCTTGTATTTGCAATGTGTCTAGAGGTTAAATATTATTACTTTTCTTAGACAGAAAGATGAAACAGGCAACTTTTTAAAATTTATTTTTATTCTATTTTTAAGGAGTTTTGTATACTGCTATACATAAACACAAACCAGTCATAGGTATAGCCCTGACCCCCTCCCACCTGAACCTCTTTCCCACCTCCCTTCCCATCCCACTTCTCCAGGTTGTTGCATAGCCCCCATGTAAGTCCCCGTAGTCTTACAACCTGTTCGCATCAGTTGTCTCTTTTGCATAATATAATGCAAGTTTCCCAAAATACACTTACCATGCACCTCAACCATTCCAAACTCCCCACAATGTCCATAAATCTGTTCTCTATGTCAGTTTCTCCATTGTGAAACAAGCAGACTTTTAATTAGAGAGTAGCTGGAAAAAAATGTGATACAGATAATAAATTCCAACAGTTAAAGTTTTTCACAGTACGGGGTATACATACAAGAGTTATGAGATTAAAAATGCTTGCGGAAGGCCTAGAAAGTTAACATGAAAAATATTGGTTTTCTTGGGTAAATCAAAAAAAGCCCTATTGAATTTTAATCAGTAATGAGTGGTTGAGAAGAACAGTTTGCATAGAATTGATTCGAGTTTGAAGAGACCAAAGAGAGAAAAGTTAAAGATCTATTGCTATGGTCCTAAGAGAGAAGTATACGTGCCCTAACTGGGGATGCTGCTGATGAAAATGGAAGAGAGAGACCTGAGCAACAATTCTGACATCAGGTCTAGAAGATTTGAATAATAGATAAAGAAGAAAAACAAGAACTAAAAGAAAGTCTCTTCAAGCCTAGAGCTTTAATTATGGACCCCTGTCTTTTTTGGACCTTCATCCCCATGTGGACCACTTAACTCTGATCTATTCCAAGTTTAAAAGTATTATGAAGCTTCTAGAGTGTGCCAGGCACTGTGTAATTCATTAAGACTATACAATTGAATAAGTCACAGCTACTTCCTTCAAGGATCCTAGAGCGTGGTGGAAAAGATTGGATAAATCTTGTGCATTGCATGACTGACATTATAAGTAATGCTATGGGATATAGACAAATTGCTACAAATATTCAAGAAGGAAAGAGTAGGAAGAATTATGAAAAAATGTGAAAGAGCTTGTATTTGCAATGTGTCTAGAGGTTAAATATTATTACTTTTCTTAGACAGAAAGATGAAACAGGCAACTTTTTAAAATTTATTTTTATTCTATTTTTAAGGAGTTTTGTATACTGCTATACATAAACACAAACCAGTCATAGGTATAGCCCTGACCCCCTCCCACCTGAACCTCTTTCCCACCTCCCTTCCCATCCCACTTCTCCAGGTTGTTGCATAGCCCCCATGTAAGTCCCCGTAGTCTTACAACCTGTTCGCATCAGTTGTCTCTTTTGCATAATATAATGCAAGTTTCCAAGATACACTTACCATGCACCTCAACCATTCCAAACTCCCCACAATGTCCATAAATCTGTTCTCTATGTCAGTTTCTCCATTGTGAAACAAGCAGACTTTTAATTAGAGAGTAGCTGGAAAAAAATGTGATACAGATAATAAATTCCAACAGTTAAAGTTTTTCACAGTACGGGGTATACATACAAGAGTTATGAGATTAAAAATGCTTGCGGAAGGCCTAGAAAGTTAACATGAAAAATATTGGTTTTCTTGGGTAAATCAAAAAAAGCCCTATTGAATTTTAATCAGTAATGAGTGGTTGAGAAGAACAGTTTGCATAGAATTGATTCGAGTTTGAAGAGACCAAAGAGAGAAAAGTTAAAGATCTATTGCTATGGTCCTAAGAGAGAAGTATACGTGCCCTAACTGGGGATGCTGCTGATGAAAATGGAAGAGAGAGACCTGAGCAACAATTCTGACATCAGGTCTAGAAGATTTGAATAATAGATAAAGAAGAAAAAAACAAGAACTAAAAGAAAGTCTCTTCAAGCCTAGAGTGCTTTTATTTATTTATTTTTTTAAGTCCTATTAAATGAAATATAAAGAAAAAAATTTTTTTTCTGGAATTGTGTAGGAAACTATGGAAAATTTTGAAAATTGATTTTAAGATGCAGTTAAAATCTCCAATTACGCTATTTGGTAGGGCTGGAATTAGAGGAGAGACAAGCAGTGAACAGATAGACCTTAAAGTCTTCATAGTGTCAACTACATATTCGCACTTGCCAATGCTTTTGGCAATGAATGGACAACAAGAGCATTTGCCATCTGCCTCTGTGAAGATTGAACACTGCATTGGGAGCTGCTGACCTTAAAAACCCCCTGAAAGAAATTAGGGTGGAGCAAGGCACTCTGTGCTCTTAAGGAATCTGGTGGAACAGGTCTTTAGATAGGTAAATGGCTTTTAGGAATAGATTTTATCATCTCAATCCTTGCATTTCCTCACACCTAGAAAGACATTAGACAGACCCAAACTATTTGTAAAACAAAACACTTAAACCTCTGCTTGTCAGACAGAAATCATTGGTAAAAGAAAAACCCCTTTGGAAACACTTTACTTGATGGCATTTGAATTTCCCTCCACACTGAAACCCTTATATTGGCATTCCTCCCTATCTCTTTGGAGCAGTCTCTCAGAGCTTTCTGGTGTACTGTCTCCCAGGCTGTAGTCCTAATTATGCCCCAAATAAAACTTAACTCTCAACTCTCGTGTTTTTTTATCTTTTTTAGTTGACAATAGACGGAATATAGAAACTGTACATACAGAAAAGAAAGACCCAGTTTCAGTATACATACAAGAGTTATGAGATTAAAAATGCTTGCGGAAGGCCTAGAAAGTTAACATGAAAAATATTGGTTTTCTTGGGTAAATCAAAAAAAGCCCTATTGAATTTTAATCAGTAATGAGTGGTTGAGAAGAACAGTTTGCATAGAATTGATTCGAGTTTGAAGAGACCAAAGAGAGAAAAGTTAAAGATCTATTGCTATGGTCCTAAGAGAGAAGTATACGTGCCCTAACTGGGGATGCTGCTGATGAAAATGGAAGAGAGAGACCTGAGCAACAATTCTGACATCAGGTCTAGAAGATTTGAATAATAGATAAAGAAGAAAAAAACAAGAACTAAAAGAAAGTCTCTTCAAGCCTAGAGTGCTTTTATTTATTTATTTTTTTAAGTCCTATTAAATGAAATATAAAGAAAAAAATTTTTTTTCTGGAATTGTGTAGGAAACTATGGAAAATTTTGAAAATTGATTTTAAGATGCAGTTAAAATCTCCAATTACGCTATTTGGTAGGGCTGGAATTAGAGGAGAGACAAGCAGTGAACAGATAGACCTTAAAGTCTTCATAGTGTCAACTACATATTCGCACTTGCCAATGCTTTTGGCAATGAATGGACAACAAGAGCATTTGCCATCTGCCTCTGTGAAGATTGAACACTGCATTGGGAGCTGCTGACCTTAAAAACCCCCTGAAAGAAATTAGGGTGGAGCAAGGCACTCTGTGCTCTTAAGGAATCTGGTGGAACAGGTCTTTAGATAGGTAAATGGCTTTTAGGAATAGATTTTATCATCTCAATCCTTGCATTTCCTCACACCTAGAAAGACATTAGACAGACCCAAACTATTTGTAAAACAAAACACTTAAACCTCTGCTTGTCAGACAGAAATCATTGGTAAAAGAAAAACCCCTTTGGAAACACTTTACTTGATGGCATTTGAATTTCCTCCACACTGAAACCCTTATATTGGCATTCCTCCCTATATCTTTGGAGCAGTCTCTCAGAGCTTTCTGGAGTGATGCCTCCCAGGCTGCAGTCCTAATTATGCCCCAAATAAAACTTAACCCACAACTCTCAAGTTGTTTTATCTTTTTTAGTTGACAATAGACGGAATATAGAAACTGTACATACAGATATTATCATGAAAGACCCAGTTTCAGTAGATGCATGTACAGAAATAGACAAGTTCTTAAAGCAGAAAATTAAATCATGAATACGTTTAAGAAAAGTGAAGTCATCCATAGAAACAATAATAGTGAAAGGACCCAAGAAATATGTGGATCTACAAGGTGGTTTGGTGTCCAGGGAGAAAAAAATGCATTTCATACAATTTTATCACAAATAGCAGTAAAGAAGTCCAGTAATATGTATAAAAGGTATCTGTTGTAAAACATGCTGTCAAGAACACATAATAAATGACAATAAAATTAACAAAAATGTAGAAATGTCACCCTATGGACTGGTCAGAAATCAGACGCTTTAGAATTTTAGGCACACCCAAGAGCCATTTAAGTGTTACTCATTTTGTATGAAGAGAATGGATTTGGGTTAATCATTCTAACCCAGTCATAGCAAATGGGAAAAAACTAACCCAATCATATTCAGCTGATGTATGCCATTTTGAAAGAAGACAGGCAAGAGGCAGCATTAAACTTTTAACAAAGAGATCAGATGGTTTTACTTAAACTTTAACTGAAGTCCATTTACATCTCAAAATCAAATGGCATGGGGTGGGTGGGCGGGGCAGGGTGGGGCTGTGGGCAAAAAGGTTTTTTTTGGAAGCTAAGATGGGCTTGGACTCTGTGCTCTTAAGGAATCTGGTGGAACAGGTCTTTAGATAGGTAAATGGCTTTTAGGAATAGATTTTATCATCTCAATCCTTGCATTTCCTCACACCTAGAAAGACATTAGACAGACCCAAACTATTTGTAAAACAAAACACTTAAACCTCTGCTTGTCAGACAGAAATCATTGGTAAAAGAAAAACCCCTTTGGAAACACTTTACTTGATGGCATTTGAATTTCCCTCCACACTGAAACCCTTATATTGGCATTCCTCCCCTATCTCTTTGGAGCAGTCTCTCAGAGCTTTCTGGAGTGATGCCTCCCAGGCTGCAGTCCTAATTATGCCCCAAATAAAACTTAACCCACAACTCTCAAGTTGTTTTATCTTTTTTAGTTGACAATAGACGGAATATAGAAACTGTACATACAGATATTATCATGAAAGACCCAGTTTCAGTAGATGCATGTACAGAAATAGACAAGTTCTTAAAGCAGAAAATTAAATCATGAATACGTTTAAGAAAAGTGAAGTCATCCATAGAAACAATAATAGTGAAAGGACCCAAGAAATATGTGGATCTACAAGGTGGTTTGGTGTCCAGGGAGAAAAAAATGCATTTCATACAATTTTATCACAAATAGCAGTAAAGAAGTCCAGTAATATGTATAAAAGGTATCTGTTGTAAAACATGCTGTCAAGAACACATAATAAATGACAATAAAATTAACAAAAATGTAGAAATGTCACCCTATGGACTGGTCAGAAATCAGACGCTTTAGAATTTTAGGCACACCCAAGAGCCATTTAAGTGTTACTCATTTTGTATGAAGAGAATGGATTTGGGTTAATCATTCTAACCCAGTCATAGCAAATGGGAAAAAACTAACCCAATCATATTCAGCTGATGTATGCCATTTTGAAAGAAGACAGGCAAGAGGCAGCATTAAACTTTTAACAAAGAGATCAGATGGTTTTACTTAAACTTTAACTGAAGTCCATTTACATCTCAAAATCAAATGGCATGGGGTGGGGTGGGGGCGGGGGGCAGGGTGTGGAGCTAAGATGGCTGCTTAGAAGGACGTGTTTTCATCTCTCCTGCATAATCACCTGAATTGCAACCAGTTCCTGAAAAACCATGGACAGGACGAGGTTGGATCCGATCACAAAAAAGATACCCCACATCAAAGAACAAAGGAGAAGCCACAAGATGGTAGGAAGGGCGCATTCACGCTTTTAAAAGTCAAACCTCATGCCCCTCAGAGAGGCTGGGTGGTCCAAATAGCAAAGCCTGTTGCAAATCAAGACTCGGGAAAGGATCCAGACCTGCTTTAGAGGGTCCAAGTGCCCCCTTAAGCTAGAAGTGCCCTTGAGCAGTCCTCGGAAGGACTGCACTCAATTTCCTTTGGTTACAATTAACCCGATCATAGAGCCGCTGAGTAGGACTGGAAACTGTGTGCACCGTGATCCGGGAGAGGGGAATAGCGATCCTGCATGAGACTGAGCCAGACTCACCTCTGAGTAATCTGACGTCTCCTGTGGTGGCGGGGATTGACGGTGACCGGCAGCAGGGTCAGGGTCACTGTGGAAGTGCTTCTCATAGCGTGTGTAGGAAGAAATCCTTTGTGAGAGAGACGCCATTTTCCCTACTGTAGTTTGGCTGCTGGTCAAACTACAGGGAGGACACTTAGCTCCACCCAGCAAGAAAAGGGATTTGCATGAAGGATTAAGAAACTCCCAGGGCCAGCGTGGGCAGGCCTTTTAGTTCTGGTATAGGCCAAAATAAACAAGCAGTAAAAGATATCTGCAGATTCAACCACTGCCAGAGGCAAGAAAAAGACTGATAATACCTGAATATTCAGCAAGAGACAGAAGAACATAAACACTATTTTGACGTTTTGTCTGAAGCTGAAGTTACTGCTGGATTTTTAAAATTTCATTTTATTTCTTATTCTTTTTCATTCCTTTTTTTGTTTTGTTTTGTTCTATTTTTTCATTTTTTCCCCCTTTTTTCTAAACCCCCTCAGCCCCACCAAGCCCCGTTTTTGTTTTTTCTGCTTGTGTGTGGGTGTGTTTATTTCCTCCATTGAATTCTATTGAAGCTACTAATCTCATCAGGAAGACTGAATATATTCAAGTTTGCATATTTTTTTTTCTTTTCCTTTTAAACCACAAACCTGATTTTGGCATAAACTTCTGCTTCCACATTAGACTTTTATGGTTCTATGGGAGTTTTCTTTGTTTTTATAGTTTTTGCTTTTTTTTTTTTTCCCTATATTTTTCTATGTACTTATCTCTGTTTTAATTTTTAAATTTTTTATTTGTACTACTACTTCCTCTATAACTCTTTCTTTGCTTTTTCTGATGCCCTTTTCCTGCAGTACTAACCTCTAATACATACAAATCATTATCTCCCTATATTTAACTTTGCAGTATCACTCTATATTCCTCTTCTATACTCCCTTTCTCTTTTTCCCTTTTCCCACCATATTTCTTAGTCTGTTCTGTCCTCATTGCCTTATCCCCAACTGGGACCCTGCTCTAGCATTGTTCTCCAATTTGTGCTCTACTTAGTTTGGCTGTTAACTGGTGGATATCAGTCTTGGTTTTCTCTATTCGCCATGCTAACATATTGTACTGTATTTTTGGTTGGAATGTTTGAGTTATGTTACGGCTGTATATGTATGTGTGTATAATTCAATAAGCTAGATAGTATTTTCATAATATTTTAATTGCCATTTGTCAAAGGTGTACCTTCAGTTTCTCATTCGCATATATATGTTTTAATATCATTTAATGCCATAACAAACCAGCCGTGAAATCTTCATTGACCGGGGAAAATTAAAAACTCCCAGGCCCGTAGGCCTTTTAGTTCTGGTATAGGCCAAAATAAACAAGCAGTAAAAGATATCTGCAGATTCAACCACTGCCAGAGGCAAGAAAAAGACTGATAATACCTGAATATTCAGCAAGAGACAGAAGAACATAAACACTATTTTGACGTTTTGTCTGAAGCTGAAGTTACTGCTGGATTTTTAAAATTTCATTTTATTTCTTATTCTTTTTCATTCCTTTTTTTGTTTTGTTTTGTTCTATTTTTTCATTTTTTCCCCCCTTTTTTCTAAACCCCCTCAGCCCCACCAAGCCCCGTTTTTGTTTTTTCTGCTTGTGTGTGGGTGTGTTTATTTCCTCCATTGAATTCTATTGAAGCTACTAATCTCATCAGGAAGACTGAATATATTCAAGTTTGCATATTTTTTTTTCTTTTCCTTTTAAACCACAAACCTGATTTTGGCATAAACTTCTGCTTCCACATTAGACTTTTATGGTTCTATGGGAGTTTTCTTTGTTTTTATAGTTTTTGCTTTTTTTTTTTTTCCCTATATTTTTCTATGTACTTATCTCTGTTTTAATTTTTAAATTTTTTATTTGTACTACTACTTCCTCTATAACTCTTTCTTTGCTTTTTCTGATGCCCTTTTCCTGCAGTACTAACCTCTAATACATACAAATCATTATCTCCCTATATTTAACTTTGCAGTATCACTCTATATTCCTCTTCTATACTCCCTTTCTCTTTTTCCCTTTTCCCACCATATTTCTTAGTCTGTTCTGTCCTCATTGCCTTATCCCCAACTGGGACCCTGCTCTAGCATTGTTCTCCAATTTGTGCTCTACTTAGTTTGGCTGTTAACTGGTGGATATCAGTCTTGGTTTTCTCTATTCGCCATGCTAACATATTGTACTGTATTTTTGGTTGGAATGTTTGAGTTATGTTACGGCTGTATATGTATGTGTGTATAATTCAATAAGCTAGATAGTATTTTCATAATATTTTAATTGCCATTTGTCAAAGGTGTACCTTCAGTTTCTCATTCGCATATATATGTTTTAATATCATTTAATGCCATAACAAACCAGCCGTGAAATCTTCATTCCCTGGTCAGGCAACAAGCCCCGGGGTTTTAAGGAGGGAGCACTGACTCCAAAACTCTACAATACTAGATAATGCCTAGCACTAGAGAGCAGGAAACAGTGAGAATACCAACAAAGGCAAGCACTTGTATGAAAGTCCTGACATCAACCAACCACCAGCATCACCCAGACAAAGTTGTCTCATCCAAGCAACAAACACAAGCAGATGTACGTCAAAGTCTGGGAAAAGGAAACCCCAAACATCGTTAGTTAAAAAATTAATAATAACAATGAAACATCAGAGAAATACCACACAAGTGAAGGAACAATCTACAAACACACAAGATCAAATAAACGAAGAGGATTTAGATGAACTTTCTGAAAGTGAATTCCGGAGAATGATAGTAGAGATGATCAAAAACACTGAAAACAGAATTTAAGAGAAATTGCAAAAAGCAACCACACACTGAATAAAGAAATACAAGAACTAACAAAAAAAAAATAACAGACAAACAACTAATTTGCTGAACTTAAAAACACTGAAGAAGAAATCCAGAGAAGAGTATCTGAGACAGAAGACTGGA
This sequence comes from Tragulus kanchil, assembly GCA_022376925.1. Classification (NCBI taxonomy): domain Eukaryota; kingdom Metazoa; phylum Chordata; class Mammalia; order Artiodactyla; family Tragulidae; genus Tragulus; species Tragulus kanchil. Next base: position 81,999,995 of record JAIOJX010000029.1, on the reverse strand, counting down.
TAAGTGAGCTAGAGGATAGAATGGTGGAAGTAACTGGTGAAAAACAGAATCTAGCTCAAAGAATGAAAAGAGCAGAGGATAGCCTCAGAGACCTCTGGAATAATATCACATGCACCAATATTCAAATTATATGGGTTCCAGAAGAAGAAGAAAAAAGATATGAGAAAATTTTTGAAGAGATTATAGTTGAAAATTTCCTCAATATGGGAAAGAAATAATCAAGTCAAAGAATCACAAAGAGTATCGGAAAAAAAAAACAAATCCCAGGATGCTTGTGTTCTCCAATTTGTGCTCTACTTAGTTTGGCTGTTAACTGGTGGATATCAGTCTTGGTTTCTATTCGCCATGCTAACATATTGTACTGTATTTTTGGTTGGAATGTTTGAGTTATGTTACGGCTGTATATGTGTGTGTATAATTCAATAAGCTAGATAGTATTTTCATAATATTTTAATTGCCATTTGTCAAAGGTGTACCTTCAGTTTCTCATTCGCATATATATGTTTTAATATCATTTAATACCATAACAAACCACCCGTGAAATCTTCATTCCCTGGTCAGGCAACAAGCCCCAGGGAATTAAGGAGGGAGCACTGACTCCAAAACTCTACAATACTAGATAATGCCTAGCACTAGAGAGCAGGAAACAGTGAGAATACCAACAAAGGCAAGCACTTGTATGAAAGTCCTGACATCAACCAACCACCAGCATCACCCAGACAAAGTTGTCTCATCCAAGCAACAAACACAAGCAGATGTACGTCAAAGTCTGGGAAAAGGAAACCCCAAACATCGTTAGTTAAAAAATTAATAATAACAATGAAACATCAGAGAAATACCACACAAGTGAAGGAACAATCTACAAACACACAAGATCAAATAAACGAAGAGGATTTAGATGAACTTTCTGAAAGTGAATTCCGGAGAATGATAGTAGAGATGATCAAAAACACTGAAAACAGAATTTAAGAGAAATTGCAAAAAGCAACCACACACTGAATAAAGAAATACAAGAACTAACAAAAAAAAAATAACAGACAAACAACTAATTTGCTGAACTTAAAAACACTGAAGAAGAAATCCAGAGAAGAGTATCTGAGACAGAAGACTGGATAAGTGAGCTAGAGGATAGAATGGTGGAAGTAACTGGTGAAAAACAGAATCTAGCTCAAAGAATGAAAAGAGCAGAGGATAGCCTCAGAGACCTCTGGAATAATATCACATGCACCAATATTCAAATTATATGGGTTCCAGAAGAAGAAGAAAAAAGATATGAGAAAATTTTTGAAGAGATTATAGTTGAAAATTTCCTCAATATGGGAAAGAAATAATCAAGTCAAAGAATCACAAAGAGTATCATACAGAATAAACCCAAGAAGAAACACACCAAGACACATATTAATTAGTCTAACAAAAATTAAACACAAAGACAGAATTCTAAAAGCAGCAAGGGAAAAGCAACTAGTGACATACAAGGGAAAATCCATATGTTCAACAGCTGATCTATCAACAGAAACTCTGCAGGCCAGAAGGAAATGGCAAGACACATTTAAAGTGCTGAAACAGAATAATCTGCAACCACAAATCCTCTACCCTGCAAGGATCTCATTCAAACTGATGGAGAAATCAAAAGCTTTACAGATAAGCAAAAATTAAAAGAATTTAGTAACACCAAACCAGCATTACAACAAGTCTTTAAGGAACTTATATAGACAACAAGTATAAGAGAAGAAGAAGATCCACGAAACAAAGCCATCATAACATCTAAGAAGATGACAATAGAATCATTTGTATCAATAAATACTTTGAATGTACATGGACTAAATGCCCCAACCAAAAGACAAAGACTGGCTTAATGAATTCAAAAACATGACCCATACATATGCTGCCTGCAGGAAACTCACTTCAGACCTAGAGACACTCACAGACTGAAAGTGAGAGGATGGAAAAAGATACTCCATGCAAATGGAAATCAAAAGAAAGCTGGAGTAGCAATCCTCATATCAGAAAAAATAGACCTCAAAATAAAGAAGGTTATCAGAGACAAGACAGGACACTACATAGTGATCATGGGATCGATCCAAGAAGAAGACATAACAATCATAAATATCTATGCACCCAATGCAGGAGCTCCCCAATACATAAGACAAACACTTTCAGACATAAAAGAAGACATCGACAATAACACAATAATAGTATGAGACTTTAATACTCCTCTCACACCAATGGACAGATCATCCAAACAGAAAATTAATAAAGAAACACAAATCTTAAATGCCACACTAGAAGAGATAGACCTCACGTATATCTTTAAGACCTTCCATCCAAAAGCAGAAGAATACACTTTCTTCTCAAGTGCTCATGGAATGTCCTCTAGAATAGACCACATCTTGGGCCACAAATCAAACCTCAGTCAATTCAAGAAAACTGAAATTATATCAACTGTCTTGTCTGACCATAATACAATGAGACTAGAGATCAACTGCAGGGGAAAAAAACCGCTAAAAATACAAACACATGGAGATGAAACAACACATACCTTAAAAAAAAAAAAATTACCAAGCAAATCAAAGAAGAAATAAGCAAATTCCTAGAAGAAAATGACAATGAACACATGACAATGCAAAACCTGTGGGATATTGCAAAAGTAATTCTAAGAGGGAAGTTTATAGTAATTCAATCCTACCTCAGGAAACTAGGAAAATCTCAAACAGATGACCTTACCTTACGCTTAAAACAACTGGAGACAGAAGAAAAAACACTTCAAAGTTAGCAGAAGAAGAGAAATCATAAAGATCAGAGCAGAAATAAATGAAAAAGAAACAAAAGAAGCAAGAAAAAAAAAGGTTTAAAAAAAAAAAAAACAAAAAAAAAACCCTGGTTCCTTCAGAAAGGTAAATAAAATGGACAAAGATGGCAGATATCAAGAAGAAGCGAAAAAAATGACCCATACATATGCTGCCTGCAGGAAACTCACTTCAGACCTAGAGACACTCACAGACTGAAAGTGAGAGGATGGAAAAAGATACTCCATGCAAATGGAAATCAAAAGAAAGCTGGAGTAGCAATCCTCATATCAGAAAAAATAGACCTCAAAATAAAGAAGGTTATCAGAGACAAGACAGGACACTACATAGTGATCATGGGATCGATCCAAGAAGAAGACATAACAATCATAAATATCTATGCACCCAATGCAGGAGCTCCCCAATACATAAGACAAACACTTTCAGACATAAAAGAAGACATCGACAATAACACAATAATAGTATGAGACTTTAATACTCCTCTCACACCAATGGACAGATCATCCAAACAGAAAATTAATAAAGAAACACAAATCTTAAATGCCACACTAGAAGAGATAGACCTCACGTATATCTTTAAGACCTTCCATCCAAAAGCAGAAGAATACACTTTCTTCTCAAGTGCTCATGGAATGTCCTCTAGAATAGACCACATCTTGGGCCACAAATCAAACCTCAGTCAATTCAAGAAAACTGAAATTATATCAACTGTCTTGTCTGACCATAATACAATGAGACTAGAGATCAACTGCAGGGGAAAAAAACCGCTAAAAATACAAACACATGGAGATGAAACAACACATACCTTAAAAAAAAAAAAATTACCAAGCAAATCAAAGAAGAAATAAGCAAATTCCTAGAAGAAAATGACAATGAACACATGACAATGCAAAACCTGTGGGATATTGCAAAAGTAATTCTAAGAGGGAAGTTTATAGTAATTCAATCCTACCTCAGGAAACTAGGAAAATCTCAAACAGATGACCTTACCTTACGCTTAAAACAACTGGAGACAGAAGAAAAAACACTTCAAAGTTAGCAGAAGAAGAGAAATCATAAAGATCAGAGCAGAAATAAATGAAAAAGAAACAAAAGAAGCAATAGTAAAGATAAATAAAACAAAAAGCTGGTTCTTCAGAAAGGTAAATAAAATTGACAAAGCACTGGTCAAACTCATCAAGAAAAAAAGAGAGAAGAACCAGATCACCAAAATCAAAAGTGAAAAAGGGAGAGATTACAACGAACAATGTAGAAATCCAAAGGATTCTAAGAGACTATTTTGAACAACTCTATGGCAACAAACTGGACAACGAGGAAGAAATGGACAGTTTCTTTGAAAAGATTACTCTTCCAAGACAGAACCAAGAAGAAATAGAAACTACGAACAACCCAATCACAAGCTCAGAAATCGACTTTGTGATCAAAAATCTACCCAAAAATAAAAGCCCTGGGCCAGATGACTTCACACGTGAATTCTACCAAACATTAAAACTCTTCCAAAAAATTGCACAGGAAGGAACACTTCCAAACACATTCTATGAGGCCACCATCACCCTGATACCAAAGCCAGGCAAAGACAACACAAAAAAAGAAAATTACAGGCCAATTTCACTGATAAATTTAGAGGCCAAAATCCTCAACAAGATCTTAGAAAACAGAATTCAACAACACTTCCAAAAACTCATACATCTTGACCAAGTTGGGTTCATCCCAGGCATGCAAGGATTCTTCAATATCTGCAAATCAATCAATGTGATACACCATATCAACAAACTGAGAGACAAAAATCACATGATCATCTCAATAGATGCAAAAAAAGCCTTTGACAAAGTACAACATCCATTTATGATAAAAACTCTTCGGAAAATGGGCATAGAAGGCACTTATCTGAACACAGTGAAAGCCATATATGAGAAGCCCACAGCGAACATTACCCTCAATGGTGAAAAACTGAAAGCATTCCCTCTAAGATCAGGAACAAGACAGGGGTGTCCACTTTCACCACTCTTATTCAACATAGTCCTGGAAGTCCTAGCAACAGCAACAAGAGAAGAGAAAGAAATCAAAGGAATCCAGATTGGAAAGGAAGAAGTCAAGCTCTCTCTATTCACATATGAAATTACATTATACATAGAAAATCCAAAAAGACACTATTACAAAACTGCTAAAGCTAATCAACAAATTCAGCAAAGTCACAGGAAACAAAATCAATACACAGAAATCACTGGCATTCCTATACACAAACAATGAAAAATCAGAAAACAAAATCAAAAAGGCAGTCCCCTTTACCATCGCAACCAAAAGAATCAAATATCTAGGAATAAACCTACCCAAAGAAACAAAGCAACTGTACGCAGAGAATTACAAGACTCACATGAGAGAAACTAAAGAAGATTTAAACAGATGGAGGGATATTCCATGTTCCTAGGTCAGAAGAATCAATATTGTGAAAATGACCATACTACCAAATGTCATTTATAGATTCAATGCGATCCCTATCAAACTACCAATGACATTCTTCACAGAACTAGACCGAAGAATAACACAGTTCATATGGAAACACAAAAGACCTCGAATAGCCAAAGCAATCCTTAGAAAGAAGAATGTAGCTGGAGGGATCAGTCTCCCTTACTTCAGACTATACTACAAAGCAACAGTCATCAAGACAGTATAGTACTGGCACAAAAACAGCGCTATAGACCAATGGAACAAGATCGAGAACCCAGAGATAAACCCATGCACCTATGGGTACCTTATTTTTGACAAAGGAGGTGAAACTATAAAATGAGACAAAGACAGCCTCTTCAACAAATGGTGCCGGGAAAATTGGACAGCTCCATGCAAAAAAATGAAGTTGGAACATTCTCTGACACCATCCACGAAGATCAAAACAAAATAGATTAAAGATCTAAATGTAAGACAAGAAACTATCAATCTCTTAGAGGTGAATATAGGCAAAACACTCAAGGACATAAACCAAAGCAAGATCTTCCATGACCTGCCACTAGAATAGTGGAACTGAAAAGAAAAATGATCATGTGGGACCTAATGAAACTTAAAAGTTTTTGTACAGCAAAAGAAATTACAAAGAAAATGAACAGAGAACCCACAGAATGGCAGAAAATAATAGCAAATGAAATAACAGACAAAGAACTAATCTCCAAAATCTACAAGCAACTCAGACAACTCAGCACTGGAAAAGTGAACAACCCAATCAAAAAAAGGGAAAAAGGACCTAAACAGACATCTCTCCAAGGAAGACATACAGATGGCCAAAAACCACATGAAACAATGCTCAACCTTGCTTATAATTAGAGAAATGCAAATCAAAACTACAATGAGATATCACCTCATGCCCATCAGAATGGCCATCATTCACAAATCGACAGAACAATAAATGCTGGAGAGGCTGCGGAGAAAAGGGAACACTCTTGCACTGCTGGTGGGAATGTAAATTGATACAGCCTCTATGGAAGACAGTATGGAAATTTCTTAAAAAACGAAAAATAGAAGCACCATACGGCCCAGTAATCCCACTCTTAGGCTTATATCCTGATGAAATTAAATCTGAAAGAAGCACCTGTACCCCAATGTTCATTGCAGCTCTCTATACAATAGCTAGAACATGGAAGCAACCTAGATGCCCATCAATGAACGAATGGATACAAAAGCCCTGGTACATATATACAATGGAATACTACACAGCTGTAAAAAGTGATGCAGAAGAATCAGCCCTAATGAGGTGGCTGGATCTAGAACATATCATAAAAAGTGAAGTAAGTCAGAAAGAGAAGGATAAATACAATATACTAACACACACACACATATATATATATATATATATATATATATATATATATATATATGGAATCAAGTAGGATGGTGATGATGGCACACGCAGTGAAGTGACGGAAAGACAGACATGGACAGTGGACATATGGACATTGTGGGGAAGGAACAGAGGGTGGGAGTTGTAAAAGAAATAGCATGAAGGCCTGTACTATCATATGTGAAGAAAATAGCTCTAGTCATTGCTCTGTGAGAAAAGGGGATCCTGTAGGGGTGCTATGTGATGGTCTGGAGGGGTGGAAGAGGGGGGGATATACATATGACTAATCTGGGAGCATACATATCTGTAAACAACAAAACTCTGTAAAAGCTAAAAGTAAAATAAAAGTTAAAAAAAAATCAAATGGCATGAATTTGTTAAAGCATGCCAATGTACTAGACAAAGGGGATTTTCAGAGAAGTGTTATGCATATGCATAGTCTTCCCTCCTTTGCAGATTTACTCCATTTCGGTGGCTCTTATTCTAGCTCTGGAAATTTTACAATTAAAAGTATAAGTTTAACTCCTCACATTGGGTTTCATGACCACCATGTAACATTTTGATGATAAATTGACTATTTGTGTAAGTTGCTGACCAGAGGGTAAACTTTGTTGACTAGAATATATTCCAGTTCAAGAGACATAATATGTTAGTAAACTGGCATTGTGATTTATAGAAAGTATTCATTTATGGCTTATATTGAAGGATTTGAGTATTTGGACCTGCCTTCATGAGAAACAGACATGAAACTATTATACTACTTGTCTGGTTTCCACTGATTTCTCCATAGCTAAGGATACTCCTCTTTCACAACTGCTCCTGAGTTAGTAGCATTGTTGTGGTTGCTCACTGCTGTTAAACAAACCATCCTTAACTTCAGTGATTTAGAACATTGCTCTCTATACAATAGCTAGAACATGGAAGCAACCTAGATGCCCATCAATGAACGAATGGATACAAAAGCCCTGGAACCTATATACAAGGGAATACTACACAGCCGGAAACGTGACGCAGAAGAATCAGCCCTAATGAGGTGGCTGGATCTAGAACATATCATAAAAAGTGAAGTAAGTCAGAAAGAGAAGGATAAATACAATATACTAACACACACACACATATATATATATATATATATATATATATATATATATATATATGGAATCAAGTAGGATGGTGATGATGGCACACGCAGTGAAGTGACGGAAAGACAGACATGGACAGTGGACATATGGACATTGTGGGGAAGGAACAGAGGGTGGGAGTTGTAAAAGAAATAGCATGAAGGCCTGTACTATCATATGTGAAGAAAATAGCTCTAGTCATTGCTCTGTGAGAAAAGGGGATCCTGTAGGGGTGCTATGTGATGGTCTGGAGGGGTGGAAGAGGGGGGGATATACATATGACTAATCTGGGAGCATACATATCTGTAAACAACAAAACTCTGTAAAAGCTAAAAGTAAAATAAAAGTTAAAAAAAAATCAAATGGCATGAATTTGTTAAAGCATGCCAATGTACTAGACAAAGGGGATTTTCAGAGAAGTGTTATGCATATGCATAGTCTTCCCTCCTTTGCAGATTTACTCCATTTCGGTGGCTCTTATTCTAGCTCTGGAAATTTTACAATTAAAAGTATAAGTTTAACTCCTCACATTGGGTTTCATGACCACCATGTAACATTTTGATGATAAATTGACTATTTGTGTAAGTTGCTGACCAGAGGGTAAACTTTGTTGACTAGAATATATTCCAGTTCAAGAGACATAATATGTTAGTAAACTGGCATTGTGATTTATAGAAAGTATTCATTTATGGCTTATATTGAAGGATTTGAGTATTTGGACCTGCCTTCATGAGAAACAGACATGAAACTATTATACTACTTGTCTGGTTTCCACTGATTTCTCCATAGCTAAGGATACTCCTCTTTCACAACTGCTCCTGAGTTAGTAGCATTGTTGTGGTTGCTCACTGCTGTTAAACAAACCATCCTTAACTTCAGTGATTTAGAACAATTTATGACTTCTCATAAATCTACAGTATAAGCTGGACTCTACTAGGCATTTCTACTCCACATTCTACCTGATACGGTTGATAGTGTAGGCCTGATTCTTCATCATGTGTTTGGGATGGTTGGAATCAGGAAGGACCAGGTGAGCATCTCTCTCCTCTTTTGTTGCCTGTCTACATAGCTGACGTGAACTTTCTCAGAGCACATAGAATCTAAACTTAGCTGAACATCTTACATGGAAAACGGTTTCCAAAAAAAAGAAAGCCGAAGCTGGCAATTCTTTTAAAAAGTACGAGAAAGTGGCATACAGTCTCTTCTGCTATAGCTTACTTGTGAGAGTAAGTCAGATTCGGGGGTGGGGGAGAGTCTTGAAAGAGACTCCAGAATTGTTATGAGGCATGCCATGAACATATAGTGAAGAAGGAATTGATGACTGTCATCTCATATACACAGGGCAATAGGCATGTAATAGACATCCAATGAATGTTTGAATGTTGTTGCTGTTCAGTTACCAAGTTGTGTCCAACTCTTTGTGACCCTATGAACTATAGCACTTCGGGCTTCCCTGTTCTTCAGTATCTCCCAGAACTTACTTAAACTCATGTCCACTGAGTCAGTGATGCTATCCAACCACCTCATCCTCTATTTCCCCTTCTCCTCTTGCTTTCTTTCCTGGCATCAGAGTCTTTTCCAATGAGTTGGCTGCTTGACAACTCATTGTAGAATAAATGTGAATAAATGAACCAATGGCTTAAAACAAAAGCACTCTTCTAGAAAAAGATCTGATATTCTTTTTGGAATTTGTATTTGTTTAAAAGGAACCTTATTTTTGTACTAAACTGAGTTGAAAATTTAATTTTTGTGGACGACAGTATATTCTTTGACTATTTATAAAACAGAAAGAAGATCAAGAGACCTTCAGAGTAACAGTGAAAGTAAATAACTAATAATAATAGTAATAAAAACTGATATGTGTATATAGGACTTTCTATGTGCTATAAATTATTACAACTCTCTTGTGTTTAATAATCATAAAGTCCTACTTTATGAATGCAGAAACCAAAGCATTGAACAGCGGAGTCAAAATCACTTGTGCCTACTTTAACTTCAGTGATTTAGAACAATTTATGACTTCTCATAAATCTACAGTATAAGCTGGACTCTACTAGGCATTTCTACTCCACATTCTACCTGATACGGTTGATAGTGTAGGCCTGATTCTTCATCATGTGTTTGGGATGGTTGGAATCAGGAAGGACCAGGTGAGCATCTCTCTCCTCTTTTGTTGCCTGTCTACATAGCTGACGTGAACTTTCTCAGAGCACATAGAATCTAAACTTAGCTGAACATCTTACATGGAAAACGGTTTCCAAAAAAAAGAAAGCCGAAGCTGGCAATTCTTTTAAAAAGTACGAGAAAGTGGCATACAGTCTCTTCTGCTATAGCTTACTTGTGAGAGTAAGTCAGATTCGGGGGTGGGGGAGAGTCTTGAAAGAGACTCCAGAATTGTTATGAGGCATGCCATGAACATATAGTGAAGAAGGAATTGATGACTGTCATCTCATATACACAGGGCAATAGGCATGTAATAGACATCCAATGAATGTTTGAATGTTGTTGCTGTTCAGTTACCAAGTTGTGTCCAACTCTTTGTGACCCTATGAACTATAGCACTTCGGGCTTCCCTGTTCTTCAGTATCTCCCAGAACTTACTTAAACTCATGTCCACTGAGTCAGTGATGCTATCCAACCACCTCATCCTCTATTTCCCCTTCTCCTCTTGCTTTCTTTCCTGGCATCAGAGTCTTTTCCAATGAGTTGGCTGCTTGACAACTCATTGTAGAATAAATGTGAATAAATGAACCAATGGCTTAAAACAAAAGCACTCTTCTAGAAAAAGATCTGATATTCTTTTTGGAATTTGTATTTGTTTAAAAGGAACCTTATTTTTGTACTAAACTGAGTTGAAAATTTAATTTTTGTGGACGACAGTATATTCTTTGACTATTTATAAAACAGAAAGAAGATCAAGAGACCTTCAGAGTAACAGTGAAAGTAAATAACTAATAATAATAGTAATAAAAACTGATATGTGTATATAGGACTTTCTATGTGCTATAAATTATTACAACTCTCTTGTGTTTAATAATCATAAAGTCCTACTTTATGAATGCAGAAACCAAAGCATTGAACAGCGGAGTCAAAATCACTTTGCTAAAAAAATAGCAGTCTACGTTCAAACTTAGACCTGACTCACTATGCTGTGACATCTCTCTTCCTTAAAGGAAGCAATACAGTATGTTTTTTCAATATATTTATTTTAGAAATAAATTGTTTTCCTTTCCATTAATCCTCCATCATCTTTCTATCTTCTGTTTCTTCCATAAAAGTAGAATTCTAATTATTATAATGATGAGACTAGTGACAAATTGTCTTCTCTTGGTACTTTGAAAATACATGAATACATGTTTACTAACTATAACTCTCTGCATAACTGGAAGTATTTGACTGGGGAATAGGATCAAATTAGCTGATGAATGTATGGAAGCCTTCAAGACACCCATTTTGCAGCAAAAAGGAGGAAGAATGGAACATTTCAATGTCAAATAGGATTTAGATAGTGAGCTAACTTTACAGGAAGGGAGTTATTTATACACTTCATTTAGAACTTTTTGGGGGGGAGTCTGGCAATCTTATATATTGGTCAAAAACAGACTGATTTTTCTTGCTGATGGAAGGAATTTTAATCTTCTGTGCAAAAACAGTAGAGTGGCCAACTTTTACTTGAGAAACAGAAGACCTGTTTCTATACTGTTTGTATGCTTAAAAGATTTTAAATGTACCAATTTAAGGAAGAACATTTTCTCTCACTGGTGGATAAATCACTTTCTACAGAGACTTCAAAAGCTTGATGGCATTCTCGACAAAAATGAGCACTCACGTAGTTATAGGCAATCAAAAGGATGAGGAAACACTTCACAAAACAACCACTGAAAAAGAAAAGTGAAAGTTTCAGTCACTCAGTCATGTGTGACTCTGCAACCACATAGACTGTAGCCCACCAGCCTCCTCTGTCCATGAGATCCTCCAGGCAAGAATACTGTAGTGGGTAGCCATTCTCTTTTCCAAGGAATATTCCAGACCCAGATACTGAAGCTGGGTCTCCTGTATTGCAAGCAGATTATTTACTATCCCTGACACCAGGGAAGCCCAAAACAACCATTGTTTGTCTAAAAAACCCATGGAAAACAGTGATAGAACCCTATGCCTAGTTCAATAGTGAGACAGTTCTGTTTTATTCCAAATTCCTTTTTCCACTTGCTGAACTAAGGAGTGTATTGTACAGAATGACAATTGAGCAAATTGACTTTCTGATCATCTCCATTCTATGTGACTTGGGGTCACAACAGTGTTTTAAAGAACTTTTGTAAAAGTATTTCATGTAGACACAGAAAACACAGGTGGGTGATTGACTAAACAAATTTTGGAAATGTAAAATGGTTTCAGATTTATATATTACATTTGTTGCTTTTGTTGCTCATGCCTTCAAATGATACACAGAAAACCCAGAAAAGAATCAGACCCAGAGAACCCTTGAGTAACCTTTCATTTGTTGAGAATGTCTTCCTCAACTATGCATTCAGACCATAATTATACAAGTCGGTATTTTAATGAAAATGTATATTCAAATTAAATAGTTATTTTACCAAGTATCATGTTTTTATATATAAGAAAGTTTGGGAAACAACCAAGTGCTTATGTCTGATTCAAGAACATTAATTTTAATTGTACTGTGGGTTAGCCCAATTATTTAATGGTCAAAACAGACTTTTTTAAAATTTCTTCTGTGCAAAAACAGTAGAGTGGCCAACTTTACTTGAGAAACAGAAGACCTGTTTCTATACTGTTTGTATGCTTAAAAGATTTTAAATGTACCAATTTAAGGAAGAACATTTTCTCTCACTGGTGGATAAATCACTTTCTACAGAGACTTCAAAAGCTTGATGGCATTCTCGACAAAAATGAGCACTCACGTAGTTATAGGCAATCAAAAGGATGAGGAAACACTTCACAAAACAACCACTGAAAAAGAAAAGTGAAAGTTTCAGTCACTCAGTCATGTGTGACTCTGCAACCACATAGACTGTAGCCCACCAGCCTCCTCTGTCCATGAGATCCTCCAGGCAAGAATACTGTAGTGGGTAGCCATTCTCTTTTCCAAGGAATATTCCAGACCCAGATACTGAAGCTGGGTCTCCTGTATTGCAAGCAGATTATTTACTATCCCTGACACCAGGGAAGCCCAAAACAACCATTGTTTGTCTAAAAAACCCATGGAAAACAGTGATAGAACCCTATGCCTAGTTCAATAGTGAGACAGTTCTGTTTTATTCCAAATTCCTTTTTCCACTTGCTGAACTAAGGAGTGTATTGTACAGAATGACAATTGAGCAAATTGACTTTCTGATCATCTCCATTCTATGTGACTTGGGGTCACAACAGTGTTTTAAAGAACTTTTGTAAAAGTATTTCATGTAGACACAGAAAACACAGGTGGGTGATTGACTAAACAAATTTTGGAAATGTAAAATGGTTTCAGATTTATATATTACATTTGTTGCTTTTGTTGCTCATGCCTTCAAATGATACACAGAAAACCCAGAAAAGAATCAGACCCAGAGAACCCTTGAGTAACCTTTCATTTGTTGAGAATGTCTTCCTCAACTATGCATTCAGACCATAATTATACAAGTCGGTATTTTAATGAAAATGTATATTCAAATTAAATAGTTATTTTACCAAGTATCATGTTTTTATATATAAGAAAGTTTGGGAAACAACCAAGTGCTTATGTCTGATTCAAGAACATTAATTTTAACTGTACTGTGGGTTAGAATTTTGAATCCTTCCTTTTCTAATTGGTGAATTTCAGAATACTAGCTAATATCTCAAATACCTTTCTCCCTCTATAAAATGAACAAAACTGTACTTATCTAATTGTGTTTTGAAGAAAATTAAGAAAGAGAACTCATTTAAATATTTATTTCTATGCTGGGATATATAGTGTGAATCACTCTATAAGTGGTCATTTCCATAGTTTAATTTTAAATTATTGCTTATAAAACTACTTGCTATGAAAATACTTTGAAATATATTTTGGGGTCTTGTGTGTTAGATTTCTTAAAAATTATATAATCGCCCAAAATAATAGCAATATCCCCTTTTATGTAGGTTTGTAGTTTAAAATATGATTTTATAATTCCTGGAATTTTTACAACATCCTTCCAGAAAACAATAATTGATGTCTCAGTTTTCAGATGGCAAATATAGAGGTCATTAAAGTTTAGTTATTTGCCTAGAATTCAGATCTTTCTCTAGGACTCAATCACAAATAAGGCAGACACTCCCTTTAAGAGTGCTTTGAGGGCTTCCCTGGTGGTCCAGTGGGTTAAAAGTCTGCCTTGCAGTGCAGGGGAATCGGTTTGATCCCTGGCCCGGAAAGGTCCCACATGCCACAGAATGGCTGGACCGGTGTGTCAAATTAGGCACCAGTGCTCTGGAGCACAAGTGCCTAGAGACAGTGCTCTGCAACAAGAGGTGTTACAGTGATGGGAGGTCCCCACAGGTCAAAGAGTGAAGATGGATGGAAATTTAAAAAAAGAAAAACAAAACAAAACAAAATAATAAAGGAGGCCAAAATTTATTAAAAAAAAATAGTGCTTTGAAAGGAAAACTTATGATGAATGTGATATTGAGAAATTTTAGCAAAGAAGTGGGGTTTTGAATCCAAGATCAACACTCAAGTTATCCTCTCATTTCTTTTCTTTCTCCAAAATAGAAAATTCTTAAAATTTCTCTATAATAAACTGTTTCCACTGCTTCATTTTCCTTCCCTCCTCACTTTGTGCTATAGAAATTTAATTTCCAATTATTCCATTGTAGCAGGACTTTCCTGAGTCTCAGTCTTATTTGATTTTTTTTCTACTGAAATTAACACTAGAGATCATCACTCACTCTTTTAACCTTTCTCTTTATGCTTACTTCTGCTTGAGTTCTCATTCCCTTTCCACCATAAAATATACAGATAATCTTGATGGCTTCTCCTCTGATAATATTCTCTTTTTAATTGAATTAATACTTATATCCCTTAACTGAGTCTCATACTGATGACACAAAAATCTATATCTGTAGTCAAAACCTTCTTCTATAGCCTCACTTTCATAGTTTTCTTTATCATTATTATTTTTATTTTTGTTTTGTTGTGTTAGTTACTACTGTACAGAAAAATGAACTAGCTACACGTATATACATATCCTTTCCATTTTGGGGGGGTTTTCTTTCCCAATTAGGCCACCATAGAACATTGAGTAGAGTTCCCTGTGCTATATAGGAGGTTTTCATTAGTTACCTACTTTATATGACATGGATAGATCTACAGACTGTCATACAGGGCAAATTAAATCATAAAAAACATTGTATATCAAGGTGTATGTGTGGAATTAAAAAAAAAAAACCTGATATATATAAGCTTATTTACAAAGCATAAATAGAGACAAAGAAGTGGAGAATAAACAAGTGAATACAAGGAGAAAGCAGGAGTAGGATGAATTGGGAGATTGGAATTGATATATATATATATACTTCTGTAGATTTAAGTATTTCTTGCCTACCACCACCAGAGTGGCCAACTGAAAAAGAGACTTAAAACCTACTAGGAAACTTTTAGTGATTCTGCAAGGGCAGTGCTTGAAGCCTAAGGAGAAGTGAGCATGTGTGAAAGGCATGGACGTCACTGTTCCATTTTAACAGAAGAATAGAAGGCATGAGGTGAAGGCATTGTAGATAAATTTACAAAGGAAGTTGGAGTGAGACCACAACAACACTCCAAAGACTTGGGACTTACTTCTGAACGAAACTAATGGAAAGAAACTCACATTCCCCCTTTCCTTCCTCCTTTCTATCCTGGATGTCTGTTTTTTTTAAATCTATCGAACTATTGACTATATGGTGGCTGCACTTAATGAGAAAGAATCTGGAGCCCCTTAGTTTTGCTCTTTAATTATGCCCCAGGTAATTTTAAATTATTCTGCATTGTAAAATATTTATCAAGTGTTCTAAGCCCTTTCAACTCCTGATATCTGGTCTCCTTTCCTTCTTTTGACCTTGTATCAGAAATGCAACACTTGACCTCTAGCATTGGTCTTGAACCTGACATGCTCAAGAACATGCTTTTATTACACCATTAGATCATTTTTATTGACCCCAGTGTGCATGGAAACTAAATAATCACCTATGTTTTTCTCTGACTTTCTACTTCATGTGAGAAAATGGTTTATGAACCTTTTGAATCAGACAAATAAAAGCATTTTGATGAACCAAAAAAAGTTCTGTTTTCCACATTAGCACAGTACCTTATGAAAATCACTTCTTGAGTAAGGCCAGAGAACATTTCACTTGCAAATCTATTAGGTCTCTACTCAAAAATATGTGTAATGCATATGCTGTAGTCAAACTTTCTGAGACCCTTAGTTTGCTCAGATCTTAATTGCATCTCATTTAGATGCAAACAAACAAACAAAAAGCCTGTAATGAGAGAACTCATTTCCAAGGAACTATGTGATCCAGAGGTGTCAGGGCAAGGGGAGAACTGAATGTTATTAACTAATTCCAAACTCAGTCCTTTCTCCCTCCCAGTGCTTTGAATCAAGTGCTAGTCTCCAGCAAACTCAGAATTTGAAGCCTCATTATCTATTCAGGCAAACTTTTCACCTGGCTATCGTATATTTGAGAGCCTGACATGCCTTTATTGAATGATATATTTTGCTTTGGGCAAATAAAAATACCTGAAAGATTGAAATAGAACATTAAATTAGTTTCACCTGCTTTTCTCAGTACCAGCAGAGTCTTGGAGAAAACAAAGTGAAATGACAGATCTATTTCTGCCTTTTTCAAAATGCATCTGTGTATACAGATGATTCTGATTATCCTCCTGATGAATTAGCCCTCTAGGTTACTAAGCTATTTGTGTCTTTTTGCCCTGACAACAACTGTTTTCATAAGTAGGAAAACTTATTATTTTAACAAGAATATGTTGAACTGGAAATATCAGAAAATGTATCACTGTTGGGTTTCTGCTATGTATAGCTCACTGTCTTCCAGGCTTAGGGAAAGATGCTCCTCTGAAAAAAATGGCTGTGGATGGGACAGAAATTATACATATCATAGGGAACATAATAAGACATAGAAACACTAGTTTAAAGCTAATACTGAAAGAAATTGAAATTAAACAGATATTCAGAGATCTGTGCTAAATAGTTAGAAAGGAATAATCAGTTCTGTACAGGGGCTATGAAAAACTGTCCAAGACAATGACCATTTGAGGTGGTCTATGAAGGCCATATGGTATCACAAAGATAGGTAGATGAAACCAATGTCTTTTCTGGAGAAAGAACAATCCAGAAGCATGAAAAAAAAACTGCTACATGCAGGGCTTTCCCCCACTCCCTCAAACCCCATGGTCAGAATAACTCTCTTTGAGGGAAGTAGTGAGGAATGAAGATGCAAAGGTGGATTCCACAGTGATCTGTTTCAGTGGTTGGTGGAAACGTACAAATCAGTGACAAACATGAGGCAAAGCAACTCTGAAATTTTATCTGCCAGAATCTTGACAATGGCTGATGTTGCTTGTGATGAGAATAAGCAAAAACATCATTTGTTTTGATATTCTATTCCTTTTCAAATGTTAGTCGATAATTCCAAACTCAGCCCTTTCTCCCTCCCAGTGCTTTGAATCAAGTGCTAGTCTCCAGCAAACTCAGAATTTGAAGCCTCATTATCTATTCAGGCAAACTTTTCACCTGGCTATCGTATATTTGAGAGCCTGACATGCCTTTATTGAATGATATATTTTGCTTTGGGCAAATAAAAATACCTGAAAGATTGAAATAGAACATTAAATTAGTTTCACCTGCTTTTCTCAGTACCAGCAGAGTCTTGGAGAAAACAAAGTGAAATGACAGATCTATTTCTGCCTTTTTCAAAATGCATCTGTGTATACAGATGATTCTGATTATCCTCCTGATGAATTAGCCCTCTAGGTTACTAAGCTATTTGTGTCTTTTTGCCCTGACAACAACTGTTTTCATAAGTAGGAAAACTTATTATTTTAACAAGAATATGTTGAACTGGAAATATCAGAAAATGTATCACTGTTGGGTTTCTGCTATGTATAGCTCACTGTCTTCCAGGCTTAGGGAAAGATGCTCCTCTGAAAAAAATGGCTGTGGATGGGACAGAAATTATACATATCATAGGGAACATAATAAGACATAGAAACACTAGTTTAAAGCTAATACTGAAAGAAATTGAAATTAAACAGATATTCAGAGATCTGTGCTAAATAGTTAGAAAGGAATAATCAGTTCTGTACAGGGGCTATGAAAAACTGTCCAAGACAATGACCATTTGAGGTGGTCTATGAAGGCCATATGGTATCACAAAGATAGGTAGATGAAACCAATGTCTTTTCTGGAGAAAGAACAATCCAGAAGCATGAAAAAAAAACTGCTACATGCAGGGATTTCCCACACTCCCTCAAACCCCATGGTCAGAATAACTCTCTTTGAGGGAAGTAGTGAGGAATGAAGATGCAAAGGTGGATTCCACAGTGATCTGTTTCAGTGGTTGGTGGAAACGTACAAATCAGTGACAAACATGAGGCAAAGCAACTCTGAAATTTTATCTGCCAGAATCTTGACAATGGCTGATGTTGCTTGTGATGAGAATAAGCAAAAACATCATTTGTTTTGATATTCTATTCCCAAAGGAGAGTGTATTAATTGTGAGGCAATGTATTATCCGGAATTAAAGTCTATTAGGGTTTGCACACACTTTTCTGGCCCTACAGTTGATTTGAAATCAAGAACAATTAAAATTATAATCATTACTATTTGTGGTACCTGGGAGAGAGAGAGAGAATATTTTGTGTGTGTATGCATACTTGTGCAATGTTGTACTCAGTTGTCTCCTATTCTTTGTGATCCCATGGACTGTAGGTCACCAGGTTTCTCTGTTCATGGGATTTCTAGGCAAGAATAGTGGAGTGGGTGGCCATTTCTCTTTTCAAGGGATCTTTCCACCCAGGGATCAAACACATTTATCTTACTGATTGGCAGGTTCTTTACCACTAGCACTACCTGGGAAGTGTAGTATATAAAGAGAGTGAAAGAAAGTCAAAGTGTGCATTTAATATGCACATATATAGAGAGAGAGTCAAATAATATGTGTGTGTGTGTCTGTATACACACATACAACTTCCAAAGTGGTAGAAGTAATACTAAGCATTATTTATTTACTGTGGGCCATGTACTTTACATTGCTCTTATTTGAATACTGCAAAGTATTCTGTAAATTAAAGTTATTATCCCAATTATCAGATGAGAAAATGGAGTCAATGTTTAGAAAGTCTACGCATGTCACTTAGGGCACACAACTGTTTTGTGTGAAGCTGCAATCTAAGTAAAAGGACTTCTGATACAGAAGTCTTTCCATTATAGGTGCTATTTTCAGAAATAATTGGTATAGAATATTTCATATATTTTAGGGGTTGTTAAAGCCATTTTCTGGAGAAAGAACAATCCAGAAGCATGAAAAAAACTGCTACATGCAGGATTTCCACACTCCCTCAAACCCCATGGTCAGAATAACTCTCTTTGAGGGAAGTAGTGAGGAATGAAGATGCAAAGGTGGATTCCACAGTGATCTGTTTCAGTGGTTGGTGGAAACGTACAAATCAGTGACAAACATGAGGCAAAGCAACTCTGAAATTTTATCTGCCAGAATCTTGACAATGGCTGATGTTGCTTGTGATGAGAATAAGCAAAAACATCATTTGTTTTGATATTCTATTCCCAAAGGAGAGTGTATTAATTGTGAGGCAATGTATTATCCGGAATTAAAGTCTATTAGGGTTTGCACACACTTTTCTGGCCCTACAGTTGATTTGAAATCAAGAACAATTAAAATTATAATCATTACTATTTGTGGTACCTGGGAGAGAGAGAGAGAATATGTGTGTGTGTGTATGCATACTTGTGCAATGTTGTACTCAGTTGTCTCCTATTCTTTGTGATCCCATGGACTGTAGGTCACCAGGTTTCTCTGTTCATGGGATTTCTAGGCAAGAATAGTGGAGTGGGTGGCCATTTCTCTTTTCAAGGGATCTTTCCACCCAGGGATCAAACACATTTATCTTACTGATTGGCAGGTTCTTTACCACTAGCACTACCTGGGAAGTGTAGTATATAAAGAGAGTGAAAGAAAGTCAAAGTGTGCATTTAATATGCACATATATAGAGAGAGAGTCAAATAATATGTGTGTGTGTGTCTGTATACACACATACAACTTCCAAAGTGGTAGAAGTAATACTAAGCATTATTTATTTACTGTGGGCCATGTACTTTACATTGCTCTTATTTGAATACTGCAAAGTATTCTGTAAATTAAAGTTATTATCCCAATTATCAGATGAGAAAATGGAGTCAATGTTTAGAAAGTCTACGCATGTCACTTAGGGCACACAACTGTTTTGTGTGAAGCTGCAATCTAAGTAAAAGGACTTCTGATACAGAAGTCTTTCCATTATAGGTGCTATTTTCAGAAATAATTGGTATAGAATATTTCATATATTTTAGGTTGTTAAGCCATATGTTTACAAATGTCAGAATTTTCTGTTTTTAATTTTTCAAGGAAATTTTTTGAAAGTGTACTATCTATGATTTTGCCTTCATAAGCTCTCAGGAATCTCTTAGTGGACAAATATATCAAGCAATAATCTCCCTTCTTCTTTAACATCTTTGAAGAATGAGTACTCTTCACAACCTTTTCCTTTTCAAAAAATCTCTTCCTGGAGATACCTCCAGCCTTATCTCATTCTTCCCTCCAACTTTCCCAAATGTTCTGTTTTACAATCCTCTACTAAGTCCTCTTTCTTCTATTGTTCATTAAATGACAATATTCTCCAAACTAATATCTTCTCATTCTTTTCTTATTAGTCTACACATAGTCACAGTTTCCATTAATGCCCCCATGGTAAACTGACCAACAGCTTAAACTTGAGAACGTGTTAAAATACTACCTAACATAGCAGATAGGACTTTTCTGGTATGAGCAAATAAAAGATCTTGAGATACGGAGCCCCTCCTGGATAATCTGATTGACCCAGTGCAATCATGAAAGGCAAGGATACCGGAGATAGGGAAAATAAAAGAACAGAACCATGGGTCAGAAAGGATAATAAATACTATGCTGCTAACTTTGAAGACAATAAAGAGGACCATAGACTTAGGAATACAGGCAACCTCTAGAAGCTAGAAAAGGGAAAGAAATGAATCCTCATCTAGAGTCTCCAGAAGGAGTAGAGACAGGCTAGCACCTGGACTTTAGCTTAAAAAACTGACTCCAAACTTCTGACATTCATAACAGAAAGACAATAAGTCCATATAGTTTTTTTTTTTTTTTTGGTTTTATTACAAACATGTATTTCTTCATTTTAGAAAAAGAAAAATGTAAAAATATAGGATCATAGGAAGATATAATAACAATTTAGAATAACTTCTTAATGTTAAAATTAGGCTGCACCCTTTAAGGCTAAAAGAGGTAAATTTTAGAATAACTAAAAATGAATACTCCATAGAATGCATAGCTTGTGATTGTATATTGCCTGAAAGAAACATTTTTTAAAATTTTATTTTGCTTTTTACTTTTACAGTGTTTTGTTGTTTATAGATATGTATAGTCCCAGATAAGTCATATTTACACCCCTGGCTCTCATCCCTCCTCCACCCTGCTCCCAGTCCCCGTCCCCATCCCATCCCTCCAGGTCATCTCACAGCGCCCCTGCAGGATCCCCTATTCCCACAGCACAATGAAAATAGCTATCTTTTTCACATATGACAGTATAGGTTTCCATGCTTCTTCCTTTACGCATCCCACCCACTGGTCCTTCCCCACAATGTCCATATGTCTATTCTCTATGTTTGTTTTTCCAACACTTCACTGCGTGTGTTATCATTACCATCCTACTAGATTCCATATATATGTGTTAGTATGTTGTACTTGTCCTTCCCTTTTTTGCCTTTCTTCATTTTTTATGATAGGTTCGAGATCCAGCCACCTCATTAGGACTGATTCTTCTGCATTTATTCTTACAGTTGTGTAGTATTCCATTGTATATATGTACCAGAGCTTCTTTATCCATTCATTCGTCGATGGACATCTAGGATGCTTCCATGTTCTAGCTATTGTTTAGAGAGTTGCTATGAAGATTGGGGTACAGGTGCGTCTTTCAATTTAGATTTCATCAGGGTAAAAGCCTAAAAATGAGATTGCTGGGTCATATGGTGCTTCTTCTTCTTTTTTCTTTTTAAAATTTTATTTTGCTTTTTACTTTTACAGTGTTTTGTTGTTTATAGATATGTATAGTCCCAGATAAGTCATATTTACACCCCTGGCTCTCATCCCTCCTCCACCCTGCTCCCAGTCCCCGTCCCCATCCCATCCCTCCAGGTCATCTCACAGCGCCCCTGCAGGATCCCCTATTCCCACAGCACAATGAAAATAGCTATCTTTTTCACATATGACAGTATAGGTTTCCATGCTTCTTCCTTTACGCATCCCACCCACTGGTCCTTCCCCACAATGTCCATATGTCTATTCTCTATGTTTGTTTTTCCAACACTTCACTGCGTGTGTTATCATTACCATCCTACTAGATTCCATATATATGTGTTAGTATGTTGTACTTGTCCTTCCCTTTTTTGCCTTTCTTCATTTTTTATGATAGGTTCGAGATCCAGCCACCTCATTAGGACTGATTCTTCTGCATTTATTCTTACAGTTGTGTAGTATTCCATTGTATATATGTACCAGAGCTTCTTTATCCATTCATTCGTCGATGGACATCTAGGATGCTTCCATGTTCTAGCTATTGTTTAGAGAGTTGCTATGAAGATTGGGGTACAGGTGCGTCTTTCAATTTAGATTTCATCAGGGTAAAAGCCTAAAAATGAGATTGCTGGGTCATATGGTGCTTCTTCTTCTTTTTTCTTTTTTTAAACCTTTATTTTACTTTTAACTTTTACAGAGTTTTGTTGTTCACACACATGCATGTTCTCAGATTAGTCACATGTATATCCCACCCTTCCCTCCCCTCCCGACCATCACACAGCACCCCTGAAGGATCCCCTTTTCTCACAGAGCAATGACTAGAGCTATTTTCTTCACTTATGATAGTACAGGCCTTCATGCTACTTCCTTTATGCCTCTCACCCACTGTTACTTCCCCACAATGTCCATATGTCCACTGTCCATGTCTGTCTTTCTGTCGCTTCACTGCATGTGCCATCATCACCATCTTACTAGATTCCATATATATGTGTTAATATACTGTATTTGTCCTTCTCTTTCTGACTGACTTCACTTTTGATGATACGTTCTAGATCCAGCCACCTCATTAGGGTTGATTCTTCTGCATTTCTCTTTACAGCTGTGTAGTATTCCATTGTATATATGTACCAGAGCTTTTGGATCCATTCGTTCGTCGATGGGCATCTAGGTTCCTTCCATGTTCTAGCTATTGTATAGAGAGCTGCAATGAACATTGGGGTACATGTGCTTCTTTCAGTTTTGATTTTGTCAGGGTATAAGCCTAAGAGTGGGATTGCTGGGTCATATGGTGCTTCTATTTTTAGTTTTTTAAGAAATCTCCAGACTGTCTTCCATAGAGGCTGTATCAATTTACACTCCTACCAGCAATGCAGGAGTGTTCCTTTTTCTCCGCAGCTGCTCCAGCATTTATTGTCTGTCGATTTGTGGATGATGGCCATTCTGACAGGTGTGAGGTGATATCTCATTGTAGTTTGGATTTGCATTTCTCTAATTATTAGTGAAGTTGAGCATCGTTTCATGTGTTTTTGGGCCATCTGTATGTCATCGTTGGAGCGGTGTCTGTTTAGGTCCTTTTCCCATTTTTTGATTGGGTTGTTCGTTTTTCCAGTGCTGAGTTGTCTGAGTTGCTTGTAGATTTTGGAGATTAATTCTTTGTCTGTTGTTTCATTTGCTATGATTTTCTCCCACTCTGTGGGCTGTCTGTTCAGCTTTTTTGTAATTTCTTTAGCTGTGCAAAAGCTTTTAAGTTTCATTAGGTCCCACATGTTCATTTGTCTTTTTAGTTCCACTATTCTAGTAGGTGGGTCAGAGAAGATCTTGCTTTGGTTTATGTCCTTGAGGGTTTTGCCTATATTCTCCTCTAAGAATTTGATGGTTTCTGGCCTTACATTTAAGTCTTTAATCCATTTTGAGTTGATCATTGTGCTTGGTGTCAGGGTATGTTCCAACTTCATTTTCTTGCATGTAGCTGTCCAATTTTCCCAGCACCATTTGTTGAAGAGGCTGTCTTTGTCCCATTTTATATGTTCGCCTCCTTTGTCAAAAATAAGGTACCCATAGGTGCGTGGCTTTATCTCTGGGTTCTCGATCTTGTTCCATTGGTCGATATTTCTGTTTTTGTGCCAGTACCATACTGTCTTGATGACTGTTGCTTTGTAGTAGACTCTGAAGTTGGGGAGGCTGATCCCCCCAGCTCCATTCTTCTTCCTGAGGATTGCTTTGGCTATTCGAGGTCTTTTGTGTTTCCAAATGAACTGTGTTATTCGTTGGTCTAGTTCTGTGAAGAATGTTATTGTAAGTTTGATAGGGATCGCATTGAATCTATAAATGACATTTGGTAGTATGGTCATTTTCACAATATTGATTCTCTCGACCCAGGAACACGGAATATTTCTCCATCTGTTTAACTCTTCTTTAATGTCTCTCATGAGTGTCTTGTAATTTTCTGTGTACAATTCTTTTGTTTCTTTGGGTAGGTTTATTCCTAGATATTTGATTCTTTTGGTTGCGATGGTGAAGGGAATTGCCTCTTTGATTTCATTTGCTAATCTTTCATTGTTTGTGTATAGGAATGCCAGTGATTTCTGTATATTGATTTTGTATCCTGCAACTTTGCTGAATTCGCTGATTAACTCTAGTAGTTTTGTAATAGTGTCTTTGGGATTTTCTATGTATAATATCATGTCATCTGCAAATGGAGAGAGTTTGACTTCTTCTTTTCCAATCTGGATTGCTTTGATTTTTTTCTCTTCTCTTATTGCTATTGCTAGAACTTCCAGGACTATGTTGAATAAGAGTGGTGAAAGTGGACACCCTTGTCTTGTTCCTGATCTTAGAGGGAATGCTTTGAGTTTTTCACCATTGAGGATAATGTTCGCTGTGGGCTTCTCATATACGGCTTTCACTATTTTAAGATAAGTTCCTTCTATGCCCATTTTTTGAAGAGTTTTTATCATAAATGGATGCTGTACTTTGTCAAAGGCTTTTTCTGCATCTATTGAGATGATCATGTGATTTTTGTCTTTCAATTTGTTGATATGGTGTATCACATTGATTGATTTGCAGATATTGAAGAAGACTTGCATGCCTGGGATGAACCCAACTTGATCGTGATGAATGAGCTTTTTGATGTGTTGTTGAATTCTGTTTGCTAGGATTTTGTTGAGGATTTTGGCATCTATATTCATCAGTGAAATTGGCCTATAATTTTCTTTTTTTGTGATGTCTTTGCCTGGCTTTGGTATCAGGGTGATGCTGGTCTCGTAGAATGTGTTTGGAAGTGTTCCTTCCTGGGCAATTTTTTGGAAGAGTTTTAGAAGGACAGGCATTAGCTCTTCTTTAAATGTTTGGTAGAATTCACTTGTGAAACCATCGGGCCCTGGGCTTTTATTTTTGGGTAGATTTTTGATCACAAGGTCGATTTCTGAGCTTGGGATTGGCTTGTTCATAGTTTCTATATCTTCCTGGTTGAGTCTTGGGAGATTAATCCTCTCCAAGAAACTGTCCATTTCTTCCAGGTTGTCCAGTTTGTTGCCATAGAGTTGTTCATAATAGTCTCTTATAATCCTTTGGATTTCTGCATTATCCGTTGTAATCTCTCCTTTTTCATTTTTGATTTTGGTGATCTGGTTCTTCTCTCTCTTTTTCTTGATGAGTCTGGCCAGTGGTGTGTCGATTTTATTGACTTTTTCGAAGAACCAGCTTTTTGTTTTATTTATCTTTACTATTGTTTCTTTGGTTTCTTTTTCATTTATTTCTGCTCTGATCTTTATGACTTCTCTTCTTCTGCTGGCTTTGGGGTGTTTTTGTTCTTCTTTCTCCAGTTGTTTTAAGCGTAAGGTAAGGTCGTCTGTTTGAGATTTTCCTAGTTTCTTGAGGTGGGATTGTATTGCTATAAACTTCCCTCTTAGAACTGCTTTTGCAGTATCCCATAGGTTTTGCACTGTCGTGTGTTCATTGTCATTTTCTTCTAGGAATTTTTTTATTTCTCCTTTGATTTCCTCAATGATCAGTTGGTTTTTTAGGTATGTGTTGTTTCATCTCCATGTGTTTGTGTTTTTAGCGGTTTTTAGTCTCACTGCATTGTGGTCCGAGAAGATGGTTGATAGAATTTCAGTTTTCTTGAATTGACTGAGGATTGATTTGTGGCCCAAGCTGTGGTCTATCTTGGAGAATGTTCCGTGAGCACTTGAGAAGAAAGTGTATTCTTCTGCTTTTGAATGGAAAGTCCTAAAGATATCAATGAGGTCCATTTCTTCTAGTGTGGCATTTAAGGCTTGTGTTTCTTTATTAATTTTCTGTTTGGATGATCTGTCCATTGGTGTGAGAGGAGTGTTAAAGTCTCCTACTCTGATTGTGTTGCTGTCAATGTCTTCTTTTATGTCTGAAAGTGTTTGTCTTATGTATTGGGGTGCTCCTGCGTTGGGAGCGTAGATATTTATGATTGTTATGTCTTCTTCTTGGATGGATCCCTTAATCATGATGTAGCGACCTCCCTTGTCTCTTAGAATCTTCTTTACTTTAAAATCTATTTTATCTGATATGAGGATTGCTACTCCAGCTTTCTTTTGATTTCCATTTGCATGGAATATCTTTTTCCAGCCTCTCCCTTTCAGTCTATGAGTGTCTCTAGGTCTGAAATGAGTTTCCTGGAGGCAGCATATGTATGGGTCGTGTTTTTGGATCCATTCAGCCACTCTGTGTCTTTTGGTTGGGGCGTTTAGTCCATTGACATTCAAAGTAATTATTGATACCAATGATCCTATTGTCATCTTCTTAGCTGTTATGATGGATTTGTTTCGTGGATCTTCTCCTTTTATACTTGTTTTCTATATAAGTCCCTTTAACACTTGTTGTAAGGCTGGTTTGGTGTGACTAAATTCTTTTAATTTTTGCTTGTCTGTAAAGCTTTTGATTTCTCCATCAATTTTGAAGGAGATCCTTGCAGGGTAGAGGATTCTTGGTTGCAGATTATTCTCTTTTAGCCGTTTAAATGTGTCCTGCCATTCCCTTCTGGCCTGCAGAGTTTCTGTTGAAAGATCAGCTGTTAAACGGATGGGCTTTCCCTTCTATGTCACTAGTTGCTTTTCCCTTGCTGCTTTGAGAATTCTATCTTTGTGTTTAATTTGTGTTAACTTCATTAATACTTTTGTGTTGTTTCATCTCCATGTGTTTGTGTTTTAGCGGTTTTTAGTCTCACTGCATTGTGGTCCGAGAAGATGGTTGATAGAATTTCAGTTTTCTTGAATTGACTGAGGATTGATTTGTGGCCCAAGCTGTGGTCTATCTTGGAGAATGTTCCGTGAGCACTTGAGAAGAAAGTGTATTCTTCTGCTTTTGAATGGAAAGTCCTAAAGATATCAATGAGGTCCATTTCTTCTAGTGTGGCATTTAAGGCTTGTGTTTCTTTATTAATTTTCTGTTTGGATGATCTGTCCATTGGTGTGAGAGGAGTGTTAAAGTCTCCTACTCTGATTGTGTTGCTGTCAATGTCTTCTTTTATGTCTGAAAGTGTTTGTCTTATGTATTGGGGTGCTCCTGCGTTGGGAGCGTAGATATTTATGATTGTTATGTCTTCTTCTTGGATGGATCCCTTAATCATGATGTAGCGACCTCCCTTGTCTCTTAGAATCTTCTTTACTTTAAAATCTATTTTATCTGATATGAGGATTGCTACTCCAGCTTTCTTTTGATTTCCATTTGCATGGAATATCTTTTTCCAGCCTCTCCCTTTCAGTCTATGAGTGTCTCTAGGTCTGAAATGAGTTTCCTGGAGGCAGCATATGTATGGGTCGTGTTTTTGGATCCATTCAGCCACTCTGTGTCTTTTGGTTGGGGCGTTTAGTCCATTGACATTCAAAGTAATTATTGATACCAATGATCCTATTGTCATCTTCTTAGCTGTTATGATGGATTTGTTTCGTGGATCTTCTCCTTTTATACTTGTTTTCTATATAAGTCCCTTTAACACTTGTTGTAAGGCTGGTTTGGTGTGACTAAATTCTTTTAATTTTTGCTTGTCTGTAAAGCTTTTGATTTCTCCATCAATTTTGAAGGAGATCCTTGCAGGGTAGAGGATTCTTGGTTGCAGATTATTCTCTTTTAGCCGTTTAAATGTGTCCTGCCATTCCCTTCTGGCCTGCAGAGTTTCTGTTGAAAGATCAGCTGTTAAACGGATGGGCTTTCCCTTCTATGTCACTAGTTGCTTTTCCCTTGCTGCTTTGAGAATTCTATCTTTGTGTTTAATTTGTGTTAACTTCATTAATATGTGTCTTGGTGTGTTTCTTCTCGGATTGATTCTGTTAGGTACTCTTTGTGCTTCTTGGACTTGATTGACTATTTCTTTTCCCATGTTGGGGAAATTTTCAAGTATAATCTCTTCAAAAACTTTTCTCATAGCCTTTCTTTCTTTCTTCTTCTTCTGGAACCCCTATAATTCGAATATTGGTGCGTTTGATATTATCCCAGAGGTCTCTGAGGCTGTCCTCTGCTCTTTTCATTCTTTGAGCTAGAGTCTGTTTTTCAGCAGTTACTTCCACCATTTTATCTTCCAGCTCACTTATCCGTTCTTCTGTCTCAGATACTCTGCTCTTCATTCCTTCTACAGTGTTTTTCAGTTCAGCAATTGAGTTGTTTGTCTCTGTTACTTTTTTGGTAAGTTCTTGTATTTCTTTATTCAGTGTGTTAGTTGTATCTTGCAATTTCTCTGAAATTCTGTTTTCAGTGTCTTTGATCATCTTTACTATCATTCTTCTGAAATCACTTTCAGAAAGTTTGTCGAAATTCTCTTCATTTATTTGCTCTTGTGTGTTTGTGGAGTGTTCCTTCGCTTGTGTGGTATTTCTCTGCCGTTTCATTGTTATTATTAATTTTTTAAAACTGATTCTGTTTGGGATTTCCTTTTCCCAGACTTTGAGTTACGTCTGTTGGTGTTTGTTGTTTGGATGGGGCTTCTATTCTGGGTGATGCTGGTGATTGGGTGATGTCAGGACTTGTATACAAGTGATTACCTTTGTTGGCGTTCTCACTTGTATACTGCTCTTTAGTGTTAGGTGTTCTCTAGTATTGTAGAGTTTTGGAGTCAGTGCTCCCTCCTTAAAACCCTGGGGCTTGTTGCCTGACCAGGGAATGAAGATTTCACGGCTGGTTTGTTATGGCATTAAATGATATTAAAACATATATATGCAAATGAGAAACAGAAGGTATACCTTTGACAAATGGCAATTTAAAAATTATGCAAGTACTATCTAGCGTATTGAATTATACACATAAACATATACAGCTATAACATAATCCAAGCATTCCAATCAAAAATACAGTACAATACGTTAGCACGGCGAATAGAGAAATCCAAGAATGATATCCACAAGTTAATAAGCAAACTAAGTAGAGAACCAATTGGAGAATAATGCTAGAGCAGGATCCCCATTGGGGATAAGGCAATGAGGACAGAACAGACTAAGAAATATAGTGGGGAAAGGGAAAAAGAGAAAGGGAGGATAGAAGAGAAATATAGAATAATATTGCAAAGTTAAATATAGGGAGATAAAGATTTGTATGTATTAGAATTTATTGCTATAAGAAAGGAGCTTCAGAGAAAGCAAAGAATTATAGAGGAGTTAGTAGTACAAATGAAAAAATTATTAAAAATTAAAAGATCTAAATTTTATAGGAAAATATAGAAAAACAGAGCAAAAATAATAAAAACAAACAAAACCCCCACAGAACCTTAAAAGGCCAATGGAGAACCAGAAGTTTATACCAAAATAAAATGTATGGTTTAAAAGGAAAAAGAAAAAAAAAATTATGTAAACTTGAATATTTTCAGTCTTACTGATAAGATTAGTAGCTTCAATAGAATTCAGTGAAGGAAATGAACACACCCACTCTCTCTCACACACACACTCTCAAGAAAAGAAAAAAAAAAAAAAAAAAAACAGTGGGCGCGCTGAGTGGTTTTGGAAAAAAGAGAGAGAGAAAAAAAAATTGAAACAAAGTAATACAATACAAAAAATGAAATTTTAAAGTCCAGCAGTAACTCCAGCTTCAGACAAAACGTGAAAATAGTATTTATGGTCTTCTGTCTCTTACTGACTATTCAGGAATTATCAGTCTTTTTCTTGCCTCTGGCAGTGGTTGGATCTGAAGACCTCTTTGACTGCTTGTTTGTTTAGGCCTATTCCAGAATTAAAAGGCCCGCCCAGGCTGGCCCTGGGAATTTCTTAATCCAAATCCCTTTTCTTGCTGGGTGGAGCTAAATTCCCTCCCTGTAGCTTGACCAGCAGCCCTGCAGTTTGACCAGCAGCCAAACTACAGTAGGGAAAATGGCGTCTTTCTCACAGAGGATTTATTCCCACATGCTCTATGGGAAGTACTTCCACAGTGCCCCCGACCCTGCTGCAGGCCACCATCGACCCCCGCCACCGCGGGAGACGTCAGGTTACTCAGAGGTGAGTCTGGCTCAGTCACATACAGGATCACTATTCCTCTCTCCCTGATCACAGTGCTCAGAGACTTTCCAGTAGTTTTACATATAGTTTTAAGACACTAAGTCTGTGGAGCTTTATAACACTGGCAGTAAGATACAAACTTATTTCCTGTGTACAAAGAACCATACAGGTCCAGTCGACATTTCTCTCATGAAATTCAGAATTCAGAATTTAATATAAAACTGTTTGTTGATTATCTCAACCCAATCATTCCACAAAAGCATGGTCACACTGAGTCCAGTCATCACTACCATTCATCTGCTGAATTAGCAAGAAATCTCAGGAATCTCTTGGATATCACCTTCTTTGCCAATAAGCAGAGTCAATCTTTGACCCAAAGATGGTCATAATCTATCCGAACATAAACGAGTGACAGATAAACCCACAACTTTGCAACATAGAACAAATCATAAATTTAGCATGACATTCATTCAAAGCTTCCTTGCCATTTATCTACCAAAATGTTAAAATGTCTCAATACGCCACAGATAGTCTCTAGCTATAAGACATGTAAGTTTTTGGTGAACTTTGAAATATGAGCTGGATCCAATGGGGGGAAAAACATAGAGATATAGACTAAATGCAAAGAAAAAATAAAAGGGTGGCAAATGTAATTTTCTGAAATAGTCTTATCACATGGTGACTAAAGGAACTTACATTTAAGAAATGTCAGTCAAATCCACATATCATGCTCCAGCTCATAACTAGGGAATCATATTCAGTTATTTTTCAGTTCTGAATTCAGTTTTTTTTTTTTTTTAAGTGATATCAGATCAGCTGAGATTCATTTAGAGGAGAATGACCAGAAGGAAAGAGAAGGAAATCATAGAAGTTTTTATATGAAGAATGAAAGAAAAATGAAAAGATATAGTGAGTCTAAAATATTAACCTCAGGTATTCAAATGACACCACACTTATGGCAGAAAATGAAGAGAAACTAAAGAGCCTCTTAATGATGATGAAATAATAGAGTGAAAAAGTTGACCTAAAACTCAACATTAAAAAAATGAAAATCATAGCAATTGATCCCATCACTTCATGGCAAATAGATGCTCAAACAATGGAAACAGTGACAGACTTTATTTTCTTAGGCTCCAAAATCACTGCAGATGGTGACTGAACCCACAGTGCTCAGAGACTTTCCAGTAGTTTTACATATAGTTTTAAGACACTAAGTCTGTGGAGCTTTATAACACTGGCAGTAAGATACAAACTTATTTCCTGTGTACAAAGAACCATACAGGTCCAGTCGACATTTCTCTCATGAAATTCAGAATTCAGAATTTAATATAAAACTGTTTGTTGATTATCTCAACCCAATCATTCCACAAAAGCATGGTCACACTGAGTCCAGTCATCACTACCATTCATCTGCTGAATTAGCAAGAAATCTCAGGAATCTCTTGGATATCACCTTCTTTGCCAATAAGCAGAGTCAATCTTTGACCCAAAGATGGTCATAATCTATCCGAACATAAACGAGTGACAGATAAACCCACAACTTTGCAACATAGAACAAATCATAAATTTAGCATGACATTCATTCAAAGCTTCCTTGCCATTTATCTACCAAAATGTTAAAATGTCTCAATACGCCACAGATAGTCTCTAGCTATAAGACATGTAAGTTTTTGGTGAACTTTGAAATATGAGCTGGATCCAATGGGGGGAAAAACATAGAGATATAGACTAAATGCAAAGAAAAAATAAAAGGGTGGCAAATGTAATTTTCTGAAATAGTCTTATCACATGGTGACTAAAGGAACTTACATTTAAGAAATGTCAGTCAAATCCACATATCATGCTCCAGCTCATAACTAGGGAATCATATTCAGTTATTTTTCAGTTCTGAATTCAGTTTTTTTTTTTTTTTAAGTGATATCAGATCAGCTGAGATTCATTTAGAGGAGAATGACCAGAAGGAAAGAGAAGGAAATCATAGAAGTTTTTATATGAAGAATGAAAGAAAAATGAAAAGATATAGTGAGTCTAAAATATTAACCTCAGGTATTCAAATGACACCACACTTATGGCAGAAAATGAAGAGAAACTAAAGAGCCTCTTAATGATGATGAAATAATAGAGTGAAAAAGTTGACCTAAAACTCAACATTAAAAAAATGAAAATCATAGCAATTGATCCCATCACTTCATGGCAAATAGATGCTCAAACAATGGAAACAGTGACAGACTTTATTTTCTTAGGCTCCAAAATCACTGCAGATGGTGACTGAACCCATGAAATTAAGATATTTTCTCTTTGGAAAAAACGTTATGACAGACCTAGATGGCGTATTCAAATGCAGAGACATCACTTTGCTGGCAAAAGTTCGTATAGTCAGAGTATACCCAGTAGACATGTACGGATGTGAGAGCTGGACTATAAAGAAGGCTGAGCACCAAAGAATTGATGTCTTTGAGCTGTGGTGTTGGAGAAGGATCTTGAGAGTCCCTTGGACTGCAAGGAGATCAAATCAGTCAATCCTAAAGGAAGTCAACCCTGAATATTCATTGGAAGGAATTATGCTGGAATTTAAGCCTTAATACTTTGGCTACCTGATGTGAAGAGACAGTTCATTTGAAAAGAGCCTGATAAGGAAAATAGAAGGGGACAAATGAGAGTGAGATGATTGGAAGGTCATCACTGAGTCAATGGACATGAGTTTGAGCAAGCTCCAGGAGACGATGAAGGACAGGGAAGCCTGGCATGACTGAATTGATTGAGAATATTAAAGTGTTGACGTGATATGAATGCAAAAGTTGAAACTAAAACAAAAATCTGAAAATTCATTTTTTACTTCCCAGTAGTTGAGGAATGATTCCCATAATAGTTAAATATTAATTATCATCCATATGGAATGATTTACATGGAAAAATAGGAAGCCTGACATTTCTATTAGCAATTAAGACTAAACAGAGTAACCATTTGGTACTAAAGCCACTGAGAGGAAATACTATGCAGTAGAAACACATGGGCCATAAAATTTTAAAAAAAGTCTTGATTTGCTTCTGATTTTGAAACTTCTTCATTGATATGTGAACATATGCAGGTCATTTTATATCTCAGAATGTCATTTTCTCCTCTATTAAGTTGTAAATAATTTCTTTAAAATCAATGGGTTTTTCATAAGGATAAGTTTAATAATGTGTGAAAGCATTAATCAACTGCCTGGCATGTGCATCAAGTTTTAATAAATGATCATATCACTAGAAATAAGAGTATTCAAACACTAGATAAAACATTAATCTAGATGACTTTCAAGACATTTCTAAAAGTCTGTTTCCAACAAGATAGGTTATTAGAAAAAAATTTTGCTAAAAATAGCCATGAAATGCTGAAGAAATGTAACTAGTATATTTTAAACACAGATCTGAGAAAACAGAAAAACTAAGGAAATCTCCAAGGACCAACACTCAACAGGCAATTGAAATCAGAGTAGTTAGACTAAGGCTTCTTTGTTGCCCTAAGAACACACAACAATTTCATTAACCATGAGGCTTAGTTTAAATAGCCTCAAAATGGCAACTTTCTTGGTGCTCCAGAGATGAACAATCTGCAGTTCCATTGTACAGGGGGCACAGGTTTGATCCCTGATTAGGGAGTTAAGATTCTACATGCAGCACAACATGGACAATAATGAAATAAATAAAAATAAATTTAAGTGACCTCAAAGTGACAGAGGATAAATATCGAGTTTCTTTGAAAAGAGCCTGATAAGGAAAATAGAAGGGGACAAATGAGAGTGAGATGATTGGAAGGTCATCACTGAGTCAATGGACATGAGTTTGAGCAAGCTCCAGGAGACGATGAAGGACAGGGAAGCCTGGCATGACTGAATTGATTGAGAATATTAAAGTGTTGACGTGATATGAATGCAAAAGTTGAAACTAAAACAAAAATCTGAAAATTCATTTTTTACTTCCCAGTAGTTGAGGAATGATTCCCATAATAGTTAAATATTAATTATCATCCATATGGAATGATTTACATGGAAAAATAGGAAGCCTGACATTTCTATTAGCAATTAAGACTAAACAGAGTAACCATTTGGTACTAAAGCCACTGAGAGGAAATACTATGCAGTAGAAACACATGGGCCATAAAATTTTAAAAAAAGTCTTGATTTGCTTCTGATTTTGAAACTTCTTCATTGATATGTGAACATATGCAGGTCATTTTATATCTCAGAATGTCATTTTTCTCCTCTATTAAGTTGTAAATAATTTCTTTAAAATCAATGGGTTTTTCATAAGGATAAGTTTAATAATGTGTGAAAGCATTAATCAACTGCCTGGCATGTGCATCAAGTTTTAATAAATGATCATATCACTAGAAATAAGAGTATTCAAACACTAGATAAAACATTAATCTAGATGACTTTCAAGACATTTCTAAAAGTCTGTTTCCAACAAGATAGGTTATTAGAAAAAAATTTTGCTAAAAATAGCCATGAAATGCTGAAGAAATGTAACTAGTATATTTTAAACACAGATCTGAGAAAACAGAAAAACTAAGGAAATCTCCAAGGACCAACACTCAACAGGCAATTGAAATCAGAGTAGTTAGACTAAGGCTTCTTTGTTGCCCTAAGAACACACAACAATTTCATTAACCATGAGGCTTAGTTTAAATAGCCTCAAAATGGCAACTTTCTTGGTGCTCCAGAGATGAACAATCTGCAGTTCCATTGTACAGGGGGCACAGGTTTGATCCCTGATTAGGGAGTTAAGATTCTACATGCAGCACAACATGGACAATAATGAAATAAATAAAAATAAATTTAAGTGACCTCAAAGTGACAGAGGATAAATATCGAGTTTCTGTGAAATGAAGAGACAAAGGTAGGAGCCTATAAGTCAAAACCAACAACGCATAGAGTGAGAAAAAAATGTCTCATTATAAGAGAGAGAAAAAGGAAGCTTGAAGATCTTAATTCAGACTCTAATTAGGGAAAAAGCAAAAGAAAGGCAATTTATCCAGAGAAGTTATAAACCCAGGCCTGATCTCACTAAAGCAAGGGCATGATTAAGGACCCACCACACTGAGTTGTCCTATAAAATTAGATCTAGGCAACCTAGACTGAACAAAAATCTACCAGGTCACATTTAGTCTAGAGCATTTAAGGTTCTCCACAGTAAATACCACTCAAGATGAATTAAAAGTACAAAATTACACAGAAACTATGCTAAGTAAAATTAGATTTGAAAAATTGTTATTGATCGCTGTCAGATAGAAAATATTTTAAAATTATGTTTACAATGATCAAATATATAAAGGAAGAAACTAAAACATGAGGGGAAAATCAACTGTCAAATAGATAGGCATACATGTAAAAGCATCTATTAGAATTTCTAGAAATGAAAACTAAAGTCTCTGAAATTAAAAAAAAAAATCAATGATTTTGTTTTAAATATTGCATTTAGCAAAGCTGAAGATAGATTCAGTACACTAGAGATTAAATTTAAAGGATGTACCCAAAATAAGTCATGAAAAAATAAAATGAGGAAAATAAAAATTATATTAAGAGCTACAGATAATATAATATGAATATTTAAAGTGTTTAGCTTTGAGAATGAGAACAAGGAAAACATAACTATATTATACTTTCAAACGTTGAGGCTGTTTCATAATTTATGAAAAATAAAAATACTAAGATTCAGGAAGTACAATATACACAAATAAAACGAATATAACTAGGTACACATTTAGGTATGCTGTGATGAAACTGCAGAGCACCTTTTTAAAAGAGAATATTTTCAAAGGTGCAAGAAAGAAAATGATGTTGTTCAGTTGCCTAGTTGTGTCTAACCCTTTGCAAGCCCATGGACTGCAGCACTTCAGTCCTCCCTGTCCCTCCTGGAATTTGCCCAAGTTCATTCCTACTCAGTTGGTGATGCTGTCCACTCATCTTATTGTTTGTTGCTCTCTTCACTCTCTTCTCCTGCCTTCAATCTTTCCCATCATCAGGGTCTTTTCCAGTAAATCAGCTGATCACATCTGGTGACCAGAGTATTGGAGCTTCACCCACAGCATCAGTCTTTCCAATGATGACTCAGGATTGATATCCTTTAGGATTGAGAGGTTTGATCTCTTTGCTGTCCAAGGGTCTCTCAAGAGTCTTCTCCAGTATCACAATTCAAAAGCATCAATTCTTTGGTGCTCTGCCTTCTTTCTGGTCCAAATTTCACAATTGTATGGGACTACTGGAAAGATCATAGCCTTGACAATAAAGACATCTGTCATCAAAGTGATGTTTTGCTTTTTAACACACTGTCAAGGTTTGCAATAGCTTTCCTGCCCAAAAGTAATTATCCTCTAATTTCAAGCCTGCAATCACCAGCCACAGTGGTTTTGGAGCCCAAGAAGAGGAAATCTGTCACTGCTTCCACCTTTTCCTCTTCTATTTGCCATGAAGTGATGGGTCCAGATCCTGGGATCTTAGTTTATAGATATATAGATATATTTTTTAAGCCTGCTTTTTCACTCTCCTCCTTCAACCTCAGTTGGATCTTTAGTTCTTATTCACTTTCTGCCGTTAGAGTGGTATCATCTGAATTTCTGATGTTGGTGATGTTTCTCCCAGCAATCCTGATTCCAGCTTGTAACTTCTCCATCCTGGCATTTCTCATAACGTGTATAAGCTAAATAAACAGGGTAGTAAGAAAAGCTTTGTCCTACTCTTTTCAGTCCTGAACCAGCCAGTTATTCCATCCAGGGTTTTAACTGTTGCTTTTGACTGGTGTACAAGTTTCTCAGGAGACAGGTAAGATGATCTAGTATTCTCATCTCTTTTAGAGTGTTCCACCTTTGTTATGATCCACACATTCAAAAACTATAGCATAGTTTTTAAAGAAACCCTTTTAAAAGAGAATATTTTCAAAGGTGCAAGAAAGAAAATGATGTTGTTCAGTTGCCTAGTTGTGTCTAACCCTTTGCAAGCCCATGGACTGCAGCACTTCAGTCCTCCCTGTCCCTCCTGGAATTTGCCCAAGTTCATTCCTACTCAGTTGGTGATGCTGTCCACTCATCTTATTGTTTGTTGCTCTCTTCACTCTCTTCTCCTGCCTTCAATCTTTCCCATCATCAGGGTCTTTTCCAGTAAATCAGCTGATCACATCTGGTGACCAGAGTATTGGAGCTTCACCCACAGCATCAGTCTTTCCAATGATGACTCAGGATTGATATCCTTTAGGATTGAGAGGTTTGATCTCTTTGCTGTCCAAGGGTCTCTCAAGAGTCTTCTCCAGTATCACAATTCAAAAGCATCAATTCTTTGGTGCTCTGCCTTCTTTCTGGTCCAAATTTCACAATTGTATGGGACTACTGGAAAGATCATAGCCTTGACAATAAAGACATCTGTCATCAAAGTGATGTTTTGTTTTTTAACAGACTGTCAAGGTTTGCAATAGCTTTCCTGCCCAAAAGTAATTATCCTCTAATTTCAAGCCTGCAATCACCAGCCACAGTGGTTTTGGAGCCCAAGAAGAGGAAATCTGTCACTGCTTCCACCTTTTCCTCTTCTATTTGCCATGAAGTGATGGGTCCAGATCCTGGGATCTTAGTTTATAGATATATAGATATATTTTTTAAGCCTGCTTTTTCACTCTCCTCCTTCAACCTCAGTTGGATCTTTAGTTCTTATTCACTTTCTGCCGTTAGAGTGGTATCATCTGAATTTCTGATGTTGGTGATGTTTCTCCCAGCAATCCTGATTCCAGCTTGTAACTTCTCCATCCTGGCATTTCTCATAACGTGTATAAGCTAAATAAACAGGGTAGTAAGAAAAAGCTTTGTCCTACTCTTTTTCAGTCCTGAACCAGCCAGTTATTCCATCCAGGGTTTTAACTGTTGCTTTTTGACTGGTGTACAGTTTCTCAGGAGACAGGTAAGATGATCTAGTATTCACATCTCTTTTAGAGTGTTCCACCTTTTGTTATGATCCACACATTCAAAAACTATAGCATAGTCAATGAATCAGAGGTAGACGCTTTCTAGAATTCCCTTGGTCTATGATCCAACAGATGCTAGCAGTTTGATCTTTAGCCCCTCTTCCTTTTCTAAACCCATGGACATCTGGTAGTCCTAATCACATAATGCTGAAGAATAATATGTAGGATTTTGAGCATAACATTATTAGCATCGGTGATAAATGCAATTGTCCAGTGGTTTGAACATTTTAGTATTGTCTTCTTGGGAATTGGGATAAGGATTGGTATTTTCCAGTCCTGTGGCCACTGTTGGGCTTTTCAAATTTGCTGACATATTGAGTACAGTGCTTTGATAATGTCATCTTTTAGGATTTTAAATAGTTCTGCTGGAATTCCACAACCTCCTCTAGCTTTCTTGACAGCAGTGTTATTAGTAACTGTCGCCACCCTTCCTCAGTAGCATATTGGACACCTTCTGGGAGACTCATCTTTCAGTGTTATATATCTTTGCCTTTTAAACAGTTCATACTTACAACGAGTATACTGGAATGGTTTGCCATTAATTTTTTAAACCACAGTGTAATATGCCCACAAATATAATGGCTCAAGACAGCACATATTGTCTCACAGTTTCTATGGTTAGGGGTCTGGACAAAGCCTAACTATATCCTTTGGGTAGATCTCAGTAATATGCAACTAAGTTGTTGCCCAGGCAGTTTTCTCACCTGGATTGTAAGGTTTTCTTTCAAGCTCTTCCATATTTGTAGAATTCAGTTCTACACAGTTGTAGAACTGAGGTCCTCACCTCTTAGGGAGCCCAAAATGACTTAAGTTTGGGAGATTGATTTCTCCACTCCAGAACTTTTCATAACTCTTAGTGACCTAATAAATATTATATAGGCTATTTTTTTTTTTTTTTGCCAGTGCACCTTGGCGTGTGGAATCTTAGTTTCCCAACAAAAGATTGAACCCTTACCCTCTGCACTGGATGCATGGAGTCTTTTTTTTTTTTAATTTTTAATTTTCCATTCTGGTTTATTACAGGATTTTTTTTTCATTGGAGGATAATTACTTTACAAGGAAAAGGTTGGATGATTTGAGAGAATATCACTGAAATATATATATTAGCTTCTGTAAAATATACACTAGGAGCTTGCTTTATGATGCAGGGAACCCAAAGCTCATACTTTATGCCTACACAGAGGGATGGGGTAAAGGCAGGTGGGTGGGGGCTTCAAGAAGGTCTGAACACATTTATACATGTTGAAGCATGGAGTCTTATCCACTGGACCACCAGGGAAGTCCTGAGACACTGAACACTCTAAATCCCTAAGAAGGTGGGAGGATGTGACAGTCAGTGCCTCATCAATATTACTACTTGCACCTATATTCCATCTTGGATTGCCTGTGTGTGTATCTATTTTTGCCAAATATACCATGAATTTATTGCACCATTAAACACT
Source organism: Tragulus kanchil (assembly GCA_022376925.1). Classification (NCBI taxonomy): domain Eukaryota; kingdom Metazoa; phylum Chordata; class Mammalia; order Artiodactyla; family Tragulidae; genus Tragulus; species Tragulus kanchil. Next base: position 81,960,023 of record JAIOJX010000029.1, on the reverse strand, counting down.
AGACTAGATAAATTAAAGGAACAGTCAGAAACACCAGTGTGTTATCATTGAACAGGCACTGACACCATTATGAGATTAAACCAGAGGAGGAAATCATGCTATTTAAAGGTTCAGGAAAATATAATCTTCCTGAAGAAGCTCCCCAGGAAGACAGAGCTCTTTTGGCATTGTATATAGTTTCCTTTTACCAGTAATTGGAACTTCTGTGAATACAGACACTAAATAACTGATTGAATATTCATAGATCTTTCAAATCAATAAATATTTAAATAAGCAAAGATATCAATTACTTTTATATTATTTCTTTTATCTTCATCCTGGAATAATTTTGTCTAAGCTTACTTCTGAGTGTGAATATGAGTGTGCGTGCGTGTGTGTGTGCGTTTGTGTGTGTACATGTACTCTGAATCATGTCCAAATCTTTGTGACCCCAGGGACTCTAGCCTACCAGGCTCCTCTGTCCGTGGGATTCTCCAAGCAAGAAGATTGGAGTGGGTTGTTATTTCCTACTCCAGGGAATTTTGCCAACACAGGGTCTGAACCCCTGTCTGTTGTGTCTTCTGCATTAGTAGACTGATTCCTTACCACTGAGCCACCTGAGAAGCCCAGGAGAAGTTTACTTCTCCTCAGTCAAACATCCATGCCCCTTATGGCTCTTCCTCTGATGAGCATTTTATTAACCAGATCTCTACTAATGCTGTGTGAGCAGAGACTTTTTTCTAATGAATAAAACATATGCCTCACATGAGCCTGCAGAAAACAACACTTTAACCTACCTACCAGCGCTAACTCAGAACTCAACCCTCTTGTGCACTGATCATCTGAAACAGTGAGTGTTCAGCGTGTTGTCAGCCTTCACACAGTATCTCCTTTCATTTCTATTCATCTCACCAGCTGAATTAATTTTGAAACTTTTTGGACCTTCAATCCTACATCTATAAAAGGGAAAAAAGAACAAGTCCCTGACTGGGTTGCTGTCATGATTAGATAAGACATGCAAAAGCTCGCAGTGTGCTGTCTGTAAGAAACGTATTCCCTTTCCTCTGTGCAGAGACCTTAGCTTAACTTTAGTTGCAGTTGATGAGCTGTGTTGGGATCAGCCTGTGATCACAGAACCTGTTTAAAAGGGCATATAGAAAAGAAAAGTCTTGGTCTTGGACATTAACAGATCCGGGTTTAAATGCAATTTTTGACATTTGAAGAGTGGCCCTGGGAAGATCACAAGTCCTTGTGGTATTTACCTGTAAAATGAGTGCAATACAAGCCACTGCTTAAAATTTTTCTGGAGATTAACATTTTATATACATACAATTGTGTGTGTCTGTGTGTATATGTGTGTCTATATACACAAAGAGAAACATATGCATATATATAAAGTATTTAATAAGTGAGAATAGTCATTATTGCTAGTGTTTTTAGTGTACCCTCAGGAATTGCTCCATTTCATTGTCTCACTATGTCACCTGTGCTGAGGAATTATTTTGATGATATTGTAATAATTCTTGAGCACAATGTACTAAAAATGTACAAGGGGCAGAATATCCTTTCCTTTTTAGTCAATCCTAAATCTCATTTCTTTTAAGATAGCTGCCAAATAACATGGTTGGACAACATAGTGTGGAAGTTCAGGGAAGGTGGTTGTAGCTGTGAGGGCAGCCTCAGATCTTTAGTCTCAGCCTCTCCTCTTATACTGTGTGATCATAGATAGATCACCCTTTTACTTCAGTGGTGGGAGTTTATGGGCTGGGGCCACTCATTTTTTGAGCTCATTTTGAACTCGAGGATCCTCTCCAATACTGGCTGTCTCTTTCCCTAGTGCTCTTTTTGTTTTTTGTTTTTTGTTTTTTTTTTGTAGTGTTATCAGAGTGTTAATATATTTAATTTGGCCACTTCTATTGGTCTTTCATTTTCATTATTTATTTTCAACCATCTTTGTTCCCTGGCCTGTGTGGGCCTCCTATCACAGTGGCCTCTCTCTCTGCAGAAGACTAACTCTGGGCACATATGTGCTCCAGCCACTCCATGGAAGGTGGGATCTTCCAAGTCCAGGTATCGAACTGGCACCCCTTGCACGGCAAGGCAGTGTCGTTACCCACTGGACCACCAGGGAAGCCCAATATATTTATTTTAAACTGAAGTTTCAATTCAGCTCAGTTCAGTCACTCAGTCATGTCTGACTCTTTGTGACCCCATGAACTGCAGCACACCAGGTTTCACTGTCCCTCACCATCTCCCAGAGCCTACTCATTTCCATTGACTTAGTGATATTGTCCAAACATCTCATCCTCTGTTGTCTCCTTCTCCTTCTGCCTTCAAATTTTCTCAGCATTAATTTCTTTTCCAGTGAGTCTTTTCTTTGCATCAGGTTGTCAAAATGTTGGAGCTTCAGCTTCAGCATCATTCCTTCCAATGAATATTCAGGGTTGATTTCCTTTAGGATTGACTGGTTTGATCTCCTTGCAGTCCGAGGGACTATCAAGAGCCTTGTCCAACACCACAGATCAAAAGCATAAATTCTTTGCTGCTCAGCCTTCATTATGGTCCAACTCTCACATCTATATATGACTACTAGGAAAACCATGACTTTGACTATACTGACTTTGGTTGACAAACTGATGTCTCTGCCTTTTCTTTTTTTTAAATTTTGGTCTATTTTATTGTTTTTTTATTTGTTTATTTTCACCCATTTCCACTCTATGACCTCTGTGGGCCTCCCACTGCAGTGGCCTCTCTCGTTGCAGAGCACCAGCTTCAGGATGGATACACCTATCCAGCCACCCAGTGGCACATGGGATCCTCCCAGACCAGGGATTGAACCAGCATCCCTTGCACTGCAAGGCAGACTCTTCACCCACTGGACCACCAGTGGGTGCCTGATGTCTCTGATTTTGAATATGCTGTCTAGGTTTGTCATAGCTTTTCTTGCAAGCAGCAGGTGTCCTTTAATTTCATGGCTGCAGTCCTGTCTTCAGTGATTTTGGAGCCCAAGAAAATAAAGTCTGTCACTGTTTTCATGGTCTACAAACCTATTTGCCATGAAATGATGGGACATGAAGTGATGGGTCCCAAGGAACTGATGAGAGGTGATTTGTAATGTTGTGTTAGTTTCAAGTATACATATATATTCTTTTTCCAATTTGTTTCCAATAAGTTATTTTAAATATTGAGTATAGTTCTCTGTGCTATACAGTGGGTTGTTGTTATTTATCATCTATATTATATGTAGTGGTATGTATGTTACTTCCAAATTCCTAATTTATGCCTCCTTGGTTGTGTCATGTCTGACTCTTTGTGACCCCATGAACTGCAGCACACCAGGTTTCACTGTCCCTCACCATCTCCCAGAGCCTACTCATTTCCATTGACTTAGTGATATTGTCCAAACATCTCATCCTCTGTTGTCTCCTTCTCCTTCTGCCTTCAAATTTTCTCAGCATTAATTTCTTTTCCAGTGAGTCTTTTCTTTGCATCAGGTTGTCAAAATGTTGGAGCTTCAGCTTCAGCATCATTCCTTCCAATGAATATTCAGGGTTGATTTCCTTTAGGATTGACTGGTTTGATCTCCTTGCAGTCCGAGGGACTATCAAGAGCCTTGTCCAACACCACAGATCAAAAGCATAAATTCTTTGCTGCTCAGCCTTCATTATGGTCCAACTCTCACATCTATATATGACTACTAGGAAAACCATGACTTTGACTATACTGACTTTGGTTGACAAACTGATGTCTCTGCCTTTTCTTTTTTTTAAATTTTGGTCTATTTTATTGTTTTTTTATTTGTTTATTTTCACCCATTTCCACTCTATGACCTCTGTGGGCCTCCCACTGCAGTGGCCTCTCTCGTTGCAGAGCACCAGCTTCAGGATGGATACACCTATCCAGCCACCCAGTGGCACATGGGATCCTCCCAGACCAGGGATTGAACCAGCATCCCTTGCACTGCAAGGCAGACTCTTCACCCACTGGACCACCAGTGGGTGCCTGATGTCTCTGATTTTGAATATGCTGTCTAGGTTTGTCATAGCTTTTCTTGCAAGCAGCAGGTGTCCTTTAATTTCATGGCTGCAGTCCTGTCTTCAGTGATTTTGGAGCCCAAGAAAATAAAGTCTGTCACTGTTTTCATGGTCTACAAACCTATTTGCCATGAAATGATGGGACATGAAGTGATGGGTCCCAAGGAACTGATGAGAGGTGATTTGTAATGTTGTGTTAGTTTCAAGTATACATATATATTCTTTTTCCAATTTGTTTCCAATAAGTTATTTTAAATATTGAGTATAGTTCTCTGTGCTATACAGTGGGTTGTTGTTATTTATCATCTATATTATATGTAGTGGTATGTATGTGTTACTTCCAAATTCCTAATTTATGCCTCCTTGGTTGTGTCATTCTTCCAGAGAGCAAGACACAGATAAGGCCCACCAATGGGCAGACAGAAAGCTCTGCTTTTGTGTTGCAGTGGAGAGGGCCTCTAAAGGCCCACCAGTCTCTTGTGTCCACTCCATGTCCTTCAATAAAGTTTATACAAAGGTAGGTAGACATAAGAATTTCTTATTTTTGATATTTATTTTAATTATTTCTTTATTTGGCAGTGTTAGGTCTGAGTTGTGGCATATGGGATCTAGTTCCCCAAGCACGGTTAGAGTCCAGGTGCCCTGGACTGGGAACATAGAATCTTAGCTACTGGACCACCAAGGACGTCCTGATATTATTTAAATATCTTGGAGAAATATAGTACAAAATATCAAAATTAGCATGATTCATAGGGTTCTTTGATGCTTTTTTGCCTGAAAATATCTCCTCTACCAGAATTGAATTTTGCCTAAAATTTTATCCTGAGAGAGTCAGTCCCTTAGCTTGAAATGGGGAGCCTTCAAGTTCCCTATTGAATTTCATAAGGGGAATAAATAATATATTATCCTTAGCATTCACTAGAGTTCTAAGCATATTAGTCACAAAACCTTCTTTAAGATTCCAGATAAAACTCAAAATCAGAACATTAATTTCAGAATTACAAGTGTGGGGGAGAAAAGATGTATGGTAGGGGAACTACAACCATGAGAACTCTGGAGTCAGTCAAATGAGTGCCAGAAGGAAAGATGGCAGGGTTAGGTTGTATTTATTAGGTTAGGTTGACCCTAGAGTGAAGATAAATTGAAGAGAATGTGCCTAAACAGTTTGTAATCACTAAGAAAGTTCGAGGGGACCAGAGGGAACCAGAAAAAACAAACAAACAAACAAAAAAGAAGATGAATTGAATCCCTCTGGCTAATATGGGATGTTTGCACTATCTTCCCTCAGACCTTCCCAGAGGCCTGTAATTTATACTGTATTAACAATTGTAGTTCCTTCAACTTGTGGGTCCAAAGGCAATTTATAGCAACCGGGTGTCTGCAAATTTGTTCCAATAGTTATAAGGTTCTCGTGCTATACAGTGGGTTGTTGTTATTTATCATCTATATTATATGTAGTGGTATGTATGTGTTACTTCCAAATTCCTAATTTATGCCTCCTTGGTTGTGTCATTCTTCCAGAGAGCAAGACACAGATAAGGCCCACCAATGGGCAGACAGAAAGCTCTGCTTTTGTGTTGCAGTGGAGAGGGCCTCTAAAGGCCCACCAGTCTCTTGTGTCCACTCCATGTCCTTCAATAAAGTTTATACAAAGGTAGGTAGACATAAGAATTTCTTATTTTTGATATTTATTTTAATTATTTCTTTATTTGGCAGTGTTAGGTCTGAGTTGTGGCATATGGGATCTAGTTCCCCAAGCACGGTTAGAGTCCAGGTGCCCTGGACTGGGAACATAGAATCTTAGCTACTGGACCACCAAGGACGTCCTGATATTATTTAAATATCTTGGAGAAATATAGTACAAAATATCAAAATTAGCATGATTCATAGGGTTCTTTGATGCTTTTTTGCCTGAAAATATCTCCTCTACCAGAATTGAATTTTGCCTAAAATTTTATCCTGAGAGAGTCAGTCCCTTAGCTTGAAATGGGGAGCCTTCAAGTTCCCTATTGAATTTCATAAGGGGAATAAATAATATATTATCCTTAGCATTCACTAGAGTTCTAAGCATATTAGTCACAAAACCTTCTTTAAGATTCCAGATAAAACTCAAAATCAGAACATTAATTTCAGAATTACAAGTGTGGGGGAGAAAAGATGTATGGTAGGGGAACTACAACCATGAGAACTCTGGAGTCAGTCAAATGAGTGCCAGAAGGAAAGATGGCAGGGTTAGGTTGTATTTATTAGGTTAGGTTGACCCTAGAGTGAAGATAAATTGAAGAGAATGTGCCTAAACAGTTTGTAATCACTAAGAAAGTTCGAGGGGACCAGAGGGAACCAGAAAAAACAAACAAACAAACAAAAAAGAAGATGAATTGAATCCCTCTGGCTAATATGGGATGTTTGCACTATCTTCCCTCAGACCTTCCCAGAGGCCTGTAATTTATACTGTATTAACAATTGTAGTTCCTTCAACTTGTGGGTCCAAAGGCAATTTATAGCAACCGGGTGTCATGCAAATCCATACCGGGTGTCCATACACACCTCTCACGAATCAGAATAATCCATGTAGCACTGAACATCAATAATAGCAGTAAAAAAAAAGACATCCCACACATTGTAAAAGTGCTCTCACTTCCTGTCACTTACTCCACTCCCTTAGCAAAACTTATGGAGGGAATGCAGATCCACCACTGATGATAAGTGGGGGAATTCTTAGGGAGTGAAAGTGCATCATTGAATCTTTGAACTTTCTCTAAGGAAGTTCTTCCTTTGAATTTCCACCTTCCTTTTTGGGTGGCCTTCTACTCTTTCTTGAGTAAATGGATTAGTATGGTAGAATATTGGATTAGTGGTTAGATCACTAAGATGATATATAAACATTCTGCACTCTCTGGGCACTGATTTCTCTATCAGTCAAACGAGAATATCTACACCCTAAATGTGGAAAGAATCTCAATGGATATATGCCTATCTATAACTCAGACACTTTGCTGTGCACCTGGAACTAACACAGCATTGTAAATCACCTATACTCCAATATAAAACAAAAATTTAAACTAAAAAATAATACATAAAAACTTAATTCACCTGAGACTCTTTCCCAGATGGCTCAGTGGCAAAGAATTCACCTTCAATTCAGGAGGCCTGGGTTCCATCCCTGAATCGGGAAGCTCTCCTGGAGAAGGAAATGGCAACTCATTCTAGTTATTTTTGCTTGGAGAATACCATGGACAGAAGAACCTGGAAGGCTATAGTCCATGGGGTCACCAAGAGTCAGACATGACTGAGTCACTAACGCTTTCACTTTTAACAGTTAAGATTCTTTATTTTTGGGCTTCCCTGATGGTCCAGTGGGTAAGGGCACAGCCTTGCAGTGCAAAGGGCACAGGTTCCATCCCTGGCCTGGGAAGATTCCATGTGCCATGAAGCGACTGGACAGATTACCGAGCTGGAGCTCTTGAGCGCATGCGCCCAGAGCCGGTGCTCTGTGACAACAGAGGCCACTGTGATGGGAGGCCCACACGGGCCAAAGAACAAAGATGGATGAAAACAGATAAATGAAAGACCAATGGAAGTGGCCCGCCCACACCCCTGCCTCCCCAACCTGCCCCCCCCCCCACACACACACAAAAAGACTCTTTACTCTTAAAAGTCCTCAGATAAAATTCATGTGCTGTACTCAAAGACAAACCTTCCCACCCCACCAACTGGGGTCTTCTTTGTCTACTGTTTTACTAGGTACATCTATTTTTATATATGTAGCTATGTATATATATGTATGGAAAGTTATCCATATGTCTTTCTCTCTATATATATGGCTACATTCATAATTATATCTCTATAAAAGAATTTCTATTTCTATTCATATTTATTTCTATATAGAGGTCATTCCTATTCCTTTCACTCATACCAGAATCATTGATTTACTTGCAGGACCCAGTTAACTAAATGTCTTTTTCTCTTTTATGTTCCCAACCTTTTGTCCATTGCTTAAAGGTAAGACAGTCTGCCCAAGGTTTAAACTGATAATTTTCTCTTTCGCCGAGGAACATGGAAAGTCTGTTGCCTCACAATGTGATTACCTATTAAAGGGGTAGGTGTCACCTTTTGATCAGAGGACTTGGTGTCTTGCTACCTGACACCTCCAAGGGACCAATAGATAAAAGCTTCCCCTAGTAATTGCTGTAAGGTCTACAGAATTTCACAGGAGATGAAGTTATTTACCTGATGCTAAATCAATACTCTTCTCAAAAAGGTTTCTTATACACTCAGCAAAGCAAAGGTGACTTTTTCTTTCATTTTTCTGTTTTTCAAGCCTTCTGTGCTCATAGCCAGCTTGATTTTTCAAAAAGACAGGGAGGCATGTGTATCTTATACATGTTCCACGTGTGTGTCATACAAAAGCATGTGTGTGTGAGTATGCACATGTGTGTAACTGTGTGTGCATGGAAAATATTACAGATTCTATGTGTTTATCAATGTGTGAGTATATTTCCTAGTCCAGAAATACATCCCAAATGTGCTGTTGTTCTTTACACTGTACAGAGTCAAGTAGTATTTCATCAAATACTTTCAGCTATCAATCACCATCAATGAGTACATGCAAAGAAAAGCTTTGCTTTCTAAAAGATTACTAACAAAAGAAGGTGATGGGAAGTTAATGCAGACTTGTACACTTTTCTGGCATCAGAATATAAAGCCACGCCATGAAGTATCTTTGATGCCTTACACTAAGTATCCAAACTAGACTGCTGTTACATAACCTGAAGTTAGAGGACATTGTATGACAATACTTACCTTACCTGGGTCCCCTTTTAGGGGGTGGGTATAAAAGACAAAAATAGTCTGTGTTATGTTTCCTCCTCTTTGTGCAAGTTCTTTAATCTATTTCTACCCTTTCTAAGCTGTTCCCTTTCCCATCACCACCCAAATATAGGCCTACTCATCTGCTTGACTCTTTAGTAGCCTCCTTTTCTTCTGACTTCCATCTAACCCATCATGTCTGGATTGAACATTTAATAATATAATGGTCTAAAATAACACTGAGGGGCTTCTCTGGTGGTCCAGTGGGCAAGGACACTACCTTGCAGTGCAAGGGGCGCCGGTTCAATTCCTGGCCTGGGAAGATCCCACATGCCGTGGAGCGGCTGGACCCGTGTGTCCAATTACAAGCCAGTGCTCTGGAGCGCATGCGCCCAGAGCCGGTGCTCTGCGACAACAGAGGCCACTGCAATGGGAGGCCCACATGGGCCAAAGAACGAAGATGGATGAAAATAGATAAATGAAAGACCAATAGAAGTGGCCCGCCTGCCCACCCCCCCCCCTCCCAACCCCCCCCCCCCCAAAAGAATTACAAAAACATAAAATAAAATAACACTGAGTGTTCATAGAATGACATACACATTCCTTTGACTAAAATTCAAGGGCCTCCACAATCCACCCCAAGATTACTCATCAGGCTTTATCCATTAGTACATGTCACCCTTAGCTGACAAAAGCATGTGTGTTGAGTATGCACATGTGTGTAACTGTGTGTGCATGGAAAATATTACAGATTCTATGTGTTTATCAATGTGTGAGTATATTTCCTAGTCCAGAAATACATCCCAAATGTGCTGTTGTTCTTTACACTGTACAGAGTCAAGTAGTATTTCATCAAATACTTTCAGCTATCAATCACCATCAATGAGTACATGCAAAGAAAAGCTTTGCTTTCTAAAAGATTACTAACAAAAGAAGGTGATGGGAAGTTAATGCAGACTTGTACACTTTTCTGGCATCAGAATATAAAGCCACGCCATGAAGTATCTTTGATGCCTTACACTAAGTATCCAAACTAGACTGCTGTTACATAACCTGAAGTTAGAGGACATTGTATGACAATACTTACCTTACCTGGGTCCCCTTTTAGGGGGTGGGTATAAAAGACAAAAATAGTCTGTGTTATGTTTCCTCCTCTTTGTGCAAGTTCTTTAATCTATTTCTACCCTTTCTAAGCTGTTCCCTTTCCCATCACCACCCAAATATAGGCCTACTCATCTGCTTGACTCTTTAGTAGCCTCCTTTTCTTCTGACTTCCATCTAACCCATCATGTCTGGATTGAACATTTAATAATATAATGGTCTAAAATAACACTGAGGGGCTTCTCTGGTGGTCCAGTGGGCAAGGACACTACCTTGCAGTGCAAGGGGCGCCGGTTCAATTCCTGGCCTGGGAAGATCCCACATGCCGTGGAGCGGCTGGACCCGTGTGTCCAATTACCGAGCTGGAGCTCTGGAGCGCATGCGCCCAGAGCCGGTGCTCTGCGACAACAGAGGCCACTGCAATGGGAGGCCCACATGGGCCAAAGAACGAAGATGGATGAAAATAGATAAATGAAAGACCAATAGAAGTGGCCCGCCTGCCCATCCCCTCCCCTCCCAACCCCCCCCCCCCCAAAAGAATTACAAAAACATAAAATAAAATAACACTGAGTGTTCATAGAATGACATACACATTCCTTTGACTAAAATTCAAGGGCCTCCACAATCCACCCCAAGATTACTCATCAGGCTTTATCCATTAGTACATGTCACCCTTAGCTGAGGCTGCACATTAGAGTCATGTAGAGGGGCTCCCATCCTTGTGCAACCATGTCAGAATACCTGCAGGAGATAGGAGGACCAGACATCTCTCTCTTTCAAAGACAGAAGGTTTTCCTACTACTTACAATTTTCAGTGCTAAAATTGAGAAAGTCGTGGGCAAACTGATGAGTTTGGTGGATCTGACTGGGCTTTTTCATCAGAATGTTTCCTTGTTGTTTATGAGACTCATCAAAAAAAGATGTTTGTATACTCCCTATGTTCAACCAGCTCTTCTCACACTTGTCAGTTAACACAACCTGAACACTGTTCATATTTTCATGACAATGTCCTCTCTAGCTGGGTTAAATGCAAGGTTTCACCACAGTTAATTATAACAGAGTACAAAAGCCCCGTACTTCATATTTGAGGCTTCTGCTTTTCTGTCAAATTTCCTCCATAGCGGAGATGAAAAACCCTGCTCTCTAACATACATAGAGCATCAGAAAACCTCCCTATACTTAAAGGTTCAACTTTCCTCATTGAAAAGTCCTTTATAAAAAAATAGTTAATATTCCAGTTGAGGGATTCTTACTTGGCATCAATTCACTATGTAGAGTCTCCACTATGAACAATGAATGAAATATTTCTTCTATATAGAGTTTTTCTGGTGGCTATTTCAAAACAAACTGACATATTTCAAAGTAATTTGCTATCTTTATCCATAGAAACTACTAGAAACACTTAAATTTAGTCCTTTTGAAAAATCTATTTATAAACATCTCACTGCAAATACTTGCACTGTATAGGTGCAAGGTCTATTGGCATACACTGAGTATAAGAGAGACTGTATGAGTATATGGATTTTTGTATTTTCTCCCCATATTTATCTTATTTCTCTACATTTACCTATTTATATTTCCAGTTTTCCAAATAAATATACTGGCTAGAAGAGAACACACACAAAAAAACAAGAGAACAGAATTATTTTTTGCTCTCAGTGTTTCAAATGGAAACTTACGAGAAAAAGCACTGGGTGTATCCATACTTTTTAAGGTTTTTTTCTTTCTTTTTTTTTTTAATTTAAATTGAATGAAAGAGTCTTTAAATTCTAAAGTACACTATAATTTCCGAAAGTTCCACACAGAATTTCGTGCAATCCATAATAACCTGTATTTTTACATCCCATATTGCTACATTGCTCTTCTCTTCTCCTCTCTCCTTTTGGTAGCTATGATTTTATTTTCTGTAAAAGTGAATCTGCTTCTTATTGATTTTATTCACTAAGCTGGATTTTTTGATTCAACATAATAACCTATAGAATTGGTCTTATTCTGTTTGATGTATTTCACTTAGCATAATTCCCTCCAAGCCTATTCATGCTGCTACAAATGGTAAAATTTCATTTTTTATAGCTAACTAGCATTCCATTTATATATGCACCATATCTTTGTCCATTCATCTGTTAGTGGACTTTAGGTTGTTTCCATGTCTAGGCTGTTGTAAATAATGCTATGAACACTGGGGTACATATGTATTTACTAGTTAGCATTTTCCACCCAGGGATGGAATTTCTGGGTCATATGATAGGTTTCTCAAAATACTAAAATTGGAAGTGTCCATAAATTTTGTATCTGAAGAGTTGAAAAACTGAAGGTGTACTGTGTCTTTGAGATACGGGGTTGGAGCAAAAAGACAATGAAATTTAGGGAAGTCCCGGATGGTCTAGTGGTTGAGAATCTGCCTTCCAATGTAAGGGATGTAGGTTCAATCCTTGGTTGAGGAACTAAGATCCCACATGCTGCAGGGTAGCCTAGCCCACGCACCACAATTAAGATCCCATATATCACAGCTAAGACCCAATGCAACCAAATAAATAAATACATATATAAAAAGACAATGAAATTTAAATTACTACATTTGACATAATTTCATTTGTATATATAGTGTGGTAAACTAAGCACTAAAAGTGCACATTGCATAGGAGAAAAAAGAGGTAATAAAAAAACATACACACACACACACACACACACACACACACACACACATATATGAGACCAGATTTTCAGAGCATTTATTTTATGTTTCTAAATAAAAATAGCAATCCCTTAAACATATTAAACCATGCTTTCCTGGTGGTTCAAGTGGTAAAGAATCTGCCTGCAGTGTGGGAAATCTGGGTTCTATCCCTGGGTCAGGATGATCCCCTAGAGAAGGGAACAGCAACCCACTCCAGTATTCTTATCTAGGAAAACCCATGGACAGAAGAGTTTGGCAGGCTGCAATCCATGGGATTAGAAAGAATTGGACACGACTGGGCAATTAACATTTGAAAAATGTATTAAGTGCTTGATTAGTATATGTATACAATAAAAGCAATAACAGACTCATAGAGAAAAATATATCTCTACTGTTTCTATAATGTTGAGAAGAGCTTTAATATTTACAACTTGCTCTATTTTAAATTATTAAAAATCATCTCAATGTGTTAAATTTATTAACACTTGCATTTTATTTAACTCTCATACCAATCTCATAAATTACTTATTATTTACATATTTTACAAATAGCTAAACTCAAGCCCACAGAGGTTATGAAATTTCCCAGGAGTCAAAATTATAGAAATCATACAAAAACTTACATTTTGGGACTCTCAGAGTTAAATTCTTTCCATCACACATCATTTCTTCAGCTCTTATTGAACTCATATATGATTTATTTCCAGGTTTGTCTTCTCCAGACCGCACTGAGAGCAGATACCAGTATCCCTGACAGGTTATAGAATGGTTTGTTGGTTAGAAAAAGCATAGTGGGGAGTTCTATAAAAGTGAGCTGTGAACCTTGTAAAACTTCATGGAGAGTCATTACATTAAACATGCAGGGAAGACAAATCCATATTATTGCATAGTGCAAAGATTACTTAACTTATCCTAGCAAAAATACTTTTTCTTCCATGAAAAAGGAGGTCTCATGTAATTGACCTGACATGAGCTGCCAGTTAAGTGCCTTAAGATATGAGAATCTAGTGTGATGTAACATTAATTTTTGCCGCTGGCACATGAAGTACTCTGCCCTGACACTTACCCCATATCCTGGTGAGAAATCCATGTTTTTGAGGCTATCCTTCACTTTCCTCACCCTTAGCAGAGCCATTTTTGTTCATGAGTCCACTGAGCACATGTGCAGTGTAGAAAGTAGTGCCTGAGTAATACCAACAGAGACAATTATCTTGTCCACATGATTACTGAGAGCTGTGAAAATCATGGGAAACATCTAATTGAGGCACAAACATTGTTACATCTCTGAACAGTTTTAAACAATCCATCTATAAATCTCTTACCAAAATTCCCTTATCAATAATTTTCTAACGTTGTATTTAATCACAATTCTCTGACCATCTCCACAAACCACTGTCCATCCCTACTCTCCGTGGAAATGATATGTATCTATATCATAATGGCTTCTTCTTTAAAAAAAAAGATGATTATCATTTTTAGCACTTACGTTAGTTCTAATAGGATTACGATCTTTACTCTTGTATAAGGGTATACCTGATTGTGTGGGGCTCTGAATTGAAAGAGGACCACTGCAAGCATAAAGAAGCTTAAGCACATGTTTGCAGTTTGGAGCTAAGATGGCACCTACAGGAAGGGGTGTGGGAGTGAAAGAAGCTTAAGCACATTGTTTAAAGAAGCTTAAGCACATGTTTGCAGCTAAAATGGCGCCTACAGGAAGAGACAGGGCGTAATCTAAATTGTTAATTGATGGTCAAAATTTCTGATTGGTTCCCCTGGTTTCTGCGCTCGTGAATGATTGCTTGACCTTTAGCTTGATTGGTGTAATCTATAGGAAGTCCTGCAAAACCCCTTCACTTGCCTATTAAAGTTGTACGCCTACATTAATAAAGCGGAACTGCTCCGACAGAACCCCTGCTGTGTCTGGTTGTCCCTGGCATGCTCCGGCAGGCGGAAGGGGTCACGGCAGCAAGGCTCATCTCTTTCCAAGATCTCCCAGCTCAGCTGGGGTAATCCCGCTGACTTCCCTTTCTGCAGAAGGCCCTGCAGAAGCTGGCGCCCAACGTGAGGCCTGACAAAAAAGGCCCCTTTGCCCTGAGCACTTAAAACCAAAAACCCATGAAGTACTCTGCCCTGACACTTACCCCATATCCTGGTGAGAAATCCATGTTTTTGAGGCTATCCTTCACTTTCCTCACCCTTAGCAGAGCCATTTTTGTTCATGAGTCCACTGAGCACATGTGCAGTGTAGAAAGTAGTGCCTGAGTAATACCAACAGAGACAATTATCTTGTCCACATGATTACTGAGAGCTGTGAAAATCATGGGAAACATCTAATTGAGGCACAAACATTGTTACATCTCTGAACAGTTTTAAACAATCCATCTATAAATCTCTTACCAAAATTCCCTTATCAATAATTTTCTAACGTTGTATTTAATCACAATTCTCTGACCATCTCCACAAACCACTGTCCATCCCTACTCTCCGTGGAAATGATATGTATCTATATCATAATGGCTTCTTCTTTAAAAAAAAAGATGATTATCATTTTTAGCACTTACGTTAGTTCTAATAGGATTACGATCTTTACTCTTGTATAAGGGTATACCTGATTGTGTGGGGCTCTGAATTGAAAGAGGACCACTGCAAGCATAAAGAAGCTTAAGCACATGTTTGCAGTTTGGAGCTAAGATGGCACCTACAGGAAGGGGTGTGGGAGTGAAAGAAGCTTAAGCACATTGTTTAAAGAAGCTTAAGCACATGTTTGCAGCTAAAATGGCGCCTACAGGAAGAGACAGGGCGTAATCTAAATTGTTAATTGATGGTCAAAATTTCTGATTGGTTCCCCTGGTTTCTGCGCTCGTGAATGATTGCTTGACCTTTAGCTTGATTGGTGTAATCTATAGGAAGTCCCGTGCAAAACCCCCTTCACTTGCCTATTAAAGTTGTACGCCTACATTAATAAAGCGGAACTGCTCCGACAGAACCCCTGCTGTGTCTGGTTGTCCCTGGCATGCTCCGGCAGGCGGAAGGGGTCACGGCAGCAAGGCTCATCTCTTTCCAAGATCTCCCAGCTCAGCTGGGGGTAATCCCGCTGACTTCCCTTTCTGCAGAAGGCCCCTGCAGAAGCTGGCGCCCAACGTGAGGCCTGACGGTGAGAAAGTAGAAGGCAGCATCACCATGTGGGTTTGAAAGAGAACCGACGCGCGGCCAACAGGAGCTTCAGCGAGTCGCCTCCCTCTAGAGAGGCATCTTCTCAGAGTAATCCGGATTTTAAGGTGAGTCTTCCCCTTTTTTGCGCCACTCCCGAGAGGGTGGGGATTTAGGGTAGTCACAATGAACTGAACGCTGCTTTTCCTTGTTCGTCCTTCTTTGTTTTAATTCCTACTTTCACGTTCTCTCCGCTTCGAGCCTTCCAGCGAACCAGCGGACAATCTAAAAAGTAACTGACAAGTCCTGGCCAGGGCTACTTTCTGGCAGACCTGAAAAGCTTTAAGATAGTTCGCCCCAGCAGTGGCAGTCCAATTGGGTGGAAGCCTCTCTTTTTTATACATCAAACGGAGGACTTGGCCTAAACCTCTCCCTCGCGGACACGGGTCAGGCATTTAAAAGCCACTAGGGCACCTGCCGCTTGAAGACCCCCATGACGGGATAAGGGGGTCACGGAATAGACCAGAGCCTCTTAGAGCGCCCACCCCCAGCAAGACAATGTCGTGCAACACTAAAGAATCCTTCACCATTTCACAAGCACTACATAAGCCCGACTTCCCGGCCGCCACCACCCCTATTAGGAGTTTTGGTGGTAGTCCTCAGTAATCTTTCTTTGCTGTTCTCTTTCAAAAACATGGGCAACTATATCCAATCTTTTAGCAGAGCCTGGGACTCCTTTATAAATGAAGAAGAAACTAGCTATGATGAGTACTTCCCCAGTCACTTGGGGTCAAGACCTCAAGAAATAGGACTGTACTCCACACTCCCTCCCGGCTTTGAAGAGATCACAGAGGCGTCACGGGGAGAGAGGGCACTGGACTCACCTTGGAGAGAGAGGACCTATCCTGAAGACCCATGGGAGACCTCAGCGCCCTTCACAGGCCCAACCCAAGCTTTTCCTGTAAACGTTAACCCGGGGGAAACAGCCCAGCAGACTGGTATCCATGGGAGGCTAATGACCTAAAGGAACTTAAGAAGGTGGTAGCAAATCCCTTTCTGCAGAAGGCCCTGCAGAAGATGGCGCCCAACGTGAGGCCTGACGGTGAGAAAGTAGAAGGCAGCATCACCATGTGGGTTTGAAAGAGAACCGACGCGCGGCCAACAGGAGCTTCAGCGAGTCGCCTCCCTCTAGAGAGGCATCTTCTCAGAGTAATCCGGATTTTAAGGTGAGTCTTCCCCTTTTTTGCGCCACTCCCGAGAGGGTGGGGATTTAGGGTAGTCACAATGAACTGAACGCTGCTTTTCCTTGTTCGTCCTTCTTTGTTTTAATTCCTACTTTCACGTTCTCTCCGCTTCGAGCCTTCCAGCGAACCAGCGGACAATCTAAAAAGTAACTGACAAGTCCTGGCCAGGGCTACTTTCTGGCAGACCTGAAAAGCTTTAAGATAGTTCGCCCCAGCAGTGGCAGTCCAATTGGGTGGAAGCCTCTCTTTTTTATACATCAAACGGAGGACTTGGCCTAAACCTCTCCCTCGCGGACACGGGTCAGGCATTTAAAAGCCACTAGGGCACCTGCCGCTTGAAGACCCCCATGACGGGATAAGGGGGTCACGGAATAGACCAGAGCCTCTTAGAGCGCCCACCCCCAGCAAGACAATGTCGTGCAACACTAAAGAATCCTTCACCATTTCACAAGCACTACATAAGCCCGACTTCCCGGCCGCCACCACCCCTATTAGGAGTTTTGGTGGTAGTCCTCAGTAATCTTTCTTTGCTGTTCTCTTTCAAAAACATGGGCAACTATATCCAATCTTTTAGCAGAGCCTGGGACTCCTTTATAAATGAAGAAGAAACTAGCTATGATGAGTACTTCCCCAGTCACTTGGGGTCAAGACCTCAAGAAATAGGACTGTACTCCACACTCCCTCCCGGCTTTGAAGAGATCACAGAGGCGTCACGGGGAGAGAGGGCACTGGACTCACCTTGGAGAGAGAGGACCTATCCTGAAGACCCATGGGAGACCTCAGCGCCCTTCACAGGCCCAACCCAAGCTTTTCCTGTAAACGTTAACCCGGGGGAAACAGCCCAGCAGACTGGTATCCATGGGAGGCTAATGACCTAAAGGAACTTAAGAAGGTGGTAGCAGAGGATGGCCCAAACTCCCCATGGGCAGAAAGCATACTTCAAGGGCTGGCCCACCAACCTTGTACCACCCAAGACTGGAAGATGCTATGTAAGGCAGTATTTTCCAGTAACATTTATATCAAATGGTGTGCCTTCTTCAAAGAGGAATGTCATGCTCAAGCAGTACCAGGCTGCCAATTCTGTCATTCCAATAGCTTTTGGAATGCTATTGGGAATAGCAGACCAATGGAGCACTGGTATTCAGCAGGCCGCCATCCCTGCCCCTTATCAAGACCAAGTACGGGCTGTATGTCTAACTGCCTGGAAAAAACTTGCTGAGGGCCCTACTGAACCCCCCATATCGGATATAGCACAAAAGAATAACGAAGACCTTGCCACTTTTGTAGATCATGTAGAAAAGAGCCTCCAGAGAAAGTTCCCTCCAGGGCCTTTAAGAGATCAGTTCCTCACAATGCTAGTTTGGGAGGGAATGAATACAGACCATAAATTGACCTGTGCAGGACAAAAAAATAGTTCCATTGAGCGATGGGTTGTGTGCTCTAAAGATATAGGCACACAGAGTCACCAAGCCCACTCTATCACCAATGCTCTTCAGGCTCAAACGGAGGCTCTCTCTGAGACAATGACTAAAGCCTTATCCACTGCAAAGGCTAAGGGTAAGGCCTCATCCCAGGGCACCCACCCCACCTCCCCCACCTGAATCAGGCCACTGCTTTAACTGCTGCCAACAGACACTTAAAGAGAGAATGCCCCTAAGGAGATAAGGAAACATCCCACTGAAACACCCCCTGAAGGAAATCAGGGTGGGGCAAGACACTCTGTGCTCAGGGGAATCCCGTTGAGCAGGTCTTTCGATAGGTAAATGACTTTTAGAAAGAGTTTTTATTATCTCAATCCCTGCATCTCCTCATAACTAAAAAAGTGCTAAAATCCTTCCTGAAGATATCACATCCTCATGTCAGGCACAAGCCATTTGTAAAACAAAAGCCTTAAAAAAAAAACCTTTTTTTGACATTTAAATTTCCCCCACACTGAAACTCTTGTGTTGACTTTCTTCCCCTAACTTTTTTTTTTTTTTGGATGTCAAATGTAGGGTTTTTTTTTTTTTATTATTATTATTCTTTATTTTAAAGGTTATACAGAGTTTTGTTGTTCACAAACATGTATGTTCCCAGATCAGTCATTGCATATCCATAGTCCCCACTCGCCCAGAACCCCCATCCCACCCCTCCAGACCTTCGCCTCAAGCCATTGTAAGCACTCCTATTCCCTTAGCACTATGACACTAGCTATCTTTTCCACACATAACAGTATAGGTTTCCATGTTACTCCCTTCATGTTTCCCCCTCCCTATTTCTTCACCACAATGTCCCTATGTCTATGCTCTGTTTTTCCATGAGTTCCCTGCATGTGTTATCAATACCGGCCTACTAGATTCCATATATGTGTGTTAGTTTACTGTATTTGCCTTTTTCTTTTTGACTGACTTCACTTTTTATGATAGGTTCTAGAGCCAGCCACTTCATTAGGACTGAGTCTTCTTCATTTCTTTTAACAGCTGAGTAGTATTCCATTGTATATATGTACAAGAGCTTCTGGATCCATTCGTTAGTCGATGGACATCTAGGTTGCTTCCATGTTCTGGCTATTGCATAGAGAGCTGCAATGAACATTGGGGTACAGGTGCTTCTTTCAGTTTTGATTTCATCCAGATATAAGCTTAATAGTGTGATATAAGCTTAATAGTTGCTGAGTCATAGGGTGCTTCTATTTTTAGTGTTTTAAGAAATCTCCATACTGTCTTCCATAGAGGCTGTATCAGTTTACATTCCCACCAGCAATGCAAGAGGGTTCGCTTTTCTCCATACCCTCTCCAGCATTTATTGTCTGCAGATTTTTTGATGATGGCCATTCTGACGGATGTGAGGTGGTATCTCATTGTAGTTTTAATTTGCATTTCTCTAATAATAAGCGAGGTTGAGCATCATTTCATGTGCTTTGGGGCCATCTGTATGTCCTCTTTGGATAGCCGTCTCTTTAGATCTTCAGAAAATGGGCATATATGAGAAGCCTACAGCGAACATTGTCCTCAATGGTGAAAAACTGAAAGCATTCCCTCTAAGATCAGGAGCAAGACAGGGGTGCCCACTTTCACCACTACTATTCAACATAGTCCTGGAAGTGCTAGCAACAGCAATAAGAGAAGAGAAAGAAACAAAAGGAATCCAGATTGGAAAGGAAGAAGTCAAGCTCTCTCTTTTTGCAGACAACATGATATTATACATAGAAAATCGCAAAGACTCTATTACAAAGCTACTAGAGCTAATCAATTAATTCACCAAAGTCGCAGGACACAAAGTCAACACACAGAAATCACTGGCATTCCTATACACAAACAATGAAAAATCAGAAAACAAAATCATAGAGGCAATCCCCTTCACCATTGCAACCAAAAGAATCAAATATCTAGGAATAAACCTACCCGACGAAACAAAAGAACTGTGCACAGAAAATTACAAGACACTCATGAGAGACATTAAAGAAGACTTAAATAGATGGAGAGATAGTCCATGTTCCTGGGTCGGAAGAATCAATATTGTGAAAATGAACATACTACCACACATCATCTATACATTCAATGGAATACCTATTCAACTACCATTGACATTTTTCACAGAACTAGACCAAATAATAACACAGTTCATATGGAAACACAAAAGACCTCGAATAGCCGAAGCAATTCTGAGAAAGAAAAACGGAGCTGGAGGGATCAGCCTCCCTAACTTCAGACTCTATTACAAAGCAACAGTCATCATGACAGTATGGTGCTAGCACAAAAACAGAACTATAGACCAATGGAACAAGATAGAGAAACCAGAGATAAACCCATGCACCTATGGGTACCTTATTTTTGACAAAGGAGGCGAAACAATAAAACGGGACAAAGACAGCCTCTTCAACAAGTGGTGCTGGGAGAATTGGACAGCTACATACAAAAAAATGAAGTTGGAACATTCCCTGACACCATCCACGAAGATCAACTCAAAATGGATTAAATACCTAAATGTAAGACCAGAAACCATCAAACTCTTAGAGTTGAACATAGGCAAAACCCTCAAGGACATCAATCAAAGCAACATCTTCTCTGACCCACCAACTAAAATAGCGGAACTGAAAAGAAAAATGAACATGTGGGACCTCATGAAACTTGAAAGCTTTTGCACAGCAAAAGAAATTACAAAAAGCTGAACAAGCAACTCAGACAATTCAGCACAGGGAAAACGAACAACCCAATCAAAAAATGGGGAAAAGATCCCCTAACTCTTTGGAGCGGTCTCTCGGAGCTATCTGGGGTGCTGCCTCTGGGGCTGCAGTCCTAATTATACCTCAAATAAAACTTAACCCACAACTCTCAAGTTGTTCATCTTTTTAATCGACACTTGTAAGTCTTGCCTCCCTCAGTTACAAGTTCCTCCCTTACAGTTGCTGGGAGTAAACCCTTGGGGCCTGAGGCCTAATATATTGTTGCAGACAGATGTCACTCCCTTCTCTCCCTTTGGAAAACTTAAGTACATCTTTGTATCCATTGATACTTATTCCCATGCCTACTGGGCTACAGCCCATTTAGGAGAAAAAGCAAAATATGCCCAGAGTCATTTCTTACAATGCTTTGCAAATCTGGGTCTACCTTATCAGATAAAAACAGACAATGGTCCCTGCCTTGTTAGCAAAAATTTACAAAACTTCTTTCAACAATGGCACATCCACCACACCACAGAGAACTCATACAACCCTCAAGGACAGGCCATAATTGAACGTCGTAATCAAAACTGAAAGGCCCAATTACAAAAACAAAAAGGGGGAATAAGCCCTCACCAGCAACTTGGAAGGACACTCTTTACTCTAAATATTTTAGATTTTTCAAAAAATGAACTGATGGCACCCTTTCAAAAACACTGGTCCAAGCAAGAAATAAAACTTAAAATAGGGCTTCCCAGACACCGCCTTGCAGTGCAAGGGGCGCCGGTTTGATCCCTGGCCTGGGAAGATCCCACGTGCCGCGGAGCAGCTGGACCGATGTGTCCAATCACCGAGCCAGAGCTCTGGGGCGCATGCGCCCAGAGCCGGTGCTCTGCGATGACAGACGCCACCGCGACGGGAGGCCCACAGGACCAAAGAACAAAGACGGATGAAAATAGAGAAATGAAAGACCAACAGAAGTGGCCCGCCCGCTCCCCTCCCTCCCCAACCTGACCCCCGCCCAAAATAAATAAATAAATCTTTAAAAAAAAAAAAAAAACCTAAAATATAAGTGAGATGGAAGGACCCCATCACTGGCCAATGGAAGGGGCCTGATCTGCTCCTTACAATGGGGAGAGGATTTGGGTGCATATTCCCCATTGGGGAACCCAGCCTTATATGGGTACCGGCGAGAAATCTTAAATTTATACCACAAAACAAGGATCAAACCTTAAAATCTGCTGCAGATAAGAAATGACCATATATCAGGCCCAAGAACAGAAAGTTCTTGAGGCATCTCTCTCTCTCTCTCTCTCCTTAAGAGGTACAACAGTAACAACATCTGTGCTGGACAATGCACACCATCACAGTGGTAAACAACATATCCACCGCGTCTGCCCAGGGACTTCAGACCAGCCTACACCAACTTGAACACCTGAGGGCTGCCATAATGGAACTCCAGCAACAGCTTGACCTACGTGCCAGAGCTATTGAGACATTAAGCGTTCTGGCACGCTTGGACTGTGACGTGAGTTATCCCCTCTTTTGCCTGACAAAAGGGGGTTAATGATTTTTGGCTATGGATACAAAGCCATTTCACCTGCTTTATTTTATTTTTTTTTTAAGATTTATTTATTTATTGGACACATCAGTCCAGCCGCTCCACGGCACGTGGGATCTTCCCAGGCCAGGGCTCGAACCGGCACCCCTTGCACTGCAAGGCGGTGTCCTTACCCACTGAACCACCAGGGGAAGCCCTCACCTGTTTTAAAAATGCTTTCTATCTGCTTGTTTTTGTTGTCTTGCTAGCTATACTGTTTAAGATCAAGGGCATTATGGCCCACAATAGACAGTTACAACAAAAAATAATTATGCTTGCTCAGGTCCTTGAAGATGAGCCCCATGTTGGACAAAAGCCTTGGGTCGATATGGCCCTTCAAGAAATCACTCGAGACATATAATGAGGCCTTTGAATGAAAAACGCTCTAAAAACTCCATCTATCCCCCGCGAGATGTCTGGTTAGTCAGTGACAAGTAAGAGGACACCACTGCAGAACAGGCCTAAGACAGGAGGTCTCCCACAGCTGCTGCCTGATCCCATGACGGGCTCTGCCTGAATAGTGCTCTGTCCTGACCTAAGATAGGCACAGCCGCAAGGGAGAGCGGATGAGGCTAGAGGCTGGCTGCCTCTTAGCTCTATGCCTTGTCTCAACAGAAGTCTCTTAATTTTAAAATAAAAGAGGGGCAGATTTGGGGCTCTGAATTGAAAGACGACCGTTGCAAACATAAAGAAGCTTAAGCATATGTTTGCAATTTGAAGCTAAGATGGCGCCTACAGGAAGGGGTGTGGGAGTGAAAGAAGCTTAAGCACATTGTTTAAAGAAGCTTAAGCACATGTTTGCAGCTAAGATGGCGCCTACAGGAAGAGGCAGGGCGTAATCTAAATTGTTAATTGATGATCAAAATTTCTGATCGGATCCCCTGGTTTCTGTGCTTGTGAATGATTGCTTGACCTTTAGCTTGATTGGTGTAATCTATAGGAAGTCCCGTGCAAAACCTCCTTCACTTGCCTATTTAAGTTGTACGCCTACATTAATAAAGCGGAACTGCTCCGACAGAACCCCTGCTGTGTCTGGTCGTCCCTGGCATGCTCCGTCAGGCGGGAGGGGGCACGGCAGCAAGGCCCATCTCTCTCTGAGATCTCCCGGTTCAGCCGGGGGTAATCGCGCTGCCTTCCTTTTCTGAGGAAGACCCCTGCATGATGGGACTACAAGAGTGAAATAATCCACATTTGGCAGATGCCAGCATGTTAGAATACATCATCTGTAAGTTTTTCACCCCTCAGTTAATTGATAATATAAGGACTTTTTATGGAATCATGGTTTCATTGGAAGAAATGACATCACAGCCACAGGAGTGGACACATGGAAGTGTTTGTCATCTGATCATGCAACTTGTTTTTCATGTTTCCAGTCTTTTAAACATATCTAGGCCTGATTCCGTACATTTAATATTCTATTAGTGGTAATGCCTTCCTGAGCATATTCAATTTTGTGACATACAAGTTTATTATAGCAGCTCAGGTAGACTATTTGTTGACTTCTTGACCCATTTATCAGTCTGAGTTCAACCAAGGAAGCATAACTAAAAAGATATATTTATATTAATGCATGCAAGCATATATATGTGTGTGTATATATATATATATATATATATATATATGCATATGAACATATACATGCATATATAGAGAGACAATAGCAAAGAATAGAGACTATATTATATGCTTATTTATTCTATTTATATGCAGTAAAGATAAAAGTACACACACATACACATACATATATACATATATATATATATATGCATATATATATACATACATACACACATATATATAGAGAGAGGCATCTATTACAAAGAATTGGTTTACGTATGATATGGACTGTCTACACAAGCCTGAAGCCTGTACAAGAAGCAGGGATAAAAGAGAAATCAGCAGGCTGGAATTCCACTATTCACTTTGTGAATAGATAGGAAAATATTTATATAAGTATATATGATATTATTCTCAATCCCATTATTTCAGATATGCAGGCTGCCTTTGCTTCCCTGTGACTCAGACAGTAAAGAATACACCTGCAATACAGAGACCTGAGTTCAACCCTCTAGAGAAGGAAACGACCACCCACTCCAGTATTCTTGCCTAGAGAATTCCATTGACAGAGGAATCTGGTGAGATACTGTCTATGGTGTTGCAAAGAGTCAGCCATGACTAAAAGACTAACACTTTCAATTTTCTTCACTTTTACTTCTGCCCAGGGCTCCTGGATACCCAAGAATAAGGTGAAGAACCAATTGCATGGTTTGCAACTGTGGTTGTCTTAAGTCTGTTCACTTTGCAATCATATTCCAATTTAAAAAATCAGTAAAAAACAAACACCATTTTTCAGAAGCAGAATTATCATCATGGTAATTTTCAAGTGAAACTTTAATGTATTGTCCATATGACGTAGACCTAGAGCCAGCTTGAAAAGTAGCCACTGCAAAAGTAAACTATTTGCCAAACCATTTTGATAATCACTCCGGCTTGCTGCTTATTAAGTAATCTACCTTACTGGCCCCTTTCACTTCAAGATAACTTTAGTCTCACTGAAGAGAGCCAAGTTCATTAGCAACAATCCTATCCTCTTGCTTTATTGAAGAATCTTTTGCTAAAAAGCTTTACCAGCATGCGAATACATTCATAACATGACATTTCATAAGATTAGAATGAATGGACTTTTTCATTACTATTTTTGTGGTTATGCTTAAACATAGGTGAGCACTTGATAAATTCATGCCATCTTTTAAACATCCATTTTTTTTTTATTTTTGTGTATTTTTACTTGTATAAAGCTAATGAATTCGGAACATCTCAACTTCATTTAAGGTGCCTCCTCAATTGTTCAGTGGAGCAGAATATACCTGCAATGCAGGAGACTCAGGAGACACAATTTGATCCCTGGGTAGGGAAAATACCCTGGAGGATGAAATAGCAACCCACTCATGATTCCACTGCAGTCAATGGGTAGGGAAACCAGTGAAGCCTGTACAAGAAGCAGGGATAAAGAGAAATCAGCAGGTGAATTCCACTATTCACTTTGTGAATAGATAGGAAAATATTTATATAAGTATATATGATATTATTCTCAATCCCATTATTTCAGATATGCAGGCTGCCTTTGCTTCCCTGTGACTCAGACAGTAAAGAATACACCTGCAATACAGAGACCTGAGTTCAACCCTCTAGAGAAGGAAACGACCACCCACTCCAGTATTCTTGCCTAGAGAATTCCATTGACAGAGGAATCTGGTGAGATACTGTCTATGGTGTTGCAAAGAGTCAGCCATGACTAAAAGACTAACACTTTCAATTTTCTTCACTTTTACTTCTGCCCAGGGCTCCTGGATACCCAAGAATAAGGTGAAGAACCAATTGCATGGTTTGCAACTGTGGTTGTCTTAAGTCTGTTCACTTTGCAATCATATTCCAATTTAAAAAATCAGTAAAAAACAAACACCATTTTTCAGAAGCAGAATTATCATCATGGTAATTTTCAAGTGAAACTTTAATGTATTGTCCATATGACGTAGACCTAGAGCCAGCTTGAAAAGTAGCCACTGCAAAAGTAAACTATTTGCCAAACCATTTTGATAATCACTCCGGCTTGCTGCTTATTAAGTAATCTACCTTACTGGCCCCTTTCACTTCAAGATAACTTTAGTCTCACTGAAGAGAGCCAAGTTCATTAGCAACAATCCTATCCTCTTGCTTTATTGAAGAATCTTTTGCTAAAAAGCTTTACCAGCATGCGAATACATTCATAACATGACATTTCATAAGATTAGAATGAATGGACTTTTTCATTACTATTTTTGTGGTTATGCTTAAACATAG
Organism: Tragulus kanchil; assembly: GCA_022376925.1. NCBI lineage: Eukaryota > Metazoa > Chordata > Mammalia > Artiodactyla > Tragulidae > Tragulus > Tragulus kanchil. The sequence goes on along the minus strand of JAIOJX010000029.1, from coordinate 81,933,449 downwards.
GTGAGCACTTGATAAATTCATGCCATCTTTTAAACATCCATTTTTTTTTTATTTTTGTGTATTTTTACTTGTATAAAGCTAATGAATTCGGAACATCTCAACTTCATTTAAGGTGCCTCCTCAATTGTTCAGTGGAGCAGAATATACCTGCAATGCAGGAGACTCAGGAGACACAATTTGATCCCTGGGTAGGGAAAATACCCTGGAGGATGAAATAGCAACCCACTCATGTATTCTCACCTGGACAGTTCAATGGACAGAGAAGCCTGGTGGGCTATAGTCCATGGTGTCACAAGGGTCAGCTATGACTAAGCAATTGAGCAGGAACACACACACCTTCATTTAACAGAAATCACTCTTTTATATAATTTTCAGTAAACAAATTTCAAGTATTTATAGGTATAAATTAGAAACAATGTATCCCCCTTGGCTTGATTTTTTTTTTTCTGGTCCTTTGGGTCAATATGAAGCATGTCTATAGTTATATAGATGGTAGAATGCAATGTGGAGAAAACTAGACATTCCCTTGAAAAATAACTGATTATGTGTTTTTCAAATAAAACAAGAAGAGCCTCACCAACCTGGTGAGAGAACATGACTGATGCTGCTGTCTGGTAATATTACATAAAATCTGGGGACTCAGAATACTTAAAGTCAAACAGGTCATCTCAAGTTCCCACATTAGAAAGGTTTAGGCTTAACTTTTTCCTTTTTAATACTTACATTTTTACTCAAACCTTGACAAATATCTGTATTCTGTCTCTGCTTTTTTTTTTTTTTTTTATCACTTTCACCAACAAGCTCTGTGTTTTACTCTTAATTGTATATGCCCAATGCCTAAAAGAAATATAAGATAGTTTTCAGGGTAGTTGTATAAATCCCCTAGTTCAATGACCAGAATTTGGTAGCTTGCCTCTGTCACTGTCTTGTCTTATGCTTTCTGGCTAAATTGGAAGCCCATCCCACTGTCAATTCTCCATGCCCTTCAATAATTCCATTTAAAAGCATGTCCTCTGCCTTCAGTATATGTATATATCTTTCCCAAGAAAAAAAAGTCTGTAATTTAGTAGCTCATTTGCACTGTTACAGACTACTAGCCTTCCAATTCTACTACCCACTAGACCACCCCTACCTTTCATGCAACCTCATCAGATAAACAGTCCCAACTCTCATTGCATTGCTGAAAGATAGTGTGATATGTTATTATAACTTTTAGTATTCTTAGCAGCAATTGTCATAATTCCCTGCAACTCTATTTGACAGAAAGGGGTTTTTTGCAATTATCTTACAGATTTTCTAGTAGTTAAGATACAAGATGATAGGGGCACAGAAAAATAACCTTTCAACAAAAGGGACTATTAACAGAAACCCATAGTCACTTCTATTCTGTGATGATAGCGATGCCACCTATTTGCTTCCTAAGAGTCAGTCTCCATGCCTGTGAAGAAGTCAGTCTCCCATTCATATTGTTGACTTCCATTTTCCAAGTCTTACATGAGACACATTTTATAGTGGACTTTAGGTCACACAAAAAAGCCATTCTGAAATTTTTTAGCTTGCTAACCTCTAAAGTGCAAGAAGAAACACTAAAGAGGATTTAGAATTGACAGTAAGACAATCAACACACTGTACGTAAAGAGCTTTATAAGCAGAAATCTGTCAGTCAATCATGCCATATTAGCATTATAAATATTATTGGAATGAATTAAACACCTTTGAGAAGTCCTCCCAATACTCTACTTGCTTAAATTTATTGTTCTTCTGTGTGATTTTACTATTCTCCAGCTCTTCTATACGTGTAAGTCTGGCATTTTCCTTGGCCCCTTTACATTATCGCAAACTCTTTAAAGACTGTGGGATGGATTTCTTTTATGCCCTATGGCACTCTCCTGGGCATTTTCAGTAGCATGATAGGAGGAGCATAACTATGATCTCAGACATCTAAGTTTAAATCCTGACTTATTCATGTTTAGAAATGTGTCCTCTTGAGTACATGCTCACTTTCCAAGTTTTAGACTTTGTTCTCATACAAAATGGCAACTTTTAAAAAATAATATTTTAAAGCAATTCTTTTTTTCACTTAAAATAATTTTACTTGCTTTTAAGAAAATTAAACAAAAAGAAAAGGCCATAATAGGAAGCATGAAATAGAATTTCTAAACTAAAAAATAAATACAGAAAAAATATTGGAGAAGAAATAAGTTGAGAGATATAATTTTATAATTGTAAGGCCCTGCTATTAAAATTAAGGAATTTAGCTTGGTTCTGCTATCAAAAGTAAGGAATTTAGCTTAGACTACAATTTCTCTCACTGTACTTTCTCTACAATATTTATATTACTTATATTTTATACAATAGTTCTATTTATTCCCCATTCCACTACACAAACTGTAAAACAGATCATTTTTCATGACACAAATCAGCAGAAAGAATAGACAAGAAAGCTTTAAGTTAAATAAGCATGCTGATCCATCTCTCAATACAGAGTTCCTTAAAGATAATATTTATAGGTAAGACAGTATGGATTCAGGAATCCTTGATTTCTATGGGAGCTGCAACATGTTCATGGAAGAGGAAAAAAAACTGTGTATCTTGTCCTAAAGTTTATTGGTTAAATGTTTAACTTGTTCACAATTCAAATCTTTCACATGTCATCATGACATTTACTGCTACACAATACCTACACAACATCCACCCCAATTCCTTTCCTGAGGAGAATTTATAGTCTCTATTTTCATTCACAGTTGGTTGGTTAATTATGATATGCACACATTTCCATCTGTATCATTTTTCTTAATACTTGTGGAAAATACTGCCTGTCCGTTTTTTTTTTTTTTTTGTACTTGTCTTTAATGGTGAATTCTCTCACCCTTTGTATATATGAGGGAAAAAAAGGTAAAGCACTTTTCCTTATCTTTGTGGGTGTTTTGTAGGGTACAGGAACTTGTTTAAGCCCATCTATGATCTCAGGCCCCTTTACATTCCCCTCTTTAAAGACTGTGGGATGGATTTCTTTATGCCCTATGGCACTCTCCTGGGCATTTTCAGTAGCATGATAGGAGGAGCATAACTATGATCTCAGACATCTAAGTTTAAATCCTGACTTATTCATGTTTAGAAATGTGTCCTCTTGAGTACATGCTCACTTTCCAAGTTTTAGACTTTGTTCTCATACAAAATGGCAACTTTTAAAAAATAATATTTTAAAGCAATTCTTTTTTTCACTTAAAATAATTTTACTTGCTTTTAAGAAAATTAAACAAAAAGAAAAGGCCATAATAGGAAGCATGAAATAGAATTTCTAAACTAAAAAATAAATACAGAAAAAATATTGGAGAAGAAATAAGTTGAGAGATATAATTTTATAATTGTAAGGCCCTGCTATTAAAATTAAGGAATTTAGCTTGGTTCTGCTATCAAAAGTAAGGAATTTAGCTTAGACTACAATTTCTCTCACTGTACTTTCTCTACAATATTTATATTACTTATATTTTATACAATAGTTCTATTTATTCCCCATTCCACTACACAAACTGTAAAACAGATCATTTTTCATGACACAAATCAGCAGAAAGAATAGACAAGAAAGCTTTAAGTTAAATAAGCATGCTGATCCATCTCTCAATACAGAGTTCCTTAAAGATAATATTTATAGGTAAGACAGTATGGATTCAGGAATCCTTGATTTCTATGGGAGCTGCAACATGTTCATGGAAGAGGAAAAAAAACTGTGTATCTTGTCCTAAAGTTTATTGGTTAAATGTTTAACTTGTTCACAATTCAAATCTTTCACATGTCATCATGACATTTACTGCTACACAATACCTACACAACATCCACCCCAATTCCTTTCCTGAGGAGAATTTATAGTCTCTATTTTCATTCACAGTTGGTTGGTTAATTATGATATGCACACATTTCCATCTGTATCATTTTTCTTAATACTTGTGGAAAATACTGCCTGTCCGTTTTTTTTTTTTTTTTGTACTTGTCTTTAATGGTGAATTCTCTCACCCTTTGTATATATGAGGGAAAAAAAGGTAAAGCACTTTTCCTTATCTTTGTGGGTGTTTTGTAGGGTACAGGAACTTGTTTACAAGTGTCACCTTTCACTCTGTTCAGGGTGTGGTCCCATTGTGTGCCGGTTTGCACAGTTCCTACTGACAAGTCTGTTGTCATTTCTTTTCCTCTTGTATATGTAACATGCATGTTCTTCCTTCAGGGGCTATGATAGGTCTTGCCTTTGCTTCTATTATCTTCTCCTAGTGATAATTATGGGGCTTCCCTGTGGACTCCAAGGTGAAAAAATCTGTCTGTCAATGCAGGAGCTGTGGGTTAGATTCCTGGGTTGGAAAATCCTCTGAGAAGGACATGGCTATCATTTCAGTATTCTTGCCTGGAGAATCCCATGGACAGAGGAGCATTAGAAAAATCTGTCTGAACCAGGTCTCAGGATCTCTATGTCCTAGACCCATCTCTCTTCAGTCTTCAAATTTCTTCGTTATAAATTATACATTGAAGTACATCTGCTTTTGTGGATTCTTCTTCCAGGTCAGCTCAGTTATTAAGATGCATGCAGGATACATCCAAAGTCACCTAGGTAATAAGTATAAAGATGTTGCTGATGTGCCTCCTCTACAATACTCCAAATATTGACATCAGATCATCAGGCTAAGAGGAAGTGTAATGCCTGCTCAGTTTGAAGACTTGGATCTAGGAAACACAGCCATTTGATGAGCACTGTCTTAGTTACAAGAGGAATCTTCCTTTTTCTGGAACTCTCATACTAGTCACTTGATTATTCAAGTCTGGGAATCCCTGCAAATCATGACATAGAGACCAGACACCTTCTCAGCACACAGGTCAGTGCATCAGTCTGCACACATCAACATCTGCTTCTTTTGTGACATTCCTGCAACTGCCTTCACTAATGAAGGTCATTTTTAATTTTGGTTACAAGACATTCACACATCTTCCAAGCAGCAGACAGTCTCAACCAGAGGCTAAAGCAATTCTCATAGTCATAAAAATTGCAAAGTATTGTATTAACAGTTCAGAGAATGAACTGCTAAAGAAAAAAATTGTTTTAGTTTCTGTATTTTCCCTTTCTCAAAATGTACTTTTGATTTGTGAAGATTTAAACAAAATGTTTCAACTTTCTGGGAGAGGTGGTCACCAGAAGGAAAAGTAAATAATAGTTTTCCAGTTGTGAAAGGAGCAGACACAGACATGAGTCCTGGTGTAGAACTTTGAGGCTAGGAGTGGGTATATGAACTTAAATAGCTGATCATCAATAGGTGTGATCTCAGGAACTCAGAACGATGACTCTTGCACTGGTAAATGGAAGGATCCTTCCCCTTTTAAAAACTGACTTTCTACTGCAGAGATCTGAAGGAGCAGAAATACCAATGCACAGGGCTGGCATGATCCTTTGGACTAAAGTAACAGTCATCAACTCTTACATACTAGAACAGTGAGAAACTGACAACCTGAACTCAATCTTGCTAAAACTCCTTTAGATTAAAAAATGCCCTAGGATTCTCTGATGGTTAAACAGAAACAAAAGGAGATGCTATAATTTCTGATATTAAACAGGTGGAAGACTACACATTATTTCAAACAATTAGAAATGTGAGAGTGCTGATACCCTCAAATCTTTGGAGCATATTATTCACTGACAGTCTGTATCTCTTTCTCTCCCAGAATTTCTGTCTTACTGCCAATAAACAACTGGGCTTTAGTGTTATCGAATAGCGAAGGGTAATACTGACTAATAAGCTATAACTCTCCAATATTCTGAAATGGTGTCTGCCTTTTTTTTTTCTTTGTCAAGGGAATAGAGGTAAATTCACTTGCATTTGGGGCAAATTTGTACTGCAACTGTTGTTTAACATCTTCCTAACACATGTGCATGGTTGTTTCTCTGTGTATTACTGTTATTTGACACATTTTAGAAACATCAACAAAATAAAAACACCATGGACTTTAAAGTCTGAATGTAAGTCACCTCATGTTGTGCTCAGCATCTAACACTTTGGGGTAATTGATAGGGTTTGAGTGGTTTAACAAAAAGTCTATTGGCAGATTTCAGAATCCTATAGTAAGCTGTTGAAGAAACTGAGAGAAATAGCTTAGTGAAGTAGGATGTGAGCTCTTTCTCAGACTCAATGGATTGTCCAGGTGTGTGCATAGTCATAAAATTGCAAAGTATTGTATTAACAGTTCAGAGAATGAACTGCTAAAGAAAAAATTGTTTTAGTTTCTGTATTTTCCCTTTCTCAAAATGTACTTTTGATTTGTGAAGATTTAAACAAAATGTTTCAACTTTCTGGGAGAGGTGGTCACCAGAAGGAAAAGTAAATAATAGTTTTCCAGTTGTGAAAGGAGCAGACACAGACATGAGTCCTGGTGTAGAACTTTGAGGCTAGGAGTGGGTATATGAACTTAAATAGCTGATCATCAATAGGTGTGATCTCAGGAACTCAGAACGATGACTCTTGCACTGGTAAATGGAAGGATCCTTCCCCTTTTAAAAACTGACTTTCTACTGCAGAGATCTGAAGGAGCAGAAATACCAATGCACAGGGCTGGCATGATCCTTTGGACTAAAGTAACAGTCATCAACTCTTACATACTAGAACAGTGAGAAACTGACAACCTGAACTCAATCTTGCTAAAACTCCTTTAGATTAAAAAATGCCCTAGGATTCTCTGATGGTTAAACAGAAACAAAAGGAGATGCTATAATTTCTGATATTAAACAGGTGGAAGACTACACATTATTTCAAACAATTAGAAATGTGAGAGTGCTGATACCCTCAAATCTTTGGAGCATATTATTCACTGACAGTCTGTATCTCTTTCTCTCCCAGAATTTCTGTCTTACTGCCAATAAACAACTGGGCTTTAGTGTTATCGAATAGCGAAGGGTAATACTGACTAATAAGCTATAACTCTCCAATATTCTGAAATGGTGTCTGCCTTTTTTTTTTCTTTGTCAAGGGAATAGAGGTAAATTCACTTGCATTTGGGGCAAATTTGTACTGCAACTGTTGTTTAACATCTTCCTAACACATGTGCATGGTTGTTTCTCTGTGTATTACTGTTATTTGACACATTTTAGAAACATCAACAAAATAAAAACACCATGGACTTTAAAGTCTGAATGTAAGTCACCTCATGTTGTGCTCAGCATCTAACACTTTGGGGTAATTGATAGGGTTTGAGTGGTTTAACAAAAAGTCTATTGGCAGATTTCAGAATCCTATAGTAAGCTGTTGAAGAAACTGAGAGAAATAGCTTAGTGAATGAAAAATTAGGATGTGAGCTCTTTCTCAGACTCAATGGATTGTCCAGTGTGTGCATGCTAGGCCACTTCAGTCCTACCCGGCTCTTTGAGATCCTATCGACTATAGCCTTTCAGGCACCTTTATACATAGGATTCTTCCAGTAAGAATACTGGAGTGGGTTGTTGTGGCCTTCCCAGGGTGTCTTCCTAACCGTGGGATCTGATCTGGTCTCTGAGTCTTCTTCATTATAGGCAGATTCCTTACCACTGAGCCACTGGAGAAGACCTATTGTCCAGTGGATTTACATAAATATATAAGTCCTTTGTAAATGTCTATTTGTTCAGTGATATCCTACTGCTTGAACCTACAGAACGTATTGCTTGCACTGTTCATTAAGTGAAAATCACTCTGAGTGCCTTGAGACATTATGTTATGAAACCTTGATTGCTTCTCTCCTAATAAAATATATTCTGTGAGGAAGGCTAAGCCAGAAGGTTAAATTTGAGGAAAACAAACATAAGACATTATCCGCTGCAATAGTCCACCACAATGCTGATGTAAAAAAAAAATGCCAAAATACTGAACTAGTCAAGCTAGAGATGTGATTATTATTCCCTGCTTGCTCACTGATTCCCAGTTCTTGTTCTTCTCTCTTGTGTGACTCATCTTTTGACCAGGAAGAACTCTACCCCTGTTTCTTCCTGGGTTTATTACATGGCAGTTTTCTTCACTGCTGTTTCATGGTTTCATACTAATTCTAAACCAAGACTGTATCATGATTTTATCACCTACACAACCTTGATATTATTCTTAGAACAATTACAACTGATTCTGCTAGAACTGTTACTGAGTCCAAGCTTGCTCTGTTCATCCAGGACAGGCCAATGAATCTGAGACAGAGAGGAGATGTTGAGGCAAGGAAAATGACTTTATTAGGAAGACAGCCGACTGAGAAGATAGTAGGCTAGTGCCTTGAAATAGCCATCTTATTGGGGTTTGGATGTCAGTCTATTTATAGATCAGAGATGCAAGCTGTGCTTACTGTCTTGCCTGTCTATGTCACACTGACTCTTAAAATCTCTCTTTCATCCTGACTGATTTTCATTATTAAACAGATGCACTCCCAAGTTAGGATCATTTAAGAAAGTGTTTTAAAAAGGAAATTTGTGAAGGTATGCAATACCCACAGGTTAGTATTAAAGGAGGCTTCCCTGGTGACTCAGCAGTAAAGAATCCACTACCAGTGCAGAAGATGCAGAAGGTTTGATCTCTGGGTGGGGAAGATCCGCTGGAGGAGGACATAGGAACCCATTCCAGTATTCTTGCCTGGAGAGTCTCATGGACAGAGGAGCCATGTGAGCTACAATCTATAGTGTTACAAAGAGTTGGACACTACTGAAGTGACTTAGGATCCATTATAGGAATTATTATAGGAGTTACAAAGGACCAACATCACTTCCAAGGGAGAGGCAGTTAATGACGCCCAGAAATAGAGTCATGTTGAGGCCACTTCGAGGAGGGTGATGAGGTTTGGACCACCATATCCAACACGGCCTCACAGTGGGAGAGCAGAGAAACAATTACAGTGACCTCTCTCTCCTGACTTCCAATCTCCAATTGGTGTTCCCCATTGGATAAACCCAATAGAAATCAGATAGCAAGAGCACACATGGGTGACATATACAAGTCAGCTTTCGAAGGCAATAAACAGGTAAAGAAGTGTGATGAAAACTGGGATGAGGAGGGGGAAGATACCAGACATATCTATCTCAGTATTACACTGAACTATACCCACAAAAAGTCAACCCCAGTCTAATTTTCAAACCCAGTGGTCTACCTTCATTTGCATACCAGCTACTTGCCTCTTTTCATCCATATCTCATGAATTGGCTTACTCTTGACCTTTTTCTAAACCTTAGTTTGGTGAATTCACTGACAGTATTGTGGTTAGGATTCAATGCCTTCACTTCCAGGGCCAGGATTCTGTCCCTGACTGGAGAAATAAGATCCCACAAGCTGAGTGGTATGGCCAAAAAAAAAAATAAGCATTAAAAAATGATGAATTAAAAATGAAGCCTATCTTGTTTTAAATTTTCCATCCACAGATGTACAGGTCCTTTTCCTTGTTTCCCCATCCATGTTCCACATGCCTTTTAACACTGTTTCCATTTCCATGACATGTCTCAGACCTGCCTTTTGAATGTGAGGCTTCCAAAACAACAAACACTAGGCTTGTCCTTCTACGAAACAGCATTTGTTGTGACATTTTCTCTTCAAAATGACTTGAGAGGAGGCGGAGCCAAGATGGTGGAGGAATGAGGGGAAGATTTCACCAGCTCCCCAACAGAATCACCAGAACTAATCAAGAAATGAAACACCACCAACAAACCAGCTGCTAGACAACAGAAGAACTCCATAGGTCCACGAGAGTAAAAGAGTGAACAGCGAGAACTTTCCTGGAGCTACTGTTCTAAGAACCCTCTATCCTAACCCCCACGCTGGACCGCACCGACGGAGAGCACGCCAGCAAGTGCCCTAAAAGGGGGCCTGAGCGGAGCTTTGGGGGAGAGAGGGTAGTGATCAGCATGAAAATTCCAAGAATCTGCCCAGATCGCCGGCAGAAATTAAGGCACTTCGAAGATAGGATACTGGAGCAGGGCCGGGCAGAATGGGCGGAGTGCTGCCTAGCGACCTAGAGCTGGAAGGGAGCGTCCAGTGTGAAAATCGTGCCGCTTGGCCGGGCTAATCGCGACCTTCCGCCTGGCACAGGTTAAATTCAAACACTCCTAGTGGGGGACTAGCTGAAGGGAAAGTCACCCACGGATTGCTGACCAGGGACTGGGCTCGAGCCAGATGGGGAAGCTTGTCCCTGCCTTTGGGACATGTATGCATAACTGGCAGTGCGCGAGCACCAGTGGTGGAGGAGCCCGTACACCCCCATAGCTATCCCGCAGCAGAGGAAGCTGGGAGAAGGGCAGGTATTGGAGGCTACCAATGGGTGCGCGGCAGAGCCGAGGCGCCTTCCTCCAACATGGGACTGCGCAAGCCGGGGCCCCCCGCCTGACAGACTGGGATAAGCCCGCCGCCCCAGTCAGAACCTGAGCTTGTGGCAACGCCTTATTTGGCTGAAAACAAAACATAGCAACCAGTGCCATAAGGGAAAGGCTACATCATCAAGACAACACCATTGAGAGCAGATTGGCTTCCACCATACAGATGAAAGGATAAAAACCAGGGACAGTATTTAGCTTTCTTTATTTGTTTATTTGTTGTGGACGGTTCTGTTTATTTGTTTGATCGGTCAGGTTTTTTTGTCTGTGTGTCTCTTCTTATTAAGTTTCTCTTCCCTTTCTAATTTTTAATTTCTTTTTTTTTGATTTTTTTTTAATTTTAATTTTTGGAAACTTCTAATTTTCTTTCCTCTTTGCCACTGCTTCCTCCCTCTATGTTCTAAATGTAAAACTTTCTCCTATCTACCACTATCCTCTAGATGAATATTTCCTACCTTCCTGTCTCCACTATTCTATTCCAGCTGCATTAAACATTACAACACACTAATCTTGGCTACATAACCCTATAAAATCCTTCCAAGTAGAATCTATTCCTTCTCATTACCCATACACGCCAGCAAGTGCCCTAAAAGGGGGCCTGAGCGGAGCTTTGGGGGAGAGAGGGTAGTGATCAGCATGAAAATTCCAAGAATCTGCCCAGATCGCCGGCAGAAATTAAGGCACTTCGAAGATAGGATACTGGAGCAGGGCCGGGCAGAATGGGCGGAGTGCTGCCTAGCGACCTAGAGCTGGAAGGGAGCGTCCAGTGTGAAAATCGTGCCGCTTGGCCGGGCTAATCGCGACCTTCCGCCTGGCACAGGTTAAATTCAAACACTCCTAGTGGGGGACTAGCTGAAGGGAAAGTCACCCACGGATTGCTGACCAGGGACTGGGCTCGAGCCAGATGGGGAAGCTTGTCCCTGCCTTTGGGACATGTATGCATAACTGGCAGTGCGCGAGCACCAGTGGTGGAGGAGCCCGTACACCCCCATAGCTATCCCGCAGCAGAGGAAGCTGGGAGAAGGGCAGGTATTGGAGGCTACCAATGGGTGCGCGGCAGAGCCGAGGCGCCTTCCTCCAACATGGGACTGCGCAAGCCGGGGCCCCCCGCCTGACAGACTGGGATAAGCCCGCCGCCCCAGTCAGAACCTGAGCTTGTGGCAACGCCTTATTTGGCTGAAAACAAAACATAGCAACCAGTGCCATAAGGGAAAGGCTACATCATCAAGACAACACCATTGAGAGCAGATTGGCTTCCACCATACAGATGAAAGGATAAAAACCAGGGACAGTATTTAGCTTTCTTTATTTGTTTATTTGTTGTGGACGGTTCTGTTTATTTGTTTGATCGGTCAGGTTTTTTTGTCTGTGTGTCTCTTCTTATTAAGTTTCTCTTCCCTTTCTAATTTTTAATTTCTTTTTTTTTGATTTTTTTTTAATTTTAATTTTTGGAAACTTCTAATTTTCTTTCCTCTTTGCCACTGCTTCCTCCCTCTATGTTCTAAATGTAAAACTTTCTCCTATCTACCACTATCCTCTAGATGAATATTTCCTACCTTCCTGTCTCCACTATTCTATTCCAGCTGCATTAAACATTACAACACACTAATCTTGGCTACATAACCCTATAAAATCCTTCCAAGTAGAATCTATTCCTTCTCATTACCCATACACTCTTCACCTCCTCACCCCCAACACATGTCTTAGCTAAAAATTGCTTTCAATGAAACAGTCCAAGCCAGGACCTTGCCCTGGATCTATTTTTCCAGGCAGTGTTTTAATTAATTCAGAGCTTAACGGGCAAGTATCATCTTTGATTGCATCGTTTTGCCAGAAAAATTTCCTATGCTTTATCACTGTAAGACTGGTTAGATGTGGTTATTGCAGTGTATGTATGTATATCTTATGACTATGTTAGAAAACATCTGCATGCTTTTATGACTGTCACCCATCAGGGACACAGTCTTTGTTCCTCAGATGCTAGTATTTGAACTAATATCATGGAACACCATAGCAAACCAAACATTGAGCTTACACTCCCTGACCAATCATTAAACCAAGGATCCTCAGAGAAGAAGCCCTGATTCCAAGACCCCACACTACCAAAGAACATACAACACTAGAGATTATTCACCTGTAAACAAGGTCTAACACCAACCAAGACACAAACCATTGAACCCTTCTAGAAGGAAGGAAGGGAGAATTCAACCAAGAAGCCTGGTGGGGGAAAAAGAACTCCACACACACAGACACAGACAAAGAAACAAAAATTAACCTAATAATGAAACGACAGAGAAGCACTGCACAAATGAAGGACCAAGCTAGAGAAACACAGCTTCAAATGACAGAGGAGGACATAGACAAATCATCTGAAAGAAAACTCAGAAAAACTATACTAATGAGGATGCAAAAAACCGAAAACAGAATACTAGATGAAATCAGTGCACTGAGAAAAGACATGCAGGAAATGAAAAATAAGCAAATAGTGACCACCAACTCAATTGCAGAACTCAGAAATACTATAGAAGGTCTCAACACTAGAGTGTCAGAGGCTGAAGAAAGGATAAGTGAGCTGGAAGACAGAATGGTGGAAATAAGTGCTGAAGAACAGAACAAAGCCCAAAGAATTAAAAGAACTGAGGATAGCCTCAGAGACCTATGGGACAATATCAAACGCACCAACATTAGAATTACAGGAGTTCTAGAAAAAGAAGAGGGGAAGAAAGGCTATGAAAAAAATCTTGAGGTTATAGTTGAAAACTTCCCCAACATGGGAATGAAATAGTCAACCAAGTCCAAGAAGCACAAAGATTTCCATACAGGAGAAACCCCAGAAGAAACACACCAAGGCACATTCTAATCAAACTAACGCAGACTAAATATAAAGACAGATTACTAAAAGCAACTAGGAGAAAACAACAAATAACATATAAAGGAAACCCCATACGTTTAACTGCGGATCTCTCAACAGAAACCCGACAGGCCAGAAGAGAATGGCAAGATACATTTAAATGGCTAAAAGAGAATAACCTGCAACCACGAATTCTCTACCCAGCAAGAATCTCATTCAGAATTGATGGTGAAGTCAAAAGTTTCACAGACAAGCAAAAACTAAAAGAATTCTGTACCACAAAACCAGCCCTACAACAAGTGTTAAACGACCTGATATACCCAATAAATAGAGTAGGAGAAGCCTTACAAATCAAACCCCAAATTTCTAAGAAGATGACAATAGGAACACTTTGAACGTAACACCAACCAAGACACAAACCATTGAACCCTTCTAGAAGGAAGGAAGGGAGAATTCAACCAAGAAGCCTGGTGGGGGAAAAAGAACTCCACACACACAGACACAGACAAAGAAACAAAAATTAACCTAATAATGAAACGACAGAGAAGCACTGCACAAATGAAGGACCAAGCTAGAGAAACACAGCTTCAAATGACAGAGGAGGACATAGACAAATCATCTGAAAGAAAACTCAGAAAAACTATACTAATGAGGATGCAAAAAACCGAAAACAGAATACTAGATGAAATCAGTGCACTGAGAAAAGACATGCAGGAAATGAAAAATAAGCAAATAGTGACCACCAACTCAATTGCAGAACTCAGAAATACTATAGAAGGTCTCAACACTAGAGTGTCAGAGGCTGAAGAAAGGATAAGTGAGCTGGAAGACAGAATGGTGGAAATAAGTGCTGAAGAACAGAACAAAGCCCAAAGAATTAAAAGAACTGAGGATAGCCTCAGAGACCTATGGGACAATATCAAACGCACCAACATTAGAATTACAGGAGTTCTAGAAAAAGAAGAGGGGAAGAAAGGCTATGAAAAAAATCTTGAGGTTATAGTTGAAAACTTCCCCAACATGGGAATGAAATAGTCAACCAAGTCCAAGAAGCACAAAGATTTCCATACAGGAGAAACCCCAGAAGAAACACACCAAGGCACATTCTAATCAAACTAACGCAGACTAAATATAAAGACAGATTACTAAAAGCAACTAGGAGAAAACAACAAATAACATATAAAGGAAACCCCATACGTTTAACTGCGGATCTCTCAACAGAAACCCGACAGGCCAGAAGAGAATGGCAAGATACATTTAAATGGCTAAAAGAGAATAACCTGCAACCACGAATTCTCTACCCAGCAAGAATCTCATTCAGAATTGATGGTGAAGTCAAAAGTTTCACAGACAAGCAAAAACTAAAAGAATTCTGTACCACAAAACCAGCCCTACAACAAGTGTTAAACGACCTGATATACCCAATAAATAGAGTAGGAGAAGCCTTACAAATCAAACCCCAAATTTCTAAGAAGATGACAATAGGAACATTCGTATCAATAATTACTTTGAACGTAAATGGACTAAATGCTCCAACCAAACGACACAGGCTGGCCGAATGGATCCAGAAGCAAGACCCATATATATGCTGTTTACAAGAGACCCACTTCAGACCTAGAGACACTCATAGACTGAAAGTGAAAGGCTGGAAAAAGATATTTCATGCAAATGGAAATCAAAAGAAAGCTGGAGTAGCAATCCTCATATCAGACAAAATAGACTTTAAAGTAAAGAAGATTCTAAGAGACAAGGCAGGTCACTACATCATGATTAAGGGATCTATCCAAGAGGAAGACAAAGCAGTCATGAATATCTATGCACCCAACACAGGGGAACCTCAATACATAAGACAGATACTTTCAGACTTAAAAGAAGAAATCGATAATAACACAGTAATAGTAGGAGACTTTAACACTCCTCTCACACCAATGGACAGATCATCCAAACAGAAAATTAATAAAGAAACACAAGCCTTAAATGCCACACTAGAAAAGATGGACCTCATTGATATCTTTAGGACATTCCATCCAAAAGCAGAAGAATACACTTTCTTCTCAAGTGCTCACGGAACATTTTCCAGGATAGACCACATCTTGGGCCACAAATCTAACCTCAGTCAATTCAAGAAAACTGAAATTCTATCAACCATCTTCTTGGACCACCATGCAATGAGACTAGAGATGAACTACAGGGAAAAAAAAACGCTAAAAACACAAACACATGGAGATTAAACAACAAATAACATATAAAGGAAACCCCATACGTTTAACTGCGGATCTCTCAACAGAAACCCGACAGGCCAGAAGAGAATGGCAAGATACATTTAAATGGCTAAAAGAGAATAACCTGCAACCACGAATTCTCTACCCAGCAAGAATCTCATTCAGAATTGATGGTGAAGTCAAAAGTTTCACAGACAAGCAAAAACTAAAAGAATTCTGTACCACAAAACCAGCCCTACAACAAGTGTTAAACGACCTGATATACCCAATAAATAGAGTAGGAGAAGCCTTACAAATCAAACCCCAAATTTCTAAGAAGATGACAATAGGAACATTCGTATCAATAATTACTTTGAACGTAAATGGACTAAATGCTCCAACCAAACGACACAGGCTGGCCGAATGGATCCAGAAGCAAGACCCATATATATGCTGTTTACAAGAGACCCACTTCAGACCTAGAGACACTCATAGACTGAAAGTGAAAGGCTGGAAAAAGATATTTCATGCAAATGGAAATCAAAAGAAAGCTGGAGTAGCAATCCTCATATCAGACAAAATAGACTTTAAAGTAAAGAAGATTCTAAGAGACAAGGCAGGTCACTACATCATGATTAAGGGATCTATCCAAGAGGAAGACAAAGCAGTCATGAATATCTATGCACCCAACACAGGGGAACCTCAATACATAAGACAGATACTTTCAGACTTAAAAGAAGAAATCGATAATAACACAGTAATAGTAGGAGACTTTAACACTCCTCTCACACCAATGGACAGATCATCCAAACAGAAAATTAATAAAGAAACACAAGCCTTAAATGCCACACTAGAAAAGATGGACCTCATTGATATCTTTAGGACATTCCATCCAAAAGCAGAAGAATACACTTTCTTCTCAAGTGCTCACGGAACATTTTCCAGGATAGACCACATCTTGGGCCACAAATCTAACCTCAGTCAATTCAAGAAAACTGAAATTCTATCAACCATCTTCTTGGACCACCATGCAATGAGACTAGAGATGAACTACAGGGAAAAAAAAACGCTAAAAACACAAACACATGGAGATTAAACAACACATACCTAAAAAACCAACTGATTACTGAGGAACTCAAAGGAGAAATTTAAAAATTCCTAGAAGAAAATGACAATGAACATAGGACCATGCAAAACCTATGGGATACTGGAAAAGCAGTCCTAAGAGGGAAATTTATAGCAATACAATCCAACCTCAAGAAACTAGGAAAATATGAAGCAGATGACCTAACCCTCCACTTAAAACATTTGGAGAAAGAAGAACAAAAACATCCCAAAGTCAGCAGAAGAAGAGAAGTCATAAAGATCAGAGCAGAAATAAATGAGAAAAAATGAAAGAAACTATAGTACAGATACATAAAACAAAAAGCTGGTTCTTTGAAAAGGGAAACAAAATTGACAAGCGACTGGCCAGACTCATCAAGGGAAAGAGAGAGAAGAACAAGATCACCAAAATCAAGAACAAAAAAGGAGAGATTGAAACAGATAATGCAGAAATCCAAAGGATTCTAACAGACTATTATGAACAACTCTATAGCTACAAACTGGACAACCTGGAAGAAATGGACAGTCTCTTGGGGAAGATCAATCTCCTAAGACTGAGCCAGGAAGAAACAGAAACTTTGAACAACCCAATCACAAGCTCAGAAATCGAATTTGTGATTAAAAATCTACCCCAAAATAAAAGCCCAGGGCCAGATGGTTTCACAGCCGAATTCTACCAAACATTTAAAGAAGAGCTAATGCCTGTCCTGCTAAAACTCTTTCAAAAAATTTCACAGGAAGGAAAACTTTCAAACACGTTCTACGAGGCCACCATCTCCCTGATACACAAACCAGGCAAAGAAAACATAAAAAAATTGAAAATTACAGACTAATTTCTCTGATGAACTTAGATGCCAAGATCCTCAACAAAATCCTAGCAAACAGAATTCAAAGTCACATCAAAAAATTCATACATCATGATCAAGTCGGGTTCATCCCAGGCATGCAAGGATTCTTCAATATCCGCAAATCAATCCATGTGATATACCATATCAACAAATTGAGAGACAAAAACCACATCATCATCTCAACAGATGCAGAAAAAGCCTTCGACAAAGTACAACATCCATTTATGATCAAAACTCTTCAGAAAATGGGCATAGAAGGAACTTATCTCAACATAATAAAAGCCATCTATGAGAAGCCCACATCGAACATTATCCTCAATGGTGAAAAACTGAAAGCATTCCCTCTAAGATCAGGAGCAAGACAGGGGTGCCCACTTTCACCACTACTATTCAACATAGTCCTGGAAGTGCTAGCAACAGCAATAAGAGAAGAGAAAGAAACAAAAGGAATCCAGATTGGAAAGGAAGAAGTCAAGCTCTCTCTTTTTGCAGACGACCTGATATTATACATAGAAAAGCCCAAAGACACTATTACAAAACTACGAGAGCTAATTAACGAATTCATCAAAGTCGCAGGATACAAAGTCAACACACAGAAATCACTGGCATTCCTATACACAAACAATGAAAAATCAGAAAATGAAATCAAAGAGGCAATCCCCTTCACCATTGCAACCAAAAAATCAAATATCTGGGAATAAGCCTACCCAACGAAACAAAAGAATCATACACAGAAAATTACAAGACACTCATGAGAGACATTAAAGAAGATTTAAACAGATGGAGAGATATTTCATGTTCCTGGGTTGGAAGAATCAATATTTTGAAAATGACCATATTACCAAATATCATCTACAGATTCAATGCAATACCTATTCAACTACCATTGACATTTTTCACAGAACTAGACCAAAGAATCACACAGTTCATATGGAAACACAAAAGACTTCGAATAGCCGAAGCAATGCTGAGAAAGAAAAACGGAGCTGGAGGGATCAGCCTCCCTAACTTCAGACTCTACTACAAAGCAACAGTCATCATGACAGTATGGTACTGGCACAAAAACAGAACTATAGACCAATGGAACAAGATCGAGAACCCAGAGACAAACCCATGCACCCCTGGGTACCTTATTTTTGACAAAGGAGGTGAACACATAAAATGGGACAAAAAAAGCCTCTTCAACAAACGGTGCTGGGAAAACTGGACAGCTACATGCAAAAAAATGAAGTTGGAACATTCCCTAACACCATCCACGAAGGTCAACTCAAAATGGATTAAATACCTAAATGTAAGGCCGAAAACCATCAAACTCTTAGAGTTGAATATTGGCAAAACCCTCAAGGATATCAATCAAAGCAAGGTCTTCTCTGACCCACCTACTAAAATAGCGGAACTGAAAAGAAAAGTGAACACGTGGGACCTCATGAAACTTGAAAGCTTTTGTACAGCAAAAGAAATTACAAAAAAGCTGAACAGACACCCCACAGAGTGGGATAAAATCATAGCAAATGAAACAACAGACAAAGAATTAATCTCCAAAATCTATAATCAACGCAGACAACTTAGCACCTGAAAAATGAACCATCCAATCAAAAAATGGGAAAAAGATCTAAAGAGATGCCTCTCCAAAGAGGACATACAGATGCTCCAAAAGCACATGAAACAATGCTCAACCTCACTTATTATTAGAGAAATGCAAATTAAAACTACAACGAGAAATCACCTCACACCCGTCAGAATGGCCATCTTCAAAAAATCTGCAGACAATAAATGCTGGAGAGGGTGCAGAGAAAAGGGAACCATCTTGCATTGCTGGTGGGAATGTAAATTGATACAGCCTCTATGGAAGACAGTCTGGAGATTTCTTAAAAAACTTAAAATAGAAGCACCCTATGACCTAGCAATCCCACTATTAAGCGTATATCTGGATGAAATCAAAACTGAAACAAGCACTTGTACCCCAATATTATTGCAGCTCTCTATACAATAGCCAGAACAAGGAAGCAACCTAGATTTCCATCGATGAATGAATGGATACAGAAGTCCTGGTACATATATACAATGGAATACGACTCAGCTGTTAAAAGAAATGCAGAAGATTCAGTCCTAATGAAGTGGCTAACTCTAGAACCTATCATAAAAAGTGAAGTCAGTCAAAAAGAAAAAGACAAATACAGTATACTAACACACATATATGGAATCTAGTAGGACGGCCTTGATCACACACGCAGGGAACTCATGGAAAAACAGACAGAGCATAGACATAGGGACATTGTGGGGAAGAAAATGGGAGGGGGAGGCATGGAGGGAGTAGCATGGAAACCTATACTCTCATGTGCGGAAAAGATAGCTATTGTCATTGTTTTAAGGGAATAGGAGTGCTTACAATGGCATGGGGCGATGGTCCAGAGGGGTGGGATGGGGGGAACTCAGGGGGTGGGGACCAGGGACATGCATATGACTGATCTGGGAACATACATGTCTGTGAACAACAAAACTCTGGAAAACCTTTAAAATAAAGAATTAAAAAAAAAAAAACAAAAAATGACTTGAGGTCTCCATTTTGCCCACAGGCTAAACTCCAAACAGAGACTTTTCTTACTTTAGCCTCTGATGAGTTTTCCAGGCTCAACTTTTACTCTCATCTCCCAAAACTTATGGTCAGCAGCCTATTTCAAATTCTTTAAGCATCTTCATGCCATTAAGATTTGAAAATACTACCCTTTCTGTCCAATCAACTTTGCACATTTTTGCATAGAGCACTATATTATCCTTCTAGACTCAGATCAAATATGTTATGATTTGTTAGGTCCATTTTGCTTCTTCCCAGGAAGAATTGATCCTTCCCTCTGCTGTTCTCCAGAACTACCATAATTCCAAATTTCTCTAGGAGAATTTTGCCTTAATTTCCACTTTGGCACTGAATAAATATGCTGTCACTATCTGTCCCTGTTAAACAGTGTTTCAGGTGGGAATACTGCTTCACTTATCTCTGTACCACCAAAATTTATCAGAGGGTCTGGCAAATGGGAAGTCTGACAAAATACTTGGCAAATGAATGAGAATCAACTGGCTTGGTATACTCCCCTCTACCTGATGCCTGACAAGTTTTACTCCTATGATGTGATCGTATGCAGTAAGATCTGTGGTCAGACAGAGCTGAGAGAGCTTTGTTACCCAGACACGCATCTCTTCTGCAGAGTAGACAACAATATGAGGCTGGTTCAGTTAGACAAAGTTGTCGCCTGCATTAAGAAGAGTACCTTCTGGTGTCAACTTGTATATTGAACATGGGACAGTCTCCTTTGTGTAAAATCTGGTCAATCAATTGGCAAGGGCTTCTGTTTTATAAAACTATAGAGCAACCGAACCATCCTCCTTATGCCCCTTCAACAAATTCCCTCACTTCTCTTATGTAGGAATGGACTCCTCTCTACTGGACTCAACAGCAGCATGTTTTCTCAGTCCCATCTGGCTACCTTATTGAACTGTTCCTCTACCTGCCTTGGTCTCTGCACTTCTTTCTCCTTCCACTCACTCTCTCTTTTCTCCTCCAGTTCTCAAATGTATTTTTCCTATTTTTCTTCCACAATGAACTGTGGATGTTAATTGAACCCAACATCCAATTAATCAGCAAGTGGAAAACCTATTCCCTTTTCTTCCACATTGTATATAGGTGACATTTTCAAAACAGATCGTGTGAGAATAAATACTTATTTCCATCCAAGATAATAAATACAAGGAAGCAAAACAAACTGCATTTCTGTATTAAACCGGGTTGAAAGTTCATCTCCCATCATGAAAACTTAAAAGTGAGTCATAAATGGAAAGACCCTTTCTGAACTCCTGTCAGTGAGCGACCTCCTGCTCAGAGAAGCTCAACCCTCCCTAAGGGAAACCTATCTTCCATCCAAACAAAACACTATATGTACCATTACAGGTCTTTATCTAAGTCATTTTTTTAAAATTTAGAAGTCCAAGAAATTGTATTTCTGTTGCTTTAAACACTGAGCAATTATTTGGGCCAGTTCTGTTCATGAGGGAATTACAATCCTCTAGTTGGTGACACAGGTTCTGGTTAGGGTATAAAATCTGGGGAAACTTTTCATTACTTCAAAATAGCCAGTATTTTCTCTTCCTCAATTTCAAAGTAACTTTAACAGGTATCAGTTATGAAATCCCCATGAGCATATCAGTGAGTCTCCATTGAACAGAATGTTTGTCCTAATTCCTTGTATTTTTATAGGCCAGAGGTAGAACATCAGGATCTCTGACGCTGGGTATATTACAGAAAATAAGCAAGCTAAAGAGATAATGTTTTAACAGGATTGCAGGATGCTTCCTTTCCTATTTATTTCAGGCCAGGACAAAGCAACACTTTTTCCAAATAATGGCTTATTTCTCTTTTTTCCAAGAAAAGTAATTAGCTGTTGCAATGTAATCTTTTCCAAAGCACACTGGACAAGAAAAAAAAGATAGAATATTTGTAGAGATCTCAAGACAGTGGTCAACATTAATGTGCCAGAAGGATAGCCTATTTTGTTTTAACTATATTTTAAAATGTTGGAAATAAGAGGTGAAATGTTTTACTGTTGTAATATGTCCACTTACTCAAATTTCACAATGCATCAGAGGAGAGTGATAAGCAGAGAAAATCAACATCTAGTTATATCACTTACTAGAGTTTTAGTGTGAACAATTAAATGTAAACTATTAGAATTTTAGTTTCCTAAATTGTATTGTATGATGCTAAAAATGTGGCCATTCCATGATAGGTAACAGCAGGATACTTCTCAGAACATGGAGATATGCTCCTCCTCTGCAAATCTAATAAGCACACATTAAAAGTCAGATTCAAAACAATAATTAATTCACAGCTTGAGAATAATTGATAGACTTTTACATAGATGCCAAAGATTCATATATAAAAATGGCACTATGCTGCTTGATGGATTTTGTGAGTTAAATAACTTATTTTTTTCTTTTTTCTTTTTCTTTTTGTTCTTTTTTGGTTATGTGTCATGTGGAATCTTAGTTCCCAGACTAAGAATCAAACCTGCATACCCTGTCTTAACCACTGGACTACATCTTTGAATGTTCAACAAAGTTTAGTTCCATTCTTGCACTTTCCTGTGTAATAATCATCAGAAAGCACAATAATATCAACATACCACCAGTATATTGGTATTGATATGTCAATAGAATGTGATATTTGAAAGTTAAAAGAGAAACAGAGGAGAAATAGTTTGGGGTCCAGCACTGAAGAGAATTTTCCCAAAGTTTTATGGGTCCTAGGCTATTATAGCCAAGGCTATTTAATCACCTATATATTTGCTACACAGATTTTTTCTTTTTTTTTTTTACAATTTTGCTTTCCATGTGGGTCTTTGGGTGATCTTGAATGTTGTAGACTTTTTGGCAATTGTATCTCATAAACTGAATTTGTGACTTAGATTTCAAACTAATCCTTTAGACTTGCCAATTTTGGTATGCATTTCTCTTTCCAAGGCCAGGACAAAGCAACACTTTTTCCAAATAATGGCTTATTTCTCTTTTTCCAAGAAAAGTAATTAGCTGTTGCAATGTAATCTTTTCCAAAGCACACTGGACAAGAACAAAGATAGAATATTTGTAGAGATCTCAAGACAGTGGTCAACATTAATGTGCCAGAAGGATAGCCTATTTTGTTTTAACTATATTTTAAAATGTTGGAAATAAGAGGTGAAATGTTTTACTGTTGTAATATGTCCACTTACTCAAATTTCACAATGCATCAGAGGAGAGTGATAAGCAGAGAAAATCAACATCTAGTTATATCACTTACTAGAGTTTTAGTGTGAACAATTAAATGTAAACTATTAGAATTTTAGTTTCCTAAATTGTATTGTATGATGCTAAAAATGTGGCCATTCCATGATAGGTAACAGCAGGATACTTCTCAGAACATGGAGATATGCTCCTCCTCTGCAAATCTAATAAGCACACATTAAAAGTCAGATTCAAAACAATAATTAATTCACAGCTTGAGAATAATTGATAGACTTTTACATAGATGCCAAAGATTCATATATAAAAATGGCACTATGCTGCTTGATGGATTTTGTGAGTTAAATAACTTATTTTTTTCTTTTTTCTTTTTCTTTTTGTTCTTTTTTGGTTATGTGTCATGTGGAATCTTAGTTCCCAGACTAAGAATCAAACCTGCATACCCTGTCTTAACCACTGGACTACATCTTTGAATGTTCAACAAAGTTTAGTTCCATTCTTGCACTTTCCTGTGTAATAATCATCAGAAAGCACAATAATATCAACATACCACCAGTATATTGGTATTGATATGTCAATAGAATGTGATATTTGAAAGTTAAAAGAGAAACAGAGGAGAAATAGTTTGGGGTCCAGCACTGAAGAGAATTTTCCCAAAGTTTTATGGGTCCTAGGCTATTATAGCCAAGGCTATTTAATCACCTATATATTTGCTACACAGATTTTTTTTTTTTTTTTTTTTTTTACAATTTTGCTTTCCATGTGGGTCTTTGGGTGATCTTGAATGTTGTAGACTTTTTGGCAATTGTATCTCATAAACTGAATTTGTGACTTAGATTTCAAACTAATCCTTTAGACTTGCCAATTTTGGTTGACATAAGACAGATTAAGGAGCAATAAACACTTTCACTTGTTCTCAAAATTTGGAGCATCTGGGTTGATTTCCCTTAGTACAGAACCCATACCATGGTCTCTTAATCAAAATGTTGCATCTCTTCTCAGTATCATGCTTTCAATGTATAATAGATATGCCTCAATAAAAATGTTAACTAAAATTTTATTTTTAGATAATTATAGATTCATGAGAGATTGGAAGAACTAATACAGAGAGATATAGCATATGCTCTAAACAGTTTCTCCCAATGGAAGCATTTTCAATCCCACAAGATCAAACTGAATATTGATGCTGTTATGACAAAGATACAGAAGATTCTCATTACCACAAGAATCCCCTGGCTGCACTTTTACAGCCTCACATGCTTCTCTTTCATTTTCACTGACTGCTTAGCCCTTGGTCACTATTAATCAGCTCTTCATTATCATTTCGGCATTTTCAAAATGTTATACAAATGGCATCACACAGTAAGTAACCTGTTGCATGCAGTGGTACCCAAAGGAGAGCATCCTGATTATAGCTCAGTTACAGTGAGAATTCTGGCTCTCCACTCTGCCTCCACTCAGATCTTCTTGGTTGAGAATTCTGAAACGTCTCCTTAATTGCTCCCTTCATGACCTCCATTACCCATGGTAGAAGGGGAGGGGAGCATGCCTCCCTGGAAATGATAACAGTTCTGACTTCCCACTTGGTATTTCTGATCCTCCAACTCCATCCCAGAGGAGTAGAGGGGGATTGCTTTGCTACTGCCATTTGTCAGTGGAAGTCCAGACTCACTATATGGGCTCCAGTGACAATGCCAGGAGTGTCTTGTTCTTAATCAGTGGGGATGAAGACGCTGTGTCCCTTTCCAGAATTCTCTGCCAGCTCCTCAGTGGGGTGTTGAAGCACCTTGTTAGCCTCACGAAATGAAAGGCTTAGCTCCCCATATTTGCTTCTCTGGTATGATTGTGAGTGGGCCTACTGCCTTACCTATTTGGTTAAAGTGAGTGATCTTTGCCTAAAAGTTTTATATTTCCTAGATTGCCATTTTTGCAGAACAAATTTTTGGCTGGGCTTTTCATCTGTCTGTTCTTCTATGTTCACTGGCATTTCTGAGTTTCCAGACTCTATTCAGCTCCATTTTGGAATTTGAAAAAAAATGCAGAAACTCAGCATTGTTTTTTCCTTGGCTCCTTAGGTCCAAAGCTTGTCTTAGCTTCTTTTTAAAATTAATTTATTTTGTTTTTGGCTGTACTGGGTCTTCATTGCTGTGCCTGGGTGTTTTCAGTAGTTGTGCCAAGTAGGACCCACTCTCTATTGTAGTGTGGGGCTTCTCACTGCAGTGGCTTCTCTTGTTTGTGGAGCATGGATTTTAGAGCACGTGGGCTTCACTAGTTGTGGCACTTGGGCTCAGTAGTTGCAGTTTCCTTACTTTAGAAGATGGCCTCAGCAGCTGTGGAGCATGGGCTTAGTTACTCTGTGACACATGCAATCTCTTCTGACCAGGGACCAAACGTATGTCTCCTCCTACATTGGCAGGTAGGTTCTTTACCACTGAGACACCAGCGAAACCCCAAAGCTTATCTTCTTCTTTTCATTTCTCACAATCATCTTAAACATAAAAAACAAATATGCTTTGTAAATAATGCCTAGGGGATTTAATAGTCCCAACCAAGTGTTTTGTTTGTTTTTATAAATAGTTCAAAACATCATCCAGCCCAGAGTAAAGCATTGGTGAACATCAGTATAGTTAATATTTATAGTTATATAAATTCCAAAACTATGTATCTGAATATTCTTCCAGACAAAATTCAGTCCCTGCAATTGAATAAAGGCACCCTCAAACAGACAAACTCACTGATTTCCCTATCCTAAAATTCACAATGCCTAATTCCTACTGTAGTTCTCTTGTAAAACCTGTGTATGCTAAGACATGCCAGTAGTGGAAATAAACCATCATTTATTTACTAACTATATTATATTAGGCAAGTTTACTAACCTTCTCAAGCCTCACATTCTTCATCTATAAAATATTGGTAATAACAACTAGCAAGTGATGGTGTTAGGACTCTACCCCTGCGTAAGTATTGTTGTTTAGTTGCTCAGTCATGTCCATCTCTTTCACGAATCCATATATGATAACCCACCAGGCTCTTCTGTTCATGGAATCTCTCAGGCAAGAATACTAAAGTGAGTTAATATTTCCTCCTCCAGGGGAATCTTCCTGACTCCAATATTGAACCTTGTTTCCTACATGTCCCCTGTGTCTCCAACGTTAATAGGAAGATTCATTACCCATAAACCACCAAGAAAGAATAATACTGTCATAAAACATCTTGAAGCTTTGATAGATTAGATCCAAAGTAGGAAGTAAAAGTTTTCTCTATAATGCCTGTTTAATATACACAATTCTAGAATGTACTTTTTATTATAGATATTGATGCTAATTGTAATCATTGCACATTACAGTAAAGTTGTTCCAAGTTTAGCTTCAGCCTGAGAAGCAGTGCATAAAAATGATGAATCATAGGGATTTTGGAACTGTGGCCACCAGAAAGATGCCCATGTTCCAATGTGTAGAACATGTGACTATGTGAGTTTACAGAAAGCAGAAGGAACTATGCAGATATAATTAAATTAAGAATCTTGAGATGGGGAGTCTTTTCTAGATTATTCAGTGGTCCCAATGTAAAAACTAGGGACCTTATAAGTAAAAGTGAGGAAGAGTCAGAATAAGAGAGAGATTTGAAGATTCAATGCTGCTCACTTTGAAGGCCACAAGTCAAAGAATGCAAGCGGCTTCTGAAACCTGGGAAAGGTAAGAAAGTAGACCTTCCTTGAAAACACCTAGAAATAATTCACCCCTGCCCATATTTTGATTTTACCTCAGTAAGACATGTTTTGAATGCATGCCCTCCAGAACTGTAAAACAGAAAATTTCTGTTACTTTAAGCCACCAGATGTGTGGTAATTTGTTTTAGCCACAGTAGAAGTCTAATACAGAAGACAAATATAAAATATATATGAGACATACATAAAACAATTAATATTAGGTAAATAATAAATGCTTGGTAAGAATCAACTATCAGTGGTATAATAATAGTAACTGTTTATCTATACAAAGAATGTTAAAAAGGCAATGAACACTTTATAAAATTTTCACCTACATAATCTCCTGCATCCTGTTTTGATTTTTACATTAGGAGGTTTCCCAAGTGGCTCAGCAGTAAAGAATCTGTCTGCTAATGCAAGAAACATTCACGAATCCATATATGATAACCCACCAGGCTCTTCTGTTCATGGAATCTCTCAGGCAAGAATACTAAAGTGAGTTAATATTTCCTCCTCCAGGGGAATCTTCCTGACTCCAATATTGAACCTTGTTTCCTACATGTCCCCTGTGTCTCCAACGTTAATAGGAAGATTCATTACCCATAAACCACCAAGAAAGAATAATACTGTCATAAAACATCTTGAAGCTTTGATAGATTAGATCCAAAGTAGGAAGTAAAAGTTTTCTCTATAATGCCTGTTTAATATACACAATTCTAGAATGTACTTTTTATTATAGATATTGATGCTAATTGTAATCATTGCACATTACAGTAAAGTTGTTCCAAGTTTAGCTTCAGCCTGAGAAGCAGTGCATAAAAATGATGAATCATAGGGATTTTGGAACTGTGGCCACCAGAAAGATGCCCATGTTCCAATGTGTAGAACATGTGACTATGTGAGTTTACAGAAAGCAGAAGGAACTATGCAGATATAATTAAATTAAGAATCTTGAGATGGGGAGTCTTTTCTAGATTATTCAGTGGTCCCAATGTAAAAACTAGGGACCTTATAAGTAAAAGTGAGGAAGAGTCAGAATAAGAGAGAGATTTGAAGATTCAATGCTGCTCACTTTGAAGGCCACAAGTCAAAGAATGCAAGCGGCTTCTGAAACCTGGGAAAGGTAAGAAAGTAGACCTTCCTTGAAAACACCTAGAAATAATTCACCCCTGCCCATATTTTGATTTTACCTCAGTAAGACATGTTTTGAATGCATGCCCTCCAGAACTGTAAAACAGAAAATTTCTGTTACTTTAAGCCACCAGATGTGTGGTAATTTGTTTTAGCCACAGTAGAAGTCTAATACAGAAGACAAATATAAAATATATATGAGACATA
Source organism: Tragulus kanchil (assembly GCA_022376925.1). Lineage (NCBI taxonomy): Eukaryota > Metazoa > Chordata > Mammalia > Artiodactyla > Tragulidae > Tragulus > Tragulus kanchil. The sequence goes on along the minus strand of JAIOJX010000029.1, from coordinate 81,905,290 downwards.
CATAAAACAATTAATATTAGGTAAATAATAAATGCTTGGTAAGAATCAACTATCAGTGGTATAATAATAGTAACTGTTTATCTATACAAAGAATGTTAAAAAGGCAATGAACACTTTATAAAATTTTCACCTACATAATCTCCTGCATCCTGTTTTGATTTTTACATTAGGAGGTTTCCCAAGTGGCTCAGCAGTAAAGAATCTGTCTGCTAATGCAAGAAACAGGATTTATCCCCTGGGTTGGGAAGATTACCTGGAGGAGGAAATGGCAACCCACTCCAGTATTTTTGCCAGGAGTATTCAATGGACAGAGGAGGGGTGACAAAGAGTCAGATAAGACTAAGTGACTGACCATGAACACAGATAAATAGATAGATTACTAGATATATATATTCACACATATGCATAAGGGCTTCCTAGGTGGCTCAGTGTGTAAAAAATCTGCCTGCAATGCAGGAGACTCAGATTAGATTCCTGGATCAGGGAGATCTCCTAGAGGAAGGCATGGCAAGCCACTCCAGAGTTCTCACCTAAAAAGTCCAATAGACAGAGGAACCTGGCTGGTTACTGTCCATGAGGTCGCAAACAGTCAAAAAGACTGAAGTGACTGAGCACAGGCAGTCACTTACTCACACACATACATATAGAGGGATACATATATCTATATCTATATCTATATCTATATCTATATCTATATCTATATCTATATGTACACCATTGCCTGTGCATATCAAGGTAATTGTAAACAAAAAATAATGCAGAACAGAACATATATCCAAGGAGGAGGCTAGATATTGTGATGGAGAAGAAATCTTTAAAAAGTCTCCCACAATAAAGGAATGTTTTAGTTTTTAATATGAGTGTTAAGTTCATGGCTATTTTCGTCATTATTATGCTTAGTAACTTACATGCACAATTCATACAAAACTTCTTCTGTGTCAATTCCTAAAGAATACATTTTTTCCAAAGACTATTAATCAAACTGAGAAAGCTTCTCAGATCTTTACATATTGTAATTCCATTGGGATAGCTCTATTATGCTGTGGTAACAAACAACTCCAACAATCTTAGTGGTTTAACAAAGCAGATGTTTATTTGTTATTCATACTACATTTTCAACATAGGTCATAGGCAGCTCTGCTTGAATAAATAGTAAAAAAAATATCAAGATTTAAAAAGACATACATAAAACAATTAATATTAGGTAAATAATAAATGCTTGGTAAGAATCAACTATCAGTGGTATAATAATAGTAACTGTTTATCTATACAAAGAATGTTAAAAAGGCAATGAACACTTTATAAAATTTTCACCTACATAATCTCCTGCATCCTGTTTTGATTTTTACATTAGGAGGTTTCCCAAGTGGCTCAGCAGTAAAGAATCTGTCTGCTAATGCAAGAAACAGGATTTATCCCCTGGGTTGGGAAGATTACCTGGAGGAGGAAATGGCAACCCACTCCAGTATTTTTGCCAGGAGTATTCAATGGACAGAGGAGGGGTGACAAAGAGTCAGATAAGACTAAGTGACTGACCATGAACACAGATAAATAGATAGATTACTAGATATATATATTCACACATATGCATAAGGGCTTCCTAGGTGGCTCAGTGTGTAAAAAATCTGCCTGCAATGCAGGAGACTCAGATTAGATTCCTGGATCAGGGAGATCTCCTAGAGGAAGGCATGGCAAGCCACTCCAGAGTTCTCACCTAAAAAGTCCAATAGACAGAGGAACCTGGCTGGTTACTGTCCATGAGGTCGCAAACAGTCAAAAAGACTGAAGTGACTGAGCACAGGCAGTCACTTACTCACACACATACATATAGAGGGATACATATATCTATATCTATATCTATATCTATATCTATATCTATATCTATATCTATATGTACACCATTGCCTGTGCATATCAAGGTAATTGTAAACAAAAAATAATGCAGAACAGAACATATATCCAAGGAGGAGGCTAGATATTGTGATGGAGAAGAAATCTTTAAAAAGTCTCCCACAATAAAGGAATGTTTTAGTTTTTAATATGAGTGTTAAGTTCATGGCTATTTTCGTCATTATTATGCTTAGTAACTTACATGCACAATTCATACAAAACTTCTTCTGTGTCAATTCCTAAAGAATACATTTTTTCCAAAGACTATTAATCAAACTGAGAAAGCTTCTCAGATCTTTACATATTGTAATTCCATTGGGATAGCTCTATTATGCTGTGGTAACAAACAACTCCAACAATCTTAGTGGTTTAACAAAGCAGATGTTTATTTGTTATTCATACTACATTTTCAACATAGGTCATAGGCAGCTCTGCTTGAATAAATCCTCACATCCTTCCTTGGATTGATCAAAGTTACATTCTGCCAAGTGACTTTGATTCACTGAAGTAGTGGATATGGGAAAAGAGGTAAATTGAACACATTTTTAGTGCTCACTCCTGTGAAGGATATATGTCACTTCTGGGCACAGTCTTACTGCCCAAAGCAAAACACATCACTATGTCTACATTACAAAGAACACACACTTATAATTTCTGCATGTGACTATAAATTAAGACTCCATAAATGTTTTGTGAAGAGCATTAATGGTTCTTATAGTCCACCCTTTTTGGCACCAAATGTTTGGTACTTCCTTCATCAGTATGCAGATTTAAACATGAAAGCTATCTAATATACACAATATATAATGTACTTTTGTATATGTTAGGGCCACAACTAATAGTCTGGTAACTCAAATCAAAGTACTAGGAAGTATATTAAATATGCAATACTTGTATAATATATTAAAATAATAGTCAATGACCCTGCCTTGAATTTTAAGATCATTGGAGTTGGTGAGACATGATTCCTTGTACCAAGGGTGAGAAAAGGTAATACGTTGTCTTTATAGGGCCAGAAAAAGATTACTGTGAAAATTCTACTGTGAAATACTACCTAGGAGTTAGCAGTATAAGTTGATATTAGTGTGAAAAAAAATTGATTCCATTTAAAACGTTAGATATTCATACTGGAAAAAATATCCAAGGAGGAGGCTAGATATTGTGATGGAGAAGAAATCTTTAAAAAGTCTCCCACAATAAAGGAATGTTTTAGTTTTTAATATGAGTGTTAAGTTCATGGCTATTTTCGTCATTATTATGCTTAGTAACTTACATGCACAATTCATACAAAACTTCTTCTGTGTCAATTCCTAAAGAATACATTTTTTCCAAAGACTATTAATCAAACTGAGAAAGCTTCTCAGATCTTTACATATTGTAATTCCATTGGGATAGCTCTATTATGCTGTGGTAACAAACAACTCCAACAATCTTAGTGGTTTAACAAAGCAGATGTTTATTTGTTATTCATACTACATTTTCAACATAGGTCATAGGCAGCTCTGCTTGAATAAATCCTCACATCCTTCCTTGGATTGATCAAAGTTACATTCTGCCAAGTGACTTTGATTCACTGAAGTAGTGGATATGGGAAAAGAGGTAAATTGAACACATTTTTAGTGCTCACTCCTGTGAAGGATATATGTCACTTCTGGGCACAGTCTTACTGCCCAAAGCAAAACACATCACTATGTCTACATTACAAAGAACACACACTTATAATTTCTGCATGTGACTATAAATTAAGACTCCATAAATGTTTTGTGAAGAGCATTAATGGTTCTTATAGTCCACCCTTTTTGGCACCAAATGTTTGGTACTTCCTTCATCAGTATGCAGATTTAAACATGAAAGCTATCTAATATACACAATATATAATGTACTTTTGTATATGTTAGGGCCACAACTAATAGTCTGGTAACTCAAATCAAAGTACTAGGAAGTATATTAAATATGCAATACTTGTATAATATATTAAAATAATAGTCAATGACCCTGCCTTGAATTTTAAGATCATTGGAGTTGGTGAGACATGATTCCTTGTACCAAGGGTGAGAAAAGGTAATACGTTGTCTTTATAGGGCCAGAAAAAGATTACTGTGAAAATTCTACTGTGAAATACTACCTAGGAGTTAGCAGTATAAGTTGATATTAGTGTGAAAAAAAATTGATTCCATTTAAAACTGATAGGCCAGTGTGACAGTATTCTTCTATTCATACCTAAGACTATTTTGAATCATATTCATTACATATACATGATTGGTATTGACATATAAACTATACATGAAATAGATAACTAATAAGGATGCACTGTATAGCAAAGGGAACTCTGCTTAATACTCTATAATGACTTATATGTGAATATACTCTAAAAAGAGTGAATGTATGTATATATATATAACTGATTTACTTTGCTGTACAGTAGAGATGATCACATTGCTATACTTCAATAAAAATAATTTTAAAATAATAAATATACACATGGAAGTAGAACTGAAGTCACAGTAGTACCACACTATAAGACAAAGGTCCATCTTTAAACTATTTTATAACTTACAATGTTTCATGATCTATCCTGGTCAATAGAATGTAAAGTACAATTTTACAGGAAGAATATTTATAACCATATGAAAGAGAATGCAGCTACCACAAAACCTAGCCTGAAAAAATTCTGTAGTTGGAGAGTATATTGCTCTTCAACCTGCTCACAGTGCTGTTTGTCCTGGTGTTCATACTATTTATACTGTTGCTGAACCCAGGATAGCCAAGGTGTGGGCTAAGAGGCTGAAAGAAGACTTGAGGGGCTATAGGAACTGCAGATACATTTATTCTTTCCTGGCTGACACAGTAACCATAACAGCAGCCAGAGCATAACTGTAATGTAGCAATAACACAACCTCATACAGCATAACCGTGATGTCACTCCAATGTAGCCCCAGTGCATCACCAGCCAGAGCTTTCATGGTGGAATTCCTACAGGCACACCCCACAAAGTAGCCCCTGACCAAACTAGTATCTTGTGACACACATGTGTAGTGCTCTAAGTGATCTCAGCTGTTACTTAACCATGCAAAGTCATTTACAGAACATGGGATAAGAGAGCATGGGGGAAAACGGCCTGGCCTGTGCCATCTTGTCAGTTTCCACACATAGAGCCAATCTCAAATATTCTCTCCCTTTTCCCCTTAATCTTTTGCTGGTACTGCCACAATTTTGATAAATCACAATAAAACACTGCTTTAAAAATCTGGATAGGAGCCTTCTTCCTGGCCTTTCTCAAGTATAAGTGCTAATATTTAGGTGGTTTTCAGGAAGCTGTATATGAATCTGTTGTATGGAACAGAGGGGACAGTGGAAGGAGAGAAATGGGAAGTGTGTCAACAATGTATAAAGCTACGTGAGTCAACGCCGAAGTCAGAAGAAAGGAAAGAGAAAAGGTCTTCAGACAAGTCTGTGGTAGACTTACAGCCGTCATTCCTTTTCCCATTTCTCTCTTCAGTAATTTGTTGTCAGTACTCTTTGGCTACCCCGCCATTTTATGCTTCTGGAAAATATCCTAAGTTTGAATAATTCCAGAAAGTGTAATACATCTCTCATCTATGCTGTCTTGCTCTCATGTTACTGCTTTTCTTTAAAACAATTTCTAATTACTTTACTCATTGTAATTCTATATATGCATAGTATTTATATTACAAAAAGAATGTGGCATTAAAGAGAATTTTTTTGAAATAACTATCCGTAATTCTTTCACTCTGAAACAGTTATTTTGATTTTCATGTATTCTCACTCATTCTTTATCCAAATGTGTACCTGTTCTTTATAGTTGTATCCAATGTTCTATTGCTCTTCAACCTGCTCACAGTGCTGTTTGTCCTGGTGTTCATACTATTTATACTGTTGCTGAACCCAGGATAGCCAAGGTGTGGGCTAAGAGGCTGAAAGAAGACTTGAGGGGCTATAGGAACTGCAGATACATTTATTCTTTCCTGGCTGACACAGTAACCATAACAGCAGCCAGAGCATAACTGTAATGTAGCAATAACACAACCTCATACAGCATAACCGTGATGTCACTCCAATGTAGCCCCAGTGCATCACCAGCCAGAGCTTTCATGGTGGAATTCCTACAGGCACACCCCACAAAGTAGCCCCTGACCAAACTAGTATCTTGTGACACACATGTGTAGTGCTCTAAGTGATCTCAGCTGTTACTTAACCATGCAAAGTCATTTACAGAACATGGGATAAGAGAGCATGGGGGAAAACGGCCTGGCCTGTGCCATCTTGTCAGTTTCCACACATAGAGCCAATCTCAAATATTCTCTCCCTTTTCCCCTTAATCTTTTGCTGGTACTGCCACAATTTTGATAAATCACAATAAAACACTGCTTTAAAAATCTGGATAGGAGCCTTCTTCCTGGCCTTTCTCAAGTATAAGTGCTAATATTTAGGTGGTTTTCAGGAAGCTGTATATGAATCTGTTGTATGGAACAGAGGGGACAGTGGAAGGAGAGAAATGGGAAGTGTGTCAACAATGTATAAAGCTACGTGAGTCAACGCCGAAGTCAGAAGAAAGGAAAGAGAAAAGGTCTTCAGACAAGTCTGTGGTAGACTTACAGCCGTCATTCCTTTTCCCATTTCTCTCTTCAGTAATTTGTTGTCAGTACTCTTTGGCTACCCCGCCATTTTATGCTTCTGGAAAATATCCTAAGTTTGAATAATTCCAGAAAGTGTAATACATCTCTCATCTATGCTGTCTTGCTCTCATGTTACTGCTTTTCTTTAAAACAATTTCTAATTACTTTACTCATTGTAATTCTATATATGCATAGTATTTATATTACAAAAAGAATGTGGCATTAAAGAGAATTTTTTTGAAATAACTATCCGTAATTCTTTCACTCTGAAACAGTTATTTTGATTTTCATGTATTCTCACTCATTCTTTATCCAAATGTGTACCTGTTCTTTATAGTTGCAATCATAGCATACAATTTTGCTTAATGTTCTTAATGCTACATCCTAAACATATTTTCCATTGCTCTACATATGTTTCATATATATTTTAATAGCTGCACAATGTTCCATAAAGTTAATGTACCGTACTTTCTCTTTCTCTAGTTTGAGAATATTGCTTGAAGTTTATTTTTAACTACTGAATATAATGGACAGAAACAAACATTTTGTTCATTGTTATTACTCATTATTTTCTTTAGTATAATGTTACATGAACACAGGAGATTGGTTGAGCACATAGATAACAGAAAGCTTTCCTAGAGCTAAAATTTGCATTAGATATCATCAACTCCTGTTTGGCAAACTGAAGCCCCATGATGTTAAGAATCTGGTATAACTAACAACATTTAAGAATGAGAAAACTGAAATGCACAGTATTCATTTGATATACACAAGATACACCAACATATTATAAGAGAAGTTGATTTTACTATATCCAGCCTTCTTGCCTCCTATTTCTGGGACATTACTATTGTTTAAAGTTACAATTTAAAGCTGTTTATGAATGTTACTTATATTTGGGAGTGTATACTACTTAATTAATTCTATTATAGCTACATAAATACACTTTCTAGGTTCCAGTATCCTGGCAAATTTTTTTCAGATAATTCCCCCATATGTAATTACATTCAACAGTGATTCATTTGATGTATGAACAGAATTCTTTTTTCTTAATTTATTTTTATTTTACTTTTACATAGTGTTGTTGCTTACTGCTGTACATAAACCCTGCTTAGTCATAGGTATCTCTTTTATCCCTTCCACCTGATCCTCCCTCTTGTCTCCCTCCCCATCCTCCCCCTTCAGGTTGTTGCATAGCCCCCTGGAAATTGCCAATACATCTTTTTGAGTACCAGCTAGATACTGATCATTTTACAGGAAAAGGCCAAACATACACTCTCATCTATGCTGTCTTGCTCTCATCTTACTGCTTTTCTTTAAAACAATTTCTAATTACTTTACTCATTGTAATTCTATATATGCATAGTATTTATATTACAAAAAGAATGTGGCATTAAAGAGAATTTTTTTGAAATAACTATCCGTAATTCTTTCACTCTGAAACAGTTATTTTGATTTTCATGTATTCTCACTCATTCTTTATCCAAATGTGTACCTGTTCTTTATAGTTGCAATCATAGCATACAATTTTGCTTAATGTTCTTAATGCTACATCCTAAACATATTTTCCATTGCTCTACATATGTTTCATATATATTTTAATAGCTGCACAATGTTCCATAAAGTTAATGTACCGTACTTTCTCTTTCTCTAGTTTGAGAATATTGCTTGAAGTTTATTTTTAACTACTGAATATAATGGACAGAAACAAACATTTTGTTCATTGTTATTACTCATTATTTTCTTTAGTATAATGTTACATGAACACAGGAGATTGGTTGAGCACATAGATAACAGAAAGCTTTCCTAGAGCTAAAATTTGCATTAGATATCATCAACTCCTGTTTGGCAAACTGAAGCCCCATGATGTTAAGAATCTGGTATAACTAACAACATTTAAGAATGAGAAAACTGAAATGCACAGTATTCATTTGATATACACAAGATACACCAACATATTATAAGAGAAGTTGATTTTACTATATCCAGCCTTCTTGCCTCCTATTTCTGGGACATTACTATTGTTTAAAGTTACAATTTAAAGCTGTTTATGAATGTTACTTATATTTGGGAGTGTATACTACTTAATTAATTCTATTATAGCTACATAAATACACTTTCTAGGTTCCAGTATCCTGGCAAATTTTTTTCAGATAATTCCCCCATATGTAATTACATTCAACAGTGATTCATTTGATGTATGAACAGAATTCTTTTTTCTTAATTTATTTTTATTTTACTTTTACATAGTGTTGTTGCTTACTGCTGTACATAAACCCTGCTTAGTCATAGGTATCTCTTTTATCCCTTCCACCTGATCCTCCCTCTTGTCTCCCTCCCCATCCTCCCCCTTCAGGTTGTTGCATAGCCCCCTGGAAATTGCCAATACATCTTTTTGAGTACCAGCTAGATACTGATCATGTATAACAGGAAAAGGATGCCAAACATACAGCTGATCTCACATAAATCACATTCTCTTACATATTTTTTAAAAAAAGGATCCAGTATCTGATGGAGAGAAATCACATATTTCAACACATGATACTGGACAATCACATGCTTTCTAGAAACATTCTATCTGTAGGCACCAAGGTAAAACTATACAAATGAAAGGAGCACAGAAGTAGGTAAGGGGGTCACAGACTGAGTGTCTTCTGCGTAGTTCAAGTGATTGAAAATTAGTGAAGCTAATGAATGTAAGACAATATGAAGAGTGGGACTCATTTTGAACTGGAACACACATCAAACCTAAGCATTTCAACTCTAAATATCAACATTAAACTCTAAAATATCAAAATTAATGATCATGTTAATGAAAACAAATTTGAGGACAAGATGACCTTAGCAGGCCCTGGGTTTACAACCCATGAAGTCCATAGTAAATGATATGATGAAGACTACCAATATCACACAAGGTAGAATGCGAAGTGGGAAGACTCAAACAAGAAGTCTCAGGAGATGTGGGATGTCGACTGGATTCTGCTGAAGGCTGGATTCCCTTGAAAGTCACCTCTGAGATGGATGTAAGGATGCAGAAATTCTAGTATGGAGTGTTCTTGGGATTAATGCCTGAGGAATCATATGTGGGAGATGCAGGACTGGAGAGCTGGAGATGTTGAGCTACAGAGAGTCTCCACTAACTGAAGCTGCTATGGACCTGGGATGGTCCTTGCCAGCTGTCATAAGTTGGGGTGAGAGAGCTATACTTTATAGACTTATGTAATCATTCACAAGATGTGAGCTATCCAACGAAAAGGAAATAGCCTTGGGTGACATAGGTCACTTCAGGCTGAGGTAATTCCTGAGGGACTAACCTGAGAGTCTTAAGTTACTTCCTACCTGGCAAGGTACTAATGTCTTTATTTCTGAAGGGAGATCACAGTGCATCAGCAGCTATATGACCTCCATGGGCAAAAGTAAAATGATCCCGAGCTACTCATGTCTAATTACACTGCAATGTCCTACTCTGTTTGTCCAGGTAGAGAAGCAGAACAAGTATAATATATACAGATAAAGATGTATGCACATGTGAAATCAATTGTGTTTTTTGTGCTCCCCTTCTTCTTATAGTATAACAGGAAAAGGATGCCAAACATACAGCTGATCTCACATAAATCACATTCTCTTACATATTTTTTAAAAAAAGGATCCAGTATCTGATGGAGAGAAATCACATATTTCAACACATGATACTGGACAATCACATGCTTTCTAGAAACATTCTATCTGTAGGCACCAAGGTAAAACTATACAAATGAAAGGAGCACAGAAGTAGGTAAGGGGGTCACAGACTGAGTGTCTTCTGCGTAGTTCAAGTGATTGAAAATTAGTGAAGCTAATGAATGTAAGACAATATGAAGAGTGGGACTCATTTTGAACTGGAACACACATCAAACCTAAGCATTTCAACTCTAAATATCAACATTAAACTCTAAAATATCAAAATTAATGATCATGTTAATGAAAACAAATTTGAGGACAAGATGACCTTAGCAGGCCCTGGGTTTACAACCCATGAAGTCCATAGTAAATGATATGATGAAGACTACCAATATCACACAAGGTAGAATGCGAAGTGGGAAGACTCAAACAAGAAGTCTCAGGAGATGTGGGATGTCGACTGGATTCTGCTGAAGGCTGGATTCCCTTGAAAGTCACCTCTGAGATGGATGTAAGGATGCAGAAATTCTAGTATGGAGTGTTCTTGGGATTAATGCCTGAGGAATCATATGTGGGAGATGCAGGACTGGAGAGCTGGAGATGTTGAGCTACAGAGAGTCTCCACTAACTGAAGCTGCTATGGACCTGGGATGGTCCTTGCCAGCTGTCATAAGTTGGGGTGAGAGAGCTATACTTTATAGACTTATGTAATCATTCACAAGATGTGAGCTATCCAACGAAAAGGAAATAGCCTTGGGTGACATAGGTCACTTCAGGCTGAGGTAATTCCTGAGGGACTAACCTGAGAGTCTTAAGTTACTTCCTACCTGGCAAGGTACTAATGTCTTTATTTCTGAAGGGAGATCACAGTGCATCAGCAGCTATATGACCTCCATGGGCAAAAGTAAAATGATCCCGAGCTACTCATGTCTAATTACACTGCAATGTCCTACTCTGTTTGTCCAGGTAGAGAAGCAGAACAAGTATAATATATACAGATAAAGATGTATGCACATGTGAAATCAATTGTGTCGTGCTCCTTTCTGTATGCCATGGACTGTAGCCCACCAGGGTTCTTCTAACTATGGAGTTCTCTAGATAAGAATACTGGAGTGGGAAGCCATGCCCTCCTCTAAGGGGGATCTTACTGAGCAAGATCTTGTCTCTCTCATGTTTTCTGTATTAACACGCATATTCTTTACAACTAGGGGTCACCTGGGAAGACCAATATAGATTTATACTTTATATATTATAAAATGTTTTATATTATATTTACCATTACATTACATATTATACCTTATTTATAAAATATTACATAAATTATGCATTTTATAAAATATAAATAATCATATATAGTATTTACATTATGAAATATGTATTATATATTTGAGTGATATATATACAATATAATATGATATAATATATTTATAAACATAACATTTATAATTCTTATAATATTTACAGTATTGATAATTTCTAATTATGCTTTATTATAATATATGCAATATACAGTAATGTTTGTTGTTTTATTATATATTATATTGTATAATAATATACATGGCACAATACCTATGCATATATCCATAATTATGCATTATATATTAAATTATATCATAATATATTATATATTAATAAACATATAAAATGATATGTTATATTATATATTACATAGAATATACTTCCTGTATATTGTATATGAAATATACATAATTTTACATTATATATAATATATATATATGAGATATAATATGATATATATAATGTATATATGTAACATGTTGTATAGTATGTATATATATTATGAAATATAAGATATATTATACATAATATATGATATTAAACATTATGTATAAAAAGGCACTACATAAAATATATATTTAAAATGGTATATATTATATAGTATAAACTGCACATATATAATGTAATACATGTTATGAAATATGTATTATATATTTGAGTGATATATATACAATATAATATGATATAATATATTTATAAACATAACATTTATAATTCTTATAATATTTACAGTATTGATAATTTCTAATTATGTTTTATTATAATATATGCAATATACAGTAATGTTTGTTGTTTTATTATATATTATATTGTATAATAATATACATGGCACAATACCTATGCATATATCCATAATTATGCATTATATATTAAATTATATCATAATATATTATATATTAATAAACATATAAAATGATATGTTATATTATATATTACATAGAATATACTTCCTGTATATTGTATATGAAATATACATAATTTTACATTATATATAATATATATATATGAGATATAATATGATATATATAATGTATATATGTAACATGTTGTATAGTATGTATATATATTATGAAATATAAGATATATTATACATAATATATGATATTAAACATTATGCATAAAAAGGCACTACATAAAATATATATTTAAAATGGTATATATTATATAGTATAAACTGCACATATATAATGTAATACATGTTATGTACTATGTATTATATACATTGTATATATATTATATATGCCATATATATTATCGACATATTATACACTTTGTATTATGCATTGTATATGCTATGATATTATATATAAAACTTATATGTATATGGTATGTATTATATAATATAAAATATATAACCACATATATGACATATAATGTCATATAATGTCATATATGTGGATATATATTTTTCCTAAATTATAGAACATTTTGTATTGTTTTTCACTTTACATTATATAATATATATAAAAAACTATTGCACAAAAGAGACATTTCAAAAATATATAGTATACATATAATTATATATTATATATTATATATATTATATCATATTATATGTTATGCATATATCATATATTGTACATATTGCATAGATCATATATATTATAAGAAATTGTATAATATGTATAAGATATATACCTAATTACATATAACATATCATATATAAAATGTATATTGTATAGAAGATATTTATATATAATATACTTATGTATGGTATCTATCTTTATATAATAATTACACATATAATATATGATAATATGTAACACATGTTTATTATTATATATTAAGTATTATATAATATGACATGTAATTTTTCTGGAATATGCAAATTATCATAATATTTACTCTGCATTACAGCACATATACCAATGTATATGCTATATAACACATGATAAATAATATGTATAATATATACAATAGTAATATGGATATTACATGTACTATAAATATGTAATACATATAGCATATGTCATGCATAATATACATATGAGTATATATATAATATTTATTATATATAAGATAAATACCATATATATGGTATATTATATATACATAATGTTGACATATAATTATTACATAATAACATATAATATTATATATAATATCATATGTGATGCAATGTAGAATATAATATATGCATAATATAACATATAATAGATAAAAATATATGATATAATATATAATATAATAATATATATGCATAATATATAACACAGTATATAATACACAATATAATACTAGATAATATACTTTATACCTCATATTATATATTAGACATATAATATATAATAAATAATGTATAAAATATATAATATAGTATAGTACATATATTATTATGCAATGATATTTAATGTTAAGTATTCTTTTATATTATATGTGATGCATATATATTATACAATTTGTAACAATAGTGTCATTATTTAACAATTTAACAGTTATATGCATAACAATATATATTATAATACATATAAATATAGATAATAATTATATTTTGTCATAATAAATTATAATGGTAGCATATCATATATATTATATATATGATATATATATTATATATAACATGTATTATATTATATTATGTTATGTTACATTATTGTGTATGTATCTAACAGCATATATATTAGAGATGTTATATTTTATATTATAATAAGACACATATTATTTAATATTATTATATATTGTATAATATGTTACATAATATATAATATATATATAATATTACATACTCTTATGTAATAGTATGTATTGTGATATATATTGTATACATATATTATTATATATGTTATTACATATAGCTAATCCATGTACAAGGTGCTATCACTTCTTATGCCATGTCCATTTTCGATTAAAGATTCCCTTTGCTCTGGACCTCTCTATTAAATGTTGATAAATGAATGAGAAACTTTTAATTTAGGGAACATTTGCTACCTTTGATTAAATCTAGGGCAGGACTAAAAGCAATGAAACAGCTAATCTGAGCTAGTCCCCAAAGAAATTTTAATCTTGGACACGTCAACTAACATCTAAATGACTGTGCCTCATTTATCCAGTATTTTTTTTTCCTCATTCTAATCTAAAATTTCTTAATTTGGGGTGACTCTGCAATTTAGAACTGATTCATTAGAAGTTACATCTTTGTTTATATGATTTTTCTAAATGGGTCCCTGTTGAACAAGATAGATGTATTTAACTCAGCACAATATGTATTGATTACAGAAACAGGTTGAACAAGATAGATCTATTTAACTCAGCACAATATGCATGGTGTGGGGCTCTGAATTGAAAGAGGACCGTTTTAAGCATAAAGAAGCTTAAGCACATGTTTGCAGTTTGGAGCTAAGATGGCGCCTACTGGGAGGGGTGTAGGAGTGAAAAGAAGCTTAAGCACATTGTTTCTGCTTGGAGCTAAGATGGTACCTACAGGAAGGGACATGGAAATGAAGGGAAGCTTAAGTGCATTGTTTAAAGAAGCTTAAGCACATGTTTGCAGTTAAGATGTCGCCTACAGGAAGAGACAGGGCGTGATCTAAATTGTTATTTGATGGTCAAAATTTCTGATTGGTTCCCTTGGTTTCCACGCTCGTGAATGATTGCTTGGTCTTTAGCTTGATTGGTGTAATCTATAGAAAGTCCCGTGCAAAACCCCCTTCACTTGCCTATAAAAGCTGTGGATCTTCATTAATAAAGCGGAACTACTTCGATGGAACCCCTGTCGCGTCTGATTGTCCCCTGCCTCAGCCAAGGGAGCTGCGGGGCGAACAGTTCAAGGTTTGCCTTTCTCTGAGATCTCCCGGTTCAGCCGGGGGTAATCCCTGCTGCCTTCCCTTTCTGCGGAAGGTCCCCGCACATGGATTACAGAAACAGGTCACAAATAATAATTTCCTGAGATTCCTCCTTTACACAACTCTCCCTAACCATACAGGTGCCAAGACTCTAAGTAATAAACAGTGTATTTCTCCTCCATACGCTCAGTTTTATTTGCTTCCTTCCATATAGGTCCTTAAAGATCACCCTTTCCCTACTTTCTCTGACCTCTGTCTAAGAATAATTGCTTTACGATACTGGTTTGATTTCTGTCATGCATCAATGTGAATCAGCCATAGGTAAACCTATGTCTTCTCTCTCTTGAACCTTCCTCCCACCTGTCGCTCTTTCCCACCACTCTATGTTGTTACAAAACTATGTTTTCTCTTTTGAGTCATGCAACAAAATTCCACTGGCTATCTGTTCACACATAGTCTATGTGCTTCCAGGCTATTCTCTCCATTTGTCTCACCTTCTCCTTCCTATATTGCCGTTGTCCATAAGTCGGTTCTCTATGTCTGCATCCCCATTGCTGCCCTTCAAATAGGTTCATCAGCACCATCTTCTAGATTCCATATATATGTGCTAATATACAACACTTGTTTTTCTTTTTCTGACTTACTTCAGTACTTATAATAGGCCCTAGGTTCAGTCACCTCATTAGAAATGACTACAAAAGGAATGATTCAAATGTATTCCTTTTTATGGCTGAGTAGTATTCCATCATATGTATGTACCACACCTTCTTTATCCATTCATTTGTTGATAGATATCTAGGCTACTTCCATGACCTACCTAACTTTTGTAAATAGTTCTGCAGTGAACATTTGGGCTGCATGTGTATTTTTCAGTTTTGATTTCCTGAGAGTATATGTATAGAAGTGGTATCGCTGGGTCATATGGTAGTTTCATTTCTAGCTTTTGTTTCTTTCCTTAAGGAATCACCATATGTTTTTCATAATGGCTTTTCAATTTTACATTAAACCTATAGAAAGTCCTGCAAAACCCCCTTCACTTGCCTATAAAAGCTGTGGATCTTCATTAATAAAGCGGAACTACTTCGATGGAACCCCTGTCGCGTCTGATTGTCCCCTGCCTCAGCCAAGGGAGCTGCGGGGCGAACAGTTCAAGGTTTGCCTTTCTCTGAGATCTCCCGGTTCAGCCGGGGGTAATCCCTGCTGCCTTCCCTTTCTGCGGAAGGTCCCCGCACATGGATTACAGAAACAGGTCACAAATAATAATTTCCTGAGATTCCTCCTTTACACAACTCTCCCTAACCATACAGGTGCCAAGACTCTAAGTAATAAACAGTGTATTTCTCCTCCATACGCTCAGTTTTATTTGCTTCCTTCCATATAGGTCCTTAAAGATCACCCTTTCCCTACTTTCTCTGACCTCTGTCTAAGAATAATTGCTTTACGATACTGGTTTGATTTCTGTCATGCATCAATGTGAATCAGCCATAGGTAAACCTATGTCTTCTCTCTCTTGAACCTTCCTCCCACCTGTCGCTCTTTCCCACCACTCTATGTTGTTACAAAACTATGTTTTCTCTTTTGAGTCATGCAACAAAATTCCACTGGCTATCTGTTCACACATAGTCTATGTGCTTCCAGGCTATTCTCTCCATTTGTCTCACCTTCTCCTTCCTATATTGCCGTTGTCCATAAGTCGGTTCTCTATGTCTGCATCCCCATTGCTGCCCTTCAAATAGGTTCATCAGCACCATCTTCTAGATTCCATATATATGTGCTAATATACAACACTTGTTTTTCTTTTTCTGACTTACTTCAGTACTTATAATAGGCCCTAGGTTCAGTCACCTCATTAGAAATGACTACAAAAGGAATGATTCAAATGTATTCCTTTTTATGGCTGAGTAGTATTCCATCATATGTATGTACCACACCTTCTTTATCCATTCATTTGTTGATAGATATCTAGGCTACTTCCATGACCTACCTAACTTTTGTAAATAGTTCTGCAGTGAACATTTGGGCTGCATGTGTATTTTTCAGTTTTGATTTCCTGAGAGTATATGTATAGAAGTGGTATCGCTGGGTCATATGGTAGTTTCATTTCTAGCTTTTTATTTTTTCCTTAAGGAATCACCATATGTTTTTCATAATGGCTTTATCAATTTACATTCCCACCAACAGTGCAAGAGGACTCTCTTTTGTCCACACACTCTTCAGCACTTGTTGTTTGTGGATCTTTTGATGAGGGCTATTCTGACTGTTGTGAGGTGATATCTAATCACTATAGTCAGGATTTGCATCTCTCTAATAATGAAAGATGCTGAACATTATTTTTCATATTTTTATTACCCATCTGTATGTCTTCTTTGGAGAAATGTCTCTAGTTCTTCTTCCACTTTTTGATTTTTTTTTAATTATTGAGTTGTATGAGATGCTTTTGTGTTTTAGAAATTAATCTTTTGTCAGTTGTTTCATTTTCTATTATTTTCTCCCATTCTGAGGGTTGTTTTTCATCTGATTTATAGTTCCCTTTGTTGTGCAAAGACTTTTAAGTTTAATTAGGTCCCACTTGTTTATTTTTGTTTTCATTTCCATCATTCTAGGAGGTGCGTCATAGAATATCTTGCTATGATTTATGTCATGCAGTGTCCTGTCTTTGTTAACCACAGAGATAAACCCACACATCTACAGACACCTTATCTTTAATAAAGACAACTAGAATATACAATGGAGAAAAGGCAGTCTCTTCAGTAAATGATACTGGAAGAACTGGATAACCACATGTAAAAGGATGAAATTAGAGCACTTTGTAACACCATATACAAAGATTCTCCTTCCTATATTGCCGTTGTCCATAAGTCGGTTCTCTATGTCTGCATCCCCATTGCTGCCCTTCAAATAGGTTCATCAGCACCATCTTCTAGATTCCATATATATGTGCTAATATACAACACTTGTTTTTCTTTTTCTGACTTACTTCAGTACTTATAATAGGCCCTAGGTTCAGTCACCTCATTAGAAATGACTACAAAAGGAATGATTCAAATGTATTCCTTTTTATGGCTGAGTAGTATTCCATCATATGTATGTACCACACCTTCTTTATCCATTCATTTGTTGATAGATATCTAGGCTACTTCCATGACCTACCTAACTTTTGTAAATAGTTCTGCAGTGAACATTTGGGCTGCATGTGTATTTTTCAGTTTTGATTTCCTGAGAGTATATGTATAGAAGTGGTATCGCTGGGTCATATGGTAGTTTCATTTCTAGCTTTTTTTTTTTTCTTTCCTTAAGGAATCACCATATGTTTTTCATAATGGCTTTATCAATTTACATTCCCACCAACAGTGCAAGAGGACTCTCTTTTGTCCACACACTCTTCAGCACTTGTTGTTTGTGGATCTTTTGATGAGGGCTATTCTGACTGTTGTGAGGTGATATCTAATCACTATAGTCAGGATTTGCATCTCTCTAATAATGAAAGATGCTGAACATTATTTTTCATATTTTTATTACCCATCTGTATGTCTTCTTTGGAGAAATGTCTCTAGTTCTTTTTCCACTTTTTGATTTTTTTTTTTTAATTATTGAGTTGTATGAGATGCTTTTGTGTTTTAGAAATTAATCTTTTGTCAGTTGTTTCATTTTCTATTATTTTCTCCCATTCTGAGGGTTGTTTTTCATCTGATTTATAGTTCCCTTTGTTGTGCAAAGACTTTTAAGTTTAATTAGGTCCCACTTGTTTATTTTTGTTTTCATTTCCATCATTCTAGGAGGTGCGTCATAGAATATCTTGCTATGATTTATGTCATGCAGTGTCCTGTCTTTGTTAACCACAGAGATAAACCCACACATCTACAGACACCTTATCTTTAATAAAGACAACTAGAATATACAATGGAGAAAAGGCAGTCTCTTCAGTAAATGATACTGGAAGAACTGGATAACCACATGTAAAAGGATGAAATTAGAGCACTTTGTAACACCATATACAAAGATAAACTCAAAATGGGTTAAAGACCTAAACATAAAACCTCTATGTCTCTTGCAGTCAACTTTAACCATTTAAATAACCATTTAAATTGTCATGCTCCTTTCATGGGACGACTTTCTTAAATTAGCTTATTATAGAAGCTTCCACCTTTTCTATATATTTATTTCCAAGCATAGGACTAACTGCTCTGCATTTAAATAGATTAGCTGGAGAACACATTTTGGTATTAAAAGTCTTCATTCAAATTCACTTTCTGCTATTTACCAACTATAGGACCTTGAAGAAGTCATTGATATGTAACAAACAAAATCAACTCCTTCACATTTTTGTTTTAAAAACCAAGTAGAGGGGCTTCCCCTGGGCTTCCCCTGGTGGTCCAGTGGGTAAGGACACCACCTTGCATTGCAAGGGGCACCGGTTCAAGCCCTGGCCTGGGAAGATCCCACGTGCTGTGGAGCGGCTGGACTGATGTGTCCAATTACCGAGCTGGAGCTCTGGAGCGCATGCGCCCAGAGCTGGTGCTCTGCGACGACAGATGCCACCGCGATGGGAGGCCCACAGGAGCCAAACAACAAAGACGGATGAAAATAGAGAAATGAAAGACCAATAGAAGTGGCCCGCCTGCTCCCCTCCCTCCCCAACCCGACCCCCGCCCAAAATAAAATAAATAAATAAGTCTTTAAAAAAAAATAAGTAGAAAATGAATGTAATATATTTGACATATATTTTGTACATGCTGGATACATAATAAATGAATATGCTGTTATAAAATAGTCACCATGTTCATATTATTCTGAAGATTTTAAGGGTCAGGCTGAGTGAGCAGGGGCAAGATTGTTTTATTATTTGGGAGATTTGTGTCTATGGATTCACTGTCTGCCAAAATTCTTGCTACCAACCCCAACAGAAGGCGGAACTGTTTTGAAAAGTTAAAAGCACCTCATAAATGTAGGTACAGAGCTATTCTCTGTATAGCTATTCTCCTCTCTACAAATATCTCCTTTCTGATCTATTACCCAGCAGTTCCCTTCTCAGCTTCCTCTGTTCTATCTAGGCTGGAACTGTAATAAGTAAGATTTGAAAGCACAAATGTGAAGGAGTAAAGCTCCCAGTGTGGTGGAATTTAATGATGCAGCTAGTCCTTTCTGAATAAGAAATATCTCTTAAAAGTTTCTTTTCATGTAATTCTAGGCTCAGTTCAGTTCAGTGAGATCCTCTTGCAATCTCCTGAATTTATAGCTTGGTTCTCCTTGCAGGTTCACTAGGCTTTTGCTATCTGGGCTTCAACAGATTGGCTAGTAGATTACAGTCCTCCACATCCCCACAGAATATATGAGCAATAGACAGTCTCAAGAGCATGGAGAATACATGCGCCCAATATAGTCATCCCTCAGTTATCTTTCATTTAAATATTTTTAATTAGTCATATGAACCTGATGGAAAATCCAGGGACCCTCATCTAGATGTGCCCCACAGGACCAGGATATCTGTATCTGGATACATCTTTTTTTTTCATCTCTTTAAACTCATGGGTATAGGCAGGTGAAACCAGCATATTCACAGGAAATAAGGTTGCTCCTTAGGGTGCTTGGAAACTCACACCTAAAAGTTCTCCAACAATTCACCTCAAACTCCAGAGATTATTACTGAATGCCTACTAAGCTAGTACTTCACACAAGCATTATGCAATTTAATTTTGATAACAATACTCTGAGGCATCTTGTTATTCTCACTTTTTATGAGAAAAGACATTAAACGGTAAAGTCCCTTTTCCCAAAGCACAGTGCTCATTTATCTAAGAAACAACAAGTCAACTCAGACCATCAGTCATTGCCTTCCAGATTAAAAATTATTTCTCTGCTCCACCCTACCTAATTTTCTGACATGAAGGATTTATTTTCATAAAACACAATTATTGAGTACATCTATTGAGAATTGTAGAGAGAGAGCAACAACAAAAGATTGTCAATTTGTTAAAATGGTCATGAAAAGATTTCCTCCTGTTTTAAGGACAATCTGGGGAGACCTTGGAGCCTTGGAGGCCTGAAGCTCCCCGGGGTTAATGTTCACCAATTTGAGCCTTCCTTCTCATTCCCCATGACTGATGAGTGGAAGTAGTACATAAAATCATTAGATATGAATGGCTAGAAGGGATTCAGACATAATCCAGAGGAAAAAATCTGATGCTCAGAGACATCTGTGACATGCCTTCTGGGAGACAGGGTTAATGTGGATTATGCAGGATGCACATCACTGAACTTATTTCTCAGTCAAAAATTCATAATCTCAGCTTTTTTGGAGATTACTTTCTACTTTTGTTTCTACTTTCTACGAACGTAAGATAACAGGAGAAATGGAGAATGAGGCTTTCTGATTCATGAAGCTTTATGATGCCCAGTAATTGAAATTTATCTTAGACAAAAAATTCCTGTCACAATTGTGTCTGTTATTTTGGATCATAAGTGTTATTTCATGCCTGTTGTTTTCATATCTGTAAATAACATCATATTTCCTTTTTATTTGTTCTTATGGGGATTTCAAATATAATCAGAAATTTATCATGAAAAAATATCTTGCGTGCTCAATTGTGTCTGACTCTTTGCTACACTTTGAACCATAACTCACCAGAGTCCTCTGTCTGTAGGATTTTTCAGGTAAGAATACTAGAGTGGGTTGTCATTTCCTCCTCTAGGGGATCTTCTCAACCCAGGGATTGAACCAGTGCCTCCTGCATCTCCTATATTGCAGATGAATTCTTTACTCACCGAGCCATCAGGAAAATATTTTAACTAAATTTAAGTGAAGTAGAAATTGAGAGGCATATTTGGAACTCAGAAGGATAGATTTAAAATTACACAGCAAGCTTTTGAAAAAGAAATTGCTTATAGTTTTTCAGAGTTTAGCCTTGATTAAGGGAGAATTTACCACTGCCTTAAGAACTGCCCGATATATGGTACAAAACAACATTAAGATCAATTATCTTTTTCCTGAATTACTTAATGATTTTGGCAATCTAATATTTAGTATTATATCAGGCATTACAAACATAGAGTTATCCAATTTTAAAAATAACCTATTTCCTATTATGTTTCATGTTACAAAAATGTGTTCATTAAGAGACTACAAAGTTTCATAGCAGATGGATCAGGTCCTTCTGAACATACTTGTTGGGAAAAAGAACATATCATTTTTCCAAGGACACCTTCATTCAGAATTTACTAATTTTGAAGATATTGATTAAGATTCATGAAATATGTTACAATTAAAATGAATAAACTGTATCTACATGCAACCACATAGATAAGTTGAAATTAAAATAATCTTGCTCTGTGGGAGAAAAGCTTTGCTAAACCTAGACTCCATATTCAAAGCAGAGACATCAGTTGGCCAACAAATATTCCTATATTCAAAGGTATGTTGTTGTTTTTTCCAGCAGTCATGTATGGATGTGAAAGTTGGACCATAAAGATGCTTGAGTGTCTGTGGGGACCTTCCACAGAAAGGAAGGCAGCAGGATTGCCCCCGGCTGAACCAGGAGATCTTTTAGAGAGATAAGCCTTGCTGCCAACCCCCAAGGCCCCCGGCTCATGCAGGGGACAATCAGACACGGCAGGGGTTCTGTCAAAGCAGTTCTGTTTTATTAGTGTAGATTCACAGCTTTTATAGGCAAGTGAAGGGGGTTTTGCACGGGACTTCCTATAGATTACACCAATCAAGCTAAAGGTCAAGAAAACATCCACGAGCGCAGAAACCAGGGGAACCAATCAGAAATTTTGATCATCACTTAACAATTTAGATCACGCCCTCTTCTCTTCCTGGAGGCACCATCTTAGCTCCAATATGCAAATATGTGCTTAAGCTTCCTTATGCTTGCAAAGACCCTCTTTCATTTAGGGCCCCACAAGTGTCAAAGGATTTATGCTTTCAAACTGTGATGTTGGATAAGACTTTTAAGAGTCCCTTGGACTGCAAGAAGATCAAACCAGTCCACCCAAAAGGACAGCAACCTTGAGTATTCATTAGAAGGACTGATGCTGAAACTGAAGCTCCAATGCTTTTGCCACCTGATAGAAATAGCCAGCTCACTGGAAAAGATCTTGATGCTGGGAAAAACTGAGTGCAGTAGAAGAGGTCAACAGAGGATGAGATGGTTGGATAGCATTACCAACTCAATAAACATGGGTCTGAGAGATCGTGAAGTGCAGGGAAGCCTGGTGTGTTGAAATCCGATGAAAAACTAAACAGCAACAATGTGAAAAAATAAGGTTTTTTGGAAAAAATTTTGTTCGCTTCTGAACATACTTGTTGGGAAAAAGAACATATCATTTTTCCAAGGAAACCTTCATTCAGAATTTACTAATTTTGAAGATATTGATTAAGATTCATGAAATATGTTACAATTAAAATGAATAAACTGTATCTACATGCAACCACATAGATAAGTTGAAATTAAAATAATCTTGCTCTGTGGGAGAAAAGCTTTGCTAAACCTAGACTCCATATTCAAAGCAGAGACATCAGTTGGCCAACAAATATTCCTATATTCAAAGGTATGTTGTTGTTTTTTCCAGCAGTCATGTATGGATGTGAAAGTTGGACCATAAAGATGCTTGAGTGTCTGTGGGGACCTTCCACAGAAAGGAAGGCAGCAGGATTGCCCCCGGCTGAACCAGGAGATCTTTTAGAGAGATAAGCCTTGCTCCCAAACCCCCCAAGGCCCCGGCTCATGCAGGGGACAATCAGACACGGCAGGGGTTCTGTCAAAGCAGTTCTGTTTTATTAGTGTAGATTCACAGCTTTTATAGGCAAGTGAAGGGGGTTTTGCACGGGACTTCCTATAGATTACACCAATCAAGCTAAAGGTCAAGAAAACATCCACGAGCGCAGAAACCAGGGGAACCAATCAGAAATTTTGATCATCACTTAACAATTTAGATCACGCCCTCTTCTCTTCCTGGAGGCACCATCTTAGCTCCAATATGCAAATATGTGCTTAAGCTTCCTTATGCTTGCAAAGACCCTCTTTCATTTAGGGCCCCACAAGTGTCAAAGGATTTATGCTTTCAAACTGTGATGTTGGATAAGACTTTTAAGAGTCCCTTGGACTGCAAGAAGATCAAACCAGTCCACCCAAAAGGACAGCAACCTTGAGTATTCATTAGAAGGACTGATGCTGAAACTGAAGCTCCAATGCTTTTGCCACCTGATAGAAATAGCCAGCTCACTGGAAAAGATCTTGATGCTGGGAAAAACTGAGTGCAGTAGAAGAAGAGGTCAACAGAGGATGAGATGGTTGGATAGCATTACCAACTCAATAAACATGGGTCTGAGAGATCGTGAAGTGCAGGGAAGCCTGGTGTGTTGAAATCCATGAGGTTGGACACAACTAAGCAACTGAAAAACAGCAACAATGTGAAAAAAAAATAGGTCTTGGGAACTGCATAGACCATGGTACCCTTTCTCTGAAGTTCAAGAATAAAAGAATTAATTGTCAAATTAAAAATAATGCACAATATGAGAAATATGGATGAAGTTTTATTTGGGGTCAAATGACGAATCCAACCTGAAAGACAGCCCTTCAGATAACTCTGAGGATCTATTTCAAAGAGGGAGGGCTGTATATAAGAGATTTTCATGAAGAGAAGGGATTTCTCAAGTGTCTTTAGTGGTAAAGACCCCACCATTTCATGCAGGATATATAAAAACAATGAGGGTTAGGGGCTTCCCTGGTGGTCCAGTGAGTAAAGAGTCTGCCTTGCAGTGCAAGGGACACCGGTTTGATCCCTGACTGGGGAAGATCCCATGTGCTGCGAAGCAGAGTGGCTCAACTTGTGTGCCCAATTATGAGCCCGAACTCTGGAGTGCAAGTGCCCAGAGCCAGTGTTCTGCAAGGAGAGAAGTCACTGCAATGGGAGGCACACTCAGGCCAAAGAATAAAGATGGATGAAAATAAATAAGTAAGAAGCCAAAAAAAGAGGCCAAAATTAAAAGAATAATAATAATGAGAGTTGGATCCCTGTGTCAGGAAGATCCCCTGGAGGATGGCATGACAATGGGCTCCAGTATTCCTGCCTAGAGAATCCTATGTATAGATGAGCCTGATGGGCTACAGTTCATAGAGTTGAAAAGAGTCAGACATGACTGAAATGAGTTAGCATGCATGTATGCAGTGAAGGGTCGATACATGTGATCAGGCACAGACTATTGGAGAAGGTTGCTGTTAGTCCATCAAAACTTATTCAAAATGGCCAAAATCAAACCTTTAAAGGGTCCCTTGGACTGCAAGAAGATCAAACCAGTCCACCCAAAGGACAGCAACCTTGAGTATTCATTAGAAGGACTGATGCTGAAACTGAAGCTCCAATGCTTTTGCCACCTGATAGAAATAGCCAGCTCACTGGAAAAGATCTTGATGCTGGGAAAAACTGAGTGCAGTAGAAGAAGAGGTCAACAGAGGATGAGATGGTTGGATAGCATTACCAACTCAATAAACATGGGTCTGAGAGATCGTGAAGTGCAGGGAAGCCTGGTGTGTTGAAATCCATGAGGTTGGACACAACTAAGCAACTGAAAAACAGCAACAATGTGAAAAAAAAATAGGTCTTGGGAACTGCATAGACCATGGTACCCTTTCTCTGAAGTTCAAGAATAAAAGAATTAATTGTCAAATTAAAAATAATGCACAATATGAGAAATATGGATGAAGTTTTATTTGGGGTCAAATGACGAATCCAACCTGAAAGACAGCCCTTCAGATAACTCTGAGGATCTATTTCAAAGAGGGAGGGCTGTATATAAGAGATTTTCATGAAGAGAAGGGATTTCTCAAGTGTCTTTAGTGGTAAAGACCCCACCATTTCATGCAGGATATATAAAAACAATGAGGGTTAGGGGCTTCCCTGGTGGTCCAGTGAGTAAAGAGTCTGCCTTGCAGTGCAAGGGACACCGGTTTGATCCCTGACTGGGGAAGATCCCATGTGCTGCGAAGCAGAGTGGCTCAACTTGTGTGCCCAATTATGAGCCCGAACTCTGGAGTGCAAGTGCCCAGAGCCAGTGTTCTGCAAGGAGAGAAGTCACTGCAATGGGAGGCACACTCAGGCCAAAGAATAAAGATGGATGAAAATAAATAAGTAAGAAGCCAAAAAAAGAGGCCAAAATTAAAAGAATAATAATAATGAGAGTTGGATCCCTGTGTCAGGAAGATCCCCTGGAGGATGGCATGACAATGGGCTCCAGTATTCCTGCCTAGAGAATCCTATGTATAGATGAGCCTGATGGGCTACAGTTCATAGAGTTGAAAAGAGTCAGACATGACTGAAATGAGTTAGCATGCATGTATGCAGTGAAGGGTCGATACATGTGATCAGGCACAGACTATTGGAGAAGGTTGCTGTTAGTCACAAGAAGCATTATCTCCATGCATGGTTATAGTGCTTTTCTAGCTATGTGAAGATTCAAGAAACTGGGCTCAAAATGTCTTCTCTCTCCACACATCATGGTGGAGATATTTCCTGCTTTTATGGAGATGGTTGTTAGTGGCAAAAACAGAGATACTGCACAAGCACTTATGAATATTTAATTGTAATAATAATAAAAAGCAAGTTAGGAGTAGAAGGGGCTTCCCAGATGGTGCTATTGGTAAAAAATACAAAAAACAAAAAAAACTGTCTGCCCATGCAGGAGATATAAGCCATAAAGTTTAGATCCCTAGTATGGAAAGATCCCCTTTAGGAGGGCTTGACAACCCACTCCAGCATTCTTACCATAGAATCCTATGGACAGAGGAGCCTGTTGGGCTCTAGTCCATAACGCCACAGTGTCAGATATGACTGAAAGGGCTTAGAATCTCTGCATGTACAGAAGTAGAAGACAGCATAAACCATAAGTAGGCAAGCATTGATCTTACCTTTAGATAAACTGACCAATGATTTCTATTTTATTTCTTTCTGTTAAAATTCTCACATACAGTCTGCCTGTATAAAACCTGGAAAAAATTTTTATAAAGAAAATTAACTACCTAAATTTCTACTACCTTAAAATAAATACTGCTAGTCTTCTTCCTCTGATTATACCCTTTATAAAATTATAGCTGTGGTATATGTTCAATTTTGTTTCCTAAAAGCAAAAGACTGTCACGTACATTGAATTAACCCATTTACCTGAATAAATGTTGGCAATATATTTAGTCACTGGCACTGAGGATGGACTCTTATGTCCTCAGAGTTTCTGGGAGATTACGATTTTAATATTGCCTAACATCATGGCAAGTAGACAATATCTTGACCAACTTTTAATTAGAGAAAGAAACTTTAATAAGATGTTACGATCAAGGTCTTTCCCAGTTTGCTTTTTAAACTAACAAATTTTCACCTAAAAGGACAGATTAGAAAATCCCTAGTGTTTACTTTTTTAATATCTTGCATAGAGTTGAAAAGAGTCAGACATAACTGAAATGAGTTAGCATGCATGTATGCAGTGAAGGGTCGATACATGTGATCAGGCACAGACTATTGGAGAAGGTTGCTGTTAGTCACAAGAAGCATTATCTCCATGCATGGTTATAGTGCTTTTCTAGCTATGTGAAGATTCAAGAAACTGGGCTCAAAATGTCTTCTCTCTCCACACATCATGGTGGAGATATTTCCTGCTTTTATGGAGATGGTTGTTAGTGGCAAAAACAGAGATACTGCACAAGCACTTATGAATATTTAATTGTAATAATAATAAAAAGCAAGTTAGGAGTAGAAGGGGCTTCCCAGATGGTGCTATTGGTAAAAAATACAAAAAACAAAAAAAACTGTCTGCCCATGCAGGAGATATAAGCCATAAAGTTTAGATCCCTAGTATGGAAAGATCCCCTTTAGGAGGGCTTGACAACCCACTCCAGCATTCTTACCATAGAATCCTATGGACAGAGGAGCCTGTTGGGCTCTAGTCCATAACGCCACAGTGTCAGATATGACTGAAAGGGCTTAGAATCTCTGCATGTACAGAAGTAGAAGACAGCATAAACCATAAGTAGGCAAGCATTGATCTTACCTTTAGATAAACTGACCAATGATTTCTATTTTATTTCTTTCTGTTAAAATTCTCACATACAGTCTGCCTGTATAAAACCTGGAAAAAATTTTTATAAAGAAAATTAACTACCTAAATTTCTACTACCTTAAAATAAATACTGCTAGTCTTCTTCCTCTGATTATACCCTTTATAAAATTATAGCTGTGGTATATGTTCAATTTTGTTTCCTAAAAGCAAAAGACTGTCACGTACATTGAATTAACCCATTTACCTGAATAAATGTTGGCAATATATTTAGTCACTGGCACTGAGGATGGACTCTTATGTCCTCAGAGTTTCTGGGAGATTACGATTTTAATATTGCCTAACATCATGGCAAGTAGACAATATCTTGACCAACTTTTAATTAGAGAAAGAAACTTTAATAAGATGTTACGATCAAGGTCTTTCCCAGTTTGCCTTCGAATTTTCCCCCTAACTGTATTGATATAAAGTACTATATATCAAAAAGTTCTACACCTAAAAGGACAGATTAGAAAATCCCTAGTGTTTACTTTGAATTTAAATTTTTAATGATCTGTAGACATCACTTGTTATTGGACTGTCCCTATAGTTCATACATCAGACTGATTCCAGGATAAGCTCTAAACGAATGATACCATTGTATCATCTTTTTGGACTGCTGCAATGGCATATTATATACTGGATTGCTTATAGACAACAGATGTATATTAATAACTCATGATTCTGGAGGCTGGGAACCCAAGATCAAGATTAGATATCCAGATTTCATTTCTGGTAAATACACTTCCTGGTTCATAGATGGTCATTTTTACCCTGTATTTCAATATAGTGGAAAGGACAACTGGGAAATTCTCTGGATGTCATTTTAAAAAGCCACTACTCTCTTCTTGAAGACTTTAGCCTCATGATATAATCACTTTCCAAAGGCCTCACTTCTCATACCATCACATGAGGTGTTAGAACTTAACATGAATTTGAGGGCAGCACAAAGACTGAGTTCTAAAGTACCAGTCAATCAGAACAAAGCAAATTGACTATTCTCAGACAGAAGACTGGTTTTACCTCTCTGTAGGAGAGTTGGAACAGGAATAACATCAAAAGGGTTTTCTTGTCTTTCAATTTACTTCAGTCCCCTTTTGTCCAAAGTTCAGTGGGTGCCAGCACTAACTCTTGTGGGTTGATGACTCTTGTGTCAAAACAAATGACAAACCATTTCTTGAAATTCCTGATTTTATACCCTTTATAAAATTATAGCTGTGGTATATGCTCAATATTGTTTCCTAAAAGCAAAAGACTGTCACGTACATTGAATTAACCCATTTACCTGAATAAATGTTGGCAATATATTTAGTCACTGGCACTGAGGATGGACTCTTATGTCCTCAGAGTTTCTGGGAGATTACGATTTTAATATTGCCTAACATCATGGCAAGTAGACAATATCTTGACCAACTTTTAATTAGAGAAAGAAACTTTAATAAGATGTTACGATCAAGGTCTTTCCCAGTTTGCCTTCGAATTTTCCCCCTAACTGTATTGATATAAAGTACTATATATCAAAAAGTTCTACACCTAAAAGGACAGATTAGAAAATCCCTAGTGTTTACTTTGAATTTAAATTTTTAATGATCTGTAGACATCACTTGTTATTGGACTGTCCCTATAGTTCATACATCAGACTGATTCCAGGATAAGCTCTAAACGAATGATACCATTGTATCATCTTTTTGGACTGCTGCAATGGCATATTATATACTGGATTGCTTATAGACAACAGATGTATATTAATAACTCATGATTCTGGAGGCTGGGAACCCAAGATCAAGATTAGATATCCAGATTTCATTTCTGGTAAATACACTTCCTGGTTCATAGATGGTCATTTTTACCCTGTATTTCAATATAGTGGAAAGGACAACTGGGAAATTCTCTGGATGTCATTTTAAAAAGCCACTACTCTCTTCTTGAAGACTTTAGCCTCATGATATAATCACTTTCCAAAGGCCTCACTTCTCATACCATCACATGAGGTGTTAGAACTTAACATGAATTTGAGGGCAGCACAAAGACTGAGTTCTAAAGTACCAGTCAATCAGAACAAAGCAAATTGACTATTCTCAGACAGAAGACTGGTTTTACCTCTCTGTAGGAGAGTTGGAACAGGAATAACATCAAAAGGGTTTTCTTGTCTTTCAATTTACTTCAGTCCCCTTTTGTCCAAAGTTCAGTGGGTGCCAGCACTAACTCTTGTGGGTTGATGACTCTTGTGTCAAAACAAATGACAAGAGCCCATTTGTGTTTCTCTTCTTGGTGTTTCATTCAGTTATGTTTATGTAGTAGCAGTGATTGGAATATTTGTACCAAGAAAAAGAGCAAACATTATAAAGCATGTTGTTTTTCCAGACAGTTTGTTGTTAAGCATTTATCAGCATACCACTTCCATGCTACACTTCCTTTCACCCATTGACAGAAACCATGGGCTATTTGTCTCTTTAATACAAGCCGTTGATATTCCCAAAACCAGATTCAGTAATGTTTGGCATGTAGGCTCATTTTATAAGAATTAAACATAAGATCACCATTCACAACATATGTTTCAAAACATACTCTAATGCCCCATCTAACTATCTAGAAGAATATCTTGATAAGTATCTAATTCCTTTTTAATTGTTTTCCATAATATTTTGCTCACAGAAACATCAGACGTTTCTCAGGTTCCATTTCTTTTTTCAACAGTAAAATCATGAGATATCCTCATGGCTTAGCAATTGCACAGAGGTGGGAATTGGAACAATTATAAAACTTGAAGATTCAAGTCTATTATACTATAAACAAAGCTTTAAATTCTATTTTAGGCAATTGATATAGTGACTTAACAATTCTTATTTTCAATTATTTGGAACGTGTCAAGGGTATGATAAATACTTTTCTGTAGTTTGTTTTAAAAAGGTTAGGTGAGTTACACATAAGGAAGTGATAAATATAACACTTTATATACATGTACACAAGCACATATATATATTTGGGGCGGGGCGGGTTGGGAGAGAGGGGGCAGGCATTTTGGATGATATAATCACTTTCCAAAGGCCTCACTTCTCATACCATCACATGAGGTGTTAGAACTTAACATGAATTTGAGGGCAGCACAAAGACTGAGTTCTAAAGTACCAGTCAATCAGAACAAAGCAAATTGACTATTCTCAGACAGAAGACTGGTTTTACCTCTCTGTAGGAGAGTTGGAACAGGAATAACATCAAAAGGGTTTTCTTGTCTTTCAATTTACTTCAGTCCCCTTTTGTCCAAAGTTCAGTGGGTGCCAGCACTAACTCTTGTGGGTTGATGACTCTTGTGTCAAAACAAATGACAAGAGCCCATTTGTGTTTCTCTTCTTGGTGTTTCATTCAGTTATGTTTATGTAGTAGCAGTGATTGGAATATTTGTACCAAGAAAAAGAGCAAACATTATAAAGCATGTTGTTTTTCCAGACAGTTTGTTGTTAAGCATTTATCAGCATACCACTTCCATGCTACACTTCCTTTCACCCATTGACAGAAACCATGGGCTATTTGTCTCTTTAATACAAGCCGTTGATATTCCCAAAACCAGATTCAGTAATGTTTGGCATGTAGGCTCATTTTATAAGAATTAAACATAAGATCACCATTCACAACATATGTTTCAAAACATACTCTAATGCCCCATCTAACTATCTAGAAGAATATCTTGATAAGTATCTAATTCCTTTTTAATTGTTTTCCATAATATTTTGCTCACAGAAACATCAGACGTTTCTCAGGTTCCATTTCTTTTTTCAACAGTAAAATCATGAGATATCCTCATGGCTTAGCAATTGCACAGAGGTGGGAATTGGAACAATTATAAAACTTGAAGATTCAAGTCTATTATACTATAAACAAAGCTTTAAATTCTATTTTAGGCAATTGATATAGTGACTTAACAATTCTTATTTTCAATTATTTGGAACGTGTCAAGGGTATGATAAATACTTTTCTGTAGTTTGTTTTAAAAAGGTTAGGTGAGTTACACATAAGGAAGTGATAAATATAACACTTTATATACATGTACACAAGCACATATATATATTTGGGGCGGGGCGGGTTGGGGAGAGAGGGGGGCAGGCAGGCCACTTCTATTGGTCTTTCATTTATCTATTTTCATCCATCTTTGCTCTTTGGCCCTTGTGGGCCTGCCATTGTGGTGACCTCTGTTGTCACAGAGCACCGGCTCTGGGCTCATGCGCTCCAGAGCTCTGACTCGGTAATTGAACACATTGATCCAGCCGCTCCACGGCATGTGGGATCTTCCCAGGCCAGGGATCGAATTGGAGCCCCTTGCACTGCAAGGCGGTGTCCTTACCCACTGGACCACCAGGGAAGTCCCCGAGCACATATATTTTTAAAGTAGGGTAAAAGTATGGCATTCACGCTTGGTGTAGCCACAGAGATTGCTTCCATTGGCAAGATAATTGGAGATTAAGTGTGTCTATATATCTGTTAAACTTTTGTGTGATTGTGTGTGTACATGAGTAGAACTTGCAGGTTTATGTCTGTTTCTGTGTTTTTGCTATCAATCAGAGCTCTATTTCCCACAAGGTTTTGGTCAACGAAAAAAAGAGTAAGTAAAATAGTGTTCTTTTCTTTTCTGCCTGACTATTCTATTTTAAGTGCTGGTTATGTTGCAGTTTCCTTGTTTCCCCATACGGTCTGTATAAGAAAAAAGAAGAAATTACCTGTTGACTGATATGGAGGAAAGAATTGACTTACAAATGGAAACAGACAAGTTCAGAGACCCACATTGTTGTGAGGCAACAATGAAAAGGCCACTAATGATCAGGCATTGCTACTCACAGGATCCCTGAGCTGAGCAAACACAACTTCAAAGGATGCTTTAAGGGCTAAATTAAATAAGAATACAGTGGAGGATACCAGAGTAGCAGTGTCTAGATCAAAATGAACCCATCATATTCTCTACCAAGGACATTCTTTCTGTTTCTGATATTTTGGCATTTTTCTAAGTAGAATCTTTACAGTTCTTCAGAAAGTTCACATTTGGAATGCAACATTTTTATGGTTTGCACTCTTTTCAAAGGAAATGTTGTTGCTTACACTGACAAAATTTTGATAATTGCCATCTTTGGTGTGGCTGTCAGGCAGCAATATCAGTCTTGATTATTTGTTGGAGACATTCTACCTGCAACAGACAAAATTTCCTTAGCCTATATAATATATGGAGATACTAAAATCCTGTAGAGAAGAAAAATGGACATTAATGCTTATTTTATAAAAACTGAATAAGTAGGTTGAATTTTTGTGTTTCTCACAAAAATATACTTTTTTCCCCTAACATATAAGTAATATAAAAAGTTTTCCTTTTTAAGGAAGGGAGGGAAAAAGAGGGAGAAAAGGAAAGGAAAATTAACACTTGAATCAATTTTCCAACTGGCTATTCCCTCCCAGTCTTCTATCGTCTGTGAAAGGACCTGCTTGATATTCACTTTCCCTCGTTTTCCACAGCAAAGGGGCCCAAATACACGCTGCTTATACTTCAGACAGTATTAGCATCCTGTGAACAATGTCAATGACACCTTAATTAGGTAGTAAACTTCTTCAGAGGAAGGAATATTTTGGAATGAAACATTCTTAATTAAACTATGCCACTTGTTCCAAACCTAGTGTTAGTAGATGAGTGCTAACGCCTCCTTATGGGTCTTCCCAGGTGACTCAGACAGTAAAGAATCTACCTAAAATTCAGGAGGCCCAGGTTTGACCCCTGTGTCTGGAAGATCTCCTGGAGAAGTAAATATCAACCCACTCCAATATTCTTGCCTGGAGAATTCCATGAACAGAGAAGCCTAGCAGCAGCTCCCCTGTACCATACTCTTTTCCTCATGCTTGTCATCCCTCCAAAAAAAAAGTGAAGGTAGGATGAATAACACTAGCACTGCTTTGGCTGTATGAGACTCACCTTCTCAAAAGTCTCAATATTCTTACATTAAACTTAGACATGATTAACACTTAGAGAGTTTGGTTACTTTGACATTATGAGCAAAACCATCCATTTTCTCACTAGAAAAAAGTAATCAATTCAGCTTTCAACATCATGACTATCACCAGTCAGGCCATATTCATGGGCAGCAGTGTCATTACCACCATGGACATCAACATTAACGGAAGACAATTACATGCCATAGATATGGACGCATTAAACTATACACATACTAGAAAGTCATAAACTTAACCTATTGCTCTGGGAGCTAGTATTCTTAATCAGAATGTCTTGATTATTTGTTGGAGACATTCTACCTGCAACAGACAAAATTTCCTTAGCCTATATAATATATGGAGATACTAAAATCCTGTAGAGAAGAAAAATGGACATTAATGCTTATTTTATAAAAACTGAATAAGTAGGTTGAATTTTTGTGTTTCTCACAAAAATATACTTTTTTCCCCTAACATATAAGTAATATAAAAAGTTTTCCTTTTTAAGGAAGGGAGGGAAAAAGAGGGAGAAAAGGAAAGGAAAATTAACACTTGAATCAATTTTCCAACTGGCTATTCCCTCCCAGTCTTCTATCGTCTGTGAAAGGACCTGCTTGATATTCACTTTCCCTCGTTTTCCACAGCAAGGGCCAAGTACACGCTGCTTATACTTCAGACAGTATTAGCATCCTGTGAACAATGTCAATGACACCTTAATTAGGTAGTAAACTTCTTCAGAGGAAGGAATATTTTGGAATGAAACATTCTTAATTAAACTATGCCACTTGTTCCAAACCTAGTGTTAGTAGATGAGTGCTAACGCCTCCTTATGGGTCTTCCCAGGTGACTCAGACAGTAAAGAATCTACCTAAAATTCAGGAGGCCCAGGTTTGACCCCTGTGTCTGGAAGATCTCCTGGAGAAGTAAATATCAACCCACTCCAATATTCTTGCCTGGAGAATTCCATGAACAGAGAAGCCTAGCAGCAGCTCCCCTGTACCATACTCTTTTCCTCATGCTTGTCATCCCTCCAAAAAAAAAGTGAAGGTAGGATGAATAACACTAGCACTGCTTTGGCTGTATGAGACTCACCTTCTCAAAAGTCTCAATATTCTTACATTAAACTTAGACATGATTAACACTTAGAGAGTTTGGTTACTTTGACATTATGAGCAAAACCATCCATTTTCTCACTAGAAAAAAGTAATCAATTCAGCTTTCAACATCATGACTATCACCAGTCAGGCCATATTCATGGGCAGCAGTGTCATTACCACCATGGACATCAACATTAACGGAAGACAATTACATGCCATAGATATGGACGCATTAAACTATACACATACTAGAAAGTCATAAACTTAACCTATTGCTCTGGGAGCTAGTATTCTTAATCAGAATGTCTAGTATAAGTCACATGCATAGACTTCATAATATGATGTTGTGTTTAATCATTAAATTGTGCTCAACTCTTTTTGTGACCTCATGGACTGTAGCTCCCCAGTCTATGAGGACTTTAACAAACTCCATTTTGTTAAATTACATATTTAAGTTTTAAATTTGTTAATTATTCAATGATTGTTGCTTGGTCACATATCCACTCTTCTATATGCTGATTTAAACTGCTGAGGCTGTGGTAATGAAAAGCTTATTTCCCAGATTCTTTTAACACCTGACTTCTTGTTGAATTCTGCCAATGACAAACACTGGTAAAAGGTTAGAAGGCAAGAGGAAGAGAAAGGTGTCTGCTTCTTGCTCCTAAGCAGTCTTATCATAATATGGCAGGAAGGGAAAGGTGACACTGAGTTCAACACTAACATTTCAGTAATCTGTGCACTATCAAAAACGTAGACTTACAGGTGACAGCCCAGTCAGTGGCTGTATCACTTGATCTAGGAGTGACAGAGAACTATCTTTCTCCTCTTCTCTTATCCTTAATTGATACAAAGCATCTTCTCTTTGTATGACCCAATATGAACATATTTTCCTCATTGGATCCTAACTGAGGTAGGAATTACCCTAGACAACTGATTCTCAAATACTGGAAAATGAGATTAGTTATCTCATCTCATTGGATTTGTGTTAAGAAGCAGTGACTTCATTGACAATGGTAAATGGGTTTTTCATAATCCAAGGAAAACAGTGGCATTCAAAATGCTTGTTATTGTCAATGGTGGCATGGAATAGAGCACATTTTAAAGGTAAGAGAGTAGATCTTAAGTGTTCTCACTACAGCAGAAAGAAAAAACAAAAAAAAAGAGCAGGTAATGTGTGAGATGATGGAAGTATGGATTAATTTGATTGTGGTAATTATTTCACAGTGTACCTGTATATCAAACCATCATATTATATACTTGAAGTATATGTATTTTATGTAATCATTATCTCAATAAAGCTAGAGAAGTTTAATTAAAAAACTGAATAAGAGAAAAGTAGGCTTTGGAAGAATAAGTGCTGATACACTTGACCATTTTAGTAGTAATGATTACAACATAGACCATAAGTGTTATGCTGTCTCTTAATACAATGGAGAGGTTATAGGTAGAAATGACATGTTTAGGGCCCTAAATTCTCAACTCAAGAGACAGACAGAACTGGATATATTCTGTAATGGACTCAAAACAATATTTTAATAGGCAAGGTTGATATAGTCACAAATAAGACTAAAAATCGATCCTGCCATCTAAGTTAAATTGACATCTTTATCAAGTCCCTCATGTTTAGTTCAGTGTATTATGGTTTAGTTACTAAGTCATGTTTGACTCTTTTGCAACTCAATGGACTGTAGCCCCACCATGCTTCTCTGTTATCCATGGGACTTCCCACTCAAGATTCGTGGAGTGGATTGCCATGTCCTTCTCCTGGGTACCTTTGCTACCCAGGGAAGGAACCCAGGGTTCCTGCATTGGCAGTCAGATTCTTCACCACTGAGCCACAAGGAGCCCTGTTCAGTGTATTAGGTGACCAGAAATGGGACCTGACATTTGGAGTGGAGACATTTAGTTGCACTTAGACTTGATGACCTTGAAATCCTGAGTTTCCTTGAACCTCTCTCTCCAGAGGAATTTATTTCTTCTTTTCTTTCTGATAAAACTAGTGTTACTGAGGCATCAGTCTCTGAAGAGGAGGCTGAATCATTTTATAACTGCTCTTTATCATTTGACTTAGAGTCGAGCCTGCGGGAAAATGTAGTTATCTCATCTCATTGGATTTGTGTTAAGAAGCAGTGACTTCATTGACAATGGTAAATGGGTTTTTCATAATCCAAGGAAAACAGTGGCATTCAAAATGCTTGTTATTGTCAATGGTGGCATGGAATAGAGCACATTTTAAAGGTAAGAGAGTAGATCTTAAGTGTTCTCACTACAGCAGAAAGAAAAAACAAAAAAAAAGAGCAGGTAATGTGTGAGATGATGGAAGTATGGATTAATTTGATTGTGGTAATTATTTCACAGTGTACCTGTATATCAAACCATCATATTATATACTTGAAGTATATGTATTTTATGTAATCATTATCTCAATAAAGCTAGAGAAGTTTAATTAAAAAACTGAATAAGAGAAAAGTAGGCTTTGGAAGAATAAGTGCTGATACACTTGACCATTTTAGTAGTAATGATTACAACATAGACCATAAGTGTTATGCTGTCTCTTAATACAATGGAGAGGTTATAGGTAGAAATGACATGTTTAGGGCCCTAAATTCTCAACTCAAGAGACAGACAGAACTGGATATATTCTGTAATGGACTCAAAACAATATTTTAATAGGCAAGGTTGATATAGTCACAAATAAGACTAAAAATCGATCCTGCCATCTAAGTTAAATTGACATCTTTATCAAGTCCCTCATGTTTAGTTCAGTGTATTATGGTTTAGTTACTAAGTCATGTTTGACTCTTTTGCAACTCAATGGACTGTAGCCCCACCATGCTTCTCTGTTATCCATGGGACTTCCCACTCAAGATTCGTGGAGTGGATTGCCATGTCCTTCTCCTGGGTACCTTTGCTACCCAGGGAAGGAACCCAGGGTTCCTGCATTGGCAGTCAGATTCTTCACCACTGAGCCACAAGGAGCCCTGTTCAGTGTATTAGGTGACCAGAAATGGGACCTGACATTTGGAGTGGAGACATTTAGTTGCACTTAGACTTGATGACCTTGAAATCCTGAGTTTCCTTGAACCTCTCTCTCCAGAGGAATTTATTTCTTCTTTTCTTTCTGATAAAACTAGTGTTCCCTCTTTAAAGACATGTAATTATCTAACCTGAGGCATCAGTCTCTGAAGAGGAGGCTGAATCATTTTATAACTGCTCTTTATCATATTTAGACTGAATAGTAGAGTCAGAGCCTGCTGTGATTTAAGTGGAAAAATGGAGAAAAAAAAGAGGAGAAAATGGTTTAAACTTAAAACAATTACAGGGTTTTACTAAGTTATATAAAGAGAAATGTATGGTATATGTGTGGAAATTAAGAATAGTCACCCAAAGAGGAAAAAAATAACATTAGATTTGAGGTACGATGTTGATGGGGACGTGTACTTCCTGGAGATTGTGTGTTCAATATATTGTAATGAAGAATCGAAAATAGTTTTCACAGTTTTCTTGATTTGTTGAAAAAAAGCCTCATCAGTGGTGATTTATTGTCTATAATATTTAGATGCCTGAACTCCATGATAGAAGGAAGGAATCCTAAAATGTAAAGAGACAGAAATCAAGTTGATTTTTCATGGAGCCAACTCCACACTCTCTCCACTCATTCTCCACTATGTCTCCCAATAGGTCAAAAGGATATTCATTTCACTAAGACAGCATAAATTACATTAACAAGAAAAAAACAGCAGCCTCCTTTCAAATCTTAGTATTGGCTTTCTTCCATGTGGTGAGATAGTGGCCGAGGATGGTAAAATTGAAATATTGTTGTTTAGTCTTTAAGTCATGTTCAGCTCTTTGTGAACCCATGGACTGTTACCCTCCAGCCTCCTCTGTCCATTGGATTCTCCAGGAAAGACTACTGGATTGTTTTTGGTTTTAAAAATGCTTTTCTATTGGCAGGGATTCTTTACCATTGAGCCACCTGGAAATATATACATAGGGAAGGAACCCAGGGTTCCTGCATTGGCAGTCAGATTCTTCACCACTGAGCCACAAGGAGCCCTGTTCAGTGTATTAGGTGACCAGAAATGGGACCTGACATTTGGAGTGGAGACATTTAGTTGCACTTAGACTTGATGACCTTGAAATCCTGAGTTTCCTTGAACCTCTCTCTCAGAGGAATTTATTTCTTCTTTTCTTTCTGATAAAACTAGTGTTCCCTCTTTAAAGACATGTAATTATCTAACCTGAGGCATCAGTCTCTGAAGAGGAGGCTGAATCATTTTATAACTGCTCTTTATCATATTTAGACTGAATAGTAGAGTCAGAGCCTGCTGTGATTTAAGTGGAAAAATGGAGAAAAAAAAGAGGAGAAAATGGTTTAAACTTAAAACAATTACAGGGTTTTACTAAGTTATATAAAGAGAAATGTATGGTATATGTGTGGAAATTAAGAATAGTCACCCAAAGAGGAAAAAAATAACATTAGATTTGAGGTACGATGTTGATGGGGACGTGTACTTCCTGGAGATTGTGTGTTCAATATATTGTAATGAAGAATCGAAAATAGTTTTCACAGTTTTCTTGATTTGTTGAAAAAAAGCCTCATCAGTGGTGATTTATTGTCTATAATATTTAGATGCCTGAACTCCATGATAGAAGGAAGGAATCCTAAAATGTAAAGAGACAGAAATCAAGTTGATTTTTCATGGAGCCAACTCCACACTCTCTCCACTCATTCTCCACTATGTCTCCCAATAGGTCAAAAGGATATTCATTTCACTAAGACAGCATAAATTACATTAACAAGAAAAAAACAGCAGCCTCCTTTCAAATCTTAGTATTGGCTTTCTTCCATGTGGTGAGATAGTGGCCGAGGATGGTAAAATTGAAATATTGTTGTTTAGTCTTTAAGTCATGTTCAGCTCTTTGTGAACCCATGGACTGTTACCCTCCAGCCTCCTCTGTCCATTGGATTCTCCAGGAAAGACTACTGGATTTGTTATTTCTTTCTCCAGGAGATTTTTCATGACCCAAGATCAAACCTGCTTTTCCTATCTGGCAGGGATTCTTTACCATTGAGCCACCTGGAAATATATACATATAGGGCTTGCAGGTTCCATAAAAACAGGACTTAAGGAGTGGCCAAAGCAGTAATTCTTATAACTTTTAGATAAAGAAACAATAAATTGGTGAGGACATGATAGGACAAAACACCTTAGGTTTTGAGTGCTTAATTAGTGAAACAGAGTTTGAGCTTGAAGTATGTTTATATAGATTTCTCATTCCAAAGTCCAAAGTCCAAATCTTTGGTGATAAGGATGCCCTTCTACTTCCAAATACAGGGAAGGTACTTTTCACATGACTTATTCATCTCCTGCTTTCAGGGAAACAGAAAGGAGCATCTGGGTGCCTCTCCTGTATCATCCATTTTTTAAGTAGCTTGAATTAAAAATAATCAATATGCTATTTAGGTACATTTTGGGGTGACCTACCTGGCCCTAAAGCTATCATTTATAAGATGAAACTACGAATAATACTTGGGGTTTTGGTGAAGATTGTACATGACATTTAATTGTGTCTTATGTACAAAATATGTTTTATAAATTCTGTTTCTAACTCTTCCTCCTAATCTGTGAATCTCTTTTGTGCATACCCCTCAAAAATATTCACTTTAAAGTGTGGAATGATTCAGGTTCATAGTGACTACTAGTATTCAGTCACAATTGAATTCATTAAGCATACATCTCTCATTAGCACGTGATAATTTCCTTTTCTGTTTACCTGCCATCACATGATTAGCAGGTTCTTGGGAACCAGTAGTAAATCATTACTCTCTATTTGCCAGCACTTAGAATACTGCTTGACATAAATGCAGTTTTCAATATGTAATTGCTAAATGAATTAAGCCTGTGTAGTTTATTGTTTAATTTTATTTTAAATTTTTATAGAGTTTTGTTGTTCACAGACATGTATGTTTTCAGATCAGTCATATCTATATCCCTGGTCCCTCCCGCTCCCAGTCTCCCCAATCCAGCCTCGCCAGGTCATTGCACCTGGCCCCTGAGTTTTTTGTTGTTCACAAGACATGTATGTTTTCAGATCAGTCATATCTATACCGTTTTTCATGACCCAAGATCAAACCTGCTTTTCCTATCTGGCAGGGATTTTTTGAGCCACCTGGAAATATATACATATAGGGCTTGCAGGTTCCATAAAACAGGACTTAAGGAGTGGCCAAAGCAGTAATTCTTATAACTTTTAGATAAAGAAACAATAAATTGGTGAGGACATGATAGGACAAAACACCTTAGGTTTTGAGTGCTTAATTAGTGAAACAGAGTTTGAGCTTGAAGTATGTTTATATAGATTTCTCATTCCAAAGTCCAAAGTCCAAATCTTTGGTGATAAGGATGCCCTTCTACTTCCAAATACAGGGAAGGTACTTTTCACATGACTTATTCATCTCCTGCTTTCAGGGAAACAGAAAGGAGCATCTGGGTGCCTCTCCTGTATCATCCATTTTTTAAGTAGCTTGAATTAAAAATAATCAATATGCTATTTAGGTACATTTTGGGGTGACCTACCTGGCCCTAAAGCTATCATTTATAAGATGAAACTACGAATAATACTTGGGGTTTTGGTGAAGATTGTACATGACATTTAATTGTGTCTTATGTACAAAATATGTTTTATAAATTCTGTTTCTAACTCTTCCTCCTAATCTGTGAATCTCTTTTGTGCATACCCCTCAAAAATATTCACTTTAAAGTGTGGAATGATTCAGGTTCATAGTGACTACTAGTATTCAGTCACAATTGAATTCATTAAGCATACATCTCTCATTAGCACGTGATAATTTCCTTTTCTGTTTACCTGCCATCACATGATTAGCAGGTTCTTGGGAACCAGTAGTAAATCATTACTCTCTATTTGCCAGCACTTAGAATACTGCTTGACATAAATGCAGTTTTCAATATGTAATTGCTAAATGAATTAAGCCTGTGTAGTTTATTGTTTAATTTTATTTTTTTAAATTTTTATAGAGTTTTGTTGTTCACAGACATGTATGTTTTCAGATCAGTCATATCTATATCCCTGGTCCCCTCCCCGCTCCCAGTCTCCCCAATCCAGCCTCGCCAGGTCATTGCACCTGGCCCCTGTAGGATCTCTTATTCCCTCAGGGCAATGGCAATTGCTATCTTTTTCACATATGATGGTATAGGTTTCCATGTTACTCCCTCTATGCCTGCCACCCACTCTTCATTCCTCACAATGTCCATATGTCTACTATCCATGTCTGTTTTTACATCACTTCACTGCATGTGTTACCATTGCCCTCATATAAGATTCCATATATATGTGTTAGTATACTGTACTTGTCCTTCTCTTTTTGACTTACTTCACTTTTTATGATAGGTTCTAGATCCATCCACCTCATTAGAGCTGATTCTTCTGCATTTCTTTTTAGAGTTTAGAAGTACTCTATTGTATATGTGTACCGAAGCTTTTTTATCCATTCATTTGTTGATGGACATCTGGGTTGCTTGTTCCGTGGTGCTTTAAGTATTCTGTCCTTATATCTAATCTGTTTTAGCTTGATTAGCCGTGTGCCTTGGTATGTTTATTCTGGGGTTTATCCTGTATGGAACTCTTTGAGCTTCTTGGACCTGGTTGAAGATTTCCTTTCCCATACTGGGAAAGTTTTCAACTATAACCTCTTCAAGAATTTTTTCATAGCCTTTCTTTCCCTCTTCTTCTTCTGGGACCCCTATAATTCTAATGTTGGTGCATTAGATATTGTCCCATAGGTCTCTGAGGCTGTGCTCAGTTCTTTTGATTCTTTGTGCTTTGTTCTGTTCTTCAGTAGTTATTTTCACCATTCTGTCTTCCAGCTCACTTATCCATTCTTCTGCCTCTGATAGTCTACTGTTGAGTCCTTCTATAGCTTTTTTGCATTCAGCAATTGAATTGTTTGTCTCTATTTGTTTATTTTTCATTCCTGCATGTCTCTTCTTAGTGCACTAATTTCCTCTAATATGCTGTTTTTAGAGTTTTGGATTGCTGCTAGTATGACACTTCTGAATTCTCTTTCAGATAATTTGTCTATCTCCTCTTCTGTCATTTGTGACTGCATTTCTCTGACTTGTTCCTTCATTGGTGCAGTGTTTCTCTGTCTTTTCAATATTATACTAATTTTTGTTTCTTTGTGTGTGTCTGTTTGATGGAGAGTCTTTTTGCACCTGGCCCCTGTAGGATCTCTTATTCCCTCAGGGCAATGGCAATTGCTATCTTTTTCACATATGATGGTATAGGTTTCCATGTTACTCCCTCTATGCCTGCCACCCACTCTTCATTCCTCACAATGTCCATATGTCTACTATCCATGTCTGTTTTTACATCACTTCACTGCATGTGTTACCATTGCCCTCATATAAGATTCCATATATATGTGTTAGTATACTGTACTTGTCCTTCTCTTTTTGACTTACTTCACTTTTTATGATAGGTTCTAGATCCATCCACCTCATTAGAGCTGATTCTTCTGCATTTCTTTTTAGAGTTTAGAAGTACTCTATTGTATATGTGTACCGAAGCTTTTTTATCCATTCATTTGTTGATGGACATCTGGGTTGCTTGTTCCGTGGTGCTTTAAGTATTCTGTCCTTATATCTAATCTGTTTTAGCTTGATTAGCCGTGTGCCTTGGTATGTTTATTCTGGGGTTTATCCTGTATGGAACTCTTTGAGCTTCTTGGACCTGGTTGAAGATTTCCTTTCCCATACTGGGAAAGTTTTCAACTATAACCTCTTCAAGAATTTTTTCATAGCCTTTCTTTCCCTCTTCTTCTTCTGGGACCCCTATAATTCTAATGTTGGTGCATTAGATATTGTCCCATAGGTCTCTGAGGCTGTGCTCAGTTCTTTTGATTCTTTGTGCTTTGTTCTGTTCTTCAGTAGTTATTTTCACCATTCTGTCTTCCAGCTCACTTATCCATTCTTCTGCCTCTGATAGTCTACTGTTGAGTCCTTCTATAGCTTTTTTGCATTCAGCAATTGAATTGTTTGTCTCTATTTGTTTATTTTTCATTCCTGCATGTCTCTTCTTAGTGCACTAATTTCCTCTAATATGCTGTTTTTAGAGTTTTGGATTGCTGCTAGTATGACACTTCTGAATTCTCTTTCAGATAATTTGTCTATCTCCTCTTCTGTCATTTGTGACTGCATTTCTCTGACTTGTTCCTTCATTGGTGCAGTGTTTCTCTGTCTTTTCAATATTATACTAATTTTTGTTTCTTTGTGTGTGTCTGTTTGATGGAGGTCTTTTTCCCCCCAGCTGTGCGGTTGAGTTCTCCCTTCCTTTTGGTTTCTGTCCTTGCAGAAGTGTTCAGCGGTTT
Source organism: Tragulus kanchil (assembly GCA_022376925.1). Lineage (NCBI taxonomy): Eukaryota > Metazoa > Chordata > Mammalia > Artiodactyla > Tragulidae > Tragulus > Tragulus kanchil. The sequence continues at coordinate 81,860,489 of JAIOJX010000029.1, read as the reverse complement.
GTGTCTTAGGTGGTGTTGGGTCATGTTTGCAGGTGAATAATCCTAGTGTTGTGTGTTCTTTGATAGTATAAGGTCTGAGGATCCTTGGTTTGATCTCTGGCTGGTAGTGTAGGCTCTATGTCTGGTTGCTGTCGTGTTCAGTGGTATTAGTTCAAATATAGGAATATGAGGGACAAAAGGTGCATCCCTGGTAGATGACAGTCATAAAATCATGCAAATATTTTGTAGCATAATGGAATAATATACATACATACACATCAATAACCACAATGGAACTGTCTTAAAGGGGTAAAGTACAGAAAATATTTCTGTCAGATGGTGCAATCAAAGTTGGTACCTGACCATTAAGCTCTAAATTTATTAAAACACTGTCTGGAAGAACAGATCCAGAGCAAGTTCTCAGCTGAGAATATTGCAATGAAAGCAATTTTTAGCTAAGACATGTGTTGGGAGAAGGAAGAGAGTTTATAGGTAATGAGAAGGAATAGATTCCTGTTGCAAGGATTTTGTACGGTTAGGTAATGGAGATTAGTATGTAGTAGAGTTTGGTACAGCTGGAAGAGAACATTAGAGACAGCAAGGTAGGAAATATTTATGTAGAGGATAGTAGTAGATATAAAAAGCTTTTCCAGTTAGAGCATAGAGAGAGGAAGCTGTGGTATCAGAAAAAGAAATAGCAAAAAAATAATAATAACTTTCACATTCTGTCTTCCAGCTCACTTATCCATTCTTCTGCCTCTGATAGTCTACTGTTGAGTCCTTCTATAGCTTTTTTGCATTCAGCAATTGAATTGTTTGTCTCTATTTGTTTATTTTTCATTCCTGCATGTCTCTTCTTAGTGCACTAATTTCCTCTAATATGCTGTTTTTAGAGTTTTGGATTGCTGCTAGTATGACACTTCTGAATTCTCTTTCAGATAATTTGTCTATCTCCTCTTCTGTCATTTGTGACTGCATTTCTCTGACTTGTTCCTTCATTGGTGCAGTGTTTCTCTGTCTTTTCAATATTATACTAATTTTTGTTTCTTTGTGTGTGTCTGTTTGATGGAGGTCTTTTTCCCCCCAGCTGTGCGGTTGAGTTCTCCCTTCCTTTTGGTTTCTGTCCTTGCAGAAGTGTTCAGCGGTTTGTGTCTTAGGTGGTGTTGGGTCATGTTTGCAGGTGAATAATCCTAGTGTTGTGTGTTCTTTGATAGTATAAGGTCTGAGGATCCTTGGTTTGATCTCTGGCTGGTAGTGTAGGCTCTATGTCTGGTTGCTGTCGTGTTCAGTGGTATTAGTTCAAATATAGGAATATGAGGGACAAAAGGTGCATCCCTGGTAGATGACAGTCATAAAATCATGCAAATATTTTGTAGCATAATGGAATAATATACATACATACACATCAATAACCACAATGGAACTGTCTTAAAGGGGTAAAGTACAGAAAATATTTCTGTCAGATGGTGCAATCAAAGTTGGTACCTGACCATTAAGCTCTAAATTTATTAAAACACTGTCTGGAAGAACAGATCCAGAGCAAGTTCTCAGCTGAGAATATTGCAATGAAAGCAATTTTTAGCTAAGACATGTGTTGGGAGAAGGAAGAGAGTTTATAGGTAATGAGAAGGAATAGATTCCTGTTGCAAGGATTTTGTACGGTTAGGTAATGGAGATTAGTATGTAGTAGAGTTTGGTACAGCTGGAAGAGAACATTAGAGACAGCAAGGTAGGAAATATTTATGTAGAGGATAGTAGTAGATATAAAAAGCTTTTCCAGTTAGAGCATAGAGAGAGGAAGCTGTGGTATCAGAAAAAGAAATAGCAAAAATAATAATAATACTTAAAAAAATATATTAAAAAAAAATTACTTTCCCTGGTTTTTATCTTCTCATCTGCATGTGAACCTTCCACCAGTTTGCTCTTCATTGCTGTCCCAGATTTCCCTAGTCTGTACTGGTGGGATTGGGTGTGGGGGCTGGATGTCTGTTTATGTCTTAGGTTTTAGTGAGGGTCAGGTTTTTTGTAGTCAGGACCTTTGTAGAACCAGTTACTCTGATTTCTGTTTTGCTTTCAGCAAAACAAAGGCGCTGCAGCCAATGTAGCTGACCCCATCCTCCACCCCTGATGATGGCCAGGGGAGGGCACAGTGGGCAGTCCCCAGTGAATTGGGTCGGTGGAGGCTGTATCCCTGGACTCTGTGCTGGAGGGAGTAGTCTTCAGTCTCTGCTCAATTCCTGGTGCCTCTGACGCGGCCCTGCTGCTGGCGGAACTGAGCACTTATCTTGGATCTCGTTCTAAATGCCCAGCTTCCTGCGGCAGCTCTGGGGCTACAGCTGACTAGTTCAAGCAGCCAGCACGTGCCTGTCCCTCAGAACTAAGCTTCACGTTTTGCTCCATATACAGTCAGCAGCTTTTCCGTCCATCTGGAGTCAGGCTTCTGGACTGCGACTCATGGGAGGTTTTCTGTTCTGTTTCCCACACCCTGCTAGCGTTCAGTCTCATGCTCAACTGGCATATCCCTGTCACAGTACTGATCCCTGAGGGATTCTCATGCTGGGGGTTGCTTTCTGTCGTCCCATTTCACTTCCCAGCACTCTCTCCACCTGGTCCAGTGTGGGAGCTGGGATACGGTAAGAGAGCTCTGAGATCCTGGGAACTCCGGGAAAGTTCAGGCTGCTCGCTCTCTGTCCCTTGTAGACCTGAGGACTTTTTTTTTTTTTGTCATCTAGAGGCTGGTTTCTTGGTGGTTTTTCATTTCTTGATTAGTTCTGATGATTCTGTTGAGTAGCTGGTGAAATCCTCCTCTCATTCCTCCACCATCCTGCTCTCTCCGCTGCCAACAGAATTTTTAATCTTTAGCCAAATGTTCTGAAATGTGGAGGAAAAAATGGAGGGATCTCTTCATCCAGGGAAAAGCAATTGAGTTCCGACCAATGACAATTTTTCCTCATCACCCAGAGTTGATGAGAGCAAGGGAGACTCAAGCTGGAAGACTCAGATTCTATTGTTCTAGGAATCTGAAATTGGGACCAAGAGCAATATGGATGGTCTTGGCTTTCAGATGGTCCTAAGAGGTGAAACCAGGATCCTTGGGGCTATATATCCTGCCCCAGGAACTGGGAGTAGAGAAAAGCTGCACAGAGCACCCAGGATGCTGGCTTGGTGTGGGCAAGTTCACAAACTGAGCTGCTTTCCAGAAGGACGTTACCTGCAAACTCTCATGTGTAGTTTAGGGCTCACGGAATATTCCGTTTTCCTTTTGTGGGTTACCTCATATACACATAAAGGGACATCAGAAAGGGGGAACTCCAAAATTAAACAAATAAATTCACTAATGCGAAATGTTAACTATCAGGACAGTTTGTGGGAGAAAGAGGGAACAGGAGTTGGTAAACTATTACTTGTAGGGCAAACCTGGTCTGTTCATTGTTTTTGTAAATCAAGTTTTTATTGGAAACACAGTTGTGCTGATTTGTTTATATGTTGTCTGTGGCTTTCTTTAGACCACAACAGCAGAGCTGAATACTTGGGACTGAGTTCATATGGCCAGCAAAGCTGAAGATATATACTCCCTGGTCCTTTCAGATAAAATTTGCCAACTATTTGCTTTAAATCATATAAACAGATTTCACATATATATATTTTTTTGCCTCATATAAGGTATTAAAATCCCTAAACTGCCCTTTGATGTAATTACAGAATATCATTGTTTGCAGAGCTGTGTCTGAAAATTATTGCTGGAACACATGAGATTCTAAATAAATATTTCAGGAAGAAGAAAAGTTACTAGGTACTGTTAATAAACTGAGGATCAAGCTAAAAGTATAATAACACACTGCTAAATCTTATTTTCGTGTTTTGAGGATAAATTTTATTATAGTGAGGGGTAATTTTTCCCACACCCCCCCCCCATGCACATTCATTTCAGAGAGATTTGCTTGTTTTTCCTTCATATACATAATTCTTTCTTTGTATCACACAACATGGCAAATAGTTATCCATCACCTTGTCTCTGCTCAATACAAAACATAAATACAACCAGATTCAGATACACTTTATTCTCAGTAGCTGTTTTCCACCTTTTTGTTCATTTGTGGAATAAAGCTAATCCTCTTTTGCATCTTCTTAACATGTTGTTGTTCAGTCACTAAGTCATGTCTGACTCTTTCTGATCTGATGGACAGTAACCTGCCAAATTGCTCTGTCCTCCATTATCTCCTAGAAATTGCTCAGATTCATGTCCGTTGAGACAGTGATGCTATCTAACCATCTTATGGCCTACCACCCCTTTCTCCTTTTGATTTTTACAACTCTATTTATTGTAATGTACATTCAAGCATCTTTATTGAGGTAAAATTGACAGGTGAAGATGCTGTAAGTATTAAATGTATACAACTTGATGGGTTTGTGATATAAGCAAATACCTGTGAAACCATCATTGCCTGCAAAGCCATAAACATATCAATCACTTTTCAAAGGTTTCCCTCACATTCCCTTTATTATAATTATTTTGTGTGATTATAAGCTCTCTTTCTTGGCAAATTTTAAGTATATAATGCAATATTGATAGTTATAGACACTATGCTGTATAGTAGGTCTTCAGAACCTATATAACTGAAACTTATACAATTTGAGCATCAAGTCCCTCTTCTCCCAGCCTCTGGCAATCACTGTTCTATGCTATTTTCCTGTGAGGTTGATTCCTTTAAATTCCACATACAACTAAGATCATATGATATTTGACTTTCTGTGTCTGGTTTATTTCATTTAGCATGATGGGTCTTTGCCAGTGTCACAGCAGTAGAGAACCCACCTGCAATGCAGGAGACTGGGGTTTCCATCTGTTTGCAGAGCTGTGTCTGAAAATTATTGCTGGAACACATGAGATTCTAAATAAATATTTCAGGAAGAAGAAAAGTTACTAGGTACTGTTAATAAACTGAGGATCAAGCTAAAAGTATAATAACACACTGCTAAATCTTATTTTCGTGTTTTGAGGATAAATTTTATTATAGTGAGGGGTAATTTTTCCCACACCCCCCCCCCATGCACATTCATTTCAGAGAGATTTGCTTGTTTTTCCTTCATATACATAATTCTTTCTTTGTATCACACAACATGGCAAATAGTTATCCATCACCTTGTCTCTGCTCAATACAAAACATAAATACAACCAGATTCAGATACACTTTATTCTCAGTAGCTGTTTTCCACCTTTTTGTTCATTTGTGGAATAAAGCTAATCCTCTTTTGCATCTTCTTAACATGTTGTTGTTCAGTCACTAAGTCATGTCTGACTCTTTCTGATCTGATGGACAGTAACCTGCCAAATTGCTCTGTCCTCCATTATCTCCTAGAAATTGCTCAGATTCATGTCCGTTGAGACAGTGATGCTATCTAACCATCTTATGGCCTACCACCCCTTTCTCCTTTTGATTTTTACAACTCTATTTATTGTAATGTACATTCAAGCATCTTTATTGAGGTAAAATTGACAGGTGAAGATGCTGTAAGTATTAAATGTATACAACTTGATGGGTTTGTGATATAAGCAAATACCTGTGAAACCATCATTGCCTGCAAAGCCATAAACATATCAATCACTTTTCAAAGGTTTCCCTCACATTCCCTTTATTATAATTATTTTGTGTGATTATAAGCTCTCTTTCTTGGCAAATTTTAAGTATATAATGCAATATTGATAGTTATAGACACTATGCTGTATAGTAGGTCTTCAGAACCTATATAACTGAAACTTATACAATTTGAGCATCAAGTCCCTCTTCTCCCAGCCTCTGGCAATCACTGTTCTATGCTATTTTCCTGTGAGGTTGATTCCTTTAAATTCCACATACAACTAAGATCATATGATATTTGACTTTCTGTGTCTGGTTTATTTCATTTAGCATGATGGGTCTTTGCCAGTGTCACAGCAGTAGAGAACCCACCTGCAATGCAGGAGACTGGGGTTTGATCCCTAGATGGGGAAAATCCCCTGTATGAGGGCATGGCAACCCACTCCAGAATTCTTGCCTGGAGAATCCCATGGACAGAGGAAACCGGCAAGCTATGATCCATAGAGTCACAAAGAATTGGACACGACTAATGTGACTGAGCACATGTTCTCCAGGTTCAGGGTTGGTCTTCACATTTCCCTAAAATCCATTACATAAACATACATTTTAGTGGTCCTTTTTACAAGTACTCCAGATAGATAGCTATTCAGGATCCTTGTCTTCTCCAAAGCAATCCCAGCTCCTGGCATTCTTAGGATAATTGATGAATCAAAAGAGGAGGCATGGTCTGTAGCACCTTCTTGATAGAACTTTTGCTTAGACTCCTGAAAATGAAGCTTATAAAATGTATAACAATGCTATATATTTCCTAGGAGCTCATAAATGTACATAAAAATAAATTAATGTAAATGAAAATGTATTACTAACCGTTATCTCTATGGAGGAAGTGCACAAACAAGGACCAGATCAGAAGCAAGGGGGTGGGGGTGTATTTCCCTGGTATCTCAGTGGGTAGAGAGTCCTCCTTGCAGAGCAGGGGGCACACTGATTCAATCCCTAGCCAGGGAAGATCCCACGTGTCACAGAACAGCTGGACTGGTGTGTCCAATTAGGAGTCAGGGCTCTGGGGCGCATGCACCCAGAGCTGGTGCTCTGCACCAAGAGAGGCCTTTGACTCTCTTGAAGTAAGAGGGATGCCAGCTTGAACTTTAGCTCTAATAATCTGAATATGTTTTTTCAAGAAAGAATTTCTGTATGACTTGTGTAACTGACAGTTATTTAACCTCCTTCTCCAAAAAATTCTAATTAACACTAAACAACATATGACAGTTTTAATGAGGTACATAGGAAATTAGACAAAGTTACCTTTCCTGTACCAACAAGTCCCAAACTTTAGGTTGACTTTTACCCCACTCTCTTGTGGCAAAGGTGTAAATGAAGGACAAGAAGGAATTCATCTCTGAATTCTTTCACATGATCTTGAGCTACTTGTGCTTTCTCACACTTGATGTCTCAGATTTGGTTCTTAAACAAGATATGCAGTTGCTTCTGCCATGTCATTCATGTTCTTAGTCAGATTCCCAGCTTCCAAGATTTCATCCATTCATGTACCAACAAATTTTAACTGTTTGGAAAAAAAGGGGAAGAAAGCAAAATGTTTCTATCTCTCACTGCATTTCTCTGATGGCAAGATTTTACCCATTTTTGATTCTGTGTTCTTGTAGGGTCTTTTATCCCCTCCTCAGAATTCAAACCCCTATATATCAAACACTTCCTCTGCAATATTATGATGCACACTCCTAAGATAGAACTTCCAGAACAGACATCTTTGGAACCCAAACATATACCTTTAGCCTTTTTGTCTAATTTCATTCACAGTTGTTTGGACTCACTTTCTGCTGACAAATCCCATCCTGAGTGTGTTCCATCTATCTTCTTTCTCTTTAGGGTATTCCTCCATTCCTCTGAAACCCTTCTAGCTGAACATATAAGCTCAGCCCACAAGTGTGGGACAGTTAATACCCCTTGGGAATGATCTAGCCTGTTGTCTTAATGGTGGACAATTCTAAGAACAGTGAAGTTTTTCTGATAAAATGTAGTTGAGCACTGTTTATGTTATATTACCTAAAGAAATAAATGGAGGTGGTAGAATGCAGAATACCAACATCTTTATCTCAGTGATGACTGCAATGTGCAGAGAAGATTTGACAGTAAGAAATGCTGGATGCCAGCTTGAACTTTAGGGCTTCTAGCATTTACCAAGAGAGGCCTTTGACTCTCTTGAAGTAAGAGGGATGCCAGCTTGAACTTTAGCTCTAATAATCTGAATATGTTTTTTCAAGAAAGAATTTCTGTATGACTTGTGTAACTGACAGTTATTTAACCTCCTTCTCCAAAAAATTCTAATTAACACTAAACAACATATGACAGTTTTAATGAGGTACATAGGAAATTAGACAAAGTTACCTTTCCTGTACCAACAAGTCCCAAACTTTAGGTTGACTTTTACCCCACTCTCTTGTGGCAAAGGTGTAAATGAAGGACAAGAAGGAATTCATCTCTGAATTCTTTCACATGATCTTGAGCTACTTGTGCTTTCTCACACTTGATGTCTCAGATTTGGTTCTTAAACAAGATATGCAGTTGCTTCTGCCATGTCATTCATGTTCTTAGTCAGATTCCCAGCTTCCAAGATTTCATCCATTCATGTACCAACAAATTTTAACTGTTTGGAAAAAAGGAGAAGAAAGCAAAATGTTTCTATCTCTCACTGCATTTCTCTGATGGCAAGATTTTACCCATTTTTGATTCTGTGTTCTTGTAGGGTCTTTTATCCCCTCCTCAGAATTCAAACCCCTATATATCAAACACTTCCTCTGCAATATTATGATGCACACTCCTAAGATAGAACTTCCAGAACAGACATCTTTGGAACCCAAACATATACCTTTAGCCTTTTTGTCTAATTTCATTCACAGTTGTTTGGACTCACTTTCTGCTGACAAATCCCATCCTGAGTGTGTTCCATCTATCTTCTTTCTCTTTAGGGTATTCCTCCATTCCTCTGAAACCCTTCTAGCTGAACATATAAGCTCAGCCCACAAGTGTGGGACAGTTAATACCCCTTGGGAATGATCTAGCCTGTTGTCTTAATGGTGGACAATTCTAAGAACAGTGAAGTTTTTCTGATAAAATGTAGTTGAGCACTGTTTATGTTATATTACCTAAAGAAATAAATGGAGGTGGTAGAATGCAGAATACCAACATCTTTATCTCAGTGATGACTGCAATGTGCAGAGAAGATTTGACAGTAAGAAATGCTTCTGTGATCAGGCTCCCTAAATTCAGTGAGGATGGTAGAGTTCCAGAATGGCACAAGTCAAGTGGGAGTATGTCACCACCAGAGATAAGATTAATGTGATCACTGTAATGAGCAGCTGGGATGGTAATTAGCGAGCCCTGACTACAAGAATCTTGGGTGACACAAACAATATGATACCAGAGACAAGATAAATATGGGCGGGAAGCAAAGATATCATTTACTTATATATTCAACAATGCTAAGAATAGGTAAACTAAACATTAGTGAAACGTCATAAGCCTTCATAAATTGTATAAATGAAGTAAATTTTTAACCTTCATACATTTTACAAATGAAGTAAATTTTTAGTCTCAGGAACAAGATCCAGTTGAGGCTAAGCCTTAATGGGGTTATATACATTAGAGGACAGAAATATACAAGCTATGGAACAGAAACTGATGCCCAGGGACTCAAATCACATCATACACCCATCCCCACTCCCACACTGGCTAGAGTGGACAGGTGAAATCAAGGGGTTCTGGGTGATCAAGTTTTACAGAATATCCAGTGGATATTCAGAACACCATTGTTGTTTTCCTGGTCCTTTAGTGTGCAGTTGAGATGAATATTTTTAGTAGATGGTAGAAACCAAGATCATACTGGTTCTCTAACTTGGGGTAGAGGTCATTAAATTAGAAATGGCCAGGTGAAATCTCTGAAATTTCTTCTTCATCCACAATAGTAAGTCAGAAGCAATATCATATTCCAAGTGGAGTTATCAAGCCTAGTTTAATCTTATGAGACTTAAAAGATACAGAAGAAGCCATTGAATTGGGATTACTTATGTCTATTCAATTAATTAACCTGTTTCCTGAAAAATTCCAATTTAGATATTCCAGCTTTATTGAATATGATTACCAGAAGCACTGAAACTTGATCTGAGCCTACTGATCTGAACATAGCATGATTTTCAGTGAGGATGGAAAAAGAGGTGGTAGAATGCAGAATACCAACATCTTTATCTCAGTGATGACTGCAATGTGCAGAGAAGATTTGACAGTAAGAAATGCTTCTGTGATCAGGCTCCCTAAATTCAGTGAGGATGGTAGAGTTCCAGAATGGCACAAGTCAAGTGGGAGTATGTCACCACCAGAGATAAGATTAATGTGATCACTGTAATGAGCAGCTGGGATGGTAATTAGCGAGCCCTGACTACAAGAATCTTGGGTGACACAAACAATATGATACCAGAGACAAGATAAATATGGGCGGGAAGCAAAGATATCATTTACTTATATATTCAACAATGCTAAGAATAGGTAAACTAAACATTAGTGAAACGTCATAAGCCTTCATAAATTGTATAAATGAAGTAAATTTTTAACCTTCATACATTTTACAAATGAAGTAAATTTTTAGTCTCAGGAACAAGATCCAGTTGAGGCTAAGCCTTAATGGGGTTATATACATTAGAGGACAGAAATATACAAGCTATGGAACAGAAACTGATGCCCAGGGACTCAAATCACATCATACACCCATCCCCACTCCCACACTGGCTAGAGTGGACAGGTGAAATCAAGGGGTTCTGGGTGATCAAGTTTTACAGAATATCCAGTGGATATTCAGAACACCATTGTTGTTTTCCTGGTCCTTTAGTGTGCAGTTGAGATGAATATTTTTAGTAGATGGTAGAAACCAAGATCATACTGGTTCTCTAACTTGGGGTAGAGGTCATTAAATTAGAAATGGCCAGGTGAAATCTCTGAAATTTCTTCTTCATCCACAATAGTAAGTCAGAAGCAATATCATATTCCAAGTGGAGTTATCAAGCCTAGTTTAATCTTATGAGACTTAAAAGATACAGAAGAAGCCATTGAATTGGGATTACTTATGTCTATTCAATTAATTAACCTGTTTCCTGAAAAATTCCAATTTAGATATTCCAGCTTTATTGAATATGATTACCAGAAGCACTGAAACTTGATCTGAGCCTACTGATCTGAACATAGCATGATTTTCAGTCCCTAAGAATAAAGAGGATAAAGGGTAAGTGGTATCTATTTAGGGATAATAGCAGTCCAAGGGTTTTCCAGGTGGCACATTGGTAAGGAATCTCCCTGCCAATCACAAGACAAGGAAATGGCAACCCGCTGCAACATTCTTGCCAGTAAAAATTTCATGGACAGTGGCACCTGGTGGGCTACAGTCCATGAGGTCACAAAAAGTCAGACATGATTGAGCATATACGCATAATGGCAGTATACATTTACTCATATTAGGGTTTTGATTAATGTCTTCATCTCTAAAAAAATATAGCCTAAAGTGACCTTAATTGTTTTTACATCTACAGGACATAATCTTTACTCATTATATTAATCACACCATGACCTGGTAAAAACAAAATGACAAGTACTTATGATGTCCTAATAAAACACATGATTGTCAGAAATTGTCAAATAAATCCTGCAGATATTTAGAAGAGAATATTGTTGCTGAAGTGTTTAGAAATTCAGTTGTCTGAGCACACTAGAACATCCCTTCCTATGGATCCCTTGACAGTAAGAAAGATTCACAGTACTCAGTAGGCATTTTAAAACTCCAAACGAAACAAGTACTCCATTTGGGAATATCATCTAGAAGCCCTTAAACTTCTGTAGTGTAAAATAACTTTCCATATAAAAAGGTGCTCTCGGGGCTTCCTGGTGGTCCAGTGGGTAGAGAGTCTACCTTGCAGTGCAAGGGGCACCGATTCAATCCCTGGCCCAGGAAGATCCCATGTGCCGTGGAACAGTTGGACAGACGTGTCCAATTACAGCCAGCACTCTGGAGCTCATGCGCCCAGAACTGGTGCTCTGTAGCAAGAGAGGCCACTGCAATGATTATCACATAGTAATCAAAAGATTAATTCCAAGTGGAGTTATCAGCTAGTTTAATCTTATGAGACTTAAAAGATACAGAAGAAGCCATTGAATTGGGATTACTTATGTCTATTCAATTAATTAACCTGTTTCCTGAAAAATTCCAATTTAGATATTCCAGCTTTATTGAATATGATTACCAGAAGCACTGAAACTTGATCTGAGCCTACTGATCTGAACATAGCATGATTTTCAGTCCCTAAGAATAAAGAGGATAAAGGGTAAGTGGTATCTATTTAGGGATAATAGCAGTCCAAGGGTTTTCCAGGTGGCACATTGGTAAGGAATCTCCCTGCCAATCACAAGACAAGGAAATGGCAACCCGCTGCAACATTCTTGCCAGTAAAAATTTCATGGACAGTGGCACCTGGTGGGCTACAGTCCATGAGGTCACAAAAAGTCAGACATGATTGAGCATATACGCATAATGGCAGTATACATTTACTCATATTAGGGTTTTGATTAATGTCTTCATCTCTAAAAAAATATAGCCTAAAGTGACCTTAATTGTTTTTACATCTACAGGACATAATCTTTACTCATTATATTAATCACACCATGACCTGGTAAAAACAAAATGACAAGTACTTATGATGTCCTAATAAAACACATGATTGTCAGAAATTGTCAAATAAATCCTGCAGATATTTAGAAGAGAATATTGTTGCTGAAGTGTTTAGAAATTCAGTTGTCTGAGCACACTAGAACATCCCTTCCTATGGATCCCTTGACAGTAAGAAAGATTCACAGTACTCAGTAGGCATTTTAAAACTCCAAACGAAACAAGTACTCCATTTGGGAATATCATCTAGAAGCCCTTAAACTTCTGTAGTGTAAAATAACTTTCCATATAAAAAGGTGCTCTCGGGGGCTTCCCTGGTGGTCCAGTGGGTAGAGAGTCTACCTTGCAGTGCAAGGGGCACCGATTCAATCCCTGGCCCAGGAAGATCCCATGTGCCGTGGAACAGTTGGACAGACGTGTCCAATTACAGCCAGCACTCTGGAGCTCATGCGCCCAGAACTGGTGCTCTGTAGCAAGAGAGGCCACTGCAATGGGAGGCCCACACACATCAAATAATAAAAGATGTGTGAAAATAAATATAAAAACAAAAAGAGGAGCATGATGAGAAAAAAAATTTAAAAAAAGGAAGTTGCTCCTGCTAAGTTACTGGGCTCCAGTGGCAATTGAAGGATTTATGAGATCTGCTAATCACAAACTATGTCATGTGCACTAAAATCTTAGCATCAGTGGGATGCAGCAGAAACCCAATGTCAATAAAAATGATCCAGTTGGGTTTAGACATGATAGAGCTAGAAAACATGAGCAAGGTACGATGCTAGAAGCACTTACCTCTACTGTACATTGCCTCTTTCTCGACTTAAAACATTGTCCTCATGAAGAAATTCATCATGGTGGAAGAACTAAATCTGTACCTGTTTTAGAAATTGATCTGTTTGATATGTTGGTGTGAGCAAAAAATTTCCAAGGCTCTGTGTGTGTGTTAGTCACTCAGTCATGTCTGATTCTTTGTGACCCCATGGACTGTTGCCCTCCAGGATCTTCTGTCCATAGAGTTATCCAGACAAGGATACTGGAGAGGCAAGCCATTTCCTTCTTCAGAAGATCCATACCACCAGGGGACTGGACCAAAATTTTCTGCATTGCAGGCAGATTCTTTACAGTATGAGCCACCAGGGAAGCCCAATTCTGAATTTGTGTTTCCCATCTCCTTAAACTTAGGCTCTGCTGGATTTGAAGTTCTAGGTCCCATGAAAGATAGTTTCTACCAAGAGCAAAGAAACATTTCCATTAAGCCAGTAGGTATACCTCCCATGTGATCATTTTGGGTTCTTCATGGTGGTTGAATAGAAGGCAAACAAAGAGTTATTCAACTAACCTAGCAATCATCAGGAACTAGGACTGTTGCTATATACTGTGCATAAGAAGCAATATGCATAAACTTAAGACTTTTGTTTTGGTGTCTGTTGGTGCAAGCATGCCTAAAACAAAGGGCCATAAGGCAAAGCAGTTACCTTGCAGTGCAAGGGCACCGATTCAATCCCAGGAAGATCCCATGTGCCGTGGAACAGTTGGACAGACGTGTCCAATTACAGCCAGCATCAATGCGCCCAGAACTGGTGCTCTGTAGCAAATGATGAGGCCCACACATCAAATAATAAAAGATGTGTGAAAATAAATATAAAACAAAAGAGGAGCATGATGAGAAAAAAAATTTAAAAAAAGGAAGTTGCTCCTGCTAAGTTACTGGGCTCCAGTGGCAATTGAAGGATTTATGAGATCTGCTAATCACAAACTATGTCATGTGCACTAAAATCTTAGCATCAGTGGGATGCAGCAGAAACCCAATGTCAATAAAATGATCCAGTTGGGTTTAGACATGATAGAGCTAGAAAACATGAGCAAGGTACGATGCTAGAAGCACTTACCTCTACTGTACATTGCCTCTTTCTCGACTTAAAACATTGTCCTCATGAAGAAATTCATCATGGTGGAAGAACTAAATCTGTACCTGTTTTAGAAATTGATCTGTTTGATATGTTGGTGTGAGCAAAAAATTTCCAAGGCTCTGTGTGTGTGTTAGTCACTCAGTCATGTCTGATTCTTTGTGACCCCATGGACTGTTGCCCTCCAGGATCTTCTGTCCATAGAGTTATCCAGACAAGGATACTGGAGAGGCAAGCCATTTCCTTCTTCAGAAGATCCATACCACCAGGGGACTGGACCAAAATTTTCTGCATTGCAGGCAGATTCTTTACAGTATGAGCCACCAGGGAAGCCCAATTCTGAATTTGTGTTTCCCATCTCCTTAAACTTAGGCTCTGCTGGATTTGAAGTTCTAGGTCCCATGAAAGATAGTTTCTACCAAGAGCAAAGAAACATTTCCATTAAGCCAGTAGGTATACCTCCCATGTGATCATTTTGGGTTCTTCATGGTGGTTGAATAGAAGGCAAACAAAGAGTTATTCAACTAACCTAGCAATCATCAGGAACTAGGACTGTTGCTATATACTGTGCATAAGAAGCAATATGCATAAACTTAAGACTTTTGTTTTGGTGTCTGTTGGTGCAAGCATGCCTGAAGAAGACATACATGGGAAATTGCATCAACTATGACTTAAGGCTGTCAGATTCAGCTCTTTCAGGTATGAAGATCTTTGCCATACACTGGAAGTGGAAGAGATAATGAATGTCAATTGTAAATTTGAGAAGAGTTGCAATAACTGAGATTGCAGCTCATGGTTGTGTCAAATATTTAATAGACATTTTAGCTAGCTCTCATCTCACAGAGTTGGTAATAGAAAGTGCTTAAGAGTCATAACTTTAAGCAGTGCAAAGGGGAGACTGTGGTAAAAGTTCTACTGCTCATATTCACACCTACTTGGCAATTCTGATATATCCACAGCTCTGGAGCTCTTTATTCATATCCCCTTTACTCTGATGAAGTCCTATTTCAAGCTCACATAGATTTTATTTGACCCAAGACCTTCCCTGATGGCATGGAAAATCAATAGGTTCAAGTAAGAATGCTGTGCAGGAGGTCTCAAGTAGAATTGAGTCACTCTACCCATGTGAGCGGCAATGAGGAAGCATGCCATATTGTTATTTTTCTCATTCTCTGACCCTTCTAGTTCTGCTTCCTTGTTACTAATTCTTGATATTAATACCCCCAGAATAAATTACAAGCATTCAATTCCTTGTCTTAAGATTCTGTTTTCAGGCTACTGTAAACTAAGACAGGCTCTGATTCAGACCTTTCAGTTTGTTATTTCAGGGCAATTACACTTCTCAAGTCATTCTAAACAGAAATCAAACCATTTTCAGATCTTCAAATAATTAACTGATGCCTTACTAATTTTGATTTAGGCTTGATTTGGTAAAATCTTTCTGTTCTAGTTCTAGTTTCTCAGATGGTGCTAGTGGTAAAAAATTCACCTCGAAGTGCAGAAGAAACATTTCCATTAAGCCAGTAGGTATACCTCCCATGTGATCATTTTGGGTTCTTCATGGTGGTTGAATAGAAGGCAAACAAAGAGTTATTCAACTAACCTAGCAATCATCAGGAACTAGGACTGTTGCTATATACTGTGCATAAGAAGCAATATGCATAAACTTAAGACTTTTGTTTTGGTGTCTGTTGGTGCAAGCATGCCTGAAGAAGACATACATGGGAAATTGCATCAACTATGACTTAAGGCTGTCAGATTCAGCTCTTTCAGGTATGAAGATCTTTGCCATACACTGGAAGTGGAAGAGATAATGAATGTCAATTGTAAATTTGAGAAGAGTTGCAATAACTGAGATTGCAGCTCATGGTTGTGTCAAATATTTAATAGACATTTTAGCTAGCTCTCATCTCACAGAGTTGGTAATAGAAAGTGCTTAAGAGTCATAACTTTAAGCAGTGCAAAGGGGAGACTGTGGTAAAAGTTCTACTGCTCATATTCACACCTACTTGGCAATTCTGATATATCCACAGCTCTGGAGCTCTTTATTCATATCCCCTTTACTCTGATGAAGTCCTATTTCAAGCTCACATAGATTTTATTTGACCCAAGACCTTCCCTGATGGCATGGAAAATCAATAGGTTCAAGTAAGAATGCTGTGCAGGAGGTCTCAAGTAGAATTGAGTCACTCTACCCATGTGAGCGGCAATGAGGAAGCATGCCATATTGTTATTTTTCTCATTCTCTGACCCTTCTAGTTCTGCTTCCTTGTTACTAATTCTTGATATTAATACCCCCAGAATAAATTACAAGCATTCAATTCCTTGTCTTAAGATTCTGTTTTCAGGCTACTGTAAACTAAGACAGGCTCTGATTCAGACCTTTCAGTTTGTTATTTCAGGGCAATTACACTTCTCAAGTCATTCTAAACAGAAATCAAACCATTTTCAGATCTTCAAATAATTAACTGATGCCTTACTAATTTTGATTTAGGCTTGATTTGGTAAAATCTTTCTGTTCTAGTTCTAGTTTCTCAGATGGTGCTAGTGGTAAAAAATTCACCTCGAAGTGCAGAAGATGCAAGAGACATTGGTTTGATCTTAGTGTCAGGAAGATGTCCTGGAGTAGGAAATGGCACCCTATTCAAGTATGCTTGCCTGAAAAATCCCATGCAGAAGATCCTGCATGGTACCCTGTTACAGTTCATTGAGCTGCAAAGAGCTGAACAACTAAGCGACTGCACACACCCACACCCACACTGACAATGATAAGATGATGTATTTAATTTAGGTCTCCCATATTATTCTCACTCACCAAAAAAGAAATGACCTTCATTTCCTAATCCTTCCCCAACTTCATGAGGGTTTGCTCAGGCTAGCATTTCTTTGAAACGTATCCTTTCACAAGAACC
Organism: Tragulus kanchil; assembly: GCA_022376925.1. Taxonomy (NCBI): domain Eukaryota; kingdom Metazoa; phylum Chordata; class Mammalia; order Artiodactyla; family Tragulidae; genus Tragulus; species Tragulus kanchil. The sequence goes on along the minus strand of JAIOJX010000029.1, from coordinate 81,843,391 downwards.
AGAATAAACAGTTTTGCTTTTAACCTCAGTGAATAATTGAGAGCACTTTTAAAATACAGATTTAAGTCTTCTAGCTTTCTTCATATTTCTGACTTAATTTGATAGAGATGAACCCAAACCAGATATGGGAAATGGCTCTTATGAGAGAAGATGTAAGACTTCAAATATTCAGTACTACTGAATGTAACAGAGCACTATTATTATTTTTTCTTTAAAATTGTGGTAAAATACAGTATAGCATAAATTATATCATCTTAATATTTAAATATAAACTTCATAAAACAAGTGAATTCACATTATTGTGCACCATCACCATCATCTGTCTCTAGAACTCTTTTCATATTGTGAAACTGAAATTTTAAGTTTACTAAACAATAACTTTGCATTCCCTCCCTTCTCCTCTAACCCTGGCAACCACCGTTCTCCTTCTCCTTCATTTCTCTATAAAGTTGTTTAAACTATATACTTCATATAAGTGTATTTCAATAGTATTAGTGTTGTATAACTGGTTATTTCTTTTAGCATAATATCTTCACTGTTCATTCATGTTGTGTCATAAGCCAGAATTTCATTTCTTTTTAAGCCTTAATAATATTTCTTTGTATGCATATGTTGCATTTTATTATCTATTCATCTATCAACAGACACATACTACTTCCACTTTGGGATTATGGTGACTAATACTGTGATGAACAATGGTTGTACAATGTATCTCTTTGAGAGTCTGCTTTCAATTATTTTCAGTGTATACCCCCAAAGTGGAAGGGGTGGCTCTAGTATTTTTGCCTGGAAAATCCCATGGACAGAGGAGCCTGGTGAGTTAAACTTCATGGGGTGGCAAACAGCTGGAAATGACTGAGCAACTGAGCACATTATCATTTTGCATTTAATTTTTTGAGAAATGATCATATTATTTTGCACAGTAACTGTAACCTATTATATTCCTACCAGTATAACAAGAATTCCAATCTCGCCACATCCTTACCAACATTTGAAGTTTTCTGTTGTTTTTTTAATAATAACCATTTTAAACAATGTGAGATAATATCTCACTATGGTTTTGATTTGCATTTCACCAATGATTGGTGATGTTTAACATCATTTCATGTGCTTATTAGCCAGTGTATATATTTTCTGGAGTAATGTCTAAGCAATTTGCCCAGGTTTCAAAATCAGGTAGATTGATTTTTCACGTTGAGTTGTAGAAGTTTTAATATATCTTAGACATTATCCACTTACCATAAATATGATTTGCAAACATTTTCTCCCATTGTGAGGTTTGCCTTTATATGACTCTGTTGATTGTCTCTTTTGATGAACACAGTTTAAAAAAATTATTGGACTTTCATTTTATTTGTGTTTTTGACTGGAGGATAATTGCTTTACAAGGTTGTATTGGTTTCTTCTCTATAACATCATGAACAAGTCATAATTATATTTATATCTCCTCCTTCTTGAGCCTCCCCTACTCCATTTCCATCCTTCTTGGTCTGGCAGAGTGCCAGGCTGGACTTGTGCTATATAGCAGTTTCCATCTAATTACCTATTCTACACATGAGAGTTGCATGCATGTCAATGCTACTTTCTCAATTTGTTCTACCATCTCCTTTCTCCGCCATGTCCACAAGGTCATTTACTACATCAGCATCTCCATTCTTTCCCACAAATAGAACCCTCAATATTATTTTTCTAAAAAAAAATGTTCAATTTATCTGCTTTTGTTTTGTTACCTGTGCTTTTGGTCTCATAACCAAATAGTCATTGTCAAGCCTGATACACTGAAGATTTTCCCATTTGTTTCTAGTAAGATGTTTATAGTTTAGATTTTATGCTAAGCTCTATGATCTATTTTCAGTTAAGTTTTGTATATAATGTATTAAAAGAGTCCTTATTCTTTTGCATGTGGTTATCTACTTTTTTCCAGTATCATTTGTTGTAAAACTGTTCTTTTTCCAAGTAATGATTTTGCCTGGAAAATCCCATGGACAGAGGAGCCTGGTGAGTTAAACTTCATGGGGTGGCAAACAGCTGGAAATGACTGAGCAACTGAGCACATTATCATTTTGCATTTAATTTTTTGAGAAATGATCATATTATTTTGCACAGTAACTGTAACCTATTATATTCCTACCAGTATAACAAGAATTCCAATCTCGCCACATCCTTACCAACATTTGAAGTTTTCTGTTGTTTTTTTAATAATAACCATTTTAAACAATGTGAGATAATATCTCACTATGGTTTTGATTTGCATTTCACCAATGATTGGTGATGTTTAACATCATTTCATGTGCTTATTAGCCAGTGTATATATTTTCTGGAGTAATGTCTAAGCAATTTGCCCAGGTTTCAAAATCAGGTAGATTGATTTTTCACGTTGAGTTGTAGAAGTTTTAATATATCTTAGACATTATCCACTTACCATAAATATGATTTGCAAACATTTTCTCCCATTGTGAGGTTTGCCTTTATATGACTCTGTTGATTGTCTCTTTTGATGAACACAGTTTAAAAAAATTATTGGACTTTCATTTTATTTGTGTTTTTGACTGGAGGATAATTGCTTTACAAGGTTGTATTGGTTTCTTCTCTATAACATCATGAACAAGTCATAATTATATTTATATCTCCTCCTTCTTGAGCCTCCCCTACTCCATTTCCATCCTTCTTGGTCTGGCAGAGTGCCAGGCTGGACTTGTGCTATATAGCAGTTTCCATCTAATTACCTATTCTACACATGAGAGTTGCATGCATGTCAATGCTACTTTCTCAATTTGTTCTACCATCTCCTTTCTCCGCCATGTCCACAAGGTCATTTACTACATCAGCATCTCCATTCTTTCCCACAAATAGAACCCTCAATATTATTTTTCTAAAAAAAAATGTTCAATTTATCTGCTTTTGTTTTGTTACCTGTGCTTTTGGTCTCATAACCAAATAGTCATTGTCAAGCCTGATACACTGAAGATTTTCCCATTTGTTTCTAGTAAGATGTTTATAGTTTAGATTTTATGCTAAGCTCTATGATCTATTTTCAGTTAAGTTTTGTATATAATGTATTAAAAGAGTCCTTATTCTTTTGCATGTGGTTATCTACTTTTTTCCAGTATCATTTGTTGTAAAACTGTTCTTTTTCCAAGTAATGATTTTGGTGACCTGGTTGAAAATAATATGACTTTATATCTGAAGTTTTCCTGAAATCTCTATTTAATCCCACTGTCTATGTCTGAAATTATGCCAATACTATAATGTCTTATTTACTGTAACTTTGTAGCAAGTAAATTAGGAATTGTGAGACTTCCAACCTTGTTCTTTTTGAATGTCCTTTGAGATTCTATTCTTTGAGCTGGGAGTAGATTTTGATATTTCTTCAAATAAGGCTATTGGCATTTTGACAGAATTTACAGTGAATCTGTAACTTAGTTTCATGAAAGTGAGAGGAGAGTGAAAAAAGTTGGCCTAAAACTCAACCTTCAAAAAATGAATATCATGGCATCCATTCCCATCATTTCATGGCAAATAGACTGGCAGACAGCGGAAACAGTGCCAGACTTTATTTTCTCAGGCTCCAAAATCCCTGCAGATGGTGACTGAAGTCATGAAATTAAAAGACGCTTGCTCCTTGGAAGAAAAGCTATGACAAACCTAGACAGTGTATTCAAAAGCAGATCATTTTACTGTCAAAATGTATGTAGGCAAAACTATAGCTTCCTTAGCAGTCATGTATGCATGTGAGACTTGCACCATAAAGAAGGTTGAGTGAGGAAGAATTGATGCCTTTGGTTTGTGGTGTTGGAGAAGGCTCTTGAGAGTCCCTTGGACTGTAAGGAGATCAAATCAGTCAATCCTAAAGGAAATCAATCCTGAATATTCCTTGGAAGTACTGATGCTGAAGTTGAAGCTCTAATACTTTGGTCATCTCATATGATGCCTGGGTAGTTGAAGCAAAATACTAATATGGCATGATTTCCCACAAATAGAACCCTCAATATTATTTTTCTAAAAATGTTCAATTTATCTGCTTTTGTTTTGTTACCTGTGCTTTTGGTCTCATAACCAAATAGTCATTGTCAAGCCTGATACACTGAAGATTTTCCCATTTGTTTCTAGTAAGATGTTTATAGTTTAGATTTTATGCTAAGCTCTATGATCTATTTTCAGTTAAGTTTTGTATATAATGTATTAAAAGAGTCCTTATTCTTTTGCATGTGGTTATCTACTTTTTTCCAGTATCATTTGTTGTAAAACTGTTCTTTTTCCAAGTAATGATTTTGGTGACCTGGTTGAAAATAATATGACTTTATATCTGAAGTTTTCCTGAAATCTCTATTTAATCCCACTGTCTATGTCTGAAATTATGCCAATACTATAATGTCTTATTTACTGTAACTTTGTAGCAAGTAAATTAGGAATTGTGAGACTTCCAACCTTGTTCTTTTTGAATGTCCTTTGAGATTCTATTCTTTGAGCTGGGAGTAGATTTTGATATTTCTTCAAATAAGGCTATTGGCATTTTGACAGAATTTACAGTGAATCTGTAACTTAGTTTCATGAAAGTGAGAGGAGAGTGAAAAAAGTTGGCCTAAAACTCAACCTTCAAAAAATGAATATCATGGCATCCATTCCCATCATTTCATGGCAAATAGACTGGCAGACAGCGGAAACAGTGCCAGACTTTATTTTCTCAGGCTCCAAAATCCCTGCAGATGGTGACTGAAGTCATGAAATTAAAAGACGCTTGCTCCTTGGAAGAAAAGCTATGACAAACCTAGACAGTGTATTCAAAAGCAGATCATTTTACTGTCAAAATGTATGTAGGCAAAACTATAGCTTCCTTAGCAGTCATGTATGCATGTGAGACTTGCACCATAAAGAAGGTTGAGTGAGGAAGAATTGATGCCTTTGGTTTGTGGTGTTGGAGAAGGCTCTTGAGAGTCCCTTGGACTGTAAGGAGATCAAATCAGTCAATCCTAAAGGAAATCAATCCTGAATATTCCTTGGAAGTACTGATGCTGAAGTTGAAGCTCTAATACTTTGGTCATCTCATATGAATAGACAACTCATTGGCAAAGAGTCTGATGCTGGAAAAATTGGAAGACAGAAGGAAAAGGGGATGACAGAGGATGAGATAGTTGGATGACATCATTGAGTCCATGGACATGAGTTTGAGCAGGCTCTGGGAGATGGTGAAAGACAGGAAAGCCTAGAATGCTGCAGCCCATGGGCAACTGCACTGCACTGAACTGAACTGTAGCTCAGCTTGTGTAGTATCAACATTTTACAATGTTAATGCCTCTAATCCACAAACATTGAATGTATTTTCATTTGCTTGTGTCTTCTATTTCTTCCAGTAGTGTTGTGTTGTTTTCAGTGTGTATGTTCTTTGTTTCCTTGGTTATGTTTTCCTTTCTAAGTGTTTTCTTTCTGTTGCTATCATAAATGGGATTGTTTCTTAATTTCATTCTCTTATTGTTCATTGCTAGCATGTAATAAAGCAATACATTTTTATACATGTGTGTCCTTTTATAAGTTTGTTGAATTTAATAATTTGAAATATTAGGGAGGAATGCTTAGGACTCTTTTTCTTATAAGAACATTTTCTCTGCACACAGAGAATATATATGACTTCACAATTTCCAATTGTGATATATTTTGTTTATTTTTTCTTGCCTAATTGCTCTAGCTAACACTTTAAATACTATGTTGGAAAGCAAAGGTGAAAGCTGACATCTTTGTCTTGTTCCTTATGGGAAAACCTTTCATTTTTTCACCATTGACAGGATGTTAAGAATTGGCTTTTCAGTTGTAATGTTTAATATTTTGAAAAATTTTTCTCCTATTCATAGCTTCCTCAGTATTTGTATATTGTCATGACTACTGAATTTTTTACTTTGTAAAATTAATATGATGTACCATCCTCGCAGTCCTGGAGTAAATCCCATTTGGTCATGGTATATAATCTGTTTAGCATGCTGTTAAATTCTGTTTGCTAGATTTTTGCATCAGTATTCTGTGGGGATATTGATCTGTATTTTCTCTTGTGGCACCTTTAGTCTGACTTTAGAATCAGTATAACTCCAGTCTCATAGAATGAGTACAGAAGTGTTCCTATTGTTTTCAGTTTTGGGGGAAGAGTTTGAGGAGGATGCTTACTAATTTTTCTTTAAGTATTTGGTTGAATTCACCAATGAAGCCATCTGGTCTTGGGCTGTTCCTTGTTGAGATGTTTTTGATTACTGATTCAATATTCTTATTGGTATAGATTTGCACAAAGTTTCAGCTTCATGATTCGGTATTCTTAGGTTACATGTTTTAGGTGGTGTTTCAGTGTGTATGGTTCTTTGTTTCACTGAACTGAACTGTAGCTCAGCTTGTGTAGTATCAACATTTTACAATGTTAATGCCTCTAATCCACAAACATTGAATGTATTTTCATTTGCTTGTGTCTTCTATTTCTTCCAGTAGTGTTGTGTTGTTTTCAGTGTGTATGTTCTTTGTTTCCTTGGTTATGTTTTCCTTTCTAAGTGTTTTCTTTCTGTTGCTATCATAAATGGGATTGTTTCTTAATTTCATTCTCTTATTGTTCATTGCTAGCATGTAATAAAGCAATACATTTTTATACATGTGTGTCCTTTTATAAGTTTGTTGAATTTAATAATTTGAAATATTAGGGAGGAATGCTTAGGACTCTTTTTCTTATAAGAACATTTTCTCTGCACACAGAGAATATATATGACTTCACAATTTCCAATTGTGATATATTTTGTTTATTTTTTCTTGCCTAATTGCTCTAGCTAACACTTTAAATACTATGTTGGAAAGCAAAGGTGAAAGCTGACATCTTTGTCTTGTTCCTTATGGGAAAACCTTTCATTTTTTCACCATTGACAGGATGTTAAGAATTGGCTTTTCAGTTGTAATGTTTAATATTTTGAAAAATTTTTCTCCTATTCATAGCTTCCTCAGTATTTGTATATTGTCATGACTACTGAATTTTTTACTTTGTAAAATTAATATGATGTACCATCCTCGCAGTCCTGGAGTAAATCCCATTTGGTCATGGTATATAATCTGTTTAGCATGCTGTTAAATTCTGTTTGCTAGATTTTTGCATCAGTATTCTGTGGGGATATTGATCTGTATTTTCTCTTGTGGCACCTTTAGTCTGACTTTAGAATCAGTATAACTCCAGTCTCATAGAATGAGTACAGAAGTGTTCCTATTGTTTTCAGTTTTGGGGGAAGAGTTTGAGGAGGATGCTTACTAATTTTTCTTTAAGTATTTGGTTGAATTCACCAATGAAGCCATCTGGTCTTGGGCTGTTCCTTGTTGAGATGTTTTTGATTACTGATTCAATATTCTTATTGGTATAGATTTGCACAAAGTTTCAGCTTCATGATTCGGTATTCTTAGGTTACATGTTTTTAGGACATTATTCATTTCATTTGGGGCATTCGATCTGTTAGTGTACAGTTGTTTTGGTACACTTTTTTATATTGAAGTATAAATGATTAAGAATATTACATTAGTTTCTAATGTATAAATTAGTGATCTAATACTTTTGTAGATTCTATCTAACTTAAAACTGTATAATTCTCTGTGTTGTACAATATATCTTTGCTGCTTATTTATTGTACAGATAGCAGTTTAATCTCAAACCATATCTCATACATTCCCCAATTTCTTCACCTAACTTGTAACCATTAGTTTGCTTCTTATATCTGTAAGTTTGTTTCTTTTTCATTATATTTATTCATTTTACCTTTTAAATTCCACATATAAGTGATAAAATACAGTATTTGTCTTTCTCTGTCTTACTTCACAAAGCTATACTATTTAGAGTTTTGCAATTGGCAGAATATCATCCTTTTTGTGACTAATATTCCTCCATTTATCTGTTGATGAAGATTTCATTTACTTCCATATCTTGGCTATTGTAAGTAATGCTGCTATGACTATTAGGGTGCATGTGTAACTTCAAATTACTACATTCATTTTCATTAGATACATACTCAGAAGTAGAATTATTGGATATGGACTTCTCTATTTTTAGGTTCTTAAGGCACCTCCATACTGGCTGAACCACCTTATAGTCCTAACAAGAATGTGTACCCTTTCTCCCACATCCTTACCAACACTTGTTATTTGTGGACATTTTGATGATAGCTGCTTTGACAGTTGTAAGGTGATATTGCATTGTAAGTTTAATTTACATTTCTTTGATGATTAGCCACATTGACCATTTTTTCATGTGCATGTTGACCACCTGTACATCTTCTTTGGAAAAATGCCTGTTCAGGTGTTCTTCCCATTATTGATTGGGCTCTGTGGTTTTTGATATTAAATATATGAGCTATTTATGAATTTTTATATTTATCCATTATCAATTATATCATTTACAAATGATATATTTGGAAGGAAATTATGTAATGGAAGAAAATTATATGTTTCCTTTCATTCAATAGGTTCCCTTTTGTCTCTGATTCCCTTGCTATGCAAAAGATTTTGAGTTTAATTAGGTCCCATTTGTTTATTTTTGCTTTTGTTTCTTTTTCTTTAGGAGACATATCCAAAGAATATTGATCCAATTTATGTCAAAGTATTTTCTGCCTATGTCCTATTCTGGGTTATTTATAATTGCAGGTTTTACATTTAAATTTTTAATCCATTTGAGGTTATATTTGTAGTAATATACAGTATGAGAACAAGGTTTATTTGCATTATTTTACCTATAGCAATTCTGTTTTACCAGCACAAATTACTAAAGAGAATGTTTTCTCCATTGTATATTCTTTCCCCTTTGTCCCAGATAAATGACTATAATTGTGTAGGTTTATATTTGAATTCTCTTTTGTGTTCCATCAATCTATGTGTCTGGTATTAGGGTAGCCATGTTTGCCTTATTTTGGTTATTATTTACATGGAATATTTTCCCTTTTCTTACACTTTTCAGTGTTATTTGTCTTTAGATCTAATATGAGTCACTTGTACACAACCTATAGCAGAACATTTGGAAAAATAGCCCCTCTTCCAGTCTTTATAGACTGGCTCTGTGAAGGGAAAGGCTTTCACTCATCAAACAGGCATACATGCTCAGAGAATCTTCTCAGGCCATTCTAACCATGCCTACTGACTGGGCCTGTGTACATTTCCCACTCAGTATTCCAATTTCAGGGGCTGCTTTTAAACGCCTAATATTCCCTTAGAATCTCATCAATGCTTCTTCTTAGGGTCTTAGATGCTCTCTTATGCTTCTCCACCCATAATTTCTTGCCCCCAGTAGCTTATAGATTTTTAGCCACCCTACAGCTACTAGATGCCATGGTGCCTGACACTGTTTTTTTTTTTTTTTTTCAAGTTCATGCCATGAGCTCTTTCTTACTTATTATTTTAATCCATCTTTATTCATTGGCCTGTGTGGGCCTCCCATTTTAGTGGCCTCTCTCACTGCAGAGCACTGGCTCTGGGCACAGGTGCTTCAGAGCGCTGGCTCATAATTGAACACACCGGTCCAGCTGCTCCACGGCATGTGGAATATTCCTGCGCCAGGGATCGAACCAGTGACCTTTGCACTGCAAATCAGACTCTTTACCCACTGGACCAACAGGGAAGCCCTGACACTGCTTTCAATGGACTCCAGCCTGATATCCAAACCATGACACCATTTCCACCATACCTTCTTCTTAGGCAAAACAGAAACCAGTTAGCTAACAGAGCCAAAGACAGGCCAGAAATATGCAAACAAATTTGACTTTTTTTTTCCCATTGCATGAGAGGAACCCAGAATTGCACGGCTTCCTCCTGACCATGCTTTGCCAAGGAAGAGGCAGATATGCGTGAGCAAAAACATGCCAAAATTTCCTTCTATAGTAAGTGTAGCTTTTTCTTTGTTAAACATTCATTTGGCTACAACAAATTCATAACTGGTTTCTGGAGTCCCCACAAAGCTTCTATGGTTAGTGTTTTGTTGGTTACTTTGTGTTTTCACAGATGAACCTTGTCCTGGAGCTCCCTAGTCTACTCTTGGGTGTAAGCACCCTTCAGCACTAACATTTTAGAGAGATTATTAGTGGCCTGTAGCTAATCGACTTCCTTTCATTACCTTTAAAAATTCCACATCTTCAAGAGTAAGTACTGTGGCCTCTTTAATTTGGTTAATAGGCAATGGCATAGAAGCAGAGATCAAATGACATATTACCAACAAATTTAGTGACCACAATTTATCAAATCACCATGTTTTGCTTATTGTGTTTGATGATTCAGCTGTACACAGTATTTTATAGATTCTTATACTTCCACTGTCAGAAAGGTGCCACACTCAAAAGTGATGATGTCATAATGACACATACAGTCTATTTAGTGATGAGCTAACTTTTTAAAAGTGAAAGTTGGTCAGTTATCTCTGACTGTTTGAGACCTCATGGACAAGCCATGAAATTCTCCAGGCATGAATGCTGGAGTGGGTAGCCATCCCCTTCTCAGGAGATCCCAACCCAGGGATCAAACCCAGGTCTCCCACATTGCAGGTGGATTCTTTACCATCTTAGCCAGCAGCAAGGAAGTTCAACTGTCTATTAAAGCTGACTTATACGATTAAATTTGATTTCATATTCTTCAACACTTAGTGGAGGAAAATCTATAGATTTTCTGAAGATAACTTTTGCTTCCCAGAACACTTTAGGTTTTTGGAAGTATATAAATATTTTTATCTTTTAAACCATCAATCCTAGCTCACAAAGTCAGAAGAAGTTGAGATTTAGTTAATTTCCACCCATGAGAAGTATTCATCCTCCATTATCCCAGGGTGCTATTTTCCAGGAAATATTCCAGATAGCTCTATTTGCTTGAGATTAACTACATATTGTCTATCTTCTTAAGCATAACATACATTCATTTTGTTCCATACCATGTCTGCATACTGCTTTTTAGACATTTTTCCAGTTTTCTGACTCTTTAGTGTCCTTGAATAAATTATATAATGCCTAATCCATTCTCACTCCATATCTTTTATTCAAGAACTGCAATTTTTTCTTACATTCCTATTACATATGCCCCCTTTAACTAATATTTTAGTCCCTTTCAGTAGTTCACAGATGAACCTTGTCCTGAGCTCTTCACGGGTGTAAGCACCCTTACCTAACTTAGAGAGATTATTAGTGGCCTGTAGCTAATCGACTTCCTTTCATTACCTTTAAAAATTCCACATCTTCAAGAGTAAGTACTGTGGCCTCTTTAATTTGGTTAATAGGCAATGGCATAGAAGCAGAGATCAAATGACATATTACCAACAAATTTAGTGACCACAATTTATCAAATCACCATGTTTTGCTTATTGTGTTTGATGATTCAGCTGTACACAGTATTTTATAGATTCTTATACTTCCACTGTCAGAAAGGTGCCACACTCAAAAGTGATGATGTCATAATGACACATACAGTCTATTTAGTGATGAGCTAACTTTTTAAAAGTGAAAGTTGGTCAGTTATCTCTGACTGTTTGAGACCTCATGGACAAGCCATGAAATTCTCCAGGCATGAATGCTGGAGTGGGTAGCCATCCCCTTCTCAGGAGATCCCAACCCAGGGATCAAACCCAGGTCTCCCACATTGCAGGTGGATTCTTTACCATCTTAGCCAGCAGCAAGGAAGTTCAACTGTCTATTAAAGCTGACTTATACGATTAAATTTGATTTCATATTCTTCAACACTTAGTGGAGGAAAATCTATAGATTTTCTGAAGATAACTTTTGCTTCCCAGAACACTTTAGGTTTTTGGAAGTATATAAATATTTTTATCTTTTAAACCATCAATCCTAGCTCACAAAGTCAGAAGAAGTTGAGATTTAGTTAATTTCCACCCATGAGAAGTATTCATCCTCCATTATCCCAGGGTGCTATTTTCCAGGAAATATTCCAGATAGCTCTATTTGCTTGAGATTAACTACATATTGTCTATCTTCTTAAGCATAACATACATTCATTTTGTTCCATACCATGTCTGCATACTGCTTTTTAGACATTTTTCCAGTTTTCTGACTCTTTAGTGTCCTTGAATAAATTATATAATGCCTAATCCATTCTCACTCCATATCTTTTATTCAAGAACTGCAATTTTTTCTTACATTCCTATTACATATGCCCCCTTTAACTAATATCAGTCCCTTTCAGGTCTGATGTTCTCTAGTTTATCAGTTTCATTGTGCATAAGAACTGCTTGACTTTATCACCATTCCATTCAATACCCCCAAAATTTCCTACTGCTTAATGGGTCACAGTCCTTCATGATCCTCCTTAGTTTAGCCTTATACCACACTTCCACATTTATTTTCCCCTAATACACATCATGTTTCCTGCGACTTCCCTTGTTTTCATACCTAAAAGTATGATGTTCTTTTTTCCTTGAATGCTCACTCCTGTCAACTCCCTTACCAAATGCATTCATTATATATTTCATTCATGTAATATATATTTAATCATTGTTTCATTTCCATCCCCTTTCTCTTGCACTAATCCTCCCCCAAATACATTAGTCCCCAATGTGTTCTCACTTCTTTTGTCTTATACAGTAGTCATTTCTTTACCTTTATCATTTGGCAGATTGGTTCGGATTTCTTGGCATATTTACTTATATTTTTTCTGTCAGAATCCTATGTCCAAAACTAAACTGTGTGTTTCTCAAGGCCAGAAAACAAACAAAAAGTTTTTCTTCTGTTACAACAGTGCTCTCAGCAGTGTTTGTATTTAATTATGTACCTGAATAGTCACTATTCTCCTTGATTGCAAGAGAAATGATGGCAAATAATGATGTTTACTCAATAAGCTTTGATAAAATACATAAAATCAAGGACTTGATTTCTAGGAAACCACCACCCATAAACCATCAATCCTAGCTCACAAAGTCAGAAGAAGTTGAGATTTAGTTAATTTCCACCCATGAGAAGTATTCATCCTCCATTATCCCAGGGTGCTATTTTCCAGGAAATATTCCAGATAGCTCTATTTGCTTGAGATTAACTACATATTGTCTATCTTCTTAAGCATAACATACATTCATTTTGTTCCATACCATGTCTGCATACTGCTTTTTAGACATTTTTCCAGTTTTCTGACTCTTTAGTGTCCTTGAATAAATTATATAATGCCTAATCCATTCTCACTCCATATCTTTTATTCAAGAACTGCAATTTTTTCTTACATTCCTATTACATATGCCCCCTTTAACTAATATCAGTCCCTTTCAGGTCTGATGTTCTCTAGTTTATCAGTTTCATTGTGCATAAGAACTGCTTGACTTTATCACCATTCCATTCAATACCCCCAAAATTTCCTACTGCTTAATGGGTCACAGTCCTTCATGATCCTCCTTAGTTTAGCCTTATACCACACTTCCACATTTATTTTCCCCTAATACACATCATGTTTCCTGCGACTTCCCTTGTTTTCATACCTAAAAGTATGATGTTCTTTTTTCCTTGAATGCTCACTCCTGTCAACTCCCTTACCAAATGCATTCATTATATATTTCATTCATGTAATATATATTTAATCATTGTTTCATTTCCATCCCCTTTCTCTTGCACTAATCCTCCCCCAAATACATTAGTCCCCAATGTGTTCTCACTTCTTTTGTCTTATACAGTAGTCATTTCTTTACCTTTATCATTTGGCAGATTGGTTCGGATTTCTTGGCATATTTACTTATATTTTTTCTGTCAGAATCCTATGTCCAAAACTAAACTGTGTGTTTCTCAAGGCCAGAAAACAAACAAAAAGTTTTTCTTCTGTTACAACAGTGCTCTCAGCAGTGTTTGTATTTAATTATGTACCTGAATAGTCACTATTCTCCTTGATTGCAAGAGAAATGATGGCAAATAATGATGTTTACTCAATAAGCTTTGATAAAATACATAAAATCAAGGACTGATTTCTAGAAACCACACCCATAAACATTGCTTAAATCCAAGTATTAAAACATTTAACTCAAATTTAAGGGCAAAGTCTATGGCATTCTCCTGATTCTCTTCTGATGCCTTTTGACTATTTTTCAGGATTTGCCAAGAAGCTTTTGAACTTGGAAAGTGTTTGATTAGTCTGAAGAATACTTCCTTCAACCCATTAAGTCATAGAATGTATAAACCCAGAGAGCTATGCCATGCTCAAGCGCTAACAAGAAAAGTTGCCAATAAGTTCAACTAAGGACCTGGCTCAGAGAATGCATTCCGTAAATAGCTGTGAATCAGTATCAGTGGTTGCCTTTCTCAGACAAATTAAGGGAGAAGGGTAGTTGAAATCGTGGTTTAATGATTTAGTGTTGAAAAATCACTGCACAGCTATTGTGGTAGATCCTCCATCGATAGATCATACTCAGCCTGAGTGGTATTTTCCTCACCTGGGGGAAATGAGCAGTGATTTAAACAAAACCATCTCTAAATAGGACTTCCCTTATGGCTCAGACAGTAAAGAATCTGCCTGTAATGCAGGAGACCTAGGTTTGATCCATGGGTCAGAAATATGCCCTGGAGAAGTGAATGGTTACCCACTTCAGTATTCCTGCCTGGGAAATTCTATGGATAGAGGAGCCTGTTGGGCTACAATCTGTAGCAACATTTTGGACTGTTTCTTCTTCCACAACTCCTCAGTCTCTGGTACTGTGTATCTAAGCTGATACAAACCATAGGTGTCCTTGTCTCCCACTATGTTATTGCATTGCTAAGAAATACACATGTTTTACCAGAAGCCTTCTAGGCACAGGCCTTCCTAACCTGTAGAAATCATTCAAACAGGAAGAATTCCAATAACTCAAATGAATATGTTTTTTCTCCTCACTCCTCAAGACATAGCTGAAATACTATAGCCTACTTTTTCTTAGTAGTGGGACAGAGGCCCTTTTTTTGCAGTTTAGATAAAGTATTTTGAAATAAATAAAATATTTTAAAATTAATGGACGGCTCAATATATATATATATATATATATATATATTTCTTGATTCAGATTCTTCTGAGAATGCATTCAGTTTCTTAAGTTTTAACCCAGGGCTAAATATGGCCCACAAAGTTCTAGCACGTGACTTTCCCATTTTAGATTCACTTTGAATGAAAACACTTGGGAAAACATACAAAAAAGCAATGCCTGGACTATAAAGATGATCCAGAGTTTTCCTTCCATGTGACCTACCTACTCTTATGCACAGTTTCTAAAATCAAAAACAAATTTTTAATCAGTTTTCAAAAAAAAAAGCTCTAATCTACACTAAGCATGCATTCAAAGAAAGAAAGCATTCTTTAGGTGTCAAGATTAAATGTGTTTATTTAGAGTTAGTGGATACAATGGTATATTATATACCAGCACTCCAAGCTACACCTATGTATTTGCCTCTAAACCTTCACATAATGTCATTTTCCATTCCTCTAACATTCCATCACTGGGCCTCCTATTTCTAACAAAATCATAGTTTAATTTGTTTTTAGAAAGAAAGAAAGCAAGATGATCACCACATTGTGCTTCCAGTGCCCCCAGAAGGATATTAATGGATTTAAACAAAGGATTATTATTTTCAGTAAAGGGGGAAACTGATAACAAGAGCACTAGTAATGGCACGACTAGAAGAGAAAGAACAGAATACAGATTAAAAGAAACATTTTAGGCTGGACGAGTTAGTTTCCCCTTAGTAAAAACTCCACATAATATTATGGATAATGAGGTCAAAGTTAAATTGTTCCATTTGTGGGCCACACACTTAAGCGTATTGGCTAGTACATTTTTGCACTGACAGAAGCAATACAAACTTTATGTTCTACCATCACACTTCCAGATTTTTCACTTATTAATATACCTGCCAACCTAATGTTTCTTGCATG
Source organism: Tragulus kanchil (assembly GCA_022376925.1). Lineage (NCBI taxonomy): Eukaryota > Metazoa > Chordata > Mammalia > Artiodactyla > Tragulidae > Tragulus > Tragulus kanchil. Next base: position 81,827,533 of record JAIOJX010000029.1, on the reverse strand, counting down.
CATTAGAGTTTGCTTTGAGAGTTAAAGTTTATTTTCCCCATCCCGCCCACTCCCATAAACATTGCCGTGCGAACTCTTTGCCCAATTTTTTGAGAATGTTGCTAGGGACAGCTCTGTGCCACCTCAGGACAGGAATTTCCCATCCACTCGCCAGGCTATAGATGGATCCATAGCATTGATCCCATCTCATCTTACATGCAAACAGACACTGCTCCTTAGTTTCCCCATGCCAGAGGCAGACGAGTCAGCAGGTATGCATACAAAAAAATCCAATTGAAAAAGAAAGAAAAAGAAAAAGAAAGAAAGAAAAAGCTTTCTTGTTAAAGCCTATCATCTTAGAAGGAATCCATTGCTTTGAATTCACTTAAAGCCTGTACAGGCGAAATGTGTTTCTTCTGAGAACCTCGTCTCACTCGTGTCTGGAATTCTTCAGGTTTTTCTCTCTTCACAAGGGGCTTCTTCTCTGGAGCCTTCATCTTCCAAGACACAACAGGTGAATTGACAGCTGCTGTCCCATAGACCTTCTGGTATTTTGTTGAGGCCACATAAGAGGCTTTCACCGTAAGGACAACAGCATTCATCAGGTTTTTAGCTGCCTGGATGAGTGACGTGGCACTGTCCAGCTAGAGTAGAAGAAGAAGGAAATATACATGGGTTAGTCAAGGCCCAATATTCAGAAGATGGAGGTGCAATTTCACAGTTGTTGTGTGTGCAAAAGTACAAGATTTTCATAAAGGAACAAATTATTGCATGATAAGGTGAACAGGTTAAAAAGCAATCACCCTTCATCTATTTCTAGTCCCAAGATAAAAAGAAGAAAAAGAGGATACTTGACGATACACAGTTTTCTAAATTCTCAATACGTCTAAAGACAAAATCTTATTTTTATCATGTAAAAATTCCAACACAACAAAAATTTTCCAAAGTGGAACACCTCATGTGATTACATTAGGCTGATTGGTAATGATGACAGTTACTTAGACATTTGAAAAGCATTTAGAAGGCATTGAAGAATAAATAGTTCTAAGGGTCTCTGCCTCAATTTTATGATCTTTCTAGTGAAAGTATCTATTTATAACCAATTTCTCCACTCGGAGCTTTAGATTAGTAGCGGTGCAGGCAGCTAAGCAGAGGAAAATATCCACGGATGCACTGACTTTTTAATTAGGTGTTTGTTATTCTAGGTAGCAGTCTGACTATCCCCAGGTCTTAAATGTACCTTACATAAAATATCAACACTTGTGTTAGGCGTCTGTAGGTCAGAAAGCATTGAATAACACCCCTCATCCATGTGCTAAATGAGATGCTTTCTTATGATGTGCTAAATGCTATTTTAAGAACTTTGTTTTCCCACTCAACTCTCACAGCACCATGGTGATGTAGGTTTTACTGTCATTACCATTATATGGTGAGAGATCTAGTGTAGGCAGAGGTCTGCATAGGTTTACACCGCTTAAGTGATGTGATTCTTAAAGACTGTACTTCTGAAGCATACTGTGACCCTATTGGATAGGATAGCTTTAAAATTGCTAAGACAAGTCACACCTTAGAGTAGCCTACTTGTAGAAGTTCATCTCCAGGCTCTAAGACCAGCAATTTTTTAGTTACTTCTTTTCTGCTTTTCATCACTTAGACAGAATATTACATACTGCATATTAGACTGAACATTCAATATTTGTTTCAAACTCCTGGACCACAAAATCTGGCAAAGTTCAAAACTGCACTTCCCAGACTCCCATTCAGCCAGGATTCTACATGTCACTTAGTAACAGCACAACATTAACAGTTGGACTGAAAATATTATTCCAGCCTCAGGGATGCTTGAATGTAATCTGTTCATCAAACTTCTGGTATCAACCAAGGAAATATATTCCATTCTAGCTAAATAAGGATCCAAGGTCGTTGCTAAGTAATGTGCTCTTAGTTGCTGAGACTCTTCACTGTATAAGTTGAAATCAATGACTGTAGCTACGTTAGAGAATTGGAATGAAGCACACAACCTTCTGAGTGTGAGAAGTTAACAGTGTTTTTTGCCCTGTGACCCCAAACCGTGTGACTCTCCATGTTATGTGACTTCCATTCACTTAACTTGTCATTTGTTGTGACCCAAACAAGTCTCAGTGACTGGCCATGTCAGACTTCATATATAAGGGCTCTATTATGTTGTTCTGGCTGTAATCTGTTCCCCATCTTTTACTAAAAGTAAATAAACATTATTCCAAGTTTGAAATTTGCAATAAGAAATGAACTCAATTCTTCTACCACAAAAAAAGTTCATAAAATCAGATCATTGGAGAAAATAACAGAAAAGAAGCTTTCTAAATATGAATTTCTTGCAATGCCATAAATATGAATCTTCATCTCACACACACAGACACACACACACACACCCATTCACACACACACACACTCACACACATATACACACATACATTAAAAGTCAGTATTACACTGACTCCACAATAATAAGGAGAAACAGAGATCTGTGTATTAGAGCCATGAGTCAAAGAATATATAACTGATTGCTTGTCGAATTAAATCAACCAAACGGATAGAGTAATTACTTATACTACCAATCCTATTCAATTATATGTGAGGTTTATATGCCATATAACTGTTTAGCCCATCAGGTTTACTTTATACAGCATACATTTCTAAAATTAGCTAAGGAACAGAGAATTCTAGATGATCCATGTTAATAGAAATGAAGCCAAGCACAGATTAGTGCAGTGGTGTTCTAAATACAGTCTGAACCAGCAAGATCATCATCACCTGGGAACCTGTTAAAAATGCAAACTCTCAGGCCAATCCTCAAGTTTCTGAATCAAAAACTGATAACCCAGGGAATTCTGATTCATGCCAAAGGTTGAGAACCACTGGACTAATGAAAGACTATCTGAAGACTATCTGAAGGCTTATTTCAATTCAACTATTCCAAGACTGTCACCATCCAAAAATTCAGATCACACCACAGTTAATTTTCTGATTGAATTTCAATTTTGCATCTTTTCCAATTATACCTCCATGTAGAAATACAAATAAAGAAGAAAAGAGATAAAATAGCAAAATATTCAGACAATTAGGAGATCAGTCATGGCTTCTTTAGAGGTAGCTAAAGTGCCTCCTTGGTCAATTAACCATTTCCTGTAAAAGTCTGTCAGTTTTCAAAAATGAGTACTATTCCTTCACCGAATTAGTTACTTCAATTATTGCTATGCATAAAGAGAGGGTAGAATCATATTATTAATATATCAGGGACAGTTCTGATGATTTGCTTCAGAGGAACAGAATTAGTAGAAGTAGAATAGGCCAAGCTATGTCTATTGTGTTTTAAATTGTCCCCTAAAAAGTAATTTTGGGAGAAATGAGTGAATTCAAAGAGAAGGATTACAAGCGATTTGGAGATTTTTACCACAGATTTCATTTTCAGATAGATGGTGTCTAATTCTGCTGCAAAAATATTGTCTGTTTCTTCTCCAGAACCCCTTTGCTCTCCCAGCCTGAAGCAGGAATCCTGTGAATAAACCTAACATATTGGTTGAGGGTAAGACAACTCTGAACCATTAAGCCAATGATTTTGTTCAAGCCACCTGCTGGGGCAGGTACTGAATTCATGGCAAGGCAAAGCAAGGAGGTGAGGCCCAGTTAAGACAGAACAAACGGATAGAGTAATTACTTACTACCAATCCTATTCAATTATATGTGAGGTTTATATGCCATATAACTGTTTAGCCCATCAGGTTTACTTTATACAGCATACATTTCTAAAATTAGCTAAGGAACAGAGAATTCTAGATGATCCATGTTAATAGAAATGAAGCCAAGCACAGATTAGTGCAGTGGTGTTCTAAATACAGTCTGAACCAGCAAGATCATCATCACCTGGGAACCTGTTAAAAATGCAAACTCTCAGGCCAATCCTCAAGTTTCTGAATCAAAAACTGATAACCCAGGGAATTCTGATTCATGCCAAAGGTTGAGAACCACTGGACTAATGAAAGACTATCTGAAGACTATCTGAAGGCTTATTTCAATTCAACTATTCCAAGACTGTCACCATCCAAAAATTCAGATCACACCACAGTTAATTTTCTGATTGAATTTCAATTTTGCATCTTTTCCAATTATACCTCCATGTAGAAATACAAATAAAGAAGAAAAGAGATAAAATAGCAAAATATTCAGACAATTAGGAGATCAGTCATGGCTTCTTTAGAGGTAGCTAAAGTGCCTCCTTGGTCAATTAACCATTTCCTGTAAAAGTCTGTCAGTTTTCAAAAATGAGTACTATTCCTTCACCGAATTAGTTACTTCAATTATTGCTATGCATAAAGAGAGGGTAGAATCATATTATTAATATATCAGGGACAGTTCTGATGATTTGCTTCAGAGGAACAGAATTAGTAGAAGTAGAATAGGCCAAGCTATGTCTATTGTGTTTTAAATTGTCCCCTAAAAAGTAATTTTGGGAGAAATGAGTGAATTCAAAGAGAAGGATTACAAGCGATTTGGAGATTTTTACCACAGATTTCATTTTCAGATAGATGGTGTCTAATTCTGCTGCAAAAATATTGTCTGTTTCTTCTCCAGAACCCCTTTGCTCTCCCAGCCTGAAGCAGGAATCCTGTGAATAAACCTAACATATTGGTTGAGGGTAAGACAACTCTGAACCATTAAGCCAATGATTTTGTTCAAGCCACCTGCTGGGGCAGGTACTGAATTCATGGCAAGGCAAAGCAAGGAGGTGAGGCCCAGTTAAGACAGAACAAATATATTCTGAGGCAATAAGGCCAATACAAAATTTGACTTTCTCTTAAAGCTTCAATTTCCCAGGGACAAATCATACCATTTGCCCTATATATACTGTAATGATTTAGATAATTTTCAGCACAATCATAATTTATTTTTTTCAAAAATGTGTCTCCTTTATACTTATCCAAAATAGCATTGATACCTGATTTCCAAGCAGCACAGCGTGCTAAAAATTCACTTGCTAAATAAAATACATTAAAAAGAATAAAGCTACATTTCAAGATGATGTTTAAATAAAAGGTTGAGAAAACTTATTTCACACGATTGCATTTTATTTTGTTATGTATACTGTAACTAGGGCATTTTCAAATAAAACATGTTGATGAATATGGGTAATGAAATTCTAATAATATTAAGCAACATTGAACACTTACTAGTTACTTAGCATTGCCTTACTCTTTTTGGTTAATTTACATGACTCAAGAGTCAAAAATCCTCAAATTAGAAACAGTTACCATCTTTTACAAATGAGGAAAGGTAAGGTAACTAGTCCCTATAGGAATTGGCAAAGTAGGAATTAGGGCCGGTAAAGCCCAAAATCTGAACCACTATATTGCACTAATTCTCTTAAGCATCATTCAGTCTCTGGGGTTTTGTTTTTCAGTGCTCCCCTGTCCATGGAATTCTCTAGGCAAGAATCCTGGGGTGGGTTGCCATTTCCTCCTCCAGGGGATTTTCCCAGCCCAGGGACTGAACCCGCATCTCCTATGTCTCCTGCATTTCAGGCAGATTCTTTACCACTTGAGCCATCAGGGAAGCCCTAAATTTTCTTTATCATGTCTAAATCAAGCCTACGTAATTAAAAAAAAAAATAGACTGCATTTAGCCAACATGACTGTGAGCCATTCTCTGGACTAGATCTCATTCAATCTCACAACTTCTTAGACAGGAAATATGATTATACTCAACTGGGACTTAGAGGAACATACAGTTTGTAGTAAGCGGTAAAACCAAGTTTCAATGCCAGAAAGTCTAACTTCAGAGTACATGCTCTAACCATTGCTCCATACTGCTTCCCAGTGTCGTGATAACAGATGAATTCACAGTCCCAAAATTCACCAAGCTGTGCTAGACTAATTCTCCCCATTCTATCCCATAAGGTGTCGACTGTCCCTAACCATGGAAATTAGGTTTCTCCTAATTCTGTCACTATTCTTTTTAAAATATCAAAGTACTATTTTAAAAAGGCAACAGATGTTTCCTCACATCTTGTTCTATTACAGCCCATGAAAAGCAAATAAGGGTGGGAGAACTGTTTTACAGCCATTTTTATAGTGTTCCCCCCTACACCCCCCCCCGGGCTCTTCTTCTACCTCTATTATCACTCTGTTCTTCTTAACCCCATTACATCTAATAGACAGATTTCTTTTTCCCTGTACTTTCCTCATTTCGTGTTTTGAATAGAGAGAAATACTAGAGTGAAGACTCCTAAATTATGGTTCTTCTACTAGTTGATATCTGTGCTAATAATTCCTTATGTCAAAGCTGAAGACTGTGGTGAAAAACACTTGCCGTAACTCAAAGTTTACATGATTGAGGGTTTCTGAAGCCCTCTGTCCTTAAGTTTCATACTATTTCATTAACATGGAGTTTATATTTCAAGAGGTACTCAGTTTCAGTAGAAACACAAAAGTGACTGCATGACAAATCACACATGAAGGTGATATTACATTTCCTGAAACATTGAGTTATCATTTACTTTTTACCATACATCCCTCTACTTCCACATTTATCCATTCAACATTTCTTCAGACACCTGTTGTGTATCTATTCCGTGCCACCCACTGCTTAAACGTTGGGTATACAAACATTAAACCAGAAGTTTCAATTGTTTCTCAGTTGCTAAGTTGTATTCAACTCTTTGGGACTACATGGAGTTTTAATGCTCTATCATAAATCTTTAGTCGGATGTGAAGTGCTAAAAAGAAAAAAGAAAAAGAAAACCAGAAAATATGTGATCTACCTTGAATTAGATGGGGACAGGATAATAAGATAAAGCTTAATTGTGCACATGATGTCTAAACTCACTTTGCTGAAATGAACAGAACATTTTTGGTGCCTAAATGATTAAAAGTGCTGAAGGACGATTCTAAAATTTCTAACTAGTACTGATAGTATATATGGATGAATTCATACAGATGATATTAATAGTAAAAATGTGCCACTGAAATGCTTATCTGTTGAGTTTAGTTTTGGGCAGAGTGATGTGTACATTCTATTAGTAACTACAGTGAGTTATGAGAGGGAGTTGAAACTCTAGGAGTGAAATTCAGGAAAACCACGTTTTGGTTATATTGGACTTCCCAGTTCTGCATACTGTAATTATATATTTTATGCCAATTTCTGTGATTTCTTCCTCCATTCACATTCCTTATTTAGTGTTTCTACAGAGAGACATGATAAAATATAGAATGAAATATTAAATCCATATTCTGCCAGCAGGTCAATTTTTTTTCAGCATTATATTTTCATGATCAAAATCAATATTCTTTTAATATTCTAAAATATAACATCATCAAGAAATATCTTAACTGTTCTCCTGACTGTCAAGGAAGGCTGCTTTCGATTCTGTTAAGTAATTAGCAATCATTCACCATTGGTAATACTGGTGGATCAACCAGCAATAAAACAAATGCAATTTAGATTTAACAACTGTTTCTTTTCTTTTCTTTTTTAAAGTAAATACCCCACTCCCTCAACAGCACTGAGAAAAATGCAAAGTAATGTTAAAGAGGTTGAGCGAAATCCATTGTATTAACCACATTTGAACTGAGCATCTTAGGATGCTAATTTGTGAGGGTCGGACATATAATTACAGAAGAGAATTAGAGTTTCACTATGTTCTACATTAATCCATTTAAAATATGCATGCAGAGATAGAAATACAACCTGGAAATGAATCTATTTTCTAAAAAGCTGGTTATCTATTACCAAAAAATAATGAACCATAAACGGCAGTTCATGCAAATCACAAGTACAAAGTAATCTGTCCTTGCATTAAAAATAATGCAAATGTCATGGAACTACTAATCATTTTGAAGGTGATTTTGAAATATAAAAACTGAGAAATGATTGCTCCCAAAAGCTGACAAGTGCCTGGGAAAGGTAACCCAGTCCCATTTGGGTATAGGCTACTTGATTCTAATGTTCTCAAGTCAGAATTGATAGTGCTAAAACTTTGAAGGTGCTAAAATTTTGAAGAAGCTAAAATGAGGAGAGTCTCTTTTAGCCCCTTGCAATGTCTTTTAATGGGACTAATTTAGTCTTTAACATATAAAACAAGAAGTATCTGAATGAGGCTTTACTACACATACTTGGGGCTCAGGCAGTGTTTGGAAGGCAGGAATATGTGATAGGATAATTGATAAGAAATTGAAAGTAAATACCCTGAGAAAACTGGAATCCCTCTCCTGGATCTGGTCATTTATTTGTATTTAAACAGTTATCTTTCCAAAAGGAGTCACAAATTGCTTGCAGGGGAAAGATAGAGACACTTTATTACAAGTCAGCTTTGCTGGTAATGAATGGGAGATTAGAAACCCAGAGCACTGCAGCCTATTATCTGCCAAAAAGAACATTTCATTTTTTAAAAAACCATGAAGTTTTGAAGAGATATTTGATCTCCTCTGAAACTGTGATACATTTGAAATATCTTGAAATATCTGCCTACTTTTGCTAGAGTCTGTATCAATAACACTTTTTAAAAACTCTAGCAAGTCCATGGTAATAAATAACTGAAGCAAACAGAGGCATGGTGAAAAGGTTCAGCCGCATTGCATCTTTCCCCACTTAATGATGCCTCCGCACTTGCAAACAGTAGGTTCCAGTGTGGTGAGACCTCATTTCAGTATCCTAGTCCATTCACTCTTCCTCAGCAAATGGCAACAATGAAATAGTCAGCAAATCTGAATTTCCTTCCTATTAAGAAAGTGGCAATGGTGAACACAGAGGGCAGCACTTGCTCCTCAACCGTATGGTGTTCACAGCAGGCATTATTAATCAAGAACGGCACATTGTTCCTTCCGAATCTGCTCAGTGACATGGGAAATGAAATTTCTTTTCCTCCCTTCTTTAAGAGGCTGTATTTCAACAAGTTACTAAAAAGCTGGTTATCTATTACCAAAAAATAATGAACCATAAACGGCAGTTCATGCAAATCACAAGTACAAAGTAATCTGTCCTTGCATTAAAAATAATGCAAATGTCATGGAACTACTAATCATTTTGAAGGTGATTTTGAAATATAAAAACTGAGAAATGATTGCTCCCAAAAGCTGACAAGTGCCTGGGAAAGGTAACCCAGTCCCATTTGGGTATAGGCTACTTGATTCTAATGTTCTCAAGTCAGAATTGATAGTGCTAAAACTTTGAAGGTGCTAAAATTTTGAAGAAGCTAAAATGAGGAGAGTCTCTTTTAGCCCCTTGCAATGTCTTTTAATGGGACTAATTTAGTCTTTAACATATAAAAACAAGAAGTATCTGAATGAGGCTTTACTACACATACTTGGGGCTCAGGCAGTGTTTGGAAGGCAGGAATATGTGATAGGATAATTGATAAGAAATTGAAAGTAAATACCCTGAGAAAACTGGAATCCCTCTCCTGGATCTGGTCATTTATTTGTATTTAAACAGTTATCTTTCCAAAAGGAGTCACAAATTGCTTGCAGGGGAAAGATAGAGACACTTTATTACAAGTCAGCTTTGCTGGTAATGAATGGGAGATTAGAAACCCAGAGCACTGCAGCCTATTATCTGCCAAAAAGAACATTTCATTTTTTAAAAAACCATGAAGTTTTGAAGAGATATTTGATCTCCTCTGAAACTGTGATACATTTGAAATATCTTGAAATATCTGCCTACTTTTGCTAGAGTCTGTATCAATAACACTTTTTAAAAACTCTAGCAAGTCCATGGTAATAAATAACTGAAGCAAACAGAGGCATGGTGAAAAGGTTCAGCCGCATTGCATCTTTCCCCACTTAATGATGCCTCCGCACTTGCAAACAGTAGGTTCCAGTGTGGTGAGACCTCATTTCAGTATCCTAGTCCATTCACTCTTCCTCAGCAAATGGCAACAATGAAATAGTCAGCAAATCTGAATTTCCTTCCTATTAAGAAAGTGGCAATGGTGAACACAGAGGGCAGCACTTGCTCCTCAACCGTATGGTGTTCACAGCAGGCATTATTAATCAAGAACGGCACATTGTTCCTTCCGAATCTGCTCAGTGACATGGGAAATGAAATTTCTTTTCCTCCCTTCTTTAAGAGGCTGTATTTCAACAGAGTTGTCAAAGACGACTTGATACAGTTTAGAACACAGATTCATCATCTACTGTCTTTCTTTCTATATTTGAGTTGTTTAATCCTTTCTGGTTTTGTTTTTACTACTCAGATCATGAACATTTTTCTTTTATCTAAATGATGCTGCACTTAATTTTTTTTTTTTGCCATACTGAATTTTAATGGAAGAACTGAATGCTGTACTGACATCATAGTGTTTTAGTAGCTCAGTTGTGTCCTACTCTTTGGAACCCCTGCCAGGCTACCAGGCTCCTCTGTCCATCCAGGGTAGCCATTCCCTTCTCCTGGGAATTTTCCTGGCCCAGTGATCAAACCTGTATCTCTTGAATTGCAGGCAGATTTTTTCCCTTCTGAGCCATATTTGAAAGACATCATAGTATGAGTTCCTAATTAATGAAATTGTTAAGAAGAAAATATAAGTATGAACAGAAGTGCAAAGCTTTGGGAGGGGATGATTTAAATCGGATGACAAAAATTAGCTGAAAATACTAACAAGTATGAGGTCTGAAGTGCAAATGGCCATCATATGTGTGTTGTGAATATTCATAAACAAAAAAAGGTACATTAAGTCTATTAATACCAGAACATGTATAGATCCTCAAAACTGAGAAGGAAATGTTGGTTTAATGGGGTTTTGTTGTGAATATTCTAATAACACTTTTAAAAACTCTAGCAAGTCCATGGTAATAAATAACTGAAGCAAACAGAGGCATGGTGAAAAGGTTCAGCCGCATTGCATCTTTCCCCACTTAATGATGCCTCCGCACTTGCAAACAGTAGGTTCCAGTGTGGTGAGACCTCATTTCAGTATCCTAGTCCATTCACTCTTCCTCAGCAAATGGCAACAATGAAATAGTCAGCAAATCTGAATTTCCTTCCTATTAAGAAAGTGGCAATGGTGAACACAGAGGGCAGCACTTGCTCCTCAACCGTATGGTGTTCACAGCAGGCATTATTAATCAAGAACGGCACATTGTTCCTTCCGAATCTGCTCAGTGACATGGGAAATGAAATTTCTTTTCCTCCCTTCTTTAAGAGGCTGTATTTCAACAGAGTTGTCAAAGACGACTTGATACAGTTTAGAACACAGATTCATCATCTACTGTCTTTCTTTCTATATTTGAGTTGTTTAATCCTTTCTGGTTTTGTTTTTACTACTCAGATCATGAACATTTTTCTTTTATCTAAATGATGCTGCACTTAATTTTTTTTTTTTGCCATACTGAATTTTAATGGAAGAACTGAATGCTGTACTGACATCATAGTGTTTTAGTAGCTCAGTTGTGTCCTACTCTTTGGAACCCCTGCCAGGCTACCAGGCTCCTCTGTCCATCCAGGGTAGCCATTCCCTTCTCCTGGGAATTTTCCTGGCCCAGTGATCAAACCTGTATCTCTTGAATTGCAGGCAGATTTTTTCCCTTCTGAGCCATATTTGAAAGACATCATAGTATGAGTTCCTAATTAATGAAATTGTTAAGAAGAAAATATAAGTATGAACAGAAGTGCAAAGCTTTGGGAGGGGGGATGATTTAAATCGGATGACAAAAATTAGCTGAAAATACTAACAAGTATGAGGTCTGAAGTGCAAATGGCCATCATATGTGTGTTGTGAATATTCATAAACAAAAAAAGGTACATTAAGTCTATTAATACCAGAACATGTATAGATCCTCAAAAACTGAGAAGGAAATGTTGGTTTAATCCCAAGGGTGTTCTTACTTTATCACAGGATCCTAGAAACATCTGTAACTTTAAGCAGTGTCTCAAATACAACAGAGAGGAGAACCAGAGGTTTGTTATATTTTCTACAGTGCTTCCTTGAGTGCTGCCAGAGAGGCAGCTTGTGCTCTACCAAGGCTGAAGGCCAGTTGTTAGGAAATCTGTATGTAATGGCTCAAGATGAAATTGGCAAAGGCCTTAGCAGACAAGCTTTGCAGTCTCAGCCAGGATAAGAAAAAAACCTCCAGTGTTGCTGAGAAATTTACCAATTGGCTCTCAGGTAACCTTCCCAACTGGACATATTCATGTCTTCCTTTCCAATTCATTTAGGTATGTAGTAGCACTTCCTAGTCAACTACTCTACTAATTAACTGTTTTCATTTGCATTTTTTCAATTATAGGTAAGTAAACCTTGGGGATTCCCATGGAGGTTTAATTACAGTCAACAAATTCCCTAAATATGGCATACAGCTATTTTTTTTCTCACCATTTAAGGCAGAAGAGTCTTCACTCACCCTAAGCAAGGTATTCTTGCTAACCTTGTAATCCAAGGAGACAAAGGAATATGGGGATGTGTTATCCCTTGGAAAGAGGGATAACAGGTGTTCATATTCCTCCAGTCTGTCTCCATCTCCCCTTTCTATATTTCTTCCTTTTCATAATGTTCCTTCTCTACACATCAAGATCTCTGGCCCAGAGGTATTCTCTGGGTTGTTTTCACAGAACAGAAGCATAGGAAATATACACATATGTGTGTGTGTGTGTGTGTGTGTATACACATACGTATGTGTATATTATATATATATATATATATATATATATATATATATATACATATATGAGAGAAAGATATTCCTGGCCAGGGAAACAATCTTTATATCATATAAATATACCATGCACTGATTGTTAATCTTATTATCGGATCCTGTCTACACCATAGAAAGTTCACATCTTCAAAGGGCTAAAGTTCCTTTTTTGTCTTCCTTTTTGCCAACTAGCTAGCAGATGATTACTACCTTTGATTGTTGATTTCCCCCATTCTCCTTCACTAAGCTGCACTATCATTACTGGGAGGCAAATTTAAGACAAGCCAGTGCCCAAGAATCCAAGTGAAGTACATCTTCACAAATTGGACCAAAGAGCCACCAAAAAGGCCAGTACTCTCAGCAGTGCTGACCTTGTATAACTGTGGTGGGTCTGTTGATAAGTGATAAAGGCAATTCAACACCTTACAGAATGGTTCCTAAGCTCCAGAATTCAATGTTATAACTACTAAGTAAAGAACAGGTCAAAAGAATCATGGACCACAGGTTCAGGTGCTGGTTGCTGGAGGACTGTGCCTGGAAAGTGAGCATAATCTGGAAGTCTAAATTATTCTTCTCCCTCTGTTCATTTCTCTCCATGTTCAATCATTAGCAGCTGTATCATACGGCATTAGTCATCTGTTAGGGAACTAAACTCCCATACATCCCATGCCTCTGTCCTCATCAGGTGTGTGCAAACAACTGGTCAAACCCTCTATGGCTACCTGAGTTCTTGATGAACAGAGTATAGAGGAACAGAAGAGACTCCTTTCCCAGGAGTCTCAAGAAAACATTTTGTATTGGGATATAGCCAATTAACAATGTTGTGATAGTTTCAGGTGAACAGAGAAGGGACCAAGCAGTAAATATACAGGTAACCATGTTCCCGCAAATCCCTTTTCCATCCAGATCATAATATTGAGCAGAGTCCCATGTTATATACAATAGATTTTTGCTGTTATCCATTTTAAATATAGCAGTGTATGCACTGCTTTCCCAAAGTCCTCAACTCTCCCCTCCTCCCAGCAGTACATTCTTACCTTCCATGTTCCACTTCCAGCTCTCTCTGTTGATCTGTCCTGTTCTATTTTTTTTCAATTTTATAGTGAAGAAAAGACACAAAACCAGACTTTAAACGCTGATGGGACTAATCACAGGCTATGTAATGTTGACAGAGCTATTTAACCTAGCTCTACCTGAAGTTCTTTATCTTATCTTTATCTAAGGCAAATGTGAAAAAAATCACTATTCACAATTAAGTATTGAATAAGATATTAATAATTCCCTTGAAACTGGACACCTAGCTCATGAAAGACCTTAGTAAATCTTAAGTTTTTATTATTATTGGGATCCACCTTTCTTTAAATCACTATTATATTGTCCATTTCACCTCCTCCTCCTCTAATTTCTACTTTCAATGTTTCTAGACACCCCACCTCCGTTCATTCAATTCAGCATTTGAGGCTCTCTCTAACCTTCTTCTTACAGAAGCTACCACCACGGTGGTTTGCTACCAATGCCTAATTATTATTTTTAACTTTTTAGGGATGAAAGGAGAAGTTCACAGTGTTGAATCCACATATTATTTGGGGGTGTTTGAAAGTTTCAGCTTCCCAGAACTTGAGCATAACAATCTCGCTGCCTGAATCTGTGCTCGTATTTGTTAACCAAATAAGTTTAGCAAAGGGCAGACTAACAAAGGAAAGTTATATTTTATATACAGACTAAATAAAATAAGGTCTATTGAAAATAGACTAACCAAAAAAGTCGAGGATGACTAAAAGTGAAACTATAAAGAGAGGACATTGCCTAGGCTACAGTCTGAAAAGACTAGGAGATAGCAAAAAAGCAGGTCAGTTGGAGAAAAAAAAAAAAAAACAAGAACATGAGCAACCTTTAAACAAGCTGTCAATGCTCCAAATCTCTTCCGGAACTGTCTCTTTTAGTGAAAGCAAGGGTGGCTGTTGTGTGACACACTTGCTACCACTTCTTCAATTTTACCTTTAATCTCATACTCCCAGTCTATAACAATCCTTTGTTCTACTGGTCCTAGACATGGTCTATCCAGATCATAATATTGAGCAGAGTCCCATGTTATATACAATAGATTTTTGCTGTTATCCATTTTAAATATAGCAGTGTATGCACTGCTTTCCCAAAGTCCTCAACTCTCCCCTCCTCCCAGCAGTACATTCTTACCTTCCATGTTCCACTTCCAGCTCTCTCTGTTGATCTGTCCTGTTCTATTTTTTTTCAATTTTATAGTGAAGAAAAGACACAAAACCAGACTTTAAACGCTGATGGGACTAATCACAGGCTATGTAATGTTGACAGAGCTATTTAACCTAGCTCTACCTGAAGTTCTTTATCTTATCTTTATCTAAGGCAAATGTGAAAAAAATCACTATTCACAATTAAGTATTGAATAAGATATTAATAATTCCCTTGAAACTGGACACCTAGCTCATGAAAGACCTTAGTAAATCTTAAGTTTTTATTATTATTGGGATCCACCTTTCTTTAAATCACTATTATATTGTCCATTTCACCTCCTCCTCCTCTAATTTCTACTTTCAATGTTTCTAGACACCCCACCTCCGTTCATTCAATTCAGCATTTGAGGCTCTCTCTAACCTTCTTCTTACAGAAGCTACCACCACGGTGGTTTGCTACCAATGCCTAATTATTATTTTTAACTTTTTAGGGATGAAAGGAGAAGTTCACAGTGTTGAATCCACATATTATTTGGGGGTGTTTGAAAGTTTCAGCTTCCCAGAACTTGAGCATAACAATCTCGCTGCCTGAATCTGTGCTCGTATTTGTTAACCAAATAAGTTTAGCAAAGGGCAGACTAACAAAGGAAAGTTATATTTTATATACAGACTAAATAAAATAAGGTCTATTGAAAATAGACTAACCAAAAAAGTCGAGGATGACTAAAAGTGAAACTATAAAGAGAGGACATTGCCTAGGCTACAGTCTGAAAAGACTAGGAGATAGCAAAAAAGCAGGTCAGTTGGAGAAAAAAAAAAAAAAACAAGAACATGAGCAACCTTTAAACAAGCTGTCAATGCTCCAAATCTCTTCCGGAACTGTCTCTTTTAGTGAAAGCAAGGGTGGCTGTTGTGTGACACACTTGCTACCACTTCTTCAATTTTACCTTTAATCTCATACTCCCAGTCTATAACAATCCTTTGTTCTACTGGTCCTAGACATGGTCTCAAAACTGTCCCCAAAACAGCCAAGGATTTTCCTGGTAGTCCATTGGTTAGAATCTGCCTTGCAATGCAGAGGATGTGAGTTTGATCCCTGGTAGGGGAACTAAGATCTGACATGCCTCAGAGTAATTAGCCTGTGAGCCGCAACCAGAGTCCACAGGGTGTAGGAAATATCCTCCATGCTGCAACTGAGGCCTGATACAGCCAAATATATAAATGAAAATACTTTAGAAAAAAACCCAGCCCAGTCAGTCACTATCAATTAATGTGTGAGCAATCAAGATTAAGTCCATTTACCATATTCACTATGGGTCTTTGAACTTCCCCCCAAAGGCTTTGATTATCATGGTGTTTGAATATCATTTGCCCTCATAATCATATTGTCTGCATTATATATAATAAAGAATAATCTCAAATATAATTCAGGAAACTGGAATGAAAGTGAAATGTTTGACAGTTATGTAAGTATATAAAATAATTCACTATACCAACCTAAAATTTCTCCTCTTCTTTTAGTACAGAAATAAGAATTACAAGAAGAAAAGAATATAATTCTTCAAGGGCTTGTAAGAGGTCTTCAGTATAATGAATCTTTTAAAGCCAATAATTTTAATTAAATTAGCTTTACATTTGAGCAGTTGATCCATGGCTTTAAAATTGACAGTTTCCACATATTATTTGGGTGTTTGAAAGTTTCAGCTTCCCAGAACTTGAGCATAACAATCTCGCTGCCTGAATCTGTGCTCGTATTTGTTAACCAAATAAGTTTAGCAAAGGGCAGACTAACAAAGGAAAGTTATATTTTATATACAGACTAAATAAAATAAGGTCTATTGAAAATAGACTAACCACAAAAGTCGAGGATGACTAAAAGTGAAACTATAAAGAGAGGACATTGCCTAGGCTACAGTCTGAAAAGACTAGGAGATAGCAAAAAAGCAGGTCAGTTGGAGAAAAAAAAAAAAAAACAAGAACATGAGCAACCTTTAAACAAGCTGTCAATGCTCCAAATCTCTTCCGGAACTGTCTCTTTTAGTGAAAGCAAGGGTGGCTGTTGTGTGACACACTTGCTACCACTTCTTCAATTTTACCTTTAATCTCATACTCCCAGTCTATAACAATCCTTTGTTCTACTGGTCCTAGACATGGTCTCAAAACTGTCCCCAAAACAGCCAAGGATTTTCCTGGTAGTCCATTGGTTAGAATCTGCCTTGCAATGCAGAGGATGTGAGTTTGATCCCTGGTAGGGGAACTAAGATCTGACATGCCTCAGAGTAATTAGCCTGTGAGCCGCAACCAGAGTCCACAGGGTGTAGGAAATATCCTCCATGCTGCAACTGAGGCCTGATACAGCCAAATATATAAATGAAAATACTTTAGAAAAAAACCCAGCCCAGTCAGTCACTATCAATTAATGTGTGAGCAATCAAGATTAAGTCCATTTACCATATTCACTATGGGTCTTTGAACTTCCCCCCAAAGGCTTTGATTATCATGGTGTTTGAATATCATTTGCCCTCATAATCATATTGTCTGCATTATATATAATAAAGAATAATCTCAAATATAATTCAGGAAACTGGAATGAAAGTGAAATGTTTGACAGTTATGTAAGTATATAAAATAATTCACTATACCAACCTAAAATTTCTCCTCTTCTTTTAGTACAGAAATAAGAATTACAAGAAGAAAAGAATATAATTCTTCAAGGGCTTGTAAGAGGTCTTCAGTATAATGAATCTTTTAAAGCCAATAATTTTAATTAAATTAGCTTTACATTTGAGCAGTTGATCCATGGCTTTAAAAATTGAATACATTCTTGCTGCCTACTTTGAAACATTTATTCATTGAGTAGACATTGAATGACACCCTCTAAATCTTTTTGTTTCTTGCTCGCCAATGTTTTTTCTCTCTGTGAGATATCAACCCACTACCAATTTCATCACATATTCAATTATTTTCCAAGTATTCACTGTGAACACTGTCACATAGTCAGGTAGAGGTTTCCTATCTTTAATTGAGAACACACTAAATGAGTTGTAAGAAGTAAATTTCATCTGTATCCTACTTCCATTTCTTGCATGAGTCTGTATCCTTCTTCAGTTTCTTCACAAAGACCTCTCACATTTAGAGAATGACCTAAACTTCTGTATAATCTTCTTTATTACTCTTTCGAACATTCCAAAGACAACAGGTACCTGCTCTTCCCACTGTCTTCTTAGTCTAAGTTATTGACAACACAATTATTCCAACTGTTTAAGTTAAAAGCCCATAATCTCATTAATGCCAATTACATTTTGTTTTCTCTGAGCCAGCATAAAAATCTGCCATCATATTCTGTCAACAGCATCTTTGAAATAATTCCAATATTTGACATTTTCTCACCTTGTTCACTATTATCAACATGGCCCAACCCCATCAATATCTCGTTAGATTTTTGCAACATCTTCCCTAACTAGTTGCCTTGCTTCCCACACTTCTTCTCCCTTTCATTGGAACCAGAATGGTGGTGTCATTATTGTTGTTAGTTGGCAAGCCATGTCATACCCTTTGCCATCCCATGGACTGCAGCATGCGAGGATTCCCTGTCCCTACCATCTCCAAGAGTTTGTCCGAGTTCACATCCATTGAACCCATGATCCATAAAACCATCTCATCCGTTTTTCTGCCTTCAATCATTTCTAGCATCATATATATAAAGAATAATCTCAAATATAATTCAGGAAACTGGAATGAAAGTGAAACGTTTGACAGTTATGTAAGTATATAAAATAATTCACTATACCAACCTAAAATTTCTCCTCTTCTTTTAGTACAGAAATAAGAATTACAAGAAGAAAAGAATATAATTCTTCAAGGGCTTGTAAGAGGTCTTCAGTATAATGAATCTTTTAAAGCCAATAATTTTAATTAAATTAGCTTTACATTTGAGCAGTTGATCCATGGCTTTAAAAATTGAATACATTCTTGCTGCCTACTTTGAAACATTTATTCATTGAGTAGACATTGAATGACACCCTCTAAATCTTTTTGTTTCTTGCTCGCCAATGTTTTTTCTCTCTGTGAGATATCAACCCACTACCAATTTCATCACATATTCAATTATTTTCCAAGTATTCACTGTGAACACTGTCACATAGTCAGGTAGAGGTTTCCTATCTTTAATTGAGAACACACTAAATGAGTTGTAAGAAGTAAATTTCATCTGTATCCTACTTCCATTTCTTGCATGAGTCTGTATCCTTCTTCAGTTTCTTCACAAAGACCTCTCACATTTAGAGAATGACCTAAACTTCTGTATAATCTTCTTTATTACTCTTTCGAACATTCCAAAGACAACAGGTACCTGCTCTTCCCACTGTCTTCTTAGTCTAAGTTATTGACAACACAATTATTCCAACTGTTTAAGTTAAAAGCCCATAATCTCATTAATGCCAATTACATTTTGTTTTCTCTGAGCCAGCATAAAAATCTGCCATCATATTCTGTCAACAGCATCTTTGAAATAATTCCAATATTTGACATTTTCTCACCTTGTTCACTATTATCAACATGGCCCAACCCCATCAATATCTCGTTAGATTTTTGCAACATCTTCCCCTAACTAGTTGCCTTGCTTCCCACACTTCTTCTCCCTTTCATTGGAACCAGAATGGTGGTGTCATTATTGTTGTTAGTTGGCAAGCCATGTCATACCCTTTGCCATCCCATGGACTGCAGCATGCGAGGATTCCCTGTCCCTACCATCTCCAAGAGTTTGTCCGAGTTCACATCCATTGAACCCATGATCCATAAAACCATCTCATCCTCTGTTTCCCTCTTTCTGCCTTCAATCATTTCTAGCATCAGGGTCTTTTCCAATGAGTCAGTTGTTTGTGTCAGGTGCCCAGAGTACTAGAGCTTCAGCTTCAGCATCTGATCTTTCAAAGAGTATTCAGGGTTGATTTCCTTCAAGATTCACTGATTTGATCACCTTGCTATCTAGGTGTCTCTGAAGAGTCTTCTCCAGCACCACAGTTCAAACACATCAGTTCTTCAGCACTCTGCTTTCTTTACTGTCCAGCTTTCACACCCATACATGACTATTGAAGAAAAAACATAGCCTTCACTATATGGACTTTGTCAGCAAAGTGATGTCTCTGCGTTTCAACACATGTCTAGGTTTGTTATAGCTATCCTGCTAAGAAGCAATAGTCTTCTAATTTCATGTCTGTAGTCACCATTCCCAGTGACTTTAGACCTCAAGAAGAGGAAATCTGTCATTGCTTCTACCTTTTCCCCTTCTATTTGCCATGAAATAATGGGACCAGATACCATGATCTTAGTTTTTTAATACTGAGTTTTAAGCTGGTCTCATCATTCTTTTCCTTCACATTCATCAAGGGGCTCTTTAGTTCCTCTTCATTTTCTGCCATTGGAGTGGTAACATCCACATATCAGAATCTGTTGATATTTCTCACAACCTTCTTAATTCCAGCTTGTAACTCATCCAGCCTGGCATTTCACATGATATACTCTTAGTATAAGCTAAATGAACAAGGTGAAAGTAAACAGCCTTACTATACTCCTTTCTCAATCCTGAACTAGTCAGTTGTTCCATACAAGGTTCTATCTGTTGCTTCTTGACAGGCATACAGATTTCTCAGGAGATAGGTAAGATGGTCTGACATTCCCATCTCTTAAAGAGTTTTCCACAGTTTGTTATGATCCACAGAGTCAAAGGCCTCAGTGTAGTCAGTTAAATAGAGGTAGATCATTTTTTTCTGGAATTCCCTTCCTTTCTCTATGCTGTTACATTGACTCAAATATCAATTTTCTTCTCAATTTAGTCCAGTAGTTCCCCATATTAGTCTTTGTAAGTTTCAAAGTCATAATATCTGGTTCCCAAGATTTCTGATTTCTCTCTTTTTCACTCCACTAGTACACATTGTTATCTTGACTATTGCTCAGACTGACTAGTCAAGCCTGCCCTTCAGGGCTTTTGTACATTTTTCCTCTGCCTAGAATGTTCTGCCCCCAGATACCTGCAAAACTTGGTGCCTCAGCTCTATCAGATCTTTAATAAAGTAATCAGTATCTTGTTGAAAGCTTCTCTTTTCCAAAGTTCAATCACATTCTCATCCTTAATTTTTCAATCTCCTATCACCTTTTCTTTCTTTCTTTTTTTTTTTTTTTCAATTTTGGCCTCTCTTATTGGTTTTCTATCTATTTATTTTTATCTGTCTTTATTCTTTGGCCTGTGTGGGCCTCTCATTGCAGTGGACTCTCTCATTGCAGAGCACCAGAGCTGGGCGCATGTGTTCCAAAGCGCTGGCTTGTAAATGAATAACAGTCCAGCTGCTCTATGGCATGTGGGATCTCCTCAGGCCAGGGGTCAAACTGGTGCCGCTGGTATTGCAAGGCAGACTCTTTACCCAGTGGACCACCATGGGATCTCTCACCTTTTCATTTTGATATTTTTCTTATACTTATCACCATCTAACATTTTATTATTGGGTTTACTATCTCTCACTCCCAGCTATATCAAACACTTAAAAAAGTGTCTGGCATATGGGTATTCTATAAATATTTGTTGAATGTTATTGAATAACTGCAACTTTATGTATGAGGAAATAAGAGATGGCAAATCCTCTCCAAAGACAAAGAGCTAAGGCACTAGGCCTAGTCCAGTACCCAACATCCCACGTGTTCAGCCTTCTATGGAAGAGTACCTAGAGGCATATCGTTAGCAGAGGGGTGGAATTTAGGGACACAATATAGAAAGTAAATGTTAGCCATCTACAATAAAAGTTTTATGGCCCCTTCCTCTCATGATATCCTCAGTGATAGAGCCTCAGGATCATTCTTTGCTCAGAATACATCCATGACTCAATTCTTTGTGATTACTCCTTTCAGTGTATAAAACATTGAACCTTATTTCCCTCAGTAATAGTACCAGCATCCGTAAAGCACTGAATTATGTTTGCTAGGTATAGTTCTGACATCTTAATAAATGATCTCTAAATATCTCTAGTTAGATACTGCCGTTTATTCTTTACACAGGAGAAAACAGAGAAAAATTCCATTCTTTGTGAACTTGGGTTCACAAATTTGTATCTAGTAACACTCAGCTTCAATCCAACCATGTGATATATGATACACAGCAATCTTTCTTAACCAGTCAAATCTACCTTATTGTTTTCCTGCCCTGAATTTTCTATTCCTAGATATTTGTGCCATTTACCTGGAGCTCAGTATGAATTATGGTGATTTTAACTGTCCACAAGTGTGAACCATGTGGCCAAGCAGTAATGAACTGAATTCCCTTAACCCATAAAGGTAAAAAAAGGTTACACCAACTTCCAATCTTGCAATTATGATTCATGACATGTTAAATCATGAGATATAATCTAGGCATGGGCCAGGGACATCATCTTCTACTTATTCATTTTCTTTCCGGCAACTAAAAAGAAAACTTGATCAAATACAACATCTAATTTGCCTTCCTATTAGCTACTACATATACCACTCGCTATTCATCCAAACTTTATGGAAAAATTTTATACTAAATGTCTTCAACAAAGCCTTTAACTACTGCACATAGTAGGCACCATGATATGATGTAAGGCTGACAGTTTTTAAGAACACAATATGGATTAGTTGCTACCATCATCTATATTGTCTGACCTATAATGTATCCTATATGACTTGTTCAACTACTAGTCAAAGGAAGACCAGAACAAGCAACATCCTTGAAATACCCAAAGCACACTGCACAAAGAGAAATTGGCTCTAATTTTGGCTGTGCTAGTTACTGACAATGAAAATTTGGGGCACCCTTGTTACCTCTCCAAGTTTCTATCTCTTCACTATAAAATAGAACTATTAATACCAATATATTTTCACCAGTTATTAAGGTTTGGGTGAGAAATTAAACTGGAAATGCTTTTTGTTAAATTGTAAATAATTATGTCACTATAGAAAGTTCTTACATAACTTTTGGGTACACATGGGAATTCCTTTTAGAATGTTCACCATAACTTGCTTAACCACCTGCATATCTAAAAGCCAAAAAACTTAACAGAAAAGATATTTCAATAGATGCCTAGGGTAATGTGAAGGTATCATAAACTTTAGCAAAATAAGGAAGGAAGCTTTCTTTTTCCCACTTGACAGTACGAACGACTAGGGCTGAAGTGTGGGGGTGGTCTAGCTACAATCTAATTTTTCCCACTTATGGAGAATGATCAGGAAATTATTCCCAAAATAAATATAACAGAGTAATGTGCTACTGGAGACCCCCAAACTGGTTATAGAGTGTATCCTCCAAAAGATAAAAGTTACTCAAAAAAATAAATGTAAGCCAGTCTCGCAATACAAGCATCCATGGAGCTGTCCTTGGTGATTCCAGCTGAATTCCTGCTATATTTCTTTCTAGAATGAAATAAGTAGTTGGTTGCTCAATGAACTGAATTCCTTAACCCATAAAGGTAAAAAGGTTACACCAACTTCCAATCTTGCAATTATGATTCATGACATGTTAAATCATGAGATATAATCTAGGCATGGGCCAGGGACATCATCTTCTACTTATTCATTTTCTTTCCGGCAACTAAAAAGAAAACTTGATCAAATACAACATCTAATTTGCCTTCCTATTAGCTACTACATATACCACTCGCTATTCATCCAAACTTTATGAAAAAAAATTTTTATACTAAATGTCTTCAACAAAGCCTTTAACTACTGCACATAGTAGGCACCATGATATGATGTAAGGCTGACAGTTTTTAAGAACACAATATGGATTAGTTGCTACCATCATCTATATTGTCTGACCTATAATGTATCCTATATGACTTGTTCAACTACTAGTCAAAGGAAGACCAGAACAAGCAACATCCTTGAAATACCCAAAGCACACTGCACAAAGAGAAATTGGCTCTAATTTTGGCTGTGCTAGTTACTGACAATGAAAATTTGGGGCACCCTTGTTACCTCTCCAAGTTTCTATCTCTTCACTATAAAATAGAACTATTAATACCAATATATTTTCACCAGTTATTAAGGTTTGGGTGAGAAATTAAACTGGAAATGCTTTTTGTTAAATTGTAAATAATTATGTCACTATAGAAAGTTCTTACATAACTTTTGGGTACACATGGGAATTCCTTTTAGAATGTTCACCATAACTTGCTTAACCACCTGCATATCTAAAAGCCAAAAAACTTAACAGAAAAGATATTTCAATAGATGCCTAGGGTAATGTGAAGGTATCATAAACTTTAGCAAAATAAGGAAGGAAGCTTTCTTTTTCCCACTTGACAGTACGAACGACTAGGGCTGAAGTGTGGGGGTGGTCTAGCTACAATCTAATTTTTCCCACTTATGGAGAATGATCAGGAAATTATTCCCAAAATAAATATAACAGAGTAATGTGCTACTGGAGACCCCCAAACTGGTTATAGAGTGTATCCTCCAAAAGATAAAAGTTACTCAAAAAAATAAATGTAAGCCAGTCTCGCAATACAAGCATCCATGGAGCTGTCCTTGGTGATTCCAGCTGAATTCCTGCTATATTTCTTTCTAGAATGAAATAAGTAGTTGGTTGCTCATTGTTTCACCTTTAAAGTCTTTGTGCTATATGACAGTCTTATCTCCAGGACTAGACTTATTGCTATTTATTAGCAAGTGTCTGTGGCCATTTATTGACATATTCTCCATAAAACTAACACCACACACACTATAGTAGCATTGGGTATATGTATCTCTAGTATTTAGTCAGTTGAGTGATAGAGTGTTAGTTCAGACTGTCTCTTAAAGTTGATCTGTAAGACAGCCTACTGATAAAAATTGACTTGTACCTCTATTTATTGGGTCAATGCAGTCTGGATATTTTCCAGATTCGATACATATTGAGCATCCCAATAATTTACATCACTTAATCTTCACCCTTCCTGATGATATATCACTGTATCCTTACTATTTGACACCGGAGGAACAGAGGCTTAAAGAAAAGTAACTTGCTAGATAATAAAACAATTGCCAGGGATTCAAATGCATGAATTCTGTTCCCCAGTGTGGTGTATTTAATAATGTACTGCAGTTCCAATTGCTTTTGAATAAAATAAGGAATAAAGAGCACTGAAGGTGGTTCCCCTAAGAATCCAGGATATATTTCCTTACAAGTGCCTGCCAGGGCTTGGCCTGGTTTGGAATCTTATAATCTTTTTCTCCAGGAGTGAGTACTTCAGGGAAAAGACAGTAAAAACACCAGAGGGTTCCCTCAGTCTAAAACTGAAATATTATTTCTTTGGTCCAACAAAGAACCTCTACATATGGACAGCATATTATCTGTTCTCTTGGAAAAAGTTGAGCCATACAAGAAACTTTCCAAATCACGTGAAGGTATCATAAACTTTAGCAAAATAAGGAAGGAAGCTTTCTTTTTCCCACTTGACAGTACGAACGACTAGGGCTGAAGTGTGGGGGTGGTCTAGCTACAATCTAATTTTTCCCACTTATGGAGAATGATCAGGAAATTATTCCCAAAATAAATATAACAGAGTAATGTGCTACTGGAGACCCCCAAACTGGTTATAGAGTGTATCCTCCAAAAGATAAAAGTTACTCAAAAAAATAAATGTAAGCCAGTCTCGCAATACAAGCATCCATGGAGCTGTCCTTGGTGATTCCAGCTGAATTCCTGCTATATTTCTTTCTAGAATGAAATAAGTAGTTGGTTGCTCATTGTTTCACCTTTAAAGTCTTTGTGCTATATGACAGTCTTATCTCCAGGACTAGACTTATTGCTATTTATTAGCAAGTGTCTGTGGCCATTTATTGACATATTCTCCATAAAACTAACACCACACACACTATAGTAGCATTGGGTATATGTATCTCTAGTATTTAGTCAGTTGAGTGATAGAGTGTTAGTTCAGACTGTCTCTTAAAGTTGATCTGTAAGACAGCCTACTGATAAAAATTGACTTGTACCTCTATTTATTGGGTCAATGCAGTCTGGATATTTTCCAGATTCGATACATATTGAGCATCCCAATAATTTACATCACTTAATCTTCACCCTTCCTGATGATATATCACTGTATCCTTACTATTTGACACCGGAGGGAACAGAGGCTTAAAGAAAAGTAACTTGCTAGATAATAAAACAATTGCCAGGGATTCAAATGCATGAATTCTGTTCCCCAGTGTGGTGTATTTAATAATGTACTGCAGTTCCAATTGCTTTTGAATAAAATAAGGAATAAAGAGCACTGAAGGTGGTTCCCCTAAGAATCCAGGATATATTTCCTTACAAGTGCCTGCCAGGGCTTGGCCTGGTTTGGAATCTTATAATCTTTTTCTCCAGGAGTGAGTACTTCAGGGAAAATACAGTAAAAACACCAGAGGGTTCCCCTCAGTCTAAAACTGGAAATATTATTTCTTTGGTCCAACAAAGAACCTCTACATATGGACAGCATATTATCTGTTCTCTTGGAAAAAAGTTGAGCCATACAAGAAACTTTCCAAATCACAGATTAAAGAACAAAGTATCCTCAAAGACTGGAGATGCATAAGAGTATTGCTAAAAATCACAGAAAATATATTAGTGTTTCTTTTGAAAACAAGTCTCAAATCTATGAAACTGGAAAACTTCTTTGAATAAAATAATAAAAAAAGCACTTTGTGAACTTCCAAGAAAATGACACCTTTTAACCAGTGAACAAAGATAAACATTAAAGGGTTAGAGAGAGCCTGATACAGTATCTTGCCCCTACTGAAAATCATACTTAATATTAAGATGAAAGTTTCCTCAAGGCACAATCCCTATCTTGGAGTCCCTGTGAATCTAGCTTTTGACAAAGTTAAATCATGTCCATATTTATTATAAGATGGAAAAGCTACCTCATTATTTCTTTACCTGATACACTAAAGGTGCCTAGGTAAATATTTCAAATATTCTACAGCTACAGATTTGAAAGAAAGAGTGATCTCTGTTTTATCTGATGCCTCCACCTGTTACAGCTCTCCAACTTTCTTTTTAGAATTAATGCTAAACTAGGAAATGTATTCAATGTTTACATATAATTTGCTGAGTTTCAAGGGCTCACCCAGCACTAATTTCCACAGTGTTACTCATTATAAATATTATCTCAAAATACCTGTATCAGTAATCTGAATCTCAAGGAGACCATTGGCCTGCTACACTTTTTAATATTATTTTTAAACAAGAAATAAAAACTATCCTTTTTTCCTTGTATTTTTAAAGGTGCTGGTTATTCATCTCATAATAAAATGATTACAAAGTATACAGAAAAAATAGCTGAAGTAATATGTGAAGATATGTGAAATCATTTTGTGTAAAAGGACATGCTATATAAAACAGTTAAATTGTTTTAAGCTCAATACCTTTGTTTGTAAGAAGCAAGACACTGAAGCCATTTTACTTAACTTTCTTTTAAATAACATTCTTCTCAGAGTCCTTAATTGTCTTTGAGAGTATAAATGCCTGTATCTCTCATCCAGGAATATTTGGGGCAACCAAGAAGGGAGATGTATCAAGATGTTTAAAATGTGTACAAAGGTCATTACTAGAGGATGGGTTCCTCACAGGACTTGTTTCTAGAAATGTACACACAGCCTGATACCAGGCTAGGAATAATCATTTAGCAGATGATTCCAGAACCTGTAATCTGCCATCTTCCAACCTTCCAGAGGGAAGAAATAAAAGGCTGCATTTCAAATAGTATGTATATTGTTTTTTTGTTTGTTTGTTTTTATTTATTTATTTTCATCCATCTTTTTTTTATTCTTTGGCATGTGTGGGCCTCCCATTGCAGTGGCCTCTGTTGTTGCAGAGCACCAGCTCTGGGTGAATGCACTGCAGAGCTCCAGCTCGGTAATTGGACACATCTGTCCAGCTGCTCCACGGCACGTGGGATCTTCCCAGGCCAGGGATCGAACCGGCGTCCCTTGCACTGCAAGGCGTTATCCTTACCCACTGGACCACCAGGGAAGCCCCTAGTATGTATATTCTGGGTGTAAGATCAAGCGTTCAACAGACCTCTCTAACTCTCATCTGGGGCAATTTTTCACCCAAACTAGGATATACTTGACCATGGGTCAGACACACTTGATTTTCACTACAGATAAAGAGAGGTGAATATAAGGATATAGTGGGGCAATGCCAGTGACCTTGTCAAACGTTCTATACAACAGAAAACCACAAACTTCTCACAAGTGAGGATTATTTAGACTAGGCTAGACTGCAATAGCTTGCTGGAGACAGGGCATGAGGTCTAAGAAATGGCTGAACCTGCCATTCAGTCCTGGAAGGCTCTCCCCATTAATTTAATCCTCCTTCCTTTCTAGACTAGTATTTTTCAAACTGTGATCTATGAGGATCTTCATTCAGAATGTTTAGAAACAGAATAAGAGATTCTCGATCTCAGACATGAGCTTCAGAACAGTGAAAGGAAAGCCCAGCGTTCTCCATTTTCATTCCCTACACCCACACGATTCTTCTACATACTGAAATATGAGAGTCACTACTTCATTCCTCTGTTGAAGTCATTCTCTTCAGTTATTTTCAGCTATCACCACTCTAGTGATTCCTCCACGACTCTCAATGACAAAGAAAAAAAAGACAATTTCTATGAGGACAGAGACTTTGGCTGGTTGCTCACTACTATATGTCCAATGACTTCATTTAATGGAAGTGGGCAAGAGGACACCTACACCATCAAAAAGACCATCATCTTTTAGAAGAGACGAAAATTACTGACACACTGGAGTCACAAATAGTAAGACATGACTGAGTGATTCTCACTTTCACTTTCTTTTACTTGGTATGTCTACTTTCTGAGCCTTGTACTCAGTCTGTGGCACACGTTAATGCATTTAATCCTAAAAACAACATAATAAAGAAGATACTATTTTTTTTTTTTTTTTCACTTTACACTTGAGAAAAATGGGGCTAAGGTGAGACAAGCATTCTGACTCTTACTGGAAGTCAAAAAACAGCTTGTATTCCACTTAATGGAAGGCATAAATGGACAAGAACAGCCACTAAATGCCTCATTCTTCCTTTTATTTTTTCAAATGTCAGTAGCCATCAATTGGGTAGGGGTCTAGATGTTTCTGGGAAATATTTTAAAACGTGCTAAGACAATGAAGATACATTTCTCCCTCTTACCTATTTTCTTCTTCCTGTGGGAAATTGAAAGATGGAACACTTAACAGTTAACTTAGGCCAAAGGATAAATTTGAGAAGAGAAGCTTCATAATTAATAGAACAGAATGTAAAGTCTGGAGGTTAGGTCCTTGATAGCTCCGGGTTCACTATACTAGCACTGAACCACCTATAGACTTATACTATGTGAGAGAGAAATAAGTATTTAGATGTTTTATCATACTGTGCTGTGCTGCATGCTAAGTTGTTTCAGCCATATCTAACTCTTGGCAACCCTATGGACTGCAGCCTGTCAGACTCCTTTGTCCATGAGATTCTCCAAGGAAGAAGACTACTGAAGCGGGATGCCATTTCCTCCACAGGGCATCTTCCCAATCCAGGGATGGAACCTGTGTCTCTTACATCTCCTGCTTTGGCAGGCAGATTCTTTACCTCTAGGACCACCTGGGAAGCTGATATAAATATATAGCTGAATGCAAATTTAATTAAAACATGAATTATAAATAGTATCACTGGGCATTAATAATTTAGAATACTTAATTAAAAACTCATATTTCATGTCTAAATATAATTAACATTTTAATATATCATAACTTTCCCGTGGGAGGGCAATTGAAACTAACCATGTCACTTGGTTCTTATTTTATTTGTTTAAAGTAAATGATTAATTTGATTTATTCAGCTCTTTGGGAACAAATTCTAGGTTCACATACCATAATCCTTTAAAAAAAAAAGTCAACAATGTGTCAGAAAACTAAGCAAAGTAAACTGCACAGAAATTAAGTTTGGTAAAAAATAATAATAATAATAATAATTCCTTGATTCTTAGGTCCCAAATCTTATAAAGCATGCATTATATGCTCAATGTGCAAGAAACTAGGGAAACAAGTAAGAACATTTAGATACACTCTCTATCCTTATGGAGCTCACAGACTAGCTGGGAAATATAAATATACGAGTAAAGATGTTTCTATGCTAGGCTTCATACCAGGAATGACAGAAAATGAACCACGCTTTGGGAGAAACTTTCAAGAAGTTATTAAAAATCCCTAAACTTTATTTCCCTAGTATTTTAAATGAGAATAACAGTATCTCCTCCATAGTGTGACTTTGAATGCAGATTACAAGGTGCATTTCACCTGCTCAGCACAGTGCATGGAATATGCTGAGTCCTCAATATATCTTAGCTGGTTTAATAATAATTGTTACTACATTCAATTGTGCTATTGTAACTTTAAGTGGTATTACTATTCTAGTTTATAAAGCCAAAGCTCAGAGGCTAAAGTAAATTGTTCACAGATGTTTTATCATACTGTGCTGTGCTGCATGCTAAGTTGTTTCAGCCATATCTAACTCTTGGCAACCCTATGGACTGCAGCCTGTCAGACTCCTTTGTCCATGAGATTCTCCAAGGAAGAAGACTACTGAAGCGGGATGCCATTTCCTCCACAGGGCATCTTCCCAATCCAGGGATGGAACCTGTGTCTCTTACATCTCCTGCTTTGGCAGGCAGATTCTTTACCTCTAGGACCACCTGGGAAGCTGATATAAATATATAGCTGAATGCAAATTTAATTAAAACATGAATTATAAATAGTATCACTGGGCATTAATAATTTAGAATACTTAATTAAAAACTCATATTTCATGTCTAAATATAATTAACATTTTAATATATCATAACTTTCCCGTGGGAGGGCAATTGAAACTAACCATGTCACTTGGTTCTTATTTTATTTGTTTAAAGTAAATGATTAATTTGATTTATTCAGCTCTTTGGGAACAAATTCTAGGTTCACATACCATAATCCTTTAAAAAAAAAAGTCAACAATGTGTCAGAAAACTAAGCAAAGTAAACTGCACAGAAATTAAGTTTGGTAAAAAATAATAATAATAATAATAATTCCTTGATTCTTAGGTCCCAAATCTTATAAAGCATGCATTATATGCTCAATGTGCAAGAAACTAGGGAAACAAGTAAGAACATTTAGATACACTCTCTATCCTTATGGAGCTCACAGACTAGCTGGGAAATATAAATATACGAGTAAAGATGTTTCTATGCTAGGCTTCATACCAGGAATGACAGAAAATGAACCACGCTTTGGGAGAAACTTTCAAGAAGTTATTAAAAATCCCTAAACTTTATTTCCCTAGTATTTTAAATGAGAATAACAGTATCTCCTCCATAGTGTGACTTTGAATGCAGATTACAAGGTGCATTTCACCTGCTCAGCACAGTGCATGGAATATGCTGAGTCCTCAATATATCTTAGCTGGTTTAATAATAATTGTTACTACATTCAATTGTGCTATTGTAACTTTAAGTGGTATTACTATTCTAGTTTATAAAGCCAAAGCTCAGAGGCTAAGAATGTTACCCAATCTTATTCAGTTAATAAACAACAAAGTTGATTTCCAAACTCACATTTAATAGCAATACTTGCTAAAAATTTTAGCATCTACTTCAAGAAAACATAATATTATATTTATCAGATCCCTGACATCAAAACCACATAGTTGTTCTCTGGCTTGGTTTTCATTCAGTTAAGATGCTAGGCCCTAAGTTTAACTTACAAGTTTTGTCTGGCACATTTCTACAAACCACCCAAGGTGATGCTTGCCTAGATTGGTACAACAGAGTCCCAATGACTGAACTACAGTTCATTGGTTTAAAAAGTCTGTAAGACTTTTTTTTTTCTCTTTTAGATCAGCATGTCAAAAAATTTTTTCTAAATTAATAGCAGGCATTGGCATTCCACCAGTCAATTGATTCTAGAATGTGACAGGATCTGCACATCTGCCAAAGCAGCTATTGCCATCATTTGCATGGAAATCAGAGATGAGTATGAAGAAAAAACCAACATTCTCTATCATTTTTTACTTCTAAACACTGACGTTCTCAAATGAAAAATAAAACATAGGATATCCCAGCAATCTGGAACAGGAGAACCATATGGAAGCAATCAGAAGGTTAATTAGACCCAGAACTGACCCTCCTTGCTGTGATGTTGGTCACCTTCTTCCAGACCAGAATTCATTCTTATGTTTTAGTCAAGTGTAAAATACCTCGCTAGTGCCTCTCTCTCTTCTCTGAATATTTCTGTAACTTTCTACACAGAATGGTGGGTGTAGGATAATGACTTGTTCATGAAGAAAAAGAAATGAGCACTTCTAAATGACTGTTGTTTCAAATATATAGTTACTAGTATTTTTCAACATTAACTCAACACTGACATGAGAGCTTGCTCTTTCTAGTTATGATGGGAATATGTGTGCTTTTTTCTTCAGTCATGGACAGACTGTCCTTGCAATGCTATGGACTATGGCCCAACAGGCTAGCATGTTACCCAATGCTGTATGTTTCCAAATTTGTTTTTAATAATAATTGTTACTACATTCAATTGTGCTATTGTAACTTTAAGTGGTATTACTATTCTAGTTTATAAAGCCAAAGCTCAGAGGCTAAGAATGTTACCCAATCTTATTCAGTTAATAAACAACAAAGTTGATTTCCAAACTCACATTTAATAGCAATACTTGCTAAAAATTTTAGCATCTACTTCAAGAAAACATAATATTATATTTATCAGATCCCTGACATCAAAACCACATAGTTGTTCTCTGGCTTGGTTTTCATTCAGTTAAGATGCTAGGCCCTAAGTTTAACTTACAAGTTTTGTCTGGCACATTTCTACAAACCACCCAAGGTGATGCTTGCCTAGATTGGTACAACAGAGTCCCAATGACTGAACTACAGTTCATTGGTTTAAAAAGTCTGTAAGACTTTTTTTTTTCTCTTTTAGATCAGCATGTCAAAAAATTTTTTCTAAATTAATAGCAGGCATTGGCATTCCACCAGTCAATTGATTCTAGAATGTGACAGGATCTGCACATCTGCCAAAGCAGCTATTGCCATCATTTGCATGGAAATCAGAGATGAGTATGAAAAAAAAACCAACATTCTCTATCATTTTTTACTTCTAAACACTGACGTTCTCAAATGAAAAATAAAACATAGGATATCCCAGCAATCTGGAACAGGAGAACCATATGGAAGCAATCAGAAGGTTAATTAGACCCAGAACTGACCCTCCTTGCTGTGATGTTGGTCACCTTCTTCCAGACCAGAATTCATTCTTATGTTTTAGTCAAGTGTAAAATACCTCGCTAGTGCCTCTCTCTCTTCTCTGAATATTTCTGTAACTTTCTACACAGAATGGTGGGTGTAGGATAATGACTTGTTCATGAAGAAAAAGAAATGAGCACTTCTAAATGACTGTTGTTTCAAATATATAGTTACTAGTATTTTTCAACATTAACTCAACACTGACATGAGAGCTTGCTCTTTCTAGTTATGATGGGAATATGTGTGCTTTTTTCTTCAGTCATGGACAGACTGTCCTTGCAATGCTATGGACTATGGCCCAACAGGCTCCACTGCACGTGGGATTCTCCAGGCAAGAATACTGGAGCGGGTTACCATTTACCTTTCGAGAGGATCTTCATGACTCATGGATCAAACCCATGTCTCCTGTGTCTCCTTGCATTGGCAGCTGGATTATTTACCACTGAGTCACCTGAACCATAGACCCTACACTGACATGAGAACGTGATTAATCAGTATTTCTTTCCAATGAATTCAACTAATTAAATTGAAAAAGTAGTAAAATGACTCTACCACACAATACCAAGTGGAAATAAATACTGCTCTGTGCTGTTGTCCCATCCCTTTTCTTCACACAAGTTGGGAGCTGTAGAACGCCTTATCTCTGAACTTGATTAACTCTCTGAAGTGGACCACAGTGACGGAAGATACAAATTGGTCTCCTAAACGTTTATCATCTAATTCCTTTCCTTCAAGCCTTATTTAATAGCATGACTTAGTAGTCGTCTATGTGCCCAAGAACTGATGCTTTGAACTGTGGTGTTAAAGAAGATTCTTGAGAGTCCCTTGAACAACAAGGAGATCAAACTAGTCAATTCTAAAGGAAATCAACCCTGTATATTCATTGGAATGACTGGTGCTAAAGCTGAAGCTCCAATATACTTTGGCCATCTGATGTGAAGAGCCAACTCAATGTGAAATACCCTGATGCTGGGAAAGATTAAAGGTAGGAGGAGAAGTGGGCCACAGAGGATGAGATGGTTGAGTGGCATGATCTGCTCAGTGGATATGAGGTTGAGCAAAATTTCAAAATGGATAAGTCAGTCCATGACCTTTGCCTGTTGGATGTTGGTAACCTTCTTCCAGACCAGAATTCATTCTTATGTTTTAGTCAAGTGTAAAATACCTCGCTAGTGCCTCTCTCTCTTCTCTGAATATTTCTGTAACTTTCTACACAGAATGGTGGGTGTAGGATAATGACTTGTTCATGAAGAAAAAGAAATGAGCACTTCTAAATGACTGTTGTTTCAAATATATAGTTACTAGTATTTTTCAACATTAACTCAACACTGACATGAGAGCTTGCTCTTTCTAGTTATGATGGGAATATGTGTGCTTTTTTCTTCAGTCATGGACAGACTGTCCTTGCAATGCTATGGACTATGGCCCAACAGGCTCCACTGCACGTGGGATTCTCCAGGCAAGAATACTGGAGCGGGTTACCATTTACCTTTCGAGAGGATCTTCATGACTCATGGATCAAACCCATGTCTCCTGTGTCTCCTTGCATTGGCAGCTGGATTATTTACCACTGAGTCACCTGAACCATAGACCCTACACTGACATGAGAACGTGATTAATCAGTATTTCTTTCCAATGAATTCAACTAATTAAATTGAAAAGTAGTAAAATGACTCTACCACACAATACCAAGTGGAAATAAATACTGCTCTGTGCTGTTGTCCCATCCCTTTTCTTCACACAAGTTGGGAGCTGTAGAACGCCTTATCTCTGAACTTGATTAACTCTCTGAAGTGGACCACAGTGACGGAAGATACAAATTGGTCTCCTAAACGTTTATCATCTAATTCCTTTCCTTCAAGCCTTATTTAATAGCATGACTTAGTAGTCGTCTATGTGCCCAAGAACTGATGCTTTGAACTGTGGTGTTAAAGAAGATTCTTGAGAGTCCCTTGAACAACAAGGAGATCAAACTAGTCAATTCTAAAGGAAATCAACCCTGTATATTCATTGGAATGACTGGTGCTAAAGCTGAAGCTCCAATATACTTTGGCCATCTGATGTGAAGAGCCAACTCAATGTGAAATACCCTGATGCTGGGAAAGATTAAAGGTAGGAGGAGAAGTGGGCCACAGAGGATGAGATGGTTGAGTGGCATGATCTGCTCAGTGGATATGAGTTTGAGCAAAATTTCAGAGATAGTGAAGGATAGGGAAGTGTGATGTGCTCCAGTCCATGGGGCAGCAAAGAGTCAAACACAACTGAATGACTGAACAACAACATTATTAGAAGGTTATCATTTATGTTTCACTGAAATTTCAATCATCTTCTCAAGAACATTTTATGTTACCTTTATCCTATTTTCCCAAATCTTTAATTCTTAGTATTTGTTTCTATCTTCTTCCAAGAATATAGAAAAGAGTCAATTTTACTGCCTTGTAGAGATTCTGAAACTTTGTTGTAAAAATGAGTCAGCTGGAATGTTGAAGGTGAGGTGGAATTGTTAATTATATACTACAAGAACCTACATACTCCCTATAATACTGATTCAAGGGGTTTACAGCCTGGTTCACAATTTTGCATTTAAACAGTATCTTTCCACCTCTTTCTGAGTTTGGTTTGGCACATGAATGATCCTCTGAGCATTATGGGAGACATTCATTAAATGAAAATAGGTCAGAAAAATTTTCTTCCCAGTGCTTACCTACCTTTTTTACTTTAACTTTGATTTTTCTCCATCTTTCTACTCATCTCTGACATTTTCAGGTCTGGTCATCACAGAACACATCTATACCACATTAGATGGCCATTCTGTTTCCTGTCTGGGATAATCACTTCTCCTCTGGTTCGAAAATTCTTATCCTTTCATCTCTGAAGGATCAAAACTATTATCCTTTTTATGAAGTTTCCTCTTCTCTATAGACATCCCATATACTTTGTACATATTTCTGTTAAAGTGAATATTGTTTATCACATTTCCTGATTATGTGTCTTATTTTCCACTGCTACTTCAATATCCATCCATAGGACAGTAAATATCACATGGTACTTAATAAATGCTTGTTGCATTATAAATCCAACTGAACTTCTATTTCTAAAATTACCCTGAGGGGAAATTTGGGGAAGGAGACTAAAGAGTTGCCACGATTGTTGTTCTTTTGAGACAAACCTAACTGTAATATCTTTAACTTCATTTAATAGTTTACATTATCACTCCCCACACACACACACAAATTGTGGATGTTCTACTTGAACTTTTTGAGGAAGTTAGTTCTATAAGAGTCTTTTTCACTTTGTAAGACTGACTTTGATCCTACTACTTCATTATTGCCATATAGAAAACTTAGCTTTTGCAAGTGACTTCCTGAGGTAATTATTCTAGAAATTAATTTTAATGTCATGAGAGAAAATTAAGAAACATTTCACTGGATAATGTACACCAAGTCCTTAAGATCTGGGATAGGTAACAAAGCAATTCTACTCACGGAATTCTTGACTATTAGAAAGAATGAAGTAATAACCTGGAAGGAACTTGGATGGCAAAAAATACAAAAACAGTGCCCTCTAAGTAATACAAAATATTCAGTGAAAATCATCTATAAATATACAGCAACAGAGAAACTTTCATAGCTTAAATGTGCTTCTGTGTCAAAGTGGGTAAATCATGCCTAAATCAATCACCTCTTTCCAAGTGTATTAAAAGACTTGCATATTCATTGGCTGTTATTGAGCAGAGTCTGACATGATTCCTATTCAGCGCAAGAAACTTCCATTTGCTTAGGAAAGTCACCCTGGTTACATGAATTCTCATTAGCTTATGGGAATTTCCATGACCATCCAACCTTTCTAAACTGGTGAGTGATAATCCCCTTGATTATTCAAGTGACAGTTCATTTCCAGCTTTGTCAGAAAAACAGAATGTCCCAAAGTTAGAGCCTTCTTCTCTTCCCAATACCTTCATTTTATTTACTTCTCTTCCACAGTTGTGACTGTGAGTGATCATGAGACCTCTTGCATAACTGAGAAAATAACTTCCTGATTATATTTTAACAATCATTCCAAATCATTCCCTTGCAGAGTCCTCTTCATATATTATAAAGTCAGTATATAATTAAGGGGAAAGGGGCTAAGCTACCAAGTTGGGCTCTAAGCAAAGACTTATGATTTTGATATATGACATTTCTCAACACATGTTATCATCCTACAACATTTACAGTTCTGTAGGCTTACTGATCTGAAGTGTTTCCCTGCCCTCATTATGTACAATAACACAAATCTAAATCACTCTGTTCAAAGTTAGCTAAGAGCCTCAGCTTCTCACAAAGCACTCCTGGGACCATTTAGTCCAATCCAGGCCTTAGGGATATCTCTTAGTTCTTTGATCCTTACTGTCTTCATTTCTCAGTTGTTACTTGGTATGTGTCTAGACTTTCAAAACAGTTGAACATTTCTCAAGAGTAGGAGCCAAGTCTTACACGTCATTTATCCTTCATAACACATAGCTCAGTACCCATCAATTCCCTACTCATCAACTCTTCGCAATACCACAAGGGAATTTCTGCAATATGAGTAACTGAATTTAAAGGCATCAGTGAGGTCCCAAAATGAAGTCCTTAGGTCCATCTATCCTATGCTATCCTATCTTATCCTAGTGTATTAGGATATTTTCCTTATTTAAAATAATCAGAATAACAAAATTATGGAATTAAAGAATAAGTCAGTCCTCAAAATAAATGTACAGATAATCATCATGGGCTTCATAATGTCCACTTAAAAGAATACCAATCACTAATATCATTAAACAAACAGTACATCAGATATTTGAGACTAGACTGGACCAAAATTTTCTTTTAAGAATTTGAATAACTCTATTTGAACAACCACAAAAATTAGGTCTCATCAATTATACAATCTTTTCACCATAAACCACTTCTTCAAAAAATATAAAGCAATAGAACTTTAGAGCAGCAGTATTTTAGACTTCTTGTTGTTTAGTTGCTTCAGTCATGTCTGACTCTCTGTGACCCCATGGATGGTAGCCCACCAGGCTCCTCTATCCATGAGATTCTCCAAGCAAGAATACTGGAATAGGTTGTCATTTCCTTCTCCAAAACCATGTTGTAAGCACCTACAAATAGTGCTTTTCAATCAAATCAATCATCCAGGCATTTTAAAACTTTTTATACAAACGCTTTTAGCACTTGGTATAGTTAAAGAAATACAAATGTTACTTGTATACGGGTGTACTTTGGACCATAATTTTTAAGTTATCTATCATCATTTGAGATAAGAAAACAGGCCCATGAGATCAAAGGGATTTACTTTGAATTATCTAGTTAATTGCCAAAAAAAAAAAAAAAAAAATAGGGACATTCCACTAGTGTTCAGACTCCAATTTAGTGTCACTTATCTTACATGTGACTCTTTTATTTAGAGCACAATATATGTATGTATTTTTCAATTATAATTCAAATACATACAAAATGGATAGAAAAACACTGAACACCACTTTAAATGAAACATGCACATGAGGGTATGCAAGTGCATGCACACTGCATTCCATGATAGATTCTCTGAATATGCACAAGTGCACAACACAACCATTCTTAACTCATGAAGTTTAAAGATGATTGTATTCCAAGGTTTGTAAAATATGAGCATTTCTTACCTGGCAGCTGCATGAATGGTTGACAAAAGACATTAAAAACTTGAGCTATACATGATTAGATATCCGACTTTTTTTGGTACTGATGGCTTATGTCTACCTGGGTTTCTGTTCATGGAAGGAAGGCCAGAGACTTGAGAGGGATCACCTAATGCAGAGGTGTCAACGTTAATACACACACTGCAATATTAAGTGGACTACAGGTGATTATTGTCTACATTTCCCTATGGGCCAGTTATGGTTCTAGTTCTCCTTATTGTGCTTGAAATCTTTAGCACTGTTATCACTTCTTTAGGTTAGAAAGCTTAGGTGGGAAAATAACTACAGCAATCACCATACCACTTCAACCAGGTGATCAAAAGGGCAGTATCTCCTGAGAGAGGGTCCTTAGGGGGAGAGGTGAAAGATCTACAAGTAACATATGGGAATGGATTACTCCTTTCAAACTTTCCCAATTCTTCAATGCCAATATCCATATACAGCTAGTTAATTAGGGATTTGAAAAATATGAATGGTAACAACTTGACATATTTCATAACACCTATGATTGAAACTAGGATATGTTTTATCCCACTGCATGAAAAGTAACAGAGCCTCACATTCTGATGATTAAAATTTTTGAAAAAAACCCACCCTGTTGCTTTTATATCCCTTAAAGATATAATGTCTCCATGAATTTCCTTTCTCTCTGATATAAACACCTTGACACCTTGACGGTTTTAATAAGTACCCAGAAAAGGACAGGAAAGTGGAGACACAAGCTCATTGCAGTTATCTTTTCTTTCTAAATATTAAGGCATATCAAATAATTAGTCAGCAACAATGGAAACCCAAATGTAACAAAGAGTAGTTTTTCACAGTTCTTTACCAAGAAATCCTATAAAATAGCATCAGTGTTATGACATGCAACAAAAAGGTAGCAAATTTGGTTGAGACACATTGAAATGGCTTCACCCTTAATCTTACAAGAGTGGTGACTTTTTTCTTAAATATTTTAAGTTTTTCATTAGGAAGTTTTCCCCTGCTTACAACAGAATGAATTTTGTTGATAAATCTTGTGTTTCAGTTTCACAGTTTTACCATACAGTTTTAAAAGAGCAGCTTGATTGTCTGACCAAACATCAATAAAGGGTATTCTCTCATCCTGAAAGCTTTCAAATGAAGAATAATTCTCTCTCATGACTAGCCTTCCTTTAGAGAAAGCTTACTAAAAGACTACAGATTTGGTTCATTCAGCATATGCAAGGACTTTCTGTCCCAATGGGAAGAAAGACTGAGAAATAAAGGAATGAAAATACCATTTTCAACTTCTCAAGTTTAAATTATCTTCAAAAATATACTTGTGTTGTGGAATTCTTGACTTAATAAAGAATAAATAAGTGGATCTTTTGCTCCAAGTTGGTTAATACAGTATGTAAAGAAGGCTTGATTGATCACATCCTGACTTCATTGAATCCCCATCCCCATACTTTCAAAATTAATGTTTACAATGATACAGGTTAGATTAGAAAGTGAAGTTACTCACCATGGAAGAATCACTGCTTCCACTCCCGATCGGAGCTCCCTCAGCACAGGTTGGGAGGTGGGTAGAAAGTTGACTAGCCCTGCCCCCATCTATGACATCACAATCTACCTCATAAAAGGTAGTGAAAGTGCTCTGAATTCCTGTCTGATTTCCGAGAGATACAGAAAAGAGAGAGTGAGAGAGAGAGCAAGAGGAAAAAAAAAAAAAAAAACGCGTACCCTATTGGGAAGGGATTGGGGAGGTGGAAGAGGGAGTGGACAATCTGGGAGAAAGAGGCCTATGAACGAATTAAGTACTGAAAGAGATATGGGTGGGCCTCTCTGGTATTAAGCATCCCAGCCATGTGGCTTCCTCACTGGTTCTTTTCAACTGATAAATGAACCATCTGGGAGAAGGAGGATAAAGAAGCATCCCACCTTGTCAGCATTGTAGGGGAAATTGTAGTGAGGTTCAAAGGGGATGAACCCCCTATTTAAAGCACTGAAGATCACCAAGACAGAAAGCAAGGGCTGAAGCTCTTAATGCCTGGAACAGCAAGTGGGGAATGTCAGATGTCTCTGTTGGAAGTTCCATTGCCCTGCTGTGTGACCTTCTGCAAGCTCTCAACCTTGGCACACGCAGCGTACACAGTGCTAAGAGGGTACTTACCTCTCTCATTGGGTTCACTGAGGAACTAATGCACTCATTGTTGCTAGAATAGCCATTTTTTTTAACTCTTCCTTTGTGCACTCAAGGTGAGTTGTTTGACGAGCACCATTTAAAAGATAAGCCAATAACCAATGCCAAGTTCTACCCTTGGAATTTCTACCTCTTACAATATAATCTTTGACAGAAAATATTAGTAACAATCTTGATTAAGTTTTTCTATGTGTGCCAAATATAAGATATACCTAAAAGGAAGAGTTACAGCTGACCTTCAAACCTGGAGAAAAATCAAACAGCAATGTTACTACAACCACAGTGTGTCCTATACAGGTACTTTCAGAGGTCAAGTTTAAGTGATCCATTAATGCTTAGTGACCAAACGTTTTTGTTACATGCAGTTCTGCTATAGTAGTAGATTTATAGCTTTCTTTAAAGTTAATACTATTTTTTTAATCAGTCAAATGAGAAAATAATGTGATCTAAGATCTTTTCTCTTTTCTAATGTAGATTTAAAGCTTTGAAAATTGAACTACTCAGAGTTGTCAAGTGAGCATTATGACAAAACAAAAGAGCAAGCAGGTCTTAAAACCATCCATATGGAAGCCAGACCTTTATCTGTCCCGTGGAATATAGGAAAAGGTAACCTGTTTCCACAAAGAATAGTAAAGGTTCAACTAGTAGCTTGCAATTCATAATTTTAAACTTTGCAAAACTGATCAATTAGGGAGCATTTTAAAACACAGGAGCAACTAAATTCAAACTGGTTATAAATTTAGCAACATTACTCCCATTTTTTTACTTCAAAAGAAATGCAAAGGGCATTTAAAGATTGTCTTTAGAGAAGTAAAAACAGTTGACAATTAAAAAGAAGAAATAAGTGACATATGAAAAGAATATAATTTAAAATTTTCCTGTATTTGTGTTTCTTAGTATTTTTTAGAAGAAGCAATAATATTAGCTACTAGCTCAGCTTGCAAAGAATCCCCCTGCAATGTGGGGGACTGCATTTTGATTCTTGGGTCAGGAAGCTCCCCTGGAGAAGGGATAGACTGTCCACCACAGTAAAAGATAGTAACCTGCATGTGTTTTCCTTGCTGAATTATTTTATTTTCATTTTCAATAATTCTAAGATCAGAATCACATTTAATAGCTTTTATTATGTGAACTTTCATAATAAATGGACCTATAAAGCTATTTTCTTACAATTTTTACATACTGAATGATTGGCTAGTTGGCTTATCTTTGCTGTTTTTATGCTTTATAATAATCCCATTTGATTTTAGAAATCAGCCATCTCCTAACTTCCATTAAAGCTTTATTTTCAAATTTTAGTAACAATCTTGATTAAGTTTTTCTATGTGTGCCAAATATAAGATATACCTAAAAGGAAGAGTTACAGCTGACCTTCAAACCTGGAGAAAAATCAAACAGCAATGTTACTACAACCACAGTGTGTCCTATACAGGTACTTTCAGAGGTCAAGTTTAAGTGATCCATTAATGCTTAGTGACCAAACGTTTTTGTTACATGCAGTTCTGCTATAGTAGTAGATTTATAGCTTTCTTTAAAGTTAATACTATTTTTTTAATCAGTCAAATGAGAAAATAATGTGATCTAAGATCTTTCTCTTTTCTAATGT
The DNA here is from genome assembly GCA_022376925.1 of Tragulus kanchil. Classification (NCBI taxonomy): domain Eukaryota; kingdom Metazoa; phylum Chordata; class Mammalia; order Artiodactyla; family Tragulidae; genus Tragulus; species Tragulus kanchil. The sequence continues at coordinate 81,784,899 of JAIOJX010000029.1, read as the reverse complement.
AGATTTAAAGCTTTGAAAATTGAACTACTCAGAGTTGTCAAGTGAGCATTATGACAAAACAAAAGAGCAAGCAGGTCTTAAAACCATCCATATGGAAGCCAGACCTTTATCTGTCCCGTGGAATATAGGAAAAGGTAACCTGTTTCCACAAAGAATAGTAAAGGTTCAACTAGTAGCTTGCAATTCATAATTTTAAACTTTGCAAAACTGATCAATTAGGGAGCATTTTAAAACACAGGAGCAACTAAATTCAAACTGGTTATAAATTTAGCAACATTACTCCCATTTTTTTACTTCAAAAGAAATGCAAAGGGCATTTAAAGATTGTCTTTAGAGAAGTAAAAACAGTTGACAATTAAAAAGAAGAAATAAGTGACATATGAAAAGAATATAATTTAAAATTTTCCTGTATTTGTGTTTCTTAGTATTTTTTAGAAGAAGCAATAATATTAGCTACTAGCTCAGCTTGCAAAGAATCCCCCTGCAATGTGGGGGACTGCATTTTGATTCTTGGGTCAGGAAGCTCCCCTGGAGAAGGGATAGACTGTCCACCACAGTAAAAGATAGTAACCTGCATGTGTTTTCCTTGCTGAATTATTTTATTTTCATTTTCAATAATTCTAAGATCAGAATCACATTTAATAGCTTTTATTATGTGAACTTTCATAATAAATGGACCTATAAAGCTATTTTCTTACAATTTTTACATACTGAATGATTGGCTAGTTGGCTTATCTTTGCTGTTTTTATGCTTTATAATAATCCCATTTGATTTTAGAAATCAGCCATCTCCTAACTTCCCCATTGTAGGGAAAGTGTTATTATTTTACCAACTCTTTTATCAATCAGTTTCAAAAATGATTATTATATATTAGAAACTATTTGTGTCATCTACATTTCATACAAAATATAAACATCACTATTTTAAGATTAATGATGCATCTATTCATTCTTCCAATAAACATCTTAAAATTTTTACTATTCAACAAAGGAGATACACTTTGGCCAGCAATAAGATATTGGGATAAATTGGAGTTAAACACTTTTTTAAGTATTAAACTAAAACAAACTGGATATAGATTAGAATCTCTTGGTATTTCTAATTGATTGTCTATTGTTTATTTGGAAGCAGAGCATGACTTCAGGAACCCAATGCAAAACTAGGCTGCATCAAATGGATGCCGAGTGGTGGACTGTGCTGACTTTTTGGTGAATTTAGTATGATGAATTGCAATAATGTCTTTAGCTGTGGTATTAATTACAGTCACAAAATTTTCTTTAAGACAATACAATGCCTGAATCCAATTTCCAGTTCTTCTTAGGATCTAGCCTCTTGACATTGTGCATTAAAACTAAGTCTTACTGTAATTATGGATTTGATGCTTGCTCCCTATGATGTTACATAAATGAATGAGTTAACTTTTAAAGATAAGACATGAAGTGTTAACCAGATTTCAGTGATGAGATCTCATAATTGAAGTCATGATTATCATTTTGTTTGAATAAGAGAGATGTAAGTTTGGTTTCAACTTTTGTTTGTTGGAAAAAAATGTTTTAATCTAGATTAATGCAAAGGAATGAGAAAAGTCAGGTAGAATAATTTATGCATTCAAAAGAATAATTTGCAGATATATTTACCAAGTAATGCATCATGGAAGACATGAATCTGATAGTTTGCACATAATGTGACCAAAATCTTAAATGTCCCAGAAAGAGAGAATATTGTTAATTTTTATTATGTGAACTTTCATAATAAATGGACCTATAAAGCTATTTTCTTACAATTTTTACATACTGAATGATTGGCTAGTTGGCTTATCTTTGCTGTTTTTATGCTTTATAATAATCCCATTTGATTTTAGAAATCAGCCATCTCCTAACTTCCCCATTGTAGGGAAAGTGTTATTATTTTACCAACTCTTTTATCAATCAGTTTCAAAAATGATTATTATATATTAGAAACTATTTGTGTCATCTACATTTCATACAAAATATAAACATCACTATTTTAAGATTAATGATGCATCTATTCATTCTTCCAATAAACATCTTAAAATTTTTACTATTCAACAAAGGAGATACACTTTGGCCAGCAATAAGATATTGGGATAAATTGGAGTTAAACACTTTTTTAAGTATTAAACTAAAACAAACTGGATATAGATTAGAATCTCTTGGTATTTCTAATTGATTGTCTATTGTTTATTTGGAAGCAGAGCATGACTTCAGGAACCCAATGCAAAACTAGGCTGCATCAAATGGATGCCGAGTGGTGGACTGTGCTGACTTTTTGGTGAATTTAGTATGATGAATTGCAATAATGTCTTTAGCTGTGGTATTAATTACAGTCACAAAATTTTCTTTAAGACAATACAATGCCTGAATCCAATTTCCAGTTCTTCTTAGGATCTAGCCTCTTGACATTGTGCATTAAAACTAAGTCTTACTGTAATTATGGATTTGATGCTTGCTCCCTATGATGTTACATAAATGAATGAGTTAACTTTTAAAGATAAGACATGAAGTGTTAACCAGATTTCAGTGATGAGATCTCATAATTGAAGTCATGATTATCATTTTGTTTGAATAAGAGAGATGTAAGTTTGGTTTCAACTTTTTGTTTGTTGGAAAAAAAATGTTTTAATCTAGATTAATGCAAAGGAATGAGAAAAGTCAGGTAGAATAATTTATGCATTCAAAAGAATAATTTGCAGATATATTTACCAAGTAATGCATCATGGAAGACATGAATCTGATAGTTTGCACATAATGTGACCAAAATCTTAAATGTCCCAGAAAGAGAGAATATTGTTAATTTTTATAATAAAAGATTTGAATTAGGAGTTTCCAAATAAAGAGATGATTTGAGTTTGTCTTAAGATAGTGTTTTACATACAGAACTTTGGGTTTAAAAGACAGTATGTCCTTAGAAAATGATGCTTATTGGAACTTCTCCAGGATATTTTTTCAGTTGCAAAATAGACTTGCCAAAGAACACAGAGGAAAGAAGTCAAGAGACAGACTGTAGAGATTTGACAGAACATCTAACCTGACTTCCAGTCAAGTTCATATCAGCAAGGCATCTTTACAGATGAAGGTACTCAGAGAAAAGCAATAAAATAAGGTAAAGTACTGACGATGAAGGGAAAGATTAAACTCTAACTTAAACTTGCCTTCAAGAAAATAGAATTAGGATGAAACATTTGAAATATATTTATTGCTCAGAAAGAAAATGACTGTTCAAGATACAGTAATGTGTTCTAAACCAGTAGAGAAATCTACTAAAAATCCTCTACACTGCCCAACCAGAAGTCTTTCCTATGTGTAAGATCCATGGGCCATAACATGACATGTAGTTCTCTTCTAAGGGCTGTTATCAAAGGCATATTTTATAAATCATTTAAGCTGGGGAAAGCATTTGACATAATCTATGTGGACAGAATGTAGACAATAGCAAGCTAAACAGTTTTATTTCTAGAATAGAGTAAGTCAAGAAAACCAGTGAATACACAGAAGTATCTCAAAAGATAGCCTGCTATCCCAGCTGAAAATCCTAAACAGTAAGATGAGAAACTAAGTCTTACTGTAATTATGGATTTGATGCTTGCTCCCTATGATGTTACATAAATGAATGAGTTAACTTTTAAAGATAAGACATGAAGTGTTAACCAGATTTCAGTGATGAGATCTCATAATTGAAGTCATGATTATCATTTTGTTTGAATAAGAGAGATGTAAGTTTGGTTTCAACTTTTTGTTTGTTGGAAAAAAAATGTTTTAATCTAGATTAATGCAAAGGAATGAGAAAAGTCAGGTAGAATAATTTATGCATTCAAAAGAATAATTTGCAGATATATTTACCAAGTAATGCATCATGGAAGACATGAATCTGATAGTTTGCACATAATGTGACCAAAATCTTAAATGTCCCAGAAAGAGAGAATATTGTTAATTTTTATAATAAAAGATTTGAATTAGGAGTTTCCAAATAAAGAGATGATTTGAGTTTGTCTTAAGATAGTGTTTTACATACAGAACTTTGGGTTTAAAAGACAGTATGTCCTTAGAAAATGATGCTTATTGGAACTTCTCCAGGATATTTTTTCAGTTGCAAAATAGACTTGCCAAAGAACACAGAGGAAAGAAGTCAAGAGACAGACTGTAGAGATTTGACAGAACATCTAACCTGACTTCCAGTCAAGTTCATATCAGCAAGGCATCTTTACAGATGAAGGTACTCAGAGAAAAGCAATAAAATAAGGTAAAGTACTGACGATGAAGGGAAAGATTAAACTCTAACTTAAACTTGCCTTCAAGAAAATAGAATTAGGATGAAACATTTGAAATATATTTATTGCTCAGAAAGAAAATGACTGTTCAAGATACAGTAATGTGTTCTAAACCAGTAGAGAAATCTACTAAAAATCCTCTACACTGCCCAACCAGAAGTCTTTCCTATGTGTAAGATCCATGGGCCATAACATGACATGTAGTTCTCTTCTAAGGGCTGTTATCAAAGGCATATTTTATAAATCATTTAAGCTGGGGAAAGCATTTGACATAATCTATGTGGACAGAATGTAGACAATAGCAAGCTAAACAGTTTTATTTCTAGAATAGAGTAAGTCAAGAAAACCAGTGAATACACAGAAGTATCTCAAAAGATAGCCTGCTATCCCAGCTGAAAATCCTAAACAGTAAGATGAGAAACTAAATGGGGAAGAAATGAGAACAGAAGACTACACAGTTTAATAAAAGCACAATGGACAGAAAAATGTATCCCTTCCCCCCCCCCCCCATATAATTTGCTTTTGGAGATAAAAAAAACTTTGAATGCTCTCACTCAACCAATATTTAGCACCATGCCTTTTATGTAGTTGTTTAAACAGAATTAGAACATCAAATTCAATGAATTAAAATAGCCTTATAAGAACAAGCAATAAACACAACTCTTTGAACTCTGATGGCTTGTTTATTCATTAAAAATTAGGAACAGCCTATGGAAGCATTGATCTTTTTTAGAAAAACATTTCCCCTTTCTCAGTTTTGCTATGGTTGTATTTTTTATTGCATATATTTTATGTCATCTGAGGTCATGGAAATTGGTATAAAATCAATAATAAAATTCCCAGATAACAAATTTATGTTTTAATATTCATATTATCTGTTTTACTTATATCATGTATATCAACTTGTTCATATTTTAACTTCTTTTATGGCATGTCCAAGTAGGAACACAATTGATTTAGGTAACCCATTCAAAATAACATATTTCTTGACTAGAATTGATGATCCAAGTGATACAGGAAAACTAAAATTGAGGAACTGAATTATAGATACTGTACCTTCATGTTCACTCAGTACTTCTCCTTCTCATAGTTATTTGGCTTAACTGAAGGAGAGAGGTAGATATGGGCTGTTCTAACATATCCAAAACTAGTTTAAGATGGGGAGGGGGCACTATCTCCTAGGATACTACTACAGAAATTAATTCTTAAAACATATTGATAAACAAAGAACATTGTAGAATGAATTCAATTATTACATGTAGAAAATATACCAAAATCCAAACATATCTCATTAGAAGATTGTATAATCTAGTATATCTTTAACTAGGTTTTCTTGTGTTTCACAGATATCAAAAGATTTACACAATCATTGTCCCTCATTTATGTACCTTCCATAGGTCTCATATTCAAGTCTTCATAAAACATTGCTATTCATTTGCTGCCAAAATGATCCCTAGAACATTAAAATCTAAGGCATTAATTAATTGTATGAAACATTTGTCTTCTTTCTTTTAACTTGTGACTTTTGAAATTTGAAAAAAAAATTCTAAAAGCTAGAGGAATGAATGTTCATTGATTAAATGATAGGTAATGGCCTTGATATTTCTGACCCAAAGATACTATTCTTATAAGCAATAATGCCCTCAAATTAAAATGGAAATCACTCAGTTCACAAGGTAAGGTAATGTAATTAAGTCAATCCACTGAGTAGATTTCAGTTAGGTCAGTCCATGTCTCCAGGTAAGGTCAAGGAGTTATTTACTTGGTTCACATTTCAGCTTTGCCACAATGCAGTCTATTTTCTTATTTTAGAATGAGAGCATTAGAAAATAAAGTCTTTTTCTATGCATAAAACAATTCAGTAGGATAATCAACTGGCTTAATTTCATCAGTGCATAACTGTTAACTTTAGTATCTGCCAGTAACTATCTGAAGAACTACTTCTTATAGTGGAGAAATATGCCTTCCTTCTTTGTGTAAGATTACCATTTGAATCTAAGAATATAGGCTGTGGTGGTATAGACAAAAAACTTCATATGATACCTCAAATTATTTCTTACTGAAGGAGAAAAAAAAGGTTGATGATCCAAGTGATACAGGAAAACTAAAATTGAGGAACTGAATTATAGATACTGTACCTTCATGTTCACTCAGTACTTCTCCTTCTCATAGTTATTTGGCTTAACTGAAGGAGAGAGGTAGATATGGGCTGTTCTAACATATCCAAAACTAGTTTAAGATGGGGAGGGGGCACTATCTCCTAGGATACTACTACAGAAATTAATTCTTAAAACATATTGATAAACAAAGAACATTGTAGAATGAATTCAATTATTACATGTAGAAAATATACCAAAATCCAAACATATCTCATTAGAAGATTGTATAATCTAGTATATCTTTAACTAGGTTTTCTTGTGTTTCACAGATATCAAAAGATTTACACAATCATTGTCCCTCATTTATGTACCTTCCATAGGTCTCATATTCAAGTCTTCATAAAACATTGCTATTCATTTGCTGCCAAAATGATCCCTAGAACATTAAAATCTAAGGCATTAATTAATTGTATGAAACATTTGTCTTCTTTCTTTTAACTTGTGACTTTTGAAATTTGAAAAAAAAATTCTAAAAGCTAGAGGAATGAATGTTCATTGATTAAATGATAGGTAATGGCCTTGATATTTCTGACCCAAAGATACTATTCTTATAAGCAATAATGCCCTCAAATTAAAATGGAAATCACTCAGTTCACAAGGTAAGGTAATGTAATTAAGTCAATCCACTGAGTAGATTTCAGTTAGGTCAGTCCATGTCTCCAGGTAAGGTCAAGGAGTTATTTACTTGGTTCACATTTCAGCTTTGCCACAATGCAGTCTATTTTCTTATTTTAGAATGAGAGCATTAGAAAATAAAGTCTTTTTCTATGCATAAAACAATTCAGTAGGATAATCAACTGGCTTAATTTCATCAGTGCATAACTGTTAACTTTAGTATCTGCCAGTAACTATCTGAAGAACTACTTCTTATAGTGGAGAAATATGCCTTCCTTCTTTGTGTAAGATTACCATTTGAATCTAAGAATATAGGCTGTGGTGGTATAGACAAAAAACTTCATATGATACCTAAAACCCAAGGAGATTCTTTACCTTCCTTATAAAGTTTCTTATTTCAAACTTCTTCCAAAAATAATGCCTGGAGTTTGTTAAACATTATTTTTACAACACTGGGAGAATGAATTTGCACTAAAACAAAAAAAGTTCATTTTTTTTTTTTCACACTCTGAAGTTTTGCATAATTTGGGTTGTGCAAAAGTCAATGACCATGGACAGTGACATGAATGTGACTAGGAAGACCTAAAGCAGGGAATTTAAATGACTGTAGTTGTGCCATAATAACAGATTAAGGCATAGGCTGTTGGGAGAAAGATTGAATTGTGTAATAACCCATCATACTAGCAGATTAAGTGCAAAGAACTATTGCTATTCTGAAAATGATGAGTGTCAGTTTAATTTTCTTACTGTTACAGAGTATCTTCACTATCCTTCCATTCAGATTTATAATCCAAAGGTTGTTTTAATTGTATATTCCTTGCATCAGGACTCTCCTACTTTCCCCAGATAAGAAAAAGTTATTTAAACTCAAATACTTAATAGCTTACCCTCTGGAAGATCTGTATAAAATTCTTTGGAACTGCTGTGAGTTGCCTGAACACATACCCTTTTGTTTAAATGAAGCACAAAAGTGCATTCCAAACTCATACTGAAATAGCAAGCAATTTACATTTTTTTCCCATTAGTACTATACTTGGGTCAGCACAGATAATCAAAAATTGACAATAGAATCAAAAGATACATATAAAAGACTCTTTTCTCCCAAAATTTTCCTTAAAGTACAACTCTACACAACTAGGTATCAATACAATGCTTGTTTCAGTGATTGTTTTATCCCATTACAAAATAATGATACTTTTTTGTAGAGGGAATAGAGAAATTTTCAAGTAAAATGCAGTTCTTATTGCAAATAGCCACTATTATATATATATACACACAATATATATGACTTTGTACAAGTATATATATATATATATATATATATATATATATGTATATTTGTGTGTGTATATATATATATATAAAATAGTACAGGAAACCCCGTATTTTCCCCAAAATTGCATTGTATTCAATCAGATATGTCACAATTGTCAATCATTTGTTCATTACTTAATTAATGCCTATTAAGGGGACAAGGAAGCTAATCAGCAGTATTTGATGTAGGTACACAGGTAAGCATGTGTCTATAACGTCTATGTATCTTATTTAATTTTTTTGGGAGGGGAGGGATGTGGTGGGGAGGGGGGGTGGACCGGCCACTTCCATTGGTCTTTATTTTATCTATTTTCACCCATCTTTGTTCTTTAGCCCGCGTGGGTCTCCCATCGCAGTGGCCTCTGTTGTCGCAGAGCACCGGCTCTGGGCGCATGCGTTCCAGAACTTCTGTTCGGTAATTGGACACATCTGTCCAGCCGCTCCGTGGCACGTGGGATCTTCCCAGGCCAGGGATCGAACCGGCGCCCCTTGCACCGCAAGGCGGTGTCCTTACCCACTGGACCACCAGGGAAGCCCTTATTTAAATTTAAAGCGTGATCGGTTTCTAGTATTATCATGAATATTTTTTCATTTATTACCATTTATATTCATGTTAGCTTTAAATGAGTCCATTTTTTATTGCTGTGAAACAAAATGAAATCCATTTTTATTTGTCAGGACTCTCCTACTTTCCCCAGATAAGAAAAAGTTATTTAAACTCAAATACTTAATAGCTTACCCTCTGGAAGATCTGTATAAAATTCTTTGGAACTGCTGTGAGTTGCCTGAACACATACCCTTTTGTTTAAATGAAGCACAAAAGTGCATTCCAAACTCATACTGAAATAGCAAGCAATTTACATTTTTTTCCCATTAGTACTATACTTGGGTCAGCACAGATAATCAAAAATTGACAATAGAATCAAAAGATACATATAAAAGACTCTTTTCTCCCAAAATTTTCCTTAAAGTACAACTCTACACAACTAGGTATCAATACAATGCTTGTTTCAGTGATTGTTTTATCCCATTACAAAATAATGATACTTTTTTGTAGAGGGAATAGAGAAATTTTCAAGTAAAATGCAGTTCTTATTGCAAATAGCCACTATTATATATATATACACACAATATATATGACTTTGTATAAGTATATATATATATATATATATATATATATATATGTATATTTGTGTGTGTATATATATATATATAAAATAGTACAGGAAACCCCGTATTTTCCCCAAAATTGCATTGTATTCAATCAGATATGTCACAATTGTCAATCATTTGTTCATTACTTAATTAATGCCTATTAAGGGGACAAGGAAGCTAATCAGCAGTATTTGATGTAGGTACACAGGTAAGCATGTGTCTATAACGTCTATGTATCTTATTTAATTTTTTTGGGAGGGGAGGGATGTGGTGGGGAGGGGGGGTGGACCGGCCACTTCCATTGGTCTTTATTTTATCTATTTTCACCCATCTTTGTTCTTTAGCCCGCGTGGGTCTCCCATCGCAGTGGCCTCTGTTGTCGCAGAGCACCGGCTCTGGGCGCATGCGTTCCAGAACTTCTGTTCGGTAATTGGACACATCTGTCCAGCCGCTCCGTGGCACGTGGGATCTTCCCAGGCCAGGGATCGAACCGGCGCCCCTTGCACCGCAAGGCGGTGTCCTTACCCACTGGACCACCAGGGAAGCCCTTATTTAAATTTAAAGCGTGATCGGTTTCTAGTATTATCATGAATATTTTTTCATTTATTACCATTTATATTCATGTTAGCTTTAAATGAGTCCATTTTTTATTGCTGTGAAACAAAATTGACCCCTTATTAGCCAATTTTCTTTTTACCAATTCAAATCCTACCAGTGTTGCAAATTATACTAGATCACCTTGTCAAACTTCTCTCCATAACCCAACTGAGAGGAATTGAATTTTTGAAAGAAGATATTTAAATGACAAAGAACAAAAGTTCACATTAGGGCAAATTACTCAGTCCTTCAGAAATAGGTCATGGCTCCAATCAGTCAGCCTGAGGACTAAGGCAACTAACATTTGTCACCTTTAAACTCTGTTACTATATTTTGTTTGTATGAATAAAAGCATTTATAGGTAATAAAATCTATTAACTTTTTAACATTTTATAGGGAGTCAACTCTAAATTATATCAGTGTCCCTTCATCTCTGACCTGAACAGCAAATTCCTGTCCAGAGAACGGTTGTTGTTATTCTCTGCTTTTATTGTTATAATAGGGATCTTGTTGTATTAAAACTTAAAAAAACATTCTAGATGTAATTTTTCAGGTTTATCAGAATGCTTGATAATCAGCACTCTATATTCAAAATCACTACATTTGTGTCCAATTTCATTCAGAATAAGGTACAAAGTATAAATCTTGGGATAGCTAGAGATAATCAAGTTTATAAAATGCTTTTTAAAAATTTTTCAAGTTTCATTTTTATGTCTCCATTTTTAAATTAAAAAAAAAACTATTAAATCTCTGAAACCAACTGAATACAAAATAATTAAAAAATATGACAATCAAATATACAGGTAATTTCCATAGCATGACATTGTAACTGATTTGTATTCATAATATATTTACATACTGAATAAAGTGTGGTTCAGCTTTTCTCCTATGATGAATATAATGCTGTCAGCTTTAACGGATATTTTACTAAATTTATGCTATGGCTAATTTTTTTCCCTTTGGCCTTTTATTTTTCTTTTCTTTTATGCCTCTTCTTTCCTCCTCTCTCTTCTCCTCTTTTTCTTCTTTTCTTCTTTCAACAGTCCTTTCTCCCCAAAATGTGTAAACCAGCTTAAAAGGTTAACCAACCAAGCGTTAAACTAAATAAGCTAATGGAGCCAGGATATAAATTCTCAGGCTCCTGAATTGTCTGGAGCTTCATTTTCTCTGCTTTCCCACTAAAATTTCTATCACTCTATGAGTTTTTTGTGTGTTTGTTTTAATAATTCCTATTTCCCATCACCCAGCAACCAAGTTGAGCTGAATGGGCTCCCAAATTTACTACTTTGAAATTTAATAAGAATGGCACCTTTCTACTGTTGAAAATATTTAAGCCAATGACTAAAAACTTGGAAAAATTTCTTCTTAGGTAACAGTTGTGTGAATGAGCATCATGGGCATACGCCATCATTTCCTACTTAAAAGCATTTATGGTAATAAAATCATTAATTTAAAACATTAATTTTAACTTTAGAGTCAACTCTAAATTATATCAGTGTCCCTTCATCTCTGACCTGAACAGCAAATTCCTGTCCAGAGAACGGTTGTTGTTATTCTCTGCTTTTATTGTTATAATAGGGATCTTGTTGTATTAAAACTTAAAAAAACATTCTAGATGTAATTTTTCAGGTTTATCAGAATGCTTGATAATCAGCACTCTATATTCAAAATCACTACATTTGTGTCCAATTTCATTCAGAATAAGGTACAAAGTATAAATCTTGGGATAGCTAGAGATAATCAAGTTTATAAAATGCTTTTTAAAAATTTTTCAAGTTTCATTTTTATGTCTCCATTTTTAAATTAAAAAAAAAACTATTAAATCTCTGAAACCAACTGAATACAAAATAATTAAAAAATATGACAATCAAATATACAGGTAATTTCCATAGCATGACATTGTAACTGATTTGTATTCATAATATATTTACATACTGAATAAAGTGTGGTTCAGCTTTTCTCCTATGATGAATATAATGCTGTCAGCTTTAACGGATATTTTACTAAATTTATGCTATGGCTAATTTTTTTCCCTTTGGCCTTTTATTTTTCTTTTCTTTTATGCCTCTTCTTTCCTCCTCTCTCTTCTCCTCTTTTTCTTCTTTTCTTCTTTCAACAGTCCTTTCTCCCCAAAATGTGTAAACCAGCTTAAAAGGTTAACCAACCAAGCGTTAAACTAAATAAGCTAATGGAGCCAGGATATAAATTCTCAGGCTCCTGAATTGTCTGGAGCTTCATTTTCTCTGCTTTCCCACTAAAATTTCTATCACTCTATGAGTTTTTTGTGTGTTTGTTTTAATAATTCCTATTTCCCATCACCCAGCAACCAAGTTGAGCTGAATGGGCTCCCAAATTTACTACTTTGAAATTTAATAAGAATGGCACCTTTCTACTGTTGAAAATATTTAAGCCAATGACTAAAAAACTGATTGCCAGCCAGTAAAATAATGGTGCTTCTTAGGTAACAGTTGTGTGAATGAGCATCATGGGCATACGCCATCATTTCCTCTAGTTCTCTAGTTCCCAACATGACTCATGAAGAGCCTTTTACCCTTAGCCCCATGACCTGTTGATATTTCCTAAGCCACCTTTCAAGTCACAGGCAGACACAATAGAAGAAGCTCTTCCCTGTTTGTACACACAGACTCAACATAAAACATACACATGTTGACATGGTATACAATTATGCACATGTGCATTTTTTTTAACAGATTCATTGTACCAGTCTAAGAGTATAAAAACATTTCATTCAATTTTGAAATCCAAATTGTTTTTCTCGACAAAACAGAAATAATCTATCCAAATCTCTTCTGTTTTGGTAGAAACTGTGACTTTTAGCAAAAATACTGTCCTGGGGGATTTCAAAGAATCCACACCTTGGAATTCCATGCACATAAAGATATAGGGGGAAAAGAAGGACTATTCAAATGTTTATTAATTGCATATTATATGCAATTATATATTTAATATAGACATCTATGCATACCATATTTAACATAGTAGCTTCTCCTTAAAAATATAGCAACTGTGTCATGCCAGACAACAAAATAAATAAGGCTCAAAACATGGATGAGTTTTCTTGGTAAAATCATTAAAAATCTGTGTGTGGGGGGTCTCACATTTATGACTCTTTCAGAACTTTGAAGACAGTTCATGTGTGGCTATGTTGCAAAATAAACATACTTTTTTTTAAAAAAATCTGTATTAGCCATCAGTAAATGGGGATGAAGGCTAAGGTAGAGGCAGAAATGCAAAGACAGCAGACTGTATATGCAGGTGTGGCACCAAATAGCAATCAAGCTTGGAAAAAAAATTCATGAGACCAAGAGCAGGCCCATAACTGAGCAATCTAAACAAAACCTTTATAATGCATTTGACTCAGAATAATTTAACATTTTTCTGAAAGAAGGCTTTCTCCCATGCAAGGATTTGTGAACACTGCCAATAAGACTCAAAGAAAGAAACAGGGATCATTACGGTGTTGTTAATCGCAAACACCTCTGAAAATGCCAACAATGCAAGTGATAAAAGCCAGTGATGGTTTGGACTACATACATCTAAATGAGGAAAAGACAATGGCAATGAAGCTGTGGAGGCTGTGATACACAATGGGCACTGAAAGGATGATGGAGAGCAACTCTGCCAGTAAAAATTGCTTAGATGAAGTTGTGGAGTCTGAGATCCACAAAGATGCTTTGTGCATCCACATAAATAATAAGATTTGAAAAGTAACAAATGAAAGCACACAAGGCAAGCTAAACAAAAGGCACTTGGTTCCACAGGTGCTAGATACAGATGAACATGAAAGCTGAATGGTATGGGAAACTATACCATCAAGGCTGAAGGTAAGAAAGGAAGCAAGGGAGATGCAATGTTTTGATCACTTCTTGGCAGAGAGAATCTTGGTAATCACCAACTTGGCAGGAAGGACACATTGCAAGACAGATTGCTCTTGGTTTTTGAAGAATGTTGAAGCAGGATCATTTTGTAAATGCAGAGAGGTGACTATGCTTTGGAAAGAGGCACAAATAGCAGTTTATTGGGCTCTAGGTGAGATTGCATGGAACAAGTTTTCTCAATGGCATCTCCATGCAAGTCAGAACAGCTCTTTTCCCAGGTCTGTTTTCTGCTACTCAAACAATACAGGAACTGGAGCCTTTGGGTTCAAGAATGATTTGGGCCCATGTTTTTAATCAAATGACGAATTTCTGAAAATGTCTTGAGGAAGAATTGAGCTTCATGACCAATCTGATTTTCATAAGGCATTCACCATATGGATATTGTTCTGTTTCTGGTTATGCTACACTTAAAATGGCAGCATCATGGCTGACTGGGAAAAGAACTAAAGGTGGCAAAGCCACACTTTGGAATTTGCAAATAGTTCACAATAGATGGCATCTTGTGCTGAAAGAAAGGGACTAAGGGAGGAGAAGAAGCCAAGGTAAGATCCTCAACACATACATTTGGAAATCTTGCCAAGAAATTCTTGTTCTTCTATTCATCGAGCTTTTTGTTTCTTGGCATTTGATGAAAATGGAGCACATAACTTATACTTCCTTGAGAAGGGAAACACTGAAGTAATTGAACAAAGGATCTATAATTGTTAGTTTCTGGCAACCATGTTGTTTTTTGGCAACAGCACATCAACCCATGTTAAATTCAAATGTTTTCTGGATTTTAAGGGTTACTGATAACCTAGTATGCATTGGAACCTGATGAATGAATTCCTATTGTTTTCGCCATCTCTGACATGTGAACACAATCCACACACAAAGAGGCTGGCTCTTGAACAGAGAATGAAAATCACTAGGACTAACAGAGGAAGTAGGCTTACAAAGAGTAAATACACAAAAGCCTCAAATAATGTGCCAAGCTAAACAAAAGGCACTTGGTTCCACAGGTGCTAGATACAGATGAACATGAAAGCTGAATGGTATGGGAAACTATACCATCAAGGCTGAAGGTAAGAAAGGAAGCAAGGGAGATGCAATGTTTTGATCACTTCTTGGCAGAGAGAATCTTGGTAATCACCAACTTGGCAGGAAGGACACATTGCAAGACAGATTGCTCTTGGTTTTTGAAGAATGTTGAAGCAGGATCATTTTGTAAATGCAGAGAGGTGACTATGCTTTGGAAAGAGGCACAAATAGCAGTTTATTGGGCTCTAGGTGAGATTGCATGGAACAAGTTTTCTCAATGGCATCTCCATGCAAGTCAGAACAGCTCTTTTCCCAGGTCTGTTTTCTGCTACTCAAACAATACAGGAACTGGAGCCTTTGGGTTCAAGAATGATTTGGGCCCATGTTTTTAATCAAATGACGAATTTCTGAAAATGTCTTGAGGAAGAATTGAGCTTCATGACCAATCTGATTTTCATAAGGCATTCACCATATGGATATTGTTCTGTTTCTGGTTATGCTACACTTAAAATGGCAGCATCATGGCTGACTGGGAAAAGAACTAAAGGTGGCAAAGCCACACTTTGGAATTTGCAAATAGTTCACAATAGATGGCATCTTGTGCTGAAAGAAAGGGACTAAGGGAGGAGAAGAAGCCAAGGTAAGATCCTCAACACATACATTTGGAAATCTTGCCAAGAAATTCTTGTTCTTCTATTCATCGAGCTTTTTGTTTCTTGGCATTTGATGAAAATGGAGCACATAACTTATACTTCCTTGAGAAGGGAAACACTGAAGTAATTGAACAAAGGATCTATAATTGTTAGTTTCTGGCAACCATGTTGTTTTTTGGCAACAGCACATCAACCCATGTTAAATTCAAATGTTTTCTGGATTTTAAGGGTTACTGATAACCTAGTATGCATTGGAACCTGATGAATGAATTCCTATTGTTTTCGCCATCTCTGACATGTGAACACAATCCACACACAAAGAGGCTGGCTCTTGAACAGAGAATGAAAATCACTAGGACTAACAGAGGGAAGTAGGCTTACAAAGAGTAAATACACAAAAGCCTCAAATAATTATAATAGTCACATCTTGGCAATGACTTTCCAGACTTATGAAATTAGTTTTTTTGTGAAGAATGGAGATTTTACAAGATTCATATAAAAACAGAGTAATTGGAAAATGAAATTGTTCTTTGTGAGTTATTGTAAGGTCTGGAATAATGGTGATAACATTTACTTTTTAAAAAATCCCTAAGAATCACTGTAGTTTGGCAATTTTAGCAGTACTGTTGCCAAGAATGCTTGCCTCAGAAGAACAACAGTGGGAACTTGAATTGTGGAGCCCAGCTCCCAGCTTACCCCTGACACAATGAGCTCTCCTCCCAGATTCTGTACTTCTGCTTTTACCTTGCTGCAGATGTTAAGCTGATGGCAATACAAGGCAATTCGTTGAAGGTAGGCTAATAAATCCTGCTTACATGCTGAATCAGGACACTATAAAACATTTAAAAAATGATCTCAGTTAGTAAGACTCCTTCGGTTTCTAATACTTGCTATATAGAAACTGTGAGAAGGTTTCACTGGCATATATCTTAAGTATATCCATTCAACTTTATAGTTCTAAAAAGGCCACAATGATGGGTTAGAGTGATTAGTTTTAATTTGATACAATTTTATACAAAAAATAGCAATGATCTCCCAAAAATTCTTATTGGGGCTTCCGAATACATGTATAAGTATTTTTATTAATTTTACCAAGTGTTTTATTTTATCCTTCTAAATTGCTAAGAAAACAATATTCTATAGGATTTCTGCTAGTGGCCCATTTCATGTTCACTACATGCAAAGTCATATTAACACAGACAACAAAGCAAAAGACACTGGAAGGAAGTCATTCTGTGTGGCAGTCTCTCTACCATAGCATAAGACATTTGGTGTGGCAGGATACAGGGGATATACTGGTTTCTTTGGGATTTCTAAGAAATGTATCATTCCTTAAATAAGCTCTCTTATACTTTTGGAATTTATATTTTCGCCATCTCTGACATGTGAACACAATCCACACACAAAGAGGCTGGCTCTTGAACAGAGAATGAAAATCACTAGGACTAACAGAGGAAGTAGGCTTACAAAGAGTAAATACACAAAAGCCTCAAATAATTATAATAGTCACATCTTGGCAATGACTTTCCAGACTTATGAAATTAGTTTTTTTGTGA
This sequence comes from Tragulus kanchil, assembly GCA_022376925.1. Classification (NCBI taxonomy): domain Eukaryota; kingdom Metazoa; phylum Chordata; class Mammalia; order Artiodactyla; family Tragulidae; genus Tragulus; species Tragulus kanchil. The sequence continues at coordinate 81,767,642 of JAIOJX010000029.1, read as the reverse complement.
AGAATGGAGATTTTACAAGATTCATATAAAAACAGAGTAATTGGAAAATGAAATTGTTCTTTGTGAGTTATTGTAAGGTCTGGAATAATGGTGATAACATTTACTTTTTAAAAAATCCCTAAGAATCACTGTAGTTTGGCAATTTTAGCAGTACTGTTGCCAAGAATGCTTGCCTCAGAAGAACAACAGTGGGAACTTGAATTGTGGAGCCCAGCTCCCAGCTTACCCCTGACACAATGAGCTCTCCTCCCAGATTCTGTACTTCTGCTTTTACCTTGCTGCAGATGTTAAGCTGATGGCAATACAAGGCAATTCGTTGAAGGTAGGCTAATAAATCCTGCTTACATGCTGAATCAGGACACTATAAAACATTTAAAAAATGATCTCAGTTAGTAAGACTCCTTCGGTTTCTAATACTTGCTATATAGAAACTGTGAGAAGGTTTCACTGGCATATATCTTAAGTATATCCATTCAACTTTATAGTTCTAAAAAGGCCACAATGATGGGTTAGAGTGATTAGTTTTAATTTGATACAATTTTATACAAAAAATAGCAATGATCTCCCAAAAATTCTTATTGGGGCTTCCGAATACATGTATAAGTATTTTTATTAATTTTACCAAGTGTTTTATTTTATCCTTCTAAATTGCTAAGAAAACAATATTCTATAGGATTTCTGCTAGTGGCCCATTTCATGTTCACTACATGCAAAGTCATATTAACACAGACAACAAAGCAAAAGACACTGGAAGGAAGTCATTCTGTGTGGCAGTCTCTCTACCATAGCATAAGACATTTGGTGTGGCAGGATACAGGGGATATACTGGTTTCTTTGGGATTTCTAAGAAATGTATCATTCCTTAAATAAGCTCTCTTATACTTTTTGGAATTTTATATTTATCAAAAATTTTAGCAACAGTTTTTAAACAAGAGAGTGTGAGAAGCTTCAAGACCACTGTAAAAGAGAAATATTTGAGTAATATTAGCTTGAAGTCCATTGAAATAAGTGTAACAACAGTTACATCAGTGTAACAACAGGACCCTTCAAAGGATGCAGCAGAGATTTTTAATTCTTAAAAAAAAAAAAATTGGTGACCAAGGATTTTGAGCTCTCTTTGTAACTTAAGCGGGTAGTTGTTCATCAAATACACACTGAGAAGAGCTGAACACTTTCACAGATATGTACACGATTCCCTAAAGTATTTCTGAAGCTTCAATGCCAACGGCTATCCAGTAATTGAAATACATTTCAATTGCTATCCAAAGTTCAGTTCAAAATTCTCCAGGACATTCTATTGTTCTGCCTCAATCTGGCAATAACAAAAGACATATAATCACCAGATCCTTGATGAAACACTGTAAAAAAAATGAGTACCTACCGCCCAAACTGAACTATCTTATTTAGAATAAAAGTATGAGGAAAAGACCCCAGCTAAGTTTCCTTCAAGGTCAGGACAAGAAATTCTTTCATTAATAATGTGAAGCCAGTCATTTGACATACCATTTATTTAATAAGTGACAAAGGGATCTCTTTTACACATAACACTGAACCATTGTGGTATTTTTTTTTTCAGTAACTGCATTTATTAAGAAAGAATCCCACAGAGACTGTTTTTTGCTTCCTACAATTATTTAATACTGTAATATTTATCCTACTCTTGAGACCCATATACTGAAAGGAATTAACTTTAAAATGATATCTCCCTAGAGGGCTGACAAGGCTTTTGATACAAATACCTTGCAGCAAAATTAAAATGGAAGTTCTATCTCAATGGAAAAGTAATTAAAAATGCAACAGTCCGTAAAAAGTTTATACTGTGTGCATATCCCAAATCTTCATAAAAATATTTTCTGGCAAAATAAAGGCAACTAATGCACATTTTGGAATTTTATATTTATCAAATTTTAGCAACAGTTTTTAAACAAGAGAGTGTGAGAAGCTTCAAGACCACTGTAAAAGAGAAATATTTGAGTAATATTAGCTTGAAGTCCATTGAAATAAGTGTAACAACAGTTACATCAGTGTAACAACAGGACCCTTCAAAGGATGCAGCAGAGATTTTTAATTCTTAAAAAAAAAAAAATTGGTGACCAAGGATTTTGAGCTCTCTTTGTAACTTAAGCGGGTAGTTGTTCATCAAATACACACTGAGAAGAGCTGAACACTTTCACAGATATGTACACGATTCCCTAAAGTATTTCTGAAGCTTCAATGCCAACGGCTATCCAGTAATTGAAATACATTTCAATTGCTATCCAAAGTTCAGTTCAAAATTCTCCAGGACATTCTATTGTTCTGCCTCAATCTGGCAATAACAAAAGACATATAATCACCAGATCCTTGATGAAACACTGTAAAAAAAATGAGTACCTACCGCCCAAACTGAACTATCTTATTTAGAATAAAAGTATGAGGAAAAGACCCCAGCTAAGTTTCCTTCAAGGTCAGGACAAGAAATTCTTTCATTAATAATGTGAAGCCAGTCATTTGACATACCATTTATTTAATAAGTGACAAAGGGATCTCTTTTACACATAACACTGAACCATTGTGGTATTTTTTTTCAGTAACTGCATTTATTAAGAAAGAATCCCACAGAGACTGTTTTTTGCTTCCTACAATTATTTAATACTGTAATATTTATCCTACTCTTGAGACCCATATACTGAAAGGAATTAACTTTAAAATGATATCTCCCTAGAGGGCTGACAAGGCTTTTGATACAAATACCTTGCAGCAAAATTAAAATGGAAGTTCTATCTCAATGGAAAAGTAATTAAAAATGCAACAGTCCGTAAAAAGTTTATACTGTGTGCATATCCCAAATCTTCATAAAAATATTTTCTGGCAAAATAAAGGCAACTAATGCACATTTTGGAAATGTTCACTCTATTCTATTATTTAAACTGAAGTATTTTAAACAAACAAAAAGCCATAATGGGCCAAGAAGAATAATTCTTCATACCATGAAATAGTAGAAATGGATGCATTATTGGAAAAAGAAATGTTCCATTAAGGTGAAACATGAGCAAAAATTGCAAGTTGCCTTACAACTGATGATAGGAAGAATGCCACAAAGAGGTTATGTTTTACTTCATATTTTCTTGTTCAGTCATTATTAAAATCATTTTAATACTTTGTCAAAATCTCAAAATACATCTAAAATCCTGGGATTTGTGTGTGTATGCATGGGTAATGTGTTTTTCATGTTGCATAATTGTTGGAAATAAAAATACAAAATTATTAAATAAAAAACAAGAATCACAATAAAAAAACATTGAGCTCAAGGAGACTAAACGCATTGAGAAATTGTTTCAGTCATTGAGATTCAGAATATAATAGAAAAGCCATGCAAACTTCACCTACTTTTACTTATAAGAAAGAGCCTGTACTAACACAGTTCTATCCCAGAACCACTTGCCAATCTTTGGTCATTCCATTCATCTCAACATTTACAGAAAATCCCCTCAATATTTTCAGAAACAATGCAGTATACTTTCTGGGTGCATTTCTGTATGTTTGCACATATGAGTGCATATTTTCAAGTAAGTTCATTTGTCTCCTCTCTCTTACATTAATCTTCTGGTTGAATATAGAACCCAACTTTTACTTAAAGCTATAGAAAACTTGGCAGTTAGTATTGCCCTGAAATTAGCAATATAATAATAGTTTGGTCCTTAATCTCTACAAATTTCAAGAGATTCTCAAATTATGGTAATATTTAATTTACTATTAATTGTTTCTCGGAAAAATTTGCTTTCACCCACAGAGACTGTTTTCTGCTTCCTAAAATTCTCTAATACTGTAATATTTATCCTACTCTTGAGACCCATATACTGAAAGGAATTAACTTTAAAATGATATCTCCCTAGAGGGCTGACAAGGCTTTTGATACAAATACCTTGCAGCAAAATTAAAATGGAAGTTCTATCTCAATGGAAAAGTAATTAAAAATGCAACAGTCCGTAAAAAGTTTATACTGTGTGCATATCCCAAATCTTCATAAAAATATTTTCTGGCAAAATAAAGGCAACTAATGCACATTTTGGAAATGTTCACTCTATTCTATTATTTAAACTGAAGTATTTTAAACAAACAAAAAGCCATAATGGGCCAAGAAGAATAATTCTTCATACCATGAAATAGTAGAAATGGATGCATTATTGGAAAAGAAATGATCCATTAAGGTGAAACATGAGCAAAAATTGCAAGTTGCCTTACAACTGATGATAGGAAGAATGCCACAAAGAGGTTATGTTTTACTTCATATTTTCTTGTTCAGTCATTATTAAAATCATTTTAATACTTTGTCAAAATCTCAAAATACATCTAAAATCCTGGGATTTGTGTGTGTATGCATGGGTAATGTGTTTTTCATGTTGCATAATTGTTGGAAATAAAAATACAAAATTATTAAATAAAAAACAAGAATCACAATAAAAAAACATTGAGCTCAAGGAGACTAAACGCATTGAGAAATTGTTTCAGTCATTGAGATTCAGAATATAATAGAAAAGCCATGCAAACTTCACCTACTTTTACTTATAAGAAAGAGCCTGTACTAACACAGTTCTATCCCAGAACCACTTGCCAATCTTTGGTCATTCCATTCATCTCAACATTTACAGAAAATCCCCTCAATATTTTCAGAAACAATGCAGTATACTTTCTGGGTGCATTTCTGTATGTTTGCACATATGAGTGCATATTTTCAAGTAAGTTCATTTGTCTCCTCTCTCTTACATTAATCTTCTGGTTGAATATAGAACCCAACTTTTACTTAAAGCTATAGAAAACTTGGCAGTTAGTATTGCCCTGAAATTAGCAATATAATAATAGTTTGGTCCTTAATCTCTACAAATTTCAAGAGATTCTCAAATTATGGTAATATTTAATTTACTATTAATTGTTTCTCAAAAATTCAAAAGTAAGTAAACCATTTCCTTAGATTTGCTTTCATCTATATAAAAAAATTAAAGGGAGACAATCTTTTGGTTTATTTTAAAAGTAATACTAATAGTTTAATCATGTGTTTTCCTTTTCAGATTTTAGGAGATGAGTAAATTAGGTATTGACCTAAAGAATTCTAGAATGTAGGATCTTGAAGGTAAGTATTTAGGGGAACAGCCTTATATTAGGAGATAAGGGAGGAAAACTATAGTAAACAACTGAAAAATCACAGGAGACCAGGATCATCTGTGGAGGAGGGTTTGTGGTTTATTTGCTAATTCATGTCTGACTCTTCATGACCCTGTAGACTGGAGCCCACCACACTCCTCTGTCCCTGGGACTTCCCAGGCAAAAACACTGGAGTGGGTAGCCATTTCCTTCTCTGGGAGTTCTTCCTGGCCCAGGGATTGAAACCATATCTTCTGCATTACAGGCAATCTCTTGTATTGCAGGTGGATTCTCTTATCAATTGAGTTACCAGGGAAGCCCTATATGGAGGAGGAATAATCCTAAATCTTTCAGTGCCTCCAGAGAGGATCCTCTGCTTTGTAGCAAATCCATGCATATCATGTTCTCTCCATGTAAACAATATGTCATATAATATTTTATATTTCAGAATCTTAGTTTATATTTTAAGACATTTTCCATTGAAAATGGTTCAAACTGTAAACCACTGTTGCATAAAGAGACAAGCATCAGTTATTTGAAAAGGTCTGTTGCCTAAAGTGCTCTTATAAGATGTGGCCCACTGTGGCAACAAGACATATTTAGAATAAGATTTTAGAGTTCCAGTTCAGGAAAATAAAATGAGAAATGTTGAAATAAGCTCAAATTTTCAACCTCCAGATTGAGAACTATTATAACATATATCTTAGTTCAAACTAAAAAGCATAAGAGATACTCAGAGAATTTCTTTACTCTCTAATGCCCTTTGAGATTGGGTGAAGATAAAACTGAAATATGGATGTTCTTGACTATGTGGATTCATACCATTTTTTCCAGGAAATAAATCATTATGAATTATAAGGAGCATCATTACAGTGAGATCAATTGTAACAAGAAATAAAGTTTGTTCCTTTGCTTCCCCCTTGTGTAAAGTCATTGACTTTCTGAATGAGGACAGTCAGGATAATCCACGATTTCTTGGAAGTTACGTTTCCTCAAAAATGGATTCTCTTCTTTCTAAAAGAAGTTAGATCACTGGATTTATGAGTTCTTTCAGAACTGAACCCATCTTTGATATCAACTCAATCTTGGTAGAGTTAGGGTTCAGTTTATAAAATGGTAACAATTCTCTGCCATTTAGGCCTCAGAGGCATTTTATAGAGTACATAAAACCCCTTACTGAACCCAAGAGCTAGTTAATGACCCCACTCAGCTAATTCATGTCTGACTCTTCATGACCCTGTAGACTGGAGCCCACCACACTCCTCTGTCCCTGGGACTTCCCAGGCAAAAACACTGGAGTGGGTAGCCATTTCCTTCTCTGGGAGTTCTTCCTGGCCCAGGGATTGAAACCATATCTTCTGCATTACAGGCAATCTCTTGTATTGCAGGTGGATTCTCTTATCAATTGAGTTACCAGGGAAGCCCTATATGGAGGAGGAATAATCCTAAATCTTTCAGTGCCTCCAGAGAGGATCCTCTGCTTTGTAGCAAATCCATGCATATCATGTTCTCTCCATGTAAACAATATGTCATATAATATTTTATATTTCAGAATCTTAGTTTATATTTTAAGACATTTTCCATTGAAAATGGTTCAAACTGTAAACCACTGTTGCATAAAGAGACAAGCATCAGTTATTTGAAAAGGTCTGTTGCCTAAAGTGCTCTTATAAGATGTGGCCCACTGTGGCAACAAGACATATTTAGAATAAGATTTTAGAGTTCCAGTTCAGGAAAATAAAATGAGAAATGTTGAAATAAGCTCAAATTTTCAACCTCCAGATTGAGAACTATTATAACATATATCTTAGTTCAAACTAAAAAGCATAAGAGATACTCAGAGAATTTCTTTACTCTCTAATGCCCTTTGAGATTGGGTGAAGATAAAACTGAAATATGGATGTTCTTGACTATGTGGATTCATACCATTTTTTCCAGGAAATAAATCATTATGAATTATAAGGAGCATCATTACAGTGAGATCAATTGTAACAAGAAATAAAGTTTGTTCCTTTGCTTCCCCCTTGTGTAAAGTCATTGACTTTCTGAATGAGGACAGTCAGGATAATCCACGATTTCTTGGAAGTTACGTTTCTTCAAAAGTGGATTCTCTTCTTTCTAAAAGAAGTTAGATCACTGGATTTATGAGTTCTTTCAGAACTGAACCCATCTTTGATATCAACTCAATCTTGGTAGAGTTAGGGTTCAGTTTATAAAATGGTAACAATTCTCTGCCATTTATCCCTCAGAGGCATTTTATAGAGTACATAAAACCCCTTACTGAACCCAAGAGCTAGTTAATGACCCCACTCAGCATGTGCTTGCTCTTCGTTCTTATATTACCTGATCAGCCACAGCACGGGCTAATTTGTCCATTCGAGAACCTGCCTCAGCAATTTTCTTGGCAGCATTAATGACATCAGATGTGTTTTTCAATGGGCCTTTGCCTCTGAAACAATAGACAGAATATAATTAGAAATTCACTTTATGACAGAAAATAGACACACCTACCATATTGTTTGTCCTTGACTCTGCTTTTGTATTTGATTTGGTTCTGGTCACATAAGAGGAAATTTGAGTGTTTTCTTGACTCACCTCAATTTCCATGTAAATAATCCACTTTACTTAAATTCATTTTCAGGGAATATGCTTGATTATTCATTGCTAAAAATCTTGGTGCTCGTTTATCCCAAGAATTTCAAAGGATTTGGATAAATGCTTTCTCTTGAACTTTTCATGATAATTTTTAACAATTGATTGATTCTGACATTTGCAGAGACTGAATTTGTATTTGAATTTGTATATGATTTTTTAAAATTTGTCTGAGGCACAAGCTTCATATTGCAGTTAAAGCATGATAAGAGGCATGTCTTTTGTAATTACAGAAGAGACTACAGACTCACTATTATAGTGTTATTTTAAAAGTTTGGGATTTTAGAGTTAACATTGCAGACTTAATTCAAATTCCTGTAGTTGTAGTGGATGATAGGGATGCATTTCATGAAATTAGAGAGCAAAGCACAAATTTTGAGACTATGAAATATGTCCTCACTTTCTAACTGGAAAAGTTGAAGCCAAAAGAGGAGGCTAAGTGGACTGCCCAGTATGATAGGAGAGAAAGAAATAAAGTTTGTTCCTTTGCTTCCCCCTTGTGTAAAGTCATTGACTTTCTGAATGAGGACAGTCAGGATAATCCACGATTTCTTGGAAGTTACGTTTCTTCAAAAGTTGATTCTCTTCTTTCTAAAAGAAGTTAGATAACTGGATTTATGAGTGCTTTCAGAACTGAACCCATCTTTGATATCAACTCAATCTTGGTAGAGTTAGGGTTCAGTTTATAAAATGGTAACAATTCTCTGCCATTTATCCCTCAGAGGCATTTTATAGAGTACATAAAACCCCTTACTGAACCCAAGAGCTAGTTAATGACCCCACTCAGCATGTGCTTGCTCTTCGTTCTTATATTACCTGATCAGCCACAGCACGGGCTAATTTGTCCATTCGAGAACCTGCCTCAGCAATTTTCTTGGCAGCATTAATGACATCAGATGTGTTTTTCAATGGGCCTTTGCCTCTGAAACAATAGACAGAATATAATTAGAAATTCACTTTATGACAGAAAATAGACACACCTACCATATTGTTTGTCCTTGACTCTGCTTTTGTATTTGATTTGGTTCTGGTCACATAAGAGGAAATTTGAGTGTTTTCTTGACTCACCTCAATTTCCATGTAAATAATCCACTTTACTTAAATTCATTTTCAGGGAATATGCTTGATTATTCATTGCTAAAAATCTTGGTGCTCGTTTATCCCAAGAATTTCAAAGGATTTGGATAAATGCTTTCTCTTGAACTTTTCATGATAATTTTTAACAATTGATTGATTCTGACATTTGCAGAGACTGAATTTGTATTTGAATTTGTATATGATTTTTTAAAATTTGTCTGAGGCACAAGCTTCATATTGCAGTTAAAGCATGATAAGAGGCATGTCTTTTGTAATTACAGAAGAGACTACAGACTCACTATTATAGTGTTATTTTAAAAGTTTGGGATTTTAGAGTTAACATTGCAGACTTAATTCAAATTCCTGTAGTTGTAGTGGATGATAGGGATGCATTTCATGAAATTAGAGAGCAAAGCACAAATTTTGAGACTATGAAATATGTCCTCACTTTCTAACTGGAAAAGTTGAAGCCAAAAGAGGAGGCTAAGTGGACTGCCCAGTATGATAGGAGAGAAAGAAAGGACTAGAAACTGTGTGTTCCTAATCATGTTTAGTTGAATGCCAAGGAGGAGTTGGTTGTCTGAAGAGACCTTACAAAGAGCTGAGTAAAGGAGATAAGCAAAAGGAAAAGGAGAAAAGGAAAGATATACCCATTTGAATCCTGAGTTCCAAAGAATAGCAAGGAGAGGCAAAAAAGTCTTCCTAAATGAACAATGAAAAGAAATATAGGAAAACAATAGAATGGGAAAGATTAGAGATCTCTACAAGAAAATTGGAGAAACCAAGGGAACATTCATTGCAAAGATGGGCACAATAAAGGACAAAATGGTATGTACCTAACAGAAGCAGAAGACAGTAATAAGAGGTGGCAAGAATACACAGAAGAACTATTAAAAAAAAGAAAGAGATCATAATGACCTGGATAACCATGATACTGGGATCACTCACCTAGAGCCAGACATCTTGGAGTGTGAAGGCAAGTGGGACTTAGGAAGCATTACTACAAACAAAGCTAGTGGAAGTGATGGAATTCCAATTGAGCTATTTCAAATCCTCAGAGATGATGTTGCTAAAGTTCTGCACTCAATATGCCAGCAAATTTGGAAAACTCAGCAGTGGCCTCAAAATTGGAAAAGGTCAGTTTTCATTGCAATCCCAAAAAAGGGCAATGCCAAAGAATGTTCAAACTACTGCACAATTGCACTCATTTCACATGCTGGAAAGGCCATGCTCAAAATTCTCAAAAGTAGGCTTCAACAGTACATGAACCATGAACTTCCAGTTGTAAAAGCTAGATTTAGAAAAGGCAGAGGAACTAGAGATCAAATCGTCAACATCCATTGAATCATAGAAAGAGCAAGGGAATTCCAGAAAAAATCTCCTTTTGTTTCACTGACTATTTAAAACCTTTAACTGTGTGAAGCACAACAAACTGGAAAATTTAAAAAATATAAGAATACCAAAGCACTTCACCTACCTCCTGAGAAACCTGTAGGCAGGTCAGGAAGCAACAGTTAGAATTGAACATGGAACAATGGACTGGTTCCCAATTGGGAAAAGTGTACATCAAAACTGTATATTGTTACCCTGCTTATTTATCTTCTGTGCAAAGTACATCATGCAAAATGTTGGATTGGACACAACACAAGCTGCAATCAAGATTTCCGTAAACTGGAGGAGACCTTACAAAGAGCTGAGTAAAGGAGATAAGCAAAAGGAAAAGGAGAAAAGGAAAGATATACCCATTTGAATCCTGAGTTCCAAAGAATAGCAAGGAGAGGCAAAAAAGTCTTCCTAAATGAACAATGAAAAGAAATATAGGAAAACAATAGAATGGGAAAGATTAGAGATCTCTACAAGAAAATTGGAGAAACCAAGGGAACATTCATTGCAAAGATGGGCACAATAAAGGACAAAATGGTATGTACCTAACAGAAGCAGAAGACAGTAATAAGAGGTGGCAAGAATACACAGAAGAACTATTAAAAAAAAGAAAGAGATCATAATGACCTGGATAACCATGATACTGGGATCACTCACCTAGAGCCAGACATCTTGGAGTGTGAAGGCAAGTGGGACTTAGGAAGCATTACTACAAACAAAGCTAGTGGAAGTGATGGAATTCCAATTGAGCTATTTCAAATCCTCAGAGATGATGTTGCTAAAGTTCTGCACTCAATATGCCAGCAAATTTGGAAAACTCAGCAGTGGCCTCAAAATTGGAAAAGGTCAGTTTTCATTGCAATCCCAAAAAAGGGCAATGCCAAAGAATGTTCAAACTACTGCACAATTGCACTCATTTCACATGCTGGAAAGGCCATGCTCAAAATTCTCAAAAGTAGGCTTCAACAGTACATGAACCATGAACTTCCAGTTGTAAAAGCTAGATTTAGAAAAGGCAGAGGAACTAGAGATCAAATCGTCAACATCCATTGAATCATAGAAAGAGCAAGGGAATTCCAGAAAAAATCTCCTTTTGTTTCACTGACTATTTAAAACCTTTAACTGTGTGAAGCACAACAAACTGGAAAATTTAAAAAATATAAGAATACCAAAGCACTTCACCTACCTCCTGAGAAACCTGTAGGCAGGTCAGGAAGCAACAGTTAGAATTGAACATGGAACAATGGACTGGTTCCCAATTGGGAAAAGTGTACATCAAAACTGTATATTGTTACCCTGCTTATTTATCTTCTGTGCAAAGTACATCATGCAAAATGTTGGATTGGACACAACACAAGCTGCAATCAAGATTTCCAAAAGAAATATCAATAATCTCAGATATGCAGATAATACCACCCTTATGGCAGAATAAGAGGATCCAAAGAACTTCTTAATGAAAGTGAAAAAGTAGAGTGAAATAGCTGGATTAAAACTCAACATTCGAAAAACTGTGATCATGGCATCCAGTCTCATCACTTAATGGCAAATAGATGGGGACACAATGGATAAAGTAATAGACTTTATTTTCTTGGGCTTCAAAATTATAGCAGACCATGATTGTACCATGAAATTAAAGGATGTTTGCTCCTTGCAAGAAAAGCTATTACATACCTCAACAACCTTGCTAAAAACAGAGACATTGCTTTGCCAACAAAGTTCATCTACTCAAAGCTAAGGTTTTACCAGCCGTTATGCATTGATGGGAGAGTTGGACCATAAAGAAAGCTGAGTGCTGAATAATTGATGCTTTTGAACTGATGTGTTGAAGGCTCTTGAGAGTCCTTTGGACAGCAAGGAGATCAACTCATACAATCCTAAAGGAAATCAACCCTGAATATTTGTTGGAAGGATTTATGTTGAAGTGGAATCTCCAATACTTTGGTTACTTAATGTGAAGAGTGGACTCATTGGAAAAGACCCTGATGCTGAGAAAAACAGAAGGCAGGAGGAAAAGAAGAAAACAGAGGAGAAGATGGTTGGATGTGATGACTGACTCAATGTACATGAGTTTGGGCAAGCTCCTGAAGATGGTGAAGGACACGGACGCCTCGCTTGCTTCAAATCATGGGATCACAAAGATTCGGACATGACTGAGTGACTGAACAACAAAGGAAGAAGGTGTTGGAAGGAGGCACTGGGAATGTGAAATTCACTGGTGCAAATTATTATATGTAAGGTGGATAAACAAGTTCCTACTGTACAGCACAGGGCAATATACTCAAAGTCGTGCTTAGTCAGTCAGTCAGCCATATCTGACTTTTTGCTACCCTGTGGATGGTAGCCCACCTGGCTACTCTGTTGCGGAAAATGCTGTCCAGGAAATGCATCAAAACTGTATATTGTTACCCTGCTTATTTATCTTCTGTGCAAAGTACATCATGCAAAATGTTGGATTGGACACAACACAAGCTGCAATCAAGATTTCCAAAAGAAATATCAATAATCTCAGATATGCAGATAATACCACCCTTATGGCAGAATAAGAGGATCCAAAGAACTTCTTAATGAAAGTGAAAAAGTAGAGTGAAATAGCTGGATTAAAACTCAACATTCGAAAAACTGTGATCATGGCATCCAGTCTCATCACTTAATGGCAAATAGATGGGGACACAATGGATAAAGTAATAGACTTTATTTTCTTGGGCTTCAAAATTATAGCAGACCATGATTGTACCATGAAATTAAAGGATGTTTGCTCCTTGCAAGAAAAGCTATTACATACCTCAACAACCTTGCTAAAAACAGAGACATTGCTTTGCCAACAAAGTTCATCTACTCAAAGCTAAGGTTTTACCAGCCGTTATGCATTGATGGGAGAGTTGGACCATAAAGAAAGCTGAGTGCTGAATAATTGATGCTTTTGAACTGATGTGTTGAAGGCTCTTGAGAGTCCTTTGGACAGCAAGGAGATCAACTCATACAATCCTAAAGGAAATCAACCCTGAATATTTGTTGGAAGGATTTATGTTGAAGTGGAATCTCCAATACTTTGGTTACTTAATGTGAAGAGTGGACTCATTGGAAAAGACCCTGATGCTGAGAAAAACAGAAGGCAGGAGGAAAAGAAGAAAACAGAGGAGAAGATGGTTGGATGTGATGACTGACTCAATGTACATGAGTTTGGGCAAGCTCCTGAAGATGGTGAAGGACACGGACGCCTCGCTTGCTTCAAATCATGGGATCACAAAGATTCGGACATGACTGAGTGACTGAACAACAAAGGAAGAAGGTGTTGGAAGGAGGCACTGGGAATGTGAAATTCACTGGTGCAAATTATTATATGTAAGGTGGATAAACAAGTTCCTACTGTACAGCACAGGGCAATATACTCAAAGTCGTGCTTAGTCAGTCAGTCAGCCATATCTGACTTTTTGCTACCCTGTGGATGGTAGCCCACCTGGCTACTCTGTTCATAGAATTTTCCAGGCAAGTATACTGAAGTGGATTGAGATCTCCTTCTTCAGGGGATTTTCTTGATCCAGCGATTGAACCTGTGTCTCTTGAGTCTCTTGCATTTGCAGGCAGATTCTTTACCATTGAACAACCTGAGAAACCCCATGCTTTCAATATTTCATGATAAGCCATAATGAAAGTTTATATTTAAAAAGTAATGTATATATGCCTTTATTGGGTCACTTTGCTGTACAGCATATATTGGCACATTGTTGATCAATTATACTTTGATAAAATTAAAAATATAAGAAGAAATTTATGAGTTAGAAACTAATAGAACATGTGATGGACATACACACTGTTATATTTAAAATGGATAATCCACAAGGTCCTACTGGATAGCACATGGAACTCTTCTCAATGTTATGTGACAGATTGAATGGGAGGGAAGTTTCGGAAAGAGTGGATACATATGACTGAGTCCTTCTGCTCTTCAACCTAAAACTATCACAACATTAATTGTTAATCAACCATACTCCAATACAAAATAAAAAGTTTTCTAAGAAAGGAAATAATAGAGCACAGAAAAGAAACAAATCTAAAACTGGCTCTCCCCTCAAAAAAAAAAAAAAGCAAAAAGAAGAAGATATAATTATTTTGATAATAAGACTAAAGCAAGTGAAGGAAATGGCACTTAAGTACTAAAGTGGGTTTGTACATGTTCATGAGAGATGCTTGTTAGACTGTCAGGTGGCACATTGTTAGCCTGAAACCTGCCAAGATAGTACTCATTCCATGGAATGACCACTGGAAGATCAGAATGCCACTGCCAAAAGTCAAGTTAGTAGTTATACCCATTTGGCAAAAAGGGTGCTGTGATCTGAAGAAGGCATGTGTGGAGTTTCTGGGGTTGAAAGATGGTTATACAGCTTACAATAATATTTGAGGTGTACAATTCTTTATAACCTTTTCTGTAGGTATACTTCATAATTTAAAATTATGTACTTTTTAGTTTTTCTGTCAATCTAATGGATATGAAAAAATATAATTTTCATTTCTATGTTGATAGAGGAATCTGAGTCACTTTTTAACATTTGTTGATCAGTACCATTAATCATTCATGTGGCCTCTTCTCTGAGTTTTTACTCAAGTTTTTTGCACATTTTTCCTTTTTTTTTTTTAACTTAAATTACTTGTCTATGTTTTCTAGATATTTTAAATTCTGATCATTTGTTAATCATGTCACAAATTACTTCATCCAGTCTTAGCCTGTACAATTACTTTTGTTACATCTTTTTAGAAACTATAAATTTTAATGCTATTGTGGTCAAACGTGAATTATTTCTACTAGAGTTTGTGTATTGTGAAAGTTTTTAAAGATGTTCTTCCTTACTGAAAGTGTTAGCTTATGCTATGGTGTTAATCATTTTACCATATGTGTATATGTATATGTGTATATATATATATATTCTATATACATTATATGTCTTGCCATATACACATATATACATTATATAGTTTGCAATATACATATATATTATATATACACATGTGTATCTAATTAATACATTATACACTTTAAGCTTATATGATGTTATGTGCCAATTATATCTCAGTAAATCTGGGAAAAAGTCTCTTCTTGCCCCAAGAAGATAAAAATATTTGCCATTTAATTTCCACTTTTAAAGTTTTCTTTTCACATTTAGATATTAAGTCCACATGCAATTTGTTTGTTGTTTGTAAGGAGACCTAGAAATGACCTTCCTACTTTCTTTTTCCCTATTAGTAATCAATTGTCTCTAAATCATTTATTAAGAAGTTAGTTCTTTCCTGTGTAGTCTTCTTTTTGTTTAAATATAACCTTCTTATACTTAATTTTGCATAGATAAAAATATTACTTGAAAATGTAAATGTAAAAACATAACATGCTCAATTAATTTAAAACAAAACAGTCGGGGTGGAGCCAAGATGGCGGAGGAATGAGGGGAAGATTTCACCAGCTCCCCAACATAATCACCAGAACTAATCAAGAAAAGAACCACCACCAACAAACCAGCCGCTAGACAACAGAAGAATTCCACAGGTCCGCGAGAACAGAAGAGTGAATAGCCAGAAATTTCCCGGAGCTAGGGTTCTAAGAATCCTCTGTCCTGACCCCACACCAGACCGCACCGACGGAGAGCGCGGCCAGCAAGTGCCCTAAAAGGGGGCCTAAGCAGAGCCTCGGGGGAGAAAGGGCAGCGCTCAGTGTGAAAACTCCAAGAATCCGCCCGGATCGCCGGCAGAAATTAAGACACTGCGAAGATAGGATACAGCAGGGCCGAGCAGAACACGCTTGCTGCCTGGCGACCTCAGGCCGGACTGAACGAGACCGGAGAGCGCCCAGTGTGAGGATCGCAGCGCTTGGCCGCAGGGCGAAAATTGCGACTTTCCGCCTGGCACCGGGTGAGTTCAAACACTCCTAGTGGGGGACTGGCTGAAGGGGAAGTCGCCCACAGATTGCTGACCAGGGACCGGGCTCGAGCGGGACGGGGAGACTTGTGCCTACCTTTGGGACTTGGAGGAGCAACCGGCAGTGCGCGCGCCAGTGGCGGAAGAACCCCTGCACCCCCATAGCTGCACCCGCAGCGGCGGAAGCCGGGAGTAGGGCAGGTATCACGCCCAACACGGGATTGCGCGCGCACCACTGTCCCCCGCCCGACGGACTGGGATCAGCCCGCGCCCCCGCCCAACCCGGGACGGTGCTTGCCGCACCCCACGCCCGACACACTGGGATCAGCCCGCGCTCGCGCCCAACCTGGGACAGGGAGCGCACCGCGGTCCCCCGCCCAACGGACAGAGATCAGCCCGCCGTCCCCGCCAGCATCTGAGCTTGCAGACCGGTGCCATAAGGAAAAGGCTGCATCATCAAGACAACACCATCGAGAGCAGACTGGCTTCCAGACAGATGAGAGGATAAAAACCAGGGACAGTATTTAGCTTTTTTGTTTATCTGTTGTGGACGGTTCTGCTTATTCGTTTAATTGGTCAGGTTTGGGTTTGTTTTTTGTTTTTTTCTCTCTCTCTCTCTCTTTGATCTCTTCTTATTAAGTTTCTCCTCGTTTTTTTTTTTTTTTTGTAATTTTTAATTTTTTTGATTTTTAATTATTAATTTTTTTATTATCAATTTTTTTTTTAATTTTAATTCTTGAACTTCCAATTTTCTTTCCTCTTTCCCACTCCTTCCTCCCTCTATGTTCTAAATCTAAAACTTTCTCCTATATACCACTACCCCCTAGATAAATATTTCCGACCTTCCTGACCCCACACCAGACCGCACCGACGGAGAGCGCGGCCAGCAAGTGCCCTAAAAGGGGGCCTAAGCAGAGCCTCGGGGGAGAAAGGGCAGCGCTCAGTGTGAAAACTCCAAGAATCCGCCCGGATCGCCGGCAGAAATTAAGACACTGCGAAGATAGGATACAGCAGGGCCGAGCAGAACACGCTTGCTGCCTGGCGACCTCAGGCCGGACTGAACGAGACCGGAGAGCGCCCAGTGTGAGGATCGCAGCGCTTGGCCGCAGGGCGAAAATTGCGACTTTCCGCCTGGCACCGGGTGAGTTCAAACACTCCTAGTGGGGGACTGGCTGAAGGGGAAGTCGCCCACAGATTGCTGACCAGGGACCGGGCTCGAGCGGGACGGGGAGACTTGTGCCTACCTTTGGGACTTGGAGGAGCAACCGGCAGTGCGCGCGCCAGTGGCGGAAGAACCCCTGCACCCCCATAGCTGCACCCGCAGCGGCGGAAGCCGGGAGTAGGGCAGGTATCACGCCCAACACGGGATTGCGCGCGCACCACTGTCCCCCGCCCGACGGACTGGGATCAGCCCGCGCCCCCGCCCAACCCGGGACGGTGCTTGCCGCACCCCACGCCCGACACACTGGGATCAGCCCGCGCTCGCGCCCAACCTGGGACAGGGAGCGCACCGCGGTCCCCCGCCCAACGGACAGAGATCAGCCCGCCGTCCCCGCCAGCATCTGAGCTTGCAGACCGGTGCCATAAGGAAAAGGCTGCATCATCAAGACAACACCATCGAGAGCAGACTGGCTTCCAGACAGATGAGAGGATAAAAACCAGGGACAGTATTTAGCTTTTTTGTTTATCTGTTGTGGACGGTTCTGCTTATTCGTTTAATTGGTCAGGTTTGGGTTTTTTTTTTTTTTTTCTCTCTCTCTCTCTTTGATCTCTTCTTATTAAGTTTCTCCTCGTTTTTTTTTTTTTTTGTAATTTTTAATTTTTTTGATTTTTAATTATTAATTTTTTATTATCAATTTTTTTTTAATTTTAATTCTTGAACTTCCAATTTTCTTTCCTCTTTCCCACTCCTTCCTCCCTCTATGTTCTAAATCTAAAACTTTCTCCTATATACCACTACCCCCTAGATAAATATTTCCGACCTTCCTGTCTCCACTATTCTCTCCCAGCTGCACTAAACAAAACAACACACTAATCTTGGCTACATAACCCTATAAAATCCTTTCAAGTTGAATCTATTCCTTCTCATTACCCATACATTTTCCACCTTCTCACTCCCAACACATGTCTTAGTTAAAAATTGCTTTCAATGACGAAATAGTCCAAGCCAGAACCCTACCCAAGATCTATTTTTCCAGGCACTATTCCAATTAACTCAGAGCTTAATGGGCAAGTACTATCTTTGATTGTGTTGTTTGCCAGGAAAATCCCCTGTGCTTTATCACTATAAAACTGGTTAGATGTGGTTATTGCTGTGTATGTATATATATCTTATGACTAGGTTAGAAAACATCTGCATGCTTTTATGACTGTCACCCATTAGGGACACACCTCTTGCCCCTCAGTTGCTAGTATTTGAACTAATATCACGGAACACTATAGCAAACCAGGCATAGAGCCTACATCTCCTGACCAATCATCAAACCAAGGATCCTCGAACTAGAAGCCCTGATTCCAAGACCCCACACTATCAAAGAACATACAACACTAGAGATGAAACGACAGAGAAACACTGCACAAATGAAGGACCAAGCTAGAGAATCACAGCCTCAAATGACAGAGGAGGAGATAGACAAATTATCTGAAAGAGAATTCAGAAAAACTATTCTAATGAGGATGCAAAACACCGAAAACAGAATATTAGAGGAAATTAGTGCATTGAGAAAAGACATGCAGGAAATGAAAAATAAGCAAATAGAGACCACCAACTCAATTGCTGAACTCAAAAATACGATAGAAGGTCTCAACAGTAGACTATCTGAGGCTGAAGAACGGATAAGCGTGCTGGAAGATAGACTGGTGGAAATAACTGGTGAGGAACAGAACAAAGCCGAAAGAATGAAAAGAACTGAGGAAAGCCTCAGGGACCTATGGGACAATATCAAACGCACCAACATTAGAATTATAGGAGTCCCAGAAGAAGAAGAAGGGAAGAAAGGTTACGAAAAAATTCTTGAAGAGGTTATTGTAGAAAACTTCCCAGCATGGGAAAGGAAATAGTCAGCCATGTCCAAGAAGCACAAAGAGTTCCATACAGGATAAACCCTAGAAGAAACACACCAAGGCACATTCTAATCAAACTAACACAGACTAAATATAAAGACAGATTACTAAAAGCAGCTAGAAGCAAACAACAAATAACATATAAAGGAAACCCCATACGTCTAACTGCAGATCTCTCAACAGAAACCCTGCAGGCCAGAAGAGAATGGCAGGACACATTTAAACGGCTAAAAGAGAATAATCTGCAACCACGAATTCTCTACCCAGCAAAAATCTCATTCAGAATTGATGGAGAAGTCAAAAGCTTCTCAGACAGACAAAAACTAAAAGAATTCTGTACCACAAAACCAGCCCTACAACAAGTGTTAAAGGGCCTGATATAGCCAATAAATACAAGAATAGAAGAAGTCCTACAAACCAAACCCCAGACTTCTAAGAAGATGACAATAGGAACATTCGTATCAATAATTACTTTGAATGTAAATGGATTAAATGCTCCAACCAAACGACACAGGTTGGCTGAATGGATCAAGAAACATGACCCATATATATGCTGTTTACAAGAGACCCACTTCAGACCTAGAGACATTCATAGACTGAAAGTGAAAGGCTGGAAAAAGATATTCCATGCAAATGGAAATCAAAAGAAAACTATTCTAATGAGGATGCAAAACACCGAAAACAGAATATTAGAGGAAATTAGTGCATTGAGAAAAGACATGCAGGAAATGAAAAATAAGCAAATAGAGACCACCAACTCAATTGCTGAACTCAAAAATACGATAGAAGGTCTCAACAGTAGACTATCTGAGGCTGAAGAACGGATAAGCGTGCTGGAAGATAGACTGGTGGAAATAACTGGTGAGGAACAGAACAAAGCCGAAAGAATGAAAAGAACTGAGGAAAGCCTCAGGGACCTATGGGACAATATCAAACGCACCAACATTAGAATTATAGGAGTCCCAGAAGAAGAAGAAGGGAAGAAAGGTTACGAAAAAATTCTTGAAGAGGTTATTGTAGAAAACTTCCCCAGCATGGGAAAGGAAATAGTCAGCCATGTCCAAGAAGCACAAAGAGTTCCATACAGGATAAACCCTAGAAGAAACACACCAAGGCACATTCTAATCAAACTAACACAGACTAAATATAAAGACAGATTACTAAAAGCAGCTAGAAGCAAACAACAAATAACATATAAAGGAAACCCCATACGTCTAACTGCAGATCTCTCAACAGAAACCCTGCAGGCCAGAAGAGAATGGCAGGACACATTTAAACGGCTAAAAGAGAATAATCTGCAACCACGAATTCTCTACCCAGCAAAAATCTCATTCAGAATTGATGGAGAAGTCAAAAGCTTCTCAGACAGACAAAAACTAAAAGAATTCTGTACCACAAAACCAGCCCTACAACAAGTGTTAAAGGGCCTGATATAGCCAATAAATACAAGAATAGAAGAAGTCCTACAAACCAAACCCCAGACTTCTAAGAAGATGACAATAGGAACATTCGTATCAATAATTACTTTGAATGTAAATGGATTAAATGCTCCAACCAAACGACACAGGTTGGCTGAATGGATCAAGAAACATGACCCATATATATGCTGTTTACAAGAGACCCACTTCAGACCTAGAGACATTCATAGACTGAAAGTGAAAGGCTGGAAAAAGATATTCCATGCAAATGGAAATCAAAAGAAAGCTGGAATGGCAATCCTCATATCAGATAAAATAGATTTTAAAGTAAAGAAGATTCTAAGAGACAAGGCAGGTCATTACATCATGATTAAAGGATCCATCCAAGAGGAAGACATAACAGTCATGAACATCTACGCACCCAACACAGGGGCACCTCAATACATAAGACAGATACTTTCAGACTTAAAAGAAGAAATCAATAATAACACAATAATAGTAGGAGACTTTAACACTCCTCTCACACCAATGGATAGATCATCTAAACAGAAAATTAATAAAGAAACACAAGCTTTAAATGCCACACTAGAAAAGATGGACCTCATCGATATCTTTAGGACGTTCCATCCAAAAGCAGAAGAATACACTTTCTTCTCAAGTGCTCACGGAACATTCTCCAAGATAGACCACATCTTGGGCCACAAATCTAACCTCAGTCAGTTCAAGAAAACTGAAATTATATCAACCATCTTCTCAGACCACAATGCAATGAGACTAGAGATCAACCACAGGAAAAAAATCACTAAAAATACAAACACATGGCGATTAAACAACACTTACCTAAAAAACCAACTGATCACTGAGGAAATCAAAGAAGAAATTAAAAAATTCCTAGAAGAAAATGACAATGAATATACGACCGTGCAAAACTTATGGGACACTGCAAAGGCAGTCCTAAGGGGGAAATTTATAGCAATACAATCCCACCTCAAGAAACTAGGAAAATATGAAGCAGATGACCTAACCCTCCACTTAAACCAATTGGAAAAAAAAGAATTCTGTACCACAAAACCAGCCCTACAACAAGTGTTAAAGGGCCTGATATAGCCAATAAATACAAGAATAGAAGAAGTCCTACAAACCAAACCCCAGACTTCTAAGAAGATGACAATAGGAACATTCGTATCAATAATTACTTTGAATGTAAATGGATTAAATGCTCCAACCAAACGACACAGGTTGGCTGAATGGATCAAGAAACATGACCCATATATATGCTGTTTACAAGAGACCCACTTCAGACCTAGAGACATTCATAGACTGAAAGTGAAAGGCTGGAAAAAGATATTCCATGCAAATGGAAATCAAAAGAAAGCTGGAATGGCAATCCTCATATCAGATAAAATAGATTTTAAAGTAAAGAAGATTCTAAGAGACAAGGCAGGTCATTACATCATGATTAAAGGATCCATCCAAGAGGAAGACATAACAGTCATGAACATCTACGCACCCAACACAGGGGCACCTCAATACATAAGACAGATACTTTCAGACTTAAAAGAAGAAATCAATAATAACACAATAATAGTAGGAGACTTTAACACTCCTCTCACACCAATGGATAGATCATCTAAACAGAAAATTAATAAAGAAACACAAGCTTTAAATGCCACACTAGAAAAGATGGACCTCATCGATATCTTTAGGACGTTCCATCCAAAAGCAGAAGAATACACTTTCTTCTCAAGTGCTCACGGAACATTCTCCAAGATAGACCACATCTTGGGCCACAAATCTAACCTCAGTCAGTTCAAGAAAACTGAAATTATATCAACCATCTTCTCAGACCACAATGCAATGAGACTAGAGATCAACCACAGGAAAAAAATCACTAAAAATACAAACACATGGCGATTAAACAACACTTACCTAAAAAACCAACTGATCACTGAGGAAATCAAAGAAGAAATTAAAAAATTCCTAGAAGAAAATGACAATGAATATACGACCGTGCAAAACTTATGGGACACTGCAAAGGCAGTCCTAAGGGGGAAATTTATAGCAATACAATCCCACCTCAAGAAACTAGGAAAATATGAAGCAGATGACCTAACCCTCCACTTAAACCAATTGGAAAAAGAAGAACAGAAACATCCCAAAGCCAGCAGAAGACGTGAAATTATAAAGACTAGAGCAGAAATAAATCAGAAAGAAATGGAAGAAACTATAGTTCAAATAAATAAAACAAAAAGCTGGTTCTTTGAAAAGGTAAACAAAATCGATAAGCCTCTGGCGAGACTCATCAAGAAAAAAAGGGAGAAGAACCAGATCAACAAAATCAAAAACGAAAAAGGAGAGATTACAACAGATAATGCAGAAATCCAAAGGATTCTAAGAGACTATTATGAGCAACTCTATGGCAACAAACTGGACAACCTGGAAGAAATGGACAGTTTCTTGGGGAAGATCAATCTCCCAAGACTGAGCCAGGAAGAAACAGAAACTTTGAACAACCCAATCACAAGCTCAGAAATCGAATCTGTGATTAAAAATCTACCCAAAAATAAAAGCCCAGGACCAGATGGCTTCACAGCCGAATTCTACCAAACATTTAAAGAAGACCTAATGCCTGTCCTTTTAAAACTCTTTCAAAAAATAGCACAGGAAGGAACACTTCCAAACACATTCTACGAGGCCACCATCACCCTGATACCCAAACCAGGCAAAGACAACACAAAAAAGGAAAATTACAGACCGATTTCTCTGATGAACTTAGATGCCAAGATCCTCAACAAAATTCTAGCAAACAGAATTCAACGACACATCAAAAAACTCATACATCATGATCAAGTCGGGTTCATCCCAGGCATGCAAGGCTTCTTTAACATCCGCAAATCAATCAATGTGATACACCATATTAACAAACTGAGAGACAAAAATCACATGATCATTTCAATAGATGCAGAAAAAGCCTTCGATAAAGTACAACACCCATTCATGATAAAAATTCTTCAGAAAATGGGCATAGAAGGAACCTATCTCAACATAGTGAAAGCCATCTATGAGAAGCCCACAACTGATTAAACAACACTTACCTAAAAACCAACTGAAAAAATTAAAAAATTCCTAGAAGAAAATGACAATGAATATACGACCGTGCAAAACTTATGGGACACTGCAAAGGCAGTCCTAAGGGGGAAATTTATAGCAATACAATCCCACCTCAAGAAACTAGGAAAATATGAAGCAGATGACCTAACCCTCCACTTAAACCAATTGGAAAAAGAAGAACAGAAACATCCCAAAGCCAGCAGAAGACGTGAAATTATAAAGACTAGAGCAGAAATAAATCAGAAAGAAATGGAAGAAACTATAGTTCAAATAAATAAAACAAAAAGCTGGTTCTTTGAAAAGGTAAACAAAATCGATAAGCCTCTGGCGAGACTCATCAAGAAAAAAAGGGAGAAGAACCAGATCAACAAAATCAAAAACGAAAAAGGAGAGATTACAACAGATAATGCAGAAATCCAAAGGATTCTAAGAGACTATTATGAGCAACTCTATGGCAACAAACTGGACAACCTGGAAGAAATGGACAGTTTCTTGGGGAAGATCAATCTCCCAAGACTGAGCCAGGAAGAAACAGAAACTTTGAACAACCCAATCACAAGCTCAGAAATCGAATCTGTGATTAAAAATCTACCCAAAAATAAAAGCCCAGGACCAGATGGCTTCACAGCCGAATTCTACCAAACATTTAAAGAAGACCTAATGCCTGTCCTTTTAAAACTCTTTCAAAAAATAGCACAGGAAGGAACACTTCCAAACACATTCTACGAGGCCACCATCACCCTGATACCCAAACCAGGCAAAGACAACACAAAAAAGGAAAATTACAGACCGATTTCTCTGATGAACTTAGATGCCAAGATCCTCAACAAAATTCTAGCAAACAGAATTCAACGACACATCAAAAAACTCATACATCATGATCAAGTCGGGTTCATCCCAGGCATGCAAGGCTTCTTTAACATCCGCAAATCAATCAATGTGATACACCATATTAACAAACTGAGAGACAAAAATCACATGATCATTTCAATAGATGCAGAAAAAGCCTTCGATAAAGTACAACACCCATTCATGATAAAAATTCTTCAGAAAATGGGCATAGAAGGAACCTATCTCAACATAGTGAAAGCCATCTATGAGAAGCCCACAGCGAACATTGTCCTCAATGGAGAAAAACTGAAAGCATTGCCTCTAAGATCAGGAACAAGACAGGGGTGTCCACTTTCACCACGACTATTCAACATAGTCCTGGAAGTTCTAGCAACAGCAATAATAGAAGAGAAAGAAATCAAAGGAATCCAGATTGGAAAGGAAGAAGTCAAGCTCTCTCTTTTTGCAGATGACATGATATTATACATAGAAAATCCCAAAGAATCTATTACAAAGCTACTAGAGCTAATCAATGAATTCAGCAAAGTCGCAGGATACAAAGTCAACACACAGAAATCACTGGCATTCCTATACACAAACAATGAAAAATCAGAAAATGAAATCAAAGAGGCAGTCCCCTTCACCATTGCAACCAAAAGAATCAAATATCTAGGAATAAACCTACCCAAAGAAACAAAAGAACTGTACACAGAAAATTACAAGACACTCATGAAAGAAATTAAAGAAGACTTAAACAGATGGAGAGATATTCCATGTTCCTGGATTGGAAGAATCAATATTGTGAAAATGACCATACTACCAAATATCATCTACAGATTCAATGCAATACCTATTCAACTTCCATTGACATTTTTCACAGAACTAGACCAAAGGATCACACAGTTCATATGGAAACACAAAAGACCTCGAATAGCCAAAGCAATCCTGAGAAAGAAAAACGGAGCTGGAGGGATCAGCCTCCCTAACTTCAGAGTCTACTACAAAGCAACAGTCCTCAAGACAGTATGGTACTGGCACAAAAACAGAAATATCGACCAATGGAACAAGATCGAGAACCCAGAGATAAACCCACGCACCTATGGGTACCTTATTTAAAAAAAATAAAATGGGCCAAGATCCTCAACAAAATCCTAGCAAACAGAATTCAACGACACATCAAAAAACTCATACATCATGATCAAGTCGGGTTCATCCCAGGCATGCAAGGCTTCTTTAACATCCGCAAATCAATCAATGTGATACACCATATTAACAAACTGAGAGACAAAAATCACATGATCATTTCAATAGATGCAGAAAAAGCCTTCGATAAAGTACAACACCCATTCATGATAAAAATTCTTCAGAAAATGGGCATAGAAGGAACCTATCTCAACATAGTGAAAGCCATCTATGAGAAGCCCACAGCGAACATTGTCCTCAATGGAGAAAAACTGAAAGCATTGCCTCTAAGATCAGGAACAAGACAGGGGTGTCCACTTTCACCACGACTATTCAACATAGTCCTGGAAGTTCTAGCAACAGCAATAATAGAAGAGAAAGAAATCAAAGGAATCCAGATTGGAAAGGAAGAAGTCAAGCTCTCTCTTTTTGCAGATGACATGATATTATACATAGAAAATCCCAAAGAATCTATTACAAAGCTACTAGAGCTAATCAATGAATTCAGCAAAGTCGCAGGATACAAAGTCAACACACAGAAATCACTGGCATTCCTATACACAAACAATGAAAAATCAGAAAATGAAATCAAAGAGGCAGTCCCCTTCACCATTGCAACCAAAAGAATCAAATATCTAGGAATAAACCTACCCAAAGAAACAAAAGAACTGTACACAGAAAATTACAAGACACTCATGAAAGAAATTAAAGAAGACTTAAACAGATGGAGAGATATTCCATGTTCCTGGATTGGAAGAATCAATATTGTGAAAATGACCATACTACCAAATATCATCTACAGATTCAATGCAATACCTATTCAACTTCCATTGACATTTTTCACAGAACTAGACCAAAGGATCACACAGTTCATATGGAAACACAAAAGACCTCGAATAGCCAAAGCAATCCTGAGAAAGAAAAACGGAGCTGGAGGGATCAGCCTCCCTAACTTCAGAGTCTACTACAAAGCAACAGTCCTCAAGACAGTATGGTACTGGCACAAAAACAGAAATATCGACCAATGGAACAAGATCGAGAACCCAGAGATAAACCCACGCACCTATGGGTACCTTATTTTTGACAAAGGAGGCGAAACAATAAAATGGGACAAAGACAGCCTCTTCAACAAGTGGTGCTGGGAGAATTGGACAGCTACATGCAAAAAAATGAAGGTGGAACATTCCCTGACACCATACACTAAGATCAACTCAAAATGGATTAAAGACCTAAATGTAAGACCAGAAACCATCAAACTCTTAGAGGAGAATATAGGCAAAACCCTCAAGGACATCAATCAAAGCAAGATCTTCTCTGACCCACCAACTAAAATAGCAGAACTGAAAAGACAAATGAACATATGGGACTTCATGAAACTTAAAAGCTTTTGTACAGCTAAAGAAATTACAAAAAAGCTCAACAGACACCCCACAGAGTGGGAGAAAATCATAGCAAATGAAACAACAGACAAAGAATTAATCTCCAAAATCTACAAGCAACTCAGACAACTCTGCACAGGGAAAACGAACAACCCAATCAAAAAATGGGAAAAAGATCTAAAGAGACGCCTCTCCAAAGAGGACATACAGATGGCCCAAAAGCACATGAAACGATGCTCAACCTCACTTATTATTAGAGAAATGCAAATTAAAACTACAATGAGATATCACCTCACACCCGTCAGAATGGCCATCTTCAAGAAATCTGCAGACAATAAATGCTGGAGAGGGTGCGGAGAAAAGGGAACCCTCTTGCATTGCTGGTGGGAATGTAAATTGATACAGCCTCTATGGAAGACAGTCTGGAGATTCCTTAAAAAACTAAAAATAGAAGCACCCTATGACCCAGCAATCCCACTCTTAGGCTTATATCCTGATGAAATCAAAACTGAAAGAAGCACCTGTACCCCAATGTTCATTGCAGCTCTCTATACAATAGCCAAAACATGGAAGCAACCTAGATGTCCATCGACGAATGAATGGATCCAGAAGCTCTGGTACATATATACAATGGAATACTACTCAGCTGTTAAAAGAAATGCAGAAGACTCAATCCTAATGAAGTGGCTGGCTCTAGAACCTATCATAAAAAGTGAAGTAAGTCAAAAAGAGAAAGACAAATACAGTATACTAACATACATATACGGAATCTAGTAGGACGGTCTTGATATCACACACAGGGAACTAATGAAAAAAAAAAAAAAAGACAGAGCATCGACATAGGGACATCGTGGTGAATAAATAGGGAGGGGGAAGCATGGAGGAAGTAACAAGGAAACCTATAGTGTTATGTGTGGAAAAGATAGCTAGTGTCACAGTGCTAAGGGAATAGGAGTGCTTACAATGGCTTGGGGCAAAGGTCTGGGGGGGTGGGATGGGGGGATCTGGGTGGGTGGGGACCATGGATATGCATATGACTGATCTGGGAACATACATGTATGTGAACAACAAAACTCTGTAAAACCTTTAAAATAAAGAATAAAATTAAAAAAAAAAAAAAAAAAAAAAAAAACAGTCAATAGCACCCAATAAGAAAAACAATCTTCTCAATAAATAGCACTGGAAAAACTGGATAGCCATATATTAAAGAATGTGGAATTGGTGTACTATCTTATCCAACATACAAAAAGCAACTCAAAACAGAACAAAAGCTTAAAATGGAAATCCAGAAACCATAAAATTCCTAGAAGAAAACAGGAAGTAAAGTTCTGGACACTGGTCTTGGCGATCACTTTTTTTTCTTTTTTTTTGATTTGACAGGAAAAGTAAAGGCAAGGAAAGCAAAAATAAACAAATAAGATGATATAAAACTAAAAATTTCTTCACAGCAAAGGAAACCATCACAAAATGAAAAATCAGCCTACTAAATGGGTGGAAATAACTCCAAATTATTGATCTGATAAGGTATTAATATCTAAAATATGTTTAAGAACTCACATAATCAGTAACATGAAAGCAAATAATCAAATTTAAGGACAGGTAAAGGGCCTACATCTCTTTGGATCACTGCCTCATTGTGGTGAAGGGGCTTGTGTAACTCATTGAAGTTATGAGCCATGCCATGCAGGGCCACACAAGAAAGATGGGTCAGAGTGGAGAGTTCTGATAAGAGGTCCACTGGAGGAGGGAATGGCAAACCACTCCACTATTTTTGCCACAAGAACCCCATGAAGAGTATAAAAAACAGAAATATATGACACCAGAAGATGAGCTCCCCAGGAGGTAAGGTGTCCAATATCCTACTGGGGAAGAGCAGAGGGCAATTACTAATAGCTCCAGGAAGAATGGAGAGGTTAGGCCAAAGTGGAAATGGTGCTCAGTTCTGGATGTGTCTGACAGTAAAAGTAAAATTTGATGCTGAAAAGACCAATATTGCATAGGAACCTGGAATATTAGGTCCATGAATCAAGTCAAATTGGACTTGATCAAGCAGAAGAAGGCAAGAGTTAAACATTGACATGCTAGAAAGCAGGGAACAAAAATGGATGGGAATGGGCAAATTTAATTCAGATGAACGTTATATCTACTACTCTGCACAAGAAACCCTTAGAAGAAATGGACTAGCCCTCATAACCAATAAAAGATTCTGAAATTCAGTACTTGGGTATAATCTCAAAAGTGATAGAATGACCTTGGTTTGTTTCCGAGGAAAAATATTCAGCATCACAGTAATCCAAGTCTGTGCCTCAGCCACA
The DNA here is from genome assembly GCA_022376925.1 of Tragulus kanchil. Lineage (NCBI taxonomy): Eukaryota > Metazoa > Chordata > Mammalia > Artiodactyla > Tragulidae > Tragulus > Tragulus kanchil. Next base: position 81,738,206 of record JAIOJX010000029.1, on the reverse strand, counting down.
GTTGTTGAAGAAACTGAAGTTGTTCAGTTCTATGAAGGCATACAAAATCTTCTAGAACTGACATCAAAAAAGATGTTCTTTTCAGCATAAGAGAGTGGAATGCAATAGCAGGAAGTCAAGAGATATCTGAAATAATAGACAAATTTGGCCTTGGAGGACAAAATAAAGCAGGGACAAGGCTAACACAATTTTCAAGAAAATACACTGGTCATAGCAAAAACCTTTATTCAACAACACAATAAAAGACTATACACATGGATATCATCGAATGGTCAACACTGAGATCAGATTGATTACATTATTTGCACCCAAAGATGAAGAAGCTCTATATTTCAGCAAAAATACAGACTGGGGCCCAGATCATCAGTTCCCTATAGCAAATTTCAGGTTTAAGCTGAAGACAGTGGCAAAAACCATGAAGTCATTCATGTATGACCTAAATAAAATCCCTTATGATTATACAGTAGAGGTGATAAATAGATTCAAAGGACTAGATCTGATAGACAGAGTGCCTGAAGAATGATGAACAGAGGTTTGCAACACTGTACAGGTTGCAATGATCAAAACCATCCCAAAGAAAAAGAAATGCATGAAGGCAAAATGGTTGTCCAAATAGGTTTTACAAATAGCTTAAAAAAAAGGAAAAGTGAAAAACAAAGGAGGATAGGAAAGATATTCCAGATTGAATGCAGAGTTCCTGAGAATGGCAAAGAGAGATAAGAAGGCATTCATCAATGTACAATGCAAAACAATAGAATAGGAAAACCTGGAGATCTCTTCAAGAAAACTGGAGGTATCAAAGGAACATTTCAGGCAAATATAGGCATGACAAAGAACAGAAAAAGTAAGGACCTAATACAGGCAGAAGAAATTAAGAATAGGTGGCAAGAATACACAGAAAATCATTAAAAAAAGATGTCTTAATGATCTGGATGACGTGGTCACTAACTTACAGCCAGCATTCTTGAGAGTGAAGTCAAGTGGGCCTTAGGAAACATCACTACCAAGAAACCTAGTGGAGGCGATGGGGTTGCTGTATTTATCAACATAGGGCTAAATGAGCAACAGTCATTGGATTAATGTGAATTGGACACAGAAATTAAAAATAAAATGGTCAACATCATTAGATAGATAGATAGATAGATAGATAGATAGATAGATATAAATCTATAGATCAGCCCCCAAATAATCAAAGTTTGAATCTTTCTATCAGTGGACAGAGGGTTTCCCAGGTGGCTCAGGTACAGAAGACACAGGTTTGATCCATGGATCAGGTAAATCCCCTGGAAAAGGAAACAGCAACCTACTCTAGAATACTTGCCTTGGAAATCCAATGGACAAAGGAGCCTGGCAGGCTACAGCCCATGGGGTCGCAGAGTCAGACATGACTTAGCTACTTAACTTGACAACAGAACAGAATCAGTGGAGAGCAGTGTTGGCAAAAGAACTGGTCCCATTGATAGTAGCTCCCAATCTCAAACTGATGGCTTAGACCCTTTGTCTCTCTCTAACTTAGATCAAGTTCTTTATTTTGGGCATTTTGAAAGGTCCTTTGTGCAATTTTGTGACCTTAAAGACAAGAAACCATCTTATTGTTTCATTTGAAGCATGTTTTTAGTTTTCTTGGGAAAAAAAAAATCAGGAAGTAGAATTAACTCTATCATATAGACTCATGTAACTTCTCTGTTTTGGTAATAGGCAATTTTATGCAAGGGTCAATATTAGGAAGCTTTCCCAGGAAATGCTCACTTAAAAAAAAGAGTCATGAAAGTACATTATCAAATTACTACTATCCACAACTAAACAACTAGTTAATATTTATTTCATTAAAAGATAATAAGTATTAATGTGAAAAATCAATGTGCAAGTGCAATCTGCACTAATGTACTCAGCACCCAGAATTCTTAAATTCTGAGTTAATCCAAATTAAAAACATGCATTTTCTATAGTTTTCTTCATACTTTTAACTGTACAATATATGATATGACTCTCCAGTAATGAAGTATAGTAAGGAATATATTTGTAAATCTACTGAACCATAGAAGCCCTTTTGTAGAACCAAAGTCCATAAAACACAGTTGGGAAATGTTACTTTCACCAATCAGCTGAAGCAGTGTATAAGACAAAACAGTGGAAATGTTGAATTAATCTGGGAATTAAAGATAAGTCAGGTGATACTGTCAGACCATGAACTGAACCATGCAAGGAAATAACATTTATAGGATGTTCCTGAAGCTGAAGTACAAATATGCACAAAATTGAGAAGAAATCTAAGGGTCACAGAAGGTAGTCTTTGGATAGCAAACTCAAGATTTTTACATTATTTTAAGAAAAGAAGAAAGACAGGGGTTTTAGTGCATAGAGGTGGCTCAGGTACAGAAGACACAGGTTTGATCCATGGATCAGGTAAATCCCCTGGAAAAGGAAACAGCAACCTACTCTAGAATACTTGCCTTGGAAATCCAATGGACAAAGGAGCCTGGCAGGCTACAGCCCATGGGGTCGCAGAGTCAGACATGACTTAGCTACTTAACTTGACAACAGAACAGAATCAGTGGAGAGCAGTGTTGGCAAAAGAACTGGTCCCATTGATAGTAGCTCCCAATCTCAAACTGATGGCTTAGACCCTTTGTCTCTCTCTAACTTAGATCAAGTTCTTTATTTTGGGCATTTTGAAAGGTCCTTTGTGCAATTTTGTGACCTTAAAGACAAGAAACCATCTTATTGTTTCATTTGAAGCATGTTTTAGTTTTCTTGGGAAAAAAAATCAGGAAGTAGAATTAACTCTATCATATAGACTCATGTAACTTCTCTGTTTTGGTAATAGGCAATTTTATGCAAGGGTCAATATTAGGAAGCTTTCCCAGGAAATGCTCACTTAAAAAAAAGAGTCATGAAAGTACATTATCAAATTACTACTATCCACAACTAAACAACTAGTTAATATTTATTTCATTAAAAGATAATAAGTATTAATGTGAAAAATCAATGTGCAAGTGCAATCTGCACTAATGTACTCAGCACCCAGAATTCTTAAATTCTGAGTTAATCCAAATTAAAAACATGCATTTTCTATAGTTTTCTTCATACTTTTAACTGTACAATATATGATATGACTCTCCAGTAATGAAGTATAGTAAGGAATATATTTGTAAATCTACTGAACCATAGAAGCCCTTTTGTAGAACCAAAGTCCATAAAACACAGTTGGGAAATGTTACTTTCACCAATCAGCTGAAGCAGTGTATAAGACAAAACAGTGGAAATGTTGAATTAATCTGGGAATTAAAGATAAGTCAGGTGATACTGTCAGACCATGAACTGAACCATGCAAGGAAATAACATTTATAGGATGTTCCTGAAGCTGAAGTACAAATATGCACAAAATTGAGAAGAAATCTAAGGGTCACAGAAGGTAGTCTTTGGATAGCAAACTCAAGATTTTTACATTATTTTAAGAAAAGAAGAAAGACAGTTTGGTGCAAAGGGAGCTGGATGGATGCCCTTTTATAGCCAGATGTGGCATAGCATGAACTGACAAGAGTCAAGAATTTGAAATGATAGGCAAGTTGAAGTGTCACTTGGATTAAAGTCCTGAATGTTCATACCAAGGCAGGAATGAAGTTTGTGAAGAGTGGGGTGATTACTTGATTTTTTAGTCTAGTGCTCAATATTTTACAGTTGACTGTACCCTGAAAGCTTTTATCTAGCCCAAACTCAGTTCCTTTCAAGATCAGAATTTGCCATTGATCTCAAAAAACAGCTGTGTCTTGCTGTACAATTAAACTTTAGTTTCTTTCCTGAAGTGCTACCACCTACACACCTTTTGTTACAAAGAATCAAGGTTGCCACATGCTGTTTCTTTCTGAAAGTGACATGAGAAGTATGGATTCACCCTATGCAGGACAGTATTTCTACCATCAGCCATGAGATGGAAGTCGAGAACTGAACAGAAAGAAGACCTCGTGAGGCAAAATTAGTTTTATCTGCCGGGACCAAGTTATTACACAAATCATGAGGCAGACTTCTCCAATTTTAATAATAATGGTGTCAATATCATTGAGATCACTGAGTCAAATTAATGAATTAGCTACTGATAAAAATAAAACAACAAGATAATAAATGAAAGTTTTGGGTTTTTTTTTTCCCTTGCACCAACATGCCCTTTAAACTTGTGATCTGAGGAGAGTAAAAGTTTCAATTCTTACACGGCTACATGCTTTCCTTTAAATAAGGGAGCATGGTACATAAGTTCCATTTGAGGTATACAGCTAAAATTATTCCTCCTTAAGGTGGAAAATGGAAGGCAATAATAGTAATGCCATAGGGTCAAGTACAGTGAACTTAGATGAGAGGCATAAGGAAAGGTTCAAATTAGCTACCTCTTTGCAAAAGAAGAGGCTCTGCAGAGTGGGTAACAGCAAAAACTCAGCTTCCTGTGTTCCATTTTCAATACATACTCTCTCCTGTTTCTCTGGTTATTAGCAACTGTATCCTCCTTTTTTCCTCACAAAAGGGCACAAAAGCACTAGTCAGGCAGTGGGAAAAAATTACAACAAGTAATGTTTCCTTATTAAATCAGTATAAAATGATTATATGAAACCCCTCAGGAACTGAAGTGGCCTTCTTTTCACTTCTAAAACTATATGTGACTAATATAAAATCTGTCCTATATAACATCCTCTAACAAGACCCCCTCAGATAGATTTCCCTTCCTTGACACAATTATATAACATCCAGACCATTGTAAAACGTCTTCCTGATCTTAACTAGCAACATGACTCAATTCACCATTCACTTTAAATTAATGAGATTATTTGTTCAAGTGATGTTAGTAATGAATTATATAATATCCCTCAGATAGTATGAACACTATGTTGAAAGCAAACAAATTAAGTTATCCCAGGCCTTGAAAAGCAATGACTGAGGTTGCCATGATAAGTCTGATTTGAAGGATATTCAGACATAATTAATGGTTCACACTGTATTTTTTTACTAATTTTTTTGTGTGTGAAATAAATCTGTGAAACCAGCAAAGACCAGCCAAATGTACCGAACTTCTAATGAATACAGTGGCATTTAAAATCTTGATGATCACTCTCATAACATTAAGTCATTCCATGGAAGTCAAAAACTACTTTAAAATATTTGGAGAAAAGGCCAAACAATGTTATTAGTACATACTGACCAAAGGCAAAAGGTAAGGAGAATATGGCAGAGATGTGTCATATTTTATTAAAACCTATAATTAATTGTGGGTTTTCCAGGAGACTCAGCAGTAAAGAAAAGACCAGTCAATGTAGGATATGTAGATACAATTCCATGGTTGGGAGGAACCTAAGGAGAAGGAATAGGCAACCCACTCCAAAAATCTTGACTGGAAAATCCCATGGACAGAGGAGTTTACTGGGCTATAGTCCCTGGAGTTGTAAATGAGTCAGACACAACTTAGCAACTAAAACAACAAAAATGTAATTAATTGTAGCTTTTTCTTATTAAAAGCATTCACAATCATTTTTTTAATGTGTCAAGATTTTTAAAAGTTTTTTTTACAGAGTTTTGTTGTTTACTGCCACACATTGACCTGAATCTGCCATAGGCATACATATGAAGCTCCCCACAAACCTTCCTCCCAGCTCCCTCCCCATCCCACTCCTCCAGGTCACCACAGAGTCCCTGTTTGAGATCCCCTAGTCCCACAGCATATTCCCTTCCCTCACCCTAGTGTCTTTAAGACTGTTCTCGATTTCTGTCCATTGCTGCTCTGCATATTCATTTATCAGCACCATCTTTCTAGATTCCATATATTTGTGTCAGTATATAATATTTATCTTTCTCTCTCTGATATACTTCACTCTGTATAATAGGTTCTAGATTCATCTACCTCATTAGCTCAAAATTGTCACCATAAGGTAGTGTCTTGACTTTGCACACATCTTACATAACTTTTATAACAAATACCTTGTTGAATCATTAAAACATTTTTGCCCATGTGTGTCTCTGTGTGTCTCACAGGAAAAAAAGAAAAAAAGAAAAAAAACTACAAAAAAATGGTAGCTTTCATTCATGTGGCAGGATACTTTATAATTTGTTTGGATTTTAGACTCTCCTGCAGAGTTGATAAGAAGAGTATTACTTTCCACTATACAAAGGAATAAAGACAATAATAGACTGGTCCAAAAACTTTTACAAAATATTTGGAGAAAAGGCCAAACAATGTTATTAGTACATACTGACCAAAGGCAAAAGGTAAGGAGAATATGGCAGAGATGTGTCATATTTTATTAAAACCTATAATTAATTGTGGGTTTTCCAGGAGACTCAGCAGTAAAGAAAAGACCAGTCAATGTAGGATATGTAGATACAATTCCATGGTTGGGAGGAACCTAAGGAGAAGGAATAGGCAACCCACTCCAAAAATCTTGACTGGAAAATCCCATGGACAGAGGAGTTTACTGGGCTATAGTCCCTGGAGTTGTAAATGAGTCAGACACAACTTAGCAACTAAAACAACAAAAATGTAATTAATTGTAGCTTTTTCTTATTAAAAGCATTCACAATCATTTTTTTAATGTGTCAAGATTTTTAAAAGTTTTTTTTACAGAGTTTTGTTGTTTACTGCCACACATTGACCTGAATCTGCCATAGGCATACATATGAAGCTCCCCACAAACCTTCCTCCCAGCTCCCTCCCCATCCCACTCCTCCAGGTCACCACAGAGTCCCTGTTTGAGATCCCCTAGTCCCACAGCATATTCCCTTCCCTCACCCTAGTGTCTTTAAGACTGTTCTCGATTTCTGTCCATTGCTGCTCTGCATATTCATTTATCAGCACCATCTTTCTAGATTCCATATATTTGTGTCAGTATATAATATTTATCTTTCTCTCTCTGATATACTTCACTCTGTATAATAGGTTCTAGATTCATCTACCTCATTAGCTCAAAATTGTCACCATAAGGTAGTGTCTTGACTTTGCACACATCTTACATAACTTTTATAACAAATACCTTGTTGAATCATTAAAACATTTTTGCCCATGTGTGTCTCTGTGTGTCTCACAGGAAAAAAAGAAAAAAAGAAAAAAAACTACAAAAAAATGGTAGCTTTCATTCATGTGGCAGGATACTTTATAATTTGTTTGGATTTTAGACTCTCCTGCAGAGTTGATAAGAAGAGTATTACTTTCCACTATACAAAGGAATAAAGACAATAATAGACTGGTCCAAAATCACCTGGTATTTGGACTAAAAATCCATAAATCTTTTCACTGAGCTTTGTTCTCCCTTGGTCTGCCCTTTTTGTGGTCAGAAGGACAGGAATGCCAGCTCCCTTTAAAGAGGAGACTAAACATGCAAAGGTGGAAACAGCAATGACCCCTAATGAGGAAAAGGCTCCTGACACAATTCTGATTGGTCTCTTGATTTATTAAAAGCACTGCTCAGAACCAAAAGGTCTAAAACTTATACAATGCTTAATTTTCCTGTCACTATTATAGAATCATACGGTTTAAACCAATTCTTTATATATAAGGATAAAATATGAGCTGAAATTAAATGCTGAATCATGAGCTAGCATTAAAACCTATCACATGTCAATATGTCCCTCCCACACATATATGCATATTTCTTCCCTCAGGGATATTAGCCAATCATACACCTTATCTTCAGGATAACATTTAAACACACTGTAAAAAAGCATAGAGCAAAGATGAGTCACCCAAGCCCCAGGGATCTGATTTTATGACTGAATCAGGATGGAAAATTAAAACAATACTAATTACAGAAATGAATCTTTGGTTCTTTTGGATCAAAATGACTTGACTGCAAAGAAACAGGTCCAGATCATTTTCACTTACACATGTAAATTTTAATACCACTACCTGTTTTGATGTAGTCTTTTAATGTTTCAACAGACTTTTCGCATGCTAATACCCACTCTTATACCTTTGTTATTTTTAACGAGAAATCCTCCTGTCTCTGTCTCCAGGCCTCACCTTGTGAAGTCTGTCATTTCCATCATGATCATACACATCTGCTTGGCCAGCACAATGATATCATTGCCACTGTCGTCCCACTTGGCTACTTCAGCATCCAGCTTGCTTTTTTCTTGGTGGAATATCTCCACCTGTTCAGCTATTTTTGCTTTCTCCTCTTGCGGTAGTTGTGCCATGATGGCCTGTGTGGGTTACGGAAAAAATATTACTAATGATGACCACGGAAGCACAGACTGAAGGTTCACTCTTCCTCCAGTTAAGCTCACACCCAGACTCCAACAAGGCTGGTAGGTTGCCCCCCTATTATGGAAAATATCTTTTCTCCAGTCCCAGAAAGGAAAAAGCACAGACTGTTAAGGTCCTCAAATTCCTTATCCCTGTTCCCACATCCAAAAAATAGCCAACACCCAAACGTCTGTGCACACTGACACTAACAGAACCTCTCCATCACTATGATGACATATGTCTGTTCAAAAGAATCTATTCCTGACAATTTTTTATGTTTGGTCTTGGGGAACTTTTACCGGATGAAAGAATGCACCTCTTTCAGCACTAAAATCTGTTCAAAGAAGGGAAAAAAGAAAATGAGCCTTCTGTTGCTGGAAAGGAAAAGAATGTTAAAGACTATCTGAGCATCACAAGTGTGGGGATGCAGACATTCTGTGGGTGTTAGTCTAACCATGGTTAGATGCCAAACAAAAATCCCTTATTCAGGCTTCTTCAGGGAGGAAACACCTATTCCTGGTCCCCCACTATGGAAATCCTGGGTTGATCATAGTTCCCTGGAGACCTGATAAGTATGCACAGAAAAGCTGTGATTGGGTAAAATGCAAGATTAGGAAGTGAAAGTTGATTTTCAATAGTTGCAGGTAAGAGAATATAGAAAAGAAAATCTACCTGAACTCTCCAAATCAATATTTGTGGAGACTTCAGTCATTCATAGACATGCAGAGAGCTACATTTGAGACATCTGACATCCGTGTTCTCAGGTGAGGTGAAACAGGGGTGTTTCTGCCTTCTTGTTTCAGCACTCCTACCTTAAACAAGCATTTTTGTTATTTTTAACGAAATCCTCCTGTCTCTGTCTCCAGGCCTCACCTTGTGAAGTCTGTCATTTCCATCATGATCATACACATCTGCTTGGCCAGCACAATGATATCATTGCCACTGTCGTCCCACTTGGCTACTTCAGCATCCAGCTTGCTTTTTTCTTGGTGGAATATCTCCACCTGTTCAGCTATTTTTGCTTTCTCCTCTTGCGGTAGTTGTGCCATGATGGCCTGTGTGGGTTACGGAAAAAAATATTACTAATGATGACCACGGAAGCACAGACTGAAGGTTCACTCTTCCTCCAGTTAAGCTCACACCCAGACTCCAACAAGGCTGGTAGGTTGCCCCCCTATTATGGAAAATATCTTTTCTCCAGTCCCAGAAAGGAAAAAGCACAGACTGTTAAGGTCCTCAAATTCCTTATCCCTGTTCCCACATCCAAAAAATAGCCAACACCCAAACGTCTGTGCACACTGACACTAACAGAACCTCTCCATCACTATGATGACATATGTCTGTTCAAAAGAATCTATTCCTGACAATTTTTTATGTTTGGTCTTGGGGAACTTTTACCGGATGAAAGAATGCACCTCTTTCAGCACTAAAATCTGTTCAAAGAAGGGAAAAAAGAAAATGAGCCTTCTGTTGCTGGAAAGGAAAAGAATGTTAAAGACTATCTGAGCATCACAAGTGTGGGGATGCAGACATTCTGTGGGTGTTAGTCTAACCATGGTTAGATGCCAAACAAAAATCCCTTATTCAGGCTTCTTCAGGGAGGAAACACCTATTCCTGGTCCCCCACTATGGAAATCCTGGGTTGATCATAGTTCCCTGGAGACCTGATAAGTATGCACAGAAAAGCTGTGATTGGGTAAAATGCAAGATTAGGAAGTGAAAGTTGATTTTCAATAGTTGCAGGTAAGAGAATATAGAAAAGAAAATCTACCTGAACTCTCCAAATCAATATTTGTGGAGACTTCAGTCATTCATAGACATGCAGAGAGCTACATTTGAGACATCTGACATCCGTGTTCTCAGGTGAGGTGAAACAGGGGTGTTTCTGCCTTCTTGTTTCAGCACTCCTACCTTAAACAAGCATCGTCCCTGCAGTCTATTTTGTACCACATTTTTTACATCTTGACCCTTTTTGTTGGTGGTTTTGCTGTTTAACATGATCCCCAACTCCAATGCTGAAGTGCTGTCTTATGTCTCTAAGTGCTAGATGGCTGCAATGCACCAAATGGAGAAAATATATGTATTTGATGAATTCTGTTCAGGCATAAGTGGCAGTGCTCTCAGATGTGAGTTCAATGTTCAGGAACCAAAACTACTGAATAAACAGAAGCACTCATTAAACAAGATTACATTATTGATGGCTTGAATAAAATGTTAAGACAAGCAGCTCTCAGGAACCCACTCCTGTATTTCCCATAGGAGCAATGATTCTGTAGTTGCTAATTAAGCGTTCATGGTAACATTATCGAATATGAGACTGTGAACACAGAGAATCAACCATATTTGTTAAGTACTATTTATGTAGCAGGCACTGAATGAAATGTCTGTCATCAGTTCACAGCATCCTCACAGAACCATTTGCAACCTGCTTCAATGAACGGAGAGTGAGGATCGTGTGTCAGCAATGGTGTCTCTCTGATTCTGGGATACATGTATCCTTCAGAAGAGAGGCCAAAACTTCAGGATTTGGGGTACCTACAGCTTTCACATAGAACAAGTAAATAACACCAAAAAACCTGTTTTATAAATGGTAAACCTCCTCTCAATGTGAGTGAATGGTTCAAAGGACAGGTAACTGATATCGAATAGAAATATCAGGGCAGACAAGCCCAGAAAAACTGGGCTCAACCTGGCTCTGTCACTGACTTAAGACCTCATTGCTACTGGATCACATCCTTAACTTTTTGAAATATAAAAAGAGTTAACAATTACTTCAAAATGTTATGGTGGACAGAAAAATGAAATAATGTGTTACATGTTTGTCTGAAAAAATGAAAGCTGTGATTGGGTAAAATGCAAGATTAGGAAGTGAAAGTTGATTTTCAATAGTTGCAGGTAAGAGAATATAGAAAAGAAAATCTACCTGAACTCTCCAAATCAATATTTGTGGAGACTTCAGTCATTCATAGACATGCAGAGAGCTACATTTGAGACATCTGACATCCGTGTTCTCAGGTGAGGTGAAACAGGGGTGTTTCTGCCTTCTTGTTTCAGCACTCCTACCTTAAACAAGCATCGTCCCTGCAGTCTATTTTGTACCACATTTTTTACATCTTGACCCTTTTTGTTGGTGGTTTTGCTGTTTAACATGATCCCCAACTCCAATGCTGAAGTGCTGTCTTATGTCTCTAAGTGCTAGATGGCTGCAATGCACCAAATGGAGAAAATATATGTATTTGATGAATTCTGTTCAGGCATAAGTGGCAGTGCTCTCAGATGTGAGTTCAATGTTCAGGAACCAAAACTACTGAATAAACAGAAGCACTCATTAAACAAGATTACATTATTGATGGCTTGAATAAAATGTTAAGACAAGCAGCTCTCAGGAACCCACTCCTGTATTTCCCATAGGAGCAATGATTCTGTAGTTGCTAATTAAGCGTTCATGGTAACATTATCGAATATGAGACTGTGAACACAGAGAATCAACCATATTTGTTAAGTACTATTTATGTAGCAGGCACTGAATGAAATGTCTGTCATCAGTTCACAGCATCCTCACAGAACCATTTGCAACCTGCTTCAATGAACGGAGAGTGAGGATCGTGTGTCAGCAATGGTGTCTCTCTGATTCTGGGATACATGTATCCTTCAGAAGAGAGGCCAAAACTTCAGGATTTGGGGTACCTACAGCTTTCACATAGAACAAGTAAATAACACCAAAAAACCTGTTTTATAAATGGTAAACCTCCTCTCAATGTGAGTGAATGGTTCAAAGGACAGGTAACTGATATCGAATAGAAATATCAGGGCAGACAAGCCCAGAAAAACTGGGCTCAACCTGGCTCTGTCACTGACTTAAGACCTCATTGCTACTGGATCACATCCTTAACTTTTTGAAATATAAAAAGAGTTAACAATTACTTCAAAATGTTATGGTGGACAGAAAAATGAAATAATGTGTTACATGTTTGTCTGAAAAAAAATGAAAGCATGTTTGGGATTATTATTACCATTACATTATCATTATTTCTGTATGAGTTTTCCTTTCCAGCTGCTTCTATAGCATATTACATAGTTGTCATTAAAGAGAAGAGATGGGCTCAGAGATTATGTGATGATCTATAAGTAGAAATTGACATGGCTCCTTGAACACAGGCGTGCATCCTGGGTACTATACTAAAAGGCTTATGAATGTCAAATATTTAATTTACTAAATTATTTTACAAGATTAATATTATGATTACTCGTATTTTACTAACAAGGATACCAAGACCCAGGGAAGTTAATTAAATTCTGAACATTACAGAATTAATGAGCTGTAAGAATAGGATTCAAACCCAGGTCAGTTAACACCATACTTACCCATTCTACACAATGAGATCACCATGTAGAACCATGCAGATTACATACTGCCTAGTGATCCCAGCACAGTGGGCAAAGATCACTGAAACCTCAGGCTCTGTCCATGAGGCTAAGCATCCTAGAGATGAGGCTACACCTGCCCAGAGTAAAAGGGTACTTTTGTCTGATTTGCATAAAGGTGTCCTTGAACTAGCAGCTTCTCATATGTTACGTCTTACTAATAGGCAGACAAATCTACTAAATACCATGCATGCGTATGTGTGACTATACAAATAGCATAGTCACATGCATGCACACATATACATATGTATATATATATATATATATATATATATATATATACACATGTATATTCTGCTTACTCACTTCAGTAGTGCCAGATTCTGTGTGACTCTATGGACTGTAGCCAGCCAAGCTCCTCTGTTTATGGAATTCTCTAACCAAGAGTACTGGTGTGGGCTGCCATGCTCCCCTCCAGGGGATCTTCCCAACCCAGGGAATGAACCCATGTCTCCTGCATTGCAGGCAGTTTCTTTACCAGTGAGCCTCCACAGAAGCCCCAAATGTATGTATATATGTATATATATGTATATATAAATACATGCATATATGTACATATATGTGTACATACATATACACACATACTCATGTATATAAATGTGTGTGCATGTGTACACAAATATTAAAATTCATATTTTAATAGTCACACTAATTCAAACACAATAATATATTTAAAATACTGCCATTTAAGAAATATTTTAAAGTACTTAGTTCTAAACTAATATTAGCTATAAACTAAAACTACAGCTAATATACAAAAGAGCATGTTATCAACTAATATATGCACTATCATACTAATGCCAATGCAGCTATTCCAGAGAGAGATAGGTTTGGATTTTTGAGGTAGGTTTGGATTTGCAGAAGTTTCCTGAAGCACCCCTGTCTGATGTTTTAATGGTGTCTTGGATCGACTTGTCCTCATACAAAATTCATAACTGTGTTTAACTTAGACCCTACAAGTGCTAACCAGCATCACTTAAAACAGTCCATTTGTTGCTTCTCTGTAAAATAATCGATAAAGCTACCAGGCAGACCTCCAGACTTTACATTCAATCTCCAGGTTCTAGTAATAAAACTGTAACTGTCCCCAAAGGATTAATTTGTGCATTAAAGGGTTACACATGTCTGTCAATTGTACCACTTGAGTTTCACTTGTGCAGTTTAGTGTTTCAATAGTAACTGCCTTGCTTTAGCACTCTAATTTCTACTGATGATTTACCTCTGACTTCTCTTGAGTGTCCTGAGGGCCCAGAATCTGGCCCTGTGTAGCAACTAAATGCATATCTTTTGATTGACTGCTTACACATTTTTCCACTCACCTTATCGACATAGTTTGAGAGAACTTAACAGAACTGACAAACTCTTTCTGAGGGCACAGTTCAGAAGAAACATTGGCCCCTTCAAAGCAGATTTGCAAAGAAAGATGTTGTTTTGACTCTTGGGGTGCTCCACCCACATAGGGCACTTAATGGTGTGTGATGCGGGTGTGAGAGTCATTACATTTGCTTCTGCTTAGGTAGCTATTGATGAGGCAAAGCCATCGTTTCCAAAATATTCTTAAAACGCTCTCGGCTTTTAAAAATTCATAATTGACCTTTCTCAAACTGGAATTTTTTAAAAAAAGTTATCTATAAACAGTACATCGCTAACTCTGAAATTTGCAAGTTAATCAAATTAAAGTTCAATACATGAGTTTTAATTAGGCCTTATCAGTGTAACTCAACAGTTTGAAATGTTAACACATTAAAATCACACTAGCTAGGAAAAAAAAAAATTAGAAGTTGGCTACATTCAAATCAAGTTGAATAAAAAATATATAACGTGCAATTGTTCATTCCCTCAAACTAACGAAACATGTGAAAAACGGTTTTGATGGCCAATGGGAAAGAGAGCAACTCAGCTTTTTTGTCGGTGTCATGTGATCACCTGGGGCTGTCTGAGACTGTCAGATGTTTTCTGTGTAGTCGAGTGCAGCATCCTGATTGCGGATCTGGGATCTCTAGTCCATGTCATCAAAGACTTGAATTCACAAATTTTTTAGCCTTTCCTACCCCTAGCTGCCAGTCTTTCCTACCCCCGGCTGCCAGTCTTTCCTCTGAACACTAACCACATTTTTTGTATGTGATTGTTCTAAACTTTATTATGTGAAGAAAGTGAAAGCATTCGTCACACAGTTGTGTCCTACTCTTTGTGACCCCATGGACTGTGGCCCATCAGACTCCCCTGTCCATGGAATTCTTCAGGCAAGAATAGTTGCGGGGGGGTGTCATTTCCTTCTCCAGAGGAGCTTCCTGACCCAGGGACTCAGCACAGGTTTTTGATTAAACCCAGAGTCTTTTATCATCTGAGCCACCAGGGAAGCCCAAACTTCATTAAATAAAGGTCTAAATCACTGACACAAACATACAACCTCTCAGTCCACAATCTTTCCTTCAATCTAAATCTCAAGGAGCTTTTTTTTTTCCAAACTCAAAAGGATTCTTTTACAATACCACCATGAAAAATGACTTTTAAAATCTATAGACCACCAAACTGATAAGTGTAGTTTCTTAAACACTGAACAAGAGTCTAAAATGAAGGTTTTAATTATATGCATGTTTATAAATAGTGATTTAAAAGGTTAAAACTTAATGTGCCCATTTCTCTTCCGTTGGTTTTAAAGAAGGATAATAAACATAAGTAATTAAGGAGTGGGTGATTTTACCTGTCTCAGACTGTGAATTCAATTGGAAAATTAAGGTTCTTATCTCATTGATTTAAGTAAAAACTTTCAGGATGGTCTAAATTATCCAGCTTTTTCAGGTTAAATTACTGACCAGCCTTCTAATGAATGATTATGTTATGCTACAAGTGTCATTATCTTCTTCATAAATTTAACATTGTGTAATAACTCTTGTGATACTTCTCATCATACATTTCTTCCAAAGACATTATGAAGTAGGATGATAGATAGATACATACATAGACAGATAGGTATATAGAGATATATAAAGTGAGAGAGGGGGCACACACAAGGAGATGAGGCATAGAGAGTTTAAGAAAGTTACCAGGAAACCTCATAGTTCGGCCAACCCCATATTTAAAATCAGGTTTGTGTGACTCCAAATAATGTTTTGTCTTAAAAGTTAAGTGTGCAAGAATTGTTGCTAATTAATTTTAACTATGTCTGCTTTTGAAGAAAGAGTTTATAAGATGTCGTGATTAACTACAATGAGATACCACCTCACACCAGTCAGGATGGCTATCATCAAAAATTCCAAGCAACAAATGCTGGAGAAGGTGTAGAGAAAAGGGAACCCTCCCGCACTGTTGGTGGGAATATAATATTGGCACATTTGCATTGGTACGGTCTCCATTGGTATGGAGAACTGTGTGGAGACTTCTTGAAAAATTAAACATAGAGCTACCAGCTGACTCTGAAATCCCACTCCTGGGCATATATCTAGGGAAAAACACGGCCTGAAGAGATACATGCTCCACAGTGTTCATTTCTGTACTGTTTGCAACAGCCAAGACATGGTAACAGCCTAAATGTCCATCGAGAGAGGAATGGATAAAGAAGATATGCTGTATATATATATATGTATATATATATATAGTGTGTGTGTGTGTGTGTGTGTGTGCATGTGTGTGTTGGAATATTACTTAACCATTGAAAAGAATGAAATAAGGCCATTTACAGCAATCTGGATGGACCCAGAGAGTGTCATACTGAGTGACACTCTAGTCAGACAGAGAAGGAGAAATAGCATATGGCATCCCTTTTATGCGGATCCTAAAAAATAAATGATATGAATGAACTTATTTACAAAACAGAAAGAGATTCACAGACTTAGTAAATGAACTCACGGTTGTAGCAGGGAGGGAATGGTTGATAACTTGGAAAAGTCAAATACATACTGCCATGTTTGAAATGGATAACCAACAAAAATCTATTACACAGTATATAGAACTCTGCTTAATGTTATGTACCATCCTGGATGGGAGAGGGCTTTGGGGGAGAATGGATACATGTATATGTATGGCCAAGTAATTTCACTGTTTACCTGAAACTATCACAAAATTGTTAATTGGCTATACCCCAAGAAAAATGTCTCTGTTGTAAATAAAAAAGGATGCTATGCTTAAGCTCAAAGGGCCTGATTATTTCTATGTTTCATCAGATCAGGGTATGTTTTCATTCAGGTCCTGTCTCTCTCTCTCAGAAAACATTGTAGACAAGCAGCAAATGAAAACACATAAAGGGAACAAAACTTCACTCCAATTTGAGGAATTGAGGGCAATAGAATTTCAGGGCAATGTTGGAGTCAGTACTAAAATTTTCTCTCCCAACTCAACCTTCTCTTGGATTCAATTAACCATGTTCAGAGAATTTCGTTGAATGAGAATACAAAATAATATGGAAGAGCTGGTTGTTGGAAAGCATAGTTGTTTCTGTGAGACAACTTCTGCCTACTTCAGAATTTTGAACAAATTAACACACTTCTCTGGTCAAAAGTTTGACCACCTGTCATCTCAGTAATTCAACATACCCTCTTATTTCCAACTTATGACCATAATTCTATGTGTCTGATTTGTCATCATACAATTATAGGCTTAAATAGGCTGACTCAGTGACTAATGCTGTGTGCTGCAAGTTACTCACACAGACCACATGATGGATCACAAAGACAAATCAACAAGTGCTGGATTACAGGGGTATTTTGTTGTTACTATCCTGGCCCATGTTCATCATTCATCCTGAGAAATCTTTCAGAAAAGACCATTGTCTTCTCACCTACTGGGTGAAGAAACAATAAATTATGTAAACAGATGCCATTTGACTTGTTTCCACTTGTCATAATTGATTTGATCTTGAATGAAAGATGCATGAAATGGAAGCATAATGGAATTGTATTCTTCTTTGTAAAAAGTGAGGCTGAGGGCTTCCCTGGTGGTCCAGTGGGTAAGGACACCACCTTGCAGTGCAAGGGGCGCTGGTTCGATCCCTGGCCTGGGAAGATCCCACGTGCTGCAGAGCGGCTAGACCGATGTGTCCAATTACCGAGCCGGAGCTCTGGGGCGCATGCGCCCAGAGCCGGTGCTCTGTGACAACAGAGGCCACTGCGATGGGAGGCCTACACGGGCCAAAGAACAAAGATGGAAAAGACAAATGAAAAGATCACAAAATTGTTAATTGGCTATACCCCAAGAAAAATGTCTCTGTTGTAAATAAAAAAGGATGCTATGCTTAAGCTCAAAGGGCCTGATTATTTCTATGTTTCATCAGATCAGGGTATGTTTTCATTCAGGTCCTGTCTCTCTCTCTCAGAAAACATTGTAGACAAGCAGCAAATGAAAACACATAAAGGGAACAAAACTTCACTCCAATTTGAGGAATTGAGGGCAATAGAATTTCAGGGCAATGTTGGAGTCAGTACTAAAATTTTCTCTCCCAACTCAACCTTCTCTTGGATTCAATTAACCATGTTCAGAGAATTTCGTTGAATGAGAATACAAAATAATATGGAAGAGCTGGTTGTTGGAAAGCATAGTTGTTTCTGTGAGACAACTTCTGCCTACTTCAGAATTTTGAACAAATTAACACACTTCTCTGGTCAAAAGTTTGACCACCTGTCATCTCAGTAATTCAACATACCCTCTTATTTCCAACTTATGACCATAATTCTATGTGTCTGATTTGTCATCATACAATTATAGGCTTAAATAGGCTGACTCAGTGACTAATGCTGTGTGCTGCAAGTTACTCACACAGACCACATGATGGATCACAAAGACAAATCAACAAGTGCTGGATTACAGGGGTATTTTGTTGTTACTATCCTGGCCCATGTTCATCATTCATCCTGAGAAATCTTTCAGAAAAGACCATTGTCTTCTCACCTACTGGGTGAAGAAACAATAAATTATGTAAACAGATGCCATTTGACTTGTTTCCACTTGTCATAATTGATTTGATCTTGAATGAAAGATGCATGAAATGGAAGCATAATGGAATTGTATTCTTCTTTGTAAAAAGTGAGGCTGAGGGCTTCCCTGGTGGTCCAGTGGGTAAGGACACCACCTTGTAGTGCAAGGGGCGCTGGTTCGATCCCTGGCCTGGGAAGATCCCACGTGCTGCAGAGCGGCTAGACCGATGTGTCCAATTACCGAGCCGGAGCTCTGGAGTGCATGCGCCCAGAGCCGGTGCTCTGCAACAACAGAGGCCACTGCGATGGGAGGCCTACACGGGCCAAAGAACAAAGATGGATGAAAATAGACAAATGAAAAGATCAATAGAAGTAGCCCACCTGCTCCCCTCCCTCCCCATCCCACCCCCCACCCCCCAAAAAGTGAGGCTGACGAGATACTGATTATCAGTCTGTAAGATAAGGGTTGTATAATATCCCTTGGTCTTTGAGAAAACAAATCAATGGATACTCTGGCTATATCAATACTAAGGTTCAGTTTAGTCAATCTAATTGACTTTGAATTGATTAACGTTTGGGTGAATTACTCAAACTTGCCCTTTGTCATTGACATAAAAATGCTTGTTTTACTTCATTTTGAAGATGAATTGACATGACTGATGAATTAGTTTAGTGTTATGCCAGATCAGACTGAAAAGACTCTCAGCTTAATCAACTTCCCTATTTTCACCATTTTAGGAGGAGTAACTGAAGCCTAACAAGCATTTTCTAAATTAGGGAGCCTCATACTCTTGGTACACTCTTCTCCTGCCCCCAGCCTGTGTAAGAGATTTCTCTTCCAAAGGATGACAGTTTTCAGAGTCATCCCTTATTGAACACTCAATGTGTGTCAGGTATTATGCTCATTTATAAATATAAAGTGATCAAAACCTCAAAAGGACCTTATAAAACAAGTCTATTATTTACATTTTATAGATGATAGGACTGAAGCTCAGAGAAATTAAGCAGCATGTCTGGGAGTTGGTGAAGGACAGGGAAGCCTGGCATGCTGCAGTCCAAGGGGTCATAAATAGTAGGGCATGACTGAATGACTGAACTGAACTGAACATAGTCTTCAATCTACTCTTCACAATTCAGAACTAAGTCTGTAAAGTCTGTCTGAAATCAAATACAGTGTATCCTCAGTATTTTAGCTTTTATTCTCACATTTACCCCCAACAATGTTCATCTATATCTTCTGGATCATTTAATTGTTGGATGAGAGTATTAGGAAAAATGGAATTTTAAAAGCAAAAACTTTCTTAACTCAACATAAAGCTTACTCTTCTCTGAATTCTCTTTATTTTAACTTTTGATTGGCTATTTCCTACTCTTTTTTCAGCATTTCTATGCCAGTGTGAACTTTCCGGGGTTTATTGATCCCTGTTCTAAATTACTGTCTTTTTCTCATGCTTCCTAATTCATTATCTTTTATTAAGTAAAACTTGACAAAGAATTATAATATATATTAGAATATCTCAGTTATATTATAATTTGATTATTTTAGCCCAATGGAAACAGAGACTTTAAAGGAAACAAAATCTCACCCTCGTTTGCAATTGTCAGTAATTTTATCTTCTGCTACCTGTCTTGATTACCTGCTGCTTATCCTCAAGAAGCTCCAGCTAATAAGACTGGTCAGATTCCAGCATCTTCTTTGGAACACCTTTTTTGTTTTTGTTTTTTTTTAGTGAACAGTGTCACAGAATGTTCAAGAGTGTTCAAATATCAGGCACAGTGGTGATCTTTCTGTTTATTCTTGCTCCATAATCACAAGATGGTATATTTCTTGTATGTCTCTATAATTTCTTTTTCAATCACATGAAGACAAATCTGGAGTTACTGCTCTGATCATAGGCTGGTGTTAGAGGAAAATGTTCCTTTTACTCAGATGGCCTGGAACTGATTTTAAAATTTGTAGTCTTGTTTACCAGAGACCTTAGGCCAGAGTATGGAACAGTAAGAGCCCCACCAGTAACAAAGGAGCACTCTCATTCTCTATTTGTTGTTGTCTCCTACATGGTTAACAAACTTGGAGACTTCAAGAAAAACCATGGAGTCTGCACCAATGTAAGATCTCAGCATTCCTTAATCCTCTGGTTTTCCAAACATGATCTCCAACTACCACCAAGTACACAGTACAAATAAGTTTTTCTGTGATCTGGCTGCTATTATTTGAGTGATGGGACATAGGGAGTTAAAAGGAGACAGAGTCAGTGATGGTTATTTCCATTGTGTACAATACTTATTGCTGAAAACAAAACAACCCCAAATGACAGCCCAGATTCCTGAGTCATGAATCTATGGGGTTCCAGGTCCCTGGAAATCAGAAATTCCCTGAAACCAGTTTGGTGAATGCTACTGTGTTTCAAATTAAAGCCCTGTATGTCCACTCACCCGTGCACTTTGCCCTGCAATGAGTTGGTCATCCTCTGTCTGAACACTTGTCCGGCTGCGCACATCATAATCTTCCTGTTCAAAGTCTGAATCATCTTCTAGTTCTTCTGGGGTCTAAAAATACAGAGGAAAAGAGGAAAATCAGCATATAGATCTCCCTCAACTTGCAATAGGGTTCAGACACAATAAACCCATTGTAAAGTGAAAATATCTTAAGTCAAAAATGAGTTTGATACACTAACCTACTGAACATCATAGCTTAGTATAACCTACAGTAAAAGTGCTCAGAACACTTACATTGGCCCATTACTTGGGCAAAATTATGTAATACAAGCTGGTTTTTTTTTTTTTAATAATAAAGCATTGACTACCTCATGACATTTATTGAATACTCTATTGAAAGTGAAAACCAGAATGGTTGTCTAGGTACAGAATGGTGTAAGTGGATTAGCTATTTATCCTTATGATTGAGTGTCTGACTAGGAGCTGGGGCCTCTGTCCATACATATGAATAGTGGAAAGCATATTTCAGGTGTTTTCCATATATCTATCATTGTTTTCTAAGTGCTTTACATATATTAACTCATATAGTTTTCTTGACAGTCCTATAACATAGACACTATTTTCTCCATTTTACACATAAGGAAGCAGAGGTATGAGAAGATACACCGTGTTCAGAATCTTCTAGGACAGGCGGTTTGACATATGTACTCGGAACTCCTGTGCTCTGTTCATTCTAAGAGAAAAAACTCAGTGGGGCAAAAGTGGTGCAGGAAGTGAAGACAGTCCCTTCGTGTGAGATTCTCTGCACAATTGTCTTTAGCCTGAGAGCTGATGGCCGCCCACAACATGCCTCTTGGTACACGGTAGCACCATCTCTCAGGGCTCTCTCTTTCAGAAGGGAAGAACAGATCACAGTCAGTACTGATGAGGCAGATGCCTGTTCTCCATCTAAAAGGGCACATTTTAATTCCACTGGTTTCTTTAGCTACCTCGGTGCAATTACTCAGGTATGGTTATTGATGAAGTCTTGAGATTGGTCAGACAGGCATAAAATGGGGTCCTTGGTGCCAGCATTGCATTCTGCCTAGTAATTTCGCAGGCTTTGGCATATCCCTCTTGTTTTGCTTCTCTCACCATCAACTTTATTAATATTCACCCACTCATCTACAGATGTTCAATTTTTTTTCCTAGGAATATTAAAAGAAAAAGGTTTTGTTCCCAGACTTTATTAACTCAATCAAGGGTAGGGTGAGCCAACCAGTTTACATAGCTGGTGGAGTTTTCACTGTGGACAGAGACAAACATTTCTGTTCATTTCTCACTCCTCTGGAGTGTGCCGAGGAACAATTACAGCAAGTTGGTAAATTCTGCTGACACATGAGATGACAAGATTGCACACACTTTTCATCATTAGTTTTTGAAAAGGAGAGAGAAAAATAAAATGGAAAACCTCACTCAAAAGAAAAAAAAAAGAGAAAATGACAGTGCCTATAATACTGTGTCCAAACATTTCAGCAATCTGTGCATTCAGTAGATGAGTCAATGGCAAACACAACCTGGCAGCATAATGCTCATAATGATGACTTTGTATTCAAGTGGTTATGGCTCAGAGATATAAATAAAGTTCAAAAATGAAAAAAAAAAAAAGAAGACCCAGGGGACCTGAACATTTGGGATCTAACTCTGCCACTGATATATGTTTTTCACAAGCCACCTATAGCTTCTCTGCTTTTCTATATCTTCATTCATAAAATGGATATAATAATCACTACTTGTCCTGCCTGCTTCTGAGAATTCTAGCATCAAATCTATAGGAAGATGATTGGCAAACAAAAAAATTAAAAATTAATAAGTGATTATGATAATTATTATGCTTAATAATGAAATATACACCTAATAGCAAAAACTACAATCACCATCATCACACCGATCATCTTTTACTACCCACTATGGGTCAGGTGGACTTCCCAGGTGGATCAGTGGTAAAGCATCCACCGCCAATGCAGGAGAGGCAGGTTTAGTCCCTGGGTTGGGAAGACCCCTTAGAGAAGGAAATGATAACCCACTCCAGTATTCTGGCCTGGAAATCACAGAGACAGAGGAATCTGTTGGGCTATAATCTGTGGGGTCACAAAAGAGGTGGGACAAAACTTAGCAACTAAACAACAACAACATGGGTCAGGCGTTCAGCTAAAAGATTTAATCCTTACAACAACATAATGAAATAAATTTAACCCCAATTTAATGGAAGTATGAACAGGTCCAGAGTGGTTATTTTCCAAGGGACCAAACCTAGCAAGTCGACAGTTCCGGAGATTTTAACCATTACAAGTACCATCAGGAAATAGATAAGACTGAAATATTTTCTTGTGCCTAAACCATACAGCAAATGCATCCAAGCCACTCGTATAAATTAGTTCTGTGCATGTGAAGTTTCCTAAGTGTACGTAAATGTGTCTCCTATTTTAAAAGTATGAGTATTATTTTTTGATTGGTCAAGGATCCCCACAAATTAAAGAAGATATGGAATAATAGTGAGGGTTTGAAAATTGGCCCAGATATAATTAGACTTGTACCATTAGATGGTGTCCTAGGGTAAAAGGAATAGAAAATATATTCAATTCACTGGACTAGAGACTGATGATCTCAGGTCAACTCTCAGTTCTGCATGTATGTGTTCTCAAAGAAGGCCTTTTTGTAACAATAAAGAACCACTGTGGTCTAGTGTCGATTCCATGGTGCTCTCAGTAAAGTATCTGGTCTGTAAAATAGCTCCCTTTTAAAAGTCTAGCAAATAAATCTTTTAAAGGAAAAATAATCACTACTTGTCCTGCCTGCTTCTGAGAATTCTAGCATCAAATCTATAGGAAGATGATTGGCAAACAAAAAAATTAAAAATTAATAAGTGATTATGATAATTATTATGCTTAATAATGAAATATACACCTAATAGCAAAAACTACAATCACCATCATCACACCGATCATCTTTTACTACCCACTATGGGTCAGGTGGACTTCCCAGGTGGATCAGTGGTAAAGCATCCACCGCCAATGCAGGAGAGGCAGGTTTAGTCCCTGGGTTGGGAAGACCCCTTAGAGAAGGAAATGATAACCCACTCCAGTATTCTGGCCTGGAAATCACAGAGACAGAGGAATCTGTTGGGCTATAATCTGTGGGGTCACAAAAGAGGTGGGACAAAACTTAGCAACTAAACAACAACAACATGGGTCAGGCGTTCAGCTAAAAGATTTAATCCTTACAACAACATAATGAAATAAATTTAACCCCAATTTAATGGAAGTATGAACAGGTCCAGAGTGGTTATTTTCCAAGGGACCAAACCTAGCAAGTCGACAGTTCCGGAGATTTTAACCATTACAAGTACCATCAGGAAATAGATAAGACTGAAATATTTTCTTGTGCCTAAACCATACAGCAAATGCATCCAAGCCACTCGTATAAATTAGTTCTGTGCATGTGAAGTTTCCTAAGTGTACGTAAATGTGTCTCCTATTTTAAAAGTATGAGTATTATTTTTTGATTGGTCAAGGATCCCCACAAATTAAAGAAGATATGGAATAATAGTGAGGGTTTGAAAATTGGCCCAGATATAATTAGACTTGTACCATTAGATGGTGTCCTAGGGTAAAAGGAATAGAAAATATATTCAATTCACTGGACTAGAGACTGATGATCTCAGGTCAACTCTCAGTTCTGCATGTATGTGTTCTCAAAGAAGGCCTTTTTGTAACAATAAAGAACCACTGTGGTCTAGTGTCGATTCCATGGTGCTCTCAGTAAAGTATCTGGTCTGTAAAATAGCTCCCTTTTTAAAAGTCTATCAAATTAAGCTGTATCTTTTACAGAGGCCCAAGAATACCATGTCACTTGTCCAGGTTCACATCACATACCATCTGCAGAGTAGGATCAATCTACCTGTCTCAGGTTCCTATCAAACACTTAACCTGCTCTACAATAACATCTGTGAAGAAGCAAAATGAGAAAAGTCTGACTGAAATTTTACAGCTGTTTCACCAGGACATATGAAAAACATGTAGTATGTGTGTGTGTGTATGATTGTGCCTGACTCTTTGCAACCCATGGACTCTAGTCTGCCAGGATCCTCTATGGAATACTCCAAGGAAGAAAACTGGAGTGAGTTGACATATCCTTCTTCAGGAATCTTCCCTATCCAGGGATCAAACTCACATCTCTTGTGTCTCCTGCATTGGTAGGCAGATTCTTTACCACAGTGCCACGTGAAAAGCTCAAAAAATGTAGTGAGAACTGTTTACAGGAATCGCTCACATGCAAATGCATTTCACTGGGAGCAGAAAGATGAGGATATATGTTTGCAAATGGAAGAGGATTTTTTGAGTGAGGTGCAAAGAAAGATTCCCTAAGAGATCTCTAATTATTGGAAGGGCCTGCAAACAGGAAAGTAGAATGAATGATTTTCTTACCCAATATAGAACAAAATCTCCCTCATCAGGATCAATAGGCCTCTGGCATCTCCAACCTGTATTATCCTGAAGGCCACCTAGTTTAGTACCTTTTTTCTGCCCTTACCCCACACTTTCTATCCTCATCAGTATAACTAGGATGTTTCATCTAGGGTCTAACTCAGCTCATGTAAAATCAGATATAACTCTATAATTAGTTCTGTGCATGTGAAGTTCGTGTACGTAAATGTGTCTCCTATTTTAAAAGTATGAGTATTATTTTTTGATTGGTCAAGGATCCCCACAAATTAAAGAAGATATGGAATAATAGTGAGGGTTTGAAAATTGGCCCAGATATAATTAGACTTGTACCATTAGATGGTGTCCTAGGGTAAAAGGAATAGAAAATATATTCAATTCACTGGACTAGAGACTGATGATCTCAGGTCAACTCTCAGTTCTGCATGTATGTGTTCTCAAAGAAGGCCTTTTTGTAACAATAAAGAACCACTGTGGTCTAGTGTCGATTCCATGGTGCTCTCAGTAAAGTATCTGGTCTGTAAAATAGCTCCCTTTTTAAAGTCTATCAAATTAAGCTGTATCTTTACAGAGGCCCAAGAATACCATGTCACTTGTCCAGGTTCACATCACATACCATCTGCAGAGTAGGATCAATCTACCTGTCTCAGGTTCCTATCAAACACTTAACCTGCTCTACAATAACATCTGTGAAGAAGCAAAATGAGAAAAGTCTGACTGAAATTTTACAGCTGTTTCACCAGGACATATGAAAAACATGTAGTATGTGTGTGTGTGTATGATTGTGCCTGACTCTTTGCAACCCATGGACTCTAGTCTGCCAGGATCCTCTATGGAATACTCCAAGGAAGAAAACTGGAGTGAGTTGACATATCCTTCTTCAGGAATCTTCCCTATCCAGGGATCAAACTCACATCTCTTGTGTCTCCTGCATTGGTAGGCAGATTCTTTACCACAGTGCCACGTGAAAAGCTCAAAAAATGTAGTGAGAACTGTTTACAGGAATCGCTCACATGCAAATGCATTTCACTGGGAGCAGAAAGATGAGGATATATGTTTGCAAATGGAAGAGGATTTTTTGAGTGAGGTGCAAAGAAAGATTCCCTAAGAGATCTCTAATTATTGGAAGGGCCTGCAAACAGGAAAGTAGAATGAATGATTTTCTTACCCAATATAGAACAAAATCTCCCTCATCAGGATCAATAGGCCTCTGGCATCTCCAACCTGTATTATCCTGAAGGCCACCTAGTTTAGTACCTTTTTTCTGCCCTTACCCCACACTTTCTATCCTCATCAGTATAACTAGGATGTTTCATCTAGGGTCTAACTCAGCTCATGTTATTCTGCTCAGAAAACTTCCATAACTTCTATCACTCATTCGATGCAGTTATTAGGCCACACTGTAGGCCACATGTGCCATATTCTCTGCCTGGAACACATTTCCCTGAGTACTTTTATGATTTCTTTCCTCTTCCTTTTCCAAGTCTTTCCCTAAATATCACCCAATGACTACCTTTTATAAAACCCACCCCCATTCTTTTCTTTATCCCCTTTATAAGTGCATTGTTTTTCTCTATGACACATTAACTGGCATATCTACTTGTTTGTTCTCTCTCTCTCTCCCGAGGAATATAAATTCTTAACTGGTACTAATAATTTAGTGCCTGTCATATATTATATTACTTCTCAAACTTCAGAATACTATTGAACATCCATTGAGCTGCTTTTTTATCCCAACAACTACCAGAAATCCTGCATCAAAAACATATGATGTGATCAATATATGATCAAAAGGAATGTACCAACCTCATTTTTAAACTGTGAACTACCTTCAGTTAATATTTTCTCACAGTATCTGAGAGATATCTATGTGTTCCTCTTGACATTTTAAAATATATTGTAATGCTCCAGGGCATCTTCATGCCCATTTTGTGAGATGTGAAGTTAAACTATAGAATCATATCTGAACCCTCTTGTGGGTCCTTCTGTTTCTTTTACCTGTTTTCAAAAGGTTCATATGCAACCAAATTAATGGGTTCCAGTTACAAAAGTTCAATGACTAGATATCATTATAGATTTTTTCATGATCATTCTATGAGAGGCAACTACTGTTTTCTTGAATACAGATATTCTGAGATATTATCTTCCATGCTAATCACATACTTTATTTCTAATACTAAATATTTCACTCCTTGTGTCATTAATATATCCTTTCTCCTTCTTATGTGCAGATATTTTTGTGAATTTGCCTACTCACACAATTTCTTAGTAATCCGTATATTAATACAGTTGTAGTAATTCACAGACATGTGTATACATAATGTGGAAAAAACTCTGAGTCATTCAACCTGCAAATTTCCAGCTGAGGTCAAACGGCATAATGTTCTGCTTTCTTATTTCAGCTCTTATACTATATAAACATGTATCCTTTTTGCAGTCTGTTTTGTGCCACATTTTTTTTCATTTTTGTGTTTTTTGTTATTTCTCTGACTAAAATGGCTTCCAAGTAGAGTAGTTGGGATGCTGCTTAGATTCCTAAGTGCAAAAAGGTTATGATGTACCCTTCAGAGAAAATGAGTTGCTTACTTAAGCTTCTTCTAGGCATGAGTTGTAGTGTGGTTGGCTGTGAGTTCAATGTTCATGTGTCAACAATATATATTAAATAAACTATCTTTAAACAAAAACACACATAAAAGAAGCTAATATATTGATCAGTTGATGAAAATGTGACTAGAGGCTCAAAGGATACTAACCTTGAATTTCCTCTAGGAGCAGTAATTCAGTATTCTTTAATTCAGAGTTGACTAATTATAACTACTGCAAATAATGAAAATCAAATAAATGTTAGTGAGCCAGATGTGCTTATTCATGTTTATATAAGGGTAATTCCTCTGTAGCTGATAGATCAAAAGGAATACAACCTCATTTTTAAACTGTGAACTACCTTCAGTTAATATTTTCTCACAGTATCTGAGAGATATCTATGTGTTCCTCTTGACATTTTAAAATATATTGTAAT
Organism: Tragulus kanchil; assembly: GCA_022376925.1. Classification (NCBI taxonomy): domain Eukaryota; kingdom Metazoa; phylum Chordata; class Mammalia; order Artiodactyla; family Tragulidae; genus Tragulus; species Tragulus kanchil. Next base: position 81,709,709 of record JAIOJX010000029.1, on the reverse strand, counting down.
GCTCCAGGGCATCTTCATGCCCATTTTGTGAGATGTGAAGTTAAACTATAGAATCATATCTGAACCCTCTTGTGGGTCCTTCTGTTTCTTTTACCTGTTTTCAAAAGGTTCATATGCAACCAAATTAATGGGTTCCAGTTACAAAAGTTCAATGACTAGATATCATTATAGATTTTTTCATGATCATTCTATGAGAGGCAACTACTGTTTTCTTGAATACAGATATTCTGAGATATTATCTTCCATGCTAATCACATACTTTATTTCTAATACTAAATATTTCACTCCTTGTGTCATTAATATATCCTTTCTCCTTCTTATGTGCAGATATTTTTGTGAATTTGCCTACTCACACAATTTCTTAGTAATCCGTATATTAATACAGTTGTAGTAATTCACAGACATGTGTATACATAATGTGGAAAAAACTCTGAGTCATTCAACCTGCAAATTTCCAGCTGAGGTCAAACGGCATAATGTTCTGCTTTCTTATTTCAGCTCTTATACTATATAAACATGTATCCTTTTTGCAGTCTGTTTTGTGCCACATTTTGTTTCATTTTTGTGTTTTTTGTTATTTCTCTGACTAAAATGGCTTCCAAGTAGAGTAGTTGGGATGCTGCTTAGATTCCTAAGTGCAAAAAGGTTATGATGTACCCTTCAGAGAAAATGAGTTGCTTACTTAAGCTTCTTCTAGGCATGAGTTGTAGTGTGGTTGGCTGTGAGTTCAATGTTCATGTGTCAACAATATATATTAAATAAACTATCTTTAAACAAAAACACACATAAAAGAAGCTAATATATTGATCAGTTGATGAAAATGTGACTAGAGGCTCAAAGGATACTAACCTTGAATTTCCTCTAGGAGCAGTAATTCAGTATTCTTTAATTCAGAGTTGACTAATTATAACTACTGCAAATAATGAAAATCAAATAAATGTTAGTGAGCCAGATGTGCTTATTCATGTTTATATAAGGGTAATTCCTCTGTAGCTGATAGATCACCAAGGACAAGCCTCAGCAAGAAACAAACAAAAAACAGTTTTATGAAAGAGAAGCAGTAGGCCTGCTCCCAAAGAGAAGTAGGATCCTGAAAGGTGAGGTTGAAATACAGGAAGGACAAGCTTTGTTTTCTTCAGAGGGCTGCCTGGAGCTGGCCTGGAGCACTAGCATACTAACATTACCATTAAATATGTATTGATTGCTGAAAGGCAAGATGATGAGGAATTTGACCTTTCAAGGTCTTTTCTGCATTTATTTTTAGGCAAAAAATCTCATTTTTCCAACGTATATCAACACATTGTAAAGGAAGGAGGCATGGCCAGGTTAGTTGGGAAAGGACTCCATTTGTCTTTCTTTTTCTTTTTTGCCCTGACTTAGTGCAATGATATTTCTTAAGCAGACTTAACTATCATATACAGAAAGCAAAACAAGAATTTAAGTACAAAATGAAGACATTCTGGTGCTGAATGGAGAAATATTTTTAAAATAACAACTAGTACATACTATACATTTCTCATTTCCTAAGTTTTAAGTAGTGTGAAATTCATCTGATCAAATCACGTGAAATGTCAAGATGGAGGAATGACACTTTATGTAACAATGATATGGCATTTTTATCTAAATTATGTTTTTTTACAGCTCATGAATGAATAAGTGAATGATGGCTATAAACTTCCTCAGCCTCCCAGATGAATAGTTGTCACAAAATGTGCAAAAGGTTATGATGTACCCTTCAGAGAAAATGAGTTGCTTACTTAAGCTTCTTCTAGGCATGAGTTGTAGTGTGGTTGGCTGTGAGTTCAATGTTCATGTGTCAACAATATATATTAAATAAACTATCTTTAAACAAAAACACACATAAAAGAAGCTAATATATTGATCAGTTGATGAAAATGTGACTAGAGGCTCAAAGGATACTAACCTTGAATTTCCTCTAGGAGCAGTAATTCAGTATTCTTTAATTCAGAGTTGACTAATTATAACTACTGCAAATAATGAAAATCAAATAAATGTTAGTGAGCCAGATGTGCTTATTCATGTTTATATAAGGGTAATTCCTCTGTAGCTGATAGATCACCAAGGACAAGCCTCAGCAAGAAACAAACAAAAAACAGTTTTATGAAAGAGAAGCAGTAGGCCTGCTCCCAAAGAGAAGTAGGATCCTGAAAGGTGAGGTTGAAATACAGGAAGGACAAGCTTTGTTTTCTTCAGAGGGCTGCCTGGAGCTGGCCTGGAGCACTAGCATACTAACATTACCATTAAATATGTATTGATTGCTGAAAGGCAAGATGATGAGGAATTTGACCTTTCAAGGTCTTTTCTGCATTTATTTTTAGGCAAAAAATCTCATTTTTCCAACGTATATCAACACATTGTAAAGGAAGGAGGCATGGCCAGGTTAGTTGGGAAAGGACTCCATTTGTCTTTCTTTTTCTTTTTTGCCCTGACTTAGTGCAATGATATTTCTTAAGCAGACTTAACTATCATATACAGAAAGCAAAACAAGAATTTAAGTACAAAATGAAGACATTCTGGTGCTGAATGGAGAAATATTTTTAAAATAACAACTAGTACATACTATACATTTCTCATTTCCTAAGTTTTAAGTAGTGTGAAATTCATCTGATCAAATCACGTGAAATGTCAAGATGGAGGAATGACACTTTATGTAACAATGATATGGCATTTTTATCTAAATTATGTTTTTTTACAGCTCATGAATGAATAAGTGAATGATGGCTATAAACTTCCTCAGCCTCCCAGATGAATAGTTGTCACAAAAATGTGAAGGCTAACAAAGCAGAAAAATGGCAAAAGAAGGAATATGTCTTGAGAATTGCACTGGAATTTAGTGCCAAATGCTTTGAAAACATAACTCTCATGGTCTATTACTTTATTTCACAAGTTAGTATATAATGGGGAAAAATGACATAATTTGTTACAGGCTTAAAAACCTGACTTTTTCTTTTTTTCTTTCCCCTCTAGTTCTCATACATTTCTCTCTGTCACATTCCTGTCTCCATAGGTATCTATTCTGCTTTCTCCCTAATATACAAGTTATTTTTAAATGTTTATTTTTATTTATCTTTTTGGCTGTGCTGGGTCTTAGTTGCAGCATGTTGGATTTTAGTCACAGGATGTGTACTCTTTGTTATAGCATGTGAGATTTAGCTCCCTGAGCAGAGATTGAATCTGGGCTCCTTGTACTGGGAGCCAGGTGCCTTAGCCACTGGACTACCAGGAAGTTCATCACACATAGTACTAAGCACTGGGTCAAACAATGGACTACAATGTTGGGGAAAAAATACAGTGTTTTCTTTTCAAAATTTCAGTCTAAAGAAGGTTGTTATTGCTGTTTAGTAAGTAAGTCATGTTCAACTCTTTTGAGACACCATGAACTGCAGTCCACCAGGTTCCTCTGTTCATGGGATCTCCTAGGTAGGAATACTGGAATCTGTTGTCATTTCCTTCTACAAGGTGTCTTCTGGACTCTGGGATCAAACTCACATCTATTGCATTGGCAGGTGGATTCTTTACCACTGAGCCCCCAAGGAACCCCCTAAAGAAGGTAATACACATTAGAAGTCAAATAACGGTTACAATTATAAGCAGAAATAATTATAGATAGTTAAAGAATGAAAGTAAAAGTGTTAGCCATTCAGTCACATCTGACTCTTTCTGAACTCATAAACTATAACCCACCAGGCTTTTCTGTCCATGGAATTCTCCAGGTATGAATATTGGACTGTGTTGCCATTCTCTTCTCCACCTTAAAGAAAAGAATCAGTATTTTTGATGGAGAACTTAGGGAAAGAAGATTTGAACCAGGACATGAAAGATGCAAGAGTTTTATAGGTCTAAAATGGGAAAGTTGGAAGAACAGGAAACACACCTGATAGTCTCCAAAGTCCAAAGTTGAACTCCACATTGTTACATATGATTAGGATTTTCTGATACAACTTAAAGCTTCCCTGGTAGCTCAGACCAGAAAAGAATCTGTCTTCAACGCAGGAGACATGGGTTCAATCCCTGGGTTGGGAAGATCTCCTGGAGAAAGCTACCCTCTCAAAGTATTCTTACCTAGAGAATTCCACAGGTCATCCATGGGGTTGCAAAGAGTCAGACACCACTGAGTGACTTAACGCTCTGAATTAACCATGGAATTATTATGAAAGAGAGACATATTTAACATGGAAAATCAAGCTGTTTAAAGATAAGAAATAAAGAAGATACTATGGTGGCTCCCCAGCAAAGAAGCTAGCTGCATGTTTTGGAAGAATCGTTAATGTCCATAAAAAGGAAGAGAAACTCTTTCTGCACTCAGCAGTTAACTAGTGGTTCACTGAGCAGCCCTAGAGACAACTACGGAGGCTGAGGATGGAGATACAGTCTAGGGCTGCCTCATACAAAATGGTGGCTGCAGATACATGGAGCTATTCAGAACTTTAAATGAAGTTAGTGCCATGTCTTGAAATGCTAGTTTGGAAATTTATTTTAGTAAATAAAATGCACTGTTAAAATTACTTTTGTCTGTTTTTGTCTTATCAAGACACCTGGTAAAAAATTATAAATGTGGCTCACATACATTTCCATTGGACAGCAAGCTTTTAAGATTAGCACCAACAGACTCATCTCTGCCTCAATCCTAATAGTCACAGATATATCTGTGTCATCAGCTTAAGTTTAAGAAAGAGTTCTCTGGCTAAGTGCTTGAAACATATTATATCAAATTGTCAATAAGACAAAGAGAAAAAAGTCTAAACCTATGATGGAATATTACACAGCTATTAAATAGAATGAAGTAATCTAAGTGCCTTCACGGAAATAGACAAAGGCACATTGTGGGTGAACAAAGAAAATTTTAAACACCTATATAACAAAATCTTCTGTATTATATTTTCTCATGTGTTTCTATTTATAATTGTTTAGACAATGCACACACTATGTCTGAGGATGGGAAGATAGTAGGGCAGGCAATAGAGGACGTTTTGCCAAAGACAGGAAACACACCTGATAGTCTCAAATCCAAGTTGAACTCCACATTGTTACATATGATTAGGATTTTCTGATACAACTTAAAGCTTCCTGGTAGCTCAGACCAGAAAAGAATCTGTCTTCAACGCAGGAGACATGGGTTCAATCCCTGGGTTGGGAAGATCTCCTGGAGAAAGCTACCCTCTCAAAGTATTCTTACCTAGAGAATTCCACAGGTCATCCATGGGGTTGCAAAGAGTCAGACACCACTGAGTGACTTAACGCTCTGAATTAACCATGGAATTATTATGAAAGAGAGACATATTTAACATGGAAAATCAAGCTGTTTAAAGATAAGAAATAAAGAAGATACTATGGTGGCTCCCCAGCAAAGAAGCTAGCTGCATGTTTTGGAAGAATCGTTAATGTCCAAAAAAAGGAAGAGAAACTCTTTCTGCACTCAGCAGTTAACTAGTGGTTCACTGAGCAGCCCTAGAGACAACTACGGAGGCTGAGGATGGAGATACAGTCTAGGGCTGCCTCATACAAAATGGTGGCTGCAGATACATGGAGCTATTCAGAACTTTAAATGAAGTTAGTGCCATGTCTTGAAATGCTAGTTTGGAAATTTATTTTAGTAAATAAAATGCACTGTTAAAATTACTTTTGTCTGTTTTTGTCTTATCAAGACACCTGGTAAAAAATTATAAATGTGGCTCACATACATTTCCATTGGACAGCAAGCTTTTAAGATTAGCACCAACAGACTCATCTCTGCCTCAATCCTAATAGTCACAGATATATCTGTGTCATCAGCTTAAGTTTAAGAAAGAGTTCTCTGGCTAAGTGCTTGAAACATATTATATCAAATTGTCAATAAGACAAAGAGAAAAAAGTCTAAACCTATGATGGAATATTACACAGCTATTAAATAGAATGAAGTAATCTAAGTGCCTTCACGGAAATAGACAAAGGCACATTGTGGGTGAACAAAGAAAATTTTAAACACCTATATAACAAAATCTTCTGTATTATATTTTCTCATGTGTTTCTATTTATAATTGTTTAGACAATGCACACATACTCAACACCAGATGTCTGAGGATGGGAAGATAGTAGGGCAGGCAATAGAGGAGGCTTGGTGCAAGATTATTTAGCCTTATTTATAATGTCAATGATCTGTTACAAGAAGAATGCAGCCATATATCACTATATTGTTATCATTATGATTATCAAATGATCACTAGTACTACTATGCTGGATGATGTTCATTTCTTTCCATCACATGGCTTTCTGATTCTAATGGGAAATAGTGGTAAAAATGAAGATTGGCAAGGGGCACCCTAAGTTGGTATCAAATTAAGGTAATAGTGTCTGCAAGAAGCAGGCAAGACAGCACACTTCAAGATACTCAGTGCTGATCTAGATTTGTAGGGATCACACATCCCTTTTTTTTTTTTTTTTTTTAACTTTGACTTTACTTTTAACTATTATAGAGTTTTGTTGTTTACAGATATGTATATTCCCAGATTAGTCATATGTATATCTCTCCCTTCCCACCCCTCCCGACCATCACACAGCACCCCTGAAAGATCTCTTTTTCTCACAGAGCAATGACTATATCTATTTTCTTCACTTGCAATAGTACAGGCCTTCATGCTACTTCCTTTAGGCCTCCCACCCTCTGCTCCTTCCCCACAATGTCCATATGTCCACTGTCCACGTCTGTCTTTCTGTCGCTTCACTGCACACACACCCCTTTCTAAGTAAAAAGGCCCCTTGGATGACTAAATGAGAAACTAAACAGCTTACCACATTGAACTAAATAATCAAAAAACAAAGAAAAAATTATTTCCAGTCCGTACTAGACACTCTAATCAGCTCCAAGCTATGGAGACCTCACATACCCTGATCATCAGCACAGCCTTTCTGATATCTCGAACGCCATCGTACACCAGGCGAGAGGCATCGATGAACCCCTCTATTCTCGGGTCAATATCCCTTGTTCAGCAAAGCGTGGCCACGGTTTAACATCTAAGTGCGTTCACGGAAATAGACAAAGGCACATTGTGGGTGAACAAAGAAAATTTTAAACACCTATATAACAAAATCTTCTGTATTATATTTTCTCATGTGTTTCTATTTATAATTGTTTAGACAATGCACACATACTCAACACCAGATGTCTGAGGATGGGAAGATAGTAGGGCAGGCAATAGAGGAGGCTTGGTGCAAGATTATTTAGCCTTATTTATAATGTCAATGATCTGTTACAAGAAGAATGCAGCCATATATCACTATATTGTTATCATTATGATTATCAAATGATCACTAGTACTACTATGCTGGATGATGTTCATTTCTTTCCATCACATGGCTTTCTGATTCTAATGGGAAATAGTGGTAAAAATGAAGATTGGCAAGGGGCACCCCTAAGTTGGTATCAAATTAAGGTAATAGTGTCTGCAAGAAGCAGGCAAGACAGCACACTTCAAGATACTCAGTGCTGATCTAGATTTGTAGGGATCACACATCCCTTTTTTTTTTTTTTTTCTTTTTTTAACTTTGACTTTACTTTTAACTATTATAGAGTTTTGTTGTTTACAGATATGTATATTCCCAGATTAGTCATATGTATATCTCTCCCTTCCCACCCCTCCCGACCATCACACAGCACCCCTGAAAGATCTCTTTTTCTCACAGAGCAATGACTATATCTATTTTCTTCACTTGCAATAGTACAGGCCTTCATGCTACTTCCTTTAGGCCTCCCACCCTCTGCTCCTTCCCCACAATGTCCATATGTCCACTGTCCACGTCTGTCTTTCTGTCGCTTCACTGCACACACACCCCTTTCTAAGTAAAAAGGCCCCTTGGATGACTAAATGAGAAACTAAACAGCTTACCACATTGAACTAAATAATCAAAAAACAAAGAAAAAATTATTTCCAGTCCGTACTAGACACTCTAATCAGCTCCAAGCTATGGAGACCTCACATACCCTGATCATCAGCACAGCCTTTCTGATATCTCGAACGCCATCGTACACCAGGCGAGAGGCATCGATGAACTCATTCTCCTCAAATGGCTGAGGGACGTTGGCACTCAGGGCTTCAATGGCAACCTCCACTTGTTCAGCAAAGCGTGGCATCACTGGTGTAAACAAAGTGAGAAGCAGGGGATTAGGCAACCTTTATTTCATGCTCCCTTATTCCTCATAGGGAAGGTGGCAATCTCTCAGAATTCCAACACTCAAGTGGAGCCTGGTGCCCACCTGTCCAGTCAGGAGTGCATCCAATTTAGGTCTTTGTGCCAGTTACCTTCAGCGGGGGGAGGAAATTGTTACTGTCTGAATGGTGATAGTCTGCAACAGAGCTCAGTTTGTACAAACTGCCCAAGTTATTGTGATACATTATATGATCCGGATTTCGTGCTATTTTAAGTTGAGTTCCACTTCTGCTGTCTCCTAGCTGTGAAATCTTGACTATGTTCTTCTTGATGTTGCTGCTGTTTATTCACTCATTCATGTCTGACATTTTGCAACCCCACGCAGTATAGCCCACCAGGCTCCTCTGTTCATGGAATTTCCCAGGCTAAAACACTGGCGTGGGTTACTGTTTCTTTCCTGACACAGGAATGGAACCCACATTTCCTGCCTAGCAGGTAGATTCTTTAATACTGAGACACTCAGAAAGCCTACCATGCTTTCTTAACCCTGGCAAACCCATTTCTTTGTCTAACACTGGTAAATCTGTTTCTTTGTCTATAAAATATAATAATAAGATCCTACCTTGGGGTTCAAAGGGGGTAATGTATACAAATGCACTTTGTATGTACTTTTGGATGACATCTTTTAGAAAACTTCAATAAAATATGTAATTAACATCAGATGCTAAAGACAAAGCTGGTTGACTTTTATTTTTATTTTTTATTTTTGCTGGTTGACTTTTAGCTACATCATTTGACAGTTAAATGCAAACAAAATGATTCAAAACATTTCACTTCTTTCTGAGACTCTGAAGGTGGGTAGATGGCCATGGACAGAGACTTGTAGAAAGATAATGTAAGAGAGGAGATGGAAATCCCAGAATATTCCATCCAAAAAAGACAAATAGACTCAAAGATAAATTTTACTTTGTTTCATTTCACCGGCACTTTGTTTAGGTACTAGAGGATACATATGAACATTTTAAAATGTGGATATCTCTTTCCTTTAATGAGGACACCTGAATACACACTGGAAGACTGTGGAAAGTAAACGTAGTGGCTATGTTAAAATGCTGCTGGCTGGGGGGAGGGAAGAATGGGTGAGAGGTATGGAAAGAGTATCATGGAAACTTACATCATCATATGTAAAAGAGACAACCAATGTGAATGTGCTGTAAGACCAGGAGAACGTACACAGGGGCTATGCAACAACCTGGAGGTGTGAGGTGGGGAGAGAAATGGAAGGGAAGTTCTGGAGGTGAAAGACGGTTTAGGTTTACATATAGCAATAAACAACTAAACCCTGTAAAAGTAGAAAAGAGCTCAGTTAAAATCCAGTAGTATCTTGATCGGATTTCGTGCTATTTTAAGTTGAGTTCCACTTCTGCTGTCTCCTAGCTGTGAAATCTTGACTATGTTCTTCTTGATGTTGCTGCTGTTTATTCACTCATTCATGTCTGACATTTTGCAACCCCACGCAGTATAGCCCACCAGGCTCCTCTGTTCATGGAATTTCCCAGGCTAAAACACTGGCGTGGGTTACTGTTTCTTTCCTGACACAGGAATGGAACCCACATTTCCTGCCTAGCAGGTAGATTCTTTAATACTGAGACACTCAGAAAGCCTACCATGCTTTCTTAACCCTGGCAAACCCATTTCTTTGTCTAACACTGGTAAATCTGTTTCTTTGTCTATAAAATATAATAATAAGATCCTACCTTGGGGTTCAAAGGGGGTAATGTATACAAATGCACTTTGTATGTACTTTTGGATGACATCTTTTAGAAAACTTCAATAAAATATGTAATTAACATCAGATGCTAAAGACAAAGCTGGTTGACTTTTATTTTTTTTTTATTTTTGCTGGTTGACTTTTAGCTACATCATTTGACAGTTAAATGCAAACAAAATGATTCAAAACATTTCACTTCTTTCTGAGACTCTGAAGGTGGGTAGATGGCCATGGACAGAGACTTGTAGAAAGATAATGTAAGAGAGGAGATGGAAATCCCAGAATATTCCATCCAAAAAAGACAAATAGACTCAAAGATAAATTTTACTTTGTTTCATTTCACCGGCACTTTGTTTAGGTACTAGAGGATACATATGAACATTTTAAAATGTGGATATCTCTTTCCTTTAATGAGGACACCTGAATACACACTGGAAGACTGTGGAAAGTAAACGTAGTGGCTATGTTAAAATGCTGCTGGCTGGGGGGAGGGAAGAATGGGTGAGCGGTATGGAAAGGGGATCATGGAAACTTACATCATCATATGTAAAAGAGACAACCAATGTGAATGTGCTGTAAGACCAGGAGAACGTACACAGGGGCTATGCAACAACCTGGAGGTGTGAGGTGGGGAGAGAAATGGAAGGGAAGTTCAAGTGAGAGAGGTCAAATGTATACCTATGACTGGTTTAGGTTTACATATAGCAATAAACAACTAAACCCTGTAAAAGTAAAATAAAAATAAATTTAAAAATTTGCTGATGATTCACTGATTCTTGGAAACAATAACTCAATTTTTTCAGCTGTTATCATGTAACAATCAATTCACATGGCAAATAGAAACACAATTCATTTTATTTACAAGAACAACAAAGTAGAAAAGTCATTCATCTATTTCCATTTCTGAACTTTCATGACTGATTCATCGTTATGCTCATTCTCATCACAGTGGATGCTTTAATGTCCATGTTAACCCCTAGTGTAAGAAATTTTATTAAATCACTTTACTCTCTAGGGTCAGAATATTCTCAATAAAACATTCTTTAAAATTTTTTATTTCTACTATGAAAGTCAAACATTATTTTTTTAAAAAGGAGTGTTAGGGGAAAACAGAGTAACTATTCTTTGGATAGAAATTATCAAAACCAAAACCTTGTAAGGCATATGTTTCTTTCTATGAGTAAATTATCATGGTTGGTTCTCTATATTATTTGAATTTTCACTTGTGGCTTTGAACTTCTTTTATATAAAAGGAATTTGGAAGATCTTGAACTGAGTTGTAAATATTAATCGAATAAAAATAAATCTCTAAAAACCACTTCATTATGCTAAGTCCATTCCAGTTATCCATTTGTGTTGGGAATTAATTATTTTGCATGGTTAGCTAATCCCAGAATATTCCATCCAAAAAGACAAATAGACTCAAAGATAAATTTTACTTTGTTTCATTTCACCGGCACTTTGTTTAGGTACTAGAGGATCGAACATTTTAAAATGTGGATATCTCTTTCCTTTAATGAGGACACCTGAATACACACTGGAAGACTGTGGAAAGTAAACGTAGTGGCTATGTTAAAATGCTGCTGGCTGGGGGGAGGGAAGAATGGGTGAGAGGTATGGAAAGAGTATCATGGAAACTTACATCATCATATGTAAAAGAGACAACCAATGTGAATGTGCTGTAAGACCAGGAGAACGTACACAGGGGCTATGCAACAACCTGGAGGTGTGAGGTGGGGAGAGAAATGGAAGGGAAGTTCAAGTGAGAGAGGTCAAATGTATACCTATGACTGGTTTAGGTTTACATATAGCAATAAACAACTAAACCCTGTAAAAGTAAAATAAAAATAAATTTAAAAATTTGCTGATGATTCACTGATTCTTGGAAACAATAACTCAATTTTTTCAGCTGTTATCATGTAACAATCAATTCACATGGCAAATAGAAACACAATTCATTTTATTTACAAGAACAACAAAGTAGAAAAGTCATTCATCTATTTCCATTTCTGAACTTTCATGACTGATTCATCGTTATGCTCATTCTCATCACAGTGGATGCTTTAATGTCCATGTTAACCCCTAGTGTAAGAAATTTTATTAAATCACTTTACTCTCTAGGGTCAGAATATTCTCAATAAAACATTCTTTAAAATTTTTTATTTCTACTATGAAAGTCAAACATTATTTTTTTAAAAAGGAGTGTTAGGGGAAAACAGAGTAACTATTCTTTGGATAGAAATTATCAAAACCAAAACCTTGTAAGGCATATGTTTCTTTCTATGAGTAAATTATCATGGTTGGTTCTCTATATTATTTGAATTTTCACTTGTGGCTTTGAACTTCTTTTATATAAAAGGAATTTGGAAGATCTTGAACTGAGTTGTAAATATTAATCGAATAAAAATAAATCTCTAAAAACCACTTCATTATGCTAAGTCCATTCCAGTTATCCATTTGTGTTGGGAATTAATTATTTTGCATGGTTAGCTAATCTGGATATTGAAAATGACCTTCTTAAGCATGAAAACATTTTTGTATGTATTTGTCATTTACATGTCTCCAGGCAAGAATGGAGTTGATTGTCATGCCCTCCTCCAGGGGATCTCCCTGACCCAGGAATCAAACCTGCATCTTCCACATTGTAGGCTATTCTTCACCCACTGAACCACCTGGGAAGCCCAATATTAATCTCATTTCATATCAAAGCTGCCATCATGACCATCAACAATTTTAGAGGTGTGTGTGATAGCATCAGTAAGTCTTATAAATTTTGTCCCTTTTTTTAAAATAAATAATCATTGATTGGTATTCCCACGTGTATATAAGATGAATACTCTTACAAATCAATAAGAAAAAAATAGAAAGAAAGAAAAGATTGGAAAAGGTAATTCATAAAAAGGAAATCCCACATTACTGATAAATACATAAGATGCTTGTCTTGATGATAATTGGAAAAATTACAATGTGAACAATGAGACATTTAATATTTGCTGGTGAAGAGGAAAACAAATTACGGCTTACAATATCCATCCCACTGAGCATGTGGAATAAAAGGAACCCTTCTACATAGATAGGTTTTCCTGTTGGCTCATTCAGTAAAGAATTCACCTGCAATGTGAATAAATGGCTTTGATTCCCTGGAAAGATCCACTGGAGAAGGGAACAGCTACATGCTCCAGTAATCTTGCATAGAGAATTCCACGGACAGAGGAACCTAGCAGGCTATAGACTATGGGGTCGCAAAGAGTCAAACATGACTAAGTGATCTTCAGGTCTACCTGATAGAGTGAAAAAAATGGAGCACATCATTTTGAGAAACATTTTGTCAAAATCTAGTAAAATGAAGCTTTCCAGTCCTAACCAGTGAGTTAGAATAGTAGGAAGCAAATGACCAATTACTGACGGCCACGGAGACACAGATTAGGAAGTGTACATTGCAAGTACAGAAATGTCTTTATAGTGTCTCAATATTTACAGTTGCCTTTTGTTAGGCTTAACACTTTAAGGGAGTAACATGGGAACCTATACTGTCATGTGTAGAAAAGATAGCTATTGTCATTGTGCTAGGGGAATAGGAGTACCTACAACCACTTGGAGCAATGGTCTGGAGGGATGGGGAAACCTGGGTGGGGAAGGGTCAAGGGATATGCATCTGATTGATCTGGGAACATACATGTACAAAAATAAATAAATAAATAATTAATTAATTAATTAAAAAAAAGAGTTAACAATACTAAGATTTATATTAAACCTAGGAATGATAATTGCATTAGGGATCCCTCTAAACTGGCTCTAACCGAGACCTATTCTAAGTCTTGTAATTCAGTGGATGAACCTCTGAGAGTTGTACATCCCAGCTTCACAGATAAAATATCTGGATGGGAGAAAATGAACAGAAGTATGTAAATCAGGAAAAAAACAATATATTAAACAAGTTAGTCCTGAGGTCAAAGTGTTAACGGGGAATTGAAAACTAGAGATATATGTCACTTGTGAGAATTAAAGAAAAAAACAATTCTTTTATTTATTTGGTTGCACTGGGTCTTTGCAGCATATGGAATCTCATTCTTTGACCAGGGAACTAACCCAAGTCCCCTGCACTTAGGGCATGGAGTCTTAGCCACTGGGCCACCAGGGAAGTCCCTGTGAGACATTTTATAATGCATGACTATTGTGCATAGTTTAAACATACACACATTTCTATTATGAATACTCTGAAAGGATATACATGACTGTAAGTTATAGTGACTACCTTTGAGAGGGGAAAGAGAGGCATAGAAGTAGATAGTTGTCTTAAGGAGACCTCAGCTGTATCTTATTTCTGAAATAATAATGTGAATCAGATATTGCCAAATGTTAATATACACTCTATGCCGGGGTACAAGTTGGATGTCAGTTACATAAGTCTCTGTTCTTTTTGTATGTTTGAATTTTCAAATTTTTAATTTTCCAATATATAAAAGAGATCCAGACAGCTGTATCTCTCATTTCTCTCCCCCAAAATTAACTTCTAACTCTTGGTCCAGCATGTAATAGAAATTGATTTGATACATGGTACTAAGTGAGGAAATCTCAAGTACAGAAATGTCTTTATAGTGTCTCAATATTTACAGTTGCCTTTTGTTAGGCTTAACACTTTAAGGGAGTAACATGGGAACCTATACTGTCATGTGTAGAAAAGATAGCTATTGTCATTGTGCTAGGGGAATAGGAGTACCTACAACCACTTGGAGCAATGGTCTGGAGGGATGGGGAAACCTGGGTGGGGGAAGGGTCAAGGGATATGCATCTGATTGATCTGGGAACATACATGTACAAAAATAAATAAATAAATAAATTAATTAATTAATTAAAAAAAAAAGAGTTAACAATACTAAGATTTATATTAAACCTAGGAATGATAATTGCATTAGGGATCCCTCTAAACTGGCTCTAACCGAGACCTATTCTAAGTCTTGTAATTCAGTGGATGAACCTCTGAGAGTTGTACATCCCAGCTTCACAGATAAAATATCTGGATGGGAGAAAATGAACAGAAGTATGTAAATCAGGAAAAAAACAATATATTAAACAAGTTAGTCCTGAGGTCAAAGTGTTAACGGGGAATTGAAAACTAGAGATATATGTCACTTGTGAGAATTAAAGAAAAAAACAATTCTTTTATTTATTTGGTTGCACTGGGTCTTTGCAGCATATGGAATCTCATTCTTTGACCAGGGAACTAACCCAAGTCCCCTGCACTTAGGGCATGGAGTCTTAGCCACTGGGCCACCAGGGAAGTCCCTGTGAGACATTTTATAATGCATGACTATTGTGCATAGTTTAAACATACACACATTTCTATTATGAATACTCTGAAAGGATATACATGACTGTAAGTTATAGTGACTACCTTTGAGAGGGGAAAGAGAGGCATAGAAGTAGATAGTTGTCTTAAGGAGACCTCAGCTGTATCTTATTTCTGAAATAATAATGTGAATCAGATATTGCCAAATGTTAATATACACTCTATGCCGGGGTACAAGTTGGATGTCAGTTACATAAGTCTCTGTTCTTTTTGTATGTTTGAATTTTCAAATTTTTAATTTTCCAATATATAAAAGAGATCCAGACAGCTGTATCTCTCATTTCTCTCCCCCAAAATTAAGTTCTAACTCTTGGTCCAGAATGTAATAGAAATTGATTTGATACATGGTACTAAGTGAGGAAATCCCTCAGAAACTGTAACTGTGATGACATGCTCAATATTCTGCCTTAAGACCTGTGAGCTGGAAACCTGAGTACAGAGTCCCCACCCACTATACTTTCTGGATAAAAACGTTCGATGAAGTCTAAAAAGGTTATCTTAATTTGTTTCATCCATTCAAGTTCATCCCAAGGAGAGCTGGGGAGGACACAGTCTATCTTTCTCCACCTGCCTTTAGCCCTGATTGTCCTAAGAGAGAGAGAAAAGAAAGCTAAATTCTTTTATTTATTATTATTATTTAAATATTTTTATTTTCCTTTTGGCTTTCACAGAGTGTTGTTGTTTACAGATATGTATAACCCTAGATTAGTCATATATATATCCCTGATCCCTCCCTCCTGCACCATCTTCCCAGTCACCCCATCCCACCCCTGCAGGCCATCGCACCCGCGTCCCTGCAGGATTCCCTATCCTGACAGTGCAATGACAATGGCTATCTCTTCACATAGGATAGTAGATGTTTCCCTGTTACTCTTCCACAACTCCCACAAACTGTTCCTTCCCCCACAACATCCATGTGTCTGTTTTCCATGTCTGTTTTTCCATCGCTACTCTGTTATTACCATTTTACTTGATTTCATGTATATGTGTTTGTATACTGCACTTGTCTTTCTCTTGTTGACTTACTTCACTTTGTGTAATAGGTTCTAGATTCATCCACCTCATTAGGACTAATTCTTCTTCATTTCTTTTTATGGATGAGAAATATTCCATTGTAGATGTGTACCAGAGCTTTTTCTTATTCTATTTTTCTTTTTTTTACTTTTACAGAGTTTTGTTGTTTACAGATATGTATGATCCCAGATTAGTCAGATGTATATCCCACTCATCCCATCCCTCCAGGCCATCACACAGCACCCCTACAGGAACCCCTTTTCTCACAGAGCAATGGCTACAGCTATTTTTTTCACATATGATAGTACAGGTTTTCATGCTACTTCCTTTATGCCTCCCACCCACTGTTCATTCCCCACAATGTCCATATGTCCACTGTCCATGTATGCTTTTCCATCATTTCACTGCAAGTGTTATCATTACCATTCTACTAGATTCCATATATATGTGTTACTATATCATACTTGTTCTCCTATTTTTGACTTACTTCACGTTTTATGATAGGCTCTAGATCCAGCCACCTCATTAGGACAGATTCTTCTGTATTTCTCTTTACAGTTGTGTAGTATTCCATTGTATATATGTACCAGAGCTTTTGTAACCATTCATTCGTCGATGGACATCTAGGTTGCTTCCATGTTCTAGTTGTTGTATAGAGAGCTGCAGTGAACATTGGGGTACAGGTGCTTCTGTCAGTTTTGATTTCCTCAGGGTATAAGCCTAAGAGTGGGATTGCTGGGTTGTATGGTGCTTCTATTTTTAGTTTTTTTAAGGAATCTCCACACCGTCTTCCATAGAGGCTGTATCAATTTACATTCCTGCCAGTAATGCAAGAGGGTTCCCTATTCTCTCCCCCCTCTCCAGCATTTATTGTTTGCAGATTTATTGATGATGGCCATTCTGACAGGTGTGAGGTGATATCTCATTGTAGTTTTGATTTGCATTTCTCTAATTATAAGCGAGGTTGAGCATCATTTCATGTGTTTTTTGGCCATCTGTATGTCCTCTTAAGAGGGGTGTCAATTTAGGTCCTTTTCCCATTTTCTTATTGGCTTGTTCATTTTCCAGATATTGAGTTGTCTGAGTCGCTTGTATATTTTGGAGATTAATTCTTTTTCTGTTGTTTCATTTGCTATGATTTTCTCACATTCTGTGGGCTGTGTGTGGAGCTTTTTTGTAGTTTCTTTTGCTGTACAAAAGCTTTTAAGTTTCACTAGGTCCCACATGATCATTTTTCTTTTTAGTTCCGCTATTCTTATAGGTGGGTCAATGAAGATCTTGCTTTGATTGATGTCCTTGTATGTTTTGCCTATATTCTTCTCTAAGAGTTTGATGCTTTCTGGTCTTATATTTAAGTCTTTGCTCCATTTTGAGTTGATCTTTGTGTATGGTGTCAGGGAATGTTACAACTTCATGTTTTTGCATGTACAGGTTTTCATGCTACTTCCTTTATGCCTCCCACCCACTGTTCATTCCCCACAATGTCCATATGTCCACTGTCCATGTATGCTTTTCCATCATTTCACTGCAAGTGTTATCATTACCATTCTACTAGATTCCATATATATGTGTTACTATATCATACTTGTTCTCCTATTTTTGACTTACTTCACGTTTTATGATAGGCTCTAGATCCAGCCACCTCATTAGGACAGATTCTTCTGTATTTCTCTTTACAGTTGTGTAGTATTCCATTGTATATATGTACCAGAGCTTTTGTAACCATTCATTCGTCGATGGACATCTAGGTTGCTTCCATGTTCTAGTTGTTGTATAGAGAGCTGCAGTGAACATTGGGGTACAGGTGCTTCTGTCAGTTTTGATTTCCTCAGGGTATAAGCCTAAGAGTGGGATTGCTGGGTTGTATGGTGCTTCTATTTTTAGTTTTTTTAAGGAATCTCCACACCGTCTTCCATAGAGGCTGTATCAATTTACATTCCTGCCAGTAATGCAAGAGGGTTCCCTCTTCTCCACACCCTCTCCAGCATTTATTGTTTGCAGATTTATTGATGATGGCCATTCTGACAGGTGTGAGGTGATATCTCATTGTAGTTTTGATTTGCATTTCTCTAATTATAAGCGAGGTTGAGCATCATTTCATGTGTTTTTTGGCCATCTGTATGTCCTCTTAAGAGGGGTGTCAATTTAGGTCCTTTTCCCATTTTCTTATTGGCTTGTTCATTTTCCAGATATTGAGTTGTCTGAGTCGCTTGTATATTTTGGAGATTAATTCTTTTTCTGTTGTTTCATTTGCTATGATTTTCTCACATTCTGTGGGCTGTGTGTGGAGCTTTTTTGTAGTTTCTTTTGCTGTACAAAAGCTTTTAAGTTTCACTAGGTCCCACATGATCATTTTTCTTTTTAGTTCCGCTATTCTTATAGGTGGGTCAATGAAGATCTTGCTTTGATTGATGTCCTTGTATGTTTTGCCTATATTCTTCTCTAAGAGTTTGATGCTTTCTGGTCTTATATTTAAGTCTTTGCTCCATTTTGAGTTGATCTTTGTGTATGGTGTCAGGGAATGTTACAACTTCATGTTTTTGCATGTAGCTGTCCAATTTTCCCAACACCATTTGTTAAAGACTGTCTTTGTCCCATTTTATATGTTCGCCTCCTTTGTCATAAATAAGGTACCCATAGGTGCGTGTCATAAATAAGGTACCCATAGGGCTTATCTCCGTGTTCTCTATCTTTTTCCATTGGTCAATATTTCTGTTTTTGTGCCAGTACCATACTGTCTTGATGACTGTTGCTTTGTAGTAGAGTCTGAAGTTAGGGAGGCTGATTCCTTCAGCTCCGTTTTTCTTTCTCAGGATTGCTTGGGCTATTCGAGGTCTTTTGTGTTTCCATATAAACTGTGTTATTCTTTGATCTAGTTCTGTGAAGAATGTCATTGGTAGTTTGATAGGGATCGCATTGAATCTGTAGATGATAATGGGTAGTATGGTTATTTTCACAATATTGATTCTTCCAACCCAGGAACATGGAATATCCCTCCATCTGTTTAAGTCATTGTTGATTTCTTTCATGAGTGTCTTGTAGTTTTCTGTGTATAGATCTTTTGTTTCTTTGTGTAGGTTTATTCTAGATATTTGATTCATTTGGTTGCAATGGTGGAAGGGATTGCATCTTTGATTTCATTTTCTTATTTTTCATTATTTATATACAGAAATACAAGTGATTTCTCTGTGTTGATTTTTTTTTTTTTTTGATCCTGTGACTTTGCTGAATTAGTGAATCAACTCTAGTAGTTTTCGAATAGCGTCTTTGGAGTTTTCTATGTATAGTACCATGTCGTCTAAAAATAGAGTCTTACTTCTTTTATAATTTGGATTCCTTTTATTTGTTTTTCTTCTCTTATTGTTGTTGCTAGATCTTCCAGGACTATGCTGAATAACAGTGGTGAAAGTGGACACCCTTGTCTTCTTCCTGATCTTAGAGGGAATGCTTTCAGTGATTCACCATCAAGAATAATGTTCTCCGTGGACTTCTCATATATGGCTTTCACTATGTTGAGGTAGGTCCCTCCTATGACCATTTTTTGAAGAGTTTTTATCATAAATGGGTGTTGGATTTTGTCAAAGGCTTTTTCTGCATCTGTTGAGATTATCAGGTGTTTTTGTCTCACAATTTGTTGATATGGTATATCACATTGATTGATTTGTAGATATTGAAGAATCTTTGCATACCTGGGTAAACCCAACTTGATCATGATGTTTGAGTTTTTTGATGTGCAGGTGAATTCTGTTTGTTAGGGTTTTGTTGAGGATTTTGGCGTCTAAATTCATAATTGAAATTGGTCTATAGTTTTCTTTTTTTGTGTTATCTTTACCTGGTTATGGAACCAGGGTGATAGCAGTCCCAAAGAATGTTCCTTGGGAGTACTCCTTTCTGTGCAATTTTTTGAACAATTTTAGAAGGCTAGGCATTACCTCTTCTTTAAATGTGTGGTAGAATTACCTGTGATGCCATCTGACCCTGAGCTTTTATTTTTGCATAGGTTTTTGATCACACATTGTATTTCTGAGCTTGCAATTGGGTTGTTCATAGTTTCTATTTCTTCCTAGTTTGGTCTTGAAAGATTAATCTTCTCTAAGAAACTATCCTTTTCTTCCACGTTGTCCAGTTTGTTCATAGTAGTCTCTTTTAATCCTTTGTATTTCTGCATTATCTGTTATAATCTCTCCTTTTTTATTGTTGATTTTGTTGATCTGGGTCTTGTCTCTTTTTTTCGTGATGAGTCTGGCTAGCAGTTTGTCAATATGTTTATCTTTAAAACACTTCCAGACATAAAAGAAGAAATTGACAGTAACACAATAATAGTATGAGACCTTAACACTCCTCTTACACCAATGGACAGATCATCAAAAACAGAAAATTAAGAAGGAAACACAAACCTTAAATGAAACACGAAAAGAGATGGACCTCATTTATATCTTTAGGACATTCCACCTAAAAGCAGTAGAATGCACTTTCTTTTCAAGTGCTCATGGAACATTCTCCAGAATTGACCATATCTTGGGTCACAAATCAAAGCTCAGCAAATTCAAGAAAACTGAAAGTATATCAACCATTTTCTCTGACCACAGTGAAATGAGACCCCTATCGGGATTTTCGATCCATCAAGAATAATGTTCTCCGTGGACTTCTCATATATGGCTTTCACTATGTTGAGGTAGGTCCCTCCTATGACCATTTTTTGAAGAGTTTTTATCATAAATGGGTGTTGGATTTTGTCAAAGGCTTTTTCTGCATCTGTTGAGATTATCAGGTGTTTTTGTCTCACAATTTGTTGATATGGTATATCACATTGATTGATTTGTAGATATTGAAGAATCTTTGCATACCTGGGTAAACCCAACTTGATCATGATGTTTGAGTTTTTTGATGTGCAGGTGAATTCTGTTTGTTAGGGTTTTGTTGAGGATTTTGGCGTCTAAATTCATAATTGAAATTGGTCTATAGTTTTCTTTTTTTGTGTTATCTTTACCTGGTTATGGAACCAGGGTGATAGCAGTCCCAAAGAATGTTCCTTGGGAGTACTCCTTTCTGTGCAATTTTTTGAACAATTTTAGAAGGCTAGGCATTACCTCTTCTTTAAATGTGTGGTAGAATTACCTGTGATGCCATCTGACCCTGAGCTTTTATTTTTGCATAGGTTTTTGATCACACATTGTATTTCTGAGCTTGCAATTGGGTTGTTCATAGTTTCTATTTCTTCCTAGTTTGGTCTTGAAAGATTAATCTTCTCTAAGAAACTATCCTTTTCTTCCACGTTGTCCAGTTTGTTCATAGTAGTCTCTTTTAATCCTTTGTATTTCTGCATTATCTGTTATAATCTCTCCTTTTTTATTGTTGATTTTGTTGATCTGGGTCTTGTCTCTTTTTTTCGTGATGAGTCTGGCTAGCAGTTTGTCAATATGTTTATCTTTAAAACACTTCCAGACATAAAAGAAGAAATTGACAGTAACACAATAATAGTATGAGACCTTAACACTCCTCTTACACCAATGGACAGATCATCAAAAACAGAAAATTAAGAAGGAAACACAAACCTTAAATGAAACACGAAAAGAGATGGACCTCATTTATATCTTTAGGACATTCCACCTAAAAGCAGTAGAATGCACTTTCTTTTCAAGTGCTCATGGAACATTCTCCAGAATTGACCATATCTTGGGTCACAAATCAAAGCTCAGCAAATTCAAGAAAACTGAAAGTATATCAACCATTTTCTCTGACCACAGTGAAATGAGACTAGAGATCAGCTGCAAGAAAAAGACAGCAAAAAGCACAAACACATAGAGACAAAACAACACATACCTAAAAAACTCATCACCAAACAAATCAAATGAGAAATAAAAAAATTCCAAAAGTAAACGACAAGGAACACAAAACAGTACAAAACCTATGGGATCCTGCAAAAGCAGTTCTAAGAATGAAGTTAATAGCAATACAATGCTACCTCAAGGAAGAAGAAAAACCTCAAACAGACAATCTAACTCTACACTTAAAACAACTGGGAAAAGAAGAACAAAAATCCCCCCCAAAGTTAGCAGAAGAAGAGAAATCATAAAGATCAGAGCATAAATCAATGACAAAGAAATGAAAGAAACAATAGCAAAGATAAATAAAATAAAAAGCTCATTCTTCTAAAAGAAACCTAAATTCTAATGAGATCATTTACATAGGGGAAACTATGGGGCCCAAAACATCAACAATACTGTTCAAGAAGACCAAATTTAGAGAACGGCATTCTGTTTTGTACAGCATGGAGTTCAGAAAAACTCTTGGGAGATTTAAGAGGTGAGGTTTTGGTAGGATCAACATTTGTGGATGTGGCATTGTCAGAAAAGACAGAAACAAGAGACTGAAACAGGAAATACAATCCATTTTTCATGGGGGAAAATAGTAGAGGAAGGGGCATGGAAGTCTTAAATTTCCAATAGGGGCTCAAAAAGGAATTTAGCATTAGTATTCCAATCACCTTAGAATACTCCTCAAGCTGGTGAAACCTTCCCAGGTGGCTTACCAGGAGGTACTAGAGGTAAAGAACCTGCCTGCTGATACAGGAAACCTAAGAGAGGCAGGTTTGGCCCGTGGGTCAGGAAGCCCCCTGGAGGAAGGCATGGCAACTCATGCCAGTATTCTTGCCTGGAGAAGCCCATGGATGGAGGATTCTGTAGGGCTACAGTCCATTGGGCCTCAAAGAATCAAACATGACTCAGTGACTAGCACACACACACACACACACACACACACACACACACACACACACACATATTTATTATAACTGACAAAACACCCGTTTTTCTTACCACAAGGTAGTATTTTTCTGAATCTGACACTTAAGAACATTTTCCTCCGTGTTCTGTTTCAAAATGTATACAATACTTATTTATGTAGGGCTTGGTCAACTGGTATCACCATTTAACATAACTTTGCTTTCCACACTGATGTTCTATTTCCTGTTTATGCTTTATTGTCTTTTGTTTTTGAGGTGGTAAGACGGAAAAACAAACGTTAACAGAACAATTTGGATTTCTGAGTGGCCCAGTGGTAAAGAATCTATCTGCCAATGCAGGAGACAGAAGGCTTGGGTTTGATCTCTGTTTTGGGAAAATTCTCTGGAGGAGGGCATGGCAACCCACTCCAGTGTTCTTCCCTGAGATGTTCCATGGACATAGGATCCTGATGAGGTATAGTCCCTGGGGTGACAAAGAGTCAGATATAACTGAAGTGAATGAGCATGCATGCACATATCAGTATTCTTGCCTGAAAATTCCATGGACAGGGAGCCTGGCAGGCTACAGTACATGGGATCAGAAAAAATCAGACATCCCTTAGCAATTGAGGACACACACATAATCCACTGTGGCAGACTGAAGACATTAGTTAAACCATGAATTCTTCCAAAGCTTTAATATGGTCTGAGAAAATGAAATATCCCCAAAGTAATCCAGACATAGAAAGAGTCTGAAAGTACTTCCATATAATGTGAATTCTGCTTTTCACTAATTAGGACAAAACACAGCATTGCCTTCCTGGTTCACACATTATATATTAATGGAATTTCTGATAAGGGATTCTATAAATAGAAGCTTCTTTCTAATTACTGAATCATATCCAAAAATGTAGATACCACTTTACTGCTATTTATCAGAAATCGTGGATTTCTCTTAATAGCTTATGTCTCGAAAAGGTGATCGAAGTTAGAAATAATCTCTGAAACTATCCCTGTATTTTTGTATGCAAAGTGCACACTGTTCTGAATGACATTCCATGAGCAACAAAATCAGAGTTAAGTATGCATATAAAAATCAAGGTTTCATTCTAGTGCTGATCAAGATCCTAAACCAGAGGTGAGGAAGATCTAGTCTGAATCGTCCTGAGAGACTTCAGCAGTGAAGTTTCAGAGCATAGGGTGAGACAGTAAAATGAACTAAAGATGTATTAAAGATGCAAATAGGATTGTTGACAACCACTAGAGCCAAATCCAAAGTTAACTAGCGATGCAGGAAATGAATGGGCAACAACCGCACTAGCTCTGGGTAACTATCTAAAATGTCCACACTCTGCTTTAAATCTGCCAATGCCACTCTTCAATATAAAGGGGATAATAAAACCTCTTTATCAAGATATAAACACAAACATCTGATACTTTCCTATAACACTTATCTGCCTCTGGTTCATTACCTAGTCCTACATATATTCAAGCATTTCAATTAGATTGAATTGATGCTGCATCTTCAAATATGACAGATACACCATGTCATAACAACATGTCCATGATCGATTTATTCTCTCATGCTAAAATGCACTTGTTTCTTTGACCCTGGTGGATACCTCCTCTAGCTGCAATACCTAGTTTAGAATCAACTGCCATTGTGAAGGCTTCCTTAATTACCAGACACTCCAAAGTTGGCAGTTCTCTATAATTTTATAGCATCTAAATTATCCTTGCTCTATTATAGCATTTAGTACTCTGTATTACGATTGTTTGCCACTGTGGTATGTCAACTTCAGGGAGTCACTTTTAGGCAGAGATAATTTCTTCTGCATTTATTGCATCTCAAGATCGTCTTCTTCTGGCACGTCTTTAGGTGAAATGTCAGCTTTTAAAAGGACAAAACACAGCATTGCCTTCCTGGTTCACACATTATATATTAATGGAATTTCTGATAAGGGATTCTATAAATAGAAGCTTCTTTCTAATTACTGAATCATATCCAAAAATGTAGATACCACTTTACTGCTATTTATCAGAAATCGTGGATTTCTCTTAATAGCTTATGTCTCGAAAAGGTGATCGAAGTTAGAAATAATCTCTGAAACTATCCCTGTATTTTTGTATGCAAAGTGCACACTGTTCTGAATGACATTCCATGAGCAACAAAATCAGAGTTAAGTATGCATATAAAAATCAAGGTTTCATTCTAGTGCTGATCAAGATCCTAAACCAGAGGTGAGGAAGATCTAGTCTGAATCGTCCTGAGAGACTTCAGCAGTGAAGTTTCAGAGCATAGGGTGAGACAGTAAAATGAACTAAAGATGTATTAAAGATGCAAATAGGATTGTTGACAACCACTAGAGCCAAATCCAAAGTTAACTAGCGATGCAGGAAATGAATGGGCAACAACCGCACTAGCTCTGGGTAACTATCTAAAATGTCCACACTCTGCTTTAAATCTGCCAATGCCACTCTTCAATATAAAGGGGATAATAAAACCTCTTTATCAAGATATAAACACAAACATCTGATACTTTCCTATAACACTTATCTGCCTCTGGTTCATTACCTAGTCCTACATATATTCAAGCATTTCAATTAGATTGAATTGATGCTGCATCTTCAAATATGACAGATACACCATGTCATAACAACATGTCCATGATCGATTTATTCTCTCATGCTAAAATGCACTTGTTTCTTTGACCCTGGTGGATACCTCCTCTAGCTGCAATACCTAGTTTAGAATCAACTGCCATTGTGAAGGCTTCCTTAATTACCAGACACTCCAAAGTTGGCAGTTCTCTATAATTTTATAGCATCTAAATTATCCTTGCTCTATTATAGCATTTAGTACTCTGTATTACGATTGTTTGCCACTGTGGTATGTCAACTTCAGGGAGTCACTTTTAGGCAGAGATAATTTCTTCTGCATTTATTGCATCTCAAGATCGTCTTCTTCTGGCACGTCTCATAAATTCAGGTGAATGGGATGCAGGGAATAACCCATTTGTCACTGAGTATTTCAGGGAAAAATGAGCAGTATCATATTTCACACACTAAGTCTCTCTTTTTTTGTTCATCACTTCCTATTAGTTCATTAATTTTATTAAAGTTTCATAAGTCATTTGTTGTTGTTCAGTTGTTAGGTAGTATATGTCTCTTTGTGTCCCCATGGACTGTTGCACACCAGGATCCTCTGTCTTTCACTATGTTCCGGAATTTTTTTGCTCAAATTTAGGTCCATTGAGTTGGTGATGTCTGAACATCTCATCTTCTGCCACCCTGTTCTCTTTATCCCTTCAATTTTTCCCAGCATCAAAATTTTTTCCAATGAATCAGCTTTCACATTAGGTGGCAAATGTATTGGAAACTTCAGTTCAGCCCTTCCAGTGAATGTTGAGCATTTACTTCCTTTTGATTGGTTGGTTAGATTTCCTTGTAGTACAGGGGACTCTGAAGAGTCTTCTCTTGTGCCACAATTCAAAAGACTCAATTTTTCAGTGCTTAGCCTTCCATATTGTTCAGCCCTCACATTCTTACATGACTACTGAAAAAAACATAGCTTTGACTACACAGATATTTGTTGGCAAAGTGATGTTCTGCTTTTTAATACACTGTCTAGATGTGTCATAGGTTACCTTTCAAGGAGCAAATGTCTTTAAACTTCATGGTAGCAGTCATTGTCTAAAATGATTTTGGAGTCCCAGAAAATAAATTCTGTCATTGCTTTGGCTTTTTCCCCTTTTATTTCCCATGAAATGATGAGACTAGATGGTATAAAGTAATGAGACTGCATGCTATGGTCTTAGTTTTTGAAAGTTGAGGGGTTTTTTGGCCATTTCTCTTGGTCTTTCATTTAATTTCATCTTTGTTCTTTGGCCTGCGTGGGCCTTTCATCTCAGTGGCCTGTCTTGCTGCAGAGCACCTGCTAAGGATGCATGTGATCCAGAGCACTGGGTCAGTAGTTGGACACATCGGTCCAGCTGCTCCATAGCACGTGGGATGTTCCCAGGCCAGGGAAAGAACTGACATCCCCTACACTGCAAGGCAGTGTCTTTACCCACTGGAGCACCAGGAAAGTCCCATGAAAGTTGAGTTTTATCCAATTTCTTCAATCTTTTTTTTTTTTAACCTCATCAAAAAGTTCTTTAGTTCCTCTTCACTTTCTGACAGAGTGGTTTGATCTGCACATCTGAGGTTGCTGATATGTTTCCCAGCAATCTTGATTCTAACTTGTGATTCATCCAGACTAGCATTTTGCATGACATACTTTGCACAGAAGTTAAATAAGCAGGGTGACAATATTTAGCCTTGTCATACTCCTTTCCAAATTTTGAACCAGTTTCATGTCTGGCTCTAACTGTTGCTTCTAGACCTGCATACAGGTTTGTCTGGAGACAGGTTAGGTGATCTGATGCTCCCAGCTCTTCAAGAATTCTCCAGTTTGCTGTGATTCACAGTCAAAGGCTTTAGTGTAGTCAATGAAGTAGAAGTAGATGTTTTATCAGAACCCTTTTTTCCTTTATTTCTCTGTTCAGAAATTTAATTCCTTGTAGTACAGGGACTCTAATTTTGTGCCACAATTCAAAGACTCAATTTTTCAGTGCTTAGCCTTCCATATTGTTCAGCCCTCACATTCTTACATGACTACTGAAAAAAACATAGCTTTGACTACACAGATATTTGTTGGCAAAGTGATGTTCTGCTTTTTAATACACTGTCTAGATGTGTCATAGGTTACCTTTCAAGGAGCAAATGTCTTTAAACTTCATGGTAGCAGTCATTGTCTAAAATGATTTTGGAGTCCCAGAAAATAAATTCTGTCATTGCTTTGGCTTTTTCCCCTTTTATTTCCCATGAAATGATGAGACTAGATGGTATAAAGTAATGAGACTGCATGCTATGGTCTTAGTTTTTGAAAGTTGAGGGGTTTTTTGGCCATTTCTCTTGGTCTTTCATTTAATTTCATCTTTGTTCTTTGGCCTGCGTGGGCCTTTCATCTCAGTGGCCTGTCTTGCTGCAGAGCACCTGCTAAGGATGCATGTGATCCAGAGCACTGGGTCAGTAGTTGGACACATCGGTCCAGCTGCTCCATAGCACGTGGGATGTTCCCAGGCCAGGGAAAGAACTGACACCCCCTACACTGCAAGGCAGTGTCTTTCCCCACTGGAGCACCAGGAAAGTCCCATGAAAGTTGAGTTTTATCCAATTTCTTCAATCTTTTTTTTAACCTCATCAAAAAGTTCTTTAGTTCCTCTTCACTTTCTGACAGAGTGGTTTGATCTGCACATCTGAGGTTGCTGATATGTTTCCCAGCAATCTTGATTCTAACTTGTGATTCATCCAGACTAGCATTTTGCATGACATACTTTGCACAGAAGTTAAATAAGCAGGGTGACAATATTTAGCCTTGTCATACTCCTTTCCAAATTTTGAACCAGTTTCATGTCTGGCTCTAACTGTTGCTTCTAGACCTGCATACAGGTTTGTCTGGAGACAGGTTAGGTGATCTGATGCTCCCAGCTCTTCAAGAATTCTCCAGTTTGCTGTGATTCACAGTCAAAGGCTTTAGTGTAGTCAATGAAGTAGAAGTAGATGTTTTTATCAGAACTCCCTTTCTTTCTCTATGATCCAATGGATGTTGGAAATTTGATCTCTGGTTCCTCTATATTTTCTAAATGCAGCTTGTGCATATGAAAGCTCTTGGTTCATGTAATGTTGAAGCCTAGCTTGAAGAATTTTGAGTATGGGAAATGAGCACAATTTTATAGTAGTTTGAGCATTCTTTGTCATTTCCCTTCTTTGGGATTGAAATGAAAACTGACCTTTTCTAGTCCTGTGGCCACTGCTGAGTTTTGCCAATTTGCTGAAATGCTGAATGTAACACTTTAGCAACAGCGTCTTGTAGGATTTTAATAGGTCAAGAGGAATTCCATCACCTCCACTAGCTTTGTTCATAAGGCCAACTTCTCTTCACACTCCAGGATGTCTGAATCCAGATGATCACACCATCATGGTTATCCGACTCATTAAGACTTTTTCTTTTTTTTTTTTTGTATAGTTCTATCTATTCTAGCCACCTCTTCTAATTCTTCTCTGCTTCTCTTCGGCACTGGCCATTTCTGTCTTTTATTGTGCTCATCCTTGCATAAAATGTTCCCTTGATCTCTCCAATTTTCTTGGAAAGGTATCTCTAGCATTTCTCATTCAATTGTTTTCCTATATTTCTTTCCAGTGTTCATTTATTTATTTATTTTTCTTTTTTTAAGTCTTTGTTTTATTTTAACTTTTACAGAGTTTTGTTGTTTACAGATATGCATGTTCCCAGATTAGTAATATGTATATTCCCGCCTTCCCACCCCTCCCAACCATCACACAGCACCCCTGAAGTGTCCCCTTTTCTCACAGAGCAATGACTATAGCTATTTTCTTCACTTATGATAGTACAGGCCTTCATGCTACTTCCTTTACACCTCCCATCCTCTGTTCCTTCCCCACAATGTCCATATGTCCACTGTCCATGTCTGTCTTTCCGTCACTTCACTGCGTGTGACATCATCATCATCCTACTAGATTCCATATATATGTGTTAATATACTGTATTTGTCCTTCACTTTCTAACTGACTTCACTTTTTATGATACGTTCTGGATCCAGACACATAATTAGGGCTGATTCTTCTGCATTTCTATTTACAGCTGTGTAGTATTCCATTGTATATATGTACTAGAGCTTCTGTATCCATTCGTTCGTTGATGGACATCTAGGTTGCTTCCATGTTCTAGCTATTGTATAGAGAGCTGCAATGAACATTGGGGTACAGGTGCTTCTTTCAGATTTGATGTCATCAGGATATAAGCCTAAGAGTGGGATTGCTGGGTCATAGGGTGCTTCTATTTTTAGTTTTTTTAAAGGAATCTCCATACTGTCTTCCATAGCAGCTGTATCAATCTACATTCTCATCAGCAATAGAGGAGTGGTCCCTTTTCTCCACACCCTCTCCAGCATTTATTGTCTGTCGATTTGTGCAGGATGGTCATTCTGACGTGTGTGAGGTGATATCTCATTGTAGTTTTGATTTGCATTTCTCTAATTATAAGTGAAGTTGAGCATCCTTTCATGTGCTTTTGGGCCATCTGTATGTCGTCTTTGGAGAGGTGTCTGTTTAGGTCCTTTTCCCATTTTTTGATTGGGTTGTTCATTTTTCCAGTGCTGAGTTGTCTGAGTTGCTTGTAGATTTTGGAGATTAATTCTTTTTCTGTTGTTTCATTTGCTATGATTTTCTCCCATTCTGTGGGCTGTCTGTTTAGTTTTTTTGTGGTTTCTTTTGCTGTACAAAAGCTTTTAAGTTTCATTAGGTCCCACATGTTAATTTTTCTTTTTAGTTCTGCTACTCTAGTAGGTGGATCAGAGAAGATTTTGCTTTGATTGATGTCCTTGAGGGTTTTGCCTATATTCTCCTCTAAGAGTTTGATGGTTTCTGGTCTTACACTTAGGTCTTTACTCCATTATGGGTTGATCTTTGTGTATGGTGTCAGGGAATGTTCCAACTTCATTTTTTTTTGCATGTAGCTGTCCAATTTTCCCAACACCATTTGTTGAAGAGATTGTCTTTGTCCCATTTTATATGTTTGCCTCCTTTATCAAAAATAAGGTACCCATAGCTGCGTGGGTTTATCTCTGGGTTCTTGATCTTGTTCCATTGGTCGATATTTCTGTTTTTGTGCCAGTACCATAATTAGGGTTGATTCTTCTGCATTTCTATTTACAGCTGTGTAGTATTCCATTGTATATATGTACTAGAGCTTCTGTATCCATTCGTTCGTTGATGGACATCTAGGTTGCTTCCATGTTCTAGCTATTGTATAGAGAGCTGCAATGAACATTGGGGTACAGGTGCTTCTTTCAGATTTGATGTCATCAGGATATAAGCCTAAGAGTGGGATTGCTGGGTCATAGGGTGCTTCTATTTTTAGTTTTTTTAAAGGAATCTCCATACTGTCTTCCATAGCAGCTGTATCAATCTACATTCTCATCAGCAATAGAGGAGTGGTCCCTTTTCTCCACACCCTCTCCAGCATTTATTGTCTGTCGATTTGTGCAGGATGGTCATTCTGACGTGTGTGAGGTGATATCTCATTGTAGTTTTGATTTGCATTTCTCTAATTATAAGTGAAGTTGAGCATCCTTTCATGTGCTTTTGGGCCATCTGTATGTCGTCTTTGGAGAGGTGTCTGTTTAGGTCCTTTTCCCATTTTTTGATTGGGTTGTTCATTTTTCCAGTGCTGAGTTGTCTGAGTTGCTTGTAGATTTTGGAGATTAATTCTTTTTCTGTTGTTTCATTTGCTATGATTTTCTCCCATTCTGTGGGCTGTCTGTTTAGTTTTTTTGTGGTTTCTTTTGCTGTACAAAAGCTTTTAAGTTTCATTAGGTCCCACATGTTAATTTTTCTTTTTAGTTCTGCTACTCTAGTAGGTGGATCAGAGAAGATTTTGCTTTGATTGATGTCCTTGAGGGTTTTGCCTATATTCTCCTCTAAGAGTTTGATGGTTTCTGGTCTTACACTTAGGTCTTTACTCCATTATGGGTTGATCTTTGTGTATGGTGTCAGGGAATGTTCCAACTTCATTTTTTTTTGCATGTAGCTGTCCAATTTTCCCAACACCATTTGTTGAAGAGATTGTCTTTGTCCCATTTTATATGTTTGCCTCCTTTATCAAAAATAAGGTACCCATAGCTGCGTGGGTTTATCTCTGGGTTCTTGATCTTGTTCCATTGGTCGATATTTCTGTTTTTGTGCCAGTACCATACTGTCTTGATAACTGTTGCTTTGTAGTAGAGTCTGAAGTTGGGGAGGCTGATCCCTCCAGCTCCATTCTTCTTTCTCAGGATTGCTTTGGCTATTCGAGGTCTTTTGTGTTTCCATATGAACTGTGATATCTTTGATCTAGTTCTGTGAATAATGTCATTGGTAGTTTGATAGGGATCGCATTGAATCTATAGATGGCATTTGGTAGTATGGTCATTTTCACAATATTGATTCTTCTGACCCAGGAACATGGACTATCTCTCCATCTGTTTAAGTCTTCTTTAATTTCTCTCATGAGTGTCTTGGAATTTGCAATGTACAGTTCTTTTATTTCTTTGGGCAGGTTTATTCCTAGATATTTGATTCTTTTGGTTGTGATGGTGAAGGGGATTGCCTCTTTGATTTCGTTTTCTCATTTTTCATTGTTTGTGTATAGGAATGCCAGTGATTTCTGTGTGTTGACTTTGTATCCTGCAACTTTGTTGAATTCTCTGATTAGCTTTAGTAGTTTTGAAATAGTGTCTTTGGGATTTTCTATGTATAATATCATGTCATCTGCAAATAGACAGAGTTTGACTTCCTTTCCGATCTGGATTCTTTTGATTTCTTTCTCTTCTCTTATTGCTGTTGCTAGCACTTCCAGGTCTGTGTTGAATAGTCGTGGTGAAAGTGGACACCCCTGTCTTGTTCCTGATCTTAGAGGCAATGCTTTTAGTTTTTCACCATTGAGGATAATGTTTGCTGTGGGCTTCTCATAGATGGCTTTTATTATGTTGAGATAGGTTCCTTCTATGCCCATTTTCTGAAGAGTTTTTATCCCAAATGGATGTTGTACTTTGTTGAAGACTTTTTCTGCATCTATTGAAATGATCATGTGATTTTTGTCTCTCAATTTGTTGATATGGTGTATCACATTGAATGATTTGCGAATATTAAAGAATCCTTGCATGCCTGGGATGAACCCAACTTAATCGTGACGTATGAGCTTTTTGATGTGTTATTGAATTCTGTTTGCTAGGATTTTGTTGAGGATTTTGGCGTCTAGATTCATCAGTGAAATTGGTGTATAATTTTCTTTTTTGGTGTTGTCTTTACCTGGCTTTGGTATCAGGGTGATGGCAGCCTCATAGAATGTGTTTGGAAGTGCTTCTTCCTGTGCAATTTTTTGGAAGACTTTTAGAAGGACAAGCATGAACTCTTCTTTAAATGTTTGGTAGAATTCACTTGTGAAATCGTCTGGCCCTGGGCTTTTATTTTTCCGTAGATTTTTGATCACAACGTCAATTTCTGAGCTTGTGATTGGCAATTAAAATATTATGCAAATACTATCCAGCATATTGAATTATACACATATACATATACAGCTGTAACATAACCCAAGCATTCCAACCAAAAATACAGATATGTTAGCACAGCAAATAGAGAAAACCAAGAATGATATCCACCAGTTAATAACCAAACTAAGTAGAGCACAAATTGGAGAATAATGCTAGAGCAGGGTCCCCATTGGGGATAAGGCAATGAGGACAGAGCAGACTAAGAAATATGGTGGGAAAAGGGAAAAAGAGAAAGTGAGAATAGAAGAGAAATATAGAATAATACGGAAAAGTTAAATATAGGGAGATAATGATTTGTGTGTATTAGAGTTTAGTGCGATGGGAAAGGAGCATCAGAGAAAGCTAAGAATTATAGAGGAAGTAGTAGTACAAATGAAAAATTTAAAAAAATTAAAACAAAGATAAGTTTATAGAAAAATATAGAAAAACAAAGCAAAAACAATAAAAACAAACAAAACCCTCACAGAACCTTAAAAGGCCAATAGAGAAACAGAAGTTTATACTAAAATAAAATGTGTGGTTAAAAAGGAAAAAGAAGAAAAAAAAAATGTAAACTTGAATATGTTCAATCTTACTGATAAGATTAGTAGCTTCAATAGAATTCAGTGAAGGAAATGAACACACCCACTCTCACACACCCAAAAACAAAACAAAACAAAACAACGAGGGGTGCACTGAGTGGGTTTGGAAAAAAGGGAAAAAAAAACAATTGAAACAAAACAATACAATACCAAAAAAAAGCAATAAAAAGAATAAGGAATAAAATGAAATTTTAAAAATCCAGCAGTAACTCCAGCTTCAGACAAAACGTGAAAATAGTGTGTATGTTCTTCTGTCTCTTGCTGACTATTCAGGAATTATCAGTCTTTTTCTTGCCTCTGGCAGTGGTTGGATCTGAAGATCTCTTTGACTGGTTGTTTATTTCGGCCTATTCCAGAATTAAAAGGCCCGTCCAGGCTGGCCCTGGTAGTTTCTTGATCCAAATCCCTTTTCTTGCTGGGTGGAGCTAATTTCCCTCCCTGTAGCTTGACCAGCAGCCCTGCAGTTTGCCCAGCAGCCAAACTGCAGTAGGGAAAATGGCGTCTATCTCACAAAGGATTTTTTCCCACACACTCTATGCGAAGCACTTCCACAGTGACCCGGATCCTGCTGCAGGCCACCGTCGACCCCCAGCACCATGGGAGACGTCAGATTACTCAGAAGTGAGTCTGGCTCAGTCTCATGCAGGATTGCTATTCCCCCTCCCGGACCACAGTGAGCACAGAGTCTCCAGTCCTCCTCCTGGGCTCTGTGATCAGGTTAATGGTAACCTCCTCCAAAGGGAACTGAGTGCCATCCTTCCGAGGACTGCTCAAGGGCACTTCCAGCTCAAGGGGGCACTTGGACCCTCCAAAGCAGGTCTGGGTCCGTCCCTTGTGAGTGTCACCGGTCCTTTCCTGGGTCTTGATCTGCCACAGGCTTTGCGCCTTTGGCCCGCCCAGGCTCTCTGGCAGGTATGAGGTTTGACTTTTAAAAGTGCGATTGCACCCTTCCTACTGTCTTGATGTGGCTTCTCCTTTGCTCTTTGATGTGGGGTATCCTCTCCGTGATCAGATCCAACCTCCTCCTGTCGATGGTTTTTCAGGAACTCGTTGCAATTCAGACGATTTTGCAGGAGAGATGAGTGCACGTCCTTCTATGCCGCCATCTTAGCTCCACCTCCTCTAGTGTTCATTTAAAAAGGCTTTCTTATCTCTCCTTGCTATCCTCTGGAACTCTGCATTCAGTTAAATATATCTTTCCCTTTCTCCCCTTTTTTTTCACCTCTCTTTCCTCTGCTACTTATAAAGTCTTCTCAAACAGCCACTTTTCATTCTTACATTTAATTTTCTTTCAGATGATTTTGGTCACTGTCTCCTATACAATGTAACCCCTATCCGTAGATTTTCAGGCACTCTGTCTACCACATCTAATCACTTAGATTTAATCATCACTTCCACTGTATGATCATAAGGAATTTAAGTCTAATGGTTAAATGGCCTAATGGTTTTCCTTACTTTCTTTAATTTAATTCTGAATTTTGCAATAATGAGCTTATGATTTGAGTCACAGTCAGTTCCATTTCTTGTTTTTACTGACTGTACAGAACTTCTTCATCTGGCTGCAAATATTATAATCAATCTGATTTCCTTTTTGGCCATTTTCTGTTGTCCATGTGTAGAGTCATCTCTTGTGTTGTTTGAAAAGGGTGTTTGCTATTGCCAGTACACTTTGTTGACAAAACTCTATTAACCTTTGCCCTGCTTCATTTTGTACCCCAAGGCCCATCTAGCCTATTACGCCAGGTATCTCTTGACTTCCTAATTTTGCATTCTAATCCCATATAATGAAAAGGACATCTTTTTTGATGTTCATTCTGCAAGGTCTACAAGGTTCTATAAGGTCATAGAACTGGTCAACTTCAGCTTCCTCAGCATAGTGGTTGTGGCATAGGCTGATAAATAAGTTGCATTAGATCGCCAAACAGCTTTGGCGCCTTTGGCCCCGCCCCAGGCATCCTTTCCTGGGTCTTGATCTGCCACAGGCTTTGCGCCTTTGGCCCGCCCAGGCTCTCTGGCAGGTATGAGGTTTGACTTTTAAAAGTGCGATTGCACCCTTCCTACTGTCTTGATGTGGCTTCTCCTTTGCTCTTTGATGTGGGGTATCCTCTCCGTGATCAGATCCAACCTCCTCCTGTCGATGGTTTTTCAGGAACTCGTTGCAATTCAGACGATTTTGCAGGAGAGATGAGTGCACGTCCTTCTATGCCGCCATCTTAGCTCCACCTCCTCTAGTGTTCATTTAAAAAGGCTTTCTTATCTCTCCTTGCTATCCTCTGGAACTCTGCATTCAGTTAAATATATCTTTCCCTTTCTCCCTTGTTTTTCACCTCTCTTTCCTCTGCTACTTATAAAGTCTTCTCAAACAGCCACTTTTCATTCTTACATTTAATTTTCTTTCAGATGATTTTGGTCACTGTCTCCTATACAATGTAACCCCTATCCGTAGATTTTCAGGCACTCTGTCTACCACATCTAATCACTTAGATTTAATCATCACTTCCACTGTATGATCATAAGGAATTTAAGTCTAATGGTTAAATGGCCTAATGGTTTTCCTTACTTTCTTTAATTTAATTCTGAATTTTGCAATAATGAGCTTATGATTTGAGTCACAGTCAGTTCCATTTCTTGTTTTTACTGACTGTACAGAACTTCTTCATCTGGCTGCAAATATTATAATCAATCTGATTTCCTTTTTGGCCATTTTCTGTTGTCCATGTGTAGAGTCATCTCTTGTGTTGTTTGAAAAGGGTGTTTGCTATTGCCAGTACACTTTGTTGACAAAACTCTATTAACCTTTGCCCTGCTTCATTTTGTACCCCAAGGCCCATCTAGCCTATTACGCCAGGTATCTCTTGACTTCCTAATTTTGCATTCTAATCCCATATAATGAAAAGGACATCTTTTTTGATGTTCATTCTGCAAGGTCTACAAGGTTCTATAAGGTCATAGAACTGGTCAACTTCAGCTTCCTCAGCATAGTGGTTGTGGCATAGGCATAGATTATTGTGATATTGAATGTTTTGCATTAGAAACAAACTGAGATCATTCTATCATTTTTAAGATTGTACCCAAATACTGCATTTTGAACTCTTTTCTTGTCTATGAGGGCTACTCCATTACTTCTAAAGGATTCTTGCCCACAGTAGTCATCTCAATTAAATTTGCTCATTCCCATCCATTTTAGTTCCCTGAATCCTAAGATGTGGATGGTCACACTTGCCATCTCCTGGGCAACCACTTCTAATTTATGTTGGTTCATGGAGCTGTCAGATCCACAAAACTCCCAGGTTCCTACACAATATTGTTCTTTACAGTATCTGACTTTATTTTCACCTGCAGACACACCTATAACTAACTCATTTCTTCTTTATCTCAGCTGTTTCACTCTTTCTGAAGTTGTTAGTAATTGCTCTGTTTTTCACCAGTAGCATATTGGACATCTTCCAACCTGGGGGCCCCAACTTCCACTGTCATAACTTTTTGCTTTTTCATTCTGTTCATGGATTCTTGTGGCAAGAATACTGAAGTTGTTTGCCATTCCCTCCCCCAGTGGACCACATTTGGTCAGAACTCTTCATTGAGTTTCACAAGCTCCTTCACCAAGACAAGGCTATCATCCATGAAAGGGACGAGTCATTAACCAAATCATTAGTGTGTTTCTAGGTTTGGTCTTAAGGGACCTTTCAGAAGCCTGATCTCAGAATTCTTTCAGGATGACTTGAGTAGAGTTTCACCACTGAGCCAAGGAGAAGGACTCATCATTGTATCTTTGATTCGTTCACCAAAGTCAGAAGTGAATAACTACATACATAGGGATCATCCAATCATGGTGGTGCAGTCAATCATCACTTCCTCTTGAGTATGTCCCTTGCATTTTATTATGGAGGATAAAGAAAAAAATAGACAAGATGGGTGTGCTGGAGACACAACCAACTTAATATGTGTTAACATAAAATACAAAAAGAAGAACATTCAAAAATAATCTAAAAAATATATATATTAGGAAAAGGACATCTTTTTGATGTTCATTCTGCAAGGTCTACAAGGTTCTATAAGGTCATAGAACTGGTCAACTTCAGCTTCCTCAGCATAGTGGTTGTGGCATAGGCATAGATTATTGTGATATTGAATGTTTTGCATTAGAAACAAACTGAGATCATTCTATCATTTTTAAGATTGTACCCAAATACTGCATTTTGAACTCTTTTCTTGTCTATGAGGGCTACTCCATTACTTCTAAAGGATTCTTGCCCACAGTAGTCATCTCAATTAAATTTGCTCATTCCCATCCATTTTAGTTCCCTGAATCCTAAGATGTGGATGGTCACACTTGCCATCTCCTGGGCAACCACTTCTAATTTATGTTGGTTCATGGAGCTGTCAGATCCACAAAACTCCCAGGTTCCTACACAATATTGTTCTTTACAGTATCTGACTTTATTTTCACCTGCAGACACACCTATAACTAACTCATTTCTTCTTTATCTCAGCTGTTTCACTCTTTCTGAAGTTGTTAGTAATTGCTCTGTTTTTCACCAGTAGCATATTGGACATCTTCCAACCTGGGGGCCCCAACTTCCACTGTCATAACTTTTTGCTTTTTCATTCTGTTCATGGATTCTTGTGGCAAGAATACTGAAGTTGTTTGCCATTCCCTCCCCCAGTGGACCACATTTGGTCAGAACTCTTCATTGAGTTTCACAAGCTCCTTCACCAAGACAAGGCTATCATCCATGAAAGGGACGAGTCATTAACCAAATCATTAGTGTGTTTCTAGGTTTGGTCTTAAGGGACCTTTCAGAAGCCTGATCTCAGAATTCTTTCAGGATGACTTGAGTAGAGTTTCACCACTGAGCCAAGGAGAAGGACTCATCATTGTATCTTTGATTCGTTCACCAAAGTCAGAAGTGAATAACTACATACATAGGGATCATCCAATCATGGTGGTGCAGTCAATCATCACTTCCTCTTGAGTATGTCCCTTGCATTTTATTATGGAGGATAAAGAAAAAAATAGACAAGATGGGTGTGCTGGAGACACAACCAACTTAATATGTGTTAACATAAAATACAAAAAGAAGAACATTCAAAAATAATCTAAAAAATATATATATTAGGAACAGGATAGAACTGTGGCCAGTTTCAGGGCAGGAATTAGTATATCATGCCCTCCCCATTGCAAATTGTATGATGCTGGGCTTCCCTGGTGGTCCAGTGGGTAAAGAGTCTGCCTTCCAGTGCAAGGGGTCCTGGTTAGATCCCTGGTCTGGGAAGATCCCATGCACCGCGGAACAGCTAGACAGGTGTGTTCAATTATGAGCCAGCGCTCTAGAGAGCATGTGCCCAGAGCTAGTGCTCTGCAGTGAGAAAGGCCACTGCAATGGAAGGCCCACACATGACAAAAAAACAAAAAAATATATATGGATGAAAATAAATATGAATAAAAGAGGCATGATGGGGAAAAGAAAAAGTTTTAAAAAAAATTGTATGATGCTTCCATTTTAGCAGTTGAAATTATGCAAAGAATAAAGTATTAATGTAACAGAAAAAAAAAGTAACAGAAGACATAAAATATTAATTTTCTGAGACACTGTGGGGGCAATTTCTGCATACCCTTATATCAGGCAAATATTACTTAAACGTATTTCTACAGGCAAGGCATTCTTTCTATAAATGGTTTCTATTTGATATTTGTAAGGAATTTTTTTCAATTGCTCCCCATAAATGCCAGGTTAAGAGGAGGAGAGAATATAAAAGAAAGGATGTAGACTGTCATTCAAGAGGGAAAAGTCTGAGTGGCATTTACAAGGCTCTGTGTACCTTGATAGTTCAGCACATCCATGAAATATTATCACTTAGAGAGAGGCTAAGTCTGAACCTCCAAGACTTACTCAGTATAGAAGTAATAACTAAAAAAACCTGAAGCTGTAACACATTACTGCTTCAGAACCACACAAAAATCATGGAGAACAAACCACAGTTACTAGTGACTGTTTTGTATTGATTGAATAATTTTATAATGATCTATAGTTAAGTCATTAGAGGATATTTTAAGTTTCCCCCTACCCCAAAAGCAGACCTTTCAGAATTCTAAACTCAGAATTATTTTTAGAGCTATTTAGATTTCTACCTATTGGACAAGAAGTAAAGAAGTAAATGAGCCTATAAATCTACCTCATGAATAGTGGCTATTTCACTACCATGTCCAATCTATAGACCCACCTCCCCCCTATAGATGTAGAGGCTTTCCTACGATGTGACCATAATCTTTTTGAAACACTTTGCTAGGATTTCCTACATTCTGCAGACCTTTACTTTTGACCTTGATGCTGCACATTTGCTCTAATCCTGGTAATGATTTTCATCGCCACTCAGTTCCCTCTGAGATTAAAATTTGACTCTCTGATTCTATGTCAAATGAAATGCTCCCTAGCAATGTCATTAGATTTTTTTGCCACCTTTTGGCATGTACATTGTTATCTTTGGATTGTGTACTCATTTTGCCTTGCTTTTCTGTACAATTTCTCAAATCAGTCCTTCCCTTCCCCAATTTACCACTCAAATCACCTTGTGCCCATCTTGGCCTCTCCTTACTCATTATCTAGTTCTGCTATCATCTTCCCTCACAGCCAGGTACAGCACAGCCCTATCCAGACACAACAGATACTTTGTGTTTCAGAAGGCACTGCACAAAAAAACAAGCACATTGTGGCAGAAACTAGACATGCACCTATTTACTCCATGTTGTGGGAGCTGTTCATATAT
Organism: Tragulus kanchil; assembly: GCA_022376925.1. Classification (NCBI taxonomy): domain Eukaryota; kingdom Metazoa; phylum Chordata; class Mammalia; order Artiodactyla; family Tragulidae; genus Tragulus; species Tragulus kanchil. Next base: position 81,669,202 of record JAIOJX010000029.1, on the reverse strand, counting down.
CTTAAAAAAAAAAATATTTCTTTTTGGCTGTGCTAGATCTTCATTGCTGCACATGGACTTTCTCTAGTTGCAGCAAGTTTGGGCTACCGTTCATTGTGGTGTACACGCATCTCATTGCAGGAACTTCTCTTGCTGTGGAGCATAGACTCTAGAGTATGAGCTTCAGTAGTTGCAGCACATGGGCTTAGTTGCTTTGCAGCACATGTGATCTCCCCATAATCAGGGATTGAATCTGTGGCCCCTGCACTGGCTGGTGAACTTTTACCAACTGGACAACCAGAGAAGCCCCTGTCAAAGTGTCTTAATAGTCTATCCTAACTAAGCTAGTCAGCATCCTTATTGTCTGCCCCACCTTTATGCATTTGTGTTTGTGAAAATATGTGCTTGTGGTAGTCAACCTCTGAGATGGACCCCACTTTCCTGGTATTCATGCTCTTGTGTGACCTTCTCAACTTGACTCTGAGTTGGAACCAGTGACTTGCTTCTAATTAACAGAATATAGCAAAAGGAATTAGATGTCATATCAGAGATCCTGTCACAGAAAGGTGCTAGTTTTCTATCTTGCTTGCCTTTTCTTGATCTCTCACTTGCTCATTCTGATAGAAGTCAGTCTATGGAAAAGCCTCCATAACAAGTAATGGAAAGAGGCGTCTGGTGAAAAATCAGTAAGAAATTGAAGCCATACATTCAACAAGGAATGAGAAGCTGAGGCCTTCCAGCAATCATGTGAGTGAGCTTGGAAGTTGACTTTTCATCAGCTAACCCTGGAAATGACTGCAGTTCTGCTCCATACCTCGACTGCATCTTTGCAAGAGATTTTGAGGCAGTGCCACCCAGCTAAGCTTTGCTGGTCACCTAATCTACAGAAGCTATGAAATAATAAATATTTATAATGTTAATCCACTAAACCTGGAGGTGATTTATAACACAGAAATAGCTAATTAACAGAATATGCTATGCCAAAAGTATAAATAACAGTAAAAATATCCAGTAAGACATATTCATATCTTTGTTGGTCTAGGTTTCTAGCATATTTGTTGCACACAAGCAGAAGCTTAATTGAAACTTGATATGTGATTGCATTTATTTATAAGTTATCCAGTTTGGGCCTCAGTTTATTCAAGTATTAAACATCTGGCTTTTAGGTTTAATGTAAGGTTTAAAAAATAATACACACAACAAATTTGATATACAAATTTACATGTAAACTTAAGTAGTACTCAGTCACTGGAATAAAGTGGCAAATAAAACAAATATGATATTGCTTGCAAGGGACTGTACATTAGATGCTTACCATCAGGCCAGGCACATAACATTCACAGTAAATGGTTCTTCACACCACAACACTACCCACCTATGCGCATCCCCTTTTCTTTGTTTACAGCAAGTGAAATCACACACTGTCCTTTGGATAGAACTTGGAGATACAACTACATGATTCATCACTAAAAAGTGGGCTTTGTGGGAGGAGAGCAAAGTGAAAACATCACACAAACTAGTTCTCAAATCTCTAAAAATTGGGAAGTTGGTACAATTTATCTTGAAAGTTGAGTCTCCCTGCTTTTATGCCCTTCTGTCTCCTTGACAGGAATACATCATCCTTCTGATGGTTTTGCATTTTTAATAATGAATTTTCTATGAAATCTTCCCTCAGGACAAGGCTTTAGAAGTTTAATTTCATCTTCATTGCCAAGAAAGCCAGTTTAAACACTATATACTATTATGACCTCACCCAGATCCACGAGGAAAGGAAATCTTTAAAAGTTAAGAGATGTTACCAAAAAGCTTGTAACTGGGAAAAAAACAAACCCAGCTTCCCTAGTTCAAATTAAACACACATTCTATAATAAATCTTCAAATTTAACCTGATATTCTTATCAAAGTGTTTTCCTTCTATCTCAAAGGCATGCTATGTTATATTAGCTGGTTGATTGGACTTGAATCTTGAGTAAAGTATCCTCAAATGTTTTTAAAAGTGGAGGAGGAAGTAACTCTCTCAAATGAATGTATACTCTGTGTGGACTAGTGATACATGAGTTTCCACTGTGCTTTCTCTTGGCAACCCTTGATCAAGGTAGGAGATGTTGAGCTCTAGAAGCCAGGAACCAGGACAAATGAAGTCCAGTTTAATCTGCTTCTTATTCCCTGGTAACTATTTGTCAGTTGCTTCCACCTACACAGAAAACCATCAGCTTCCTCCTAGCTAGTCTGAATTCTTCCATACTGTGTTTCATCAGAGTCTGTTCCCTCCGTAGGAGTTGCTAAAGGCTGCCATTTTCATAAACCCATGTTTGGAAAATTATAACGTACATTTCAAACATCAAAACCAAATTCAAGTTCCAGAAGGCCATACATAACCCATGAGATGGAATTGTTTGATGAAAGATGAAAAAGGACTGCTTAGAAGAAGGGAAAAAAAATTCTTTAAATTCCATCCACGGTAACTACCCTAAGAGAATCAGGCAGCATGTGTCTGCTTTTGTCTAGACACAAATTCCTTTCCCCAGGGAAAGAAAATGCTTGCTTGGAAAATTCTTATCTAGTAAAATAAGTGTTTCAAAAATAATCACAAATGCTTTATACATTAAAAGGATGGCACATTTAATTCTCAAACCTAAAGAATGAGTAAAGAGCCAAATGCGATGCCTTATTTAGCTTACAGTGTTTGTGGAAACCAAGCTTGATAGTTAATTTTGGCATCAGTGAAGTTTTAAAATTTAGGATGAAATAAATGGTAAGAATCTATTGATTCTATCTTGATTATTTTGTAATTTTATGTAATTTTTGAATGGGTACAGCCGCTAAAATTATGTCAGTTATGTTTTTCATTTATATGAATAAACATTTATGAACTTTCATCAAGGTTGCAGGAAATAAAGAGGTAGTCTCAAATCTCAAGGGACTAAATAGGGAGCAACACACACACACACACACACACACATACACACACACGCACAGAGGCACACTCAGATGGAAATTAGAAGATGGACAAAGAACAGAGAGAGAACTTAAGATAGACAAATGGACAAACAGAATTTGCAATACAGGGCAATATATAGGAGCCTAATGAGACAGAGAAGACAGTGGAGGAGGAAGTAACTCTCTCAAATGAATGTATACTCTGTGTGGACTAGTGATACATGAGTTTCCACTGTGCTTTCTCTTGGCAACCCTTGATCAAGGTAGGAGATGTTGAGCTCTAGAAGCCAGGAACCAGGACAAATGAAGTCCAGTTTAATCTGCTTCTTATTCCCTGGTAACTATTTGTCAGTTGCTTCCACCTACACAGAAAACCATCAGCTTCCTCCTAGCTAGTCTGAATTCTTCCATACTGTGTTTCATCAGAGTCTGTTCCCTCCGTAGGAGTTGCTAAAGGCTGCCATTTTCATAAACCCATGTTTGGAAAATTATAACGTACATTTCAAACATCAAAACCAAATTCAAGTTCCAGAAGGCCATACATAACCCATGAGATGGAATTGTTTGATGAAAGATGAAAAAGGACTGCTTAGAAGAAGGGAAAAAAAATTCTTTAAATTCCATCCACGGTAACTACCCTAAGAGAATCAGGCAGCATGTGTCTGCTTTTGTCTAGACACAAATTTCCCTTTTCCCCCAGGGAAAGAAAATGCTTGCTTGGAAAATTCTTATCTAGTAAAATAAGTGTTTCAAAAATAATCACAAATGCTTTATACATTAAAAGGATGGCACATTTAATTCTCAAACCTAAAGAATGAGTAAAGAGCCAAATGCGATGCCTTATTTAGCTTACAGTGTTTGTGGAAACCAAGCTTGATAGTTAATTTTGGCATCAGTGAAGTTTTAAAATTTAGGATGAAATAAATGGTAAGAATCTATTGATTCTATCTTGATTATTTTGTAATTTTATGTAATTTTTGAATGGGTACAGCCGCTAAAATTATGTCAGTTATGTTTTTCATTTATATGAATAAACATTTATGAACTTTCATCAAGGTTGCAGGAAATAAAGAGGTAGTCTCAAATCTCAAGGGACTAAATAGGGAGCAACACACACACACACACACACACACATACACACACACGCACAGAGGCACACTCAGATGGAAATTAGAAGATGGACAAAGAACAGAGAGAGAACTTAAGATAGACAAATGGACAAACAGAATTTGCAATACAGGGCAATATATAGGAGCCTAATGACTGACATTGAGTAATGGACACAGAGGAGTGGGATTAGCTGGTATGCTTGCTGAAAACTTCACTTCCTCTCTAGGAAGAAACCCGGCATTAGAAAACTGGTAAAATATAGAAAACAAACCAGGTAGGGAGGTTGTTTGGGGTTCATTTTGACTAGAATATGAGAGAACTGGGTGGCTCTGTTGTTAAAAAAAAAAAAAAAAAATCTACCTGTAATGCACAAGACCTAGGTTTGATCCCTGGGTTGGGAAGATCCCCTGGAGAGGGGAATGGCTGCCCACTGCAGTATTCTTGCCTGGAGAATTCCATGAACTAAACAGCCTGGTGGGCTACAATCCATGGAGTCACAAAGAGTTAGACAAGACTGAATTTTTTCACTTTGACCAAACTGGATAGAATTTCTCTTTAGTTCTTATGACCATCTTTTAAGTCAATTGTAAGTATAGTTTGTTATTTTTCCCAACCAAACTAGTACATTTCTGTAGTATTATAATAATGTTCTTCTACAAGAGATTGATGATATAGTTTTCCTTTCTTTAATTAGAACACCTGTTGCTGATGTGGTAGGGATTATTGACTGCCTCACTTGTGCTCAATTAATGCATCTTGGCCATCAATTTCTGTGGACAACAGCACTGGCCCTTTTGACACTCCACTGCCATTACCTGGGATGCTTGTCCTTGATGTCCTTGAAATGACAAAGAAGTATCATATCCTTTGCAGTCCCCAGGATTCTAAGTCTGTGCTGTGATTCATTAAGTGAAGTGAACTGATTCTATCTTGATTATTTTGTAATTTTATGTAATTTTGAATGGGTACAGCCGCTAAAATTATGTCAGTTATGTTTTTCATTTATATGAATAAACATTTATGAACTTTCATCAAGGTTGCAGGAAATAAAGAGGTAGTCTCAAATCTCAAGGGACTAAATAGGGAGCAACACACACACACACACACACACACATACACACACACGCACAGAGGCACACTCAGATGGAAATTAGAAGATGGACAAAGAACAGAGAGAGAACTTAAGATAGACAAATGGACAAACAGAATTTGCAATACAGGGCAATATATAGGAGCCTAATGACTGACATTGAGTAATGGACACAGAGGAGTGGGATTAGCTGGTATGCTTGCTGAAAACTTCACTTCCTCTCTAGGAAGAAACCCGGCATTAGAAAACTGGTAAAATATAGAAAACAAACCAGGTAGGGAGGTTGTTTGGGGTTCATTTTGACTAGAATATGAGAGAACTGGGTGGCTCTGTTGTTAAAAAAAAAAAAAAAAAATCTACCTGTAATGCACAAGACCTAGGTTTGATCCCTGGGTTGGGAAGATCCCCTGGAGAGGGGAATGGCTGCCCACTGCAGTATTCTTGCCTGGAGAATTCCATGAACTAAACAGCCTGGTGGGCTACAATCCATGGAGTCACAAAGAGTTAGACAAGACTGAATTTTTTCACTTTGACCAAACTGGATAGAATTTCTCTTTAGTTCTTATGACCATCTTTTAAGTCAATTGTAAGTATAGTTTGTTATTTTTCCCAACCAAACTAGTACATTTCTGTAGTATTATAATAATGTTCTTCTACAAGAGATTGATGATATAGTTTTCCTTTCTTTAATTAGAACACCTGTTGCTGATGTGGTAGGGATTATTGACTGCCTCACTTGTGCTCAATTAATGCATCTTGGCCATCAATTTCTGTGGACAACAGCACTGGCCCTTTTGACACTCCACTGCCATTACCTGGGATGCTTGTCCTTGATGTCCTTGAAATGACAAAGAAGTATCATATCCTTTGCAGTCCCCAGGATTCTAAGTCTGTGCTGTGATTCATTAAGTGAAGTGAACTGAACATTGCTCAGTCATATTAGACTCTATGTGATCCCATGGACTGAAATTGCTAAGTCTATGATGTGCCTCATGAAGAACTGGAAATTCTTGTCTTCATTTATAGTTTTACTTTGAAAACTGGGCATTAGAAAAGGGCTGTTTATTCCACTGTGTTGTTTCATAAATGTGCAATTGTGAGCCTTTCTATATCCACCCACTGCTAACCCTACTTTCATGTTGGAGATTTATGATCAGGCTAAAATTGCTTGTCTTCCTTTTTCTAGTTGTGTTTGTGTCAGATATTTCTTCTGTCCCTCTCCCTAAGAGAATTGGTCGCATCCAGATTCTAGCAGAATATACAAACAAGCTAGTACAGAGAAGATATTTTCATATTTCTGCATGGCCAGGGCTTTCTGAGCAAAAAAAGATGGGTAACCTGGTTCAAGGGATGAGTCAATAGAAGTCCTAAGATAGTCAAATAACCTGGAGAAAGATTTACAGGTTTTCCTCCCCAAAGATATATGTTTACATTTCAAAAGGGAATGAAGCAGGAGCCATTCATTTATATTCCAAAAAGTTGTAACAACCTGGGGACCTTTCCTGGAAGGAGTTTATTAACATTAAAGAGTGAAGGTTTTTCTCTCCTCCTGAGGAGGGGAGAGAGACAGCTGAGACTCAATTCCTATATAAGCTTTCAGAATCCTAATTTTGTGGTTCTTTTCCTGGAGTATGGAGTTCCTTCATGTAGGCTTTATATGACCTCATTACACTGCCTTGACAGGTAAAATGATGTACAGGGCACTGCCAAGGTTACTGTTACTAAGAAAGAAATTTGTTCCGTGAGCAAGAAGCCTTATGTTTGTTTTCAAGATAAAATAAATATACAGATTTATTTAATAATATCAGCCGTATCTGTATAATGGTTAAAGGTATAAAGGTGTCAGTCATATGAAAGAGTCTTTGAGACAACTACATGTTGCCTATTTAAGGGCTATTATGTGAATGAAATTTCTTTCTCATTCCTTCTCCATTTCTGACTTCCTATCTCCATGAACACCACAACCACCAATAAGTAAGACATTTCATCCATATTGTAATTATTTTGACCTTTCAAGGAGAAATAAAATGCTTTACACCAATAGCTAGGGTGATATTAAAATACATTTAAAATATATTAGGAAGTCGAGGCTGAACAATCTCAGTCATTATAGCTTCTGTTGAAATTTATTACTTTCATAATCTAATTTCAATGTCAGTTACAGAGAAGTAAAGACTATAAGAATCCTTCCTAGTTCTAATATCTAATTTTTTTGTCTTGCCAATAAACTGGCTTGCCATCTTCTTCAGATATTGATCTTATATCTGTCCATACACTCTGCCCTCTGACCACAGGGACAGGCAGGTCACTTTGACATGTCCAGTCATAAAATCAGACCAAGTGAATATGATAATCTTTTACTTTTATCTAGTTTGTTTCAGTTTTTCTATTTCATATTCAGTGTTCCCAATTCGTTTAGCTTATGTTTTCCAAATTTCCCATCTTTTTCTCTCTCTCTGTCTTTTTTTCTTTTTTAATGTTCTTTCATTAGCCTTTACCAAGCATATTAGAAAAACTTTTACTATGTTTTTAGAAAGAGAGACTGTATAACATTATTTATATTTTAGAAACATGAATTTTTGCCTAGCTAAAAAAATTATGACATTTTAATTCCAATTGTTTGACTTGGAATGAAGAGAATACTAGATTATAATCTAAAGTCACTCAGACTTTTGATATACTTCCATGTATTTTGGCATTTGTATTACAGCTAAACATTTATTATCTTAGTGATTAAAAAAAAAAAAAAAACTTGAATCAGGCTTGAAATTTTTATTCCAATTCTGAGAATATACAGAAATATAGTTTAAAAATAGGAAATTAACATGTGCTATAGCATTATTAACTAAAGTACAAATTTTGTTCAGTCTCACAAAATTTTATGCTAGTGTGCATTTTTTTTTCATACCTTATTCAAGATTCCACATTGTATTGTACTGAGCAGCTTCAGCTGCATGCAACAAATCCTGGTAAATTCTCTTTTTATTATTATTCTATTACAAATATTTTCTAATTTTCCTTGTTATAGCTTCTTAGATATGTCCTTCCATTTAAAAGTGGATATTTAATTCCCAAATATGTAGGATTTTTAAAGTATCTTTGATAATATTTTCTCATTTTGATATTAATTTCTCATTTAAATGTTTTTTTTTCTATAATCATGTTTCATGTTTTCTCAGTTTTCTAACATTATTGAGGCTTTCAATGGCTAAGTCAAAGATCTCTCTTGGTAAATGTCACACTGCACTTGAAAATATGTGGGTTATTTTCAAATATCTTTTGATATTGATCTCTAACACAATTCCACAGTAATAAGAGAACAGACTCTATATGACTTCAATACCTTTAGACAATAAAATTTCTGCACCTAGTGTTATGTTTCTGGATATTTTCCAGTGTTTTCATTTTATAGTCCATGGGAACTCATATTGAATTCATATACTACTATTGTATGAAAATTGTATAAATCCTAATTATGTGGAATTGTCTCATAATGCTTTTCAGGCTTACTATGTTCTTTAACTGGAGAAAGGCATGGAAACCCAACTCCAGTATTCTTGTCTGGAGAGCCCCATGGATAGAGGCACCTGGTGAACTACAATCCATAGTGTCACAAAGAGTCAGACATAACTGAAGGACTTAACCTGCAGCACATTCCTCTACTCTTTGTATATTCATTGTATTGATTCCAGAAAGTGGAAATATTAAAAAAATAAAACTTGAATCAGGCTTGAAATTTTTATTCCAATTCTGAGAATATACAGAAATATAGTTTAAAAATAGGAAATTAACATGTGCTATAGCATTATTAACTAAAGTACAAATTTTGTTCAGTCTCACAAAATTTTATGCTAGTGTGCATTTTTTTTTCATACCTTATTCAAGATTCCACATTGTATTGTACTGAGCAGCTTCAGCTGCATGCAACAAATCCTGGTAAATTCTCTTTTTATTATTATTCTATTACAAATATTTTCTAATTTTCCTTGTTATAGCTTCTTAGATATGTCCTTCCATTTAAAAGTGGATATTTAATTCCCAAATATGTAGGATTTTTAAAGTATCTTTGATAATATTTTCTCATTTTGATATTAATTTCTCATTTAAATGTTTTTTTTTCTATAATCATGTTTCATGTTTTCTCAGTTTTCTAACATTATTGAGGCTTTCAATGGCTAAGTCAAAGATCTCTCTTGGTAAATGTCACACTGCACTTGAAAATATGTGGGTTATTTTCAAATATCTTTTGATATTGATCTCTAACACAATTCCACAGTAATAAGAGAACAGACTCTATATGACTTCAATACCTTTAGACAATAAAATTTCTGCACCTAGTGTTATGTTTCTGGATATTTTCCAGTGTTTTCATTTTATAGTCCATGGGAACTCATATTGAATTCATATACTACTATTGTATGAAAATTGTATAAATCCTAATTATGTGGAATTGTCTCATAATGCTTTTCAGGCTTACTATGTTCTTTAACTGGAGAAAGGCATGGAAACCCAACTCCAGTATTCTTGTCTGGAGAGCCCCATGGATAGAGGCACCTGGTGAACTACAATCCATAGTGTCACAAAGAGTCAGACATAACTGAAGGACTTAACCTGCAGCACATTCCTCTACTCTTTGTATATTCATTGTATTGATTCCAGAAAGTGGAAATATTAAAAAAATAAAAACAGAAATCAGACCAAATGAAATAAGCATATCCCCACTGGCCAAGAAGATTACTTTCTTTTGGTATAGATAAAGTAGATGAAAAGAATTGTCCTTCTTTATCCTGGAATCTTAAACTATAAGCCTAAGCTACTAGTGAACATATACTCTACTGAAAAACAATCATATTATAATTTTTTGTATTCATTTAATCAAGACATACAAGCTAAAACCAAAAACATGTGCAAGTTGCTCAGCTGTGTCCAACTCTTTGCAGCCCCATTAACTATAGCCTGCCAGATTACTCTGTCCATGGAATTCTCCAGGCATAAATACTGGAATGGGTAGCTATTGCCTTCTTCAAGTGATTTAATCCTGTGAGAATATACATCTAGGACCTGCCTCTAAGGCACTTAAAAGAACACCTGACTCTAAGAACTGACAATCTATCTGTGGACCACTGTTACTGAAGATGTACTAAATGCTAACAGACTCATAGAAATAGATCTCTATTGTCTCCAACCGAAACTTGAGTCAGATCATAAAGGTAATTTCAATACACAGATGGAGAGGAGGAGGGGAAAATGTAGAAGAAGAGGTAAAGACGCAGCAAAGACAGTGGGAACAGTATGAATGTGTTTTGTCTAGAAAATAATGAATACACCTATTCAGATGGATCAGAGGGTTTATACAGAGGATTCAAGGGCAATGATTTTCCATGTTGAGGTCAATCATCAGCAAGCCAGGAAACAATGGAATACATATTAACAAAGTAACAATATTGATACTTGGTTGTTAAAGCATCAAACTGAGTCTCAGATGCATTGACTAGTTTCTGTAAGGTCACATTTATTTGGCAGAAGTCAAGGAATTGAGTTCTTCTGTCTCCTTACACAGACTGCATCTTCTACACGGTACTAACACAATGGTGTCCCTCATCATCTCCAGTTAGGATATTTTCTATTTGTTCATCTGACATTTTCTGGGCAAAATATATAGGAATTGATGTAAAAAAAATCCCTCTTACGAAAACTTCATGTTTAACAGAAGAATCAATGAAAAGTGTACAAAGATTGGTCCTTCTTTTGATTCCAGAAAGTGGAAATATTAAAAAAAACAGAAATCAGACCAAATGAAATAAGCATATCCCCACTGGCCAAGAAGATTACTTTCTTTTGGTATAGATAAAGTAGATGAAAAGAATTGTCCTTCTTTATCCTGGAATCTTAAACTATAAGCCTAAGCTACTAGTGAACATATACTCTACTGAAAAACAATCATATTATAATTTTTTGTATTCATTTAATCAAGACATACAAGCTAAAACCAAAAACATGTGCAAGTTGCTCAGCTGTGTCCAACTCTTTGCAGCCCCATTAACTATAGCCTGCCAGATTACTCTGTCCATGGAATTCTCCAGGCATAAATACTGGAATGGGTAGCTATTGCCTTCTTCAAGTGATTTAATCCTGTGAGAATATACATCTAGGACCTGCCTCTAAGGCACTTAAAAGAACACCTGACTCTAAGAACTGACAATCTATCTGTGGACCACTGTTACTGAAGATGTACTAAATGCTAACAGACTCATAGAAATAGATCTCTATTGTCTCCAACCGAAACTTGAGTCAGATCATAAAGGTAATTTCAATACACAGATGGAGAGGAGGAGGGGAAAATGTAGAAGAAGAGGTAAAGACGCAGCAAAGACAGTGGGAACAGTATGAATGTGTTTTGTCTAGAAAATAATGAATACACCTATTCAGATGGATCAGAGGGTTTATACAGAGGATTCAAGGGCAATGATTTTCCATGTTGAGGTCAATCATCAGCAAGCCAGGAAACAATGGAATACATATTAACAAAGTAACAATATTGATACTTGGTTGTTAAAGCATCAAACTGAGTCTCAGATGCATTGACTAGTTTCTGTAAGGTCACATTTATTTGGCAGAAGTCAAGGAATTGAGTTCTTCTGTCTCCTTACACAGACTGCATCTTCTACACGGTACTAACACAATGGTGTCCCTCATCATCTCCAGTTAGGATATTTTCTATTTGTTCATCTGACATTTTCTGGGCAAAATATATAGGAATTGATGTAAAAAAAATCCCTCTTACGAAAACTTCATGTAACAGAAGCATGAAAGTAAAAATTATACCATTTCTACCAAGTAAAAGAAATCAATCTGAAAAGGCTACAAACTATATGATCCCAATTATGTGGCATTCTAGGAATGGCAGAAGTATGGGAAGGTAAAAAGACCAGTGCTTGCCAGGAGATTGGGAAAGGGAGAGGGATGAATTCTCACAGAAGTGGAAGAACACACTGTATGATAACCATAGTGATGGATACATGCAATTATACATCAGTCAAAACACCACAGAATATACAGTACCAAGAGTGTTACAGAATGTTAATTATAGACTTCTGGTGATTAAAATACTTCAATGTAAGTACATCAAGGGTAAAAAGCAAACCACTGTAATAGGAAATGCAGATAATGGGAGGCACTCTGCATTTGCAGAATAAAGAAAATATGGGAAACCTTGATAGCTTCCCCTCAGTTTTTCTGTGAACTGTTCCTAAAAAAAGAAAGCTTAGATTTAAAAAATCAAAAAAAAAAAAAATCATCATCTGTTTGGCCCTCGTGTTCTACAAAATAATGGAATTGTAGTCTTCATATACGAGTGCTTGATAACAGAACCCTCATTAAGAAAAACACATTTTTTCTATTCTTTTATGGTCCCTTCTGACATGATTTCAAAGATCTCTCAACCTGATGACACTGACATTTCCACTAATTTCCATTAACCATCAAATTTACAAAAGTGATATTTCAACATAACCTGCTTAGTGAAGAACAAGCTACTTTCTGTATACCTGAATGTTCTATCATTGAATATACACCCTCCTCAACTTTCCACAGCCACCTGACTCTGTAAGCAAGATCTCCAAAGATGGGTCTCACTGTGTGGGCACTCACCACCAAGCTGTTGGCAGTTTATTATAATTCAAGTTTTAGGGATGAGCCCGTTACATATGTAAGCATTTAGTGGGTTCTGATGTATGAGGTTGTTGTATTTTCATCAGCCTCAATTAGTTTTATTAAAAAATAAATAGGCAAATTTTTACATAATGTTGCCATAAAATTTTAACATAACAATAACCTACAAAATTGTATTTTCAAAGGTAACTTATCACTTATACCAAGAGAAAAAATATTCCAAAAATGTGTCTACCCTTTTGCCAACTGAATTATGGAAAATGAATTAGAAACTGTTTTATCCCTTTTTGGCTCTTTCTCAAATCTTAGCCACTCGGTGAAGGCAGTCAGTTGGTAAAGATGGTCTCAACAGACACCCACACATGCATCATTTAAATGTTAAATAGAAATTGGCCTATATTTGCAAACCCCATTAGCATCAAAGTCTGGTTCTAGTCAAGATTTTTTGTGCATTCTTTCCTTTTTTTCATTCTTTGTAACAGACTTTCAATCCACCCCATCACCATACCCTACAGCTCTCATGCAGAAGCTCCATTTTGCCTTGTTTAAACAGGCTTTTGTTTTGGAATATTTCTTTCTCTTTTGACAGTTATCTTAAGTGGGGGTTATTGTGTACTGCCCCCAAAACATCTAACTATGTCTAGAGACGCCTTAATTGTATCAGCTTGAAGTAGGAAAGGGAAGAGGTCTTCTAAGCATCTAGTGTGGTGAGGAGCATCCTTGATACACAGTGCAGCTGCCTCCATACCAAGGAAGAAAACCCAAGGCTCAAATGTCAATAATACAGAGGCTGAAAACTTCTGCCTTAGAATCTTGAATATAACAACTCACATATAAAACTGGGCAGAACCTGGTAGGTTGAGGCAAGGCAAGAGAAAACAGAATAATCTGTCTTCTGTTCTAAACTCTTCCTTTCTATCCCCCTTTTTGGCACCTTCTACTCTTTGTCCACTATCCTGTGTTCTCACCCCAAATTAAAATGTAATGGTAAGACAAAATTTGATAATCTTGTATTTTAAAAAAGTGACCAATTCAATGCTGCAGAAGGTTTTTTTAAAAAATAAGGAGGTAAACAGCGCAAAGGTAGAAATTTGGATATCAGTGATCGTTATTTTAGTCGCTCAACCATGCCCAACTCTGTGCAACCCCATGAAGTGTAGCCCACCAGGCTCACAGGAACTTTTATTTTGAGGACATGGGCCTCCTTAGCATAGTCCGTGACTGACAAGGGGACCTAATCCATTTTATAAAATCTATATAATGAACAAAACTTTGCATAACCATAATTGCATTAGTGATCTTATGTTCTTCCTCAAACTCCATGTTTCTGTAACATTCCCCAACAATTCTAATCAGCAACCAGGAAATTAACAGCTAAAGTTGTCTATAACTTTGTAAATTTAATCATTTCTTATGGAGAAATTCTGGGTATTAAGTCACCATATTGTTGTGTGTCATTGTTAAGTTGCTAAGTCATATCTGACTCTTTTGTGACACCATGGGCTTTGATGAGCTCCTCTGCCAAGCTCCTCTGTCCATGGAATTTTCCAGGCAAAAATACTGGATTGGGTTGCCATTTGTTTCTCCAGGGGATCTTCCCGACCCTAGGATCAAACCTAAGTCTCTTGCATTGGCAGGTGGATTCTTTACCACTGAGCCAACAGCGAAACCCAAGTCACCATATGGATCACACATTTTTAAACCTCATGCTCTGCATGCTCAGATGAACAGTGGGATTGGTCAGAGCAATGGTGTAGAAGAGGAACTCTCCCTCCATGAAGAATCAGTGTGGATGCCAATTGTCCTACTAACAGCTAAAGATTTTGCTTTCCTTTCTTTGACAACCACTCTAGTTATTCATAAAGAAATGTTATTGTTCTTGTTTAGGAAAGAAAAGAACTATTCAAGACAGAAGGAAAATAATTTATATAGCTTGTATATTCTAGTTCTTAATCCACTAATATCTACCCAAATCTTGATTAACTCTGTAGTTCCTTTTTAAACTCTTCCTTTCTATCCCCCTTTTTGGCACCTTCTACTCTTTGTCCACTATCCTGTGTTCTCACCCCAAATTAAAATGTAATGGTAAGACAAAATTTGATAATCTTGTATTTTAAAAAAGTGACCAATTCAATGCTGCAGAAGGTTTTTTTAAAAAATAAGGAGGTAAACAGCGCAAAGGTAGAAATTTGGATATCAGTGATCGTTATTTTAGTCGCTCAACCATGCCCAACTCTGTGCAACCCCATGAAGTGTAGCCCACCAGGCTCACAGGAACTTTTATTTTGAGGACATGGGCCTCCTTAGCATAGTCCGTGACTGACAAGGGGACCTAATCCATTTTATAAAATCTATATAATGAACAAAACTTTGCATAACCATAATTGCATTAGTGATCTTATGTTCTTCCTCAAACTCCATGTTTCTGTAACATTCCCCAACAATTCTAATCAGCAACCAGGAAATTAACAGCTAAAGTTGTCTATAACTTTGTAAATTTAATCATTTCTTATGGAGAAATTCTGGGTATTAAGTCACCATATTGTTGTGTGTCATTGTTAAGTTGCTAAGTCATATCTGACTCTTTTGTGACACCATGGGCTTTGATGAGCTCCTCTGCCAAGCTCCTCTGTCCATGGAATTTTCCAGGCAAAAATACTGGATTGGGTTGCCATTTGTTTCTCCAGGGGATCTTCCCGACCCTAGGATCAAACCTAAGTCTCTTGCATTGGCAGGTGGATTCTTTACCACTGAGCCAACAGCGAAACCCAAGTCACCATATGGATCACACATTTTTAAACCTCATGCTCTGCATGCTCAGATGAACAGTGGGATTGGTCAGAGCAATGGTGTAGAAGAGGAACTCTCCCTCCATGAAGAATCAGTGTGGATGCCAATTGTCCTACTAACAGCTAAAGATTTTGCTTTCCTTTCTTTGACAACCACTCTAGTTATTCATAAAGAAATGTTATTGTTCTTGTTTAGGAAAGAAAAGAACTATTCAAGACAGAAGGAAAATAATTTATATAGCTTGTATATTCTAGTTCTGAATCCACTAATATCTACTTTTGCTTGACATGCATTTCTGTATTTTCTGCTAGTTATTTATAATCTGTCTATTTCAGTTTTTTCCACCTGGTTGCTTTCCTGGTGATCCTCAATACATGCTGAAAAATAGAAAGAATCTAAATGCCTTGCTCATTTCTCTTTTCAATTAAGGCTTGGATGGGGACATCAGAAGCAGGAAGTTGCCTTTAGTTAAGTGTCCCAGAGCATTCAATCACTGCAAAGGACTGAAAGGATAATTTTCAAAGATCTGAAAATTAGCAAAGAAAAGCAAAATCTTGATTAGCAACAATAATCCAGGATACCTTACTCTGCTTCACTCATATTTTTTTCAGTGAAAAAAAAAAAATTCAACCAGAATATTATTTACATTTTAAAATTTGAGGTGAAAGTCATGTTAAAATATTTCACTCAACTAAGCACGCTCTCCTTGCCTTTATGTAGATTTGGGGGCATGATTCCACTCCTGCTGCTCATTAAAGCAGTCCAAGATACAATAAGAAAAAGTTCCAGGGCTTCCCTGGTAGCTCAGTAGTAAAGAGTTTCCCTGCCAATGTAGGAGACGTGGATTCGATCCCTGATCTGAGAAGTTCCTGCATGCTGTGGAGTAACTAAGCCCTAGAGCCACAACTATTGAGACTGCACTCTGGAGCCTTGGAGTGGCCACCCCCCAGAGCCAAGTTCCACAAGAAGCCCCGGCCCAGAGCCTAGGATTCGACCCTAGGATCAAACCTAAGTCTCTTGCATCGGCAGGTGGACTCTTTACCACTGAGCCAACAGCGAAACCCAAGTCACCATATGGATCACACATTTTTAAACCTCATGCTCTGCATGCTCAGATGAACAGTGGGATTGGTCAGAGCAATGGTGTAGAAGAGGAACTCTCCCTCCATGAAGAATCAGTGTGGATGCCAATTGTCCTACTAACAGCTAAAGATTTTGCTTTCCTTTCTTTGACAACCACTCTAGTTATTCATAAAGAAATGTTATTGTTCTTGTTTAGGAAAGAAAAGAACTATTCAAGACAGAAGGAAAATAATTTATATAGCTTGTATATTCTAGTTCTGAATCCACTAATATCTACTTTTGCTTGACATGCATTTCTGTATTTTCTGCTAGTTATTTATAATCTGTCTATTTCAGTTTTTTCCACCTGGTTGCTTTCCTGGTGATCCTCAATACATGCTGAAAAATAGAAAGAATCTAAATGCCTTGCTCATTTCTCTTTTCAATTAAGGCTTGGATGGGGACATCAGAAGCAGGAAGTTGCCTTTAGTTAAGTGTCCCAGAGCATTCAATCACTGCAAAGGACTGAAAGGATAATTTTCAAAGATCTGAAAATTAGCAAAGAAAAGCAAAATCTTGATTAGCAACAATAATCCAGGATACCTTACTCTGCTTCACTCATATTTTTTTCAGTGAAAAAAAAAAAATTCAACCAGAATATTATTTACATTTTAAAATTTGAGGTGAAAGTCATGTTAAAATATTTCACTCAACTAAGCACGCTCTCCTTGCCTTTATGTAGATTTGGGGGGCATGATTCCCACTCCTGCTGCTCATTAAAGCAGTCCAAGATACAATAAGAAAAAGTTCCAGGGCTTCCCTGGTAGCTCAGTAGTAAAGAGTTTCCCTGCCAATGTAGGAGACGTGGATTCGATCCCTGATCTGAGAAGTTCCTGCATGCTGTGGAGTAACTAAGCCCTAGAGCCACAACTATTGAGACTGCACTCTGGAGCCTTGGAGTGGCCACTATTGGGCCCATTTGCCACAACTGAAGCCCCTGTGCCCTAGAGCCAGAGTTCCACAGCAAGGGAAGTCACCACAACAAGAAGCCTGCTCACCTCAATTAGACAGTAGCCCCCGTTCCCTGCAACTAGAGAAAAGCCTGCAGCAGCAGTGAAAACCCAGAAGCCAAAAATAAATAAATAAAATTTAAAAAAAGAAAACAAGAAGAAAAAGTTCCAGAATGTCCCTTGAACAATGTTTCAATTCTTTGTGTATACAAAGTCACATGAAAATTGGCAACATGCTCTGTGTTTCTATCATTTGCTACAATCGTCATTCCAACCAGGTGTGAGCTGAGACATCTTCCTCCCTATCCTCCACCATTGGACACTCTTAACTCTGTATCACATCTAAGGAAATGCTTCTATGTGTCAGATATACCACATGAAGCTGAGACTTGGTAACACAATAGAAATAATGGGTCAGGAAATGAGAACTGAAAAAATGTGAGAGGGTTCCTTTAAGGGTGAAAAAAAAAAAAGCCTTAATTTAGAGAGGAAAATAATTATTTCTTTTTTTAACATTTACTGAAGTGACCATTTTGAAGTCTTTATCAAATTTGTTGTAATATCGCTTCTGTTTTATCTTTTGTTTTTCTTGGCCTCCAGGTATGCAGGATTTTAGCTCCACTACCAAGGTTTGAACCTGCAACCCCTGCATTGGAAGGTAGAAGTCTTAATCACTGGACCACCAGGGAAGCACCCAAAAATACCTGTTTGTAATTCTTCCAAGTGAGTAAGGAAATACTGTATGGTTTGCACTGTGTTCCTCTGTTGAATGCAAAGGGCAAGTCTATTAGAAAGAAAATAATGCTGAATTTCAGTTAATTAGGATGTGTGTCTGTGTGTGTATGTGTGCATGTGTGTATGTCCTTAGTCATTCAGCTGTTTGCAACCCTTTGGATTGTAGACCATCAGGCTCCTCTTTCCATGCAAATTTTTCAGGCAAGAATGCGGGAGTGGTTTGTCATTTCCTCCTTCAGGGGATCATCCCAACCCAGAGATCAAACCCTTGTCTCCTGTGTCATCTGGATTGCAGGCAGATTCATTGCCTGCTGAGCCAACAGGCAAACACCAATTAAAATGTAGGTATATTGTATCACTATAATTTCTATTTTTAAGTTTGTGGGTCTTCTCAAGAGTGATAATCCTCAGCTGCAGTCTTTGTTATATTACACCATTCCCTTTCTGCCTATATTTCAGAGAGAGCAACTAATGTCTGTTTACCTGCTGTTTATCCTTGCTATTTTGGACTAAGAAATAGCTATGGACGTCTTTATAAATAACCTTTTCCCTGTAGAAGGAAACATATTTCTACTAACATGTATTGCCATGTAGAACTTGGAACACTGCTATATCTGACATTTCAGAGATGTGTCTGTTTTTAAAAGTCTACTGGTCTCCAAAGCCCTTGTGCAGAGCAGGGAAGACTCCCACTGAAGTTGAGGTGAGGTCTTTCTGTGTATACATAGGGTTTGAATCATTGCCTACTCATAACTCCAACCAACATAGCCAAATTCTATTCATCTTATCTCATTCCAGGGACTTCCTTTCTACTTTCATTTCCCCATACATATAAATACACAAGATACAAGGGACTTTAGAAACAGTCTGAAGGTAAAAGACACCAGTCAAGAGCAAAAACTACTAAAAATAGGTTTTGACATAACTAACCAAAGTTATGGGTTGTTGTGCTAACTCAGTGGAAATAAGTCTTTTTTCCATCTCAGTGCACCAGAGAGCTATGACAGACTCCCAGAAGTAACTGTGCCTCATCACATCTATGATTCCCTGGAGGACAGCCACGTACCCCAAGACAGGTAGGAGCTAGGCAAATACTGTATTCTTCCAAGTGAGTAAGGAAATACTGTATGGTTTGCACTGTGTTCCTCTGTTGAATGCAAAGGGCAAGTCTATTAGAAAGAAAATAATGCTGAATTTCAGTTAATTAGGATGTGTGTCTGTGTGTGTATGTGTGCATGTGTGTATGTCCTTAGTCATTCAGCTGTTTGCAACCCTTTGGATTGTAGACCATCAGGCTCCTCTTTCCATGCAAATTTTTCAGGCAAGAATGCGGGAGTGGTTTGTCATTTCCTCCTTCAGGGGATCATCCCAACCCAGAGATCAAACCCTTGTCTCCTGTGTCATCTGGATTGCAGGCAGATTCATTGCCTGCTGAGCCAACAGGCAAACACCAATTAAAATGTAGGTATATTGTATCACTATAATTTCTATTTTTAAGTTTGTGGGTCTTCTCAAGAGTGATAATCCTCAGCTGCAGTCTTTGTTATATTACACCATTCCCTTTCTGCCTATATTTCAGAGAGAGCAACTAATGTCTGTTTACCTGCTGTTTATCCTTGCTATTTTGGACTAAGAAATAGCTATGGACGTCTTTATAAATAACCTTTTCCCTGTAGAAGGAAACATATTTCTACTAACATGTATTGCCATGTAGAACTTGGAACACTGCTATATCTGACATTTCAGAGATGTGTCTGTTTTTAAAAGTCTACTGGTCTCCAAAGCCCTTGTGCAGAGCAGGGAAGACTCCCACTGAAGTTGAGGTGAGGTCTTTCTGTGTATACATAGGGTTTGAATCATTGCCTACTCATAACTCCAACCAACATAGCCAAATTCTATTCATCTTATCTCATTCCAGGGACTTCCTTTCTACTTTCATTTCCCCATACATATAAATACACAAGATACAAGGGACTTTAGAAACAGTCTGAAGGTAAAAGACACCAGTCAAGAGCAAAAACTACTAAAAATAGGTTTTGACATAACTAACCAAAGTTATGGGTTGTTGTGCTAACTCAGTGGAAATAAGTCTTTTTTCCATCTCAGTGCACCAGAGAGCTATGACAGACTCCCAGAAGTAACTGTGCCTCATCACATCTATGATTCCCTGGAGGACAGCCACGTACCCCAAGAAGAGGGCAGACAGGCTTTTGCTGAAGGAGCTAGGCATATACTGAAAGTCTAGCCCCTTTTCAGGAATCACTGCCTCCTCTGATGACTTTATATCCATGTACTACCTAAACCTTTATGCTATTCCCCAGTTGCCCACCATCCTTCCTCATGGCCCCATCTTCTCTGCAAACATGGAAAAATGATTTTCAGGCTCAAGACTCCAAGTTCCAATCACATATTCATTATTTTCTAGACTTGAGACCTTTTTGCAGTCTCTTATCTCATTCAAAATTCCATTTTCACATCTGTAATAGGAGATAATAAAAATCTGCCTCCTTTATAAGGTCCTTGTGAGAATCAAATGATTATATATAAAATCTGTAGAGAAGTATATACTGCAAAACAATAAATTGTTATTCTAGTAAAGTATTCCAATTGAAACTCAAGAAATAAAGAGCACCCTTTTTACAATCATGTGCAATTTAGAAACATAAAGACCTATGGGAAACAATGAAACAGATTTATTCAGGTATGGAAATTCATCATGGGACTGACATTTTGGTCGATTTTAATATCCATGGTTACCTGTCTCAGAGAGTAACTTTGTAGCTTCCAGCACCTTCTCAGTATAAACACCAGCTTCGTAGTTCTCCATCTCCGCATTGATGATGTGTATAACTCGAGCGGCCCGGCCTCTGATGGCCCCTGCAGTCCGGTCCAGAGTATCCACATCCCCCTCTTGAAGGGCAATCACACACTTGTTCACATCCTCCAAAATATGATTTTCTGTGTAGAGGATACATATACATTTATATGACTTTATATGACTATTGGTGGTGTTTAGTCACTAAGTCATGTCCAGTTCTTATGACATAATGGATTGTAGCCTGCCAGGCTCCACTGTCCATGGGGCTTCCCAAGCAAGGGTACTGGAGTGAGTTGTCATTCCTTCCTCAAGGGATCTTCCTGACCCAGGATCAAAACTACTAAAAATAGGTTTTGACATAACTAACCAAAGTTATGGGTTGTTGTGCTAACTCAGTGGAAATAAGTCTTTTTTCCATCTCAGTGCACCAGAGAGCTATGACAGACTCCCAGAAGTAACTGTGCCTCATCACATCTATGATTCCCTGGAGGACAGCCACGTACCCCAAGAAGAGGGCAGACAGGCTTTTGCTGAAGGAGCTAGGCATATACTGAAAGTCTAGCCCCTTTTCAGGAATCACTGCCTCCTCTGATGACTTTATATCCATGTACTACCTAAACCTTTATGCTATTCCCCAGTTGCCCACCATCCTTCCTCATGGCCCCATCTTCTCTGCAAACATGGAAAAATGATTTTCAGGCTCAAGACTCCAAGTTCCAATCACATATTCATTATTTTCTAGACTTGAGACCGTTTTGCAGTCTCTTATCTCATTCAAAATTCCATTTTCACATCTGTAATAGGAGATAATAAAAATCTGCCTCCTTTATAAGGTCCTTGTGAGAATCAAATGATTATATATAAAATCTGTAGAGAAGTATATACTGCAAAACAATAAATTGTTATTCTAGTAAAGTATTCCAATTGAAACTCAAGAAATAAAGAGCACCCTTTTTACAATCATGTGCAATTTAGAAACATAAAGACCTATGGGAAACAATGAAACAGATTTATTCAGGTATGGAAATTCATCATGGGACTGACATTTTGGTCGATTTTAATATCCATGGTTACCTGTCTCAGAGAGTAACTTTGTAGCTTCCAGCACCTTCTCAGTATAAACACCAGCTTCGTAGTTCTCCATCTCCGCATTGATGATGTGTATAACTCGAGCGGCCCGGCCTCTGATGGCCCCTGCAGTCCGGTCCAGAGTATCCACATCCCCCTCTTGAAGGGCAATCACACACTTGTTCACATCCTCCAAAATATGATTTTCTGTGTAGAGGATACATATACATTTATATGACTTTATATGACTATTGGTGGTGTTTAGTCACTAAGTCATGTCCAGTTCTTATGACATAATGGATTGTAGCCTGCCAGGCTCCACTGTCCATGGGGCTTCCCAAGCAAGGGTACTGGAGTGAGTTGTCATTCCTTCCTCAAGGGATCTTCCTGACCCAGGGATCGAACCCTCTTCTCTTGCACTGTAAGCAGATTCTTTACTGACTGAGCTACCAGGCGAAGCCCTTTATACCACTGACACATTTAAAAGTCAGTCGGAAGGCTTCCTGTGTGACTCAGTTATAAAGAATCTGTCTACCAAAGCAGAAGACATGGGTTCAATGCCTTAGCTGTCTCAAAACAACTAAGCCCATAAGTCACAACTATTGAGTCTGTACCCTAAAGCCTATGCTCTGCAACAAGAAAAGCCACTGTATTAGAAACCTGCAGACTGCAAATAGGAAGTAGCTCCACTCACCACAAGGAGAGAAAAGACTATGCAGCAAGGAAGACCCAGAACTGCCAATAATTGAATAAATCAAATTTAAAAAAACAAAACAATATGAGTAGATTTATCTACTCACAAGCCATCTCGTTGTCCATCTTAATACATGCATATAATGACACAAATTTTATTTAAAGAGCATAGCTTATAAATACAGTAGTAGTAGAGTTAGTCATTCAGTCAAATCTGACTGGGATCCCATGGATTGGGACTGTAGCCTTCCGGGCTGCTCTGTCCATGGAATTCTCCAGGCAAGAATACTGGAGTGGGTAGCCATTCCTTTCTCCAGGGGCTTTTGCCTACCCAGGGATCAAATCCATGTCTCTTGCATTGCAGGCAGATTCTTTACCATGTGAGCCACTGGGTTAGCCTTTTAATTACAGTAGTGACTCTCCAATTTGAACATCAGCTGGAGGACTTGTAGCATCACAGCAACTGCTGGGTGTTTCTCTCAGGGTTTCTGAATCACTAGGTCTGGAGATGGCCTCAGAAACTGCATTTCTACCGAGTTCCCAGGTGATCCTAATGCTTCTGGTTTGGGACCACACTTTGAGAAACATCAGCCTTAAAAATATCCCTTTCTTTATTTCATGGTTGGAAAGGTATTGGGTGAAAGTGTCTTTTAAGTGTGGTTGTGGCAAGGAAGAAAAGTCACCCTGGCCAAGCAGCAACATTTACTAACAGGGCCAGATTCACATTTTTGGTTGGACCATGCTTTTATGAAGGAAGCATTTAAGGAAGTCTTGAAAATGAACAAATGTCACCCCATTATTCTTCTAATGCCATGCATAAGGTATATTTAATGGAAACTGAACAAACAAAGAGGATTGACAGAGTTCCCCACCACTGAAATACAGTGCAGTCTTTGGCTGGTTCCCTCAGATTGAAGTCAAGCTCAGGGATCACTCCACCATCATCCAAAGGAGAATTCAAACAGGCAGAATGAGGGCTGTGTCTCTTCACTAGCTTAGAGAAAACATGCAATTCGGTCCCTTCCAGTCTTTTAGGTATTCAATTTTGTATTTCCCATGTCTTATGTGTAATTATGTCCCTTGAATTTAAACTGAACACACACACACACACTAAAATAATAGGGCTACTTTGCAAACAGTCTTAAGTAATATTGTAACCCTTGTGAAATTATAACTTGAAACGGTCAATGAATAAAGGATTCAAATGAATGATTATCCCTTTATGAAGCTTCTAGAGATGATTCTGAGGAGAGATGGGAGAGTACTCAGCAAATTCCAGTCTCTACCATGAATCTCACCTACTTTCACTAAATCAATAACTCAGAGAAAATGTTTTTATAGAAAACTGGATAGAAAATTGGAAAGTATAATGGGTGTTTCATAAAGGAACATCTGTTTTGACTTCCTACGGATCAAATCCATGTCTCTTGCATTGCAGGCAGATTCTTTACCATGTGAGCCACTGGGTTAGCCTTTTAATTACAGTAGTGACTCTCCAATTTGAACATCAGCTGGAGGACTTGTAGCATCACAGCAACTGCTGGGTGTTTCTCTCAGGGTTTCTGAATCACTAGGTCTGGAGATGGCCTCAGAAACTGCATTTCTACCGAGTTCCCAGGTGATCCTAATGCTTCTGGTTTGGGACCACACTTTGAGAAACATCAGCCTTAAAAATATCCCTTTCTTTATTTCATGGTTGGAAAGGTATTGGGTGAAAGTGTCTTTTAAGTGTGGTTGTGGCAAGGAAGAAAAGTCACCCTGGCCAAGCAGCAACATTTACTAACAGGGCCAGATTCACATTTTTGGTTGGACCATGCTTTTATGAAGGAAGCATTTAAGGAAGTCTTGAAAATGAACAAATGTCACCCCATTATTCTTCTAATGCCATGCATAAGGTATATTTAATGGAAACTGAACAAACAAAGAGGATTGACAGAGTTCCCCACCACTGAAATACATTGCAGTCTTTGGCGGGTTTCCCCTCAGATTGAAGTCAAGCTCAGGGATCACTCCACCATCATCCAAAGGAGAATTCAAACAGGCAGAATGAGGGCTGTGTCTCTTCACTAGCTTAGAGAAAACATGCAATTCGGTCCCTTCCAGTCTTTTAGGTATTCAATTTTGTATTTCCCATGTCTTATGTGTAATTATGTCCCTTGAATTTAAACTGAACACACACACACACTAAAATAATAGGGCTACTTTGCAAACAGTCTTAAGTAATATTGTAACCCTTGTGAAATTATAACTTGAAACGGTCAATGAATAAAGGATTCAAATGAATGATTATCCCTTTATGAAGCTTCTAGAGATGATTCTGAGGAGAGATGGGAGAGTACTCAGCAAATTCCAGTCTCTACCATGAATCTCACCTACTTTCACTAAATCAATAACTCAGAGAAAATGTTTTTATAGAAAACTGGATAGAAAATTGGAAAGTATAATGGGTGTTTCATAAAGGAACATCTGTTTTTGACTTCATACAATATGATTTTCTCACTCATCTATTTATAAATTTAGAAATCAGAAATTCTGATGTCTACTTTCTCTAGTTTGTTAATTTCAAATAGAAAACAGAATAGAAAAAAAAAATGTTTAAATTTTAATAGATAGCTTAAGCTCGCAAGAAGTGATACTTTCTGAATGCTAATGTTTTCTTCAGTAAAAGAGAAAAATAGTTGTGAATATACAGACTTAAAAGTTTTCATTCTGATTTAGGAACGTCAGAAATCACCTTTTTAAGAGGTCTTGAATGGGATCATGCAAACTCATTGAAAACGACACCTGGGATAAAAGGCTTACTCAGATAAAACTTGGCACAGGATTTTAAATACAGTTTTGATTGAAATAAGTCTCTCTTACTATCATGATGGATCCCTCCCAACAATAAAGCATGCCCTGATCCCTGAAAGTGGACAACTGAGAAGGTCTCCATATCAGAAACAGGCATCCAGATTCCTGTGCGTAGTTTAAAGATGAGACTTTGGAACTGATTGTGAAACAGAGGAATCTCTCAATTATATCAGAAACTAATGTCTCTGGAATTAACAGGATTTAGAATTTAAGAAGTCTGTTCATGATGTAATATCCTGAAATGAAGTGATAATTTTTAAAAAACCACAAATTTACAAAGTAAAATACGCAACCAATTCAATTATGAGCCAAGAAAAATAATACATTTTTACAGATGTAACTATAGTTGACCCTTTGACAACAGAGGTTTGATTACACAAGACCACTTGCATGTGGATTTTTTTCAGTAGTAAATATGATAGTACTACTGAGCTGAGGTCTGTTGAATCCACAGATTAGAAACCTCCCATTTGTAAGGCCAACTATAAATTTATGCCCAGATTTTTGAATGTGTGGAGAGGGGGTTGGTGTCTCAAACCCTCAAGTTTTTCACATATCAAATGTATACATAGTTGAAGGATACCATGATATTTAGTTTAATGCTTTTAATCAAATCATCAACTAATTTGTTCAATGGTTAGTCAGGTTAATTGTGTGTGAATAAAATATTAATTTGACTAATTTAGTAAGTTTTACCATTTACTACAACTGAATCAGTTTTCTGATTCAACTTTTTTTAAAATATTAAGACAGTTTTCTTGGCATGCTCCAACTTTTCCTAATTAGAGGTATCCTTTAGAAAAAATAAATAACAATTCCCTCATGATAGTAGTTGTGTCAGTAAATGGTATATATATGAAAGTCTTTATGATAAAGAATGTTTTTAAATGAAGTAGCATTTTATTAACATAAGAGGAGAAGTAAATGGCAACCAAACAATTGTAGTATTCTTGCCAAAAGAATCCTATGGACACGGGAGCATGGTAGGCTGTAGTCCATGGGGTCACAAAGGAGTTGAACATGATTGACTGACTGAACAACATTAACCTAAACACCAATAATGTACTTGAAAAAGAGTTATATTATTCTTGTACACATTATTTGATCAAAACACTAAATAATAGTTTTGGCCTATACATGGATTCCTGGACCCCTTCCAATAACTTCTCCATATCTAACCCCTATACCCTCAGGTGTTGGGCTCACAAGTTTGGAAGCACTCTGGTCCAGTATCTATCAAAAAGGGCCATAAATTATTTGAAGGCAGAATTCACACTTGATTCATATTTTCACATGAATGACAGCAGCTGACAGCACCTTACATAGAGCAGGCAATCAAAGAAGAAATCTTGGGACTTCCATGATAGCTCAGTGGTAAACAATCTGCCTGCCAATGCAAGAGATGTGGATTCAATCCTTGACCCAGGAAGATCCCACAAGCCTCAAGGAAAATAAGTCCATCTACCACAACTACTGAACCCGCAGAGAGTCTGTGCTCCCTTTGACAACAGAGGTTTGATTACACAAGACCACTTGCATGTGGATTTTTTCAGTAGTAAATATGATAGTACTACTGAGCTGAGGTCTGTTGAATCCACAGATTAGAAACCTCCCATTTGTAAGGCCAACTATAAATTTATGCCCAGATTTTTGAATGTGTGAGAGGGGTTGGTGTCTCAAACCCTCAAGTTTTTCACATATCAAATGTATACATAGTTGAAGGATACCATGATATTTAGTTTAATGCTTTTAATCAAATCATCAACTAATTTGTTCAATGGTTAGTCAGGTTAATTGTGTGTGAATAAAATATTAATTTGACTAATTTAGTAAGTTTTACCATTTACTACAACTGAATCAGTTTTCTGATTCAACTTTTTTTAAAATATTAAGACAGTTTTCTTGGCATGCTCCAACTTTTCCTAATTAGAGGTATCCTTTAGAAAAAATAAATAACAATTCCCTCATGATAGTAGTTGTGTCAGTAAATGGTATATATATGAAAGTCTTTATGATAAAGAATGTTTTTAAATGAAGTAGCATTTTATTAACATAAGAGGAGAAGTAAATGGCAACCAAACAATTGTAGTATTCTTGCCAAAAGAATCCTATGGACACGGGAGCATGGTAGGCTGTAGTCCATGGGGTCACAAAGGAGTTGAACATGATTGACTGACTGAACAACATTAACCTAAACACCAATAATGTACTTGAAAAAGAGTTATATTATTCTTGTACACATTATTTGATCAAAACACTAAATAATAGTTTTGGCCTATACATGGATTCCTGGACCCCTTCCAATAACTTCTCCATATCTAACCCCTATACCCTCAGGTGTTGGGCTCACAAGTTTGGAAGCACTCTGGTCCAGTATCTATCAAAAAGGGCCATAAATTATTTGAAGGCAGAATTCACACTTGATTCATATTTTCACATGAATGACAGCAGCTGACAGCACCTTACATAGAGCAGGCAATCAAAGAAGAAATCTTGGGACTTCCATGATAGCTCAGTGGTAAACAATCTGCCTGCCAATGCAAGAGATGTGGATTCAATCCTTGACCCAGGAAGATCCCACAAGCCTCAAGGAAAATAAGTCCATCTACCACAACTACTGAACCCCGCATGCCCTAGAGTCTGTGCTCCACAGGAAAATGCATTGCAATGAGAAGCTGATGCAACACAACTAGAGAAAAGCTTGAGGAGCAATCAAAACCCAGCACAGCCAAAAATAAACAAATAGTAAAGGTTCCCAAAAAAGAAGAAATCTTGAGTAAATATGTCCCTTGAAAAGGGACAGTTATATAACTTTATACTAAGGTAATTTCAAGAGGAACAATTCATTAAGTAAAGAGATAGAAGATGATGTTTGAACTAGAAAATGCCACAGAAGGAAAAGTAGTGATAAAATGCACATGTTTTTCAGAGAGGGTTACATTGCTGGGGTAAACCCCTTAGGTACACTGAATTTTACACCTAGATGTGAAGCAAAGTTTGTAAACATCAAACATTTGACTGCAACATACTTTACTATAAACTTCCTTAAGTTTTTATAGTTCTATTCTTTCAGAAAAAATTCAACTATGTCAAAAAAAAAAAATCACTGATGGCAAAACTACTTCATTCTTATTACATTTAAAACTATAGTTTCTAAAATCATAAGCAAAGTTCAGTCTGTGAATGTTTTAAGGAAACCGACTCAAGACCCTGGAGTTAAAAAAAATAAATGAAAGAGAAAAAGACAACAAACAAAACTTAGAGACATTATAGGATTCAGTTAATAGCTTTTTCAGATCTTAGACGTCTGCTATTTTGTGAGCCAAACCCAAGAATTAAACTGTCACATGGTTAATGCCAAGATGCTCATTTTAAGACACTATTAAAAACTATAGTTTTTGCCCAGTGGGAAAAGTTTAAGTGTTCTAACACAGTCGTTTCACTTTTTTATGAGCCCAGACCACATCAGAAAATTGGTTTCGCTCCTGTAATGTTAATAGCTAGCATCATTGCTTCCCAAACTTGTTGCATTTCATATGGACAAATTAAGCACTCAGATACACAAGTTCAGGTAGCATGAAAAAAAAAAAAAGAAAGAAAAACAGAACTGTCCTTTTAAAAAAAAACTTTTTTTATTGTTGTCTTCAAAATAGAGTTTCCTGCCAGAATAGATATCCCCTTAAGAAGAAACTGATACATAAAATGTCATTAATGCCATTCCAAAATATCTCCTGGGCCAAACTTGCAACTTACTGATGCAAATGTTTTGGCTCCAGCTCTGAGAGAAGACGAGAAGTAGTTTCCCCATCTATTGGGTTGTATCCACAGCCTACCAGCAGGACAGAGTGGACTGTGTCATTATTTGTCAAGCCCATCTGTGGAAAGGTGCCTGCCGCCTCCAATTGTCAAGTCCAAAGGCATGCACCAGCGAGCCTGCCAAGGCTGGCTTCCTGACAATGCCTGTTCATTTTTCTGTCATGGCTTGCCGCGGCACTTGTACCACTGGGGTTGGACGGCACAGTGTTATCAGTGGAAGCCAAAGCCTTTTCTTGTTGCTGGTAATAATGAGATGCACAAAGGAATGGCAGGGAGAAAGGTGGCAGAGAGACAGGCCTGGTGGAAGAAAATTAAAAAAGCTTTGTGCTATTGAAACAGCCTGAGATAAGGCTTCCTCACCTTGCTTTTCTCTACCCTCAGAAATTTCTGTACATACATTTAAAGCAAAGGATAAGTTGAGAGTGTATTAAGTTCTGAAATGATTCCTTTTCAAAAAAGGTACTATATGGATATTGGCAATTTGTTTGTAGATAGAAGGGGAGAAAAGTAAGATTTCCAGGTGCTGTTAGGATTGCTGTGTGAGATCTGAGGGTGATTAAACAGCTCCTTCCCCCTTCCGGGGACGCCTAGACTCATCCTGGCAAAGACTGACTAGAAACAAAATATGCTCAGTTCTGGTATCCATCCTTCTTTTCCCCACCACTCAGATTCCCAACATGCTTATCCAAACAATTTTTAAGTGCCTTATGAGAGAGGCATTTCTTGGATATTTTTTGCATTGTGAAGACTCACATGTCCGGGAAGCAAAAAATCTCAGGAATGGCAATGCATTGAGTTTTTTTTATCAGCCAATCCCTGGATATGGATATGTTTAAATGAATACCTGCTTGGCAAGTTATCAAAAGCAAAGCACCTTGGGAATGAAGAACAAGATAGGTTTCTAAAAGGTAAGAGAGAGTGGAAGTATACTACAGGGCAGGAGCAGGGAGGGCATTGGGAGGTGGGAGAAGGAGCTGCAATAAAAGCTATAAAAACACCTATCTAGACTTACTGAGAACTGCATAGAGTCCAGAAAGAAGATAATCTGGATTTTGATTCTACCTCTGCCAAGTTACCTACCTGTTAGTGACTTCTTTTTCCTCAAAGGAAGATTCAGAATGGTGATACCTATCTTATAAAATTTTGGTATGAAGTAAAGCAAATAGCAGAAAATCAGACAAATTATAGATACTGCCAACTACAAATTGGCAGGTACCATGGCTGTGTGCCATCTACTCTACATAGATTAAATCATTTGCTGCTGCAGCTACTAACCTTTGACACCCCCTGAAGGAGTTCATGGTGGAAAGCAGAAATGTGGTACTCTGTGCTCAGGGAAAACTGGTAGGACAGGTCTTCAGAGAGTTCAATATTCTCAGTAGCTAATTTCATAAACCCAATTCTTGTATCTCCTCATATTGTGAAAAGCATGAACATCCTTCATGGTGGTAATTGTTTCTCATGACTAAAAGAAGCATCATGAGACCAGCAGAAACTTTTTATAAAAACTACCTGCTTGATTGCATGTATTTCCCCTTTACCAAAATCACATATATACTGTCCTTTACATCTACCCCTTTGGAGCAATTTCTCAGAGCTATCTGAGGTGCTGTTTTCTGGGCTGTAGTCCACATATTGCCCTAAATAGAACTTAACTTGCAATTCTCACATTGTGCTTTTTCCTTTAGTTAAAAGCACCAAGTATTCATGGTCTCATTTTTTCCCATGTCTCAGGTCCCACATCTTGACTTTTCCTCCATGATTTCAAAATTGGTTTTTCCATCATCCATGAGATCTACAAATTCAACTATGCTGATCTCAGGCAAGCTTTAAACAGAAGCTCAGTGGGAACTGGTTGTCAGTTTCTTGTTGAACGGAAAGACTACAACTAAAATTCTTATCATGCCAATCCCTGGATATGGATTTTTATCAGCCAATCCCTGGATATGGATATGTTTAAATGAATACCTGCTTGGCAAGTTATCAAAAGCAAAGCACCTTGGGAATGAAGAACAAGATAGGTTTCTAAAAGGTAAGAGAGAGTGGAAGTATACTACAGGGCAGGAGCAGGGAGGGCATTGGGAGGTGGGAGAAGGAGCTGCAATAAAAGCTATAAAAACACCTATCTAGACTTACTGAGAACTGCATAGAGTCCAGAAAGAAGATAATCTGGATTTTGATTCTACCTCTGCCAAGTTACCTACCTGTTAGTGACTTTTTTTTCCTCAAAGGAAGATTCAGAATGGTGATACCTATCTTATAAAATTTTGGTATGAAGTAAAGCAAATAGCAGAAAATCAGACAAATTATAGATACTGCCAACTACAAATTGGCAGGTACCATGGCTGTGTGCCATCTACTCTACATAGATTAAATCATTTGCTGCTGCAGCTACTAACCTTTGACACCCCCTGAAGGAGTTCATGGTGGAAAGCAGAAATGTGGTACTCTGTGCTCAGGGAAAACTGGTAGGACAGGTCTTCAGAGAGTTCAATATTCTCAGTAGCTAATTTCATAAACCCAATTCTTGTATCTCCTCATATTGTGAAAAGCATGAACATCCTTCATGGTGGTAATTGTTTCTCATGACTAAAAGAAGCATCATGAGACCAGCAGAAACTTTTTATAAAAACTACCTGCTTGATTGCATGTATTTCCCCTTTACCAAAATCACATATATACTGTCCTTTACATCTACCCCTTTGGAGCAATTTCTCAGAGCTATCTGAGGTGCTGTTTTCTGGGCTGTAGTCCACATATTGCCCTAAATAGAACTTAACTTGCAATTCTCACATTGTGCTTTTTCCTTTAGTTAAAAGCACCAAGTATTCATGGTCTCATTTTTTCCCATGTCTCAGGTCCCACATCTTGACTTTTCCTCCATGATTTCAAAATTGGTTTTTCCATCATCCATGAGATCTACAAATTCAACTATGCTGATCTCAGGCAAGCTTTAAACAGAAGCTCAGTGGGAACTGGTTGTCAGTTTCTTGTTGAACGGAAAGACTACAACTAGAGAAAAGTTTCCAGGTACACTAAGCCTACCCCAGTAACCCCTTCCTTCTTGTTGCAGTCAGAGGCCCAGTCAGCCTGGATCCCTTCAGCTGTACTGCAGCCCCTCCCTCTCAGATTTCAGGAAGTCCTTGTCAAGCTGACAGCACACCTGAGTTGACAAGTGTGATTTCCATACACCTGTGGGTAGAGGTAACACCTGGTCAACTTTAATTCTTAAGGATCACTTGGTTATTTTAATGTCTCAAAGAGGTTTCTGGAGACCTTCTGCACTGACATCTCCATAGAGATTTCTCTAGGTGAATTGGGCCATATATGTTTGGAAAAAGGCTCTTTAGCTGGATGGTAGCCTCTTTTGTTGAGGAGGGCATGGCAGGACACTCCAATATTCTTGCCTGGAGATTGCTATGAACAGAGAACCCTTGTAGGCTGCAGTCCATGGGATTGCAAAGAGTCAGACATGATTGAGCAACTACTCACAGTACAACACAGCACAGCACAGCCCACTTTGGAAACAGCATTGATGAGCCCTGTTAAAAGTTAAATTTACTACATGGTTATCCAAATATGCTAACATCCTTCAGTCTAGCTTCATGTACAAAGCAGAAAGTTACAATTTCCAATGATGATTAGTTCTGTTTACTTTCACTTCCTTCCACAACCTCATGTCAGGTGCTTAAAACCTCAATAGTTCCCAAGTGCTTTCTAATGAATTCATTGTGTGGACATTTCTTCCCACCATATCACAAACCTGGGTAACTAATTTACTGGGGGGTGGGGGTGGAAACCTTAACACAGGAAAATTTGAATAACTGATTGATTTTTTGATTTTTAAGCATAACCAATCCCATATCTATTTTTCAGATGAGTGATTCAGATGTATCAAAGGCCATCCTATTTTAAAAACTCCACAAACTAGAAAGGAGACTGTGCTGTGCTGTGCTTAGTTGCTCAGTTGTGTATGACTCTTTGCAACCCCATGGACTGTAGGCTGCAGGCTCCTCTGTCCAAGGGATCCTCCAGGTAAGAATACTGGGATGGGTTGCCATGTCCTCCTACAGGGGATCTTCCCAAACCAGGGATCCAACTGGGATCTCTTGCAATGCAGGTGGATTCTTTACCAGCTGAGCTATCAGGGAAGCCCAGAAAGGAGCCTAGGTCTACTTAAATAATCTGTTCAGGTTTCTAATATCTTGATCAGAAAGTTCTGCTTTTCCCCCAAATCCACTGACTTAGTGCCTTGAAATAAGCTGAACAGTGGATTCAAGAGGGTGTTACAATCACAGTTGCTGATGACTGAAAGCTCAAAGGGCCAAGGAGAGCAGTTGAAAAACAGACCCATGACATTTGCAAGATATTCTTCACCTCATCTTGTTCTCTTTCTTTGGCTGCTTTGTAAGGGGCCCACTTGTGATTACCTGAGACAGAAAGGAAGTCATCCACCGAGGTGATGTCATCCACAGCCTCTGTCAGAACTCGGACTTGCTTCTCCCACTGGTCTTTGAAGACATCCATATTGTCCTGAGCAACTTTGCTCTGTGGCCGAGCAGCCAGTGTGAGAGCAGCATTGATGACCTATTTGTTAGACATAATGCAAGGACGTATTGATCACACTCTTCAAAAGGGGAACGAGTAGGTCAAAGATGATGTTGAAACCCGGGACCCAGCAGTTTCCACGGATAAGTGGGTTCTCAGTGTTTGGTAGGATGATCAAAATATTAAAGATGAAGTAGGTTATCAAATACTAGGCTTTTGTTTGCTTTTCTTCTTTCTTTTTTTTTTTTAAGATATAGGTTTCCAAAAATGTGCACTGGACCAAGCCTACTGAGTATAGATGGGGCAGAAATAGAACTCTTGTTCTCTATATACAAGCATATAATTTGGAGAGTGAGACAAAGTAAATAATTATGAAGCACTGTAATAAGAGTTCAAGACAAATAGAAGAAAGTCAGTAAGAGTGGAAAAGGCAATAATCACTGTAGTAATTCTGAAGGGACTACAGCAATTAGAAGTTCTTGTTGAGAAAGGCAGAAATTGAAATGGTTCATAAATGATGGGTAGCACATTCCAGGGAGAAGAAAGAGGACAAGGCAAGGGAATGAATGATGTGAAGGCTGGAGTGCAGACAATCTGAAATATCAGGCTTTGGAAATAAGGTGAATGAGGCTTACCTGGGGACACAGGCTGTCAATCTGGGTGGCTGCCATCCGAACCAATTTCACCCCTTCCTCGTTGTTGGAGATGGAACAGGCCAAATTGGCAACCTGTATTGAAGAATTGAAGGGTATTGGAGTGAAAATGATGTTAGAGCCAAGGGAAAATAAGCTGCTGCATGACTTTGTACCTTCTCTGGGGAACACCACATCCAGGAGAATCCTTTCACACACGGAATAAAGGGACTTTTCAGGGTTAAACCAAATATTCTTATGCCAGCAGGCATTTCTGCCAGAAGTGCAAGGTGTTAACAAATTATTGCTTCAAGATTCTTGCGCACACACATAATACTTCTTAACTCTTTTTCCCATACTTTCCCTTGAGTACCCTAAGACTCATTATTGAGTGAAAAACACTGTGATTTTGTTCATATTATGAGCACATCAATACTAAATTCTGAACAATGAGAGAGACGCTGCAGGCAATGCTTTAGATTTGAAAAAGACTCAAAGTAAATGAAACATTAGAATCCACTACCCCAAAAGAACCTAAAATCTGCCTGTCACAGTCTGTTGAGAAGATGTCAGTCCACCTGGAGTCAACTCAAATACTTTCAGGGGCTAGAAATTTCTGAGAAGTGTGTAAAAAAGGCAGGTATAACCCAAAAGGCAAAGCCAAGCAGAATATGAAAGTCTAGTAAAAAGGCATTCAAATTTAGTATTTTAAACATACTGTACCAAGCCAAAACAGCTAAACTAGATTCAAGTTCCCAATTCAAGGATTTCAATGTGTGCCATTCCTTCCCTTCAAAAATTTAGAATTGGTAATATAAGGTCAGACTGATTGATGAAGGTCAACAGCACACAAACCTATGATCAAAACACTGAATGTCCCATGGAGACAGTGTCAGAATGATAGGGATTAGAGGGGGCAAAAGAGAAGGGAAAGGCTGCCAGGCTGGGAGGAGGAGGGCCAGTAGAGCAAGTGATTAGCAGAGAGAATCCCTGGGAGCCTCCTGGCCACCTGCCTTTTTTTTCTTTTTGTAGCCAGCTCACTTCTGCTTTCCAAAATCAGAACACTTGGCTACTATGTTTTAATGCCCTGGGAGATTTGAAAGCGCTGCACATGCATATAGTACCTAATGTGGAAGAATCATTACTGTGGAGGAGAGGGAGGAGCCCAGAACTGAGAAGCCCAGAGGGAACTCTGCCCTGCAGGAAGAGCCCAGAATTGAGATTCACATGCTCAATGACTAATCAGTTCTTTAAGTCACCTTATATTCACAGAATTCTTTATCAGCAAAAGGAGATGGATAGATGGTGACACCAGAGATACTTCCAGAGATTACTTCAATAAGTCATTAGGACCTAGCATCTTGTATTGAAGCTTTTAAAGACACATTTCAAGTCTATCACAGTGAGAATATACCATATGAAAAACCTCAGACTGCATTCCAAAAGTCATCACATATTTTCTTACATTTTACAGTTTATCTGATTTTTTCAGATAATTTTTTCTGTTACTTAGTTTTCAAAGAAAAAGATAAATATGGTTTATTTTAAGCCATTTGTAGGATACTAAGCCCCCAGGGGTATGAGGAGCTTCCTTGGAAGCAAAACAAGAATTAATAATGGAGGTTCTTAATTTCTTTTCATTATATTGTCTATGCTGCTTTTTTTTTTTTAATTAATCATTGCTATATTTGCATTATAATGTACTTTATATTCCAAATTCCAAAAAAAGTATGTGGAATAGAATCAATGTTCAATACATAGATATTGAATTAGAGAATAGCCTTGTAATAGCTTTTAAAATTATATGTAGTGATTTGTAATGAACAGTAAGTTAAAGTTGTTAATCCTTTAATTTGGCTGGACAGATTTTCACATTACCTTGTAGCAGAAGCTTACCAACACCATGAAGCTAAACAATGTCTCCCATATTCTGGGTCCATTATTTGAGTCTAAGAATGCAGTGACCCCTGTAAACACTGAAGTCCCATGGAGACAGTGTCAGAATGATAGGGATTAGAGGGGCAAGAGAAGAAAGGCTGCCAGGCTGGGAGGAGGAGGGCCAGTAGAGCAAGTGATTAGCAGAGAGAATCCTGGGAGCCTCCTGGCCACCTGCCTTTTTTTTCTTTTTGTAGCCAGCTCACTTCTGCTTTCCAAAATCAGAACACTTGGCTACTATGTTTTAATGCCCTGGGAGATTTGAAAGCGCTGCACATGCATATAGTACCTAATGTGGAAGAATCATTACTGTGGAGGAGAGGGAGGAGCCCAGAACTGAGAAGCCCAGAGGGAACTCTGCCCTGCAGGAAGAGCCCAGAATTGAGATTCACATGCTCAATGACTAATCAGTTCTTTAAGTCACCTTATATTCACAGAATTCTTTATCAGCAAAAGGAGATGGATAGATGGTGACACCAGAGATACTTCCAGAGATTACTTCAATAAGTCATTAGGACCTAGCATCTTGTATTGAAGCTTTTAAAGACACATTTCAAGTCTATCACAGTGAGAATATACCATATGAAAAACCTCAGACTGCATTCCAAAAGTCATCACATATTTTCTTACATTTTACAGTTTATCTGATTTTTTCAGATAATTTTTTCTGTTACTTAGTTTTCAAAGAAAAAGATAAATATGGTTTATTTTAAGCCATTTGTAGGATACTAAGCCCCCAGGGGTATGAGGAGCTTCCTTGGAAGCAAAACAAGAATTAATAATGGAGGTTCTTAATTTCTTTTCATTATATTGTCTATGCTGCTTTTTTTTTTTTAATTAATCATTGCTATATTTGCATTATAATGTACTTTATATTCCAAATTCCAAAAAAAGTATGTGGAATAGAATCAATGTTCAATACATAGATATTGAATTAGAGAATAGCCTTGTAATAGCTTTTTAAAAATTATATGTAGTGATTTGTAATAAACAGTAAGTTAAAGTTGTTAATCCTTTAATTTGGCTGGACAGATTTTCACATTACCTTGTAGCAGACGCTTACCAACACCATGAAGCTAAACAATGTCTCCCATATTCTGGGTCCATTATTTGAGTCTAAGAATGCAGTGACCCCTGTACAGCATGGCATGAGAAATTAGGATAATATGGTGAATTTTCCAGAGAGGTATACACATTTAATTTAAAATTCTGTATTTTATCTTAAATGTTTCCAATTTCTCTGCTGAAAAATCTTTGATTTTATGAAGTGATGATTTCAGATAATGGTTTTATTTGCTCTTTATCATCTTTGCTTGGTATGTAATAGAGATCTGAGGTTATACTTTGCAGTGCAGTGAGTAAATTCTAGAGTTTGGCTTATAACTCTTTATAAGGACACCACCATGAACACTTTAAAATACTCCAGGAACCAGATCTTGTGTAATATCTATTTGCATCTTTGTCAGATTAAAGGTAAGAAAATATCAACACTCTCAATGAGATAAAGGTGATAAACCAAGTATTCTATAGCTATTGACATAAAATATTAAAAAACAAGACAGATAACCATATATTATGTATATTTTGGTGGAATGATATACAGTACCTATGAAACATTCTTGCCAAGAGCAATAACAGTAACAAAAAACAAATTACAAAATTGATCAGTCTTAGAATCAATTCTCAATTTACTGAAATCCAAGAGACAAATGTAAAGTAAAGCCATGTGGATACAGTCATGAAAATCCTGATGGTGATAACTAGTAGAAAAAATCTCAGACTTTTGTGGATCCTAAATAGAACAAATAAAGCTTTCTATATAATCACGCTTATGTAAATGAGTTTATATACATGTACATTGTAAAACAAATAAAATTGATGAATGAATTTATATGTACATTGCAATATGATCAAATAAATTGATATATTGACTAAATATTAGATGATATTAAGAAGTTAATATTTTTTAAAGTACCCTAGTAATACTTCAGTTACTTTATCTAAAGCTTATAAATCTATATCTACATATCAGGATGCTTGTGGATAAAATGATAGATTTGAGATTTGTTTCACTGATTTTTAGAGTAAGGGAAACATGTGAAGGTATAGAAAAAATGAGACTGGTTATTAGTTCATAATGACTGACGTTGGATAATAATATATGATGGTTTCTTATATATGCTCTACTTTTGGATATGTTTGAAATTTTCCATAATATATTTTTTTAAAGTGATAACCACAGTCTCTTACATAACCAGCTCTAATAAAATACTTTATCCTACTTGTATGAGTCTCAAAGGAGCCCAGTATAATTTAGGAAGAAGCCTGAGTGTGATTTGCAGGTAAGACTTGTATCGTGGGCAGGTGGGGGCATGTTCATTTCTCACAGAAAAATTTTAAAAAGATATCCAGGCTGAACAGACAAATGTCTCCTTATGCTAACAATAAGTGCTGCC
This sequence comes from Tragulus kanchil, assembly GCA_022376925.1. Lineage (NCBI taxonomy): Eukaryota > Metazoa > Chordata > Mammalia > Artiodactyla > Tragulidae > Tragulus > Tragulus kanchil. The sequence goes on along the minus strand of JAIOJX010000029.1, from coordinate 81,629,996 downwards.
TGCAAGCCTGCTTCTCTGAATCCTCCAATAGCCCCACTCATAAGATTAGCAGTTTCAAACTATTACCTTTAGCAAACATCGATAGAAGTGCTAATACAGAGCACAAAACCTCTTCCTCTTATCCCTTTTCAATGCTAATGAAGCACGCTTTTTACAACTCTGGTTTCCTTGGTAACTAAGAATTGTAAGAATGTTTTTTCTATAAACAAATGTTTCCCCTAGAGAACAAAGGTGTTGGTGGAGGAACAAAGGGCTCTGGTGATGACCTCTTTCCATCTCTAGAGAGACAAAAAGCTTCTTCATGATTATTAATTAGCTTGAGATTCCTAGTCGGAAAAAATATAAAAAGGGTGAAGGAAGATTGTGCGTACTCGCCCATGGAGATCGTCTGCGCCCATGTGAGGTTAAGACTCTCCAGCTCTGGGGTAAGAATATCTGTTTACATTTGATTGAGATCTGATTATTTCTGATTACTTGTGCTTGCCTTTATTTGATGATTAATAAACCCACTCTTGGTTTGACAGTACTTGAGACCACAATACTTTATCGTTGAGGTGCGAGGCTCACACTCTGAGGGGACCACGCCGTGTTCGCATAAAGGTCTCTGAGCTATTTAATATAGTTTCTCTTAGTGAGAACTAGTGAGAATAGTAATCAGTAAACTCCAACACGGTGCCCACGACACTTGCAGACAAGAGTCAGGCCCTGAGAAGGGAATATAGCAATGGACTGTATAAGCCACAGGGTGATTCTCCCAGGCCGAGGGGAAGGTATTTAGAAAAATGAAAAAACTGGTTATTAGTTCATAATGACTGACGTTGGATAATAATATATGATGGTTTCTTATATATGCTCTACTTTTGGATATGTTTGAAATTTTCCATAATATATTTTTTTAAAGTGATAACCACAGTCTCTTACATAACCAGCTCTAATAAAATACTTTATCCTACTTGTATGAGTCTCAAAGGAGCCCAGTATAATTTAGGAAGAAGCCTGAGTGTGATTTGCAGGTAAGACTTGTATCGTGGGCAGGTGGGGGCATGTTCATTTCTCACAGAAAAATTTTAAAAAGATATCCAGGCTGAACAGACAAATGTCTCCTTATGCTAACAATAAGTGCTGCCTGCAAGCCTGCTTCTCTGAATCCTCCAATAGCCCCACTCATAAGATTAGCAGTTTCAAACTATTACCTTTAGCAAACATCGATAGAAGTGCTAATACAGAGCACAAAACCTCTTCCTCTTATCCCTTTTCAATGCTAATGAAGCACGCTTTTTACAACTCTGGTTCCCTTGGTAACTAAGAATTGTAAGAATGCTTTTTCTATAAACAAATGTTTCCCATGGAGAACAAAGGTGTTGGTGGAGGAGCAAAGGGCTCCGGTGATGACCTCTTTTACATCTCTAGAGAGACAAAAAGCTTCTTCATGATTATTAATTAGCTTGAGATTCCTAGTCGGAAAAAATATAAAAAGGGTGAAGGAAGATTGTGCGTACTCGCCCATGGAGATCGTCTGCGCCCATGTGAGGTTAAGACTCTCCAGCTCTGGGGTAAGAATATCTGTTTACATTTGATTGAGATCTGATTATTTCTGATTACTTGTGCTTGCCTTTATTTGATGATTAATAAACCCACTCTTGGTTTGACAGTACTTGAGACCACAATACTTTATCGTTGAGGTGCGAGGCTCACACTCTGAGGGGACCACGCCGTGTTCGCATAAAGGTCTCTGAGCTATTTAATATAGTTTCTCTTAGTGAGAACTAGTGAGAATAGTAATCAGTAAACTCCAACACGGTGCCCACGACACTTGCAGACAAGAGTCAGGCCCTGAGAAGGGAATATAGCAATGGACTGTATAAGCCACAGGGGTGATTCTCCCAGACACAGAGTCTCCTGCATATGCTGCTGGCAGGTGCTCATGCAGAAGCTAATCTTGGTCATGCTGGGGATGAGAAGAATTGGTCATCTTGTATCTCCTGTGGGACAGAGATTCCATATATATATATATATATATATATATATATACACACATGTATACATATATGTATATATGTATATATATATACATATGTGTGTATATATACACACTTCTCCTTGTGCATTTTTTGAAATATTTCTTCATCCTTTGCTTAATAAACTCTAGTATGGCTCGAATCTAATGTGGGAACCTCATTTTCCAACAGAATCATAGTAATGGAATAGTGTAAGCAACACTTAGCAGCAAAAGTAACTCTTTGAAAACTCCCAATAATGCTTTATTTATTTTCTTTAATTTATTAGCCTATAAATCTTAAAGTCTGGCAGTGTCTACTCTGCAATATACTCGTGCTGGTTTTTTCTATTATTATTATTTTGTTTTTCATTCACTAAGTTGTTTCTGACTCTTTGCAACCTCATGGATTACAGCTTGCCAGGCTTCCACTATCTCCGAGAGTTTGCTCAAATTCATGTCCATTGAGTCAGTGTTACTATCCAACCATCTCATCCTCTGTCGCCCTTTTCTCCTTCTGCCTTCAATCTTTCCCAGAATCCAGGTCTTTTCCACTGAGTCAGCTCTTTGAGTCAGGTGGCTAAAGTATTGGAGCTTCAGCTTCAGCATCAGTCCTTCCAATGAGTATTCAGGGTTGATTTCCTTTCAGATTGACTGGTTTAATCTCCTTGTAGTCCAAGGGACTCTCAAGAGTTTTCTGTAGTAGCCTAATTCAAAAACAGCAGTTCTTTGATGCTCAGCCTTCTTTATGGTCCAACTCTAACACTCACACATGACTAATGGAAAAACCATAGCTTTCGTTATAAGGATCTTTGCTGGCAAAGTGATCTCTCTGCTTTTTAATATAGGTTTGTCTTAGCTTTTCTTCCAAGAAGCAAGTACCTTCTAATTTCATGGCTGCAGTCACTATCCACAGTGATTCTGAAGCCCAAGAAATGAAAATCTGTCACTGTTTCTACTTTTTCCCCTTCTGTTGGCCATGAAGTGATTAGACCAGATGCCATGATTTTAGTTTTTTGAATGTTGAATTTCAAGCCAGTTTTTTCACTAAGTCCACTTAAGATCAGAATTCCATTTATCTTGTATTCTAAACATTCTCAAAATATTTCCAACATGATGCTAAGGATTTTACTATCTCCAAAGGCAGGTTTGTGTTGCTTTAAATTGGTCATGGACTCAATCCAAATTCCTCTCTTTCTTATTTTCTTTTGGCTTGCCTTTGCACTTCTCAGTGGACCCACTGACATTGCAGTGCCTCTGAACATGGGTTTATATATTGTGATTTTGAGAATTCCTGGCAACAAATAGTAAATTTCAGTCTTGAGACAACTCTCAATTAATAAAGCAGCTTGAAATGCTAACAAATATTTTAACACCAGAATAAGACTACTGCACACAGTAGGTACTTAATAATTGATATGATACCCTGAAGGAGGGCATGGTAACCCATTTCATTATTCTTGAGTGGAGAATCACATCAACAAAGGAGGCTGGCAGGCTATAGTCCACAGGCTCGTAAAGAGTTGAACACAGCTGAAGTGACTTAGTGCACACATACACACATGTGCACACACACTTATTCTTTAACTACAGTGCTCATGTTATGATATCATAAACTCTTTGGTGAAATAAAATGTCCTATTTTTCAAATAAAACTATCTTCTCCTTTTAAAAAAATTACCATGATAATCTTTCTAAGTGGAGGAGGGATAGGTAGAGAATATAGACTAGATTCAATACGCATTTGAAAAAAAATAATAATGATTAAAAAAAAAAGACAACAGACCATTAATAGATCAGTGTGAAGAGACTGCAATCTCTAGCTGAGTGATATGATTATATTTACCAGAATTTCAAAACCTGCTTGAATCAACTGACAGGTAACATTTACAGGCTGGAGCTGGCTTCTGCTTTCTCCACTCTTGAACTGTTTACAACTTAGCTCAGGCAACAAGAGTCAATAGCCTTCCAGGGAACTCAGGAAACAATAAAGTCAATCATTAACCATTAAATGTTGGGCTATTTAGATTGATTTGTGGTTTCTCTAAGTGACTAGGCCATGAGTAAAAGTGGCATAGTTCCTTGGTGAGCTAATGGTACTGACTCAAGTCTTCTCTCCTTGACTTAGTGGCTTAATAGCTGGCTATCTTGTGAGAAAGAAGGAAGCTTAGCAGCTGTAGTCAACAGCAGCCTTATGCTGCTGAGTACAAGAGCTTTAAGTGTTCAAAAATAATAATAATAAAATAAATAAATAAATAAATAAATAAGTGTGTGTGTGTGTGTGTGTGTGTGTGTGTATATATATATATATATATAATCTGGTACTCTTGGCTGGGATCAATAAATGAATCATGGAGAGGTACAATATCCATCTTACAAACTTTTCTGATTGCCTGATTAGTACAATTTTCTGAATGCTTGAAAACTATGATAGCTTTTTTATTCTTCTCTGGAGGCACATTGTTTAAATAGGTGGAACAAACAATGATATCATTAATGATTTTACAAAGACAATAGACTAGCAGAGAGAACTGAGGCTGATTCTCTTGAGAAAGTAACTAGCTCCTTAAACTGAAGCTGTACAAATGGCATCATTTTCCAAACACTGTAATCATCACCTTAGTTGACCAAAAACATAATAAAAAATATTCCAGGGACACAGATGGCAGAGTTAAAACTGACAGAATCAGAAATGCGTGGAGCCCTCATTAAAATATATTGTGACTATTTAAAATGCAAGATGCTTTTAATTAAGCATATACATTAAAAAACCGTGCATAGCTCAAAGTCCTGATGAACAGAATATCATAGCTATCAAATTTACCTGCTTAGTTTTATTCTTTGTTGCTATTTACTTTATTCTACTTTATTTTAAATTTTGGCCTCTTTTATTGGTTTTTATTTATTGATTTTGATCCATCTTTATTCTTTGGCCTGTGTGAGCCTCCCCTTGCAGTGGCCTCTCTCATTTCAGGCCATCAGCTCTCGGCACGTGCATTTCAGAGCGCTGGCTGGTAATTGGACACACCAGTCCAGCCACTCTGCGGCATGAGGGATCTTCCCAGGCCAGGGATTGAACTGGCACCCCTTGAACTGCAAGGCACGAAGCCCTATTTTACTTTTTATTGTTTACAAAATATTACTTGAGTATGTATGTGTGTGTTCTCAGTCATGTCCAATTCTTTGTAACCTCATGGACTCTCTGTCTATGGGATTTACCAGGAAGAATACTGAAGTGGGTTGCCCTTTCTTGCTCCGGGGATCTTCCTGACCCAGGGATTGAATCTGCATCTCTTGTGTCTCCTGCATTGGCAGTCAGATACTTTAACACTAGCACCACCTAGGAACCCCTTATCAGAGTATGGTTGATTTAAAATGTTATGTTAGTTTCTGCTGTACAGCAAAGTGAATAAGCCATAAATGTACATATATTCACTCTTTTTAAAATGCTTTTCCCATATAGGTCATTGCATAGTATTGTGAAGAGTTCTCTGTGCTACACAGTTGATCCTTGTTGGTTATCTATTTTATATATAGTAGTGTGTATATGTTAATCCCAAACTTCTAATCTATTGCCCAGTCCCTAGATTTCCCCTTGATAACTATAAGTAACTATGCCTATGAATCTGTTTATGTTTTATAAATAAGTTCATTAGTATCATTTCTTAAGATTCCACATATAAGTGAAATTACATATTTGTCTTAGAGAAAAATGTGGATTTGTGTAGACATTACATACAGAAAGTAGCTCCGTCTCAAAAATGCTATAGCTTTGTTTGAGCACTTAGCAAGAGAAGTCAAAATGCTTGGAAGGCTATGCCTTAATTAGACATTTACAATCTCTGCTAATATCATTTTTAGGGATTTAACACCAAAGTGATATGAGGTGCATCAAAAAGACAAGAACATTTTCTTCTCTTCTGGTCCTGGAAATCAAATTACATTTTAAAATATTTGCAATTCTGTCCGGTTTCAGACACCAGCACATATTCAGTGTATTCAGCCCCCAAATGCTTTATCATTCATTAATTTTTACAGCTTCAGGTATTATATGGGTGTTTTAAGAAGTGCACACTACTGAAATAAAGCAGAATAGCAATTCACAGGTTTATAAAGCACTTGCTTCTTGAGTTAGTATTTCATTATCATCACAAATTTAAGGATAAAATGAATTTATTTACTATTAAAGGAGAATTTATGGAATTTCCAGTCACCACAGTCACACAGTCATATAAAACTATGAAGAGAAGACACAGTGATGCAAATTTCATGCGAATGGTATTTTCTATGACAATCATCACAAACGAAGAGCATTATGATCTCAACCTGAAGATTTCCTCAGCTACCTGTCCTGATCAGATTAGGTCACAAAATGGTGTTCATACATACATGCCTATCCTATATAGAATTTTATGAATTCTACAAAACATACCTCCTATATTACAGATGGAGAATTTTTTAATTCAGCAAGAAACATAACAATATGCTTCTCTGAACTCGAGAGGCAAGACAGAAGCAGCTGACATTAAACCAAAGTGATTCAACCTTAAGAAGACTATGAAATGAACATCCACAGAGAAGGACACAGGAGTAGATTTAGTGAACATCTTCCAGCTTGATTGGAGGAGGGCCCAAAGGGTCTGGCTTGCCCAGAATATGTTTGCAGAAGTGTCTCTTTCATGCTGAGATATTATGAAATTCTTTTAAGATGGAGCTACCCATGAAGGCCTGTACTATCATAAGTGAAGAAAATATCTATAGTCATTGCTCTGTGAGAAAAGGAGATCCTTCAGGGGTGCTGTGTGATGGTCAGGAGGGGTGGGAAGGGGAAGATATACATATGACTAATCTGGGAACATACATATCTGTAAACAACAAAACTCTGTAAAAGGTAAAAGTAAAATAAACGTTAAAAAAAAAGAAATAAAGGAACTAGTTGTCAGAAAAAAAAAAAAAAAGATGGAACTACCTCAAATTGAGATGTTTATCAACATGATTATCAGTAAGTGAGTTTCTGAAGAATTGAGAAGGTTTAGATAACAAGCAAAATTTCATCAGAAAGGATAGCTCAGGGTAGGCTGGAAGGTGAGGGGAGCATGAAGACACAGGGGAGGAGAAGAAAATGGGAAACACTTTCTCTTGCTTTTATTTAAAGGGTCTCCTTAAAGCATTTGACTCTCTTGCTTATTCTATATAATTTTATTTTAAAAAATCATATAACAGTCAAGAGCCTGGGCTCTAGAGGCAAGCAACCTGAGGTTTACATCTTGCCAACAAGCAAGGTGCTCTGTCTATTTGAGACTTTGACTATATAATTTTTTAAACTATGAAACAATCTGATATTCACAAATACAGACAACAAACTAGTGGGTACCAGCAAAGAGAAGGAAGAGGACGACCGAGACATTGGGGTAAGAAGTACAAGCTATTAGGTATAAAATTAACTACAAGGATATACTTTACAATACTGGAAATATAGTCAATATTTTACAATAACAATAAATGGAATATACCCTTCAAAAATTGTAAATCACAGTATCATATACCTGTAACATACAATATTGAACAGAAACAAGGTTTCAATTAAAATGCTTCTGTTTCAGTCTGCCTGCCCCCTTCCCTCTCCACCCTCTCCCACCCAAAAAAATGCTTCTGTTTCATAAATAAGTTCATTTGTATATTTTTTTAAGATTTCATATGTAAGCACTATCATATGATATTTGTCTTTCTCTTCACTTAGCATGAGAAACAGATTCACAGAGCTAGAGAACGAATGTGTGGTTATCAAAGGAAAAGGGTTGGGGAAGGGATAGTTTTGGGGTTTGTGATCAAAAGGTACACACTACTGTAAAATGGATGACCAACAGGGTGTGACTTAAAAATAATGCTAATAAAAGCAGACAAATATACTAGCAGTGATAAGGTTGAAATGAAAAATGGTTAGAGTTCTTAATCCAGTACGCAGCATGAATTTGACAGTTATCTTCATACTGTGCATTATACTGAAAGTCCACTTTATAATAAATTAAATGCATTGAAAACACTGATCACTAATGTACTCAGCCATTCAAATACTGAGTATCTTAGATAACAAGCAAAATTTCATCAGAAAGGATAGCTCAGGGTAGGCTGGAAGGTGAGGGGAGCATGAAGACACAGGGGAGGAGAAGAAAATGGGAAACACTTTCTCTTGCTTTTATTTAAAGGGTCTCCTTAAAGCATTTGACTCTCTTGCTTATTCTATATAATTTTATTTTAAAAAATCATATAACAGTCAAGAGCCTGGGCTCTAGAGGCAAGCAACCTGAGGTTTACATCTTGCCAACAAGCAAGGTGCTCTGTCTATTTGAGACTTTGACTATATAATTTTTTAAACTATGAAACAATCTGATATTCACAAATACAGACAACAAACTAGTGGGTACCAGCAAAGAGAAGGAAGAGGACGACCGAGACATTGGGGTAAGAAGTACAAGCTATTAGGTATAAAATTAACTACAAGGATATACTTTACAATACTGGAAATATAGTCAATATTTTACAATAACAATAAATGGAATATACCCTTCAAAAATTGTAAATCACAGTATCATATACCTGTAACATACAATATTGAACAGAAACAAGGTTTCAATTAAAATGCTTCTGTTTCAGTCTGCCTGCCCCCTTCCCTCTCCACCCTCTCCCACCCAAAAAAATGCTTCTGTTTCATAAATAAGTTCATTTGTATATTTTTTTAAGATTTCATATGTAAGCACTATCATATGATATTTGTCTTTCTCTTCACTTAGCATGAGAAACAGATTCACAGAGCTAGAGAACGAATGTGTGGTTATCAAAGGAAAAGGGTTGGGGAAGGGATAGTTTTGGGGTTTGTGATCAAAAGGTACACACTACTGTAAAATGGATGACCAACAGGGTGTGACTTAAAAATAATGCTAATAAAAGCAGACAAATATACTAGCAGTGATAAGGTTGAAATGAAAAATGGTTAGAGTTCTTAATCCAGTACGCAGCATGAATTTGACAGTTATCTTCATACTGTGCATTATACTGAAAGTCCACTTTATAATAAATTAAATGCATTGAAAACACTGATCACTAATGTACTCAGCCATTCAAATACTGAGTATCTTAGATATGCCATATATTGAAGGTATGGAGGTGATTAAATTAAATATGATTTATATTCCCAAGAGAAACATGTTTAAATTAGACAAGTAAGTGCACTTTATAGTTCACATCATGAAGATTACTACAAAAGAAATAAAATGGAGGCAGTTACAGGAAAAAAAGGGAGGTCATTTATGTGTAGTCATTGTATCCTTAAGTTCTAATTTTTATAAAGTTACAGTCTTAGTTTTGTATGTAAAGCTTTGTATCACTGTTTAGTCTCTTACATTGCAAATATTTTCTAGTGTCCATATACTTGTAGTTATTTTTTTTTATATTTGAATAACATCTCCTAATGCTTTTGCTTTATTATTTGGCGAGCCATTTCCCCATTGCCATACTTTGGTAGGATCATCCAATATTTTCCATTACTGAAAATAGAATAGCATATATCTTTAGGGATCCAATTTTTGTTCCTGTCAGAAGTGGACTTTCTGAGTAAGGGAAACTGTTATATCACTTGTTTATATATGGTTATGTGCTTGCTGAAAGGTCCCCAGCAAGGCATGATTCTTCACTGTCACCAACATTACATCCTACCCTCCTCAGCAAGGTTTCTCTTTACCATCTCAGCCAGCACCTCACCGCCAGCCTTTATTCTACAAACCACAAGTGCAAATTGAACTGCTTAAAATTTTACTTCATAGTTTTCCAACTAGAACTGTGAATTCCTGTAGGACAGAGGCCTCCACTATACCTAGCAGATAGATGGGATCACATGGATGTGTGCGTGTTAGTCACTCAGTTGTGCTTGACTCTTTTTGACTCTATGGACCATAGCCCACTAGGCTCCTCTGTCCATGGAAATCTCCAGGCAAGAATACTGAAGCAGGTAATCACTCCCTTCTCCAGGATATCTTGCCAATCTAGGGGTTGAACCAGGGTCTCCCACATTGCAGGCAGATTCTTTATCATCTGAGCCACCAGGGAAGCCCTGGGATCACATGTATTCAATTCTAATTTTTTTCTTTAACTTACTAAATCCTGTCAGTTCCTTTTATGTGGTATAAAAGAACATCATTCAACAAGTCATAATCTAATTACACCATAGAGGGGCCCACATTCTCTGATCTGGAGCAAGTAAAATAGTCTACGGGCCACCCTTTCTACAGTTCATCATCAAATCCTCATTCAGAACTAAGATCAAATGAAATTTCTACCACATCCTGCCATGCGGTGCTGGGAAGCCTTTTATTATTGGTCCCACTGGTCTCTGTGCCCTTTCTGGTACTTTGACACCTCTGAGAACACAAATCTGCATTCCTAGGGTTCCTCAGAGATGCAGAACAGTCTCTACTCCAGGTACACACAAACCACTAGCAAATGCTGTCTGCATGCCTCTGCCCAAATTGAAGTGATCAGTCTACCCTGGTGACTCTAATGAAGGTAACCACCAGTCCACATTCTCATGAGGAAATTGATGTCCCCACTTTGTAGCTGAATCACTCAGCATAAATCTATACTTAAAATATTGCAATAAAGTATCACCTAATGCCTTCTTGATGTCTGTTCATCAATAATGTGGTTGTGAAAAGGAAGAGAGCAACTTAGCATGTGTTATCTAAAAGCATGCAATGACTGTAATACTCTTTTAATTACTATAAGACTTCTGGGATTTTGTTTTCTCCATCCATTTACTAAGGAATAAAATTATTACTCTCTACTACTCTTTGGGCTCTCAGAGTCCCATATAAGTGAATAAAATCTTAGCCTCTTTCCAGGGAATAGAACATCTTGATATTCTAGGTGTGGCACCAGAGCTCCAGGTTCTGATTCTAGCAGTGGAGAAGGGATGCACTGAAACACCTGGTACTTGACTTTTAACAGGAGCTGAGGGATGTCTGAAGAAAATCAAGATAATCAAGGCCTGGTCCTAGACCTTTCAAGATGACAAATGAAGGGGTAGAGTCAAATGCATAATCGTGATGAAGAAGGACTCTAACGATCCTTACCAATCTGTGGCTCCAGCCCCATTTCAAGAAGATTCCAACTTGATGGGGGAGGTGGAAATCCCTGCTTCTTTCACTTCAATACCCCAGGGTTGGTTTGTTGATTGGTTTGGAGGTGGGAACAGGTGCCTCTACCAATTAATGCTTAGCAATCAGCCAAGATTCAATTTAAAGTCCACATGTCTCTGAAGATGCCCCGTTCACACCAGTTGATAAAAATAGATCTTTCTTCTAAGAAATCTCTTCAGGCTTACTACCTGCTCTACTGGTGGCTGCTTACCCCATACTTGTTTAATTCATTATTTGTGGTACATGCAGATGGATAGACCAATGGTTAGGTGGACACAAATAGAGAGACTTAAATATACAGATGCACATAGATATTGTGCATCTTCGATTAAATTTCAGCCTCTTTGAGGAGAATGGTTTTGTTTTACTCATCTTGTGGCCTTATGGTTTCCTGTACAAGATTTCACTCACAGTGCTGACTGCAGTCATGAAATTAAAAGATGCTTGTTTCTTGGAAGAAAAGCTACGACAAAACCTAGACAGCTTACTAAATAGCAGATATATCACTTTTCAAACAAAGGTCTGTACAGTCAATGTCATGGTTTTTCCAGTAGTCATGAATGCATGTGAGAGGTGGACCATAAAGAAGGCTGAGCACCAGAGAATTAATACCTGATACTGTGTGATGTTGGAGAAGACTCTTGAGAGTCCCTGGGACTTCAAGGAGATCAAAACAGTCAATACTAAAGGAAATCAATCCTGAATACTAATTGGAAGGACTGATGCTGGAGCTGAAGCACCAATACTTTTGCCACCTGACAACTCATTGATAAAGACCCTAGTGTTGGGAAAAATAGAAAGAAAAAGGAGAAGGGGGTGAAAGAGGATGAGACGGTTGGATGGCATCACTGAGTCAATGGACATAAGTTTGAGCAAGCTCTGGGAGATGGTGAAGGACAGGGAAACCTGGCATGCTGCATTCCATTGGGTCACAAATAGTCAGACATGACTGAGCACTTGAAATGAACTGAGTTATAAATGTGATTCCAGGGCAGCCTCATTAACATGGATATTTTCTTATCTCCTGTCCTGATATGCACTTAACTCTAAAAAGTCCTATAATCTCTATCACCTTTTACACAGCAAAGGATCCTAACTGATCAAAAGTTTTCACTGAAGTAATATTTTCTCTTCCTGGAGAAAATATTCTCAAATATATTCCTCCTAATATAACCTACCTTGTCTCAATTAAGATATTCCTAATCCTGAAGAACTTCATGGAAAAATGTATAATGTATTAACTTCAGGTTCCCTAGGCAAGCTGTTGGGGAAATATTTAAAGATAGCTTCCTATAAGCTCTGTCATTTTATTTAATCAAAAAATTCTTCTGTCTTTTCTTCCTCTGACCATTTGGTTTTGTAACTACTCTTATTGTAACACATCCTTACTCATCACTTACATATCATCTATGGCTGGTTTGGCATGGCAAGGGAGGAGTTGAGTAGTTATGGTAGAAACCATAGGACCCACAAGCCAAGAATGCATACATGCTAAGTTACTTCAGTCATGTTCGACTCTTTGCAACACTGTGCTCTAGCCTCCCAGGCTTCTTTGTCCGTGGAATTCTCCAGGCAAGTATACTGGAGTGGGTTGCTTCTCCTTTGAGCCAACCCACTGTTCTAGCAGCGTCTTCCACTTTAACAACATCAGTTCTCCCTTAGGCCAGCCTGTTTCACTGGCAGAGACTCTTCCTTCCCCCACTTTAATAAACATTACTTTCCGTTCAAAAAAAAATACTGGAGTGGGTTTCTATGCCCTCCTCCAGGGGATCTTCCCGACCTAGGGATTGAACTTCTGTATTTTGCATCTTCTGCATGGGAAGGTGGGTTCTTTACCACTAACACCATTTGGGAACCCCTAAGCCAAGAATATTTACTGTCTAATCTTTTACAAGAACAGATTGCACCCGAAGGCTTGACTAGAACCAGGACATTTTCACTTTCAAGGTGGCTCACTCAGTGGTGCTGACAGCATTTCATAAGGTTAATCATTAGAGTTGTAAAATGCAGAAAATATATGATGCTGTATTGAACATCTGTGTTGCTTATCTTGTGGGAATTTTTAATGAAGGGCCAAACAGAATATTGATGTTAATTCTATGTTACCAGGACATTAAATACAAAACTAAAACAAATAGCATGAAAACATAATAAAAAAGATTGCAAAGCTTAGGTGAAAACCTGGGCAGAAACAACCAGCCAGTTTTATCAGAACCCTCAAATATATCAAAGCGTCTTCAAAGCAGGAAATGGGAAAGCTATCAAACTGTGGTATTTACATCACAAGTGCCATCAACATAATTAAGTAGGTCAGTAAGGAACACACATTCATAGTCTGTAGAAACATGTGCCCCTCCCAGGTTCTGAGAGCAAATAATAAAAGGAAAGTGAGAAGCAGGAAAGAGAGGGGTACAGACACTCAGAATGACTTCTAGAATCTTCTCCATGACCCATTCCAAGTCTATTGGTGAATAGAGTCAAGTGAAGCAGATTTGAGTCAATAATGTCATGGGGCTTCTGTTCCAATGTAGCTCCATCTACTACCCCTTTCTAAAGGTGGAGGATCAATTTCCACTCTCTGGACTTCTCTGAACTAATCAAGACAATCAATTTTGCAGCCTCTCATCTATAGTTATATCCTCCTTGCACACCCACTTCATCTTTCTGCACTCCTACTCCACCTAATCTCTCCCAAGAGTTTACCCTAAGTTCCACCAGTCACCAGGTAGCCAGATCAAAGACCTAGAGTGTATCTAATGGAAGGTACTGGTCTTTCCATGGGTTCCTTGGCAAAAACTTGTACCTGATCACTGCAATAAGCATTGTGGGGAGGAGAAACCTGTCTCAAAACTTTAGATGGCTCCCAAGTAGACTAGAGTAATGGTGTATGGGGGTGGGGCAGATGACCTGATTCTGACCCTAGGCTACACAAGGGAAGAGACTGAAGAAAAGACTCAAATCAGCCCCACACCCCTGGCAACTTCCTCTGATCCCTTGGGCACCTCTAAAAAATCTTCCTCCACCTATCTTCATTGGTCTTCCTTGGTGTCTCAGACAGTAAAGAACTCACTTGCCAATGCAGGAGACACAGGTTCAGTCCCTGAGTCATGAATATCTTCTGGAAAAAGAAATGGCAACCCACTCCAGTATTCTTGCATGAAAAATCCCATGGTCAGAGGAGGCCGGTGGGTTATAGTCCATGGGGCTGCAGAGAGTCAGACATGACTGAGAGACTCAAAAACAGTTTATCTTCATTGCTTCCTGGAATCTTTCCAGGCCTCAGTCCCTTAAATCTACTTGTCCCACTTCACTTGTCCTCTGTTGCTAGTTCTTTATTTCAGTTCTCTCTTGCATTCTTCCCTAAATTCTCTCATTTAGTTCCAGTTCTCCCCCCAGTGTCTGGGTCCTAGCTTGCCTGGGTGCCAATTAGAGTTTCCATTTTCCAAGGCTTTTCCCCACCCATATTTTACCCAAAATGAAAGTGTCATTCAGGGCTTCCCTGGTGGTCCAGTGGGTAAGGACACCGCCTTGCAGTGCAAGGGGCGCCGGTTCAAGCCCTGGCCTGGGAAGATCCCACGTGCCATGGAGCGGCTGGACCTATGTGTCCAATTACCAAGCCAGAGCTCTGGAGTGCATGTGCCCAGAGCCTGTACTCTGCAACAAGCAACACAATGGGAGGCCCACACGGGCCAAAGAACAAAGATGGATGAAAACAGACAAATGAAAGACCAATAGAAGTGGCCTGCCCAACCCCGGCCCCCCCCCCCCCCCCCCCCCAAAAAATTTAAAAAAAAAAAAAAAAAAATATATATATATAGTAGTCTCCTATTTAAAAAATTTTTAAAAAAACAAAAAGAAAGTGTCATTCAATCATGTCTGACTCTGCAACCCCATGGACTGCAGCCTGCCAGGCTCCTCTCCACATGGAATTCTGCAAGCAAGAGTGCTAGAGTCAGTTGCCTTTCCCTTCTCCTGGGGATCTTCCTGACCAAGGGATCAACCCTGGCCTCCCACAATGCAGGCAGATTCTTTACCATCTGAGCCACTGATGAAACCAGGTGGTAATCCAGGTCCCTCAGTCATCATAAATGAGATGACAGAGAGCTGTGAATGTCCACTGTACCTTGTGATTATTCAACAATGTAGACAAAATCTATCCACATCTAGAAGAATGGCAAGCCTCACCTGCAATATCTTCTGGAAAGAAATGGCAACCCACTCCAGTATTCTTGCATGAAAAATCCCATGGTCAGAGGAGGCCGGTGGGTTATAGTCCATGGGGCTGCAGAGAGTCAGACATGACTGAGAGACTCAAAAACAGTTTATCTTCATTGCTTCCTGGAATCTTTCCAGGCCTCAGTCCCTTAAATCTACTTGTCCCACTTCACTTGTCCTCTGTTGCTAGTTCTTTATTTCAGTTCTCTCTTGCATTCTTCCCTAAATTCTCTCATTTAGTTCCAGTTCTCCCCCCAGTGTCTGGGTCCTAGCTTGCCTGGGTGCCAATTAGAGTTTCCATTTTCCAAGGCTTTTCCCACCCATATTTTACCCAAAATGAAAGTGTCATTCAGGGCTTCCCTGGTGGTCCAGTGGGTAAGGACACCGCCTTGCAGTGCAAGGGGCGCCGGTTCAAGCCCTGGCCTGGGAAGATCCCACGTGCCATGGAGCGGCTGGACCTATGTGTCCAATTACCAAGCCAGAGCTCTGGAGTGCATGTGCCCAGAGCCTGTACTCTGCAACAAGCAACACAATGGGAGGCCCACACGGGCCAAAGAACAAAGATGGATGAAAACAGACAAATGAAAGACCAATAGAAGTGGCCTGCCCAACCCCGTCCCCCCCCACCCCCCCCCCCAAAAATTTGAAAAAAAAAAAAAAAAAATATATATATATAGTAGTCTCCTATTTAAAAAATTTTTAAAAAAACAAAAAGAAAGTGTCATTCAATCATGTCTGACTCTGCAACCCCATGGACTGCAGCCTGCCAGGCTCCTCTCCACATGGAATTCTGCAAGCAAGAGTGCTAGAGTCAGTTGCCTTTCCCTTCTCCTGGGGATCTTCCTGACCAAGGGATCAACCCTGGCCTCCCACAATGCAGGCAGATTCTTTACCATCTGAGCCACTGATGAAACCAGGTGGTAATCCAGGTCCCTCAGTCATCATAAATGAGATGACAGAGAGCTGTGAATGTCCACTGTACCTTGTGATTATTCAACAATGTAGACAAAATCTATCCACATCTAGAAGCATGCTTAGACATTCTCCAAAACCCCTCCCCCTTCCATGTGTTTATGTTCATCTTCGTTCTGCTTTACCTCCCTTTATCCTCTGGTGCCTGATACCTGATTCAAGATCTTTGCATAACAACACCTATATTTTTTCTTCCTAACTATTCATCTGCCAACTAGATACACTCTCCCTCACTTTCATTATAACTTCAGCTACGACAGTTTTTTCTTACCTCTGTCCTAACCACACACAGTCAAATCCTCCTGACTTCATTAGTAGCCAAAACTTTCACAAGTCTCTCCCAAAGTTGAGAGTCCCTTGAGGAAGACCCTCCATTACTTTCCTTCTATGGGCCACAAGCTCTACAGATGTCTACAAACATACCAGTGCCTTCTCCAGCTTTGAAGGTAAACACATTTCTGTGATGTCCAGAGAATAGAACAGAGCTGTAACAGAGGGTGAGCAGCAGGGTTAGTTCATGTGACCTGAGAGTCATCTCTGAAAGGGCCCTGTCACATGGAGTCCCTTTTCTTCCAAGGTTACCTTCAAGAAGCCACGTCCAGGGCTTCTCTGGTGGTTCAGTGGGTAAAGAGTCCACCTTGCAGTGCAAGGGGCACCGGTTCAATCCCTGGCCCAGAAAGAACTCATGTGCCATGGAGTGGCTGGACCAGTGTGTCCAATTACGAGCCAGCACTCTGGAGTGCACGCACTCAGAGCCTGTGCTCTGCAAGGAGACAGGGCACTGCAATGGGAGGTCCACACAGGCCAAAGAATAAAGATGGATGAAAAATAAACAAACAAACAAGAAGTTTATAGTGAACAAAAAAAATTCTTTTTTAAAAGAAGCCACTCCACCTTGTTGGACAATAAATACAACCATCACAGTCCAGGGTCATGACCCAGAGTGGACATGCATGACCTATATGCATGATGGTTAAATCTGCGCATCCTCAGGAGATCACAGCCACATCTCTGTAGAAGGAGCAGCTGTGCTTACAAAAGTGCATGTCAGTTCCAGGCCAAAGTTATGCTTATAGCCAAGAACCAAAGGAATAGGTTGAGTATACAATGTCCTTCATGTGTGCCTCAGCTTAGCAACTTTATACAAGAGGAGTATTTTTGCTGTCATCTGCTGTGGGTCACCTTTCTCCCAAACTTCACAATCATTTAGGCAAATGGTCACTTAGCCTGACCCTTCAGTCAGCTATGTAATAAGGCTAGATGACCTTCTGAGGAATAGTTCCAGAGAAAAGCACGTCAGGAGGAAACTCTATGCATGTTGTTTCTGTTTAGTTTTATGCTTTCTTTGATAGCTGATTACTTAACTGTTGTCTTTGCTTCAAATAGGTTCCACACTTTTTTCCCATATGGATCCAGGTTTAGCAAACATTCATTGTGAGAACGTCAATAATATTATGAATGTACACACAGAGAAAGGGAGAGAGAGAAAGAGAGCTATGAAGATATTGATTGCTTTCCATTCATGAAAATAATCTTAAGTGATAGTTATTATTTTAATATTCCCTGAAGCCTAGGGAAATTTCTAACTTTTGAAGGGCTTAATACCTATATCTCATAGTAGAATGTCTTACACATACTGATACATAGGTGTAAATTTTTTCATTGGCAATGTTTAATGATGAAATATCAGTAACAATCTATGTGTGTGTGTGTACGTGTATGCTTAGTCACTCAGACGTGTCTGATTGTTTGCAACCCCATGAACTGTAGCCCACCAGACTCCTCTGTTCATGGATTTTCCAGCAAGAATGCTGGAGTGGGTTAACAATATATGCCCATGGGCCAAATGTAGTCAGTGGCTTATTTTTATATAATCTTCAAGTGAAGTGTTTCACAAATGTGAGATTCTACCTGTCCACAAAGACTAAAATATGTCCTATGCTTTATCAAATGCTCCCTAGCCCCTTGAATATGGTACATATTCTGGTGTTTCTCCATTTAACCAGGACATGAATGATACCAGTTACCCAAGTCTTTGCCTCTATTCAGTGAGGCCCTCTGTATTTCTACCATTTCCCAAGCTCTTCTCCCGTGATGGTCTTCAAAGGCAAAAACCTTTTTAATCCTTGCATGTATTTATATTTACCTAAACTCTGTCACATCATTCATCATTTCACTAGATATAACTTTTCCAAAAATCCAACCTATACTCAGTCATTAAAGAAATGCTAAATTTGAGAATGTTCCAAAGGATATGTCCAAGGTTTTACAGGAAATTCACAAACAATCAGTGCAAAGAGAATGTTGGAGGCAGAATTTATAGAATATGGACAGAACTCCCAAAGGGTCTACTTGGGAAAAAACAGCACTCTTTTCGATGAATATGCTTCATGTGGGGATTGTACCTTGTATGTACCAGGACATATCAGAATCATAACAAGGCTCGAAGGGTGGAATCCAGCCCACTGTTCCAGGCTGAGAGACAATGGAGTGGAGCTTTTCTTCTAAAGTCATTTTCCACAGGATAGTACGCACACACACACACACACACACACACATCTGTGTGTGTGTGTGTGTGTGTATCCTTATCATCATCACTTTTTGCAAATCTACAGAAGTAAATAGCCTGAGAATTTTTAAGACTTTTAATTAAAGAAGCCAAGCTACTCATTATTCATGAATATTCTGGGTACAAGCAAGGCTGTGATTTGACACCAAAAACACATTTTCATGGTCACTTAGGCTGCTGAAGATCAAGTGGGTCTTCATGTTCACAGATTCTTTCCTCTGAAATGCATACATGAGCATGCATAATGACCATCTTCTCTTACCCTCCTCCATGAAATTTAGAGAAGTGACAAGAGAAGGATAAAGTTTATACAGTTCTTTATAACCAGGATTCTTAGAGAATTTTACACTCAAGGGAACCCTGGGTACCTGAATAATACTTAAGACATTTCCTTTTCTTTATTGGAGTGTAATTGCCTTACAGTGTTGTGTTAGTCTCTGCTATACAATGAAGTGAATTAGTCATATGTACACATATATCCCCTCCCTCTTGGACCTTCAACCCACCCACCCAATCCCACCCACCCTTGTCATCCATGTCATCACAGTGCACGGGGCTGTTTCCTGTAATTTATAGCAGGTTCCTGTGCCATACAGTATCCAGTTGCTACAGTCATATCCAACTGTTTGCAACCATGTGGACTGTAGCCCACCAGGCCCCTCTGTCCATGGGATTCTCTAGGCAAGGGTGAGTTTCCATGCCATGCTCCAGGCGATCTTCCTGACTCAGGGATCAAACCCTTACCTCCTGCACTGAGGGCAAATTCTTTACCACTGAGCCACCAGGGAAGTTCATATTATATATGCTAGTTATATATATATATACTAACTAATTAGTATAATATATTGTATATGCTAATGATATATATTCATTAATTAAAAGTACATGTATTATTACCATATATAGGATTAGTATATAAATATATAATTAATATACATTATATTATATACTCATAACATAAGTTGTATATTATATCATATTCAATATATCATATGTGTATTATTAAAATATATAATCTATATCATACATACTTTGTGGCCTATATATATATTGAATCTGTGACTGTATTTCAGAAATATTGTAACAAATTCAATAAAAACTTTAAAAATGGTGCACATAAAAGCATTATTAAAAAAAAAAAAAATTGATGTTAAGAGAGAAAGTAAACTGCCAGCTCATATACCCAATAATGGCAAAGCTGGAGTCTATTTCCAGGTCCCCCCCACACACACACACAAACAATTACATACAAAATACAAACCACAAATGCATTCTCTGAGATTCTGCCTATGAAAAAGGCCATCATTTTCC
Source organism: Tragulus kanchil (assembly GCA_022376925.1). Lineage (NCBI taxonomy): Eukaryota > Metazoa > Chordata > Mammalia > Artiodactyla > Tragulidae > Tragulus > Tragulus kanchil. The sequence continues at coordinate 81,609,742 of JAIOJX010000029.1, read as the reverse complement.
TTATAAATAACAGAGCCAGTAAGTCAGGCTTCCAACACTAACTTAAAGTCACCTTAAGAGGAATGTAGGAAAAGCTCGCATGAGAACAATAGAAAGAAAATATAATTTGATACTAAGGGTGGAGAGCATATTGGAGAAAGGAGATTGGAAAGTCAGGTTTGGTTGATTTCAGTGTTTTGCCTCAGGCCAGATCCACTCCTGAGGTTTGCTCAGACATAAAGGCAATAGCCAGAGTTACTGAACTTGACCATGGTATTATTTTCCTTTCACTTTGCAGACATGAGAAAGGGGGTAATCAAAGGAGGATGAAGGGGTTGACCTGAATATAATCCATTCAGACTGGAAAAGGTATTGACCCATCCAGTCCCCCAACAAAGACTTCAGGGACCTGCCTGACCAGAGTTCTACTCCAGGCAAGGGCACTCCTTGGACATATTTAGCCCATCTAAACAAGGCAGGCAGGAGAGAGTTCCTGAGTGGGGCTCCAAAATACAACTCAGAAAGCTGCAAGGCAGATCTCTGACTAGTTTTCTATCTTTTGCTTCTCTAGGTGAAGAGAACCTCCAAAGCTAAGTTGAGTTCAACTCTTTTCGATACCATGGACTGCAGCCCACCGGGCTCCTTTGTCCATGGAACTCTCCAGGCAAGAATATTGGAGTGAGTTGCCATTCCCTCCTCCAAGGGATTTTCTGACTGAGGGATTGAACCTACATGTACTGCTTGACAGGTGAATTTTTTACCTCTGAGCCACCAGGGAAGCCCTAGGTGGAGAGAAAGAAGATGGCAAGACCAGCTGTGTAATTCTGCTCCAACCTAACCAGGGACCAGAGGAGAAGAGAGTTAGTGAAAGGACATTGCTTGACTGTAGCTTCATTCATTTGCTCAACGCAGTCAATCAATCACCATGGCAGGCTGTGCCAAGTCAAGCCAAAGGAAAGAGAGTCAACATCTCTGCCATCAAGCAACCCTAAATCTCATTACATAACAGCCAGCCAATAACAGAGCAACTACAGTGAACTATACATCATAAGATGTACAGTTCTGCCAGCTGGAGTGGAATCACAGAGCTGTGGAGCAGGATTGTTCTTTGTTGGGAGGGTCGTAGAGATAGGGGTTATTTAGGAAATGCTTCAACAATACAAGTTCACAGGAAATTCTACTCATTAGTCTGTGATAACCTGTATGGGTGGGTAAAGAATCTGAAAAAGAATTGAATATATGTATATACATCACTTTGTTGTATACCTGAAACTAACATTATAAGTCAAATACGCTCTGATATAATTAAAGAAATAAACTGGAATATATTTCAGATTTGTCAAAAACAGGGGAAAAAACAAAATGAGTCCAGAGTCTTCCATAAGGTAGATCCCAAGATAGAGGAGACGGAAAGAACAAGGGCAGAGGGAAGTCATTCCAGGAAGGAGGAACAATGCAAGTTGGGTCCAAGAAGCCTGTGGTATTTGGAGATTGGCAAGAGGTTCATTAAGACAGTATAAGGGGAGGGTCAGCAGGTAATAACAGCTGGCGGTGGACGTCGGAACCAGAGATGGAGTAACTCTGACCTTCCTCTCTAGGCAGTGGAGAGAGACTTAGGAGGTAAGTGATGATCACAGAGATGTTTTAGAAACAGCATTTGGGCCCCTGTTTGGAAGATGAACAAGAGGAAAATGAGTCAGAGCAGAGGGGTTGCCTATAGAATCAGATCCTTATGGAAAGGGAAAGGCATGCTAATTTATACAAGATGAGAGAACAAAGTATTCGGAGACCATTGTACAGGATACAGCTTTGTGACCCTTGCTTTACAGATGAGGGCAAAAGACTTAGAGAGGTTAAGCTTATCTCTGGTAATCACCTAGCTGGTCAGACTGAGAGCCAGGACTGTTTCCCTGCAAGTCCACCATCTTCTGAAGGTCTGCAATTCTGTAGCTACCCTTTGGCTGAGACAACACAGAGGGGGATTGGCAACTCCTAAGGGCCAAAGGCAAAAAGGCCCTGTTCTGTGGTTTTTTGCTCAGCCTTCTCCATCTCTCTCTCTCTACTTCACCAAAGGCCAAGTTCAATGATCCAGGAAACCCCACATAGGCTAATATGATCTTCTCTCTCTTCTGAAATCCTACAATATTAGTTTTAAAAGTTAGTCTCAACATTGATGTTTTCCATTTCTATTTTATTTTTAATAAGAGTATAATTGCACTATTTTGATGATGTCTGTCATACATCTACAGGAATCAGTCATAGGTATACATCTAGTTGTAGGGAGCAGGATTGTTCTTTGTTGGGAGGGTCGTAGAGATAGGGGTTATTTAGGAAATGCTTCAACAATACAAGTTCACAGGAAATTCTACTCATTAGTCTGTGATAACCTGTATGGGTGGGTAAAGAATCTGAAAAAGAATTGAATATATGTATATACATCACTTTGTTGTATACCTGAAACTAACATTATAAGTCAAATACGCTCTGATATAATTAAAGAAATAAACTGGAATATATTTCAGATTTGTCAAAAACAGGGGAAAAAACAAAATGAGTCCAGAGTCTTCCATAAGGTAGATCCCAAGATAGAGGAGACGGAAAGAACAAGGGCAGAGGGAAGTCATTCCAGGAAGGAGGAACAATGCAAGTTGGGTCCAAGAAGCCTGTGGTATTTGGAGATTGGCAAGAGGTTCATTAAGACAGTATAAGGGGAGGGTCAGCAGGTAATAACAGCTGGCGGTGGACGTCGGAACCAGAGATGGAGTAACTCTGACCTTCCTCTCTAGGCAGTGGAGAGAGACTTAGGAGGTAAGTGATGATCACAGAGATGTTTTAGAAACAGCATTTGGGCCCCTGTTTGGAAGATGAACAAGAGGAAAATGAGTCAGAGCAGAGGGGTTGCCTATAGAATCAGATCCTTATGGAAAGGGAAAGGCATGCTAATTTATACAAGATGAGAGAACAAAGTATTCGGAGACCATTGTACAGGATACAGCTTTGTGACCCTTGCTTTACAGATGAGGGCAAAAGACTTAGAGAGGTTAAGCTTATCTCTGGTAATCACCTAGCTGGTCAGACTGAGAGCCAGGACTGTTTCCCTGCAAGTCCACCATCTTCTGAAGGTCTGCAATTCTGTAGCTACCCTTTGGCTGAGACAACACAGAGGGGGATTGGCAACTCCTAAGGGCCAAAGGCAAAAAGGCCCTGTTCTGTGGTTTTTTGCTCAGCCTTCTCCATCTCTCTCTCTCTACTTCACCAAAGGCCAAGTTCAATGATCCAGGAAACCCCACATAGGCTAATATGATCTTCTCTCTCTTCTGAAATCCTACAATATTAGTTTTAAAAGTTAGTCTCAACATTGATGTTTTCCATTTCTATTTTATTTTTAATAAGAGTATAATTGCACTATTTTGATGATGTCTGTCATACATCTACAGGAATCAGTCATAGGTATACATATATCTTCTCCCTCTTACTGTAGGTTGCAGGGCACCCAATGCCAGTGTTTTGGGTGAGACTAGAGGGGTGAAATAGGAAGGGAGGTAGGAGGAAGGCTCAAAGCTAATTATATCAAAATTGCTCTCCTCTGAGAATTTGCCTTACCCTTTATTTTATCTGATTCTCAGAGGCAGTGGGCAATCCCCCAACCTCCTCTATTGACCTCAGCAGGAAATACTAGGCTGACAACTCAACAGGGGTCAAGCCTTCTCACTGCAAGCTTCTGGCAGCAGGGCCTCTACCACTCACACCCTGACAACAGGGGAGGAGAGTTCACCATGGAGAGCTCACACCTCCTCACAATCAGAACTGCAATATAAAAAGCCCTGCTGTGGCATGAACACTGTCATTGAAGTTTAATTTCAGCAATAGGAGTGGACGTCCCCTATCTTCCTCTCTCCATTTCCTACCTGGTAACTTGCTCTTTACCCACACCTGCCATTACCACCAAATCACTAACATTTTCCTCCTTTTGCTTCTCTTTTCCATGCTCCAGTCACTCACACTGAATTTCTCCTCTCAATTGACATCTGCCTTGTATACATCTATTTTTGACTCTCTTAAATGTTACTTTCCTCTGCAAACCACCTAATATTTACTCAGTCTTTGTCACTTTTACCCTCTTTACAAGAGGAAAACTTAGAGGTTCTTATCTCTGGTAATCACCTAGCTGGTCAGACTGAGAGCCAGGACTGTTTCCCTGCAAGTCCACCATCTTCTGAAGGTCTGCAATTCTGTAGCTACCCTTTGGCTGAGACAACACAGAGGGGGATTGGCAACTCCTAAGGGCCAAAGGCAAAAAGGCCCTGTTCTGTGGTTTTTTGCTCAGCCTTCTCCATCTCTCTCTCTCTACTTCACCAAAGGCCAAGTTCAATGATCCAGGAAACCCCACATAGGCTAATATGATCTTCTCTCTACTGAAATCCTACAATATTAGTTTTAAAAGTTAGTCTCAACATTGATGTTTTCCATTTCTATTTTATTTTTAATAAGAGTATAATTGCACTATTTTGATGATGTCTGTCATACATCTACAGGAATCAGTCATAGGTATACATATATCTTCTCCCTCTTACTGTAGGTTGCAGGGCACCCAATGCCAGTGTTTTGGGTGAGACTAGAGGGGTGAAATAGGAAGGGAGGTAGGAGGAAGGCTCAAAGCTAATTATATCAAAATTGCTCTCCTCTGAGAATTTGCCTTACCCTTTATTTTATCTGATTCTCAGAGGCAGTGGGCAATCCCCCAACCTCCTCTATTGACCTCAGCAGGAAATACTAGGCTGACAACTCAACAGGGGTCAAGCCTTCTCACTGCAAGCTTCTGGCAGCAGGGCCTCTACCACTCACACCCTGACAACAGGGGAGGAGAGTTCACCATGGAGAGCTCACACCTCCTCACAATCAGAACTGCAATATAAAAAGCCCTGCTGTGGCATGAACACTGTCATTGAAGTTTAATTTCAGCAATAGGAGTGGACGTCCCCTATCTTCCTCTCTCCATTTCCTACCTGGTAACTTGCTCTTTACCCACACCTGCCATTACCACCAAATCACTAACATTTTCCTCCTTTTGCTTCTCTTTTCCATGCTCCAGTCACTCACACTGAATTTCTCCTCTCAATTGACATCTGCCTTGTATACATCTATTTTTGACTCTCTTAAATGTTACTTTCCTCTGCAAACCACCTAATATTTACTCAGTCTTTGTCACTTTTACCCCTGAGCTTCATTTCTGCTCTCCCATTCAGCCTGCTTAAGATGTTTGAGATTGCTCAATTTTTTTTTTTTTTTCTCATTAGCAAGTTCTTCTTGCTCCTGTGTAGGTGTGGTATCTCAGTATTCCCTTCTTAGAAGATCTCATTTAGTGCTGTGATCTTCACTATTTTCATCTTTGAGTTGAAAAATACCCAAATCATTCATCATATCAATCTCTTTTTTACATTTTTGATGTAAAATTCTCAGTTGGTTGAATTGCTCCAAAACTGTAGCCCCAAATCATCGCAAAGATGATTCCACCAAGAAATAGGTTCCCCTCTCATTTTTTTCTCCTGCTCACTTTCACTGTCAGTTAATGACACATGCATCTCTCATTTACCAAGGATCCAAAACTATGATTCTTTTAACTTGTTTATTTCTAAAATTTATTTTTTTAATTGAAAAATAATTTCTTTACCATATTGTGTTGGCTTCTGCCATAGGTCAACATGAATCGACCATGAATCCCTTCTGAAACTCATTCCCACCCCATCCCACCTCTCTAGGTTATCAAAGAGAACAGGTTTGAGCTCCCTGGGTCTTACAGCAAAAATCCACTGGCTATCTATTTTACATAGGGTAATGTATGTGCTTCCATTCTTATTCAGTTTATGCAAATATTCTGTCCCCTTTAACTGCAATCTGTCTTGAACCTGATTCCTTTACCACTTCCCTACTATAAATCTTTATCACTTCTCACTGATTACTACCTGATTCCTTTACCACTTCCCTAATTTAAAACTTTATCACTTCTCACTGATTACTGGGATGAAATGGAATTCATTTCTTATGCTGGCTGGAATCCCCTAAGCTAGCCCCAAATTGGACCTCCAGCTTTCCATGCTCACTACACCCCATCACAGTCCAATCTTCATACTCCAAAAAATACAGCCTCCATGGAGACCTGCTTTTTCAACACTATTTAAAGAATGTTTAAAAGGAAAAAAAAAAAAAAAAAGAAAAGCTGAGGTTCATGCAACAACCAGTCACCCTGATAGACCCAGCTATTTCTGCCACTGAGTGGAGCCCCACAAAAAGCTTAGATCTTTGGATTTGAACTTCAGCTATGACCTCCATTCAGAACCAGAAAAAGCATGATTCGTTTAACAGAAACACAGGGCCTAGGTTCCAGATCTACTTTGCAGGGAACTTCCAGAAAAAAAGACCGACAGATACCACAGTTCAGTCATGTAGTTGTTATGTCATAAGGCATATATTCTTAAAGCAACTTGACTTTCTGGTTTTGTATTCCCTGGGGCTAGCTCTTCCTTCTCCATGCTTTTTCTGGTCATTTTGAAGTAAGACAGCCTCAACTCAGTTATTCAATGTAGTATTTTCTTTTGACTGTTGTAACACATTACCACAAAATTAGTGGCTTTAAACAATACAGCTAATTGTCTGACATTTCAGAAGGTTGGGAGTTTGAGATGGATCTCACTAGGCTAAAATCAAGGAGTCAGCAACGCTGGATGGAGGTTGGAGAGGAGAATTCATTTCCTTACCTTCTTTATCCTCTCAAGGCTGCTCACATTTCTCAACATGAATCGACCATGAATCCCTTCTGAAACTCATTCCCACCCCATCCCACCTCTCTAGGTTATCAAAGAGAACAGGTTTGAGCTCCCTGGGTCTTACAGCAAAAATCCACTGGCTATCTATTTTACATAGGGTAATGTATGTGCTTCCATTCTTATTCAGTTTATGCAAATATTCTGTCCCCTTTAACTGCAATCTGTCTTGAACCTGATTCCTTTACCACTTCCCTACTATAAATCTTTATCACTTCTCACTGATTACTACCTGATTCCTTTACCACTTCCCTAATTTAAAACTTTATCACTTCTCACTGATTACTGGGATGAAATGGAATTCATTTCTTATGCTGGCTGGAATCCCCTAAGCTAGCCCCAAATTGGACCTCCAGCTTTCCATGCTCACTACACCCCATCACAGTCCAATCTTCATACTCCAAAAAATACAGCCTCCATGGAGACCTGCTTTTTCAACACTATTTAAAGAATGTTTAAAAGGAAAAAAAAAAAAAAAAAGAAAAGCTGAGGTTCATGCAACAACCAGTCACCCTGATAGACCCAGCTATTTCTGCCACTGAGTGGAGCCCCACAAAAAGCTTAGATCTTTGGATTTGAACTTCAGCTATGACCTCCATTCAGAACCAGAAAAAGCATGATTCGTTTAACAGAAACACAGGGCCTAGGTTCCAGATCTACTTTGCAGGGAACTTCCAGAAAAAAAGACCGACAGATACCACAGTTCAGTCATGTAGTTGTTATGTCATAAGGCATATATTCTTAAAGCAACTTGACTTTCTGGTTTTGTATTCCCTGGGGCTAGCTCTTCCTTCTCCATGCTTTTTCTGGTCATTTTGAAGTAAGACAGCCTCAACTCAGTTATTCAATGTAGTATTTTCTTTTGACTGTTGTAACACATTACCACAAAATTAGTGGCTTTAAACAATACAGCTAATTGTCTGACATTTCAGAAGGTTGGGAGTTTGAGATGGATCTCACTAGGCTAAAATCAAGGAGTCAGCAACGCTGGATGGAGGTTGGAGAGGAGAATTCATTTCCTTACCTTCTTTATCCTCTCAAGGCTGCTCACATTTCTGACACAAAGTTCCTTTTCATCTTTAAATCTAACAATGTCCAGTCAAGTCTTTGTCACATTGCATAATTCTGACTCCAACTCTCCTTTTTCCCTCTTTCATTCACAAGGACGTTTGTGATTACACAGGGCTCATCCGAAATATCCGAAATAATCTTGGAGTCTCAAAGTCAGCTGACTTCATTCCTTCTACAAGCTTAGTTGCCCTTTGTTTTTTTTGTTTTTTTTTTTTTAAAGATTTATTTATTTATTTATTTTGGGCGGAGGTCGGGTTGGGGAGGGAGGGAAGCGGGCGGGCCACTTCTTTTGGTCTTTCATTTCTCCATTTTCATCTGTCTTTGTTCTTTGGCTCCTTGTGGGTCTCCCATTGCGGTGGTGTCTGTCGCTACAGAGCGCCGGCTCTGGGCGCATGCTCTCCAAAGCTATGGCTCGGTAATTGGACACATCAGTCCAGCCGCTCCACGGCACGTGGCATCTTCCCAGGCCAGGGCTTGAACCGGCGCCGCTTACACTGCAAGGTGGTGTCCTTACCCACTGGACCACCAGGGGAAACCCTTAGTTGCCCTTTGTAACATATTGTACCTTTCTAAAAAGTATGAGGATGAAAGTGTGGACACCTCTGGTGGGACACTTTTCTGTCTACCACATACAGTTGTACCTAAAAGTTATAGCTTAAATCTTGCTTTAAAATTAAGGCTCTTTTCCTTTCCATAATGCAACCAAAATAAGTGAGAAGGCACTATCTTGGCTTCTCTTACTCGGCAGCTTTAAACTTCTGTTTCCCTAACTTGTTAACAGGGATTTTCAAGACCTCCATAGTGGGGCAGGAGATGGGAGAAGAAAAAAGACGAACGGTGAAAAAATAAGCCTGCCAATTCAGGAGATATAAGAGATGTGGCTTCGATATTTGGATCAGGAAGATGTCTTGGTGGAGGTAATGGAAACCCACCCCACTATTCTTTCCTGGGGAATCCCATGGACAGAGGAGCCTGAGAGGCTACAGTCTCCAGGGTCACAAAGAGTCAGACATGACTGAAGCGACTTAGCCTCCAGCATCATCCATCACAGTGGGTTCTGTCATCGGCGGTTTTCCTCGCTGAGAACCAATGAATCTTCTCTCCACTGATACTTTACCCTTACTTTAGTCCCTTGGAATCCATACCTCCAGTTTTTCCACTGAAGTCAATTCACTCTCCAAACAGCCAACATGAATATGACCTTGGATCATTCCAAACCAAATGTCTCCACCAATGAGAAAGGCCACTCCTTTTCGTGGCTCACATCTGGGAGAGTAGGCCAATTTTGATGCAGTCAACTTTTCTCTGCTTCACTCTTTAGATACTCCCAACCTGATGAGACCCACATTCTTCTAGTTCTTCACTGGCGTGTGGAGGGCTTTTCCAGCTCTTCTTGTGCTTTTGTCAGAGCCTGCTTTTCATCAAGAACCCTCTCCACAAATGTCCTTCCTCTAATATTTATGTGGCCATCCTTTTTTTCATGGAGAAGGAAATGGCAACACACCACAGTATTCTTGCCTGGAGAATACTGGTGGCCTACAGTCCATAGGGTCAAAGAGTCAGACTGAAATGAAGTGACTTAGCATGCATGTCATCCTTTCTACCTCTAGAGTAGGTGAGAAGAGTAAGAGTTTGCTAAACTAGCTTCAGTCAACTGCTTAGAACGTCACTCTTCTTGGCCCTATACCCAATATGATAAACATCAAATAAAATTTCTATTTCATTAGCATTCCTGGATGAGGTGGGATGAGAAAATCAAGAAAACAAGAGAGGATCCTCCTCCGTAGGTGAAAAGTAGCCATTCCCTTTTCTAAAGGATCTTCCAACCCATGAATTGAACTCTGTTTTTTTGCATTGTAACCAGATTCTTTACCATCTGAGCCACCAGGGAAGTTCATAATTTTGTTATGCAGAAATCAGACTGGAGTAAGAAAGTGACTATTTCTCTTATACTATTGGTCACTATGGTACAGATGGCTGTGTGTGTCATCTGTCAAACTCTTTGTAACTCCTTGGACTCCTCTGTCCATGGAATTTTCCAGGCAAGGACACTGGAGTGGGTTGACATTTTCTACTTCAGGGGATCTTCCCAACTCAAGAGATCAAACCCATGTCTCCTGCATCTCCTGGATTGACAGGTGGATTCTTTACCACTGTGCCACCTGGGAAGTCATAATTAATAGTGGATCAATAATGATAATCCATCCTGGAAAGAATGTGGTCCATGAATGGCAGATAAAACCAGTCTACTAGAGTGTCCAGTATATGATGGTGTTCATTAGGATGGCCCATCGGCGTCAACTATCCCAAATGAGGACACTGTCCTTTAGGGTGCCCTTTCTGGGTCTGATGAGCAGCTGGGACTCTTGGGATGGCTATTTTAATAAATCCATAAGAGCTATTCCCAGACTACTGTGATATAGGCTATTTTGTCAGGACAGGAAAGATACCAGCAGGTAGTTGCTTTCTCAGAATTTAAAGGAAATATTACCAAACAGATAATTCACCCTTTGAATAAGTATAAAAGTTTCTGGGACACAGAGTCCAGGGGAGGTCAGAACAGATCAGGTCAAGGGATTAGTTCCAACCTATTGTTATCTGTAGCTCAGAGTTGTGATTAGGCCACATGCTGGGAAGTGACAAGGCTGTTGCCAATACTCACACAATATGGAAACATTTTTTAAATGATATTAAAACTGGAAGGAGATTTTGACAGCACTGAGCCCATATCCCTCAATTTAAAACGAAGAAGCAATGATCTAGAGAGAGTGAAATTTTCTCAGAAATGTTCTGTTAATTTGTGACCAAGCCAGGATTCAAAAGTTAGCACCCTAACTAGCAATCTAATGTTCTTACAACATTTTTGGTCTGGGTTTGGCAATAGGTTTTTGTGTTTTATAGTTTCATCGGCACAAAGTAGGATAGTGCTCAAAAAAGGGTTTCTAGGTCTTTGCAATACTAATTTGTTTTCCTTCTGCATTTTATTTTCCTTTCCCTTCTCAGAAACATCTTTTTCAGCTTAGCTATCCTTTGATTTTATAAATGTTGTGAACACACACACACACACACACACACCATACTGCTGTGTATATGTTGTATGTTCCTTCCTCAAATCAAGCTCCAGGTATTTCCTTTTATTTTCTGTGTCCCATTAGAAAACATTAATTTTGAATTTTCTTCTCTAAGTGACAACAAATGATGCTGATGGGTTCAAGAGAAAAACTCATTCCTATTTATATTAGTAAGTAAATTATCTTACCCTCTTAATAATCTGGGGGCAGAAGTGAAAAAAATCTAGGATGAATAAGTTCACAGATAAGTCTATCACCTATAATTGGGTACTAAATTCAGATTTACTTTCTTGAGAACTAAGACAGAGCAGGCAGATACTGGATTGCACAACTTTTTAATAAAAAGATGATTGCTGATTCAACTTCAAAAACCAAACTAATCTTGAAATTAAATAGCATTTGGTCATATACAGAGCCAAGGCAAAGATAATTTAAGAATCTAACAGGAAAACCTTACTAAGGATATTTTAATGTTTAATGTAGATAAAAACATTCCACTCCAGATAGTGATTATTTATATCAGTATTCCCAACAGCGATAACAAAAGGCCTGACACTGTAGCTCATCTAAAGACTGAGTATTATTAAATACAACCAGGAAATAGAGTCAACTGAGTTCAAGGTTTAGGCAAAATTTTGAGAAAGAACGGGCTTTTCTAGTGACTCACCAAACTGCCTGCCAATGCAGGAGATGCAGGGTTAATCCCTGGGTTGAGAAGATTCCATGGAGGAGGAAATGGCAGCCCACTCAAATACTCTTGCCTGGAAAATCCCATGAAGAGAGAAGCCTGACAGGCTACAGTTCCTGAGGCTGCAAAGAGTCAGGCATGACTGAGCAACTGAACATATACACACACATATATATAAACACACACAGAGTCAAGAATAGCTTCCAAATATTTCAACATATTTGATAGTCATGGTGTATGCATTAGGGCAGGAGTATTATTCTCTGTCCAGGAAGACAAGAAGGCCATGGAACGTTCTTAGACAGTTGGATACTTCCCAGTATCATAACAAAATCTGTGCTTCTGTGCATCTTGGAGGAAGGGAAGAATATGACAGATTGAAGAAATGATGTTCCAAAACCAACAGACCAGACTGATCAAATTATTCCATGACACCTCACACCTACCCAGAGATGATTAGCTCACAATGCCTTCAACTAAATGATATTTCATCATTAAATTAAATATACAAAAAATTCCAAGAATCATCAAAACAACTCACTGAAGTTTGAAACTTATCAAACCACAGGTCAGAGACAGTGTTTTCAATATGAATGTCTTTAAGTAGAACATTTTTAGCTCCACTCTGTAAACCATACTCTAATATCTTGCCTTAGAACCAATTGACACATTTACTATCCTGTCATCTGAAAGTATTTCACTTGTACTCCCTAGAAACAGGACACTTTTGAAAAATGAACTATGGCCAATATCTGGTTGAATAATGAAAGTTCAAGTCATTCAGTTGTGTCTGACTCTTTGAGACCCCATGAACTTTAGCACACCAGACTTTTCTGCCCATGGGATTCTCTAGGCAAGAACAGTAGAGTAGGTAGCCATTCTCTACTCCTAGAGATTTCTCTGAACCAGGAATCAAACCATATCTCCTGCATTGCAGGCAAATTCTTTACCATTTGAGCCACCCAGAAAAGCTCAAAATATCTGGTTAGTGCCATGGATATAGGCAGTGATTATTTATATCAGTATTCCCAACAGCGATAACAAAAGGCCTGACACTGTAGCTCATCTAAAGACTGAGTATTATTAAATACAACCAGGAAATAGAGTCAACTGAGTTCAAGGTTTAGGCAAAATTTTGAGAAAGAACGGGCTTTTCTAGTGACTCACCAAACTGCCTGCCAATGCAGGAGATGCAGGGTTAATCCCTGGGTTGAGAAGATTCCATGGAGGAGGAAATGGCAGCCCACTCAAATACTCTTGCCTGGAAAATCCCATGAAGAGAGAAGCCTGACAGGCTACAGTTCCTGAGGCTGCAAAGAGTCAGGCATGACTGAGCAACTGAACATATACACACACATATATATAAACACACACAGAGTCAAGAATAGCTTCCAAATATTTCAACATATTTGATAGTCATGGTGTATGCATTAGGGCAGGAGTATTATTCTCTGTCCAGGAAGACAAGAAGGCCATGGAACGTTCTTAGACAGTTGGATACTTCCCAGTATCATAACAAAATCTGTGCTTCTGTGCATCTTGGAGGAAGGGAAGAATATGACAGATTGAAGAAATGATGTTCCAAAACCAACAGACCAGACTGATCAAATTATTCCATGACACCTCACACCTACCCAGAGATGATTAGCTCACAATGCCTTCAACTAAATGATATTTCATCATTAAATTAAATATACAAAAAATTCCAAGAATCATCAAAACAACTCACTGAAGTTTGAAACTTATCAAACCACAGGTCAGAGACAGTGTTTTCAATATGAATGTCTTTAAGTAGAACATTTTTAGCTCCACTCTGTAAACCATACTCTAATATCTTGCCTTAGAACCAATTGACACATTTACTATCCTGTCATCTGAAAGTATTTCACTTGTACTCCCTAGAAACAGGACACTTTTGAAAAATGAACTATGGCCAATATCTGGTTGAATAATGAAAGTTCAAGTCATTCAGTTGTGTCTGACTCTTTGAGACCCCATGAACTTTAGCACACCAGACTTTTCTGCCCATGGGATTCTCTAGGCAAGAACAGTAGAGTAGGTAGCCATTCTCTACTCCTAGAGATTTCTCTGAACCAGGAATCAAACCATATCTCCTGCATTGCAGGCAAATTCTTTACCATTTGAGCCACCCAGAAAAGCTCAAAATATCTGGTTAGTGCCATGGATAGAGGCAAGCCAAATTTCACAATACTCCCTGATCATAAAATAATTCAGTTACCTGGGCAAGTAAAGTAGCTATCCAGAGTCAATTTTAGGTAACAAAGAGTAAGACAAATATTGTCCAGAAAGTAACTCAGTGTTTATGCAAAGCATAAGAACCCCATCTTTATTAATACTTTGGGGTCATGGGACCCAAGGTTTGCACTATTTGTGGCAGGATTCTCCCATGCTACTTCTCAGCAAGAGAGATTTTCTCTACAAAACTTACTCAACATCATTTATCCCATAGGAGTCTTTTCTTTAATGAATGACTGACCAGTTAGAGAATGAGCAGGTGCCTGTAAGTAGTCCTGTCATTCTTTAACTCAAAGGATTAATTCCTGTTGGCAACATTAAGGACTGGAGCAGCAGGCCATTGAGCACCTGGGCCCAGAGGCGTCTTACTCCATTCTCTCTATGGCAGCAGTAAATGACTGTGATTACAGACAAAGTAAATTTACTGACGGGGAAGGTGAATGTAAGGCACCCTTTCCCAGCACTGGTGTGTGAGTCTACTGTGGTCCACACCATCCATGGATCATTGCAAGTGAGCTCCTCCTTTGCCTTCTGATGCAGCTGGTGGGAAATGAGCCTCCAGGGCCAATAGCTAGGAATTAATTTGATCCATTTATTTTCTGTGTTTCACGTTTCGGGTGCAAATGCTTTCTCCATCATGACAGAGAATGTTTATGTTCTCCCATTTGCAGAAAACAAATGTATCATGCCTAACTAAGAGAATTCTTTTGCTGAAGGTCAGAAACAAATGTTTCCATCCATCTCCCTTTACCATTGTGAGTGGTATTGACACATTTACTATCCTGTCATCTGAAAGTATTTCACTTGTACTCCTAGAAACAGGACACTTTTGAAAAATGAACTATGGCCAATATCTGGTTGAATAATGAAAGTTAAAGTTCAGTTGTGTCTGACTCTTTGAGACCCCATGAACTTTAGCACACCAGACTTTTCTGCCCATGGGATTCTCTAGGCAAGAACAGTAGAGTAGGTAGCCATTCTCTACTCCTAGAGATTTCTCTGAACCAGGAATCAAACCATATCTCCTGCATTGCAGGCAAATTCTTTACCATTTGAGCCACCCAGAAAAGCTCAAAATATCTGGTTAGTGCCATGGATAGAGGCAAGCCAAATTTCACAATACTCCCTGATCATAAAATAATTCAGTTACCTGGGCAAGTAAAGTAGCTATCCAGAGTCAATTTTAGGTAACAAAGAGTAAGACAAATATTGTCCAGAAAGTAACTCAGTGTTTATGCAAAGCATAAGAACCCCATCTTTATTAATACTTTGGGGTCATGGGACCCAAGGTTTGCACTATTTGTGGCAGGATTCTCCCATGCTACTTCTCAGCAAGAGAGATTTTCTCTACAAAACTTACTCAACATCATTTATCCCATAGGAGTCTTTTCTTTAATGAATGACTGACCAGTTAGAGAATGAGCAGGTGCCTGTAAGTAGTCCTGTCATTCTTTAACTCAAAGGATTAATTCCTGTTGGCAACATTAAGGACTGGAGCAGCAGGCCATTGAGCACCTGGGCCCAGAGGCGTCTTACTCCATTCTCTCTATGGCAGCAGTAAATGACTGTGATTACAGACAAAGTAAATTTACTGACGGGGAAGGTGAATGTAAGGCACCCTTTCCCAGCACTGGTGTGTGAGTCTACTGTGGTCCACACCATCCATGGATCATTGCAAGTGAGCTCCTCCTTTGCCTTCTGATGCAGCTGGTGGGAAATGAGCCTCCAGGGCCAATAGCTAGGAATTAATTTGATCCATTTATTTTCTGTGTTTCACGTTTCGGGTGCAAATGCTTTCTCCATCATGACAGAGAATGTTTATGTTCTCCCATTTGCAGAAAACAAATGTATCATGCCTAACTAAGAGAATTCTTTTGCTGAAGGTCAGAAACAAATGTTTCCATCCATCTCCCTTTACCATTGTGAGTGGTATCAAGCTGTTTACCTTTTTAATTTCAGACTAAAGGGAAATAGTTTTCTAGAGTGGAGCTGGGGTGAACGGCAGCAGTTGATATTTAGGAATTTTCTACTGGAAACAAAACTTAGCACACCACTCATGAGAAGAATGAAGCAAAGAAGTAAGAACCTCTTCTGCTTTTTCACCAAAGAGAAATTTTCAGTTATGCCTTAGTTCAAGTAAAAGGAACAACATTAGTTAAGGACTATTAATTTGCCATTTTTAAACAAATGGAAACTGGCACCTAATTTGGCTGTATGTCTTGCTCACTTGAGACCAAATTCTGTCCTTGGCAGGTAATTTCCAAAGACTGCAGAGGGAACTGAATAAGAATGACTGGAACTAAGTATGGCTTATCCTAACCTATTTGCAGGGAAGGAATGGAGATGCAGACATGGAGAACAGACTTGTGGACACAGCAGGGCATGGAGAGGGTGCAAAGCGTGGAGAAAGTAGCACTAATGTATATACACTATCTTGTGTAAAGTAGATAGCTAGTGGGAAGCTTCTTTGCAACAGAGAGCCCAACCTGGTGCTCTGTGACAACCTAGAAGGGTGGAATGGGAGAGGGAAGGGAGGCTCAAGAGGCAGGGTGAAAGTTTTCTGATTCACGTTGTTTCAGGGCAGAAACCAACACAATATTGAGCCTCCAGAGGCGTCTTACTCCATTCTCTCTATGGCAGCAGTAAATGACTGTGATTACAGACAAAGTAAATTTACTGACGGGGAAGGTGAATGTAAGGCACCCTTTCCCAGCACTGGTGTGTGAGTCTACTGTGGTCCACACCATCCATGGATCATTGCAAGTGAGCTCCTCCTTTGCCTTCTGATGCAGCTGGTGGGAAATGAGCCTCCAGGGCCAATAGCTAGGAATTAATTTGATCCATTTATTTTCTGTGTTTCACGTTTCGGGTGCAAATGCTTTCTCCATCATGACAGAGAATGTTTATGTTCTCCCATTTGCAGAAAACAAATGTATCATGCCTAACTAAGAGAATTCTTTTGCTGAAGGTCAGAAACAAATGTTTCCATCCATCTCCCTTTACCATTGTGAGTGGTATCAAGCTGTTTACCTTTTTAATTTCAGACTAAAGGGAAATAGTTTTCTAGAGTGGAGCTGGGGTGAACGGCAGCAGTTGATATTTAGGAATTTTCTACTGGAAACAAAACTTAGCACACCACTCATGAGAAGAATGAAGCAAAGAAGTAAGAACCTCTTCTGCTTTTTCACCAAAGAGAAATTTTCAGTTATGCCTTAGTTCAAGTAAAAGGAACAACATTAGTTAAGGACTATTAATTTGCCATTTTTAAACAAATGGAAACTGGCACCTAATTTGGCTGTATGTCTTGCTCACTTGAGACCAAATTCTGTCCTTGGCAGGTAATTTCCAAAGACTGCAGAGGGAACTGAATAAGAATGACTGGAACTAAGTATGGCTTATCCTAACCTATTTGCAGGGAAGGAATGGAGATGCAGACATGGAGAACAGACTTGTGGACACAGCAGGGCATGGAGAGGGTGCAAAGCGTGGAGAAAGTAGCACTAATGTATATACACTATCTTGTGTAAAGTAGATAGCTAGTGGGAAGCTTCTTTGCAACAGAGAGCCCAACCTGGTGCTCTGTGACAACCTAGAAGGGTGGAATGGGAGAGGGAAGGGAGGCTCAAGAGGCAGGGGATAGATATACGTAATAATCTGACTGATTCACGTTGTTTCAGGGCAGAAACCAACACAATATTGAAAACAATTTCCTCCAATTAGACAAATAAATTGCATGATTAAAAAATGAGTAGCTTTTAGTTAACAGGGAAAAGATTCATATGTCTCTGAGAAAGCAAAGCTGATATTCACTCAGCTCGGTGGTGTGTGATAAATGACCTCTTCTGTTGGCCAGAGTTAATGCAGACATCCTTTGTTAGGACACTTCCTTGAACAGCAAGCAGATATGTGTCATCTCGTGTCGCCAGCCTGTCACCCATCCTTGCTGAGTCAAAAAAAAAAAATTAATCCAAACATGAAAGCTATAGCTCCTAGCAAAGGTGTCCTGACAAACTTTTTCAATAATTTTCTGAGTAAAATGACTGGCTGTACTGCAGGCACTGGTATTGGTGGTGGTAGCCCCGGAGGTGGGGCTGCAGGTGGAAGCAGCAGATTATGACCATCTGTCAAAATATCAGGGCAGAAGTGTATCCTTCTGGATGTTCACAGGGAACTAGACCAAAAATATGTTACAGTTTCTCCTACAACGCCTGTATTTGCTATGCTTCTTCAAGTTTCCTGAAGATATCAAATAAAGTCATTTATTCAGCTTTCTGGGATAAAGTTAAAAAATCAAATAAAATCTCTTCACTGTTAGGAGTAGAGGGCTAGCTTTAAGGGGAGGGGCAGAGCCACGAGGGGTTGGGCAAGCAGGAAATTCACTGCAGAGACCCTGTGCACTCACCACTGGGCACAGCTGAGACAAAATGGCCAAAGGAATTAAGTCTGTGTCCAGGTCACGTGGCTTTTGATTCTTTTACCTAAAACACATCTTTCAAAAAGGTGTCCATTTCCTTCCTGTTGTCTTCCACCCTCTCTGTTCTAGCTCTGGTAAAGCACTCTAATGTTGCTCATATATTCACGGGTTCAAGTTACCAAAAGGGGATGCAGAGAAGTCAGCTTCTCAGTACATGTCTGAAGGTGGCTATATTTGCAACAGAGAGCCCAACCTGGTGCTCTGTGACAACCTAGAAGGGTGGAATGGGAGGGAAGGGAGGCTCAAGAGGCAGGGGATAGATATACGTAATAATCTGACTGATTCACGTTGTTTCAGGGCAGAAACCAACACAATATTGAAAACAATTTCCTCCAATTAGACAAATAAATTGCATGATTAAAAAATGAGTAGCTTTTAGTTAACAGGAAAAGATTCATATGTCTCTGAGAAAGCAAAGCTGATATTCACTCAGCTCGGTGGTGTGTGATAAATGACCTCTTCTGTTGGCCAGAGTTAATGCAGACATCCTTTGTTAGGACACTTCCTTGAACAGCAAGCAGATATGTGTCATCTCGTGTCGCCAGCCTGTCACCCATCCTTGCTGAGTCAAAAAAAAAAAATTAATCCAAACATGAAAGCTATAGCTCCTAGCAAAGGTGTCCTGACAAACTTTTCAATAATTTTCTGAGTAAAATGACTGGCTGTACTGCAGGCACTGGTATTGGTGGTGGTAGCCCCGGAGGTGGGGCTGCAGGTGGAAGCAGCAGATTATGACCATCTGTCAAAATATCAGGGCAGAAGTGTATCCTTCTGGATGTTCACAGGGAACTAGACCAAAAATATGTTACAGTTTCTCCTACAACGCCTGTATTTGCTATGCTTCTTCAAGTTTCCTGAAGATATCAAATAAAGTCATTTATTCAGCTTTCTGGGATAAAGTTAAAAAATCAAATAAAATCTCTTCACTGTTAGGAGTAGAGGGCTAGCTTTAAGGGGAGGGGCAGAGCCACGAGGGGTTGGGCAAGCAGGAAATTCACTGCAGAGACCCTGTGCACTCACCACTGGGCACAGCTGAGACAAAATGGCCAAAGGAATTAAGTCTGTGTCCAGGTCACGTGGCTTTTGATTCTTTTACCTAAAACACATCTTTCAAAAAGGTGTCCATTTCCTTCCTGTTGTCTTCCACCCTCTCTGTTCTAGCTCTGGTAAAGCACTCTAATGTTGCTCATATATTCACGGGTTCAAGTTACCAAAAGGGGATGCAGAGAAGTCAGCCAACTCAGTGTGAAAACACTGCTTTCTTGAGCAGTACAGTGTTAGGAACAGAAAGACAAACTCCCCGCCTGTCCCAGGAAGGTACCACTAAGAGGACTTTCATCTTCCTTATGAACAGTGCTGTGGGTGATGAGAGCCATTGACTCTTTCTAATGAGAAGTACATCATTAAAACACTTGATCTGAAAAATGAAGCACAGTGAGAAGGAGGAGAGAGAAGACAGAGAAAAGTAAAAAGTGAAGTAAATAATGAGAAAACGCACCAAGTTTTAGCAAATAAAAGAGTCAGACCTGGTTCCTTTTATCTGGACTTGGACATATATTTGGACTATAAAGATGAAATAAATAGAGGAACATTTCAGTGATCCTAAGGCTTTGCCATTCATATGGAATCCAAAGCCTTGATTGATTTTAGCTAAAGCCACCAGACCTTGGCTATTATCCTTTTCTTCTTTGTTTTCCACAAAGCAGAACAAGGAGTAAATTAGGTCTTCAATTTCTACATTTCTTTACAAACTTGAGCTCATGGTGTGAATAATGAAAAACACATTTCAAACTTAAAGAACATATAACAAAAGTTTCTTTTCAGAGTTAGAGAGGATAAATGCTTTCTCGCTCTAATGCAGCTCAAGAGAAAAAGATTCTGAAGCCAGCCCTTGGCAATTGAAATCATCAATTTCTGGAGAAATGCAGAAGCAATAATATCATTGAGATGTCAAAAGTTACATAAGACTTGTTGTTCTTTTTTGAATCTCAGCTTTAGCTTCTGAGTCAGAAAGGCCATTATATGTTTCTGACCCTTCCCAAGGTATAGAAAGAGAAGACCTTCAAAATCTTCCTTTTGTTCTTTCCTATTAACCATTAATTCATCATCTTATCTCTTTTATTTACTTTTTCACTCTGGAAGCCCTTAAACACAGGAAGAGAAATCTCTATTAGAGAAGAACAGAGCTAGGCATTCTCTTGATGATGAGAAGAGCATTGGGTAGAATTTTTGGGGAAAAATATCTTATTCGAAACTCATAAGGATGGGCCTGGAAATGAGCCAATTCCATGTGGAAATGGCCAAAAGGATGCCAGTTCACTTAGACATTATGGATGCCATGAGATTAATTTTATCCACTTCAAGCCTTTTAGTTACCCTAAGAATGTGCGCTATGAATCTCCCTACAGAAAGAGAAAACAAAGGACTTGAGGCGTCTCCCTTCATTAGCCATTCACGTAACAGAATGAAGGCTGAAATGGGCTAGAAATTCACAATCTGGCTGGGAAATCAAGTACCACCTCTCAAAAACAAACAAACAAAAAGAGTATGAAGTAGAGACAAATTAAAATCAAGTGGTCAGCAGGTGATGAGAGTAGGAATGTGATTAAAGAAAAAAGAGATGAACCCAAGGTGGGGCCTTTGGGAACCAAAGCCAATAAAGAACCAAGGCTGGTGGAAAGGAAAGTTTGCTCCATTTTTGATGCTGGCAATGACGGGTAGGGAGTGCAGGAGGTCTTGTCCAAAGGCTGACTCACCCCCTTTACAACCAACAGACAAGAGCTTTTATAGGTGGAAAGAGGGACAAGAAACAGAAGAAACAGAAGTTAGCTCGGACAGTCATACTGAAATTGCTTATTGGTGACCTGAGTGGTGTCATCTTGATTGTTTTTTTTTTTTTTTTTAATTTTTATTGGAGTATACTGCTTTACAGTTTTGTGTTATTTTCTTCTGCTGTACAACAAAGTGAATACACTGTGAATATACACACAGAATATATATATATATATATATGTATATCCTCTCTTTTTTGAATTTCCTTGACATTTTAGGTCACCATGGAGCAGTGAATAGACTCTGATTGTTTTCGGTATAGTTAATTTTAAGTTCCAAGGTCAATTTGTTCCCAATTCTTTGAGGTCAATTCTCAGAACTGTGGCAGCTTTTGTCATGGTTACAGTCTAAGTGCCATGTGATTAACTTCTTCCATCTGGTGGCAGATTCAGTATCTTTAAGACAGCTCACAGGATATGGCTCTGAATATTACCTATAGCTTTTGAGAAGGAACTAAAGTCCTTGACTATGCTTAATGACTAAACTATTATGATTTGGTCCCCTTTGGCTGTTTCCATTTGCTTCTGCATTTTCTCACATCTCTGATTAAGTTTATTCTTTGGCAAAAGTTTTTTTCACAGACAAAAGACAGGCTGAGGACATGGGGGCAAGAGCCATAAGATCTTGCTCCATTTCATTATGGAATAATTATAAATAACTTATAAATACCAAAGAAGAAACACCCATCTAAGCATGGAGGGGAAAATCTAGGGAAGAGAGAAGTACTAGAACCACTTTAGGGTATCATTAGATCTCCTCACCAAGATCTGACTTTTCTTTCAGAGCATAGAGGGATTGTAGCACCTCCTTTCTTGTGATTAGGGGACCATGTGATTAGTTCTGACTAATGAGTTGAGAAAGGAAGTTTTAAGTGTTACTTCTGTGTTATAAGTGAGATCGTCTAGAGTTTTCATTTCTTTTCTCATGTGACCAGCAATTTTGGACGTGACAGCCCAGAGATTTCAGAAGGTGTTTTGTTAATGCAATAGAGCCTAACTTATCCTGACCAATGCACAACCAGAGACTTGATAAAAGCAATACAAATTTGTACAGTGGTTAAAGAATCTCTCTTGAGGAAAATGGAAGATATCATATACAAAGTTGATAAAGTATCTAGTAGGGATTCTTGTTTCTGTGAAGTATATACCTGAGGTGGAGCAGAGAATCTGCCAAGAATGAGATCACCAGCAGTTGCTAAAGCCCAGTTAAACAACTACTATCTTCAGAAAAATAAAGAAATCTGGGTTGTATCTCTTAGAATTAACTTTTGAGAATAAAACTGAAGGAAAAGAATAAGCCAGGTGGTATTTTTCTACTTTACATTTATGTTCCTGAAAGAAGAGCTAAAGGGATGTCCATAGTTATGCAGATGGGATCATAAGATCATGGGGTTTTTTTTCCTCACCAATTCTTTGAGGTCAATTCTCAGAACTGTGGCAGCTTTTGTCATGGTTACAGTCTAAGTGCCATGTGATTAACTTCTTCCATCTGGTGGCAGATTCAGTATCTTTAAGACAGCTCACAGGATATGGCTCTGAATATTACCTATAGCTTTTGAGAAGGAACTAAAGTCCTTGACTATGCTTAATGACTAAACTATTATGATTTGGTCCCCTTTGGCTGTTTCCATTTGCTTCTGCATTTTCTCACATCTCTGATTAAGTTTATTCTTTGGCAAAAGTTTTTTTCACAGACAAAAGACAGGCTGAGGACATGGGGGCAAGAGCCATAAGATCTTGCTCCATTTCATTATGGAATAATTATAAATAACTTATAAATACCAAAGAAGAAACACCCATCTAAGCATGGAGGGGAAAATCTAGGGAAGAGAGAAGTACTAGAACCACTTTAGGGTATCATTAGATCTCCTCACCAAGATCTGACTTTTCTTTCAGAGCATAGAGGGATTGTAGCACCTCCTTTCTTGTGATTAGGGGACCATGTGATTAGTTCTGACTAATGAGTTGAGAAAGGAAGTTTTAAGTGTTACTTCTGTGTTATAAGTGAGATCGTCTAGAGTTTTCATTTCTTTTCTCATGTGACCAGCAATTTTGGACGTGACAGCCCAGAGATTTCAGAAGGTGTTTTGTTAATGCAATAGAGCCTAACTTATCCTGACCAATGCACAACCAGAGACTTGATAAAAGCAATACAAATTTGTACAGTGGTTAAAGAATCTCTCTTGAGGAAAATGGAAGATATCATATACAAAGTTGATAAAGTATCTAGTAGGGATTCTTGTTTCTGTGAAGTATATACCTGAGGTGGAGCAGAGAATCTGCCAAGAATGAGATCACCAGCAGTTGCTAAAGCCCAGTTAAACAACTACTATCTTCAGAAAAATAAAGAAATCTGGGTTGTATCTCTTAGAATTAACTTTTGAGAATAAAACTGAAGGAAAAGAATAAGCCAGGTGGTATTTTTCTTTCTACTTTACATTTATGTTCCTGAAAGAAGAGCTAAAGGGATGTCCATAGTTATGCAGATGGGATCATAAGATGACAACCATTGGATACCGAAATGCAAGGGAGCATCTTCAACTAAACCAAAAAGCAGCACTTGTAGGCATGGTCTCTTGTATAAGCAATAGAGTCAAGAAACAAAACATAAGAAAAAGAGAAAAATGTCCCCTAAAGAGCTCAAATCTACACACTGTCCTCCTTTTATTTTAATTGGAAGATAATTGCTTTACAGGGTTATGTTGGTTTCTGTTACGCCACAATGTATACACTGTCAGCTATATGTATACATATAGCCCTTCCCTCTTGAGTCTTCCTTCTCTTCCCTCCATTCCACCCTTCTAGGTCATCAGAGTTCCATGCAGGGCTTCCTATGTTATACAGCAGCTTCCCATTAGTTATCTGCTTTGCATATGATAGTGTATATTTGTCAATGCTACTTTCTCAATTTGTCCTACTCTTTCCTTCTCTTCCCTTATCTACAAATTTTTTCTCTATATCTGCATCTCCATTCATTCTCTATAAGCAGGTTCATCATACTATTTTTCTAGATTCCATATATATGCATTAATATATGACATTTGTTTTTCTCTTTCTGACTTATCTCACTCTGTATAACAGGGTCTAGGTTTACCCACCTCACTACAACTGACTTGAATGTGTCCCTTTCTATGGCTGAGTAATATTCCATTGTATTTATGTACCACAACGTCACCATCCATTCATCTGTAGATGGACATCTGCAGGTGGTTTCCACATCCTGACTGTTGTAAATAGTGCAGCCACAACGTCAAACTCAAAACCATTCTGTAGAGCCTAACTTATCCTGACCAATGCACAACCAGAGACTTGATAAAAGCAATACAAATTTGTACAGTGGTTAAAGAATCTCTCTTGAGGAAAATGGAAGTATATACCTAGTAGGATTCTTGTTTCTGTGAAGTATATACCTGAGGTGGAGCAGAGAATCTGCCAAGAATGAGATCACCAGCAGTTGCTAAAGCCCAGTTAAACAACTACTATCTTCAGAAAAATAAAGAAATCTGGGTTGTATCTCTTAGAATTAACTTTTGAGAATAAAACTGAAGGAAAAGAATAAGCCAGGTGGTATTTTTCTTTCTACTTTACATTTATGTTCCTGAAAGAAGAGCTAAAGGGATGTCCATAGTTATGCAGATGGGATCATAAGATGACAACCATTGGATACCGAAATGCAAGGGAGCATCTTCAACTAAACCAAAAAGCAGCACTTGTAGGCATGGTCTCTTGTATAAGCAATAGAGTCAAGAAACAAAACATAAGAAAAAGAGAAAAATGTCCCCTAAAGAGCTCAAATCTACACACTGTCCTCCTTTTATTTTAATTGGAAGATAATTGCTTTACAGGGTTATGTTGGTTTCTGTTACGCCACAATGTATACACTTTCAGCTATATGTATACATATATCCCTTCCCTCTTGAGTCTTCCTTCTCTTCCCTCCATTCCACCCTTCTAGGTCATCAGAGTTCCATGCAGGGCTTCCTATGTTATACAGCAGCTTCCCATTAGTTATCTGCTTTGCATATGATAGTGTATATTTGTCAATGCTACTTTCTCAATTTGTCCTACTCTTTCCTTCTCTTCCCTTATCTACAAATTTTTTCTCTATATCTGCATCTCCATTCATTCTCTATAAGCAGGTTCATCATACTATTTTTCTAGATTCCATATATATGCATTAATATATGACATTTGTTTTTCTCTTTCTGACTTATCTCACTCTGTATAACAGGGTCTAGGTTTACCCACCTCACTACAACTGACTTGAATGTGTCCCTTTCTATGGCTGAGTAATATTCCATTGTATTTATGTACCACAACGTCACCATCCATTCATCTGTAGATGGACATCTGCAGGTGGTTTCCACATCCTGACTGTTGTAAATAGTGCAGCAATTAACACTGGAGTACATGCATCTTTTAGAATTGTGGGTTTCTCAGTGTATATATCCCGTAGTGGGATTGCTGAGTCATATGTAGTTTTATTCCTAGTTTTTTAAGGAATCTCTGTACTATTCTCCATAGTGGCTGCATCAAGTAACATTCTAGTGCAGGAGGATTCCCTTTTCTCCACATCCTTTCCAGCATTTACTGTTTGTAGATTTTTTTGATGGTGGCCATTAGGATTGGTGTAGGGTGATACCTCATTGCAGTTTTGATTTGCATTTCTCTGATAATGACAGATGTGGAGCATCTTTTCATATGCTTTCTTGGCCATCTGTATGTCTTCTTTGGAGAAGTGTCTGTTTAGGTCTTCTGCCCATTTTTTGATTGGGTTGTTTGTTTTTCTGATATTGTGCTGCTTGAGCTGCTTATCTGTTTTGGAGATTAATCCTCTGTCAGTTGCTTCATTCACAATTATGTTCTACCATTCTGAGCATTGTCTTTTCATCTTGTTTATAGTTTACTTTGCTGTGCAAAAGTTTTTTAAGCTTAATTAGGTCCCACTTGTCTATTTTTGTTTTCATTTCCGTTCATCTAGAATATGGGTTATAGGATCTGCTTCGATGCATGTCAAAGGGTGTACTGCCTATATTTCACTCTAAGAGCTTTATAGCTTCTGGTTTTATATTTAAGTCTTTGATCCACTGAGTTGATTATTGTGTATGTTGTTAGAAAGTGTACCAATTTCATCCTTTTACATGTAGCTCTCCTTTTTTCCCAGCACCACTTACTGAAGAGACTGTCTTTTCTCCATTGTATACTCTTGCTCTCTTTGTCAAAGATAAGATATCATAGGTACATGGGTTTATCTCTGGTCTTTCTTTCTGTTTCTGTGACCTATATTTCTGTTTCTGTGCAAGTGCCATACTGTCCTGATTACTATTCCTTTGTAGTATAGTCTGAAGTCAGAGAGGTTAATTCCTCCAGCTCCATTTTTTTTTTTTTCCTCAAGATTAGTTCAGCGTCTTTTGTATTTCCATACAAATTGTAAAAATTTTTGTTTTAGTTCTGTGAGAAATGTCATTGGTTATTTGACAGAGGTTGTTTTGAACCTATAGATTGTTTTGGCTAGTGTAGTCATTTTCACAATATTGATTCTCCTCAAAGGTAAAACCAGTTGTGGCTTAAGTCAGGTATTCTCAAGGGGGCAAAAAATGCTTCCTGGTGAGATGAGAACTAAATAATCAGATATTACAAGGGTGCATGACCTTCCATTATGCATAAACAGATATACAAATATCTGTGGTATTAGCATCATATGTAGGATATAATTAGGGGGACAAGTCTGTAAAGGTTCCTAAAGAGGGCTATAAAAAATAATAACCTTTTAGAAAAGGTTAAGAAACACTAGCACAGAAGAATAAACATGATTTTTAGAGGGAAAATATCCATAAGTGGAAAGGGATTGAGATAAGCATTTGCAGTCATGTACATGTGCCAAAGAAAATGTGCACATAATAAACCAGGTTGCTCTGAAATGGCATTCAGAATTAAAGGCAACTTTAAAATTTGCTTTGAGTCTTAGTGGAAAATAACCATCTCCCATCTTCTATATATGATCTTGAAGTTCATCAGAGAAACTTCTACCCTGTTTTCACTCCTTCAAACTCTTTGCAGCAGTGTGGTCCAATAGTTTATATTCCAGACCTACACTGCCTCAGGCATGGAATTATCCCTGCTTTTGTCTTTAAACTTTTATTTTTAAACTTGTGTTTTTTGAATGGTCCTGTACATGTGGTTTTGTGTCCTATTTTTCTTTCCTTCATTATTAAGAACTCTAAGGTTATAGTCAGATATTTCCCAATTCTTTTTATTTATTTTTAATTCCTACATTACCTAACAGACCAGAATTAAGTCCAGAGAAAAAGCTACTATTAGGAATTCTCACTTACTCTCAATACAGCCATTTTGGTAAAATCATTCTAGATTGTAATAGATACTGTATTTTGAAAATACATGAATATATGGTTGGTAATTGAGAAGGTGAAATACATGATCAGTATTAAATTTGCTCATGATCACAGCTCTGTAATTAGTACTAGGAATCTAGTACTCTGTCCCTTACTAATTTGAGAAAACTACAAAACCTGCTCATGATCACGAAGCTTAGTTCTGTGAGAAATGTCATTGGTTATTTGACAGAGGTTGTTTTGAACCTATAGATTGTTTTGGCTAGTGTAGTCATTTTCACAATATTGATTCTCCTCAAAGGTAAAACCAGTTGTGGCTTAAGTCAGGTATTCTCAAGGGGGCAAAAAATGCTTCCTGGTGAGATGAGAACTAAATAATCAGATATTACAAGGGTGCATGACCTTCCATTATGCATAAACAGATATACAAATATCTGTGGTATTAGCATCATATGTAGGATATAATTAGGGGGACAAGTCTGTAAAGGTTCCTAAAGAGGGCTATAAAAAATAATAACCTTTTAGAAAAGGTTAAGAAACACTAGCACAGAAGAATAAACATGATTTTTAGAGGGAAAATATCCATAAGTGGAAAGGGATTGAGATAAGCATTTGCAGTCATGTACATGTGCCAAAGAAAATGTGCACATAATAAACCAGGTTGCTCTGAAATGGCATTCAGAATTAAAGGCAACTTTAAAATTTGCTTTGAGTCTTAGTGGAAAATAACCATCTCCCATCTTCTATATATGATCTTGAAGTTCATCAGAGAAACTTCTACCCTGTTTTCACTCCTTCAAACTCTTTGCAGCAGTGTGGTCCAATAGTTTATATTCCAGACCTACACTGCCTCAGGCATGGAATTATCCCTGCTTTTGTCTTTAAACTTTTATTTTTAAACTTGTGTTTTTTGAATGGTCCTGTACATGTGGTTTTGTGTCCTATTTTTCTTTCCTTCATTATTAAGAACTCTAAGGTTATAGTCAGATATTTCCCAATTCTTTTTATTTATTTTTAATTCCTACATTACCTAACAGACCAGAATTAAGTCCAGAGAAAAAGCTACTATTAGGAATTCTCACTTACTCTCAATACAGCCATTTTGGTAAAATCATTCTAGATTGTAATAGATACTGTATTTTGAAAATACATGAATATATGGTTGGTAATTGAGAAGGTGAAATACATGATCAGTATTAAATTTGCTCATGATCACAGCTCTGTAATTAGTACTAGGAATCTAGTACTCTGTCCCTTACTAATTTGAGAAAACTACAAAAAAAACCTGACCAGCTCTTCTCTTAATCCTTACCCAGATTTGACTCACATGTTTCCAGCTTTAAGTTAAAATATAGTATATTTATGGCAGTTTGAAGTATATAGCAAAGTGGTGCAGTGATATATATTTCTTTTCCATAGAGATTATTACAAGATATTGAATATAGTTCCCTGTGCTATACAGTAAATCCTTGATGCTTATCTACTTTACGTATACAGATTTGAATCTGTAATCTTGTACTCCTAATTTATCTCTTCCCTCCTCCCTTTCCCCTTTGGTAACTATAAGTTTATTTTCTATGTTTGTGGCTCTGTTTCTGTTCTGTACATAGATTCATTTGGATTATTTATCTAGATCCATTTGTATTGTTTTCTTAGAGTCAACAGAAAGCAATACATAACATTTCTCTTTTTCTGTCTGACTTATTTTACTTCGTATGATATCCTCAAGGTTCATCCATGTTGCTGCAAATGGCAATATTTAACTGTTTTATGGCTGAGTAATATTCCACCATGTATATGTACCACATCTTTTCATTCATCTGTCAATGAACAGATATGTTGCTTTCATGTTGTGGTTATTGTGAATAGTGCTCCTGTGAATATAAGTGTATATGTATCTCATTTCAAATTAGAATTTTTATCTTTTCATAATATATGCCCAGGAGTGAGATTGCTGGGTTATATAGTAGCTCTATCTTTAATTTTTTATGGAAATTACACACTATTTTCAATAGTGCCTGTACCAATTAAAATTCCCACAGTGTAGGAGAGTCCCTGTTTCCTCACACTTTTTTGATGATGGCCATTCTGACTGACGTGAGGTATGAAGTGATCTCTCATTGTAGTTTTGATTTGCATTTCACTAATAATTAGTGATGTTGAATAAACTTTTCATGTGCCTGCTGACCATCCATTTGTCTTCTTTGGAGATATATCTATTGAGGTTTCTGCCAGAGGAGAACATACATAAAACTTTCTTGGAGTATTATTTTTGCAATATTTTCTTAGATCGTCATGATCACAGCTCTGTAATTAGTACTAGGAATCTAGTACTCTGTCCCTTACTAATTTGAGAAAACTACAAAAAAAACCTGACCAGCTCTTCTCTTAATCCTTACCCAGATTTGACTCACATGTTTCCAGCTTTAAGTTAAAATATAGTATATTTATGGCAGTTTGAAGTATATAGCAAAGTGGTGCAGTGATATATATTTCTTTTCCATAGAGATTATTACAAGATATTGAATATAGTTCCCTGTGCTATACAGTAAATCCTTGATGCTTATCTACTTTACGTATACAGATTTGAATCTGTAATCTTGTACTCCTAATTTATCTCTTCCCTCCTCCCTTTCCCCTTTGGTAACTATAAGTTTATTTTCTATGTTTGTGGCTCTGTTTCTGTTCTGTACATAGATTCATTTGGATTATTTATCTAGATCCATTTGTATTGTTTTCTTAGAGTCAACAGAAAGCAATACATAACATTTCTCTTTTTCTGTCTGACTTATTTTATTTGTATGATATCCTCAAGGTTCATCCATGTTGCTGCAAATGGCAATATTTAACTGTTTTATGGCTGAGTAATATTCCACCATGTATATGTACCACATCTTTTCATTCATCTGTCAATGAACAGATATGTTGCTTTCATGTTGTGGTTATTGTGAATAGTGCTCCTGTGAATATAAGTGTATATGTATCTCATTTCAAATTAGAATTTTTATCTTTTCATAATATATGCCCAGGAGTGAGATTGCTGGGTTATATAGTAGCTCTATCTTTAATTTTTTATGGAAATTACACACTATTTTCAATAGTGCCTGTACCAATTAAAATTCCCACAGTGTAGGAGAGTCCCTGTTTCCTCACACTTTTTTGATGATGGCCATTCTGACTGACGTGAGGTATGAAGTGATCTCTCATTGTAGTTTTGATTTGCATTTCACTAATAATTAGTGATGTTGAATAAACTTTTCATGTGCCTGCTGACCATCCATTTGTCTTCTTTGGAGATATATCTATTGAGGTTTCTGCCAGAGGAGAACATACATAAAACTTTCTTGGAGTATTATTTTTGCAATATTTTCTTAGATCGTCTCCCAAAGCAAAATAAATAAAATAAATAATAAAAATGAAACCTAATTAAACTCAAAAGCTTATGCACAACAAAGGGGGTCATCAACAGAAAGAAAATAAAACCTATAGAATGTACAAAAATATTTCAAAAGATAAAACTGGAAAAAAAAAAGAAAAACAGATAAAATTGACAAGGGGTTAATATCCAAAATAGGCACAGATCTGATACAGTTCAATATCAAAAGAAACAAACATTTCAATTCAAAAATGGGCAGAAGATTTTGGAGATTAATTCTTTGCCTGTTGTTTCATTTGCTATGATTTTCTCCCATTCTGTGGGCTATGTGCGGAGCTTTTTTTAAGTTCCTTTTGCAGTACAAAAGCTTTTAAGTTTCACTAGGTCTCACATGTTCATTTTTCTTTTCAGTTCTGTTATTATTATAGGTGGGTCAGAGAAGATTTTGATTTGATTTATGTCCTTGAGGGTTTTGCCTATATTCTCCTCTAAGAGTTTGATGCTTTCTGGTCTTACATTTAGGTCATTAATCCATTTTGTGTTGATCTTAGTGTATGGTGTCAGGGAATGTTCCAGCTTCATTGGACAGCATGTAGCTGTCCAATTTTCCCAGCACCACTTGTTGAAGAGGCTGTCTTTGTCACATTTTAAATTTTCACCTCCTTTGTCATAAATAAGGAACCCATAGGTGCGTGGGTTTAACTCTGGGTTCTCGATCTTGTTCCATTGGTCGATATTTCTGTTTTTGTGCCAGTACCATACTGTCTTGATGACTGTTGCTTTGTAGTAGAGTCTGAAATTAGGGAGGTTGATTCCTTTCAGGGGGTCTTTTGTGTTTCTATATGAACTATGTTATTCTTTGGTCTAGTTCTGTGAAGAATGTCATTGGTAGTTTGATAGGTTTGCATTTCACTAATAATTAGTGATGTTGAATAAACTTTTCATGTGCCTGCTGACCATCCATTTGTCTTCTTTGGAGATATATCTATTGAGGTTTCTGCCAGAGGAGAACATACATAAAACTTTCTTGGAGTATTATTTTTGCAATATTTTCTTAGATCGTCTCCCAAAGCAAAATAAATAAAATAAATAATAAAAATGAAACCTAATTAAACTCAAAAGCTTATGCACAACAAAGGGGGTCATCAACAGAAAGAAAATAAAACCTATAGAATGTACAAAAATATTTCAAAAGATAAAACTGGAAAAAAAAAAGAAAAACAGATAAAATTGACAAGGGGTTAATATCCAAAATAGGCACAGATCTGATACAGTTCAATATCAAAAGAAACAAACATTTCAATTCAAAAATGGGCAGAAGATTTTGGAGATTAATTCTTTGCCTGTTGTTTCATTTGCTATGATTTTCTCCCATTCTGTGGGCTATGTGCGGAGCTTTTTTTAAGTTCCTTTTGCAGTACAAAAGCTTTTAAGTTTCACTAGGTCTCACATGTTCATTTTTCTTTTCAGTTCTGTTATTATTATAGGTGGGTCAGAGAAGATTTTGATTTGATTTATGTCCTTGAGGGTTTTGCCTATATTCTCCTCTAAGAGTTTGATGCTTTCTGGTCTTACATTTAGGTCATTAATCCATTTTGTGTTGATCTTAGTGTATGGTGTCAGGGAATGTTCCAGCTTCATTGGACAGCATGTAGCTGTCCAATTTTCCCAGCACCACTTGTTGAAGAGGCTGTCTTTGTCACATTTTAAATTTTCACCTCCTTTGTCATAAATAAGGAACCCATAGGTGCGTGGGTTTAACTCTGGGTTCTCGATCTTGTTCCATTGGTCGATATTTCTGTTTTTGTGCCAGTACCATACTGTCTTGATGACTGTTGCTTTGTAGTAGAGTCTGAAATTAGGGAGGTTGATTCCTCCAGCTCCGTTTTTCTTTCTCAGGATTGTTTTGGCTATTTGGGGTCTTTTGTGTTTCTATATGAACTATGTTATTCTTTGGTCTAGTTCTGTGAAGAATGTCATTGGTAGTTTGATAGGGATCACATTGAATCTATAGACGACATTTGGTAGCATGGTCATTTTCACAATACTGATTCTTCCTGACCCAGGAACATGGAGTATCTCTCCATCTATTTAAGTCTTCTTTCATTTCCCTCATGAGTGCCTTGTAATTTTCAATGTACAGTTAGTTTCTTCGTGTAGGTTTATTCCTAGATATTTGATTCTTTTGGTTGTAATGGTGAAGGGGATTGCCTCTTTGATTTCGTTTTCTGATTTTTCATTGTTTGTGTATAGGAATGCCACTGATTTCTGTGTAGTGATTTTGTATCCTGTGACTTTGCTGAATTCGTTGATTAGCTCTAGCAGTTTTGTAATAGTGTCTTTGGGATTTTCTATGTATAATATCATGTCATCTGCGAATAGAGAGAGTTTGACTTCTTCCTTTCCAATCTGGATTCCTTTTATTTGTTTTGCAACAACATTGTTTTGCAACATTGGAAAAATGAACAACCCAATCAAAAAATGGGAAAAGGACCTAAATAGACACCTCTCCAAAGAGGACATACAGATGGCCAAAAAACACTTCAAATGATACTCAACCTCACTTATAATTAGAGAAATGCAAATCAAAACTACAATGAGATATCACCTCACACCAGTCAGAATTGCCATCATCAATAAATCAACAGACAATAAATGCTGGAGAGGGTGCAGAGACAAGGGAACACTCTTTTTTTTTTTTTTTTTTTTTGGCCACTTCCATTAGTCTTTCATTTATTTGCATCCATCTTTGTTCATTTGCCTGTGTGGGCCTCCCATCGCAGTGGCCTTTCCCACAGCAGAGCAGTGGCTCTGGGTACATGCACTCCAGAGCTCCGGCTCAGTAATTGGACACATTGGTCCATCCTTTCCACAGCATGTGGGATCCTTCCAGGCCAGGGATCGAACCAGCACCCCCTGCACTGCAAGGTGGCATCCTCACCCACTGGACCACCAGGGAAGCCCAAGAGGACACTCTTGCATTTGCTGGAGGGAATGCAAATTGATACAGCCTCTATGGAAGACAGTATGGAGATTTCTTAAAAAACTAAAAATAGAAGCACAATACGACCCAGCAATCCCACTCTTAGGCAAATACCCTGATGAAATCAAATCTGAAAGAAACACCTGTACCCCAATGTTCATTGCTGCTCTCTATACAACAGCTAGATCATGGAAACAACCTAAATGCCCATTGATGAATGAATGGTTACAAAAGCCCTGGTACATATATACAATGGAATACTACACAGCTGTAAAAAGAAATGCAGAAGAATCAGTCCTAATGAGGTGGCTCGATCTAGAACCTATTATAAAAAGTGCAGTAAGCCAAAAAGAGAAGGACAAGTACAATATACTAACACATATATATATGGAATCTAGTAGGATGGTAATGATAACACATGCAGTGAAGTGACGGAAAAGCATACATGGACAGTAGATATATGGACATTGTGGGGAATGAACAGTGGGTGGAAGGCATAAAGGAAGTAGCATGAAAACTTGTACTATCATATGTGAAGAAAATAGCTTTAGTCATATCTTTGTGAGAAAAAGGGATCCTTCAGGGGCGCTGTGCGACAGCCTGGAGGAGTGGGATGGGGGGATGTACATATGACTAATCTGGGAACATACATATCCGTAAACAACAAAACTCTGTAAAAGTTAAAAGTAAAATAAAAGTTTTTAAAAATTTAAAAATTTAAAAAGTGATTCTCTAAAAAAAATGAGCAGAAGAAGTTTAAGATTTTTAACAATAATATATGTTTTGTCAATATACAATACCATAAGCTCATTTTATAAAGTAGAGTCTTAGCCCATAGATGTGTTTAAAAAAAAAAAAAAAAAAGAGGTAAGTATACCACTGTTTGAAGAGGTAACCCTTGCACTGGAGAGAAGCTGCACCAGATACAGAAGGTAGGCTTTGCACTCACCTACAACCATGTCAGACAAATTAACAACCCCAGCATCTTACCCATAGTGCCTAGATGTGGCTTCACAATCATTTTAAAACAAAAGCCTTTAATCATACGATTCATGTTATCAGACAAGTTTATCCGGGAGAAAGATCTCTAATAGTTTCTACTTGTGAAACTGTGATTATACATTACATTTCTGCTCTTAGAAACTTCATTATACATTTCTGCTTTTAGCCCAACCTGATGAGCAGTAGTAAAGAATTTGCCTGCCAGTTCAGGAGACACAAGAGATGCAGGTTTGATTCCTGAGTGGGGAAGATCCCAGGTAGTAGGAAATGGCAACCCACTCCAGTATTCTTGCCTAGAAAATTCTGTGGGCAAAGGAGCCTGGTGGGCTACAGTCCATGGCGTCATAAAGAGTAAAACACAACCAAGTACACACACACACACACACACACACACACACACACACAGAGAGAGAGAGAGAGAACTTGAACCACATTGAGGATTCACATACAGTTCAACAGGCATAAAAGAGGAGGAATGAGTATTGTGAGTGCTTATTAGTTCACTTCCCAGTGAAGGACCGCACGCTCAGAAACTGTGGCTTTCATATTAGCTTCTGAAATTATTCACTGATTCTTTGCAATTATTTTCTGAGTAGCCACCAAAGACTTTCTTCTTTCCTTGATGAGGGATGGGACTAAAATACAAGTGCCTTGGGAAAGACAACATAGTGCTTTTTTGCTAACAAAGATGTGAATAACCATGAGCGGATCTGTTTTTGTGAGTAGATTTCATAAAGAGCATGCAGTCTTGAATCCCCTGCTATGGACACAGACAGCATAATGGGAACATGGTGGTGGAGATGCAGGTGAACATTTAGCAGGATTAGATCCAGGATTATAGATGCTACTGTTTTATTTTATAACTCTTAGATCATAAAATCCCTATATTCTTGCCATAAATCCTAAAAGCTATTCTTTGTCAGGTTTCTTGTCTTAAAGCCAATCTATTCTCAATGACCCAAATGTCACTATAACTATTGATCATTGATAAATTGCAGGATATACAACCAATTTTACAGCAGACATACAGAGGCAAAAACAAAAGCCCATGCCTCCTCTTAGGAGAAAACCTAGAAAACCATTGGCAGGTGTGGTATACAAGGTGAAGGCACCTTGATTGTTAAGTTGGACCCTGAAAGTACAACTGGGAAAGTTCCATCAGATAAGCTTAGTGTTTGACAGATAGGTCAGTAGGCATGGGAAACAAAGTAGAAGATAGAATCGATTGGAAAAGGAGAGAGGTTTAAAAAAGAAAAAGAAACTTCAGCTCATAGTAAAACATTTCAAGTGAAAGATGATGCGGTATGAAGTAGGAGAAAATAGATAATTGAGGGTCATCACAATCGGTCTTAATAATCAGCAAGATAGATTCTGTTTTAAGTGATTTGGGGTATTAAAAGTCAATAAGTAACTGGACATGCACAGAAAAAAAATCTTTAAGTGCACCAAGGAATTCACTACAAAGTTAACAGGGAGTTACAGAATCCATAAGCTAAATATTTTTTTATTGAGTATCTACTGTGTGTCTTAAACTAAACTCTACAGACTACTAAAACTAATAGGACATAGACATGGCCCTGTAGAGATTCATAACAGAGTCTCCATGGATAGAGGGGAAGAAATACAGGTGGATCAACAAATCTAATACAGGATTCAGTGCCATGAGTGGAGCTGAGGAAGCCTTTATTCTGTCCTGAGATGCTCTGTGGGAGATACTTCTCTTAAGGTCAGCAGAGTTATAGCCCTATAACCCAAGTGCAGAGAAGAGTGGATCTGAGGTCCGAATGCCTGGTTTCCAGTGAAGGTGCTATTACCCATATGTGGAGACAAGCAGGATTATCCAATAATTGGCCTAGTGTTTTGACGATAAATAAACTGGATGCACCTGAGGGCATCTATTCTCCTAGGAGAGGGACCTCATCTTTCCAAGGGCCTGGGCTCCTCCAAGCTATGCTAAACCTGGCATAAAAAACCTGGGGTCCCAAGGATATCAGGTACCAAGCATCTAGAATCTCCCAGCACTCATTTAAACAGAAGATATCGATGTTCAGTCTGCCTATTTTCCTGAGACCCATGTGTCAATTTCTCTACAGGAGATTACTCCCACACTTATCTCACAAGAACAGAGCCTGGGCAGGACCCATCCCTCAGGTCCTCCTGTATGGCATCTGCATTGCTATGGCCTCAGCACATCTCTGAGGAGTAAGAGGGAATAGGGACAATGAACCTCCTCTTGCTGGACCTTGACTGACAAATGTCCCCAGGACGCCTCTTGCTAAGCCAGATCCAACACCCTGGTCACCCAAGCAGCATGTGGCAAATCACCGAACTCCCTGAAGCCTCAGATTTTGCATCTGTGTTTGCATGTTAAGTTGCTTCAGTTGTGTCCGACTCTTCAGGACCCCACAGACTGTAGCCTACCAGGCTCCTCTGTCCATGGGTTTCTCTAGAGAAGAATACCAGAGCAAGTTACCGTGCCCTCCTCCAGAGATCTTTCCAACCCATGTATCAAATCCACATATCTTACATCTTTTGCATTGGCAGGCAAGTTCTTTAAAACTAGTGCTACCTGGGAATCCCTTTTGCATCTGAAGAATGAGGAAAATAAAGACCTCCCCCACCCACTTCAGAAGGGAGTAATGACAATTTGAGGAACTTTGGTAAATCGAAATGTGTTATATTCCTGTGGTGAGCGGGAGTATTTTTTACTACAGAGGAGTGAACAGTCACTGAGCACAGGCTTTGTGGTCGGCACCTAAATCTTCTGTTTACCACACACTGCTGCTTAGTTTGATCCACAGATGATTAAAGATGGATTAGAGGTACACACAAAATAATACATAGAAATAACAAAAGACAAAAATACAGATCCTTCAAATAAAGTAAACAGGAACATTAAAACGTGGATGTGTCATCCACAAGCATGCTGAGTCACCAGTATGACCCTAGGCTTCCTGGAGTTCAAAGTCTAGGGGAAGCATGTCATATGTTTGCCACTGACAGCAAGAAAGAGACCTATAGCTCCTGAGAGGAAATGTTTCATGAATGGAATTCAGTGTGAAGTGGTTAATGGTTTTATTTGCCACTTTCCACCATAAATGTAATCTTGAGGTTTTTATTATAACTCCTTATTAAAAAAATCTTAAATCATCATGATCTTATCTCACAAGAACAGAGCCTGGGCAGGACCCATCCCTCAGGTCCTCCTGTATGGCATCTGCATTGCTATGGCCTCAGCACATCTCTGAGGAGTAAGAGGGAATAGGGACAATGAACCTCCTCTTGCTGGACCTTGACTGACAAATGTCCCCAGGACGCCTCTTGCTAAGCCAGATCCAACACCCTGGTCACCCAAGCAGCATGTGGCAAATCACCGAACTCCCTGAAGCCTCAGATTTTGCATCTGTGTTTGCATGTTAAGTTGCTTCAGTTGTGTCCGACTCTTCAGGACCCCACAGACTGTAGCCTACCAGGCTCCTCTGTCCATGGGTTTCTCTAGAGAAGAATACCAGAGCAAGTTACCGTGCCCTCCTCCAGAGATCTTTCCAACCCATGTATCAAATCCACATATCTTACATCTTTTGCATTGGCAGGCAAGTTCTTTAAAACTAGTGCTACCTGGGAATCCCTTTTGCATCTGAAGAATGAGGAAAATAAAGACCTCCCCCACCCACTTCAGAAGGGAGTAATGACAATTTGAGGAACTTTGGTAAATCGAAATGTGTTATATTCCTGTGGTGAGCGGGAGTATTTTTTACTACAGAGGAGTGAACAGTCACTGAGCACAGGCTTTGTGGTCGGCACCTAAATCTTCTGTTTACCACACACTGCTGCTTAGTTTGATCCACAGATGATTAAAGATGGATTAGAGGTACACACAAAATAATACATAGAAATAACAAAAGACAAAAATACAGATCCTTCAAATAAAGTAAACAGGAACATTAAAACGTGGATGTGTCATCCACAAGCATGCTGAGTCACCAGTATGACCCTAGGCTTCCTGGAGTTCAAAGTCTAGGGGAAGCATGTCATATGTTTGCCACTGACAGCAAGAAAGAGACCTATAGCTCCTGAGAGGAAATGTTTCATGAATGGAATTCAGTGTGA
Source organism: Tragulus kanchil (assembly GCA_022376925.1). NCBI lineage: Eukaryota > Metazoa > Chordata > Mammalia > Artiodactyla > Tragulidae > Tragulus > Tragulus kanchil. The sequence continues at coordinate 81,570,727 of JAIOJX010000029.1, read as the reverse complement.
AGTGGTTAATGGTTTTATTTGCCACTTTCCACCATAAATGTAATCTTGAGGTTTTTTTATTATAACTCCTATAGATCCATTCAAAGAAATCTTTCATAGAGAAGTTAGCAATCATGATCTTATCAGAGTTGATTCAGACATAAAATACAGAAGAGAGAAAGTTTATATTTCATAGGGTAAAGATACAAATCTTTTCCAAAAAATCTGCACATACTGAAGTCTCTCTTCCTTAGAAAGCTTCTAAAAGTTCCTCAGCTCACATTTAATGAGCAAGTATAAAAGTTGAGAGTGGACTTAGATATTTTTTAATGCCATTGTGATTTTACTGAAAACAAAACTGAGGCCACCAGATGGGAAAATGTCTCTTCTGAAGTCACAAGCACCTTCATGGCCAAGAATGACCCAGGTCTGGCCCCCTGAAGGGTACAGTAAGTTGCTGTCACCCCAGCTCTGAGCAACCTCTACTGTGACTCACAAGGCATGGTGTTGCCATTGCTCTATCATGGCCAGTTGGGTCTCCTGCCTAGATAGCAAGCTCTTTGAAGCATATTCATTTCTGTCTTCATAGCATTTAGCCCAGAACTGGCAACCAGGCAGATGCTCAGCATTGCCTAAATAATGGATGTGAGCTGAAATAAATTGAGGACTTTCCATTAAAACTTGAAGACCCAGCCCAAGTGCCAAACTACAGACTGTTCCTTAGTTCTTGGCAGTAAGAAATCCTACTGGAGTGGCATTGCCTACACAACACATTTTGTGAATTGAGCCAAGTGATAGTTTTCAATAAAATTTCAACCAGAATTAAGAAAACATTAGCACTTTTACCTTCACCTCCATCTCTTATGGGTCAGAGATTCTACACAAATACAAAATTATAAGATTAGTAAACTTGTAACAGATTTTTCTTGAAATATTGAGACTAACTTAACAGGCAATGCAGTTCTATATAATGAGAACTTTTAAAATAAAGTAAACAGGAACATTAAAACGTGGATGTGTCATCCACAAGCATGCTGAGTCACCAGTATGACCCTAGGCTTCCTGGAGTTCAAAGTCTAGGGGAAGCATGTCATATGTTTGCCACTGACAGCAAGAAAGAGACCTATAGCTCCTGAGAGGAAATGTTTCATGAATGGAATTCAGTGTGAAGTGGTTAATGGTTTTATTTGCCACTTTCCACCATAAATGTAATCTTGAGGTTTTTTTATTATAACTCCTATAGATCCATTCAAAGAAATCTTTCATAGAGAAGTTAGCAATCATGATCTTATCAGAGTTGATTCAGACATAAAATACAGAAGAGAGAAAGTTTATATTTCATAGGGTAAAGATACAAATCTTTTCCAAAAAATCTGCACATACTGAAGTCTCTCTTCCTTAGAAAGCTTCTAAAAGTTCCTCAGCTCACATTTAATGAGCAAGTATAAAAGTTGAGAGTGGACTTAGATATTTTTTAATGCCATTGTGATTTTACTGAAAACAAAACTGAGGCCACCAGATGGGAAAATGTCTCTTCTGAAGTCACAAGCACCTTCATGGCCAAGAATGACCCAGGTCTGGCCCCCTGAAGGGTACAGTAAGTTGCTGTCACCCCAGCTCTGAGCAACCTCTACTGTGACTCACAAGGCATGGTGTTGCCATTGCTCTATCATGGCCAGTTGGGTCTCCTGCCTAGATAGCAAGCTCTTTGAAGCATATTCATTTCTGTCTTCATAGCATTTAGCCCAGAACTGGCAACCAGGCAGATGCTCAGCATTGCCTAAATAATGGATGTGAGCTGAAATAAATTGAGGACTTTCCATTAAAACTTGAAGACCCAGCCCAAGTGCCAAACTACAGACTGTTCCTTAGTTCTTGGCAGTAAGAAATCCTACTGGAGTGGCATTGCCTACACAACACATTTTGTGAATTGAGCCAAGTGATAGTTTTCAATAAAATTTCAACCAGAATTAAGAAAACATTAGCACTTTTACCTTCACCTCCATCTCTTATGGGTCAGAGATTCTACACAAATACAAAATTATAAGATTAGTAAACTTGTAACAGATTTTTTTTCTTGAAATATTGAGACTAACTTAACAGGCAATGCAGTTCTATATAATGAGAACTTTTAAAATATACAAGAAAATCAAAGTATATAGGGGAATATTTCCATTTACATACAACAAGTAAACATTGATTCTCTATCTAATACCACTAAAAGAAAGGGAAAAGGTGACCTGAAAATGTTCCGTGGACAATGATGACAATTATATTTATTATATATCAAGTACTTCCTAAGTGTTTCACACATTTCCATGTTTAATCCTTACAGAAAACCTAGGAGGTAGATATTACTGCTATCAGCATTTACAGATGGAGACACAAAGGTGTTGAGTGATTAAGTTACCATGGTAACCTAACAAGTATCTGGCCCAGGATTCCAATTCATGGAGGTCTAACTGGGAACTGTATGATTTTAGGCTAAACTCTTTCTTAACAATAATCATTAATATATATTTTTACATGTATTAACAGATGTAACCTTATTATAATCTCATCCTTATTTTGCAGAGGAGAAAACTAAAGTACCAAGATGCAACGAAGTTTTGTGGAGATCACATAGGTAAGTAATGGAGCTAAGACCTGAACTGGGGCAAACAGGTTCCTGCACCCATTGCTGTAACTGTGTGTCTCAGTTCAGAGGATGAGACGGTTGCATGACATCACTGACTCAATGGACAGGAATTTGAGCAAACTCTGGGAGACAGTGAAGGGCAGGAAGCCTAGCTTGCTGCAGTTCATGGGGTTGCAAAGGGTCTCCTAGCCTTTAGATAGCAAGCTCTTTGAAGCATATTCATTTCTGTCTTCATAGCATTTAGCCCAGAACTGGCAACCAGGCAGATGCTCAGCATTGCCTAAATAATGGATGTGAGCTGAAATAAATTGAGGACTTTCCATTAAAACTTGAAGACCCAGCCCAAGTGCCAAACTACAGACTGTTCCTTAGTTCTTGGCAGTAAGAAATCCTACTGGAGTGGCATTGCCTACACAACACATTTTGTGAATTGAGCCAAGTGATAGTTTTCAATAAAATTTCAACCAGAATTAAGAAAACATTAGCACTTTTACCTTCACCTCCATCTCTTATGGGTCAGAGATTCTACACAAATACAAAATTATAAGATTAGTAAACTTGTAACAGATTTTTTTTTCTTGAAATATTGAGACTAACTTAACAGGCAATGCAGTTCTATATAATGAGAACTTTTAAAATATACAAGAAAATCAAAGTATATAGGGGAATATTTCCATTTACATACAACAAGTAAACATTGATTCTCTATCTAATACCACTAAAAGAAAGGGAAAAGGTGACCTGAAAATGTTCCGTGGACAATGATGACAATTATATTTATTATATATCAAGTACTTCCTAAGTGTTTCACACATTTCCATGTTTAATCCTTACAGAAAACCTAGGAGGTAGATATTACTGCTATCAGCATTTACAGATGGAGACACAAAGGTGTTGAGTGATTAAGTTACCATGGTAACCTAACAAGTATCTGGCCCAGGATTCCAATTCATGGAGGTCTAACTGGGAACTGTATGATTTTAGGCTAAACTCTTTCTTAACAATAATCATTAATATATATTTTTACATGTATTAACAGATGTAACCTTATTATAATCTCATCCTTATTTTGCAGAGGAGAAAACTAAAGTACCAAGATGCAACGAAGTTTTGTGGAGATCACATAGGTAAGTAATGGAGCTAAGACCTGAACTGGGGCAAACAGGTTCCTGCACCCATTGCTGTAACTGTGTGTCTCAGTTCAGAGGATGAGACGGTTGCATGACATCACTGACTCAATGGACAGGAATTTGAGCAAACTCTGGGAGACAGTGAAGGGCAGGGAAGCCTAGCTTGCTGCAGTTCATGGGGTTGCAAAGGGTTGGACATGACTTAGAGACTGAACAACAACAACAATGCCATAGCCCTTTCCCAGAGAGGGAAATAAGTGAAAAATAAGTGAAAAAGCTTCATTTGAACTCTTATCCATCCCTCCCACATTAGACCTCCTTAGGATTTCCTCATTTCTGTCCTAAATTATTTCCATGTGCATGTGTGTACTCACTTGTGTCCAACTCTTTCCAAGTCCTTGGACTATTACCCTGCCTGTTTCCTCTGTCTGTCGAATTTTCCAGGCAAGAATACTGCAGTGGGTCCTAATTCCAGGGGATCATCCCCATCCAGGCATTGAATCCCTGTCTTCTGCATCTCATGCATTGGCAGGCTGAGTCTTTATCAATTGTGCCCCTTGGGAAAAACTATTTCCACTGCCTCCTCATCAGCCTCCTGCCTCTGGGCCTACCTTCTAAATCCCTTCCTACCCATTAAGCCTGTAAGATAGGTGCCACTCAGGACCCACTTTAAGAGCAGTTGTACTTTTAACACTGCTCTACCTTAAATCCTTCAGTCATTCCATCCACCCACAGCAAATAAGTCATCTAACAGGCAAGTCATCTATCTAGACCTTTTCACCTCCTCTGGCCTCAACAACCCTCACTTTCTCACTTCCCCAATGGTCAGACTCCAACAACCCTGAACTGCTAAAAATGACCCCCTTATACCCTAGTGCTTCCCTGAGCAATTGTGTTCACACTGGTATTTCCGTGTGGAATGAATTGTTCCATGATCAGCTTTTAGTTTTTCTGACTTCGTTCCATCTGTTAAAGATTCTGCTCAAGTGCTATCTCCTCCAGGAAGCCCCACCCCCCACCCCAGCTCCTCTCACCAGTAACTGTGTCTCAAAGCTGTCTGACTGATTCCACTGAACCCTAGAGGAGAGAAAACCCACTAGTGGGGACTGAGTTGCTGGCTAACTCTTCCTCAGGAAATAGTTCATGTACCTACAAAGTTCCACTGAGAATCTTCTGATGGCTCTTTGTTTCTAAGATATTTTCAGTTATGTGCTAATTATAAGGCTGAAGCTGACGCTGATGTCACTTTTTTGGTGAATACGTGACATCTAGTAGGAATCAAAAAGGACTATAAATTACCTAGCTGATGATTAAAGTTCTCCATATATCCCTTGAGACTGCTTTACAAATCTTTTATAACTGGCTCAAACAGCGCAGCATTCTTAAAAAGCCATTGCACTTACAGTTAACTATTTAACGAACTTTAATAGCACAAATAGCTAAATAAAGCAGGCACCTGGAAATTCTCACATCCAGGTACATTTGTGGGGTGGGAAGTGAGTTGGCATGATACCTGCAAAGTGTACCTGCATTTTATGTCCAAATGGCAATGTACATAGCTTTCTGGACATTACAAACACTTGAATTACCTTCCTCTATATTTGGAGTATACAGAGATCCATTGTTAAGTGGATTCAGGCATCACACCTATTAGGATTATCTTTCATCCTCCTGTCCTGAATTAACTCACAGCCTTGAAGCAATATGAGAAAGATATATACTTTCAGTTTTGAGAAAGCAGCTGACAGTTGCTGATATACTGGGTGTCCATTTATACTTTGTTCACTGTGGTGCATATACTTTAGAGACCATAGACAGGCTTGTGTGCATGCTAAGTCACTTCAATAGTGTCCTACTCATTGTGATGCTATGGAATGTAACCTTCCAGGCTCCTCTGTTCATGGAATTCTCCAGGCAAGAATACTGGAGTGGGTTGCCATGTCTTCCTCCAGGGGATCTTCCCAACCTGGGGATTGAACCCAAGTCTCTTATGTCTCTGGCACTTGTAGTCAGATTCTTTACCACTAGCACCACCTAGGAAGCCCCTGGACAAGGTTAAGGGATATTAAATGAGATAATTAGGTTTTAGTTAATTTTTTGAAGTGAGATAACATATTGACCCAATGCTATCTCCTCCAGGAAGCCCCACCCCCACCCCAGCTCCTCTCACCAGTAACTGTGTCTCAAAGCTGTCTGACTGATTCCACTGAACCCTAGAGGAGAAAACCCACTAGTGGGGACTGAGTTGCTGGCTAACTCTTCCTCAGGAAATAGTTCATGTACCTACAAAGTTCCACTGAGAATCTTCTGATGGCTCTTTGTTTCTAAGATATTTTCAGTTATGTGCTAATTATAAGGCTGAAGCTGACGCTGATGTCACTTTTTTGGTGAATACGTGACATCTAGTAGGAATCAAAAAGGACTATAAATTACCTAGCTGATGATTAAAGTTCTCCATATATCCCTTGAGACTGCTTTACAAATCTTTTATAACTGGCTCAAACAGCCGCAGCATTCTTAAAAAAGCCATTGCACTTACAGTTAACTATTTAACGAACTTTAATAGCACAAATAGCTAAATAAAGCAGGCACCTGGAAATTCTCACATCCAGGTACATTTGTGGGGTGGGAAGTGAGTTGGCATGATACCTGCAAAGTGTACCTGCATTTTATGTCCAAATGGCAATGTACATAGCTTTCTGGACATTACAAACACTTGAATTACCTTCCTCTATATTTGGAGTATACAGAGATCCATTGTTAAGTGGATTCAGGCATCACACCTATTAGGATTATCTTTCATCCTCCTGTCCTGAATTAACTCACAGCCTTGAAGCAATATGAGAAAGATATATACTTTCAGTTTTGAGAAAGCAGCTGACAGTTGCTGATATACTGGGTGTCCATTTATACTTTGTTCACTGTGGTGCATATACTTTAGAGACCATAGACAGGCTTGTGTGCATGCTAAGTCACTTCAATAGTGTCCTACTCATTGTGATGCTATGGAATGTAACCTTCCAGGCTCCTCTGTTCATGGAATTCTCCAGGCAAGAATACTGGAGTGGGTTGCCATGTCTTCCTCCAGGGGATCTTCCCAACCTGGGGATTGAACCCAAGTCTCTTATGTCTCTGGCACTTGTAGTCAGATTCTTTACCACTAGCACCACCTAGGAAGCCCCTGGACAAGGTTAAGGGATATTAAATGAGATAATTAGGTTTTAGTTAATTTTTTGAAGTGAGATAACATATTGACCCAATGTATGTTAGTTACTTGCTCCCCGGGTGTGAGAAGAGGAAAACAAGTCATTGTTCAATGCATGGGACAGACAGTGCTACACTGGAGCTTTTTACTAATTATCAAGAACACCTTCTTCTTGCTCCTCTGACAACCCTAGGTCTTAACTCAAACTTTGTGTCGTGAAGAAACTCAAGCCAACTCTGATGTTCTCTCTGGCTCTGGGCTGGGACTTCATCTTTTACCTTATCTTTAAATTCTATAAGGCATCCACACAGGACAAACCATCATACAAGGTTTCAATGCTTCCTTTAGAGGGTTTCACAAGGCATTGGGAGTGCCAACCCTGGAAGTCATATGATCTCAACAAGGTTCTGAGCTGCTTTTTGGCCTTCTTTTTCTGCCCTGATCTTGAACTCTTAAGTCAATGCATCTACTAGAGTACTTATGGCTTAAAGAAGGCCAACCTTGGGCTGCCTGTTTAAAAACTGGTACTCATTAAGCAATGGCCTTAGACCAGGCACTGACCCATGGGTTTTAGTGCATAGTTCTATTGAATCTTCACCATGACCCTCAGCCCTCATACCCTCGTGCTCTCCGTTGTGTCTGGCTATCTGTGATCCTATGGACTGTAGCCTGCAAGATTCCTCCATCCTTGAAATTTTCCAGGCAAGAATGCTGAAGCGAGCTGTCTTTCTTTCTCCAGGGGATCTTCCCCACCCACAGATCAAACCTGAGTCTCTTGTGCCTCCTATATTGGCAGGCATATTCTTCACCACTGAGCCACCAGGGAACCCTAGTAACCTCTAGATGTATGTATAATTACTAGCCCAACTAATGGGTAAGAAAAAAAAAAAAAAGAGGATGCATACAGACTGCTCTCTAATCAAATTCTTATAGGTTCTATGTGATAGAATGTGGATTTGAAGCCAGAAAATGTCTTTACTTTCCCTTGTTTTGTTTTATTTTAGGCAGAATTCCAAAAATGACCCTGGATTCCCAATCTCTGATATACACAGTCTGTATATTCCCCTCCTTTTGAATATGAGAAAGATTCATGTATATGATGTAATTGTCACTCTTGATTTTAGGTTAAAGTCAATTGACTTTGAGCTAATCAAAAAGAGGTATGTTTTTCTGGGTAAGCCTGATCTAACCATTGGAGTCCTTTCAAATAAGCTAAAGCCCAATGTATGTTAGTTACTTGCTCCCCGGGTGTGAGAAGAGGAAAACAAGTCATTGTTCAATGCATGGGACAGACAGTGCTACACTGGAGCTTTTTACTAATTATCAAGAACACCTTCTTCTTGCTCCTCTGACAACCCTAGGTCTTAACTCAAACTTTGTGTCGTGAAGAAACTCAAGCCAACTCTGATGTTCTCTCTGGCTCTGGGCTGGGACTTCATCTTTTACCTTATCTTTAAATTCTATAAGGCATCCACACAGGACAAACCATCATACAAGGTTTCAATGCTTCCTTTAGAGGGTTTCACAAGGCATTGGGAGTGCCAACCCTGGAAGTCATATGATCTCAACAAGGTTCTGAGCTGCTTTTTGGCCTTCTTTTTCTGCCCTGATCTTGAACTCTTAAGTCAATGCATCTACTAGAGTACTTATGGCTTAAAGAAGGCCAACCTTGGGCTGCCTGTTTAAAAACTGGTACTCATTAAGCAATGGCCTTAGACCAGGCACTGACCCATGGGTTTTAGTGCATAGTTCTATTGAATCTTCACCATGACCCTCAGCCCTCATACCCTCGTGCTCTCCGTTGTGTCTGGCTATCTGTGATCCTATGGACTGTAGCCTGCAAGATTCCTCCATCCTTGAAATTTTCCAGGCAAGAATGCTGAAGCGAGCTGTCTTTCTTTCTCCAGGGGATCTTCCCCACCCACAGATCAAACCTGAGTCTCTTGTGCCTCCTATATTGGCAGGCATATTCTTCACCACTGAGCCACCAGGGAACCCTAGTAACCTCTAGATGTATGTATAATTACTAGCCCAACTAATGGGTAAGAAAAAAAAAAAAAAGAGGATGCATACAGACTGCTCTCTAATCAAATTCTTATAGGTTCTATGTGATAGAATGTGGATTTGAAGCCAGAAAATGTCTTTACTTTCCCTTGTTTTGTTTTATTTTAGGCAGAATTCCAAAATGACCCTGGATTCCCAATCTCTGATATACACAGTCTGTATATTCCTCCTTTTGGATACGAGAAAGTTTCATGTATATGATGTAATTGTCACTCTTGATTTTAGGTTAAAGTCAATTGACTTTGAGCTAATCAAAAAGAGGTATGTTTTTCTGGGTAAGCCTGATCTAACCATTGGAGTCCTTTCAAATAAGCTAAAGTATCAAAGATATACTCTCTTGATGATCTTAAGGAAATTTAAGAAAACTGCCCCAAGAGGGCCATGTTGCAGGGAATAACAGGTGACCACTAGTTACTGAGAGTGGACCCTGCTGCTGGCCATCAAGAAAGCACAAATGGGCTTCCCTGGTGGTCCAGTGGGTAAGGACACAACCTTGCAGTACAAGGGGCACCAGTTCAATCCCTGGCCTGGGAAGATCCCACATGCTGCAGAGTGCCTGGATTGATGTGTCCTACTACTGAGCTGGAGCTCTGGAGCACATGCACCCAGAGCAGGTGCTCTGCAGTGACAGAGGCCACTGTGATGGGAGGCCTACACAGGTCAAAGAACAAGTGGATGAAAATAAATAGATGAAAGACCAATAGAAGTGGCTGAAAAAGAAAGAGGCAAAACTATCAGTTATACAGCCACCTGGTACAGAATTCGGCCAACAATATGAGCTTAGAAGAGGACCTTGAGCTCCAGAAAGGAGATCAGCCTGGCTAGTGCCTTGATGCATTCCTTGGGAATACCTGAGCAGAGATACTCAACAGCTGACCTACAGAAACATTGATGTAATAAATTTGTATTGTTTTAAGCCACTCTTACAGAGTTTACAGTAATTTGAGAGATTGCCATATTTGAATCTTTTTTGGTTGCCTCCTTTTATATTGGCAGGCATATTCTTCACCACTGACCCACCAGGGAACCCTAGTAACCTCTAGATGTATGTATAATTACTAGCCCAACTAATGGGTAAAAAAAAAAAAAAGAGGATGCATACAGACTGCTCTCTAATCAAATTCTTATAGGTTCTATGTGATAGAATGTGGATTTGAAGCCAGAAAATGTCTTTACTTTCCCTTGTTTTGTTTTATTTTAGGCAGAATTCCAAAAATGACCCTGGATTCCCAATCTCTGATATACACAGTCTGTATATTCCCCTCCTTTTGAATATGAGAAAGATTCATGTATATGATGTAATTGTCACTCTTGATTTTAGGTTAAAGTCAATTGACTTTGAGCTAATCAAAAAGAGGTATGTTTTTCTGGGTAAGCCTGATCTAACCATTGGAGTCCTTTCAAATAAGCTAAAGTATCAAAGATATACTCTCTTGATGATCTTAAGGAAATTTAAGAAAACTGCCCCAAGAGGGCCATGTTGCAGGGAATAACAGGTGACCACTAGTTACTGAGAGTGGACCCTGCTGCTGGCCATCAAGAAAGCACAAATGGGCTTCCCTGGTGGTCCAGTGGGTAAGGACACAACCTTGCAGTACAAGGGGCACCAGTTCAATCCCTGGCCTGGGAAGATCCCACATGCTGCAGAGTGCCTGGATTGATGTGTCCTACTACTGAGCTGGAGCTCTGGAGCACATGCACCCAGAGCAGGTGCTCTGCAGTGACAGAGGCCACTGTGATGGGAGGCCTACACAGGTCAAAGAACAAGTGGATGAAAATAAATAGATGAAAGACCAATAGAAGTGGCTGAAAAAGAAAGAGGCAAAACTATCAGTTATACAGCCACCTGGTACAGAATTCGGCCAACAATATGAGCTTAGAAGAGGACCTTGAGCTCCAGAAAGGAGATCAGCCTGGCTAGTGCCTTGATGCATTCCTTGGGAATACCTGAGCAGAGATACTCAACAGCTGACCTACAGAAACATTGATGTAATAAATTTGTATTGTTTTAAGCCACTCTTACAGAGTTTACAGTAATTTGAGAGATTGCCATAATTTGAACAAAAATCAGCAACAGAACCCTAAAAATTCTCCTACCTCTCCTTCCCTCCAGCTCCCACCCATCTCCAGAACTTTGTTTTAGCATCCTAATTTCAGCTTAGGCTTCCCAGGTGGCGCTAATGGGAAAGAATCTGAATTCTAGTGAAGAAGGCATAAAAGACAGAGGTTCGAAAGTTGAGTTAGGAAGATCCCCTGAAGAAGGGCATGGTAACCCACTCCAGTATCCTTGTCCAGAAGATCCTACAGACAGAAGAGCCTGGCAGGCTACAGTTCAGTCTCTTCCACTTGGACACGGAGATTATTTCCTGGACTCCATCTTCTCCACCTGGAAGAGCTGAGCTCAAATCAGCCACTACTTGGTTCTTTCTCCTGCTTCCCTTATCCTCCCTCCAGACTCTGCACCTAATTGTAGCACTCACCTCTGTGGCTAGAGACGCATCTTGCATTCTAGAAACATCTTGAATGAACAAATTTCTAAGCAATATTACAGAGATATTTAAGGTCTCTACAGGTCAATAAAGGGTTTTATTTATTTGCCTGGGGGCTTAGATACAGAGCTTAAAAAGGAGAAAGGGATAAAGACAAGTTTCCTATTTCCCCATCCTATAGCCAGAATACTTAATAGTGCAACTTTGTTATAAAATATAATAAATTAGCTATAATACATATATTTATATATTGGCATTATAACATTCACCACTAGCATTATAATCTTTTCATGTTAAAAAAATAATAGTTCAGCACTCATGGGTGTCACAAAAGTCTTAGCTCTGTGCACAGTATGATCATGAGAAAAACATTTAAGCTATGCGCTCTTCGGTTCATTTTTCTCTGAAATGAATAGATTGAAAAGATGATTGTTAAAGCCCCTTCCAGCTACAACATCCTATGATTGAAAGATTGTTAAGCCTAACATTTTGCAGTTGGCAGGCTCTCTTGACCTGCTGAGCTAATGACTGACTCAGGAATAAAAGTCTCACCCATCCAAGACCAAGAGGAGCCAGGTCCTTCCATCTGGCTCCCTGGTTCCCAGAAGGCCATTTGCCTTTCTTCCAAAACCACTAGGGTACATATGGAGGGTTTCAGCAGGGAGGTCCACGAGCAACCTGGATGCTTACCCAAATGACAGGTTACTGGCAGAGCTTCCTGACCTCAACAGCCCAATACCCTAGGATCTGGGAATGCAGTGGGAAAACTCAAATCAGCATCATGGAAGAAAGAAAGTAAACAAAATAATAATTTTAGATCGGGAACTTGATTAGAAAAAATGAAAATAAATGCAGTATCTTATATTTCTCTTTGACTTTAGGTTTTCATAGCAAGTTTTCTTCCAAGGGTGTATGAAAAGGGCCAGCGTGGTAGGCAGATCCATCTGTAGACAGGATCGTGGGAGGATGAAAGACTTTCTGTTTCCACAAACAAGCATGGGGTGCCCATTTCGATGATGTCAGGAATCCCTTTAAGGTATGTTAAACTCCATCATTTTGCAACGAGATGGGTTTGAAAGTTTAAAAAAAAAAATCTCAATAAAAACATTGAAACTAATGTTTAAATGGCTTAAGATGGAAAAGTTCCAAAAAGCAAGATTTACAAGAAGCGATGTACCTAAGAAGGAGCATTGCTCATTTGTTCTTGTGTGTATTATGGGGTAGTGCAATTTATTCTAGGCCAGGTATTTCTTTTTTACTAGTGTATAACAGGATTAGGAGGCTCCCCAGGTGGTGTTAGTGGTAAAGAATCCACTTGCTGTGCAGGAGGCTCAAGAGACATGGCTTTAATCTCTGGTTGGGATGATCTCCTAAGGAAGAAATGGCAACCAACACCAGTATTCTTGCCCAGAGAATCCCATGGACAGAGGACCCTGACAGGCTACAGTCCATAGGGTTGCAAAGAATCAGACATGACTGAAGTGATTTTGTATGCAATAAGATTAGGATCCAAACCTAGATGTTTCTGACAGCTCTGTCATGATTTCTATTAAGGGCCACAGACAAAAATGAGTTATGAAAAACTTGGACAGGGCTTCCCTGGTGGTCCAGTGGGTGAGGATACTGCCTTGCAATGCAAGCGGCACCAGTTTGATCCCTGACCTGGAAGATTCCACATGCAGTGGAGTGGCTGGACCAATGTATCCAACTACTTAGCTGGAGCTCTGTGATGAGAGAGGCCACTGCGATGGGAGCCCCACACGGGCCAAAGAGCAAAGATGTATGAAAATAAGTAAATGAAAGACCAAAAGAAGTGGCCAAAAAAAAAAAAAAAAAAATCTTGGACAGTTTCCAAGATACTGAGCTCTAACAAAGCTCTCCAGTCTTGAAGTGAGCATTTGAGAGCAGGGAACACTAGGGTTAGCCATCCAAATTGCTACACATTTCTTTGCAAGCTTGATGTATTTATTACCCACCTACTGCATGCCTGGTATCTGCAACCTTCTGAAGATGGTTTTCATAGCAAGTTTTCTTCCAAGGGTGTATGAAAAGGGCCAGCGTGGTAGGCAGATCCATCTGTAGACAGGATCGTGGGAGGATGAAAGACTTTCTGTTTCCACAAACAAGCATGGGGTGCCCATTTCGATGATGTCAGGAATCCCTTTAAGGTATGTTAAACTCCATCATTTTGCAACGAGATGGGTTTGAAAGTTTAAAAAAATCTCAATAAAAACATTGAAACTAATGTTTAAATGGCTTAAGATGGAAAAGTTCCAAAAAGCAAGATTTACAAGAAGCGATGTACCTAAGAAGGAGCATTGCTCATTTGTTCTTGTGTGTATTATGGGGTAGTGCAATTTATTCTAGGCCAGGTATTTCTTTTTTACTAGTGTATAACAGGATTAGGAGGCTCCCCAGGTGGTGTTAGTGGTAAAGAATCCACTTGCTGTGCAGGAGGCTCAAGAGACATGGCTTTAATCTCTGGTTGGGATGATCTCCTAAGGAAGAAATGGCAACCAACACCAGTATTCTTGCCCAGAGAATCCCATGGACAGAGGACCCTGACAGGCTACAGTCCATAGGGTTGCAAAGAATCAGACATGACTGAAGTGATTTTGTATGCAATAAGATTAGGATCCAAACCTAGATGTTTCTGACAGCTCTGTCATGATTTCTATTAAGGGCCACAGACAAAAATGAGTTATGAAAAACTTGGACAGGGCTTCCCTGGTGGTCCAGTGGGTGAGGATACTGCCTTGCAATGCAAGCGGCACCAGTTTGATCCCTGACCTGGAAGATTCCACATGCAGTGGAGTGGCTGGACCAATGTATCCAACTACTTAGCTGGAGCTCTGTGATGAGAGAGGCCACTGCGATGGGAGCCCCACACGGGCCAAAGAGCAAAGATGTATGAAAATAAGTAAATGAAAGACCAAAAGAAGTGGCCAAAAAAAAAAAAAAAAAAATCTTGGACAGTTTCCAAGATACTGAGCTCTAACAAAGCTCTCCAGTCTTGAAGTGAGCATTTGAGAGCAGGGAACACTAGGGTTAGCCATCCAAATTGCTACACATTTCTTTGCAAGCTTGATGTATTTATTACCCACCTACTGCATGCCTGGTATCTGCAACCTTCTGAAGATGGTATGGTGTAGCTAATGCTCCAGAGCTTTCATTCATTGTTTTCCTGAGTTTGGGTAACATCACGCCTTTGTTTGATCTAGTGTGGCTTCCTATTTTGCTTCCCTGGCTCCCTGGAGTTCCTTTTAAAAACATTTTCATCATAAATCCTTTACATTCAACATGATGACTTAGGGCTGCTTCTTGGAGACACCAACATACAACTTTATGAGAACATTTTAAATGAGTGATATTGCAGTTTCCTCTTCATTTTGGATTATTTAATGAATTTCTCTTCCATCATTACTTCAGGGAGTTTCTGGCCTGAGTTCATTTTTTTTTGTTCCTCAGCTACTAGAGAACTAAAGTGGTTCTCTAACAATGTCTTTCAATGTGCCACACTTAATTCTATAGCAAACATCTAGGGGACTAGTTAATAATATAATGTCAGCTTTTCTCATTTCAGTTATCTGGTCAAAAGAGTATAGCTCTATATTTCAGAATGGAAGAGTTACAATGATGTATTTTTGATTGTGCAGAACCAAGCCATTCTCTTTCTGAGATGGTGAAAGCATTCTGATTGCTTCAAGTAATGGAACTGATGCCGGTCTAAGTAATCAAGTGTATAAGGGAAATAATAATCAAGATGTAATTGATCTTTGTATTGGCCTTACTCCAAATAAAGCAGAAATTGCAATCTTTGGGCCTATTCAGTTTTCCATTAAGTAGAAGACTAAACTGAAATAGAGGATGTGATATTTAACAAGAATCCCTGTCTGGCTTAAGAGAGTCATTGCATTTGAATGCATCTTGTAAAGAAGGAATCCAAGTGTATCTAAGAATATAGATGTTCACTCATTTTATCTATAAATAAATAAAAAGGAAAACAAAAGAAAAATATCTTACCTTCTGAGAAAATGAGTCTGCAGGGGCAGAGAATAAACTTTTTGTTTTAACGGAAAATGCTTTATGGAGAGTTATATAAAAAAAAAAAACCCAGAAAACTGAACACTCTAGAGCTACGCTGCATAGCTTGAAACTATAGCCTGTGGGCTTGATGTATTTATTACCCACCTACTGCATGCCTGGTATCTGCAACCTTCTGAAGATGGTATGGTGTAGCTAATGCTCCAGAGCTTTCATTCATTGTTTTCCTGAGTTTGGGTAACATCACGCCTTTGTTTGATCTAGTGTGGCTTCCTATTTTGCTTCCCTGGCTCCCTGGAGTTCCTTTTAAAAACATTTTCATCATAAATCCTTTACATTCAACATGATGACTTAGGGCTGCTTCTTGGAGACACCAACATACAACTTTATGAGAACATTTTAAATGAGTGATATTGCAGTTTCCTCTTCATTTTGGATTATTTAATGAATTTCTCTTCCATCATTACTTCAGGGAGTTTCTGGCCTGAGTTCATTTTTTTTTGTTCCTCAGCTACTAGAGAACTAAAGTGGTTCTCTAACAATGTCTTTCAATGTGCCACACTTAATTCTATAGCAAACATCTAGGGGACTAGTTAATAATATAATGTCAGCTTTTCTCATTTCAGTTATCTGGTCAAAAGAGTATAGCTCTATATTTCAGAATGGAAGAGTTACAATGATGTATTTTTGATTGTGCAGAACCAAGCCATTCTCTTTCTGAGATGGTGAAAGCATTCTGATTGCTTCAAGTAATGGAACTGATGCCGGTCTAAGTAATCAAGTGTATAAGGGAAATAATAATCAAGATGTAATTGATCTTTGTATTGGCCTTACTCCAAATAAAGCAGAAATTGCAATCTTTGGGCCTATTCAGTTTTCCATTAAGTAGAAGACTAAACTGAAATAGAGGATGTGATATTTAACAAGAATCCCTGTCTGGCTTAAGAGAGTCATTGCATTTGAATGCATCTTGTAAAGAAGGAATCCAAGTGTATCTAAGAATATAGATGTTCACTCATTTTATCTATAAATAAATAAAAAGGAAAACAAAAGAAAAATATCTTACCTTCTGAGAAAATGAGTCTGCAGGGGCAGAGAATAAACTTTTTGTTTTAACGGAAAATGCTTTATGGAGATTTATAAAAAAAAAAAAGACCTATACTCTGAGACAAAGTTTCTGAACACTCTAGAGCTACGCTGCATAGCTTGAAACTATAGCCTGTGGGCTGGTACCCAACACCACTGTCTTGGACCCTTTGAGTATGTTGTTGCTGATGTTTAGTCACTCACTTGTGTCTGACTTTCTGCAACCCCATGGACTGTAGCCTACCAGGCTCCTCTGTCCATGGGATTTCCTAGGCAAGAATACTGGAATGTATTGCCATTTCTTTCTCCAGGGGAATCTTTCTAACTCAGAGATCAAAACAGTGTCTCTTGCAAGCCTTCTGAATTGCAGGCAAATTCTTTATCTCTGGGAAAGCCCAATGCTGAGGAAATAAAGTAAAAGCTTTTCAAATGTTTGAGCTGCACATCACCCTACACTGTCTTAATGACAGAGAATGGTCATATTTTAATAACTCTCTTTCTTTCTGCACCATCGAGGTTACTATGTAAAGAAAGTCACACAGGCTATTGGATCACCCATAATGTTTAACAAGTGACAGTCACTTACCTAGCATTTGCTGGCTGGATGGATGGATAGATAGATGAAAGGGTGAGTGGGTGGGAAGGTTGGTGGATGGACAGATGGGCTGCGGTGAAGAGATGCTGAAGGAAGTAATAGGAGGGAAAGTTCTCAACAAAAAGATGAAGAAAGTAAACCTTCCTCTTCTTCCTTTACCTTCTCCTGGAGTCCATTACCAAATGTTCTCCCCCATTTAGATCTTTGCCGTCTTTTAAATCAAACATGATTTTAAGAGAGGAACTAATAAAACCATTTCCAAGAAAACATAAAATTGACAGAACTTCACTGAATCCCACAAATGTGTTGTTTTAATTGTGAGAATCCATCCATTATGTTCATTACAGTGTGTATGTTGCACAGCACCAGAGCACTATTCACATGGAACTATGAGGACTATGCTGTGAGAGATGTAAAATACAATGACTTTATAAACAGTTTCTCAAATTGAATTCATACTAGGCTACACCTTTCCCAGACTCACTTTCATTTTCATAGGGACCAGAGTAATCATTACATAATTATGGAATATAGGCAGCATTGGTGAATATTATGGAGATAGTCCCTCCCAGCACTCTTGAAAATATGTCCCCACATAGTCTTGTCACAATCTAAAGAGATCGAGAAATCATATAACCTAATGCTTTATGGGTACCTTTATTTTTAAGAGCATTTAGCTTTTATATGAATGCAAGTTGACTAGCTTGAAAGATAGGGATACTGTTCTTTTAAGCTGTGAATTAACATGTCTCACAGAGCTGTAAATATAGGTCTATAATTCAAAATCCAAATTGTACACACACACACAGACACACACACCTTGCTATTTAGCAAAAAACTATTTGTTACATATTCAAATTCACACCCACAAACATACCAGACATATTTTGATTGCTGTCAAAAACGGTAATCCAAATATATGGAAAAAATCAGTGAAAACATTGTCCCAACTAAGAAAAAATGAGGCATGTGTAGTTGGTGTCCATTTATCTGAGTAAGATCCACTTCTTTCTGGTTGGAAGATCAATATAAAATTTTAACGAGATCAGGGGCCAAGATGGAGGAGGAAAAAGAGGAGGATTTCACCAGCTCCCCAATAGAATCACCAGAGCTAATCAAGAAATGAAACACCACCAACAAACCAGTCTCTAGATGACAAAAGAACTCCTTAGGTCCATGAGGGTCGGAGAGGGAATAGCCAGAACTTTCCCAGAGCTCCTGTTCTGAGAGACCTGTACCCAACCCCCACACTGGACCAGGCAGAGAGAGCGCTGGGAAGTGCACCAGGAGAGAGCCTAGGAAGTGTGCTGGGAGGACAGAGGACAGAGCTGAGTTTGAAAATCCCGCTGGGTCGCTGGCAGAGTTGAGACACTGCTAGCGGGGGCTTGAGGAACACAGCTGGGAAGTCCACTGCAGGTTGCTGCCCAGAGACCCGGCTCAAGCCGGAAGGTAAGGTGCGCCAGGAGAGAGCGCTGGTAAGTGCACCGTGAGGAGAAAAGGCAGCGCTCAGCGTGAAAACCCCGCGGTTCCACCAGGCCCTGGGTAAGTTCAAACACTGCTAGTGGGGGGCTTGATGAACTGAGAGGAGAAGTTGCCCATGGGATGCTGACCAGGGACCTGGCTTGAGCCAAACGGGGAAGCTTATGCCCACGTTTGGGACTTGGCCCCATATCGTGGGCTGGCACCAGAGAATTTTTAGGGCGTTATTGGGCTCCAGGATATAATGAAATGAGTGATGATGATGATACAGATGACTCAGATAGTCCTTGAACCCCAGATAAGTTCTTTAGACCTAGGATTCGCCCCCTGGAAAGTGAGATAAGTTCAGATGGAGAAGAAGAGTGGGTAAATATGATGATACCTAAAGAGGGAACATATGCTAACCCGTAAAAGAAATAAAAGAAGTTATGAATGGGTCAGTCAAAGTTCTTTTCGCGAGGAGGAATGTGTGACTCACACAGCCCTGCCGGAGCTGCATCCACCTGGTAAAGTTCAGAAGTTAAAGATTAATTATTCCTTTGAGTTCTGATTCATACAATGCTTGAATGAATACAATGGTTCTGAGGGGAGAGAAAAGATCAACTGCCTGAGTTGCTACTACAACTTGAAAAAAAAAAAAAGGCATTTTGGCAGCCGGCAGATTTCACCACGGGCAGAATTCTTTCTGTGGGCGCATGATTGTTCTGTTATAAAAGGGGAAAAGACAGATTGTGAGCAGCTCAGCTCACTCACTGAACTCAGCTGTGACTTAGGTGAGGCTGAAGCTCTCCAACTCTGGGGTAAGATCTTTCTGTTATTTTGTTGATTGAGTTCTGAAATAACTTTAGAGTTCTGAAATGTTCTTTGAAGCTTTGAATAGAGTTCTGAAATGATTGAACTATTACTATTTGAATCTTGAGATTTTGACCTTATGTTGTTTAGAGTTATTGATGCACACTATGATGAATAATGGTTGATTTACATTATATTTCAATAAATCTGATCTTGATTTGAACTCCACGCCTTTTTACTATTGAAGTTCTATTCTCTTAAATTAGAGGGAGCTACATTGTGTAGGTTGAAGTTCTCTGAGAATAAAATAGAGGTGATTTAGTGTTTCCTTGCATTTATTATTCAGAGATAAGTAACTACACATTGGCAGCTCAGCGTGAAAACCCAGGTTCCACCAGGCCCTGGGTAAGTTCAAACACTGCTAGTGGGGGGCTTGATGAACTGAGAGGAGAAGTTGCCCATGGGATGCTGACCAGGGACCTGGCTTGAGCCAAACGGGGAAGCTTATGCCCACGTTTGGGACTTGGCCCCATATCGTGGGCTGGCACCAGAGAATTTTTAGGGCGTTATTGGGCTCCAGGATATAATGAAATGAGTGATGATGATGATACAGATGACTCAGATAGTCCTTGAACCCCAGATAAGTTCTTTAGACCTAGGATTCGCCCCCTGGAAAGTGAGATAAGTTCAGATGGAGAAGAAGAGTGGGTAAATATGATGATACCTAAAGAGGGAACATATGCTAACCCGTAAAAGAAATAAAAGAAGTTATGAATGGGTCAGTCAAAGTTCTTTTCGCGAGGAGGAATGTGTGACTCACACAGCCCTGCCGGAGCTGCATCCACCTGGTAAAGTTCAGAAGTTAAAGATTAATTATTCCTTTGAGTTCTGATTCATACAATGCTTGAATGAATACAATGGTTCTGAGGGGAGAGAAAAGATCAACTGCCTGAGTTGCTACTACAACTTGAAAAAAAAAAGGCATTTTGGCAGCCGGCAGATTTCACCACGGGCAGAATTCTTTCTGTGGGCGCATGATTGTTCTGTTATAAAAGGGGAAAAGACAGATTGTGAGCAGCTCAGCTCACTCACTGAACTCAGCTGTGACTTAGGTGAGGCTGAAGCTCTCCAACTCTGGGGTAAGATCTTTCTGTTATTTTGTTGATTGAGTTCTGAAATAACTTTAGAGTTCTGAAATGTTCTTTGAAGCTTTGAATAGAGTTCTGAAATGATTGAACTATTACTATTTGAATCTTGAGATTTTGACCTTATGTTGTTTAGAGTTATTGATGCACACTATGATGAATAATGGTTGATTTACATTATATTTCAATAAATCTGATCTTGATTTGAACTCCACGCCTTTTTACTATTGAAGTTCTATTCTCTTAAATTAGAGGGAGCTACATTGTGTAGGTTGAAGTTCTCTGAGAATAAAATAGAGGTGATTTAGTGTTTCCTTGCATTTATTATTCAGAGATAAGTAACTACACATTGCCCATGACACCTATACCCGGCCGTGCACGCAGGCCAGCAGCCTGAAGAGTCCATGCACCCCTAGAGCTGCAGCTGCAGCAGAGGAAACCAGGAGAAGAGCAGGGATTGGAGGCTAGCAGTGGGTGCGCTGTGAAACCGGGGCGCCCCCCTCCAGCACAGGACCACACGCTGCGGCCCCCGCCCAACAGATTGGGAACAGCCCAATGCCCCAGCCAGTACCTGAGCTCGCAGCAAAGCCTTCGTTTTGTTGAAAACAAAAACAAACCAAAGCAACTGGCGCTATAAGGGAAAGATCATCAAAACAACACCATCGAGGGTAGACTGGTTTCCACCAGGCAGATGAGAAGATAAAAGCCAGGGACAGTATTTAGCTTTTTCTGTTTGTTTGTTTGTTTTGAACTGGTTTGTTTATCGAATTTATTGTTCTGGTTTGTTTTTGTTTTGTTTTGTTTTGTCGCTTCTTGTTAATTTTTTCTCTTTTTTAACGTTTTTTTTAATTTTTAATTTTTTTTAATTTTAATTTTTGGAAACGTCTAATTTTCTTTTCTCTTTGCCATTACTTCCTCCCTCTATGTTCTAAATGTAAAATATTTTCCTATCTACCACTATCCTCTAGATAAATATTTCCTACCTTCCTGTCTCCACTATTTTCTTCCAGCTGGACTAAACTCTACTACACACTAATCTTGGCTACATAACACTACAAAATGCTTGCAAGGCGAATCTATTCCTTCTCATTACCCATACACTCCCCTCCTCGTCACCTCCAACACATGTCTTAGTTAAAAATTGCTATCAATGTAATATTTCAATCCGGGACCTTGTCCTGGATCTATTTTTCCAGGCAGTATTTTAATTAATTTTGAGCTTAATAGGCAGGTATCATCTTTGATTGTGCTGTTCGCAAGAAAAATTTCCTATGCTTTATCTCTGTAAGACTCTTCTGTTGTGGTTATTGATGCATATGTATGTATATTTTATGACTATGACAGAAAATACCTGCATTCTTTTATGAGTGTCACCCATCAGGGATGCACCTCTTGTTCCTCAGATGCTAGTATTTGAACTAATATCACTGAACACCATAGAAAACCAGTCATAGAGCCTACAGCCCTTGACCAGACATCAAACCAGGGATCCTCTTAGTGGAAGCCCTGATTCCAAGACCACACACTATCAAAGAACATACAACACTAGAGATTATTCAGCTGCAAACAAGACCAAACACTACCCAAGACACAAATCACTGAACCCTTCTACAAGGACATAAACCTAAAGGAAGGGAGAATTCAAACACGAAACCTGGTGGGAAAAAGAACTCCATCAAACAGACACACAGAAAAAAACAAAAATTAGCATAATAATGAAAAGACAGAGAAACACTGCACAAATGAAGGACCAAGCTAGAGAAACAGAGCTTCAAATGGCAGAAGAGGAGATAGACAAATTATCTGAAAGAGAATTCAGAACAGCAATACAAATGAGATTTCAAAACACCAAAAAAAGAATATTAGAGGAAATCTGTGCACTGAGAACAGACATGCAAGAAATGAAAAATAAGCAAGTAGAGACCACCAACTCAATTGCAGAACTCAAAAATACTATAGAAGGTCTCAGTAGTAGAGTATCAGAGGCAGAAGAAGAGCTAAGTGAGCTGGAAGACAGAATGGTGGAAATGAGTGCTGAAGAACAGAACAAAGCCCAAAGAATTAAAAGAACTGAGGATAGCATTAGAGACCTATGGCACAGTATCAAACGCACCAATATTAGAATTATAGGAGCTCCAGAAGAAAAAGAGGGGAAGAGAGGTTATGAAAAAATTCTTGAAGAGGTTATAGTTGAAAACTTCCCCAGCATGGGAAAGGAAGTCATCAACCAAGTCCAAGAAGCACAAAGAGTTCCATACAGGAGAAACCCCAGAAGAAGCACACCAAGGCACATTCTAATTAAACTAATGCAGACTAAATATAAAGACGGAATACTAAAAGCAGCTAGGAGCAAACAGCATATAACATATAAAGGAAACCCCATATGTTTAGCTCTGGATTTTTTAACAGAAACCCAGCAGGCCAGAAGAGAATGGTGAGACACTTTTAAATGGCTAAAAGAGAATAACCTCCAACCAAGAATTCTCTACCCAGCAAGAATCTCATTCATAATTGATGGCGAAGGCAAAAGCTTCACAGACAAGCAAAAGCTAAAAGAAATCTTCACCAGTAAACCAGCCCTACCACAAGTGTTTAAGGGCCTGATATAGCCAATAAATACAACAGTAGGAGAAGACCTACAAATCAAACCCCAAATATCTAAGAAGATGACAATAGGAACATTCATATCAATAATTGCTTTGAATGTAAATGAACTAAATGTTCCAACCAAAAGACACAGGCTTTCTTAATGGTTCCAGAAGCAAGATCCATATATATGCTGTTTACAAGAGACCCACTTCAGACCTAGAGACACTCATAGACTGAAAATGAAAGGCTGGAGAAAGATATTCCACGCAAATGGAAATCAAAAGAAAGCTGGAGTAGCAATCCTCATATCAGATAAAATAGATTTTAAAGTAAAGAAGATTCTAAGAGACAAGGTAGGTCACTACATCATGATTAAGGGATCTATGCAAGAGGAAGACATAACAGTCACGAATATCTACGCACCCAACACAGGGGCACCTCAATACATAAGACAGATACTTTCAGACATAAAAGAAGAAATCGACAATAACACAGTAATAGTAGGAGACTTTAACACTCCTCTCACACCAATGGACAGATCATCCAAACAGAAAATTAATAAAGAAACACAAGCCTTAAGTGACACACTAGAAAAGATGGACCTCATTGATATCTTTAGGACGTTCCACCCAAAAGCAGAAGAATACACTTTCTTCTCAAGTGCTCATGGAACATTCTCCAGGATAGACCACATCTTGGGCCACAAATGAAACCTCAGTCAATTCAAGAAAACTGAAATTATATCACCCATCTTCTCAGACCACAATGCAATGAGACTAGAGATCAACTGTAGGGAAAAAAAAAAAAAACCGCTAAAAACACAAACACATGGAGATTAAACAACACATATCTAAAAAACCAACTGATTACTGAAGAAACCCAGCAGGCCAGAAGAGAATGGTGAGACACTTTTAAATGGCTAAAAGAGAATAACCTCCAACCAAGAATTCTCTACCCAGCAAGAATCTCATTCATAATTGATGGCGAAGGCAAAAGCTTCACAGACAAGCAAAAGCTAAAAGAAATCTTCACCAGTAAACCAGCCCTACCACAAGTGTTTAAGGGCCTGATATAGCCAATAAATACAACAGTAGGAGAAGACCTACAAATCAAACCCCAAATATCTAAGAAGATGACAATAGGAACATTCATATCAATAATTGCTTTGAATGTAAATGAACTAAATGTTCCAACCAAAAGACACAGGCTTTCTTAATGGTTCCAGAAGCAAGATCCATATATATGCTGTTTACAAGAGACCCACTTCAGACCTAGAGACACTCATAGACTGAAAATGAAAGGCTGGAGAAAGATATTCCACGCAAATGGAAATCAAAAGAAAGCTGGAGTAGCAATCCTCATATCAGATAAAATAGATTTTAAAGTAAAGAAGATTCTAAGAGACAAGGTAGGTCACTACATCATGATTAAGGGATCTATGCAAGAGGAAGACATAACAGTCACGAATATCTACGCACCCAACACAGGGGCACCTCAATACATAAGACAGATACTTTCAGACATAAAAGAAGAAATCGACAATAACACAGTAATAGTAGGAGACTTTAACACTCCTCTCACACCAATGGACAGATCATCCAAACAGAAAATTAATAAAGAAACACAAGCCTTAAGTGACACACTAGAAAAGATGGACCTCATTGATATCTTTAGGACGTTCCACCCAAAAGCAGAAGAATACACTTTCTTCTCAAGTGCTCATGGAACATTCTCCAGGATAGACCACATCTTGGGCCACAAATGAAACCTCAGTCAATTCAAGAAAACTGAAATTATATCACCCATCTTCTCAGACCACAATGCAATGAGACTAGAGATCAACTGTAGGGAAAAAAAAAAAAAACCGCTAAAAACACAAACACATGGAGATTAAACAACACATATCTAAAAAACCAACTGATTACTGAAGAAACCAAAGGAGAAATTTAAAAATTCCTAGAAGAAAATGATAATGAACACATGACAGTGCAAAACCTAAGGGATACCACAAAAGCAGTCCTAAGAGGGAAATTTATAGAAATACAATCCTACCTCAAGAAACTAGGAAAATATGAAACAGACAACCTAACCTTATGCTTAAAACAATTGGAGAAAGAACAAAAACACCCCAAAGCTAGCAGAAGAAGAGAAATCATAAAGATCAGAGTGGAAATAAATGAAAGGACCAATAGTAAAGATAATCAAAACGGGAAGCTGGTTCTTCAAGACGGTAAACAAAATTGACAAGCCACTGGCCAGACTCATCAAGGAAAAAAGAGAGAAGAACCAGATCAACACAATCAAAAAAGAAAAAGGAGAGATTACAACAGATAATGCAGAAACCCAAAGGATTATAAAAGAATATTATGAACAACTATATGGCAAGAAACTGGGCAACTTGGAAGAAATGGACAGGTTCTTGGAAAGGATTACTCTACGAACACTGAACTAGGAAGAAATCAAAACTATGAACAACCCAATCACAAGCTCAGAAATCGAATTTGTGATTAAAAATCTACCCAAAAATAAAAGCCCAGGGCCAGATGGCTTCACAGGTGAATTCTACCACACATTTAAAGAACTAATGCCTCTTTTTCTAAAACTCTTCCAAAAAATTTCACAGGAAGGAACACTTCCAAACACATTCTACGAGGCCACCATCACCCTGATATGAAAACTAGGCAAAGGCAACACAAAAAAAGAAAGTTATACGCCAATTTCACTGATGAACTTAGATGCCAAGATCCTCAACAAAATCCTAGCAAACAGAATTCAATGACACATCAAAAAACTCAACATCATGGTCGAGTCGAGTTCATCCCAGGCATGCAAGGATTCTTCAATATCTGCAAATCAATCAATGTGATACATCATATCAACAAATTGAGACACAAAAATCACATGATCATCTCAACAGACTCAGAAAAACCCTTTGACAAATACAGCATCCATTTATGATAAAAAATCTTCATAAAATGGGCATAGAAGGAACCTATCTCAACATAGTAAAAGCTGTATATGAGAAGCCCACAGCGAACAATATCCTCAATGGTGAAAAACTGAAAGCATTCCCTCTAAGATCAGGAACAAGACAGGGGTGCGCACTTTCACCACTACTATTCAACATAGTCCCGGAAGTTCTAGCAACAGCAATAAGAGAAGAAAAAGAAATAAAAGAAATCCAGATTGGAAAGGAAGAAGTAAAGCTTTCCTTTTTTGCAGATGACATGATACTATACATAGGAACCCCCAAAGACTCTATTACAAAGCTACTAGAGCTAATCAATGAATTCACCAAAGTTGCAGGATACAAAGTCAATACACAGAAATCACTGGCATTCCTATACACAAACAACAAAAAATCAGAAAACGAAATCAAAGAGGCAATCCCCTTCACCATTGCAACCAAAAGAAACAAATATCTAGGAATAAACCTATACAAAGAAACAAAGCAACTGTACATTGAAAATTACAAGACTCACACGAGAGAAACTAAAGAAGACTTAAACAGATGGAGAGATATTCCATGTTTCTGGATCGGAAGAATAAATATTGTGAAAATGACCATACTATCAAATGTCATCTACAGATTCAATGCGATCCCTATCAAACTACCAATGACATTCTTCACAGAACTAGACCAAAGAATAACATAGTTCATACAGAAACACAAAAGACCCCAAATAGCCAAAACAATCCTTAGAAAGAAAAACGGAGCTGGAGGAATCAGCCTCCCTAACTTCAGACTCTACTACAAAGCAACAGTCATCAAGACAGTATCGTACTGGCACAAAAACAGAAATATCGACCAATGGAACAAGATAGAGAACCCAGAATTAAACCCACGCACCTATGGGTTCCTTTTTTTTTTGATAAAGGAGGAGAAATTATAAAATGTGACAAAGACAGCCTCTTCAAAAAGTGTTGCTTGGAAAATTGGACAGCTACACACAAAAATGTGAAGTTGGAACTTTCCCAACACCATACACTAAGATCAACACAAAATGGATTAATGACCTTGTTGAAAATTGGAATCATCTCAACAGACTCAGAAAAACCCTTTGACAAAAAAGATCCATTTATGATAAAAAATCTTCATAAAATGGGCATAGAAGGAACCTATCTCAACATAGTAAAAGCTGTATATGAGAAGCCCACAGCGAACAATATCCTCAATGGTGAAAAACTGAAAGCATTCCCTCTAAGATCAGGAACAAGACAGGGGTGCGACTTTCACCACTACTATTCAACATAGTCCCGGAAGTTCTAGCAACAGCAATAAGAGAAGAAAAAGAAATAAAAGAAATCCAGATTGGAAAGGAAGAAGTAAAGCTTTCCTTTTTTGCAGATGACATGATACTATACATAGGAACCCCCAAAGACTCTATTACAAAGCTACTAGAGCTAATCAATGAATTCACCAAAGTTGCAGGATACAAAGTCAATACACAGAAATCACTGGCATTCCTATACACAAACAACAAAAAATCAGAAAACGAAATCAAAGAGGCAATCCCCTTCACCATTGCAACCAAAAGAAACAAATATCTAGGAATAAACCTATACAAAGAAACAAAGCAACTGTACATTGAAAATTACAAGACTCACACGAGAGAAACTAAAGAAGACTTAAACAGATGGAGAGATATTCCATGTTTCTGGATCGGAAGAATAAATATTGTGAAAATGACCATACTATCAAATGTCATCTACAGATTCAATGCGATCCCTATCAAACTACCAATGACATTCTTCACAGAACTAGACCAAAGAATAACATAGTTCATACAGAAACACAAAAGACCCCAAATAGCCAAAACAATCCTTAGAAAGAAAAACGGAGCTGGAGGAATCAGCCTCCCTAACTTCAGACTCTACTACAAAGCAACAGTCATCAAGACAGTATCGTACTGGCACAAAAACAGAAATATCGACCAATGGAACAAGATAGAGAACCCAGAATTAAACCCACGCACCTATGGGTTCCTTTTTTTTTTGATAAAGGAGGAGAAATTATAAAATGTGACAAAGACAGCCTCTTCAAAAAGTGTTGCTTGGAAAATTGGACAGCTACACACAAAAATGTGAAGTTGGAACTTTCCCAACACCATACACTAAGATCAACACAAAATGGATTAATGACCTAAATGTAAGACCAGAAAGCATCAAACTCTTAGAGGAGAATATAGGCAAAACCCTCAAGGACATCAATCAAAGCAAGGTCTCTCTGACCCACCTATAAGAATAGCGGAACTAAAAAGAAAAATGAACATATGGGACCTAGTGAAACTTAAAAGCTTTTGTACAGCAAAATAAACTACAAAAAAGCTCCACACACAGCCCACAGAATGTGAGAAAATCATAGCAAATGAAACAACAGACAAAGAATTAATCTCCAAAATGACAAGCAACTCAGACAACTCAGCACTGGAAAAACGAACCCAATCAAAAAACAGGAAAACGATCTAAGCAGACACCTCTCCAAAGAGAACATACAGATGGCCCAAAAGCACATGAAAGGATGCTCAACCTCGCTTATTATTAGAGAAATGCAAATCAAAACTACAATGAGATATCACCTCACACCCATCAGAATGGTCATCATCAACATGAAATGATGCTCAACCTCGCTTATTATTAGAGAAATGCAAATTAAAACTACAATGAGATACCACCTCACACCCGTCAGAATGGCCATCATCAAAAAATCTGCAGACAATAAATGCTGGAGAGGGTATGGAGAAAAGCGAACCCTCTTGCATTGCTGGTGGGAATGTAAACTGATACAGCCTCTATGGAAGACAGTATGGAGATTTCTTAAAACACTAAAAATAGAAGCACCCTATGACCCAGCAACTATTAAGCTTATATCCCACTATTAAGCTTATATCTGGATGAAATCAAAACTGAAAGAAGCACCTGTACCCCAATGTTCATTGCAGCTCTCTATACAATAGCCAGAACATGGAAGCAACCTAGATGCCCATCGACAAATGAATAGATAAAGAAGCTCTGGTACGTGTATGAAATGGAATACTACTCAGCTTAACATGGAAACCTATACTGTCATGTGTAGAAAAGATAGCTATTGTCATTGTGCTAGGGGAATAGGAGTACCTACAACCACTTGGAGCGATGGTCTGGAGGGATGGGAGGGGGGGAACTGGGTGGGGGGAGGGTCAAGGGATATGCATATGAATGATCTGGGAACATATATGTACAAAAATAAATAAATTAATTAATTAAAAAAAAAAAAAGAAATGCAGAAGAATCAGTCCTAATGACGTGGTTGGAGCTAGAACCTATCATAAAAAGTGAAGTAAGTCAAAAAGAGAAAGACAAGTACAGTATACTAACACACATATATGGAATCTAGTAGGACGGCCTTGATAACACACACAGGGAACTCATGGAAAAACAGCCAGAGCATATACATAAGTACCTAGTGAAACTTAAAAGCTTTTGTACAGCAAAATAAACTACAAAAAAGCTCCACACACAGCCCACAGAATGTGAGAAAATCATAGCAAATGAAACAACAGACAAAGAATTAATCTCCAAAATGACAAGCAACTCAGACAACTCAGCACTGGAAAAACGAACCCAATCAAAAAACAGGAAAACGATCTAAGCAGACACCTCTCCAAAGAGAACATACAGATGGCCCAAAAGCACATGAAAGGATGCTCAACCTCGCTTATTATTAGAGAAATGCAAATCAAAACTACAATGAGATATCACCTCACACCCATCAGAATGGTCATCATCAACATGAAATGATGCTCAACCTCGCTTATTATTAGAGAAATGCAAATTAAAACTACAATGAGATACCACCTCACACCCGTCAGAATGGCCATCATCAAAAAATCTGCAGACAATAAATGCTGGAGAGGGTATGGAGAAAAGCGAACCCTCTTGCATTGCTGGTGGGAATGTAAACTGATACAGCCTCTATGGAAGACAGTATGGAGATTTCTTAAAACACTAAAAATAGAAGCACCCTATGACCCAGCAACTATTAAGCTTATATCCCACTATTAAGCTTATATCTGGATGAAATCAAAACTGAAAGAAGCACCTGTACCCCAATGTTCATTGCAGCTCTCTATACAATAGCCAGAACATGGAAGCAACCTAGATGCCCATCGACAAATGAATAGATAAAGAAGCTCTGGTACGTGTATGAAATGGAATACTACTCAGCTTAACATGGAAACCTATACTGTCATGTGTAGAAAAGATAGCTATTGTCATTGTGCTAGGGGAATAGGAGTACCTACAACCACTTGGAGCGATGGTCTGGAGGGATGGGAGGGGGAACTGGGTGGGGGGAGGGTCAAGGGATATGCATATGAATGATCTGGGAACATATATGTACAAAAATAAATAAATTAATTAATTAAAAAAAAAAAAAGAAATGCAGAAGAATCAGTCCTAATGACGTGGTTGGAGCTAGAACCTATCATAAAAAGTGAAGTAAGTCAAAAAGAGAAAGACAAGTACAGTATACTAACACACATATATGGAATCTAGTAGGACGGCCTTGATAACACACACAGGGAACTCATGGAAAAACAGAGTATAGACATTGGGACATTGTGGGAAAGAAATAGAGAGAGGGAGGCATGGAGGGAGTAACATGGAAACCTATACTCTCGTGTGTGGAAAAGATAGCTATTGTCATTGTTCTAAGGGAATAGGAATGCTTAGAAAGGCTTGGTGCAATGGTCCGGAGGGATGGGATAGGGAGACCTGGGAGAGGGGAGGGGACCAGGGATGTGCATATGACTGATCCGGGAACATGCATGTCTATGAACAACAAAACTCTGTAAAACCTTTAAAATAAAGAATTAAAAAAAAAAAAATTTTAACTAGATTGTCTTCTCCCCACACAGGTAAAAATACATCTTTATATATTACTCCCAATTACAGATACATTGAATGGGTCCTTGAGAATTGAGAGAAAAATGAGGACAGCATGAAGAAGAGAAAACATTCAAAATCAAGAGTCTTTTGGATGAGGGGACAAATTTGAGATTGAAATTTGCCTTAGGAAAATCATTTATAAGGACATCTAACAAAAGTGTAGAACAATGGGTATTTACTCAGTCACAAGTTATTACACAAAATGATTGTTCTGCTAAGTCTGCAGAGCTCAGGTAGACTGATCTTATAGTCATGTAGACCATAGCAGTGTCCAAAGTATAAAGTTGCCAAGATTTTGTGAATGGCTAACTCCACCTGCCAATTCAGGAGACATGGGAGATGCAGGTTTGACCCCTGAATTGAGAAGATCTCCTGGAGAAGGAAATAGCAACCTGATCCAGTACTCTTGCCTGGAAAATTCTATGAACAGAGGAGCCTGGCAGACTACAGTCCATGGAGTCACAAAGAGTCAGGCATTACTCAGTAACTGAGCATGCTATGCTACTGGGAACATATATGTACAAAAATAAATAAATAAATAAACAAAAGAAATGCAGAAGAATCAGTCCTAATGACGTGGTTGGAGCTAGAACCTATCATAAAAAGTGAAGTAAGTCAAAAAGAGAAAGACAAGTACAGTATACTAACACACATATATGGAATCTAGTAGGACGGCCTTGATAACACACACAGGGAACTCATGGAAAAACAGAGTATAGACATTGGGACATTGTGGGAAAGAAATAGAGAGAGGGAGGCATGGAGGGAGTAACATGGAAACCTATACTCTCGTGTGTGGAAAAGATAGCTATTGTCATTGTTCTAAGGGAATAGGAATGCTTAGAAAGGCTTGGTGCAATGGTCCGGAGGGATGGGATAGGGAGACCTGGGAGAGGGGAGGGGACCAGGGATGTGCATATGACTGATCCGGGAACATGCATGTCTATGAACAACAAAACTCTGTAAAACCTTTAAAATAAAGAATTAAAAAAAAAAAAATTTTAACTAGATTGTCTTCTCCCCACACAGGTAAAAATACATCTTTATATATTACTCCCAATTACAGATACATTGAATGGGTCCTTGAGAATTGAGAGAAAAATGAGGACAGCATGAAGAAGAGAAAACATTCAAAATCAAGAGTCTTTTGGATGAGGGGACAAATTTGAGATTGAAATTTGCCTTAGGAAAATCATTTATAAGGACATCTAACAAAAGTGTAGAACAATGGGTATTTACTCAGTCACAAGTTATTACACAAAATGATTGTTCTGCTAAGTCTGCAGAGCTCAGGTAGACTGATCTTATAGTCATGTAGACCATAGCAGTGTCCAAAGTATAAAGTTGCCAAGATTTTGTGAATGGCTAACTCCACCTGCCAATTCAGGAGACATGGGAGATGCAGGTTTGACCCCTGAATTGAGAAGATCTCCTGGAGAAGGAAATAGCAACCTGATCCAGTACTCTTGCCTGGAAAATTCTATGAACAGAGGAGCCTGGCAGACTACAGTCCATGGAGTCACAAAGAGTCAGGCATTACTCAGTAACTGAGCATGCTATGCTACTGGGAAGAGGGTAAATATTGTTTGAACTGCTTGAACAAAGATAACTTGATGATGTGGCTACACAAATATTATTTTTCTTGCTAACTAACTTACTTGGCGACTGGATACACTCTATCTGGAAATCGAAACTGTATCTCTTTTCTTCTGATGCATAAAGATAACCACAAACATGCTGACTTATCATAAGACACATGTAAAGTCTCACAGCTTCTGTGGCTTAGGAGTTCAGCATAAAGTAGGTGGTCTCTCTGTTCAGGACTTCTGCAGGTTAGAATTAAAGTATCTATAGGGATCCAATTCCATCTAAGACCTCTTCCAAGTTCACTGGTTGTTGGCAGAATTCTGTTCCATGCAGTTGTAGAACGAAGGTTCCAGTGTTCTTGCTGGGGTCAATCAGGGACCACTCACTCTGAAAGGCCTCCCACTGTTCCCTATTCATGGTCCTCTCCACATGTGGTAGTTTTCTTCTTCAAGACAAGCAAGTGTCTCTTTCTGTGTCTCTCAGGCAGCTAAGGTGGAGTGTCATACAACATAACAAAGCATAATCAAGAGAGTGACAGTACCTTCTATTCATAAGTCCTACCCATACTCAATGGGAGAGCATTCATTATTCAGGGTATATATGCCATGGACAGAGTCTTGAGTGCCTTTTTAGAATTCTGACTACAACTGGCAGTTTTAGCCTACTTGGAGTAAAAAAGAAGAATGTTCATCTTCTGCCATGGGGAATTCCATGTGATCTATTCCCATAACCATAGTTACAGTGTTTGGTATCTAGCTTAAGAAAAGTAGAATATAAATCGGTATCATGCAGACATTCTCTTTGAGATTCTTGAAACTATGAAGGGAACTAATTCATGTCTTTCTAACCCAGGCACAGGTAGATTTTTCCTCCTTGCATAAGTCCCTCAGCCTCTGCTATTTCGTGAAATCAGTGTCAGAAAAGAATTTCCATACTTTCTCAACTTCTCTATGCTCAGAGAGTTTAGCTTTTCAGTAAGAGCCTGTTGAATGAAAAAGTCATGCTCCACAGTTCCCAGCCCTGCATATGTACATACAGGCACAAAGCAATACCCAAGTGGGTGTATACAGGTAGCCACAACCTCCCCATAGATTGTCTTCACACTGCCCTCTCTAGCACATTAGTTTAGCAGTGAGCCACTTCCTTTGGCCTCCTACCATCTAACCCTCTACTTTAAGTGCTTCAGACAGAAAGTGTCTCCAGAGTTGGTCATTTGGTCCCCTTTCTTTGGTCTGGCCAAGTTCTGGAAAATGCTATCTAAGGGCATGGATCAAAATTTAGCCCATGTCTGCCTTAAGAGGAAATAAGGGGGTGGAGGGTGGTTTGGTGGTAAAGAATCCACTTGCTAGTGCAGGAGATGCAGGTTTGATTCCTGGGTTGGAAAGACTCGCTGGAGAAGGAAATGGCAACCCACTTCAGTTTCCTTGCCTGGGAAATCCCAAGGACGGAGGAGCCTGGTGGGGCTACAGTCCATGGAGTCGCAAAAGAGTTGGACACAATTTAAGTGACTAAACAACAGTAATAACAACAAAAAGTGATTGAAAAAAAGGTAAGAAATGACATTCATGTGGATTTTCCCTAATTCCTAGGCACACTAGTTACACAAGGGTAGGGTTATGGGCAATATGGATTTCATTTCAATAGATATTTCTGATAATTGAAATCAACTCTTTTCAATGCTCACATTTAAAAAGGGAAATAACACATTATTTAAAAAAAAAAAAAAAACTCTACACTGCTTTATATATTTTCCTTCCTTCTTATATAGGGTCAATATAATGTATCATTTTCTGGGTGACTTGGGATCATCCACTTACATAAATATATTTAGTTAAGACTGAGGTAAATACTCTCTAGGACTACAGTCAGTGATTTATTATAAATAATACCTAAAAATAATTACTTTTATAATTTCTGTCATTGGTTCAGAAGCTTTTGCCCAGGATTCATTAATACTCTTGTCAAGTTCTCAACAAAGCTCATTCCCAGGGACTATTTTCACTGTCTCTTACTGATATATACATAACAAATGTCTAGATAATGCTGGAAGGTAGAGATCTATAAGTCCCTCAGCCTCTGCTATTTCGTGAAATCAGTGTCAGAAAAGAATTTCCATACTTTCTCAACTTCTCTATGCTCAGAGAGTTTAGCTTTTCAGTAAGAGCCTGTTGAATGAAAAAGTCATGCTCCACAGTTCCCAGCCCTGCATATGTACATACAGGCACAAAGCAATACCCAAGTGGGTGTATACAGGTAGCCACAACCTCCCCATAGATTGTCTTCACACTGCCCTCTCTAGCACATTAGTTTAGCAGTGAGCCACTTCCTTTGGCCTCCTACCATCTAACCCTCTACTTTAAGTGCTTCAGACAGAAAGTGTCTCCAGAGTTGGTCATTTGGTCCCCTTTCTTTGGTCTGGCCAAGTTCTGGAAAATGCTATCTAAGGGCATGGATCAAAATTTAGCCCATGTCTGCCTTAAGAGGAAATAAGGGGGTGGAGGGTGGTTTGGTGGTAAAGAATCCACTTGCTAGTGCAGGAGATGCAGGTTTGATTCCTGGGTTGGAAAGACTCGCTGGAGAAGGAAATGGCAACCCACTTCAGTTTCCTTGCCTGGGAAATCCCAAGGACGGAGGAGCCTGGTGGGGCTACAGTCCATGGAGTCGCAAAAGAGTTGGACACAATTTAAGTGACTAAACAACAGTAATAACAACAAAAAGTGATTGAAAAAAAGGTAAGAAATGACATTCATGTGGATTTTCCCTAATTCCTAGGCACACTAGTTACACAAGGGTAGGGTTATGGGCAATATGGATTTCATTTCAATAGATATTTCTGATAATTGAAATCAACTCTTTTCAATGCTCACATTTAAAAAGGGAAATAACACATTATTTAAAAAAAAAAAAAAAACTCTACACTGCTTTATATATTTTCCTTCCTTCTTATATAGGGTCAATATAATGTATCATTTTCTGGGTGACTTGGGATCATCCACTTACATAAATATATTTAGTTAAGACTGAGGTAAATACTCTCTAGGACTACAGTCAGTGATTTATTATAAATAATACCTAAAAATAATTACTTTTATAATTTCTGTCATTGGTTCAGAAGCTTTTGCCCAGGATTCATTAATACTCTTGTCAAGTTCTCAACAAAGCTCATTCCCAGGGACTATTTTCACTGTCTCTTACTGATATATACATAACATTGACTGTCTAGATAATGCTGGAAGGTAGAGATAAAAGCTAAGGGAAAAACAATTAAGGCAGGGGCAGTTTGACATCCCTGCTTTCAGATCATTTGATAGGAAAACAAAGAAAGCTTGAAAAACTAAGTTTAAAATCCACTGAAAATTGATGAATCAAACTCCAAACATGTGATCAAACACTTATCTTCAGCTAAACTTTTAAGCTCCCACTTTTCAAAGGAAAATTAAACCTAAACGACCCTCCTCCATCCCCAACACAACCATCTCCACCCCCAAGTGCTTGGAGGTGCTCCGTTCATGCGTCTCCTGAGTCACACAATGCTTTAAAAGACATCATGCTGATGATGAATTGGTGAATCATAAACATGGGCGATTAATAGTCCTCAAAAATTAGTAACTGTTCAAAAATAACTGTGGAAAGCCCTAATTTTTTTAGTTTCCAAATGTGCAGGATATAAAGAGATTTTTGAAAGAGATTTCTCTTTATCATTTATAGATAATGATTATGAATTCAACTGTTTGAGCAAATATAACAATTAAAAATTCTCAAGTAGTAATGCTAGTCATGAAAAATGAACATAATAAGAATAATCACACAAGAATAATAAAATTATGAGTCACTAAGTACTGGGTGCCTATCATATAACAAGTGATCAGCATCCATGCTTTCTCATCTTTACTCCTAGTAGAAAGATGTTTTATCATCCACACTCTACAGGTGTGAAGATGAAAGACCAGAGAGAAAAGCTCACTACTACTGAAGTTCTGACTTAAACTCACATGTGATTCCAAGTCATGCTCCTTGTATTACTATATGGCAGTGTAGCTACTTCATTTATGGATTAAATTTGCTCAGAGTTTTTTAGAAATGATGGTGAAAGTGGCTGATATTCATTATATGTCTTACATATTCCATGTAGTAAATGTGTTTAACACATCAGTCTGAGTGTTTCACATTTAGTACAATGCACAGAGCCAATCCATGGCACAGAGATTGATTTATCTCTCTGTGTTAGCTTCCCAGGGTGGCTGTTAACAGAGTATCATAAACTAGATGGCTTAAAACAAATAAGTATTGTCTCACAACTCTGGCAGTCAAAAGTTGAAAATCAAAGGTGTTGGCAGAGTCATGCTCTCCTGTGAGGGAATCCTTCGAGACTTTACATGGTTTTCCCACAAACTGTGTTGATCTTTGGCTTGCCTCATCTCTACCTTCATCTTCTTCTTGTGTATTTCTGTCTTCCCATAGCCATCTTCTTACAGGGGCAACAGTCACATTGAACAAGGGTCCTACCCTACTCCAGCATGACTTCATGTCATGAAGTCACTATGGATGCCCAAGAATACTGGAGTGGATAGCCTATCCTTTCTTGGGGGGATTTTCCTGACATAGAAATTGAACCAGGGTCTCCTGCATTGCAGGTGGATTCTTTATCAGCTGACCTACCAAGGAAGCCTGATTTTGCTCCATTTAAATTTAAATAAGGTTTTCCTTGTGACTCAGCTGGTAAGGAATCCCCCTACAATGTAGGAGACCTGGGTTAGATCCTTGAGTTGGGAAAAAATCCCCTAAAGAAATAAATGGCTACTCACAGCAGTATTCTTACCTGGACAATTCCTTGGACAGAGGAGCCTGGCAGGCTACATTCTATGGGGTTGCAAAGAGTCAGAAACGACTAAGTAACTAAACACACATGCAAGTTTAAATCAGGGACTTCCTAGGTGACACTAGTGGTAAAGAGCCTGCCTGCCAATGCAGGAGGCATAGAAAACACAGATTCCATCCCTGGAAATGGATGAAATGGCAACCCACTCCAGTATTCTTGCCTGGAAAATGCCAATGCTTTCTACACAGTTTTCTGCATCTTATTAAAAATCTGGACATATCATCTGCATGTTCATGTTTTACCTCCTAGAGATAACACTCCTTTCTCATGGAGACAACTGATTCTTTCATTCATCCAACTTTCATTCAACCTACGTACTGTTACACTGCTTACTGATGTAAAAATTATGGTCCCTGCCTCCAAGAAACCAATAACCAAGAGAAGGAGAAAGGTAAAAAAAAAGTACTAAATGAATCTTAGGACCCTAAATTTTAGGATTAAAGAGCACCTAAGGTGTTATGGGAACAAAATGAAAGGATAACTAACCTAAAAGAGAAAGGAGGCCTAATAAAAGAAGCCAACCTCTGCTGTGATTCTGGAAAGACAGATAAGTGTAATTCTGGTGCAGCAAAACACTCCAAGTAAAGGAAATGAATGTACCCACACACAAAAGGATGAAGACATGGAAGAACAGAGGGACTACAGGTAGCCTGATATTGGCTGAATCTACAGGATATGGTGCATACAGGGATGTGAGGAAAGATAATGAAAGATAAAAAGACAGGAGCTCAATCATCAGTGACTTTGTAAAGTTAAGTTTTACTTTCCCTCTAAGTTACTAAGGAGACAAAAGGGATTTTAAAGATAATCTTGTTTGATAAAGATGTCTCCATTGACAGCACAGAGATTTGAATGAGGAAAGTTATCTATGGAGAATAAGAGACTAGGGGTGTCCCTAAGTGTTGGGGACAGTGCTTTACATCAAAATTCAACACAGCATTCTCTAATGTCTTGCCAGACAAGCAGAGCATAAAGATCTGAGACCTCATATCTTCGTGTCAGGGTTACCCACTTTTCCACCTCTCCTCACCCATCAGAGGAGAGACCAAATGAAAACCACAATCATAGAAAACTAACCAAACTGATCACACAGATCACAACCTTGTCTAATTCAATGAAACTATGAGTCACACTGTATGGGACACCCAAAAAAGATGGGTCATGGTGGTGAGTTCTGACAAAATGTGGTCCATTGAAGAAGGGAATGGCAAACCACTTCAGTACTTTTGCCTTGAGAACCCTATGAACAGTATGAAAAGGCATAAAGATATAGCATTGAAAGATGAACCATCCAGGTCAGTTAGGTGTCCAATATGCTACTGGAGAAGAGCAGAGAAATAGCTCCAGAAGGAATGAAGAGACTGAGCCAAAGGGTAAACACCACCTAGTTGTGGATGTCTCCAGTGGTGAAAGGAAAGTCCAGCATTGTAAAGAGTAATATTGCATATAAACCTGTAATGATAGGTCCATGAATCAAGGTGAATTGGAAGCGGTCAAATGGAAGACCCTAAATTTTAGGATTAAAGAGCACCTAAGGTGTTATGGGAACAAAATGAAAGGATAACTAACCTAAAAGAGAAAGGAGGCCTAATAAAAGAAGCCAACCTCTGCTGTGATTCTGGAAAGACAGATAAGTGTAATTCTGGTGCAGCAAAACACTCCAAGTAAAGGAAATGAATGTACCCACACACAAAAGGATGAAGACATGGAAGAACAGAGGGACTACAGGTAGCCTGATATTGGCTGAATCTACAGGATATGGTGCATACAGGGATGTGAGGAAAGATAATGAAAGATAAAAAGACAGGAGCTCAATCATCAGTGACTTTGTAAAGTTAAGTTTTACTTTCCCTCTAAGTTACTAAGGAGACAAAAGGGATTTTAAAGATAATCTTGTTTGATAAAGATGTCTCCATTGACAGCACAGAGATTTGAATGAGGAAAGTTATCTATGGAGAATAAGAGACTAGGGGTGTCCCTAAGTGTTGGGGACAGTGCTTTACATCAAAATTCAACACAGCATTCTCTAATGTCTTGCCAGACAAGCAGAGCATAAAGATCTGAGACCTCATATCTTCGTGTCAGGGTTACCCACTTTTCCACCTCTCCTCACCCATCAGAGGAGAGACCAAATGAAAACCACAATCATAGAAAACTAACCAAACTGATCACACAGATCACAACCTTGTCTAATTCAATGAAACTATGAGTCACACTGTATGGGACACCCAAAAAAGATGGGTCATGGTGGTGAGTTCTGACAAAATGTGGTCCATTGAAGAAGGGAATGGCAAACCACTTCAGTACTTTTGCCTTGAGAACCCTATGAACAGTATGAAAAGGCATAAAGATATAGCATTGAAAGATGAACCATCCAGGTCAGTTAGGTGTCCAATATGCTACTGGAGAAGAGCAGAGAAATAGCTCCAGAAGGAATGAAGAGACTGAGCCAAAGGGTAAACACCACCTAGTTGTGGATGTCTCCAGTGGTGAAAGGAAAGTCCAGCATTGTAAAGAGTAATATTGCATATAAACCTGTAATGATAGGTCCATGAATCAAGGTGAATTGGAAGCGGTCAAATGGAAGATTGCAAGAGTGAACATCAACATTTTAGGAATCAGTGAACTAAAATGAGCAAATTTAATTCAGAATACCATTTATCTACTAATGAAGAGTGATGTATCCCTCATAGTAAATAGTTCAAAATGTAGTACTTGGGTGTAATCTCAAAAATAAGAGAATGATCTCATCTTGTTTCCAAGGCAAACCATTGAAGATCATGGTAATCCAAGTCTATGCTCCAGTCATGAATGCTGAAGAAACTGAAGTTTAACCTTTCTATGAAGACCTACAAGACCTTCTTAAACTAACATCAAAAATAGTAATAATAAATGTTCTTTTCATTGTTGGGGACTGGAATGAAAATGTCCTTAATAATAAATGTCCTTTTCATCATTGGGAATTGGAATGAAAAGTAGGAAGTCAATAGATACTTGGAGTAACAGGCAAGTTTGCCTTAAAGTACAAAATGAAGCATGGCAAAGGTTAACACTTTTGTCAAGAGAACTCAATGGCTGTACCAAACATTCTCTTCCAATAACACAAGAAACAGTCTTACACATAGATACTATCAAATGCTCAATGCCAATATCAGACTGATTATATTCTTTGTAGCTGAAGATGGAGAAGCTCTATACAGTCAGCAAAACAAGGCCAGGAATAGATTGTGGCTCAAATCATGAACAACTTATTACAAAATTCAAACTTTAATTGAAGAGAGTAGGGAAGACCACTAGGCCATTGAGGTATGTCCTAAATCAAACCGCTTAAGATTACTAGTAGAAGTGACAAATAGACTCAAGGGATTATATCTGATAGAGTGCCTAAAGAACTATGTATGGAGGTTTGTAACATTGTATAGTAGGTGGTGATTAAAACTATCCCCAATAAAAAGAAATGGCAAAAGGCAAACTGGTTGTCTAAGGAGGCCTTTCAAATAGATGAGAAAAGAAGAGAAGTGGAAGGCAAAAAAGAAAAGGAAATATACACCCATCTGAATGCTACTGGGAAGAGCAAGAATGAAAAAACAAATCAACAGTTGTGGATGTCTCCAGTGGTGAAAGGAAAGTCCAGCATTGTAAAGAGTAATATTGCATATAAACCTGTAATGATAGGTCCATGAATCAAGGTGAATTGGAAGCGGTCAAATGGAAGATTGCAAGAGTGAACATCAACATTTTAGGAATCAGTGAACTAAAATGAGCAAATTTAATTCAGAATACCATTTATCTACTAATGAAGAGTGATGTATCCCTCATAGTAAATAGTTCAAAATGTAGTACTTGGGTGTAATCTCAAAAATAAGAGAATGATCTCATCTTGTTTCCAAGGCAAACCATTGAAGATCATGGTAATCCAAGTCTATGCTCCAGTCATGAATGCTGAAGAAACTGAAGTTTAACCTTTCTATGAAGACCTACAAGACCTTCTTAAACTAACATCAAAAATAGTAATAATAAATGTTCTTTTCATTGTTGGGGACTGGAATGAAAATGTCCTTAATAATAAATGTCCTTTTCATCATTGGGAATTGGAATGAAAAGTAGGAAGTCAATAGATACTTGGAGTAACAGGCAAGTTTGCCTTAAAGTACAAAATGAAGCATGGCAAAGGTTAACACTTTTGTCAAGAGAACTCAATGGCTGTACCAAACATTCTCTTCCAATAACACAAGAAACAGTCTTACACATAGATACTATCAAATGCTCAATGCCAATATCAGACTGATTATATTCTTTGTAGCTGAAGATGGAGAAGCTCTATACAGTCAGCAAAACAAGGCCAGGAATAGATTGTGGCTCAAATCATGAACAACTTATTACAAAATTCAAACTTTAATTGAAGAGAGTAGGGAAGACCACTAGGCCATTGAGGTATGTCCTAAATCAAACCGCTTAAGATTACTAGTAGAAGTGACAAATAGACTCAAGGGATTATATCTGATAGAGTGCCTAAAGAACTATGTATGGAGGTTTGTAACATTGTATAGTAGGTGGTGATTAAAACTATCCCCAATAAAAAGAAATGGCAAAAGGCAAACTGGTTGTCTAAGGAGGCCTTTCAAATAGATGAGAAAAGAAGAGAAGTGGAAGGCAAAAAAGAAAAGGAAATATACACCCATCTGAATGCATAGTTTCAGAGAATAGCAAGGAAAGATTAAAAAAAAGCCATTTTAAGTGAATGATGCAAAGATATAGATGAAAATAATAGAATTGGAAAGACTAGAGAGAACTTCAGGAAAATTAGAGACACCAAGGGAACATTTAATGCAAAGAAGGGCACAGTAAAGGACAAAAACAGTATAGACCTAATAGAAGCAGAAGATATTAAGAGCATACAGAAAAAATACACAGACTCGAATCACCACAATAGTGTGATCACTCACCTAGAGCCAGACATCTTGGCATGTGAAGTTAAGTGGGGCTTAGGAAGCATCATTATTAACAAAGTTAGTGGCAGTGATGGAATTACAGCTGAGCTACTTCAAATCCTAAAAAAGAATGCTGTTGAAGTGCTAAGCTCAATATGCCAGCAAATTTGGAAACTCAGCAGTGGCCTTAGGACTGGAAAAGGTCAATTTTCAATCCAATCCCAAAGAAGGGCAATGACAAAGAATTTCATACTACTGCACAATTGTACTCATTTCACATGCTAGAAAGATAATGCTCAAAATCTTCCAAGCTAGTCTTCAACAGTATATGAACTGAGAAATTCCAGATGTACAAGCTAGTTTTAGAAAAGGCAGAGGAACCAGAGATCAAATTACCAACATCCATTGGATCATAAAAAAAACAAGAGAATTTAAGGAAAATATCTACTTCTTCATTAACTACGTTAAAGTCTTTGACTGTGTGGATCACAACAAACTGTGGAAACTTTTGAAAGAGATAGGAATACCAGACCACCTTACCTGCATCCTGAGAAAATTATATGCAGGTCAAGAAGTAATGGAACTGGACATGGAATAATGGACTGATTCCAAAGAAGTATGTCAAGACCATTTATTGTCACCCTGCCTAGTTAATCTATATGCAGAGTACATCATACAAAGTGCTGAGCTTGATGAAGTACAAGCTGGAGTCAAGATTGCCAGGACAAATACCAATAACATCAGATATATAGATAACAGCACCCTAAAGGCAGAAAGCTAAGAGGAATTAAAGAAGCTCTTGATGAA
Source organism: Tragulus kanchil (assembly GCA_022376925.1). NCBI lineage: Eukaryota > Metazoa > Chordata > Mammalia > Artiodactyla > Tragulidae > Tragulus > Tragulus kanchil. The sequence continues at coordinate 81,527,359 of JAIOJX010000029.1, read as the reverse complement.
GATGAAAAAGGAGAGTGAAAAGGCCAGCCTAAAATTCAACATTTCAAAAGCTAAGATCAAAAAAAAAAAGGAAAAACCAGTGATGGACAGAGAAGCCTGGCATGATGCATCCCATGGGGTCACAAAGATTGGACACAACTGAGCAAGTGAACAACAATGACAACTACCTCTTCATCTCATTCTCAGTGGATAGTTCAACAGAACCCACCACATAGATCTGAAAAAATCTAGAAGTGATACTGGAGTACAACATTTAGTCTTGGACACAGTAAACAAAACCAGATTTCTAAATGTAAAGAAAGGCAGGACAAGCTGTCAGTTAGAAGTGATAGTAAACTTTTGAGTCCTTTAAGGGGACAATGTAATTTGTAAACATAAATGCATTCTGGAGTGAAAAAAGGGGCATTGGAAAATTATTCCAGTACAACCAGTATAAACCAGCACTTTTCTAGCAAATTCATATTAGTATCCCCAGGAAGTTGATGGACTGTTTCTCTGGGTTCTGCTTCCTTCAACCAAGTATTAATGTTTTATTTTGCTTCCATATGTTTTCCCAAGCTAATTGCCAGAATTTGCTAGCAGTGGCCTTAGGACTAAAGGTCATTTTCCAATCCCAAAGAAGGGCAATGACAAAGAATTTCATACTACTGCACAATTGTACTCATTTCACATGCTAGAAAGATAATGCTCAAAATCTTCCAAGCTAGTCTTCAACAGTATATGAACTGAGAAATTCCAGATGTACAAGCTAGTTTTAGAAAAGGCAGAGGAACCAGAGATCAAATTACCAACATCCATTGGATCATAAAAAAAACAAGAGAATTTAAGGAAAATATCTACTTCTTCATTAACTACGTTAAAGTCTTTGACTGTGTGGATCACAACAAACTGTGGAAACTTTTGAAAGAGATAGGAATACCAGACCACCTTACCTGCATCCTGAGAAAATTATATGCAGGTCAAGAAGTAATGGAACTGGACATGGAATAATGGACTGATTCCAAAGAAGTATGTCAAGACCATTTATTGTCACCCTGCCTAGTTAATCTATATGCAGAGTACATCATACAAAGTGCTGAGCTTGATGAAGTACAAGCTGGAGTCAAGATTGCCAGGACAAATACCAATAACATCAGATATATAGATAACAGCACCCTAAAGGCAGAAAGCTAAGAGGAATTAAAGAAGCTCTTGATGAAGATGAAAAAGGAGAGTGAAAAGGCCAGCCTAAAATTCAACATTTCAAAAGCTAAGATCAAAAAAAAAAGGAAAAACCAGTGATGGACAGAGAAGCCTGGCATGATGCATCCCATGGGGTCACAAAGATTGGACACAACTGAGCAAGTGAACAACAATGACAACTACCTCTTCATCTCATTCTCAGTGGATAGTTCAACAGAACCCACCACATAGATCTGAAAAAATCTAGAAGTGATACTGGAGTACAACATTTAGTCTTGGACACAGTAAACAAAACCAGATTTCTAAATGTAAAGAAAGGCAGGACAAGCTGTCAGTTAGAAGTGATAGTAAACTTTTGAGTCCTTTAAGGGGACAATGTAATTTGTAAACATAAATGCATTCTGGAGTGAAAAAAAAGGGGCATTGGAAAATTATTCCAGTACAACCAGTATAAACCAGCACTTTTTCTAGCAAATTCATATTAGTATCCCCAGGAAGTTGATGGACTGTTTCTCTGGGTTCTGCTTCCTTCAACCAAGTATTAATGTTTTATTTGCTTCCATATGCCTTCCATATGTTTTCCAATATATCCTTTTGAATTCTATTTCCCTGTGTCCCCACTTGTAACTGAAGGACCATAAGTGATCTGCCCTCGTGTTTAAGACATGGAAACTCAATTCAGTAACTAACCCCAATCTGGGGCTTCCCTGCTGACTCAGCAGTAAAGAATCTATCTGCCAATACAGGAGATGCAGGTTTGATCATTTGCTGGGAAAATCCCAGAGAAGGAATGGGAACCCACTCCCGTATTCTTGCCTGAAAAACTCCACAGACAGAGGTCGACTATAGTCCATGAGGTCACAAAGAGTAAGACACAACTCACTCTTTAAACAACAACAAAACCCCACTATACTTGGAGGAGTCAGAGTTTAAAGTCCTATTTGTCTGTCTTCAAAGATGGTGATCACAGCCTTCTACCACCTAAAACTGGAAACAGATCTGCAGTATAAGCCATGCAGATGGGGAACTGGGGGCCATTGTGATCACTATACAAGACCACCAGGATTCTCACATGCATTTCTTCTTTCTCTATTAGGAGTGTGTTCAGAATGTCATTGCACCTGGAATGATTCACAGCCAGCTGGACTCAGTGTTGCATTTCCCGTTTTGACATGTGGCCAGCCCTCTGGGATATGCTCATGGGATGAGGGCCACAGGATCACTGCATACTTAGTCAAAGGCTGTGGATCATGGAAGCAAACTGGTCGGGAATGTAACTGCCTGTGTACAGTAAAATAAACATAGACATATGGTGGAATAAAAATAACAAAATGCTTTAAAACACTGAATTTCAGAGGCAATATCTCTCGACTGCCAGCTTGTGACTATACACCTACACTCCTGGGGACTGTTTAGTAAACCAGATTTCTAATGGAAAGGCAGGACAAGCTGTAATTTTTGGTTTAAACATAAAAATGCATTCTGGAGTGAAAAAAGGGGCATTGGAAAATTATTCCAGTACAACCAGTATAAACCAGCACTTTTTCTAGCAAATTCATATTAGTATCCCCAGGAAGTTGATGGACTGTTTCTCTGGGTTCTGCTTCCTTCAACCAAGTATTAATGTTTTATTTGCTTCCATATGCCTTCCATATGTTTTCCAATATATCCTTTTGAATTCTATTTCCCTGTGTCCCCACTTGTAACTGAAGGACCATAAGTGATCTGCCCTCGTGTTTAAGACATGGAAACTCAATTCAGTAACTAACCCCAATCTGGGGCTTCCCTGCTGACTCAGCAGTAAAGAATCTATCTGCCAATACAGGAGATGCAGGTTTGATCATTTGCTGGGAAAATCCCAGAGAAGGAATGGGAACCCACTCCCGTATTCTTGCCTGAAAAACTCCACAGACAGAGGTCGACTATAGTCCATGAGGTCACAAAGAGTAAGACACAACTCACTCTTTAAACAACAACAAAACCCCACTATACTTGGAGGAGTCAGAGTTTAAAGTCCTATTTGTCTGTCTTCAAAGATGGTGATCACAGCCTTCTACCACCTAAAACTGGAAACAGATCTGCAGTATAAGCCATGCAGATGGGGAACTGGGGGCCATTGTGATCACTATACAAGACCACCAGGATTCTCACATGCATTTCTTCTTTCTCTATTAGGAGTGTGTTCAGAATGTCATTGCACCTGGAATGATTCACAGCCAGCTGGACTCAGTGTTGCATTTCCCGTTTTGACATGTGGCCAGCCCTCTGGGATATGCTCATGGGATGAGGGCCACAGGATCACTGCATACTTAGTCAAAGGCTGTGGATCATGGAAGCAAACTGGTCGGGAATGTAACTGCCTGTGTACAGTAAAATAAACATAGACATATGGTGGAATAAAAATAACAAAATGCTTTAAAACACTGAATTTCAGAGGCAATATCTCTCTCGACTGCCAGCTTGTGACTATACACCTACACTCCTGGGGCATCCATTATTTTTCTACTCTACCTTCAGGTGTACAGTTCATTAAAAAAGATGGTATTTGCATTTTAATGTGAAAATGCATATGTCTACCTCTAGTGCTGAAATTTTGGAAGAGAAGACAGCACAAAAAAGTAGCCCTCAACTCCCTCGACAAATCAGATAGGTGGCAAGGAAAGAAAGAATTATTTGGGGCCATTTATTTTTTGGAAGATAATTTGCTTCTCCTTAAAAACAAAATAAAACAAAATCCCTTAACTTTCTCTTAGAAATCATCTATTAAAACAAAGGGCCCATCTTTACACTAATACAGAAAATAGCTTGATTTCGTGATCATCTTGAATTAACTAAACAGTTAGTAAACAGCTGGATAGTCAATTTTGACCTGCAGTCAGTTTTTGTGGCCCAGTAAAGGAAGAGCAGTTTCATATTTTAATGTTTTAATTAATTCATTTATTTGTTTGGCTGTACTAGGCTTTAGTTGCAGCATGTGAACTATTGTGTTCAGCATGTGGAATCTAGTTACCTAGCCAAAGGTTGAATCTGTGCACAGATTGAGGGCACAGAATCTTAGCCACTGATCACCAGGGAAGTCCCTCATATTTTTAAACAATTGAAAATATCAAAATAAGAATGTTTTATGGCAAAGGAAAATTATATAAAATATAATCAGTATCCAAGAATAAAATTATATTGAACATAGGCACACTCTTTGCATATTGTCTGTGGCTGTTTTTGCACTGACATGGCAGAGATCATATGATTGGCAAAGCCTAAAATATTTCTTCTCTGGAGCTTTCTAGGTAAGAGTTGCCAACCCCAAATATAAAATTTTAGATTATGAATTTAATTACTTTCAAATAAGCTGCACAATTCCTCTCTGGATTGATTTGATGAAAGCAAGTATGATTTACAATTGACATTCTAACTTATATCTCCAAAAATGGTGACTATACAGGGTCTGAAAGCAGTTGGCTTGCTTAGGGGAGAATTTTATGCCTGTCATTCACATCATTATTTTATTGTGCAATTTCTCATAGATATCAAAAGATGAACTTTAACTCATGCTTCATTCATATTCCCTTGCCAGGCTCCTTGGACCTGTTCCTTGTCACTTGAAATGAGTCATGAGTGACTTCTAAAAAGATGTCAAGACCTGGATTGCTCTCACATTTGGTCTCCTCTTATGCTTTATACTCAGTTAGTACTAATCTTTATTCCCAGGTGGCTCAGCAGTAACGAATCCACCTGCCAGGGCAGAAGACTCAGGTTCCATCCCTGCATGGGGAAGATCTCCTGGAGGAGGAAATGGCAACACACTCCAATATTCTTTCCTGGGAAATCCCATGCACAGAGAAGCCTGATGGGCTACAGTCTGGGGGTGCAGAATTATACATAACTAAGCAACAGAGCATGCATGCATCTCTTTCAAAAATGATCATCATTTTTCATTTTAAACATAAAGCATAGGATACATTTCTTTTCTTGCCAGGTTGAGCCCTTAGGTTGAATTCCTATACTGTCTTTCTGCAATCAGCATGTTATGACATTAAAATAAAGTTTATTTCAATGGAAATACATTTTGAACTGATGATACTAGGAAGGTTTACAACTAAGGAGTGGAATCGTGGCACCTGCCACAGAAATACAATTATTTCTTCCTCCATAGAATCCAATTCTATTAAAATATTCAAAATGCATTCAAAACCAACCTACCAACATTGATTTTCAGAGACAAGAAGTATACATTTAAATATCAGAACATCCTTCTATAACATGGTCCCTCCACAATCACCATGATATCATTTTGATTTCCAGGAACCTGGGGCTAATATGTTCAGGATGATAAACTGAAAAAGAAAGAACTAGAATATATCAGTCATCTCTGCATCTATAAGGTGGCTTAAGTGTATTTTTTCCCCAAACTCTATATACCAGATTTCCTTAGAATTTAATGATAGTTTATCTTTTTTGATTGCCAGTCATTAAAATGAACTGATTCCTATTTTCTCTCCAAAGGTTTCTATCAACTGTAGCATATGAAAAGCAGCAATTGCAAGTCCCATTGAGGGCATGATTTTAAAGATTTCTGTGGGAAATGTATGGAAAAGAATTGAAGAAATATTTAACTCAGGGACTTACATAAGTTGCTGGATATTGCCACCTCATCCTAATGGGAGATCCATCTAGCATAAAAGTATCAGATATATATCACAAAGGTACAAGCAGTTTTCTGGAGTCCAAGACTCCAAACCCTATAACCATCTCTGCATAAATATCACCCCCAAACCAAAACATACACCCCAAAAAGACAGTCAATAATATTCCCAGGTGGCTCAGCAGTAACGAATCCACCTGCCAGGGCAGAAGACTCAGGTTCCATCCTGCATGGGGAAGATCTCCTGGAGGAGGAAATGGCAACACACTCCAATATTCTTTCCTGGGAAATCCCATGCACAGAGAAGCCTGATGGGCTACAGTCTGGGGGTGCAGAATTATACATAACTAAGCAACAGAGCATGCATGCATCTCTTTCAAAAATGATCATCATTTTTCATTTTAAACATAAAGCATAGGATACATTTCTTTTCTTGCCAGGTTGAGCCCTTAGGTTGAATTCCTATACTGTCTTTCTGCAATCAGCATGTTATGACATTAAAATAAAGTTTATTTCAATGGAAATACATTTTGAACTGATGATACTAGGAAGGTTTACAACTAAGGAGTGGAATCGTGGCACCTGCCACAGAAATACAATTATTTCTTCCTCCATAGAATCCAATTCTATTAAAATATTCAAAATGCATTCAAAACCAACCTACCAACATTGATTTTCAGAGACAAGAAGTATACATTTAAATATCAGAACATCCTTCTATAACATGGTCCCTCCACAATCACCATGATATCATTTTGATTTCCAGGAACCTGGGGCTAATATGTTCAGGATGATAAACTGAAAAAGAAAGAACTAGAATATATCAGTCATCTCTGCATCTATAAGGTGGCTTAAGTGTATTTTTTCCCCAAACTCTATATACCAGATTTCCTTAGAATTTAATGATAGTTTATCTTTTTTGATTGCCAGTCATTAAAATGAACTGATTCCTATTTTCTCTCCAAAGGTTTCTATCAAATGTAGCATATGAAAAAGCAGCAATTGCAAGTCCCATTGAGGGCATGATTTTAAAGATTTCTGTGGGAAATGTATGGAAAAGAATTGAAGAAATATTTAACTCAGGGACTTACATAAGTTGCTGGATATTGCCACCTCATCCTAATGGGAGATCCATCTAGCATAAAAGTATCAGATATATATCACAAAGGTACAAGCAGTTTTCTGGAGTCCAAGACTCCAAACCCTATAACCATCTCTGCATAAATATCACCCCCAAACCAAAACATACACCCCAAAAAGACAGTCAATAATATTACACAATAGTTGATGGAAAGGTGGACAGTATATGAGCTGAACTGTCCCTTCCTAGTTTTATTCCACTGAGATGTGGATTTAACGGTTGATTTATTTTGAATTCTTTGCATCCATCTTTGGCAGCATTGTACAGATACAAACTGGGACTCTGTTCTATGACTACAAACTGGGATTTATATAGTTATCTGGGGTCAGTGGGCATGCAACATGCTTTCATAAATTGATACTGAGCAACGAAGAGGCTGCTTAAGAACAGAAACAGAATGACAATAAGCTGAACTCAGAGGTGGCTCCCTCAGTCTTTTGCCCAATCATGTTTGTCCAGGTGGGAAACTGGGCTGACATTAACCCGTTGCCTACTCTCGACTTTGCACTGGACATAGGCACAGAGTCACAGCTACTGCCGGTATGTTTTCTTTCCTCCATGGTTTTTATCTATCTCATCATGTTGATAGTACCTGTCATGAAGTGATTCTTGACAGACTGCACAGGCTATAGTACACTGAAGGACACAGGGCATCTTCCTTACTTGAATACAGGACTAGCAACCACACATAGACCCAAGCTAAATGGAAAAAAAAAATAACCGAAATTAACAAACAAACAAACAAAAATATCACTTTTTGTTACTTTATGAATTTATGGAATAAAATAGGTTTGGGGGAGCAGATCAACAGTTTATAATCCTGTGCTTGTAGAGCCAGGGGACTCATGTTTTTTCACCATTGTCTCAAAACTGATTCACTGGTCAGTCGGGATTACTGCTAGTTTTACTCCACAAATGGAAAACTGAAAATAAGGGAAAGAATTCCAAACACTTGCTTTAGCTCTTGTGTATGTGTGCTCAGTCACTCAGTTGTGTCCAACTCTTTGTGACCCTTTGGACTATTGTCTGTGAAGCTCCTCCATCTATGAGATTTTCCAGGGAAGAATACTGGAGTGGGTTGCCATTTTCTCCTCCAGAGGATCTTCCAGACCCAGAGATAGAACTCCCATCTCTCACATGCCTTGCACTGGCAGCTCAATTCTTTACCACTGAGCCCCCTGAGAAGCCCCATCCTAGCTATTAAAACAGGGTTATTCCAATGGTTTCCTCAGCTTTAAAGCAACAAAAGTGATTACAAATGAAAAAAAAAAATCTACTAATTTGATCATTCAAAAAGCAAAAACATCTTTGGAATGAAAATTAGTAGAATTAAAATCTGAAGTGATCAATTATCAAGAGAAAAAAAACCTCAAAAATAACAAGGTGATATTTACTATACCTGGAACTACTGGAGGATGGATGAAAAAAACCTTGGTTTGGCATTCCAAAGTTGCAGGTTGTGTTGAAGGTGAATTCATGCAAGACATAGAAAGTCCTGACACATGTTGGTTCCATTTAAGATTCATATGAAAACATATCAGCACTCAAGGTGGATTAAATAAATTATATTATGTGTACTAAATTGATCAAAAATATTAAAATATTGATAAATTATTAAAAATATGCACTCTGAGAACAATATGGCAGAACTATACATACAGACTTGAAATGATGTCATAACACTTCGTTAGATAAAGCAAAACCCACACAATGGGTTGTAAATGCAATGTAAGACCCCATACCAGATGCTAGATCAGGAGAGAGAAAGTAGAGAAACTGTAGAAATTCAAATAAAGTGTAGAATTCATTTAAGAGTAATGTAGTAATGCTAACTTCTTTGTTTGGGTAAATGTTCAGGTTATATATGATGTTAGGGCATCCCTCCTGGCTCACGTGGTGAAGTGTCTTCCTGTAATGCAGGAGATATGGGTTTGATACCTGGGTCAGAAATATCCTTTGGAGAGGGAATGGAAACCCACTCCAGTATTCTTGCCTAGAAAATTCCATGGACAGAGACGCCTGGCAGGCTACAGCCCACGGGGTCACAAAGAGTTAGACATGACTAGTGAATAGCACTTTCATTTTCATATATGATGCTAATGTTAGAGGAAACTGGACAAAGGGTAAATGGAATTCAATTTTTGAAACTTTTATATAAATCTAAAATCATCTCCCAAATTGAAGTTTATTTTAACAAACCAAACAGATTTCTAAATAGTATGGATAAGAAAATAGAATCTACACAAAAATTTATACTATGTATGTGTATACATGTGACTTCTATGGTGGCTCAGACAGTAAAGAATCTGCCTGCAGTGCAGGAGACCCAGTTTAATCCCTGGGTTGGGAAGATCTCCTGGAAAAGGGAGTGGCAGTCCACTCTAGTACTCTTGCCTGGAGAATTCCATGGACAGAGGAGTCTGGCATGCTACAGTCCACAGAGTCACAAAGAGGTGGACATGACTGAGTGAATAACACTTTTACGTTCATGTATATACATAGGAAAACTTTTCTTAAAATATATACATCAAACTCTTCATAGTGGTTACTTCAGAATTGGAGATAACAGTGAATTTTCTCTTATTTTATTTTTATTTACTTCTGTCATAATTTAATTTTTAATAATGACGTGTATTAGTTTTATAATCTGAAATATACAGTATAATCAATGTGTTTTCATGGCTATTATTGTTCCCATTTAGTAAAGAAGAATACTATATCTTAAAGAAGTCACATGGCCTGTAGGTAAGAAAAAAAGACAAGATTTGAACAAAGCCCTAATTGCAGAGTCTAAACATTAGTCACTACATGATACTGCCTTCTGGACTCTGAGCTCCTAGGAAAGGATGGTGTTTTATTTATTGCTGTCTTCCCCGTAATATCTAGTGCAGCATTTAGCATATCCTAAGCAATCAATGTGTGTCTACCAGCTACAATTGAATTCCAGTATGAACATTCTGTTTCTAACACAAATGTAATAGACTTTCCATTTATAAGAGCTTAACTATGCACAGCTGATTTCTAATATGCTTCTTGATTGCACTTAGGAGCAAATGCATCTTTACAAAGTTGGAGGGTACAATTAGGAGCTGGGAAAGAAATAGACCTGAATTCAAGATGAATAATGCCACATAAACACACAACAAAAAAATAAAATTGAATTTTAAACTTCTAAACATAACTTGCCTTGCAAAATCCCCTCATGAAACTCAAGATGAAGCACCATTAACAAAGCCCTAAACCTAATGCTCTAAATAATAAATAGTGATTGAATGTACCTTGGCTGATGTATGTTTAAATTGTTTCTATCCAATTCTGTAAAACTAGAAAATGTCCTGGCTGTTGTCATTTTTTAAAAAGTTGTTGCTTTCAGTTAACTGATTAAAATACCAAAAGGTTTCAATTTTTATTGGGAAATATTTATTAAAACTAAAGGTTAAAACCTTGCTTTAATTTTTGCTTTCCTGAAACATACATGGATTCTGTCACAATACTATATGGCATCTTGAAATCTGAAAAATGTTGTTACTTAAATGGACTGTCTGACCTTTTCATTCATTATTCTCATTCACAAGATGTTTAACATGGCTGTCAGGCTGCAGGTCTTGGTTCTAGGCTCTAGGGTGAATATAGTCCAGTCACTAAATAGAATCTCAAATCAATTGTTAGGAATGCAAAGAGAGGAATGAACAGAGAGATTCAGAGAAATCCTGTGAATGAACAGAGAAGGATACTTCTTGGAAGGATCAATGCAAGAGTAACACTCATATTGGTAGAGAGTGGATGATTGTAGCTGGGTCAAAAAGAGGAATAGAGATATCTACCTCCCAAAACATACACACTGTAAAAGGTTCCCAGGGATTTCGCATAAACAAGTTTGTCAGTGGATGAATTGAATCTCTATACACTTTCCTTTTATTTTGAAGCCTTGCCTTGGGGAAATACAAACTTACACAATTATCAAACAAGGGACCAGCTACAATTGAATTCCAGTATGAACATTCTGTTTCTAACACAAATGTAATAGACTTTCCATTTATAAGAGCTTAACTATGCACAGCTGATTTCTAATATGCTTCTTGATTGCACTTAGGAGCAAATGCATCTTTACAAAGTTGGAGGGTACAATTAGGAGCTGGGAAAGAAATAGACCTGAATTCAAGATGAATAATGCCACATAAACACACAACAAAAAAATAAAATTGAATTTTAAACTTCTAAACATAACTTGCCTTGCAAAATCCCCTCATGAAACTCAAGATGAAGCACCATTAACAAAGCCCTAAACCTAATGCTCTAAATAATAAATAGTGATTGAATGTACCTTGGCTGATGTATGTTTAAATTGTTTCTATCCAATTCTGTAAAACTAGAAAATGTCCTGGCTGTTGTCATTTTTTAAAAAGTTGTTGCTTTCAGTTAACTGATTAAAATACCAAAAGGTTTCAATTTTTATTGGGAAATATTTATTAAAACTAAAGGTTAAAACCTTGCTTTAATTTTTGCTTTCCTGAAACATACATGGATTCTGTCACAATACTATATGGCATCTTGAAATCTGAAAAATGTTGTTACTTAAATGGACTGTCTGACCTTTTCATTCATTATTCTCATTCACAAGATGTTTAACATGGCTGTCAGGCTGCAGGTCTTGGTTCTAGGCTCTAGGGTGAATATAGTCCAGTCACTAAATAGAATCTCAAATCAATTGTTAGGAATGCAAAGAGAGGAATGAACAGAGAGATTCAGAGAAATCCTGTGAATGAACAGAGAAGGATACTTCTTGGAAGGATCAATGCAAGAGTAACACTCATATTGGTAGAGAGTGGATGATTGTAGCTGGGTCAAAAAGAGGAATAGAGATATCTACCTCCCCAAAACATACACACTGTAAAAGGTTCCCAGGGGATTTCGCATAAACAAGTTTGTCAGTGGATGAATTGAATCTCTATACACTTTCCTTTTATTTTGAAGCCTTGCCTTGGGGAAATACAAACTTACACAATTATAAAACACCATGCAGATAAATAAAACATTTTCACAAATCATTCACGTGTCTGTTCTATCTGTTTTGTTTAAAATTTTCTGATTTTATAAGTACATAGATTATCACAGAACTATGAGTTTCGTGTTTCCCTTGCCATACCAAAATAGTACTTCCTTAAATCTTTCCTACAGCAATGTCTCAGATTTTCTTTCTTCTCCCCACTACCTTCCATTACACTGAACTAGACAGGGTGTCTTCTGATTTACATGCCTCAGGGCTTAACATATCTAATCATATCCCCTCAGTCTGACAATTTTAAGACATTTTTATTATTATTTAAAGGATTTTTTATAATAGTAATATCTCTTTATTTTTGTTCTTACTTGTCCCTGATTACTTTCAGTTTCATTCTGCCCCATAACCACATATTTAAAGGCTCTCTAATGCACACCTGCCATTGTGTCATGAACCATGTATCAGAAACTAGGTCCACCTACTTACTTATCTATTAAATGGATTATCACAGGTGCTAGTTACAAATCAGTATCACAAATCTTTACTGAAATGTATTAGAATTCAGACTAAGGTGAGCTTAATTTCAGTTTGAAAAAAAAAATTAAGGAAAAGTTTGTTTTTCTATGTATCTCCTGGAGATCCCCAATACTTTAGTGATATTTGATTTGCAACAATATAATGGTCCAGTGCCATTTAATGGACCTTCTTCAATGACTTTTTTTATACTCCATTAATGATCGCTCAGTGAACATCATCACATAATAATTTGTATTATTTTTCCTTCAGGTAGCTACTTTGTGTTGGTCCATGATGAAGTTCATTTCTTACCTTACACATCCCTGTAAGTTATTCTTTTAGTCTATTTTTATCTGCTTGGCACCCAGTTCTCCTATAATCCTATGCAGGTCTTTAAAATATATTGAAGTTTCACTATGTATTCTCAAGGACAGATTAGCTTTGTAGATGTTAAATAAAACACTACAGGTTTCATTTGCCAAACCACAGACATTCCCATTTACCCCAAAAACTTTGTTTCCTGGAATAAATTGTAAAAATTTATCTATTAATTTATTTCAACTAACAGCTGTGTTTCCACTATCCCCCTTAGTCCTGTGTGTATGTGTTCAGTTGCTCAGTCATGTCCAACTACTTGCAACCCCATGGAATGTAGCCCACCAGCCTCCTCTGTCCATGGAATTTTCCATGCAAGAATACTAGAGTGGGTTGCCACTTCCTTTGCTAGGGGATATTCGCAAACCAGGGATCAAACCCAGTCGTTTGTGTCTCCTGCATTGGCAGGGGGCTCCTTTACCACTGGTGCCACCTGGGAAGCCTTTGTTTACATATATATATATATATATATACACATACACATATATTTCTTCAAAGATTTCTGTAAGATAAGACTCTCCATTTGGAAGTCCCACGATTACCTACTTCCCTCTCCATGACAGGCACTCTGACTATATTTCAACCCTGTGGACAGTGTCTACTACATAGTAAGTACTAAATGAATGAAATGAAATTAATTGAACAATGTAATTAAAAATCTTATCTGCAGTCCAGACCTGAAAATTGTTGATGCACAGTAAATAAGCCACTTATATTGCAAAAATGTATATAAGCAGGATCATTTAAATGGAGATGGAAACTGGACACTTACACAGCACCAATATGTAAAATATCCAAGGGCATGAACAGGGAGATGTCCATCTTTCTGGGTCATTGCATGGGTTGGGAAAGGGCAAAGGTGAGACTTGAGATCTGAGATACTATTTGAGGGTGGGCCATAAGAAATGAGCTGAAGTTTCACTCTTTCCAAAGCTCCATTCCTCAGCTCTCTAAGAGGCATTGATGCTGTTGTACAGCCAATATCAGTCTGTAATGGTACCCCTGACCCTCAGCCTCAGTGAGCCGAAATGAGATAGACTTCGGGAACAGAGTCTAGAGAAGGAAAAGAGATAGGATTCACCGTAAAGTTTTCATAGAATCAAGTTCTTCCAGAAGCAGAATAAGGGCAAAAAAGGTCATGTAAATGAGGGATGTTAGCCTGAATTTCTGGAAGGTACCAGGGAAAAGTGAGCAAACCAGCAAGCAAAGGCTTGTTCCGAAGGAGATGCCTCTACTGCAGCCACAGAGGGATACAGAGGAGTGTTACCAAATTTTTCATTTTCAGAGATCAGATTCAATATATGTACATTCAAACCTCTTGAGTTTTAGTATTGGCAGCTAATGGGGGAAAATCATGTAGACAAATGCTGTGGAGTCAAAAAAGAAGATCTTTTAGCTTAATTTGGCCAGTAGCTGCCAGTTTATGGCCTCTGACCAGTAACCATTCTTCTAAAGGCATGCATGCATGCTAAGTCGCTTCAGTCATGTCTGATTCTTCACAATCACATGGGCTGTAGCCCACCAGGGCTTACATTCTCCAGGCAAGAATGCTGGAGCAAGTTGCCAAGCCCTCCTTTAGGGATCTTCCTGACCCAGGGGTCAAACCCCTGTCTTTATTTCTCTTTCTTTGTCAGGTGGATTATCCCCACTACTGTCACCTGGGAAGACCTCCTCTAAGTGAGGTGCTAGCAAATTACTAGCAAATTACTGGGGTGTATTAAAGCCAACCCACAGCCTTGTCCCTGTGAGTGTGTCTGTGTGTGTGTGTGCCTGTGTGTGTGTGATTCTCTGGGCATACAGTCATTCTTACTCCTTTCCATTTTATCTAGTTACTTTTATATGACAATGGTAAAGCTGAATGGCTATGACAGAGATTATCTGACTCATGGAGACTAAAATATGATATGACTCTTATGGAAAGTGAGCTGACCCCTGGTCTAAATCTCCATTTCCAGCCACTACCTACCAGTATCAGGAGCAGTTCTCTTATAACCACCATGCAGGTCAAAATAACCCTCTGAGAGTTAACGCTTCCTTCCTGGAGGGATTACATGAAGCCCACCTCCAGACATTTCAATTTCAAGGTAGTCCCCAAATAACTGTGATCAGAACAGAAGTCTCACAGGCCTGTGTGAGAAACACAGGACCTGAATCATCACAATGATAGAAGGCTATTACCTTTATTTCTAAAGAATACTATTTTAGTGAATTAAATTAAGAAAGTATCTTGGCAAGTGTAATTTTAAGTCATAATGTTTTGTGTATGTTCTTACTAAACGATTACAAGCTTCTGTGTGTGCTAAGTCACTCAGTTGTGTCCAACTCTTTGTGACCCCATAGATTGTAACCGGCCAAGCTCCTCTGTTCATCAGATTTTCCAGGTAAGAATACTGGAGTGGATTGCATTTCCTCCTCCAAGGACCCACATCTCTCTCATCTGCTGCATTGGCAGGCAAATTCGTTACTAGCGACACATGGAAAACCCCATTAAATGATCATTTCATAGCAAAGAAGATCTATTTGGGGATGATATTTCCAATATTTAGCATTCTGCCAGTTATCCCAAGAACCATTCTTCTAAAGGCACGCACGCATGCTAAGTCGCTGCAGTCATGTCTGATTCTTCACAATCACATGGGCTGTAGCCCACCAGGGCTTACATTCTCCAGGCAAGAATGCTGGAGCAAGTTGCCAAGCCCTCCTTTAGGGATCTTCCTGACCCAGGGGTCAAACCCCTGTCTTTATTTCTCTTTCTTTGTCAGGTGGATTATCCCCACTACTGTCACCTGGGAAGACCTCCTCTAAGTGAGGTGCTAGCAAATTACTAGCAAATTACTGGGGTGTATTAAAGCCAACCCACAGCCTTGTCCCTGTGAGTGTGTCTGTGTGTGTGTGTGCCTGTGTGTGTGTGATTCTCTGGGCATACAGTCATTCTTACTCCTTTCCATTTTATCTAGTTACTTTTATATGACAATGGTAAAGCTGAATGGCTATGACAGAGATTATCTGACTCATGGAGACTAAAATATGATATGACTCTTATGGAAAGTGAGCTGACCCCTGGTCTAAATCTCCATTTCCAGCCACTACCTACCAGTATCAGGAGCAGTTCTCTTATAACCACCATGCAGGTCAAAAAGACCCTCTGAGAGTTAACGCTTCCTTCCTGGAGGGATTACATGAAGCCCACCTCCAGACATTTCAATTTCAAGGTAGTCCCCAAATAACTGTGATCAGAACAGAAGTCTCACAGGCCTGTGTGAGAAACACAGGACCTGAATCATCACAATGATAGAAGGCTATTACCTTTATTTCTAAAGAATACTATTTTAGTGAATTAAATTAAGAAAGTATCTTGGCAAGTGTAATTTTAAGTCATAATGTTTTGTGTATGTTCTTACTAAACGATTACAAGCTTCTGTGTGTGCTAAGTCACTCAGTTGTGTCCAACTCTTTGTGACCCCATAGATTGTAACCGGCCAAGCTCCTCTGTTCATCAGATTTTCCAGGTAAGAATACTGGAGTGGATTGCATTTCCTCCTCCAAGGACCCACATTTTCTCATCTGCTGCATTGGCAGGCAAATTAGATTACTAGCGACACATGGAAAACCCCATTAAATGATCATTTCATAGCAAAGAAGATCTATTTGGGGGATGATATTTCCAATATTGCTATGCAAGTTTGGCTCTCTGTCAGACATACCCTTCAGAATTTACAGGTTTTTTTTGTCCCAACAGATACTATCTGTTGGCCTCTGTGGTTGATGGAAGGCATGACAGTTTTTGATAGTACTACATTTTTCTTCTATGTTTTGCCTCATACAACTACAGACTTAACAGGTAGCTTTATAACCCAGGTCCTTAATTATTGTCCTTGACCATGGAAGCCATGAAGCAAACATTCAACAATAGTTAATAATAGACTATTACTTTGGCTTCATCGGAAAGATGAAATCTTCTATACTATAAAGTAGAACAAGACTGAAAATTCTGAGAAACTTAGGCTGGAGGACCAAAAAAAAGGTCAAGCTTAACATCTCTCTAGCTCCCATCCAGTCTGTCTTTATCAAGTGATAGCACCACTTTATATGAAGTTGTATAGTATCCTGAATAATCAAGTGCTTCTCTGAAAAAGGACACTGTTAAGAATAATACCTGTCATTTACTGAGCCCTTCTCAATAGATGTTGTGCCATGAACTTTTAAGTGCCTTGCTGAATTATTTAATTTATTCCTCAAAAGCAATCCTATGAAGCAGTTACTATTATGTCTATTTTACAAACAACCTTCTTGGAAACAGAATGTTAAGTAAAAGTAAATAATACCCCAAAGAAAGGAGAACAGACTGATTTGTTCCATAGCTTCTCTTCACCAGAAAACGTTAAAGAATACAAAATTTTAGTGAATTAAATTAAGAAAGTATCTTGGCAAGTGTAATTTTAAGTCATAATGTTTTGTGTATGTTCTTACTAAACGATTACAAGCTTCTGTGTGTGCTAAGTCACTCAGTTGTGTCCAACTCTTTGTGACCCCATAGATTGTAACCGGCCAAGCTCCTCTGTTCATCAGATTTTCCAGGTAAGAATACTGGAGTGGATTGCATTTCCTCCTCCAAGGACCCACATCTCTCTCATCTGCTGCATTGGCAGGCAAATTCGTTACTAGCGACACATGGAAAACCCCATTAAATGATCATTTCATAGCAAAGAAGATCTATTTGGGGGATGATATTTCCAATATTGCTATGCAAGTTTGGCTCTCTGTCAGACATACCCTTCAGAATTTACAGGTTTTTTTTGTCCCAACAGATACTATCTGTTGGCCTCTGTGGTTGATGGAAGGCATGACAGTTTTTGATAGTACTACATTTTTCTTCTATGTTTTGCCTCATACAACTACAGACTTAACAGGTAGCTTTATAACCCAGGTCCTTAATTATTGTCCTTGACCATGGAAGCCATGAAGCAAACATTCAACAATAGTTAATAATAGACTATTACTTTGGCTTCATCGGAAAGATGAAATCTTCTATACTATAAAGTAGAACAAGACTGAAAATTCTGAGAAACTTAGGCTGGAGGACCAAAAAAAAGGTCAAGCTTAACATCTCTCTAGCTCCCATCCAGTCTGTCTTTATCAAGTGATAGCACCACTTTATATGAAGTTGTATAGTATCCTGAATAATCAAGTGCTTCTCTGAAAAAGGACACTGTTAAGAATAATACCTGTCATTTACTGAGCCCTTCTCAATAGATGTTGTGCCATGAACTTTTAAGTGCCTTGCTGAATTATTTAATTTATTCCTCAAAAGCAATCCTATGAAGCAGTTACTATTATGTCTATTTTACAAACAACCTTCTTGGAAACAGAATGTTAAGTAAAAGTAAATAATACCCCAAAGAAAGGAGAACAGACTGATTTGTTCCATAGCTTCTCTTCCACCAGATATTTCAATGCGATTTGACTAGCAGGAAACATAAAAGGAAAGAGATTATTCCAACATCTAAACCATTTGCCCTTGATTAAATTAGTCACTAGAGTTACTTTCACCCTCTCAGGCCATGATATCACCAGGTATCAGTTCACTGTTTGGTAAAGGATGGAGGATGCTTTTATACCCATTTGGCAGATGAGCAAATAACACACAGAAGGGATAAGTGAACAGCTTGCTGTCACGTGATAAACAGGGTTAAAACCAGCAATGGAAGCTTGGACTTCCAACTCCAAAACAAGCATCCTATTTTTAGTTGGGAAGAGCTCTGAAATTAAAGACATATAAGAGTGGGATTGAAATGTCAAGGTAACACTCTAAGATTATGAACTTTTTCATCAGTATCTTCATGTATGTTAGTTCTGGCCTCAGATTTTTTTTTATGGGTAACATTAACTTCTCATGATTGTTTACAGAGCTGCACTCACAGTGGACTGCAAATGACAATCAAATAAATACCAATTCATGAAGAGATAAATATAGAAATTCAGCATAATAATTTCGAAACTCTTCTACTATTTTGAGAGAGTACTTTTATGTCTGTTGAGTCTAATTTTAAAAATTGGAGCTTTGGGAATTCCCTGGAAGTCTAGTGGTTAGAACTCTACACTTTCATTGCCAAGAACCCAGGTTCAGTCCCTCCTCAGGGAGCTAAGATCCACGAGCCTCCCACCACAGACAAATAAATAAATACATAAAATTAAAAATTGAGGCCTGTGTTTTATTTATGGGACTTGTAAAATTTATTTTATTGCCTCCCACCACAGACAATAGCATGTTGTGCCAATGTTTAAAAGGACACTGTTAAGAATAATACCTGTCATTTACTGAGCCCTTCTCAATAGATGTTGTGCCATGAACTTTTAAGTGCCTTGCTGAATTATTTAATTTATTCCTCAAAAGCAATCCTATGAAGCAGTTACTATTATGTCTATTTTACAAACAACCTTCTTGGAAACAGAATGTTAAGTAAAAGTAAATAATACCCCAAAGAAAGGAGAACAGACTGATTTGTTCCATAGCTTCTCTTCCACCAGATATTTCAATGCGATTTGACTAGCAGGAAACATAAAAGGAAAGAGATTATTCCAACATCTAAACCATTTGCCCTTGATTAAATTAGTCACTAGAGTTACTTTCACCCTCTCAGGCCATGATATCACCAGGTATCAGTTCACTGTTTGGTAAAGGATGGAGGATGCTTTTATACCCATTTGGCAGATGAGCAAATAACACACAGAAGGGATAAGTGAACAGCTTGCTGTCACGTGATAAACAGGGTTAAAACCAGCAATGGAAGCTTGGACTTCCAACTCCAAAACAAGCATCCTATTTTTAGTTGGGAAGAGCTCTGAAATTAAAGACATATAAGAGTGGGATTGAAATGTCAAGGTAACACTCTAAGATTATGAACTTTTTCATCAGTATCTTCATGTATGTTAGTTCTGGCCTCAGATTTTTTTTTATGGGTAACATTAACTTCTCATGATTGTTTACAGAGCTGCACTCACAGTGGACTGCAAATGACAATCAAATAAATACCAATTCATGAAGAGATAAATATAGAAATTCAGCATAATAATTTCGAAACTCTTCTACTATTTTGAGAGAGTACTTTTATGTCTGTTGAGTCTAATTTTAAAAATTGGAGCTTTGGGAATTCCCTGGAAGTCTAGTGGTTAGAACTCTACACTTTCATTGCCAAGAACCCAGGTTCAGTCCCTCCTCAGGGAGCTAAGATCCACGAGCCTCCCACCACAGACAAATAAATAAATACATAAAAATTAAAAATTGAGGCCTGTGTTTTATTTATGGGACTTGTAAAAATTTATTTTTACAACATTGTTGCCTCACTTCTCATAGACAAGAAGCATTACTCTTGAGACATTTGGTCAATTATATATAAAAATTTTGTTTTCCTCATCTTTGAAAATTTTCCATTTGGTAGAAAATATATTTTAAATTGCATATACATACAAATAATGGATAAGAATTAAAAATTTAATATTGATTAGTTATATCATCAATTAAATTTAGAGATTCCTATCTAGGGAGAGCAAACCAGTCAATCCTAAAGGAAATCAACCCCGAATATTCACTGGAAGGACAGATGCTGAAGCTGAAGCTCCAGTACTCATTGGAAAAGACCCTGATGCTGAGAAAGATTAAAGGCAAAAGGAGAAGAAAGTAGCAGAGGATAAGATGGTTAGATAGCATCATTCACTCTGGACATGAGTAGATAGTGAAGGACAGGGAAGCCTGGCATGTTGCAGCCCTTGGAGTCACAAAGAGTTAGACACGATTTATCAGCTGAACAATAACAACGATCTAGAAAACTATATAAAGAAAGACACAAAATTTTTATTAATACATCTATTTCTAAAAACTTACAGAATTAAGTAGCTTGTTAAATATGTCAATATATCTTTCTTAAATGCTATCTATATTTATTTGTAAAGCTATACATAGAGCCAAGCTTTCTCCAAAATTAGCAAAAATGAAATATTTCAAGTTTTGCATCTGCAAGAGGTAGTTTAGGTTATTTTATTTAAATAGTCTCTGCAATACCGGACCCTTAATCTTTAGCATATTATCTGGAATAAAATTGCTTTCAATTAACCAATTTTACGTAATAATTAGATACCGGACATCAATTTCTGGTGACAGGTCAACTTAGGTTTTATTTACCTATGAAGGAGAAATTCACCAGTTCTCAAGGCAGGTCATTCCAGCTTTTGTGATATCTGTTAGAAAACTTTTCTGTTTATCTGCCTGTAAGTTTCCACCCAATGGTTTAAGTGCTTGACAAAGAAGAAGTAAAGCCATTTTTACCCTCCATAAGCCTTAAAGCCCCTCCAAAAAGCTTGAAATGAGTTCTCAGGTCTCTCCTTTGTCTTTTATTTATCATACTAAACATCCCACTTCTTCAGCTGTACCCACTCACACCTGATTTGGTGGCACAGGTTCTGGTTCCTTGCTGAAACTAGACTCACATTTACATCTTTGAAAGGTCTCAACTTGAAGGTTTGTATTAGGGGACTTACTGTTTTTTGTTCAAGAGCCTTTCCTGCATACACCAGTCAGCATCAGAAGCATCTCCCTTCCATCTCTAGTAATAATACAGGTGTCCCCATATACTGTCAAGTGAGCCCTAATGGGTTAAAATTTCTTCCACTTGATAACCATTGCCATAAAGTATTATAAGAGTATATACAATAGAATGTATCCTAATATTGTTCAAAAATATTTAACAAAAGAAACATTTTCCAAATTAAAGCTAACTTTTATTTACCAAGAATAGACTAAACACAGAAGTCAATTCTTACTAACCATTATTAAAACCACATAAAATAATCAGAATCAACATATAAACATGCTTGCATATGAGTATCAGGCATACACGTTTCCTTCATGTCTTCTTATTACTTGATAGCTCAGTTTTTAGCACTGAATAATCTATTGTCTAGATGTACTATTTTTTTGCTTTAAAAATCTTTAATTATCAAGGATTAATACTGTACAATATTGAGAAGTAAAGAACAAAATACAATTATTAGAGGACACTTGCTCTACAATATTTTGTTGTCCTCTGCCACACTGATCCATACTAAAACTTACAGAATTAAGTAGCTTGTTAAATATGTCAATATATCTTTCTTAAATGCTATCTATATTTATTTGTAAAGCTATACATAGAGCCAAGCTTTCTCCAAAATTAGCAAAAATGAAATATTTCAAGTTTTGCATCTGCAAGAGGTAGTTTAGGTTATTTTATTTAAATAGTCTCTGCAATACCGGACCCTTAATCTTTAGCATATTATCTGGAATAAAATTGCTTTCAATTAACCAATTTTACGTAATAATTAGATACCGGACATCAATTTCTGGTGACAGGTCAACTTAGGTTTTATTTACCTATGAAGGAGAAATTCACCAGTTCTCAAGGCAGGTCATTCCAGCTTTTGTGATATCTGTTAGAAAACTTTTCTGTTTATCTGCCTGTAAGTTTCCACCCAATGGTTTAAGTGCTTGACAAAGAAGAAGTAAAGCCATTTTTACCCTCCATAAGCCTTAAAGCCCCTCCAAAAAGCTTGAAATGAGTTCTCAGGTCTCTCCTTTGTCTTTTATTTATCATACTAAACATCCCACTTCTTCAGCTGTACCCACTCACACCTGATTTGGTGGCACAGGTTCTGGTTCCTTGCTGAAACTAGACTCACATTTACATCTTTGAAAGGTCTCAACTTGAAGGTTTGTATTAGGGGACTTACTGTTTTTTGTTCAAGAGCCTTTCCTGCATACACCAGTCAGCATCAGAAGCATCTCCCTTCCATCTCTAGTAATAATACAGGTGTCCCCATATACTGTCAAGTGAGCCCTAATGGGTTAAAATTTCTTCCACTTGATAACCATTGCCATAAAGTATTATAAGAGTATATACAATAGAATGTATCCTAATATTGTTCAAAAATATTTAACAAAAGAAACATTTTCCAAATTAAAGCTAACTTTTATTTACCAAGAATAGACTAAACACAGAAGTCAATTCTTACTAACCATTATTAAAACCACATAAAATAATCAGAATCAACATATAAACATGCTTGCATATGAGTATCAGGCATACACGTTTCCTTCATGTCTTCTTATTACTTGATAGCTCAGTTTTTAGCACTGAATAATCTATTGTCTAGATGTACTATTTTTTTGCTTTAAAAATCTTTAATTATCAAGGATTAATACTGTACAATATTGAGAAGTATAGAACAAAATACAATTATTAGAGGACAATTGCTCTACAATATTTTGTTGTCCTCTGCCACACATCAACATGAATCAGTCATTCACTTTCTAAAGGGGATCTTCATGGCTTCAACATTTTGAATATTATGGATAAAGCTTCTATAAATATCATGTGCATGTTATTCGGTGGACATAAGTTTTCAAATTCTTTGGGTACTAAGGAATGCAATTACTGGATCATATGTTTAGCTAAATGAGTATGCTTAGGTTTGAATCCAAAAAATCTATATATTGTATGACTCCAACTATACAACATTCTGGAAAAAAGCAAAACTATGGAGACAATTAAAAAGAAAAAAAAGGTCAATTACCAGGGGGTAAGCAGATGGAGTGATGAATTGGTGGAGGAATCTTTTGGGGCAGCGAAAATACTCTGTGTGATAGTATAGTGGGAGAATCATAGCATTATACATTTGTTCAAATCTACAGAATGTATAACACCAGGAGAATATATAACATCATCTACAGAATGTATAACACAAACTTTAATGTAAACTATGGACTCTGAGTGATTATGCTGTGTCAATGTAGGTTCATTCAATGTACCATTCCGGTGGGAAATGTTGATACTACAGGAGGCTATGTATGAATGGAGGGAGAAGGGAGTGTAGGAAATCTCTGTACTTTTCTCTCCATTTCACTGTAAATCTAAAACTGTTTTATATTTTAAAACTCTTTAAAACATACATTGACTTTTCAAAGTCTGTTTTTTTTAACAGTATGTGTGTGTGCACATATGTATATGCACATATACTACATAGCTATAAATACATCCTATTCCTTGTCATTATCATGACATCTGCATATTCCTTACTGAATTTTCCAGACTGATAAGAACATCCACAAACTCTAGACTCGTCAATTCTTACTAACCATTATTAAAACCACATAAAATAATCAGAATCAACATATAAACATGCTTGCATATGAGTATCAGGCATACACGTTTCCTTCATGTCTTCTTATTACTTGATAGCTCAGTTTTTAGCACTGAATAATCTATTGTCTAGATGTACTATTTTTTTGCTTTAAAAATCTTTAATTATCAAGGATTAATACTGTACAATATTGAGAAGTATAGAACAAAATACAATTATTAGAGGACAATTGCTCTACAATATTTTGTTGTCCTCTGCCACACATCAACATGAATCAGTCATTCACTTTCTAAAGGGGATCTTCATGGCTTCAACATTTTGAATATTATGGATAAAGCTTCTATAAATATCATGTGCATGTTATTCGGTGGACATAAGTTTTCAAATTCTTTGGGTACTAAGGAATGCAATTACTGGATCATATGTTTAGCTAAATGAGTATGCTTAGGTTTGAATCCAAAAAATCTATATATTGTATGACTCCAACTATACAACATTCTGGAAAAAGCAAAACTATGGAGACAATTAAAAAGAAAAAAAAGGTCAATTACCAGGGGGTAAGCAGATGGAGTGATGAATTGGTGGAGGAATCTTTTGGGGCAGCGAAAATACTCTGTGTGATAGTATAGTGGGAGAATCATAGCATTATACATTTGTTCAAATCTACAGAATGTATAACACCAGGAGAATATATAACATCATCTACAGAATGTATAACACAAACTTTAATGTAAACTATGGACTCTGAGTGATTATGCTGTGTCAATGTAGGTTCATTCAATGTACCATTCCGGTGGGAAATGTTGATACTACAGGAGGCTATGTATGAATGGAGGGAGAAGGGAGTGTAGGAAATCTCTGTACTTTTCTCTCCATTTCACTGTAAATCTAAAACTGTTTTATATTTTAAAACTCTTTAAAACATACATTGACTTTTCAAAGTCTGTTTTTTTTAACAGTATGTGTGTGTGCACATATGTATATGCACATATACTACATAGCTATAAATACATCCTATTCCTTGTCATTATCATGACATCTGCATATTCCTTACTGAATTTTCCAGACTGATAAGAACATCCACAAACTCTAGACTCGCCATTTTATAAGTCCAACCTTATCTGCTCTCAATAGAATTATTCCATCAAAACAAATAACTTTTTTTGTCTCTGAGAAATGCACGGCTTTTGCTTCTGTTTTGCCTGGTGGTAAAGGCCTCCTTACTCCAAAATTAACAGATAATCATCTTCCTCTTATGAATCCTGATAGTATGGCCACAGCTATCAAGCAATTTTCTTCTTGAACAAGCACAAATCGCAAGTCCACCCTCTGTAGTTAAGCAGGTGAATAACATATAATTAGCTGAATTTCATTTTTTGGAAAGCCTATATTTTTTTCATTCCAGGGTGCCCTCACTTAACTCCTGAAGGGGCTCTCTCCCTTTTGTCTGCGGCCAGAAAATAAGGGGGAAGAGAGAAGTGTTGCAGCTTCATCAATAAACCCATTTGTGTGTCTACTCACAGGTGGGTCTTTTACTGGGTTTCACTTATAAGATAGGAGAACTGTAAAGAACTGAGCCAAGGCAAAAAATACGGCCAATAACTGGGTTGTACAGAGCACATGAATTGTGTTTCTGACAAGACATATTCCAACCGAAGTGAAGATGAGAGACAGTGTTCTGATCCAGAGTTTCAGCCTGATTTCCCAGCTCTCTCAACACATTTGCTTCTGCATCATTGGGAGTGAATCAGACATCCTCTGTGGTCATACATCCAGCTAATTGAAAGAACACAGGTGCTATGCTCATGAATGGTATTTAGCCCAGTTCTCACAGGGCAGGTAATGGGAATCAATGAATAGAAAGGTGACATTAGACATGGTTTTAGTATCAAGATGATGAATTTCATCTGATGAATTGAGAAGGGCACCTGGCTTATACTCCCTGAGGTGGCCCCATCTCTGCCTTAATGCTATCATCCTCATCTATAGAAATGTAGCCCAGACTCGCCAGGACTGATTTCTTAAAGATAATTACAAAGTACTTTTTTTTTTCCTTTTTCCTTAGGATCGCCTAAGTGTTTAACTTTTTATAAGTGTTCAAATTCCCAAATAGCATGTGGGACAATAACCTGTGGACAACGCATTTTCTTGACAGGCCTCATGCAATCCCCAGCCTGGCAGATTGAGACCTCCTAGGAGATCTGACAATTAATGAAGGAGATTATTATTTTAAGCTTAAGGCAGCTTTGCAAATACATATCTGAACAAATTCATCACAGCAGAGAAAGACAGAGCCTGAAATGATCTCCAAGACACCTCACCTCCCCCCTTCACTTTATAAGGTTTCACAGATGTTTAGTGGTAAGAACAGAGGACTCTCTGACTATGTCAGAGGATAGAGTGGCATTTCTTCAATTCACCTCAAGTTTGTAGGTGAGGTTCTAGTTCTTTTCTCATCTGAAATAAGCAAATAAATACATGTATGGCAATTATTCATTTTTTGGATAAATTTAAAATGTCTTTTTGAATATCCTCTTTCTGCACCGCCTCTTCACTTCTTTATCAAAAGTGCAGCTGCCTGACTGTTTATCAACAGATATTACCATCAAAAACTTTTCCAAAAAACATCTTATATGCACCAATTCCTGTTAGATAAATGCACAGATGCAATTTGTCTGTTGTGCTGTTGGCTCTCCAATTTATAAGCACATATATTTATTGTTAACACCACAGAACTCATGAATAAAATCATCAATTTATTTGAGGAAACATTTATCATACTTGCCTGGGAAGGGTGCTGACATTCCTGAATGACTTTACAGAGTGAAAACTGGTGGACATCATCTCTAAAACTTGTAAATAAATAATTATGCTGAGATATCTAACTTGGAGATATCTCATTTTCCTAGGCTTCTGTATCTTTGAGGTTTGGGCCTGTCATATGATTTTTTGGTCTTTAGAATGAACACTCTGCTAAGTCATTTTAGGTTTGACCTTTTGATAAATGACAAACTGTGTGCTCTTCAATTTGATATCACCAGGGAAGAATGCTACAAAAATCTCAGTATCAATTTCCTTGCCATTGTCCCTTTATACAAAAATTCTACCATGACTTTTACTCCTGTTTTGAAAAATTAATTTCCTGTCAATACTTCCAAGTAGCTATCTAACCAGCTTGTCTTCTATTTATACTTACCTTAATAACTAAGAATTCTTAGTTTTTTGGAAATTTCAGTAAAGAACACTTGTGAAGGCCCTTTGGTCTGCCATTCATTCTTTAGCTAATATAAGAACTTTTTGTTTAACCCATTTAAAATGAACACTGGAAAGAAACATTTTCTTGACAGGCCTCATGCAATCCCCAGCCTGGCAGATTGAGACCTCCTAGGAGATCTGACAATTAATGAAGGAGATTATTATTTTAAGCTTAAGGCAGCTTTGCAAATACATATCTGAACAAATTCATCACAGCAGAGAAAGACAGAGCCTGAAATGATCTCCAAGACACCTCACCTCCCCCCTTCACTTTATAAGGTTTCACAGATGTTTAGTGGTAAGAACAGAGGACTCTCTGACTATGTCAGAGGATAGAGTGGCATTTCTTCAATTCACCTCAAGTTTGTAGGTGAGGTTCTAGTTCTTTTCTCATCTGAAATAAGCAAATAAATACATGTATGGCAATTATTCATTTTTTGGATAAATTTAAAATGTCTTTTTGAATATCCTCTTTCTGCACCGCCTCTTCACTTCTTTATCAAAAGTGCAGCTGCCTGACTGTTTATCAACAGATATTACCATCAAAAACTTTTCCAAAAAACATCTTATATGCACCAATTCCTGTTAGATAAATGCACAGATGCAATTTGTCTGTTGTGCTGTTGGCTCTCCAATTTATAAGCACATATATTTATTGTTAACACCACAGAACTCATGAATAAAATCATCAATTTATTTGAGGAAACATTTATCATACTTGCCTGGGAAGGGTGCTGACATTCCTGAATGACTTTACAGAGTGAAAACTGGTGGACATCATCTCTAAAACTTGTAAATAAATAATTATGCTGAGATATCTAACTTGGAGATATCTCATTTTCCTAGGCTTCTGTATCTTTGAGGTTTGGGCCTGTCATATGATTTTTTGGTCTTTAGAATGAACACTCTGCTAAGTCATTTTAGGTTTGACCTTTGATAAATGACAAACTGTGTGCTCTTCAATTTGATATCACCAGGGAAGAATGCTACAAAATCTCAGTATCAATTTCCTTGCCATTGTCCCTTTATACAAAAATTCTACCATGACTTTTACTCCTGTTTTGAAAAATTAATTTCCTGTCAATACTTCCAAGTAGCTATCTAACCAGCTTGTCTTCTATTTATACTTACCTTAATAACTAAGAATTCTTAGTTTTTTGGAAATTTCAGTAAAGAACACTTGTGAAGGCCCTTTGGTCTGCCATTCATTCTTTAGCTAATATAAGAACTTTTTGTTTAACCCATTTAAAATGAACACTGGAAAGAAACAGTTCAATTTGTGTTTCAAAAATGTAGGTACAGACAGGTGAGAGTCAGTAGGCAATCCCAAACTTTATCTCTTAGCTTTCCAAGCCAAGCAGTTTCCAACTCCTGTTTCATTGCTGTTTTGGGGCTTGGATGGAGTATATAGATAGAGGTGGAGGTGGCCTCACAATAGAGAAGAATGTTTTGAATGTGAATCATCAACCTCCATTCTCTCCATTAGGTCTTCTTTGTTGGCACTCTAGTTTCAAGAATAAGACCTTAAAACTTAGGGCAAAGGTTGAAAGTTCAATGTTTATACTTCCCTGGTATTCCACCGGTTTCAAATCTGCCTGTCAATACAAGGGACACAGGTTCAATCCCTGGTCTGATCACACATGCTTCAGGACAACTAAGCCCACATGCTGCAACTACCGAAATCCATATGTCCTAGATAGAGCCAGTGCTCTACAAGAAAGAAGCCACAGCAATGAGAAGCCCACACACAACTGGGGAGTAGCTCCTGATCACTGCAATTAGAGAAAACCCATGGATAGCAACAAAGACACAGCACAGCCAAACCAATTAATACTTTAAAATATATGCATATATATATATTTTAAAAAGCTCAACACAACAGAAGCCAACCATGTCACATGGGTCTCTGCATGCTATTTGAATATTGTTCACTACCATGAAGGCATCTGCTCTTTCTCATTTTCTTCACAACATATATAGCTCAACTTTTTTTTTACTTTTGATAGAAATATAAATAGGATTTCTGTCATTAAGGACATACTAAGGTCATTCAAATATTTTAACATTAAAATATCCCAACCCATGCTACAAAATCTCAGTATCAATTTCCTTGCCATTGTCCCTTTATACAAAAATTCTACCATGACTTTTACTCCTGTTTTGAAAAATTAATTTCCTGTCAATACTTCCAAGTAGCTATCTAACCAGCTTGTCTTCTATTTATACTTACCTTAATAACTAAGAATTCTTAGTTTTTTGGAAATTTCAGTAAAGAACACTTGTGAAGGCCCTTTGGTCTGCCATTCATTCTTTAGCTAATATAAGAACTTTTTGTTTAACCCATTTAAAATGAACACTGGAAAGAAACAGTTCAATTTGTGTTTCAAAAATGTAGGTACAGACAGGTGAGAGTCAGTAGGCAATCCCAAACTTTATCTCTTAGCTTTCCAAGCCAAGCAGTTTCCAACTCCTGTTTCATTGCTGTTTTGGGGCTTGGATGGAGTATATAGATAGAGGTGGAGGTGGCCTCACAATAGAGAAGAATGTTTTGAATGTGAATCATCAACCTCCATTCTCTCCATTAGGTCTTCTTTGTTGGCACTCTAGTTTCAAGAATAAGACCTTAAAACTTAGGGCAAAGGTTGAAAGTTCAATGTTTATACTTCCCTGGTATTCCACCGGTTTCAAATCTGCCTGTCAATACAAGGGACACAGGTTCAATCCCTGGTCTGATCACACATGCTTCAGGACAACTAAGCCCACATGCTGCAACTACCGAAATCCATATGTCCTAGATAGAGCCAGTGCTCTACAAGAAAGAAGCCACAGCAATGAGAAGCCCACACACAACTGGGGAGTAGCTCCTGATCACTGCAATTAGAGAAAACCCATGGATAGCAACAAAGACACAGCACAGCCAAACCAATTAATACTTTAAAATATATGCATATATATATATTTTAAAAAGCTCAACACAACAGAAGCCAACCATGTCACATGGGTCTCTGCATGCTATTTGAATATTGTTCACTACCATGAAGGCATCTGCTCTTTCTCATTTTCTTCACAACATATATAGCTCAACTTTTTATTTATTACTTTTGATAGAAATATAAATAGGATTTCTGTCATTGAAAAGGACTGATAACTCACAACTGTCTTTGTCCTCAGATTGTGAAGCAAAAGCTAATTTTAGAGGCATATAGAGAACTAATCACCCAAAGGGGCCACTGAGGCTGCACTGGATCTGAGCATGGCCTTGCACATGGTAATGGACACCTGCATTCTTAAAGAGAAAACAAGGATTCAAACACTTATACGGAAACAAATTTTTAATGTTGGCTCTATTTAAAAAAAGAAGTCTACAATGGCCAGAAAGTATACAAAAACAAAAATATAAACCCATATCTCTAAGCCAGAGTCAGGGACCTCCAATTTAGAAGAATTAAAGTCCTTCCTTGTAGCATCTGATCTGATATTTAGAAATAGTTTTGATCACTTAGAATTTTCAAACATCCAATACAATGATTCTAAACATATTCTGTTGTGCTCTGAAAATGAAGATGGAAGTTCAGTTCAAGTTTAAACTGACAACTGAGCACCCTTGGACATGCCTGGAGTTGGCTCTCACAAACAACTCCTTAACACATTTTTATTCCCAAGCCTCTGTGGCACTGATAGTACTGCCTTAATATCTTGCAACTGATTTCATTTCCTAACCAGTAAGAAATGACTCCCTTAAACATACATCAAAAGCCTTTATCCTCACAATGCTGTACTTATCATAAAGTAATCTTCCACAGGTGAAGTGGGTTCCACTGAGTGCAGAATTTATAACCTCTTCACTTTCAATATGTTCATCTCAACAAGAATTCATTGTGTGCCTTCATCTTGTAGAGCATGGGCTTCCCAGGATTGGCAAATTAGTAAAAGATGGGGTCTGATTCCTGAACTAAAAATCTCTACAAGAAAGAAGCCACAGCAATGAGAAGCCCACACACAACTGGGAGTAGCTCCTGATCACTGCAATTAGAGAAAACCCATGGATAGCAACAAAGACACAGCACAGCCAAACCAATTAATACTTTAAAATATATGCATATATATATATTTTAAAAAGCTCAACACAACAGAAGCCAACCATGTCACATGGGTCTCTGCATGCTATTTGAATATTGTTCACTACCATGAAGGCATCTGCTCTTTCTCATTTTCTTCACAACATATATAGCTCAACTTTTATTTATTACTTTTGATAGAAATATAAATAGGATTTCTGTCATTGAAAAGGACTGATAACTCACAACTGTCTTTGTCCTCAGATTGTGAAGCAAAAGCTAATTTTAGAGGCATATAGAGAACTAATCACCCAAAGGGGCCACTGAGGCTGCACTGGATCTGAGCATGGCCTTGCACATGGTAATGGACACCTGCATTCTTAAAGAGAAAACAAGGATTCAAACACTTATACGGAAACAAATTTTTAATGTTGGCTCTATTTAAAAAGAAGTCTACAATGGCCAGAAAGTATACAAAAACAAAAATATAAACCCATATCTCTAAGCCAGAGTCAGGGACCTCCAATTTAGAAGAATTAAAGTCCTTCCTTGTAGCATCTGATCTGATATTTAGAAATAGTTTTGATCACTTAGAATTTTCAAACATCCAATACAATGATTCTAAACATATTCTGTTGTGCTCTGAAAATGAAGATGGAAGTTCAGTTCAAGTTTAAACTGACAACTGAGCACCCTTGGACATGCCTGGAGTTGGCTCTCACAAACAACTCCTTAACACATTTTTATTCCCAAGCCTCTGTGGCACTGATAGTACTGCCTTAATATCTTGCAACTGATTTCATTTCCTAACCAGTAAGAAATGACTCCCTTAAACATACATCAAAAGCCTTTATCCTCACAATGCTGTACTTATCATAAAGTAATCTTCCACAGGTGAAGTGGGTTCCACTGAGTGCAGAATTTATAACCTCTTCACTTTCAATATGTTCATCTCAACAAGAATTCATTGTGTGCCTTCATCTTGTAGAGCATGGGCTTCCCAGGTAGCACTGGTGGCAAAGGAGAATCTGCCTGCCAGTGCAGGAGACAAAAAAGATGGGGTCTGATTCCTCGATTGGGAATACCCCCTGGAGTAAGACACAGCAACCAATCCAGTATGTTTGCCTGGAAAGTTCCAGGGACAGAAAAGTCTGGCAGGCTACAAGTCCCTGAGGCGACTGAACCACCTAAATGTCCACTGACAAATGAATGGATAAAGATGTGATACATATATACAATGGAATATTAGCCATAAGAATGAAATAATGTCATTTTCAGCAACATGGATGGACCTAGAGATTATCATACTAAGTGACGTAAGTTAAAAAAAAGAAAGACAAAAACTATATGATATTACCTGTATGTAGAATCTAAAATATGACACAAAGTTATCCGTGAAACAAGAACAGACTCATAGACTTGTGATTGCCAAGGGAGAGAGGAGTAGGCAAGGGATGGAGTGGGAGTTTGAAAGTAGTATATGCAAACTAGTGTATATAAGATGGGTAAACAGCCCTACTGTATAGCACAGGGAACAACATGCAATATCTTGTGATCAATCATAATAAACAAGAATACAAAAAAGAATGCATATAACAGAATCACTTTGTCGTACAGCAGAAATTAATACATTATAAATAAAATACAGTTCAATAAAAGAAACTTAAAAAATGTTTACTGAGCTCTAACTTAAGTGAAATAAAATACCTAGGTGTGGAAGCATCCTTCTTTTCTGATGGTAAGATTCATCACCATCATCTTTTGCCCAGGTTCTTACAAAGTCTTCCCTAATTAGCCTTCCTGTTCCTGTTCTTCCAGACATTTCCACATAGGAGTCAGAATGATCTTTAAAAAATAAATCCGATTATGCTTAAGATCTTCATGGTTTCCCATTGCAATAAAGATAAAACACAAACTTTTTATCATGTGCTCCTTGCAAGTTTCTGATCTGGCTTGCAAATTCCAAGTTTTTTCTTGCCTCACAAACTTTCCTCATTTGTTTCCTGGGCTGGAATCCTCTCATACATGACACCATTCATGCATGGATGGCTTCTTCTGTCCCTTGTAGAGCATGGGCTTCCCAGGTAGCACTGGTGGCAAAGGAGAATCTGCCTGCCAGTGCAGGAGACAAAAAAGATGGGGTCTGATTCCTCGATTGGGAATACCCCCTGGAGTAAGACACAGCAACCAATCCAGTATGTTTGCCTGGAAAGTTCCAGGGACAGAAAAGTCTGGCAGGCTACAAGTCCCTGAGGCGACTGAACCACCTAAATGTCCACTGACAAATGAATGGATAAAGATGTGATACATATATACAATGGAATATTAGCCATAAGAATGAAATAATGTCATTTTCAGCAACATGGATGGACCTAGAGATTATCATACTAAGTGACGTAAGTTAAAAAAAAGAAAGACAAAAACTATATGATATTACCTGTATGTAGAATCTAAAATATGACACAAAGTTATCCGTGAAACAAGAACAGACTCATAGACTTGTGATTGCCAAGGGAGAGAGGAGTAGGCAAGGGATGGAGTGGGAGTTTGAAAGTAGTATATGCAAACTAGTGTATATAAGATGGGTAAACAGCCCTACTGTATAGCACAGGGAACAACATGCAATATCTTGTGATCAATCATAATAAACAAGAATACAAAAAAGAATGCATATAACAGAATCACTTTGTCGTACAGCAGAAATTAATACATTATAAATAAAATACAGTTCAATAAAAGAAACTTAAAAAATGTTTACTGAGCTCTAACTTAAGTGAAATAAAATACCTAGGTGTGGAAGCATCCTTCTTTTCTGATGGTAAGATTCATCACCATCATCTTTTGCCCAGGTTCTTACAAAGTCTTCCCTAATTAGCCTTCCTGTTCCTGTTCTTCCAGACATTTCCACATAGGAGTCAGAATGATCTTTAAAAAATAAATCCGATTATGCTTAAGATCTTCATGGTTTCCCATTGCAATAAAGATAAAACACAAACTTTTTATCATGTGCTCCTTGCAAGTTTCTGATCTGGCTTGCAAATTCCAAGTTTTTTCTTGCCTCACAAACTTTCCTCATTTGTTTCCTGGGCTGGAATCCCGCTCCTCATACATGACACCATTCATGCATGGATGGCTTCTTCTGTCCCTTGAGGGCTCTGCTGAGATGTCACTTGCTCAAAGAGATTCAAGTGAATAGTTCATTTCAAATTAATTCATCTCCCATGTTTTTGTTTGTTTGTTTGTTTGTTTTAAATATACTGCCTTACATTATATAAGAATCATTAGCAAAGCTTTTTATTTTTTTAATTTTGATCTCTTTTGTTGTTTTTTCATTTATTTATTTTCATCCATCTCTATTCTTTGACCTGTGTGGACCTCCCATTGCAGTAGCCTCTCTCGCTGCAGAGCGCCGGCTCTGGGCTCATGCACTCCAGAGCACTGGTTCATAATTAGACACATCAGCCCAGCTGTTCCACTGCATGTGGGATCTTCCTGGGCCAGGGATCAAACTGGCACACGTTGCACTGCAAGGTGGACTCTTTACCCAGTGGACCACCAGAGAAGCCCCCTCTTCCATGTTTTCCATGTGTCTGCACCCAATCCTCTTGTTTTATCATTTTATCACAATTGGAAAGTAGTTTTAATTTGTCTATTTATCAGTTAATCTTGTACATTTTCTCTTCTCTCTCAAATGTCATGATGTAAAGGGCAGGTCTATCTTGGTCAGTGTCTCCCGAGTGGACACTAGAAAACCTGGTCCAGAATAGGTACTCAGTGAAATGCATGGTAAATGAATGAGGCAGGGAGAACTGCCCTTCCACCTTTCTTCATTGACAAGGATGACCCAGCTGGCTGTGATCTGGAGTGAGACATGGCAGGAAAGGAGCTGGGCACATGGCACACTGTTGCTTTCTCCAAGCCTTGTCATAACATTTTGGGGATCTGAAGCAAGACTCCAGATTTAGAATTGAAGTTTTGAATTCTCTCATACCTTGGAGTACTGTGCCCAAATGGGAAGGAAGGGGACATCTGGCTTACAATCCCTAAACATTGGTATGACCCTTTTCTACCCTAGGCTCTATATTACCACAGGAGGAGGCACCTCCAACATCTTCCTAACAGCTCCAGCTGACCACCCCTCAGCCTGTAGCTGTTGTTGTTCTGTTAATCACTCAGAAGTATCAACTCTTTGTGATCTCATGGACCGTAGTCCACCAAGATCCTCTGTAGGAAAGTCCTAGAACTGTGCACACCAGCAATTCAATCTGCCCTCAAGGGAATCGACCAAGAAAGAGGTCCAAGAAGATCCTAGAACTGGGTCAGTATTATTTGGCAAGGATTTTTGGGTAGTCTAAATGTCAGAAGGTATGGGTTTTGGATAGGCATGCCTCCTCTCGGTCTTACTGACTTCTCTCCCTGTGGGTGGAGGAATGCTGGAGGAGAACCACAGAATCCTCTAAAGCACAGATGGATATTGCCCATGTCTAAGAGTTGTATTGGGATTCCCTAGTAACTCAGCAGCAAATGAAGAAAGTGAAAGTCTTAACCACTTGGTCTCCAGGTCTGCTGCCTAGCAGGAAGATTGTTTTAACAACTGAGGCAACAGGGAGTCTTTTTCAGCAGTAAAGGATATGCTTGCCAGTGCAGGAGCTGTGAGTCCAATCTCTGGGTCAGAAGGATCCCCTAGATGAGGAAATGGTAGCCCACATCAGTATTCTTGCCAGGAAAGCTCTATGGACAGAAAAATCTGTCAGGCTACAATCTATGGGGTCACAAAAAGTCGCATACAACTGAGCACACATGCGCACAAGGATTGTATTGCTTATCTCAAAGACGTATTGACATGCTTTTGCCAAGAATACGACAAACAGATATTATGAGGCTAAAAATAAAACACTAAGATATACCACTAAGTTAGAGAAAGCATGATGTCTCTAGGTACACTTGTTCCATGTCTAGGATTTACGCAATAATGCACAAGCTTGTCAATGCCATGTCCTGACCCCCACCAGTAGACATGCTGAACTCTTAAATGAAATCCAGGCTCTTCCCCTGAATGCTACATGTCAGAAACACAAGAAGCCAAATTCCTATTAGTTGGGGCTTGTAAGTCTTTAAAAAGTGTCAGAAATCACAAGAAGCCAATCTAGTTATATCCGCTCTCATCGGAGTACCCGGGGGTTAAAAGGTTTTTTAGGCTCTATATTACCACAGGAGGAGGCACCTCCAACATCTTCCTAACAGCTCCAGCTGACCACCCCTCAGCCTGTAGCTGTTGTTGTTCTGTTAATCACTCAGAAGTATCAACTCTTTGTGATCTCATGGACCGTAGTCCACCAAGATCCTCTGTAGGAAAGTCCTAGAACTGTGCACACCAGCAATTCAATCTGCCCTCAAGGGAATCGACCAAGAAAGAGGTCCAAGAAGATCCTAGAACTGGGTCAGTATTATTTGGCAAGGATTTTTGGGTAGTCTAAATGTCAGAAGGTATGGGTTTTGGATAGGCATGCCTCCTCTCGGTCTTACTGACTTCTCTCCCTGTGGGTGGAGGAATGCTGGAGGAGAACCACAGAATCCTCTAAAGCACAGATGGATATTGCCCATGTCTAAGAGTTGTATTGGGATTCCCTAGTAACTCAGCAGCAAATGAAGAAAGTGAAAGTCTTAACCACTTGGTCTCCAGGTCTGCTGCCTAGCAGGAAGATTGTTTTAACAACTGAGGCAACAGGGAGTCTTTTTCAGCAGTAAAGGATATGCTTGCCAGTGCAGGAGCTGTGAGTCCAATCTCTGGGTCAGAAGGATCCCCTAGATGAGGAAATGGTAGCCCACATCAGTATTCTTGCCAGGAAAGCTCTATGGACAGAAAAATCTGTCAGGCTACAATCTATGGGGTCACAAAAAGTCGCATACAACTGAGCACACATGCGCACAAGGATTGTATTGCTTATCTCAAAGACGTATTGACATGCTTTTGCCAAGAATACGACAAACAGATATTATGAGGCTAAAAATAAAACACTAAGATATACCACTAAGTTAGAGAAAGCATGATGTCTCTAGGTACACTTGTTCCATGTCTAGGATTTACGCAATAATGCACAAGCTTGTCAATGCCATGTCCTGACCCCCACCAGTAGACATGCTGAACTCTTAAATGAAATCCAGGCTCTTCCCCTGAATGCTACATGTCAGAAACACAAGAAGCCAAATTCCTATTAGTTGGGGCTTGTAAGTCTTTCAGTGTTCACCAAGGAAGCTATTAGTGTCAACTCTCCAATAACTGGTCTTTCCGGATGATACTTTTTTTCAACTGAAAAAAGGGATTTGGATTAAGAAACTCCCAGGGCCAGCCTGGGCGGGTCTTTTAATTCTGGAATAGGCCGAAATAAACAAGCAATCAAAGAGGTCTTCAGATCCAACCACTGCCAGAGGCAAGAAAAAGACTGATAATTCCTGAATAGTCAGCAAGAGACAAAAGAACATAAACACTATTTTCACGTTTTGTCTGAAGCTGGAGTTATTGCTGGACTTTAAATTTTCATTTTTTGTATTTTATCACTTTGTTTCAATTTTTTTTTCTCTTTTTTCCAAACCCACTCAGTGCACCCCCCGCTTTTTTTGGTGGTTTTGTGTGTGTGTGTGTGTGTGTGTGTGTGTGTGTGTGTGAGAGAGAGTGAGTGTGCTCATCTCCTTCACTGAATTCTATTGAAGCTACTAATCTTATCAGTAAGACTGAATATATTCAAGTTTACATTTTTTTTTTTTTTTACTTCTTTTTCCTTCTAAACCACACATTTTATTTTGGTATAAACTTCTGTTTCCCCATTGGCCTTTTAAGTTTCTGTGGGGATTTTGTTTGTTTTTATAATTTTTGCTTTGTTTTTCTTTATTTTTCTATATCATTAGCTCTTTTAATTTTTAAAAATTTTTCATTTGTACTACAACTTCCTCTATAATTCTTTGTTTTCTCTGAAGCTCCTTTCCTATAGCACTAAATTCTAATACATACAAATCTTTATCTCCCTATATTTAACTTTGCAATATTATTCTATATTTCTCTTCTATCCTCCCTTTCTCTTTTTCCTTTTCCCTACCATATTTCTTAGTCTGTTCTGTCCTCATTGCCTTATCCCCAACAGGGACCCTGCTCTAGCATTATTCTCCAATTGGTGCTCTACTTAGTTTGGCTATTAACTGGTGGATATCATTCTTGCTTTTCTCTATTCGCTGTGCTAACGTATTGTACTGTATTTTTGGTTGGAATGCTTGGGTTATGTTACAGCTGTATATGTTTATGTGTATAATTCAATATGCTAGATAGTATTTGCATAATTTTTTAATTGCCATTTGTCAAAGGTATACCTTCTGTTTCTCATTTGCATATATATGTTTTAATATGATTTAATGCCATAACAAGCCAGCCGTGAAATCTTCATTCCCTGGTCAGGCAACAAGCCCCGGGGCTTTAGGGAGGGAGCACTGACTCCAAAACTCTACAGTACTAGAGAACGCCTAACACTGAAAAGCAGTATACAAGTGAGAATGCCAATAAAGGTAATCACTTGTATGCAAGTCCTGACATCACCCAATCACCAGCATCACCCAGAATAAGAAGCCCCATCCAAACAACAAACACCAACAGATGTAACTCAAAGTCTGGGAAAAGGAAATCCCAAACAGAGTCAGTTAAAAAATTAATAATAACAATGAAATGGCAGAGAAATACCACACAAGCAAAGGAACAATCCACAAACACACAAGATCAAATTAATGAAGAGAATTTGGACAAATTTTCTGAAAGTGATTTCAGAAGAATGATAGTAAAGATGATCAAATACACTGAAAACATAATTTCAGAGAAATTGCAAGACACAACTAACACACTGAATAAAGAAATACAAGAACTTACCAAAAAAGTAACAGAGACAAACAACTCAATTGCTGAACTGAAAAACACTGCAGAAGGAATGAAGAGCAGAGTATCTGAGACAGAAGACCAGATAAGTGAGCTGGAAGATAAAATGGTGGAAGTAACTGCTGAAAAACAGACTCTAGCCCAAAGAATGAAAAGAGCAAAGGGCAGCCTCAGAGACCTCTGGGATAATATCAAACTCACCAATATTCAAATTATAGGGGTTCCAGAAGAAAAAGAAAAAAAGAAAGGCTATGAGAAAATTTTTGAAGAGATTATAGTTGAAAATTTCCCCGCCATGGGAAAAGAAATAGTCAGTCAAGTCCGAGAAGCACAAAGAGTACCGTACAGAATCAATCCGAGAAGAAACACACCAAGACACATATTAATGAAGTTAACACAAATTAAACACAAAGATAGAATTCTCAAAGCAGCAAGGGAAAAGCAACTAGTGACATACAAGGGAAAGCCCATCCGTTTAACAGCTGATCTTTCAACAGAAACTCTGCAGGCCAGAAGGGAATGGCAGGACACATTTAAATGGCTAAAAGAGAATAATCTGCAACCAAGAATCCTCTACCCTGCAAGGATCTCCTTCAAAATTGATGGAGAAATCAAAAGCTTTACAGACAAGCAAAAATTAAAAGAATTTAGTCACACCAAACCAGCCTTACAACAAGTGTTAAAGGGACTTATATAGACAACAAGTATAAAGGGAGAAGATTCATGAAACAAACCCATCGTAACATCTAAGAAGATGACAATAGGATCATTTGTATCAATAATTACTTTGAATGTCAATGGACTAAATGCCCCAACCAAAAGACACAGAGTGGCTGAATGGATCCAAAAACACGACCCATACATATGCTGCCTCCAGGAAACTCATTTCAGACCTAGAGACACTCATAGAGTGAAAGTGAGAGGCTGGAAAAAGATATTCCATGCAAATGGAAATCAAAAGAAAGCTGGAGTAGCAATCCTCATATCAGACAAAATAGACTTTAAAGTAAAGAAGATTCTAAGAGACAAGGCAGGTCGCTACATCATGATTAAGGGATCGATCCAAGAAGAAGACATAACAATCATAAATATCTATGCACCCAATGCAGAAGCACCCCAATACATAAGACAAACACTTTCAGACATAAAAGAAGACATTGACAGTAATGCAATCATAGTAGGAGACTTTAACACTCCTCTCACACCAATGAACAGATCATTCAAACAGAAACTAATGAAAAGAGCAAAGGGCAGCCTCAGAGACCTCTGGGATAATATCAAACTCACCAATATTCAAATTATAGGGGTTCCAGAAGAAAAAGAAAAAAAGAAAGGCTATGAGAAAATTTTTGAAGAGATTATAGTTGAAAATTTCCCCGCCATGGGAAAAGAAATAGTCAGTCAAGTCCGAGAAGCACAAAGAGTACCGTACAGAATCAATCCGAGAAGAAACACACCAAGACACATATTAATGAAGTTAACACAAATTAAACACAAAGATAGAATTCTCAAAGCAGCAAGGGAAAAGCAACTAGTGACATACAAGGGAAAGCCCATCCGTTTAACAGCTGATCTTTCAACAGAAACTCTGCAGGCCAGAAGGGAATGGCAGGACACATTTAAATGGCTAAAAGAGAATAATCTGCAACCAAGAATCCTCTACCCTGCAAGGATCTCCTTCAAAATTGATGGAGAAATCAAAAGCTTTACAGACAAGCAAAAATTAAAAGAATTTAGTCACACCAAACCAGCCTTACAACAAGTGTTAAAGGGACTTATATAGACAACAAGTATAAAGGGAGAAGATTCATGAAACAAACCCATCGTAACATCTAAGAAGATGACAATAGGATCATTTGTATCAATAATTACTTTGAATGTCAATGGACTAAATGCCCCAACCAAAAGACACAGAGTGGCTGAATGGATCCAAAAACACGACCCATACATATGCTGCCTCCAGGAAACTCATTTCAGACCTAGAGACACTCATAGAGTGAAAGTGAGAGGCTGGAAAAAGATATTCCATGCAAATGGAAATC
The DNA here is from genome assembly GCA_022376925.1 of Tragulus kanchil. Lineage (NCBI taxonomy): Eukaryota > Metazoa > Chordata > Mammalia > Artiodactyla > Tragulidae > Tragulus > Tragulus kanchil. Next base: position 81,486,059 of record JAIOJX010000029.1, on the reverse strand, counting down.
AAAAGAAAGCTGGAGTAGCAATCCTCATATCAGACAAAATAGACTTTAAAGTAAAGAAGATTCTAAGAGACAAGGCAGGTCGCTACATCATGATTAAGGGATCGATCCAAGAAGAAGACATAACAATCATAAATATCTATGCACCCAATGCAGAAGCACCCCAATACATAAGACAAACACTTTCAGACATAAAAGAAGACATTGACAGTAATGCAATCATAGTAGGAGACTTTAACACTCCTCTCACACCAATGAACAGATCATTCAAACAGAAACTTAATAAAGAAACACAAGCCTTAAATGCTACACTAGAAGAAATGGACCTCATCGATATCTTTAGGACGTTCCACCCAAAAGCAGAAGAATACACTTTCTTCTCAAGTGCTCACGGAACATTCTCCAGGATAGACACATCTTGGGCCACAAATGAAACCTCAGTCAATTAAAGAAAACTGAAATTATATCAGCCATCTTCTCGGACTACAATGCAATGAGACTAGAGATCAACTACAGGAAAAAAACCGCTAAAAACACAAACACATGGAGATTAAACAACATGCACCTAAAAAATCAACTGATCATTGAGGAAATCAAAGGAGAAATTTAAAAATTCCTAGAAGAAAATGACAATGAACACATGACAGTGCAAAACCTATGGGATACTGCAAAAGCAGTCCTAAGAGGGAAGTTTATAGCAATTCAATCCCACCTCAAGAAACTAGGAAAATCTCAAACAGATAACCTTACCTTACGCTTAAAACAACTGGAGAAAGAAGAACAAAAACACCCCAAGGCCAGCAGAAGAAGGGAAATCATAAAGATCAGAGCATAAATAAATGAAAAAGAAATGAAAGAAACAATAGTAAAGATAAATAAAACAAAAAGCTGGTTCTTCAAAAAGGTCAATAAAATCGACACACCACAGGGCAGACTCATCAAGAAAAAGAGATAGAAGAATCAGATCACCAAAATCAAAAATGAAAAAGGAGAGATTACAATAGATAATGCAGAAATCCAAATGATTCTAAGAGACTATTATGAACAACTCTATGGCAACAAACTGGACAACCTGGAAGAAATGGACAGTTTCTTAGAGAAGATTAATCTCCCAAGACTCAACCAGGAAGAAATAGAAACTATGAACAAGCCAATCACAAGCTCAGAATTCGACCTTGTGTTCAAAAATCTACCCAAAAATAAAAGCCCAGGGCCAGATGGTTTCACAAGTGAATTCTACCAAACATTTAAAGAAGAGCTAATGCCTGTCCTTCTAAAACTCTTCCAAAAAATTGCACAGGAAGGAACACTTCCAAACACATTCTACGAGGCCACCATCACATTGATACCAAAGCCAGGCAAAGACATCACAAAAAAAGAAAATTATAGGCCAATTTCACTGATGAATATAGGCGCCAAAATCCTCAATAAAATCCTAGCAAACAGAATTCAACAACACATCAAAAAGTTCATTCATCACGATCAAGTTGGGTTCATTCCAGGCATGCAACGATTCTTCAATATCTGCAAATCAATCAATGTGATACACCATATCAACAAACTGAGAGACAAAAATCACATGATCATCTCAATAGATGCAGAAAAAGCCTTTGACAAAGTACAACATCCATTTATGATAAAAACTCTTCAAAAAATGGGCATAGAAGGAACTTAACATAGTGAAAGCCATATATGAGAAGCCCACAGCGAACATTATCCTCAATGGTGAAAAACTCAAAGCATTCCCTCTAAGATCAGGAACAAGACAAGGGTGTCCACTTTCACCACTCTTATTCAACATAGTCCTCGAAGTTCTAGCAACAGCAATAAGAGAAGAGAAAGAAATCAAAGGGATCCAGATTGGAAAAGAAGAAGTCAAACTCTCTCTATTTGCAGATGACATGATATTATACATAGAAAATCTCAAAGACACTATTACAAAACTACTAGAGTTAATCAGCGAATTCAGCGAAGTCGCAGGATACAAAATCAATATACAGAAGTCATTGGCATTCCTATACACAAACAATGAAAAATCAGAAAACGAAATCAAAAAGGCAATCCTCTTTACCATTGCAACCAAAGGAATCAAATATCTAGGAATAAACCTACCCAACGAAACAAAATAATTATACACAGACAATTACAAGACACTCATGAGAGACATTAAAGAAGACTTAAACAGATGGAGAAATATTCCATGTTCCTGGGTTGGAAGAATCAATATTGTGAAAATGACCATACTACCAAATGTCATCTATAGATTCTATGTGATCCCTATCAAACTTCCAATAACATTCTTCACAGAACTACACCAAAGTATCACACAGTTCATATGGAAACAAGAAAGACCTCGAATAGCCAAAACAATCCTGAGGAAGAAGAATGGAGCTGGAGGGATCAGCCTCCTCAACTTCAGACTCTACTACAAAGTAACAGTCCTCAAGACAGTATGGTACTGACACAAAAACAGAACTATCGACCAATGGAAAAAGATCGAGAACCCAGAGATAAAGCCACACACCTATGGGCACCTTATTTTTGACAAAGGAGGCGAACATATAAAATGGGACAAAGACAGCCTCTTCAACAAATGGTGCTGGGAAAATTGGACAGCTACATGCAAGAAAATGAAGTTGGAACATACCCTGACACCAAGCACAAAGTCAAGTCAAAATGGATTAAAGACTTAAATGTAAGGCCAGAAACCACCAAACTCTTAGAGGAGAATATAGGCAAAACCCTCAAGTATATAAATCAAATCAAGATCTTCTCTGACCGACCTACTAGAATAGCGGAACTCAAAAGACAAATGAACATGTGGGACCTAATGAAACTTAAAAGCTTTTGTACAGCTAAAGAAACTACAAAAAAGCTGTACAGACAGCCCACAGAGTGGGAGAAAATCATAGCAAATGAAACAACAGACAAAGAATTAATCTCCAAAATCTACAAGCAACTGAGACAACTCAGCACTGGAAAAATGAACAACCCAATCAAAAAATGGGAAAAGGACCTACACACACCTCTCCAACGATGACATACAGATGGCCCAAAAGCACATGAAACGATGCTCAACTTCACTAATAATTAGAGAAATGCAAATCAAAACTACAATGAGATATCACCTTACACCCGTCAGAATGGCCGTCATCCACAAATCGACAGACAGTAAATGCTGGAGAGGGTGCGGAGAAAAGAGAACACTCCTGCATTGCTGGTGGGAATGCAAATTGATACAGCCTCTATGGAAGACAGTCTGGAGATTTCTTAAAAAACTAAAAATAGAAGCATCATACGACCCAGCAATCCCACTCTTAGGCAAATACCCTGATGTAATCAAAACTGAAAGAAGCACCTGTACCCCAATGTTCATTGCAGCTCTCTATACAATAGCTAGAACATGGAAGGAACCTAGATGCCCATCGACGAATGAATGGACCCAAAAGCTCTGGTACATATATACAATGGAAAAGTACACAGTCCTCAAGACAGTATGCCAAAACAATCCTGAGGAAGAAGAATGGAGCTGGAGGATCAGCCTCCTCAACTTCAGACTCTACTACAAAGTAACAGTCCTCAAGACAGTATGGTACTGACACAAAAACAGAACTATCGACCAATGGAAAAAGATCGAGAACCCAGAGATAAAGCCACACACCTATGGGCACCTTATTTTTGACAAAGGAGGCGAACATATAAAATGGGACAAAGACAGCCTCTTCAACAAATGGTGCTGGGAAAATTGGACAGCTACATGCAAGAAAATGAAGTTGGAACATACCCTGACACCAAGCACAAAGTCAAGTCAAAATGGATTAAAGACTTAAATGTAAGGCCAGAAACCACCAAACTCTTAGAGGAGAATATAGGCAAAACCCTCAAGTATATAAATCAAATCAAGATCTTCTCTGACCGACCTACTAGAATAGCGGAACTCAAAAGACAAATGAACATGTGGGACCTAATGAAACTTAAAAGCTTTTGTACAGCTAAAGAAACTACAAAAAAGCTGTACAGACAGCCCACAGAGTGGGAGAAAATCATAGCAAATGAAACAACAGACAAAGAATTAATCTCCAAAATCTACAAGCAACTGAGACAACTCAGCACTGGAAAAATGAACAACCCAATCAAAAAATGGGAAAAGGACCTACACACACCTCTCCAACGATGACATACAGATGGCCCAAAAGCACATGAAACGATGCTCAACTTCACTAATAATTAGAGAAATGCAAATCAAAACTACAATGAGATATCACCTTACACCCGTCAGAATGGCCGTCATCCACAAATCGACAGACAGTAAATGCTGGAGAGGGTGCGGAGAAAAGAGAACACTCCTGCATTGCTGGTGGGAATGCAAATTGATACAGCCTCTATGGAAGACAGTCTGGAGATTTCTTAAAAAACTAAAAATAGAAGCATCATACGACCCAGCAATCCCACTCTTAGGCAAATACCCTGATGTAATCAAAACTGAAAGAAGCACCTGTACCCCAATGTTCATTGCAGCTCTCTATACAATAGCTAGAACATGGAAGGAACCTAGATGCCCATCGACGAATGAATGGACCCAAAAGCTCTGGTACATATATACAATGGAATACTACACAGCTGTAATGAGAAATGCAGAAGAATCAGCCCTAATGAGGTGGCTGGATCTAGAACGTATCATCAAATGTGAAGTCAGTCAGAAAGAGAAGGACAAACATAATATCTTAGCACATATATATGGAATCTAGTAGGATGGTGATGATGGCACACGCAGTGAAGCAACAGAAAGACAGACATGGACAGTGGACATATGGACATTGTGGGGAAGGAACAGAAGGTGAGAGGTGTAAAGGAAGTAGCATGAAGGCCTGTACCATCATAAGTGAAGAAAATAGCTCTAGTCATTGCTCTGTGAGAAAAGGGGATCCTTCAGGGGTGCTGTGTGATGGTTGAGAGGGGTGGAAAGTGGGGGATATACATATGACTAATCTGGGAACATACATATCTGTAAACAACAAAACTCTGTAAAAGTTAAAAGTAAAATAAAGGTTTAAAAAAAAAAATTGAATGGCAGAATTAAAAGTACCAAAAGACTCCTTTTGGACGTCACTCCACCTCGAAAACCACATACCTGTCCAGTATCACCTTCACTGTCCATATGTTAGCCCTGTCTCCTGACATTAGCCCCAGACTGCCAGTTGCTAAGTCATTGAATTAAAGAGGTAAAGTACAGGTTTTTTGCCTCACTGGTTAAATTTAGTCCTAGATGAAATATTATTTGATATGATGATAAATGGAATTTCCTTATTTTATTTTTCTGATCTTTTGCTGTTACAGTTAGTCTGAATGGGAATGCAAATTGATACAGCCTACACCCGTCAGAATGGCCGTCATCCACAAATCGACAGACAGTAAATGCTGGAGAGTGCGGAGAAAAGAGAACACTCCTGCATTGCTGGTGGGAATGCAAATTGATACAGCCTCTATGGAAGACAGTCTGGAGATTTCTTAAAAAACTAAAAATAGAAGCATCATACGACCCAGCAATCCCACTCTTAGGCAAATACCCTGATGTAATCAAAACTGAAAGAAGCACCTGTACCCCAATGTTCATTGCAGCTCTCTATACAATAGCTAGAACATGGAAGGAACCTAGATGCCCATCGACGAATGAATGGACCCAAAAGCTCTGGTACATATATACAATGGAATACTACACAGCTGTAATGAGAAATGCAGAAGAATCAGCCCTAATGAGGTGGCTGGATCTAGAACGTATCATCAAATGTGAAGTCAGTCAGAAAGAGAAGGACAAACATAATATCTTAGCACATATATATGGAATCTAGTAGGATGGTGATGATGGCACACGCAGTGAAGCAACAGAAAGACAGACATGGACAGTGGACATATGGACATTGTGGGGAAGGAACAGAAGGTGAGAGGTGTAAAGGAAGTAGCATGAAGGCCTGTACCATCATAAGTGAAGAAAATAGCTCTAGTCATTGCTCTGTGAGAAAAGGGGATCCTTCAGGGGTGCTGTGTGATGGTTGAGAGGGGTGGAAAGTGGGGGATATACATATGACTAATCTGGGAACATACATATCTGTAAACAACAAAACTCTGTAAAAGTTAAAAGTAAAATAAAGGTTTAAAAAAAAAAATTGAATGGCAGAATTAAAAGTACCAAAAGACTCCTTTTGGACGTCACTCCACCTCGAAAACCACATACCTGTCCAGTATCACCTTCACTGTCCATATGTTAGCCCTGTCTCCTGACATTAGCCCCAGACTGCCAGTTGCTAAGTCATTGAATTAAAGAGGTAAAGTACAGGTTTTTTGCCTCACTGGTTAAATTTAGTCCTAGATGAAATATTATTTTTGATATGATGATAAATGGAATTTTTCCTTATTTTATTTTTCTGATCTTTTGCTGTTACAGTATAGGAATGTAAAAATATTTCTGTGTATTAATTCTATATCCTTCAACTTGAGAGGAATTGATAAAGAAGATGTGGTACATATAAACAATGGGATATTAGGCATAAAAAAGAATGAAATAATGCCATTTGACCTAGAGATTATCATATGAAGTGAAGTAAATCAGATATATATCATATAATATCACTTACATCATTAAAAGTGGCTTTCCTGGTGGCTGAGATAGTATAGACGCCACCTGCCATGCAGGAGACCAGGGTTTGATCCCTGGGTCAAGAAGATCCCCTGGAGAAGGAAATGACAACCAACTCCAGTATTCTCGCCTGGAGAATTCCATGGACAGAGGAGCCTGATGGGCTACAGCCCATGGAGTCACAAGGAGTCAGACACAACTGAGTGACTAACACAGAAACACACACACAAATCACTAAATAAATCATACAAATGAACATATTTACAAAACAGAAACAGATTCACAAACTTGAAGAATAAACTTATGGTTACATATGGTTCAGGATATATTAGGAGGTTGGGGTTGATACATACAAATTATTATATATGAAATAAAAACTCAACAAGGATCTATTGTATAACACAGGGAACTCTACTTTAGTGTTCTGTAATAATCTATATGGGGAAAGGCTATGAGGAATTAATCTGAATGGATATACACATATGTATAACTGAGTTAGTTTGCTGTACACCTGAAATTAGTACAACATTGTAAGATAATCTGTTTTAGTCACTCAGCTGCATCTGATTCCTTGTGATCCCATGTACTGTAGCCCACCAAGCTCCTCTATCCTTGGAATTTTCCAGGCAAGAATACTGGAGTGGGTTGCCATTCCGTTTTCCAAGGGATCTTCCCGACCCAGGGATCAGACTCAGGTCTCCTGCATTGTGGGCAGCTTCTTTGTCATCTGAGCCACCAGGAAAGCCCAGCTATATAACAATATAAAATTTAAATTTAAGTTAAAAAATAAAAATGTGGACAAGTTCGCTCTCACCTTTTTCTATCCGTTTGTTTTATGGATGAAAAAAGACTCCAGAAAAGGAAGGTATTTGTGTAAGGACAAAATTCATCATCACAGTCATCATCATCCCCATTATAATTAAAGCTGCTAATTTTAGCTGATCATGTATTATCTATCAGACTCTGCAGTAAGCACACAATACTCATAAGATCAACATGATATTGAAGTCTAAGTCTACAGAGATGGGTTCTAGTCTTAAAAATAGCAGATGTAGGAGTAATCACCATCTCTGTAAGTCTGAGCTTAGGGTTTTCATGGCTCTCTTCACATTAGCAGTGTCAATAACACTGCATTCAACCTGGGTTTGTTACCATTTTGGTTTTGTTTTCAATGGAAGGAAATACTATAAGGATACAAGATTCCATTTGGTTTATTTTAATTTACTCAAATGATTTTGTCCCAGACTCTTGGATTTTCCAAAACCCAAAGCTGTCTTCAAAGTATTAAGTTATATATACTGGGAATATTAAAAAGAAGAGACCCCAAGTTCTTCTGGCATGTCCTCATAAAGGAGTGCCACAGACTCTGGTAACCATGAAAGTGACTAAAAGAAGTAGAAGCCTTTCCATGGTAAATCTAACATGTATCTGGGGGCTTCCCTGATGGTCCAGTGAGTAAAGAGTTTGCCTGGCAGTGCAAGGGGTACCAGTTCAATCCCTGGCCTGTGAAGATCCCACGTGCCATGGAGCAGCTAGACCCATGTGTCGAATTATGAGTCAACACTCTGGGGCACCTACACCCAGAGCAGGTATTCTGCAACTAGAGAGGCCACTGCAATAGGAGGTCCACACAGGCCAAAGAATGGAGATGGATGAAAATAAATAAATTTTAAAAAATAAATAAATAAAAGGGGCTAAAAAATAAAAATAATTTAAAAAATGAAAAATAGATAACATATCTGGATGAACATATACGAGTGTGTTCATTTTTTTTTTTTTTTTTTTTTTAAAGGCAAGTCAGCATTGCACTGTAATTTTAACTTCTAGATGTCAGGAAACTCTGATTTCTTAGGAACAGTGAATCTCAGAAGGAGTGTCATAGATTATTTAAGAGAAGGTAGTTAAGAAAATAAAACATTTACCAGTGGTGGCATCTTACAGAAAACTAATACATTGGAACTATAACTTGACTTACTTGGTTTTCAACAGCAATAGCATGTATTCTTTTCTTTTCCCTTCATTCCTTCCTTTTTTCTCTGTCTCTCTCTCTCTCCCTCCTCTTTCTTTCTGTTTCTTTGTTCCCCTCTCTTGTTCTTCCTATCTTTGACGTCCCATAAATATCTTCTACTCAAATGATAGTTGTTGATTTATTTGGAGGAGAGAAATGCAATATATCCATTATATCAACTGCAGTGTCTCTTTCTTACCAAAAAACAAGTTCTTCCTAGAAAACCCCAAATTTATACTCTTATTTTCATTAAATTCTTTGATGGAAATCCTGCTGGGACCTAAGAAAGACAGTGTCAAATGGAAATAACACCCTGGCTGCACTCACAGACAAATACTATGGAAACTGTGAGCAATTTCCATGTATCAATTAAATGCAATTTTTCCATCTGTATCTGAGCATTGCAAGCCAAAGTAAGAGTTTCTGCAAAAACTACATGGAGAACACAATTAAAGTGAAATTCTAACTTTGAATAAGATTTCTTCGTTTTGTAAAAAATATTGTTCCTTTTATTTTTGATACTCTTCTAAGTACAGATTAAATTAACTTAAAAGGAGAGTTACAAATACCTTTCCATGGTAAATCTAACATGTATCTGGGGGCTTCCCTGATGGTCCAGTGAGTAAAGAGTTTGCCTGGCAGTGCAAGGGTACCAGTTCAATCCCTGGCCTGTGAAGATCCCACGTGCCATGGAGCAGCTAGACCCATGTGTCGAATTATGAGTCAACACTCTGGGGCACCTACACCCAGAGCAGGTATTCTGCAACTAGAGAGGCCACTGCAATAGGAGGTCCACACAGGCCAAAGAATGGAGATGGATGAAAATAAATAAATTTTAAAAAATAAATAAATAAAAGGGGCTAAAAAATAAAAATAATTTAAAAAATGAAAAATAGATAACATATCTGGATGAACATATACGAGTGTGTTCATTTTTTTTTTTTTTTTTTTTTTAAAGGCAAGTCAGCATTGCACTGTAATTTTAACTTCTAGATGTCAGGAAACTCTGATTTCTTAGGAACAGTGAATCTCAGAAGGAGTGTCATAGATTATTTAAGAGAAGGTAGTTAAGAAAATAAAACATTTACCAGTGGTGGCATCTTACAGAAAACTAATACATTGGAACTATAACTTGACTTACTTGGTTTTCAACAGCAATAGCATGTATTCTTTTCTTTTCCCTTCATTCCTTCCTTTTTTCTCTGTCTCTCTCTCTCTCCCTCCTCTTTCTTTCTGTTTCTTTGTTCCCCTCTCTTGTTCTTCCTATCTTTGACGTCCCATAAATATCTTCTACTCAAATGATAGTTGTTGATTTATTTGGAGGAGAGAAATGCAATATATCCATTATATCAACTGCAGTGTCTCTTTCTTACCAAAAAACAAGTTCTTCCTAGAAAACCCCAAATTTATACTCTTATTTTCATTAAATTCTTTGATGGAAATCCTGCTGGGACCTAAGAAAGACAGTGTCAAATGGAAATAACACCCTGGCTGCACTCACAGACAAATACTATGGAAACTGTGAGCAATTTCCATGTATCAATTAAATGCAATTTTTCCATCTGTATCTGAGCATTGCAAGCCAAAGTAAGAGTTTCTGCAAAAACTACATGGAGAACACAAATAAAGTGAAATTCTAACTTTGAAAAAGATTTCTTCGTTTTGTAAAAAATATTGTTCCTGTTATTTTTGAGACTCTTCTAAGTACAGATTAAATTATTAAATTTGCTTTAGAAATGGACTTGGCCAGTTACAAATACGCCATAATTTTCCAGGAGCACATAGTACATATTTACTTACCTCATTAACATTAGTCATTCATAAAATTAAAGAAGGAAAAAATGAAAAAAATAGAATGACAAAATCAGTATTCTTGACGTTGCTTGGGAGACAAGCATAATTTATTTTCAGTACATCTCCCCTTTTGCTCTGAGCATTTTATTTGGATGGAAAGCTCTCTGTAAATCACTTCAATAAAGACTAAATAACTCCCTCTAGGAGGACTCAGATTTCTATTACTTTATACACTGAAACGCCGATGAGTTTTCCAAATCAATATTACAACAGAAATGTGGCAATTACAACATAAGGTACAGAGGAAGAACACATAAGAAGTTGCTTTCTTATTCTATTTTTGAGGGAAAAGGCAGGCAGGAGCAACAATGGAAATAAAACACATACAAATGTGTCAGAAGAGCTGCAGGTGACTTGAGGTCCTGCATGCCAATGATGAAAATACAGCACTACATAACCACATGAGCTACATTATTAGTATTTCATATTAGCAGGGAGGTGCTTACTTTATTTTTAGCTAAAGGAAATAAAAGACAGCACACCATACTGTAGCAGAACATTCAAGAACACATTAGTGAAAGTTTGGGCTTATTAAACAAATGAAGAGCTTCTTCTGTTTCATAAAAAGAAAATTAAATTATAAAAAAGAAAATTTTTAGTTTAATATCTTTTCTAAATTCCCTATTTAAAATAACTAAAGAAGAAGTTAGGCAAATAGGTGGGTGGCTTTAAGCGAGAGAAAGAGGAAGGAGAAGATGGCTTTTTTCTTCTCAGAAGTGGCCTCTATTGTTGGGCTGATTGGACCTCCAAGTACATAGCTAACCTGAAAGCTTGAGAGCAGTATCTGAAGAGAGCAGAAGATCCTTTCTATCTTCAAACCTTCCAAGATGCTCAAAGAGATATGTGCTTTAGCCAGTAAGCCCCAAATATCTTCAATCTATAGTAATTTACATCTTTAGTTTCCAGACTCCCATTTGTAATGATTCTATAATTCAGCAGCCTTTTTGGTACAAGGGACCAGTTTCATGAAAGACAGTTTTTCCATTGACCAGGGGCAGGGGGGATTGTTTTGGGCTCATTCAAGTGAATTACATTTATTGTGCATTTTATTTATTTTTTTATTATTATTACATCAGCTCCACCTCAAATCACCAGGAATTAAATCCCAGAAGTTGGAGACTCTGCAATTGACAACACTGTAGGAGGGAATCATCATAACAATAAACACTGATACCATGATAAAAACACCATGGTAGAATATAAACAATGCAGTACATATGATTATTATTCATATTTGGGAAATTATTCAAAAGTATATATGTTAAGATCATAACCTTCCACCACAAAATGCCTATATTTATATAATATCCATAGGACCTGTCATATCATATGTGATCCACTGTGATTGGTATTGTGCCTGAGAAGATTAACCCATCCAACCAATACTTACTAAGAACCAACTTTGATTGTAGGTACCAAGGTTCAACAGTAAACAGGTCATGACAAAGTTTCTCCAGTAAACAGAATAACTCAAAACCCTATTTCTAAGTTGCTGTCATCCCAGCGGATCAAGGTGGAGGGAGACACAGACTTTTCACCAAAAAATAAAAATGGAGTAAAATGCATATTTAGGAAGGTCTGTGCTGTGGATCTGGGGAAAATATCAGGGTTCCAGAGTAAAGACTCTGGAACCAGAATTCCTGATTACCAACCCCAGTTCTGCTAACTGAACCCTGGATAAGTCAATCAACTTGTCTGTGCTTCATTTTCCATCATCTATCATGTGGAATTTATACTAGAGGTTAAGGGGGAAGGAAGAAAGAGGAAGGAGAAGATGGCTTTTTTCTTCTCAGAAGTGGCCTCTATTGTTGGGCTGATTGGACCTCCAAGTACATAGCTAACCTGAAAGCTTGAGAGCAGTATCTGAAGAGAGCAGAAGATCCTTTCTATCTTCAAACCTTCCAAGATGCTCAAAGAGATATGTGCTTTAGCCAGTAAGCCCCAAATATCTTCAATCTATAGTAATTTACATCTTTAGTTTCCAGACTCCCATTTGTAATGATTCTATAATTCAGCAGCCTTTTTGGTACAAGGGACCAGTTTCATGAAAGACAGTTTTTCCATTGACCAGGGGCAGGGGGGATTGTTTTGGGCTCATTCAAGTGAATTACATTTATTGTGCATTTTATTTATTTTTTTATTATTATTACATCAGCTCCACCTCAAATCACCAGGAATTAAATCCCAGAAGTTGGAGACTCTGCAATTGACAACACTGTAGGAGGGAATCATCATAACAATAAACACTGATACCATGATAAAAACACCATGGTAGAATATAAACAATGCAGTACATATGATTATTATTCATATTTGGGAAATTATTCAAAAGTATATATGTTAAGATCATAACCTTCCACCACAAAATGCCTATATTTATATAATATCCATAGGACCTGTCATATCATATGTGATCCACTGTGATTGGTATTGTGCCTGAGAAGATTAACCCATCCAACCAATACTTACTAAGAACCAACTTTGATTGTAGGTACCAAGGTTCAACAGTAAACAGGTCATGACAAAGTTTCTCCAGTAAACAGAATAACTCAAAACCCTATTTCTAAGTTGCTGTCATCCCAGCGGATCAAGGTGGAGGGAGACACAGACTTTTCACCAAAAAATAAAAATGGAGTAAAATGCATATTTAGGAAGGTCTGTGCTGTGGATCTGGGGAAAATATCAGGGTTCCAGAGTAAAGACTCTGGAACCAGAATTCCTGATTACCAACCCCAGTTCTGCTAACTGAACCCTGGATAAGTCAATCAACTTGTCTGTGCTTCATTTTCCATCATCTATCATGTGGAATTTATACTAGTACCTTCTTCATGTGCTTATATGAATTAAAGTTAGTAAAGTGCTTAAGCAGCCTTTGGAATGTAGGAAACACTATGTAAGTGTTCACTATGTACATAACGTAGCATACTCAGGTAACATGAGAGTATCGTGCATGCCAGAATAAGCCCGGAAAGGGGCACTAAGGAAAGAGGTGCAGACTTCCCTGGTTGTCCAGCAGCTAAGACTCTGCACTTCCAAAGTAGAGAGCCTAAGTTCAATCTGGACAGGGAACTAGATCTCACCAGCTGCAACTAAGAGTTCACATGAGACAGCTAAATATCTTGCAAGTTGCAAACCAATAACTAGAGCAGCTAAATGAATAAGTAAATAAATAAATAAGCAACCAATTATCTTTTTAGCTTATTTTAAAAAAAGAGAAAAGAATACAGTTTAAATTTCTAGTAATATTGAAATGTCAGTAAACATTACAGATATTACTTATTCTGTCTTCTTTTTTTTTTTTTTTGAGGCCACATCTCTCTGTCCTCATTTGATAGTGAGGAAACAACTCCAGTGAGCTTAATAGAGGAGATTCAGTGAGAAGTGCAAAAGAAACTCGTAGAAAAAGAAAATGACTTGAAACACCTGACCACAACCAGAATTTAATCCGTTTCATTCCTCAAATCACTTTTAAACCAACATCTGAATCTCCATGGGTAAAAAGTTGCTGTGATGAAAAGTTTGAGAATCTATAAGTGCTTTAGTTTTAGCATCATGGTCAAAACTCATGCTTGGGGCCCAGTATGTTGAAGAAGGTTCCTTTTTATGGTTCATATAAGACAGAATTTACCATAGTTCAGACTGAGGTAAAGGAGAATGCAGGGAATGGTACACTAATGCTCTAGGACGTGGTAGGGAGAACAAAGGCATCAATGTTAGATCAAGAACAGAGCAAGAGTAAGCCTCTTGGCCTCAAAAGATGAGAAACTATGAAGGAGGTTCCCAGAGTCATGAAAGGGAGAGGCAGAGGGAGTAGTGAGAATTAAGGAGACTGAAAGGGAAATGGAGACTAGGACTTGATCTTTAACCCCCTGAGCACATGAGCAGAGAGTCCCTAAAACTGTAACTCAATAGCCATTCACATTTTGAGACAGTGGGAAAAACAATGGATTCCAGTTCCACCGCTTATGAGCCATGTATCTTGGAGGAAATCATTTATCCTTTAGGCAACATATCTAAAAAATACATGAGAGTTTTCCTAATAGTCCAGTGGCTAAGACTCCATCTTCCAAATGCAGTGGGCATGGATTTGATCCTTTGTCAGGGAAATAAGGTCCCACATGCCACGCGGTGAGTCAAAAAAGTGTCTAGAAAATGTATACTGAATATATATAAATATATATTCGATAAATGCTTATTTTCTTCATTTGGAGCTTAGTTCACTGACTGTAAAATAGGAATATTAGGTTCTATTTCAGGGAGCTGTTAATGTAACTAAACTTAATAACATTGAAAATTTCTATCAAAAATGTCACAGACTGAAATCAGAATTCATTTATCTTGTTATTCAATCCGGATTATCTATCTGTGGGGATATTGCTCATGAGAGTCATCTGAACATGAAAACCCCTAAAAATTCTAAGGAAATAAATCATAAAATCTCTACAAAGATGAGAAAAAAGATACATCAGATTGAGCACAAGTCTAATGACTCCTTCCCTGGTCTCTACAATATATCTAGAAGATACTTCACTCAAATCAACTAATCTAGGACTTTATTATAAATTGCTTGGAAAATTGTCAACACCTCAGATGCACAAATTTCTTGTAATAATGGACAAAGGAATTCAAAGCTGGTTCTGTTGACTATTAAGTGGGTTGTTTCATTTTTATTTTACCCTACTCATCCATCTATGCTATTGAATAAAGTGAAGAAATCATGAACTTAAAAGAAACATAAAATAAAGCAGTGGCTGAAGGGACCATAAGAGAGATGGTGAACTGAACAGCAGATTTGTTAGAGGATATTCAGTAAGCAGTGGTATGAAAAGGTGTTGGAAAAGAGGTCAGAGATGGAAGCATGAACCATCAGGTCAACATTGCTTCCCAGATGGCTCAGTGGTAAAGAATTCATCTGCCAATGCAGGAGATGCAGGTTCAATCCCTGCATCTGTAAGACATCTTGGAGAAGGAAATGGCAACCCACTCCAATATTCTTGCCTAGGAAATATCATGA
Organism: Tragulus kanchil; assembly: GCA_022376925.1. Classification (NCBI taxonomy): domain Eukaryota; kingdom Metazoa; phylum Chordata; class Mammalia; order Artiodactyla; family Tragulidae; genus Tragulus; species Tragulus kanchil. The sequence goes on along the minus strand of JAIOJX010000029.1, from coordinate 81,470,552 downwards.
ACAGAGAAGCCTGACAGGCTACAATCCATGGGGGTATATGTTGGACACAATTTAGCAACTAAACAACAACAAAACTTTTGCTTTACAGTGCTGGAAAGAATATGGAACAGGAATCATAGACTCTGGAATAATCAGTGTGCCAGCTAAGTGGGAAGAGAAAAATAGAATGGTGACTTCAGGATGGAAGTCAAACATTTCCCTGGAAAAGAAGCTATAAAAGATCAAAGAAAAACTAGGGTGAAGCGGTTAGAGTGCAAATTTTATGAAAGAGTGAAATTGTAACTCCAAGACAAGAAAGTAGACTGAAAACAGAAGACACATTGTTGAGAATAAAATCCAAAGAATGTATGTATTTTAGTTCCTGGATGCCTGCCACTTGTGTCTTTTCAACCAGAAAAAATCACTCTCAAAATTAACAGTGACTTTTTAGACTTACGAACCAATAGGTCATCATTCATAAAAATAAATAAACAAAGAGGAAAAGAAAAATAAGAGTGAGAGAGACAGGTAATTGTACCTAGATGAAACAGATACTGGTTGAAAAATTAAGTGACTAATCCAGTCATGATTATTCCCCAAAACTGAATGAAATTTGGTGTTGCTCATAACAGAGATAACTCAAGAAACAGAGGCTTAAGAATATATCAATACCTGTACAATTTCAAAACTCAATCAGTCTAACCTGAGAAGACAATACATCTTCATCTATCAATCCCCTCAAGTGAAGCCACATAAATGTGTCAAGATAAACATTTGAAGCCAGAGAGTTCTCTGTTCAAATCTCAGGTTAGTCATATACCAGCAGGTACAGGCTTAGGAAACTATCTATGACACCCTGAGACTCATTTCCCTCCATAATAAGACAAAATGAGTTTGTGAAGATTCCAATCTCTCAGGCTTGCTTTCATAAAGCCTCTATGTGAGTTGTAAATACAAAATAAATTGACTAATTTTTAAACAATAAAATATCACCTAACTTTCGTATGGAACAGTGGATGGTGTTCTTACAAAGTAGAGCCCCTGGAAGGCTGTGCACGAAACTTGACCATCCGTGTTGACAATACTCAGCTCTATTCCTCTTCTGGAACAGCTATAAGAGCATAGGACACATTTCTTTGATTATCTACAAAAGTGGAAGGTATCCTTCTTCTCAGGGGTGGGAGAATGACTTCTGGAAAAAGTCAGTATCATTTGGATCCAAGTCTGATGACTAAGATCTAGCCGAAATATAACTATAAAGACTGATTTTATCCTGTGACTCATAATCTAGTTCAGAAGACATTTTCAAAAGGTTCTAGATCCTATTAAAATAAAAGCATCATTAAGATAGTGTTGTAAGAACATTTATCTCACCCTTGGAAATGGAGAGGCAAAAATTATTGCTTGTGTGTCAACAGGGGAACTGCTGGAAAAACTCACATTATAACTCTATCATTACAGATTATGTAGCTACCAAACAGAATGAGTTAGAAAAAGCTTCAAATGTATCCTAAGAACTTCTTAGAAATGCAAATTCTTGGGTACCTCCTCCCAGATCTACTGAATCAGAAATTCTGTGGGATGAGACTCAATTCATCTGTATTTTAATAAGTCCTCCAGGTGATTCTGATGCTTGCTAAAGTTTGAGAATTATTAGAGAGATTTCTACAACTTAGAATAGGAATGTTCTAGATCTGTTAACTAAGAAAATCAAGTTGTAACACAATAAGTAACATTTATAGTGAACAAAACTTGTGTGTGTGCATGTACGCATGTGCAGAATAAAAGATGTAGATTTCGGGTCCAGTGAAAAAGGGTCTACTGTCTTCAAACCTGAGAAGACAATACATCTTCATCTATCAATCTCAAGTGAAGCCACATAAATGTGTCAAGATAAACATTTGAAGCCAGAGAGTTCTCTGTTCAAATCTCAGGTTAGTCATATACCAGCAGGTACAGGCTTAGGAAACTATCTATGACACCCTGAGACTCATTTCCCTCCATAATAAGACAAAATGAGTTTGTGAAGATTCCAATCTCTCAGGCTTGCTTTCATAAAGCCTCTATGTGAGTTGTAAATACAAAATAAATTGACTAATTTTTAAACAATAAAATATCACCTAACTTTCGTATGGAACAGTGGATGGTGTTCTTACAAAGTAGAGCCCCTGGAAGGCTGTGCACGAAACTTGACCATCCGTGTTGACAATACTCAGCTCTATTCCTCTTCTGGAACAGCTATAAGAGCATAGGACACATTTCTTTGATTATCTACAAAAGTGGAAGGTATCCTTCTTCTCAGGGGTGGGAGAATGACTTCTGGAAAAAGTCAGTATCATTTGGATCCAAGTCTGATGACTAAGATCTAGCCGAAATATAACTATAAAGACTGATTTTATCCTGTGACTCATAATCTAGTTCAGAAGACATTTTCAAAAGGTTCTAGATCCTATTAAAATAAAAGCATCATTAAGATAGTGTTGTAAGAACATTTATCTCACCCTTGGAAATGGAGAGGCAAAAATTATTGCTTGTGTGTCAACAGGGGAACTGCTGGAAAAACTCACATTATAACTCTATCATTACAGATTATGTAGCTACCAAACAGAATGAGTTAGAAAAAGCTTCAAATGTATCCTAAGAACTTCTTAGAAATGCAAATTCTTGGGTACCTCCTCCCAGATCTACTGAATCAGAAATTCTGTGGGATGAGACTCAATTCATCTGTATTTTAATAAGTCCTCCAGGTGATTCTGATGCTTGCTAAAGTTTGAGAATTATTAGAGAGATTTCTACAACTTAGAATAGGAATGTTCTAGATCTGTTAACTAAGAAAATCAAGTTGTAACACAATAAGTAACATTTATAGTGAACAAAACTTGTGTGTGTGCATGTACGCATGTGCAGAATAAAAGATGTAGTAGAGGGCTTCTCTGGTGGTCCAGTGGGTAAAGAGTCTGCCTTGCAGTGCAGAGGGCACTGGTTCAACCCCTGGCCTGGGAATATCCCACATGCTGCGGAATGGCTGGACCGGCATGTTCAATTACAAGCCAGTGCTTTGGAGCACACGTGCCCAGAGCCGGTGCTCTGCAACAAAGAAGGCCACTGCAATGGGAGGCCACACAGGCCAAAGAACAAAAGATAGATGAAAATAAATGAATGAAAGACCAATAAAAGTGGCCAAATTTTTTCTTAAAGATATAGTAGATAAATCCAAAAAAGCAACGTATAACAACAAAAGATGTAGTAGACTATTTGCCAAATTATTAAAACAAATAAAATTTATGCTGGCTATATGAGGATAGATGGGAGAAAGGGTGGTAAAATCAGGGAAAAAGACAAAGACAGAGGGATAGATGTGTGGAGAGAGAGAGAGAGAGAGAAAGAGAGAGGTATGTAGTTATATATCTGGTATACAGTATATAGAAGGATAGGCTTACAAACTGCTTTCTCAGATTCCAGTTTTTACCTGAAGCCAACCTTGCATGCCTTTTGAATCCTTTACTCTTACGTGAGAGTTAACTAATTTTTTGTTGTTTTTCGTTTTTTTCTTCTTGTGGAAGCCTCATGCTAAGATCTCAACAACACTGCCGGAGAAGGTATGCATAAGAAATGAACAAGATATAGGCATACTTCATATGTGTTATGATTCTCCAAAGACCATGGAAAAGGTCTGATCACTAAGTAGCTGTCAATCAAGATTAGGGATAACATGTTGGTTTTGCATATCCAAAGAAAGCCAGGCCATGGATGGATAGCAGTTTGCCAGGGGAGGACCATTTCACTAAAAATTATTTATTTTTTTCTATGGGCAAAATATAAAGAAGTTAACTGAGCTTAAACTAGCCTCCTTAATGAAGCCAGGCCTGACTAACCCATAGGTCTTAACCAGGTCAAGCAATTTACATTCAAAGCTTTGATATTATAGTTGTCAGGGAAGTTGTAGTATTAACCAAGTAAAGTCTGGGTAGAATAAAACCCTGGAGCTCACTACCCTCCTAGGACACTGTGGCCCAATAAGGATCCACCAAGTCTCTGTCTGTTCAAACAGCTCTCACATATTGACCCCAGGGTATTCATTCAGGCCTGCAAAGATTTAAGCACTGCTCTGTCAGAACTGAGAGGTCTCTTGAGGGAATCAGAACAAGGTGGCAAAGGGAAGTCAGCATAACATACCCAAAGCAGACAGTGTTCCTGTGAAAAGGTGATTGTTAAAAGCACAGAAAAGCAGGAGGAGGGCTTACCTGGTAGCTCAGTGGTAAAGAATCAGCCTGCCAACGCAGGAGACATAGGTTCGATCCCTGGTCTAAGATCCCACATGCCTTGGAGCATCTAAGCCCGTGGGCCACACCTATTAAGCCTTTGTTTTAGTACCCTGTAGTCACAAGTATTGAGCCTACACACTGCATCTACTGAAGTCTGTGCTCCCTAAAGCCTGCATTCCACAACAAGAGAAGCCTCTATGTGAGGCCTGCATAGTACGAATAGGGAGTACCTGCTGTCAACGATGAGAGAAACTGTGGAGTAATGAAGACCCAGAGGAGATAAAAATAAATAAATAAAATCATATATTAAAGAAAGAAAGGTAGACGGAAAAACAAGTAAAAGCACGATAGATCTGTGTGGAGCGCCCTGGCACAGAAATGAGGGGAAGTGAGAGGGGAAGCTCCCACTTGTCAATGATCTTAACTTTTCCATTTGTTTTGAGACAATACTTCCTCAGCTCCTGTCTGAAGCCCACATTCTCTGAAATCCCCTTAGGATTGTCGTAACTGTCCCTTTTTTACCGAAATTTAAAAAATGTGCTTGCATTCTTTAACACCAAGAGCTGAAGTTCTCACCCATGACTTTTAACTTAACCAAATGTCAGAGAGGTCCGTGGTCTTTTTGGCCTATTAGCCCTCTCCCATTAGCACATAACACGGCAGGTTTTTCATTGGTTCTCAGCCTAGAAGCATGTTAGAAGCATGTGGGGAGATTTTTTCATGCCAATGCAAGACCCCATCTTGGACTAAGTCCATCAGAATAACTGGGAGAAAGAGGATGAAGAGGGTGGGTGAGAAAACCTGGTCATTGGCAACTGTTTTAAGTTTCCAGAAGAGTCTAATATAAACCCAAGATAGACAACTACCAAACCAGCTATTATCTAAGTTGGCAGATGGAAGATTAGAGCTTCTGATGTGTGGCTGAAAGAGGTGAACGTCGAGGTCCTTCAAAAGCAGAAGGGTCAGTGATTTTTTAGAAAGCAGTTGGCCACAGAAATGATATTTTCACAGCAGTGGAAAGACTTCTTCAAGGTTAAAGGCTTTTTGAAAATGAATAAAAAATTGAGCCCTCTATCTAGGCAATATTCAACCAGCCAAACATAAATATGAATATGTATTTTGTAGTTATATTAATATTCTAATATTTTGGAGAATCTTAATTTTGTTTACACAAGTGTATTCTTTATTAGTCTCAAGAGTCCAGAAAATCAACTCTATAATTTGACATAATCCACTTTTTCAACTTTTCCTAACTCCTCCAACTATGAATAAATTAAGCTCCAGTAGTCTACATCTGATTAACATACCCTGAGTCATATTAACTATATCACTCTATGAATAATTGAAGCGTCCAAGTTTTTCACACAGTCCCTCAGTTCTAAACAGAAGTAACTCATCAACTGGCCTAAATAGAACTACCCTAAATATTTCCAAGAAAAAATTCGAAAGCTTATTTATGTCTTCAAAGACTTAGAATGAAGTGAGTCAAAATACATAACCCATTTCTACAGCTGCTGTTCTTGAGTCCCCTGGTGCTTACACAGAGATAGAATGGCAGAGTTTCCTTCTGACCCTACTCACATGTGGCCCAAGGTTGATTCTAGAAGGAAATATAAGGGTGAGAGGGGAGCTTCTTCTCTGAGCTGAAAAGTTAAGGAAATCCCTATTCTTGTTTTCAAAACAGATCACCTCTTTAGAACTTCTTTGGCAGGAGGCAAAGCAGTTGGGAGGATCCCTGACTTTTAAACAAAGGCAATAAAATAAGATCTTGGGAGCAGAAAACTAACCAAGAGAGAAAAGGTGGGGCATAAGTGCTAAACACTTGAAAAATTCATGATCACATGAAGGTTTATTCTCAAGAGGAATGCGAATTCAGCCATCCTGTGTCTACTCTGATTCTATTATGTATAGAGCCTTGGAAAATATGCAACGATCAGTCTCAAAAGGAAATTCTGGGGCAAATGTTGAGACTTAGAAATGCAGGTAAAGAGTTGGTATTTTTTCCAATATTGGTAATATTAGTATTAATATTAAACATAAATGTCAATACAATGTCTTATGTGCCCATATTATACTAAAATAGCTTTCACACCCATTGTTTCAAATTTCCTCAGGCACCTGATATCTATTATTTATTTCCATTTTATAGTTAGGGAAACTTTGACTCAAAGTGTTTAAGTATCTTGTCTGAAGCCACCCAGCTACAATTAATTGATTGGGTTTCCAAAGCTTTAAACTCAGTCTTGAGTCTTAAACTCTTAACTGCCTTTAACTGTAAGATACTGAGGACCAAGTGATACTTTTATGGTGGTAACATTAACCAGTTTGATAGATTATACGACCTACATTCTAGTTGAACCTGATACATACATAATGTCCTTGTTTTGGGTTCTAAATGCCCCTGCCTGCTCCCTCCAACACCCCCACCTCTGCCTGCATGACTGAGGTTGCACAAGTCTGAGTATTGCTGGTAATTCCTGGATGGCATTAGGGCTACTGTGATGCACACAGAATCTACAGCCATCCAAAATCCAGGGGATTCTAAAGTGAGAGCCCCCACAAGAAAACACCAAATAATTTATTATGACACATAGAACCTAAGTCTATGACACAGAGCAAGCTGAAGGTCTCCAGTGGCTCATATGTTCAGCTTCTGGTTTAAAGACCAGCAAATCAGTCAGTGCCTACATCATCTAACTGTGGAGGGAAGTAACCATCTTTCCAACTGAAATCTTCATAGCCTTCAGGAAAATTATGTTATGAATAAGGAAAGAAAGTGACTGCTCACATAATAAGTGTTCCATAGTAGAAGGAACCAGAAGAAATTATTGAGCCAGCCTGTTCAAGTTTACTTCCAAAGTTCTCTTTTCCTCAGGTAACCTTTCACATGTGACTCTGAACCTCAGGTAAGGATAGATTTATTTTAATGATTAAATGCCTCAGTGTCCTTAGGACTAGATGTGACACATAGTAAGCATGCAGCAACACAATTCCTCCTCTGCTTGTCTAACGTTTTGCTATTGGAGATCCTGTGTTCACTGGAAAGTACTAGCTATCTCCTTCAATCCTCGCTTACTATCCTAAAATCACATGGATAGCACATAAGCCAAGGTCACTTTAGTGTGAATTACTCTATCACATTGCTTTCTTCACTTTACTGGAGAAACCACCTGTCAGAGTGTACTTTCCTACAAACATAGAAGATATGGGAGAGGAGCTACAGGGGAAGCAGGCTGAAGGGAGGAAACACACAGTTCCATGCATCTGCAGTAAAATGGAGACCTCAGCCCCTACAGACCCAGTTTGCTGATTTCACATCTCTCTGTCCTCCCCTTTCCAACAAAATAGTTTTTGCTAAATCTGTTCCCCATGCCTCTCATCTTGGTTCCATGATGTCCTTCCCAATCATCCACGGAAAGAGATGGCCCTAGGGGACCTCTCTAGTAGTCCAATGGTTAAGACTCTGGGCTTCCAATTCAGGGGGCATGGATTTGATCCCTTCTTGGGGAACTAAGATTCCACATGCTAGAGATGTGACCTTTATGTGTAGACATTCAACCTTGTAATTACTAACTCGAATATTTCCTTTCTATGTCTTCATTGCTGCATCGACCCCAGGGACCCCACTCCAGACTGATGTTAAATACATTGTTCCATGATTGCAACTTTCTGATTTCACATATAGGGGTAAGAAGGTTGCTTCATCAACCCCAAACACCCCATCACTCCACCTAACCATCTTGCCATCCATTGCCAGGTCTAACAGTCAATAAGCTGAAACTGAGCACTCATTGATCTGGAAGAAAAGGATTTATCTTTTGACCAAGTTCTGCAGCTCATATGGGGTGTAACCTCTGGTCATACTCCCTTCCATTTGTGAAAATAGGAGGCAGAGCTCCAATGGACTCCAGGTCCTCTTCCAGCATGAACATCCTCTGAGTAAATTTCACAGATTCCCTTATTTCCTTCTGACCTTTGACTCTAGACTTTCCCAAGGCTAGTCCATCATCAGAGAAGGAAGCATGACTTCCCATTTGCCCAGTGACCCATCTGTGCTCTGGGCAGAGGCTCTGAGGGAGACTGATGCTGATCAAATGCCCAGGCCTGGTCCTGGGCGATTTGTCAGCTCAGCACACTGCCCGAGAGGCTGCAGATGGAGACAGGGGAGTTCAAGGATGCTGCATGCTGCCCTGAAGAATTAATAAGCCAGGACTAGTATGCAGGGTGCTTGCTATCAGTCAGCCTCAGTGGGTTCTGTTCATCTGCTCCTTAATTTCTCAGGCAGAATCAAAGGACCCAATATCTGAGTTGAAAAGGGCTTAAAAGAGCCCCATGCATTTGAACATCTCCATTGGCAAGGGATTTTTGAATAATGATATTAAGTAACTGATTATTACCAAGTGCCAGGCACATACTGTCTCCTTCAATCTGCCAAAACAACACTTCTGGTTGGGCTGTGATTTCCGTGCTCTGTACATGTGGAAGGTGTGAAGTGGTCTGGGAGATGCTAAGTCGTACCCTGACAGTTGGACCCGAGATCTCAGCGAGGTGACCTCTGCACCATGCTGCCTCTCAGGACCTTCCAGAACAGCTTGAGTTCCCTTTAAAGGAAACCTCTTCCTTACACTGACAGAATCTGTCTTCTTATAACAGCCCCTCAGCTCTCCCTTTGCTTTTATTTGATCCTCTCCCAACATGGATAAAGACAGTCCATCCAATCAATTGTAATATTTTAAGATAAAATACCATGAGGCCAGATAAAAGTAAACCACGTGGCTGTGCTTCTGTTCTGATACAGCCTCCCTTGCCAATTTGAAGGTGGCTCGATATGTTTTCCTCTCCCCGTCTTTGCCCTTTCATTTTTCTCCAGCGTCACGTCAACAGAAGCCAGAGCTTTGACAGTTGTGCAGCTAATTTCTAAATGATTGAAATAATTTATTATTATTCCAGTCAAGAAAAGTTCCTACAGGAGCTAGGACAGCTGCTAACAGTGCCTATAGAATGGGTGTTATTTCATTACACAAAAGCCTGACATTCGGAAATAACCATCCAGGAAAATACGAGGGTGGACAATAGAAACATAACTTTTGATTTACATTCAGGTCAGAAGGTCAACTTCTTCTGATTGAAATTACATGATGTTGTTACCTCGTCCATCCTCCCATTCTCTCACACAGCTCTTGCTTTGTGAGACCTCGTGACCCCTCCCAACAGAGCTCTGTTCTGGACTATTTCACGTTTCAGTACATTGCTATCCTTATGATGGTTTCTCTTCTCTGATTTGTTTTTCTGTTGTTTTGTTTCTTTTCTTTTCTTTTTTTTTTAAGAGCCTCTATGGACTTAAACACAACTCATGTGGGAAACTCAGTAATCATAAAGTCATTACTGAAGCCAACAGAGAATACCTGTTCTGAATTTACCATATGAGCACCCACCCACTCTCTGCCTCTGTGGTGAAAACTGGCACTCAAACTGCAAATCGGCATGCTGCTTTCAGACTGGCAGCACCCCACCATAAGTCTTTAATTGGCTGGGATGTGGAGGGAAGGTTACTTTGAAGTCCTACCCGCCTGGACCATATCTAGCCAAGGCCAGTAATGACCTACATATAGGTCATTACTATATGTAGTGACCTCCTCAACGTTGCAAAGCCCTTGAGTCAGAAAAAGCTGGGCAGTGGGTATGTTAGGAGATTCACCCTCCCCCAGATTTGGAATGTAGTGCATGCAAGCCATTGACAGAATCTGTCAACAGCCCCTCAGCTCTCCCTTTGCTTTTATTTGATCCTCTCCCAACATGGATAAAGACAGTCCATCCAATCAATTGTAATATTTTAAGATAAAATACCATGAGGCCAGATAAAAGTAAACCACGTGGCTGTGCTTCTGTTCTGATACAGCCTCCCTTGCCAATTTGAAGGTGGCTCGATATGTTTTCCTCTCCCCGTCTTTGCCCTTTCATTTTTCTCCAGCGTCACGTCAACAGAAGCCAGAGCTTTGACAGTTGTGCAGCTAATTTCTAAATGATTGAAATAATTTATTATTATTCCAGTCAAGAAAAGTTCCTACAGGAGCTAGGACAGCTGCTAACAGTGCCTATAGAATGGGTGTTATTTCATTACACAAAAGCCTGACATTCGGCGGAAATAACCATCCAGGAAAATACGAGGGTGGACAATAGAAACATAACTTTTGATTTACATTCAGGTCAGAAGGTCAACTTCTTCTGATTGAAATTACATGATGTTGTTACCTCGTCCATCCTCCCATTCTCTCACACAGCTCTTGCTTTGTGAGACCTCGTGACCCCTCCCAACAGAGCTCTGTTCTGGACTATTTCACGTTTCAGTACATTGCTATCCTTATGATGGTTTCTCTTCTCTGATTTGTTTTTCTGTTGTTTTGTTTCTTTTCTTTTCTTTTCTTTTTTTTAAGAGCCTCTATGGACTTAAACACAACTCATGTGGGAAACTCAGTAATCATAAAGTCATTACTGAAGCCAACAGAGAATACCTGTTCTGAATTTACCATATGAGCACCCACCCACTCTCTGCCTCTGTGGTGAAAACTGGCACTCAAACTGCAAATCGGCATGCTGCTTTCAGACTGGCAGCACCCCACCATAAGTCTTTAATTGGCTGGGATGTGGAGGGAAGGTTACTTTGAAGTCCTACCCGCCTGGACCATATCTAGCCAAGGCCAGTAATGACCTACATATAGGTCATTACTATATGTAGTGACCTCCTCAACGTTGCAAAGCCCTTGAGTCAGAAAAAGCTGGGCAGTGGGTATGTTAGGAGATTCACCCTCACCAGATTTGGAATGGGAAATCCATGTGATGTCGCCATGCATGCTAACTGCCATAAATGTCACCCTAAGTGCACACAGGAACATTAGGCAACGGTCCCTAACTAACATCCATTGAGCTTGACCATTCTGCCTACTTGACCTTCAGAAAGGCTTTCAGTTTCAGTCCCAGCTCCACAAGAAATACAAGCAACCCCTCACCTTCACTCTACCCTCTCTCGTCACAACCTGGGTGGAAGACCCTGGTGCATTTTGCCTCATTCTGGCTGACACTTTCCATGAAATCAGATGTGCTCACTCTATCCCAATGCAAATCTCCTTGATCTAAAAGACAGAGTCTCATCATATGCAAGCCCAAACCTGTGTGAATTGAACCTGATGGTCTGAACATTTGGCCCTCTCCTGAATGTTTTCTCTGAGTTGATTTTCCCCAGGCTACTCTCCAAGGAGCACAGACCTCTCCTCTGAAGTGAGTTCCACATGTTTGTGAAGGAACTAACCCAAATCAGGGTACAGTGTGTGACTTGGGCTCTACTTTAGTTTTGCCTGAGATGTTAGAATGAGAAGAGCTGCCCAGAGAACAGCACTCACTTTGGCAATAAAAACCTATAACACCTGAATGATTTGGGAAACAGATGGAGTTTTATGGGCTATTGGGTGTAAAGCCATTGAGAGCATACATGACTGGATTATAGCCAGACCTTCAAAAGTGGGTTTGCTTTACTCACCAATGTTTATTTACAGCACCAAGCACAATGCCTGGCAAACAGGAGATGCTTGATAAACACTTGTTGATTATATGAATGGATGGATGAACTGAGGTCCACAGTATTATCACAGCCTGAAACATGCTCAGGAATTAAATAAACCTAGCTCTCAATCAGATTATGGACTAACTGCATGATCAGAAGCAAAGAATATAACTGCAGCTCAGATGTCTCAACTCTAAAATGGACATAATCACATTTGTTATAGTGAGAAAGGTATCCCCCAAGTTTTGTGTATTGAAGCCCTATCCCTCAGTACCTCACAATGGGACTCTACTTGGAGATAGAGTTCTTCAAGAGATAATTAAGGTAAAATGGACTCTCTAGTAGGAAGAGAATATTAAAACACAGACACAAACAAAGGAAAGATCATGTTGGGAAGAGAGGAGAAAATGGCTATTCTCAAGCCAGGAGAGTGGCTTTAGAATGAAATCAGCCCCGATGGCCCCTTGGTCTTAGACACGTAGCCTCCCCTTTGTTTATACCACCCATTTCTATTGTGACTGTTGCCAAGACAGCAGCATTGGCAAGCTAATACAAGCATTTGTAATATCTGGTGGAATGGCTGTTCTATTCCTAATATAGTGCTTTGCATATAGTAACTACCAAATACAGTTTACATGCTGTTAAAGTTAGCCATGGATTCAACATGCTCTGATATGTAGTTGCTTTCATATCCTAGACCTTGGGGTTTTGTCCATATCCGAATTCCATTTTGTTGCCATTCTGTTTATGCTTAACTTGAATCTAAACTGGTACATCTTGATTTAAATATACACAGACATCTTTCTTTTTTTTTTTTCAAAAGTAATTGTTGGACTGAGAAACTGACAACAAGATCAATAAATATATAATTCCTGAATTTGAATTGTAAAATTTTCAGATTTGGGCTAGATTTCCCTTAATTCACAAAGAAGATCCTAAAAATGTTCCCATGTCCTAAAATTATATTAAATATTTTACACAAATTGAATTTGAGTTATTATCCAATCCAAGAGAGAAAGAGTTCCAAACTAAAGGGTTGGGTCATATGTTAAGTACAAGTTCAAGTGCAGTGGTTGACAGAACTGTTTTTTCATTGAAGTCCAGACCAATAAGAACATGGTAGCAAGTGTGATTCAGTGTGGATGGGAGCTCAGGGGTCTGCAGCATAAGGTGGGCCTTCTGTCTACATACTTACATTGGCACCTAATTATACAAGAGGGTGAGAAGGCAACACAAAGGACAATGATTCACACATTTTCAGAAAATAGTAATATTTCTTGAAAAGGGGGAAGGGGAAAAAATATGTATATATATATATTTTTTTAAACATTGACACCTTAATGGTCAGGAGGCTATTAATGAAGACTTGGATAAGACAAATAGACAAAAAGGCTATAAAAAAGAAATAGAAAAGCTCCTCTCAGGTTCCATTGCAGCGAATTACCATACAATCTTGTGATTCCATTGATTTACCTGTGCTATATCAAATTTTAATCACCATAAACCATAGACTAATACAGATCTGCCACCAACAAGTGCCCTTAGCAGAAGACTTTGATTACTTTGGGATACCTCTGAAAAAAATGCTAAGACCATCTAGCCTGGAAATGTAGAGATACAAGGAAGCATCTAAAAAACATCTGTTCTATTGGGTTTGCCAAAAGTATATATATGATCTTCTGCTTTGTCAAAGTTAGGACTTTCAGAAAATACTTGAACAAAAGGAAAAGGATGTGGTTAGAGGGTTAAGGTGAGGAATTCCAGACAAGATAATTACCATAAGGAGAAACTGCTGAGAAACAATGACAATTTGGTTTTGTTTCATGGGCTAAGTTACAATAGATTAACCTATGGTGTTAGCATACAGCACATCTTAATGCTTTAGATAGTCTATTATTATTATTATTATTATTATTGGAGTTTAATGTCTTTACAATGCTGGGCTAGTTGGTGCTCTACAACAAAGTGAATCAGGTGTATGTATACATATCTCCCCTCCCTGATGAGCCTTCCTCCAAACCGCCTTCACCCCTCTCCTCCAGGTTGTCACAGAGCAGCAAGTATAATATATAATTCCTGAATTTGAATTGTAAAATTTTCAGATTTGGGCTAGTTTTTAAAAAATTTCCAGTAATTATATTAAATATTTTACACAAATTGAATTTGAGTTATTATCCAATCCAAGAGAGAAAGAGTTCCAAACTAAAGGGTTGGGTCATATGTTAAGTACAAGTTCAAGTGCAGTGGTTGACAGAACTGTTTTTTCATTGAAGTCCAGACCAATAAGAACATGGTAGCAAGTGTGATTCAGTGTGGATGGGAGCTCAGGGGTCTGCAGCATAAGGTGGGCCTTCTGTCTACATACTTACATTGGCACCTAATTATACAAGAGGGTGAGAAGGCAACACAAAGGACAATGATTCACACATTTTCAGAAAATAGTAATATTTCTTGAAAAGGGGGAAGGGGAAAAAATATGTATATATATATATTTTTTTAAACATTGACACCTTAATGGTCAGGAGGCTATTAATGAAGACTTGGATAAGACAAATAGACAAAAAGGCTATAAAAAAGAAATAGAAAAGCTCCTCTCAGGTTCCATTGCAGCGAATTACCATACAATCTTGTGATTCCATTGATTTACCTGTGCTATATCAAATTTTAATCACCATAAACCATAGACTAATACAGATCTGCCACCAACAAGTGCCCTTAGCAGAAGACTTTGATTACTTTGGGATACCTCTGAAAAAAATGCTAAGACCATCTAGCCTGGAAATGTAGAGATACAAGGAAGCATCTAAAAAACATCTGTTCTATTGGGTTTGCCAAAAGTATATATATGATCTTCTGCTTTGTCAAAGTTAGGACTTTCAGAAAATACTTGAACAAAAGGAAAAGGATGTGGTTAGAGGGTTAAGGTGAGGAATTCCAGACAAGATAATTACCATAAGGAGAAACTGCTGAGAAACAATGACAATTTGGTTTTGTTTCATGGGCTAAGTTACAATAGATTAACCTATGGTGTTAGCATACAGCACATCTTAATGCTTTAGATAGTCTATTATTATTATTATTATTATTATTGGAGTTTAATGTCTTTACAATGCTGGGCTAGTTGGTGCTCTACAACAAAGTGAATCAGGTGTATGTATACATATCTCCCCTCCCTGATGAGCCTTCCTCCAAACCGCCTTCACCCCTCTCCTCCAGGTTGTCACAGAGCAGCAAACTGAGTGCCCAGGGCTACCCGGCAGCTTCCCACAAGCTGTTTATTTTACACATGGTCTTTTCCATGTCAGAGCTAGTCTCTCTGTTCCTCCTACTCACCTCTTCCTCCTCTGTGTCCACAGGTCCAATCCCTGTGTCTGTATGTCACTGTGTCTGTACCTATTGCCCTGAAAATACATGCATCAGTAGCAGTTTTCTAGATTCCGTATATATGCATTAATATATGGGATTTGTTTTTTTCTTTTTATGACTTCCTTCACTTTGTGTAACAGATTCAGGTTCATCCACATCACTAATAAACGACCCAATTTGGTTCCATTTTATGGCTGAGTAATATATATATATGTGTGTGTGTATCACATTTTTTTTTCGTATTGGAGGATAACTGCTTTACAATGTTCTGTTGGTTTCTGTTACACAACAACATGAATCAGCAGTAATGATACATAGTTCTCTACTTTACACACATTACTTTATACATGTCAATGCTACTGTCTCAGTTCATTCCACCCTCTCCTTCCCCACTGTGTCTGCAAGTCTGTTCTCTATGTCTACACCTCTATTTCTTCCCCACAAATAAATTCCTCTATATCATTATGTTCCACATTTTTATCCATACATCTGTCGCTGGATATTCTTAAAAAAAAGAAAAAGAAAAAGAACTATCCTATAACCCAGCAATCTCACTACTGGGCATATACCCTGAAAAAACCATAATTCAAAAAGATACATGCACCACAATGTTCACTGCAGCACTATTCCCTATAGCTAGGAGAAGGAAACAACCTGGATATGCTCTTGATATCCCCTTATCCCCAGTACACAAAATCTAACAACATTAAAGCAGCCTGTTATTAAGTTTATCAAGATATTAATAACTGGGCTTTTAAAAGGAAAAATAAAACCACTGTCCTTGCTGGGAAATTTGCATACTATGTCCCAGAGATTTTCAAAGACCATAGAATGTTAAAGACTTGAAGAACTCTTTCAACCATGGAATCTGCTTAAATTGGTTCAGTCCAGTGTTTTCCAAGAAATATCTGTTAACTTCTGAAGAAACAATGCTCTTCAAATCAAGATTTCTGACCTGTTGCCTTAAGTGCTGCTGTAGCTCTTCAACATCATAGGTATTAGTAGAAGATGAAACACATACATAAGGCATGTCCTAAATAATTCAATCAGTCTTCCTGAAACGCTCAGGAAATTCACAGGTGCTTTATTTCTTAGATTATGCCAATACATACTTAACTCTCTTTTCTCTTAACAGATGCAGACAGAAGTAAAACATACTTTGGAATCATCCTTTATCATTAACAGACCTGAATTCTGCATTGAAGTCATGGTGTGGCATAAACCAGAATGCATGACCCCTAGAACTGAGTCATTTTGGATTTTACATCTAGGGCTCTCACTGACTTGTCCAATGTGAAACTCCTTAATTTCTCTGAGACTTTATTTATCACTAGATAAACTGTACAGTCATAGTCATTCCAATGTCTGAAGCTCCAAGAAATAACAAGTTTTGAACTCAAAGGTAACAAAATTAGTTAAAAATCTTAAATATTCCTGACTTAGTCAGAGGCTCTATTTTAAAATGTACCAGGAGACAGATCATTAAAACGCATTTTAAGTATAGGAAGTTATTTGAAAACAGAGTGCAAAGACAGAAGGAAAGCCAGAGATAAATCAAAACATATGGCCATGTGGAAGGATTACAGGTGATATTTACTTTGTTCTAACATATCTGTTATTTCTCATGTTTTTGAAATGAACAGGTATTATTGTTGCCATAAAACAGATCAAAAATTAATTTTTGTTTTTAAGTCTTACAGTCCTTAAGCAAGCTCCGGCTGATTTGCAAACCTTCAGAGTGTGTGGCTAATCAAACATTCTAGACTAAATGTGCAAAGCAGAAATCATCAAATTTGGTATAAGCAGGAGTATGCCTTAGAAAGACACCTACAGGTAGATGATCAACCACATGTAGGAATTTGAAAATTAATACCTTAAGAACTGCTTTTAAAAATTGGGAGAAGAGGAAAAAACAAAGGAATAGAGAGAAAGAGGAAGGAGAGGAAGGGGAATGGGGGAAATGAAAGCATTGCAGCCCCATCAATCCACAATTTCAGGATCATTACCTGAGCTCCTGGTTTTCCAGAATCCTTGCTAAATGCAAAGGCTCCTGGGACACATTAAACATTATCAGCTTCTTGCCTATTAAGAGCATTACCCTGTAAAAGTCAGTCCCAGGATAGGCAGGTTGAAAAAAATTCTAGCAAGAAATGAGATCCATGCAAATAGTTCAGCTGTGGGCCTCAGTCCTTGCAACACAGAGACATCACCTGGGGCCCTCTGACCTCATTGACACTCAGGCCTCATCACAGAGCAATTGAATGAGAATTTCTAGAGATGGGGCTCAGGTTCAGAGCTTTTGACATTCCCCAGGGGATGCTAATGCATAGTCAGGATTTAGAAACCTACAGGGTAGGTGAAACGCAGGAATTGCATGACCCTAGAACTGAGTCATTTTGGATTTTACATCTAGGGCTCTCACTGACTTGTCCAATGTGAAACTCCTTAATTTCTCTGAGACTTTATTTATCACTAGATAAACTGTACAGTCATAGTCATTCCAATGTCTGAAGCTCCAAGAAATAACAAGTTTTGAACTCAAAGGTAACAAAATTAGTTAAAAATCTTAAATATTCCTGACTTAGTCAGAGGCTCTATTTTAAAATGTACCAGGAGACAGATCATTAAAACGCATTTTAAGTATAGGAAGTTATTTGAAAACAGAGTGCAAAGACAGAAGGAAAGCCAGAGATAAATCAAAACATATGGCCATGTGGAAGGATTACAGGTGATATTTACTTTGTTCTAACATATCTGTTATTTCTCATGTTTTTGAAATGAACAGGTATTATTGTTGCCATAAAAACAGATCAAAAAATTAATTTTTGTTTTTAAGTCTTACAGTCCTTAAGCAAGCTCCGGCTGATTTGCAAACCTTCAGAGTGTGTGGCTAATCAAACATTCTAGACTAAATGTGCAAAGCAGAAATCATCAAATTTGGTATAAGCAGGAGTATGCCTTAGAAAGACACCTACAGGTAGATGATCAACCACATGTAGGAATTTGAAAATTAATACCTTAAGAACTGCTTTTAAAAATTGGGAGAAGAGGAAAAAACAAAGGAATAGAGAGAAAGAGGAAGGAGAGGAAGGGGAATGGGGGAAATGAAAGCATTGCAGCCCCATCAATCCACAATTTCAGGATCATTACCTGAGCTCCTGGTTTTCCAGAATCCTTGCTAAATGCAAAGGCTCCTGGGACACATTAAACATTATCAGCTTCTTGCCTATTAAGAGCATTACCCTGTAAAAGTCAGTCCCAGGATAGGCAGGTTGAAAAAAAAAAATTCTAGCAAGAAATGAGATCCATGCAAATAGTTCAGCTGTGGGCCTCAGTCCTTGCAACACAGAGACATCACCTGGGGCCCTCTGACCTCATTGACACTCAGGCCTCATCACAGAGCAATTGAATGAGAATTTCTAGAGATGGGGCTCAGGTTCAGAGCTTTTGACATTCCCCAGGGGATGCTAATGCATAGTCAGGATTTAGAAACCTACAGGGTAGGTGAAACGCAGGAATTGCAAGCAAATCTTACTGACTTTTCAAGTTTGCTGAATGCTCTTCAGAAACAAGAGTACTTTCTTTTCCTGGACTGTATGAAAGTTTTTGGATTATAACTGTTTGAGGGCGAAACTGAGTATAACTACCCTTATTGTTGAACATTGTCTTAAAATGCTCACTTCTCCCTTGGATAGTAAATCCAGGCAGGTGAAGCAAATGACATCTTTCTTTAATGAGTAAGCCTGGGATCTTCACAAGATCTGAGGACCAAAATGGAGAAAGTGTCTGCAAGTGAGGGGCCCAATCAGGAGAGAGACCAGGTTTTCCTGGACAGTTTTTCTTAAACTGAGAATCCATGACCAGCATATTTTGCTGTACTTTGACTCTTTCTAGAACTCAGTGCAGTAAGTAAGGTTCTGTTGTGTGTATATGCTTAGTCGCTCAGTCATGTCTGACTCTCTGCAGCTCCATGAACTGTAACCTACCATACTCCTCTGTCTATGAGATATTTTCAGGCAAGAACATTAGAGTGGGTTGAAATTTTCCTCCTCTAGGGGATCTTTCCAACCCCCAGGGATCAAACTTGTGTCTCCTTAATTACTTGAGACTCTGCCATAAATATTCAAGATAATGTACATGTTCATATCTGTCTTGTTCCTTTTATTGATTTATTAATTTGGCTGCATCAGCACATGAGATCTTTCATGGCAGCACACAGGATTTTTCACTGCAGAGCATGGGCTCTCTAGTTGTGGCACATCAGCTTAGTTGCTCCACCACATGTGGGAATTGACTAGTCCCTAGTCCCTGACTAGGGACTGAACCTGTGTCCCCTGTATTGCAAGTCAGATTCTTAACCACTGGACCCCCAGGAAAGTCCCTGTGTTGTTCCTTTCTTGAAAATATAAGATGGAATCATTAATTCTACACTGATTCTGTCTCCCTGGAAGAATGGGCAACCTAAAAGGGTCCTTCTTAGTTATATACCATCTCCTTACCATGCCCCTTTCCCCCACCACCTTTTGCACAAGTTAATAGCATCATTGGATTTTCAAAACTGAGATAAAAAAGTTTCCCACCAGCACATTTGTTTAGAAGATTGAGAGTTATCAAAGGATCAGACTGAAGTTACCCCCAGATTAGGAGGAGAAGGAAGGGAGAGATGTGACTGATGGGGTAGCAAAGGAGGAATTATTCCAACAGTGGCTTTCCCAGACCTAGGATTAACAAACGTCCTTCTCCTGTTCCAGCAGGAATCAAAGCATCTGTGCATATATGAAACTCTGCAATAACCTGTTTGTAATCTAGTATGACTGGAATGAATGCCTCCCATGCAGGTCTGAGATTAATAGAAATAAAATAATAATAATTATACACTGAGAAATTTGCTAGACTTCTGTAAAATTCTCCTAATTCTATGGAAGGGGTCAGCCACATGCATTTGCTTTAGAAAAATAAAGTCAAGTGAAAATCTCATTAATGAGCTTCATGGAGTAGGCACACATAATTCACACATATTAACCATGGTATGTTTCAGAGGGAGGAGAGATATACTGTCTGTGAAGGAATTTGGGTCATTTGAGAAATATACTACAGGAGAAAAATTATACCAGGGTCTCTTGATTTTTGGAGAAGAAAAGGTAGACTACCAACTTTCTTTCCTAAAATATTCCACTACATGAAGAATAAAAATGACACCAAGACCAGAGATAAGATCCACCATTTAACTGAAAACACACTTGACATCTACCTATTCTCAGAATGTCTCTGATTTTCATAGGGAGAATACTCATGATGGTTATAATTCTCATCAGGCTTACATAGGAAAAAGCTGGAGAGTTTTGAATGCACATTAAGGGAAGTTGGTGCAATCAGAACACATTTGCTTTTATTTTTTTAAAACAAGAAAAATCCTATTTCCTCTGAAAGTACCCTAAGGAAGAAATTCTTTTCTATTCACAAGTTTTTTTTTTTTTTTTTTTTAATTTTCATCAAAGAATAAGAATAGACAAAAGAAAAACATGTTGATAGGCTTTTAAAATTTCATATAACTGTATTTTCACTTGTTAGAAATCTGGGTCACTTTTAGAATTTCTAGAAATTTTCTGAAGTTCAAAGCCCAACATATTGAAGTGTCCTGCCGAAAGGGGTTTTAAGTCTTGATGGCATCTTTCCCAGTATGTCTTCTGCCCTTTCAAAGAATACCTACACATAATTTTTTACTCCAATTAATTTGGTAAAAATTTCCAAGTAAATCAAAGAAAACTGCAAGTCAAAGAAAGTGATTGACAAGTATCAAGTACAAAGGCAAAAGAAAATACACACAGTGTTTTGTAATGAGGACCATATGGGGCATTTATTGGAGAATAGGTTCAAGATTATGTCCCAGAATATGGTCTGCCACTTGGGCAGCTGAGAGTAGTGAGCAGACCACATTTGTATAATATGCGGTTTATTCCTTCCAAGACTGTGTTTCTACATGTAGTCCTTATGTTTGCTGTATTGTACTTACCTAGGTAACCTTCTGAAAGTACATATTCCTCCACATCATTTGAGAGATACTGAATTAGACTGGTTTGGGAGGAGGAAAGACTTTGAAATATGCATTTTTCAAATTTCTTAAGAGCCTCGATATTACAAAATCCTGTTCCAAGTGCACCATGGATTTTAAAAGAAAGTCAATAACAATCTAGTAGTGTTGTGATAGCAAAAGTCTGTACTTTTTTATGTTTAATTAACCTTTTCTACTACCTCTAAACCCTTATTGAGCATTTTGGGCTTCCCAGATGGTGTTTAGTGGTAAAGAACCCACCTGCCATTGCAAAAAATGCAAGAGATGCAGGTTCAGTCCTTGGGTCAGGAAGATGCTCCGGGGAAGGGAAACATGACCCACTCCAGTGTCCTTCCCTGGAAGATCCCATGGACAGAGGAGCCTTGTGGGCTATAGTCCATGGGTTCACAAAGAGTCGGAAAAACAACTGAAATGCACATTAAGGGAAGTTGGTGCAATCAGAACACATTTGCTTTTATTTTTTTAAAACAAGAAAAATCCTATTTCCTCTGAAAGTACCCTAAGGAAGAAATTCTTTTCTATTCACAAGTTTTTTTTTTTTTTTTTTTAATTTTCATCAAAGAATAAGAATAGACAAAAGAAAAACATGTTGATAGGCTTTTAAAATTTCATATAACTGTATTTTCACTTGTTAGAAATCTGGGTCACTTTTAGAATTTCTAGAAATTTTCTGAAGTTCAAAGCCCAACATATTGAAGTGTCCTGCCGAAAGGGGTTTTAAGTCTTGATGGCATCTTTCCCAGTATGTCTTCTGCCCTTTCAAAGAATACCTACACATAATTTTTTACTCCAATTAATTTGGTAAAAATTTCCAAGTAAATCAAAGAAAACTGCAAGTCAAAGAAAGTGATTGACAAGTATCAAGTACAAAGGCAAAAGAAAATACACACAGTGTTTTGTAATGAGGACCATATGGGGCATTTATTGGAGAATAGGTTCAAGATTATGTCCCAGAATATGGTCTGCCACTTGGGCAGCTGAGAGTAGTGAGCAGACCACATTTGTATAATATGCGGTTTATTCCTTCCAAGACTGTGTTTCTACATGTAGTCCTTATGTTTGCTGTATTGTACTTACCTAGGTAACCTTCTGAAAGTACATATTCCTCCACATCATTTGAGAGATACTGAATTAGACTGGTTTGGGAGGAGGAAAGACTTTGAAATATGCATTTTTCAAATTTCTTAAGAGCTCGATATTACAAAATCCTGTTCCAAGTGCACCATGGATTTTAAAAGAAAGTCAATAACAATCTAGTAGTGTTGTGATAGCAAAAGTCTGTACTTTTTTATGTTTAATTAACCTTTTCTACTACCTCTAAACCCTTATTGAGCATTTTGGGCTTCCCAGATGGTGTTTAGTGGTAAAGAACCCACCTGCCATTGCAAAAAATGCAAGAGATGCAGGTTCAGTCCTTGGGTCAGGAAGATACTCCGGGGAAGGGAAACATGACCCACTCCAGTGTCCTTCCCTGGAAGATCCCATGGACAGAGGAGCCTTGTGGGCTATAGTCCATGGGTTCACAAAGAGTCGGACACAACTGAGTGTGTACAACATAGACCATAAGGGAACAATTACAAGTTTTTTCATGCATACACACATATAATTCAGAGTTATGAGGCAGGAGCTAACAATGGTCCCCAGTTTATCAATAGGGAAGTGCAGTCAGAGAATTCTGACTTATCCACTGTGACACATCCTGTAACTGATGAAGCTAGACTTTGAAACCAGGACTTGTGATTTCAGAGGTTACATGCTTAATCAAGTCACTATAAAACTGCAAGTAAATAAAGAAGTCAAGGTTTAAATCTACAACTACTGGTTCTCAAGGCTTTCTATCATCCAAACAGGGTCAACACTCACCCTGATGAGAGCAAATGGGTCAGTGTATTGGAAAATAGGGCATCCAGGTTATGTCAGAATCAACTGAAAAAGGGTGAAAGGAGTGGGAAGCAGGAACTGGTTAAAACTTAGATTATTGGGTTTTTAACCATTACACCATGTTTTCAGTGTAGGAAAAAAAAAAAAAAAACAAATGAGAAATCTGTATTTGACAATGTTCTGACAGGCAATTCTTTTCTTTCTTTTTTTTTAGTGATTAATTTCATTTGGGTTTGTACTGCCATTTTTATTGTGAAATAACTAATACATTTTAATTTAGAACATGTTACTATTTCCTTATAAAGGCTAGACCAAAAACTCCTTGAAGTTGTGTGTATATAGCATATAATATGCCTGTACACATATATAAGATCATATATATATATGTATATATACACACATATATATATTTCACATTTAGCACTATCATGTGTATATATATGTTTATATATATATATATATATATATATATATATAACATATATAGTATGTATACATACATATACATTTATATAAAATAAGTTGCTGAAAGAGGTTAAGGAATTGGACCAAGGTTACAGTTATAAGAGGCAGATATGCATTTGAAACCAGACCCCCAGAGGTGATTTTTATACACAGTAAAGCTCAGCAATAGAGTCCACCTGCCAATGTAGGAGGTTCAAGTTCGATCCCTGGGTCGAGAAGATCTCCTGGAGAGGAAAATGGCAACCCACTCCAGTATTCTTGCTTGGGAAACCCCATGGACAGGGGAGCCTGATGGGCTATAAGCCAAAGAGTTGGGCATGACTGGGTGACTAAACACATATACATACATACAAACTTCACAAGGCATTTGTGAGGATGCACAAAAACACATCTGTGCTGTGCCGCTTGTGGTTAAAACCTAAGGAAGCACACAGAACACATTTCTAGACCCTTTTCTTCCCTAGACACTTTCAAAGGCTTGCCTGAAATATCAAACTAATAATATCTCATTCCCAATGTGTCTTAAATGTGATGCTTGTCGAGTTTTAACTCTAAGATCTCAAGAACTCTCTGAGTCAGGTATTATCACTAACTTAAAATTGATAAAAACTATGGAATTTTCCCAAGGTTTTACTGCCAGCTAATGATGGTACTTTACTTTACAACTTCTGAGAACACAGTTTGCGACTCTGCAGGGTTATGTAGCAGAATTCAACTGAAAAGGGTGAAAGGAGTGGGAAGCAGGAACTGGTTAAAACTTAGATTATTGGGTTTTTAACCATTACACCATGTTTTCAGTGTAGGAAAAAAAAAAGAATTACAAATGAGAAATCTGTATTTGACAATGTTCTGACAGGCAATTCTTTTCTTTTTTTTTAGTGATTAATTTCATTTGGGTTTGTACTGCCATTTTTATTGTGAAATAACTAATACATTTTAATTTAGAACATGTTACTATTTCCTTATAAAGGCTAGACCAAAAACTCCTTGAAGTTGTGTGTATATAGCATATAATATGCCTGTACACATATATAAGATCATATATATATATGTATATATACACACATATATATATTTCACATTTAGCACTATCATGTGTATATATATGTTTATATATATATATATATATATATATATATATAACATATATAGTATGTATACATACATATACATTTATATAAAATAAGTTGCTGAAAGAGGTTAAGGAATTGGACCAAGGTTACAGTTATAAGAGGCAGATATGCATTTGAAACCAGACCCCCAGAGGTGATTTTTATACACAGTAAAGCTCAGCAATAGAGTCCACCTGCCAATGTAGGAGGTTCAAGTTCGATCCCTGGGTCGAGAAGATCTCCTGGAGAGGAAAATGGCAACCCACTCCAGTATTCTTGCTTGGGAAACCCCATGGACAGGGGAGCCTGATGGGCTATAAGCCAAAGAGTTGGGCATGACTGGGTGACTAAACACATATACATACATACAAACTTCACAAGGCATTTGTGAGGATGCACAAAAACACATCTGTGCTGTGCCGCTTGTGGTTAAAACCTAAGGAAGCACACAGAACACATTTCTAGACCCTTTTCTTCCCTAGACACTTTCAAAGGCTTGCCTGAAATATCAAACTAATAATATCTCATTCCCAATGTGTCTTAAATGTGATGCTTGTCGAGTTTTAACTCTAAGATCTCAAGAACTCTCTGAGTCAGGTATTATCACTAACTTAAAATTGATAAAAACTATGGAATTTTCCCAAGGTTTTACTGCCAGCTAATGATGGTACTTTACTTTACAACTTCTGAGAACACAGTTTGCAGACAGTCTTGCTTAATTGCAAACTATGTGTGCCTAGTTGCTCAGTTGTGTTTGATTCTCTGTGGTCCCATGAACTGTAGCCCTCCAGGCTCCTCTGTTCATGGGATTTTCCAGGCAAGAATACTGCATTGTGTTTTCATTACCCGCTCCAGAGAATCTTTCTGACCCAGGGACTGAACCTGCATCTCTTGCATCTCTTGCATTAGCAGGCAGATTTTTTACTACTGTGCCACCTGGAAAGTCCCCCAGAAACTATACTACTAAGAAAACTAGAACAAAAAAATAAATAAATAAATAAATAAATAAAAATTTAAAAAAATAAAAAAAGAAAACTAGAACAAGTCCACACAGCTCCCAATTTCATGAGCTCTTTCTATTAAATCATGGATATTGGCATGGTTCCCCCAATAATAAATGGTAAAGGAGGTCACTTATACCTTTTTTTTTTTTCTGTTTCCCTTTCAATGCAGAACTCATGGCCAGTGCTCAATACTTTTTGATTACCTGATAGAGAAAAAGAATAAATGACCACTTGAAAAATTAATTTCCTCACTCTGTCAGTTTGAATTAAGCCTATAATGGATTGAAAATTACACCTTGCTCTCCATTCAAAAATCTTCCTTCACAACTGTGAAGAAAGGCTAGTTCAGCCTCCATTATTGTTTTCTGATCTTATAAAATTTGTTGATATGTCTCTGGATCAACAATGAAGAACATCACTTGTGTACACACAGACCCAAGGCACGATTAAGTAAACCTTGGTAAAGGCTGCCTTTTTTCCATAAAACAACACTTCTGGGCTACAAATTCACCTTTTCCCCAGCTGTGGAGCCCAAAGGAAGATTAAGAGAGGTGCAGAGGTAAAAGTGTGGGCTTGAGTTCCTTACTGTGAGCCTCTGTCACTGTCAGTCTCACAAAAACATTGTTTTAAAACCTAGACACTTTCAATTTTAGGCTTGCCTGAAATATCAAACTAATAATATCTCATTCCCAATGTGTCTTAAATGTGATGCTTGTCGAGTTTTAACTCTAAGATCTCAAGAACTCTCTGAGTCAGGTATTATCACTAACTTAAAATTGATAAAAACTATGGAATTTTCCCAAGGTTTTACTGCCAGCTAATGATGGTACTTTACTTTACAACTTCTGAGAACACAGTTTGCAGACAGTCTTGCTTAATTGCAAACTATGTGTGCCTAGTTGCTCAGTTGTGTTTGATTCTCTGTGGTCCCATGAACTGTAGCCCTCCAGGCTCCTCTGTTCATGGGATTTTCCAGGCAAGAATACTGCATTGTGTTTTCATTACCCGCTCCAGAGAATCTTTCTGACCCAGGGACTGAACCTGCATCTCTTGCATCTCTTGCATTAGCAGGCAGATTTTTTACTACTGTGCCACCTGGAAAGTCCCCCAGAAACTATACTACTAAGAAAACTAGAACAAAAAAATAAATAAATAAATAAATAAAACAAAAATTTAAAAAAATAAAAAAAGAAAACTAGAACAAGTCCACACAGCTCCCAATTTCATGAGCTCTTTCTATTAAATCATGGATATTGGCATGGTTCCCCCAATAATAAATGGTAAAGGAGGTCACTTATACCTTTTTTTTTTTTCTGTTTCCCTTTCAATGCAGAACTCATGGCCAGTGCTCAATACTTTTTGATTACCTGATAGAGAAAAAGAATAAATGACCACTTGAAAAATTAATTTCCTCACTCTGTCAGTTTGAATTAAGCCTATAATGGATTGAAAATTACACCTTGCTCTCCATTCAAAAATCTTCCTTCACAACTGTGAAGAAAGGCTAGTTCAGCCTCCATTATTGTTTTCTGATCTTATAAAATTTGTTGATATGTCTCTGGATCAACAATGAAGAACATCACTTGTGTACACACAGACCCAAGGCACGATTAAGTAAACCTTGGTAAAGGCTGCCTTTTTTCCATAAAACAACACTTCTGGGCTACAAATTCACCTTTTCCCCAGCTGTGGAGCCCAAAGGAAGATTAAGAGAGGTGAAGAGGTAAAAGTGTGGGCTTGAGTTCCTTACTGTGAGCCTCTGTCACTGTCAGTCTCAGGTGAGTATTACAGAAGGTTCTGGGAGAGAAAAATGGAAATTTGTGACAATGTCAGAGCTAAGGTCACTCCTTTCTGTTCTGAGCCACCTGGAGACTAATTAATAGGAAAAACTGATATGTGGATGATGGCAAATATGATATAAGCCCTTGTCTGAGTCTTTCTCTTAAGCTACTCGTAGTTTTGTTTTGTTTGGCAAGGGGAGAGGTTTCAAGACCGAAACTCATTAAATTCTCCTCTTGTCTTCAAGAGGAAGGGAAGGTGTTAGAATCTTTCTTAAGCAGACAGAAAACAGAAAAAAAAAAAAAAAGAAAGAAAGAAAGAAAAGAAAGACTGGATTCATGACTTGGAATTCTAACACCAACGGATTATCTTGTTGCCCCAAGATAGTGGCACACAGGCGCTCCTTGCAAACAGGGAGAGTACAGATATTAAGCAAAATACAGTCAGGGCTTCACTGAGGTGGAGTTTAGTGTACATGTGTGTGTGTGTTAAAGGGGTTTAAGTTATGAGAACTCACTGCATGGCTCATGGCCTAGTCTGGAGTCTTCAGCAATTATACTATACTCCCGTCATTCTGATGGAGCTTCTTATGTGGTCTGACGGTTAAGTACAAACAAGATGCTGAAATCTATTGCTCCATCTGCTGATCTCTTCCAGAGATGTGCACATCAATTAACTGGGAGCTGTGAGAGAAAGACTCGTTGATGCCACTGACCACATCACAATCCTATCCCCTAAAGGAACCCTGAAGGAGGATGACTAGAAAGATGGAGGATTAAGGTCTTGGCTGAGAATTAGAAGAGATATGCAAGGATGGACCATATAAAGACATATTTATTTCTGACTTTTTAGAGAAGCAAACATTTTTTTCTTGCCTTTTAGAGAATTTTATGGTATATAAGAACATATAACAAACTTATTCTGAAGGCTGTTAATCTTTTTTAAGTCAGTCCTCTGAGATCTTTGAGCAGAAAGATGTAAGAGAAAGATTACATGTCCATTTGTCCTTAATCAGCAGTGGTATGCATTCTTGCTGATCCTGTCTCATTCTCTTAGTTTTCTGATCTTATAAAATTTGTTGATATGTCTCTTGGTTTTCAACAATTTTGAAGAACATCACTTTTTTTTGTTAAAACACACAAAAACCCAAAGGCACGATTAAGTAAACCTTGGTAAAGGCTGCCTTTTTTCCATAAAACAACACTTCTGGGCTACAAATTCACCTTTTCCCCAGCTGTGGAGCCCAAAGGAAGATTAAGAGAGGTGAAGAGGTAAAAGTGTGGGCTTGAGTTCCTTACTGTGAGCCTCTGTCACTGTCAGTCTCAGGTGAGTATTACAGAAGGTTCTGGGAGAGAAAAATGGAAATTTGTGACAATGTCAGAGCTAAGGTCACTCCTTTCTGTTCTGAGCCACCTGGAGACTAATTAATAGGAAAAACTGATATGTGGATGATGGCAAATATGATATAAGCCCTTGTCTGAGTCTTTCTCTTAAGCTACTCGTAGTTTTGTTTTGTTTGGCAAGGGGAGAGGTTTCAAGACCGAAACTCATTAAATTCTCCTCTTGTCTTCAAGAGGAAGGGAAGGTGTTAGAATCTTTCTTAAGCAGACAGAAAACAGAAAAAAAAAAAAAAAGAAAGAAAGAAAGAAAAGAAAGACTGGATTCATGACTTGGAATTCTAACACCAACGGATTATCTTGTTGCCCCAAGATAGTGGCACACGGGAGCTCCTTGCAAACAGGGAAAGTACAGATATTAAGCAAAATACAGTCAGGGCTTCACTGAGGTGGAGTTTAGTGTACATGTGTGTGTGTGTGTTAAAGGGGTTTAAGTTATGAGAACTCACTGCATGGCTCATGGCCTAGTCTGGAGTCTTCAGCAATTATACTATACTCCCGTCATTCTGATGGAGCTTCTTATGTGGTCTGACGGTTAAGTACAAACAAGATGCTGAAATCTATTGCTCCATCTGCTGATCTCTTCCAGAGATGTGCACATCAATTAACTGGGAGCTGTGAGAGAAAGACTCGTTGATGCCACTGACCACATCACAATCCTATCCCCTAAAGGAACCCTGAAGGAGGATGACTAGAAAGATGGAGGATTAAGGTCTTGGCTGAGAATTAGAAGAGATATGCAAGGATGGACCATATAAAGACATATTTATTTCTGACTTTTTAGAGAAGCAAACATTTTTTTCTTGCCTTTTAGAGAATTTTATGGTATATAAGAACATATAACAAACTTATTCTGAAGGCTGTTAATCTTTTTTAAGTCAGTCCTCTGAGATCTTTGAGCAGAAAGATGTAAGAGAAAGATTACATGTCCATTTGTCCTTAATCAGCAGTGGTATGCATTCTTGCTGATCCTGTCTCATTCTCTGGCTGATAATATAACTAAGAGAGGTATAAACTTAACACAACAGCTTCTAGAGTAACAATAGTAACAGAGTCAAAACAAATATTAGAAATAGTAATAACTACAATGATGATCATTTACAGGGTACTGACTAGTCACCAAGGGCTTTTCTGGTGGTTCAGTGGTAAAGAATCTGCCTACAATGCTGGAGAATGAGAAGACACGGATTTGATCCCTAGGTTGGAAAGATATGCTGGAGGAGGGCATGGAAACCCACTCAAGTGTTCTTGCCTGGATAATTTCAAGGACAGTGGAGCCCAGTGGGCTACAGCCCGTAGGGTTGCAAAGAATCATGAATCAACTGATCATGCATTCACGCAACCAGTCAACAAAAAAATGCTTCTATGAATTTACATGATATTTTCCACTTTTTCCTCACTAAGGCCTATGAAATTAATATTGTTATTATCTTCGTATTTCAGGGAAGGAACCTGAGGGACAAAGAGGGAAAAACAGCTTGCCCAAAGTCATATAACCAGGAAGCTATGACTTTGGAAGTTGAATTTGGGCCGTTCAATGCTCCCACACAGAAATTAACATAATGTCCAAATGCCTCCTTACTATGGGAATGTATTTTCAGTTTCAACTTCCAGTCAAAGAGAGATTAAGTTTGCCACATGCCATGCTATCAGGCAGAGAACACTGACTTAACACCATGGTAGCTTAGGACAGATAGTCAAGATGCTGGAGTAACAGGCAACTATTTCCTTACCTTATAAAGAAGCAAAGCAACTTACTAGAAGTGCTTTCCAAATCAAGTCTGACCACAGTTTAAAATTTGACTCCACCACTTCGTGGATGTGTGAACTTATCCACCTTTTTGATGAGTGGACACACTAAAGTCTTAGTTGCCCTGTTCCTAGGAAACTACCACCTATGTCCTGGGGTTGATTACAAAGATTAAATGAAATGATGAAGTAACCAAAGGGGGAGTTGGCCAAACAGATGGCCAAGAGGGCTCATCAAAATCCTGGATATTCATAACTTTAGACACACTGGTTGAGGTTACTAGCAGTTTCTATAAAAGAAAAAGTTGCAAACTGGTATATAAGCTGCCATATAGTCTTTATGGTTTGCTGGGTGTGTGACTGAGAGAAAACAAGGCAAAACAAGACATTAGATATAGATATGTCCTACCTTTCCCACTCCCTGTCTTCTAAGATGGAAGCTGCTCTGATAAGGAGATGGAGTGATAAGCAAAGATGCAGAAATGAAGGAACAATGACAAGTTGAATATTGATATAAAGATACAAAGGTCCAGTGGTTAAGACTCTGCCTTGCAATACAGAGGAAGTAGATTTGATTCCTGGTCAGATAATTGGGATCCCATATGCCTTGGGGCAACTAAACCCATGCACCACAACTACTGAGCACACATGCCAGAATTAGAGAGCCTGAATGATGCAACAATGATTCTGTGTCCTGCCACTAAGACCCAATACAGCCAAATGCGTACATACATACATACATATTTTTTTAAAAGATACAGAGGTCAGAAGAAAGGAGGGGAGTGAGAAAGAAAGGGTAGGGTTCTGAGTATAATAATAACAGCTACTACTTCATTAGAACTTTCTACATGCCATGTCCTGCTCTACGTTTGTTATATACTGGTTATCGCATACCACTGAGGAATGTATTTTACGAAGTTGAATTGGGCGTTCAATGCTAAAATAACATAATGTCCAAATGCCTCCTTACTATGGGAATGTATTTTCAGTTTCAACTTCCAGTCAAAGAGAGATTAAGTTTGCCACATGCCATGCTATCAGGCAGAGAACACTGACTTAACACCATGGTAGCTTAGGACAGATAGTCAAGATGCTGGAGTAACAGGCAACTATTTCCTTACCTTATAAAGAAGCAAAGCAACTTACTAGAAGTGCTTTCCAAATCAAGTCTGACCACAGTTTAAAATTTGACTCCACCACTTCGTGGATGTGTGAACTTATCCACCTTTTTGATGAGTGGACACACTAAAGTCTTAGTTGCCCTGTTCCTAGGAAACTACCACCTATGTCCTGGGGTTGATTACAAAGATTAAATGAAATGATGAAGTAACCAAAGGGGGAGTTGGCCAAACAGATGGCCAAGAGGGCTCATCAAAATCCTGGATATTCATAACTTTAGACACACTGGTTGAGGTTACTAGCAGTTTCTATAAAAGAAAAAGTTGCAAACTGGTATATAAGCTGCCATATAGTCTTTATGGTTTGCTGGGTGTGTGACTGAGAGAAAACAAGGCAAAACAAGACATTAGATATAGATATGTCCTACCTTTCCCACTCCCTGTCTTCTAAGATGGAAGCTGCTCTGATAAGGAGATGGAGTGATAAGCAAAGATGCAGAAATGAAGGAACAATGACAAGTTGAATATTGATATAAAGATACAAAGGTCCAGTGGTTAAGACTCTGCCTTGCAATACAGAGGAAGTAGATTTGATTCCTGGTCAGATAATTGGGATCCCATATGCCTTGGGGCAACTAAACCCATGCACCACAACTACTGAGCACACATGCCAGAATTAGAGAGCCTGAATGATGCAACAATGATTCTGTGTCCTGCCACTAAGACCCAATACAGCCAAATGCGTACATACATACATACATATTTTTTTAAAAGATACAGAGGTCAGAAGAAAGGAGGGGAGTGAGAAAGAAAGGGTAGGGTTCTGAGTATAATAATAACAGCTACTACTTCATTAGAACTTTCTACATGCCATGTCCTGCTCTACGTTTGTTATATACTGGTTAGCTCAGCATCACAACCACCTTACCATTATTTCCATTGTACATACAAGGAAATGAGTTCACAGTTTAAGTGACAGCACAGCTAACAAGTAATAGAGTTAAAATTCAAAGTAGGCATTGGTATTCCATGTCTGCCATTAGACATTATGCAGTATCAGGAGAACTAGAAAATGGGAACAGAAAAAGGACATTTGAGGAAAGGAAGCATTTATTAAACAATTTTTAAAATAGTTATTTGGCTGCACTGGGTCTTAGATGTGGCTTGTGAGATTTTCACAGCAGAATGTGAGATCAACTTACCTGACCAAGGATCAAGCCTGGATCCCCTGAATTGAGAGTGTGGGGTCTTAGCCACTGGACCACCAGGAAAGTCCTTTAAAGAGATTTTTAAAGCAAATATCGGCTGTCTAAACCTCTCTTCTCCTTAATTACTCTCAGTTAAACCTTCGATGCAGGGCTTCCCTGGTGATTCCATAGTAAAGAATCTGCCTGCCAATGCAGGAGACACAGGATTTGATCTCTAACTCAGGATGACCCCACATGCAGCAGGACAACTAAGCCCATGCACAACTACTGAGCCTATGCTCTAAAGCCCAGAAGTCACAACTACTGAGCCCACCCACCACAACTAAAGAAGCCCACACACCCTAGAGCCTGTACTCCACAACGAGAAGCCACCACAATGATAAGCCTGTGCACTGCAACTAGAGAAAAGCCCACAAAACAATAAAGACTCAGTACAGACAACATAATAAACATTTTTAAAAAATCATCCTAGACATGTGTATTCCTCAAGTCTTTTTGAGGTAAGGCTGTGCTTCTTCTAGGATATGCCACCCTTACAGAGATCGGCGTTAGAGCCGGACCCAATAAATCCAACTCATATTTGAGTCACAAATACAAACTGTCACTGTCTGCAGATTAAGGATTTAGTCATTTTCAAAAATATGTATTTTTTGGACTTCCCTAAAAACCTGAGTTTATATATAGATATCTAGATTCCTCCACCCCCAGTGTGGCTAAAGACAGGTAAGCAGCTTCACAGATAAAAGGCAGAATTAGCTAGCCCATTTCTGCCTGACCTACCATCTGCAAGCTTTGGTCTCATTTCTGTCCTAGAAAAAGAGCTCACATGGGCATGACTTGCTCCCCAGTGCTGCTGACTGAATTGCCTATCTCTTGCTTCTTCCAAATCAAGCCTTGGAGACCTGTTTGTCCTCTTTCATTCTACCTGATCAGTCAGCTCAAATTATTTCCTGTGTGACCTTTGACACTGATTTGGCCTTCCCAGTTATATCTCCATTTCTTAACTAAGACCACTGCTTACCTAACCTATAATATTAGTCAGGCTTTTCTACCCTCAAGAGCCTTTCTCAGGAGATGCAGATTGAGTCAACTTACCTGAAAGATCAAGCCTGGATCCTGAATTGAGAGTGTGGGTCTTAGCCACTGGACCACCAGGAAAGTCCTTTAAAGAGATTTAAAGCAAATATCGGCTGTCTAAACCTCTCTTCTCCTTAATTACTCTCAGTTAAACCTTCGATGCAGGGCTTCCCTGGTGATTCCATAGTAAAGAATCTGCCTGCCAATGCAGGAGACACAGGATTTGATCTCTAACTCAGGATGACCCCACATGCAGCAGGACAACTAAGCCCATGCACAACTACTGAGCCTATGCTCTAAAGCCCAGAAGTCACAACTACTGAGCCCACCCACCACAACTAAAGAAGCCCACACACCCTAGAGCCTGTACTCCACAACGAGAAGCCACCACAATGATAAGCCTGTGCACTGCAACTAGAGAAAAGCCCACAAAACAATAAAGACTCAGTACAGACAACATAATAAACATTTTTAAAAAATCATCCTAGACATGTGTATTCCTCAAGTCTTTTTGAGGTAAGGCTGTGCTTCTTCTAGGATATGCCACCCTTACAGAGATCGGCGTTAGAGCCGGACCCAATAAATCCAACTCATATTTGAGTCACAAATACAAACTGTCACTGTCTGCAGATTAAGGATTTAGTCATTTTCAAAAATATGTATTTTTTGGACTTCCCTAAAAACCTGAGTTTATATATAGATATCTAGATTCCTCCACCCCCAGTGTGGCTAAAGACAGGTAAGCAGCTTCACAGATAAAAGGCAGAATTAGCTAGCCCATTTCTGCCTGACCTACCATCTGCAAGCTTTGGTCTCATTTCTGTCCTAGAAAAAGAGCTCACATGGGCATGACTTGCTCCCCAGTGCTGCTGACTGAATTGCCTATCTCTTGCTTCTTCCAAATCAAGCCTTGGAGACCTGTTTGTCCTCTTTCATTCTACCTGATCAGTCAGCTCAAATTATTTCCTGTGTGACCTTTGACACTGATTTGGCCTTCCCAGTTATATCTCCATTTCTTAACTAAGACCACTGCTTACCTAACCTATAATATTAGTCAGGCTTTTCTACCCTCAAGAGCCTTTCTTAGGAGATGCAGAAAAAGCACTTGACATGAAAAGCACTTTCATGAAAAGATTCCTCACAAATTATCTACAGAAAGAATGTGTCTTAACATACTAAAAACTATACATTACATGTCCACAACTGATATTACACTCAGTGGCAAAAAGTAAAAACTTTTCTTCTAAGTTCAGAAAAAAACACAAGGATGTCTGTTCTTACCACTTTTAGATAGTGATAAAAGTCCTAGCTATAGCAATTAGGCAAAAAAATAAGAAATAAAAGGCATTTAAACCTGAAAGCAAGAAGTAAAATTATCTGTTTGCAGATGACATGATCTTATATATAAAAACCATAAAAACTTTACCAAAAAAACTGTAGAACTAAATGAACTCAATAAAGTTTCAGGATACAAAATCAACATACAAAAAGCAGTTGCATTTCTATACAATAACAACAAAATATCTTAAATAGTGATTGTTAATGAATAAGTCAAAGTTGGAGGAATCAGACTGCTTGACTTCAGACTATTCTATAAAGTTACAATCATCAAAACAGTATAATACTGGACAAAATTAGGACTACAAATCAATGGCGTAGTATAGGAAACCCAGAAATAAATCCATGTGTCTATGGTCAGTTAATCTGTGACACGGAATCCAAGAATGTACAATGGAGAAAGGATAGTCTCTTCAATAAATGGTAATGGGAAAACCAGACACCTGCATGTAAAAGAATGAAATTAGAACGCTCTCTTCACTATACACAAAAATAAGCAAAATGAATTAATGACCTAAATGTTAAGATAGAATTAATCTCCAAAATATACAATCAGCTCATGTAGTTCAATTTAAAAAAATTTTCTAAATAGGGGCAGAGATCTAAACAGACATTCAGACATTTCTGCAAAGAAGAGATACAAATTGCTAAAATAATCCCATGAAAAGATGTTCAACACTGCTAATTATTAGAGAAATGCAAATCAAAACTACAGTGAGGTATTGCCCCACAGTAGTCAGAATGGCCATCACCAAAAAGTCTACAGACAATGCTGGAGAGAGTGTGGAGAAAAGAATACCCTCCTACATTGTTGATGAGAATGCAAATTTCTACAGCTGTAACGGAGAACAGTATGGAGGTTCGTTAAAAACAGAGAATAGACTTACCATATGATCCAGGAACCCCACTCCAGGCATGTTATCTGGAGAAAACCATGATTCAAAAAAGACACATATGACCAAAATCCATTGCATCACTTTTTACAATATCCAAGGTCCATTAACAGAGAAATGGATACAGATATGGTGCATGTATACAATAGAATATTATTTGACCATAAAAAAGAATGAAATAATGTCATCTGCAGCAACATGGATGAATCTAGAGATTACCATACTAAATGACATAAGTCAGACAGAGAAAGACAAAAACTATACAGCATCATTTACACGTGAGGTCTAAAAAGAAGAGCCAATTTCCAAGAAACAGAATAGAATGAGTATTTCCAGGAGGAAGATGGGGAAATGTCAGTCAAAGGACACAAAGTTTCAGTTATAAGAACAGTAAGTTCTGAGTTCAGTATACAGCAAGTGACTCCAGTAAACAGGTATTCTGTACCTGAAAATTTCTTTTTAAGTGTTTTTACCACACACACACAAAAGATTTAACTATGTGAATGTGTGAGCTGAAGGATATATTCCTTAACTTGATCTTGGTAATCACTCTGCAATGTATATCAAATCATCATATGTATACTTTATATATATACAGTTACAGTTGGCAATAATTCCTCAAATTGAATTACACAAAATAAAAGGCACTGGGAGTTCTGGTGTACCAGAGTTGCATGGGAGAAGAAGATTGGTTTTCTCTTGGTTCCATATTGTCAGTTTTTAGAAGTCAAGGCCAATGCCCACTGTTCATTTTGATCATCCCACGGATCTTAAAGGTTTTTAGAAAATATTTGCAGGCTGTTTGGGTAATTTCATGCTCCAACCAATGTCCAAGTGGAAGGGAGGTTCAGTGGAAAAGTTGCTAAACAACAAAATCACTTTCTTTTTTATCAGATTTAACTCAAATGTCAAACTTTTACCCTACCCCCTTCAGACATCTCTAAAATGGCAACCCCCTAGTCTCCATCTCCCTTACTGCACCACTCTTTCTTTTCCATGGCATTTACCATCCTCTAAATATTAAATAAGTTACATATTTATTTTGTCTATCATTTATTGCCTGTCTTCTATAATTACAATTAATTTCCCCAAGAGCAGACATCTCTGTTTTGTTTATTGATAGATTTCATATGTTCAGAACAGTATCTGTCACATAGGAGTTGGTAAATTCATATTGGCTGAATGGAATTGAAATTAGAATGATGGAAATTTGGACACTAGAATCATGTCTGTTACCAACTGGCAGTGTGGATCTCTTGGGAAAGTCATTTGCCTTATCTTCTTCAGTGGGCTTTTTCCAGGATCAAATATACATTAAAGTGTTTTTGAAAAATCCAAAAATATAAAGTATAAAAATATTAAAATGCCATGCCATGCAAACAGTAGATGTTGTCTAGTAGAGTTGCATACAATGCTTTATTTATTCATGTGGCTTCTACCTTTTTTGCAAATATCTTGATATTAGAATTCATTGGTAGAAATGAAAAATAAATTGATCATGAAATTTTCCTGACTGCCTTTGTTGCTAGGGTAAATCACTAGCTATAATAAGATACCCAGGCTCAGTTCATGCAGCTGGCAAAGGACCCAAAAGTAGTCAAGGAATTATTTAGACTTGGGAGAATCTAGCTCATAATTACATGATGGATTCAATATCATTATTGTCCTTACTTCCCACCCCTACTGTGTTTATGTGTACAATTTTCAGTGAATGTTTTACTATCAAAAACAGGGCGAAAAAATTCAAAAATACATATCCCTCAAGCAGCAGTGGCAACAGCCTGAATCAGAGAACAGCAGCTGCTCAGGGTAGAAAATGATATTCCCAGATGGAGAGAAGGAGGCAGTGGTCAGCATAACAACTGTCTTTCACCTATTTCTGAGCCCTTTTTAGAAAACAGGTTCTGGTGTGTTTTTTCCAGCTCCTCAGAGCACACTTTCAAAAGAGGGTTTTCAGGTTGGAAGTTGAGTACCTTGTCATGGATGAGCAAGAAATGTATGATGGGGAATAAAACCAAAACAGATGATGGCTTCATAGGTAAGGGCTTACTGATAAATCCTGGGAGAAAAAGTATGAGCATGGGCAAATAAATGACAGCAGAGTGAAAATCTCACAGGAATCTGTCTTGGGTTCGTAAGGAAATAGATGGGAATGAAGGATACGATGAGATTGTGACTGACTACACCAGCCTGAACTACACTTAAAGATCTGAGGAACTTCCTTACGAAGTTAGGCTTCTATGCATAATATATATAGAAAGGTGAAGATTTTTTTAAAGTGCTAATATTCCTGTCAGAGGAAAAAATGATTACTGATGAACAAGACAGCTATAAAATTTCTCTGAAGTAAGCAATCACTGGATTACACAATGGGTGAAAATGAAAACGTAAATTCTTCAAAACTGATGTAGAAAACATTTCTGCTTTCTATGTTTCATAATGAAAGACAATTGGCATCTCTTAGGACTAAATGATGCCCCTACACCAAGTTCACGTGTTGAAACACTAGTGCTAGTACCTCAAACTATGATGGATGTCCTTACAAGACAAAGAATTTGGACACATAGGAGAACACCAGGGACGTGCACACACAAAGGAGAGACCACATGAGGCCACAAGGAGAAGTAGCCAGCTGCAAGCCAAGGAGAGAGGTCTCAGGAGAAACCAAACCTGCCAGCGCCTTGAGCTTGAACATGCAGGTCCCAGAACCATGAGAACATACATGTCTGCTGTTAAACTCATCCAGTCTGTGGTATTTTATGTCGGCCTGAGCAAATGTATACAGTACCTATACCTTAGAATTTCTACAATTTATCAAATAGTTTTAAAATAAATGCCCAGAAAAAAAAAATGCCAACTTAATAAACAACTAGACTTGGGAACTAAGCATTGACTTAATGGTAATCATGCATTTCTGGAGTGTCTTTGACAAGGTAATTTGGAAGCTAATGGTAATTAGCAAGGTGATTTCTATGACATTTTAAAATCTATCCATATTTTAGCATTAAAAATAATAAAGTCCATTCAAAGTAATCATTACATTCATCATGTTAACCCCTTCAGTTGTCTTCTAACCAAATCTGTCATGGATGAGCAAGAAATGTATGATGGGGAATAAAACCAAAACAGATGATGGCTTCATAGGTAAGGGCTTACTGATAAATCCTGGGAGAAAAAGTATGAGCATGGGCAAATAAATGACAGCAGAGTGAAAATCTCACAGGAATCTGTCTTGGGTTCGTAAGGAAATAGATGGGAATGAAGGATACGATGAGATTGTGACTGACTACACCAGCCTGAACTACACTTAAAGATCTGAGGAACTTCCTTACGAAGTTAGGCTTCTATGCATAATATATATAGAAAGGTGAAGATTTTTTTAAAGTGCTAATATTCCTGTCAGAGGAAAAAATGATTACTGATGAACAAGACAGCTATAAAATTTCTCTGAAGTAAGCAATCACTGGATTACACAATGGGTGAAAATGAAAAC
This sequence comes from Tragulus kanchil, assembly GCA_022376925.1. Lineage (NCBI taxonomy): Eukaryota > Metazoa > Chordata > Mammalia > Artiodactyla > Tragulidae > Tragulus > Tragulus kanchil. The sequence goes on along the minus strand of JAIOJX010000029.1, from coordinate 81,430,797 downwards.
GTAAATTCTTCAAAACTGATGTAGAAAACATTTCTGCTTTCTATGTTTCATAATGAAAGACAATTGGCATCTCTTAGGACTAAATGATGCCCCTACACCAAGTTCACGTGTTGAAACACTAGTGCTAGTACCTCAAACTATGATGGATGTCCTTACAAGACAAAGAATTTGGACACATAGGAGAACACCAGGGACGTGCACACACAAAGGAGAGACCACATGAGGCCACAAGGAGAAGTAGCCAGCTGCAAGCCAAGGAGAGAGGTCTCAGGAGAAACCAAACCTGCCAGCGCCTTGAGCTTGAACATGCAGGTCCCAGAACCATGAGAACATACATGTCTGCTGTTAAACTCATCCAGTCTGTGGTATTTTATGTCGGCCTGAGCAAATGTATACAGTACCTATACCTTAGAATTTCTACAATTTATCAAATAGTTTTAAAATAAATGCCCAGAAAAAAAAAATGCCAACTTAATAAACAACTAGACTTGGGAACTAAGCATTGACTTAATGGTAATCATGCATTTCTGGAGTGTCTTTGACAAGGTAATTTGGAAGCTAATGGTAATTAGCAAGGTGATTTCTATGACATTTTAAAATCTATCCATATTTTAGCATTAAAAATAATAAAGTCCATTCAAAGTAATCATTACATTCATCATGTTAACCCCTTCAGTTGTCTTCTAACCAAATCTGAATTATAAACTGTGTAGGATGCAAGAGTCTCCCCAGCCCCAACAAAGCCTGATGTTGTAATTTGGGATTTCCAAAGCGTCTTTCTCAGGGTCATTGTGCATTGTGGATTCCCAATATGGCTATAAGTAGATTCCCAATATGTATTTGAGGCTATACTCCTATTTTTCCCCAAAGTATATCATGGGTACCTACTCTGGGAAATGATAGGCTTCTTATCCCAGAGCCACCCAAGCCTGAAAGTCAGGGCTCACCTGGGAATATTGTTAAAATGTAGAATGAGGTATGGGTGAAGCCTCAGATTCTGCATTGTCAACAAGATGCAAAGTAAAGCATCTGTTGGATGATGTTGGTCCAGGGGCCACACTCTGATGAGTGAGATCTTGTGCTTTCTGTAATCAGTATCTGCATGCCCCAGGAAGTCATGTCTGCCTAGGGTCAATGACTGTCACCTAGGGATGATAGTGTTCTTCCTGAACTTTGTGTATTGAGTTTACCTTGAATGTGGCTTATATATGACTACAACATACATTTCCCCTGAACTGTTTGCAAATTATCTTGCATTCTTCCTCTATTTTCATTTATAAATATTAATAAAAATAATAATAAAGATGACTAGGTAGAGAAATAGGAAAGGCACTCCTGGCTGAGTCAATGGTAGGAGGTAAGGCTCAGAGGAAGCAAGTTTAAGGTGTGTCAGATCACTAAGGAAAGCTATTAAATGGAAAAACATTTGACTTTTTTATTTTATTTTAAAGAAATTAATAAAAAGTCAGACTGCAAAGGTAGATAGAGACCAGGTCAATTGAAATAATTCAAATTCCAATTTAACTTTCAACTAATAAGAATTTAGTTAATAAGCACTGAGCTTGTGACATGTCTATCCTGTAGTCTCATTTAATAACTGATCCAGAACTTTACTGGCAATGGAGATAGACTTTAGCATATGTATTTCTCTTCGTGTACCCAAATAATAGGTAATTTGGAAGCTAATGGTAATTGCAGTTTTCTATGACATTTTAAAATCTATCCATATTTTAGCATTAAAAATAATAAAGTCCATTCAAAGTAATCATTACATTCATCATGTTAACCCCTTCAGTTGTCTTCTAACCAAATCTGAATTATAAACTGTGTAGGATGCAAGAGTCTCCCCAGCCCCAACAAAGCCTGATGTTGTAATTTGGGATTTCCAAAGCGTCTTTCTCAGGGTCATTGTGCATTGTGGATTCCCAATATGGCTATAAGTAGATTCCCAATATGTATTTGAGGCTATACTCCTATTTTTCCCCAAAGTATATCATGGGTACCTACTCTGGGAAATGATAGGCTTCTTATCCCAGAGCCACCCAAGCCTGAAAGTCAGGGCTCACCTGGGAATATTGTTAAAATGTAGAATGAGGTATGGGTGAAGCCTCAGATTCTGCATTGTCAACAAGATGCAAAGTAAAGCATCTGTTGGATGATGTTGGTCCAGGGGCCACACTCTGATGAGTGAGATCTTGTGCTTTCTGTAATCAGTATCTGCATGCCCCAGGAAGTCATGTCTGCCTAGGGTCAATGACTGTCACCTAGGGATGATAGTGTTCTTCCTGAACTTTGTGTATTGAGTTTACCTTGAATGTGGCTTATATATGACTACAACATACATTTCCCCTGAACTGTTTGCAAATTATCTTGCATTCTTCCTCTATTTTCATTTATAAATATTAATAAAAATAATAATAAAGATGACTAGGTAGAGAAATAGGAAAGGCACTCCTGGCTGAGTCAATGGTAGGAGGTAAGGCTCAGAGGAAGCAAGTTTAAGGTGTGTCAGATCACTAAGGAAAGCTATTAAATGGAAAAACATTTGACTTTTTTATTTTATTTTAAAGAAATTAATAAAAAGTCAGACTGCAAAGGTAGATAGAGACCAGGTCAATTGAAATAATTCAAATTCCAATTTAACTTTCAACTAATAAGAATTTAGTTAATAAGCACTGAGCTTGTGACATGTCTATCCTGTAGTCTCATTTAATAACTGATCCAGAACTTTACTGGCAATGGAGATAGACTTTAGCATATGTATTTCTCTTCGTTGTGCACATATCTCCCAATGTATTATTGATTTTTCTTCTTCTCTAATACCTTCTCCTGTCCTCCTTCTCCAGATCCTTAGTTTCAGCTTTGCCTTGGTTAAAAAAAAGAAAATGAGTAAGACAATCTTAATTAAATATTTCTATTTGAACAAGAGTTAAGTGTCCCCTCCTGGAAGTACTTTGAGAACATTAAGACATTTTTAAATAATGTGATTTTAGGGAACATTAAAGATCACAGAAGTATAGTTTGGCAACAAGGAGTTTTGACCAAACTAGTTATGGGAAGAGAAACTGGTGAGTTTTTAGTAACTGCAATTTCAGAGATAAAAAAAAAAAATAGAATGTCATTGATTTCTTCTATTATCTGGTTACTTTATTCAGATCAAATAATGTGTGTTACAAATTAAGTAATGAGGCATAAGGCATTGAGTACACATGATTTAAATTTTATAATATATATATGTATGTATATGTCTGTGTGTGTATATATATATATACATACATATATACATACATATATATATATATATATATATATATATATATATATATATATATATATATATATATATATATAAGTGATCTCAACAACTAGTCTCAACTAGGAAGTATTCTATGCCTCAATGGATCTTTGTAAATGTTGGTACCATTTTTGGTTGTCATAGTTGGGGACAGGGTGCCATTAACATCTGATGGGATGTTCAGTATGCAGTTAAACATCCTATAGTGCACAGGACAATCCACCACAACAAAGATTACAAGCCTAAAATACCCATCAGAAGGAGATTGAGAAACCCTGTCATAAAGCAACTAAATTTTCTATATGAAATACTCTGATCTTCATAATCTCTACCCGTGTACCAAATTCCATTCAATACTAAAGAGATCAGCTCTTTTGAAATCCTGACCAACAACCATGTTACTCCAGAATGAAAACCAATCACAAATACAGCTTCAAGTGTACCACCATAACAGCTGGGAATAAATTAAGGTTGTACAAAACAGTGAATTTATTTGAACAACCAAGAGTTGACTGTTTCAAGGGCTACTCTGGAAAATAAGTTATTGTTATGCTAATTATCTAAGTAATCCTAGAGACTAACAAGCAACAATGGGAAAATGAAAATGCCACTTAACTTCCTCCTTCTAGGAAAACTCTTTGATGGAACTAGGCATTTCACAATGAACTGAAATTCTCCAAGATAGGCTGAAGAAAAACTTGTTTCAATGCTCTCTTTGTGGACTGATACTCGGACTTTCCAGGGCAAGATAATCACTTGCACAAAATGTCATTAGTACTTTCTGACCGTGAGAAACTATTCAGAATTCGGAGGCAGCCATTTATGGATGGTATTTGAGCAAAAACTCTTTCTCCAAAATACTATTTAAGCAACTGGCACAAAGAATGAATTGTTTTCATTTTGAGAAAAGCAACTGCTACCCTCAACATTCCAGGAAAATATCGAACAAAGAGAACTCATTGGATGTTAGATTTCCCCCTTCAAAAATCCAATCAGGGGAAATAACGGGCAATTATATAACTAGCATTTGTGGAAATACAAGTTTTGCAAATAAAATGAATGTCAATTTGAAAAGTTTCTAGTGATAGGAGGACTATAGGAAGAATTAGACAGAGCCTCTGCAGTTAATGAAAGGGGAAATAATCCTCAAGACAAAATCAAGGGCAGAGAAGCAACAAGAACCTAATTTACAAATTAGAACCACACCAGTAGAACAGTTAGCAGAAGCAACCAGATTCAACCTCTGTAGCATCTTCTTCTTCCCACTTTTCTCAAATGTGAACCTTCAGTCTTGCTTCCCAAAGCTTTGTGTCTTGACTTGGCAGCCTGAAACACAGCACTCTTCCTGACTGCATTTCCAGTTTCTTCTGCAAGAATGTGATCTGTCCCTAATTCTTACTGTTGTTATTGTTGTTCAGTCACTAAGTCATATCAGACTCTTTAGTGGCCCCATGGATTGTAGGCCATTGGGCTTCTCTGTCCATGGGATTTCCCAGGCAGGGAATATCGGAGTGGGTTGCCATTTCCCTCTCCAAGGGATCTTCTCAACCCAGGATTTGAATTCAAGTCTTCTGCATTGGCAAGTGGATTCTTTGAGCTGAGCCACCTTAATTCCTGACTGCACCAAGGTCAGTCAGGTCCTCATTAAATGAACTTTACCTGACTTTACCTGGACATTTTAACCTCCACAATGGGCAGTGGTGGGGGAAGGGGGTTACCTAAGCCTTTTACCCCAGTGGATGGGAGGCAAATATGTTAGAGGTCCTCTAATCGGGACAAAGATCTGCTTGGTGTCACACTTATAAAATGGGCACATGAAATTCTATACCAATTAGAATGTAAATTGCAATTTTTTTTAAAAACTGTGTAACAGAAATACTTGAAGCCATTTACTTGTGAAGACTTGACTTTTTGAGATACTTGATTATGGGGGATTCAAACAGCCTCTTTAGCTGAGTGTTGCATTGGGATAGGTCAAATCACTGCCTATTTTTAGTTTGTAAAACTACTGATACATAGGAAACTCAGTTGCCCCCCTACCTTTAGCAACATCCAAGTCTTTAGCTCTGTGTAGAAACGATCATGATATTTTACAAAAATGTGTAGCCCTACTTTTCACACAGGCAGCCTGAAATGCATTTCTGCTCCTACGTTACAGACTTCACCATCAAAGCATCTTGTGTTTTAAGGTTAAGTTATAGGGCTTCCCTGGTTGTCCAGTGGGTAGAGACTCCACCTTGCAGTATGGGGCCACTGGTTTGATTCCTGGCCAGGGAGGATCCCGCGTGCCATGCAGAGGCTGGACCAGTGTGTCCAATTGCAAGACAGCACTCTGAAGTGCATGCGCCTCTGTGGCAGGAGGGGCCACAGTAATGGGAGACCCACACAGGCCAAAGAGTGAAGATGGATGAAAACAAATGAATGAAGAACCAATAAAAGAGGCCAAACTTTAAAAAAATAATAATAATTTAAAGTTAAGTTATAAACCAACCTTTCAGAAATTTTAAAATAAGAAAAAAAAATTTAAAAGTTGCATGGGTAAGGGAAGATGTTGGCTTTGATGCCTTGGATCCTTTCACATAAACGTGGTAAGGGAATCATTCACTTAGGATATTTTAGAGATTTCAGTCTTCTAAGAAAACATTTAGAAAAGATAAGTCCTGGGATCTTATTGTTTTCACTAAAAAAATAACAACTTGTCAGTCTTTAAAAATTTTAAGGGGACAACAAGCATTATGTAAATATTGACTCAATTCCCAGGCACCTTAGATGTGCACTCTCTGTGGTAGCTCCAAATGTAAATAGGAGGGCATTCATGTAAAATATTCGACTCAATTGGCCCGGTGGGGAAGGGGTTACCTAAGCCTTTTACCCCAGTGGATGGGAGGCAAATATGTTAGAGGTCCTCTAATCGGGACAAAGATCTGCTTGGTGTCACACTTATAAAATGGGCACATGAAATTCTATACCAATTAGAATGTAAATTGCAATTTTTTTTAAAAACTGTGTAACAGAAATACTTGAAGCCATTTACTTGTGAAGACTTGACTTTTTGAGATACTTGATTATGGGGGATTCAAACAGCCTCTTTAGCTGAGTGTTGCATTGGGATAGGTCAAATCACTGCCTATTTTTAGTTTGTAAAACTACTGATACATAGGAAACTCAGTTGCCCCCCTACCTTTAGCAACATCCAAGTCTTTAGCTCTGTGTAGAAACGATCATGATATTTTACAAAAATGTGTAGCCCTACTTTTCACACAGGCAGCCTGAAATGCATTTCTGCTCCTACGTTACAGACTTCACCATCAAAGCATCTTGTGTTTTAAGGTTAAGTTATAGGGCTTCCCTGGTTGTCCAGTGGGTAGAGACTCCACCTTGCAGTATGGGGCCACTGGTTTGATTCCTGGCCAGGGAGGATCCCGCGTGCCATGCAGAGGCTGGACCAGTGTGTCCAATTGCAAGACAGCACTCTGAAGTGCATGCGCCTCTGTGGCAGGAGGGGCCACAGTAATGGGAGACCCACACAGGCCAAAGAGTGAAGATGGATGAAAACAAATGAATGAAGAACCAATAAAAGAGGCCAAACTTTAAAAAAATAATAATAATTTAAAGTTAAGTTATAAACCAACCTTTCAGAAATTTTAAAATAAGAAAAAAAAATTTAAAAGTTGCATGGGTAAGGGAAGATGTTGGCTTTGATGCCTTGGATCCTTTCACATAAACGTGGTAAGGGAATCATTCACTTAGGATATTTTAGAGATTTCAGTCTTCTAAGAAAACATTTAGAAAAGATAAGTCCTGGGATCTTATTGTTTTCACTAAAAAAATAACAACTTGTCAGTCTAAGTAAGTAACTATATTTGTGTGACAACAAGCATTATGTAAAAATATTGACTCAATTCCCAGGCACCTTAGATGTGCAATGCACTCTCTGTGGTAGCTCCAAAAATGTAAATAGGAGGGCTTCACTGGTGGTCCAGTGGATACAAAGCCTACCTTGCAGTGCAAAGGGCACTGGTTCAATCCCTGGCCCAGGAAGATCCCACATGCTTCAGAGCAGCTGGACTGGTGTGTCCAGTTACGAGCCAGTGCTCTGGAACACATGTGCCCAGAGCTGGTACTCTGGAACTAGAGAGAGGCCACTACAATGGGAGGCACATAAATGTCAAAGAATAATGAAAACAAATGATAACTTAGAGGAAAAAAAATGTAAATAGGAGCAGCTTAGGACAGCAAACTGTTTGGAAGTGGTAGTGGGGAGATAGCTGGAGGTGCATTGTCTAACAAGCACTTTTTCCTTAGATTTTTATATTAAAGGTCCATTAAAATGTCATATTTTTACTACAGAGGCTCATATTATATTTGACTTATGACTGACAAAAAATCTGTTCTTTCAATTAAAAGATGCATGCACAAGTGCAATATATATTAGCCCACACTCATACATCATAGAGTGGTTTTGAGTGACAGAGAATGCTTTTATGGAAACTGGAGTAAATGTGCTAAAGCAGGGGTCCCCAATCCCCAGGTTCCTATCAGGAACAGGGCCACATAGCAGGAGGTGAGTAGTGGTCAAGTGAGTACAGCTTCATCTGTATTTACAGCCACTCTTCATCACTGGCATTATCCCCTGAGCTCCGCCTCCTGTCAGATCAGTGCAGCAGGATGAATGTAACGCACTTGACTCATCCTGTAGCCAGCCTTCTCACCCCAGTCCTGGAAAAGTTGCATGGGTAAGGGAAGATGTTGGCTTTGATGCCTTGGATCCTTTCACATAAACGTGGTAAGGGAATCATTCACTTAGGATATTTTAGAGATTTCAGTCTTCTAAGAAAACATTTAGAAAAGATAAGTCCTGGGATCTTATTGTTTTCACTAAAAAAATAACAACTTGTCAGTCTAAGTAAGTAACTATATTTGTGTGACAACAAGCATTATGTAAAAATATTGACTCAATTCCCAGGCACCTTAGATGTGCAATGCACTCTCTGTGGTAGCTCCAAAAATGTAAATAGGAGGGCTTCACTGGTGGTCCAGTGGATACAAAGCCTACCTTGCAGTGCAAAGGGCACTGGTTCAATCCCTGGCCCAGGAAGATCCCACATGCTTCAGAGCAGCTGGACTGGTGTGTCCAGTTACGAGCCAGTGCTCTGGAACACATGTGCCCAGAGCTGGTACTCTGGAACTAGAGAGAGGCCACTACAATGGGAGGCACATAAATGTCAAAGAATAATGAAAACAAATGATAACTTAGAGGAAAAAAAATGTAAATAGGAGCAGCTTAGGACAGCAAACTGTTTGGAAGTGGTAGTGGGGAGATAGCTGGAGGTGCATTGTCTAACAAGCACTTTTTCCTTAGATTTTTATATTAAAGGTCCATTAAAATGTCATATTTTTACTACAGAGGCTCATATTATATTTGACTTATGACTGACAAAAAATCTGTTCTTTCAATTAAAAGATGCATGCACAAGTGCAATATATATTAGCCCACACTCATACATCATAGAGTGGTTTTGAGTGACAGAGAATGCTTTTATGGAAACTGGAGTAAATGTGCTAAAGCAGGGGTCCCCAATCCCCAGGTTCCTATCAGGAACAGGGCCACATAGCAGGAGGTGAGTAGTGGTCAAGTGAGTACAGCTTCATCTGTATTTACAGCCACTCTTCATCACTGGCATTATCCCCTGAGCTCCGCCTCCTGTCAGATCAGTGCAGCAGGATGAATGTAACGCACTTGACTCATCCTGTAGCCAGCCTTCTCACCCCCAGTCCCTGGAAAACTTGTGTTCCACAAAGCCAGTCTCTGGTGCCAAAATGGTTGAGGACCACTGTACTAAAGAATGCCATACCAACTGACAGTCTAGGACTGACAGCAAGCCATTCACTATTATTGGCTTCACCAGCACATATGAATGAGCTTGCAGCAGGGAAGAAAATGGATGCTCTTAAATCATACAGATAAATGACCTCAGTTAATAATTTAGCTAATATGTAGATTTTTCTCTATGGCAGAACAGATCTCTATTCTCTCTTTGGGTTCCATGTATATAATCACCGCGGTGATTAAGATCCATTTAAACCTACCTTTCTGACAGTGGGTCAGCCACAGACAAAAACCACAGAAGTACAATACATAGTCACAGGATCTATACTTTGGTCCCTTTATGGTCTGGAACAGCTCCACCACCAACTAGACCCCCAGTCTCAGCTCCTGTTCATGTGAGGCCTGAGGGCACCAGGAAACGGCTATAGTGACCTGTCCTTCCTGTAGTCCCTAAATTCCATTTTCAGCCCCAGATGTGTTCTAGAACATGACCATTATTTGGGTCTTCTCTTTTCCTAGAGTCTTAAGCTCCTTAGAATGTAGAAGGTCAGGTATGGACAACACCTAAACAATGAAGTATCAGATGCAAAATCTGAGGGTCAGAGGATTAAAATGATTTGTTCATTCACACAGCCATAGGGATAGATCATTATACCATCAACAAAATCCCAGTCACAAGGCCCAGAAGACCCAGTACTGTCTTCTAAGGTAAGTGTTGAAAGTACACGTGCACTGAGCCTCAGGCCAGCCACGTGCTTCTGTGAAGTTGAACTCTATCCCCTTCTAAAGCTGATGGAGTCAGTGTCAATGGAAAACTTGTTTTTAGTTCAAAAAAGCAATATCCCAACACAGCCTTCTTTTCAAACTATAGCTTCAGGCTGGCTAGGGGGCTTTCTGGTATAATAACCATACAGAAAACAAAGATTGAACCCATGAGTATCAAAGGGTTTTTCATCTACAATTAAAAACTTCTTGCTCTTGAACAAATTCCATCGTTTTTAATGGGGCTGTTTTTCATTTTTGTATAGAAGGGATCTGACCTTACAGATATAAGGTTATATCACACAGAAAAGTCTGTGAGTTTGTTGAGCTAAAGTATACATACCTTCAAACAGTTACAGAAAGCACAAACCATGGTGGGGAAATGGACATATACATACAGATATAGGTCACTACCCAAGTAGATGATAAAATAGTGAAACTCATTCTTTAGTACAAAACCAAATATGTCTTGTGTGTCTACAGAAGCAAAAGTAAACACTGAATATTGCCTCTAAAGTCCAATCTGGCAGCACCACTAGGACATATGCTTACAACCCAGGTGCCTTACAGTCTTTCTAACACACCACACTATTCTTTTTCAACTTTGGATAGTAGACTGAACAATATAGAGTTCTGGCTTATAATTTTGCTATGGTGAAGGTAAACTTGTAAGTAGCATATAAGTCTAATATAGATGTAAATATAAATATACACAGAAAGAGAGGAAGAAAAAGAAGGAAAGAAAAAGAGGTTAGGGACATGGAAGGAAGGAGAGAATGGAGAATGTATGGGCTAACAGAGAGAATATTGACCCTAAAACATATAAATTCTGGCTTCATCACTCACCTATCAGTTATAACTTATTTTTTAATTATGGCCTCTTTTATTGGTCCTTCACTTGTATATTTTCATCCATCTTAATTTGTTGGCCTGTGTGGGCCTCCCATCGCAGTGGCCTCTCTCGTTGCAGAGCACTGGCTCTGGGCACATGCACTCCAGAGTACTGGCTCATAATTGGACACAGACCTAGCAGCTCCTCGGCATGTGGGATCTTCCCAAGCCAGGGATCGAACTGGTGCCCCTTGCAGACCACCAGGGAAGCCCCTCAGCTATGATTTTGATTAGGCTACTTTTAATTTCCTTGGGCCTCAGTTTTCTGGTGGCACTAGTGGTAAAGAGTCCACCTACAAAAGCATGAGACATAAGAGACTTGGGTTTGATCCCTAGCTTGGGAAGATACTTTAGAGGACAGCTTGGCAATGCACTTCAGTACTCTTGCCTGGAGAATCTCATGCACAGAGGAGTTGATAGGCTACATTTTGTAGGATTACAAAGAGTAGGACATAACTGAAACAGTCTAGCACACACACACACGGGTCTCTGTTTCTCAATCTGAAAATCTGGAATATTCCTTACTTCCTTCAGATCCCTGCCTAACAGTCATTTTCAGAGACAAGCCTTTTTTGACCACACTTGCCTTCCATTGTTCTCTATCTCCCTACCTGGCTTTACTTTGTTCTGCAGCACAGGATCCCACCTTACGTATTCTACATTCATCTCACTCTATATTTCCCAACACAATGTATGCCCCATGAGAGCAGAAAGTGGATCTGTTTGGCTCACTAGCCAGCAACTGTCAGCACATGGTAACTGCCCAATAAGCACTTGATGCTAAATGAATCTCCTGTGCAAGTGGAGGGATTAATGGACAAAAGCAGCTTACACAAAGCTGAAACTAAGGCAGTCTGTGCTTCACCAATGATCACCAATGATCACTCATTTTGATTATGAGTGTTTGTCCCTTACTTTCAAACCTTGCATTTTCTAACAGATACAGCTCCCTAACTTGCATGGGGCCCCTCTACCAGAAGTAACCAAATCAACATGATGAAGCAGAGAACTGAAATCCCCTTGTTAAGCTCATTACCACTAGGACCTCAGTGACTTACTTCAATTGGTTGGAGACACCCAGTTCCTCTCTACATCCTCTGCAACCAAGAAGGACAACTCTATGCTTGTAAAGCAGATGCAGGGAAAAAATGACAGTGGAGTCAGAAGCATTAACTCAGGAGTTAGTTCAACTGCTCACAGTCTCCAAATAGCTAGCCCTTTCTACTCTGCAGAAGTAGTTTCAACTATGGGGATCTTCCCAAGCCAGGGATCGAACTGGTGCCCCTTGCAGACCACCAGGGAAGCCCCTCAGCTATGATTTTGATTAGGCTACTTTTAATTTCCTTGGGCCTCAGTTTTCTGGTGGCACTAGTGGTAAAGAGTCCACCTACAAAAGCATGAGACATAAGAGACTTGGGTTTGATCCCTAGCTTGGGAAGATACTTTAGAGGACAGCTTGGCAATGCACTTCAGTACTCTTGCCTGGAGAATCTCATGCACAGAGGAGTTGATAGGCTACATTTTGTAGGATTACAAAGAGTAGGACATAACTGAAACAGTCTAGCACACACACACACGGGTCTCTGTTTCTCAATCTGAAAATCTGGAATATTCCTTACTTCCTTCAGATCCCTGCCTAACAGTCATTTTCAGAGACAAGCCTTTTTTGACCACACTTGCCTTCCATTGTTCTCTATCTCCCTACCTGGCTTTACTTTGTTCTGCAGCACAGGATCCCACCTTACGTATTCTACATTCATCTCACTCTATATTTCCCAACACAATGTATGCCCCATGAGAGCAGAAAGTGGATCTGTTTGGCTCACTAGCCAGCAACTGTCAGCACATGGTAACTGCCCAATAAGCACTTGATGCTAAATGAATCTCCTGTGCAAGTGGAGGGATTAATGGACAAAAGCAGCTTACACAAAGCTGAAACTAAGGCAGTCTGTGCTTCACCAATGATCACCAATGATCACTCATTTTGATTATGAGTGTTTGTCCCTTACTTTCAAACCTTGCATTTTCTAACAGATACAGCTCCCTAACTTGCATGGGGCCCCTCTACCAGAAGTAACCAAATCAACATGATGAAGCAGAGAACTGAAATCCCCTTGTTAAGCTCATTACCACTAGGACCTCAGTGACTTACTTCAATTGGTTGGAGACACCCAGTTCCCTCTCTACATCCTCTGCAACCAAGAAGGACAACTCTATGCTTGTAAAGCAGATGCAGGGAATAAATGACAGTGGAGTCAGAAGCATTAACTCAGGAGTTAGTTCAACTGCTCACAGTCTCCAAATAGCTAGCCCTTTCTACTCTGCAGAAGTAGGAGTTCTTTGCATTAATTCTCAGCTTCACAACTCTTGCTTGGTAGTACATTAGGGAGCTAAACGACCACAGTACCTGTTTATTTATCCAAGAGATACATATTCAAGGTCCTGCAGAAATGCTGGTAATATCCTAGGCTACATTTATTTCATCCATTCTTCAGGCAGCATCTATTTATTGAGTAACTGCATTGTGCCAGGCACTCAGCTACCTACTGGGTAGCTAGGAGTCAATTGGACATGCTCCTTTTCCTAAGGAATTTGTTATTTTAGCAGGAGCAACAGTAAATAGGCTTAGAGCTGAAGGTGTGCAAATCAAAAGTATATAGGGTTCTTATCACAAGAAAAAAAAAGGTTGGTTTTTTTGTTACTTTAATTATGTTCCTATATGAGATGATGGATGTTCACTTATTCTGGTATCATTTCAGGAAGTATGAATATCAAATCATTATTCTGTATACCTTAAGCTCACACATAATTGTATATCAAATACTGGGCTTCCCAGGTGGCTCAGTGATAAAGAATCCACCTGCCAAGCAGGAGACATGGGTATAATCCCTGGGTCAAGAAGATCCCCTGGAGTGGGAAATGGCAATCCTCTCCAGTATTCTTGCCTGGGAAATCCCATGGACAGTTCATGGGGGTTGAAAAAAAAGTTACACACAACTTAGCAATTAAATTACAAAGACATATCAAATATATCTGAATAAAACAGAGGGAAAAACAGAACAAAAAAATGTACACAGTGCTGGATGTAAATTATATTTGAATAAAACTGGGCAAGAAAGATATTTTTTAAACCTTTGAGTTAACAAATATTTGTTTTGTTTAAAAGCAGGGTTCCATAAGACTGAAAAGCACAAGGATCTGATCCCATTCATGGATGTGATGTTTTTGCTGAAAGCTGAACAAGTAGAAATGATAGAATCAATTGGTTGGAGACACCCAGTTCCCTCTCTACATCCTCTGCAACCAAGAAGGACAACTCTATGCTTGTAAAGCAGATGCAGGGAATAAATGACAGTGGAGTCAGAAGCATTAACTCAGGAGTTAGTTCAACTGCTCACAGTCTCCAAATAGCTAGCCCTTTCTACTCTGCAGAAGTAGGAGTTCTTTGCATTAATTCTCAGCTTCACAACTCTTGCTTGGTAGTACATTAGGGAGCTAAACGACCACAGTACCTGTTTATTTATCCAAGAGATACATATTCAAGGTCCTGCAGAAATGCTGGTAATATCCTAGGCTACATTTATTTCATCCATTCTTCAGGCAGCATCTATTTATTGAGTAACTGCATTGTGCCAGGCACTCAGCTACCTACTGGGTAGCTAGGAGTCAATTGGACATGCTCCTTTTCCTAAGGAATTTGTTATTTTAGCAGGAGCAATAGTAAATAGGCTTAGAGCTGAAGGTGTGCAAATCAAAAGTATATAGGGTTCTTATCACAAGAAAAAAAAAGGTTGGTTTTTTTGTTACTTTAATTATGTTCCTATATGAGATGATGGATGTTCACTTATTCTGGTATCATTTCAGGAAGTATGAATATCAAATCATTATTCTGTATACCTTAAGCTCACACATAATTGTATATCAAATACTGGGCTTCCCAGGTGGCTCAGTGATAAAGAATCCACCTGCCAAGCAGGAGACATGGGTATAATCCCTGGGTCAAGAAGATCCCCTGGAGTGGGAAATGGCAATCCTCTCCAGTATTCTTGCCTGGGAAATCCCATGGACAGTTCATGGGGGTTGAAAAAAAAGTTACACACAACTTAGCAATTAAATTACAAAGACATATCAAATATATCTGAATAAAACAGAGGGAAAAACAGAACAAAAAAATGTACACAGTGCTGGATGTAAATTATATTTGAATAAAACTGGGCAAGAAAGATATTTTTTAAACCTTTGAGTTAACAAATATTTGTTTTGTTTAAAAGCAGGGTTCCATAAGACTGAAAAGCACAAGGATCTGATCCCATTCATGGATGTGATGTTTTTGCTGAAAGCTGAACAAGTAGAAATGATAGAAATTGGTCAAGTGGGGAGCTTGTCAGGAAAGGGGCAAGATAAACACAGGCCCAGGTAGAGGGGACATGTTGCTTTCAAGACATGGAAAATAGCCTGTGATGTAGGAAGTAGGAGAGAACAGGAAGATGCACCTGAAGGCTATAGAGGGGGATCAGATCCTACAGATCTTACAGACTTCCTCACTTAAGATGTTGGTATTTAACTTGAGAAGAAGACATCACTGAATGGCTTTAGGCAGGGAAGTTGCATAATCTGATTTGTATTTTCAGAGTGTCACTCTGGCTGCTGTGTGCAGAAGGGCCCAGGCATATGAGAGAAGCCTTTTGGGAGAAAATTGCATTTCCCCAGACTACACAGTATGCATCTTCCACTGGATCTTTGATGGTAGAGATGGGAGAGTAGCAAGGAGAGTGGGCATATTGACTGAGAGCAAAGCCGTGGAGAAATGCTCCAGTCTGGAGACTCTAAAACATTGTATGGATTTGAATATCATTTTCCAGATTCACTTTTTTTTTTTCTTTTTTTTTGCTGCAATGCATACTGTGCCCCCACTTTACTTAGACTTCACCCTATGCAGACCATGTTACTTTGGTCCTGAATTGCCATGATTTGCATTGCATTTCTCCAGAAAGCCTAGAAGTGAGATACAGCAGGTGTGCTCCCATAAGCTCATCTCTCCCTTAGCCCAGAATTCCTGAGGTCACCCTCAGAGAAGATGAGTCAGCTGGACTCTGGAGATGGGGGGAAATGGCTCAAATTCTTAAAAATTTAGTTCTTCTGGTGGTTCTTCCTATAGGGGCCGATGCTATAGTTCACAAAGAATTATTGTTGTACTGTGAAATTCTCTTAATCAACAAACTCTGGTGCAAATTTATCTGAGTTTTTAATAAATATGACAAACTCTGTGGGGGGACCTCAAAATTTTGCTTGTTAAGGCAATTATGAAAATTCAAACCACTTTTTCTAACATTTTGCTAATAAAACTAAGGTTTTCCCAAAAGGTAAAGAGGGAAACTGAAAAGCACAAGGATCTGATCCCATTCATGGATGTGATGTTTTGCTGAAAGCTGAACAAGTAGAAATGATAGAAATTGGTCAAGTGGGGAGCTTGTCAGGAAAGGGGCAAGATAAACACAGGCCCAGGTAGAGGGGACATGTTGCTTTCAAGACATGGAAAATAGCCTGTGATGTAGGAAGTAGGAGAGAACAGGAAGATGCACCTGAAGGCTATAGAGGGGGATCAGATCCTACAGATCTTACAGACTTCCTCACTTAAGATGTTGGTATTTAACTTGAGAAGAAGACATCACTGAATGGCTTTAGGCAGGGAAGTTGCATAATCTGATTTGTATTTTCAGAGTGTCACTCTGGCTGCTGTGTGCAGAAGGGCCCAGGCATATGAGAGAAGCCTTTTGGGAGAAAATTGCATTTCCCCAGACTACACAGTATGCATCTTCCACTGGATCTTTGATGGTAGAGATGGGAGAGTAGCAAGGAGAGTGGGCATATTGACTGAGAGCAAAGCCGTGGAGAAATGCTCCAGTCTGGAGACTCTAAAACATTGTATGGATTTGAATATCATTTTCCAGATTCACTTTTTTTTTCTTTTTTTGCTGCAATGCATACTGTGCCCCCACTTTACTTAGACTTCACCCTATGCAGACCATGTTACTTTGGTCCTGAATTGCCATGATTTGCATTGCATTTCTCCAGAAAGCCTAGAAGTGAGATACAGCAGGTGTGCTCCCATAAGCTCATCTCTCCCTTAGCCCAGAATTCCTGAGGTCACCCTCAGAGAAGATGAGTCAGCTGGACTCTGGAGATGGGGGGAAATGGCTCAAATTCTTAAAAATTTAGTTCTTCTGGTGGTTCTTCCTATAGGGGCCGATGCTATAGTTCACAAAGAATTATTGTTGTACTGTGAAATTCTCTTAATCAACAAACTCTGGTGCAAATTTATCTGAGTTTTTAATAAATATGACAAACTCTGTGGGGGGACCTCAAAATTTTGCTTGTTAAGGCAATTATGAAAATTCAAACCACTTTTTCTATTCACATTTTGCTAATATCTTATTTTCACTTAAATCATCTTTGTTGAAGATTGTCTAAAAACTGTAACATTATATAAAATGTTGTGATACCTTCTGTTCACTTCATCACATTAATCTCTGATTAGCAAATTCCAAATTGGGAGAAAATGGTACACAAATAAAATAAAACATAAAATAGATGAAATTCATATTCCTGCCTCTGAAATTTGTATTTTGAAATCCTAATGCCTAGTGTGATGGCATTAGGAGATAATGCCTTGGGAACTTTTTAGATTGTGAAAGTAGAGTCTTTATAAGTGGGATCACTGTTCTTATGAAAAGGGAAGTCACAGAGATCCCTCTCCCCTTCCACCATATGAGAACCCAGTGAGAAGCTGCCAGTTATTAACTTAGGAAGAGTTCCTTCACAAGAATACACCTACTCTGGAAATTTGGTCTTGGACTTCTCAGCCTCTGGAACTGTAAGAAATGTATTTCTGTTGTTTATAGGCCACCAAGTTCATAGTACTTTGTTGTAGCAGCCTGAATAACAGACTAAGAAACAAACCCTTTGTATTTTTTCTAAGAATATTTTCCATTCAAGCCAAGATTAGCTGGAAGACAAGAAATAAAATAAAATAAAATAAAATAGTAAAAAAATACCATGATAAAGGCTCCATTTTAAAGTCTCATGGAGCTCCATAACTGTTTATTTAAACAAGTACAAATTCGATGAAATGAAACATGGCACATTCCAGTCATCAGGCAAATATTGAAGGTTAATTATAAAGAGTCATAGCTTTATTTTGAATGTTTGACTGCTGACGGTGTTTAAGCCTCACTCTACCCGCTTTCCTACTAGCAACACAACTGGGAAAACTGATAAGAAAGCCTACCTTTAGTTGATGCCAGTAGGGAAGTGTGAAGAAGCAATCAGGCTCTAGTTCCTACATGGAAATCTTGACTCCAAGCCCCTATAGCCTGATAAATACCAAAAGCACAGGCTTCCCTGGTAGCTCAGTGGCAAAGAGTTTGCCTGTCCTACCTTAGTTGATGCCAGTAGTGGAAGTGCAAACTCTGTGGGGGACCTCAAAATTTTGCTTTAACTTTTCAAACCACTTTTTCTATTCACATTTTGCTAATATCTTATTTTCACTTAAATCATCTTTGTTGAAGATTGTCTAAAAACTGTAACATTATATAAAATGTTGTGATACCTTCTGTTCACTTCATCACATTAATCTCTGATTAGCAAATTCCAAATTGGGAGAAAATGGTACACAAATAAAATAAAACATAAAATAGATGAAATTCATATTCCTGCCTCTGAAATTTGTATTTTGAAATCCTAATGCCTAGTGTGATGGCATTAGGAGATAATGCCTTGGGAACTTTTTAGATTGTGAAAGTAGAGTCTTTATAAGTGGGATCACTGTTCTTATGAAAAGGGAAGTCACAGAGATCCCTCTCCCCTTCCACCATATGAGAACCCAGTGAGAAGCTGCCAGTTATTAACTTAGGAAGAGTTCCTTCACAAGAATACACCTACTCTGGAAATTTGGTCTTGGACTTCTCAGCCTCTGGAACTGTAAGAAATGTATTTCTGTTGTTTATAGGCCACCAAGTTCATAGTACTTTGTTGTAGCAGCCTGAATAACAGACTAAGAAACAAACCCTTTGTATTTTTTCTAAGAATATTTTCCATTCAAGCCAAGATTAGCTGGAAGACAAGAAATAAAATAAAATAAAATAAAATAGTAAAAAAATACCATGATAAAGGCTCCATTTTAAAGTCTCATGGAGCTCCATAACTGTTTATTTAAACAAGTACAAATTCGATGAAATGAAACATGGCACATTCCAGTCATCAGGCAAATATTGAAGGTTAATTATAAAGAGTCATAGCTTTATTTTGAATGTTTGACTGCTGACGGTGTTTAAGCCTCACTCTACCCGCTTTCCTACTAGCAACACAACTGGGAAAACTGATAAGAAAGCCTACCTTTAGTTGATGCCAGTAGGGAAGTGTGAAGAAGCAATCAGGCTCTAGTTCCTACATGGAAATCTTGACTCCAAGCCCCTATAGCCTGATAAATACCAAAAGCACAGGCTTCCCTGGTAGCTCAGTGGTAAAGAGTTTGCCTGCCAATTCAGGAAACATGGGTTCAATCTCTAATCTAGGAAGATCCCACATGCTGTGGAGCAACTAAGCCTGTGAGCTACAAATTGAGCCTGTGCCCTAGAGCCTTGGAGTCGCAATTATTGAGCACATGCGCTGCAACTACTGAAGGCTGTGAGCCCTAGAGTCTGGTTTTCACAACAAGAAAAGTCACCCCAACAAGAAGCCTGCTCATCTCAACTAGAGAGTAGCCCTCACTCCCTGCAACTAGAGAAGAGCCTGTGGCAACAGTGAATACCCAGAATAGACAAAAAGAAGAAAGAAAGAAAGAAAAGAAAATGAAAAAAAAAATCACTTGTCCTTTCTGCTGAAACCACTGTGGACTTGCTTGAGCTCCTGTTCTGCTCTACCTAGAAAGCCTCATTATGTGAATAATAAAGCTGTTCAGACCCTATGGTGGTAGTTGTCATGTCAGGTCATCAGTCTTAAAATTCAGACTGAATCTGAGGGACAAGAAAATTTGCCCTCTGTGGGGCAGCCACAAAACAGAAACATAATTGATCCAGATATTGGAGTTCTTTTAACTTGTATTTTTAAAATAGCTCTGATTAATATATTTTCCAAGGAGATTACCTGATAATAAATTATATCAGAAACTGGAATCAATTAAAAAGAAAAAAAATTGACTAGAAATTCTTAAACAAAAATGGGACTCAATAGATCAGTTTTAAGCATATTGGACACAGATGGAGACAGAATGAGTGATCTAAAAATTAGGTCAGTAAAAAATAGCCAGACATAAGCTTAGGAAGAAATTTATAGCCTTAAATGTGCATATTACTAAAATTAAAAGGTCTAAAAATCAATGATATGATTATTCATTTCAAAAAGTTAAGAAAAGAACAGTAAGTTATACCAAAGGAAAGAAAAAAAGGACACACAAAGATAGGAACATAAATAACACTTTTTAAAAAAATCTATAAAACTGAAAGCTATGTTTTAGAAATGATTACTAAATTGATCAACTTCTTATAAAACTAATCAATAAAAAGGATAGAAGACATCAATATGAGGGGGAAAAAAGAAAGAGTAGTGCAGATTCTAATACATTTAAAAAAATGATTTAAAATTTCCATTTTTAAAACTGGCAAATACTTAGAAAATATCAAATTCCTAAAATACAACTTACCAAATCTGACCCCAAAGGAAATTGAAAATGTAAACAGTCTTGTTTTAAAAACTGAATCGTTAATTTTTTGACTCTTTCTCAAATAAATATCCAGCCTACGTTGAAAATATCAATGCGCTGCAACTACTGAAGGCTGTGAGCCCTAGAGTCTGGTTTTCACAACAAGAAAAGTCACCCCAACAAGAAGCCTGCTCATCTCAACTAGAGAGTAGCCCTCACTCCCTGCAACTAGAGAAGAGCCTGTGGCAACAGTGAATACCCAGAATAGACAAAAAGAAGAAAGAAAGAAAGAAAAGAAAATGAAAAAAAAAATCACTTGTCCTTTCTGCTGAAACCACTGTGGACTTGCTTGAGCTCCTGTTCTGCTCTACCTAGAAAGCCTCATTATGTGAATAATAAAGCTGTTCAGACCCTATGGTGGTAGTTGTCATGTCAGGTCATCAGTCTTAAAATTCAGACTGAATCTGAGGGACAAGAAAATTTGCCCTCTGTGGGGCAGCCACAAAACAGAAACATAATTGATCCAGATATTGGAGTTCTTTTAACTTGTATTTTTAAAATAGCTCTGATTAATATATTTTCCAAGGAGATTACCTGATAATAAATTATATCAGAAACTGGAATCAATTAAAAAGAAAAAAAATTGACTAGAAATTCTTAAACAAAAATGGGACTCAATAGATCAGTTTTAAGCATATTGGACACAGATGGAGACAGAATGAGTGATCTAAAAATTAGGTCAGTAAAAAATAGCCAGACATAAGCTTAGGAAGAAATTTATAGCCTTAAATGTGCATATTACTAAAATTAAAAGGTCTAAAAATCAATGATATGATTATTCATTTCAAAAAGTTAAGAAAAGAACAGTAAGTTATACCAAAGGAAAGAAAAAAAGGACACACAAAGATAGGAACATAAATAACACTTTTTAAAAAAATCTATAAAACTGAAAGCTATGTTTTAGAAATGATTACTAAATTGATCAACTTCTTATAAAACTAATCAATAAAAAGGATAGAAGACATCAATATGAGGGGGAAAAAAGAAAGAGTAGTGCAGATTCTAATACATTTAAAAAAATGATTTAAAATTTCCATTTTTAAAACTGGCAAATACTTAGAAAATATCAAATTCCTAAAATACAACTTACCAAATCTGACCCCAAAGGAAATTGAAAATGTAAACAGTCTTGTTTTAAAAACTGAATCGTTAATTTTTTGACTCTTTCTCAAATAAATATCCAGCCTCAGATGGCTGTATTAGTTCTCCTAATAATTAAAAATATATCTATAATGCCAGTTTCACACATTCATTTCCAGAAAACAGAAAGAAGGAATACTTTTTGAGTTATTTTCTGAAGGAAAGCATATTTTTGATACCTCTGAAGGAGAATAAAGAAGACAAAAATTATACAGTAGTCTCAAAATGTGCAGAAATCTGTTTGATATACTATATATATATTCATGATTTTTTAAACTCTTAACAGAAGACAAGTAAATCTAATAAAAGTACCTGCAAGAAATCTCAAACTCACAATATAATAAGTAGTAAGATATTAAAAATTTCCTCACTGATATCTACAGGTCACAAAAATATTCATTTCAACACCATTAAACTGAAGGTTTGACTAGTGCAATAATGCAAGGGAAACACACACACACACACACACACAAGGACTGGAAAAGAAGAAATACCACTGCATTAATTTGCAAATAACATGAATGGATACATAGGAAATCCTAAAGGATACACTCAAAACTTGGCAATATTAAGTGAATTTAATAAGTTAATGGATATGAAAATCAATATATCAACCAAATTCTTCATATTAAAAACACAGAGACTAAGGCCCAGGAAAGTGTCCAGTCCACATAGACACTTTCAAATTGGAAAGAGTCACTCAGTCCAAGATTCAAGTTTTCTTACATGTGTGTGCATCAACAGTGATGCAATTGTTTGAAGTACATAAGATGGAGAAATATTTTCAATTTCAGCCCATAGCTAGTCAAACAGAGGCCAGTGTACACTCTTGTCCTTGCACCTCCTGGGCATCAGGATGTTCTATAACACTACTGGTTGCAGTAATCACACAAGGGAAAGTAAGTCAGCAACAGTCTTAAAATGTGGGCCTGAATGAACTGAATCTTCTAGAACAATTTGTGAATCAAGGATCACCCAGAGAGACTGGATTCCCCTATAGTGAGACTTACGGATGGATGAGGGGAAAGGGTGGTTATGTCCAGGGTCTATCACAAGAAAGGGAGAAAGAGTAGAGGGCTATTTGGCCCTGGCCTCATATTTATCAGAGCACCAAATTCGAAATTCAAACATGATCTGCAAATGAGACTGTATACAGAATTACAGGAAGACACTGGCAGGATTGAAAGTAGGATATGTTTATCATACAACTTTTAACTCCTGGCCCAGTCTTTATCAATAATACCTATAGCACATCTTTAATGTTCTCTGTAAATTCTGCAACTATCATGTAAATACTTTGATCATATATATAGGATGATCTATGTGTTAATATTATTATTTATTGCATATGGATATTTTAAACTCTTGTATCACGTACTTAAATTCAGCCTTTTGTCTTCTTCCTCCCTTTGTCACTCTAATCCTGTTCCTTTACCTGGTCTTTCTCAAAACTTGCAAGTGGTCAGAACTCCCAAGGCCAACCTTGGAAAGACTCTAGATTCCTCAATGGCCAGTTTGGAATTGTGGTCAAATCTTGGAATTTGTGAGTGAAACATGAGAAGTGATAAGGTGTTTACTGATATATTGGGACAGAGCTGGAAAGAATGCTATGATATTATATGCATGATCCTATTTTTAGTCTGATGTCACCTCAAGACACCGGGCCTATGGTAGGACATGCAAGGATTTCATTATGGTAGCCTCAGCTTCTGCACGATCAACTTGCTGACTGCTGTCAGGGGTGATGGCTCAGCCTGTGTCCTAGAGGACCAAAGGCCTTCTCTAGGCTTGATGTAGGACTTCCTGTTAACTGAGTATTCAGCCTCAGAAGCAACAACAGTTCTGGATTAACCAAAGAGCTAACCAAGCAGATGTTTAGGGCACAATTAAATTGAAACACAACCCCATCACTCACTATAAGAAAATGGAGCATTTCATATGTGATGAACTTATTCAAACATTTATCCAAAGCAAAAAACCTTATTTAAATTTCCGTTGCAGTAATCACACAAGGGAAAGTAAGTCAGCAACAGTCTTAAAATGTGGGCCTGAATGAACTGAATCTTCTAGAACAATTTGTGAATCAAGGATCACCCAGAGAGACTGGATTCCCCTATAGTGAGACTTACGGATGGATGAGGGGAAAGGGTGGTTATGTCCAGGGTCTATCACAAGAAAGGGAGAAAGAGTAGAGGGCTATTTGGCCCTGGCCTCATATTTATCAGAGCACCAAATTCGAAATTCAAACATGATCTGCAAATGAGACTGTATACAGAATTACAGGAAGACACTGGCAGGATTGAAAGTAGGATATGTTTATCATACAACTTTTAACTCCTGGCCCAGTCTTTATCAATAATACCTATAGCACATCTTTAATGTTCTCTGTAAATTCTGCAACTATCATGTAAATACTTTGATCATATATATAGGATGATCTATGTGTTAATATTATTATTTATTGCATATGGATATTTTAAACTCTTGTATCACGTACTTAAATTCAGCCTTTTGTCTTCTTCCTCCCTTTGTCACTCTAATCCTGTTCCTTTACCTGGTCTTTCTCAAAACTTGCAAGTGGTCAGAACTCCCAAGGCCAACCTTGGAAAGACTCTAGATTCCTCAATGGCCAGTTTGGAATTGTGGTCAAATCTTGGAATTTGTGAGTGAAACATGAGAAGTGATAAGGTGTTTACTGATATATTGGGACAGAGCTGGAAAGAATGCTATGATATTATATGCATGATCCTATTTTTAGTCTGATGTCACCTCAAGACACCGGGCCTATGGTAGGACATGCAAGGATTTCATTATGGTAGCCTCAGCTTCTGCACGATCAACTTGCTGACTGCTGTCAGGGGTGATGGCTCAGCCTGTGTCCTAGAGGACCAAAGGCCTTCTCTAGGCTTGATGTAGGACTTCCTGTTAACTGAGTATTCAGCCTCAGAAGCAACAACAGTTCTGGATTAACCAAAGAGCTAACCAAGCAGATGTTTAGGGCACAATTAAATTGAAACACAACCCCATCACTCACTATAAGAAAAATGGAGAGCATTTCATATGTGATGAACTTATTCAAAATTCGATTTTTCCATCCAAAGAAAACCAAAAACTAACCTATTTAATTTTTAGTTTCCATTTCCATTGTCTGCAGTGTTGAATAACTATTTTATTTTATGAGTTAAAGTGGGGATACACTAGAGTTTTTATTGTTGTTGTTGCTGTTGCTGTTTATAAGTCTCAGAGCCTACAAAATTTAAACCTGGCCCTGAAGACCATTCCCTAAATTTACCAGGACTCTTACCCTCCTGGACAATTTTTTTCTAGCACACACATTTCCTGTTCAACATCTCTATTTTCTGTGTAGTCCCACATCACTCAGTTCAACCTTAGACAACCTATTGGTTTTCAGATCCTAGATTTAGGTAGTCTGATTATCATTTCACTTTTATTTTGTTTCCCTTGAACAATTTTTTCTTCAAAGTCACATAGCACAATTTTTCACATATAAAACAACCCCCAGGTGTCTCTAACACAGTGAATATACTTAGGACCTGAACTTACACTCCTACTACTGCTCTACAAGCTTTTACCAGGAGTCTAAGCATCTCTCTTAGGGAGGGGAGTTTAATCTTTACATGTTCATAATGTGGCCAGATAATCCATATGTAGGTGGCCAAAGTGTAGATGAGAAAGGAAAGGGAACAGTGCTTAACTGTCCATTTGGCAATTTTGATTTCACTTTCTCAAATCAGAGCCTCTCTTCAGCACTTTGAACTATCTCTTCTATTGCTCCTTTTTCAGCCTTTGTTTGTTGTTCAAGAAAATTAGCATACATGTTTCAGAATTGTGCAATAAAGAGAGGAAAACTTGTGTACTTTACAAAAGATTATTGGAGACATTGGAACATTAAAGAAAGATCCAGCAAAACCATAGGAGGATAGCCCATGGAAAACCCAAGATCCATTTATAGAGATTAAACCTTCTGATAAATGCTACTCTTGAGTCTCTCTTGACTTACCTCCACCAGCTTGTTGGCATGCTCACGGAAAACCTGGGCATATTCCTTCACTTCCTTCTCATTCCCACTTTTTGCAGCCTCAATGAGCACTAGCAATGGAACGTTGGTTTCCAAGAAAGAATCGGATATGTGATCCATCACTGCTTTCCGAAGCTACAGTAAAAACAAAAACACAGAATTAAGGGACAGAGGAACGACTTGAGTGTATTACTTTTTTAGTCAAATGAATTAAATTACTTTCTGGAAATAGTTTTCTTAAAGTCCCAGTTCTCATGGTTCACAGACAAAATGGTGCACCCTCTTTTTAATCTTCCTAGTGCTTATCATATCAAAGGAAGGCAAAGGGATATGACTGATGAATTATTCTGAATTAGCTGTATCATTCGTCAACTTGGAAGTTACACACATGGCTTGTAGCTCAACACATGATAGGCTGTTCTTATCAAAGTTGTGTTCTAAACCTTTATTGGCCAAGTATTTCCCTTTAGGTTTTGAGTCCTGACAGCTCAAGAACTGAGGCTCTTTAGAAAAAGAACTTTAGATAAAGAACTGGGCCTTGAAGCTTCCCAAAAACCTTTTCTTTCTTCTATATTCTTCCCTTTCTAGATCAATTGTTTGTATTTGATACGGGGGAAACATGAAACACCTAACAATTTTAAAAAATGTGTCTGCCCAAGTGCTATGATGACATAGCTGCTGTGTTCCAGAGAGAAGTACTGACAATTATTCTTCAAGGTAATTTAAAATAAACACACCTAAGTTTCTAACAATGCGTAATTACACATCATTTCCACATGGTTTAAATGGGAAGCAAGACAGCTGCATTAAAATGAAATGAAACTGTACTGAACAATTACCTAAGTGCAGTTTAGTTCATAATTGTCAGAATGTATACAGGGAGAAAACACCCAAAATACAAATAAACACAAGAGAAGATGATAAACAATGTGTATATTTTCTAAACAAATATTCCTATTCAAGAGTATTCAGGCAAATATTTCAAAAGCATGTTACATACACATTTATCATTGGTCAGAAGAAGGAAAATGTTGCACAATTAGTCCAGTTCTTTCTGGACTAATTACCAGAGGGTATGCATGCATGTATGTGTAGCTTAGCTTAACCCTGGATTGAATTGGATAAAATATAACAAAATCTATGGAAAGTTAATATGAATTAGTTACTCAAGGGCAAGGGGTGCTAAATTTCTGTTTGAGAATAACATTTTTATTGTTAAACTCATATATTCTGGGTATTTGTGCTGTGACAGACAAAATCAACCAAGATCTTATACATTATATCACTTAATCCCCAAAAGGATACTATGAGATAGGGGCTATTCTTATACCAGTTTGCACATGGAGGAATGGGACTTGGAAAGGTTTAATAACTTGCCTGCCATCATAAGGTGGAAAGTCAAAGAGTCCTCTACTAGAAAGTATGGGGAAGGTCTTAAATTTTTGGAAAACCCTCATAAAGAAGGCTTTTAATTCTGAATTAGCTGTATCATTCGTCAACTTGAAGTTACACACATGGCTTGTAGCTCAACACATGATAGGCTGTTCTTATCAAAGTTGTGTTCTAAACCTTTATTGGCCAAGTATTTCCCTTTAGGTTTTGAGTCCTGACAGCTCAAGAACTGAGGCTCTTTAGAAAAAGAACTTTAGATAAAGAACTGGGCCTTGAAGCTTCCCAAAAACCTTTTCTTTCTTCTATATTCTTCCCTTTCTAGATCAATTGTTTGTATTTGATACGGGGGAAACATGAAACACCTAACAATTTTAAAAAATGTGTCTGCCCAAGTGCTATGATGACATAGCTGCTGTGTTCCAGAGAGAAGTACTGACAATTATTCTTCAAGGTAATTTAAAATAAACACACCTAAGTTTCTAACAATGCGTAATTACACATCATTTCCACATGGTTTAAATGGGAAGCAAGACAGCTGCATTAAAATGAAATGAAACTGTACTGAACAATTACCTAAGTGCAGTTTAGTTCATAATTGTCAGAATGTATACAGGGAGAAAACACCCAAAATACAAATAAACACAAGAGAAGATGATAAACAATGTGTATATTTTCTAAACAAATATTCCTATTCAAGAGTATTCAGGCAAATATTTCAAAAGCATGTTACATACACATTTATCATTGGTCAGAAGAAGGAAAATGTTGCACAATTAGTCCAGTTCTTTCTGGACTAATTACCAGAGGGTATGCATGCATGTATGTGTAGCTTAGCTTAACCCTGGATTGAATTGGATAAAATATAACAAAATCTATGGAAAGTTAATATGAATTAGTTACTCAAGGGCAAGGGGTGCTAAATTTCTGTTTGAGAATAACATTTTTATTGTTAAACTCATATATTCTGGGTATTTGTGCTGTGACAGACAAAATCAACCAAGATCTTATACATTATATCACTTAATCCCCAAAAGGATACTATGAGATAGGGGCTATTCTTATACCAGTTTGCACATGGAGGGAATGGGACTTGGAAAGGTTTAATAACTTGCCTGCCATCATAAGGTGGAAAGTCAAAGAGTCCTCTACTAGAAAGTATGAAGGGGATACTTCAGTGGATTCTTGAACTCATCTGACTTGGCTCTCCTCCAGGACAGAGACCCTCATGAAGGAGAAACGATTGGGAGCATAATAAAGATTGAACTGGACAGGAACATCAGAGTTGAAATGGAAGATCAAGATAAAGTGCGGGCAATGGTCAGAGTCAGATTATCACACCAATCAAGTCACTAATTTTCTTTTTAATCTCAGAAAACTTTTATTTTTGTAAATATATGTAATTTAAATTTTTATTTTACCCATTTTAAGTATATAATTTACTGGCATTAATTAAATGCATTACCATACATTGGGCTTCCCAGGTGGTGCTAGTAGTAAAAGAACCCACCTGCCAATGCAGGGAACCCAAGAGATGCAGGTACAATCCTTTGGTCAGGAAGATCCCATGGAGTAGGGTATGTCAGCCCACTCCAGATTTATTGTCTGGGGAATCCCATGGACAGAGGAGTCTGGTGGGCTACAGTACATGGGAGTAGCAAAGAGTTGGACACAACTGAAGTGACTTAGCACTTACATTATATTAATTACATAATTTACAATGTTTTAAAATCATCACCACAATATAGTTTCAAAATATTTGCATCACTATAAATAGAAACTCCATAAACATTAAGCAGAATCTCCATGCTCCCTTTTCCCAGTCCTAATAATAATGTTTTCTGTCTCTATGAATTTGTCTCTTCTAGATCATTCAAAACACTAAAATTGGGATTCCTGGTGGTTCAGTGGGTAAAGAGTCTACCTTGAAGGAAATGCTAAATTTCCAGAGGGTATGCATGCATGTATGTGTAGCTTAGCTTATCCCTGGATTGAAGTGGATAAAATATAACAAAATCTATGGAAAGTTAATATGAATTAGTTACTCAAGGGCAAGGGGTGCTAAATTTCTGTTTGAGAATAACATTTTTATTGTTAAACTCATATATTCTGGGTATTTGTGCTGTGACAGACAAAATCAACCAAGATCTTATACATTATATCACTTAATCCCCAAAAGGATACTATGAGATAGGGGCTATTCTTATACCAGTTTGCACATGGAGGAATGGGACTTGGAAAGGTTTAATAACTTGCCTGCCATCATAAGGTGGAAAGTCAAAGAGTCCTCTACTAGAAAGTATGAAGGGGATACTTCAGTGGATTCTTGAACTCATCTGACTTGGCTCTCCTCCAGGACAGAGACCCTCATGAAGGAGAAACGATTGGGAGCATAATAAAGATTGAACTGGACAGGAACATCAGAGTTGAAATGGAAGATCAAGATAAAGTGCGGGCAATGGTCAGAGTCAGATTATCACACCAATCAAGTCACTAATTTTCTTTTTAATCTCAGAAAACTTTTATTTTTGTAAATATATGTAATTTAAATTTTTCATTTTACCCATTTTTAAGTATATAATTTACTGGCATTAATTAAATGCATTACCATACATTGGGCTTCCCAGGTGGTGCTAGTAGTAAAAGAACCCACCTGCCAATGCAGGGAACCCAAGAGATGCAGGTACAATCCTTTGGTCAGGAAGATCCCATGGAGTAGGGTATGTCAGCCCACTCCAGATTTATTGTCTGGGGAATCCCATGGACAGAGGAGTCTGGTGGGCTACAGTACATGGGAGTAGCAAAGAGTTGGACACAACTGAAGTGACTTAGCACTTACATTATATTAATTACATAATTTACAATGTTTTAAAATCATCACCACAATATAGTTTCAAAATATTTGCATCACTATAAATAGAAACTCCATAAACATTAAGCAAAAATCTCCATGCTCCCTTTTTCCCAGTCCTAATAATAATGTTTTCTGTCTCTATGAATTTGTCTCTTCTAGATCATTCAAAACACTAAAATTGGGATTCCCTGGTGGTTCAGTGGGTAAAGAGTCTACCTTGCAGTGCAAAGGACACTGGTTTGATCCTTGGCCTGGGAGGATCTTATGTGCCATGCAGCATCTGGACCAGTGTGTCAATTACGAGCCAGCACTCTGGGGTGCATGCACCCAGAGCCAGGGCTCAGCAACAAGAGAGGCCACTGCAATGGGAGGTCCACACAGGGCAAAAAATAAAGATGGATGAAAATTTTTAAAAAAGAAAACATACACACGCAATAAAAGAGGCCAAAATGTTTTTAAAATTAGTGAAAAAACCCTGAAATCATGCAATCTTTGGCATTTTGTGACTAAGCCACTGTATTTTGCAAGCTAATGTATTTTTAAATATTACACAAAATAAAAGAACTGAGAGTGCTGTGAAGCTAGAAGAGTTATCTGCTCTGCTAGACTCTAAACCTTCAGGAAGACTGAGTTTGCATAAGTATCAGCAACTTGAAATTATCAAGATCAAAACTCACATAAAACTACTATAAGAAAAACATCATCTATCTATACAAACTGAAAGCATGCCAGAAAGATATGCTTGTAAAACAAATTAAAAGTGTAACCTACTATTTCAAATACATTAAAATGCACTAAAAAATGATGCAAGATATGACAGAAAAACATAAATTAGAAAAAGAAGAAATTATAGAATGAGGTCATGAAACTCAGAAAAGAATTTAAAATTTTAAAAAAGCCTTTTGAAGAATACTAAACAGGCATTAATAAATATAATACCATATGCCTCAAGAGAAGTACAGAGAAAAAAAGAAGGAAAAAAATTAAATCCAAAATTTAAAAAAAGGAGAGAGATTTAAAAATTTGAGAGAAGTTAACAAATACTGAAGACAGGCAAAGAAAATTCAGCATATGGCTAACAGAGGTCTAATAAGTAAAATCAAAGTGAGAAATAGAATACTAAGAATTATAATTCATGAAAAATTTCCTGTATATATATATATATATATATATAAAAAATATATTTACATATAAATTATATTCTAGTTACATTACATAGACATATATATGCTATACTGAAATATATACTATATACGTGATATATAAACACTTTTCTGAAAAAGCATATTATGTACTTGACAAAAGCAACATATACTGTCAACCAGTAAAATTGAATTCTAAGGAAATAAAGGGACAAACCCTTATGTATTTAGGCAAATACTGCATGTGGCTTATAAACGATAGAAAATTATTAACAGATAATCACCAGGCTTTTCAACAGCAAAACTTTATACCAGAAGAAAAGTGAAATACTACCTTTAAGACAAAAAATCGAGTTTTAAAAAGAAAACATAAAAAAAATTTTTAAAGTGAAAACCCTGAAATCATGCAATCTTTGGCATTTTGTGACTAAGCCACTGTATTTTGCAAGCTAATGTATTTTTAAATATTACACAAAATAAAAGAACTGAGAGTGCTGTGAAGCTAGAAGAGTTATCTGCTCTGCTAGACTCTAAACCTTCAGGAAGACTGAGTTTGCATAAGTATCAGCAACTTGAAATTATCAAGATCAAAACTCACATAAAACTACTATAAGAAAAACATCATCTATCTATACAAACTGAAAGCATGCCAGAAAGATATGCTTGTAAAACAAATTAAAAGTGTAACCTACTATTTCAAATACATTAAAATGCACTAAAAAATGATGCAAGATATGACAGAAAAACATAAATTAGAAAAAGAAGAAATTATAGAATGAGGTCATGAAACTCAGAAAAGAATTTAAAATTTTAAAAAAGCCTTTTGAAGAATACTAAACAGGCATTAATAAATATAATACCATATGCCTCAAGAGAAGTACAGAGAAAAAAAGAAGGAAAAAAATTAAATCCAAAATTTAAAAAAAGGAGAGAGATTTAAAAATTTGAGAGAAGTTAACAAATACTGAAGACAGGCAAAGAAAATTCAGCATATGGCTAACAGAGGTCTAATAAGTAAAATCAAAGTGAGAAATAGAATACTAAGAATTATAATTCATGAAAAATTTCCTGTATATATATATATATATATATATAAAAAATATATTTACATATAAATTATATTCTAGTTACATTACATAGACATATATATGCTATACTGAAATATATACTATATACGTGATATATAAACACTTTTCTGAAAAAGCATATTATGTACTTGACAAAAGCAACATATACTGTCAACCAGTAAAATTGAATTCTAAGGAAATAAAGGGACAAACCCTTATGTATTTAGGCAAATACTGCATGTGGCTTATAAACGATAGAAAATTATTAACAGATAATCACCAGGCTTTTCAACAGCAAAACTTTATACCAGAAGAAAAGTGAAATACTACCTTTAAGACACTCGAGTAAAAAAAACATGAGCTAAGAGTTTTATAACCAGCAGAACTGACTTTCAAGGACGTAAGTCACAGACCAAACTTGATCAACATGCAAGAACTCAGAAAATATTGTTCTTATGAAACTAAGAGAATCTGTTAAAGATTTACCTGATAAAATAACTAGAAAAACATCAAAATAACTAGAAAAGCACAGCATAAGTACTGGCAGTGAACACTCAATATATAATTATTTATAGGACTAAGAATATACGATAGTCATACAGGAGAGAATATAATATAAAATGGATTTTTGCTCTGGCAATGAACATGCAAAAATGAAAAGACAAAGGGCATACGATCTTTTTGTACAGATATTAACTATGTTCTAATGTGTGTGAGTCACTCAATCATGTCTGATTCTTTGCAACCCCATGGACTATAGCCCAACAGACTTCTCTGTCCATAGAATTCTCCAGGCTAAAATACTGTAGTGGGTTGTCATTCTCTTCTCCAGAGGATCTTCCTGACCCAGGGTTTCCATCCCAGTCTTCCACATTGTAGACAAATTCTTTACCATCTGAGACACCAGGGAAGTCCTTTATTTTCTGTGATTTTAATTACAATGGTGGTATGAATATTGTTATTCTAACACTATTTCTTTTAAAGGTAGGCTCAGTGATAAAGTATCTGCCTGCCAATGCAGTCATCACAGGACAAGAAAGTTCCATTCCTGGGTCAGGAAGAACCCCAGGAGAAAATGGCAACCCATTACAGTGGTCCCTGCTGGGATAATCCCATGGACAGAGGACCCTGGTGGGCTACAGTTAGCAAGGTCTCAAAGAGTCAGACATGACTAAGCAACTGAGCATACATGCAAAGCAAACAGTTATGAAAATGTATTTCTCATTGCCTGTGTCCTTGCTAACCAAAAGTGTTAGTGTGGAAGATAAAAAATATAATATAAAAGAGGTTAAAAAAAAAAAAACCTATAATTTTAGACCTAAAGTAGAAATAGTAATATGAACACATATCTTTAAGTAAACACACACACACGCATGCACACATGTACGATATCAGGTTCTGTCCAACCAAAAGGTCTGAAAACAATGGCTAGTCCAATAGTAATGAAAAATTTTACCCTAAAACAAACTATGAATTCTTGGAGAAATGGTTGATTCCAAGTTCTTTGATGTTATAAAAGCATAAATAAGTTTGAAATATCTTATTATTCCTGTGCGCTAAGTCACTTCAGTCATCTCCAACTCTGTGAGTCTCTGTGGACGTCAGTCTGCCAGGATCCTTCTGTTAATGGGATTCTCCAGGCAGGAATACTGGAGTGGGTTGTCAGGCCCTTTTCCAGGAAATCTTCCTGACTCATGGATTGAACCCAAATCTCTTATGTCTAACCTACACTGGCAGGAGGGTTCTTTACCCTAATGTCACATAGGAAGCCCATATTTTGTTATACCAGACAGCAAAGAGGCATCAAAGACTACTGTGTATCTGTGTGCATGCTCAGTAGTGTTTGACTCTTTGCAACCCCATGGACTATAGCCCACAAGACTCCTCTGTCCATGGAATTTTCCATGCAAGAATACTGGAGTAGGTTCCCATTTTCTATTCCATGGGGTCTTCCCAACCCAGGGATTGAAACTGCATCTCTTGTAGTTCCTGCATTGGCAGGCAGATTCATGAACAACTGTATCACCTAGGAAGCCCATCAAAGACTACTAGGGTCATGCAAAAGTACCTCAGGATGCTCCTACTTGGCCAAAGACTAGACAATTTAAACTTCTCAAAGAATAAAAATTCCAGTGACTTGAAGCCCATAAATAACTCTGAATAAGTTTATAAGGACTAAAATAATAATTTTTATTAATTAGTCACCTTCAGAGGATAATAAGAAACCATTTCATTTCTCTTGGAAAAATCAAGAAAATATCTTACCTTTCCTACATGAATAAAATTTGTTGTAACCAGAGAAATATTTGACTATAAATTTAGTTCACTTAACTAAAAACAAAATGATAGAATATTACTATTTTGCAGCCTCTAATGAACTAAAGGGTTTCCCTAGGGACTCATAGTAAAGAATCTGCCTGCAATGTAAGAGACCTTGCCGGGAATTGGGTCAAAGCCAGTATTCTTGCCTGGAAGAATTCACAGAGGTTAAAAAAAAACCTATAATTTTAGACCTAAAGTAGAAATAGTAATATGAACACATATCTTTAAGTAAACACACACGCATGCACACATACGATATCAGGTTCTGTCCAACCAAAAGGTCTGAAAACAATGGCTAGTCCAATAGTAATGAAAAATTTTACCCTAAAACAAACTATGAATTCTTGGAGAAATGGTTGATTCCAAGTTCTTTGATGTTATAAAAGCATAAATAAGTTTGAAATATCTTATTATTCCTGTGCGCTAAGTCACTTCAGTCATCTCCAACTCTGTGAGTCTCTGTGGACGTCAGTCTGCCAGGATCCTTCTGTTAATGGGATTCTCCAGGCAGGAATACTGGAGTGGGTTGTCAGGCCCTTTTCCAGGAAATCTTCCTGACTCATGGATTGAACCCAAATCTCTTATGTCTAACCTACACTGGCAGGAGGGTTCTTTACCCTAATGTCACATAGGAAGCCCATATTTTGTTATACCAGACAGCAAAGAGGCATCAAAGACTACTGTGTATCTGTGTGCATGCTCAGTAGTGTTTGACTCTTTGCAACCCCATGGACTATAGCCCACAAGACTCCTCTGTCCATGGAATTTTCCATGCAAGAATACTGGAGTAGGTTCCCATTTTCTATTCCATGGGGTCTTCCCAACCCAGGGATTGAAACTGCATCTCTTGTAGTTCCTGCATTGGCAGGCAGATTCATGAACAACTGTATCACCTAGGAAGCCCATCAAAGACTACTAGGGTCATGCAAAAGTACCTCAGGATGCTCCTACTTGGCCAAAGACTAGACAATTTAAACTTCTCAAAGAATAAAAATTCCAGTGACTTGAAGCCCATAAATAACTCTGAATAAGTTTATAAGGACTAAAATAATAATTTTTATTAATTAGTCACCTTCAGAGGATAATAAGAAACCATTTCATTTCTCTTGGAAAAATCAAGAAAATATCTTACCTTTCCTACATGAATAAAATTTGTTGTAACCAGAGAAATATTTGACTATAAATTTAGTTCACTTAACTAAAAACAAAATGATAGAATATTACTATTTTGCAGCCTCTAATGAACTAAAGGGTTTCCCTAGGGACTCATAGTAAAGAATCTGCCTGCAATGTAAGAGACCTGGGTTCAGTCCCTGGGTTAGGATGATCCCCTTGAGGAGGGAACGACTACCAAAGCCAGTATTCTTGCCTGGAGAATTCCATGGTTCATCCATGGGTTGCAGAGTCAGACACAATTGAGCAATTTTCATTTCACAATGAATTAAAACATCTAAACAATGAACAGGGTTTGAAAAAATCACAAAAAAGAGACGGGTATTTAAGAATTGTGAATGACTAGAGAGAACCAAGCACTATATGTCATCCGATACCATAATCCCAACTATAGTGATGGCAAAGGAATCAAATCTGAATATAGTGAAGGTTCTGGATCCCCGTGGTGATTTGCAGAAAGTACAGAAGACAGAACAACCATATGGGACATATAGCACTCCACATGTCTATTCGGCAAAGTACAAAAATGTACAGTACAAACCAGCCGGGATCACCAACAGATGGGTTTTAAGCAAAAGAAACGGAAGGAAGTGAATGCAATAGATTAAGTGACTGAAAGATAAATTCCAAAATGTGGGCAAAACTAAATAATGTCACGTGAAGACCTACATCAAGAAGATAAAACCACAAAGACACATAAGAAAGTGAACACTCTAAGGTCAGGATAATTATCGCTTTTGGAAGGAGGCAGGAAGTATACAGGGGAACTTCTAGGGAGGCTGACAAAGATCCATTTTTTGAGCTGGGAAGTGTTCACAAGAGTGTGGGCATAATAATAATAATACTGTGTCTGTATTTCAATATCTATGCTTTATTTTATAATTTAATTTCAGAAAAATGAAACATTTCTCACAGACGTTTTCATTTCTATCTGGATAAAATACAGACACGATCCCAGGGTGACCTGGGAAACCATGAGCTGAAGATGGTGGGCAACCGCATCTCCCCTCTATCAACCTATACCTGAAAGAACCCCAGGAGAGTGCCTTAGGGTAACCTCACTGGCCCAGTATTGTTACATTATTAAGAATGCAATTCTCAAAAAAAAAAAAAAAAAAGAATGCAATTCTCTCTTATTGCAGCTGTTGTACATTTTGAAGTTCATCAGTTATAGTAGTTAGCCTTCTGTAACTTAACTGTGAATTTGGGCAAATTCTGAGAGATAGTGAAGGACAGGGAGGACTGATGTGCTATAGTCCATGGGGTCACAAAGAATTGGACACAACTTAGCAACTAAACAAATAACAACTTAACTAAAACACATTGCAAAATATTCTTCTTTTTTTCTTTTGTTCCCTTTTAATTCTGTCTTCATTCAGGCTCCCTTTCCTTCCCTTGATTCTTCCTCACTTAAAAGGTGGACCAAAGGCCAACATCACTGCCATTCTTGGAAGTTTATTAGAAAGCAAGCCCCAGTCACATTCTACACCTCCATTTCAATCAGAATCTGCATGTTAATAAAATGTCTAAATGATTCCTATGCACAATAAAGTTTGAGGAGCTCTGTCCTAAAAGATCTATTATGTCAGTTAAGTTCTTAGTTGCAAACATTAGAGACTAACTGGAAGATTTATGCAGAAAATCACTCCACATGTCTATTCGCAAAGTACAAAAATGTACAGTACAAACCAGCCGGGATCACCAACAGATGGGTTTTAAGCAAAAGAAACGGAAGGAAGTGAATGCAATAGATTAAGTGACTGAAAGATAAATTCCAAAATGTGGGCAAAACTAAATAATGTCACGTGAAGACCTACATCAAGAAGATAAAACCACAAAGACACATAAGAAAGTGAACACTCTAAGGTCAGGATAATTATCGCTTTTGGAAGGAGGCAGGAAGTATACAGGGGAACTTCTAGGGAGGCTGACAAAGATCCATTTTTTGAGCTGGGAAGTGTTCACAAGAGTGTGGGCATAATAATAATAATACTGTGTCTGTATTTCAATATCTATGCTTTATTTTATAATTTAATTTCAGAAAAATGAAACATTTCTCACAGACGTTTTCATTTCTATCTGGATAAAATACAGACACGATCCCAGGGTGACCTGGGAAACCATGAGCTGAAGATGGTGGGCAACCGCATCTCCCCTCTATCAACCTATACCTGAAAGAACCCCAGGAGAGTGCCTTAGGGTAACCTCACTGGCCCAGTATTGTTACATTATTAAGAATGCAATTCTCAAAAAAAAAAAAAAAAAAGAATGCAATTCTCTCTTATTGCAGCTGTTGTACATTTTGAAGTTCATCAGTTATAGTAGTTAGCCTTCTGTAACTTAACTGTGAATTTGGGCAAATTCTGAGAGATAGTGAAGGACAGGGAGGACTGATGTGCTATAGTCCATGGGGTCACAAAGAATTGGACACAACTTAGCAACTAAACAAATAACAACTTAACTAAAACACATTGCAAAATATTCTTCTTTTTTTCTTTTGTTCCCTTTTAATTCTGTCTTCATTCAGGCTCCCTTTCCTTCCCTTGATTCTTCCTCACTTAAAAGGTGGACCAAAGGCCAACATCACTGCCATTCTTGGAAGTTTATTAGAAAGCAAGCCCCAGTCACATTCTACACCTCCATTTCAATCAGAATCTGCATGTTAATAAAATGTCTAAATGATTCCTATGCACAATAAAGTTTGAGGAGCTCTGTCCTAAAAGATCTATTATGTCAGTTAAGTTCTTAGTTGCAAACATTAGAGACTAACTGGAAGATTTATGCAGAAAATCTCTCCTGTTATTTGAAAGAAGGAAAAAAATTCAGACTTTTAACACCGTGTCTTTATGTCACTAGCTTCTGATTCAAAGTCTTAGGCAAATGTACCTGCTTTTTATCTAGGTGAAATACAGATCCAAACTCTGGGTCATGTGTCAGCATCTAGTCAGAAGGAGGAAGGAGGAAAGTATTCTGTAAAAACAAGTGTTTGGACCATTTCAGCTCCTTATACTAAAATTCATGTAATGAAGAATTCCCCAATATAGTAAAGGAATTCAGATGCTGACTCAAAAGCAGCATAATGGCCAATAAAATATAGGTCTAATAGTGCAATAATTCAGATGCTCAAGCATGGGTGGAAGGTGCATGCAATAAAAATAATTTACAGTAAAAAAATTAATGATGAACTATGGTTTTAAAGAAACAGGATCAGAAACTACAAACTGGATGGGACAGGAATGGTATCTCCTTTCTATGCCTATACCAGACATGACTAATCAATCACATAATTATTTTATCCTGAGCTCAAATACTATTTCATAATATGTCTCAGGTCAGTGTTCCAGATGGCTACTGCCAATAAATACTATTTCTCCTGAAGAAGGAAAGCTTTCTTTTTTTGCTGAACTTTACCTGTAACTTAAGGCTTCCCTGGTGGCTCAGATGGTAAAGAATCTGAGTGAAATGCAGAAGACCCAGGTTTACTTCTTGGACTGGGAAGATTCCTCTGGAGAAGGGGATAGCTACCCATTCCAGTACTCTTGCCTGGAGAATTCCATGAACAGAGGAACCTGGCAGGCTATAGTCTATAGTGGTGCAAACAGTCGGACATGACTGAATGGCTAACACACACACATGCACACCTGCAGTTTTTTCATAACAGTTGGCAGGTGGTGGGATTCTCACAGGTTTTTTACCCACAAACCCAAATCACTGCCATTCTTGGAAGTTTATTAGAAAGCAAGCCCCAGTCACATTCTACACCTCCATTTCAATCAGAATCTGCATGTTAATAAAATGTCTAAATGATTCCTATGCACAATAAAGTTTGAGGAGCTCTGTCCTAAAAGATCTATTATGTCAGTTAAGTTCTTAGTTGCAAACATTAGAGACTAACTGGAAGATTTATGCAGAAAATCTCTCCTGTTATTTGAAAGAAGGAAAAAAATTCAGACTTTTAACACCGTGTCTTTATGTCACTAGCTTCTGATTCAAAGTCTTAGGCAAATGTACCTGCTTTTTATCTAGGTGAAATACAGATCCAAACTCTGGGTCATGTGTCAGCATCTAGTCAGAAGGAGGAAGGAGGAAAGTATTCTGTAAAAACAAGTGTTTGGACCATTTCAGCTCCTTATACTAAAATTCATGTAATGAAGAATTCCCCAATATAGTAAAGGAATTCAGATGCTGACTCAAAAGCAGCATAATGGCCAATAAAATATAGGTCTAATAGTGCAATAATTCAGATGCTCAAGCATGGGTGGAAGGTGCATGCAATAAAAATAATTTACAGTAAAAAAAAATTAATGATGAACTATGGTTTTAAAGAAACAGGATCAGAAACTACAAACTGGATGGGACAGGAATGGTATCTCCTTTCTATGCCTATACCAGACATGACTAATCAATCACATAATTATTTTATCCTGAGCTCAAATACTATTTCATAATATGTCTCAGGTCAGTGTTCCAGATGGCTACTGCCAATAAATACTATTTCTCCTGAAGAAGGAAAGCTTTCTTTTTTTGCTGAACTTTACCTGTAACTTAAGGCTTCCCTGGTGGCTCAGATGGTAAAGAATCTGAGTGAAATGCAGAAGACCCAGGTTTACTTCTTGGACTGGGAAGATTCCTCTGGAGAAGGGGATAGCTACCCATTCCAGTACTCTTGCCTGGAGAATTCCATGAACAGAGGAACCTGGCAGGCTATAGTCTATAGTGGTGCAAACAGTCGGACATGACTGAATGGCTAACACACACACATGCACACCTGCAGTTTAAGTGTTTTCAAGTGCCAACCTGAACCTTTGTTGGCAGGTGGTGGGATTCTCTGTATGACTCAGAAATCTAGTGCCATCTTGGTCTTCAGAAATAAAAGTTAACACCCAAATCTTGGCTTGGCTGATTATATTTAACAAATGGCTGACTGTTTTAACATGTCTTGTCATTTAGACAGATGTTTAGAAAAATCTTGTTAAGAATAACATTATTAACTTCTTCACTATTATGATGTAAAGAGGGTGATTTTAAATGGGTTCAAAACTTCGAACTTTAAATCTTTCATAAAATTCAGCTGCTTTTGGCTCTTCACAATCACTGACATATTTTACCATTTTTCCTTAAGCTTTGGAGTGTTGTTATTAAAAATGAAAAATCAAAGCAACAAAGTGTCTGGGCCACAAGTCATCTAGCCTAGGGGGCTTGATGAGAATGGAGTCTCATTAAGTCAGACAAATTTTAGCCATTCTGAAGGTCAATTAAGGTTATCAGTCAGTGCAGTAACCCACTGAAAGCCACTTAATAAGCTAAGGTATCACCAATGCACAGTCCACTGGAAATGACAGCATAGCTCCTGGTTTGGGATGAGGGTGGGGGGAGATTTGGGGGTATCAGAGGCATATTTCTGAGGTTTTTGCAAGAGCACATAGAGAATAATCACTGTTTTTACATTTTTTTTTCAATGAGAAACACAAAATCCTGTGGTCATTGTATTCATTATCCTGATGGCATTTGCAATTCTCTATGAAGCAAAATCATTTTAATTGGGATGATAGCTTCTTCTTTAATGAAACCAAGTACTTTTTAAAGAAAAAAGAAGAGTTCATCAGGCTTCATGCTTCTTTCTATATTCCTCTCTCTCCAATTCAGGCCATATTGGATCAAGTCAAAGCACATCTGTCATCATTAGAAACACCAAAGTACAAAGCTTCAAGTAGCACACCTGTGATGGTTTAGTTAAGCCAGATAAATGGGCCTTGCCCTCTAGATTCTTCCTCTAGGAGGGCTTATTCAGTCAAGATAAGAGCTGATATATATTTTACTGATAGAGTAAGAAGCACTGAGCAGAAAATTGTAGTAGATTTGTTAGATGAATGATCCCATTCTCCACCCCTCCCCATAACCAAGTCCATTGCCACATAACTCTGTATCATTTACCTTCTCTGGTTCTGGGCTGGGCAATGTGGCATGCTTAAGATAAATGGATATTGACCATCATGGTGCATGAAAGGGGTGGACTTTCTTGGTCTAGTTCTCTGCCATTCTCATGAGAAGGATATGCCCAGGTAAGACTGCTTGTCCCAGAAGGAGAGAGACAAACGTGGAATAGAATTAGATCACCTTAGTCATCCCATCAATACTATCTAAGCAACTGCTTAACAAGCATCAGTCAAAAGTAACTGAACATATACTCGTGAGAGAA
Source organism: Tragulus kanchil (assembly GCA_022376925.1). Taxonomy (NCBI): domain Eukaryota; kingdom Metazoa; phylum Chordata; class Mammalia; order Artiodactyla; family Tragulidae; genus Tragulus; species Tragulus kanchil. The sequence continues at coordinate 81,388,934 of JAIOJX010000029.1, read as the reverse complement.
TTTGGCCAAGGTGACCACCCCAGACTAGAGAACAAAAAGTGGTATTACTGCATGCCACTTAAATGTTAAATTTCACTATTGGGACAATAGATAACTGATAATATACATGTTTAACTAGAATAAGTTTCTGTGGTCACTAAGTGATAGTTTTGGGGAGACACCGTCAAAATAAATTTCTGATCAGTTGATGGACTGATGTTATTTCAATTCAGTTCATTGACCAATAACATTGGATTAACAGTAGTCTGCTCTATGGATACTACCCTGGGATATGCTCAAAAATAACATGGCTGCAAATGCTTACTTTTATAGATTTAACTAACTTTAGTTCAAAATTGGGGATTCCCCCAATAGCTCAGTAGTAAAGAATAATCACTGTTTTTACATTTTTTTTTCAATGAGAAACACAAAATCCTGTGGTCATTGTATTCATTATCCTGATGGCATTTGCAATTCTCTATGAAGCAAAATCATTTTAATTGGGATGATAGCTTCTTCTTTAATGAAACCAAGTACTTTTTAAAGAAAAAAGAAGAGTTCATCAGGCTTCATGCTTCTTTCTATATTCCTCTCTCTCCAATTCAGGCCATATTGGATCAAGTCAAAGCACATCTGTCATCATTAGAAACACCAAAGTACAAAGCTTCAAGTAGCACACCTGTGATGGTTTAGTTAAGCCAGATAAATGGGCCTTGCCCTCTAGATTCTTCCTCTAGGAGGGCTTATTCAGTCAAGATAAGAGCTGATATATATTTTACTGATAGAGTAAGAAGCACTGAGCAGAAAATTGTAGTAGATTTGTTAGATGAATGATCCCATTCTCCACCCCTCCCCATAACCAAGTCCATTGCCACATAACTCTGTATCATTTACCTTCTCTGGTTCTGGGCTGGGCAATGTGGCATGCTTAAGATAAATGGATATTGACCATCATGGTGCATGAAAGGGGTGGACTTTCTTGGTCTAGTTCTCTGCCATTCTCATGAGAAGGATATGCCCAGGTAAGACTGCTTGTCCCAGAAGGAGAGAGACAAACGTGGAATAGAATTAGATCACCTTAGTCATCCCATCAATACTATCTAAGCAACTGCTTAACAAGCATCAGTCAAAAGTAACTGAACATATACTCGTGAGAGAATTTGGCCAAGGTGACCACCCCAGACTAGAGAACAAAAAGTGGTATTACTGCATGCCACTTAAATGTTAAATTTCACTATTGGGACAATAGATAACTGATAATATACATGTTTAACTAGAATAAGTTTCTGTGGTCACTAAGTGATAGTTTTGGGGAGACACCGTCAAAATAAATTTCTGATCAGTTGATGGACTGATGTTATTTCAATTCAGTTCATTGACCAATAACATTGGATTAACAGTAGTCTGCTCTATGGATACTACCCTGGGATATGCTCAAAAATAACATGGCTGCAAATGCTTACTTTTATAGATTTAACTAACTTTAGTTCAAAATTGGGGGATTCCCCAATAGCTCAGTAGTAAAGAATCTGCTTGTAATGCAGGAGATGTGGGTTTGATCCCTGGTTTGGGAAGATCTCCTCAAGGAGGAAATGGTAACCCACTCCAATATTCTTGCCTAAAAATTCCCATAGACAGAAAGAAGATTCTAGTAGGCTATAGTTTGTGGTGTTGCAAAGCTGGACACAACTGAATGACTGAGCACCTGAGCACTTAGTTCAAAACTGTACTGACAAGTCAAGGGGAGTAGGATAGGAAAAGGTTGGTCAGAGATCATCCTGAAAAATAGCAGTAAGTTCTTGGATCTTTCTGCTTGCTCCATGTTCTGCCTCAGCACTCATGACTGTCTCCTTCTCCCTTCACAAAAGGCAAGGGCAACTGCTTCCATGGCAGGGGGAGAGAGTGAAATACTGTCTCAGGGTACCAAGCTGTGCTGGGTCATCATGGATCTCCAGATGGCCTCAATCCAGCAAGTACAGCAGACTTTCTTGGTGCTGGTAAAAATGTGAGCAGAACATGAGGCCCAAAATTGCTGGAGGCCATACAAGGAAGCGTAGGAGAGGTTGGTGAAATGGCGGGTGTATGCAGAAAACAGAAGTGGACTACAGCAGTGGGCATGGAGAAACAGGGGCAAAAAGTAGAGCAGGAAAAGATTGGCGAAATCAATATTTTATATTAACAGACTCTAATGCTTATTTTGTGTCAGACACTGTTATAAATGCTTGGAATAATTCATTTATTTCTCTGAAAAGAGCTGGGTACTATTTTCTCCATTTTATAGGTGAGGGAATTGAAGCAACTGAATGTTACTTGTTCACATTCACATGGATAATAAACATCCGTGGCAGGATATGTACCCAGGCTGGCCCCAGAGTCCATGTGCTGAAGTACTAATATATGCAAGCTCTCATATGACTAAACTCCACCAGCTCTGAGTACTATATAGACCAAACACAAAGGGGTGTGTGTGTGTGTGTGTGTGTATGTATACATACCAATCATATATACATACACCAATTATATATATATACACCAATTATATATATACATATATATATTTATATATACAAATTATATAAATATATATAATATATTTATATTATATAATTATATTATATTGTTTATATAACATATAGAATTCCAGAAAAACAAACATACAGCTTTCTGGATGATGAATGAAATGCATAAAGAATTCTAAAAGACTTCTCCAGGATAATAAAAGCAAAAAGAAGAAAACCTCAGTAGAGAGGATGGGAAAACAGACGCAAGGAGAGATGGACACCCCAAGAGGGAATCAGCTGTCCCTCCAGAGGCAGAAGCAATGCAGAGTCCTAATGAATCTCCATTCCAGGAACTGAAAGGAGACTGATGGTTACTCAGTAGAGACTGACCTCCTGGGACTTTAAGAATATGTAAAGAGAGAAAAAATTTTAAAAAGGAGCACACATGGGTCAAGATATGTCTAATGCAGGGACTCTCCTGGTGGTCTAGGGGATGAGATTTCAAGCTCCCAATGCAGAGGGCCTCGGTTTGATCCCTGGTCAGGGAACTAGATACCACATGCTGCAAGTAAGAGTTTGCCTGTTGCAACTAAAGATCTCGCATGCCACAAATAAAGAGTCCACATGCCACAACTAAGACCCAATGCAGTCAAATAAATAATTATATAAAAAAAGATCTTTAGGCCGGATCGAGAAGTCGCAACTGGACTGAGACGCCACGCCGCCGCGCTGCGGGTAAGTTCAACCAGTCCTACTGGAAGGCTTGCTGAACCGAGAAGGGAAGTCGCCCACGGGTTGCTGACCAGGGACTGGGCACGAGCCGGACGGGAAAGCTCACGCCCGCCTTTGGGACTTAGACGCGTAACAGGCAGTGCGCATGTGCCAGCAGCAGAGGCGCCCTCACACTCCTAGAGCTGCAGCAGCAGCGGAGGAAGCTTGGGAAAGAGCAGGGATTGGAGACTACTGGTGGGTGTGCGGTAGAGCCTGGGCGCCCCGCTCCAACATGAGACTGCGTGAGCCGCAGCCCCAGCCCAATGGACTGGGATCAGCCCACCACCCCGGCCAGCACCCAAGCTCGCAGAAAAGCCTTCGTTTTGCTGAAAACAAAAACAGAAACCATAGCAACCGGCGCTATAAGGGAAAGACGATGCCATCAAGACCCCACCATCAAGAGCAGATTGGTTTCCAACAGGCAAATGAGAAGATAAAAAGCAGGGACAGTATTTAGCTTTTTTTTCCCTTGTTTATCTGTTGTGGACTATTTTGTGTATTCGATTGATTGGTCTGGTTTGGGATTTATTTGTTTGCTTGTTTGTTTCTTTTGTTTGGTTTTTTTTCTTAATGTTTGCTTGTTTGTTCTGTTTTGTGTGTTTTTTGGTCTCAATTTTTTCTGCCCTTTTTAATTTTTAATTTATTTTTTGACTTTTATTTTATTTTATTGTATTTTTTTTTAATTTAAATTCTTGGAAATCTCTAATTCTCTTTCCTCTTTGCCACTGCTTTCTCCCTCTATGTTCTAAATGTAAAACCTTTTCCTATCTACCAATATCCTCTAGATAAAATATTTCCTACCTTCCTGTCTCCACTATTCTCTTCTAGCTGCACTAAACAATACAACACACTAATCTTGGCTACCTAACCCTATAAAATCCTTCCAAGATGAATCTATTCCTTTTCATTACCCATACACTCTCCTCCTCCTCACCCTCAATATACGTCCTAGATAAAAATTGCTCTCATTGTAATTATCTAAGCCAGGTCATGGCACAGGAACTGTTTATCCAGGCACTATTTTAATTAATTCAGAGCTTAATGGGCAAGTATCATCTTTGATTGTGTGATTTGAAAGAAAGATTTCCTGTGCTTTATCTCTGTAAAACTGGTCAGTTGCGGGGATTGCTGTGTATGTATGTATATCTTACGATTATGTTAGAAACATCTGCATTTTGCTGACAGCTCCGCCTTTGGGACGGCGTAACAGGCAGTGCGCATGTGCCAGCAGCAGAGGCGCCCTCACACTCCTAGAGCTGCAGCAGCAGCGGAGGAAGCTTGGGAAAGAGCAGGGATTGGAGACTACTGGTGGGTGTGCGGTAGAGCCTGGGCGCCCCGCTCCAACATGAGACTGCGTGAGCCGCAGCCCCAGCCCAATGGACTGGGATCAGCCCACCACCCCGGCCAGCACCCAAGCTCGCAGAAAAGCCTTCTTTTTGCTGAAAACAAAACAGAAACCATAGCAACCGGCGCTATAAGGGAAAGACGATGCCATCAAGACCCCACCATCAAGAGCAGATTGGTTTCCAACAGGCAAATGAGAAGATAAAAAGCAGGGACAGTATTTAGCTTTTTTTTCCCTTGTTTATCTGTTGTGGACTATTTTGTGTATTCGATTGATTGGTCTGGTTTGGGATTTATTTGTTTGCTTGTTTGTTTCTTTTGTTTGGTTTTTTTTCTTAATGTTTGCTTGTTTGTTCTGTTTTGTGTGTTTTTTGGTCTCAATTTTTTCTGCCCTTTTTAATTTTTAATTTATTTTTTGACTTTTATTTTATTTTATTGTATTTTTTTTTAATTTAAATTCTTGGAAATCTCTAATTCTCTTTCCTCTTTGCCACTGCTTTCTCCCTCTATGTTCTAAATGTAAAACCTTTTCCTATCTACCAATATCCTCTAGATAAAATATTTCCTACCTTCCTGTCTCCACTATTCTCTTCTAGCTGCACTAAACAATACAACACACTAATCTTGGCTACCTAACCCTATAAAATCCTTCCAAGATGAATCTATTCCTTTTCATTACCCATACACTCTCCTCCTCCTCACCCTCAATATACGTCCTAGATAAAAATTGCTCTCATTGTAATTATCTAAGCCAGGTCATGGCACAGGAACTGTTTATCCAGGCACTATTTTAATTAATTCAGAGCTTAATGGGCAAGTATCATCTTTGATTGTGTGATTTGAAAGAAAGATTTCCTGTGCTTTATCTCTGTAAAACTGGTCAGTTGCGGGGATTGCTGTGTATGTATGTATATCTTACGATTATGTTAGAAACATCTGCATGCTTTTAAGACCGTCACCCATCAGGGATACAGTTCTTATTCCTCAGAGGCACGTATTTGAACTAATATCACGGAACACCATAGCAAACCAGACATAGCGCCTACACCCACTGACCAATCATCAAACCAAGGATTCTCGGAGCAGAAGCCCTGATTCCAAGAACCCACACTATCAAAGAACATACAACACTGGAGATTGTTCACCTGTAAATAAGACCTAACACCACCCAAGACAAAAACCACTGAACCCTACTAGAAGGACAGAAACCCAAAGGAAGGGAGAATTCAACCAAGAAGGCTGGTGGAGAGAAGAACGTCATACACACAGACACACACAAAGAAATGAAAACTAACCTAACAATGAAAAGACAGAAGAACACTGCACAAATGAAGGACCAAGCTAGAGAAACACAGCTTGAAATGACAGAGGAGGAAATTATCTGAAAGAGAATACACAAAAACTATACTAATGAGGATGCAAAACACCAAACACAGAATATTAAAGGAAATTAGTGCATTGTGAAAAGACCTGCAGGAAATCAAAAATAAGCAAATAGAGACCACCAACTCAATTGCAGAACTCAAAAATACTATAGAAGGTCTTAACAGCAGAGTATCAGAGGCTGAAGAATGGATAAGCGAGCTGGAAGACAAAATGGTGGAAATAAGTGCTGAGGAACAAAACAAAGCTGAAAGAATTAAAAGAACAGAGGATAGCATTAGAGACCTATGGCACAATATCAAACGCACCAACATTAGAATTATAGGAGTTCCAGAGGAAGAAGAGGGGAAGAAAGGTTACGAAGAAATTCTTGAAGAGGTTATAGTGGAAAACTTCCCCAGCATGGGAAAGGAAGTTGTCAACCAATTCCAAGAAGCACAAAGAGTTCCATGAAGGAGAAACCCCAGAAGAAACACACCAAGGCACATTCTAATCAAACTAATGCAGACTAAATATAAAGACAGATTACTAAAAACATCTAGGAGCAAACAACAAATAACATATACATCTAACTGCAGATGTTTCAACAGAATGCCTGCAGGCCAGAAGAGAATGGCAAGACACATTTAAACAGCTAAATGAGAATAACCTCCAACCAAGAATTCTCTACCCAGCAAGAATCTCATTCAGAATTGATGGTGAAGTCAAAAGCTTCACAGAGAAGCAAAAACTAAAAGAATTCTGTACCACAAAACCAGCCCTACAACAAGTGTTAAAGGGCCTGATATAGCCAATAAATACAAGAGTAGAAGAAGTCCTACAAATCAAACCCCAAACTTCTAAGAAGATGGCAATAAGAACATTCGTATCAATAATTAATTTGAATGTCAATGGATTAAATGCTCCAATCAAATGACACAGGCTGGCTGAATGGATCAAGAAACATGACGCATATATATGCTGTTTACAAGAGACCCACTTCAGACCTAGGGACACTCATAGACTGAAATTGAAAGGCTGGAAAAAGATATTCCATGCAAATGGAAATCAAAAGAAAGCTGGAGTAGCAATCCTCATATCAGACAAAATAGACTTTAAAGTAAAGAAGATTCTAAGAGACGCAGCAAGTCACTACATCATGATTAAAGGATCCATCCAAGAGGCAGACATAACAGTCATGAACATATATGCACCCAACACAGGGACAATTGCAGAACTAAAATACTATAGAAGGTCTTAACAGCAGAGTATCAGAGGCTGAAGAATGGATAAGCGAGCTGGAAGACAAAATGGTGGAAATAAGTGCTGAGGAACAAAACAAAGCTGAAAGAATTAAAAGAACAGAGGATAGCATTAGAGACCTATGGCACAATATCAAACGCACCAACATTAGAATTATAGGAGTTCCAGAGGAAGAAGAGGGGAAGAAAGGTTACGAAGAAATTCTTGAAGAGGTTATAGTGGAAAACTTCCCCAGCATGGGAAAGGAAGTTGTCAACCAATTCCAAGAAGCACAAAGAGTTCCATGAAGGAGAAACCCCAGAAGAAACACACCAAGGCACATTCTAATCAAACTAATGCAGACTAAATATAAAGACAGATTACTAAAAACATCTAGGAGCAAACAACAAATAACATATACATCTAACTGCAGATGTTTCAACAGAATGCCTGCAGGCCAGAAGAGAATGGCAAGACACATTTAAACAGCTAAATGAGAATAACCTCCAACCAAGAATTCTCTACCCAGCAAGAATCTCATTCAGAATTGATGGTGAAGTCAAAAGCTTCACAGAGAAGCAAAAACTAAAAGAATTCTGTACCACAAAACCAGCCCTACAACAAGTGTTAAAGGGCCTGATATAGCCAATAAATACAAGAGTAGAAGAAGTCCTACAAATCAAACCCCAAACTTCTAAGAAGATGGCAATAAGAACATTCGTATCAATAATTAATTTGAATGTCAATGGATTAAATGCTCCAATCAAATGACACAGGCTGGCTGAATGGATCAAGAAACATGACGCATATATATGCTGTTTACAAGAGACCCACTTCAGACCTAGGGACACTCATAGACTGAAATTGAAAGGCTGGAAAAAGATATTCCATGCAAATGGAAATCAAAAGAAAGCTGGAGTAGCAATCCTCATATCAGACAAAATAGACTTTAAAGTAAAGAAGATTCTAAGAGACGCAGCAAGTCACTACATCATGATTAAAGGATCCATCCAAGAGGCAGACATAACAGTCATGAACATATATGCACCCAACACAGGGACACCTCAATACATAAGACAGATACTTTCAGACATAAAAGAAGAAATCGACAATAACACAGTAATAGTAGGAGACTTTAACACTCCTCTCACACCAATGGACAGATCATCCAAACAGAAAATTAATAAAGAAACACAAGCCTTAAATGCCACACTAGAAAAGATGGACCTCATCGATATCTTTAGGACGTTCCACCCAAAAGCAGAAGAATACACTTTCTTCTCAAGTGCTCACGGAACATTCTCCAGGATAGACACATCTTGGGCCACAAATCTAACCTCAATCAATTCAAGAAAACTGAAATTCTATCAACCATCTTCTCGGACCACAATGCAATGAGACTAGAGATCAACTACAGGAAAAAGACCGCTAAAAACACAAACACATGGAGATTAAACAACACATACCTAAAAACCCAACTGATTACTGAGGAAACCAAAGGAGAAATTTAAAAATTCCTGGAAGAAAATGATAATGAACATACGAACATGCAAAACATATGGGATACCGCAAAAGCAGTTCTAAGAGGGAAATTTATAGCAATACAATCCCACCTCAAGAAACTAGGAAAATGTGAAGTAGATGACCTAACTCTCTGCTTAAAGCAATTAGAGAAAGAAAAACAAAAACACCGCAAAGCCAACAGAAGAAGAGAAATCATAAGGATCAGAGCAGAAATAAATGATAAAGAAACAAAAGAAACAATAGTAAAGATAAATAAAACAAAAAGCTGGTTCTTTGAAAAGGTAAACAAAATTGACAAGCCAGTGGCCAGACTCATCAAGAGAAAGAAAAAGAAGCAGATCAACAAAATCAAAAACGAAAAAGGAGAGATTACAATGGATAATGCAGAAATCCAAAGGATTCTAAGAGACTATTATGAACAACTCTATGGCAACAAACTGGACAACCTGGAAGAAATGGACAGTTTCTTGGGGAAGATTAATCTCCCAAGACTGAGCCAGGAAGAAACAGAAACTTTGAACAACCCAGTCACAAGCTCAGGAATCGAATCTGTGATTAAAACTCTACCCAAAAATAAAAGCCCAGGGCCAGATGGCTTCACAGCCGAATTCTACCAAACATTTAAAGAAGACCTAATGCCTGTCCTTCTAAAACTCTTCCAAACAATTGCACAGGAAGGAACACTTCCAAACACATTCTACGAGGCCACAATCATCCTGATACCCAAACCAGGCAAAGACAACACAAAAAAGGAAAATTACAGACCAATTTCTCTGATGAACTTAGATGCCAAGATCCTCAACAAAATCCTAGCAAACAGAATTCTACGACACATCAAAAAACTCGTACATCATGATCAAGCCAGGTTCATTCCAGGCATGCAGGGATTCTTCAATATCCGCAAATCAATCACTGTGATAGACCATATCAACAAATTGAGAGACAAAAATCACATGATCATCTCAATAGATGCAGAAAAAGCCTCTGACAAAGTACAACATCCATTTATGATAAAAACTCTTCAGAAAATGGGCATAGAAGGAACGTATCTCAACATAGTGAAAGCCATATATGAGAAGCCCACAGCAAACATTATCCTCAATGGTGAAAAACTGAAAGCATTCCCTCTAAGATCAGGAACAAGACAAGGGTGTCCACTTTCACCACTACTATTCAACATAGTCCTGGAAGTCCTAAAAATTTATAGCAATACAATCCCACCTCAAGAAACTAGGAAAATGTGAAGTAGATGACCTAACTCTCTGCTTAAAGCAATTAGAGAAAGAAAAACAAAAACACCGCAAAGCCAACAGAAGAAGAGAAATCATAAGGATCAGAGCAGAAATAAATGATAAAGAAACAAAAGAAACAATAGTAAAGATAAATAAAACAAAAAGCTGGTTCTTTGAAAAGGTAAACAAAATTGACAAGCCAGTGGCCAGACTCATCAAGAGAAAGAAAAAGAAGCAGATCAACAAAATCAAAAACGAAAAAGGAGAGATTACAATGGATAATGCAGAAATCCAAAGGATTCTAAGAGACTATTATGAACAACTCTATGGCAACAAACTGGACAACCTGGAAGAAATGGACAGTTTCTTGGGGAAGATTAATCTCCCAAGACTGAGCCAGGAAGAAACAGAAACTTTGAACAACCCAGTCACAAGCTCAGGAATCGAATCTGTGATTAAAACTCTACCCAAAAATAAAAGCCCAGGGCCAGATGGCTTCACAGCCGAATTCTACCAAACATTTAAAGAAGACCTAATGCCTGTCCTTCTAAAACTCTTCCAAACAATTGCACAGGAAGGAACACTTCCAAACACATTCTACGAGGCCACAATCATCCTGATACCCAAACCAGGCAAAGACAACACAAAAAAGGAAAATTACAGACCAATTTCTCTGATGAACTTAGATGCCAAGATCCTCAACAAAATCCTAGCAAACAGAATTCTACGACACATCAAAAAACTCGTACATCATGATCAAGCCAGGTTCATTCCAGGCATGCAGGGATTCTTCAATATCCGCAAATCAATCACTGTGATAGACCATATCAACAAATTGAGAGACAAAAATCACATGATCATCTCAATAGATGCAGAAAAAGTCTTTGACAAAGTACAACATCCATTTATGATAAAAACTCTTCAGAAAATGGGCATAGAAGGAACGTATCTCAACATAGTGAAAGCCATATATGAGAAGCCCACAGCAAACATTATCCTCAATGGTGAAAAACTGAAAGCATTCCCTCTAAGATCAGGAACAAGACAAGGGTGTCCACTTTCACCACTACTATTCAACATAGTCCTGGAAGTCCTAGCAACAGCAATAAGACAAGAGAAAGTAATCAAAGGAATCCAGATTGGAAAGGAAGAAGTCAAGCTCTCACTCTTTGCAGATGACATAATATTATACATAGAAAATCCCAAAGACACGGTTACAAAGCTACTAGAGCTAATCAACGAATTCAGCAAAGTCTCAAGATACAAAGCCAACACACAGAAATCACTGGCATTCCTATACACAAACAATGAAAAATCAGAAAATGAAACCAAAGAGGCAATCTCCTTCACCATTGCAACCAAAAGAATCAAATATCTAGGAATAAACCTACCCAAGGAAACAAAAGAATTGTACACAAAAAATTCCAAAACACTCATGAGAGAAATTAAAGAAGACTTAAACAGATGGAGAGATATTCCATGTTCCTAGGTCGGAAGAATCAATATCGTGAAAATGACCATACTACCAAATATCATCTACAGATCCAAAGCAATGCCTATCCAACTACCATTGACATTTTTCACAGAACCAGACCAAAGAATCACACAGTTGATATGGAAACACAAAAGACCTCGAATAGCCAAAACAATCCTGAGAAAGAAAAACGGAGCTGGAGGGATCAACCTCCCTAACTTCAGACTCTACTACAAAGCAACAGTCATCAAGACAGTATGGTACTGGCACAAAAACAGAACGATAGACAAATGGAACAAGATGGAGAACCCAGAGATAAACCCACGCACCTATGGGTACCTTATTTTTGACAAAAGAGGTGAAACTATAAAATGGGACAAAGACAGCCTCTTCAACAAGTGGTGCTGGGAAAATTGGACAGCTACAGGCAAAAAAATCAAGTTCGAACATTCTCTAACACCATACACTAAGATCAACTCAAAATGGATTAAAGACCTAAATGTAAGACCAGAAACCATCAAACTCTTAGATGAGAATATAGGCAAAACCCTCAAGGACATCAATCAAAGCAAGATCTTCTCTGACCCACCTACTAGAATAGCGGAACTGAAAAGAAAAGTGAACATGTGAGACCTCATGAAACTTAAAAGCTTTTGTACAGCAAAAGAAACTACAAAAATGCTGAATAGACAGCCCACAGAGTGGGAGAAAATCATAGCAAATGAAACAACAGACAAAGAATTAATCTCCCAAATCTACAAGCAACTCAGACAACTCAGCAGCGGAAAAACGAACAACCCAATCAAAAAACGGGAAAAAAGTCTAAAGAGACGCCTCTCCAAAGAGGACATACAGATGGCCCAAAAGCACGAGAAACGATGCACAACCTCACTTATTATTAGAGAAATGCAAATTAAAACTACAATGAGATATCACCTCACACCCGTCAGAAGGGCCATCCTCAAAATATCGACAGACAATAAATGCTGGAGAGGGTGCTGAGATAAGGGAACCCTCTTGCATTGCTGGTGGGAATGTAAATTGATACAGCCTCTATGGAAGACAGTATGGAGATTCCTTACAAAACTAAAAATAGAAGCACCCTATGACCCAGCAATCCCACTCTTAGGCTTATATCCTGATGAAATCAAAACTGAAAGAAGCACCTGTACCCCAATGTTCATTGCAGCTCTCTATACAATAGCCAGAACATGGAAGCAACCTAGATGTCCATCAACGAATGAATGGATCCAAAAACACAACTACAATGGACATGGAGAATCACCAGAGATAAACCCACGCACCTAACTTCAGACTCTACTACAAAGCAACAGTCATCAAGACAGTATGGTACTGGCACAAAAACAGAACGATAGACAAATGGAACAAGATGGAGAACCCAGAGATAAACCCACGCACCTATGGGTACCTTATTTTTGACAAAAGAGGTGAAACTATAAAATGGGACAAAGACAGCCTCTTCAACAAGTGGTGCTGGGAAAATTGGACAGCTACAGGCAAAAAAATCAAGTTCGAACATTCTCTAACACCATACACTAAGATCAACTCAAAATGGATTAAAGACCTAAATGTAAGACCAGAAACCATCAAACTCTTAGATGAGAATATAGGCAAAACCCTCAAGGACATCAATCAAAGCAAGATCTTCTCTGACCCACCTACTAGAATAGCGGAACTGAAAAGAAAAGTGAACATGTGAGACCTCATGAAACTTAAAAGCTTTTGTACAGCAAAAGAAACTACAAAAATGCTGAATAGACAGCCCACAGAGTGGGAGAAAATCATAGCAAATGAAACAACAGACAAAGAATTAATCTCCCAAATCTACAAGCAACTCAGACAACTCAGCAGCGGAAAAACGAACAACCCAATCAAAAAACGGGAAAAAAGTCTAAAGAGACGCCTCTCCAAAGAGGACATACAGATGGCCCAAAAGCACGAGAAACGATGCACAACCTCACTTATTATTAGAGAAATGCAAATTAAAACTACAATGAGATATCACCTCACACCCGTCAGAAGGGCCATCCTCAAAATATCGACAGACAATAAATGCTGGAGAGGGTGCTGAGATAAGGGAACCCTCTTGCATTGCTGGTGGGAATGTAAATTGATACAGCCTCTATGGAAGACAGTATGGAGATTCCTTACAAAACTAAAAATAGAAGCACCCTATGACCCAGCAATCCCACTCTTAGGCTTATATCCTGATGAAATCAAAACTGAAAGAAGCACCTGTACCCCAATGTTCATTGCAGCTCTCTATACAATAGCCAGAACATGGAAGCAACCTAGATGTCCATCAACGAATGAATGGATCCAGAAGCTCTGGTACATATATATAATGGAATATGACTCAGCCGTTAAAAGAAATGCAGAATACTCAGTCCTAATGAGGTGGCTAGCTCTAGAACCTATCACAAAAAGTGAAGTAAGTCAAAAAGTGAAAGACAAATACAGTATACTAACACACATATATGGAATCTAGTAGGACAGTCTTGATAACACACGCAGGAAACTCATGGAAAAACAGACAGAGAATAGACAGGGGGACATTGTGGGGAAGAAATAGTGAGGGTGAGCCATGGAGGGAGTAACATGGAAACCTATACTGTTATGTGTGGAAAAGATAGCTATTGTCATTGTGCTCAGGGAATAGGAGTGCCCACAATCACTTAGGGTGATGGTCCGGAGGGGTGGGATGGGGGGAACTGGCGGGGGGGGGGGTGGTGACCAGGGATATGCATATGAATGATCTGGGAACATACATGTCTGTGAACAACAAAACTTGTAAAACCTTTAAAATAAAGAATTAAAAATTAAAAAAAAATAAAAAAGATCTTTAAAAAAAAAGGTATGTCTATGGGTCATACTTGCCTTTATGTAATGATCTTATTATGAATTACTGGTCAAAGTGTTTTAATTTGCTAAATTTTCTGATTCTCAACTAAGTCAAGTCAATGGAAGACTCAAGTCAATGGAAGTGAGACTCCTTCCGGAAATTATCTGATCCACTTTCCTTGTTTTTAGATGATAATTAAGTTATGTATGAAAACCTATTAGCCAGATGATGATAGACATTAGAAGGCATTTGCCTTATTATAGAGAAGTCTTTGAAAGGTGTGGATGAAGTTTAGTACTGTGATAATCTAGCATTTATTTTTTCTCATTCTTAGGAGCCTTAGGATTAAATCATCTTCATCCTAAGGACATAGTCCATCTGCACAGACACATTCAAAATTGAGAGCCAGAGTCCCAACCAGCCAGGGTTAGGGACAGCTTGAACTTGGTATTATCAAGCAAATGCAGAGCCTCATAAATACTGCCTTCATTAGCTCATGAGCCCTGTGATTTGTGTCTCTGATGAATAGGGGCACATTCTTTGACCCCTTCAGTAAACAGTCAATGCAATTCCTCTGTAAATTGACTATTAGAATAGTTTAAGTGCCCTTGCCTACAAGCTGAAAGACATAGTTAACACTTTTTATATAAGCTAGAAGACCAAAATTTGGCTATCAATCAACCAGGGCAGAAAGGAATGACTTGACAAAATCATTCGTTAAGTCTGACAGGAGTCAAGAACACAAGGCTTTCTTCCAACTGTTTAAATGCAAGTGTGACAAGGGAATATTAATGACATAAGACAAGACATTTAAAGGTATTAGCTAAGCACCACCAGTCTATTTTACCCAATTAGGGCTATTCATCAATGTAAATAAGTACATTCTCTTCAGCAAACCAAATGAAAACATTTGATGGACTATAACTGTTCTAACAATTCACTTTCTGATTTCATGAGAGGGCATAATGATAGAAAGACAGAATTTAACTCATGAAACTCACAAAGAGGAATAAACTGCTTCAAAAGTGACCAAAATGGTCTGCCTATAGGGTGGGCCTTGAGGAATGCATACTGTGTACTAGGTCATTTTCAAATAGATACTGCAGCTGGAAGTGCAGCTGGAAGAGAATAATGGAGACAAGAAGGTAGAAAATATTTATCTAGAGGATATTGGTATATAGGAAAAGGTTTTACATTTAGAATATAGAGGTAGGAAGCAGTGGCAAAGAGGAAAGAAAATTAGAAGTTTCCAAGGATTAAAATTAAAAAAAAAAAATTAAAAATTAAAAATCAGAAAAAAAGGAAACTAAAAATTAAAAAGGGAAGAGAAACTTAATAAAAAGAAACAAAAGAGAAAAACAAACAAACAAACGTGACTGGTCAAATGAATAAACAGAACCGTCCACAACAAATATACCAACAAAAAAAGCTAAATATTGTCCCTGGTTTTTATCCTCTCATCTGTCTGGTGGAAGCCAATCTGCTTTCGATGGTGTTGTCTTGATGATGTAGCCTTTCCTTTATAGCACCAGTTGCTATTGTCTGTTTTCAGTCAAATAAGGCGTTGTTGCAAGCTCAGGTGCTGGCCCGGGAAGGCAGGCTGATCCCAGTCAGTCAGGCGGGGGACCGCTTTGTGCGTAGTCCTTTGTTGGGCAGGGGCGCGGACTGATCCCAGTCCATCGTGTCCCACGGCGCACGCAGTCCCGTGTTGGGTGGAGTCGCCCCAGCTCTGCCACGCACGCGCCGGTAGCCTCCAATACCTGCCCTTCTCCCAGCTTCCTCCGCTGCAGGTGTAGCTATGGGGGTGCACTGGCTCCTCCGCCACTGGCTCAAACGCACTGCCAGTTACGCGTCCAAGTCCCAAAGGCAGGCACAAGCTTCCCCGTCTGGCTCGAGCCTGGTCCCTGGTCAGCAATCTGTGGGCGACTTCTCCTTCAGCCAGTACCCCACTAGGAGTGTTTGAACTTACCCGGTGCCAGGTGGAAAGTCGCGATTTTCGCCTGGCCAAGCGGCGCGATTTTCGCACTGGGCGCTCCCTCCTGGCTCCAGGTCGCTAGCCAGCACTCGTTCCTTGGCCCTGCTCCAGTATCCTATCTTTGCAGTGTCTTAATTTCTGCCGGCGATCCGGGCGGATTCTTGAAATTTTCACGCTGATCGCTGCCCTCTCTCCCCTGAGCCTCCGCTTAGTCCCCCTTTCAGGGCACTTGCTGGCTAGTGCTCTCCGTCGGTGCGGTCCGGCGTGGGGATTAGGATAGAGGATTCTTAGAACAGTAGCTCTGGGAAAGTTCTGGCTGTTCACTCTTCTACTCTCGCAGACCTATGGAGTTCTTCTGTTGTCTAGCGACTGGTTTGTTGGTGGTGTTTAATTTCTTAATTACTTCTGGTGATTCTGTTGGGGAACTGGTGAAATCTTCCCCTCATTCCTCCGCCATCTTGGCTCCCTCTCTGTATACTCAGTTTTATTCTAACCCACGAAAGGACATCTGTGCAAATCTTTTTAATGGCTAGACATTCATTCTTTCTCTAATTTCAGTTTTATTAAGACAAAATTGAGTTTGAAATAAAATTGTTAAATATTTAAAGTGTATGTCAGGATGATTTGATATACATATACACTGTGAAAAGATTTTTCACATCTCACTAATTAATATATCCATCATCTCATAATTCTTTTTTTTTTCAGAAGTTTTAGTTCTACTGTCTTAGAAAATTTAGTTTTACAACAATGCTCTCAACTAGAGTAACTTTGTTTTACATGAGACTCTCAGATCTTATTCATCTCATAGCTTAAAGTCTATACCCATATACCAACATATCCCTAGACCCTCATCTTTGCCATCCCTTTTCCATTCACTCTATTTATAAGTTTTACTGTTTGCTTTAAGATTCCACACATAGGGGCTTCCCTGGTGGTTCAGTGGGTAGAGAGTCTACTTTGCAGTGCAAGGGATTCGATCCCAGGCCTGGGAAGATCCCACATGCCGAGAAACAGCTGGGCCAAGTGTCCAATTACAAGCCAGTGCTCTGGAGCGCATGCACCCAGTGCCAGTGCTCTGCAATAAGAGAGGGCACTGCGATGGGAGGCCCACACATGCCAAAGAAAAAAGATGGATGAAAAATTTAAAAAGATGACTTAGAGGCAAAAAAAAAACCCAAAAGATTCCACACATAAGTGATACCATGAAGTATTTGTCTTTGTTTGGTTTATGTCACTTTGTACAATGCCATTATGTCTCATCCATGTTGTCACATATGGAGCATTTCTTGCTTTCTTATAGCTAAATAATATTCCATTGTGTGTATGTTACATATAAAGATATATATATATATATATATATATATATATATAAATTTACCCATTCATATGTTAATGGACATAGCTTATTTCCATACTTTGACTATTATCAATAATGTTGCACAGACATAGAGGTTTAATTTGTCTTCCATTGTGCACTTCAGTGGAACTTTCTGGGTGGTGCTAGTGGTAAAGAACCTGCCTGTCAATGAAAGAGACAGAGACTCGAGTTCACTCCCTGGGTTGAGAAGATCTCCTGGAGGACGGTATGGACACTCACTCCAGTATATTTGCCTGGAGAATCTCCATGAACATAGAAGCCTGGTGGGCTACAGTCCATAGTGCCTTAAAGGATTGGACACAACTGAAGTGACTTAGCATGTACACATGTGCACTTCAATATCTTTTTCTGATCTAAAATTGAGTTTGAAATAAAATTGTTAAATATTTAAAGTGTATGTCAGGATGATTTGATATACATATACACTGTGAAAAGATTTTCACATCTCACTAATTAATATATCCATCATCTCATAATTCTTTTTTTCAGAAGTTTTAGTTCTACTGTCTTAGAAAATTTAGTTTTACAACAATGCTCTCAACTAGAGTAACTTTGTTTTACATGAGACTCTCAGATCTTATTCATCTCATAGCTTAAAGTCTATACCCATATACCAACATATCCCTAGACCCTCATCTTTGCCATCCCTTTTCCATTCACTCTATTTATAAGTTTTACTGTTTGCTTTAAGATTCCACACATAGGGGCTTCCCTGGTGGTTCAGTGGGTAGAGAGTCTACTTTGCAGTGCAAGGGATTCGATCCCAGGCCTGGGAAGATCCCACATGCCGAGAAACAGCTGGGCCAAGTGTCCAATTACAAGCCAGTGCTCTGGAGCGCATGCACCCAGTGCCAGTGCTCTGCAATAAGAGAGGGCACTGCGATGGGAGGCCCACACATGCCAAAGAAAAAAGATGGATGAAAAATTTAAAAAGATGACTTAGAGGCAAAAAAAAAACCCAAAAGATTCCACACATAAGTGATACCATGAAGTATTTGTCTTTGTTTGGTTTATGTCACTTTGTACAATGCCATTATGTCTCATCCATGTTGTCACATATGGAGCATTTCTTGCTTTCTTATAGCTAAATAATATTCCATTGTGTGTATGTTACATATAAAGATATATATATATATATATATATATATATATATAAATTTACCCATTCATATGTTAATGGACATAGCTTATTTCCATACTTTGACTATTATCAATAATGTTGCACAGACATAGAGGTTTAATTTGTCTTCCATTGTGCACTTCAGTGGAACTTTCTGGGTGGTGCTAGTGGTAAAGAACCTGCCTGTCAATGAAAGAGACAGAGACTCGAGTTCACTCCCTGGGTTGAGAAGATCTCCTGGAGGACGGTATGGACACTCACTCCAGTATATTTGCCTGGAGAATCTCCATGAACATAGAAGCCTGGTGGGCTACAGTCCATAGTGCCTTAAAGGATTGGACACAACTGAAGTGACTTAGCATGTACACATGTGCACTTCAATATCTTTTTCTGATCTCAGGGGGGAAAAAGGATCCATAAAGAAAAATCTACACAAATGCCACATTAGTATTAAAGATATTTAAATGTTACACCAAGGAAAAGAAATGAGAGTAAATGTACAAAAATAAAATGGGGTAAGTAATATTGCAATTATCTCAAAGGAGGTAGGGATTTTATTATAAGAGCAGTAAAAGTTCACAAAGAAAAAAAATATGTTTTATCTCTTTCTTTTTTCTGCTCTCAATATTCAGTAAGTGGTGTTCACTCATTTATTCCTTTTTCCAGAATCAAAGAATTCCAGAGTACCAAACACTATGTTTAACCAGGGACACAAAGAAAAACGAGACAAACCATCTAATCTCACTCATTGTTAAAATTCCCTCTACTACCTCAATTCTCAATTTCTAATAAAGCTGCAATGATCAACTTGACTTCATGCACTTGACTGGCCTCATAAATGACCCTGCTTAGAGGCAAACATGAGTCCTCCTGTTCAGTGCCTTGGCCCAGGGACCATCCTAAATGAGTCCAAATTTGTTAATTTCCTTCACATTATTTGACCTTTTCTCACTTAGAAAGGCTCTCCAAGGATGTATCCATCTATCTGTCAGAACAGACTTACTTTCAAACAACCAGTTTGTTAACCCAGAAAACTTGGCATTTGAAAAGCATGGAATTTTAGGTAGCGTAAGTGAAGGTGGAAAATATATTTGTGGTATAAGCACCTTACTCAGAACGCTAAACCCACACTAAAAAGCAGACTTGATTCTTCTGTGTACTTGGAAGGTCTACTCAGTTTCTGGCTGCTTATTGTCCTTAATATTAATCCTGTGCATGTTCATTTTTATAACTTGTAGAGAACTTTCCTAGACATGATTTCATTTGACCTTCTTTATAATGTCACTGAAAAAGAGAAAAAGGGTGGTGCTAGTGGTAAAGAACCTGCCTGTCAATGAAAGAGACAGAGACTCGAGTTCACTCCCTGGGTTGAGAAGATCTCCTGGAGGACGGTATGGACACTCACTCCAGTATATTTGCCTGGAGAATCTCCATGAACATAGAAGCCTGGTGGGCTACAGTCCATAGTGCCTTAAAGGATTGGACACAACTGAAGTGACTTAGCATGTACACATGTGCACTTCAATATCTTTTTCTGATCTCAGGGGGGAAAAAGGATCCATAAAGAAAAATCTACACAAATGCCACATTAGTATTAAAGATATTTAAATGTTACACCAAGGAAAAGAAATGAGAGTAAATGTACAAAAATAAAATGGGGTAAGTAATATTGCAATTATCTCAAAGGAGGTAGGGATTTTATTATAAGAGCAGTAAAAGTTCACAAAGAAAAAAAATATGTTTTATCTCTTTCTTTTTTCTGCTCTCAATATTCAGTAAGTGGTGTTCACTCATTTATTCCTTTTTCCAGAATCAAAGAATTCCAGAGTACCAAACACTATGTTTAACCAGGGACACAAAGAAAAACGAGACAAACCATCTAATCTCACTCATTGTTAAAATTCCCTCTACTACCTCAATTCTCAATTTCTAATAAAGCTGCAATGATCAACTTGACTTCATGCACTTGACTGGCCTCATAAATGACCCTGCTTAGAGGCAAACATGAGTCCTCCTGTTCAGTGCCTTGGCCCAGGGACCATCCTAAATGAGTCCAAATTTGTTAATTTCCTTCACATTATTTGACCTTTTCTCACTTAGAAAGGCTCTCCAAGGATGTATCCATCTATCTGTCAGAACAGACTTACTTTCAAACAACCAGTTTGTTAACCCAGAAAACTTGGCATTTGAAAAGCATGGAATTTTAGGTAGCGTAAGTGAAGGTGGAAAATATATTTGTGGTATAAGCACCTTACTCAGAACGCTAAACCCACACTAAAAAGCAGACTTGATTCTTCTGTGTACTTGGAAGGTCTACTCAGTTTCTGGCTGCTTATTGTCCTTAATATTAATCCTGTGCATGTTCATTTTTATAACTTGTAGAGAACTTTCCTAGACATGATTTCATTTGACCTTCTTTATAATGTCACTGAAAAAGAGAAAAATGTGGTTTGCAGTGTGAGCGTTATTTTTGTTGCATTGATGAGGAAAGGAATGATACACTGGTTACATATAGAAAATGGTAGAGTCAGGTCTTCTGGTTCAAAGATTAGTGCTATATTACTTAAGGTCCATGTGCTTATGAATCTGGTTATTCAAATTCACAAATCCCAATTGGACAATAATCCTTTTGCAATAATCCTTTTTACCATCCTTCAATCCCACACCTACTAAGCCACATATTTCCTCAGGCACTGCTTACCTCAAAAAAAGATGTAAATTTAGACATCTGGGTATTTCATTCTGAGTATCTATTATCTGCCATTGATTAACTGGTATTGAATGGGACTAAGCTATCTGAATTCAATGTTAAAGGGTCAAGGGTTATATCAGGGGCTTCCCTGGCAGTCCAATGGGTAAAGTGTCTGCTTTGCAGTGCAAGGGACACCAGTTCGATCCGTGGCCTGGGAAGATCCCACGTGCCATGGAGCGGCTGGACTGGTGTGTCCAACTAGGAGCCAGCGCTCTGGAGTGCATGCACCCAGAGCCAGTGCTATGCAACGAGAGAGGCCACTGCAATGGGAAGGCCCACACAGGCCAAAGAACTGAGACGGATGAAAATAAATAAATGAAAGACCAATGGAAGGGGTCAAAAAAAAAAAGTAGAGAGTTTTAAAAAAGAAAAAAAAAAGTTATATCAGGACTTCTTTGGTAGATCAGTGGTTAAGAATCCATCTGACAATGCTGGAGACACAGGTTGCATCCCTGGTCCAGAAAGATCCCTCATGTCATGGAACAAGTAAGTCCATGTGCCGCAACTACTAAGCCCATACTCTAGAGCCCAAGAGCTGCAACTATTGAAGCCTATGCCCCTTAGAGCCCATGCTCTGTAATAAGAGAAGCCACTGCAATGAACAACTTTTGCACCTCAACTACAGAGTAGGTCCCACTTGTGACAACTAGAGAAAGCACACACACAACAATGAAGACCCAGCACAGTTGAAAAATAAATAAGTACATTTTTAAAAAGAGTTATATCAGGTAAATAAACTCTGGCAAGGGCTCTTAGGAAGCTTATAAAATAGTTCTCAAAAAAAGATTTGACATCACTGCCACTCCTCCCTCCCCCTCACCAACTCCAAAGCAGTGGCAACTGCTTTGGAGAAGTAAATGGCTACCCAATCTAGTATTCTGCCCTGGGAAATCCCATGGACAGAGGATTCTGATGGACTGTAGTCCATAGGGTCTCAAATAGCAGGGCATGACTTAGCGACTAAATAACAAACACCAATGATTAAGAAACAATCATTGAATGAATGGTTTGAGAGCAAGTTAGTAGCAGAAGCTTACTTTTAAATGTCTAATGAATAAGAGACAGAAGAGAACAATTCTCTAAAGTCACTTTTCTTTCTGGTAGAGTCAGTTTTTTTGTTTTTGTTTTTTAATTGAAGGATAGTAGCTTTACAGAGTTTTGTTATTTACTTCCAAACATCATCATGACTTAGTCATAGGTACACATATGTTCTTTCCCTCTGGTGGGGTCAGTTCTATACACCTGACACAGTGTAGCAGGATTGGTCCCAGACAAAGTCATCTGGCCCCATATTTCTGGCCATTCCACATTACATCACAAGTCCTGTGGATCTCAGAAGACTCACCATTATAAATGCAAGAGCCTCTGGAAGGATCCCATCCAGAACTAACTAGTTCCCACCCCAGGTATCAGATGAGTGACATTTCAGTTCACTTGAGCAAGATGGGAAACTTAGGGGAATAAGATGCTGTTAGGTTGGGAAGATGGATGACAGGCACTTACTCTCAGCACAGAAGTCACTTGTAAATGAACCTCTAAAGCTTCTGACCACTTGTGGTCATTAAAGAGCCCATTTTACCACGTACCTCTGAGCTACCTTTTCTGTTCCAAGTTCTGCCATCATACGCTATACTTCTTCACTCCCTGTCTTTAACTATGCATAGGGTTGCATATTCAATAACTGCTGAAAGTTTTCTTAAAAGGCTTCATTTCAGACAAGAGACCTAATGATTACTCCACAGCTCTATCTGTGGAAATCCTATAACATGACTGGTACTATTATTGTTTAGAGAAAGGCAGGAGATAGTCAGATTTCAGGTCCTTCAGTGTTACAGAAGACCAGAAGTCTTCTATCCATATGTGTTTTATTTCAAGTAGACTCTTACTTCTATAGCATGGGCTGCCCTACTTTTCCTATAAAAGGGCAGACAATATATAATTTAGTTCTTGCAGTAGTTGGCTTCTGCCACAGCTAGTCAACTCTGCTATTATGGAACAAAAACTGATGATACAACTTATTTACATAAACAGGCAGAAGGCCAATTTGAGCCACAGATTTGCAGCACCTGATTCTTATAGTTTTATCTGTAGAGCAGTTTAACTCTTACAATCCTATCACCATGACCATGTCATTCTATTGCTTCACTACTACAAATACCTGGCTATTTCACACTCCTTTCACCCACTTAGGACTGACCATCCATGGTACCTAGCAGTTACCTGCTTAAGAAAAAAACTGAGAAGACTAGAAATGGCCTCAAGAGACCGCAAGGGGCCAATCTGCCAGCTATACTTGACCAAGTTGACTTTAATTCTCTTTGTCTCATGCTCTGCTAGAAAACATAGGCTATCTCAGTGGTGTCCAAGGAGTTCCTTTTCTAGAAGAAGCTTCAAGGCAAAGAACAAAGAGAAATGATTAGAGGTAAAAGCAAAATGTGTTGACTTTACCTAATAATTCCATGGACTAGAAAGGTATCTTGTTCTGTTGCCTCACCTGCTTAGCATAGGTGTTCTGACCTGGACTTGACTCCGAATCCTAATTACTTCCTCCTAATTTGGCAAAAATATTGAGTCTTTCCACAGACTGGACAAATACACAGAGAATGTACTTAAAGAGCACCAGACAAGATGGTTGCTATGGTAATATACAAATGCAATGAAAGTCGCAAGCAATCTACTTGCACACAGTTAGAATGGCATCTATAGATACAGCCTCAGGGCTACACTGATCTAAGCCTTCAGATTTCAAAGGATGGGGTGAAGGAAATCTGCTCAGTCAGGCATGGTTCCTTAATGGTGCCTTCGTCCTGCCCCTGTGACTCTGAGCCCTCCTCGCCCACGTTCAGTGTCTGGACCGCCCAGCTCGCCTTGACCAAAGGTGCTCTTCTGCTTCTCTGTCACCCGTTTCATGCAGCTGCAACTCCAACTGCAGCTATTTAAAAGTAACTTGATCTTCACTGAAATTGAAGGAATCAGAGATGCAGAAACCCTGCCCTTAAGAGTTAACAGGATTGATGCACTCATGAAAACACAGTAACTGTGGAATGAAAGAAGAGGGCCTGAGACTGATTATTCACCCAAAGTTCTGACAAGCTGTTATGGTTGGATCAGATGGAAAATCCTCTCTTATCACCAAAGTCCTTAGGACAAATAGTTCTCTGATCCTGGAACACTGGGGCAAAAATCCATCCATCTCTTTCTTATTGAATATACCAGGCAAGATGGCTAGTCTCTCTGTCAGCATTAAATCAGGTATTCCCCACCCCAGATAAAATAAAAGTCCTTTACTTTTTCCCCATATGATTAACTAAGAAAGTAATTATCAAAATCTCATTCATGGTTCAGTGTCTTTCATGGGGCTAGTCACAAATATGGATGGCTTAAAGAAGGGGAAAAAATGGTGATATTAAACAGGAAGGCATTATTATGATAATTATTGAGGATCTCAAGACATTATGAATCGATATTTACCTTCTAGCCTTCCCACTTTTAAGACATTAATTAATCATAAAGCTTTCTAGTTAAGCCAAAGAGAAATGATTAGAGGTAAAAGCAAAATGTGTTGACTTTACCTAATAATTCCATGGACTAGAAAGGTATCTTGTTCTGTTGCCTCACCTGCTTAGCATAGGTGTTCTGACCTGGACTTGACTCCGAATCCTAATTACTTCCTCCTAATTTGGCAAAAATATTGAGTCTTTCCACAGACTGGACAAATACACAGAGAATGTACTTAAAGAGCACCAGACAAGATGGTTGCTATGGTAATATACAAATGCAATGAAAGTCGCAAGCAATCTACTTGCACACAGTTAGAATGGCATCTATAGATACAGCCTCAGGGCTACACTGATCTAAGCCTTCAGATTTCAAAGGATGGGGTGAAGGAAATCTGCTCAGTCAGGCATGGTTCCTTAATGGTGCCTTCGTCCTGCCCCTGTGACTCTGAGCCCTCCTCGCCCACGTTCAGTGTCTGGACCGCCCAGCTCGCCTTGACCAAAGGTGCTCTTCTGCTTCTCTGTCACCCGTTTCATGCAGCTGCAACTCCAACTGCAGCTATTTAAAAGTAACTTGATCTTCACTGAAATTGAAGGAATCAGAGATGCAGAAACCCTGCCCTTAAGAGTTAACAGGATTGATGCACTCATGAAAACACAGTAACTGTGGAATGAAAGAAGAGGGGCCTGAGACTGATTATTCACCCAAAGTTCTGACAAGCTGTTATGGTTGGATCAGATGGAAAATCCTCTCTTATCACCAAAGTCCTTAGGACAAATAGTTCTCTGATCCTGGAACACTGGGGCAAAAATCCATCCATCTCTTTCTTATTGAATATACCAGGCAAGATGGCTAGTCTCTCTGTCAGCATTAAATCAGGTATTCCCCACCCCAGATAAAATAAAAGTCCTTTACTTTTTCCCCATATGATTAACTAAGAAAGTAATTATCAAAATCTCATTCATGGTTCAGTGTCTTTCATGGGGCTAGTCACAAATATGGATGGCTTAAAGAAGGGGAAAAAATGGTGATATTAAACAGGAAGGCATTATTATGATAATTATTGAGGATCTCAAGACATTATGAATCGATATTTACCTTCTAGCCTTCCCACTAATGGAATTTTAATAAAAGCTATAAAATAAGTCCAAAGTGTATAAACTTGAACAACTGCAGTCATTAAAAGGACAGGCTTCAAAAGAGTCCCGCTTGGGTTCACTAACTTGCCAAAATTATATTGGTAAGAAATGTAATCTCACTGTCAGAATTTTAACACTATTCTATAAAAATAAAATCTTTTTGATAATAGCAGATTTTAGAATCAAATTATAAAGTGTCAAAGAGAGAATTGACACTTATTAAACAAATGTCAGACAGTTTCAGTGGGGTCAGTTTTGCTTTTTTGACCTTCAAAAATAACCAAGTAGGGTTTCCCTGGTGGTCCAGTGGGTAAAGAGTCCACTTTTCTGTGCAGGGGGCACCAGTTTGATCCCTGGCCCAGGAAGATCTCACGTGCCATACAGTGGCTGGACTGGTGTTTCCAATTATGAGCCAGTGCTCTGGAGCACACGCACCCAGAGCCAGTGCTCTGCAATGAGGGAGGCCACTGCGATGGGAGGCCCACAGGCATGACAAAGAATAAAAGATGGATGGAAATAAACATAAAAATAAAAGAGGCATGATGGTGCAAAAGAATTACAAAAATGAAAAAGACAGAACTTTTATACAGCTGAGGCTTAAAAGGCAAATTCTATGGCAAAAATAATAGCAGTAATAACTGGATAGAAAAGGGAGTAATGGGTCAGGTATTTAAGAGAGTTGACCACTTCGGCTCTCAATGGCAAGACAGAAGCAGCCGCTCAGTTTCTAAGTCTAACCACTTCTAGCGCTGAGTGACTAAAAGGCACACCAAGTGGCTGTGAAGCCACAAACTTATATGTAATGATAGTCACTATCTGTCGGTTTCTGGAACTCCACATAGTGTTCTTTGCTGAAGCTCCCCCACCACATTATGTGCTCTTAAAAATTTTATTTATTCTTATTTATTTGTTTGGCTGTGTCAGGTCTTAATTGCAGCATATGGAATTTTCTTTGATCTTCATTGCAATATGCGAGATCTGTTTGTTATGCCATGCAAACTCTTTTTATTTTTTTCAAATTAATTATTTTTATTTTATTTTTTGTTTTTACAGGCTTTTGTTGTTTACAAATATATATAATCCCAGATTAGTCATATATATAACCCTGACCCCTCCCTCCTCCACCCCCTGCCCAGTCTCTCCTCATCCTACCCCTCCAGGCCATCGCGTATTTATGGCATGTGGGATCTAGTTCCCTAACCAGGGATAGAATCCTGGTCCCTTGCATTGGGAGCATGAAGTCTTAGCCACTGGATCATCGGGAAGTCTTTTGCGGAATTTTTTATTTGGGCCTTAAACTTGGACAAATAGAAAAATTTGGAGCACAAAGCCAATAATTTTTGCTTTTGACCTTCAAAAATAACCAAGTAGGGTTTCCCTGGTGGTCCAGTGGGTAAAGAGTCCACTTTTCTGTGCAGGGGGCACCAGTTTGATCCCTGGCCCAGGAAGATCTCACGTGCCATACAGTGGCTGGACTGGTGTTTCCAATTATGAGCCAGTGCTCTGGAGCACACGCACCCAGAGCCAGTGCTCTGCAATGAGGGAGGCCACTGCGATGGGAGGCCCACAGGCATGACAAAGAATAAAAGATGGATGGAAATAAACATAAAAATAAAAGAGGCATGATGGTGCAAAAGAATTACAAAAATGAAAAAGACAGAACTTTTATACAGCTGAGGCTTAAAAGGCAAATTCTATGGCAAAAATAATAGCAGTAATAACTGGATAGAAAAGGGAGTAATGGGTCAGGTATTTAAGAGAGTTGACCACTTCGGCTCTCAATGGCAAGACAGAAGCAGCCGCTCAGTTTCTAAGTCTAACCACTTCTAGCGCTGAGTGACTAAAAGGCACACCAAGTGGCTGTGAAGCCACAAACTTATATGTAATGATAGTCACTATCTGTCGGTTTCTGGAACTCCACATAGTGTTCTTTGCTGAAGCTCCCCCCACATTATGTGCTCTTAAAAATTTTATTTATTCTTATTTATTTGTTTGGCTGTGTCAGGTCTTAATTGCAGCATATGGAATTTTCTTTGATCTTCATTGCAATATGCGAGATCTGTTTGTTATGCCATGCAAACTCTTTTTATTTTTTTCAAATTAATTATTTTTATTTTATTTTTTGTTTTTACAGGCTTTTGTTGTTTACAAATATATATAATCCCAGATTAGTCATATATATAACCCTGACCCCTCCCTCCTCCACCCCCTGCCCAGTCTCTCCTCATCCTACCCCTCCAGGCCATCGCGTATTTATGGCATGTGGGATCTAGTTCCCTAACCAGGGATAGAATCCTGGTCCCTTGCATTGGGAGCATGAAGTCTTAGCCACTGGATCATCGGGAAGTCTTTTGCGGAATTTTTTATTTGGGCCTTAAACTTGGACAAAGTAGAAAAAAAATTTTGGAGCACAAAGCCAATAATTTTATAATTACAAAATCACTGATCTTAATTCAATTATCTAGCTACTAAAATTACACAGTAATTGTACCAGATAATGAATAAAGAGATAATCTTCCATTTTTAAAACAGAGGCTGCTGCAGAGGACTTAAAGATGCTGAAGGAAGAACTTCTGCCTTGAGAAAAGACCTCAGAGGCCCCTCCTACTTCTAAGAGTTTATGAGGCCATGACCCCCAATGAATCCATCTCTTGTTTTTCAAAGAGAATAGCTGGTTGAAAAATAAGCCCAGAATATACTATTGCTTTTCTTTCCTATCTCTCTCTTTCCCCTCTCTTATACCCTCTTTTTATTTGGGGGTAACTGCAAACCTTTATACACATATAATCATATAATCATCACTCAGGGTTTGAAATAAGCATTTTAAGAGACTGTATCCTTTCTGAAGTTAAAGATGGATGTAATTTTTCTTCCTCTCACTGGGGGACATTCTTTGTTAAGACAATTAAATTTCTTAGCTGTTTTTCTGTATATGAAGGAAATTTTCCATGTTCCAGTCTGACAGAAATACCTGTTCTGGGTACAGTTTCCTGAAATGTGGTACCATATGTGTATCAGTAAACATTATGTGTAGAGTAAATTAAGCCAAGCTTTATAATTAGGCAGTAAGGAAATTACTGTAGACCTGAAAGAATAAATCAGCAGTATTAAAATGCTCTCCATTTTCTCTGAAGTACTTCAGAGTGCTGTAAAAAAAAAAAAAAAAAAAGCTCATGTCACTGTGATAAACATCGAAAAGAAATGCATTTGGAGCAAGGCAACCTAAAAGACACCACAATTCAAATAGGTCTTCAAGTCTGGAGTCCAAGATGTCATCTCATCATAAAATTTAAGTCAACTCTTTTGCCACTAATGCAGGTGAAAAAAGAAAACCACCTGACATTGAGACATTGGGGAGAAACTTTCTTATACAGCAGGTGCAGTAAAGACATCAAGAGAGAGAAGCTTGAGAAGAGCCAAAAGTAAGGAGAGTCACTCATCATAAACAAAATAGAAACACTGTAAATAAAAACAAGATCAGTATTGCTGGGTTTTTCTTTTGCTTTAGGCTTTAGTATAGTTCAGCACTATCCTGTTACTGATCCTGTGTATATTTACAGTGTTGGTAAGTTGTTCATCATGAATTTTTTTGCATTAATTTCAATTTTCTAAAATACTGCAGAAAAGCATTATTTATCTTGATTGCTTAGTTTTTTCACTCTCCCTGAAATCAATGCACCATAGACTCCTGCTTCAGCCCTTCCCCGCCCTCCTCCTGGCCCTGCCCAAGAATGCAACAGATATTTCCAAGCCTTGCAACACCACACCGTGACCAATCCCACCATCCATTTCTCATTCTGACCCACAGGAAGAAGATGCTCCAGCATGTATTATCCTTCCCTCACAACTGGTATTGTATCTACGAAGTGGTGAGGTCTAGAAGATACCAAATAGATTGGAGAGGAGTTGGAGGTCTTTAGAAGTCTTCAAATAAATCTTCCAAAGGATGAGATTAAAAAGGTCTCACCACAAGTACAGTATACTAACACATATATATGGAATCTAGTAAGATGGTAATGATAACACACACAGTGAAGCAATGGAAAAACAAAGAGAATAGACATATGGACATTGAGGGGTATGAACAGTGGGTTGGAGACATAGAGGGAGTAATATGGAAACCTATGCCATCATATGTGAAAAAGATAGCGAATTGTCACTGCCCTGTGGGAATAGGGGATCCTGCAGGTGTGCTGTGTGATGGCCTGGAGGGGTGGGATGGGGGGACTAGGAGAGGGGTGGAGAAGAGAGGGGGGCAGGGATATACATAAGACTAATCTGGGAACATACATATCTGTAAACAACAAAACTGTAAAAATGTAAAAAAATACAATATTTAAAAAAAAAAAAAAAGATAAAAGGGCTCACCATCAGAAACAAAGGCAGTGGAATTCAACCTTGCCAGGACATCACAATTACCCTGAAAGGTTATTACAATATAGCAAAGTTGTCACTGCTACGGCTCAAGATGGAGCTATACACAGGTTTCTCTCGTTATCTGAAAGTAGAGCATGCTCATGAAACATTTCCTAAGTTGAAATGCTGTAGACTGAAGAAGCAACTAGCTTGCTATGCGTCTTGCCAATGGATGAGGAAAATCAATTAAAATAACACACAAACGTTCACACAGCTCAAATCTTTGGAGTCTGGAGGCTGAGATGTTGAGTGTAGTTCTCACGGAAGGCGCTTGGGGGCACCACTCTTGCTGCTTCCAGTGCTCACTGCCTGTATAAAGGCCGGCTCCAAAATGCTGGACAGATCTTTACATTTCACCTTTCTTTGTAAAAGCAAAAATCCTCCAGATTTGTCTCAGTTAGCAAAATAAGGAACTAATGTAGGTCTTTCATAAAACACACAAACGGACTTTTGAAATAAAGGGATACCTGGTATCAGCATTTTGGCATGTTCTTAAGCTGACTTTTCTAAAGTCAGCCCAGTAATAGGAAACATTTAGATTAAAGCACAGAGACTCTCTCTTGAAAGGGAAAAGGCCAGTCTCATAGTAAAATGGAGACAGTTAACAAATCTTGTTCTTAAAACAACAGAATTGAAGACATTAGTAAAGGATGAGATTAAAAAGGTCTCACCACAAGTACAGTATACTAACACATATATATGGAATCTAGTAAGATGGTAATGATAACACACACAGTGAAGCAATGGAAAAACAAAGAGAATAGACATATGGACATTGAGGGGTATGAACAGTGGGTTGGAGACATAGAGGGAGTAATATGGAAACCTATGCCATCATATGTGAAAAAGATAGCGAATTGTCACTGCCCTGTGGGAATAGGGGATCCTGCAGGTGTGCTGTGTGATGGCCTGGAGGGGTGGGATGGGGGGACTAGGAGAGGGGTGGAGAAGAGAGGGGGGCAGGGATATACATAAGACTAATCTGGGAACATACATATCTGTAAACAACAAAACTGTAAAAATGTAAAAAAATACAATATTTAAAAAAAAAAAAAAAGATAAAAGGGCTCACCATCAGAAACAAAGGCAGTGGAATTCAACCTTGCCAGGACATCACAATTACCCTGAAAGGTTATTACAATATAGCAAAGTTGTCACTGCTACGGCTCAAGATGGAGCTATACACAGGTTTCTCTCGTTATCTGAAAGTAGAGCATGCTCATGAAACATTTCCTAAGTTGAAATGCTGTAGACTGAAGAAGCAACTAGCTTGCTATGCGTCTTGCCAATGGATGAGGAAAATCAATTAAAATAACACACAAACGTTCACACAGCTCAAATCTTTGGAGTCTGGAGGCTGAGATGTTGAGTGTAGTTCTCACGGAAGGCGCTTGGGGGCACCACTCTTGCTGCTTCCAGTGCTCACTGCCTGTATAAAGGCCGGCTCCAAAATGCTGGACAGATCTTTACATTTCACCTTTCTTTGTAAAAGCAAAAATCCTCCAGATTTGTCTCAGTTAGCAAAATAAGGAACTAATGTAGGTCTTTCATAAAACACACAAACGGACTTTTGAAATAAAGGGATACCTGGTATCAGCATTTTGGCATGTTCTTAAGCTGACTTTTCTAAAGTCAGCCCAGTAATAGGAAACATTTAGATTAAAGCACAGAGACTCTCTCTTGAAAGGGAAAAGGCCAGTATCATAGTAAAAATGGAGACAGTTAACAAATCTTGTTCTTAAAACAACAGAATTGAAGACATGTGAGTTTAGAACAGAGGGCACGTGATGTTTGGGATATTTCTGGGTGGGCTAGCTGAATACAGATTCTTCATCATTTCAACACATGTGGTGGCAGTTTACTTCATTGTGGCACTAAGATATGTCTTGAGGAAACACAGGCACAGGTAAAAACACATAAACAACTTAAATCTACTACAAAAAAAAAAAAAAATGTCACAACAATGGTATTTCGAAATGCTTTAAGGGCCTACTGGATAAACCTTATTTATAAGAATTGAATAAAGTTATGATGATAGGGTAACATTTAAGGTAAGCCTTGTAGGAAAAACTTGTAAATTTTCCTAAACGGAAAAAAAAAAAAAATTAAAAAAGGAGGGATGGAGGGTAGTTGGAAAAATTGTGAATTTTCTTAGAAGAAGATAAAAGAGGGAAAGGGGGCATTCCAGGCAAAAGTAACATCATGCACAAAGACATGAAGATGTGGAAAGACTGGTCTAAAAGACTGCTGGAGCTACACTGAGCTGAAAAGCCTTGGGTCAAGTCACTAGTTTTAAGGCTGTGACCATCACTATTGTGAAAAACAACTAAGCAATGCCAATGACAGTGGAGATGAAGGAATGCACTCAAAATACAGGAGGTGGAATCAACTGGACTAAATGACTGGTGGGGATTTAAGAAATTATAATGGAAGGAATTTCCCAAGGCCAAAACCTTCTGGAAAAGTTGAAATCATAGAATTATGTAAGATGTAGGTAAGGTAAGGATTTAGCTTTAAGATATTCTGGAAATTTCATTCAGACAAGAAGGAAGACAAGTATCAGTTAAGGACATATGAAGTAGATGTATGTTACAATCAGCAATCACCTCTAAGAAACCAAGCAGGACCTTGTGGGGCTCCTGGGCACAGAATCTTTTCTGTGTTTCCTGATTCCTGTTTAGGCTTGTTTAGTCTTCATGACCTTCCCTGAGTTCCAAAGGGCAGGTTTAAGTAGTTGCTACACAGAGGGAAGGGAGAGGATGCTGAAAGGGGGAAGGAACAATCAAGAAACAATAATGCAGCCTTGGGGTAGGGTTCTGGTTCTGCCTCAAGGAATACACATAACAATAGCCTTGATCTCTTCTGCAGAAATAAAAATCCTTCAAAATGGAAGATGATAACTACTTGATGAACCATTCATTACAGAAAGAAGGCCACAGTTTGATAACTTTGAGAGGCACAAAAGTTATCAAGAGACCACCTGAGGCCAGATTAAAGAAATGCAGGGCCTGCACACACCCTGATCCTTATCAGTAGCGCTGCCCTTGAACCACTGTTATAAAGGTCCTCACCAAATCCCCCAAGTTGAGACATAACTTTTGAGGGCAGGAGCCAACTGTGCCCTCTTTGCCTGGCAAAGAAATAAAGTTATTCTTTTCTACTTCACTCAAAACTCTGTCTTTGAAACTTATTGGCACCAGTGCACAGAAGCTGTTTTCAGCATCATTCATCACAATTTTCTGTCCAAGCAAAGAGCAATGGTGAATTCCCTCAGCCATCCTCTGTGATATCCCCAGGATCCAGGAAGACACAAAGTGCAGAGGTCCTAAAGCAAACCAGGGCTTCCACCAGCAGGAGAGACAGAGCCTGAGGGTAGACAACTCATTTTCCAAATCTCAGATTTATCCAGGCCCCTTGGGACACAGGAAGATAAAGAAATACCAACTGTCTTGATGGAAATTTCCCCTGGGAAAAGGATGTCAGGAGCCATTTAAATAATAAAAGGTAACCTCAGTAAGGAGGGGTCAAATATGACAAGATATATTTGGTTACAAACTGTCTGCAAAGACACACCAAATACTTGGTCAGAATCAAGGCAATTAGCTGCTATCATGAGTGCTGCAAAGAGCTCAATTCAGGCCATAGTGACAAACTCTTACAGAACACACTTGAAAATTATATCCCTTTCAGGATCTGTTTTGGATAGGAAATCTCTGTATAAATGTAGCACTGGCAGGTGGATTTTTAAGTACGGGGGATGCAATCAGCAATCACCTCTAAGAAACCAAGCAGGACCTTGTGGGGCTCCTGGGCACAGAATCTTTTCTGTGTTTCCTGATTCCTGTTTAGGCTTGTTTAGTCTTCATGACCTTCCCTGAGTTCCAAAGGGCAGGTTTAAGTAGTTGCTACACAGAGGGAAGGGAGAGGATGCTGAAAGGGGGAAGGAACAATCAAGAAACAATAATGCAGCCTTGGGGTAGGGTTCTGGTTCTGCCTCAAGGAATACACATAACAATAGCCTTGATCTCTTCTGCAGAAATAAAAATCCTTCAAAATGGAAGATGATAACTACTTGATGAACCATTCATTACAGAAAGAAGGCCACAGTTTGATAACTTTGAGAGGCACAAAAGTTATCAAGAGACCACCTGAGGCCAGATTAAAGAAATGCAGGGCCTGCACACACCCTGATCCTTATCAGTAGCGCTGCCCTTGAACCACTGTTATAAAGGTCCTCACCAAATCCCCCAAGTTGAGACATAACTTTTGAGGGCAGGAGCCAACTGTGCCCTCTTTGCCTGGCAAAGAAATAAAGTTATTCTTTTCTACTTCACTCAAAACTCTGTCTTTGAAACTTATTGGCACCAGTGCACAGAAGCTGTTTTCAGCATCATTCATCACAATTTTCTGTCCAAGCAAAGAGCAATGGTGAATTCCCTCAGCCATCCTCTGTGATATCCCCAGGATCCAGGAAGACACAAAGTGCAGAGGTCCTAAAGCAAACCAGGGCTTCCACCAGCAGGAGAGACAGAGCCTGAGGGTAGACAACTCATTTTCCAAATCTCAGATTTATCCAGGCCCCTTGGGACACAGGAAGATAAAGAAATACCAACTGTCTTGATGGAAATTTCCCCTGGGAAAAGGATGTCAGGAGCCATTTAAATAATAAAAGGTAACCTCAGTAAGGAGGGGTCAAATATGACAAGATATATTTGGTTACAAACTGTCTGCAAAGACACACCAAATACTTGGTCAGAATCAAGGCAATTAGCTGCTATCATGAGTGCTGCAAAGAGCTCAATTCAGGCCATAGTGACAAACTCTTACAGAACACACTTGAAAATTATATCCCTTTCAGGATCTGTTTTGGATAGGAAATCTCTGTATAAATGTAGCACTGGCAGGTGGATTTTTTACCACTGGACCACCAATCTCTTATGCAGAATCTCAATCCTGACACAGGTTCAGGAAGATTCCACATGTTCTGGGCAAATAAGAATGTGTGCCACGTATACAGAACTCACGCTCTGGAGTCCCCAAGCACAATTGAAGCCAGATTGCCCCAGAGCCTGTGTTCCTGAACAAAAGAAGCTACTGCAGTGCAAAGCTCACACACCAAAGCTAGAGCAGCAACAAAGACCCAGGGCAGTCAAAAACAATTAAAAAAAAAAAAAAAAAGAAAGAAAGAAACAAACAAAAACTTCAATCAAAAATAATCAAAAATAAAATTCTGTTAAAAAAAAAAAAATTCTTGCCAGGCACTCTTATTGCCTAGAACAGGGACTGTACAAGATAAAACCAAAAACAGACATTCTGTCAAGTGTTTTGAGACTTGGGCAGTGCTGTCTTTCCTTCTCTATCGCATTTTTCTTGACTTCTGGGGCTTTGAGGAATCAGTAGAAGAGAACAAATAAGTGATCGAAGCTCCCACTTAATTGAGCAGTTTTCTACTCATACATGTCTTATAGATTCCTCTGTTAGGCACAATATGCTATTTGATTAATCAATATTGATCAAGCTACCAGATTACTTTTGTGATCTGGACTCACTGTTGAAAGAGCAGTCAAGTGTAGCATCCTCCATAAGACTGCATTCACGTGTGACTGGTTGCCCACATGCTGGCTCATAGGAATCAGTTAATCTACTGCTTGACTTGAACAATGTCTTTTTAAGAGAAGAGCTTGTCAATAGTGATATTTTAAGACCTCTTTGCAACAGATAAAATCATGTACCTTGAACTTGGCCTAATGCCTGTTTTCCAGAAGATAAATAAGTACACGATTTTCTGACATCCAGGGCTGCTATAATGGAATTTTCCTAAAGTAGAGGCAGCTTGAATATACAACCATGATCAAAGAGCTTATCCAGAGATGGCCTTTCAGAGGTGACTTGATTGATTTCTCTCCATGAAAATCTTATGCAGAAATCTCAATCTTTGACACAGGATCTGTTTTGGATAGGAAATCTCTGTATAAATGTAGCACTGGCAGGTGGATTTTTTACCACTGGACCACCAATCTCTTATGCAGAATCTCAATCCTGACACAGGTTCAGGAAGATTCCACATGTTCTGGGCAAATAAGAATGTGTGCCACGTATACAGAACTCACGCTCTGGAGTCCCCAAGCACAATTGAAGCCAGATTGCCCCAGAGCCTGTGTTCCTGAACAAAAGAAGCTACTGCAGTGCAAAGCTCACACACCAAAGCTAGAGCAGCAACAAAGACCCAGGGCAGTCAAAAACAATTAAAAAAAAAAAAAAAAAGAAAGAAAGAAACAAACAAAAACTTCAATCAAAAATAATCAAAAATAAAATTCTGTTAAAAAAAAAAAAATTCTTGCCAGGCACTCTTATTGCCTAGAACAGGGACTGTACAAGATAAAACCAAAAACAGACATTCTGTCAAGTGTTTTGAGACTTGGGCAGTGCTGTCTTTCCTTCTCTATCGCATTTTTCTTGACTTCTGGGGCTTTGAGGAATCAGTAGAAGAGAACAAATAAGTGATCAAGCTCCCACTTAATTGAGCAGTTTTCTACTCATACATGTCTTATAGATTCCTCTGTTAGGCACAATATGCTATTTGATTAATCAATATTGATCAAGCTACCAGATTACTTTTGTGATCTGGACTCACTGTTGAAAGAGCAGTCAAGTGTAGCATCCTCCATAAGACTGCATTCACGTGTGACTGGTTGCCCACATGCTGGCTCATAGGAATCAGTTAATCTACTGCTTGACTTGAACAATGTCTTTTTAAGAGAAGAGCTTGTCAATAGTGATATTTTAAGACCTCTTTGCAACAGATAAAATCATGTACCTTGAACTTGGCCTAATGCCTGTTTTCCAGAAGATAAATAAGTACACGATTTTCTGACATCCAGGGCTGCTATAATGGAATTTTCCTAAAGTAGAGGCAGCTTGAATATACAACCATGATCAAAGAGCTTATCCAGAGATGGCCTTTCAGAGTGCTTTCCTCCCCTTTGTCTGCCCTTCTCCCTCTGATCTCTCTGATTCTGATTTTGGTCTTTCTGATGCCATGTATGTTCAGCCATCCCAGAATTGCTTGTGTTCTATATTTCAAACCCTGATGGCTGTATGATCATTTTTTCTGGTCTCTATATTTTTTACAGAAGCATAGCAATCTGACTGAGGGGCGATCTGACCAGGGATTATTAGCTCTGACATAGGTCTTCAGCGTGAAGAACACAAACCTTAATGTTTGGAGAAAATCAATATTCCTTGTCATAATTTTAAAATTGTAGCCATACAGATAGCCTCATATCCTTATAAGATAAAGCAGCTTCATGTCTTGGAATAAATGATTTCAAAATGTTTTCTTACAATGAATCTAAAAATAATTGGCCCCATCATGAGCAGATGTGAGAAAAAGAATTGAATGCCTTAAAATTCCTTTTCTTCTGTAAATGTTGTGGAAAGTCTGTAATTTGTGCTTTGAGAAGCCAGTTACCTAAACATAATAACACCTTTTAAAAAGAGGATCCAGCAAACCATAACAGCTGGAGATCTGAGAGATGATATCCTATCACAGACAAGAACCCTATTTTTGACAGGCACCACAGATTTTGTTTTGTTTTGTTTTCTATGCCACCCATCCCTGGTGACTCACATGGTAAAGAATCTGCCTGCAGTGCAGGAGGCTTGAGTTCAATTGCTGAGTGGGGAAGATCCCCTTGAGAAGGGAATGGAAACCAACTCCAGTCCTCTTGCCTGGAGAATTCCATGAACAGAGGAACCTGGTGGGCTACAGTTCATGGGGTCACAAAGAGTCAGACACGACTTTGCAACTAACACTTTCACTTCTTCTTCCCTCATACCCAACTCTGCAGTAGTAAAGGTGCTGTAGAAAACAATAAAGCACCTTTACATGTTATGTGGACCCTTCTTCTTCCCATGCCTCCCCCAGAAGAGATTAGTATATGAGATATATTAGTATATTAGTTCGAACTGCATTCACTGGTTCTATGGATTGCCAGGTTGGGGAATGAACCAAGACCTCACAACCATACTGCTTGGGCGGGAGCTTTCAGGCATTCATACTTGTGTGAGCAGGACTGCATTGCTTGACTTCGTAACCTCCTCGATAAAATGGACATGACAACAGTCCGTTCTCGTCAAAGAGTTGGCCTGAGGATTAAATGCAGTGCATTTGTAGAGAAAAGTGAGAATAGTGCCTGGCACACTGTAAGGAGTCAATACATGTCAGCTAGTTCACGTTTTTGTGGACAGTGTGATTCTTACAATCTCTGCCTGATGACTGTCCACCGTTAGTCACAGTTCTTTTGTAAGGAACTGTATCTTAAAGGGGAAAGCTCAGGAATCTTCAGTTGTAATTATTTCTTATTAATCTTGGAAGTTTTTTTCTGAAGCCTACCATCTGGAGGCAAGGTGATACTAAATCCACCTTTGATGTACCATCCAGTGACACATTTTGCACATTTGTTTTTAATCCTTTAACCTATTAAGTATGTATCCCTGTATAAAAGCATTCCATACATGTTTTGATTGTGATAGCAAGGTTGAGACCTTTATCAAGTTGACACTGAAACTCATCATTGGAATTACTGTGATGGCTATTAAAGGTGATGAAATAAGAATTAGGCCATTGATTCATTTGAGGAGTAAAAGAGAGTTGCTAAGTTTAGCAACACACTAACATATTATAATTACTATATATTAGCTTCTCATAGGAAAACATTTGAGTCCTGAAATGCTTATCAACTTGGGGAAAAAAAGACTTTTACAAGGCCCACGATAATAATCAGAATAAACCAACAACACTGTAAGCTTAAGGAAAACCAAGAGACCATGCCTAGAATACTTGACAGGTAGCACAGAGAAGAGGGACATGAGAAGCAGCTAGCAGACATCAAATGGGCCCTCTCTATGGGATAAACAAACCATGTGGGCTACTAGCCACTCAAGCAGAGACTGGGCCAAAGCTTTTGTTTTTACAATGGGCTGATTCCAGAATCACAGCAGTGACAATAGCTCAGATATGGGGCATACTGTGCCCACAGCTCTAAAATTAATACATAATGCTTAAAGCCAGCAGTCATATTTCCCTAAATCCATTGTTGATTCTAAACAAAATACTCCTAAAAGAATTCTGTTCTACCACCACCTACTCTCTTGGGTTTAATTGAATGCAAGATGGATCCATGCCAATCAGTTAAAATAATGCCCTTGGGTTCCTGCAACCTTTCTCACAATTTATGACTCCCCAGTTCCTTGGGATTCACTGCTTGGAAGAAAAAAATAAAAAAGAGTTCTACTTACTAGAAAAGTCTACTTAAACAGAAATCCTTTCTATTCAATTACTTGATTTTTTTTTTCACATGTCTACAGATTTAAGTTCCCTTTCTTTCATTAGCCAAGTTCAAGATAATGATCATAATTGACTTTATTTCTTTTTTTAATTTGGTGACTAGAACTTAGCAAGCCCAGGGTCACCTTCTGAAATGCGCTGCCCAACATTAGGGTTATGAGGA
This sequence comes from Tragulus kanchil, assembly GCA_022376925.1. NCBI lineage: Eukaryota > Metazoa > Chordata > Mammalia > Artiodactyla > Tragulidae > Tragulus > Tragulus kanchil. The sequence continues at coordinate 81,348,849 of JAIOJX010000029.1, read as the reverse complement.
AGAAGGAGAAGACTCCAAGGGTGGGAATTTATGAAAGTCACCAGAAATAGTTTTCTTTGATTTCAGCCTTCTCCCTATGTGATTTTTCTTATTCTAAATATTGTACAAAGGAATACAGGTTTACAGGGCACAGGAGCCAGATAGCTGAGAATTTTCATTTAGAATCTTTTCTAACAAAGGCCTGTCTATAATTGTAGGAACAGAAAAAGTTTCAGTTTTCATTTATTTGAGGAACTAGCATTCCCTGTGTGTGTGTTAGTTGTTCAGCTATGTCTGACCCTTTGCGACTCCATGGACTGTAGCTCACCAGAGTCTGTCCATGGAAATTTCCAGGGAAGAATACTGGACTGAGTTGCCATTCCCTTCTCCAAGGAATCTTCCCAACTCAGGGATTAAACCCCAGTCTCCTGCATTGCAGGCAAATTCTTTATTGTTTGAGCAACCAGGGAAGACCTGGGTCATCATATGTCGAATCAAACCGAAATCTTGCCCAACTCAAAAAGGGGATTCAAACCCCAGTCTCCTGTTGCAGAAGTTTTTGCAAGCAAGATTCATACTAAAATGGGCCAAAGCTTTTGTTTTTACAATGGGCTGATTCCAGAATCACAGCAGTGACAATAGCTCAGATATGGGGCATACTGTGCCCACAGCTCTAAAATTAATACATAATGCTTAAAGCCAGCAGTCATATTTCCCTAAATCCATTGTTGATTCTAAACAAAATACTCCTAAAAGAATTCTGTTCTACCACCACCTACTCTCTTGGGTTTAATTGAATGCAAGATGGATCCATGCCAATCAGTTAAAATAATGCCCTTGGGTTCCTGCAACCTTTCTCACAATTTATGACTCCCCAGTTCCTTGGGATTCACTGCTTGGAAGAAAAAAATAAAAAAGAGTTCTACTTACTAGAAAAGTCTACTTAAACAGAAATCCTTTCTATTCAATTACTTGATTTTTTTTTTCACATGTCTACAGATTTAAGTTCCCTTTCTTTCATTAGCCAAGTTCAAGATAATGATCATAATTGACTTTATTTCTTTTTTTAATTTGGTGACTAGAACTTAGCAAGCCCAGGGTCACCTTCTGAAATGCGCTGCCCAACATTAGGGTTATGAGGAAGAAGGAGAAGACTCCAAGGGTGGGAATTTATGAAAGTCACCAGAAATAGTTTTCTTTGATTTCAGCCTTCTCCCTATGTGATTTTTCTTATTCTAAATATTGTACAAAGGAATACAGGTTTACAGGGCACAGGAGCCAGATAGCTGAGAATTTTCATTTAGAATCTTTTCTAACAAAGGCCTGTCTATAATTGTAGGAACAGAAAAAGTTTCAGTTTTCATTTATTTGAGGAACTAGCATTCCCTGTGTGTGTGTTAGTTGTTCAGCTATGTCTGACCCTTTGCGACTCCATGGACTGTAGCTCACCAGAGTCTGTCCATGGAAATTTCCAGGGAAGAATACTGGACTGAGTTGCCATTCCCTTCTCCAAGGAATCTTCCCAACTCAGGGATTAAACCCCAGTCTCCTGCATTGCAGGCAAATTCTTTATTGTTTGAGCAACCAGGGAAGACCTGGGTCATCATATGTCAGAGACTCAAATCAAACTTTGTTAATCCAATTAACTAGATGCCCACATCTAAACTGAAGATCTACCTGAGTCAAGCTAATCAGACTCCTTGCACGTTCCATTTGCAGAAATGCTAGGTAGCTTCTGTTCAGCTCAGGGAAGGTTTTGTAGTAGTACAGTACCAGAAACAGAAGAGATGGGAAGAAGAGATTAAAATATTCTAACATATGGGTAGGGATGGAACTGACAAGGCATACTGGGGAAGAGAAGGGTGTTTGAACCAAATTCAGTGATGCACTGTGAAATTATGCCATAACTGTTGTATCTACATATCATAAAACAACTCTCTTTCACTCTTGTTCCTCTCCATCTTTAGGAAACGTGAGCAGAAAAAAATATATATATACATGAAATGATTTCAAGGCATGACATATTTCTTCTAACACCACCCCAAAGGAAGTTCTCTAAGGATCTTTTCCCAAAGCATTTAAAAATCCACCAGGAAGTCCACCTACAAATTTCACCAATGTCCAAAGCTAAAAAGAGTCAACAGTTTTCTGAGAATTATAACACCAAGGTAAAAACTACTTTAAGCATTCCTTTCTAATAAAATAAAACAAACAAAAAAATTCCTATGATAGGTGCTGGCTTTAGAATGTAAAAGAATGGCCTCTACTAAGACCTAGAGAGGTAGGTAAGCAGACTTATTTTATGAATTTTGCCTGGCTGACAACCTGCATGGGTGCTAACTCACTCTTTGTGATCCTATGGACTGTAGCCCACCAGACTCCTCAGTCCATGGGATTCTCTAGGCAAGAATACTGGAGTGGGTTGCCATGCCTTACTCCAAGGGATTTTCCCATCTCTGGGACTAAAGACAAGTCTCTTATGTCTCCTGCATTGGCATGTGAGTTCTTTACCACTAGTGTCACCTGAGAAGACTGGTTGACAGTTGAGTCAACGGCAAACCCTAGAGAAAGTGCCCGGTGCTTTCCCACTGCTTCCCCCCACACACACACACTGCTTTTAAAATCTGTGTTTATCAGGCACTAGGATCTCTGGCAGAGGAAATAAATGGGCTCACTCAAAGATAATTTACAGATCTAGTTTGGCTTCCTACTTTTGCAGATAAGAACAGGAAATCCAGAAATGAAGGATCCACAACCACACAGTCAGTTTAGTGGCAGAGCTACAAGCAACGGCCTGAACTCCAGATGCCTGACTGACTCTTGTCCACGAACCTCAATCCCAGTTCTTACTAGCCAGATCATTTTATATCAGATGGGGCCTTGGTATGAAAAGAATGTCTAAGAGGGCAAGGAGAAGCAGACCTGGCCATACATTTCCTTGGGCAGTACCATTTAATGCATAAGAAGACAATATTTTATTTTCCCTTAATTCAAGGTAAAATAAAAAGAAAACACTTTCCCCTAAAGGGTTTATTGGGCTTTTCTGGTGGCTTATGTGGTAAAGAATCCACCTGCAAAGCAGGAGACCAGGGTTCAATCCCTGTTTCGGGAAGATCTCCTGGAGAAGAGAATGGCTATCCACTCCATTAGTCTTGCTTGGAGAATTCCATGGACAGAGGAGCCTTTTGGGTTTCAGCCCATGGAGTCACAAAGAGTCACGCACAACTGAGCAAATGACACTTTCAAGGGCCTTATTAGCTGGGCAGTCAAACTAGAGTCTTCATATGCCAGAACTAAATTGTGGTACCTTCTAGAGAACATTAACTCAAGTATGTCTGTACCTTCTGGTGATATCCCAAAGACAGCCCAGAAGCTTCCTAGCAGTGATTTGATGTGGTGTCTTCCTCTCATACAAACCATTTATTAAGGGGCTCTGTGGCCATTCTTGCCCAGGGAGTTTGCTAATCTTGCCTGTACTTGACATGCTGCAGGGTTAGGGATTATTAATACATGATGCAGTGCTGATAGTTCAGCTTTTCCAGCTGCAGAAAGTAAAGCAGGTGTTGCTCCAGGGCTGTGGTTGGTCCCAGATGACCCACATGTAATGAATGAGATGGATATATGTAAAAACTACCAGCAGGAGAAAAGATGCCTCTGAGACAGAGATCATGAAGAAATTCTTTGGGAACTTAATAGATGGTACTGTTTCTTCTAGTAAAAGAACACTAAAGAAGACAATGGAGTTCACCAGGGGAATATATAAAATAAAATTTACTGGAAACAGGTACTTGTGTTCATGTAGCACTTTCAAAATGAAAAAAGGCCCTGACCAAAGATTCCTCACCCATCCCCCAACATGAACCCTTCAGGCTACTGCCCTCAGCCATTTAGATCATCCAGCTATCCTCCCCTGTTTCCCAAACAGCCATCTGATGAGCAAATTTTCCCTTAGATTTATGTCCCAAAGGAAATACACTGGGCCAGAGACCTTAATTAACCCATCAGATTAATAGTTGTGTTTCTCATTAATCACCAGCATTCTTGTTTACTCATTGATTGCCTTGGAAGTTTCAGTAAGAACCAGCTGAAATCAGATACTGGTTCTTCACATACCTAGGTCTGAAAACTGAATGCCAGATATATAAGGGAGAGAATCTGTCAACTCTCTACCTGGGAAAATTGTGTCTGGGCAATAAAAGTGCTTCCCCCTTCCCATGTCCCACCATGCCACCTTAGGCATTGTCTCCATCACCACCACCTTTGAACCTGTTATGTCTGTCTGTTCAGCAGACTGGAATTTGTTCATGATAAATCTCTATGCATATGCAGATGTCATAAAGAATAGCAGGCTGAGAATTAGTTCTAAGATGGTGCTTCTGAAAGGACATTCTTGGAAACTATCATTGAATATTAACAGCATGCACTTAAGAAAACAAAACCAGTACCTGTCTCCTTAGATCTCTTGTTTTCTTGGTCATCTTATCAATTGCAATGTTTAGAGGATCTCCTTTTTCTTTCCTTCCAGTCTATTAAGAAAAGAGAAATAATTTCGTATTTAGAAAAATTTAACGTTAGTGACATTAAAAGTTTAAAAAAAAAATAAGAAACACATTTGAGTTGTAGAGTTCAAGCCATTTTAAAAGAAAAAAATAAAAAGCTTCCTTTCAATACACAGTTAATACAACTTGGTCTCTAATGTTGATTTCTCTGAAATAAAGACTAAAATTTGTTGAAAACCGTTACCTACTCAAGATGGTTATACATATGTCGTACGCAACTCCAAGCAACATTTTTCCTTGAAAAGAACACTAAAGAAGACAATGGAGTTCACCAGGGGAATATATAAAATAAAATTTACTGGAAACAGGTACTTGTGTTCATGTAGCACTTTCAAAATGAAAAAAGGCCCTGACCAAAGATTCCTCACCCATCCCCCAACATGAACCCTTCAGGCTACTGCCCTCAGCCATTTAGATCATCCAGCTATCCTCCCCTGTTTCCCAAACAGCCATCTGATGAGCAAATTTTCCCTTAGATTTATGTCCCAAAGGAAATACACTGGGCCAGAGACCTTAATTAACCCATCAGATTAATAGTTGTGTTTCTCATTAATCACCAGCATTCTTGTTTACTCATTGATTGCCTTGGAAGTTTCAGTAAGAACCAGCTGAAATCAGATACTGGTTCTTCACATACCTAGGTCTGAAAACTGAATGCCAGATATATAAGGGAGAGAATCTGTCAACTCTCTACCTGGGAAAATTGTGTCTGGGCAATAAAAGTGCTTCCCCCTTCCCATGTCCCACCATGCCACCTTAGGCATTGTCTCCATCACCACCACCTTTGAACCTGTTATGTCTGTCTGTTCAGCAGACTGGAATTTGTTCATGATAAATCTCTATGCATATGCAGATGTCATAAAGAATAGCAGGCTGAGAATTAGTTCTAAGATGGTGCTTCTGAAAGGACATTCTTGGAAACTATCATTGAATATTAACAGCATGCACTTAAGAAAACAAAACCAGTACCTGTCTCCTTAGATCTCTTGTTTTCTTGGTCATCTTATCAATTGCAATGTTTAGAGGATCTCCTTTTTCTTTCCTTCCAGTCTATTAAGAAAAGAGAAATAATTTCGTATTTAGAAAAATTTAACGTTAGTGACATTAAAAGTTTAAAAAAAAAATAAGAAACACATTTGAGTTGTAGAGTTCAAGCCATTTTAAAAGAAAAAAATAAAAAGCTTCCTTTCAATACACAGTTAATACAACTTGGTCTCTAATGTTGATTTCTCTGAAATAAAGACTAAAATTTGTTGAAAACCGTTACCTACTCAAGATGGTTATACATATGTCTGTACGCAACTCCAAGCAAATCTGTTTTATTCCTTTCTCCAGACATTCAGCAATCAAGTAAATACAAGGATGTTTTTGTTATTGCCTTCACATGCAAAATTTTTTTCCTATTATGTAAGCCTACCTACTTCTGAATAGAAGATTATTGAGATAATAAAGGTAAAATAGAAAAGGAAACTTAAGGTAATGATCAGAATTCAGAATTTTATACTCATGTATCACAGGCCTTTTTGTAGCTTCTATATCAAAATCAGAAGAGGTGCTTTAGTAGAAAACATTGTGTTTTAATCTTTGTTCTACCATGCACTAGAATGCTAAACATTATAAGAAGGAACCCACAATTTGAGGTCAGGAGGAAATTTTCCTTTATGATTGTAACAAGCAGAGGCAAATGCAAAAGATAATAATAATGATCTTTGGTAGATTACTCACAGGAAGTTTGGAAGTTTAACTAGTTTTGATTCCTTCCCCCCTCTTTTTTTTTCCTAATTGTTTATTACTGTAGCAACACAAAACCAAACCAAAGAGAATCTGCATTATCTTTTTAAAACCACAACAGCAACAAGATTCCCATGAATATAAAGCTGTCTAGAATTTTATGGAAAGCATTATGCTCTGTTGATGAGAAAACTGTTCCTAAAATCTTTGTCAAATTTATTAAATTATCTAAACTTTAGTCAAGCGCATTACAAATGTGTTTAGGGTCCCAGTAGAAGACCAGTTCTTATTTATTCTCTGTAAAATTAAGCAGATCTCTGCAGCAATTTATGTATATGATGAAATGACATTCTAGGTCATAAATTGTGTCTCACAGGACCCACAGAAATTGAGGATTCAGGATATGAGGATCCATAGAAATTAACATCCAACAGATTTCTAAATATTCTCTTTCAATGGCAAAATTCTGGATTCATAAGATGGATACATACACATTCAGTTTACAATACCTAGATTTTGGACATGAATTTGAGCCAACTCTGGGAGATAGTGAAAACAGGGGAGCCTAGAGTGCTGCAGCCCATGGGGTCGCAACAGAGTTGGACATGACTCAAGGACTGAATAACAACAGATTTAAATCAGTCCCTCTTTTCTACAACTTACTTTTTTTTTTTTTTCTGAATTAATGGTTGATGCGTAATCCTATAGGATTTTCATCAAAAAGCCAAAACCAGGGCATCTGTATATATTTTTAATCATATAAACTACAAATGTCCATTACTATTTTCCAGTCCTTAAATACTGACCTCTCAGATGCAGAGGTTTCTAAGTAGAAAGAGCTTAAAAGAAAGTGACTGACATTTACAATTTTGAAATATCAGCATACAATTAGCTCCAAGGAAACAAAAGTATATGGAGAAAAACAATGCACTGCTTTATCTTCTGAAGGCAGCTGTCACACAGCCAGTGTGACTTCAATGCCCAGGTTCTACACAGTCAGGTGAGACACTAGCTTGGTAGCCAAAACTACTTCTTTCCTCTTTGATTTGCTCCTTGCAAATAGGATACCCATCTTCAAAATATGGGCAGTTTTATGAAGGTCTGGACCATGATCATTCTGGAATCACAGGTTTTTTCAGTCCTTTCCATGTATAAGAGTAATTAAAATTTTACTTTGAAAACTTAACAATTGTGAGTTTGGTTTAAAATGTGACTATGAGGACTTCCCTGGTGGTCCAGTGGGTAAAGAGTTGATCTTTCAGTGCCAGGGGCACTGGTTTGATCCCTGGCCAGGGAAGAGTCCACATGCCGTAGAGCAGCTGGACCAATTAGGAGCCAGCGCTCTGAAGCGCATGAGGCCAGAGCTGATACTCTGCAATGACAGAGATCACTGCAATGGGAGGCCCACACAGGCCAAAAGAAATTCATGGATGAAAATAAATAAATGAAGACCAATAATAGAGACCAAAATTTAAAAAAAAAAAAAAAATGTGACTATGAGAGAAGCAGACAAGATCACTGTTTCCAGTATAACCACCAACACAACAAAAAAAGTCAGGACAGGATGAATAGATAAAATAATCACCAAAAAAATACTCTGGCAGACTCTGGACTCACTGCATTCTTTTGATGGCATAACCTTATCCCATTTTACAAAGGAGACCATGCAGATGAGACCAGACCTGGGACCAGGGTGAGGGACGTGAATCACTTGCCTCAGGTATAAAGTGGAAGAGGTCATCAAAGAACTAATGAATCAAAGTAAATAATTTAATGCAATACATTAAAAACTCAAAATTAATGCCCCCAAATCAGCATTGAACAAGTATCAAAATTGGAAATAAAGCCAAGTTCTGCCAGGACCAGGATTAGAAGGAGGTCAGTGATGTGCACTATGTAAGTACAGATCAGACATTTTTAAATTTTAACACTTAAAAAATTAGAGGATGTATTTATACTTTGAAAAATGGCATTACATACCTAAATTTCAGATTTTAAAATCACTGGGAGTTTTGTAATTTTATGCATTAAAATCAGTAATTCAAATGCCAGAAGTAATATTGATGCGTACAACTGTAATACGGGTGGTTGCAGACAGACATTCTGTGAGTGGACAACATATTCTATCTGGCATCAATGACCCGCAGCTGTATAGCACGTGTCCCTAAGATGTGTGGCATCGTTTTGGTTGTGGTGGGGTCAGGGGGAATGCACAAAAAGGGAGAAATGTCCTTACACTCAAGGAGCTCCTAATCCAGTGAGTGATCCCGACATGAGACCAAAGACACTAATAACTACACAAGAGACTGGCTCCCTAAAGGGCTAAATGGGATGCCCAGATGGAGAAAAAGATGCTGAATTTGGGAAGTCAAGTAATCTCACAGAGAGATGGGAGGATTTAGCCAGACCTTAAGGCTTGGGCAGAATCTGAATAGGAATGAATGAAGGCCAAAGCAGCTTCAGGACAAGAAATAGCAAGGCAGGTATTGGGAGGACAGTAATAGAATGGCCAGCCATTCCACTCACTGTCTATGTGAAGGGATCAGTTTTACTAGCCATGAAAGAAAAAGAATGAAAGATTTTGTCACTCAGTCATGTCTCTTTGTGAGCCCATGGACTATAGTCTGGAAGTTCCTCTGTTCATGGGATTTCCCAGGCAAGAATACTGGAGTAGATTGCTATTCCCTTCTCTATGGGATCTTCCTAACCCAGGAATTGAAATTGGGTCTCCTTCATTGCAGGTGGATTCTTTACGATCTAAGCCACCAGGGAAGCCCTTGACTAGCCATTAGTGCATTCGCTCAGTCATGTCCAACGCTTAACACCCCCAAAGAATGAGGCATGCCAAGCTTCCCTGTCCTCTTCACCATCTCCCAGAGCTTGCCTAAACCCATGTCCATTGACTCAGTGATGCCATCCAACCATCTCATCCTCTGTCATCTCCTTCTCCTTCTGCTTCCATTTTTCCCAACATCTCTATGGCTTGCCATAAGCCAAAGAGACAAGTTATTTTTATAAGAGCATCTTTAAAGTATGATTATACCCCAACTATAGTTTGATCTGCAAGCTCAGAGCATTTTTGGTGATATTAGCATTCCACATCTCTGTATGGTTGGGATTCTCTTTGTATAATATTTGCAATCTACTAGCTCCAGCTTTCAAGTATTTGACTGAAGGCAATTTTAAAAAATTGCAGCTGACTTGGGTGTCATATTTGTTGTCTTGGTTTAGAGAGGCTGGAGAATGGTAAAGCCAGAATTGGGATGTAGGGAATACGGGACACCAGCTGAAATTATCTACTTGCTGGCCGTTTATTAGTACCACTTTCTTTAAATAAGGCGTAGGCATTGAAACAAGGGTAATAATCCCCTAGTACTCAGATCTACATATAAAATTGGAGGTGGCTCCTCAAAGGGCTAAATGGGATGCCAAAGATGGAGAAAAAGGATCCCTGAATTTGGGAAGTCAAGTAATCTCACAGAGAGATGGGAGGATTTAGCCAGACCTTAAGGCTTGGGCAGAATCTGAATAGGAATGAATGAAGGCCAAAGCAGCTTCAGGACAAGAAATAGCAAGGCAGGTATTGGGAGGACAGTAATAGAATGGCCAGCCATTCCACTCACTGTCTATGTGAAGGGATCAGTTTTACTAGCCATGAAAGAAAAAGAATGAAAGATTTTGTCACTCAGTCATGTCTCTTTGTGAGCCCATGGACTATAGTCTGGAAGTTCCTCTGTTCATGGGATTTCCCAGGCAAGAATACTGGAGTAGATTGCTATTCCCTTCTCTATGGGATCTTCCTAACCCAGGAATTGAAATTGGGTCTCCTTCATTGCAGGTGGATTCTTTACGATCTAAGCCACCAGGGAAGCCCTTGACTAGCCATTAGTGCATTCGCTCAGTCATGTCCAACGCTTAACACCCCCAAAGAATGAGGCATGCCAAGCTTCCCTGTCCTCTTCACCATCTCCCAGAGCTTGCCTAAACCCATGTCCATTGACTCAGTGATGCCATCCAACCATCTCATCCTCTGTCATCTCCTTCTCCTTCTGCTTCCATTTTTCCCAACATCTCTATGGCTTGCCATAAGCCAAAGAGACAAGTTATTTTTATAAGAGCATCTTTAAAGTATGATTATACCCCAACTATAGTTTGATCTGCAAGCTCAGAGCATTTTTGGTGATATTAGCATTCCACATCTCTGTATGGTTGGGATTCTCTTTGTATAATATTTGCAATCTACTAGCTCCAGCTTTCAAGTATTTGACTGAAGGCAATTTTAAAAAATTGCAGCTGACTTGGGTGTCATATTTGTTGTCTTGGTTTAGAGAGGCTGGAGAATGGTAAAGCCAGAATTGGGATGTAGGGAATACGGGACACCAGCTGAAATTATCTACTTGCTGGCCGTTTATTAGTACCACTTTCTTTAAATAAGGCGTAGGCATTGAAACAAGGGTAATAATCCCCTAGTACTCAGATCTACATATAAAATTGGACTAGCAGTCCATAATTCCATATTCACCTGTGTCTGTTATGACCCCAGATGGAAATACTTTTAAATTATCAACCTAAATTGAACAAGAAACCAATCAGTGAGAAAGACCAAACAGGAAAAAAAGACTTTTGCTTCATAGCATCAGCCCTTCGTTATGTGTGATCTGGGACTAATGATTTGCTCATTTTTTTTATGCCTCAGTTTTCTCATAAGCACAATGGATAGCATGATATATACCCTGTCTTCTTCACCAGGTTAGCCAGACAATCAATCATGATGTCACTGTGCTGGAAACAATAAAAGGCATTAATAGTATTCAGGATAATTAGGAAAGTATGTCTACTGTGGTTAAAAAATATATCAAAGTGTTGTTTTGGAAACTATACAGAAACTATTTTTAGATCCTCTGGACTTTGAGTTTCTCCACTCAGGCAGATAATATATTGAAAACCTTGCCAAACACTAGAATTCCTAAAGGAAGCATTACTTCTGATTAAGGAAGGAATATTTTGGGCAGTTCATTTTAAACAACTCATCTAGGATATTGTAAGAGGTGAAATAAGGGACATAAACACCAGATGAATCATCGTTTACATAGTAAGTCCTTGGATATATTTGTTAAATCACTAAAGATTTGATCATTGTGAGCAAATTCGAGTTTCCAGGGAATCAACCAGAAGCCTCACCTAACTCTCCCTCCCTGACCCTCCAGGCTCCATAAACTAAAAGTAGTTTAACAAACTGAAGTGAAGGGAGAGCTCCATCTTCATTTTGACACCATCACTGAGTAATTAAACCAAAGTGGGTAGTCTTCAGCCAACCATCCATCTACTTCCTCCTGTCTTTGCTAAACAGAAGGAAACAAAAAGCTGTCGTAAGCACTCTGCCAACAACTACCTAAGTGATCTGGCAATTTCTCTACACTCCAGACTTATTATCTGTCCAATGGAGGCCAGAAATGAGTGATAGACCCCAGAGAGGCTGGAGAATGGTAAAGCCAGAATTGGGATGTAGGGAATACGGGACACCAGCTGAAATTATCTACTTGCTGGCCGTTTATTAGTACCACTTTCTTTAAATAAGGCGTAGGCATTGAAACAAGGGTAATAATCCCCTAGTACTCAGATCTACATATAAAATTGGACTAGCAGTCCATAATTCCATATTCACCTGTGTCTGTTATGACCCCAGATGGAAATACTTTTAAATTATCAACCTAAATTGAACAAGAAACCAATCAGTGAGAAAGACCAAACAGGAAAAAAAGACTTTTGCTTCATAGCATCAGCCCTTCGTTATGTGTGATCTGGGACTAATGATTTGCTCATTTTTTTTATGCCTCAGTTTTCTCATAAGCACAATGGATAGCATGATATATACCCTGTCTTCTTCACCAGGTTAGCCAGACAATCAATCATGATGTCACTGTGCTGGAAACAATAAAAGGCATTAATAGTATTCAGGATAATTAGGAAAGTATGTCTACTGTGGTTAAAAAATATATCAAAGTGTTGTTTTGGAAACTATACAGAAACTATTTTTAGATCCTCTGGACTTTGAGTTTCTCCACTCAGGCAGATAATATATTGAAAACCTTGCCAAACACTAGAATTCCTAAAGGAAGCATTACTTCTGATTAAGGAAGGAATATTTTGGGCAGTTCATTTTAAACAACTCATCTAGGATATTGTAAGAGGTGAAATAAGGGACATAAACACCAGATGAATCATCGTTTACATAGTAAGTCCTTGGATATATTTGTTAAATCACTAAAGATTTGATCATTGTGAGCAAATTCGAGTTTCCAGGGAATCAACCAGAAGCCTCACCTAACTCTCCCTCCCTGACCCTCCAGGCTCCATAAACTAAAAGTAGTTTAACAAACTGAAGTGAAGGGAGAGCTCCATCTTCATTTTGACACCATCACTGAGTAATTAAACCAAAGTGGGTAGTCTTCAGCCAACCATCCATCTACTTCCTCCCTGTCTTTGCTAAACAGAAGGAAACAAAAAGCTGTCGTAAGCACTCTGCCAACAACTACCTAAGTGATCTGGCAATTTCTCTACACTCCAGACTTATTATCTGTCCAATGGAGGGGGCCCGAAATGAGTGATAGACCCCAGAAAATGGGAGAGCCCAAAAACCTGTCAAGAACTCATAACCGGGTTTCCTTGTTGTGGCAAGGCTCTCAGTGCACTGCAGAGGGCTGGGACCAGCTGTCAGTCGGAGTTTTCTCATCTCTAAAATGTAGATAAATGCTTGCTTTGGGAATTATTGTGAATGTAAAAGAGACGGGATCTGGAGCAGATAGCACAGTACCTGACCCAGAAGAGGTATCTTAATCAATTTCTTCTCCTTCCTCATCCATCATCCCCACTATTCCTCTCAAAGATGAAAAGAGCAAAGCGCACAAAAGTGAAATCACTGATTCTGATCAGCGATTCTCACTAGTGTCAGACCAAGACTTCCGGATTCCCAGCTCAAGGCCATTTCCATGCCATGTCTAAACCATCTTCCTTCTCTAAAATTCTAGGATTTTGTGATTTTATAGAATTTCACATATTCCTTTTCAAAGACTATCAGAAAACAAACAAACAAAAACCTCCATTTATCTGCCACATGACATGTTATCTACAGATCCTGTGTCCCTTTCTCAAACTACTACCACTTGACTTTTTTATCTTAACCTGTGGAGAATAAGCTTTGCAATAGAGATAGCCATTTAATAAATATCATTGTTTAAAGAAGAAGAAGACAGGCAGGAGCACTCTCTCACACTGCTTCAGGCAGCTTTCCTAGTTGCCATCTGTTGTGCTAGGAGGCAGGGCTCTATTTTAAAAAATCCTTGATTTTAAAAAATTTTCATTGTGAGCAAATTCGAGTTTCCAGGGAATCAACCAGAAGCCTCACCTAACTCTCCCTCCCTGACCCTCCAGGCTCCATAAACTAAAAGTAGTTTAACAAACTGAAGTGAAGGGAGAGCTCCATCTTCATTTTGACACCATCACTGAGTAATTAAACCAAAGTGGGTAGTCTTCAGCCAACCATCCATCTACTTCCTCCCTGTCTTTGCTAAACAGAAGGAAACAAAAAGCTGTCGTAAGCACTCTGCCAACAACTACCTAAGTGATCTGGCAATTTCTCTACACTCCAGACTTATTATCTGTCCAATGGAGGGGCCAGAAATGAGTGATAGACCCCAGAAAATGGGAGAGCCCAAAAACCTGTCAAGAACTCATAACCGGGTTTCCTTGTTGTGGCAAGGCTCTCAGTGCACTGCAGAGGGCTGGGACCAGCTGTCAGTCGGAGTTTTCTCATCTCTAAAATGTAGATAAATGCTTGCTTTGGGAATTATTGTGAATGTAAAAGAGACGGGATCTGGAGCAGATAGCACAGTACCTGACCCAGAAGAGGTATCTTAATCAATTTCTTCTCCTTCCTCATCCATCATCCCCACTATTCCTCTCAAAGATGAAAAGAGCAAAGCGCACAAAAGTGAAATCACTGATTCTGATCAGCGATTCTCACTAGTGTCAGACCAAGACTTCCGGATTCCCAGCTCAAGGCCATTTCCATGCCATGTCTAAACCATCTTCCTTCTCTAAAATTCTAGGATTTTGTGATTTTATAGAATTTCACATATTCCTTTTCAAAGACTATCAGAAAACAAACAAACAAAAACCTCCATTTATCTGCCACATGACATGTTATCTACAGATCCTGTGTCCCTTTCTCAAACTACTACCACTTGACTTTTTTATCTTAACCTGTGGAGAATAAGCTTTGCAATAGAGATAGCCATTTAATAAATATCATTGTTTAAAGAAGAAGAAGACAGGCAGGAGCACTCTCTCACACTGCTTCAGGCAGCTTTCCTAGTTGCCATCTGTTGTGCTAGGGAGGTGCGTTTATTAAACTTCATTTGTTTTAGTCTTTGGGCTCTATTTTACAAAACACATTTAGGGCAGATCCACAGCTTGAATTGATGAGAGGCAAGGGAATGAATTTTCTCATTTGGCCTTTTATAGGGGTCCTTTATTCTTCTAGCCTCTGGCTCTAAATTTAAGTCCAGTTTGCCAAAGTATCAGATGCTTTCAGGATGACTTTCCTATTTTCAGTTTAATTCTACACAAAAATGATTAGGGCCATTAATTGAAATCTTGATTTTTCACAATCATTCTTCAGGAATAAGGCAATATTTTAATTCATTTTTTATAATACTATCCTTTGTCCTTAGGAGAATTAAAAGCCCTTCTTCTTATCTTCATTTTTTTGCTTTCTCTTTCTCTCTTTTATTAAATATCCACCATCCCCTCTAAAACGCTAAAAAGATATGCAATATATTTAAATTCTATGATGAATATTTCACAATTCCCTGATTTATAAAACAGAAAATTAAGAAACAGTAATTTTTAAATTTCTGAAATTGGCTGAATATTTGTTTAAAGGTCATTCCCCACCTCAGCCCCTCATTCCACCTTAAACACATAGTTTAGCACAAGGAGTCACTCATGGAGGCCCTTAGAATATACATCTACTATCTCAGTCCTTCCATCAGATCTGTGGTTTCATGTTTGTTTCAGGGCACAATATTAATAGGTTGGAAATGGCAATGAGAAGATCAGTCTATCACTTTTGCCTTTTTCTCAATGGTACCTGCAAACTTGACTGAATGTAAGAGAAATTTTAAAATATTGTATAGCAATGACTCTCATATGTTGAATATGTGGGAAGCTAATCAAATATTCAGGATTCAAACTGTTGTCATTTGAAAGAGATGGAAGTCAAAATCATTAGAATGGCAGAAAGCAATACTGTATCAAGCATTCCATCTCTAACACATTTCCCTGTCATTTAAACCTATGATTTAGACAACAGGAGGGAGGAGAAAAGATTATCTATTGACCTACTGGTCACACTATCGTATTTGGAGGTCTGCCCATCTACCCTCAGACACTGCATATAGAAATCATACTCTTATTACAAATAGCATGATAATTTATAGAACTTTGAACACTCTGTAAAACCTTTATATTATGTGTAAATCACAACCTGAGAATGTGAACCTTTCAAACATTTCCTTTTCACTACCTATGGACATGTCTCTTAGAAAAGAAATGGGCAATATCTCTTTAGAATAGATAAAAGTTTAGCATCAGCTGCAAATCAAACCCTCAATCAGGATCTTTTAACCACATAAAATCCCAGCTTTCCTAAACTCTTGAATAGGGATGAGAAGGCAGAGATAGGGAAAAACTGATGATAACTTGTCAGGGCAAAAATGGAGTCTGATGCTTCTCTGCCAGGTCTCATCTGTACTCAAGGAAAGAGTCGTCACTATATAAGGCTGCAACATCAGGACAGCTTTGTGAAACTCAGACCATACTTACATCCAGTGCATACATATGATCCAGAAGGCTCCAATTTTTAAATTAAATATCACCATCCTATAAAACGCTAAAAAGATATGCAATATATTTAAATTCTATGATGAATATTTCACAATTCCCTGATTTATAAAACAGAAAATTAAGAAACAGTAATTTTTAAATTTCTGAAATTGGCTGAATATTTGTTTAAAGGTCATTCCCCACCTCAGCCCCTCATTCCACCTTAAACACATAGTTTAGCACAAGGAGTCACTCATGGAGGCCCTTAGAATATACATCTACTATCTCAGTCCTTCCATCAGATCTGTGGTTTCATGTTTGTTTCAGGGCACAATATTAATAGGTTGGAAATGGCAATGAGAAGATCAGTCTATCACTTTTGCCTTTTTCTCAATGGTACCTGCAAACTTGACTGAATGTAAGAGAAATTTTAAAATATTGTATAGCAATGACTCTCATATGTTGAATATGTGGGAAGCTAATCAAATATTCAGGATTCAAACTGTTGTCATTTGAAAGAGATGGAAGTCAAAATCATTAGAATGGCAGAAAGCAATACTGTATCAAGCATTCCATCTCTAACACATTTCCCTGTCATTTAAACCTATGATTTAGACAACAGGAGGGAGGAGAAAAGATTATCTATTGACCTACTGGTCACACTATCGTATTTGGAGGTCTGCCCATCTACCCTCAGACACTGCATATAGAAATCATACTCTTATTACAAATAGCATGATAATTTATAGAACTTTGAACACTCTGTAAAACCTTTATATTATGTGTAAATCACAACCTGAGAATGTGAACCTTTCAAACATTTCCTTTTCACTACCTATGGACATGTCTCTTAGAAAAGAAATGGGCAATATCTCTTTAGAATAGATAAAAGTTTAGCATCAGCTGCAAATCAAACCCTCAATCAGGATCTTTTAACCACATAAAATCCCAGCTTTCCTAAACTCTTGAATAGGGATGAGAAGGCAGAGATAGGGAAAAACTGATGATAACTTGTCAGGGCAAAAATGGAGTCTGATGCTTCTCTGCCAGGTCTCATCTGTACTCAAGGAAAGAGTCGTCACTATATAAGGCTGCAACATCAGGACAGCTTTGTGAAACTCCAGACCATACTTACTAGTGCAGCAGTGCTAGTGCACACATCAGGTGATGCACAGAGAAGGCAAGGGGTTCAGGGTACTTGATTATTACTTTCATTCTCCCAACAACCTCTCTATGTTTTTTGGTAAACCTTCTATTGTTTCCTTCCAATTCTCAACCAAGAAGTTCTGGCCCAGGGATAAACTCATGATAATATCCAAACCAGTAAGAATCAGCTACAAGGTGATAGATAAAATGATTAAGAAGAAGTCATATTTTTCTCCCCCAGAATTGATAAACTGGCAGCAGATACACCTTGAGCTAGTTCAGGAGACTTTGAAAACAGGTGGCACAGAAAGAATTCATAGCTGGAGGGTAGAAGAAGAGGAAAGGGAGGATGGGAAAGAAAGGGGAAGAAGGAGAGGGAGAGAGGGTGAGAGATGAGAGATTAATTTGAGACTGAAAAGAGATGAGATGCTAGGGAACAGAAACAGAAGGAAAGAGGAAGGAAGGGAAGAGAAGGGAAAGGTAAGTCAGCTTTTGGAGTCAAATCATATTGGTTCATAGTTTCCATTATATACTAAAGTTGCAGAATAAAGCTCTATGAGAGTACAGTCTTTGCTTTATCATTAAATCCTGACAACCTGGAATTTTACCTGGCACATAATGTGTGTGCTTAGTTGCTCAGTTGTGTCAGATCATTTACAGTTCCATGGACTGTAGCTTGCCAGGCTCCTCTGTTGATGGAATTCTCCAAGCAAGAATCCTGGAGTGGGTAGCTGTTCCCTTCTCCAAGAGACCTTCCTGACCCAGGAATTGAACCAGGGTCTCCTGCATTGCAGACAGATTCTTTATTAGCTGAGCTACCAGGGAAGACTTCTGGCACATAATAGTCACTCAACAAACTTTATTGTATCTGTGAATGAATTACATGGGTTTGTGAATCCAGGTGTACCCAAATCCATTAGTATCTATCAATGAATTTCCTAGCATTATGAGTGAACAATGTTTCACTCATAACCATGTTTGTTGATGTTGAATTTCTGTCCCTTACAACCAAAAATATCTGACTAAATCAGAGATGCTAAAGCGCCAGATTAAAATTATTTGAAGATCAAGGAAAACCCCAGCAAGTTCCACGTGGACACAATTTAGAGAAGCAAGAAAGCTTGGACTTTGTTTCAGCTACAGAGCATTTCCCTACACTAATCACTGTCTGAGCTCTAAATCCTAATATCATGTTTCTACTTTAAAATCCAGTTGAGAATTTGTCTATCAAAAAAAAACCCTAATATTACTGCTTTCCTCAAGTCTTTGTGACCATGAAAACCAACTACCCCAATGTACTGGGCTGACCAAAAAGTTCGTTTGGGTTTTTGCTGAACATCATATGGAAAAATCTGAACAAAAGTTTTGGCCAACTTAGTACATCTCTAAAACCACACCATTCTCAATATGGCCTGTTGAGACTAGATTTCACTTCCTTGACCCAGTACTCCTCTGTTTCCATTTAGTTCTTACCACATCCCTACTTTCTAGTGAGTCTGTATTTTAAGACTTCATGATTGGATTTTCTTCCTGTAATCACCTGCATCTCTGGTCAATTTATCCCTTCTCAACAACTCATACACTTTCTGCCTAATGTTGGTGACAAGCTGAAAAGGGTTATTCTCCCTTTGACCTTCTGCTTAATCAGATTTTACCCATTCTTTAAGGGACAGCTCAAAATCTTCCTCCAGGGAATGTTTCTAGACTGACCTAGCACTTAAAGATATTCCTCTCCTCTGACTATATCCTTCTGTTAGGTATTGTACCAAATAATGCAGATGTTAACAGCAGATCATCCTGCACTGTTTATCAAGTTTTCATGTTCTAGCAAAAAAGGAACCCTAGTTTTCTGTGGATAGTGAATACCTTGATTTTCTCTTAGCAGACTCAGCAAACATATGCATTAATCTAATGGTATTTGTTTTCCTTTTTCTGACTTACTTCACTCTGTATGATAGATTCCAGGTTTATTCACATCAGTTCAAATGATTAAATTTTGTTCCTTCTTATGGCTGAGTAATATCCCAGTGTATATCTATACCCCATCATCTAAATGTATTCATCTTTTGATGAACACTTGGGTTGCATCCATGTCCTGGCTATTGTAAATAGTGCTGCAATGAACATTGGGATACATATATCTTTTTGAATTATAATTTTCTTAGGGTGTATGTACAGCAGAAATGAACACAACATTGGAAAGCAATTATATGTCAATAAATAAAATTAAATAAATAAAATGATGGTGATTAAAAAAAAAAAAAAAAAACCTCCTAAGAAGTGTTCCAGAAATGATGATTTGTGAAGCGAAGGATGGACTGTCCAAGCAGGCACCTAGTGTTAGGAGGCAGGTATGAAAGGGTCAATGATTGGGAAAGTATGGGATCCCCAAAATAAATTTCACCTACTTTACAATTTGCTGATCAAAGCCTTAGGAAGTGGCTGGCACCTGTGCAATGTTACAATTCTTGCTCCTTGATTTATTTGATCAACATCATATATGGGCCAACTTAGTACATCTCTAAAACCACACCATTCTCAATATGGCCTGTTGAGACTAGATTTCACTTCCTTGACCCAGTACTCCTCTGTTTCCATTTAGTTCTTACCACATCCCTACTTTCTAGTGAGTCTGTATTTTAAGACTTCATGATTGGATTTTCTTCCTGTAATCACCTGCATCTCTGGTCAATTTATCCCTTCTCAACAACTCATACACTTTCTGCCTAATGTTGGTGACAAGCTGAAAAGGGTTATTCTCCCTTTGACCTTCTGCTTAATCAGATTTTACCCATTCTTTAAGGGACAGCTCAAAATCTTCCTCCAGGGAATGTTTCTAGACTGACCTAGCACTTAAAGATATTCCTCTCCTCTGACTATATCCTTCTGTTAGGTATTGTACCAAATAATGCAGATGTTAACAGCAGATCATCCTGCACTGTTTATCAAGTTTTCATGTTCTAGCAAAAAAGGAACCCTAGTTTTCTGTGGATAGTGAATACCTTGATTTTCTCTTAGCAGACTCAGCAAACATATGCATTAATCTAATGGTATTTGTTTTCCTTTTTCTGACTTACTTCACTCTGTATGATAGATTCCAGGTTTATTCACATCAGTTCAAATGATTAAATTTTGTTCCTTCTTATGGCTGAGTAATATCCCAGTGTATATCTATACCCCATCATCTAAATGTATTCATCTTTTGATGAACACTTGGGTTGCATCCATGTCCTGGCTATTGTAAATAGTGCTGCAATGAACATTGGGATACATATATCTTTTTGAATTATAATTTTCTTAGGGTGTATGTACAGCAGAAATGAACACAACATTGGAAAGCAATTATATGTCAATAAATAAAATTAAATAAATAAAATGATGGTGATTAAAAAAAAAAAAAAAAAACCTCCTAAGAAGTGTTCCAGAAATGATGATTTGTGAAGCGAAGGATGGACTGTCCAAGCAGGCACCTAGTGTTAGGAGGCAGGTATGAAAGGGTCAATGATTGGGAAAGTATGGGATCCCCAAAATAAATTTCACCTACTTTACAATTTGCTGATCAAAGCCTTAGGAAGTGGCTGGCACCTGTGCAATGTTACAATTCTTGCTCCTTGATTTATTTGATCAACACAGGTGTAGGCCTCAGTGATTATCTGTCAGGCAACCCTGCCTAGAAGATGGTTTTCATCAGAGCTCACTTTCCCCAGTTCCCAAGCCTGGGTGATTGCTGAGAGCTATGGTTAATTAACCACATGCGCCCTTGAAGCCTGTAAGGCACCACGAACTGAGCAAACTGCTAAAAAATGCCACTTTATCTTTACAGTTGAGATGAAAGTAGTCAAGGCAAAGTGCAAATTTCCATTGATTTTATACACACAAACACATATATACCCATACTAAATAAATGATTTAAATTTCAATGGAAGGTAAGCTTCTACTTCATTTTTTTGTGCATATTCTTCAAACCACTCAGTTATAGTTAAAGTTATCACCTAAAAGATCCCCAGAGTTTGGCAATTTCCACCATCTCAAAAAAAAAAAAAAAAACAACAAAAAAACTGTAATTGGGTCCACATTGCTGAGAGTTCATAGAAATCGGTAAACAGTCAGAGGGTTACTTTGGTTTACAGAATGTCTCTCTGGGTGGAGACCCCAAGACTTGGTTTCCCTGTGCCTCATCTGCCCATGGATCAGAGGCCAATTCATACTGTAATTCCTTCATCACACCTCCCTGTCCTCCCAGCTCAGAGAAACCCATCCTCCCCTAAGTGCCTGCCATCATCTATATCATTTAACCAGTTGCCTGTTTCCAGTCAGGCAACAATTAGATCCTGTACAAATCTCTTGCATTGTTAATTGAATTTCAGCTGTCACACTCTAAAACACAAATATATAAGATGTATAATTATAATTGTATACTATTTGGAAATTTGTCAGACTTTATGGCCCTTCATCCCAATTAGAAGTACAGTAGTTTTTATAGTGCATTAGTTAGCAAGGGTTGATATCAAAAAGTACTACCAACTGAATGGTTTTAACAGGATACATTTATTTTCTTGTTATTCTGGAGGCTGGAAAGCCAAGATCAAGATCCCAAAGGGTTGGTTTTTCTCTTCTTGGTTCACAGACATGGTGGAGAGAGAGGTCAAGCAGCTCTCAAGTGTCCTTCTTCTTATAAGGACACTAAGCCTATTATGGGTGCCCCACTCAACTTATCTAAACCTAATTACCTCCATCTCCAAATACCATCACACTGGTGGTTCAGGCTTCAATATATGAATTTTGGAAGGAGTTAATTTAGTCCATTTTTGTGTGCATGATAAATCATTTCAGTCATGTCTGACTCTCTGCAAACCTAGTGACTGTAGACTGCCAGGCTCCTCTGTCCAAGAGATTCTCCAGGCAGGAATACTGCAGTGGCTTGCCATGCCCTTCTCCAGGGGACCTTCCCTACCCAGGGATTGAACCCACATCTTTTTATGTCTCCAGCATTGGCAGGTGGGTTTGTTTAACACTAGTGCCACCTGGGAAATCCAATTCAGTCCACAGCAGATAAGAACATGCCAGCCAGTTGCACTTCCTTGAAACTAAGTTTATTGCACAGTTCCTTATACAGACTAGGTGTAGAGAAAATTAGAAATATGGATTGAATAAGAATAAATGCAATAATTAGTATTCTGGCTATTTGACACAATGACATGATATGGATCTTTGGGGCCGAGGATACTTGTATGAGGAAGTGGAGTAGAACATGAGCTGTATCTTTACCAAAGGAAGAGAAGCTGTATTGCCCACTTTCTTTCTACACACCTTCTCTTCTTTGCCTGTTTCAAATCTCACATGATCAAGAAGATAGAAATCAGGAGGAGTGCAATCTGGTGGAGGAGTGAGAGGAGAATTTCACCAGCTCCCCAACAGAATCACCAAAACTAATCAAGAAATGAAGCAACACCAACAAACCAGCCTCTAGATGGCAAAAGAAGTCCTCAGGTCTAGAAGGGATGGACAGTGAGCAGCCTGAACTTTTCTCGAGCTGTGGTCCCCAAGCAGCTCACATCCTCCAGCCCCCATACCGACTGGAGAGGAGAGAGCTCTGGGAAGTGCTCAGGGACAACAGAAAGCAGCATGCAGTGTGAGAATCCCCCTGGGGACAGTACTGTGACAGAGATGTGCCAGGAGGTGAGCTGAGACAATGCTACTGGGGCATGGGAAACGGAGCAGGGAAATCCCCTGCAGGTCTCAGTCCAGAAGCCCGGCTCAAACCGGCCGTGAAGCTGCCGCCCGCGTTTGAGGCAAACAGTGAGGCTTAGTCCGGTGGGACAGGGGGTGCCAGCTGCTCGAACAAGCCTGCGCAGCCCCAGAGTGCAGGAAAAAGCAGAGCATCCAGGACGAGATCCAGGAGGAGAAGCGCTCAGTCCCGCCAGCAGCAGGGTTGCATCAGAGGCACTGGAAATAGAACGAAGACTGAAGGCTACCAGGGAGTATGCAATAGAACTGGGGAACCCACTCTAGTACAGAGTCCAGGGGTGCAGCCTCCGCCTGCCAGATTGACTGGGGACCAGCTGCCGTGCCCTACCATGGCCAGCATCAGGGTTAGAAAGACAGGGGTCGGCTACTTTGTCTGCAGAGTCTTTGTTTTGCTGAAAGCAGAACAGAAACCAGAGAAACCAGCTCTGCAACGATCCTGACTACAAAAAAACCTGACCCTCACTGAAAATAAGACCTAAGCTGCAGTCCAGCCTACACACACAACCACCACCAGTACAAACTAGGAAAATCTGGGACAGTATAAAGAGCAAACTGGTGGAAGGTTCACACGCAGATGAGAAGATAAAAACCAGGGACAGCATTTTTTTTTTTTAATTTAATTTTTTAATTTTTTAAAAAATATTATTATTTTTCTTTTTCTCTTACCACAGCTTCCTCTCTCTATGCTCTAACTGTAAAAGCTTTTTATGTCTACTGCTGTCCTCTATATAAATATTTCCTATCTTGCTGTCTCTAATGTACTGTTCCAACTGTACTAAACTCTACTACATACTATTCTTTGCTACCTAGCCCTACAAAATCCTTGCAACACGAACCTATTCCTTCTCATTACCCATACACTTTTCACCTTCTCCCAACACATGTCTTAGTTAAAAACTGCTTTCATTATAATATTCCCAGCTGAGACCTTGCTCTGGATATGTTTTTCCAGCCAGTTTTCTAATTAATTTACAGCGTAGCAGTCAGGTACCAACTTTGATTGTGCTTTTTGCCAGAAAAATTTCGTATACTTTATCCCTTTAAGACTGTTCAGTTGTGGTTATTGATGTGCATGTATGTATACTTTTCCATTATGTTAGAAAATATTTGCATGATTTTATGACTGTCATCTGCCAGAGATGCACCTTTTGTCCCTCATATGCTTATATTTGAACTAATACCACTGAAAGCCATAGCAAACCAGACATAGAACCTACACTCCCTGGCCAGAGATCAAACCAAGGATCCTTGGAGTGGAAGTCCTGACTCCAAGACCCTACTCTATCAAAGAACATATAACACTAGAGATTATTCACTGGCAAACAAGACCCAACACCATCTAAGACACAAAACACTGAACACTTCTACAAGAACAGAAACCAAAAGGATGGGAGCATTCAACCACGAAGCCAGGGAGAAAAAGACCTCCATCACACAGACACACACAAAGAAACAAAAATTAACATAATAATGAAAAGAGAGAGAAACACCGCACAAATGAAAGAACAAAGCAGAGAAACACAATTATAATTGACAGAAGATGGTGTCATGGGCACCGTGTTGGAGCTTACTCTGATTGCTACTGTCACTAGTTCTCACTAAGAGAAACTATATTGAATAGCTCAGAAACCTTTTTGTGAACACGTTCTGGTCCCCTCAGGGTGTGAGCTTTGGGCCTCTACAATAAAGTGTCGTGGTCTCAAGTACAAACCAAGAGTGGGTTTATTAATCATCAAATAAAGGCAAGCACAAATAATCAGAAATAATCAGAACTCAATCAAAATGCAACAGAAAGAATCTTACCCCAGAACTAGAAAGCTTCAGTCTCACCTCAGATGCAGCTGAGTTCTGTGAGTGAGCTCCCATACAATCTACTCTCCCTTTTAGAGTTCCTACACTTTTCACCTTATTTTGCCCTAGCAAAATCCTTGCAACACGAACCTATTCCTTCTCATTACCCATACACTTTTCACCTTCTCCCAACACATGTCTTAGTTAAAAACTGCTTTCATTATAATATTCCCAGCTGAGACCTTGCTCTGGATATGTTTTTCCAGCCAGTTTTCTAATTAATTTACAGCGTAGCAGTCAGGTACCAACTTTGATTGTGCTTTTTGCCAGAAAAATTTCGTATACTTTATCCCTTTAAGACTGTTCAGTTGTGGTTATTGATGTGCATGTATGTATACTTTTCCATTATGTTAGAAAATATTTGCATGATTTTATGACTGTCATCTGCCAGAGATGCACCTTTTGTCCCTCATATGCTTATATTTGAACTAATACCACTGAAAGCCATAGCAAACCAGACATAGAACCTACACTCCCTGGCCAGAGATCAAACCAAGGATCCTTGGAGTGGAAGTCCTGACTCCAAGACCCTACTCTATCAAAGAACATATAACACTAGAGATTATTCACTGGCAAACAAGACCCAACACCATCTAAGACACAAAACACTGAACACTTCTACAAGAACAGAAACCAAAAGGATGGGAGCATTCAACCACGAAGCCAGGGAGAAAAAGACCTCCATCACACAGACACACACAAAGAAACAAAAATTAACATAATAATGAAAAGAGAGAGAAACACCGCACAAATGAAAGAACAAAGCAGAGAAACACAATTATAATTGACAGAAGATGGTGTCATGGGCACCGTGTTGGAGCTTACTCTGATTGCTACTGTCACTAGTTCTCACTAAGAGAAACTATATTGAATAGCTCAGAAACCTTTTTGTGAACACGTTCTGGTCCCCTCAGGGTGTGAGCTTTGGGCCTCTACAATAAAGTGTCGTGGTCTCAAGTACAAACCAAGAGTGGGTTTATTAATCATCAAATAAAGGCAAGCACAAATAATCAGAAATAATCAGAACTCAATCAAAATGCAACAGAAAGAATCTTACCCCAGAACTAGAAAGCTTCAGTCTCACCTCAGATGCAGCTGAGTTCTGTGAGTGAGCTCCCATACAATCTACTCTCCCCCCTTTTAGAGGAAAAACCCTTAGCCATTTATCTCCTTCACCATTTCTCCAGCTGGAGAAAGGGTCCGGGGCTAGCCAAGCTCTCAGGCGAGTCGCCAGTTCCCCGAGCAGTGCCCAGCCATCTTCCTATCTTCTATCAAGAGTACAATCATTGTTACACTGTTTCACAAATCATTGCAAGCATTCAAAGTTCAACAGGAAGGAACAATAAAGCTAATCATAGCTGTATATACTTTTACTTCCGTTTCTACTTACAATCCTAATTTACCAGTAGCTTTCAAGTTTCGCTTGTGGATAGAACTCTGCCAAGGCGGCTGGCGATGAATTACAAATTCCTCATCGCTGGAGGACGAGCTTTGGCTCACCTGGCTGTAACTTCTCTTAGAGACAAACTTCTTCCCTTTAAAGTTAGTATATACACCCTCTTTAGGTATCATCATATTCACCCACTCTTCGGACCCATCTGAGCAAACATCACTTTCTAGAGGGCGGATTCTAGGTCTCAAGAGCTTATCTGGGGTTTGAGGATCATCTGAGTCACTCCATTCACCACTAATTTCTCTATACCCTAAGGCCCAGTATATTCCTAAGAATTATCCAGAGTCTGCCCAAGACAATGAGATAGACAAATTATCTGAAAGACAATTCAGAAGAGCAATACTAGCGAGGATCCAAAACTCTGAAAACAGAATATTAGAGGAAATTAGTGGACTGAGAAGAGACATGCAAGAAATGAAAAATAAACAAATAGAGACAAACAACTAAATTGCTGAACACAAAAACACTATAGAAGTTCTCCACAGTAGAGTAACAGAATCAGAAGAATGGATAAGTGAGCTGGAAGACAGAGTGATGGAAATAACTGCTGAAGAACAGAACAAAGCACAAAGAATCAAAAGAACTGAGGATAGCCTCAGAGACCTCTGGGACAGTATCAAATGCACCAACATTAGAATCATAGGAGTCCCAGAGGAAGAAGAGGGAAAGAAAGGCTATGAAAAATTCTTGACGAGATTATAGTTGAAAACTTGCCCAGCATGGGAAAGGAAATAGTCAACAAAGTCCAAGAAGCACAAAGAATTCCATACAGAATACACCACAGAAGAAACACGCCAAGGCAAATTCTAATCAAGCTAACATAGACAAAATATAAGGTCAGAATACTTAAACCATCATGGAACAAACAACAAATAACTAACAAAGGAAAATCCATACATTTACCTGCTGATCTTTCGAAAGAAACCCTTCAGGCTAGAAGAGAAAGGTGATACACATTTAAATGGCACAAAGAGAATAGCCTACAACCAAGAATTCTCTACCCCACAAGGATGGAGAAGTCAAAAGTTTCACAGACAAGCAAAAGGTAGAAGAATTCTGTACCAGGAAACCAGCCTTACGACAAGTGCTAAAGGACCTGATATAGCCAATAAATACAAGAGTAGGAGAAGTCCTACAAATCAAACTCCAAACATCTAAGAAGATGACAATAGGAACTTTCATATCAATAATTACTTTGAATGTAAATGGACTAAATGCTCCCACCAAAACACCCAGACTGGCTGTATGGACTCAAAAAAAAAGACCCAAATACATGCTGTTTACAAGAAACCCACTTCAGATGTAATGACACATATACACTGAAAGTGAGAGGATTGAAAAAGATATTCCATACAAATGGAAATCAAAAGAAAGCTGGAATAGCAATCGTCGTATAAGACAAAATAGACCTCAAAATAAAGAAGATTATATCAGACAAGGCAAGACACTACATAATAATCAATGGATCTATCCAAGAGGAAGACATAACAATCATAAATATCGATGCAACCAACACAGGAGCACCCCAATACATAAGACAAACACTTTCAGACATAAAAGAAGAAATTGACACTAACACAATAATAGTAGGGGACTTTAACGCTCCTCTCACACCAATGGACAGATCATCAAAACCGAAAATTAATAAAGAAACGCAAGCCATAAATGACACACTAGAAGAGATGGACCTCATCGATATCTTAAGGACCTTCCATCCAAAAACAGAAGAATACACTTTCTTCTCCAGGATAGATCACATCTTCGGCCACAAATTAAACCTCAGTCAATTCAAGAAAAATGAAATTATATCAACCATCTTCTCTGACCACAATGCAATGAGACTAGAGATCAACTACAGGGAAAAAAAAAACAAACATAAAAACACAAACACATGGAGATTAAACAACACATACCTAAAAAACAAACATTACCGAACAAATCAAAGGAGAAATTTAAAAAGTTCCTAGAAGAAAACGACAACAAACACACGACAGTGCAAAACCTATAGGATACCGCAGAAGCAGTTCTAAGAGGGAAACTTAGAGCAATACAATCCTACCTCAAGAAACAAGAAAACTATCAAAGAGATGAACTAACCCTGCACTTAAAACAACTGGAGAAAGAAGAACAGAAACACCCCAAAGTCAGCAGATGAAGAGAAATCATAAAGATCAGAACAGAAATAAATGAAAAACAAACAAAAGAAACAATACTAAAGATAAATTATTCGAGAAGGTTGTTATTCGAATAGATAAAATTGACAAAAAACTGGCCAGACTCATCAAGGAAAAAAAAGAACCAGATCAGCTAAATCAGAAATGAAAAAGGACAGATTACAACAGAAAATGCAGAAATCTAAAGGATTACAAGACACTACTATGAACAACTCTATGGCAACAAACTGGACAACCTGGAGGAAATGCATAGTTTCTTAGAAAGATTAATCTTCCAAGACTGAAGCAGGAAGAAATAAAAAATGGAAAAAAAAATTTCAGACAAGGCAAGACACTACATAATAATCAATGGATCTATCCAAGAGGAAGACATAACAATCATAAATATCGATGCAACCAACACAGGAGCACCCCAATACATAAGACAAACACTTTCAGACATAAAAGAAGAAATTGACACTAACACAATAATAGTAGGGGACTTTAACGCTCCTCTCACACCAATGGACAGATCATCAAAACCGAAAATTAATAAAGAAACGCAAGCCATAAATGACACACTAGAAGAGATGGACCTCATCGATATCTTAAGGACCTTCCATCCAAAAACAGAAGAATACACTTTCTTCTCCAGGATAGATCACATCTTCGGCCACAAATTAAACCTCAGTCAATTCAAGAAAAATGAAATTATATCAACCATCTTCTCTGACCACAATGCAATGAGACTAGAGATCAACTACAGGGAAAAAAAAAACAAACATAAAAACACAAACACATGGAGATTAAACAACACATACCTAAAAAACAAACATTACCGAACAAATCAAAGGAGAAATTTAAAAAGTTCCTAGAAGAAAACGACAACAAACACACGACAGTGCAAAACCTATAGGATACCGCAGAAGCAGTTCTAAGAGGGAAACTTAGAGCAATACAATCCTACCTCAAGAAACAAGAAAACTATCAAAGAGATGAACTAACCCTGCACTTAAAACAACTGGAGAAAGAAGAACAGAAACACCCCAAAGTCAGCAGATGAAGAGAAATCATAAAGATCAGAACAGAAATA
This sequence comes from Tragulus kanchil, assembly GCA_022376925.1. Lineage (NCBI taxonomy): Eukaryota > Metazoa > Chordata > Mammalia > Artiodactyla > Tragulidae > Tragulus > Tragulus kanchil. The sequence continues at coordinate 81,319,251 of JAIOJX010000029.1, read as the reverse complement.
AATGAAAAACAAACAAAAGAAACAATACTAAAGATAAATTATTCGAGAAGGTTGTTATTCGAATAGATAAAATTGACAAAAAACTGGCCAGACTCATCAAGGAAAAAAAAGAACCAGATCAGCTAAATCAGAAATGAAAAAGGACAGATTACAACAGAAAATGCAGAAATCTAAAGGATTACAAGACACTACTATGAACAACTCTATGGCAACAAACTGGACAACCTGGAGGAAATGCATAGTTTCTTAGAAAAGATTAATCTTCCAAGACTGAAGCAGGAAGAAATAGAAACCATGAACAATCCCATTACAAGCTCAGAAATTGAATTTGTGATTAAAAATCTACCCAAAAATAAAAGCCCAGGGCAAGATGGCTTCACAGGTGAATTCTACCACACATTTAAAGAAGAATTAATGCCTGTCCTTCTAAAACTCTTAACAAATTGCACAGGAAGGAACATTTCCAAACACATTCTATGAGGCTACCATCATCCTGATACTAAAACCAGGCAAAGACAACACAAAAAAAGAAAATTATAGACCAATTTCACTGATAAATTTGGATGCCAAAATCCACAATGAAATCCCAGAAAACAGAATTCAATGACATATCAAAAAACCCATACATCATGACCATGTCAGGTTCATCCCAGGCATGCAAGGATTCTACAATATCCACAAATCAATCAATGTGATACACTAAATCAACAAATTGAGAGACAAAAATCACATGATCATCTCAATAGATGCAGAAAAAAGCCTTTGACAAAATCCAACACCCATTTAAGATAAAAATTCTTCAAAAAATGGGCATAGATGGAACCTATATCAACATAATAAAAGCCATATATAAGAAGCCCACAGTGAACATTATCCTCAGTGGTGAAAAACTGAAAGCATTCCCTCTAAGATCAAGAACAAGACAGGGGTGTCCACACTTTCACCACTACTATTCAACATAGTCCTGGAAGTTCTAGCAACAGCAATAAGAGAAGAAAAAGAAATAAAAGGAATCCAGATTGGAAAGAAAAAGTAAATTTCTCTCTATTTGCAGATGACATGATATTGTACAATAGAAAACTCCAAAGACACCATTAGAAAACTACTAGAGCTAATCAACGAATTCAACAAAGTCGCAGGATACAAAGTCAATACACAGAAATCACTGGCATTCCTATATACAAACAATGAAAAATCAGAAAACAAAATCAAAGTGGCAATTCCCTTCACCATTGCAACCAAAAGAATCAAATATCTAGGAATAAACCTACCCAAAGAAACAAAAGAACTATAGACTGAAAATTACAAGACACTCATGAGAGAAATTAAAGACTTAAACAGATGTAGAGATTGTCCATGTTCCCGAATCAGAAGAATCAATATTGTGAAAATGACCATACTACCAAATATTATCTACAGATTCAATGAGATCCCTATCAAACTACCAATGGCATTCTTCACAGAACTAGACCAGAGAATAACACATTTCATATGGAAACACAAAAGACCTTGAATAGTCAAAGCAATCTTGAGAAAGAAAATGTAGCTGGAGGGATCAGCCTCCTTAACTTCTGACTCTACTACAAAGCAACAGTCATCAAGACAGTATCGTACTGGCACAAAAACAGAAATATAGACCAGTGGAACATGATAGAGAACCTAGAGATAAACCCACACACCTATGGGAACCTTATTTTTGACAAAGGAGGAGAAAATATAAAATGGGACAAAGACAGCCTCTTCAACAAATGGTGCTGGGAAAATTGGACAGGTTCATCCCAGGCATGCAAGGATTCTACAATATCCACAAATCAATCAATGTGATACACTAAATCAACAAATTGAGAGACAAAAATCACATGATCATCTCAATAGATGCAGAAAAAAGCCTTTGACAAAATCCAACACCCATTTAAGATAAAAATTCTTCAAAAAATGGGCATAGATGGAACCTATATCAACATAATAAAAGCCATATATAAGAAGCCCACAGTGAACATTATCCTCAGTGGTGAAAAACTGAAAGCATTCCCTCTAAGATCAAGAACAAGACAGGGGTGTCCACACTTTCACCACTACTATTCAACATAGTCCTGGAAGTTCTAGCAACAGCAATAAGAGAAGAAAAAGAAATAAAAGGAATCCAGATTGGAAAGGAAAAAGTAAATTTCTCTCTATTTGCAGATGACATGATATTGTACAATAGAAAACTCCAAAGACACCATTAGAAAACTACTAGAGCTAATCAACGAATTCAACAAAGTCGCAGGATACAAAGTCAATACACAGAAATCACTGGCATTCCTATATACAAACAATGAAAAATCAGAAAACAAAATCAAAGTGGCAATTCCCTTCACCATTGCAACCAAAAGAATCAAATATCTAGGAATAAACCTACCCAAAGAAACAAAAGAACTATAGACTGAAAATTACAAGACACTCATGAGAGAAATTAAAGACTTAAACAGATGTAGAGATTGTCCATGTTCCCGAATCAGAAGAATCAATATTGTGAAAATGACCATACTACCAAATATTATCTACAGATTCAATGAGATCCCTATCAAACTACCAATGGCATTCTTCACAGAACTAGACCAGAGAATAACACATTTCATATGGAAACACAAAAGACCTTGAATAGTCAAAGCAATCTTGAGAAAGAAAATGTAGCTGGAGGGATCAGCCTCCTTAACTTCTGACTCTACTACAAAGCAACAGTCATCAAGACAGTATCGTACTGGCACAAAAACAGAAATATAGACCAGTGGAACATGATAGAGAACCTAGAGATAAACCCACACACCTATGGGAACCTTATTTTTGACAAAGGAGGAGAAAATCTAAAATGGGACAAAGACAGCCTCTTTAACAAGTGGTGCTGGGAAAATTGGACAGCTACATGCAAAAACATGAAGTTGGAACATTCTCTAACACCATACACTAAGATCAACTCAAAATGGATTAAAGACCTAAATGTAAGACCAGAAACCATCAAACTCTTAGAGGAGAATATAGGCAAAACACTCAAGGACATAAACCAAAGAAAGATCTTCTCGGATCCACCTACATGAATAGCAGAACTGAAAAGAAAAATGAACATGTGGGACCTCATGAAACATAAAACTTTTGTACAGCAAAAGAAATTACAAAAAAGTTGAACAGACAGCCGCCAAATGGGAGAATATAATAGCAAATGAAATAACGGACAAAGAATTAATCTCCAAAATCTACAAGCAACTCAGACAACTCAGCAGCAGAAAAACGAATAACCCAATCAAAAAATGGGAAAAAGATCTAAAGAGACGCCTCTCCAAAGAGGACATACAGATGGCCCAAAAGCATGAGAAACGATGCTCAACCTCACTTATTATTAGAGAAATGCAATTAAAACTACAATGACATATCACCCCACACCTGTTAGAATGTCCATCATCAACAAATCGACCAACAGTAAATGCTGGAGAGGGTGTGGAGAAAATGGAATCCTCTTGCATTGCTGGTGGGAATGTAAATTGATACAGCCTGTATGGAAGACAGTATGGAGATTTCTTATAAAAACTAAAAATAGAAGAACGCTATGACCCAGCAATTCCACTATTAGGCCTATATCCTGATGAAATCAAAACTGAAAGAAGCAGCTGTACCCCAATGTTCATTGCAACTCTCTATACAATAGCTAGAACATGGAAGCAACCCAGATATCCATTGATGAATGAATGGATAAAAAAGCTCTGCTACATATAAACAATGGAGCACTTCTCAGCTGTAAAAAGCAATGCAGAAGAATCTGCTCTAATGAGGAGGATGGATCTAGAACCTATTATAAAAAGTGAAGTAAGTCAAAAAGAGAAAGACAAGTACAGTATACTAACACATATATACATGGAATCTAGTAAGAGAGTAATGGTAACACATGTAGTGAAGTGATGGAAAAATAGACAAAGAGAACAGACATAGGGACTTTGTGGGATATGAACAGTGGGTGGGAGGCATAGAGGAAGTAACATGGAAACTCATACTATTATATGTGAAAAAGATAGCTATTGCCCTGTGGGACTAGGAGATCCTGCAGGGGTGGGGTATGACAGCCTGGAAGGGTGGGATGTGGGGGACTGCGAGGGGGGATGGTGCTAGGGATATGCATATGACTGATCTGGGAACATACATGTCTGTGAACAACAAAACTCTGTAAAAATTTTTAAAAATAAAAACAAAAAAGAACATAGAAATCAAAGCCTTATCTACATCCCCTTAAGAAGAAACAAGTTGTACCTGAAAGTGAAAGTGTTAATCACTCAACCATGTCTGACTCTTTGAGACTACACGGACTGCAGCCTGCCAAGTTCCTCTGTCCATGGAATTCTCCAAGCAGTAATACTGGAGTGGGTTACCATTCCCTTCAAATGTATGTCTCCTTCATTGCAGGCACATTCTTTCCTGTCTGAGCCACCAGTGAAGCCACAAATTGTACATGACTTACATCAAAGTTTTCTTTCAAAATAGTTGGGGTAAATAGCTTTAAGGACACTAGAATACCAAAAAGGAATGGGTTTGGTAAAATGGCACTACTAGGGGCTGAGTAGAGCCCTGACTAGGACAAAAAGGTCATCCTAGAGAGCACCTGGGATGCTTCTGTTTGCCAACGTTACAGAAGAACAAATGAAGAAGTTTCCCTGGTGACACTGGGAAGAGGAAATCCACAAATCAGGAGTGCTCGGCACTTCCTGCATGCCCAGGGGATACCCAAAGAGATTTCCTTGCATTCTTCATAACCAAGGTTGGTTTTTCCCCTACCCAAATCAAATGCATCCTCTCTTGGTCTTTACAAAACCTGTGAGTATTACTTCTCCTGGTCTTCTCATCACCAAGCAGTGTATATCATAGCACTATCTTTTCCTTCTCATACTTCCCTCCAAAGGACCAACACTGTCTGGAAAAAAAAATCACATGGGTCACTTTACCACTTATTGCTACAAGGGAACTAACAGAGAAATACATTAATATTTTATTTTTAATTAAAATACGTAAAGAAATATTTTAACTACTCATACATTAGCAAGCTCCAATCTAGAGGTGCTAATCTCATTGTTAGCCCTTTTGCTACGTCTTGGGCTTTTTCTCAACTTTCCAAACCTATCCCCAAGCCAGAGCTAGAAAGTTAATCTGCTCCCACACCCAGCACCCAAGTCCTAAGGTCTTTGCCACATGGCCAGGGTCCGAGCACAGGGCACTCCTTAGGGTTAAGTGAGTCAGGGACCCATTTCATGGGTCCTTTGCTTACATTTGAAAACAATGAAAAGTTCATGAGTAAAATAGAATTTTTATTTTTTTCGAGCACAACAGTTAAAGACTAAACTAAGTAGAAAGCAGGCCGAAAACCTGGAACACATGTCTCACATCGTCCCAAATATTCCTCACTATGTGACTCCCATAAACACCATCTGCTGTGTTAATTTGTAAAAAATTATAAGGTTCTTAAAGTTACACTTTGCTCTCTGTAGAGTACACTGTGTCTATTAAGGCAGAGAGTTGAGAATGTGCTTCACGACCAGCCAGACACTGAAATCTTTTTCTTTTCTGTGTTGGGATCCTACTGAAAGTTTGCTAAGTGTGCATGGAAGTTTAAAAAGTGTATTGTAGTTTCTCTAGACCTGCTGTGGGAAAAGAATTTAAGACAAAATACACACAACAAAATCTTGGCCTGAATTATAATCCTAGCATCTCATACATTTTCAAGTCATGTATACACCTGTCCATGTCACTGAATCCTCATGACAATACAAAGTCATTGAGTGTAAGTTACAGAGAGTAAAGAGCCAAAATGGAGAGAACTTCTTGGGTGAGACTTAGTCCTTGATCATGAAGTCTGACCTCTAGGGCTCCTCAGATCCTTTGGTTGGTCACTGAATGTGCCTCAATTATCCTTTGGTTGGTCACTCGGGTAATGTGTACCTTACATCACCAAGCAGTGTATATCATAGCACTATCTTTTCCTTCTCATACTTCCCTCCAAAGGACCAACACTGTCTGGAAAAAAAAATCACATGGGTCACTTTACCACTTATTGCTACAAGGGAACTAACAGAGAAATACATTAATATTTTATTTTTAATTAAAATACGTAAAGAAATATTTTAACTACTCATACATTAGCAAGCTCCAATCTAGAGGTGCTAATCTCATTGTTAGCCCTTTTGCTACGTCTTGGGCTTTTTCTCAACTTTCCAAACCTATCCCCAAGCCAGAGCTAGAAAGTTAATCTGCTCCCACACCCAGCACCCAAGTCCTAAGGTCTTTGCCACATGGCCAGGGTCCGAGCACAGGGCACTCCTTAGGGTTAAGTGAGTCAGGGACCCATTTCATGGGTCCTTTGCTTACATTTGAAAACAATGAAAAGTTCATGAGTAAAATACAATTTTTATTTTTCGACCACAACAGTTAAAGACTAAACTAAGTAGAAAGCAGGCCGAAAACCTGGAACACATGTCTCACATCGTCCCAAATATTCCTCACTATGTGACTCCCATAAACACCATCTGCTGTGTTAATTTGTAAAAAATTATAAGGTTCTTAAAGTTACACTTTGCTCTCTGTAGAGTACACTGTGTCTATTAAGGCAGAGAGTTGAGAATGTGCTTCACGACCAGCCAGACACTGAAATCTTTTTCTTTTCTGTGTTGGGATCCTACTGAAAGTTTGCTAAGTGTGCATGGAAGTTTAAAAAGTGTATTGTAGTTTCTCTAGACCTGCTGTGGGAAAAGAATTTAAGACAAAATACACACAACAAAATCTTGGCCTGAATTATAATCCTAGCATCTCATACATTTTCAAGTCATGTATACACCTGTCCATGTCACTGAATCCTCATGACAATACAAAGTCATTGAGTGTAAGTTACAGAGAGTAAAGAGCCAAAATGGAGAGAACTTCTTGGGTGAGACTTAGTCCTTGATCATGAAGTCTGACCTCTAGGGCTCCTCAGATCCTTTGGTTGGTCACTGAATGTGCCTCAATTATTCACCCCTGTCAACCCACAGAGTCAGAAGAGCAGCAGTATATTGCCAAGCATGTCTCTCTGACAATTCAGGGCTATGGTGTCAGCCTGCTAATGTAACCTGTTAGGTGAATTAAGTCACCAGGGGGTTGCTGGTTACATGATGGTAAATGGTGGCCAGATATGAGAAGGGAGAGGTAGGAGAGTCTTGGGCTCAACAACAGAAGGCTGGGGCTTCCCTGGTGGTCCAGTGTGTAAGGACACTGCCTTGCAGTGCAAGGGGCGCTGGTTCGATCCCTGGCCTGGGGAGATCCCACGTGCCTCAGAGAGGCTGGACTGATATGTCTAATTACCGAGCCGGAGCTCTGGAGCTCATGTGTCCAGAGCTAGTGCTCTGCAACAACAGAGGCCACCGCGATGGGAGGCCCACACGGGCCAAAGAACAAAAAGATGGATGAAAATAGACAAATGAAAGACCAATAGAAGTGGCCCACTCACCCTGTTCCCTCCCCACCTCCCCCCAAAATGAATAAATAAGTAAAACTTAAAAATAAATAAATAAATAAATAACACAAGGCTGGAAACTTATCAATGTGAGATAATTGTCACAAATGAAGATCCCTGGGTCCCTGGGTACCAAGGGATTCAATTCTGTAGCTCAGGAGTAGGTTGGAAATCTGCAGGTTTAATAAACAGTTTTTTTAAATTCCCAGCAAATCCTGGAAAAGCAGGGATCATTTCAGAGGGTCCCAACCTGATAAGCTATTTTACTAATTAAAATCTTTCCAAATAATACCCAGGAATCTGCACCTTCAGATTGCCATGAAATTCTGTTTCTCAGCCCAATTTGGGATCAGTACGTTTTGCAACAATTTCCTAGTAGTAAGCCTGAAGTAAAGCCAATGCAGGCAAATCTGCTTAAGTTCCCAATAAATCAGTCACAGTATATCAAAAACAAAAGCTTTGTAAGCAATCCACTTAAGTTGAAAAGGAAATCTGCACTTCCTACAAATCCAAACAAGATAAAGCCTGCCATATCATTTCAGGGAAAAAAAGAAAAGTTTGCAAAAGAAGGTAAAACCAGTTTCCCCAAATTTCTTACCTCCTATGGTCACATCTACAGGTAGGTATTAAAATAATACTGCTAAATACAATGGACATAGAAATGAAGGAGGCTGCTGATCTTCCTAAAGTATAGAGAGCTTTACAAATTTGTGAGATCACATACATACAAAAGCAGGATCCTGATTCAGGCAGTATTTCTACTGGTAAACCCATGTGTACACTCTGCTGACTTCTCAACATTTTCTACAAGCTTACTTTTCCTTGTAAGTACATCTCAGTTCTCAGAGAAGTGCTTCTCTGAACACCCCATAATAATCTCCTAGATGTTAACTCTGCCTTTTTTGCTCATCCCAAGCATCCTCCACAGTCAAGGTAAAGCTCTGCCTGACCCCGTAGCCCATACAGAATTTCCTTTCCCTCAACCACAGCAGTAGCTGGTCCAATCCTTTCTGATGTCAGGCCATAGCATCCTTCTTAGACAACTCCCTGATCAGCCTTCTTCAGGCAAGCTAGCTCCCCTTACATCCCTCACAGTCAGAGATCTGGCAAAGGCTGCCCCGTGTCTTCCAAGCTCTCCTGAAAAAAAACAGGGATAGGATTAAATGTGGCTGCTTGAATTTTCTCTCTTCATTCAGAGTAAGTTGAACTGCTTTGCTTCAAAGTGTAGTGTCAATCTTACGAAAAAGTGGAGTTATTAGCACTGATTGTAAGGGAGAAAAAAAATTGAAATGGGTTGGCAGCAACATCCAAATTGCTTGATGGTGCCTCTGTCAATTACATATATGACACAATAATGTAAAATAAAAGTGTTGTAATCATGTTTTCTACATCAAAGTGTGTGTGTGTGTGTGTGTGCTGCAAGCTCACTCACTGCCATTATCTTTTTTTAATATCTTTCGTTTTATTTATATATTTCACTTAATTGGGTCATAGTTGCAGCATGTGAACTGTTAGTTGTGGCATGTGGGATTTAGTTCCCTGACCAGGGATTGAACCCAGGCCTCTTACCTTGGGAGACAGAGTCTTAGCCACTGGACCACCAGGGAAGCCCCTGACATTATCTCTTCATTGTATGGTTACTATCTCCACTAAGAGTGCAAAGTGTGTTGTTGAAAAACCAGCCCCCTCTATATTAACCACAATGCCCCCAAAAGGAATTTCTTTTGTACACAACAAAGTAACAACTGTCAATCCCATAGAGCAGTAGGAGTCAAAGCATGTTATCACCAGCCTTCACTGGCTGAGTTGGAACCATGGACCTCTGAGAAAGATGAAATCCAAAAATCTCAGTCCTTCCAGAATCTACTGCCGACTTGTTTATTTGTATTCATAACTATCTATTTGGACCACAGACAATGATGGGAATCCATAGTGCCAACTGCAAGGGGCATCTCAGTCTCCTGGGTGCTTGTGAGTGCTTATGACACCACCTGCCCTTCCTTCCCTTCAACAATTCCAAACCCTTCCCCTTCCTTCAAACAATTTTTGAAGCAGACCCTCCCACCCCAATAGCACTAAATTACTTCTTGGTTCTGTTACCTATTAGCTGTATGTATGTGTGCTAAGTTTCTTCAGTCCTGTCTGACACTTTGCAACCCAGTGGACTGTAACCCACCAGGCTCCTCTCTCCATGAGATTTCACAGGCAAGTATACTGGAATAGATTGTCATGCCTTCTACCAGGGGATCTTCCTCACCCAGGGACTGAAGCTGAGTCTCTTATGTCTCCTGCACTGGCTGGCGGGTTCTTTAGCACTAACACCACCTAGGAAGTCCTTTGGCAATTTACTTACACTCACTAAATCTCAATCCTCATCTGCAGAAGAGTGAAGAGATTGCCTGATCCTAGGTTTGGGGGAGATGAATGCAGGCAAAATGTCTGTCTCCAACTCTAACATGAAAGCCGTATCCAATCAGCAAGGGATCTTAATTATTTCCCCTCTTCGAGAGAGACGTAGTGCTCAGCATCTGAACCATGAATGGACAGATTGACTGGCTAGAGAGAACATATTGTTTGAGAGGCTGGATTTAGGTTTACACAGACTTCCATTTGAAAACCTTTTAACATCTGAGTAGTAGTTAAAACCCAAGTAATTTTCACCATTTTAAAGTCTATTTATGTTGTTTAGTCACTAAGTCATGTCCAACTCTACAACTCCATGAACTGCAGCATGCCAGGCTTCCATGCCGCTCATTATCTCCTGAAGTTTGCTCAGACCCATGTCCATTGAGTCAGTGATGTTATCTAACCATCTCACCCACTGCCACCCCCTTCTTTTCTTGTCCTCAATCTTTCCCAGCATCTGGGTCTTTTCCAATGAGTTGTCTCTTCTCATCAGGTGGCCAAAGTGTTGGAGCTTCAGTTTCAGCCTCAGATCTATTTATAACACAGTTCAAATATCAGGCCATGGAAAAGCAGAACCAGGCATGGATCCTGAAGCTTAATAAAGCAGCGAGAAATTCAAAGCCAACAGCTTAGGCTTCCTATGCTAGTGAGAGAGATGAGGAGAAAATTGTTGAAGGCAGACCTTCTTTCAGTCCTATGCATGGGTAATGAAATCAGCAGTGAACACACCTCACTAATGATTTTAATCAAACTGAGCACCCAGAACTAACTGCTGGGAGAGGGAAATCCCCCAAGCAGCATGAATGGATTCTATTTCTGTCACCCTTATTTGGCATGTCAAGGAAGGGATGTCCTGGCTGAAATTAGGAAGCCAGATGCAGCAGACCTGCCATACCTGCCCCACATTGATGGGGAGTCAGAGAGGAAAGATGCTTACTTCTTATACACACTAAGCTAAGTGGGGCCTCCAGAGATGGGTTTGCAGCCAAAACATGTCTATTTTGTATGTAAGCTTTTTACTCTGATGCAGAGTCTAGAGACCTATCAATAGAGGATCTTAATTCATTGATAATGGTTCTAGAATTTCCCTGCTAAAATACTAGTAAACCTGAGAAAGACCTTCAGTGTGTAATGTGCTATGGGTTGTTCATCTTTTCCTCACATGAGACAGTACATTTTGTGGGTTTAGTAACTTCATCCTTCTGGTTTTCCCGTATGTGTATTTCACTATGTCTGGTACCTGGCACTTAGTTTCTCAATGAAGCAGTGCCATGAATGGTTGGCATTTTGGAAAATAGAAAGCTGATCTCAAAACAGAATAAAAGGTAGCATAGAAACTTCTGTGGATGGGGAGGGAGTTGGAGAAGGAAATCTAGAAAGTAAAAAGCAAACTCTGGTCCCATAGGAAACCCATAGGTCATGGAATTTAGCATTAGAAATAATCCACAACACTAAATAAAAACATAAGGAGAAAAACAAGATATGTGGGAGACAAAAAATAAATAAAATAAGAAAAGCAAGATATTTGTGGAGTGGGAGGAAAAATATGGCTTAGATATTATCCTGGAGCTTGTTGACTCCAGCGCTGTTTTGGATCCAAACTAGGAACCACCAGGGAACAGAACAAAAGCCCAGCAATACAGTTACTATCACTAAGGTGGATGGTTCTAATAGGCAGTCAGACAAGAAGTCAGAAATCTGAAGAGAGGTTCAAGTCTGGAGTGAAATCAGCAGGAAGTCTGACCTGAGGGTGAATACTGGATTGTGGGTTCCAGTTCTTTTGTTCATTATCCAGAAGCCAGACTGGTGCTAAATTCAAAATTGCCTGAGTTAGGATTCCGGTTAGGTTGTCCCTGTCTCCCACTTACACATAAGCAAGCACGGAGCCTGTCTTACCATCACCTAGCTGCACATCTAGCAACCCTCGCTTCCTTCCTATTCAGAGACCTTCTCTTGGAAGAGCTTGCCCACAGGAGCCCTGTCTCCAGGGCTGTCCTGACCCTCTCTTTGGTTTCTTTTCCTTGTGATTAACCAAGTCTTGCTAAGTGGAAAGAGAAGAAACAAACAGAACTAACAAATCAATCAATGTTGGTAGTGGGTGGATAAGCTAAAGTGGGGCCTCCAGAGATGGGTTTGCAGCCAAAACATTCTTTTTAAGCTTTACTCTGATGCAGAGTCTAGAGACCTATCAATAGAGGATCTTAATTCATTGATAATGGTTCTAGAATTTCCCTGCTAAAATACTAGTAAACCTGAGAAAGACCTTCAGTGTGTAATGTGCTATGGGTTGTTCATCTTTTCCTCACATGAGACAGTACATTTTGTGGGTTTAGTAACTTCATCCTTCTGGTTTTCCCGTATGTGTATTTCACTATGTCTGGTACCTGGCACTTAGTTTCTCAATGAAGCAGTGCCATGAATGGTTGGCATTTTGGAAAATAGAAAGCTGATCTCAAAACAGAATAAAAGGTAGCATAGAAACTTCTGTGGATGGGGAGGGAGTTGGAGAAGGAAATCTAGAAAGTAAAAAGCAAACTCTGGTCCCATAGGAAACCCATAGGTCATGGAATTTAGCATTAGAAATAATCCACAACACTAAATAAAAACATAAGGAGAAAAACAAGATATGTGGGAGACAAAAAATAAATAAAATAAGAAAAGCAAGATATTTGTGGAGTGGGAGGAAAAATATGGCTTAGATATTATCCTGGAGCTTGTTGACTCCAGCGCTGTTTTGGATCCAAACTAGGAACCACCAGGGAACAGAACAAAAGCCCAGCAATACAGTTACTATCACTAAGGTGGATGGTTCTAATAGGCAGTCAGACAAGAAGTCAGAAATCTGAAGAGAGGTTCAAGTCTGGAGTGAAATCAGCAGGAAGTCTGACCTGAGGGTGAATACTGGATTGTGGGTTCCAGTTCTTTTGTTCATTATCCAGAAGCCAGACTGGTGCTAAATTCAAAATTGCCTGAGTTAGGATTCCGGTTAGGTTGTCCCTGTCTCCCACTTACACATAAGCAAGCACGGAGCCTGTCTTACCATCACCTAGCTGCACATCTAGCAACCCTCGCTTCCTTCCTATTCAGAGACCTTCTCTTGGAAGAGCTTGCCCACAGGAGCCCTGTCTCCAGGGCTGTCCTGACCCTCTCTTTGGTTTCTTTTCCTTGTGATTAACCAAGTCTTGCTAAGTGGAAAGAGAAGAAACAAACAGAACTAACAAATCAATCAATGTTGGTAGTGGTGGCCGTTTAGTCCCTGTCTGACTTTTGAGACCACGTGGACTCTAGCCTGCCAGGTTCTTCTGTCCATTAGATTTCCCAATCCAAGAATATTAGAGTGGGTTACCCTTTCCTTCTCCAATGTTAAATATAGTCTAATTGTCCCAACTTCGCCTTCTTAATTCTGTGATTCTAGGAGCTGGGTTGCTGAGCACTGGACCAGGCTTCTACATGTGGTGGCCTGAGCCAGGGTAGACTTTGTAAGCTGAGAATCACACCAGTCAGGCTGACCTTTGTCTCTTTGTGCTTTGGGGTCAGCCACGATATCCTATTTCAAACTGTAGACCGTGTTGTCAGAAAGCAAGTTTTCATTGAATGCCTTCTTGGGGTTGAACCCTGTAGGAATGTGATATGAGCAGAATTATGCCCTCATCTCCCCCCAAATAATTCATATGCTGAGTTGCTAACCTCTAGTGACTCAGAATGTGATAATATTTGGAAACAGAATCTTTAAATATATAGTTAAGGCTAAATGAAGTCATCAGGGCGGGCCCTAATCCATTATGACTGGAGTCTTTAGAGAGGACGAAATTGAATATAGGAAAACACAAGAAAGGTTATGAGAGAAAGAAAGCTGCTTATTCACAAGTCAGAGAGAATGGCCTTAGAACAAACCAACCCTGCAGACACCTTGATCTCAGACTCTAGCCTCAAGAACTGTGAGAAAAGACATTTCCATGGTTAAAATCCCAGTTTCGGGTACTTTGTTACAACAGCCCCTGCGAACTAGCACAAGGTACAACAGGAAATACCAAAATAATGATCTCATGCTGAGGTTTTCACTTCCTGTTAAAATACATTACTGACTCAGGGAACACAGATCCAAGAGAGTTGAGATAAGGACAGGAAGGGAAGATATGAAGATTTCTGTCCCAGAAATTCTAATTGATTTCTCAGCAAGCTCTTCAGTTTTCACAGTACACAGCACATATCAATCAGTTTGTCTGATTAAGAAAGGAGCCCCATCTCATCTAACAATTGGAAAATGGGTTTCCCAAATTTCAGAGCAGAATTCTTGCTCAGAATGCCAGGATAGCTTCCTCTGTTTTTTTTTTTTTTCATTTTTCAAGCTTCTCAAATAGTCCTACAGTTCTTATTAAAAACTGTCAGCTAGCAGATGCAAAATAGAGATAAACAGATAGATTACTTAAAGCAATTTTACTGATATACCCTCATACATTTGCATTTCACAAAATAGCCAGACGGTTTAGTCTCACATTCTCTCTCAATTTAACTCAGGTAAACATGTAACATTCTGTATACTAAATGAAAGCTTGCAGGTGCTTTTGATTAAGAAGCCTAAATGAGATATTGCTTCTACATGTGGTGGCCTGAGCCAGGGTAGACTTTGTAAGCTGAGAATCACACCAGTCAGGCTGACCTTTGTCTCTTTGTGCTTTGGGGTCAGCCACGATATCCTATTTCAAACTGTAGACCGTGTTGTCAGAAAGCAAGTTTTCATTGAATGCCTTCTTGGGGTTGAACCCTGTAGGAATGTGATATGAGCAGAATTATGCCCTCATCTCCCCCCAAATAATTCATATGCTGAGTTGCTAACCTCTAGTGACTCAGAATGTGATAATATTTGGAAACAGAATCTTTAAATATATAGTTAAGGCTAAATGAAGTCATCAGGGCGGGCCCTAATCCATTATGACTGGAGTCTTTAGAGAGGACGAAATTGAATATAGGAAAACACAAGAAAGGTTATGAGAGAAAGAAAGCTGCTTATTCACAAGTCAGAGAGAATGGCCTTAGAACAAACCAACCCTGCAGACACCTTGATCTCAGACTCTAGCCTCAAGAACTGTGAGAAAAGACATTTCCATGGTTAAAATCCCAGTTTCGGGTACTTTGTTACAACAGCCCCTGCGAACTAGCACAAGGTACAACAGGAAATACCAAAATAATGATCTCATGCTGAGGTTTTCACTTCCTGTTAAAATACATTACTGACTCGGGGAACACAGATCCAAGAGAGTTGAGATAAGGACAGGAAGGGAAGATATGAAGATTTCTGTCCCAGAAATTCTAATTGATTTCTCAGCAAGCTCTTCAGTTTTCACAGTACACAGCACATATCAATCAGTTTGTCTGATTAAGAAAGGAGCCCCATCTCATCTAACAATTGGAAAATGGGTTTCCCAAATTTCAGAGCAGAATTCTTGCTCAGAATGCCAGGATAGCTTCCTCTGTTTTTTTTTTTTTTCATTTTTCAAGCTTCTCAAATAGTCCTACAGTTCTTATTAAAAACTGTCAGCTAGCAGATGCAAAATAGAGATAAACAGATAGATTACTTAAAGCAATTTTACTGATATACCCTCATACATTTGCATTTCACAAAATAGCCAGACGGTTTAGTCTCACATTCTCTCTCAATTTAACTCAGGTAAACATGTAACATTCTGTATACTAAATGAAAGCTTGCAGGTGCTTTTGATTAAGAAGCCTAAATGAGATATTTAAGTATCTATACATCTATACCTTTATTGGTGACATTTTTCTTTTTAATGTCATTGAAACATTGTTATTAAAATCTCTCAACAAGGGGCTTCCCTGGTGGTCCAGTGGGTGGAGAGTCTGCGTTGCAGTTCAGGAGGCACTGGTTCAATCCCTGGCCCTGGAGGATCCTGCCGAGATGTGGAGCAGCAGGAAAGGTGTGTCCAACTGTGAGCTGGAGCTCTAGGGTACATGCTCCCAGAGCTGATGTTCTGCAGTGGGGCTGAACACTGCAGTGGGAGGCGCACACATACCAAAGAATGAAAAAAAAAAAAAAAAAAGATGGATGAAAATAAATAAATACAGGCATGATGGGGAAAACAAAAAAAAAAATTTTTTTTTAAAATCCCTCAAGAAATCCCTTCAGGTTGAGATAGTTTTTGAGGGCAAGAGCCCACTGTGCCCCCCTTTGCCTGGCAAAGGAATAAAGCTACTTTTGCCGAATTTGCTCAAAACTCTGTCTTGGAGATTCAGTTTAGCACCAGTGCTCAGAGACCAAGATTTCGGCATCATTACCTGCAGAGTTAGAGCCTAAAGCATGGTTTTCTACTAGTAACACTGCTGATATTGAGGCCATTTGTAGTCTTTGTTGCAGAGGCTGCCCTGTTCTTTGTAGGATATTTAGCAGCATCTCTGGCCTCTACCAACTAGATGCCAGAAGCACCACTTCCTTCCTGTCAGTCTTGGGGGAGCATAAATATCAATCAGTTTGTCTGATTAAGAAAGGAGCCCCATCTCATCTAACAATTGGAAAATGGGTTTCCCAAATTTCAGAGCAGAATTCTTGCTCAGAATGCCAGGATAGCTTCCTCTGTTTTTTTTTTTTTTCTTTTTTCAAGCTTTTCAAATAGTCTACAGTATAACTGTCAGCTAGCAGATGCAAAATAGAGATAAACAGATAGATTACTTAAAGCAATTTTACTGATATACCCTCATACATTTGCATTTCACAAAATAGCCAGACGGTTTAGTCTCACATTCTCTCTCAATTTAACTCAGGTAAACATGTAACATTCTGTATACTAAATGAAAGCTTGCAGGTGCTTTTGATTAAGAAGCCTAAATGAGATATTTAAGTATCTATACATCTATACCTTTATTGGTGACATTTTTCTTTTTAATGTCATTGAAACATTGTTATTAAAATCTCTCAACAAGGGGCTTCCCTGGTGGTCCAGTGGGTGGAGAGTCTGCGTTGCAGTTCAGGAGGCACTGGTTCAATCCCTGGCCCTGGAGGATCCTGCCGAGATGTGGAGCAGCAGGAAAGGTGTGTCCAACTGTGAGCTGGAGCTCTAGGGTACATGCTCCCAGAGCTGATGTTCTGCAGTGGGGCTGAACACTGCAGTGGGAGGCGCACACATACCAAAGAATGAAAAAAAAAAAAAGATGGATGAAAATAAATAAATACAGGCATGATGGGGAAAACAAAAAAAAAAATTTTTTTTTAAAATCCCTCAAGAAATCCCTTCAGGTTGAGATAGTTTTTGAGGGCAAGAGCCCACTGTGCCCCCCTTTGCCTGGCAAAGGAATAAAGCTACTTTTGCCGAATTTGCTCAAAACTCTGTCTTGGAGATTCAGTTTAGCACCAGTGCTCAGAGACCAAGATTTCGGCATCATTACCTGCAGAGTTAGAGCCTAAAGCATGGTTTTCTACTAGTAACACTGCTGATATTGAGGCCATTTGTAGTCTTTGTTGCAGAGGCTGCCCTGTTCTTTGTAGGATATTTAGCAGCATCTCTGGCCTCTACCAACTAGATGCCAGAAGCACCACTTCCTTCCTGTCAGTCTCCTGATGTTGGCACACTGGGAATGGAGATGCAAAATAATACCCACTTGAGAATCATTGGCCTAGTGAGTAAGAAAGATAATTTTAAAAGTAATTATAATGCAGAAAAGGTAAGTACTACAGTACAGATACAAAATGTGTGAAGGGAACCAAATCAACTGAGGGGTGGTTATAAAAACAAACAAAAAACTACTTTCTCAATGAAAAGACATGAAATAAAGACATATAACAGCTACTTACTTGGTTTCTACCATGTGTTAAATGTTAAAGTTTGCTTGCTTCTTTAATCTTTTAGAAGCCCTCATGTTAACCACTCTAGAAATGTGTTCAAAGACAGAAATAAACTTATTCAACATTCACAGACTGAAGGATGGACCCAGGATGTAGCCTAGGTTGCAAATTCAATTCTGGCTAGTTGGACAATGGAGAAATCTTAACCAAAAACAATTTGCTAAATGAGGCTAAAGAACTCCAAAATCAAAACAACAACAACAGAACACTTCTATAAATATGGGGCTTGCAAAGCATTTTGAGACACTAAGTAAATGTATCATTTAAATAATTTGAATTGAAAATTGGTTTATAGCAGTAAGTAGAGGGTCTACTGGATATGCCCCAGGATTCTATAGCATTCATACTACATTCATGAGTTCATGGATTGTCCTGGCCACCACGGGTCCCTAAATACCTACCTGCCAATTACCTACCATCCACAGGACCAGTCAACTCTTAGGAAGCATGATGATACCTTCCAATTTGCTTCCACTATCCCAGCATAATTAACAAAAATGCCTCCCTTTACTCTCAAAAGTGCCCCAGTTCAGCTGACATGTTTTACAATCCCTTATTAGTCTGGGCTTTCTTTGTGACTCAGACAGTAAAGAATCTGCCTGCAACATAGGAGACCTGGGTTCAATTCTAGTAGTTTTTACTGTTTAAAGGAAAATTTGAGGCTTGGAGATTCAGTTTAGTGGGTTTCGCATCATTACCTGCAGAGTTAGAGCCTAAAGCATGGTTTTTAGTAACACTGCTGATATTGAGGCCATTTGTAGTCTTTGTTGCAGAGGCTGCCCTGTTCTTTGTAGGATATTTAGCAGCATCTCTGGCCTCTACCAACTAGATGCCAGAAGCACCACTTCCTTCCTGTCAGTCTCCTGATGTTGGCACACTGGGAATGGAGATGCAAAATAATACCCACTTGAGAATCATTGGCCTAGTGAGTAAGAAAGATAATTTTAAAAGTAATTATAATGCAGAAAAGGTAAGTACTACAGTACAGATACAAAATGTGTGAAGGGAACCAAATCAACTGAGGGGTGGTTATAAAAACAAACAAAAAACTACTTTCTCAATGAAAAGACATGAAATAAAGACATATAACAGCTACTTACTTGGTTTCTACCATGTGTTAAATGTTAAAGTTTGCTTGCTTCTTTAATCTTTTAGAAGCCCTCATGTTAACCACTCTAGAAATGTGTTCAAAGACAGAAATAAACTTATTCAACATTCACAGACTGAAGGATGGACCCAGGATGTAGCCTAGGTTGCAAATTCAATTCTGGCTAGTTGGACAATGGAGAAATCTTAACCAAAAACAATTTGCTAAATGAGGCTAAAGAACTCCAAAATCAAAACAACAACAACAGAACACTTCTATAAATATGGGGCTTGCAAAGCATTTTGAGACACTAAGTAAATGTATCATTTAAATAATTTGAATTGAAAATTGGTTTATAGCAGTAAGTAGAGGGTCTACTGGATATGCCCCAGGATTCTATAGCATTCATACTACATTCATGAGTTCATGGATTGTCCTGGCCACCACGGGTCCCTAAATACCTACCTGCCAATTACCTACCATCCACAGGACCAGTCAACTCTTAGGAAGCATGATGATACCTTCCAATTTGCTTCCACTATCCCAGCATAATTAACAAAAATGCCTCCCTTTACTCTCAAAAGTGCCCCAGTTCAGCTGACATGTTTTACAATCCCCTTATTATTAGTCTGGGCTTTCTTTGTGACTCAGACAGTAAAGAATCTGCCTGCAACATAGGAGACCTGGGTTCAATTCTGGGGTCTGGAAGATCCCCTGGAAAGGAGAATGACTATTCACTCCAGCGTCCTTGCCTAGAGATTCCATGAACAGAGAAGCCTAGCAAGCCACAGTCCATGGACACAACTGAGTGACTCACACCTTCACTTCTTAGTATTACACTAAGTCTTAAGCTGAAAAATTACTAGGTTGGTTATTTTATGTCATCAGATGCACTGTGTGGAAAGCCCAACCCATTATTTGGTTGCTAGATTTATTTATTTAAAGATTTATTTATTTATTTATTTATTTATTTATTTATTTATTTATTTTGGTGGGGTTGGGGTGGGATGGGAGGGGAGCAGGTGGGTCACTTCTATTGGTCTTTCATTTGTCTATTTTCATCCATCTTTGTTCTTTGGCCCGTGTGGTCCTCCC
Organism: Tragulus kanchil; assembly: GCA_022376925.1. Classification (NCBI taxonomy): domain Eukaryota; kingdom Metazoa; phylum Chordata; class Mammalia; order Artiodactyla; family Tragulidae; genus Tragulus; species Tragulus kanchil. The sequence continues at coordinate 81,299,304 of JAIOJX010000029.1, read as the reverse complement.
ATCGTGGTGGCCTCTGTTGTCGCAGAGCACTGACTCTGGGCGCATGCGCTTCAGAGCTCCAGCTCGGTGATTGGACATATCAGTCCAGCCGCTCTGAGGCACGTGGGATCTTCCCAGGCCAGGGATCGAACCGGCGCCCCTTGCACTGTGGTGTCCTTACCCACTGGACCACCAGGAAAGCCCAAGGTTGCTAGATTTAATAATACCCATATGTTACTTCCTAAAATCGTCTAATGTCAGTCTAACACCTATAAGATAATGTCCAAGAAGGCTCTGGCCAACCTGACCTCGGTAAAGAACTCCAAAATCAAAACAACAACAACAGAACACTTCTATAAATATGGGGCTTGCAAAGCATTTTGAGACACTAAGTAAATGTATCATTTAAATAATTTGAATTGAAAATTGGTTTATAGCAGTAAGTAGAGGTCTACTGGATATGCCCCAGGATTCTATAGCATTCATACTACATTCATGAGTTCATGGATTGTCCTGGCCACCACGGGTCCCTAAATACCTACCTGCCAATTACCTACCATCCACAGGACCAGTCAACTCTTAGGAAGCATGATGATACCTTCCAATTTGCTTCCACTATCCCAGCATAATTAACAAAAATGCCTCCCTTTACTCTCAAAAGTGCCCCAGTTCAGCTGACATGTTTTACAATCCCCTTATTATTAGTCTGGGCTTTCTTTGTGACTCAGACAGTAAAGAATCTGCCTGCAACATAGGAGACCTGGGTTCAATTCTGGGGTCTGGAAGATCCCCTGGAAAGGAGAATGACTATTCACTCCAGCGTCCTTGCCTAGAGATTCCATGAACAGAGAAGCCTAGCAAGCCACAGTCCATGGACACAACTGAGTGACTCACACCTTCACTTCTTAGTATTACACTAAGTCTTAAGCTAAAAAATTACTAGGTTGGTTATTTTATGTCATCAGATGCACTGTGTGGAAAGCCCAACCCATTATTTGGTTGCTAGATTTATTTATTTAAAGATTTATTTATTTATTTATTTATTTATTTATTTATTTATTTATTTTGGTGGGGTTGGGGTGGGATGGGAGGGGAGCAGGTGGGTCACTTCTATTGGTCTTTCATTTGTCTATTTTCATCCATCTTTGTTCTTTGGCCCGTGTGGTCCTCCCATCGTGGTGGCCTCTGTTGTCGCAGAGCACTGACTCTGGGCGCATGCGCTTCAGAGCTCCAGCTCGGTGATTGGACATATCAGTCCAGCCGCTCTGAGGCACGTGGGATCTTCCCAGGCCAGGGATCGAACCGGCGCCCCTTGCACTGTGGTGTCCTTACCCACTGGACCACCAGGAAAGCCCAAGGTTGCTAGATTTAATAATACCCATATGTTACTTCCTAAAATCGTCTAATGTCAGTCTAACACCTATAAGATAATGTCCAAGAAGGCTCTGGCCAACCTGACCTCGGTATGGCTCTCCAATACAACCTTATGTGTAAGTCACTATTCCTGAAACAGACAATGCTTTCATGCCTCTAGGTTCTTCCACTTTGCATTCCAGATGCATATATTCCTTCTAACATTGTGTTCAATAAAATTGATCACTATGACAGACCCTGCAGCGTCCTCCTTTATAATTCTCCCTTGCTTATTGAGAATCCTGTTCAAATGTCACCTCCTCTAAAGAATCCCTGATTTCACCAGACATCAGTTGCTCCTCTCTGCATGTGCCAGCATTTACTTCGTCCATCCTTTACAGTCCTTTTTATCCTACAGTTTCAGGTTCATTTGTCTGTATGCCTCATACTGCTAGAAAGTCATCCCTACCATTGTCTCACCAACATCTTGTACTACCTTATACTCAGGGATATTTGACAGGTATTTTTTGATTAACTACCCCTGGTGACTGTTGAAATCAAAATTAACTGAATTTTGGACAATCAATAGGAATTTGCTGACTGTCTACCATGCAGTAGCCATGTCACTTTTGCTTTGTGAAGTATAGTGAAAAAAAAGCCAGAATATCTGTATCTTATTACAGTTTTGCTTCTTTGTCTATCTGTGAGACCAGGCAAGTCACCGAACTATATTAGAGGCCAGGCTGCTTATCACAAAAGCAAGATGTTAGAAGTAAACAGTTTTTAAGGTTTTACCCCCATCCCCACAACTATGAGTTATTTTTGGTTAAGGTAATATACCAAAGTTTTTGGACTGTTCCTTAGTGAATGAGCAATGACTTGACCATATTTATTTATTTTGCTTTTAATTTTGGCCCCTTTTATTTATTTATTTATTTATTTTCATCCATCTTTATACTTTAGCCAGTGTGGGCCTCCCATTGCAGTGGCCTCTCTCGCTGCAGAGTCCCGGCTCTGAGTGCATGCGCTCCAGAGTGCTGACTGGTAATTGGACATACAGGTTCAACCACTCTGCAGCACATGGGATCTTCCCAGGCCAGAGACTGAACCGGTGCCCCTTGCATTGCAAGGCAAACTCTTTACCCACTGGACCACCAGGGAAGCTCTATTCTCTTTTTTTAGTTGATGTTAATATGGATACACATTTACCCAATATTTTATAATCAGTTTTTTAAATTATGATAATCTGTATTAATTAAATATTTTGAATAAGTCTCATATAAATAATATAAAATATGAGAGCCTCCCCCATGCACAGAAACTACTGGTAATAATATTCTATCAGTTCTACCACCGCCGCTCCTCTTTCTAGAGTGGATATATCAGTATCTCTCTATCACCTATCTACCTTCTCCTTTTCCATGAATCTGTCAAATGTTTCAACCAGTCACAAATTCAAAACAGACTGCTAAAGAGGAAGTAGTAAAATTTGGGATATATCCCTAAATTTGGAGCTTGATGTCAGAAAAGGAAAATCTGACATCTCCCAAACTATCTGTACCATGTAAGTATGTTAAGAACAAATTTGTGCCTGAAGTAGGGCATTAGACTAAATGATACTTTCAAAAGCCTTTCTGTTTACATTTACTTTTTATACCCAAATTAGCCTGCTTTTTAAATTGAAACAAAATGATTTTAAAAAGTAGAATCTGTGTACAGTGTTGTAAATTCTCCAATCTTAACACATTCATATGAAAATTTATAGACAAGATTATACGGTCGGGATTAGCATTATAGTCTAAGATGACTTCTGTCCTGAGACCAGGCAAGTCACCGAACTATATTAGAGGCCAGGCTGCTTATCACAAAAGCAAGATGTTAGAAGTAAACAGTTTTAAGGTTTTACCCCATCCCACAACTATGAGTTATTTTTGGTTAAGGTAATATACCAAAGTTTTTGGACTGTTCCTTAGTGAATGAGCAATGACTTGACCATATTTATTTATTTTGCTTTTAATTTTGGCCCCTTTTATTTATTTATTTATTTATTTTCATCCATCTTTATACTTTAGCCAGTGTGGGCCTCCCATTGCAGTGGCCTCTCTCGCTGCAGAGTCCCGGCTCTGAGTGCATGCGCTCCAGAGTGCTGACTGGTAATTGGACATACAGGTTCAACCACTCTGCAGCACATGGGATCTTCCCAGGCCAGAGACTGAACCGGTGCCCCTTGCATTGCAAGGCAAACTCTTTACCCACTGGACCACCAGGGAAGCTCTATTCTCTTTTTTTAGTTGATGTTAATATGGATACACATTTACCCAATATTTTATAATCAGTTTTTTAAATTATGATAATCTGTATTAATTAAATATTTTGAATAAGTCTCATATAAATAATATAAAATATGAGAGCCTCCCCCATGCACAGAAACTACTGGTAATAATATTCTATCAGTTCTACCACCGCCGCTCCTCTTTCTAGAGTGGATATATCAGTATCTCTCTATCACCTATCTACCTTCTCCTTTTCCATGAATCTGTCAAATGTTTCAACCAGTCACAAATTCAAAACAGACTGCTAAAGAGGAAGTAGTAAAATTTGGGATATATCCCTAAATTTGGAGCTTGATGTCAGAAAAGGAAAATCTGACATCTCCCAAACTATCTGTACCATGTAAGTATGTTAAGAACAAATTTGTGCCTGAAGTAGGGCATTAGACTAAATGATACTTTCAAAAGCCTTTCTGTTTACATTTACTTTTTATACCCAAATTAGCCTGCTTTTTAAATTGAAACAAAATGATTTTAAAAAGTAGAATCTGTGTACAGTGTTGTAAATTCTCCAATCTTAACACATTCATATGAAAATTTATAGACAAGATTATACGGTCGGGATTAGCATTATAGTCTAAGATGACTTCTGTCCTCGAAATACACCCAATTTCTAGTCATAATTTAAAATCATACTAACAAAAAGGTGTATGGCATTTCACAGTTTATGGAATACTTTTTTGTATATTTTATTTTTTACAGAGTTATGCATTATTTCATTTTAATTCTCAGAACAACCCATAACTTTGGTAGTGGTTATAATCTCTATTTACAGATGCTAAAGGTTCAAAGAAGCAAAGATCACACACACTAAGTGACAATTTAGTACTTTAGAATGTGGGAAATTCAGGACTTAAATGCGAATATATGCCAAGACAGTCTGTGACACTGATATGGCTTCTGAGATTCAATCAGACACTAAACTGATACTGAGTGATATTTGCTCAAAGGAATTTAGCTTTCCATGGATGTATTAAGTCTTCAAAAGTCAATTTTGCATGCATTGATTTGGTAAGATGGAATTCAAGTTATGATGATAATCTGAGTAAAGTGATAAATACCTTGGACGCAAAAGCTAAAAGTTATAGTTAAGCACAATTCTATCTCAAATTAACAAGTCAATGGGAAATCCAACAGTAGAAACTACAATTTCCCATATCCTACTCAGTAGAATGATGAAAAAAAAACTCAGAAGAAGAGAATATGAAAAAAATAAAAGAAGAAGAGAATATGATTTCTATTAGTTGGAGTTGATTAACACTGAATATTTATCAGGTTTTTTTTTTCAAGAAATTACATCATTCCAATGCCCTAAAATCTTTTTCACACTATCCCAAGTGGAACATGAAAGTGAAAAAAATCCCATTCATTATAATGCTGATTCTTACCAAGCATAAAGTTATTTGTAAACAGTTGAATGCTCAACTGACTTTTTTAATTGCATCTAGATAATGGTCATAGTGCAGTTACTGGCAAAGAAAATCTATTAAAGTTTTAAAAATCTTAAAATAATAATAACTGCTACCACTAAATGTATCTCTGCCATGGTTCAGGTGACTCACATGGCTTATCTCTTTTCTCCATAATAACCCTAAAGCAAGGTACTATGTAGCTCCTTTCTATTGATGCATAAGTGGAGATTCAGAGATTGTATGAAATTTGCCTACATTCATGACTGGTCAGTAGAAGGTTCTAAACTTGGGACAACATTTGTACTCCCTGGTTTACCAGGGTAGTATGCTCTAGAGAGGCCATGCACAGAGCAGAACAATGAGGCAATGAAGTTAGAATACTTTTTTGTATATTTTATTTTTTACAGAGTTATGCATTATTTCATTTTAATTCTCAGAACAACCCATAACTTTGGTAGTGGTTATAATCTCTATTTACAGATGCTAAAGGTTCAAAGAAGCAAAGATCACACACACTAAGTGACAATTTAGTACTTTAGAATGTGGGAAATTCAGGACTTAAATGCGAATATATGCCAAGACAGTCTGTGACACTGATATGGCTTCTGAGATTCAATCAGACACTAAACTGATACTGAGTGATATTTGCTCAAAGGAATTTAGCTTTCCATGGATGTATTAAGTCTTCAAAAGTCAATTTTGCATGCATTGATTTGGTAAGATGGAATTCAAGTTATGATGATAATCTGAGTAAAGTGATAAATACCTTGGAACGCAATGCTAAAAGTTATAGTTAAGCACAATTCTATCTCAAATTAACAAGTCAATGGGAAATCCAACAGTAGAAACTACAATTTCCCATATCCTACTCAGTAGAATGATGAAAAAATAACTCAGAAGAAGAGAATATGAAAAAAATAAAAGAAGAAGAGAATATGATTTCTATTAGTTGGAGTTGATTAACACTGAATATTTATCAGGTTTTTTTTTTCAAGAAATTACATCATTCCAATGCCCTAAAATCTTTTTCACACTATCCCAAGTGGAACATGAAAGTGAAAAAAATCCCATTCATTATAATGCTGATTCTTACCAAGCATAAAGTTATTTGTAAACAGTTGAATGCTCAACTGACTTTTTCAATTTGCATCTAGATAATGGTCATAGTGCAGTTACTGGCAAAGAAAATCTATTAAAGTTTTAAAAATCTTAAAATAATAATAACTGCTACCACTAAATGTATCTCTGCCATGGTTCAGGTGACTCACATGGCTTATCTCTTTTCTCCATAATAACCCTAAAGCAAGGTACTATGTAGCTCCTTTCTATTGATGCATAAGTGGAGATTCAGAGATTGTATGAAATTTGCCTACATTCATGACTGGTCAGTAGAAGGTTCTAAACTTGGGACAACATTTGTACTCCCTGGTTTACCAGGGTAGTATGCTCTAGAGAGGCCATGCACAGAGCAGAACAATGAGGCAATGAAGTGGATCTCTATCTTTTGGTCCTTTCTATCAAGTACCTAAGGGCTTTGATACATGCCACAAGCAATAGTGCAGCTGTCACCTGAAAACTGGATTCACCGCTTGATGATGAAGCCAAAAATTGGAAGAAGGTAGGATTTATTACTTATATCAAGTACGGAGAACACTGGAAATCTTTCCCAAAGCGGTGTCTTGCAGAACAGCTAAATGGAGAAGTTTTAAGCTAAGAGCACATGCATAGCTATGTAGGGGCTTGGACGGTCAACAAAATCCAAGTTTTGATTATACTTATGAGGGTCAGAAAAGGTCAACATCATCATCTCTAAGTTTCTAGTTTATCTGGTAGTTGCCCATTGCAAGCTAATCTTGACCACTGGAATAGAACTGGGAGTCTTTACAACTTTACAACTGATATTTGCTACTGTTAATTTCCTTGCTTGATAACAGTTGCTGAATCTGGAAGCATTTTTCATTCTAGAGAGAAGGCCATAGTTTGAGAGCCACAAAATCTCAACAAGAGCCCACCTGATGCCAGACCCAGCAGTGCAGGCCTTACACACACCCTGATCCTTTTCAGCAATCCCACCTTTGAACAACTGCTATAAAACTCTCACTAAATCTTCCCAGGCTGGAACAGTTTTTTGAGGGTGTTAACCTGCCATGGGCCCCTTTTCCTGGCAAAGCAATAAAGCTATTCTTTCCTACTTCACCCAAAACTCTGCCCAAGACTATTTGGCAGCAATTCACAGAGGCCAAGTTTTCAAATAAGTAAATAACTGTTTTACATCTAGATAATGGTCATAGTGCAGTTACTGGCAAAGAAAATCTATTAAAGTTTTAAAAATCTTAAAATAATAATAACTGCTACCACTAAATGTATCTCTGCCATGGTTCAGGTGACTCACATGGCTTATCTCTTTTCTCCATAATAACCCTAAAGCAAGGTACTATGTAGCTCCTTTCTATTGATGCATAAGTGGAGATTCAGAGATTGTATGAAATTTGCCTACATTCATGACTGGTCAGTAGAAGGTTCTAAACTTGGGACAACATTTGTACTCCCTGGTTTACCAGGGTAGTATGCTCTAGAGAGGCCATGCACAGAGCAGAACAATGAGGCAATGAAGTGGATCTCTATCTTTTGGTCCTTTCTATCAAGTACCTAAGGGCTTTGATACATGCCACAAGCAATAGTGCAGCTGTCACCTGAAAACTGGATTCACCGCTTGATGATGAAGCCAAAAATTGGAAGAAGGTAGGATTTATTACTTATATCAAGTACGGAGAACACTGGAAATCTTTCCCAAAGCGGTGTCTTGCAGAACAGCTAAATGGAGAAGTTTTAAGCTAAGAGCACATGCATAGCTATGTAGGGGCTTGGACGGTCAACAAAATCCAAGTTTTGATTATACTTATGAGGGTCAGAAAAGGTCAACATCATCATCTCTAAGTTTCTAGTTTATCTGGTAGTTGCCCATTGCAAGCTAATCTTGACCACTGGAATAGAACTGGGAGTCTTTACAACTTTACAACTGATATTTGCTACTGTTAATTTCCTTGCTTGATAACAGTTGCTGAATCTGGAAGCATTTTTCATTCTAGAGAGAAGGCCATAGTTTGAGAGCCACAAAATCTCAACAAGAGCCCACCTGATGCCAGACCCAGCAGTGCAGGCCTTACACACACCCTGATCCTTTTCAGCAATCCCACCTTTGAACAACTGCTATAAAACTCTCACTAAATCTTCCCAGGCTGGAACAGTTTTTTGAGGGTGTTAACCTGCCATGGGCCCCTTTTCCTGGCAAAGCAATAAAGCTATTCTTTCCTACTTCACCCAAAACTCTGCCCAAGATTCTATTTGGCAGCAATTCACAGAGGCCAAGTTTCAACTTCGATACCATAAAATATCCAAGAACAGCTGTTCAGAGAGCACTCTAGGGAACACATCCATGAACAGGATGTTCTCTGTGACCTTTCCGGCTCGGGCATCTCACTACCCCAGAGGTGGAGCCCAAACCCAGTCTTTGGGCCTTTTCCATGATGCTAACAGTCTTCCCCGCAAAAGGGTGTTTGTTTGGGATGTCAAGTGCTCTGTGCAAGAAATGCCACACTCTAATCCTGTCACCTTTCAGATCAATGAGGTAAGTGACAGCAGTTCAAGTTCCCTGTCAGCTTAATTAGAGGAAGTGAAACACAATTATAGGGCATTAGTGCAACACTGGTGCAGAGCAGCAGAGGACCCTGAGCGGGAGGCTGTAACAGCAGACCAGAGGGAAATGTGCTCTCCTCTCCTCCAACAATTTCATTGAAAGTCTTAATTACAATGCTACTGTAGAGGGAAAATTGTTTTATAAATGTCATTACAAACACAGTCTGATTGCAGAAATCTTTTCATCTAAAAACTAATTAAACCATTATTTCCTTTCAGATTACAATGGTAAAGTGCAACGTTTTCATTTATGAAAACAGTTATGCAATTTTATGTTTCTTATATTTAGAGAGCATCTTTTTGTTGTTGTTGTTAGATATGTACACGCCAAAATGATCTTAGAAATTAGGAATGCTATAAAAATGATAATAAATTAGAGATCAAAAAATAAAACAGGCTCTCATGATACAAACAAAAGACTCAATGAAGTATTTTGGCTAAATGTGAAGATTAGGAGCTTATATGTACCAGTTCAATCATTTTGAGTATCAGACTTTATAAAAAACTTACATAAAAAATAATTTTTAAAAATCCTACTGCCAGATTTGATCAAACACTGTCATTTCACAGCCTCTAAGCTTTAGGAAGGCAAAGAGTTCTGCTCCATTCACAGATGTATTGGCAGCACATGAATAAAAGGTACCTCCTATTCTACTTGTTGACAGTGAACCCAGAAAGACCCTCTGAGGCTCCAGGATACAGAAGTCTTTCCATGTTCCCTGTTTCTTGTTTGCAAGGAATAGACTCCAGCCTTCCTCACCTTTCCTGAGTTCTGAATGGCAGAATGGAACAGTTGCTTATCTTGGAAAAAAAGAGATTCAGACACAAGGGAGGAGCAGTCAAGAAACAATAGTGCAGTCTTTGGGCATCTTCTGGTTCTGCCTCAAGGGATACACATAAAAATACCCTTGAGCTCTCCTGCAGGAATAACTCTCCCTGAAATGGAAGGTGTTAATTACTTTGTGAAGCATTCTTCTTTCCAGAGAAAAGGTCACAGTTTGATAATCTTGAGAACAATAGAATCTCACTAGGAGACTTTGTGAAGCCAGATTAACAGAATCCAGGCCCTGAGTCAGGAAGATCTCTTAGGTGAAGGGACTGGCAACCCACTCCAATATTCTTGCCTGGACAACTCCATGAACAGATTCTGGTGGGTGATAGTCCACAGAGTCACAAAGATTAGGACAGGACTGAGCAACTAACACACACACAGGCCCTGTACACACCTTGATCTTTATCAGCAACCCCCACCTCATTGCTATAAATCTCCTCACTAATTTTCCTCAGGGCTGGGATACACTTTTTCAGGGCACAAGCCCACTATGCCCCTCTTTGCCTGGTAAAGCAGTAAAACTACTAACTATATCCAAACTCTGAGATTCAATTCAGTCCCAGTGCCCAGAGTTTGAAGTTTTGGTGTAACTGGCTATGAAGTGGTCCTTTACATTTCCTAGGTTAGAAACAATGGGCTAACTGAGTCAACTGAAACTTCATAGGCTTTCTTTGAACTATTTCATGAATGTAGATAGAATAGAATATTAATCTTTAAATATAAATGGAAAAAATGAAAGCAACCACCCAAAATGGACACCGTTTCTAATTAAAGGGGAAACTGAAGAGACAAAAGACCGTGTATTCAAATAAAAAGAAAGAAAGATGCTATAAAGAAGGTAAAACCTACACATGATTTAGGATATTAGTGTGTTGAAGGATGTTCAAGCCAATGCCTTGAAATCAAACCATGACTACTGTATTTAATCTCACTGCTAATTCTTCCCACTTCTTATTTCTAGAGCCCAACATTGCTTCAAGACGGCATTTTACTTGGTTGAAAATAATAAAACACTGTCTGCTTTTTAAAAAAAGTCAGACAGATTAAAATCTGTACTGGTGAAGCAGAGATGATTATAAAAGGATTATTTGCTTAACAAAGGATTCTCTGTAGGTTTATTTTAAATCCGGAGCTCCTTAAAAGGCCCTTGGGGTGGGGAAGACAGGATGCATGTGGAAAGTGAGGAAGAAGATACTTAGAGAACTACGTGATTAGGAGCTGCTGACAAATGAGGACCAATCCAATAAGAAAATACTATCTTTTTTTTCCAAAGAATAATATAATACAGAAGTCCAAGGAGAAATTAATTTTCACAAACACCGAATTTGCTTCCATATTTTTAGGAATAACTGAAACAAGGCAAAAAGTATATTATGCTTAATATTTGCAGAATTCACCATCTCCATTTGTGTAGAGAGCAAAAAAAGAGAATGAACAATCCTGTCGCCCAAGCTTTAGTTAAAACGATTAAATTGACCCTCCCTTTTGAACTCGAAGTTATTAGGTAGATATAATTTATAAAACACACCATCAAAAGTTTATGTTCCAAAGTCTTTTCTCCCAGGGAGTCATAGGTAAAACAGTAAGACAAGAAAAGTTATTTTTAGCTGTCTCAGTGGTACAACTTTCTCTGGAGGCAAAACTTAAATCAGATAAGGGTCTCTGAGGACCTGAAAGGAAGGAAACCACCCACTTACTGTATTCAACTCAATCCTCCCCACACAAACTTAATGTTAAAAACAGAACTGGAAAACATGTTATGGAATATTTAAGGATGTCACAGTGCAGCAAGTGCTATAAACCAAATTTCAACAACTGTTAGAGACTATTACCACTGCCGTTCCACGTGAGAAAATTAGCTGTAATGGGGTAAGCAACACAAGGACAGCAGAGCTATGGGAATTGAGCAGACACTTAATTAATGGTGTTGGGAGAAGAGAAATGGGATTAATGAATGGTTGATATAACTTCCATTTTGTTATTGGGTTAATCACTGGTCTCATGAAAATTTATTTCCCGGCTAAGATTTATAACAGGGTTTTTAAAACATTTAATTCCATTCTGAATAATTTTTAAATTGGTTTATAGCTTCTAGAATCATACTAGCCACATAATTTATTGATGTGTATACCTACCCATTTGCCTTCACCATCAGAAAAATATGACAGGACTCATTGCTTAGCACAGAACCTCTCTTACAAGTGAAAGAAGATTATTTGGATTTGATACATCCTTAAAAGGCCCTTGGGGTGGGGAAGACAGGATGCATGTGGAAAGTGAGGAAGAAGATACTTAGAGAACTACGTGATTAGGAGCTGCTGACAAATGAGGACCAATCCAATAAGAAAATACTATCTTTTTTTTCCAAAGAATAATATAATACAGAAGTCCAAGGAGAAATTAATTTTCACAAACACCGAATTTGCTTCCATATTTTTAGGAATAACTGAAACAAGGCAAAAAGTATATTATGCTTAATATTTGCAGAATTCACCATCTCCATTTGTGTAGAGAGCAAAAAAAGAGAATGAACAATCCTGTCGCCCAAGCTTTAGTTAAAACGATTAAATTGACCCTCCCTTTTGAACTCGAAGTTATTAGGTAGATATAATTTATAAAACACACCATCAAAAGTTTATGTTCCAAAGTCTTTTCTCCCAGGGAGTCATAGGTAAAACAGTAAGACAAGAAAAGTTATTTTTAGCTGTCTCAGTGGTACAACTTTCTCTGGAGGCAAAACTTAAATCAGATAAGGGTCTCTGAGGACCTGAAAGGAAGGAAACCACCCACTTACTGTATTCAACTCAATCCTCCCCACACAAACTTAATGTTAAAAACAGAACTGGAAAACATGTTATGGAATATTTAAGGATGTCACAGTGCAGCAAGTGCTATAAACCAAATTTCAACAACTGTTAGAGACTATTACCACTGCCGTTCCACGTGAGAAAATTAGCTGTAATGGGGTAAGCAACACAAGGACAGCAGAGCTATGGGAATTGAGCAGACACTTAATTAATGGTGTTGGGAGAAGAGAAATGGGATTAATGAATGGTTGATATAACTTCCATTTTGTTATTGGGTTAATCACTGGTCTCATGAAAATTTATTTCCCGGCTAAGATTTATAACAGGGTTTTTAAAACATTTAATTCCATTCTGAATAATTTTTAAATTGGTTTATAGCTTCTAGAATCATACTAGCCACATAATTTATTGATGTGTATACCTACCCATTTGCCTTCACCATCAGAAAAATATGACAGGACTCATTGCTTAGCACAGAACCCCTCTTACAAGTGAAAGAAGATTATTTGGATTTGATACATTGTTCATATAATTTTGGTCTCATCAATGATTTAATAACCAGATGATGAGTTTGGTGTCAAAAGAACAAATCTCCATCTCAATGCTGTGTTTTAGTCAATGGAGCATTCCCCAGTCTGGCTTCACTTGAGAGCAGAAGCAAAAGTATATGATATGCTTGATATTTTTCAACTATTCAATTTAATTCTTAGCATTATCATGGAGCTATTCTTCGGCATTTTTGCTTTGCTCAGATTTTATCCCATGATATGTCAAATATGTCAAACTGAAGCAACTTTGGACTCAACTAAGTTCGCAGAGTCAGCATCGTCAAAGCTTTGGTTTTTCTACCAGTCATGTATGGCTATGAGAGTCAGACCATAAGAAAGACTGAGTGCAGAAGAATTGATGCTTTCAAAGTGTGGTGCTGGAGAAGACTCTTGAGAGTCCCTTGGACTGCAAAGAGATTAAACCAAGCAATCCTAAATGAAATCAACTCTGAATATTCATTGGAAGGATTAATGCTGAAGCTGAAGCTCTAATACTTTGACCACCTGATACTAAAAGATGACTCATTGGGAAAGACCCTGATGCTGAGAAAGATAGAAGGCAGAAGGAGAAGGGGAAGACAGTGGACAAGATAGTTGGATGGCCTCACCTACTCAATAGAAAGGAGTTTGAGTGGGCTCCAGGAGATGATGAAGGATTTGGAGGCCTGGTGTTCTTCGGTCCATGAGGTTGCAAAGAGTCGGAAACGACTGAGGGACTGAATAATGTGGTGTCCAAGGATGAAAGAACAAGGCAAACTAGGAGGATCTTGGAATGCAAGACCCTTGTTGTCCTCCCCTCCCCCGGGCTATAGTACACCGCCCAATCCTTAAGACCCCGGTGCCATTCCTTGGACCCTACTGCATGCTGTAGTCATCACTCTGCCCACCCATTACATCGTCCAATCCGCAATGATCCATAAGACTCCTATGCCACTCCTTAGACCCTAGCTATAAAAGGAATCAAAGACCCCAGCTTAATGTTGGCTCTCCTTTGAGCCGACCCGCTGTTCTAGCAGCGTCTTCCATGCTGATTATCTCTTAAACTGGCCCGTTGTACTGGCAGCAACTATCTCTCCCCCCACTCTAATACACTTTACTTTCCCCTCACTCTGCCTGGTGTCTGGAAATTCTTTTCGAACCCACACATGGACCTCGATAAATAACAATGGCACCAGTGTTTGTCTGTTTGCTTTTCTCTTTCTAAAGTTTTTTGAAAGAACTTATCAGGAAATAAAACATTTCTTTGCTTGTTTTTCACTGCATCTAAACTCTCTTGTTGTAATATATTAATTTTGTATTGAAATGTATCTTGCAGTATTTTTAAATCAAAATAATTATTGAGAATGCATATTTTTAAAATATATTTTCTTAAAAATATATTTATCTTGACAATTAACTTCATAGAGGTTAAACTAGCTTTGAATTTACTGAGATATTACTTTTTAACTAATGACAAGAAAACTGGTTTGCAAATCTTATAAAAACTGGGTTATGGGTAAGACACAGTAAGAGATTAAATGCTCAAATCCAACACAAAAATGTGGAACTGACACATTTTTGTATTAAAAGGATTCTTGGCCTTGAAGAGACTCTTTATTAAAACTTTAAATCCCCATTAAATATTAGACTAACTGCTTGCATGTAAATCTAATACCAGTAAAGGTATGTAATTTCTATAAATTCCATCATTTATTATAAAATAACACTTTCTGTATAGTTCCTTTGTTTAAGCCCTTTGTGAAGAGAAACACTTATTATTGTTATCACTCACTTCTTCCAAATGAGGAACCAGAGCTTCAGGGAGGTTGACTGACTTCCCAAAATGTGTCAAGGTATAAACACAATTTGCAAAAGGAAAAAGGAAAATATCTCCCTGTTGAAAATAAGGAGAAAGGTCCTTTTCACCAAACCAAAAATTGAGGTTTCTCCAGTGGCTCAGATGGTAAAGAAGTCTACAATGCAGGGAAACTGGGATTGATCCTTGGGTTAGAAAGAACTGAGAAGGGTTGGCTAATCACTACAGTGTTCTTGCCTGAAGAAGTCCACGGACAGAGGAGCCTGATGGGTTACAATCCATGGGGTCACGAAGAGTCGACCACGCCTCAAGTGATTTAGCACAGCACAACACAAGCCTCTTGCTAGCTTTACAACACTGTGTGCTTCTCAAGGACCTGAGCATCATCGCTTTGTGTTGCAAACATTAAGGAAGACAGTTTCTGTGGCAGGGTAAGAGCCTAACTTCAGCCAGCCCTGTTCTCCAAGTTGCTCTACTCTACCATGGCTTAAAGATACAAGTTTATTTTTTCTTTAGAAAAAGCCAGTGAGCTAAGGCAGATCATCTTCCTGATTACCGAGTAGAACTAGGATGAACTGTGTGTGGTACAGGGTGCCATACAGTCCTCTTTCTTAAGCATGCATATTATTCATTCTGAGAACAGGAAGAGGTTAGGTGCTATCTTAGTCTGTTTTCTGCAATATAAAGCATACATTCTTGTTTAATGCTTGCTCAACAATAAAAGTATTTTCCTTCTGTTTTACCTTTGTGGAGACATTTTCTGAGTTGACAAGAGATTCCCCCAACAGGTGACACATATAATAAATAAGAGTTGGAATTCAGGCCAGGCCCTGAATGCTCAAATCCAACACAAAATGTGGAACTGACACATTTTGTATTAAAAGATTCTTGGCCTTGAAGAGACTCTTTATTAAAACTTTAAATCCCCATTAAATATTAGACTAACTGCTTGCATGTAAATCTAATACCAGTAAAGGTATGTAATTTCTATAAATTCCATCATTTATTATAAAATAACACTTTCTGTATAGTTCCTTTGTTTAAGCCCTTTGTGAAGAGAAACACTTATTATTGTTATCACTCACTTCTTCCAAATGAGGAACCAGAGCTTCAGGAGGTTGACTGACTTCCCAAAATGTGTCAAGGTATAAACACAATTTGCAAAAGGAAAAGGAAAATATCTCCCTGTTGAAAATAAGGAGAAAGGTCCTTTTCACCAAACCAAAAATTGAGGTTTCTCCAGTGGCTCAGATGGTAAAGAAGTCTACAATGCAGGGAAACTGGGATTGATCCTTGGGTTAGAAAGAACTGAGAAGGGTTGGCTAATCACTACAGTGTTCTTGCCTGAAGAAGTCCACGGACAGAGGAGCCTGATGGGTTACAATCCATGGGGTCACGAAGAGTCGACCACGCCTCAAGTGATTTAGCACAGCACAACACAAGCCTCTTGCTAGCTTTACAACACTGTGTGCTTCTCAAGGACCTGAGCATCATCGCTTTGTGTTGCAAACATTAAGGAAGACAGTTTCTGTGGCAGGGTAAGAGCCTAACTTCAGCCAGCCCTGTTCTCCAAGTTGCTCTACTCTACCATGGCTTAAAGATACAAGTTTATTTTTTCTTTAGAAAAAGCCAGTGAGCTAAGGCAGATCATCTTCCTGATTACCGAGTAGAACTAGGATGAACTGTGTGTGGTACAGGGTGCCATACAGTCCTCTTTCTTAAGCATGCATATTATTCATTCTGAGAACAGGAAGAGGTTAGGTGCTATCTTAGTCTGTTTTCTGCAATATAAAGCATACATTCTTGTTTAATGCTTGCTCAACAATAAAAGTATTTTCCTTCTGTTTTACCTTTGTGGAGACATTTTCTGAGTTGACAAGAGATTCCCCCAACAGGTGACACATATAATAAATAAGAGTTGGAATTCAGGCCAGGCCCCTGAATCCATCAGCTACATCTGCCTATACATGCCAATTATTTATCCCGTGTGTCCTTGTGGTCATGCCCATGTCATGTCATTACTTTGAAAATGTGTGTCTTTGGGAACTGGCACTACTGTGTCAACTGAATGGACATGGAACTATTAATGGGGTGGTCTTAGGAAGAATACACTTCATCAGAAATTGCTTTTGGTTTAGGAGTATTTGCTTAAATTGTAACCCTCAGGATCACGTTTGCTTCATGAAACAAATCTATTCAACTTGTAAGTCCATATTCAAAGCCAAGAGGGCCACGAAGCCTTGTGTGCCAAATAGGATCCAAAACAATGAAGTGGCCCAAATGAAGAACAAATGGAAACTTGATTCTTGCTATTGTGGTTTTAAAACACTTATTACTGTTAAGAAATCATTTATATCTCTAAATAGGGATTCAAAATTCTTATGAGTTGTGGGACTCTGAATTGAAAGACGACCATTGCAAGCATAAGGAAGCTTAAGCATATTGTTTCAGTTTGGAGCTAAGATGGCGCCTACGCGAAGGGACGTGGGAGTGAAAGGAAGCTTAAGCACAATGTTTAAAGAAGCTTAAGCACATGTTTGCAGTTTGGAGCTAAGATGGCGCCTACAGGAAGAGACAAGGGCATGATCTAAATTGTTAAGTGATGGTCAAAATTTCTGATTGGTTCCCCTGGTTTCCACACTCATGGATGATTGCTTGACCGTTAGCTTGATTGGTGTAATCTACAGGAAATCCTGTGCAAAACCCCCTTCACTTGCCTATAAAAGTTGTGAATCTACACTAATAAAGCAGAACTGCTTTGACAGAACCCCTGCCGCGTCTGATTGTCTCCCACCTGCCGGGGGGCTGGGTGGCAGGCAGCAAGATCCACCTCTCTCGGAGATCTCCCGGTTCAGCCGGGGGCAATCCCACTGACTTCCGTTCTGCGGAAGGCCCCTGCAATGAGTTACCGGAAAACCTGAATATTTGCCCCATTTTGGTTAATAAACACTCACTACTTCCTCAAGTTGATATTCTATCTGCTTGAAAATCAATTTGGAGCTTGCCTACACAAATTAGCATTGCACTATTCCTAACAGGGGAACAAAATAAATGCCTTTGATGCAGTGAAAGCCATTGGGGGCACAGAAAAAGAGGGTCTGATTCACAGGATATCTATGTGTAGCATACACTTTCAGGGTATAATCTCATTTTTGAATCAACTATAAAAGATCATTATAATGAATTCAGTAATTAGTGACTAATAATATATGCTAATTAATAATTATCAAAAGCAAGTATCAATGGAACATTAATAAGTACTAGTAGCATATTCAGATTAATGACCCATATAAATAGACTGGGGGCTGTGCACAGATCCCCATGACATTATAAATCACATAAGAAAACAAATAAGTGACAATGTCATTATTATCTACAAACTCATCTTAGGATCCAAAACAATGAAGTGGCCCAAATGAAGAACAAATGGAAACTTGATTCTTGCTATTGTGGTTTTAAAACACTTATTACTGTTAAGAAATCATTTATATCTCTAAATAGGGATTCAAAATTCTTATGAGTTGTGGGACTCTGAATTGAAAGACGACCATTGCAAGCATAAGGAAGCTTAAGCATATTGTTTCAGTTTGGAGCTAAGATGGCGCCTACGCCGAAGGGCGTGGGAGTGAAAGGAAGCTTAAGCACAATGTTTAAAGAAGCTTAAGCACATGTTTGCAGTTTGGAGCTAAGATGGCGCCTACAGGAAGAGACAAGGGCATGATCTAAATTGTTAAGTGATGGTCAAAATTTCTGATTGGTTCCCCTGGTTTCCACACTCATGGATGATTGCTTGACCGTTAGCTTGATTGGTGTAATCTACAGGAAATCCTGTGCAAAACCCCCTTCACTTGCCTATAAAAGTTGTGAATCTACACTAATAAAGCAGAACTGCTTTGACAGAACCCCTGCCGCGTCTGATTGTCTCCCACCTGCCGGGGGGCTGGGTGGCAGGCAGCAAGATCCACCTCTCTCGGAGATCTCCCGGTTCAGCCGGGGGCAATCCCACTGACTTCCGTTCTGCGGAAGGCCCCTGCAATGAGTTACCGGAAAACCTGAATATTTGCCCCATTTTGGTTAATAAACACTCACTACTTCCTCAAGTTGATATTCTATCTGCTTGAAAATCAATTTGGAGCTTGCCTACACAAATTAGCATTGCACTATTCCTAACAGGGGAACAAAATAAATGCCTTTGATGCAGTGAAAGCCATTGGGGGCACAGAAAAAGAGGGTCTGATTCACAGGATATCTATGTGTAGCATACACTTTCAGGGTATAATCTCATTTTTGAATCAACTATAAAAGATCATTATAATGAATTCAGTAATTAGTGACTAATAATATATGCTAATTAATAATTATCAAAAGCAAGTATCAATGGAACATTAATAAGTACTAGTAGCATATTCAGATTAATGACCCATATAAATAGACTGGGGGCTGTGCACAGATCCCCATGACATTATAAATCACATAAGAAAACAAATAAGTGACAATGTCATTATTATCTACAAACTCATCTTTGTTTTTTAAAACAAACCTTTTGCTAAGCATCAGCATTGCAATTCCCTTGAACTTTTGTCCTACAGGAGATGTTTTCAAACAGGGACAAGAACAGGTAAATCTAAGAACATAGAGTACATTGACAGGACAATTTTCAGATCCTTAAACACTCTGTATATTCATACTTAAACTTCATCTGATTAATAAGATACCACCATGGTTGAAGTTCACTTTTATCTCTTTCACTCTTTATTACCATTTTCCAATTTTACAAAAGAAAGGCATAGTTCTCACCCATTTTGGCTATTTTGAGGGGTAAAAATTTCTGGTATGCTATAATAAGGAAGAATTATTTGAATTGAACTATCATACGTGCTACCTCCCTCTCTATATAATTTATATTTTCAAGAAATACACTTTGTTTCATAATTTTTCACCACAAATTATGTTACCTATTATTCTGATGTTATGTGTTAATAATTGTTGAAATAATACCAATATCTAAGATCAACTTTCTAGCCTATAACCTCATGGGTCACCCATTTATTTACTTAAATTTATGTATTTTTTTACATTATTTTATTTCTTTGTCTTTTATTTTATTTTATTTATTTACTTTTTGGCCACGTCTATTGTTTTTTTTTTTTTTTTTTAAGCTTTATTTATTTTTGGCTCTGTTAGGTCTTTGTTGTTGTTTAGCTGCTCTGTGGTACGTGGGACCTTCCCGGATCAGGGATCGAACCTGTGTCTCCTGCACTGGCAGACGGGTTCTTATCCACTGAGCCACAAGGGAAGCCCTTCTATTGATCTTTCATTCATTTATCTTTGTTCTTTGGCCTGTGTGGGCCTCTCATCGCAGTGACCTCTGTTGCTGCAGAGCACCGGCTCTGGGTGCATGAGCTCAGAGCTCTGGCTCGGTAGTTGGACACATCGGTCGAGCCACTCCACAGCACATGGGATCTTCCCAGGCCAGGAATCAAACCAGCGCCCCTTGTACTGCAAGGCGGTGTCCTTACCCACTGGGCCACCAGGGAAGCCCCATCAATTTAAATATTTTGCAAAGAGGAGGACAAATTAGGAGGATGGGATTAACATATACAAAGTACCATATAAAATAGAAAATCATCAATGATCTACAATATAGCACACAGAACTATATTCAATATTTTGTCATAATCTATGAGGAAAAATAATTTGAAAATGAATATATATATATATATATATATATATAATGTATAACTGAATCACTGTACTGCACATCTGAAACTAATGCAACAGTGTGCAAGTATACTTTGATTAACATATATATTAATACATGTATATAATATTTTAAGTGTTTGTAAAAAGACCTTAGAAGCCAGTATGCTTAAAAATTTTTTATACTATTTTATCTAATAGCTTCAAGTATCACATACGCACCTAGGAGTAGATTTAATGAAAGATATGTAAGATCACTACTTTAAACATTTATTTTTGATTTATTTATCTCTTGAGGGAGGGGGACGGGCAGGCCACCTCTATTGGTCTTTCATTTATCTATTTTTCATCCATCTTTGTTCTTTGGCTCCTGTGGGCCTCGCATCCTGGTGGCCTCTGTCGTCGCAGAGCACCAGCTCTGGGCACATGCGCTCCAGAGCTCTGGCTCAGTAATTGGACACATCAGTCCAGCCGCTCCACAGCATGTGGGATCTTCCCAGGCCAGGGATCGAACCGGCGCCCCTTGCACTGCAAGGCAGTGTCCTTATCCACTGGACCACAAGGGGAAACCCAGATCACTACTTTAAAAACTACAAAACTTGGAGAGACATACACATGATGTTCACAGGCAAGAAGACTCAATCTTGCTAAGATAATCAGATCTCCCCAAATTTACCTATAAATTGAATATACTCCCAATCAAAATCACAGTAATTTGTTGTTTTGGAGAAATTGGTAATTGATTCTAAACTTATAACCAATACAAAGAAACAGAAGTACCAAGATTATATTTGAAGAGTCAAGTTGAAAGACAGTCTATACATTTTTAAAACATACTGTAAAACTGTAGAAGTTAACATAGTGTGGTATTGGCACAGATACAGGTGGAAAAATCAACAGAGCCAAGTCAGCATGCAGAAACTGACCTACGTATATATGATCACTTCATCTTTCATAATAATATCAAAGCAATTTGATAGAAAAATAATTATTCTCAATAAGTTGTCCTAGAGTAACTTGGAGGTTAAAAATATGTTACATTTTCAAGCATTAAAATAGTTATAGTATCAACTTTTGTGATAGGACAGAATAGGAATCCCAGTTCAAATAAGAAAAGAAATGATATAACTTATGAAAATGCTATAAAAATCACTATTCATATTTTAAACGAATGATAGTGTTATTTTTGTTTCATTGACTATATTTAAAAGAATGATGGTGAGGGTTTATTTTAAATGTCAACATACACAGTACACTGGAAATTGCATCCTTTGCAGTAACTTATTAGACTTGGCATTTACTTAAGATATAGAAGGAAACAAACACTTTTCCAAAAATGCTTGAAGGTATCACAAGCTAAACAAAAAGTAGAGGACTATCGACAAAGACCTTATGCATGTATTCATTTAATAAAAATATTTTGTGTACGTATTATGTGTCAGAC
This sequence comes from Tragulus kanchil, assembly GCA_022376925.1. Taxonomy (NCBI): domain Eukaryota; kingdom Metazoa; phylum Chordata; class Mammalia; order Artiodactyla; family Tragulidae; genus Tragulus; species Tragulus kanchil. The sequence goes on along the minus strand of JAIOJX010000029.1, from coordinate 81,277,408 downwards.
AGAGTGTAAGGCTGATATAATAGCAAACAATAGCTAATATTCAGTGAGTGCTTACTACATGCCAGGTATTGTCCTAGGCACTTTGCAAGTATTAACTGAAATCCTTCTCCTCTCACCCAATAATGTCTGCATTTCATGAATGAGAAATCTAAGGCTGGAATGTTTCATCTCAGTTCATACAGCTAAGGAATGAACAAGAAGGACACCATCTCTGCCCTCCCAGATTCTGCATTCATGAAGATAAGGGATTAGGTAGCCCCATTTCTCTTTATCTATCTAGGGGTGTCAGGTGCAAAGATAAGTTTCTCTTCTGCCATCCCATGTATTAAGAGCATCCTGTATTTTGGCAGGTCAATAAGAAAATCAACTTTAGAGATGTTTCCTCCTTACAGACTCCTGGGTCAGGCAGTTCACAGTCTTGAAGGTAAGTACTTGACGGTATGACATGTATGAATCTAACAATCTGCCCAAGACTTGGAGCCAGGAATCTCTAAACCCTGCCTTTGATTTTCAGTGCATGAGTGTAAAAGAGATGGATTGACCAGAAGAATCATGCTAGCTCCTCTGTCTTCAGTAAGAAGCATCAAGAAATAAGATGATTCTGAGATTCCCATTTCCTCCATGCTGTCACATCTGGCGTCACCTGGTCTCAGGGAGGAAACGAGAATTGCTACACACTCAGTCGTGTTTATGGAAGCATCTTTGAGCCCAACTCTAGGCTAGGTACTGTGACAGATAAAAATATGAATGAGACTTACTGCACTCTGAGGACTCACAGAGAGATGGGACAATCTGATCATAAATAGCAAACACAGACAGGCCGTGAGGTTGCTGAAATCTACTTACAGAATATCATGCCACTTTTCCCCATCCCTTTTCCTTCCCTTGCTCATCCTTCCTTCCTTCTTTCCTTCCTTGCCAAAAAAATGAGTTTTTCCAAATGCCTCCTTGCAAGGCAGCTTTAAGGTGATCTTTCATTGATCTGTATATCCACATGCTATAAATGAAGTAGATGAAAACCACTATCCTTTAAGATCATCATTAACTGCCCTTTCACTTGGCCACAATTTGTCCGCTCAAGGGGTACATGCGACTTTCAGGTCATGCTTGGTTAAGAAGAGTGGGCCTGACTGACATTAAGCCTCCCAGCTAAACTTCCAGTGATCTCAGTTCATTCCATAGTTTGTGACCTCTTGTTCTCCCTTCTAGCCTTTTGAGGAGATCCAAAGCTGGTTTACTGATTGCTTCATACCAAAGAATATTTTGATGCAGATACACAGAAGTACCTGATTGCTAAGTGTTCTCAGCCTAGTTGAGAAAACAAGAGAAACACTGAGAAAGAACTTACTAATACAAAAGTGACTGACTACAGTGCTGAATATAATGCTGACAGCAATGTTTTAAGATTCCATGGAAGGTGAGATCAACAATGAATGCAGTGGTCTCAGAAGACTTCACTGAAGACATGAAATCTAGGCACATTTCAGTTCATGCTCCCATTTCTCATCTCTACTCTCAACCTTTTCCCTCATGGCTGTCTTCCTGCTCTTGTCTACTATTCTTTGGACTCAAACCTTGGTGATTTCTTCTCTCTGTATTGTTGCCTAATGCATCTCCATTACTATGCCTGGCCCATCATTGGTACATGGAAAAGTGTTTATTGAACGAGAATATCTCAGGATGTCTGAGCTAGAAGAAGTCTTAGAGACCACTCTTTTCATGAGTTCCAGAGAGGCTGAGATTGACCCAAGACCATACCACTTGCAGGGTTAGCAGATGGAATCAGCAGGTTATCCTCTGACTCTGGGCATGTCTGCACCATGTCCTACTGTCCCATTCTTGTGCAGAAGTCAACTTTACACCAGTGTGAGGCTAGACCCACTTACCTGGCTTTTTAGCTTCTGCAGTGAGTCAACTCCTTTCATCACTATCCAGTGGCCAAAGCTATTTTGGAGAAGAAAACCAGGCCCAGCAGGGATGTTCCCTATCTTATTGCTCTGCAGGTTTCGTTGCACAGGAAAAAGAAGCAAAGTGAAACAAAAGCCAAAAAGGGCCAAACGATTACATAATTGGCCTAAGGGAGTTACTGAGGATAAAGACCACTCAGGTGATCCCCTTTAAGATCATCAATTAACTGCCCTTTCACTTGGCCACAATTTGTCCGCTCAAGGGGTACATGCGACTTTCAGGTCATGCTTGGTTAAGAAGAGTGGGCCTGACTGACATTAAGCCTCCCAGCTAAACTTCCAGTGATCTCAGTTCATTCCATAGTTTGTGACCTCTTGTTCTCCCTTCTAGCCTTTTGAGGAGATCCAAAGCTGGTTTACTGATTGCTTCATACCAAAGAATATTTTGATGCAGATACACAGAAGTACCTGATTGCTAAGTGTTCTCAGCCTAGTTGAGAAAACAAGAGAAACACTGAGAAAGAACTTACTAATACAAAAGTGACTGACTACAGTGCTGAATATAATGCTGACAGCAATGTTTTAAGATTCCATGGAAGGTGAGATCAACAATGAATGCAGTGGTCTCAGAAGACTTCACTGAAGACATGAAATCTAGGCACATTTCAGTTCATGCTCCCATTTCTCATCTCTACTCTCAACCTTTTCCCTCATGGCTGTCTTCCTGCTCTTGTCTACTATTCTTTGGACTCAAACCTTGGTGATTTCTTCTCTCTGTATTGTTGCCTAATGCATCTCCATTACTATGCCTGGCCCATCATTGGTACATGGAAAAGTGTTTATTGAACGAGAATATCTCAGGATGTCTGAGCTAGAAGAAGTCTTAGAGACCACTCTTTTCATGAGTTCCAGAGAGGCTGAGATTGACCCAAGACCATACCACTTGCAGGGTTAGCAGATGGAATCAGCAGGTTATCCTCTGACTCTGGGCATGTCTGCACCATGTCCTACTGTCCCATTCTTGTGCAGAAGTCAACTTTACACCAGTGTGAGGCTAGACCCACTTACCTGGCTTTTTAGCTTCTGCAGTGAGTCAACTCCTTTCATCACTATCCAGTGGCCAAAGCTATTTTGGAGAAGAAAACCAGGCCCAGCAGGGATGTTCCCTATCTTATTGCTCTGCAGGTTTCGTTGCACAGGAAAAAGAAGCAAAGTGAAACAAAAGCCAAAAAGGGCCAAACGATTACATAATTGGCCTAAGGGAGTTACTGAGGATAAAGACCACTCCAGCGGGGGACAGTGATTATTTTTAAGACCAAAATGGTTGGACTAAGAAACAGAATCATTTTAGGAGGGGGAAAGTGAACAATGTGACTGTCCTATTTACCCAGTATTATAGACCTTGGAAGGCAAATGTTCACTTTTTTTTGGATGTCATTTATTTTAACTTTAGAACAGTGCCAATTGTTCTACCTAATAAGAAATGTCAGTTTAATATTCACTGAAAACAAGACCTATAAAAAATCACATGGAATTCAAAAAATAAAGGAAAAAATCCCTCGTAATATGTAAAGGAGCATCTTTGTTGATAATTTGGATGTTGCATTGCTAAAACTCAAGTGACTCGGGCATGATGAGACTATAAATCAGGATATGTTTAGCATCACACAGTGGAAACTCATCAAAGAGCAACATAGAAAGTCCGAGGTTTATGCTTTGCACATAGCAAGAAGTTGTTTAGAATGTTCAGGGATTGTACAGAAACTCAAGAATGTCAAAGTCTCTATAATACTCAGAGTGTAGCTCTAGTCCTAATGATCACAAGGGAGCTATGGAACCTCCAGACACTGTGTCTATATTTGAAACAAGAAGGAGACAAGAACAAAAAGAGCATGCTGGATTTTTCTTGAAAAACAATAATCTCTCCCAGAAGGGTTTTGCTTACAGTTTATTGGCCAGACATATGCCATGAGGCCACTCTTAGCAGCAAAAAGAAAAAACCCAATGCTGGATTTTCTTGACAGATCTCTGCTACAAGCAGAGAGGCTGAGATTGACCCAAGACCATACCACTTGCAGGGTTAGCAGATGGAATCAGCAGGTTATCCTCTGACTCTGGGCATGTCTGCACCATGTCCTACTGTCCCATTCTTGTGCAGAAGTCAACTTTACACCAGTGTGAGGCTAGACCCACTTACCTGGCTTTTTAGCTTCTGCAGTGAGTCAACTCCTTTCATCACTATCCAGTGGCCAAAGCTATTTTGGAGAAGAAAACCAGGCCCAGCAGGGATGTTCCCTATCTTATTGCTCTGCAGGTTTCGTTGCACAGGAAAAAGAAGCAAAGTGAAACAAAAGCCAAAAAGGGCCAAACGATTACATAATTGGCCTAAGGGAGTTACTGAGGATAAAGACCACTCCAGCGGGGGACAGTGATTATTTTTAAGACCAAAATGGTTGGACTAAGAAACAGAATCATTTTAGGAGGGGGAAAGTGAACAATGTGACTGTCCTATTTACCCAGTATTATAGACCTTGGAAGGCAAATGTTCACTTTTTTTTGGATGTCATTTATTTTAACTTTAGAACAGTGCCAATTGTTCTACCTAATAAGAAATGTCAGTTTAATATTCACTGAAAACAAGACCTATAAAAAATCACATGGAATTCAAAAAATAAAGGAAAAAATCCCTCGTAATATGTAAAGGAGCATCTTTGTTGATAATTTGGATGTTGCATTGCTAAAACTCAAGTGACTCGGGCATGATGAGACTATAAATCAGGATATGTTTAGCATCACACAGTGGAAACTCATCAAAGAGCAACATAGAAAGTCCGAGGTTTATGCTTTGCACATAGCAAGAAGTTGTTTAGAATGTTCAGGGATTGTACAGAAACTCAAGAATGTCAAAGTCTCTATAATACTCAGAGTGTAGCTCTAGTCCTAATGATCACAAGGGAGCTATGGAACCTCCAGACACTGTGTCTATATTTGAAACAAGAAGGAGACAAGAACAAAAAGAGCATGCTGGATTTTTCTTGAAAAAACAATAATCTCTCCCAGAAGGGTTTTGCTTACAGTTTATTGGCCAGACATATGCCATGAGGCCACTCTTAGCAGCAAGAAAGTCCAGAAAGTCAACTTCTTCTTTTGAGATGAGTGTGCAGACCACCTGGATAGTGTTATTGGGACAAAAGAAGGAAGAGACTTGTGACAGGAGTCTCTGCTACAAGCAGGAAGTGCCACTGCAAAATGGTCTATAGCTAATAGGTAGAAACTAGCATGTCCCAGGCCAAATAGCACACAGCTTTTCTTGCATTTTAAATGATAGCTTACGCTGCCCACATCAGTGCCCTGTTCACTTAGAGATTAAAAAATACCATCAATTCCCTCAACAAAATATGCTTTTTGTGCTTTGAGGAAAATGTAGAGCCACGACCAATTTGAGAGCTACTGAAGATTTAGGTACTATAAAGAGGGGTCAACAGATCAATGTATCCTGAGACCCAGGGTAGTTGAGGTAGGTTTACAGCTGAAGGAGACATCTGAGCCTTCCTGTCCTTTTTCCTATCCAGTGCACAATCCTGGACTTTCACCCCAGGCAACTGACTCTCTTGCATAGAACTGAAGCCCTTCCGTGAGTGACAAGGGCTAGATAGACCCTCATCACACAGCATTGGGCCCCAGACCTTGAAACCATCAGGGCCTGAGTCTGAGAAACATTGATCTACACTTTACCACTTCCACAGAACATCTCTGTTTACTCTAATAGGTCTTCCACATGCTGACCTCAAAGTATATTTTCCATGAGATTCTACCCATACCCAAAGTATGAGTTCACATATTTGAATTACAGAAATCCTATCCTCCTTAAGACTTATTTTTAAAAATTACCCTCAAATAACCCTTAGCCCATTTACCTTCATGGCCCTTGCAGCGTTGGTGATTGTATTTCGTGATATACTTGCCACCTTGAAATTTTGTCCTAGAATTCTACATAGTACGAAAGATGCATCTATTTTCAATAATGAACAAGGGAGTGATGAGACACATGGCCTTTGGTAGTTGCACACAGTGGATGAGTGGTTTGGTCATGATGACACTGGACAAAGGGGCTTTTCAAATCAAGCACCATAATTAGACCCTCTCTCCTTTTCTTCTCCTTTTCTTCTCTGTAATGTACTCCTGTCCTCACCTACCTGTCCCTTCTCCATACATACTTCCTTCTAGATTTCTATGTTCTGTATCTTCCAGTCATGACATTTTCATTCGTGTTCCTTTCAATAAAGTGTTTTGATAGCAATATTCCTTGAGGGGGGCTCCCACAACATGAAGAGGTGGACAAGACTCCTTTGTGCAAAGACTGGAAGAGGAGGGCCCACAGGCAGCTCAGGGGTGAGTGGTCAAATGTCACAACAGAAACCTTCCTCTTGTCTTCTCCTTTCTATCTGCCAACCAGCTCCCTCATTCCTGGTCTGGAGCACAGAGAGATGGTCAGGCGGTGAGCACTGCACGTGGAATGAAGTTCTTTCACTTTTAAGCAATTTCCTAAATGAGGCTTTTTGGGAAACTGTATTTAATTCAAGCCACTGAGATATTTACTATCTTGCTGCTCAGTTTCAAAGTGTAATGGCATTAGGGTTTATAAAACACTTTCTTGGAGGTTATCTCATCCAATCTTGGCAATGCCTCATTGTGGGGCTCTGAATTGAAAGAGGACTGTTGCAAGCATAAGGAAGCTTAAGCACATTGTTTCAGTTTGGAGCTAAAATGGCGCCTACAGAAAGGGACGAGGGCATGATCTAAATTGTTAAGTGATTGTCAAAATTTCTGATTGGTTCCCCTGGTTTCCGTGCTTGTGGATGATTGCTTGACCTTATATTTTCCATGAGATTCTACCATACCCAAAGTATGAGTTCACATATTTGAATTACAGAAATCCTATCCTCCTTAAGACTTTTTTTTAAAATTACCCTCAAATAACCCTTAGCCCATTTACCTTCATGGCCCTTGCAGCGTTGGTGATTGTATTTCGTGATATACTTGCCACCTTGAAATTTTGTCCTAGAATTCTACATAGTACGAAAGATGCATCTATTTTCAATAATGAACAAGGGAGTGATGAGACACATGGCCTTTGGTAGTTGCACACAGTGGATGAGTGGTTTGGTCATGATGACACTGGACAAAGGGGCTTTTCAAATCAAGCACCATAATTAGACCCTCTCTCCTTTTCTTCTCCTTTTCTTCTCTGTAATGTACTCCTGTCCTCACCTACCTGTCCCTTCTCCATACATACTTCCTTCTAGATTTCTATGTTCTGTATCTTCCAGTCATGACATTTTCATTCGTGTTCCTTTCAATAAAGTGTTTTGATAGCAATATTCCTTGAGGGAGGCTCCCACAACATGAAGAGGTGGACAAGACTCCTTTGTGCAAAGACTGGAAGAGGAGGGCCCACAGGCAGCTCAGGGGTGAGTGGTCAAATGTCACAACAGAAACCTTCCTCTTGTCTTCTCCTTTCTATCTGCCAACCAGCTCCCTCATTCCTGGTCTGGAGCACAGAGAGATGGTCAGGCGGTGAGCACTGCACGTGGAATGAAGTTCTTTCACTTTTAAGCAATTTCCTAAATGAGGCTTTTTGGGAAACTGTATTTAATTCAAGCCACTGAGATATTTACTATCTTGCTGCTCAGTTTCAAAGTGTAATGGCATTAGGGTTTATAAAACACTTTCTTGGAGGTTATCTCATCCAATCTTGGCAATGCCTCATTGTGGGGCTCTGAATTGAAAGAGGACTGTTGCAAGCATAAGGAAGCTTAAGCACATTGTTTCAGTTTGGAGCTAAAATGGCGCCTACAGAAAGGGACGAGGGCATGATCTAAATTGTTAAGTGATTGTCAAAATTTCTGATTGGTTCCCCTGGTTTCCGTGCTTGTGGATGATTGCTTGACCTTTAGCTTGATTGGTGTAATCTATAGGAAATCCTGTGCAAAACCCCCTTCACTTGCCTATAAAAGTTGTGAGTCTGCACTAATAGAACGGAACTCCTTTGACAGAACCCCTGTCGCGTCTGATTGTCTCCCACTTGCACGGCGGAGGGGGCGGGCAGAGGGGCCGGGGCGGGAGAGGGGTGGGTGTCGGTCAGCAGACTCACTCCTCTCCGATCTTCCCATGGCTTGGCCACGGGCAATTCCCCCCGCCGTTTCTCCTCTGCGGGCAGCCCCACAGCTCATGGCACCAGGTAGAGCTAGTGCATAATCATTGTTTTGTGAGGATACAGATGCTCCTGATATGAGATCATCTCCTAACTATGTTAGAGGCAGAGATAGGCCTGGAACAGCCGTCTCCTAACCACTTATCCAGAGTCCTTTTCCACTCCAACATGAAATAGAGTTTCAATACATGGTCTTTGTGTCTTAGATAAATATTTTTTTATTTATATCTATTCAATACATCTAGGAGTACTGGAGCCCGATATAGTATTAAACTATCCCAGAAAGGAGAGAACTGTTGAATAAGATTTTAACCACAGTCAAATATATGAAAGATGCAGACAATTGTACTTTCTTCACATACCTGGCAAAATACCACATAATTCCATTAAGATAGAAAACAGTAATATCTGCTGGGATGTTATGTCTGATCCTAAGTTTTTGAGGCTGAATTTTGTTCCTTATGGTCAGGCGGTGAGCACTGCACGTGGAATGAAGTTCTTTCACTTTTAAGCAATTTCCTAAATGAGGCTTTGGGAAACTGTATTTAATTCAAGCCACTGAGATATTTACTATCTTGCTGCTCAGTTTCAAAGTGTAATGGCATTAGGGTTTATAAAACACTTTCTTGGAGGTTATCTCATCCAATCTTGGCAATGCCTCATTGTGGGGCTCTGAATTGAAAGAGGACTGTTGCAAGCATAAGGAAGCTTAAGCACATTGTTTCAGTTTGGAGCTAAAATGGCGCCTACAGAAAGGGACGAGGGCATGATCTAAATTGTTAAGTGATTGTCAAAATTTCTGATTGGTTCCCCTGGTTTCCGTGCTTGTGGATGATTGCTTGACCTTTAGCTTGATTGGTGTAATCTATAGGAAATCCTGTGCAAAACCCCCTTCACTTGCCTATAAAAGTTGTGAGTCTGCACTAATAGAACGGAACTCCTTTGACAGAACCCCTGTCGCGTCTGATTGTCTCCCACTTGCACGGCGGAGGGGGCGGGCAGAGGGGCCGGGGCGGGAGAGGGGTGGGTGTCGGTCAGCAGACTCACTCCTCTCCGATCTTCCCATGGCTTGGCCACGGGCAATTCCCCCCGCCGTTTCTCCTCTGCGGGCAGCCCCACAGCTCATGGCACCAGGTAGAGCTAGTGCATAATCATTGTTTTGTGAGGATACAGATGCTCCTGATATGAGATCATCTCCTAACTATGTTAGAGGCAGAGATAGGCCTGGAACTGCTGTCTCCTAACCACTTATTCAGAGTCTTTTTCCACTGCAACATGAAATAGAGTTTCAATACATGGTCTTTGTGTTTTAGATAAATATTTTTTTATTTATATCTATTCAATACATCTAGGAGTACTGGAGCCCGATATAGTATTAAACTATCCCAGAAAGGAGAGAACTGTTGAATAAGATTTTAACCACAGTCAAATATATGAAAGATGCAGACAATTGTACTTTCTTCACATACCTGGCAAAATACCACATAATTCCATTAAGATAGAAAACAGTAATATCTGCTGGGATGTTATGTCTGATCCTAAGTTTTTGAGGCTGAATTTTGTTCCTTACTGCTTAAAAATTAAATCACTATCCCTGTCTGTTGTTTTGTTCTTTATATCAGAGGCTTGAGAATCTAAATGCAAAATGAGGAGAAATGCTAAGGATTGATGAGCTGGATAATGCTGGCTATACTAAAGATACTTTAGAACCTTGGTGGAGCAAGATGAACTAGATTCCACTGGGGAAGACACACTGACATTCAAATCTCTTGAACGCTCACCTAGTAGATTTTATCTTCACAGGCACTGACACATGTACTATCATAATAGAAGTAGTGAACTTATTTCTGCAAAGAAGCATATCTATTGGAATCTTAAAGAAAAAGAAAATAAATCAGCTCTAGATCTGACATCACTTGTGGGAAATTACTGCACAGTAATGTATATGTTTGAAAGAAGTTAAAAATACCCCTTTGCCTGGTATTCCATGCAATAACATCAGCTGAAGATACATTTGTCTTATAATAAACTCAAAACAGCTTAATTAGGTGAAGCACATAGTTCTCTTGATGTTCTTTACAGTACTGATTGACTACCATTTCCAGAAATGGTGAATTTCCATAACCTATTAAATAATAACTCATGACAGCATCCTCTAAATGGGCAAAGTGATAAACCAGGAGATTGGTGGGAATGGGGGTATCAAAGCAAACATTCCTTTACAATTGCTATTAGAAAAGTGTCTAAAGAGCCCAGCAAATAAATGTTTACTACTGAAAGAGTGGCCTTTTAAAACATTTACCACAAACACAGTTGGAATTAATCCAAGTTTACAGAGTCCAGGAACTGTCAAACAACAGATGCAATGGCTTCTTTTGGCCATGACCAGGTAGAGATAGTTCACATTTAGATGTAATCTCCAAACAGTGGAGATTGTTTGGGTACTTAACAGATTATGTGGTAGGACAGACCTCTGGTTTAGACATTTTTAATATTCATTACTTTTCATCAGTCTCACACATATCAAATGGCTCAGCTCTCTGGGAGAGTTCAAGACGCTGGTTCCCAGGCAACAGTTTATTATTTTTAGTGTTATCACCTTGAAGATTTTCATTTCAGATCAGCCTTAACTTACTCACTAGAAGGCAATAACTTTAAAGTGACATGTTTTTGAGGACCAACTTATTTTTCTTTTAAATTTGGATCTCTATCCAGTAAAATTTTTAAAATAGAGCCCTTGACCCCCCAAATTTTCCCTTATAGCTAGGCTTATTCAGTGTGGATCAAGTTTCCAATCAAGGGCAATATGGGAGATACACATGAAAGAAAAAGGTGAGGAGCCCTGGGAGAGGAGCTGACACCCTTACCCCTGAAAATATAGGAAATCAGGAGAGGTCAACTTTTCTTAACTATAAAACTGGGATGGCAATTGTGCCAAATGTTGATTAGATTATCAATTAAGTACTTGCCTAGTACATGGTAAGTGCTCAATTAATGTTAATATCAAGGTGAGAAAGAAGGAGAATAATAAATGAAAGAACAGTTAGTCCTAACTAGTAGACTGGAGAACTGACTTCAACCAGAGCATCCTGCCTGTTTTTAAAAAGGGAAATTGAAAGCAAACTCCTAAATTAGTATTTTAGTTGCTTTCATAGTAATACAGTAACTCTCCAATGTGAAATTAACACCCCTATGCTTATCCCGCATGCATGTTAAAGCAAATTAAATTTCATGCCAAATCATACAGGCAGTCAGTGAATAGTTCACTTTCAGTCTCTAGGACTCAAGCTGATTGCTCTGAAAACAAAACTCACTGATTCGACAGCACTGGTATCAAGCATGGTCCTCTTTAATGATTTCTCCTGACACCTTGCTTTCCCTGGATTGTGGTCACTATGAAATGCAGGTTGACTCTTCTCAAGATAGTGGGGGGATTTATTCCCATCTGCAACCCAGACAGCAGGAAATTATAAACTGACCTGGTGAGGACATGGATTCCTTCCTCTGGTTACAGGTAAGCATCACATTTAGGCTCTAGTCACCTGACAACGGGGACTTCCCAGGTGGCACTAGTGGTAAAAAATCAGCCTGCCAATGCAGGAGACATAGGAGATGAGAGTTCCATCCCTGGCTTGGGAGGATCCTGTGAAGGTGGGCATATGAACCTATTCCAATATTCTTGCCTGGAGAATCCCATAGACAGAGGAGGCTTGTGGGCTACAGTCTATAGGGTCTCAAAGAGTTGGCCACAGCAAAGTGACTTAGCACACGCGTACCTAACAACAAAGTCATCTACCTAAGGAAATAAATCACGTTTACTATACATTGCCATCAGGTTTAGCTACCTTTGCAACTGGGTTGTGTGAGTGTGTGTGTTTCACTTTTAACCTTAATCCCACTTGCTTTAGTAGGAATCAACTTTGTTTTAGTTTTTGAATCTCTTCTCAGTGGCTGTATAATTCTAACAAAATGCATAAAAATAACTGTTGGAGCTCAAGAAGTACAATAATCAAATTCATTTTTTTCCCCTTCAGTTTAGGTTTCAGGTCACCTGAAGTGTTAGTTTAAATCCTTCATTATGCCATATTTGGAGACATTTCCAGAAGCATTTTGACTGAACTTGAGTTCCCTTGTACCAAAATGCAAAAGCCTTACATATAAACATCAAGAAGATCTTTGTCATGCTTGAGGCCAATATTAATGTTCACAGAGTGTCTCAAATTCTTAAATGTAAAGGTGTCCTCATTGAGATGTGGTTGCTGGGCCCCCAAGAATGGAGTTGACTGTTGTCTTCCAGATACCATCAATACATAGCCCGCATTCAAATTGGCTTCAAGTGCTTTAACACATTCATGTATCAATTTACATGGAAACTCTAAGGTGGAAAACTATTTTTTATGGTACAAGTTACTACAGGGTATAAATTGTGGGAATTGCTTAGATGGTTCAATGGACAAAGGGGAGAATAGCGTCTATGTAATCAAGACAAATTGTTTTGCTTTTAGATGAAATGATGAGAAGTCTCATGGACCATTTTCTGAAGCAGCAGTCTGGTTTTTGATCTTCAGCATAGAATTTTTGTACATACATATAATTATTTTACAACAACCGTAAGAAATATGGATTAATTATACAGTATCTATCCAGATGATGGCATTTAGGCTCTAGTCACCTGACAACGGGACTTCCCTGGTGGCACTAGTGGTAAAAAATCAGCCTGCCAATGCAGGAGACATAGGAGATGAGAGTTCCATCCCTGGCTTGGGAGGATCCTGTGAAGGTGGGCATATGAACCTATTCCAATATTCTTGCCTGGAGAATCCCATAGACAGAGGAGGCTTGTGGGCTACAGTCTATAGGGTCTCAAAGAGTTGGCCACAGCAAAGTGACTTAGCACACGCGTACCTAACAACAAAGTCATCTACCTAAGGAAATAAATCACGTTTACTATACATTGCCATCAGGTTTAGCTACCTTTGCAACTGGGTTGTGTGAGTGTGTGTGTTTCACTTTTAACCTTAATCCCACTTGCTTTAGTAGGAATCAACTTTGTTTTAGTTTTTGAATCTCTTCTCAGTGGCTGTATAATTCTAACAAAATGCATAAAAATAACTGTTGGAGCTCAAGAAGTACAATAATCAAATTCATTTTTTTCCCCTTCAGTTTAGGTTTCAGGTCACCTGAAGTGTTAGTTTAAATCCTTCATTATGCCATATTTGGAGACATTTCCAGAAGCATTTTGACTGAACTTGAGTTCCCTTGTACCAAAATGCAAAAGCCTTACATATAAACATCAAGAAGATCTTTGTCATGCTTGAGGCCAATATTAATGTTCACAGAGTGTCTCAAATTCTTAAATGTAAAGGTGTCCTCATTGAGATGTGGTTGCTGGGCCCCCAAGAATGGAGTTGACTGTTGTCTTCCAGATACCATCAATACATAGCCCGCATTCAAATTGGCTTCAAGTGCTTTAACACATTCATGTATCAATTTACATGGAAACTCTAAGGTGGAAAACTATTTTTTATGGTACAAGTTACTACAGGGTATAAATTGTGGGAATTGCTTAGATGGTTCAATGGACAAAGGGGAGAATAGCGTCTATGTAATCAAGACAAATTGTTTTGCTTTTAGATGAAATGATGAGAAGTCTCATGGACCATTTTCTGAAGCAGCAGTCTGGTTTTTGATCTTCAGCATAGAATTTTTGTACATACATATAATTATTTTACAACAACCGTAAGAAATATGGATTAATTATAAGCAGTATCTATCCAGATGATGGCATAGTTTTAGATAACTTAATGAGTAAGAATGCTACAACAATAATAAGCCTTACTGCTTCATTTGGGAATCTATTTGAATGCCCTTGGTTCCTAAAAGACTCCATTGACACTACTGGCATTTAGTGGGCAGGGCCAAGGATTCTATAATTCCTGCAAAGCCCCTGCCATCTCTCCTATTTATTTATCCACTCAAAATGACAAAGTGCACTCTCATTCCCAAAGACTGCTAGTTTAAGGAGTACCCTCCTCTTACTCCACAATTATATTTATATCTAAGTGATGCTCTCATTGAGGACCCATTCATACTCTGTTGTACTTTAAATAGCCTCCTAGAATTCATTTGTTGATGTTAACTAAGCATCCTAGCAAATTTATAAATACAGACTACATAAAAATAAACTTCACTATAGCCCCTGGACTAGTCATCACAGTTTTAAATAAATAAATTTGGAAGAAAATTTCTTAATCAAAAAAGATAATGGAGGGCTTTCCTGGTGGTCTACTGGGTAAAGACTCCACCTTGCAGTGCAAGGGGCACTTATTCGATCCCTGCTCAGGGTAGATTCCACATGCTGAGGAATGGCTGGGCCGGTGTGTCCACATGCGTCCAGAGACAGTGCTCTGCAACGAAAGAGGCCACTGCGATGGGAGGCCCACACAGGCTGAAGAATAAAGATGGATGAAAAATAAATGATGACTTAGAGGCAAAAAATAAATAGATAATGGAGAAGAGTGGCAATTCAATGAGGAGGGAATGTGGGCACTGAGAGAAAGGAGAGAAAAAAGGAACAGGAAAGAGTATAGTACGTAGGGATTTATTCCAGCTGAGGCAATGATGATAAAGTCGGAGGCAAAGGAAACTAGAAAAGTCAGAAAAAATTGAAGGGACTTGGGAAGCAGGAAGATAGTGAAGGACAAAGGGGAGAATAGCGTCTATGTAATCAAGACAAATTGTTTTGCTTTTAGATGAAATGATGAGAAGTCTCATGGACCATTTTCTGAAGCAGCAGTCTGGTTTTTGATCTTCAGCATAGAATTTTTGTACATACATATAATTATTTTACAACAACCGTAAGAAATATGGATTAATTATAAGCAGTATCTATCCAGATGATGGCATAGTTTTAGATAACTTAATGAGTAAGAATGCTACAACAATAATAAGCCTTACTGCTTCATTTGGGAATCTATTTGAATGCCCTTGGTTCCTAAAAGACTCCATTGACACTACTGGCATTTAGTGGGCAGGGCCAAGGATTCTATAATTCCTGCAAAGCCCCTGCCATCTCTCCTATTTATTTATCCACTCAAAATGACAAAGTGCACTCTCATTCCCAAAGACTGCTAGTTTAAGGAGTACCCTCCTCTTACTCCACAATTATATTTATATCTAAGTGATGCTCTCATTGAGGACCCATTCATACTCTGTTGTACTTTAAATAGCCTCCTAGAATTCATTTGTTGATGTTAACTAAGCATCCTAGCAAATTTATAAATACAGACTACATAAAAATAAACTTCACTATAGCCCCTGGACTAGTCATCACAGTTTTAAATAAATAAATTTGGAAGAAAATTTCTTAATCAAAAAAGATAATGGAGGGCTTTCCTGGTGGTCTACTGGGTAAAGACTCCACCTTGCAGTGCAAGGGGCACTTATTCGATCCCTGCTCAGGGTAGATTCCACATGCTGAGGAATGGCTGGGCCGGTGTGTCCACATGCGTCCAGAGACAGTGCTCTGCAACGAAAGAGGCCACTGCGATGGGAGGCCCACACAGGCTGAAGAATAAAGATGGATGAAAAATAAATGATGACTTAGAGGCAAAAAATAAATAGATAATGGAGAAGAGTGGCAATTCAATGAGGAGGGAATGTGGGCACTGAGAGAAAGGAGAGAAAAAAGGAACAGGAAAGAGTATAGTACGTAGGGATTTATTCCAGCTGAGGCAATGATGATAAAGTCGGAGGCAAAGGAAACTAGAAAAGTCAGAAAAAATTGAAGGGGACTTGGGAAGCAGGAAGATGTATGAAGGTGAGGAGAAATCTGCTTCTACAGATTTAGGGCAATTACAGTGAATGAGTGGAGAAACAGTGATTAGTATGTGGGGCAAGAGCTCATTTTCCAGGATTAACTCTTTCTTTCCTCAGATTTTGGTATAAAGTTTAGAATCAAACATGATGCAGAAGATACTCATTCACAATAAAGAAATGAATCAACAAAGCTGCCTCTCTGCTAGCAACTTCCCAGTACGAGGTTGTGGAGAAATGTGAAATCATTGAGAGCAAAACTGTTTGAAAGCCAAACTCCTTCTCCAACGTATACAAATTCCATCTCTGAAAAGAATTCAAAAGAATAAGAAAAACAGCCAGATGAAAGAGTCTGTGTTTTCAGGCAGAGAGATTCCAGACTCCATCAGGCAATAAGAACAGGCAGGGACCACAGATGGCATATTCTGGAAGCTATCACCTAACCAGCTCAATACTTTGCCAGTTGATCCAAGTGCCTTTTATGGTTGGCTATGAAGTGGACACTGAAACACCCCAGCAAGTTCATCTGTTTGTCTTTTACATTGTGCCATCTGAGGCCCTGTAGGAAATGAAAAAGCTTGCTATTTTCTACAGCAGTCCTTCCTCTTTTTTTGCTTAGAGCTGGTTTTTCTTCTGTCCCTTCCCTCCGTTGGCCCACAACTGCAGGTTTCAGGGAAGCATCTGCATCTAGAAAAAACATTCCAGGACACCGAACAGACATTCCAAATCCCAGTGCTTCTCAATCAGATTTTAAAAGTCACAAAATAAAAAGGCTACATATAAATAAAATAAAACCCAATTGTTTTTAAGTTGATATCAATCCTATACAGCTAAGTTTGGTGGGAAGCATGGAGGTGAAACAGAAAAGCATGGGTTCTAAGAATGAGATAAAGCCTATTCAAATGTCAAATTCAAGACTATGGCTTTTCCAGTGGCCAGTTGTCCATTTTGGACTTTTAATTACCTGGTGTTTTAAGGCAGTAAAGGATCTGGCTGTAATGCAGGAGACTCATGTTCGATCCCTGGGTTGGGAAGATCCGCCAAAGAAGGGAATGTCAACATACTTCAGCATTCATGCCTGGGGAATTCCATGGACAGAGGAGCCTAGTGTGCTATAGTCTATGGAGTCACAAAGAGTTGGGCACAACTGAGTGAATAACACATGTGACATACACACACACACACACACACACACTCTTATTTAAAATCACAGTTTTTGTTACTTTAAGAGAGATGGAAACAACTACTGTATAACTTTGATGGAAATCTTAAATGACAATCTATAGACTATCTTTTAGAAAACATATTAGAAAGTGAGAATGAAATGTTTTGACTACTGTAGAAAAACTATGTAAAGCAAAACAAGTCTGTCCATTTTCAAATGCATAGTTAAGATAGACAAAGTGACAAACTAAAGAGATTATAATTTTGGTGATTCTCAAGATAACTAATCATACAAATAAAGAGTCTGTGTTTTCAGGCAGAGAGATTCCAGACTCCATCAGGCAATAAGAACAGGCACCTATTCTGGAAGCTATCACCTAACCAGCTCAATACTTTGCCAGTTGATCCAAGTGCCTTTTATGGTTGGCTATGAAGTGGACACTGAAACACCCCAGCAAGTTCATCTGTTTGTCTTTTACATTGTGCCATCTGAGGCCCTGTAGGAAATGAAAAAGCTTGCTATTTTCTACAGCAGTCCTTCCTCTTTTTTTGCTTAGAGCTGGTTTTTCTTCTGTCCCTTCCCTCCGTTGGCCCACAACTGCAGGTTTCAGGGAAGCATCTGCATCTAGAAAAAACATTCCAGGACACCGAACAGACATTCCAAATCCCAGTGCTTCTCAATCAGATTTTAAAAGTCACATATAAAAAAAGGCTACATATAAATAAAATAAAACCCAATTGTTTTTAAGTTGATATCAATCCTATACAGCTAAGTTTGGTGGGAAGCATGGAGGTGAAACAGAAAAGCATGGGTTCTAAGAATGAGATAAAGCCTATTCAAATGTCAAATTCAAGACTATGGCTTTTCCAGTGGCCAGTTGTCCATTTTGGACTTTTAATTACCTGGTGTTTTAAGGCAGTAAAGGATCTGGCTGTAATGCAGGAGACTCATGTTCGATCCCTGGGTTGGGAAGATCCGCCAAAGAAGGGAATGTCAACATACTTCAGCATTCATGCCTGGGGAATTCCATGGACAGAGGAGCCTAGTGTGCTATAGTCTATGGAGTCACAAAGAGTTGGGCACAACTGAGTGAATAACACATGTGACATACACACACACACACACACACACACTCTTATTTAAAATCACAGTTTTTGTTACTTTAAGAGAGATGGAAACAACTACTGTATAACTTTGATGGAAATCTTAAATGACAATCTATAGACTATCTTTTAGAAAACATATTAGAAAGTGAGAATGAAATGTTTTGACTACTGTAGAAAAACTATGTAAAGCAAAACAAGTCTGTCCATTTTCAAATGCATAGTTAAGATAGACAAAGTGACAAACTAAAGAGATTATAATTTTGGTGATTCTCAAGATAACTAATCATACAAATAAATAAAATTCAAGTTGAAACCTGTGGCTGATACAATGCCAGGTAACTTAGTTGCTTAGTCATGCCTGATCCTTTGTGACTGCATGAACTGTAATCAACCAGGCTCTTCTGTCCATGGGATTCTCCAGGCAAGAATACTGGGGTGGGTAGCCATTCCATTCTCCATGGGATCTTCCTGATCCAGGAACTGAATGCAATTCTGCATTGCAGGCAGATTCTTTGCCATCTGAGCCTCCACAGAAGCCCTAATGCCAGTAACTGATACTCTGTTGTACATATCAACTCTTATTATTATCCACGTGTGCTGGAGATGCATTCTGGCTCTGCTCTCAACCAGGGGCTATCAAACTGTCATATATTATTACTCTCTGGTGCTTTGAATATCCACCATGACCAAACTGAAACCCCTATATGACTGAAATCAGGCTGTCTAACAGTAGGAGTCAGGTATTTATTCTTCTTTTAAGAGTTTCCCAGGTGATTTCAATGCTCAGTCATGTCTAGAAACCAGGGTTTTATCCAGTCTTTCCAAAAAGAAAAGGGAATGTACACATGGATCACCTGAGTGTCTTGTTAAACTAGATTCTGAGGCATTAAAAGGAGAGCAGGACTCCAGAATTTCCCTACCAAAAAAGCCCCCAGAGAATGGTGATGCTTTAGCACTAACACTAATGAGTAGCAAGCTCTAAACTGAAGTAGTGTTGACTGCTTAGTATCCACATCGGTTATAAGACACACAGTGTTGTTTCTTTTATTCAGTATGAGCTCAAATAACACACACATACTTTACTATCAGCTTTCCCACCTCCTCCCAATTTGCCATTAAAAATAAACAACACACCTGAAACAAACGCAACATTGTAAAACAATTGTACCCCAATACAAAAAAAAGAAAAAGAAAGAAAGAAAAAAAAGATAACCAACACATATGACAAATTTCAAAATCAAATATAAATGGATTAGGTTGGATTATTCCCCTTCAATGTGGTGTTGACATCCAGCAGTAAAAAAAGTCTGTCCATTTTCAAATGCATAGTTCGTGCAAATGAGATTATAATTTTGGTGATTCTCAAGATAACTAATCATACAAATAAATAAAATTCAAGTTGAAACCTGTGGCTGATACAATGCCAGGTAACTTAGTTGCTTAGTCATGCCTGATCCTTTGTGACTGCATGAACTGTAATCAACCAGGCTCTTCTGTCCATGGGATTCTCCAGGCAAGAATACTGGGGTGGGTAGCCATTCCATTCTCCATGGGATCTTCCTGATCCAGGAACTGAATGCAATTCTGCATTGCAGGCAGATTCTTTGCCATCTGAGCCTCCACAGAAGCCCTAATGCCAGTAACTGATACTCTGTTGTACATATCAACTCTTATTATTATCCACGTGTGCTGGAGATGCATTCTGGCTCTGCTCTCAACCAGGGGCTATCAAACTGTCATATATTATTACTCTCTGGTGCTTTGAATATCCACCATGACCAAACTGAAACCCCTATATGACTGAAATCAGGCTGTCTAACAGTAGGAGTCAGGTATTTATTCTTCTTTTAAGAGTTTCCCAGGTGATTTCAATGCTCAGTCATGTCTAGAAACCAGGGTTTTATCCAGTCTTTCCAAAAAGAAAAGGGAATGTACACATGGATCACCTGAGTGTCTTGTTAAACTAGATTCTGAGGCATTAAAAGGAGAGCAGGACTCCAGAATTTCCCTACCAAAAAAGCCCCCAGAGAATGGTGATGCTTTAGCACTAACACTAATGAGTAGCAAGCTCTAAACTGAAGTAGTGTTGACTGCTTAGTATCCACATCGGTTATAAGACACACAGTGTTGTTTCTTTTATTCAGTATGAGCTCAAATAACACACACATACTTTACTATCAGCTTTCCCACCTCCTCCCAATTTGCCATTAAAAATAAACAACACACCTGAAACAAACGCAACATTGTAAAACAATTGTACCCCAATACAAAAAAAAGAAAAAGAAAGAAAGAAAGAAAAAAAAAAGATAACCAACACATATGACAAATTTCAAAATCAAATATAAATGGATTAGGTTGGATTATTCCCCTTCAATGTGGTGTTGACATTTGTAGGTGTTAGTCACTCAGTCCTATCTGACTCTTTGTGATCCAATGAACTATAAATCATCATGGATCCTCTGTCCATGGAATTCTTCAGTCAAGGACACTGGAGTGAGTAACCATTCCCCTGGCCAGGGAATCTTCCCAACTCAGTGATCGAACCTGGGTCTCCTGAATTGCAGGCAGGTTCTTTACCTTCTGAACCACTGGGGAACCCACCAGCACCTACACACATAAGACTCAAACACTGTCTCTTCCATGGCAGCTCTGAGAAAGTTTTCTAAGAAATCTTTATGCTTTCTGCGAGGTTTTAGCTGGATTTCCAGATAAATTACATTGAGAAGGGCTCAGAGAAATAAAACCATAGATACTTGTTTTATAGTGTAAGGTGGAAAAACTGATCAGGTGTTTCCATGAAGGAACTAATCAACTTTACATTCAACTTACCCCTTGCCCTGCATATCTGAAGTAGACAACATTTATGGTTTTGAGACCATTTCCAACAGAAGGTGCCAGCACAGTAGAGGGCAGTGTGCTGAATCAGCCACTGCAGTGCTCACTGATTGCTTTATAGCACAAGGCTTGGTTTATCTCTAGCAGGAAATATGAGTCCTCAGATAGCAAACACTATTTACTGTATCAGCTTCTCTGCAGCCCCTAATCAAGCCAGGATCCCAGCAGGTAAGTCCAGATCTTCAAATCCTTCCAACAGACACATGGCACCCATAAATCCTGAATATGCAGAGGCTGTTTTCCTTGGAAAGTGCTGAGGGCAAGATTCTGCTATCTCAGAACTTCTCAGAAACAAATGGACTACTTTGTTCAGTCCTTGAGGGAACCTAGTTAGGAGATGGATGTGGAGCTTTAAACAGGGGAAATGTTGTGACCCCAGGGACTATATAGCCCACCAGACTTCTCTGTCCATGGAATTCTCCAGTCAAGAATACTGGAGTGGGTAGCCATTCCCTTTGCCAGGGGATCCTCCTGACCCAGGGTTTGAACCCAAGTCCCCTGCATTAAAGGCAGATTTCTTACTCTCTGAACCACCAGGGAAGTCCAAATGGGAAAAGCAGGAATTAAAATGTCACTTCTGGCCCTTTTATGTGAGCCTCCTCCCAAGGATGATCTTGTAGTCATTTCCTGTTGAAGGTTTATGAAAGTTAGTGAAACACCTTGGAAAGAGAGAAGAGAAAGAAAAACAAGAGAACTCAGGGTGTGAGGAGTATGACAAAAAGCTACAGAGATTTCTCCAAAAGCTGACTTTCTAAAACTATACTGGCACAACAAGTATAAACAAGGCCCCAGTAATGAAATGAACAAAGATTTAATTTTGCTGTTTGTCCATTCCCCCCTCTTTATTTTTCTAGACCAGAGATGGTTAATAAAGAGTTCTTGGTCAGGCAAAGGGTCCCTATATGGATTTTAACTTCAGAATTTAGGTAACAAATTATACGTTTATAGCATCTCCCTTTCCCCCACGCCCCCCTCACCTGCCCAGGGAAAATGTCCATAGGTTTCATTAGATCTTAAAATAGTTCATAAATCTATGAACTGGAAAAGGTTAGATACTGAATAGCCATTCATTCAAAAAAAAAAAAAATGTTACTTATCTTTTACTACATATCAGGCACTAAAGATACAGCCATGAACAAAACAAACATCGCTATTTCCTAGAAGCCTACATTCTTGGGTGGGAGTACCCATTGGAGAGTATACCGGTTCATATACTTTTAAGTAATAGGTACCAATAACAATTAATAAAATTAGTTAAAGAGAGTGTATCTGATGGCAATGTGTGCCACAGAAGAAAATAAAATGGAGGAGACAAACAGTGAAAGCCGATGTTTGAAACTTGTAATTTAAAATCATATTGGCAGGGTAGGCCTTACTCTGTGGGTGTCATTTGAGCAAAAACCAGAGGGCTTAGGAAAATAAGCCATGAATGTTTCTGGGATGAGAACCTTCCCAGCAGACATCACTGCAGATATAAAAGACTCCAAGGCAGAAGCACACCTGACAAGTTCTAAGAGTAACAAGGAGACTAGTGTGCCTGGAGCTGAATGAAGACAGAGTGGAAAATATTATCCTGGGGCAGAGATGGCTGCAGGCCATTGTGATGATTTTGGCTTATTATGGTGAAACCACTGGACGGGGTTTCCCCCCCTGCATTAAAGGCAATTCTATTTGAAAAATGGGAAAAGCAGGAATTAAAATGTCACTTCTGGCCCTTTTATGTGAGCCTCCTCCCAAGGATGATCTTGTAGTCATTTCCTGTTGAAGGTTTATGAAAGTTAGTGAAACACCTTGGAAAGAGAGAAGAGAAAGAAAAACAAGAGAACTCAGGGTGTGAGGAGTATGACAAAAAGCTACAGAGATTTCTCCAAAAGCTGACTTTCTAAAACTATACTGGCACAACAAGTATAAACAAGGCCCCAGTAATGAAATGAACAAAGATTTAATTTTGCTGTTTGTCCATTCCCCCCTCTTTATTTTTCTAGACCAGAGATGGTTAATAAAGAGTTCTTGGTCAGGCAAAGGGTCCCTATATGGATTTTAACTTCAGAATTTAGGTAACAAATTATACGTTTATAGCATCTCCCTTTCCCCCACGCCCCCCTCACCTGCCCAGGGAAAATGTCCATAGGTTTCATTAGATCTTAAAATAGTTCATAAATCTATGAACTGGAAAAGGTTAGATACTGAATAGCCATTCATTCAAAAAAAAAAAAAATGTTACTTATCTTTTACTACATATCAGGCACTAAAGATACAGCCATGAACAAAACAAACATCGCTATTTCCTAGAAGCCTACATTCTTGGGTGGGAGTACCCATTGGAGAGTATACCGGTTCATATACTTTTAAGTAATAGGTACCAATAACAATTAATAAAATTAGTTAAAGAGAGTGTATCTGATGGCAATGTGTGCCACAGAAGAAAATAAAATGGAGGAGACAAACAGTGAAAGCCGATGTTTGAAACTTGTAATTTAAAATCATATTGGCAGGGTAGGCCTTACTCTGTGGGTGTCATTTGAGCAAAAACCAGAGGGCTTAGGAAAATAAGCCATGAATGTTTCTGGGATGAGAACCTTCCCAGCAGACATCACTGCAGATATAAAAGACTCCAAGGCAGAAGCACACCTGACAAGTTCTAAGAGTAACAAGGAGACTAGTGTGCCTGGAGCTGAATGAAGACAGAGTGGAAAATATTATCTCAGAGATATGGGTGGTAGGGGCGACCACGGAGAGATGGCTGCAGGCCATTGTGATGATTTTGGCTTTTATGGTAGATAAGGTGAAAAACCACTGGACGGTTTTAAGAAGGCCGTGACTCACTCTGACTTACATTTTTTTCAGGATCACTCTGGCTATTGTGTTAAGATTAGAACTGGAAAAATGATGGCAAAGACAGATGCAGAAAGAGCCATTAGGAAGTTCTTGCAAAAATTCAGGTGAGACATGATGGAAACTTAATAGTGACGTAGATGGTGTGAAACAGCTACTTCTTAGCTATATTTTTAGTGGAGAGCCAACAGGATTTGCTAATGGATAACAGATAGAATGTGGAAAGAAGAAAACTTCAAGATTTTTTAAATAAAGCGCTGGCACAGAGTTGTCTTCAATGGATGCTGAAAATTAGAAGGAGGAGGCTGCTTAAGATTTCAGATGTGAAATATTAAGTTTGAGAAGCCAGTGAAGTATTCAAGTGTTGACATTCAGTAGGTAGTTGGACATAAGAGTATGAAGTTCAAGAGGAAGGTTGGAGCTCAAGAATACACTTGGAATCAACAAGTCTACACATGGTGTTTAAAGGCTGATCCTGGATAAGATCAGTAAGGGAGTGGATGTAGATGTAAGTAAAGGTCCAAAGACTGAGGTCAAGAGCACTTTAGAGTTAAAAGACCAGGGAGATGATAACAAACTATTAATAGAAGTAGGGGCAAAAAAAAAAAAAAAAAGTCTTTTGAATAAAATGTATCATTACATTTTGGCTTTTAATGTCAGGATCAGTCTAACTGCTTGCTCCGTGGGAAAGCCAAATTTGGCAGTGCTCTTGGTTAGCTCTCCTAGCGCAGTCTTGTTTATTTACAAAGAGAGCAGACTCCAATGCTAGTTACCAAGTTCCTTAGAGGGCATAAGAGAATCAGTGTTGGAGACTTAATTTTAGATATACCTAGCTATTGCCTGGATGACCAGACTCCAGGAGGTAGTCATTTGTTGTTGTGTTTCTTAACATTTTTACAGTGATATAATTCACATACCATAAAATTCACCCAAACCCTACAATTCATATTCACAGAGTTGACTAACCATTAGCACAATATTACTTTAGAACACTTTTATCACCTCCAAAAAGTGACTCCTTATCCAACAGCAGTCACAGCCCGTTTTCTCCTCTTGCCCCAGCCATAGGCAATTTCTAATCTTTCTATCTCTAGATGTATCTCTTCTGGATATTTCATTTTAGTGGAATCATACCACAGGAGGTCATTTTTGACTAGTGTTTTATTATTATTACTATTATTATTTTGCATGCAAATGACTTTCCCATTTATACTATCACGTAGTATTTCACAGAGTTCCTTGTGCTATGCAATAGGTCTTTGTTGGTTATCTCTTTTGAATATAGCAGAGTGTCCATGTCAATCCCAAATTCCCTAAATATCCATCCCACTGCCTATATTCCCTGATAAGCATAAGGTTTGTTCTTGAAGTCTGTGAGTCTGGAACGATGTTTCTGAGAATGAAGTTTGTGTTTTGATATAAAAGTGAAATCGAGTTAAAAGACCAGGGAGATGATAACAAACTATTAATAGAAAGTCAGCATCTACATCTGTGGTGCTATTAGAGGGCACCACTGGGGGTGTATTAATAAAAACAAAGGAAGGAGCAACTTTGGAGAGAGAGATTTAAGCTATAAATGCAGAATTTGTGAGGACTATCTCAGAGTGTTTGGTTTGGGCAAGGCTACACTTTGCTGACCTAAACAGCTCTCCAAAGAATGGAGGACATTCATTTCTGTGCACGTAAAGGCAATATTTTTAGCAGCAGTTTCAAAAGCTATGCAAGTGCCCCTGGAAGATTATCTTGCTCACCAACACCAGCACCTTTGCTCCCTAGCAAGATGCTCTAGCATCAAAGGACTTCTGCTTTTGCAAGCAGCGGGAGGTCAGTTTTTGGTTTGTTAAGATGTTTCTTCCAAAAAACAACTGAGTTAGATTTGAACTTTCCTTCATTCCTGCTTCCTTGGAACAATAGAGTGATCATTCTATCATGCATAGAGTCTATCATTTCTTATTGCATGCATTCTAAGACACTTCAGTTGTATATGACTCTTTGTGACCCTATGGACTGTATCTTACCAGACTCCTCTGTCCATAGGATTTTCCAGGTAAAAACACTCGAATGGGTTGCCGTCCCTCCCTCCAGGGAATCTTTCCAACCCAGGGATTGAACTTGTGTCTTTTATGTCTCCTTCATTTGCGAGTAGTTTCTTTATTGCTAGTGCCTCCTGGGATGCCCGATGGCAACAGAGAAGGGAGTGACAGAGAATGAGATGGTTAGATGGCATCACCAACTCAAAGGACATGAGTGTGAACAATCTCCAGGGTATAGTGAAGGACAGGGAATTCTGGTGTGTTGCAATCCATAGAGTCACAAATAGTCAGACAGGATTTAACAACTGAACAATAACATATTTTTTTATTGACTTATTAATAGACATTATCTTATAAGCTATTGGCTCATGAACTATTATTGTTGCTATAATGAACCGGTGTTAAATAAAATATTGGCAAAGACAATAAGTCTCTGAGCATAGTTTGTCTCAAAACAAAAAGTCACATGCTCTTGGTACAACCAAGAAACCAATTCCTATCTCAAAGGTTATTCCTATGACTGTTTTTCCTACAAGTTTTACAATTTTAACTCGTACACTTAGTCTATGATCCATTTTGAATTAACTGCATATAAGGGGGCAGTGTCTTCTGTTCATTTTAAGATATTACAGTTATCCTAATCATTGCTTTGGAAGGAACTATAAATGCAGAATTTGTGAGGACTATCTCAGAGTGTTTGGTTTGGGCAAGGCTACACTTTGCTGACCTAAACAGCTCTCCAAAGAATGGAGGACATTCATTTCTGTGCACGTAAAGGCAATATTTTTAGCAGCAGTTTCAAAAGCTATGCAAGTGCCCCTGGAAGATTATCTTGCTCACCAACACCAGCACCTTTGCTCCCTAGCAAGATGCTCTAGCATCAAAGGACTTCTGCTTTTGCAAGCAGCGGGAGGTCAGTTTTTGGTTTGTTAAGATGTTTCTTCCAAAAAACAACTGAGTTAGATTTGAACTTTCCTTCATTCCTGCTTCCTTGGAACAATAGAGTGATCATTCTATCATGCATAGAGTCTATCATTTCTTATTGCATGCATTCTAAGACACTTCAGTTGTATATGACTCTTTGTGACCCTATGGACTGTATCTTACCAGACTCCTCTGTCCATAGGATTTTCCAGGTAAAAACACTCGAATGGGTTGCCGTCCCTCCCTCCAGGGAATCTTTCCAACCCAGGGATTGAACTTGTGTCTTTTATGTCTTCTTCATTGGCAAGTAGATTCTTTACTGCTAGTGCCACCTGGGAAGCCCGAGGGCAACAGAGAAGGGAGTGACAGAGAATGAGATGGTTAGATGGCATCACCAACTCAAAGGACATGAGTGTGAACAATCTCCAGGGTATAGTGAAGGACAGGGAATTCTGGTGTGTTGCAATCCATAGAGTCACAAATAGTCAGACAGGATTTAACAACTGAACAATAACATATTTTTTTATTGACTTATTAATAGACATTATCTTATAAGCTATTGGCTCATGAACTATTATTGTTGCTATAATGAACCGGTGTTAAATAAAATATTGGCAAAGACAATAAGTCTCTGAGCATAGTTTGTCTCAAAACAAAAAGTCACATGCTCTTGGTACATCCAAGAAACCAATTCCTAACTCAAAGGTTATTCCTATGACTTTTTTTCCTACAAGTTTTACAATTTTAACTCGTACATTTAGTCTATGATCCATTTTGAATTAACTGCATATGGCATAAGGGGGGCAGTGTCTTCTGTTCATTTTTAAGATATTACAGTTATCCTAATCATTGCTAACCAAAAGACTCAAAAGCAATCAACTGAGCCTTCTTTCATGTCCTGTACCAGAGAGAATGAAAATCTAAGTTCAGGTCAGGAAGCCAGAATATGATCACCAGATCATGGGTTGTAACATAAAGAATGAAGATGAACGTGTTAGTCGTTCAGTCATGTCCAGCTCTTTGCGACACCATGGAGTGCAGCCCACCAGGCTCCTTTGTCCATGGGATTCATCAGGCAAGAATACTGGAGTGGGTCGACACTCCCTTCTCCAGTGTATCTTCCTGACCGAGGGATTCAACCCAGGTCTCCTGCATTGCAGGCAGATTCTTTACCATCTGAGTCACCAGGGAAACCCACACCTTGACACTTTCAACTATTATTGTTTATTTTCTTTCATGAGTTGTAAAAGGAGAAAAGATACAGTTCTCCTCCTTCCAGTGAAGATCAAAGAAAATGATGAATATAGAAACTCTTTAAAAACGAACCATTGTACAAGTGTATTCACAATAATCAGAATTTTGCCAAAGGCCTCTCTCTTCAAACCACAAAGCTGCAAACAACAAAAGACCACAGGAGACCTCACTGAAAGCTATCCTGACTGATCCTTCTCTACACGGCTCACAAAGATGAGCAGGTTCAAGGAGTTCCTTCCCTAGGAGATGCTGATGCAGAACCAGGCTTGGGAATCATAGGTTGTAATGACCTAACCACAGGACTGCTCTGTGAATTATAGTTATTATCTGTGTTCATAAAGAATCTAACAAATACTGACAGGTGCAGCCTGACTTTAAATGATAAAGATTGCATGAAAGAGATTAACTTTGCCAGTCAAAACAAGAAGTAAAAGACCAAAATAAGTTATTCATTTTCTCTTAAATTATCTGTGTGTTTGAATAGAAAGCATCATATACTTTGTAAGCACAGTAATGGACATTGACAGGAAGCTACATTAATAACTTGGTGGAGCCCCAACGTTCAAAGGTATCATCCTTAATTAATAATGTTTACAAACCAGTTCCCCAAAGATACTAATGAGTCCCTGAAGATTACACTGCTAAACAACATCAAGACCAAATATTTTAGAGCTGTTCCCACCCAAATAACCTCCCCCAGCTCAGATCCTTACTGTGTCTGATACTTGATTTTTACTAAAATTGTTTGTTTTTTACACTTTCCTCTCATGTTCTTATGAAGATTATCAAGTCTGTGAGGACAGAATCTAGCCCTTCTCTCCTCTTTCTATAGTAAGCGTGTGATCAGTAGGTGCCAACTAGTTGAAGAAGCAGGGAACAATGTAGCTCATAGAACATCACATCAAGTTATAAAGTGTAACATGCAACTTCTTTATAGAGAAACTTGTGATTTCTAGATGCATATTGGAAGAGATAACTCTATTGGTGTAGAGTGAAGGTAAAATTTGTCAAGGTGTGCTGCAATCCATGGAGTCACAAAAAATCAGACAGGATTTAGCAACTGAACATTTGTGTAAGGTACATTTGTGGAACTGGTTTATGGTGTCTTCTTTTTTCTTCTATGGCTGAGTCAAAGATACCCCCTCCACTACCCAAAACCATCTGCAATAAAAATCAAGTATTCTGCCTGTTAAAACCTGTGACCCAGGTCTCATGAACATTCACTATAACTCAGTGCCAGAGCCCACCTGGTTACGCCTCAGAGATTTTAATCATGATTTGGGGATGTCTATCTGACCACAGGGGTTTCCCAGGCAGCACTAGTGGTAAAGAACCTACATGCCAATGCAGGAGACATAAAAGACACAAGTTCGACCCCTGAGTTGGGAAGATCCCCTAGAGGAGGGCATAGCAACCCACTCTAATATTCTTGTCAGGAGAATCTCATGGATAGAGGAGCCTAGTGGGCTACAGTCCATTGGGTTGCAAAGAGTTGGACACAGCTAAAGTGATTTAGCATACACATATCTGACCATGATATATCTTATTCATTCCATTTTGAAAACAGATTTGACTAGTGTTCACATACACGGGTACACACAGAAGTAAGAGTGACTTTTTTAAAAAACTTCTTTTATTTATTTAAAAAAATCTTTTAAAATTTCCATATAGTTTTTAAGGTTACTTACCATTTATAGTTGTTACACAATATTGACTATGTTTCCCATGTTGTACAATACATACTTACATCCAATAGTTTGTGCCCCCCACTCCCCCACCTCTATATTGATTTGGGTTTTTGTACATGTGAAAAAAATCTACCATATGTCAGCCCAACACACACTTCTATGGAGACTTATCTCTCCAGCTACCAGCCAAAAGTGAGAAAATATTATTCATTGTACCACTCTGGTATAAAGTACAGTGAAGAAGACCCATCAGAAATAAACTAATAATAAATGAAACACACTAATAATAGCTAGTGCTGTTTGATTTCCGGGTTGGAAAGATCCCTGAAAAGGGAATTGCTGCCCACTCAAGTATTCTTGTCAATCATAGTCACAAAATCAGATCTAAGAAAATTTAGCATATTGGAAGAGATAACTCTATTGGTGTAGAGTGAAGGTAAAATTTGTCAAGGTGTGCTGCAATCCATGGAGTCACAAAAAATCAGACAGGATTTAGCAACTGAACATTTGTGTAAGGTACATTTGTGGAACTGGTTTATGGTGTCTTCTTTTTTCTTCTATGGCTGAGTCAAAGATACCCCCTCCACTACCCAAAACCATCTGCAATAAAAATCAAGTATTCTGCCTGTTAAAACCTGTGACCCAGGTCTCATGAACATTCACTATAACTCAGTGCCAGAGCCCACCTGGTTACGCCTCAGAGATTTTAATCATGATTTGGGGATGTCTATCTGACCACAGGGGTTTCCCAGGCAGCACTAGTGGTAAAGAACCTACATGCCAATGCAGGAGACATAAAAGACACAAGTTCGACCCCTGAGTTGGGAAGATCCCCTAGAGGAGGGCATAGCAACCCACTCTAATATTCTTGTCAGGAGAATCTCATGGATAGAGGAGCCTAGTGGGCTACAGTCCATTGGGTTGCAAAGAGTTGGACACAGCTAAAGTGATTTAGCATACACATATCTGACCATGATATATCTTATTCATTCCATTTTGAAAACAGATTTGACTAGTGTTCACATACACGGGTACACACAGAAGTAAAAGTGACTTTTTAAAATACTTCTTTTATTTATTTAAAAAAATCTTTTAAAATTTCCATATAGTTTTTAAGGTTACTTACCATTTATAGTTGTTACACAATATTGACTATGTTTCCCATGTTGTACAATACATACTTACATCCAATAGTTTGTGCCCCCCACTCCCCCACCTCTATATTGATTTGGGTTTTTGTACATGTGAAAAAAATCTACCATATGTCAGCCCAACACACACTTCTATGGAGACTTATCTCTCCAGCTACCAGCCAAAAGTGAGAAAATATTATTCATTGTACCACTCTGGTATAAAGTACAGTGAAGAAGACCCATCAGAAATAAACTAATAATAAAAATGAAACACACTAATAATAGCTAGTGCTGTTTGATTTCCGGGTTGGAAAGATCCCCTGGAAAAGGGAATTGCTGCCCACTCAAGTATTCTTGTCTGGAGAATTCATGGGCGGAGGACCATGTTGGGCCACAGTCCATTGGGGTCACAAAGAGTCAGACACGACTGAACAATCAACACTTTTGCTTCCTGATTGTAAGCAGAGAGAGAACGTGCATTCCAGTTTATGTTAAGGTTCTGTTAGATCTTTACATTTTTTCCTTTGTTGTTCCCAGGCTTTTGGATCCAACCTTACCCAAAACTATGGAGTCTCCTTATTTTGGCTGGTACTTTGAATTCTAACCACAAGTATAGCTCTCTGAAATCATTAGGCAAACCACCAGGACAGCAGCAAGTTGGCACCACTCACTTCTTCTGTGTGTTGATCACTTAGAGTTTTGATTAGGGTATTTGGACATCTTCAGAAAAACCGAATCTCACTTACATGTCAGCCAGTGGTGAACACCCATCTCTTGAGCTGTCTGGTTTCAGAGCCCAAGAGAGAAAGCCTAAGTGTGTGCTTCTGAAATGCAGGGCCAGCATCGATGGACCCCACCTTTATATGTCGCCTCCACAGCCAGAAACTTGGTTTTGCTCATGTTGTTCCCTATTCCTCATTTTGGACCATCTGCCTTGGCTGAAGGCCCAGTTGTTTCTGAAATGTTCTATTTTTTTTTTTTTTTTTTCCTAAAATGGTTTTCTGGATCTCCTACAGAAAGACTTCTAGAACATTCCCTTTCCATTCTTTCTCCCCCCACCTTCTCTGCTTTAAAAAAAGGGTAGAGTATCTTTCCAATTTCACTGCTGCCTATAAATGCTGCTCTATGATGCCAGTTAGGAGCCAGCCTTTGGCTCCTTGGGCTTGCTGCTGCCCTTTGTTCTGACCACAGGCATTCCATGGTGAGGGGTGAGCTTGAGCTTAGTTATGTCAATTACAAACTGGTATTTACCAATTACATTGCCAATGACTGGACAACAAGGACATTTGCCCTCTGTCTCTCCAGAGACCAGACCCTGTGCTGTTGAGAGCTGTTGACCTTCAATACCCTCTGATGGAGATTAGGGTGGGGTAGAGACACTCTGTGCTAAAAGGAATCTGGTGGGGCTTCCCCTGGTGGTCCAGTGAGTAAGGACACCGCCTTGCAGTGCAAGGGGCGCCGGTTCGATCCCTGGCCTGGGAAGATCCCACGTGCCGCGGAGCGGCTGGACCGATGTGTCCAATTACCGAGCCGGAGCTCTGGAGCGCATGCGCCCAGAGCTGGCGCTAAGTGACAACAGAGGCCACCGCGATGGGAGGCCCACAGGAGCCAAAGAACAAAGACGGATGAAAATGGAGAAATGAAAGACCAATAGAAGTGGCCCGACCGGTCCCCTCCCTCCCCAACCCGACCGCTGCCCAAAATAAAAATAAAAATAATAAATAAAAAAAAATAAAATAAAATAAAATAAAAGGAATCTGGTGGGGCAGGTCTTTAGATAGGTGGATGCTTTTAGGAACAGATTTTATTATTTCAATCCTTGTATCTCCTCATATTTAGAAAAGCACTAAATCTCCTCATGGTGACATCAGATCCTCCTGACTAACTGAAGATCCTTTGTAAAATGACTGTTTAATGATATTAAACTCCCCCCACATCAATATCCTTAAATATTGATCCTCCTTCTGCTGCCTCTTTGGAGCAGTTTCTCAGAGCTATCTGGGGTGTTACCTTCTGAACTGCATGCAGTCTTAATTATGCCCCAAATAAAACTTAACCCATAACTCTCAAGTTGTTCATCTTTTAGTCGATAGTTTCTATAAGGGGCTGCACCAAGTCCTTCTATGATTTGTCTCTACCTTTTGACACGAGCGGTTGGCAGTTAAAATGCTTCAAGGGTCTCCCCGCTGTTGGCTTTCCAATTTCACTGCTGCCTATAAATGCTGCTCTATGATGCCAGTTAGGAGCCAGCCTTTGGCTCCTTGGGCTTGCTGCTGCCCTTTGTTCTGACCACAGGCATTCCATGGTGAGGGGTGAGCTTGAGCTTAGTTATGTCAATTACAAACTGGTATTTACCAATTACATTGCCAATGACTGGACAACAAGGACATTTGCCCTCTGTCTCTCCAGAGACCAGACCCTGTGCTGTTGAGAGCTGTTGACCTTCAATACCCTCTGATGGAGATTAGGGTGGGGTAGAGACACTCTGTGCTAAAAGGAATCTGGTGGGGCTTCCCCTGGTGGTCCAGTGAGTAAGGACACCGCCTTGCAGTGCAAGGGGCGCCGGTTCGATCCCTGGCCTGGGAAGATCCCACGTGCCGCGGAGCGGCTGGACCGATGTGTCCAATTACCGAGCCGGAGCTCTGGAGCGCATGCGCCCAGAGCTGGCGCTAAGTGACAACAGAGGCCACCGCGATGGGAGGCCCA
Source organism: Tragulus kanchil (assembly GCA_022376925.1). Lineage (NCBI taxonomy): Eukaryota > Metazoa > Chordata > Mammalia > Artiodactyla > Tragulidae > Tragulus > Tragulus kanchil. Next base: position 81,243,733 of record JAIOJX010000029.1, on the reverse strand, counting down.
CAGGAGCCAAAGAACAAAGACGGATGAAAATGGAGAAATGAAAGACCAATAGAAGTGGCCCGACCGGTCCCCTCCCTCCCCAACCCGACCGCTGCCCAAAATAAATAAATAAATAAATAAAAAAAAATAAAATAAAATAAAATAAAAGGAATCTGGTGGGGCAGGTCTTTAGATAGGTGGATGCTTTTAGGAACAGATTTTATTATTTCAATCCTTGTATCTCCTCATATTTAGAAAAGCACTAAATCTCCTCATGGTGACATCAGATCCTCCTGACTAACTGAAGATCCTTTGTAAAATGACTGTTTAATGATATTAAACTCCCCCCACATCAATATCCTTAAATATTGATCCTCCTTCTGCTGCCTCTTTGGAGCAGTTTCTCAGAGCTATCTGGGGTGTTACCTTCTGAACTGCATGCAGTCTTAATTATGCCCCAAATAAAACTTAACCCATAACTCTCAAGTTGTTCATCTTTTAGTCGATAGTTTCTATAAGGGGCTGCACCAAGTCCTTCTATGATTTGTCTCTACCTTTTGACACGAGCGGTTGGCAGTTAAAATGCTTCAAGGGTCTCCCAGCTGTTGGTACTCAGTTCCCTTCATGCCTGGAGACATTATTGAACCACTATCTACCCACAGTTTCAGGTATCAGAAGAGTCCTAATCATTCTTTGTCTCTTTAGTACAACCAGGAGGGTGTGTGTGTGTGTGTGTGTGTGTGTGAGAGAGAGAGAGAGAGAGAGAGAGAGAGAGAGAGAGAGCAAGTGGGGGAGAGAGAGAGAGCAAGTAGGAGAGAGAGTAGGAATGCCACACATACCCTGTAGGATGTGGGAAGGGAGCCAGGAAGAAAGTGTGGAGTATCATTTTTTAGCATCTGTCTCTCAGAACTGCTCTAGTTTTTCTGATTTGTTCCCACAGGAGAAAAAGAAGAAGAAAATGTAGTCAAATAGAGCATTCCTGCAGCAGCAGTGAAAGAACTCATGACATTTCTTTGTCACTTTTCTTATGCCCAATCCCCACTCAGTTGGAAATTTCCAGGTAATTTGCCCTTTTGAGATGCGGAGTGTGGGGATGGAGGGTAAGGGATGTGTACAAGAATCTACTGAGTAGGGAACAATGCTAAATTTTCTCCAAGGCTCTATGATTCCCAAGGATTTTGTTGGAATATATTCATTCCTCTCCTACTCCAGTGCATTTTCTTGATTCCAAGACTTCATGCCCGGTGAATTAAAATGTGCCTAGAGTTGCCTCTGAGCAACTATTCAGACATGACACCTTATAAACCCTGATTTTAAAACTACAGCTTGATGATGTAATGAGACACAAATCTATTTCCCATAAAAATGTTTTCCACATAAGCAAATACATCTTCTGAAGCAAATTATTTAAAAATGATTATTTAAGCAAAGTGTAACATGTTTTCAAATCTTTGAAATGGAAAAAGCAAAGCTCTACAGGGGTTTGAGATATACAGGTGCAGGCATTTGTTAAGACGTGTTCATTTCATTGAGGATAAATTTGAAAATAATGGTAAACAAATATCAAATGCTAGATAATAATTTGCAAGCTGAAGTATTCAAAGGTGAAGTCTACTGATGTCTGTAACCTTCTTTGAAAAGCTTCAAAACACAGTATGAGTAGATCTATAATAAAGCAAATGTAGCAAAATGGTAACTGTAAAATCGAGGTGGTGGGTATGTAGACACTCACTGTACAATTTCTTCAATTATTCTGCATGTCAAAATGTTTTCAAAATAAAATGCAATTGTGGGGAGCAGGCAGGAACAGGGCTGGGGATTGGGAGATTTGGGTCCAAGTGCCAGTGTGGCATGAATGAGCTATAAAACATGGCCAGGACTTTAAGCTTCAAAGAATTCTGGTTTCTGTCAACTACAAATTGGCACTTGTCATCTACCTCTACCAGGATTAAATCATATGCTGTGACAGCTGCTGACTTTCAACACTTCCTGAAAGAAGTTCAGGGTGAAAAGCAGAAATGAAGCACTCTGTGCTTGGGAAACACTGATAGGATAGGATGTAAGTTATTTAGGCCTATTTTGAACCCAGTTCTTTTAAAAAGACAACCCATTCCTGCAGCAGCAGGAAATTTTCTTTGTCACTTTTCTTATGCCCAATCCCACTCAGTTGGAAATTTCCAGGTAATTTGCCCTTTTGAGATGCGGAGTGTGGGGATGGAGGGTAAGGGATGTGTACAAGAATCTACTGAGTAGGGAACAATGCTAAATTTTCTCCAAGGCTCTATGATTCCCAAGGATTTTGTTGGAATATATTCATTCCTCTCCTACTCCAGTGCATTTTCTTGATTCCAAGACTTCATGCCCGGTGAATTAAAATGTGCCTAGAGTTGCCTCTGAGCAACTATTCAGACATGACACCTTATAAACCCTGATTTTAAAACTACAGCTTGATGATGTAATGAGACACAAATCTATTTCCCATAAAAATGTTTTCCACATAAGCAAATACATCTTCTGAAGCAAATTATTTAAAAATGATTATTTAAGCAAAGTGTAACATGTTTTCAAATCTTTGAAATGGAAAAGCAAAGCTCTACAGGGGTTTGAGATATACAGGTGCAGGCATTTGTTAAGACGTGTTCATTTCATTGAGGATAAATTTGAAAATAATGGTAAACAAATATCAAATGCTAGATAATAATTTGCAAGCTGAAGTATTCAAAGGTGAAGTCTACTGATGTCTGTAACCTTCTTTGAAAAGCTTCAAAACACAGTATGAGTAGATCTATAATAAAGCAAATGTAGCAAAATGGTAACTGTAAAATCGAGGTGGTGGGTATGTAGACACTCACTGTACAATTTCTTCAATTATTCTGCATGTCAAAATGTTTTCAAAATAAAATGCAATTGTGGGGAGCAGGCAGGAACAGGGCTGGGGATTGGGAGATTTGGGTCCAAGTGCCAGTGTGGCATGAATGAGCTATAAAACATGGCCAGGACTTTAAGCTTCAAAGAATTCTGGTTTCTGTCAACTACAAATTGGCACTTGTCATCTACCTCTACCAGGATTAAATCATATGCTGTGACAGCTGCTGACTTTCAACACTTCCTGAAAGAAGTTCAGGGTGAAAAGCAGAAATGAAGCACTCTGTGCTTGGGAAACACTGATAGGATAGGATGTAAGTTATTTTCAGGAGCCTATTTTATGAACCCAGTTCTTGTACAACCTCATATCTAGAAAAGCACCAAGAACCCTTCATGGTGACAATTGTTACGCATGAATAGCAAGAACATTCCACAGAAAATATGTATTTGAGGACTTCCCTGGTGGTCCAGTGGGTAAAGAGTCTGTGTTGCAGTGAAAGGTGCACCGGTTCAATCTCTGGCATGGGGAGATACCACATACCAAAGAATGACTGTATCGGTGTGTCCAATCATGAGCCAGCACTCTGGAACACATGCACCCAGAGCTGGTGCCCTGCAAGGAGAGAGGCCATTGCAATGGGAGGCCCACCCAGGCCAAAGAATAAAGATGGATGAAAAAAATAATCGATGACTTAGAGGCAAAAAAAAAAAAATGTATTTGATTGCTTGTATTCCCACTTCACCAAAATCATGTATATACTGATCTTCCTCCCAGCCTTTTCAGAGCACTTTCTCAGAGGTATCTAAGGTGTTATCTCCCAGGCTGCAGTCCACATATTACCTCAAATAGAACTTAACTCTCCACTCTCAAGTTGTGCATTTTTTTTAAGTCAACATTTCCCCATAGACAAAAATGAGAATCTCAAATGTGCTTTTGTGTCTAACAACCTATTATTTTATGAAACAAGTACTGATCCAATGGTTAGAATGATTAAATTCTTAAGAATCTTGGGCTCTCGTTTATTGAATTTATGTAGTCCACTGGAGACATTGAAAATCATATTATCCAACATTTTACCAATTGGAAAGCTCTAATGTGCCTTTTTGATCATTTCATCTCTCCCAGTGCAAACTTCTCATCTGGTGCCAAGAGCAGATGCCAGAAACGCAGTGGGTGGAAATAAACTCTCCAAAGTTGGGGCTAGTGATGATTGGTCTGGATAATTTGAGAGTAAGATTAGACTGCTGTCCCATGGTGTTCTAACCAAACTATTTTGATGTGATTGTACAGCTCACTGTCCTTTCAGAGACCACAACCATGGAGCCTCATGTCTGGGCAGAACAGGTAGTCATCTCTGGGGTGAGTATTTGGAGCCATCTGAAGGTAACTCAGTAGCAGAAGAATCCACCTGCCAATGCAGGAGATACACAAGATATGACTTGATCCCTGGGTCAGAAAGATCCCTTGGAGAAGAGAATGGCTACCCACTCCAGTACTCTTGACTGGAGTATCCTATAAACAGAGGGGCCTGGTGGGCTACAGTTCATAGGGTCATTAAGAGTAGGACACAACTGAGCGCAGCAGCAGGTGGACCTTCCTTCTCACTCTTTTTACCCTCAAGCCACCCTCCATTCCCAGGCCAATATATCTGCCATATGAGTTAATCATCTGACTGTCACTGTCTCTTATTTAAAATGCAACTACTTCTGATGGGTAACACATCCAACTATAGCAGCTATTCACACCACACTATTAATACACACCACTTAGTCTGTCTGGGGTGCTATAACAGTAACTTAGACTGAGTGACTTATAAACAACAGAAGTTATTTCTCACAGTCCTGGAGGCTGGGAAGCCCAAGATTAAGGCACTGGAAGAGTCAGTGTTTGATGAGACCTGTATCCTGGCTCATAGATAACCATCTTTTCCCTTTGTGCTTACATTGTAAAAGAGATAGGAGAGCTTTCTGGGGTCTCTTTCATATGGGAATTAATCTCCTTCTTGAAGGCTCCACCCTCATGACTTAATCACCACCCAACCCCCACCCCAAAAAAGGCCCTATCATCTACTATGATCATACTGGGCATTAGCATTTTTTAAAATAATTTTTAAAATTTTTTCTTTCTTTCTTTCTTTATTTTTTGGCTATTCTGGATTTTCACGGCTGCCATAGGCTCTTCTTTAGTTTCAGGGAGTGGGAGTTACTGTCTAGTTGAGGTGAACAGGCTTCTTTTTCCGGTGATTTCTCTTGCTGTGGAACTTGGGTTCTAGGGCACGTGAGCTTCAGTAGTTGCAGTAAATGGGCTCAATAGTTGCTGCCCCAAAGCTCTTGAGCACAGGCTCAATAGATGTAGCTCATGGTCTTAGGGGCTCCGCAGCTTGTGGGATCTTCTCAAATCAGGGATTCAGCACATGTCTCCTGTATTGACAAGTGAATTCTTTACCACTGAGCTGCCAGGGAAGCCTTGGGCGTTAGGATTTAACATAGGAAGTTGGAGGGTATTTATTCATTCACAGCAGTGACCGTCATATCCTTTTCAGATATGATTTAACAGCAAGAAAAAGAACAATCGATATGAGAATTTTCTCCCTTCCTGTGTCACTCTTCTCCTAATTAGTTAAAACTTATCCTTTAGCCTGAAATGTAAGTTACAAAGCATCCTTATTAAGCCCACCCAAAAACCACTTATCTTCTGCTTTATTTTATCCCTTTCTTCCTTAATTCACTCGACCAACTTAAGTTTATGAAGCATCCATAACTTATAGGGAACTACATGAAGTAGAGAGGATGCTGTGTAAGAGATCTATTTAGCAGAGCTGTAACTGTGATCCAGGCCAGAGACAACACTGGCCTAGATTTGGGAGGAAGCATCAGCAATGCAGCTAAGTAGGTAACTCAAAAGGTATGTCACAGGAATAATTGTCATAACTCGGACTGATGGCTGAAGGTTCAAGGGAGTTGAAGGGTCTGGGTTGCTACAATTGGTTATCTGAGCTGAACCTGATTCAAAGATGCCTATGTGGAAGAGCATGCAGTTTGCGTTGCAATACAAGCCTTCGCAGCAGAGTCAGCAGAGAGGGACCATCAGCGATGATGGCCAGCCTCCTTGTATGAGCCACTGGCTGGATGATGGGGTTATTTAAGGACGGGGGATCTAAAAGAGAACCAAAATTTCATGTCATAATTTCTGAAATACTCTCATAATATGTACTAATTCTTACCATTAATTTTGTAGTGCATATCTCATTTTTGAGGGCATGCTTTATCTTGTTCTTCCCCAAAACACCCTAAACCAGTGAGAAGAAACCAGGCTGTATTCATCTCTCTTAGCACCACACAGACTTGCACAAGACTCTCATGAGGTGATACTTACAAACTCTTGGAAGATAGGGGACAAATGGGCAAGTAGGTAAGGAGATTAGCTTCTGCAAAGACTAAACAGAGAAGAGTGAGACTGGCAATAAGACTGTATAAATGAATTCCTAGTCAATGGACTGAACATACCACTAAAAGGCCCATAATAAATACTTTAGGCTTTGTGGGTTACATGGTACCTGTAGTAAATTGTGTTTTCCACCATTTTGATGAATGAGCAACCAGAGACAGTGTGTAAACATATTGTTGTGGCTGTGTTCCAAGGAAACTTTATTTATGGATCTTAAAATTTGAATTTCATGGAATTTTCACATTACCTAATACTATTTTTCTTTTGATATTTTCCAATCTTTTAAAAATGCAAAGTGATTTGGAGCTTTCTGGTAGGGTACCAAATCCTCCAATACCTCCATTTCCTTAAGTGGAGGACAGTGCAGCCACCTGTCAGACAAATTCTCATGCAGGATTATGAGCATGCTTACCCCAAACAATTTCCAGTAGTCATGTATGGATGTGAAAGGTGGACCATAAAGAAGGCTGAGAACTGAGAGATTGATACTATTTTTTTAGTTTTTTTTTTTTTTTTGGCCTCTTTTATTGGTGCTTCATTTGTTTATTTTCATCCATCTTAACTCTTTGGCCTGTGTGGACCTCCCATCACAGTGGTCTCTCTCAATTGCAGAGCACCAGCTCTGGGCTCATGAGCTCCAGAGCGCTGGCTCTTAATTGGACACACCTGTCAAGCTGCTCCATGGCATATAGGATCTTCATGTGCCAGGGATCGAACTGGTGCCCCAGCAGACTCTTCACCCACTGGACCACCAGGGAAGCCTGGATTGAGACTTTTGAATGGTTGTGTTGGAGAAGACTCTCAAGACTGCAAGGAGATCACGCTAGTCATTGGAAGGACTGATGCTGAAGCTGAACCTGGAATACTTAAAGCACCTTTTGTGAAGAGCTAACTTACTGGAAAACACTCTGATGCTGAGAAAGATTGAAGGCAATAGGAGAAGGGGACAACAGAGGACAAGATGGTTGGATAGTATCACCGACTCAATGGACATGAGATTGAGAAAACTCTGGGAGATGGTAAAGGACAGGGAAGCCTGGCGTGCTGCAGTCCGTGGGGTCACAAATATTCAGACATGACTGGGCGATTGAACAACAACAGCCCCAAACATTTTTCCTCTGAGTCAAGAATAAGGAAGATATTCACAAACTCACCATGTCTAATCTCTAGTTCACCTTTTATTTATTTATTTCAATTGGAGGATAGCTGCTTTACAATTTGTGCTGGTGTCTGCCACACATCATCATGAATCAACTATGGGTATACATATGCCCCCTTTCTTTTGAACCTCCCTTCCAGCTCCCACCCCATCCCACTCCTATAGGTTGCCATAATAGTTCATCTTTTTAAAATGACTGATTTCTTAAATGGATTTCTTTTTCTTCAACCATCTTTGGGGCCTATCTTTCTCCCTCTGCTTTCTCCACTTCACTCTTTTCTTTTTTTATAACTGTGCAATTTTTTCCTCTCACTAATAAATCTTACTTTTACTACAGGAAGCAGTACTTGGTTTGACATTTTTAGTGAGGATGCTGAGGTTTCCCTAGTTTTTGTTTATCACTTGCCTTTTTATAACTACGGACAGCCTCAGCCCCTCCTGAATGAAGGATTGATGCCTACACAGCATGACTTACACCTGAAAATCTATTAACAATTAACAGCCAATAAAAACACACAACCCAAAGATTTGGAGACTGCTAGCTTCATGGGTGGTAGAAGAAAGGTTAAAGTGCTAATAATGTGCACTGGATTTAATATATTAATGACAAATGAATATACTGGTAGCAAATACAACTTGTTTGTTTAAAGAGAAATAACTGTTCTATATGCATGATCATTTCTAAAACTAAACTAAGTCATGCATGCAAGAAGGAGAGTGACAGTCATTCCTGCTTGTTTCATTACAGAGCAATTAGACCACGGCTGGAAGTCCTCTCTTACATGCACCTCACCAAATGAGTTCCTGCAGAATGAACCTGTGTCCAGTAGCAAATGTACTCCTGCCTGATTTGTCTCTGTAAGGGAACAGTACTACAGATTGATACACAGCTTTAAAAAATGATAGAATATTTGACTCAACAAACAGAAGAACTGGAACAGCATCAGTGAAGCCATTTCTTTCCTGATCTAGGCAAGATCATGACAACTTATACCAAGATTTTGGAAGACAGCATCTCTTGATACTGTGAATGTAGTGCGGATTAGGAAGGAAAATGGGGACATCTGCTCTTTTCTCATGCCAGTCCATATTCAGCCTGTAAGGATATCTACAGAAGTAGGGCAGTAGATATGTAGATCCCTACCTCTGTAATATCATGGGGTTGGGATGTCTCTGTCCTTTTAGTCTTTGACACAACAAAAGAGGGGTCACCATTGCTCTGAAATACAACCCTTTATGTTGAAGAAGCAGAAGTGGTAGGGGAGTGGAGAAGGGATGGAAGCAGAGTGGACATCAGGCCAGGTGCCTCTCCCCCTTTTCTACCACAGAGAAGATCTGTGAAGACAATCAGCAGCTACAGTTTACTAAACAACAACCAAGGATTTCTGAGAATGTCTACTAATGGAAACCTAGAGCTTGACATGCAGCCCAGTTTCCTAAAAGACCCACCTCTGCAACTGGTTTCTTTGCAAATGTTGCAGGTCTAATTGAAGAGGTGTTTTTGTTTTTGTTTTTGTTTTTTGGCTACACCATGTGGCACCAGGGATCTTACTTTCTTCTTCAGGGATTGAACCAGTGCCTCCTGCATTGGGAACTCATAATCTTAGCCTGGACTGCCACAGAAGTACCCTGATTGGAGAGTATTTAAATCCACAAATCTCACTCATGTTGAAATGATCCTTGACAACTTAACAGAGGCAGAGGGATGGAAAAGGCAGTAAGTGCAAACCCTGCCCCACAAGTGTGTCTGGTGTGGTCCTAATGCCCATGGCCAGGACAGAGGATGCACACCTATGGTGTGAGGCATTCTCAGCTGTGGCAGAACATTTGATTGGCCTCAGCTGTCACAGACTCAGACACCTCAGGTAAAAGGGCCCTACTTCTTCTGTGTGTCTTTCACCAATGAGTTCCTGCAGAAGAACCTGTGTCAGTGCAAATGTAGCCTGATTTGTCTCTGTAAGGAACAGTACTACAGATTGATACACAGCTTTAAAAATGATAGAATATTTGACTCAACAAACAGAAGAACTGGAACAGCATCAGTGAAGCCATTTCTTTCCTGATCTAGGCAAGATCATGACAACTTATACCAAGATTTTGGAAGACAGCATCTCTTGATACTGTGAATGTAGTGCGGATTAGGAAGGAAAATGGGGACATCTGCTCTTTTCTCATGCCAGTCCATATTCAGCCTGTAAGGATATCTACAGAAGTAGGGCAGTAGATATGTAGATCCCTACCTCTGTAATATCATGGGGTTGGGATGTCTCTGTCCTTTTAGTCTTTGACACAACAAAAGAGGGGTCACCATTGCTCTGAAATACAACCCTTTATGTTGAAGAAGCAGAAGTGGTAGGGGAGTGGAGAAGGGATGGAAGCAGAGTGGACATCAGGCCAGGTGCCTCTCCCCCTTTTCTACCACAGAGAAGATCTGTGAAGACAATCAGCAGCTACAGTTTACTAAACAACAACCAAGGATTTCTGAGAATGTCTACTAATGGAAACCTAGAGCTTGACATGCAGCCCAGTTTCCTAAAAGACCCACCTCTGCAACTGGTTTCTTTGCAAATGTTGCAGGTCTAATTGAAGAGGTGTTTTTGTTTTTGTTTTTGTTTTTTGGCTACACCATGTGGCACCAGGGATCTTACTTTCTTCTTCAGGGATTGAACCAGTGCCTCCTGCATTGGGAACTCATAATCTTAGCCTGGACTGCCACAGAAGTACCCTGATTGGAGAGTATTTAAATCCACAAATCTCACTCATGTTGAAATGATCCTTGACAACTTAACAGAGGCAGAGGGATGGAAAAGGCAGTAAGTGCAAACCCTGCCCCACAAGTGTGTCTGGTGTGGTCCTAATGCCCATGGCCAGGACAGAGGATGCACACCTATGGTGTGAGGCATTCTCAGCTGTGGCAGAACATTTGATTGGCCTCAGCTGTCACAGACTCAGACACCTCAGGTAAAAGGGCCCTACTTCTTCTGTGTGTCTTTCACTGGTCTGTGGAAATGAACCCTTTTCTCACACTGCTAATTCTGAAAGTTTTCAGTGGATGGAGCCAGGGGAAGGAATTAAAAAAAAAAAAAAAAGTTTAAAGGTATCCTCTGAATTTGCTAATAGGCATGCGTGGTCCTTTTGAATCCAAAATAGAATTTTTGATGAAGTACCTTGTGGCAAATTTGAAATATTAGCCTGGGGGTCCCAATAAGACATAATTCACTCCACTGGTGAGAACAAATCTCATTTCCACATTCATTCCTCTAAACTCATTACTGACCCAGGGGGAAAACGCTAGCCAGAATCAAGGTTTAATAAAGACACTGGCAGAATCGTTGCTTTAGTACTAAAGGCAGTAATGAGCAACACACCACTTGGTGGCGATGGTCCCCTGGATCTGTAGAGACCCTGAAAGGCAACTTCAGAAGGGGTTGACTCTCCATTCAGAGCAAAACAGCACATCTAAGAAAAGACATCATTATTTTATGTGATAATGTGTCACTAAAGGCCACTCTAGCTTAAGGGATCTGATTGTTAGCTTACCTTCAAAAGAACCATTGCTGAAAACTGATTTTAAATAAATTGTGCTTAAAAATAAAAACAGGCAGATACAATGGAGGAATTTTTTAAAAATGATGATAATTTTGGGGTTAGAAATATCTAGATTCAAGTTTCAAATCCATGACAAATTTTATTCCTTCCTCAAGACTTAATCTCTGCCACTAGAAGTGTGCTTTCAGCTGAACAGAAGTTATCTGTGGGCAGGGTCCCTGTCTTTTTTGTTTGATGCCACATCCTCACAGGCTTTAGCTTATAATAGACGTCCATTCTGCTTGGCCTTTAAGCTTAAAAAAGAGTTCAGATATGTAATTTTTCTAAATGATCCTTGACAACTTAACAGAGGCAGAGGGATGGAAAAGGCAGTAAGTGCAAACCCTGCCCCACAAGTGTGTCTGGTGTGGTCCTAATGCCCATGGCCAGGACAGAGGATGCACACCTATGGTGTGAGGCATTCTCAGCTGTGGCAGAACATTTGATTGGCCTCAGCTGTCACAGACTCAGACACCTCAGGTAAAAGGGCCCTACTTCTTCTGTGTGTCTTTCACTGGTCTGTGGAAATGAACCCTTTTCTCACACTGCTAATTCTGAAAGTTTTCAGTGGATGGAGCCAGGGGAAGGAATTAAAAAAAAAAAAAAAAGTTTAAAGGTATCCTCTGAATTTGCTAATAGGCATGCGTGGTCCTTTTGAATCCAAAATAGAATTTTTGATGAAGTACCTTGTGGCAAATTTGAAATATTAGCCTGGGGGTCCCAATAAGACATAATTCACTCCACTGGTGAGAACAAATCTCATTTCCACATTCATTCCTCTAAACTCATTACTGACCCAGGGGGAAAACGCTAGCCAGAATCAAGGTTTAATAAAGACACTGGCAGAATCGTTGCTTTAGTACTAAAGGCAGTAATGAGCAACACACCACTTGGTGGCGATGGTCCCCTGGATCTGTAGAGACCCTGAAAGGCAACTTCAGAAGGGGTTGACTCTCCATTCAGAGCAAAACAGCACATCTAAGAAAAGACATCATTATTTTATGTGATAATGTGTCACTAAAGGCCACTCTAGCTTAAGGGATCTGATTGTTAGCTTACCTTCAAAAGAACCATTGCTGAAAACTGATTTTAAATAAATTGTGCTTAAAAATAAAAACAGGCAGATACAATGGAGGAATTTTTTAAAAATGATGATAAGTTTGGGGTTAGAAATATCTAGATTCAAGTTTCAAATCCATGACAAATTTTATTCCTTCCTCAAGACTTAATCTCTGCCACTAGAAGTGTGCTTTCAGCTGAACAGAAGTTATCTGTGGGCAGGGTCCCTGTCTTTTTTGTTTGATGCCACATCCTCACAGGCTTTAGCTTATAATAGACGTCCATTAGCTATGCATTAAATGGACCTACTTTCAATGCTAAAGATTAAGAGAGTTCAGATATGTAATTCTTTTGGCACTTTTCTTGGCATGAGGTAGTTCATAACAAATTCAGAACAAATTAAATGCTGGTACAAGGGCACTGGTAGAAAGGCCACAAGAAGAGGTTTTAATAAAAATTCCAACCAAACTGAAAAGGTCTGCCAGTTTTTGTGGTTCTGGCAGGAAGGAACCAGGTCCAGAGCAGTCAAAGAAGGAAGGTTGGATGTCTTGAAAATACAAGTGTTGAGGTGGGGCCAGGACTGAAAGTGTTACTCCCTCAGCCCTGTCTGACCCTTTGGACTGTGGCCCACCAGGTCCTCTGTACATGGAGTTCTTCAGGCAATTGTACTGCAGTGGATTACTATTCCCTTCTCCAGGGGCTCTTTCCAACCCAGGGATTGAACCCATGTCTCTTGCATTGCAGGCAGAGCAACTAGGGAGGCAAGAATAGGCTGGGAATGAGGGGGTGGGGCATTAAAAAAAGGCAGTAATGCCAGTTAGGGAGCTCTGCTGGCTAAAAACAATCCTCAGGTTTAATCAATAGATTGTAAGATTTCTCTGGCTTTCCAGAGGACATCTGGGCTTTCCAGGTTGCATTAGCGGTAAAGAACCCATGTACCAAAGCAGAAGACATAAGAGATAAGAGTTCAGTCCCTGGGTCAGGAAGATTCCATGGAGGGGGGGTAAGACAACCCACTCCAGCATGCTTGCCCTGGAGGATCTCATGGACCGAGGAGCCTGGTAGACTACAGTCCATGGGGTTGCAATGAGTCAGACATGACTGAAGCGACTAAGCACGCATGTCAGAGGATATCTATGTCTAGGTAGATAAAGTCAAATAAAAAATAAAACCATGAATCTAGAGAATCCACCAAACCACCTCTTAGGAGGGAAGGACCTGTACGTCTGTGGAGGCACCCATCCTAAATTGTTGCTCCCCACCCCCCTCACTGCCCTGATACCGCCTTACATTCCAGGCCAGTCAATCTGTCCCCAACATCCTCCATGGCCATATGATGACTTTCTCATTCCACTGTGCTTGCTTTTTGAGCTTGTCTCTGCCCATCTATTTTCTACATATTCTTTTGTCCCAAAATCATCTATACAACTTGCTCATTCAACTATATGAGAGGGAGAAAAGAGGGAAGAGCACAGCAGTGGAACCATACCCCTTCTCTTCTCAATTTTATCACACACTGTCATTTGCTTCTGTATTGTGAAGATTTCTCTCATTGTTGATAATGTATGTTTCTTGTTTGGGTGTAAAGGCCACAAGAAGAGGTTTTAATAAAAATTCCAACCAAATCTGCCTCAGAAGGAACCAGGTCCAGAGCAGTCAAAGAAGGAAGGTTGGATGTCTTGAAAATACAAGTGTTGAGGTGGGGCCAGGACTGAAAGTGTTACTCCCTCAGCCCTGTCTGACCCTTTGGACTGTGGCCCACCAGGTCCTCTGTACATGGAGTTCTTCAGGCAATTGTACTGCAGTGGATTACTATTCCCTTCTCCAGGGGCTCTTTCCAACCCAGGGATTGAACCCATGTCTCTTGCATTGCAGGCAGAGCAACTAGGGAGGCAAGAATAGGCTGGGAATGAGGGGGTGGGGCATTAAAAAAAGGCAGTAATGCCAGTTAGGGAGCTCTGCTGGCTAAAAACAATCCTCAGGTTTAATCAATAGATTGTAAGATTTCTCTGGCTTTCCAGAGGACATCTGGGCTTTCCAGGTTGCATTAGCGGTAAAGAACCCATGTACCAAAGCAGAAGACATAAGAGATAAGAGTTCAGTCCCTGGGTCAGGAAGATTCCATGGAGGGGGGGTAAGACAACCCACTCCAGCATGCTTGCCCTGGAGGATCTCATGGACCGAGGAGCCTGGTAGACTACAGTCCATGGGGTTGCAATGAGTCAGACATGACTGAAGCGACTAAGCACGCATGTCAGAGGATATCTATGTCTAGGTAGATAAAGTCAAATAAAAAATAAAACCATGAATCTAGAGAATCCACCAAACCACCTCTTAGGAGGGAAGGACCTGTACGTCTGTGGAGGCACCCATCCTAAATTGTTGCTCCCCACCCCCCTCACTGCCCTGATACCGCCTTACATTCCAGGCCAGTCAATCTGTCCCCAACATCCTCCATGGCCATATGATGACTTTCTCATTCCACTGTGCTTGCTTTTTGAGCTTGTCTCTGCCCATCTATTTTCTACATATTCTTTTGTCCCAAAATCATCTATACAACTTGCTCATTCAACTATATGAGAGGGAGAAAAGAGGGAAGAGCACAGCAGTGGAACCATACCCCTTCTCTTCTCAATTTTTATCACACACTGTCATTTGCTTCTGTATTGTGAAGATTTCTCTCATTGTTGATAATGTATGTTTCTTGTTTCCTGAAAGAAGCATGCTTTCTCCAAAACAGGAATGACTCCCTGGTGTATATCCTCCACAGGCTGGCTACTTAGCCATATGACAAGATAAACACCTATCCAATAAAGGGTAAAAGGAGGAAGCATGGGCTTCCCCTGGTGGTCCAGTGGGAAAGGACACTGCCTTGCAGTGCAAGGGGCGCCGGTTCGATCCCTGGCCTGGGCAGATCCCACGTGCCACGGAGCGGCTGGACTGATGTGTCCAATCACCAAGCCGGAGCTCTGGAGCGCATGCGCCCAGAGCCGGCGCTCTGCAGCGACAGACGCCACAGCGATGGGAGGCCCACAGGAGCCAAGGAACGAAGACGAATGAAAATAGAGAAATGAAAGACCAATAGAAGTGGCCCGCCCACTCCCCTCCCTTCCCAACCCGACCCCCGCCCAAAGTAAATAAATAAATAAATCTTTAAAAAAAAAAAAAAAGGAGGAAGCAGATACCTGATAAACACTGTATTGGCAGGAGTAAACGGCCTTTGTATAATTCTTGGTAACTTTCCACAAACCTTTAGAGCAACTATGAAATGCAAGAGATTCAGAAGAATATCATGCAAAGGATGTTGACAGTATCTATGAATATGCATGTAAGCATACACCTTCAATACACACACACACACACACACACACACAAACACACAATGAGACTATGTCTCCACCACAGAGGCAGGACTCCTAAGCAGGATCTGATTAAAATTCTGATTACAATCAACTCCTGTGAGCCAGGGCTTCCCATGCCAGCAAAGCAACTTCGGAAAGTGTCTAGAACCTCTGCAGTAGGATTGAGGTTGACCCACTCCCCAACTGCAGTCACCATTGCTGATTCTTTGGGCTAAGTGCCTCTCCAACTGACTGCTCCCAACCTTTCCCCCTCTACTCTGTTCTTTCTGCTCAGTGAGTGCTTTAGTCTGGCCTTCCAGCCCCATCATACCCCTCATAGACAGGCAGGTCCCTACAACACACAAAAGTGCATATCCCTTTAACTTCACACAACCTGAAACTGACACATTAAAGTTTCCATTGTCATCTCTTCATTCAGGGGAGAGAAAAGACAGAATGGATATTGAGGCTTTAATAAAGAATGGATCTTTTCCAGTGAAATTTGGAGAATGACAGAAAAACAAAAAAGCAATCCATCTGCTTTCTGATTGCTGGGATGGGGATGTGGGTGAGCCAAAGGACTGAGACAGCTAAGAGTTTGTTTTCACAAGAGTGAAATGGAGTGCTCAGGGAGTTCTCTATATTCCAGAATTATCCACTGATCATTTCTTATCATATTAACTGAAATTTATCCAACAGTGGATACAGGATAAGGAATCCATATCAAGTAAGCATTTCCTGGCATCAGAATTGTGAAGAAATAGAACAACAAAAGAATGAAACCATGTATACATAGAAAAGGGAGGGTGACTTCTCGTGCAGATGGTTACCCATGTGGAGCACATGGACAAGTGGTTATCACAAAGTTGAAAGAAGCACATCTTGGGCATATGTTACAGAGAAAACCCAACAGGGGTGCAGATAAGATATCAGGATAGATGATTGGGGAATTGATTCATTAAAATTCTGCTTATACTTCTATTGTTAGTGCTAATTATTTGTTGGTTGGTGTAATCTCCCTTGTCTTCATTAGAGGCTGTCAGTGAATGATAACATGCTTGGATTTCTATGAGTACCTGTTGTTGTTTCTGAGGATTGTACTTGCAGCATTAACTCATATTTTCACATAATGATATCAACAAATTAAGGAGCATGTACTCATGGAAGCTAAAATGCATTTTTTTTTTTCAACAAGAGGAATATTACTGTCCTTCCTTTAGACTTTAGTTTCTGTTTGGTTTTTGGTCCATCAAGGTAACAGTTCTCATTTAACTTTGGAGAAGACAAAATGGTTTGGTTCTTTGGAATAGAATACGCTCATGAGAGATCCCTCCAGGAAGCATTTGCAGACCATCAAATCCATCTTACAAATAACACCCCTCCTGTTTCCAGCCTCTGTCCCTGCTCAGGTATTCCTAGATCCAGCAGTACACCTTGGCAGGAAACCTAATTTGGAAATCTTCCAATGAGGAACCAGCGATAGACCAAGTTTGACCGTGCCTCTGATTTATGTCTACCTTTAGCAAAAGAGTAGCTGCTATTCTGCTGCTGATTTCTTACAGCTGTCCTCAGACTTACAAGCAAAGAGCAGCACATGTTTTTACTTCCTCAGTTTGGTAAGAGTCATTATGATCTATACAGTATGGGAAAGGCTGGGGAGAACAGCAGAGACTGGAGGGAGATGAATCAAGATCTGTATTAGCAATGCCTTAGGAACATCCCTGGAGAGAGAAGCCAGACTTCTAAAATGGAAAGACATAAGGAAGCTAGCTAGATTCAGCAGTTTTGATTACTGAATGGATGGGTGTGTGTACATGGGAGGGGAAAATGGAAGAGACAAGAGTGCTGTGTTGGAGACTAGAAACATGTAGTCATGAGAAAGTTGGTCCCATTTCACTTTAGGGTGTTATTTTGGAGATATTTATAACTTCTTAACCAATAAGAAAAAGAATCTAATGAAAACTATCCTCCTTTAAAAGATAGACGTGAAGAAATTGACATCTTTTTTTTTTTTCTTTTTCAAGAAGTTACTTTGTTTCCTTAAATGGAATTTTTTCTGTGGTACATCTTATTTTAGAATCTCTAACTTTATCTTCCCCTTGTTCTTATTTTTTTAAAAAACGAACTGTTGGTAATTTGTGAGTTTTGTTATTTCTGGGCACATTTAGATTGACCATTAATGTCAAATGCTAAAGGTGGTGATTCCAAAGGAAAGGGAATGAAGTCACATGTCCCGATAACCCTTAGCAACTGCACGAAGATGATGAAGGCAAGGCAAGGAGGGCGGGGTGGAGGAGGACAAACTCTGACTGTAGAAGCAGATAAAATGACAGAAGACTAGAGTTGCCATCTGCTGGAGGATGGAAAGAATGACATTTGACTCTCACTATTTGCAAGAGCAAAGCTCAACTCATTAGTCAAAATAATACATTTCCAAGTGCTGTGTGCTGCCAGTTAAAGGATAAAATGCTGGGAAGCGGGTGTGATTATTTCCGCACAGCAATTTTTGAATAACGGAGAAAATATACGGGGGAAGTAAAACAATAGCATCCTCTTAACTTGTACCCCGCATACTCAACAGGGATGATGAATATTGCTTTATATGCTTTCAAATGCCAACATGTTCCTTCAAAGTGTACTTCTCACTTTTACCACTGCAACTCTGAATATAAAATTGATGATGGAGTTTCTTCTAGATGTATGCCTAGTCACTGCTTCCAGATTTTCTTTCTGCTTCACTGCAAAACTTTTAATATATAGAGTACTGGAGGAGATGAATCAAGATCTGTATTAGCAATGCCTTAGGAACATCCCTGGAGAAGCCAGACTTCTAAAATGGAAAGACATAAGGAAGCTAGCTAGATTCAGCAGTTTTGATTACTGAATGGATGGGTGTGTGTACATGGGAGGGGAAAATGGAAGAGACAAGAGTGCTGTGTTGGAGACTAGAAACATGTAGTCATGAGAAAGTTGGTCCCATTTCACTTTAGGGTGTTATTTTGGAGATATTTATAACTTCTTAACCAATAAGAAAAAGAATCTAATGAAAACTATCCTCCTTTAAAAGATAGACGTGAAGAAATTGACATCTTTTTTTTTTTTCTTTTTCAAGAAGTTACTTTGTTTCCTTAAATGGAATTTTTTCTGTGGTACATCTTATTTTAGAATCTCTAACTTTATCTTCCCCTTGTTCTTATTTTTTTAAAAAACGAACTGTTGGTAATTTGTGAGTTTTGTTATTTCTGGGCACATTTAGATTGACCATTAATGTCAAATGCTAAAGGTGGTGTTTCCCAAAAGGGAAAAGGGGAATGAAGTCACATGTCCCGATAACCCTTAGCAACTGCACGAAGATGATGAAGGCAAGGCAAGGAGGGCGGGGTGGAGGAGGACAAACTCTGACTGTAGAAGCAGATAAAATGACAGAAGACTAGAGTTGCCATCTGCTGGAGGATGGAAAGAATGACATTTGACTCTCACTATTTGCAAGAGCAAAGCTCAACTCATTAGTCAAAATAATACATTTCCAAGTGCTGTGTGCTGCCAGTTAAAGGATAAAATGCTGGGAAGCGGGTGTGATTATTTCCGCACAGCAATTTTTGAATAACGGAGAAAATATACGGGGGAAGTAAAACAATAGCATCCTCTTAACTTGTACCCCGCATACTCAACAGGGATGATGAATATTGCTTTATATGCTTTCAAATGCCAACATGTTCCTTCAAAGTGTACTTCTCACTTTTACCACTGCAACTCTGAATATAAAATTGATGATGGAGTTTCTTCTAGATGTATGCCTAGTCACTGCTTCCAGATTTTCTTTCTGCTTATGTAACATGGCCAAATGCATGAAGCTCACTTATATTCAATATATAGAGTACTGAGCTGGGAGTCAGAATGGACCGGTGGATCATCTTAGTGTGCTGACCAGCTAACTAGTGTCACTGTGTGTCAATTACTTTATTCTTCTAGGCCCATGTAAAATTACCAATGTTATGGAGGATGGGTTGCAGAGTTTAAATGATCTATGAGGTCCTTTTTAGCTCTTAAATTCTGTGAATCTGTAAGCATTCCAAACTCATGCAGAACTTATAACATGAATATTCAATCAGAATTCTCAACATTGTTTCTATGGAATGCAGCAAAACAGTATCTAATGTCTTGATTAATCAGCCCAAACCGTCTTCCTTACCAACAAAGGGAAAGATGTTTCCCCTCTTTTCATATTGCAGAGAAGGAGTCAGATATTTAAACCTGCTTTCTCTGGCACTGCTCTTACTGCAGCCAATGTCATAGACAGTTCCCTGAGTGGGAGGGATATTAGGAGGTTAGTTAACGTACACACACTACTATGTATAAAACAGATAACCAACAAGGACCTGGATGGCACAGGGAACCATACTGTATATAAGAACCTATAAGGAGGGTTTCCCTGGTGGTCCAGTGGGTAAAGAGTCCATCTTGCAGTGCAAGGGCGTTGGTTGATCCCCGACTCAGGAAGATCCCACATGTCACGGAGCGAGTGGATCTGTGTGTCCAATTATAAGCCAGCGTTCTGGAGCACGTGCACCCAGAGCCGATGCTCTGCAATGGGAGGTCCACACAGGCAGAAGAATAAAGATGGATGAAAATAAATGAATAAAAAATCAACAAAAGAGGTCAAAAAAAAGAACCTATAAGGGAAAAGAACCTGAAAAGGATATATAACTGAATACCTATGCTGCACACCTGAAACTTACACAATACTGTAAATCAGTTGTGTGTGTACTATCTGCTAAGTTGTTTCAGTCATGTCCAACTCTTTACAACCTTATGGACTGTAGACCTCCAGGCTTGTCTGCCCATGGCATTCTCTAGTCAAGAATATTGCAGTGAATTACCATGTCCTCTTTCAGGGGGTCTTCCCAACCCAGGGATTGAACCTGCATCTCTCATGTCTTCTGCATTGGCCCCGGTGAGGTTTTATGTAACATGGCCAAATGCATGAAGCTCACTTATATTCAATATATAGAGTACTGAGCTGGGAGTCAGAATGGACCGGTGGATCATCTTAGTGTGCTGACCAGCTAACTAGTGTCACTGTGTGTCAATTACTTTATTCTTCTAGGCCCATGTAAAATTACCAATGTTATGGAGGATGGGTTGCAGAGTTTAAATGATCTATGAGGTCCTTTTTAGCTCTTAAATTCTGTGAATCTGTAAGCATTCCAAACTCATGCAGAACTTATAACATGAATATTCAATCAGAATTCTCAACATTGTTTCTATGGAATGCAGCAAAACAGTATCTAATGTCTTGATTAATCAGCCCAAACCGTCTTCCTTACCAACAAAGGGAAAGATGTTTCCCCTCTTTTCATATTGCAGAGAAGGAGTCAGATATTTAAACCTGCTTTCTCTGGCACTGCTCTTACTGCAGCCAATGTCATAGACAGTTCCCTGAGTGGGAGGGATATTAGGAGGTTAGTTAACGTACACACACTACTATGTATAAAACAGATAACCAACAAGGACCTGGATGGCACAGGGAACCATACTGTATATAAGAACCTATAAGGAGGGTTTCCCTGGTGGTCCAGTGGGTAAAGAGTCCATCTTGCAGTGCAAGGGCGTTGGTTGATCCCCGACTCAGGAAGATCCCACATGTCACGGAGCGAGTGGATCTGTGTGTCCAATTATAAGCCAGCGTTCTGGAGCACGTGCACCCAGAGCCGATGCTCTGCAATGGGAGGTCCACACAGGCAGAAGAATAAAGATGGATGAAAATAAATGAATAAAAAATCAACAAAAGAGGTCAAAAAAAAGAACCTATAAGGGAAAAGAACCTGAAAAGGATATATAACTGAATACCTATGCTGCACACCTGAAACTTACACAATACTGTAAATCAGTTGTGTGTGTACTATCTGCTAAGTTGTTTCAGTCATGTCCAACTCTTTACAACCTTATGGACTGTAGACCTCCAGGCTTGTCTGCCCATGGCATTCTCTAGTCAAGAATATTGCAGTGAATTACCATGTCCTCTTTCAGGGGGTCTTCCCAACCCAGGGATTGAACCTGCATCTCTCATGTCTTCTGCATTGGCAGGTGGGTTCTTCACTACTAGTGACACCTGAGAAGGCCTAAACCAACTATACTTAGAATTAGAAAAAAAAGATGATTAAAAAAAAAATCCTTTAAAACACCTTTAAGAACCATACAGTTAGAATAGTAAGCAGCCTTGATGATCAGAAGTGGAAACTGAGGTTAAGGGACTCATCCATCCTGGTTTGAGACCAAAATGGATTATATCATTTAATTGGAGAATTCTTCTTTATCAAACCAAGTTCATTGTTCTTTCTGAAGCTCTATGTCCTGCATATCCACAGCATCCTAGTCAGGTGACTCATTCTCTTCAACCAATTATTCAGCCCAGAGGAAATCCTCCTGCTTCTGCAAACACAAGTGCTTAATATTTGAATCCCTCTCTTATCAATGAATATAGCTTGTTTTTTATTCCTTTGACAAGTATTTAATGAATATATTTTTGATGACTTGCATTCTTCTCAATGGAACATCTAAGACTGATTTTCACAAAATTTGTATTTTAATGGGAGATAGGAAGAAATGAGCATAAAAAGGAAAATACCCAATTAGCAGTATGTGCCATGGCAGATCATTAAAACAGGGCGATAGGAAAACGATGTGGTACCTTTTTTAGATTGAGTGTCAAGGAAGACTTCTCTGAGGAAGTGCTCGCTAAATGGGGTCTTGAGTGACAAGGACATGGCTTTTCCTAACATGGTGCAGATTAGCATTTGGGAAAAAAAAAATCAAAGGCAAAAATGAGGCTGGAATAAAGTCGACAAGAGGTATAGTAATGAAAGATGAGGTAAGGGAAGTGAGCAAGATGCAGCTGATTAGGGGCGTCAAGGTCATGGAAATTTTATTCCAAGCATTCTGGAAAACTAAGCAAAAGATTGAGTTCTCTTTTCTTATAAATCAGTCTACCTGACCTCTACGGGTTAACATTTTACTTTTTAAAATTATTTTAAAATTTCTCACAACTCCTAGGCAACCCACACCTTTGTACACAGAAGGGTCTTTAATTAACAACTGATTGACTAGAGAGTTGCGAGTGTGCTAAATCCTATCAGTCAGCCAACTGTTGTCCACCAGGCTCCTCTCTCCATAGGGTTTTTCAGGCAAGAATACTGGAGTGGATTGCCATATCTTTTTCAAAGGGGTCTTCCCAACACAGGGATCAAACCCAGGTCTCCTGTATTGCTGGCAGATTCTTTACTGAGTCACCAGGGAAGCCCCAAGTGGTTGGCTAGGAACATGAACTGTTTTAGCTAATGTTTTAAGTAGGAGTTTCCCCCTGGGGCAGTCAGAGGTCAGGGTGATTGCAGCCCTCAACCTCAAATGCACAAGAAGGCTGAGGAAGTAAGCTCGCTGCCAGTAGACAGAGTTCAGGACTTGAAGCCCAGACGCAGGACAATGCCTCATGCTGCTCTGAGCCACCCTTTGGAATAAAGGGAGCATCTCTGTCGAGATGCAGAGCAAAGCAAATTCTTTAACTTTGAAGAGAGGTTCTCACTAGGGCTTTGTATTCACATGTCACACAGCTATAATTGAAACTCTGCAATGGGTAAATCGGTAACAATTCATGGTGATCATGCTTAAAAGAGTGTCTTTGTGTGAGACAGCAGCCTGAATAACTGGAGGGAATTAATGCAGAGAGGTTATTCTGTATTTTCTCTTTTAATACGCACCCCATATTTATACATTTTTCTTTTGACTGGAGAGCCATCTTTAATTGCAGCTTTAAGGGAAGCAAGTATAATAAAGAGGCCCTTAAACATTCTGAAAACTAGAATGCTTCTAATGGTACCTGAGAGTAGCCCAACTTGTTTTTCACCCTGAGGTCTTCAAAAGACAATTCACAAGTAATTAGCAAAAAAAAAAAGAAAAAATGGGGAGGAGGGGGATGGGAATCATTGTCCTCCTTCCACCTGGCGACTTGTGGTCTAAAGAGGTCCTCTTAACTTTGTTGGCAAGAATCTGTGCCTTGGAAATCCGTATAGATACCAGCATCTTTTAAAGCACCTCATGACATCTGGGAGTGCTAAAAAAAAGTACATGTGGATTCACTAATAGAAGAGAAAACAAAGAAGGAAGAGAATAGAAGGAGGGGGAGCAGAAGGGAGGGATGAAAGAAAAGAACTGGTAGGTATGGAGAACTTTAAGAGAGAAGTGTGGAGGCAGACCTCCAACGCTGCATAGAGGCAGAGATCCTAGCCTCCTAAGCTTGTACCTGCACAGTGCCTAGCACA
Source organism: Tragulus kanchil (assembly GCA_022376925.1). Taxonomy (NCBI): domain Eukaryota; kingdom Metazoa; phylum Chordata; class Mammalia; order Artiodactyla; family Tragulidae; genus Tragulus; species Tragulus kanchil. The sequence goes on along the minus strand of JAIOJX010000029.1, from coordinate 81,219,979 downwards.
CAAGGGGATGGGGTTAAGGAAGAGAGAAAAAAAAAAAAAAACGTGGAAGGGGGGAGGGAGAGAGAGAGGGTTGGGGAGAAGGGAATAGTAGAGAAAATAAGTTGAGAGACAACAGGCAAGCCAGAAGAAAAGGAAATAAAACAGAAAGTTAGAAATGTAAAGGAAGACAGAGATGAGATCTAGGCAATTACCCCACCACCAACCCGCATTTCCTGAGGATCAGAATTAACCTGAGGGGATCTGCCTCCAGCTGCAGAAGCCCAGGCTGGATCCCAGCTCTGCTGTTTCAGAAGTTGTGGGTGGAGATGGATTGTGGCTCTGGAATCTAATAAAATTCAAGCCCGGAGACACTATCCAGGTGACTCTGACGAGCAGGTAGATCTGGGAGCACACGAAGGAGAGGAAAGAGGGCAGGAGCAACGTGGCACCCATGTGTCTCAGAGCAGATGACTCATCTTCAATAACCTGAGTTCTCCACCTGTTACATATTGTCCACACATGCACCTGTTCCCACAGGACATGCCCTTCAATAGTGTCTGGAAGGGCAGGCGGCTGACCAGAGAGTAAACGCTTAGAAAATACTTAGGTGTTCTTCTCTGGTTGCCCTGGGAGGGGAAGCAGCTCTGTCCCCTCTGGCTCTGGGATCGCCGGGGTGGTGGTGGGGGAGTCCCGGGGGCTTGTGGACTTTGCTTCCCCAACCCTCACTGCCCGATCGGCACCAAGTCAAGGCTCGAGAATCTCCCACTTACAGAGGAGCTAGCAAAAGGGACTCGGTCTTGGAAAACCGAGCAGCACCCGTCCAGCCTGACAAGCATTTCCGATCGTCATGGTAACGCACTCAGCGGCCGTGATACTGGGGGAAGCGCTCCTGCGCAGGGACCCCGAGGCCGTGTGGGGCCGCGTCCGCTCCGCATTGCCCGGAGCCGCGGGAGCCCGGGGGCGGCAGAGCCTGGCAGGGAACGCCGGCGCCCAGGCAAGGGAACAATTGCCTCTCGCGAGGCAGGCAACGTGGGCCCGAATTGTGTGTTACTGTGACAATGTTAAATGGGTTCACTGGTTTTCAGGGACACGGCTATGTGCAGTGTGAGCTGCAGAAGGCACAGTCTCCCTTCAGTTCGAGAACACACGTACCCATTCATGGGTCTGTTTTCACATCGCAGAAATCGAGGAGCTTAGGGAAGTCACTGGGAAAACACGCAGTTTTGGTCACTGAACATTTTCCTGACACTGACCTATACTGAGTTTGACTTAGTGGCTCCAAGTCTTTTTTTTTTTTTTTTAAAGACCGGATAGTGGAAAGAAGAGAATGAAGCATCAGATGATAATTCGCTTCTGGGGGGCGGAGGGGATGGCTAGAGGGGATGAGCTAGGTGCTTTGATAAAGTGGTTCTGTGAAATTCTATGCATGCCAAGAATGTTTTAAACATCATCTTTAAAAGAGACAAACACATAGGAAATCGTGATTGGTTCTATTGCTGCTTCCAAGAGGAATATTCTATCTTCTCTGAAACGTGTTAACATCTTCCAAAAAAGTAAACTATAAAATGCAGAGCACCTTCAGAAGAGCTATAGCTTTACCCAGAGTATAGATTACCTGCTGTGTCAGAGCCAGCCTACAAAACGTGTTAGCAGAAATGAGGTATTGATTAAATACAGTCATAGCAAACACGGAACCTACATTAATACTACCCATCACAGGTGATTTCGCATTTATCATTCATCAGAGCCTATGAGTGCATGTATACACACATTCATAAACAATAAACTCTGCTGCAATTATCAGGATCTAGAATTTACAGTCTTTTATATATTAGCAAAGACAGATTTTTTTTAAGCCCACTATCCTATGCAGAGGATAAGATGGTTAGACATCATCACTGACTCAATGGACATGAATCTGAGCAAATGCCAGGAGACAGTGAAGGACAGAGGAGATGGGTGTGCTGCAGTCCATGAGGTCACACAGAATCAAATACAACTTAGTGCCCAAGCAACAACAGATACAAAAGAAGATACAGTCCACAATTGCCTTTGGTTGTAGTTCATTTGCGTACAATTTACACATGCATTACATACCACAAATTATTTTAAAATGTGCTGTTCATTAAAGAAACATACTCAAGAGAAATCATTGACAGGTACTAAAACATCTTCCATGTCATCTCTACACACACTTCTCCCAGCTTCTGTATTTTATCCAATTAAGATTCCCCAGGAGTATTTCTATTCCCACCAGTCATACTTGGTGCAGAACCTCCTCACCTCCAGTCATGCCTGGAGAAACATCCTAATATGTTTTTCCTTGTGCCATCTCCCCTGTTCCACCACATGGAATCACCAAACCCTTTTAGTTCAATCACACTTTCTGGTTTGCCTGAGAGGCCTTTCCATTGTACTCCAGCCACAGTAAATATTAACTTGGTAGTTTTTTAATTTTTCCATAGTACGTCATTTAGGAACTTATATTGTTTCTTTTATTCATTTTTATATGTAAGTGTGTCAAAGAATCTACCATGCCGAATTTATCTTTATATCTGCCACAGTGGCCAGCACATAAAAAATGAATGAATTAATAAATGAGTAAAGATCAATGTTGGTACACTCTGGTGGCTGTAGCTGCTTAGAGGAATTTCCAGAGTCATCCTTCCCCGTTGTTCCCTCAAAGATATCACCTCCCTAATGGAATGAAATGTGGATACCATGGTTTGGATCCTGATACAGACAAATCTACTTTCCCTCCAAAAGAAAGAAGTTTGAGGAATAATGGGATATACATGAAAATGAACTTTGTATTAGTGATCTTATGGAATTATCATCCATTTGCTAAGGTGTGATCATGGTATTATGGTGATTAAAAAAGTTCTTTTTTTGAGGTATATACTACAAATATTTAGGAGTAGAGTGTTACCAGATGTGGGCTTCCTTGGTGGTCCAGAGAAGTGCAAGGGGAGCCGGTTCCATCCCTGGCCTGGGAAGATCCCACGTGCCACAGAGCGGCTGAACGGATGTGCCCAACTATCGAGCAAGAGCTCTGGAGCTGCAGAGCCGGTGCTCTGTGAGGAGAGAGGCCCACTGTGATAGGAGGCTCACACAGGCCAAAGAACAAAGATGGATGAAAATAAATGAATGAAAGACCAATAGAAGTGACCAAAAAAAAAAAAAAAGAGGCTGCCTTTACAGTTTAAAATAGAAAATGTTACCAGATGTGCAATTTACTTTAGAATATGCACAAATGATCATGCAGCAGTGGTGAGATATTAATAATTAAGTCTAATATGAATAATTAAGTCTAATCAAGTAAATTTTTAACTGCCTCTCTTTATACTACACTTGATAAAGACTAAAAATAATAATAAAGAATGAAAGTAAATATGAACTATACCTCCACATCACAATTATCTGGGAGTGATTTTCAAATATTCTTACCTAACTTCTCTTTAAGGCCAGCAGCTAACTCTATCACAATTCATACAATGTAAATCATGGCTCAGCAGTAGAGGTAGGTACCAGGGTTTCAGGAATCCAAGGAGAAAAACAGCTAGTAAACTTCAGAGCACTAGAACTTTCTTCCCATCTACAATACATCTCCCACTCTGCTAGGTAATATCCCACTCGCCAAAGAAGGCAATGATAATTGCTAAATGCTAGAAAAATGACAAAAAAAAAAAAGAAAACACCTCACAGGTATAGAATACAACTCCAAAACTATCAGGATATATATGGGCCAGTTTATTTTTTACAAGTTATTTTATAAAGTAAGAATATTAATTCTGTTATATAGATGAAGAAACTTCGTACCTGATAGTTAATATATACATTTATCCTTGAGTTGTTTAAAATTATCAAATGGATGAAAAATAATTCCCAAGATTAACACAGTAACTAAATCTCAGAATCAAAGCACAATCATTCCCTGACATTCTGACTATTACTTTAATATGCAATTCATCCCTTAAATGTTCCTGAAACTGTAGGTGGAAAACCTTGCCTCATTTCTTACCAGCAGGGTACAGGAAGAGGAACTCTCCATGCTGCAGAAGAGCCCTAGTTCAGGAGTTTTTGTCTATTTACAGAACATCAAAAATGTCTGAAAGGCTTTTAAAATATGTTTCATTTTAACCCTCCTGACACCTCTGCAGTTAGGTGGGTGGTAAATGCCATGTAGTTTACTTTATACATCAAGGGTCTGGGATGATGTTGTATTTGGCAATGGTAACAGAATAGACAGAATTCTGGAACTGGAGACCCAGATACAGCCTTACTATACCCACATCACCAAAGGCACAAGGTATTGCTTTTCTTTTTCAGCCCTCCTGGATTCTGGAAGAACAAAACCTTAGAAATAAAGAATAGTTTTCTTTCCACATGGGTTGAACATTATCCTGAGTGGTACACTTGGTTCTCAGAAAGATTTCTTAAGACTTTGCAATGTTCATAACAATTATAGGAGGGATGTACTACTCATTATATTATATAATGAAACAAACTTTGGGCTCAAAGAGCTGTGGCAAGTTTGGCAACATGCCCAGTTTATTTTGTGAAACAACTATTTAGTTGTTTGAGACAAAAACAACAACAGTAAAATGGTTGCTATCCATCAGCCTTTGTTAGGCAATTATATTGAAAGGAAGTGGTTAATATTTAATATTTAAAAATATTTCAAATTTGTAGACATCCTTCATTTCCTTTTTTTTCTTTTTACTTTAATTTTTTATATATTTTTGTTTTTTATTTTATTTTTTTCTGCTTTTTTTTGTTTTTTCTTTTTTCTTGTAGATATCATTCAAACACCCATTTATATTGAAATCAAGGAGACAATATTAAGTTCCTTCAGAGAATGGCTTATCTTTAAAATGAGTACTTACCCATGCAGGGTTACTGCTATCTGAACATAGTGAACCTGTGCATAGGGTCAAAAGTAACTCAAGATGATTGTTTGAGTAGAGAGGGCTACCATCTGCAGAAAGGTTTGTTGAAAGATGGACTTCTTTTGACAGGAGCGTCAAAAGCACAGCACAGAACTCCAAACATCCTGCCTTCCTTTAATCACCAGTGATGAATTGTTCAACTAACACCCATTAACACCTCTTCTAGGGTCACTCTGAACTGCTAATGTTGAAAGTCTCCTGTAAGATAGAGCAACCCAGTAAAGGTAGAAACAGGTGTATCTGTTGTCTGTCTTGCTCTACTGACTGAGAAAGAATCCCTGCCTAGCTGAAGACCTTTTTAGATTGTTTTTGTATTTACTCTGCTTCTGTCTATAAGAGGGAGGCAAAGTTGCATTATAAGACTACCCACCACATAAACAGATTAGAACTAAAAGTTTTGGTTTCCAGCCCTTGTTATGTACTTTAGAATTTACTGATTCATGAAGGTCAGAGCTGAAAGGGATCTTAAAAATCCTCCCAACCAGCTTCCATTCTCTATATGCAGAAGAAATGAACCTCCCAAATCACAGAGCTAGTAAGTGACAAAAATATAATTTAAACATGGGTATTCCAGCTCTATAATTTAGACATACCACTATATGAGAAATATAATCTGGATTTTATGCTTGAGAAATTTTAACTTAGACAATGTGGGAAAAAATAGGGGGAAGAGACATAGAAACAATTAATTTTAGACAGCACTTAACAGAGCGCTTAGTTTCCGGATGAGTTATAATTCAAAACAGGATAAATTAATGTGCACTTTGGGGACTGATGCCTCACTCAAGAATGAAAAGTTCAAAGAAGGGAGTACTATCCAGAGTATTTTATACATCCTAGTACTTTGCACAGTTTATGAAATGAAGTAAGTACTCACACCATGGCTTTTCAATGGATGGGTGGCTATATGGATTTGTGGGTGGATAAGTGAATGGAACCCTTATGAAGGAAGTGGGACTAAGTGGGACAGTATAGAGGCTATATAATATTGGAATGATCCTTATATATAAGAAGGATGTTGAAAAGGCAACCTACTTCAGCAGAAGACACTTATTAGGAAGTAGCAGAGGATGAATTTAGACACTCCATCTCAGTATCACACATCTGATCATCACCTATTTTCATGACTTTACTGAATTATGTTTAGACTGGTGTTGTAAGTGTAGGGAGAGTTTGAGAAACTTGTTAATGAATCCAGACTCCCACCTACAAAATGAGATTTCTGGATGTGTGTGGTGGTTGGTATTCTGTTCTGTTCTTTTTCTATGTAAATAACAACAGATGGTTGGAGGGGACAGGGAAGAATGGGGTAATCTAGGACGCAAGTGTAAATGGTCCCACCTTTTCTTTTGCTCAATATACTCTGGGTGAACCTTAGAGGAGAAGGAAGATTGTCGAAGGATCCAGTTTGGCTTTTCCATCTCTAAAAGGCTGGAAGCCCAGTTGGTAAAAAAATTTGCCTGAAATGCAAGAGACTCAGGTTTGACCCTCGGGTGGGGAAGATTCCCTAGAGAAGGAAATGGCAACACACTTTGATACTCTTGGCTGGGAAAACCCATGAATAGAGGAGCCTGGTGGGCTACAATCCATGAGGTTGCAGAGAGTCTGACACAACTGAGTGACTAAACAACATCCAGCCCCCATACTTGCTCCATACATCCATCTAGGGAATGCAGAGAAATCTCTCATCACCTACACTAGATGTGTTAAGGTTAGTGGTTTAGGTTTTTGATGCCTTGATTTCCAGATATTGGAATGAGTGGAAGAATATCACTATACGTGTCTGAGATATCATTCTATAAAGTTTGATGGAGCTGATGAGGATGCTAGTGAACATTTGTGAAGATTTATCAAAAGATATACTGACCGTTTAAGGAAATATATCTTATGCTCAGCACCCTCCTTGTGTGACTTCAATCCTATCACACAGGATCCAGAATGTTGGCTATTGCACAAGTTCACAAAGATCTGTTTTGGTTTTAGGGCCTTGGCACTTGCTGTTCCCTCTCCTTGGACTGCACATCTTCTGGAGTTTTAATGGACAGTTTCAACTCATTATTCAGGTTTCAACTCAAATGTCATCTCCTCAAGGAAGCATTACCTAATCTTAGATAAAGTAGGCTCCTTCTCTCAAACTTTCTATTCCACAGGTTTCTATTTTAACTTTCCTTAGCTTTTCAGAAGTTAAAAATCATCTTACATGTCTGCTTGCTTATGAGGTTACTCAGTCTTGTTCACAGAATAGAAGATGCCTGCATATAGTAACTGCTCCACAGATATTATTAACTCCTAACTGGTGGGCTGACTGATTGACAAAATCAAAATCCCAAAATATCAATGTTGAAAATGGTATTAGTTATAGTTTCAAAGAAGAAGTTATCCTCTTCTGAAAGAGCAAATAGCCAAAGCAAACTTCATATGTAATGACAGCACAAGGATTTTTGGGGGGTGAGGTGGGGGGGCAGAGGCGGGTTGGGGAGGGGGGCAGGCCACTTCTATTGGTCTTTCATTTATCTATTTTCATCTATCTTTGTTCTTTGGCCCGTGTGGGCCTCCCATCGCAGTGGCCTCTGTTGTCGCAGAGCACCGACTCTGGGCGCATGCGCTCTAGAGCTCCGGCTCTGTGATTGGACACATCAGTCCAGCTGCTACACGGTGTGTGGGATCTTCCCAGGCCAGGGATCGAACTGACGCCCCTTGCACTGCAAGGCAGTGTCCTTACCCACTGGACCACCAGAGAAGCCCCCAGCACAAGGCTTTAATGCAAAATTTCTCTCTCTTTGCTATTCAGCCTTGAGGTGAAAGGTAAACTAAAGGAATGTACTGTCCTTGAAACAAGATTACTTGACTTAAGCAATGTCGAAAGTTGAGAAAAACTCTGAGTTCTTTAGACACCTGTGTCTGTCCTCAACCTGGTGAAATAAACTTGTCAAAAGCTTAGCCTCTCCTACCTACTCACTTCTGCAGTCTGAAATGAAAGAAATTTAACAAACTACAGCAATGCTTGATTTTCTACAAGTTTAAACCAGTAACCTGCACATGCTAGATGCTTAATAAGTTTTATTGTTCTTATTAGTTGTGTAAAGGCCTAGCAGTACCTGGAGACTTGTACTTTTTCTAGAGATATTTAATTTGTGGTTTTAAGATTGGAGCACCAATCTTTCCACCTTCAGAAAACCAATGTCCAATTAAGCAACTTCTTAGGAGTATAAAAAGTGAGTTTTAAGTATGTGCCTAGCTGCTTCTACTTTAAAAAAAAAAATGTTCTAACCTCTAAATGGTTCTTCCTAGTTAAATACAATATTCCTTAATATTTATGTACTGTTATTTTAATTTTAAATTTCTATTTTTATAGGCAAAGGACAATTGAGCAGAAAAATGTTATATCCTCTCTCTCTAGCTATTCATGCTGTGAAGCAACCTGTTTTACTGTTTAAACCTGTGTTTGTTCTGTTTCAATTGTGCAGAGGAAACAGTTCTGGCACCTTTAAAAATCAAAGATCTATCACTCAACAGGGGAGCACAGCAACCTGGGAGAGGGAATTATGAGGAATAGGGAAAAGATACACTGCTTCTAAAACCTCACTGGGTTCACAAATCATCTGCGGATCATGTAAAAATGAAGATCCTGATTCAAGTATATCTTGGGTGGAGTCTGAAAGTCTGCATTTCTAACAAGCTTCAGGTGCTGCTTGTGTTGCTGGTTCTTGATGTTTAAGGATGATGGTGGTTTGGTTCATGTGGCTTGAGAAATAAAAATCACTTTGGAGTATTAAGCACCTACAATTATAATAAGATTGTCGTTTAGCTGCTAAGTCATGTCAGACTCTTTAGAGACCCCATGGACTGTAGCCAGCCAAGCTGCTCTGTCCATGGGATTTCCCAGGCCAGAATAATTGGAGTGGTTTGCCAATTCCTCCTCCAGAAGGTCTTCTCAATCCAGAGATCAAACCCATGTCTCCTGCATTGGCAGGCAGGTTCTTTACTACTGAGCCATCATAAAGACCCATATTAACATTAAGCAAGTACTATTTTATTTAACCTGCAAAAACGATCATAAATCCTTCCCCATCTATGCAGAAATAAAGACTCTTTCTCCTCACTTGGAATTAGGATGACCACAGGACCCACTTTGACGAACAGACAGCAATTGGCTGGAAGGTAAGATCTGAAAAGCACTTGTGCACTGGGACTTGCTCTGTCTTGCTGCTCTTAGAATACTTAATCACCACACAACTTCACCAAAGCTAGTCTACTGGAGGATGAAAGGCCACATAGAAGGGAATGGTGCCTCAGGCAACAGCTTGCCAATCACCATTCCTTGAGTGAAGCCCATCCTAGGTCATGCAGTATCCAGCTAATTCTCCTGTTAACCGCAGACATTTGAGTGAGCATGCTTTATACAGATCTCCAGACCTAACACACAGCACCATGAACTAAATGATTGTTGTTTTGACTACCAAGGTTTTTGTTTGCTTTCTTTTGCCTTTCTCATATAACCTCTAAAATATGAACTTGTACTTAAGAAGAAACAGTAAGAGTTCAATGCCATTTATGCTTATGATTCTTTGTCTTTCTTCATTCTGTGTGCCATAATTTTGGTCTCATGTAATAGAAATGAATATAAGTAGTTACAGCAATAGAATATGAACTATATTTCTATTATTACAGTTACATCTATTTTCATCTATTATTTTACTATGTTGAAACCTTCTGTTTAGAAACTAAGTCATTTGTCCAGATCACGCAGATGTATATTGCAGAATACTCTCAGCCTAGAGTCAAAACTTTCAGAAGTTCCTTGTAGAAAGTTACTCAATATTTCAGACTCTGAAGGACATGGATCTATAGCCATCATCTTATTTCATGTCTGAGAAGGTAATGCAAGGTCCATTTACAGAGGAATGACCTTATGCTGATATGAGATGCCAATGACAAACCCTCTTTGGGGAAAAACTCAAAGTCAGACAGTCCTTGACCCAGAATCCATAGATAGACATCACCAGTTTTGCACTTCCCTGGTGGTTCAGAACGTAAAGAATCTGCCAGGAATGCAGGAAACCCAGGTTTGATCTCTGGGTCAGGAAGATCCTCTGGAAAAGGAAATGGCAAGCTACTCCAGTATTCTTGCCTGGAGAATTGCATGGACAGAGGAACCTGGTAGCCTAGAGTCCATGAGGTCACAAAGAGTCAGACAGAACTGAGCAACTAATACAATGTCACACTGAAAATGTCACTTTGGGGGCTTCCCTGGTAGTTTAGTGGTGAAGAGTTCAGCTGCCAATACAGGAGACACAGGTTCAACTCCTGATCCAGAAGGATCTCGTATGCTGTGGAGCAACTAAGTCCGTGAGCCACAACTATTGATCCTGTGCTCTACAGCCTTGGAGATGCAACTACTGAAGCCTAGAGCCCGAGTTCCACAACAATAGAAGTCACCACAACAAGAAGCCTGCTCACCTCAACTAGAGAGCCCCTACTCCCTGCAACTAGAGAAGAGCTTGTGGCAGCAGTGAAAATCCAGAATACCCAAAAATAAATAAATGAATAAAATTTTTAAAAAAATTTTGCTTTGCAACTTCATTTTTTGTTGGCCAGTCTCTCACAATATTGAGGTCCTTAACCATCTGGGCTCTTCTCAAAACCCATCAATCTTCTCCACACTTTCTCTTTATTACAGTCAAGTGAAATGCTCACAGTTTCATGGCCATGACTATATATTAGAAGTTCATTATGGGGCTTCCCTGGTGGTCCAGTGGGTAAGGACACCACCTTGCAGTGCAAGGGGCGCTGGTTCGAGCCCTGGTCTGGGAAGATCCCACATGTCGAGAGCGGCTGGACCAATGTGTCCAATTACCAAGCCGGAGCTCTGGTGCGCATGCGCCCAGAGCCGGTGCTCTGTGACAACAGAGGCCACCGCGATGGGAGGCTCACATGGGCCAAAGAACAAAGATGGATGGAAATGGACAAATGAAAGACCAATAGAAGTGGCCCGCCTGCTCCCCTCCCTCCCCACCCTACCCTCCTCAAATAAATAAATAAATAAATCTTTAAAAAAAAAAAAAAAGAAGTTCATTATGAACTTGAGCATCTTTCCCTGGTAGCTCAGCTAGGAAAGAATTTTCTTGCAATGCAGGAGATCCCAGTTTGATTCCTGGGTCTGAAAGATTCCCTGGAGAAGGTATAGGCTCTCCACTCCCAGTATTCTTTTTTTTTTTTTTTAAACATGTGTGTCTTTTTATTTATTTATTTTCATCCATCTTTATTCTATGGCATGCATGGGCCTCCTATTACAGTGGCCTCTCTTGTTGCAGAGCAGTGACTCTGGGTGCATGTGCTCCCGAGTGCTGGCTCATAATTGGACACACCTGTCCAGCTGCTCTAAGGTACATGGGATCTTCTAGGGTCAGGGGTTGAACTGGTGTCCCTTGTATTGCAAGGCAGACTCTTTACCCACTGGACCACCAGGGAAGCCCCACTCCCAGTATTCTTGACCTTTCGTAGTGATCCAGATGGCAAAAAATCTGCCTGCAATGCACAGACCTGGGTTCAATTCTTGGGTTGAGAAGGTCCCCTGGAGAAGGGACAGGCTTCCCACTCCAGTATTCTTGCCTGGAAAATTCCATGGCTCATTCATGGGATCACAAACAGTCAGACATGACTGAGCAGATGAACTGAATGATGGACTTGAGTAGTGTTCCTTACTTTGGGCCTGCTATTGAAGTTCTCTCCACCTCTTCTGATCCCTCCTATTCCTCCAAGTTGAGAATCATCACTTTAAAGAAGCTTTCGAAACTAGTATTCCAATTCAGGTCTGCAAAATCACCTGTTTACCAGTAGAATAAGATTCTTAAAAATTAGAAAATGAAAGCCTTTAATCAAACCATGCCTTTGCAGATAGCCCAGGCCATATACTCCCCATTGCCCAGCTGCTTCCCACATCTATATTACCTCACCAGTCTGTAAAGACTTCTGATTGTGCAATGTGCCTGTGTAGCCACTCAGTCATGTCTGACTCTTTGTGACTCTTTGGATTATAGCTTGCCAGGTTCCTCTGTACATGGGATTTTTAAGACAGGAATACTGGAGTGGATTGCCATTTTCCTCCACCAGGGGATCCTCCTGACCCAGGGATCAAAAACCTGTGTCTCCTGTGCCTCCTGCATTGCAAGTGAATTTTTCACTCACTGAGCCATTAGGGAAGCTGACCACTCGTCTTTCTCACTGAGTATCTGTATCTACTGCCATCACTCTAACGACCAAGCACGTTTCAGGAATTCCCTGATACTTATGTCCAAATGTAACCTCTGTCCACATCTGTAACAGCTTACTCTTATTTTTAAAAATTTATGCACATATTTATTTATTGAGTCATGCCTTCCAGTTTGAAGGATCTTAGTTCCCCAACCAGGAATTGAACTCAAGCCCTGGACAGTAAGATCTCAGAGTCTAAATCATTGGGCCACCAGGGAATTCCCTTTAACTACATGTTCTTAGCTCTAAATGTTGGAGATTTCATTAACATCTTATTCTTCCTTACTTTCCATCTACGCTAAATCAATCCATTCAGTTGAAGTCCTCTTAAATAGTTTCTAGGAGAAATCACCACATAAAAGATTGTAAATTGCACTACAAACCTACTTTTTGCTTGTCTTGTCCTGTCCATCTCTTATGTAATACAGTCAGTCTCACATAATATCTCAGTGGGGCAGACGTAGGAGCCTCCCAATTCCTCTCCTTGCTTTTAGCATCCTTTTATATGATCTTCATGTTCAAGATCATCATCAGGACTATATTCCTATATCCACATTTTGGAAATTATACTCCAGGTTGAAAGTGTTCTCAGTCTGCCTTTAACAATGCAGTCCTGTCTCTCCTCACTCCCCTGCCTTTCATCCTGTGCTCGAGACATTGTAAGCATTTTTAAAAGTCCTTATAGGGTTTTCAGAGACTTAGCCTACTGGCTGGAGTGGCCTCCATCTATCTGGTCAATCCCTGTTCCTTTTTTTCTCAGCTCCTCTGACTGCCCTTGCTCGATTAGCTATAGAAATCTCTTCAACCATAGTTCCTGTTTACATCTCTGCCATAGCATGGATCATGTTGCCTTTTTACCCATCTCCACTCCAGATCCAAGAATACCCAAGACAGGGACCACATTTTATTTAACTTTATTTCAACAATTAAACCTCCATTTGACTTAAATGAACAAAAACATATAGAACAGCAGCAGACATTTATGCTAAATTATTAAAAGTAATTCTCAAGGTGCTTGTGAGAGATTAAGAAGTGGTTCCAGTGTAGGGGAGATGACTGAATAAAGACATAAATGCATTCAGCTGGTTAATATACCACAGAAGGCTCACTGCTCAAGGCTTGTGAGGAATTTCCTGCACAAACTAGGTGTATGAAATACAGCCACATATAAATGTCTTTAATCTGTGTGATTTGGGCCTTCCTGGATTAACAATGTGTGGCTATATCTCAATGTAATATAAAGGCTTTTTATATTTAGCTCAGATCCCCCAGGCTAATGGTTAGGTAAGAATTCAAACCAGTTAATACGCACATTTCAACCAGAATGTCTACAAGCCCTGCACTGTGCCAGATTACACTAAGAGGAAAGGGGGCATGCTTCCCAGTGCAGCGTGTAAATTCCTATGCTCTTTATCTATGGCTTCTCATAACGGCTTGTCTTCCACACCTACAGAGGTAGATATTAGATGGTTCTAAAAACAGAAATACAGTAAGTCCATCCATAGGGAATTTAATTTTATCTTCAAGGATGAAATTAGCAACATCTGGAAAAGTCTATAAAACAAGATAATTAATTGTCAAGGTGTATCACAGACAGAATTACTACAGAATTAAATTCGTTCCATTATCTGTGGCAAGAGGAGGTGAGAACTCTTAATACCAAGCAGAAGAATTGTAATTGTCCAGTTATTGCCATACATTCTTGGGTCCTGATTCTTATACCAGCATCCTATTTTAGTGTTTGAAATCCATACTTTTAGAATCACTTCTTGGTATGGTGATCCTCAAGTTAAAGTCAAATACACCTGTCAGTTTACAATTAGATGAATGTTTCTGAAGCTCTTCTGGCACATTGGTTGGATGTTACAAGATGTCCTAAATAAGTGGATGAAACCACAAAAAAAAAAGATTTCACATGACTGAGATAAATAATGTATTGTGAATCACAAAGAACAGTGAAGAGTCTAGTGCATTTCACAAATATATTTAAATGCTCTAACTTCCACAGAACATTGTAACACTGCATTAAATTATTTTCAGACACTAACACCTTTGTGAAAATAATCTGGCTGGCCAGCCACTTAATAGGACGTAGGAATGACACTCTTGGTTGCTCCCATAAGGAACACTGAAGACCCTGAAACCCAAAGTTTCATCTGCCTCTTCAGAAAGGAGGGAGGGAATGGGAATATGAAGAAAGGATGGTCCAAGGAACCAAGAACAGATTCTGAAAGGGATCTCAGTAGATGCCCCAACCAGATGACGGCAAAGGAAACAAAAATGGTTTCTATTTGTAGTAGCAGAGTACATCAAGGAGAAGAATAAAGCAGCAAAACAGATATTAAGAGATACTGAGGTTGAAATATGCACAACCTTTCATGAGGACAATGAGGCCTTAGGTAGTGAAAGTCTTTTAAAAGTTCCCACCCTTCGAACAACAATTCCACTTGTGGAAATAAAATTTAAAGACACAGTTGCTCAAATGTGCAAGGGCATATGTTCTAGTCTGTCCAGACTACTATAACAATCTACCTTAGACCCAATGTCTTAAACAACAAATATTTCTTTCTCATAGTTCTGGAGGCTTGAAAGTCCAAAATCAAGGGTGGCTACCAATTTCAGCATCTTGTGACAGCCTGTTTTCTGATTTATGGACATCCATCTCCTCACTGTGTCCTCACATAGTAGAAGGGGCCAAGAGCTCTCTGGGGACTCATAGAAACCATGAATCTCATTCCTGAGGGTTTCACTCTTGTGATCTAATAACCTGCAGTAGGCTCCACCTCCAAAGAACACCACATTAGGGAATAGGTTTCAATACATGAATTTGGGGGACACAAACTTTCAGTCAAGTAGTATATGTATAAGGATGTTCATCTGAGTCAATTTATAATGATTAAAACCCAGAAACAACCTAACTGGTAGCAAAAAAGATGTGAATAAAATAAATAAAAAGATCTGCAAGTCATCGAAGATGATTGTGCCAATTTGTATACTAGATATGAAAAAATGTCAACAATGAAAAAAAAAACAGTTACAAAGTAGTATGTGTTGATACAATTTTATGTATTTTTTGGAAATAATAGTATATGTAAAATAGAAAAATCTTAGAAGTATATGTACTCAGGCCAAATAGTTTATTTCCAGGTGGTTACATTTTAGGTGATAATCTTCATTTCAAATTTTACTTTTTTCTTCTTTTGTTCCTTCTTTCCTTTTTCTATAATAAAAATAAAACTTGAACATCCATGAGAAATACATACACACTGACAGTGATAAGAGAATTGAACTATAACATAAGCCAGGGGATGCCTAAAACTAGAATGTACAAGGGCTGTATTACTTATTGCCACGTGTATGTCTGTATGTGTGTGCACACACACTCACTCATATCTGACTCTTTGTGACCCCATGAACCATAGATCACCAGGCTTCTCTTTCCATGGAATTTTGTAGGCAGAAATACTGGAGTGGGTTGCCATTTCCTACTCCTGGGAATCTTCCCAATGCAGGGATCAAACCCAGGTCTCTTGCACCTCCTGCTTTGGCAGGTACACTACCAGTGTTCTACCTGGGAAGAACCAGTCTTTATTAAGAGCCCACTAAGTGCTAAATGCTGAGACAGACACAGACTTTGCTTACAGAGTGGGGCCCAGGATAGCAGAATGGGCCTCAGGAACTCTCCCAGGTATTTATTAAAAGAGCCAAACATAACTCTAAGGTGTTTAATCTTAGAGTCTAGAAGAATACAGCAAACTAAATATTTCAGTATAGCATTGGGAGCCCATTTTTTAAAATACACAATTTGTTTAATAGCAACTGGTAATAATCAAATTAGCATTGGCTATGTTCAAAAGTTATTATACGAGCTGTGCTGTCATTTCTCAAGGTTAGTCACATACCTAAAGTCACAGACATTTCTCACATAAAATCCATTATACAAATCAGACTTTATCACCTGTATTTATAAAACCATACCTAGGAAAAGAACTGGGTCTGAAGACCAGTGTGTGGCCTTCATATAAGGAATGTTTGGAAGCCCTTTACCAACTTTCTTCCTCTCTCAACACTTCCTCTGTCCCTGTCCCTCTTCTTCCCCATGAGAACTAGGTAACTGACCTACTCATCATGATGGAAGACCTTCAGTTCTCTATCACAGGTATGCCCTCAGAATGCCCACTCCTCTGGTCTGTGAGTCTACATCTTGAGTCTTTATAAACTTTACTTTCCTCAATGAAGCTCATTAGCATTGGTTGCATGTGACCTGTCAGTTCTTCTCATTTGTGTGTTCTAGGCACACTTGCTCTCAAGCACTCGACAATATGTAAATATTGTCAGCAAAGTCCCTGAGTATCTGCTTCTCTTTCCTATCTAAAGTCCAGGAGGAAAGTACTGAGTCATTGTGTTTCCTTGGTTTACTCCCACAACTTAACATCTTGCACTGAGCATAGAAAATACTGCCTTAATGCTATCCATATTACTACCTTGTTTTAAGAGGAAGATACCATTTGATAAGAAAAATGACCGTCTTTTTTATAAAATATGTTCCTCCTAAGTAGACCTTCTGAGAGAAGCCTAAGTAGTCACCCTTTGGCTCAACATGCATCTTCAGAGGCATGCTGTAAAAGGCCAGTTGTATGCTACATGCCCATAAGAACAACAGACTTAATTCTCTCCTTTTGAAATTGTGACTCCCACCTTCTTTCTGCACCTCTAAATGTTTCCTTTTAAAGAAAAGCCATGGCTCACTGCTACTGAGAATTAAAGATAACCACATAAAGATTACGGTCCAGGCTGGTCCAAGCACTGATAGAACATTAAAATCACCAATTGAATTTCACATGCCTTGAGCACTGCCAAGGACTCCTAAGGGAAGGCCAGTCTTCAAAATGCATGCTCATATCAATCTTTTGTCACTTGTATCTCTTGGTTCACAAACTATTTTGACTTCAATGAATTGGAGACAATCTTCCATTGAGATGAAATGGGAGAGGTACAACTCTGCCACTGTACTTCTGCCACTCATACCGTGTATGACCACCCCCCCCCCCATCAAAGCATAAAGTACCAAGAAAAAAACAGGAGGGCTTATTATGAAGAGGTTAATGTATAAGGCTTAGGAGAGGAGGAATTAATTACTTCTCCCTCCTCCAAGCTATATGTCTGGCATTTCCAGCTGCATCAGACTCACCCTTCCACCTTCTCTTAGCTCCAGATTGTGTTTTGACCATCAGACTCATAGTTCAGTGTCACAGAGTTCCTTCTCATCTGCAGAATCTTCATTTTCAAGATTCTTATCCTTTCTGACCCCACTCCCCAATCATATGTTGGCCCGATAGCTTGAGGTAGTTTTCTTGATGCTCAGTTACTATGGTGACTCAACATGGTATGCTCAGTCTTTTCCCCTGTACAAACATGGAAAATATCAAGGGTGTTTTTAAAGGGTACAAAGTATCTCTCATCCACATCCAAGGCTGAAGGAGAAGACATTTAACAACAGAAAGCTGTGCTTAGACCAGAAAAAGAGATTGATCATATATACACACAACTGTCAGATAATAACCCAGTGCATTAGATGTTCTCACAAGAGAGGTAAAGAGATATGAGAGCTAAAACAAGAGGAATGAGAGAACTTCAGGTGAGCTCTTTCCTTTTTTAACCTTTCAGTTGTTTTGAATCCCAAGATGTATGAAATTAAAGCTGGTGAAAACCAGCCATATAAACTTGCTTCAGTGACTCAAAAGTTGTCGTTTCTCGACTCAACTTTGCTGAAACACTTGATTCATGTTGTTCTTATTTAACCTAATTTGCATTGATTTAATCAGGGCTGGTATGCTTTAAATACATAATAAATTGGGATTCTGCAACTTAGATGACTTAGAATAGCTAAATTTCAATAAAGCTCAATTCAATCTGTTAATGTATACGGTTCTGCCAAGGGCTTTAAAACCGTAGAAAAGATGCAAACTTGCCACATTAGAAGTGGGAAAGGTTTAAAGATATCATCCAGATGAAATGATTTGCAGGATAATAATGTGAAAAGCCATATATATATGTACATACATATATTTTAATTACAGCCTAGACATACCTTCAACGTTTTAAGTAGCACACTTAGAAGAAAACTCACATATAAATGCAGTGAATTTAATTTTATTCTCCTTCCTTCTTGCCAACACTCAACTCCTTTCTGCCTCTCTGTACCAACTCTACAAATCAAGTGACATCCAAAGTGGGACCTCTTCTTGCCCATTTGGCAGGCTCTATCCTCACTTTGCCAAGCTGCTTGCATTAGGAGAATTTTCTTCCTAGCAGCCATAGGGATTGGGTGGCTTGTACTCAACAATACTTGCTGAATGGCTGGCCAGTGTTTACCCCGGCTGTCCCAGCCTCTCAACCCTTTAGAGTTTATGGCTCAATCAGCCGGCTGGCTGTCAGGAATAATTGTCTTGGCAAGAGGTGAAAACACTTGATGGTGAAATTGTTTGTCTGTTAAAGTATCCTGCAGCACCTTGAAGGTTCCAGGACAGAACCTGCAGGTTCTTAGTCCAGAATTAGGAAAGAATGACAGAGAGGCAACCATTAAGAATGGGATAGGAAGACCACCTCTTTGATATTGGACAGGAGAAATAAAAACAATCTGTGCCAGTACCAAGCAAGGAGACCTTGGATGACCACCTGACCAATCTATGCCTCAGTTTTGTTATGTGCAAAATTAAGGGGTTTGATTTTCTAACGACTTTTTTTAGCTCCTAAGACAGCATGTGATGTCTAGGACATTTCATCTTTTTTTTTTCCTTCCAATTAAGTGATGCATCTGAGAGATGAATGACCAGGGCAAAGCTACGAGTAATACAAAATGGAATGATTCATGCCCTTGTTCCCATGACTTTTCCTGAAAAGTACCACCAGTCTTTGCTGACTTTGATTCCACTGGTTGGTATCTTCAGCTTGGATGTAAAGCCCAACCTCATTACCTGTCTAAAGCCAGTCCAGCTCATTCTTATCAAATGTGAGTACAACTAGAGATGTTGTTCATTTATTTTCAGTGCCTAAGTGTTAGACATGATGGGAATTCAAAGTGAGGAACTGAAAATTCACTTTTGATTCTCCCTGCCTGTCACTTCTCTGGGCATCTTAGTCAAGAAGGTAGGCTTACCCATTCACTTCCAGCAGGGCTTCTCTGTCATTTTTTTGTTTTTTGTTTTTTTCTTTTCCTTTTTTATATAGATAACCAACAGGTCCCTGATAACAGCTTTGCAGACCCTCTTCAAACAAGCTGGGACAAGATAGAACTCATCCTAAGAAGCTTAAGGAGCCCATTCATAAATGATTGTTGATGGAAATAATCAGGCGAAGATGTCTCTTCGTACACAGAAGGCACAATTTAGTAACAGTTTCAAAGCCTAAGTAGGGGTGTGTATGGAAGTGGGTAGGCTTCATGAGGGTTTAGGCGAGCCTTTCTCGGCTGATTCTCTGGCACATTCTCTGGAGTGGAGTGTACTGTAGAACTCTGTAATCACCATGAACGGCATGTCAGGGTCAGGCCTCCCAGTGACAGACAGCAGAACATTTCTTTAATCCACCCGGGACCTCACAGGCATCTATGGAGACTGGCAAAGCCCCCGAAGAGGTCTCGGGCAAGAAAGACTCCCTGGACATAGACATACATTTCTGCTACTCTGAATCACCTACCGCCGGACCAGACTGGACCGGCGTGGCTTCCTAAATCTGTTTAAGAATCATCCCCCGTCAACCCCATTCACCACCTAAAAGGACTGGCTGACTGCAGAATTCCAGGGTCCACAAGGGAAAAAAGAAAAAAAAAAAAAAATCAGCCAAGACCCCACAGTCATTGCTTTCCTTTAGCTTCTCTCAAGTTGCTTTTCTAAAGCAAAGGACCAAATGCTTATTTCTCTACAAATTCCTACGTAGCTCTTACACGTAGACAGATTTAAAGGGGGAGGAGGGGAACTTTCCTCAAAGGGAAGCGGGGCGGAACAGAATATTTCAGTCTCCCACTTGGAAATATCTTGTCGTTGATGATGCTTTTCCATACCTCCATCCCCTCTTCTATATGTGCGTGTGTGTATGTATATATATATATATATGGACGAAAAAGCTGAAAGTGTTTTCCATTTCATCAAAGAACATATATTACTTTGGTGGTTCGGGAAAATGCTGGTTTCCTGCCCACCCCTTTTCAATCTGCCCATGTCTGAGGTGCTCCGGGAAGACGCGCAATCGTGAGCAGCTTACGACACTCAGTGAGCAGTAGGTGCCGGTGCAGCACACTGCCTGGCGGAGGGAAGAAGCCGGGGCGCCGCTCCCCGAGCCCCGCGCCACCGCCCGCCGCCCGCCGCCCGCAAAGCATGAGCGAGCCCGCTCTCCGCAGCCGCCCCGGGCGCGAATGGCAGGCGGTCTCCGCGGAGGAAAAGGTGGCGCCGGTCACTGGTCCTTTTCAATGACGGACATTAACCAGACTGTCAAATCCTGGGGAGTCGCGAGCCCCGAGTTTGGAGTTTTTTTTTTTTTTTTTCCCCACAACGTCACAGTCCGAACTGCAGTGGGAAAGGACAGCGGCAGGAAGGCGAAGCCCCAGCTCCTGCACGTAGTTGGGAAACTTGCGGGTCCTAGAAGTCGCCTCCCCGCCTCGCCGGCCGCCCATGCAGCCCCGAGCCGAGCAGCAAAGTGAGACATTGTGCGCCTGCCAGATCCGCCGGCCGCGGACCGGGGCTGCCTCGGAAACACAGAGGGGTCTTCTCTCGCCCTGCATATAATTAGCCCTGCACACAAAGGGAGCAGCTGAATGGAGGTTGTCACTCTCTGGAAAAGGGTGGGTAAGACACTTTTTAATTAAATTCTTTCCCGAAGATTTTTTTTTTTTTCCTCCCTTTTCTTTGCTGCAGCAGCTAACATGGACCAAATCACCATCTCTTTGATTTTTCCGTGGCTGTGAACTTTCTATGCTGCCCAGCTTTCTGCATGCTTAGAGGTGAACGTGTGGCTTTGGCGAGGGGGGGTCCTGCTTTATTTCAATATATTTATTTGATTTTTGCCCTTTTCTCCCCCTCCCCCGCTCCCCCTCTCTCGGAATAAAATATGATGTAGATTTCTGACCGAGCGCTTCCAATGGACATTCTCCAGCCTCTCTGGAAAGATTCTCGCTAATGGATTTCCTGCTGCTCGGTTTCTGTCTACACTGGCTGCTGAGGAGGCCCTCGGGGGTGGTCTGGTGTTGGCTGGGGGCCTGCTTTCAGATGCTGCCCGCCGCCCCCAGCGGGTGCCCGCAGCTGTGCCGGTGCGAGGGGCGGCTGCTGTACTGCGAGGCGCTCAACCTCACCGAGGCGCCGCACAACCTGTCCGGCCTGCTGGGCTTGTCCCTGCGCTACAACAGCCTCTCGGAGCTGCGCGCCGGCCAGTTCACGGGGTTAATGCAGCTCACGTGGCTCTATCTGGATCACAATCACATCTGCTCGGTGCAAGGGGACGCCTTTCAGAAACTGCGCCGAGTTAAGGAACTCACACTGAGTTCCAACCAGATCACCCAACTGGCCAACACCACCTTTCGGCCCATGCCCAACCTGCGCAGCGTGGACCTCTCGTACAACAAGCTGCAGGCGCTCGCGCCCGACCTCTTCCACGGGCTGCGGAAGCTCACCACGCTGCACATGCGAGCCAACGCTATCCAGTTCGTGCCCGTGCGCATCTTCCAGGACTGCCGCAGTCTCAAGTTTCTCGACATCGGATACAATCAGCTCAAGAGTCTGGCGCGCAACTCTTTCGCCGGCCTGTTCAAGCTTACCGAGCTGCACCTGGAGCACAACGACTTGGTCAAGGTGAACTTCGCCCACTTCCCGCGCCTCATCTCCCTGCACTCGCTCTGCCTGAGGAGGAACAAGGTGGCCATTGTGGTCAGCTCGCTGGACTGGGTATGGAACCTGGAGAAAATGGACCTGTCGGGCAACGAGATCGAGTACATGGAGCCCCATGTGTTCGAGACGGTGCCGCACCTCCAGTCCCTGCAGCTGGACTCCAACCGCCTCACCTACATCGAGCCCCGGATCCTCAACTCCTGGAAGTCTCTGACCAGCGTCACCCTGGCCGGGAACCTCTGGGACTGTGGGCGCAACGTGTGCGCCCTGGCCTCCTGGCTCAGCAACTACCAGGGGCGCTACGACGGCAACTTGCAGTGCGCCAGCCCCGAGTACGCGCAGGGCGAGGACGTCCTGGACGCCGTGTACGCTTTCCACCTATGCGAGGAGGGGGCCGAGCCCACCAGCGGCCACCTGCTCTCCGCCGTCACCAACCACAGCGAGCTGGGGTCCCCCGCCGGCCCGGCCACCACGCTCGCTGATGGTGGGGAGGGGCAGCCCGACAGCACGCCCGAGCCGGTCACCGTGGCTCTCCCGGGCGAGCACGCCGAGAACGCCGTGCAGATCCACAAGGTGGTCACCGGCACCATGGCCCTCATTTTCTCCTTCCTCATCGTGGTCCTGGTGCTCTATGTCTCTTGGAAGTGTTTCCCAGCCAGCCTCCGGCAGCTCAGACAGTGCTTTGTCACGCAGCGAAGGAAGCAAAAGCAGAAACAGACCATGCATCAGATGGCTGCCATGTCTGCCCAGGAATACTACGTTGATTACAAACCCAACCACATCGAGGGAGCCCTGGTCATCATCAACGAGTACGGCTCGTGTACCTGCCACCAGCAGCCCGCGAGGGAATGTGAAGTGTGACGGCCTCAGTGGCTCTCAACCCGCGCGCTACCAAATACGCCTGGACAGCCGGGGCGGGCCGGCCAGTGCCAGGCGTGGGTCTGTGCTCTGATACGCTCCTTGACTGAAACTGTGAGGGGGTCTCTCCTAGAGACTTGACATTTTAGCTTTATGGTGTCTTAAAACAAAAACGAGAGAAAAACACAACAAAAAACCCCATCCCACAACCTTCAGGACAGTCTATCTTAAATTTCATATGAGAACTCCTTCCTCCCTTTGAAGATCTGTCCATATTCAGGAATCTGAGAGTGTAAAAAGGTACCAATCACTGATTTTTTTTTTTTTTTTTTGTAAACTTAAAATGTTTAAAATAAAATAGCATTTACAGTTTTTACAGACTGGTGTAACCTAAATGAATTGTGACCTGTGTTAAGAAAGAAGCAACAGTTAAATTTTCCATCCCTTGTGTGTGTGTGTGTGTGTGCATGTGTGTGTGTGTCAGTGTGCACACGTGCATTGTAGGAATGATCTAGTGGCCAGAGGGAAAACCCAGACATTCAGGAGCAGAGTAGCCAGGCTCCTTTGGAAACATCAAGAAGAACTAACAGCTTATCAGGTGGATGTACCGCACATGATTAAACACTGAAAAGAGCAAGACCCTCTATTTTATATTTAGGGGAGTGTAGTGCAGTTTAGTCACTTTAGAATAAGTGAAAGGCAAACTGAGGACTGAGCATCCTTGATCAGCCATTAAGGCAGAGATCATTGCAAATGCTTTTCAAAAGGCAGTACCAGACAGTTTTTCCTATGAACAAGAAATGTTTTTGCACTTAATACAAAGCATCTTTCAGATCAATTCAAAACCTCACCCCTAAATGTCACTGGGTCACTGTTCTCCTACACTTTTGATTCATCAGACTTAGCAGCATGTGTGCCCTTTCCCATACTCTTCTAAGTGAAAGACCCTCAGCTCCTGCTCTCTGTTGTCTGACTCAGGGAAATAAGGCAGAATCCAAATGCTTGGTGATGGAGGCTGTGCTTTCTGGAGCATATTGCTAAGACTGCAGCAAGCAGAGGTTCTCACAGTGACAGCAAACTCCTAGTTGCTGTGGGGAACAGTGGGAAAGCCTGCCTCTGGCTGGATGCCTATCTGGGTGCTGTGTGAAGCAGGAGACTTTCGGGGCAGGCTCTTAGAGATTGGATGTGGGTGGGTAGGAAGGGGAAGATGAGCTTCTGAGCCAATGTGCCAATGTTCCTGAGATGAGAATAATTTGTTAACCCAGGACAGAAAAGCTGCCTTTCCTCAGATAGCCCTGTTGTGTCATGCTTTCTTTCTCTGTGATGTTTTAGTTTTTTTCTGTGTTGGGGTCAACACATGATTGTCCCTTGCCAACCTTCGTAGGTTTCCAGATTCATGGAGATGTAGGTTGTTTATTGAACTAAATTTAAGAGTGGCACCAGGTGGTGGGTGCAGGGAAGGGAAAGGAGAGGACGTGTGGTGGCTGGGAGAAGTCTTTCAGTAGCTAGCAATTTAAGTAAATGTATGATTGTAATAAACCATCACGAATGAAAGCCAATGGACTAATACTGTCCAGAGTCCAAAAGTCTTTCTCAAACTCAGGTAACTCACCTTTGAATGATCCTACAGACTGGCACCTTTTTTTTTTTTTTCCTTTTATTTTGAGAGAGAGAAGTTGGAACAGTGGGAAGAGGGATAGGGGGAGAACACATCACCACCCTCTTCCAAAATGCATATGCCTTCAGCCATCCATCCAAAGAGGCAAAGTCAGCTGTTTGAAATGCAGAATAGCATCACCAGGAGGTTTACTTAAGCTAGGATTGGAGGTAGAGTTCTCTTCTACCTGTGGAGAAATCACTCTGCCTAAAAGTACTGCTTCTAAAGGCTCTTTCAAGAGAAATGTATTGCAAATATCTCTAAGATATTAAACCTTGGTAGATAGGTTCATACACACACACACACACACACACCCCATAAGCTCATTCTTTCTGACCAGGAAGCTCCATCTTATTTTGTTTATAATTAAAATAAGACTTTATGACACATGCCATGCATGCATACATGCAACACCCATTTAGACTACTAATATTCTAGAAGAGAGGCGCTTTGATAACTTCAAGGAGGGGGTTTTGGATTTTTGTTTTGAGAATGGTCATTTTGGAATGCCATAGTAAATAGCATCTTGGAGGCCAGGGGTTCCAGGGACATCTATTATGAAACCTCACTAAAGAGATCTCCTCTAGAATACAACTGATTTTTCTGAAAAAAATAAAAAAAAAACAAAACAAAAACAAACAACAAAAAAACAAACAACTGTGCAATTGAAGAATTCAATTCTTGGATTCCATTGATTTAATCTCCTCCTAGGAAGGCTACTGGGATCCAGTGCGAAAAGCTGCTCTGGCTTGGTGCAGTAAGGGCCCTGTTGGTGTGCTTAGAGGGAAAGCTTCCAGAAGCAAAGACTTCCTGGGAAATCTTAGAGGCACAAACCCACCCTAACTCCTAGGAATATGGAGACGGGAGAATCTCCTATCCCTAAGACGTGTTTGTCCCTTTCATTCTTCTTTTTAAAATGTGGCCATGAGCAAAAGAGAGAGAAGTAATTTTGCTTTGCTATAGGCTGCTGCCCTCCCACACCTCCCTGTAGGACTAAACCCCACGTATGTGGGAGGTCCAAAGTCCATGCAAATCTGATGAAATCCTATTGTAAAGACAGCTCTGTACTTAGACCTGGAGAACAAGTGATGGTCATGCAAAGCACTGTTATTACACATTGTGTCTCTGTAGGCAATCAACTGCATTTTCTATACAAATAGAGGCATTTAGCTCACATTGTTTCATGCTCCTGGGCTTCTTGCTTTGGAGAATGGCAGGGGGAGGGGGAAAGCAAGAATGAGGGAAATCTGGTAGTTTTAACTAAGGTTTTATGCCACTTGAAATCTTTGCTTTCTTAAGTTAATTGATCTTTAAGCTTCAGCAAACTTGCTCTGACTCCCTCTAAGGAAACTACTGAGCATTTCAGAGGGAACCTGATTTTTTAAAGGTGTAGCATCTTTTTTCTTTTTTTTTCAGTTGTTGTTCTTCCCACTGAGGGTGCTAATCTCATTGTCCTGTGCTGTCTGGAAAGAATTTAAGGCCACAATTCACATCTCTTCCTGGGCACTGTGATGGATTTACCTTCCATTTGCAGTACCTTCCCAGCTGATTAAAGTTCAGCCCTGGGATAGAGGTTTTTCGAATATTCATATAGAAAAAAAAGTCCTTTCAAATGACAAATGACACTCTGAGACCAGTCATAGCCCTGCTAGGTTTTTTAAGGTGGTACTCAAAGGAGCAGATTCAATGAAACCCTTTCTCTGGCCTTCACGACCAGGAAAAGCAGCCCCTGGGACTCAGACTCCCGTCCTGAGAGTTGAGACCACCACATAGCCCAAGTTTTCAAGGCTGCAAAGTTGCCATCACAAAGAAAAGACTGTTGAATGAAAGGAAACTTTTAAAATTCATTTTTAAAATATTCTCTGAAGCTCTTGAGAGTCTAAGAATGCCTCACCTTTCCTCCCTGCCTTCAGGAAGGAGGCATTTGATATGACAGCATCAGCAGCACATTTATGAGTATGTGTAAGTCATTAGTGCATTAAATACCACTTGTTATTTCTCTCAAGTTTCCTGAGCAACTGCACACAGATCACTGGAGGGCTTAGGGGACTCTGGTGTTTCTGGGTTATAGTCACCGACTTGTCAGCAAGTTCAGCCTCTGTTCTGTCTGGCATAGCCATGCATTAGAGAAGGGGGCACCAGAGCATCACACATCCTGGGAAAATGAGAGGCATTAGATACCCTTCTCACAGAGAACATTTTCAAGAGATCAGAATTTACATCTGTTTGGAGAATGGGTATTACAGTGTTTTGGGGGAGTCAAAATAAACGTCAATTATCTCCTCTAGATGGATGGTTCTGTTGGTTGATTTGGGCTTGCCATGCATGGAATGACAAATAGCAAGGAATTAATTATAATATGACTATTCCACAGGCTGCTGAAGTATATTTTGGGAAATGTTTAGGGATATACACCTACATGTGCATGCTAAATTGCTTCAGACATGTACGATTCTTTGAGACTCTATGGATTGTAGCCCACTAGGTTCCTCTGTCGATAGGATTCTCCAGACAAGAATACCCAAGTGGATTGCTGTGTCCTCCTCCAGGGGATATTCATGATCCAGGGATTGAACCCGAGTGTCTTATATCTCCTACATTGGCAAGCAGGTTCTTTTCCACTTGTGCCACCTGCGAAGCCCACATGCATACAAATATGTAAATGAAATAGCATGGCACATAATAGTCACACACATATATACTACCTTGATGTATATATATGTGTGTGTGTGTATATATATCCCCACATATAACCACATACACACTGTCAGATGTACATCCTCTAGATTCCTCCTGCTTCTTCCATGATCACACTTTTACTCAGGAAAGGATCTGATAAAACCATTCACAAGGCACAAAGGACTGAGGTGGCTGATGATATTTTCAGTTATTAGTTAATGAGCAGTTGAGGCTTTGCTGCCTGGGGAATCTTCTGGGTTCCTCGTGTCATAGGAGAGTGTATGTCTGCTACCTAGTGGTAAGAGCCAGCAAAGCATTCTTCGAGAACATGCGACTAACTAAAAAGTTCCATCTCTTGGTTACAAAACATTTCTACCTTAATAAATGTCCTACTTTGACTTTTCTTTCAGGGATCCAGGAGGCAAAATCCTTTCTCCTGTGACTGGGCTCCATTTCCTGCCCTTCCTCAATTGGACACAGTTTCTGGAATTTTACTCAAAGCAAAAGGCTGGCTATTAACACCCTTAAGGCTGAGTCAGATTCATCAATGAGATGGAGGAAATACATTTACTGAGTGCTTACTTGGTATAAGAGCCTTCATCTAGATCTTGCCTTTGCATGAGGAACTTGAGGCTTAGAGAGTCTGAGCACTTTTATGGAAAGTCACCCAGTCTGTTTGGAAGCACAGTGTAGTCAGTCTGGTGGCCTTTCAGCTATGCCATTTAGTCGCTAAGTTGTGTCGAACTCTTTGTGACCCCATGAACTGTAGTCCACCAGGCTTCTCTGTCCATGGGATTTCCCAGGCAAGACAGCTGGAAGGTTGCCAAGCCTTCCTCCAGGGGATCTTTTTGACCCAGGAACTGAACCCGCATCTCCTGCATTGGCAGGTGGATTTTTTAGCACTGAATCACCCAGAAAGCCCAATATGAAAGCCCAGATTTTAAAATATAACCTGTTTCTAATTTCCTTGAACGGGTGTCTTTTCCACTCCTCTAACCAGCAAAGACCATAGAGCTAGCCTTGGCTAAGGACACATGCTCACCTCATTCTTGGTGGATGACAAGGGTGCCATGATCACATCCAGGAATTTTCACCATGACTTTTCTCTGGCTTCTTGTTATCAGGTCATTCAGGACTCTACCCAAAGAGGGGTCATCTCACAGGCTTTCAGGAGCAGAAAGTTCAGTTATTCATCCAGTCTAGCCACTAATCAGAGGACTTTGGACTCAGAGACACAAAGGTACCAGATATCTGTTTATTACTATTGAGTATTTATTCACCTTTTCTTCTGGGTCATTAAATGGACTATATCTCTATGGTGGTGGTTCTCAACCCAGAGCAAATCTGCCACCCAATCAATGTAATGTCCAGAAACATTTGTGCTTCTCATGCACTGGGGTAGGATGCTGCCAGCCTCCTGTGAGTAGAGGTCATGGATCATGCTGAACACCCACAGTGCAGAGGAAGGCCTTCTCAGCAAAGAACAATTTACTCTGAACTGTCAAGGTTGCCAAGATCGAGAAACTCTGCTCCCTGGGATAGAGAAAGGATGCCATGATACCAACATGCTGCGTTCCAGTTTTGCTTGGAGTGGTTCACCAGATCTATTGCCTTCTCATCTTGTTCTCTCCTGCAGAATTGGAAGTCTAAATGAAAATCCCTCAGGTTGGTTGCTAATCAGAGTGAAGACCTGTACTTACCACATGCTTCTCAAAGAACATATGGCAAAACTTAAATTAACTGGGACAGAACTTGTCAGAGCCCTCATTGACCCACTTTTTCTCTGGCAAAACCTCATTTAGGAAACAGAAAAAAAAATCAAATTAACAGTGGATATTTAATTAACAAGATGGAAAATGAGAAACTTGATATTCTTTCCAGGAGTTGTTTTGATGTCTATATAAATTCAGCCCCTCTGCCTGGGCTTTTCCCCTTCTCCAACTAAGCCTGGAATGTGTCTGAGGTGGAAATGGGCTTCCATTTAAAAAAGAAAAGTGCTTACATGGAACTCTGCTTGATATTACATAGCAACCCAAATGGGAGGGGAGTTTGGGGAGAGAATGGACACATGTATATGCATGACTGAATCCCTTTACCATCCATCTGAAGCTATCAAAACATTGTTAGTTGGCTGTGCCCCAATACGGAATAAGTTCATATATGTGTGTGTATATATCTATCTATATATTTATATAGATATATTGAGTTCACCTGGTTCTCATCTTAACTGCAGTCTCTCTCTCACACTTTCTCTGCCTTTAGGAGGGTTCATCCAGTTATTCCCTAAGGACTCTTTTGGTGCTGGGCTTCTATTTCATCATTTCCCCAAAACAATAAAACATAAAACAAGTGGTTGTCAAGCTAGTGCCACTTAACCAAAAAATTAAAATTCCCCTGACCTCCCATTCCTGAGATATTCTGATTCATCAGGCTTGCCTGCATATGAATGAGAAAAGGTAGATAAAAAAATCATAGAGACACCAGGACTTCAGAGAGGGAGGTGGAAATGCTGGAAAACAGACGAGAAAGTGCAGGCATGTGTGGGTGGAAAATAGGGCTTTTAGAATGTGCAAGAAGATGAAAGGAAACCCTAGAGAGGATGCAGGCAGCAACACTCCTCCACACGTGAGACAGGGAGACTCAGGGGTCTGCAATGAAGAACATTGCTGGAGTAGGGAGGTGGGAGCAGGGAAGAAGAGCAGGACTTCTGATATAACTTACGGTGTGTGTGTGTACTGTTGCTTCAGTCATGTCTGACTCTTGCAACCCTATTGGCTGTAGCCCACCAGGCTCCTCTGTCCGTGGAATTTCCCAGGCAAGAATACTGGAGTGGGTTGCGATGCCCTTCTCCAAGGCATCTTCCAGATCCAGAGATCAAACCCAGGTCTCTTTTGTCTGCTGCACTGGCAGGTGGGATATTTACCACTAGCATTGCATGAGAAGTCCCCAAATAACTTATTAGATTTGAGTAAGTGGCTACAAGTAATACTAGGAGCTCAAAGCCCTTTAGCAAAATTAGAGGAAGTGAGAGGGATGGAGAAAGGGAGTGACTGGGAAAAATAAAAGCCAAGGTTGGGGGAAGAGAGAGGAATAAAAGACAGTAGGAAGGGAGTTTCAAGATTTGTGATTTTTGTTATTCAAATAGTCATCCTGTTTAGGTGTGACACACAAACTCTATTCTAAAACTCCTCTTGCAATTTCCTTCCCTGTTCTGATCTACCAGGTTGGCTATTTGATTCTTCTCAATGTCATGTTGGGAGGCCATTTTTTTCTCCCTGCTTTAAGAGGAAAAAAAAAAAAAAAAACGTTTTCCAGCTGCAGTCTTTTTCCTTTTGCACAGCTAGGATAATGCTTCTCAACCCTGGTGGCACATTTTGAAATCACCTGAGGGCTTTAATAAAGAGTAATGCCTCCGTCCCTCCCCAAGAGATGAAGTTTAATTGATCTAGAGTGTTGTCTTGATGAGGAGATGTTTTAAAACTTCCCAGGTGATTGTAAAGTTAGCCAAGGTTGAGAAACACTGAGCTAGAGGGTAACACCACATTTGTAGCTCAGCAGTCAGTGAGATCCACAGGTCTGAGTAGAGCTCTGTAAGAAAGCATGGTGGGCTAGTGGCAGAGGACTGGGGTCAGTGTTAAGTGAGGAGGTCCTGGCCTCACTGCCTCCCCCTGGTGGAACTGATTGTGAGACAATGTGCTGGCATAGATGGGTCTGTCATTTGTTTCTGAGTGCTCTATAGTTGACTAAGTACTCTTTAAAATTGTTTTATTTATTTTAGTTGTCCCAACAATCACAAAAGGCAGACACAGCCTTGTCCCGTCATTTAGACAAGAAGACTCAGATCAGGAGAGGTTAAGAAGCTTGCCGAAGATCAAGATCTCTCTCCTGGAACTGCACCTTCTAAATTCAGTGCCCTCCTACTTCTATCATTTCCCTTTCCTCCTCTGATTTACTGTGATAGGCAGGACTGACCTTGTTTAAAATACAAAAGTCAGTAAATCTTCTAGCAGGAGCCCTGGAGAACACACTGAGCTCAGACTCCTCTGCCCGCTCATTTTCCAGCTGGAGTCTGGAAATAACAAAGTATGGTATCACAGGCTCACTGCTGCCCTTTGGTGCCCTCTTCCCCACCCGTCCCGGCCTGACGCTCTTTTCATTTCCACAGAAGTTTCCAGATACCTCAGAGAATTCCAAATAGATGTCAACTCTTTCCAAATATTTCAACATCAAAATGTTCCCTTTCTACTCAGCCCACTGCCATCCACTCCTCTACCAAAAACTCTTTAAAGAATGTGAAAACTAAATGCTAGTAGAGAATGGATGGATGGATGGATGTACAATGGATGGTGATGCCAATTTTACCCAGAAATTCTTACAGCTTAAAAAAGATCTTTCAGGGCACTACCTTAAAGAAACTGTTCAGGGCTTCCCATGGTGGTCCAGTGGGTAAGGACACCGCCTTGCAGTGCAAGGGGCGCCGGTTTGATCCCTGGCCTGGGAAGATCCCACGTGCTGCGGAGCAGCTGGCTGATGTGTCCAATTACTGAGCCGGAGCTCTGGAGTGCATGCGCCCAGAGCTCTGCAACGACAGATGCCACTGCGATGGGAGGCCCACAGGAGCCAAAGAACAAAAGACATATGAAGATAGAGAAATGAAAGACCAACAGAAATGGCCCGCCTGCTCCCCTCCCTCCTCAATCCAACCCCCACCCAAAAATAAAATAAATAAATAAATAAATAAAGACACTGTTCAAATGCTGGAATTGCAGGTGCCAAAAACACCTGGCTGATGTGCATTTGGACGGGAGATTCTTTACGTGTTCCTCTCAAATGAAACAACACAGCCAGTTGTTCCTATGTAAGATCAGATGTGCCATCAGTTTATAGGACTTAAAGTTAAGCCAGGATAAAGATCAAATCTTCCAGTATATTGATCTCCTAAAACCAATGTCCTCTTTGTTTTTATTACTTGATGTCCACCATCCTTGTGTTTATCTTCAATTAAGAGGTCTCAGTATTGCAAACTCTGTGTGTCAGGGACCTTTATGTCAGAGATATTCTAGGCAGGCTTGGATAAAAGTGAGATGGCTCAGTCAGTGGAAAGTGAGAACTGGATTTGTCTGCCACAAGAAAGGTCTGGAAAAGCCAACTTCCACACAATTAATGGAACAATATGACAATTTGTCTTCAGTTGGCCAAGGCAATCCAGTCATTTGTCCCTCAGCTGCAGGACAACCACGCACTCTGTGATTTTTGTCTCACTGTCTGCTCCATGGTGATTGCATTTGCTGTGAAATCTATGTTTTCCTGCAACTGAGATTGTGTGTGCGTGTATGTGCTCTATTCTAAAAATAATGGTCTTTCTTGTAATTCAGCCTCACTCTTTTGCTTTCTGTTCAGGTCATTTTTATCTGAGTTTCTCATATTGATTCTTTTTTTGCACACTATTTCAAAAATCATAAAAGGTACAAAGAGAAAAGAACAAACACACTGTAAGGAAGAAGAAGAGAAATCATGTAATAACTGAAATGCAACTAAAAGTAAAACATCGCTCAGCTTTTTTAGTTCTAATCGAATTGGTCAGCTCATTCAGAATGACACACCATTTCTTGTTCAGGCATTAAGTAAAGTTTGCTTCCCCAGTGGCTCAGATGGTAAAGAATCTGCCTGACATGTGAGAGATCCAGGTTCAGTCCCTGGGTCAGGAAGACCCCCTGGAGAAGGGAATGGCTGCCTACTCCAGTATTCTTCCCTGGAGAATCCTATTGACAGAGGAGCTTGGCAGGCTATAGTACATGGGGTTTTAAAGAGTCAGACACAACTGAGCAGCTGATATTACTACTACTAATTGAGTGAACAAAAGACCAATTCAACTTGAATGTGACACAAGAACACAGTTCGGAGAGTCAAGGTCCACCAGATTCACCATGAGTGTGTGGAAGAGAGGCCTCCACTTCAACCTGCTTCCTCAGTGAAAGGCAATCACCATCCCCCTCTATCCCTCTCCCACAAGAGTGTTGATTACATATTGTATTTGCTAAGTGCCTGGAAACCTACGAAATCCTTAACATTTTCTCATTTACACCTTGCAGCAAACCTTCATCCCTCCTTGTCCAGAGCAGTGCTTAATATCCTTATTTTACAGATAGGTAAATTGCAGTTTAGAGAGGTTTAATGACTTGTTTAAAGTTGCTTACCTTAATGGCAGGGAGGGTCAAGAACTGATTCTGGAGATTCAGTGCTTGGCTTCCATTCTGGCTGACTGATTTAACAAGTTACTTAACTTTTCTGATATTCAATTCCTTCATTGACAAAACAGAGATAGAGATGTTAAGCTTCCCTGGTGGCTCAGACAGTGAAGACACTGCCTCTGATGCAAGAAACTCTGGTTCGATCTCTGAGTGGGGAAGATCCCCTGGAGAACGCAATGGCCCCATTATTCTTGCCTGGAAAAATCCATGGACAGAGGAGCCTGACGGCCTACCATAGTCCACAGGGGCACATAGAGTTGGACATGGTTGCATGATTAACAGTTTCACTTTTTTCAGGCATGTTAGGAGAATTAAGTGGCATTTTTGAGAAGTAAATCTAATATTCTTTGCAAAGTGCTCAGAACAGAGCCTGGTACATGGTAGTTGCTAGAGAAGTGGTTGGGTTTGCTTCTTGTAATAAAAGATAAATATTGGGTTGACCAGAAAGTTTGTTCAAGTTTTTCTGTGAGACAGTATAGGAAAGCCCAAACAAACTTTTTGGCCACCCTAATAAAACAAGGTTACACAGCTAGGTGGGGCTGAATCCAACAGAGCTGGAAAGGCATGCTATCCTCATTGTCTTTTGTGATAGGGTATTGTTCAAAAATCCAAGTTCATGAAAACACTGGGTCTAGACAGAGAAGTGAAGGAGACAGAGTGAGAAGTTTGCTGCTTTGCAATTTTCTCAGGTTTTAGCTTTGATACTCATGTTTGACTTTTTCTGGTTTTCAATTGGCTTGGCTTTGCCACTAAGATCAGGCACCCTGGTGGATGTACCCACCAGTGAAATGTGTGTGTGTGTGTGTGTGTGTGTGTGTGCCTGACATCCGTATACCCATGTAGGTGTGGTCCCATCTACTTCCACACAAACTGAAAGCTGGCAGCCAGTTCAAGGAAGCATCATTCATGTGGGTCTTCAGGACCACAACAAAACTCATTTCCACATCTGAGCTATTTGCTCCTTGTAGTCAATTCCTGAAGGTAGAAAGTGACTTCACAGTTTGTGATTGTGATCCAGCTCCCAAACTCTCATTTCATATTGGCAATAGCAAATCATACTGGCCCCTCGAGACACTAAGCATACATCTTTGGCTGTAACAGATTTGCTGGTGTTTATTTAAAGATGTTTTTTCTCTGTGTACTAATGGCCACAGAGCAATGCTGCTCAAGCAAATGCAACAAACGGAGGATGCATCTTAGGTAGACGCTCTGCTGGGAGAGGAGCCAATGTGTTAAGATGCAGAATCCAAGTTCCAGCTTTCCCAGTTTGCTGCTGGTCTTTGGGAAAGTCAGGGCCACCCACCTGGTTGTTCCTTTTTCATCTGTAATAGTAATCTGGGGGCATTTCTTTTAGTTCTCTGTTCTGATAGTCAGGGTCTGGAGGAAAACAGGGCTGATTTCCAGTGCATTCCTTACTGCTGTTTCTTATCGAAAGGTGAAATTATGAATCCATTAGACTTTCCCCAAGGAGAGATCCCATCTCCTTAGAGATTTACCCAACACCACAGAGATTATGTTTGGTCAGAGGAAATGTGCTATTTTTCTCCTATGAAATTAGCTCTTGAAAGTTGAGTCCATTCTAAGCCACAAGCTGTTCCTTGTGATTTGCTCACCATATGACTGAAAAATGCTTTGTCCAGGCTTTGAACAGGTATATTGGAAAGACTTTGGTCAAAGTAAAGCTCCAACATATGAATCTATACTACTGGGGAAAACTAACTGTTGGGAAAATGAGGACCTCCTTCACTTTAGTGTTTTGTGTCTTTGCTAACTTCTTTTTATTTTTCAGTTGTACCAGGTCTTTGTTGTGGCATGTGGGAATTTTTTAGTTGCAGCCTACGGGATCTTCTGGTTATGGCATATAAACACTTACTTGAGACATGTGGGATATAGTTCCCTGACCAGGGGTCAAACCCAGGCCCCCTGCCTTGGAAGCACAGAGTCTTGTCACTGGACCACCAAGGAACTCTCCCTGCTTACTTGTTTCATTGTTTATGGTTTGTTTTCTTTCTTTTTCTTTCTTCTTTCCTCCTTCTTCTTCTTTAATTTTTTTTTTTTGTTTTTACTAGATTCTTACATTACTCATTCTCACCAAGGGTAGTGCTGAATTTAGGGAGCAAAAATTGGCTTATGAGTGGATAAAAAGCTTTACTATTTGTATGTTTAAAGCACAGATACACATATGGTATATAGCTGTTTAGCCAATACGTCATGACTGGCTCTTTTGAGATCCCGTGGACTGTAGCCTGCCAGGTTCCTCTGTCTATGCAATCTCTCATGCAAGAATACTGGAGAGGGTTGTCATTTCCTTCTCTAGTATGTCTTCCCGACCAGGGACTGACCTCACATCTTGTACATTGACAGGCAGATTCTTTACTGCTGAGCCACCAGGGAACCCAATGTTCTATAGTACATAAACACAATATATCTGTGGTATTAAAATTTCAGAGTGAGGTTACAAGTCAGGGAATAAAGATCTAAAAAATCTCTTAAGGGGGCGATAATGAAAAAAATAAGTTTGAGAAATGCCGAGATAGTGAGGAGCATAGGGAAGAGACAAAGAGCCACGAGTTAGAGCATCCTAGCAGGTCTGGTATTTTGAGATGGTCAAAGGGGATCTGGGCTATTCAATATTGAACACTGGAACTCAGGGGTTATTTGCAGCCAAGGTTTCATTTGGGTAATTTGGTCTTATCAGTCCCTCCTACATTCAGCATCTCCCAGAGCTGTCTTTACTTGGAAGTTTTATGATGTGTTAGAAAAAAACTATTGGGGATGAAATTAATAGACTGAGCCCTGGTCCTGGCTCGGTTACTTATTGACTGAGATACATCACGTCCTCTATAGACTTCAATTCTTCCATTTATAAAATTCAGAAGTTAATCCCCACTCAGTTTGTTTGACAAGGATCTGCTAGGGCTCAAAGGAGAGAATGTAAGTGACAACTTTAAGAGTTACGTAGTATCTTGTAAAGACTTAAAGCAGTCGACGGAGGAGGGGGTGACATATGGGTGGCCACCCACAGTGTGACTTTGGAGGGCCACATGCTTCAACGTCTCCTCCACAGGGAGTGGAATTCCTGCTATTACTCACTGCTCTGAATTAAGTCCCTCATAACTCCTCTGTCGAGAGCACATGGAACGGGGGGGAAGCAGCAACTAGACTGTTCCTTAAGAGGAAAGGGCATTCCTTTCGCTTGAATTTGCCTCTCACCATGGAGCACAAGGTTTGCCCTAAGTGTGTCTAACAGCCTTGGGACAGGTCATCATGTGAGCTGTCTACAGATCTCTACAATGGACACACCAATGGCTGCTTTGCAGGTTCTTGGGAAGATTTCAGAGATCACGTATACTGAGTCAACCACAGGGCCATTTGAGAGTAAGTTCCAAAGTAATAGTAGCTCCCATCCTCTGTCACCAATGTATATAGTTGCACATTTTTTCAATAGAAGCTTACTAGAGGAGCATTGAGGGCATTAGGGACTCTAAGAAGTAGAAATGGACTCTACGAAGTAGCTGTAAGAGGTTAATTTAAAGAGAACATTAGGGCTTCTCTGGTGACTCAGTGGTAAAAAATCCACCTGCCAAGGCAGTGAACAGGTTTGATCCCTGATCCCAGAAGATCCCACATGGAAAGGAACAACTAAGCCTGTGCACCACAACTACAGAACCTGTGCTCTAGAGCCAAGGAGCCATGACTACTGAAACCCTCGAACCCTAGAACCCGTGTTCCACTACAAGGGAAGCCACTGCAATGAGAACCCCACACACTGCAACTAGAGAGTATTCCCCTACTGCAAGCCGAGAAAAGCCCATGCAGCAAAAAGACTGAGCACAGCCAAAAATAAATGAATAAAATTATTTAAAAATTTTTTTTAAAAATAGGGGAACATTAAATATTAGTAATATAAAATCTATCTCCATGGAAGGAAAACTTGAAGTTTAGCAACTACAACAGGTTGGGTGAGAGACAGCACTGTCTGTTAGGCAAAATCAGTTGGAAACTTAGTTAAGAAGGTTACCACATACGCTCCTTCACATACGCATTCCAAGACTTGCTGCAGGTGACTGCCTTTATTTTCTTTTTCCAATATAACGATCCTCCCCAGTTCTGTCAGTAGATACAGTCCTCAGTCCTCTTTCTCTGAGCACAACTCTCCCCAGACCTGGTAGATATCCTAAGAATTTAAATTGAGATTTTTGGAAGAAAAGGAAACAGAAGTCTACTCTTGTTCAATTACAATCAATTTTTGCATCATATCACCACCAACAGGCTCAAAAGTGCACTGATGCTCTTCTGAGTGTTCACACACAGGCTTTGGCTGTGGTCCCGTATTTGTCAGACGGTGAGACTCAGCCTCCCTGGGTACCACAGCCAGACAGCCACGAACTGCAGCAAAACCCAGCTACAGATTCAAGCAGCCTGCAGCCTGCTAGATTCCACTGCTCAACCTGGGCCTACCAACCCCAAAGAATGAGGATGAAAGTGTATGGGAAAGAGGGAAAGGGTCTGTTTGTGTTTTGATTTTCTTTTTCTTTTTACCAGACTCAGTTCTTTGGGAAAAGGAAAAGAATCTTGCTCTGAGCTGGTGCCCTGCCAAGCATCCTCCCCTCCCTTGCTAGTCCAAGCACTCCACCGTCTGTGCAGACTGCAAAACAGCAATTTCTGGAAACACACTGAAAAGTCAGGATCAGTCCAGAAGCAGTGGATTCTTGGTATCTGTATGCTAAGGTTTTAGGGATTTTACTTTTCACCTTAATTCTTTTAAAAACCACCAGCTTTTTGAAGCACATCTGTTATCCACAGCTTCTATTTGTAAAATGAGGTTGAAGATATCCTCTCTAGAGAAATTCCTGAATCTTCTCTGTAGTTCAATGCTTTTACTGACAGTTTGGCTCACAGAGTACTACTCTGGTAAATATTAAAGAATCTTAATAAAAATGAGATAAAGCACCTGGGGAATTTTTTTTTTTCTATTCTAAATTTTGCTTTGCTCATTACTAAAGTTTATCTTGACAGAAAATTTACTTCTCTGATTCACATCATTTCCCAAAGCAATTTTCCAAGAGCAAATATAAATTTGTGGTGATTGTGAAAGGATTTTCAATCCCTGTGCTAAAGAGGCCAGAGGTTTCCATCGTTTGTCTCACCTTGATGTGAATACCCCTCACTCAGGACACTGTCACTGGGGGACTCTGGGTAACAGCTAGGGGTGAGAGCCTGCAAATGAACTCTCAGGTTTCCAACATAAACAGGCTTGGTATTGGAGAGGGTTTGAGTTTTAAGATCAAATCATGAGAAAGTAATTAAGTCATTAAGTAAGAAAATAATTGCCTAATCCCACATAGCTGTGTTTTCAAATGAGATGGAGCACTAAGCAAACGAATTGCCTTTACATTGCACTGAATTTTGACCTGGTTAACAAAGACTGCATTTGTATCCTGTCAGAGGTTTGAGTTTAAGCACATTATGAGGGACATGCTGTGTTCTCTTTGTTGTATTTGCTCTGTTCTCAGCTTTTAGGGCTCTAGGGGATGAAATATGATGATGCTTTAGAATAAAATGCTTCTAGATTTGAATCTCAGCTCTACCAAATGCCTGGTGCATAATATGGGACCAGAAAACTCAGCTGCTATTTGTATAGAGATAGGTTAAAATTTCTGCCTTGTAGGCTTGGGGAAGAGTAATACTAATGTAGATAAAACACTCTGCACACATGGGACACATTGGGAGTACTTAACAAATATTCTTGTATCACCATTACTCTCTTCATAATTATCTTCACTACAATTGGTACCAAATGTATCTATCACCACTGAAGTAGTTTTGACTTTAAACATAGTGAAACTTGTTTCGAATGCTATTGGCAAGAGAGTAAAATTGGGTCCATGAATATCACTAGATGGAATCACATAAGTTGTAAGGCTTAATGAAAACCCCAGTAGGAGTTCTTCATAATGTGCCCAAACCAACCCACAGATGCTGAAGCTATCTCCCTCCCCATGCTCATGAACTCTCTGTTTTCTCCTTTTCTTCCTTTTAGTCACATTTTCATGATGATGAAACATCGATTTCTGGTTCTAAAGAAGCCTAAGATGCCTTTGCAGCTCATCATGGTTTTCCCTCTCGCCACCAGAAGGTGTTAGAACATTCATTGACCTTGGCAGCCATGTTTCCCAGTCTGGAGTGCCCCAGGATATCTTCTTCCAAGGTCTTTTTTTTTTTTTTTTATTAATCTATGTACTATATGGGAATAGGAATTAGCCAAGAGGGCAGTGCAAAGGCTCTCTTGCTCCATGTCCTCTCCCTCTCACCTCACATTTTGTAAATAATGACTTTGCATGGTTATGTAACAGCTGAGATCATTTATATCCCTGTGTATTCACATCGTGGTGTACCCTCTGAGCCACATGACACTTTTATTCTGTGTACCTATATAAGCACCACCTGAGAAGCTCTTGCAGTTGTGTTATGGCAGAGTCAGCCATTAGAGAATAAAGCCTGTCTACCTTGCTGCTGTGAATAAAGAATGTCTACAGTTCCTATCATCCCTTGTATCTTCTTTCAGTTTTTTCTTATCTTCTTCCTAGCCTGCACACTTGCCTACCCTGGGTTCAGTAATCAGCAAAACATGTGCCGTGCATATATGTTTGGTGTCTTATTATACGTTATCCATGATTAGGGGAGAACTCATTTGCATTAATTGTATTTAGTTATTTTCTAAGCACAATGGAAGCAAAGAGAATGAGACATGGCCCTGATTTCATATGGTTTTAAGTCCAACAGGACAAGTACCATGCCCACACACATAAGGACAACCAAAGGCAGAAAAGAATACATACTGTCAGACAGAGGTATCAGTCTTCTTGAGGATGGTGCCAGAAAAGAGGGTTGCCCAGTTCAGGAAATGGGTGACAGGAGGATGGAAGTGTGCTTGATAAAAGAAGGTGGGTTATGCACTGGGTCTAGGTAGGTAAGTGGGATCTGAGAGGCAGAATGTAAGGAAAAAGTCTTTCAAGAGAACAGTGCACTATGAGCAACAGCATGGAGGCAGGCAAATGAAAGGGGCACATGGGCCAAATGCACTGGCAAGGTGCCAACCAGCATGTCATGACTGGATTTGTTATAAGCAGATACTTAATCAGCAGGAAAATGAAGAATTCAATTCTGTTTCATTTCAATAAGGAATGTATCCTACTCATAACAGGATGAGTTAGAGAGAAAAAGAATTAACCACTCTGATATCTTACCCCTATACTCATTGACTCAAAGAGCCAACTCATTGGAAAAGACTCTGATGCTGGGAAAGATTAAGGGCAAGAGAAGATGGGGACACCAGAGGATGAGACGGTAGGATGGCATCATTGAACCAATGGACATGAGTTCGAGCAAACCCCAGAAGATACTATGGGACAGGGAAGCCTGGAGTACTTCAGTTCATGGGTTGCAAAGAGTTGGGCATGACTGATTGACTGAAGACAACAACATGCTCATACTCAACAACATACACAGAAGTAGCAAAAAGTCCAGGTGTTTTCTAAGACTTCCTTAAAGGAGGTTCTGCAAAATAATCTCAAAGATTATTAAACAGAAAGGAGTAGTTGGAAAAGTCACTGGAACATCCAGAGAAGAGAGAGGTTTGAGAGCATGTCTTCTGAAATTGGAACATTGATGTGGTTGTACCCAGCAGAGATCTGAGAAAGTGGCAGGATCCTACATTGTAGAGGCTATGAGGAGGCTCCTACAGAGATGGGGTAATGAGCACCAGTGGGTCCAATCTCAGAAAAGATTCCGTGACGAAGCATGGCATAAAGTAGCATATCTGACTGCCCTTGAGGAACCACATGAACAAGAATAATAATCAGAGAAGTGGAGATCATGTAACCTGAAAATTAGAGCATTCTGGAATAATATAAGGCCTCCAGTACCACTGTATAATCAAGAGGGTTTAGTACGGTACAAGAATCCATGTAGTAAGAGACAGCTAATTTTCCTGGTAAGAGAGAAAACTTCAAGCAAATTAGATGCAATTTTGAAAGAAAACAAAAACTCAAGTGAAATATTTTCACTCTGTTGAGAAGTAAATATTAAATCCATTGCACTGACTTTCATCACACAAGCCATACCTTCTCAGTAATACTTTATTCCTAGGAAAGAAAACAGTGATATGTAAAAGGAAATGTCCCTCTTTCTTGTCGCATGAACAGGCATTATGAATTCTGTAAAAGCATGCACAAAGAGTAGGTGAGGTAACAAAGCTGAGGAGTGGAAGTGGGTGGGTCTGTGAGAACATGACTGTACCCCAGAGACTAGCCTGGGGAATCTACCTCTAGACCTATGCTGTGTGAGATAATGAGCAACCATTTCTGAAGTCACTGAAAAGTGAGTGATTCTATAACTTGTAACCATAAGCATCTTAATTGACACAACACACTTCTAGATGGACCACAACAGAGATCCGGAAGCTAGAAAAGCTAAGAAAAAAATTGAGGCTAATTTCTTTAGGAGTCAGAGAAAACAATGTATTTGAGCAGACAGGGTTGAATCTTCCTATGTCTCTGTGTGGATTTTGAGGGATTTTCAGAGAT
The DNA here is from genome assembly GCA_022376925.1 of Tragulus kanchil. Classification (NCBI taxonomy): domain Eukaryota; kingdom Metazoa; phylum Chordata; class Mammalia; order Artiodactyla; family Tragulidae; genus Tragulus; species Tragulus kanchil. The sequence goes on along the minus strand of JAIOJX010000029.1, from coordinate 81,177,889 downwards.
GATGAGAAGAAGGTGATTGAAGAGCACAGATGATAGAAGGGATCGTGTTGATGGTTTCATGATAGTGGAGAAAGGAAAGACCACAACTTCTGTGGTGCTCAGTTGTGGGAAAGGAGAAGCTGGAGAAATTACTCTGGGTTCACGGCGGAAATCATTGTCAACACCCTTACAATTGTTAACCTCATTCTGCATCTGCTGACTTTAGTACTGAATAAACTGTTGATGTCAAAAAAGTACCACTGTCACCTTGGAATAGAGGAGAGTTGGCATTATTGTACCATCTAGAATCAGGCCACTTTCACCCCGCAAGAAGATAGCTTGTTATTTTCATTCAGTTGGTAATTGTCCATTCTTGCCTACTGAAAATACAGCTCTTTATTAAGACATTAAACTGATTCAATAAGAACTTGGGTGGTGAATTTGCAGTGCCCCTTGTTGCAACTGCTGTTGAAGCAGGGAGGCAGAATCCCTTCTATTTGTGGGGACATGAATAAAATGATTCCACTCACATTGATTGTGCCATGGTCAGGGAAATTGAAATAATGAAAGTGCAAATACCTGGCATGTGGCCTAGAATTGATGGTTTCATAATTATTAATGGCCAGCACTTCCTTCTCCTCTCTTTCTTTCTTATTCCTTTTCTTTGTCTTTCCTTCCCCTCCTCTCTCCTTTTCTATCCTTTCTTCTCACTGAATGCTCAGCTCACTACAGTGGCTGGAGAGATACCCTTCATGCTGTATGACTAGGTGTGCCTCTGGCTCTAGGAGGGCACAAGAACACATGTCCATGGTGTCCCCAGCTGTAGCAAGCCTCAAGAGAAGACGTTTACAACATGTTATCATCTGCTGTAACAGGTTATCTTCCCATTGAAGTAATGCAATAAAGGTGGTACTTCCGTAGTCTATTAAACTAGATTCAGTGAAAACTCAACTCAGACACCTGCACGTTTCATCTCTGGAGATGCATTTGTGAGATTCCTCCCTTTTCATGGAGGTCTCATGTGTCAAGTCCATCTCACTACTTACCCTTTGATTCTTTAGATCTATAGACAGTGATATATATATTTTTTAGAAAAACAACTTCTTAAAACCACTTAGTGACATGCATCTGTGATCAGAACTCTTACTTTCAAGTCCTTCTGCTTAAAGACAACTTGCATGTGTGTATGTATTACTTATTCAATCATGTCCAACTCTCTGCAACCCCATGGACTGTAGTCTGCCAGGCTCCTCTCTCCATGGGATCCTCCAGGCAAGAATACTGGAGTGGATTTCCATGTCTTCCTCCAGGGGATCTTCCCAGCTCAGGGATCAAATCCAGGTCTCCTGCATTGCAAGTGGATTCTTTGCTGTCTGAGCCACCAACAAAGCCCAATAATGTGTATATTTCAGGTTAAAACCACTTGTGAGATGCTCATTTTCCCCCTCATCCTTCATATCTCCAAGACTGATTTGAAAGATCACAGAAGCTTGATTTCCATAGATTTAGAAGTTTCTCTTTTTTTGAGTGCCAATGACTTAAGAGTCTTTCATGTAACATGCTGGATGGACTTGGTTTCTGAATTTCCGATGCACTCCTAACTCTGGCTGGGTCTTGACAATGCATGGTCTTAATAACACAGATCCTGAGCGAACACTCAGGGACATTACTGGATATATGTCATGTATAATTATCTCAGGCCATCCTGGAGATCCCAAGTTCCCTTTGATCAGTAGAGCCAAGAGGCAGTATTTTAGCTAATAGGCAATCACATTTTATGGCTTTCTTGAGAAGGCAAATAAAAATGAGGTGTTTCTGTGCAGAATTTCAAAAAGAAACCTTCAAGGGGGCAAAATCAACTCATAAAAGGAAATAAACCTCCTTATCTCTTAATCACATGCCTTTCAGAGCTATCTCAGAGTCCACTGATGATGAACACTTTCTCTCTGTTTCATGAGGTGAAAAATGAGAAGGCAGGAGGGATCGGCTCAATATTATACAAGGGACAAGGCTAGGTACTCCACAGTATGCTAAGAGGAGCAGCACTCTAAGTTTTATCCATGTGTATGCACCCCTACAGGACTTCAATCAAGGGTGTATGCCTATGTTTTGGTAACATTACGTAAGGCTTCAGAACTTCAGGTGGTATGTCTGGCCCCACTTATATGCTGACCTCCTTAGGGCAATGAGTGGACATGTGAGCAGAAATTAGCAGTGAACAAAGTTCTAGTCTAGAGACAAAGACCTCGGTCCCTCCTCAGGGCTGCCCCTAACGCATCTGGGTACCTTTGTGCAATGAAAACCTGGTACTTGCCAGTTTCGTGGATGGATTGGAGCCAGTAATCAGAATCCATTATTTGTGGTGTACTATAGAGTTACAGGGCTTCCCTGGTGGTTCATCAGTGGCTCTCTCTGCAATACAGGCAGACCTGGATTCAATCCCTGGGTTGAAACAATCCCCTGGAGAAGGGCATGGGAACACACTCCAGTATTCTTGCCTGGAGAATCCCATGGACAGAGGAGCTTGGAAGGCTACAGTCCATGGGGTCACAAAGAGCTGGACACGACTGAAGTGACAGCATGTGTTCATGTATAGAGTTACAAAGTGCTACAGCCAGTACACCTGATCCCATTTGATCAACTCTGCAAATGTAAAGGGAGGAGAAGTAAAGAAATATTGTTTGAAGTCCTGAACTTGGCATTTAAAGAACCTTACACTATTTATTCCTTATAACATCAATACCCTAGGTATGTACTATTGAACAGATGAGAAAACTGATATTCAGAGAGGGTAAGTAATAGTACAGTTAATGCCATTCTTCCTATTCCAAATATAACAAAAGTTTCCATTATAAAACGGGTGTAAGTAGGGCTTTCCTGGTGGTCCAGTGGGTAAAGAGTCTGCCCTGCACTGCAAGGAACACCGGCTCAATCCCTGGCCTGGAAAGATCCCTCATGTCACAGAGCGGCAGGACCAGTGTGTCCAATTATGAGCCAGCACTCCAGAGTGCATGTACCCAGAGCCGGTGCTCTGCCAAAGGAGAGGGCACTGCAATGGGAGGCCCACACAGGCCAAAGAACAAAGACTGATGAAAGTAAATAAACAAAAGACCAATAAAAGTGGCCAAATATTAAAAAACAAACAAACAAAAAAAACCAGGTGTAAGCAGAAAGGGAAGCTTATCTCTATCATAAGGTGGGAAAACCTCTCATTTTCATCAAACAAACCTTCCAGGAAACCAGGTCATGACAGAAATCCCAGTGCATTGAACACTGCATCTTACTTGGGCAAAGATAAGTACAAAGTTCTTATGTAATAAGATGTAAAACACCATGAAAACCCTTCTTTTACAGAAATGAAATCTACTGATCCAGTTTTGGGCATCAGTATCCCATTCCTTGCATTGGTGGATGTCATCAAAGCAACAAGCTGGGAGCTGAAGAGTCAGGAGAAAAGGTATGTATACATTAAAAGGGGAAAAAAGAAATAGTATAGTATTTAAAAGAAAATTACAGCCAGAAGATATCTTTAAAATCTCTAAATCTCATACTTTATTAAATTGATAGAAAGCTGAAGCTCATAAAACTATCAGCTTTCAGGAATGCCTGTGATCAGGAAAAAAGTAGACGTGACTAGTCCATGGTACTGACAGACTGACAGCATGTGTTCATGTATAGAGTTACAAAGTGCTACAGCCAGTACACCTGATCCCATTTGATCAACTCTGCAAATGTAAAGGGAGGAGAAGTAAAGAAATATTGTTTGAAGTCCTGAACTTGGCATTTAAAGAACCTTACACTATTTATTCCTTATAACATCAATACCCTAGGTATGTACTATTGAACAGATGAGAAAACTGATATTCAGAGAGGGTAAGTAATAGTACAGTTAATGCCATTCTTCCTATTCCAAATATAACAAAAGTTTCCATTATAAAACGGGTGTAAGTAGGGCTTTCCTGGTGGTCCAGTGGGTAAAGAGTCTGCCCTGCACTGCAAGGAACACCGGCTCAATCCCTGGCCTGGAAAGATCCCTCATGTCACAGAGCGGCAGGACCAGTGTGTCCAATTATGAGCCAGCACTCCAGAGTGCATGTACCCAGAGCCGGTGCTCTGCCAAAGGAGAGGGCACTGCAATGGGAGGCCCACACAGGCCAAAGAACAAAGACTGATGAAAGTAAATAAACAAAAGACCAATAAAAGTGGCCAAATATTAAAAAACAAACAAACAAAAAAAACCAGGTGTAAGCAGAAAGGGAAGCTTATCTCTATCATAAGGTGGGAAAACCTCTCATTTTCATCAAACAAACCTTCCAGGAAACCAGGTCATGACAGAAATCCCAGTGCATTGAACACTGCATCTTACTTGGGCAAAGATAAGTACAAAGTTCTTATGTAATAAGATGTAAAACACCATGAAAACCCTTCTTTTACAGAAATGAAATCTACTGATCCAGTTTTGGGCATCAGTATCCCATTCCTTGCATTGGTGGATGTCATCAAAGCAACAAGCTGGGAGCTGAAGAGTCAGGAGAAAAGGTATGTATACATTAAAAGGGGAAAAAAGAAATAGTATAGTATTGTAAAAATGCATAATATTACAGCCAGAAGATATCTTTAAAATCTCTAAATCTCATATCTTTATTAAATTGATGAGAAAGCTGAAGCTCATAAAAGCTATCAGCTTTCAGGAATGCCTGTGATCACAGGAAAAAAAAAAAGTAGACGTGCCAGCATTCAACATCAACTATACTCAAGCCAGTACTTATATTGGAGACAGTACTTAGCACATATTTGCAGCATGAAGAGACAATGGAAGAACTCTCTCTGGACAAGTTTGGTACCCTTGATATGCATTACATTACCAGGACCTGGAGGGTGGTGAAAGTGGGCAGACCTGAGCTAGAGGCCTTTCTCTGTTCTTCTTACTCAGATGGGACATGAGGCTACCAAGACTGATTGATTCAGTGATCTTTTTTCCAGGTCAAGCATCCCAAATGCCTTTCAGTTTTCCATCTGCTTCTTCTCTTTGTCTTTCTCTCTCTTATGCACACAAACATCCAGCCACCCACAACCATCTACACGTACGTAGTCATGGAATGGTTACCCACTCTAGTATTCCTTTTTTTTCACAGTTTTTCTTTTGTTTGTTTGTTTTTAATTTTAGCCTCTTTTATTGGTCCCTCAATTTTTATTTATTTTCATCCATCTTAATTCTTTGGCCTGCGTAGGCCTTCCATAGAAGTGGCCTCTCTGTTGCAGAGCACTGGCTCTGGGCGCATGAGCTCCAGAGTGCTGGCTTGTAATTGGACACACTGGTCCAGCTGCTCCATGGCATATGGGGTCTTCCTGTGCCAGGGATCAAACCGGTGTTCCTTGCAGTGCAAGGACTCTTTACCCACTGGACCACCAGGGAAGCCCCCACTCTAGTATTCTTGCCTGGAAAATTCCATGGACAGCAGAGCCTGGATGGTTACAGTCCATGGAGCAACAGAGTTGACACAACTAAGAGACTAACAAATTTCGGTGGCTTCTCTGGTGGCTTTCCTGGTAAAGAACCTGCTTACCAATTAGGAGATGCAAGACACACGGGTTCCACTCTGGGTTGGGAAGTTCCCCTGAAGAAGTAAATGGCTACCCACACTAATGTTCTTGCCTGGAGAATTCCATGGACAGTGGAACCTGGTTGGCTACAGTACATGGGGGTGCAAAGAGTTGGATATGACTGATCAACTACCACTTCTCACTTTTCAAAATATAAAGTAACTAATGTGCCAAAAGATAAACACAAATTCAGTCTCTGATAGAGTCCTCTAAGACCTTTAGTCTGGGGTAGATATAAGATGAGTCACAATTCTTTCTTCATCTATGGCCGTTGGCTTTTCCACACCAATTCTGGACTTCCTTTGGTCAGTGAGACAGCAGCAGACAAAAGTGGAGACATTGAGAAAGCACCTGCACAGCAGGACACGTCCTTTTGCTGTTCCTGGGAACCCTGAGGTTCTCACCATGTGAACTCCCCCTCCTGGTCTGATGGATGACAAGAATATCTGGCCAGAACCAGTTCTGAGCAAACCACCAGACATAGGAGAGTCCGTCAGTCAGCAGCAGATGGCAATGGATAAACCACAAGGCCCTCTGTATAGCGCAGAGAAGTAAGATCCATAAGATCTCATGCAAGACCTCAAACAAACTTTTTGACAAACACAATATATTCAATATCCTATGGTAAATAGAAAAAAAAACAATTAAAAAGTAAGATGTATATGTGTATATGTGTAACTGAACCACTTTACTGTACCACAGTAATTAACACAACACTGTACATTGACTATACATCAATAAAAAACAAACAACAACAACAAAAAAAACAGCAGATGGCAAACACCTGAGGGAGCCCACCCAAGAGGACCAGAATTCTCAGAGTCCAGCCCAAGTTGCCAGCACATGGAATCATGAAATAATAAACTTTTAAGGAGGAGCCAAGATGGCGGAGGAATGAGGGGATGATTTCACCAGCTCCCCAACAGAATCACCAGAACTAATCAAGAAAAGAACCACCACCAACAAACCAGCCACTAGACGACAGAAGAATTCCATAGGTCCGCGAGAGTAGAAGAGTGAATAGCCAGAAATTTCCCGGAGCTAGGGTTCTAAGAATCCTCTATCCTAACCCCCACACCGGACCGCACCAACGGAGAGCGCACCAGCAAGTGCCCTAAAAGGGGGCCTAAGCAGAGCCTCAGGGGATAAAGGGCAGCACTCAGCGTGAAAACTCCAAGAATCTGCCCGGATCTCCGGCAGAAATTAAGACACTGTGAAGATAGGATACCGGAGCAGGGCCGAGACGGGAGGGAGCGCCCAGTGTGAGGATCGCAATGATCGGCTGCTGGGCGAAAATGGCAACTTTCCGCCTGGCACCGGGTGAGTTCAAACACTCCTAGTGGGGGACTGACTGAAGGGGAAGTCGCCCACAGATTGCTGACCAGGGACCGGGCTCGAGCCAGACGGGGAACCTTGTGCCTGCCTTTGGGACTTGGAGGCGCAACCGGCAGTGCGCACGCACCAGTGGTGGAGGAGCCCCTGCACCCCCATAGCTGCACCCCCATGGCTACACCCACAGCAGAGGAAGTCAGGAGAAGGGCAGGTGTTAGAGGCTACCTGCAGGTGTGCTGCAGAGCCAGGACGCCCCCGCCCAACACGGGATTGTGTGCGGGCCATGGCCCCCCGCCCGACACACTGAGATCAGCCCGTGCCCCCGCCCAACCTGGGACAGCGAGCGCACCGCGGTCCCCCGCCCGATGGACAGAGATCAGCCCGCCGTCCCTGTCAGCACCTGAGCTTGCAGACCGGTGCCATAAGGGAAAGGCTGCATCATCAAGACAACAACATTGAGAGCAGACTGGCTTCCAGACAGATGAGAGGATAATAACCAGGGACAGTATTTAGCTTTTTTGTTTATCTGTTGTGGACGGTTCTGCTTATTCGTTTGATTGTTCAGGTTTGGGGTTTTTTTTTTTTTTTTTTTTTTTTCTCTGTCTCTCTCTCTCTTTGATCTCTTCTTATTAAGTTTCTCCTCACTTTTTTTTTTATTTTTTTATTTGATTTTTAATTATTAACTTTTTTATTATTAATTTTTTTTTTAATTTTAAGTCTTGAACTTCTAATTTTCTTTCTTCTTTCCCACTCCTTCCTCCCTCTATGTTCTAAATCTAAAACTTTCTCCTATATACCACTACCCCCTAGATAAATATTTCCTACCTTCCTGTCTCCACTATTCTCTCCCAGCTGCACTAAACAATACAACACACTAATCTTGGCTACATAACCCTATAAAATCCTTCCAAGTTGAATCTATTCCTTCTCATTACCCATTACATTTCGACCTTCTCACCCCCAACACATGTCTTAGTTAAAAATTGCTTTCAATGACGAAATAGTCCAAGCCAGGACCTTACCCAAGATCTATTTGTCCAGGCACTATTCTAACTAACTCAGAGCTTAACGGACAAGTACCATCTTTGATTGTGTCATTTGCCAGGAAAATTTCCTATGCTTTGTCACTGTAAGACTGGTTAGATGTGGTTATTGCTGTGTATGTATGTATATCTTATGACTAGGTTAGAAAACATCTGCATGCTTTTATGACTGTCACCCATTAGGGACACACCTCTTGCTCCTCAGATGCTAGTATTTGAACTAATAACACGGAACACCATAGCAAACCAGGCATAGAGCCTACATCCCCTGACCAGTCATCAATCCCCTGACCAGTCATCAAACCAAGGATCCTCGAACTAGAAGCCCTGATTCCAAGACCCCACACTATCAAAGAACATACAACACTAGAGATGAAACGACAGAGAAACACCGCACAAATGAAGGACCAAGCTAGAGAATCACAGCCTCAAATGACAGAGGAGGAGATAGACAAATTATCTGAAAGAGAATTCAGAAAAACTATTCTAATGAGGATGCAAAACACCGAAAACAGAATATTAGAGGAAATTAGTGCATTGAGAAAAGACATGCAGGAAATGAAAAATAAGCAAATAGAGACCACCAACTCAATTGCTGAACTCAAAAATATGATAGAAGGCCTCAACAGTAGACTATCTGAGGCTGAAGAAAGGCAAAGCATGCTGGAAGATAGACTGGTGGAAATAACTGGTGAGGAACAAACAAAGTCGAAAGAATGAAAAGAACTGAGGATAGCCTCAGAGACCTATGGGACAATATCAAATACACCAATATTAGAATTATAGGAGTCCCAGAAGAAGAAGAAGGGAAGAAAGGTTATGAAAAAATTCTTGAAGAGGTTATTGTAGAAAAATTCCCCAGCATGGGAAAGGAAATAGTCAGCCATGTCCAAGAAGCACAAAGAGTTCCATACAGGAGAAACCCCAGAAGAAATACACCAAGGCACATTCTAATCAAACTAACACAGACTAAATATAAAAACAGATTTCGAAAAGCAGCTAGAAGCAAACAACAAATAACATATTTGGAAACCCCATACGTTTAACTGCGGATCTCTCAACAGAAACCCTGCAGGCCAGAAGAGAATGGCAGGACACATTTAAACAGCTAAAAGAGAATAACCTGCAACCACGAATTCTCTACCCAGCAAAAATTTCATTCAGAATCGATGGAGAAGTCAAAAGCTTCTCAGACAGACAAAAACTAAAAGAATTTTGTACCACAAAACCAGCCCTACAACAAGTGTTAAAGGGCCTGATATAGTCAATAAATACAAGAGTAGAAGAAATCCTACAAATCAAACCCCAGATTTCTAAGATGACGATAGGAACATTTGTATCAATAATTACTTTGAACGTAAATGGATTAAATGCCCCAACCAAACGACACAGGTTGGCTGAATGGATCAAGAAACATGACCCATATATATGCTGTTTACAAGAGACCCACTTCAGACCTAGAGGCACTCATAGACTGAAAGTGAAACATGACCCATATATATGCTGTTTACAAGAGACCCACTTCAGACCTAGAGGCACTCATAGACTGAAAGTGAAAGGCTGGAAAAAGATATTCCATGCAAATGGAAATCAAAAGAAAGCTGGAGTAGTAATCCTCATATCAGACAAAATAGATTTTAAAGTAAAGAAGATTCTAAGAGATGAAGCAGGTCAATACATCATGATTAAAGGATCCATCCAAGAGGCAGACATAACAGTCATGAACATATATGCACCCAACACAGGGGCACCTCAATACATAAGACAGATACTTTCAGACTTAAAAGAAGAAATCAATAATAACACAATAATAGTAGGAGACTTTAACACTCCCCTCACACCAATGGATAGATCATCTAAACAGAAAATTAATAAAGAAACACAAGCCTTAAACGCCACACTAGAAAAGATGGACCTCATCGATATCTTTAGGACGTTCCATCCAAAAACAGAAGAATACACTTTCTTCTCAAGTGCTCACGGAACATTCTCCAAGATAGACCACATCTTGGGTCACAAATCTAACCTCAGTCAATTCAAGAAAACTGAAATTATATCAACCATCTTCTCGGACCACAATGCAATGAGACTAGAGATCAACCACAGGAAAAAAAACGCTAAAAGTACAAATACATGGCGATTAAACAACACTTACCGAAAAAACCAACTGATCACTGAGGAAATCAAAGCAGAAATTTAAAAAATCCTAGAAGAAAATGACAATGAATATACGACCGTGCAAAACTTATGGGATACTGCAAAAGCAGTCATAAGGGGGAAATTTAGAGCAATACAATCCCACCTCAAGAAACTAGGAAAATATGAAGCAGATGACCTAACCCTCCGCTTAAAACAATTGGAAAAAGAACAGAAACATCCCAAAGCCAGCAGAAGACGAGAAATTATAAAGACTAGAGCAGAAACAAATGAGAAAGAAACGAAAGAAACTATAGTTCGAATAAATAAAACAAAAAGCTGGTTCTTTGAAAAGGTAAACAAAATTGACAAGCCTCTGGCGAGTCTCATCAAGAAAAAGAGGGAGAAGAACCAGATCACCAAAATCAAACACGAAAAAGGAGAGATTACAACAGATAATGCAGAAATCCAAAGGATTCTAAGAGACTATTATGAACAACTCTATGGCAACAAACTGGACAACCTGGAAGAAATGGACAGTTTCTTGGGGAAGATCAATCTCCCAAGACTGAGCCAGGAAGAAACAGAAACATTGAACAACCCAATCACAAGCTCAGGAATCGAATCTGTGATTAAAAATCTACCCAAAAATAAAAGCCCAGGACCAGATGGCTTCACAGCCGAATTCTACCAAACATTTAAAGAAGACCTAATGCCTGTCCTTCTAAAACTCTTCCAAACAATTGCACAGGAAGGAACACTTCCAAACACATTCTATGAGGCCACCATCACCCTGATACCCAAACCAGGCAAAGACAACACAAAAAAGGAAAATTACAGACCAATTTCTCTGATGAACTTAGATGCCAAGATCCTCAACAAAATCCTAGCAAACAGAATTCAACGACACATCAAAAAACTCATACATCATGATCAAGTCGGTTTCATCCCAGGCATGCAGGGCTTCTTCAACATCCACAAATCAATCAATGTGATACACCATATCAACAATTTGAAAGACAAAAATCACATGATCATCTCAATAGATGCAGAAAAAGCCTTCGACAAAGTACAACACCCATTCATGATAAAAACTTCTCAGAAAATGGGCATAGAAGGAACCTATCTCAACATAGTGAAAGCCATATATGAGAAGCCCACAGCGAATAGTATCCTCAACGGTGAAAAACTGAAAGCATTCCCTCTAAGATCAGGAACAAGACAAGGGTGCCCACTTTCACCACTACTATTCAACATAGTCCTGGAAGTTTCAGCAACAGAAATAAGAGAAGAGAAAGAAATCAAAGGAATCCAGATTGGAAAGGAAGAAATCAAGCTCTCTCTTTTTGCAGATGACATGATATTATACATAGAAAATCCCAAAGACTCTATTACAAAGCTACTAGAGCTAATCAACGAATTAAGCAAAGTCGCAGGATACAAAGTCAACACACAGAAATCACTGGCATTCCTATACACAAACAATGAAAAATCAGAAAATGAAATCAAAGAGGCAGTCCCCTTCACCATTGCAACCAAAAGAATCAAATATCTAGGAATAAACCTACCCAAAGAAACAAAGGAACTGTACACAGAAAATTCCAAGACACTCATGAAAGAAATTAAAGAAGACTTAAACAGATGGAGAGATATTCCATGTTCCTGGGTCGGAAGAATCAATATTGTGAAAATGACCATACTATCAAATATCATCTACAGATTCAATGCAATACCTATTCAACATTCATTGACATTTTTCACAAAACTAGACCAAAGAATCACAAAGTTCATATGGAAACACAAAAGACCTCGAATAGCCAAAGCAATTCTGAGAAAGAAAAATGGAGCTGGAGGGAATAGCTTCCCTAACTTCAGACTCTACTACAAAGCAACAGTCATCAAGACAGTATGGTACTGGCATAAAAACAGAACTATAGACCAATGGAACAAGATCGAGAACCCAGAGATAAACCCACGCACCTATGGGTACCTTATTTTTGACAAAGGAGGAGAAACTATAAAATGGGACCAAGACAACCTCTTCAACAAGTGGTGCTGGGAAAACTGGACAGCTACATGCAAAAAAATGAAATTGGAACATTCCCTGACACCATACACTAAGATCAACTCAAAATGGATTAAAGACCTAAATGTAAGACCAGAAACCATCAAACTCTTAGAGGAGAATATAGGCAAAACCCTCAAGGACATCAATCAAAGCAAGATCTTCTCTGACCCACCAACTAAAATAGCAAAACTGAAAAGAAGAATGAACATATGGGACTTCATGAAACTTAAAAGCTTTTGTACAGCAAAAGAAATTACAAAAATGCTGAATAGACAGCCCACAGAGTGGGAGAAAATCATAGCAAATGAAACAACAGACAAAGAATTAATCTCCAAGATCTACAAGCAACTCAGACAACTCAGCACAGGGAAAATGAACAACCCAATCAAAAAATGGGAAAAAGATCTAAAGAGACGCCTCTCCAAAGAGGACATACAAATGGCCCAAAAGCATGTGAAACGATGTACAACCTCGCTTATTATTAGAGAAATGCAAATTAAAACTACAGTGAGATATCACCTCACACCCATCAGAATGGCCATCTTCAAAAAATCGACAGACAATAAATACTGGAGAGGGTGCAGAGAAAAGGGAACCCTCTTGCATTGCTGGTGGGAATGTAAATTGATACAGCCTCTATGGAAGACAGTATGGAGATTTCTTAAAAAACTAAAAATAGAAGCACCCTATGACCCAGCAATCCCACTCTTAGGCTTATATCCTGATGAAATGAAAACTGAAAGAGACACCTGTACCCCAATGTTCATTGCAGCTCTCTATACAATAGCCAAAACATGGAAGCAACCTAGATGTCCATCGACAAATGAATGGATCCAGAAGAACTGGTACATATATACAATGGAATACGACTCTGCTGTTAAAAGAAATGCAGAAGACTCCGTCCTAATGATGTGGCTGGCTCTAGAACCTATCATAAAAAGTGAAGTCAGTCAAAAAGAGAAAGACAAATACAGTATACTAACACACATATATGAAATCTAGTAGGACGGTCTTGATATCACACACAGGGAACTCATGGAAAAAAAGACAGAGCATAGACATAGGGATATCGTGGCGAAGAAATAGGGAGGGGGAAGCATGGAGGAAGTAACAAGGAAACCTATAGTGTTATGTGTGGAAAAGATAGCTAGTGTCATAGTGCTAAGGGAATAGGAGTGCTTACAATGGCTTGGGGCGAAGGTCTGGAGGGGTGGGATGGGGGGATCTGGGCAGGTGGGGACCATGGATATGCATATGACTGATCTGGGAACATACATGTCTGTGAACAACAAAACTCTGTACCTTTAAAATAAAGAATAAAAAAAAATATCATGGCGGGGGGTGGGGAACTTTTAAACATTTTAAAGCTATTGCAATTAAAGAGTTTTGTTACTTTCTTTTTAAAAATAAAGTAACAAAATGCTAACAGATACAGTACCTTAATAATAGATCATAAAAGTCAAATACTTACTCTATCAGGGGCATTGTCTTACTTCCTATAAATTTTCACCATCTCTTAAGAAGTTATTAATATCCCCACTTTAGAGAGGAAGAAAACTGAGGCTTAAAGAGATGAGTTCACTTCCCTACCTGGTAAGTGGCAGATACCAATTCAAATCCCAGTCTCTCTGGTGTCCCAACACACTCTCAACCACCAGCCAAATCAGACAGCTTTAGTGATAGAGGTTCTCAGAATCATGTGAAGAACGTGGACAAGGACCAGGTTGGTTTACCCTGTGGAAAACAGACTCTCAATGTCAGGATAGAAATCCTCATTCTTGTTGGGACTGTCCTGTGGCAGGTAGAACAGAGAGCTCTGAGGACAAGGTATCAGCTCCCGGCTGGTGGTAAGAAAGACTCTTGCACTGAAGGAGTGACATAGAATAAAACATGTGTATTCAAGCAAGGTGAATTCATGATAATCTAAGATATTCGAGGAAAGGAATTAATTCACCTGTGAATATGCCAAACCCATTTCTGTCTCACATTGACTCATTGTATTCTCATCCGGAAGGCACTCTACTTTCTCTTCTTGGGATCCATTTTCTACACACTCTTTAAGGCCTCAGTGAAATCCGATTTTTTTCACTAAGTCTCCCCTGACTCTCCCTACCCCCACTGAGTTCCCTTTCTTTGAACTTATAGCAACAGTACCATTCGATATAATTCAGTTCCAACATACATTACAATATGGACTGATGTAAATTATAATTTGGAAATTGTACTACCTGCATTTTGAATCTAATTGTGTGTTTTCACTTACATTTCTGGACAACATTTTATGAGGTTTTTATGATACAATGAGAACACATATGCGAAGTGCTCAGCATGGGTAGTTCTTAATGTTAGAGAGTTTCACATGATGAGCTGGTCTTCTGAAATAGACCTTTAGGCAGGCACCATGCCTGATGCTTCTGTGATCCCATCTCTTCCCAAGGCCAGTGATAAGCACATAGGAGATACCTAGAAAATACTACTTCAAGTGATTTAATAACCTCTTGAGAAGCCAAACCTGAGACATATTTATGAAATGTCTATGGAGCAAGAAAAAACATATCTAGCATGTGTCCCTGGTCTCTGGCTAGTAGCTTCACAAACCCTTGTATTCCTTTAAAAATAGTAGTGTCTTTTTGATGTTAATGTGGCAACTCTTGGGGTTTCCACATAATTTCAGGGTGAGGGCTCTGATCACATGATCAGAGGGTTATAACTTTGGGCCAGTTTGACCTCTAGGGAGGGAAGAGGAACTGGAGATTGAATTCAGTCACAAGGCCACTGATGTAATTAATCATGTCTACATAATAAAATTCCTGTAAGAACTCTAGACACCAAGAGCTTCCTGACTGGTGAACACAGTGATGTTCTGGGAGAGTGATACAACCAGATTGCACAGGGAGAGTTATGAAGGCTCTGCATCCGCACCCTCTCCTAACCTTGTCCAATGCATTTCCTCCATCTGGTTGTTCATGAGTTATATACTTCATAATAAAACTGCAATTTTAAGTGTAGCATATTCCATTTTCAGTGAATCCTGTGAGTTGTTCTACAAAATTACTGCCTGGGGAAGTATATGAACACAGAAAGTTTTAGTCCCTTGGTCAGAAGCACAGGTGACCCCGAGACCTAAAGCTGGTGACTAATGGAGACAGACTAGTGAAGGACTTTGCCCTTACCTTAGGGTCTGCGTTAACTCCAGGTTCGTCCTTGGTCAGAAGCACAGGTTGAACCCCGAGACTAAACTGGTGACTAATGGAGACAGTCTATTACAATATGGACTGATGTAAATTATAATTTGGAAATTGTACTACCTGCATTTTGAATCTAATTGTGTGTTTTCACTTACATTTCTGGACAACATTTTATGAGGTTTTTATGATACAATGAGAACACATATGCAAGTGCTCAGCATGGGTAGTTCTTAATGTTAGAGAGTTTCACATGATGAGCTGGTCTTCTGAAATAGACCTTTAGGCAGGCACCATGCCTGATGCTTCTGTGATCCCATCTCTTCCCAAGGCCAGTGATAAGCACATAGGAGATACCTAGAAAATACTACTTCAAGTGATTTAATAACCTCTTGAGAAGCCAAACCTGAGACATATTTATGAAATGTCTATGGAGCAAGAAAAAACATATCTAGCATGTGTCCCTGGTCTCTGGCTAGTAGCTTCACAAACCCTTGTATTCCTTTAAAAATAGTAGTGTCTTTTTGATGTTAATGTGGCAACTCTTGGGGTTTCCACATAATTTCAGGAGTGAGGGCTCTGATCACATGATCAGAGGGTTATAACTTTGGGCCAGTTTGACCTCTAGGGAGGGAAGAGGAACTGGAGATTGAATTCAGTCACAAGGCCACTGATGTAATTAATCATGTCTACATAATAAAATTCCTGTAAGAACTCTAGACACCAAGAGCTTCCTGACTGGTGAACACAGTGATGTTCTGGGAGAGTGATACAACCAGATTGCACAGGGAGAGTTATGAAGGCTCTGCATCCGCACCCTCTCCTAACCTTGTCCAATGCATTTCCTCCATCTGGTTGTTCATGAGTTATATACTTCATAATAAAACTGCAATTTTAAGTGTAGCATATTCCATTTTCAGTGAATCCTGTGAGTTGTTCTACAAAATTACTGCCTGGGGAAGTATATGAACACAGAAAGTTTTAGTCCCTTGGTCAGAAGCACAGGTGACCCCGAGACCTAAAGCTGGTGACTAATGGAGACAGTCTAGTGAAGGACTTTGCCCTTACCTTAGGGTCTGCGTTAACTCCAGGCTGTTTCAGAATGCAATGGAATTGCAGAATACTAGGTGTCAGATAACTAGGGTCAGAATTGAAAGCCAAATAGCCAAACATTTTTTAGTTAGATTATCATCTTTCCATGGACTGAAAAAACAAAAATTCCAATAAACTATATTAAAAATATATAGACTTACAACAGTCTTCCTTGGAGAAGGAAATGAAAACCCACTCCAGTGTTCTTGCCTAGAAAATCCCTATGGACAGAGGAGCCTGGTGGACTACAATCCATAGGGTTACAAAGAGTTGGACACAACTGACGTGACTAAGCAGCACAATATTCTTCCTTAAAAAAGAATCCCAACATTAACTGCCTAAAATTTCCTCCTTGTTACTAAGTTAGTATTCAGCATCCCGAAGGATGTTGCATAAAAAAATCTCCTAATGAAATTCACAAGGAAGAAAATATTGTGACATCAACTGAAAGTATCAATTCTTAGTTTTAAAAAGAGAGAAAAATATATGCTATTAAATAAATTCTGATATTTCTACAACATGCCTTCATGTAGACCATGTATTTTCTTTAACTGATTAGTTTTGCTTGAGTGCTGAAGTACAATTTAGAATTTTTACTTTAAAAGCTTACATATCCTTATTCTCTCCCCACCCCCAACCCTCTCTCTCTCTCAGAAAAAAAAAATGTAAAGAGTGACAGTCTAATATTCTCTGTAATTTCCTAGGGTAGTGTTACTGGGGTAAATGAGGTGTCAGGTTCCACGCTAATTCATCACTTATTAATTAACAATATCAACAACTCCTTTTTCATTACCGATAACACATTTTACTGACTACCAGAAGTTAAGGTCGCATCCGCACCTCCTAACCTTGTCCAATGCATTTCCTCCATCTGGTTGTTCATGAGTTATATACTTCATAATAAAACTGCAATTTTAAGTGTAGCATATTCCATTTTCAGTGAATCCTGTGAGTTGTTCTACAAAATTACTGCCTGGGGAAGTATATGAACACAGAAAGTTTTAGTCCCTTGGTCAGAAGCACAGGTGACCCCGAGACCTAAAGCTGGTGACTAATGGAGACAGTCTAGTGAAGGACTTTGCCCTTACCTTAGGGTCTGCGTTAACTCCAGGTTGTTTCAGAATGCAATGGAATTGCAGAATACTAGGTGTCAGATAACTAGGGTCAGAATTGAAAGCCAAATAGCCAAACATTTTTTAGTTAGATTATCATCTTTCCATGGACTGAAAAAACAAAAATTCCAATAAACTATATTAAAAATATATAGACTTACAACAGTCTTCCTTGGAGAAGGAAATGAAAACCCACTCCAGTGTTCTTGCCTAGAAAATCCCTATGGACAGAGGAGCCTGGTGGACTACAATCCATAGGGTTACAAAGAGTTGGACACAACTGACGTGACTAAGCAGCACAATATTCTTCCTTAAAAAAGAATCCCAACATTAACTGCCTAAAATTTCCTCCTTGTTACTAAGTTAGTATTCAGCATCCCGAAGGATGTTGCATAAAAAAATCTCCTAATGAAATTCACAAGGAAGAAAATATTGTGACATCAACTGAAAGTATCAATTCTTAGTTTTAAAAAGAGAGAAAAATATATGCTATTAAATAAATTCTGATATTTCTACAACATGCCTTCATGTAGACCATGTATTTTCTTTAACTGATTAGTTTTGCTTGAGTGCTGAAGTACAATTTAGAATTTTTACTTTAAAAGCTTACATATCCTTATTCTCTCCCCACCCCCAACCCTCTCTCTCTCTCAGAAAAAAAAAATGTAAAGAGTGACAGTCTAATATTCTCTGTAATTTCCTAGGGTAGTGTTACTGGGGTAAATGAGGTGTCAGGTTCCACGCTAATTCATCACTTATTAATTAACAATATCAACAACTCCTTTTTCATTACCGATAACACATTTTACTGACTACCAGAAGGATTTTTTATTACATAACTTATCTCAAGGGCTCTTTCCTGTTATCTACTGCAATAATAAAAAAAAAAATCACCATTCAATCATCATTTTAATGATGGATCATTTTTCCCCTCACTAAAATTAAATCATAAAAGCCACTTAATTAAATTGAATGATAATTGAATGACTTTAATCATGCAAAAAATTAAAATGAAGGATGTTTTCTCTCAAAGTCTGACAACATGTAATGATGTGATTTGACCAATGTAGAAAATCCTGAGAAGAAGCAGAAGGTCTATGATTGTCTTCCCTTGTGGTATCATTGACAGAAGAGTTACCATGGGAAAACTCTTTGCCCCTTCCACCTCATCTGTCAACCAACACATCTGCACATGCACAAGAAGTCATGGAGTTTGACTTGGGGGAGGTTCTTATGAAAGACCAAGAAATGCAAAGCCAGAGAACTATATGTTCAGGAGAAAAACTAGGCTTCTTTGAAGTGTCCAAAGTAGCTCAACTGATATGCACTTACCATATACCTTCTATATGCTATATTTGATGTGAAAGACACAAAGATGCATTATTACAATCTGCTGGGGGAGAAGATATACCAATAAATCATCATATGATAACTGCTGAGCCATAGGTCTAGGTAAAGTGCTATGAGGTCCTAGAAGAAAAACTAATCAATTATTTCAGGAGAAATTTTAAAAAATCACTCAAGCAGCTGCTTGAGATTCAAATTTTGAGAGTTAAGAAGTTCCCGAGGCAAGAAAGGCCATTTTAGAGCGGTGAAGGGGATTGCACACTGAGAAGAGGCTCAGAATGGCTAGCCTGGAGGAAGGACTAAAGGGAAACAAGGATGGGGAAAAAGGAGCTGTATCTCATCCCCAGTGAAGAGAAAATGGCAACCTAAAAGTTGGCCAGTGATATGACTTGATTTATTTCTTAGGGAGAGCTTCTTGGAAGCAATGTTGTAAAAAGCCTGGGAACTGAGAAGAGAGGAGCATAGAGGAGAGGACAAGAGAGAGAAGCAGCATGGGAGAAAGATACTTGGCAGACTGGTGGCTGTGGGACAATGTGGGATGACCCCCATAGCCCAGAGGAGTCGGACTTCTAACAATTGTATCCTCTTCCCAGATCCTGGTGATGAGAACGGAGTCCCACAGTGGAGATTATTGGTAAATAGTTATGAGATAAATTAATATTTCTGGAATCTAAAACTGTGAAACAGACATTACTTGGCCCAAGTGGAAAGCTTCCCTAGTACTTCCTTAGGCATCAAATTCCTTGTACAGATCTGCCTATCCATCCCGTCTTGTCTTGGTCTTTTCCTATGATACCTTTCTGAAAGAATCTGACCAATACATAGCCCTGACTTTTAGCAGAAGGTCTATGATTGTCTTCCTTGTGGTATCATTGACAGAAGAGTTACCATGGGAAAACTCTTTGCCCTTCCACCTCATCTGTCAACCAACACATCTGCACATGCACAAGAAGTCATGGAGTTTGACTTGGGGGAGGTTCTTATGAAAGACCAAGAAATGCAAAGCCAGAGAACTATATGTTCAGGAGAAAAACTAGGCTTCTTTGAAGTGTCCAAAGTAGCTCAACTGATATGCACTTACCATATACCTTCTATATGCTATATTTGATGTGAAAGACACAAAGATGCATTATTACAATCTGCTGGGGGAGAAGATATACCAATAAATCATCATATGATAACTGCTGAGCCATAGGTCTAGGTAAAGTGCTATGAGGTCCTAGAAGAAAAACTAATCAATTATTTCAGGAGAAATTTTAAAAAATCACTCAAGCAGCTGCTTGAGATTCAAATTTTGAGAGTTAAGAAGTTCCCGAGGCAAGAAAGGCCATTTTAGAGCGGTGAAGGGGATTGCACACTGAGAAGAGGCTCAGAATGGCTAGCCTGGAGGAAGGACTAAAGGGAAACAAGGATGGGAAAAAGGAGCTGTATCTCATCCCCAGTGAAGAGAAAATGGCAACCTAAAAGTTGGCCAGTGATATGACTTGATTTATTTCTTAGGGAGAGCTTCTTGGAAGCAATGTTGTAAAAAGCCTGGGAACTGAGAAGAGAGGAGCATAGAGGAGAGGACAAGAGAGAGAAGCAGCATGGGAGAAAGATACTTGGCAGACTGGTGGCTGTGGGACAATGTGGGATGACCCCCATAGCCCAGAGGAGTCGGACTTCTAACAATTGTATCCTCTTCCCAGATCCTGGTGATGAGAACGGAGTCCCACAGTGGAGATTATTGGTAAATAGTTATGAGATAAATTAATATTTCTGGAATCTAAAACTGTGAAACAGACATTACTTGGCCCAAGTGGAAAGCTTCCCTAGTACTTCCTTAGGCATCAAAGTCCTTGTACAGATCTGCCTATCCATCCCGTCTTGTCTTGGTCTTTTCTGTGTCCTACCATGATACCCTGGATCTCCTGCACAATATGAAACTGCCATCACAACAGACCAATACTATAGCTCATTCTCCCATGATGCTGGTGTTTGTACCGAAATATCTAATCCATAAAGAAAATCTGTTAAAAACTGTTAGTGGTTCATTCATTCATTCATCCAACAAATATTTATGGAATACTTTGCATTCAGTACGCACCATGTACTGGGATACAGTAATGATAAAAAAAAAAAAAAAAGTAGGCAACAACAAAAAAAGCAATAAAATCTAGAAACTTCAGGGTTAACATTCTAGTGGGAAAGACATGCAATCACAAGACAAACAAGGAAGAAATAGAGTTCAGTCAATGATGTGTACCATGAGAAAAAAGAACAAAATAAGAAAGGGAGTGGGGAGGGTTAAAATTACTGTGAATGAAAAATTTGAATGAAACCTTGAAGGAGTTGAAGGAGAAAATCAAGCAGATATTTCCTGCCAGTAGAGGGGATAGAATATAAATTTTTCTTGGAAGGGGCTTGCTTGATACAGTAGAAGATTTACTGTATAGCACAGGGAACTATAGCTAGTAACTTGCAATAGCCTGTAATGGAAACTAACTTGAAAAAACATATACGTGTATACATATCTGAATCACTTTGCTGTACATCTGAAACTAAAACAACATTGTAAATCACCTACACTTCAATATATAAATATATATATTTTTTAATAAAAAAAGAGATTATGGCATCCTAGACAAAGCTATAACGTAGAGCCATGGCCTGGGAACTGAGAAGAACATAGAGGAGAGGACAAGAGAGAGAAGCAGCATGGGAGAAAGATACTTGGCAGACTGGTGGCTGTGGGACAATGTGGGATGACCCCCATAGCCCAGAGGAGTCGGACTTCTAACAATTGTATCCTCTTCCCAGATCCTGGTGATGAGAACGGAGTCCCACAGTGGAGATTATTGGTAAATAGTTATGAGATAAATTAATATTTCTGGAATCTAAAACTGTGAAACAGACATTACTTGGCCCAAGTGGAAAGCTTCCCTAGTACTTCCTTAGGCATCAAAGTCCTTGTACAGATCTGCCTATCCATCCCGTCTTGTCTTGGTCTTTTCTGTGTCCTACCATGATACCCTGGATCTCCTGCACAATATGAAACTGCCATCACAACAGACCAATACTATAGCTCATTCTCCCATGATGCTGGTGTTTGTACCGAAATATCTAATCCATAAAGAAAATCTGTTAAAAACTGTTAGTGGTTCATTCATTCATTCATCCAACAAATATTTATGGAATACTTTGCATTCAGTACGCACCATGTACTGGGATACAGTAATGATAAAAAAAAAAAGTAGGCAACAACAAAAAAAGCAATAAAATCTAGAAACTTCAGGGTTAACATTCTAGTGGGAAAGACATGCAATCACAAGACAAACAAGGAAGAAATAGAGTTCAGTCAATGATGTGTACCATGAGAAAAAAGAACAAAATAAGAAAGGGAGTGGGGAGGGTTAAAATTACTGTGAATGAAAAATTTGAATGAAACCTTGAAGGAGTTGAAGGAGAAAATCAAGCAGATATTTCCTGCCAGTAGAGGGGATAGAATATAAATTTTTCTTGGAAGGGGCTTGCTTGATACAGTAGAAGATTTACTGTATAGCACAGGGAACTATAGCTAGTAACTTGCAATAGCCTGTAATGGAAACTAACTTGAAAAAACATATACGTGTATACATATCTGAATCACTTTGCTGTACATCTGAAACTAAAACAACATTGTAAATCACCTACACTTCAATATATAAATATATATATTTTTTAATAAAAAAAGAGATTATGGCATCCTAGACAAAGCTATTAACAGTGAATGCTGTAGGAGTTGAACAGCACCTGGCTTTATTTTTGAAGGTAGACTTGACAACATCTGGAAAAGCTATGAGAAACCTAGACAGTATATTAAAAAGCAGAGACATTACTTTGCCTACAAAGGTTTGCATAGTCGAAGCTACGGTATTTCCAGTAGTCATGTATGGATATGAGAGCTAGACAATAGAAAAGGCTGAGCACCAAAGAACTGATGCCTTTGAATTGTGGTGTTGGAGAAGACTCATGAAAGCCCCTTGGACTGCAAGGAGATCAAACCAGTCAATCCTAAAGGAAATAAACTCTGAATATTCATTGGAAGGACTGATGCTGAACCTGAACCTCCAATATTTTGGCCACTTGATGCAAAGGGCTGACTTGTTGGAAAAGACCCTAATGCTGGGAAAGATTGAAGGCAGGAGGAGAAAGGCACAACAGAGAATGAGATGGTTGAATAGCATCACTGAGTCAATGTACCTGAGTTTGAGCAAACTCTGGAAGATGATGACGGGCAGAGAAGTGTGGCTTGCTGCAATCCATGGAGTCACCAAGAGTCAGATACAACTGAGTGACTGAACAATAACAACTGTTAGACTGGCTTTGGAATGTGAAATAGAGAAATCAAGAACAATTCCTTGAATTTTGGCTTGAGTAACCAGAAGCACCTGCTGGCAAGTTAAACTTCTTTTCTCTCTGCCTGCACTCTTCACATTTATGATTAAAAATAGAAACTAAAGAAAAATAAAAATAAAGGCTCAGCCATACAAAAGAACAAAATAATACAATTTGCAGCAACATGGATGCACCTAGCAATTATCATCCTAAGTGAAATAAGCCAGACAGAGAAATATGAATACTATATGATATAGCTTTTGTGTGAAATCTAAAACAAAAAGATACAAATGAACTTATTACAAAACACAAATAGACTCACAGAAAACAAACTTATGGTTATCAAAGGGGAAAGGTGGGGATTAGAGGTAAATTAGGAGTTTGGAACTAACAAATACACACCACTATATATATATACACACACATAGTATAATATGTACATTATACATAATATACATATTATTGTATATGTATATATACAATGTATATGTATATATTGTATATGTATGTTATGTAAATGTATATATATACATATACATATATATATATATATATATATATATATATATACACATATTATAATAACAACAAGGATCTCCTGTATAGCACCAGGAATTATGCTTAATATCCTGAGATAACCTATATGGGAAAGAGTCTGAAAAATAATAGATATCTGTATATATACAATTTCCCTGGTGGCTCATTGATAAAGAATCTGCCTGCCATGCAATGAGACATGGGTTTGATCCCTGGGTTTGGAAGATCCCCTAGAGAAAGGCATGGCAACCCAGGCCTGTATTCTTGCTAGAAAATCCCATGGACAGAGGAGCCTGGGGGGGCTACAGTCCATAGGGTCTCAAAGAGTCAGAAACAACTGAAGTGACCAAGCACAGCAACAATAACAACAACAATGACAACGTATGTATCACTGAATCACTTTCCTATACACCTGAAACTAATACAACATTGTAAATCAACTATGCTCTATTATAAAACTTAAATTAAAAAATAGAAAATAAAATATAACACTTGCTAGGTTTAATCTTATCTCCTTCGCTCCCTCTTTTCATCCACAAGTCTTGTAAGTGCAAGGAAGTGATGCCAGCTCTGTGTTTTAAACTTAGGTACCACAGAAAGACTATCCCAACTGAAATATTTCTCTAACTATCTTTCAAAAACACACAAAGTACCACCAAAAGAGATTCATTTTGGAGATCTTGAAGACTTTGGTCTTTGGGGATTTTTCCAATTAAAATATCTATGCCTTTTGAATGAGCTAACTCTGATACTAGTTTTAAAATACATTTCTTGACAAAATAGTTTTCTTGTAGGTTGGGTTGCCAAATTTAGTAAATACAAACACAGAACATCGAGTTAAATTGGAGTTTTAGACAAACAATGAATCATTTTTAGTGTAAGAGTGCCTCAACTTTTGCATGGGACATACATGCTTACACTAGGAAATAGCTTCTGTTCACCTGAAATTCAAAGTTAACTGGTTCTAAGGTTTTCTGTAAGTGAAAACATGACAGGTTGCTCACATCTAGGTCAGGTTAGGAGGGGAGGCCAAGAAAAAGTGGAGAGAAGAAGACCACACTTTTTCCCATTTCCTGCTTCACCCTAATCCTAAGCCTGGATACTAACTTTTGGGTTCTTGACATCCTGTATTTCTAAAACGGCAATTTGTGACCATCACTGTTGGTACTTGAGGGAAATAAATACCAAGAGATTTAAATAAAATGTCAAACCTTTAGAAATCACATTTTGAAAATGCAACCAACTCTGTAATTAAGTTCCAAATTATTTGGTGCAGTCAGTTTAGCTAACAGATGGAATGGTATTTTTGTTCATCCTTCATCCGCAGAGTTAGTTTCCAGAAATCCTGAGTGGGGCGTTTCAAGATTATTGCCTGAGTGACAGTTACATGTGTCTAATAGCTTACTAGAATCAATGGATTTCTTTAAATGAATTCAGTGAACTGTTATTTATATAGATATGAATAATACATTTATAAGGGGAAACAGAGCAGTTGGGAAATACTTTTTGAAGTGATGTATTGCGGTAATGATAAGTAATTATACATCAACACACTACTTGCTGATAAGATGTAACTGATGCTATTGCAGAAAGTCTTTTCCCCAGTGGTCCTCTGTGGCTTATATTACAGTGGAATTCAATCTAAAAGGAGACGCCTTCCATTTACAAGGCAGAGGGCATGCACAAACCGACTCTCAAGTACATCACTTTCATACAAAACATTTGCCAGATGAGACCCTACAAGGCTTTAAGCCATTTTATCCTGATCCTGAGATGGGAATTCTCTCCTAGACATTTACATAGTGTTGACCATATACTCTTACCACTCAAAACAACATTCTAAAATGATTATTCCTCATATCTCCAATTCATGAAAAAGGAAAGTGACATTTTGAGGGTAAAAAAAATGCTCATTGGCTTATAATCTGTGATCAAAAGATCACTCTTAACATTAAACAATTGAATCTAAGTAACAGAGGACATTTCCCGGCATCAAAATGAACATACACAGGCCCAATCACTACCAGTGCCACTGCATACTCTATCATGACTATAAAAGCTACAGTATATTTCTCAATCTTATATGGGAAAAAGAGGAATGGAGAGTCAGCCTTTCTTGCTGTTAGATATAAACTTATTACTCATGAAATAAGTCAGACAGAGAAGGAAAGATATCCTTTGACATCCTTTATAGGTGGAATCTAAAAAGAAATGATGCAAATGAACTTACAAAACAGAAAAAGACTCACAGATTTAGAGAATGAATGTATGGTTGTCTGGGGAAAGGATGGGTGAAAGACATAAGGATTTGGGGATGGACATGCACACACAATATTTAAAATGGGTAACCAACAAAACAAGGGCCCACTGTATAGCACATGTGCATATATGACTGGGTTTCTTTTTTTTTTTTTTTTAAAGATTTATTTATTTATTTATTTTGGGCGGGGGTTGGGTTGGGGAGGGAGCTGAGCGGGAGGGCCACTTCTATTGGTCTTTCATTTCTCTATTTTCATCTGTCTTTGTTCTTTGGCTCCTGTGGGCCTCCCATCGCGGTGACGTCTGTTGTTGCAGAGCGCTGGCTCTGGGCGCATGCGCCCCAGAGGTCTGGCTTGGTAATTGGACACACCGGTCCAGCCGCTCCGCGGCACGTGGGATCTTCCCAGGCCAGGGGTCGAACCAGCGCCCCTAGCACTGCAAGGCGGTGTCCTTACCCACTGGGCCACCAGGGGAAGCCCATGACTGAGTTTCTTTATTGTTCACTTGAACCTGTCACAACATTGTTAATCAGCTAATTAAAAATAAAAGCTTTGTTTTTAAAAACATAAACTTATTTTCCTAGATGTATGCTTTCCCATCGTATTGAAACCTATGTCATTCTACTGACAATAAAACAGTCCATGTCTACTAGAGGAGCACCTCATGTTACCACACAGATTGGAATGAGAATTTGCAGCTAATTATGAGCGTGTGTCTGTTGCAGGGGGGATCTTAAATTTTCAAAGATAATTTTATTGGCAGTAGCTTTCAAGTACATTTTTCTGCCCTTTACTTACAAACTCACTCCAATTCTCCAACTGCCAAAGCCACATAAACAATCATCTAAATATACCAGGGTAGCTGACCTTTCATTGTTACGTCCTCTGGTAAGCAGAGCTAACTACTGTCATGTCAATATCCTCTCCAGACCTTGCTCATTATTATTATTATTTTTTTTTTTGGTAAATTAAATTTCTTAAGAAAGCTCCCATTTTAAAACCTGTTTACCTTGTAGGCTATATCGAGTCGTCAAAGGCTAGAATTATCTGGGTTGAGAAGCAAATTAGCCAAGAAACTTGTAGTGTGGGTCAGTCAAAGTTAGTTTGGATTTTATGTTATAGGTAATGAATGCAAATGAACTTACAAAACAGAAAAAGACTCACAGATTTAGAGAATGAATGTATGGTTGTCTGGGGAAAGGATGGGTGAAAGACATAAGGATTTGGGGATGGACATGCACACACAATATTTAAAATGGGTAACCAACAAAACAAGGGCCCACTGTATAGCACATGTGCATATATGACTGGGTTTCTTTTTTTTTTTTTTTTAAAGATTTATTTATTTATTTATTTTGGGCGGGGGTTGGGTTGGGGAGGGAGCTGAGCGGGAGGGCCACTTCTATTGGTCTTTCATTTCTCTATTTTCATCTGTCTTTGTTCTTTGGCTCCTGTGGGCCTCCCATCGCGGTGACGTCTGTTGTTGCAGAGCGCTGGCTCTGGGCGCATGCGCCCCAGAGGTCTGGCTTGGTAATTGGACACACCGGTCCAGCCGCTCCGCGGCACGTGGGATCTTCCCAGGCCAGGGGTCGAACCAGCGCCCCTAGCACTGCAAGGCGGTGTCCTTACCCACTGGGCCACCAGGGGAAGCCCATGACTGAGTTTCTTTATTGTTCACTTGAACCTGTCACAACATTGTTAATCAGCTAATTAAAAATAAAAGCTTTGTTTTTAAAAACATAAACTTATTTTCCTAGATGTATGCTTTCCCATCGTATTGAAACCTATGTCATTCTACTGACAATAAAACAGTCCATGTCTACTAGAGGAGCACCTCATGTTACCACACAGATTGGAATGAGAATTTGCAGCTAATTATGAGCGTGTGTCTGTTGCAGGGGGGATCTTAAATTTTCAAAGATAATTTTATTGGCAGTAGCTTTCAAGTACATTTTTCTGCCCTTTACTTACAAACTCACTCCAATTCTCCAACTGCCAAAGCCACATAAACAATCATCTAAATATACCAGGGTAGCTGACCTTTCATTGTTACGTCCTCTGGTAAGCAGAGCTAACTACTGTCATGTCAATATCCTCTCCAGACCTTGCTCATTATTATTATTATTTTTTTTTTTGGTAAATTAAATTTCTTAAGAAAGCTCCCATTTTAAAACCTGTTTACCTTGTAGGCTATATCGAGTCGTCAAAGGCTAGAATTATCTGGGTTGAGAAGCAAATTAGCCAAGAAACTTGTAGTGTGGGTCAGTCAAAAGTTAGTTTGGATTTTTTCATGTTACAGGTATGCAATCTTACGTGGGCAAAGGGGAATAGAGAGGTCCCTTTTCTTGCTGTTATATTTAACTTATTTCCCTAGAGTTATGCTTTCCCAATACTATTTCTGAAATGACAATTCATGTCATAATCAGAAAGTGATTTGAAGAGACTGTGAGATAACTCAGAACAAAGGCTCTATGAAGACATCAGCTAAACTTTTATTAAATTCTGTCCAAAAAAAAAAAAATGTCTTCACTAAAAGAAGACTGTTTGAACAAGTTATTTTGCATGCTTTAGGCTGTTATACAAAAGGTGATTAGCTCCTTTGCAAGTGGGAGAGACGGTTACCAATGGCAATGGAAGGCTTGAAATACCCGGAGAAATCTCTATCTTCTTTTTATCTTCCAAGAAAGTTTTCAGGTTATAGAATTTTTGAAAGATATTTACAAAACAAAGCCAAAAACAACTAAAAGCTTTAGTGTAGTTTGAACTTAACAAAGTAATGGAGGAATCAAAACCTCCAGTGCCACTGGGGCTAAGAAGGAAGCATAAATGAGCAAAAAGGCAACATGAAACACTAGGGAATGGAGGAATCTGCAGAAAAAAATGGTCATACTGCCCCTGAAGAATTCACCTTCCTATTTAAATCAACATTATATAAAATAAACACAGGCTTCCAAGAATGCACAATGGTAAAGAGTCCTTCTGCCAATACAGGGGATGTGGGTTCGATCTCTGGGTCAAGAGGAAATGGCAGCCCACAGCAGGATTCTTACCTGGGAAATTCTATGGACAGAAGAGATTGGCAGGGCTACAGTCCATGGGGTCATGATGAGTTGAAAATGATTTAGTGACAAACCTTTCATTGTTACGTCCTCTGGTAAGCAGAGCTAACTACTGTCATGTCAATATCCTCTCCAGACCTTGCTCATTATTATTATTATTTTTTTTTTTGGTAAATTAAATTTCTTAAGAAAGCTCCCATTTTAAAACCTGTTTACCTTGTAGGCTATATCGAGTCGTCAAAGGCTAGAATTATCTGGGTTGAGAAGCAAATTAGCCAAGAAACTTGTAGTGTGGGTCAGTCAAAAGTTAGTTTGGATTTTTTCATGTTACAGGTATGCAATCTTACGTGGGCAAAGGGGAATAGAGAGGTCCCTTTTCTTGCTGTTATATTTAACTTATTTCCCTAGAGTTATGCTTTCCCAATACTATTTCTGAAATGACAATTCATGTCATAATCAGAAAGTGATTTGAAGAGACTGTGAGATAACTCAGAACAAAGGCTCTATGAAGACATCAGCTAAACTTTTATTAAATTCTGTCCACAAAAAATGTCTTCACTAAAAGAAGACTGTTTGAACAAGTTATTTTGCATGCTTTAGGCTGTTATACAAAAGGTGATTAGCTCCTTTGCAAGTGGGAGAGACGGTTACCAATGGCAATGGAAGGCTTGAAATACCCGGAGAAATCTCTATCTTCTTTTTATCTTCCAAGAAAGTTTTCAGGTTATAGAATTTTTGAAAGATATTTACAAAACAAAGCCAAAAACAACTAAAAGCTTTAGTGTAGTTTGAACTTAACAAAGTAATGGAGGAATCAAAACCTCCAGTGCCACTGGGGCTAAGAAGGAAGCATAAATGAGCAAAAAGGCAACATGAAACACTAGGGAATGGAGGAATCTGCAGAAAAAAATGGTCATACTGCCCCTGAAGAATTCACCTTCCTATTTAAATCAACATTATATAAAATAAACACAGGCTTCCAAGAATGCACAATGGTAAAGAGTCCTTCTGCCAATACAGGGGATGTGGGTTCGATCTCTGGGTCAAGAGGAAATGGCAGCCCACAGCAGGATTCTTACCTGGGAAATTCTATGGACAGAAGAGATTGGCAGGGCTACAGTCCATGGGGTCATGATGAGTTGAAAATGATTTAGTGACCAAACAACAATGACAACAGAAACAACCACACCTACATTTGATCAACACTCAATCAGTTTTACAACCCATGGTATAAGACTCTGGTTATAATCTTTTGTTTATAAACCCTGGTTTTTAGAGGTGGAGGCTCTAGTCTAGTGAAGGTTGCCAAAGCTGCCTAAAATTGCAGGAAGTTTGACACAGATGGAGCTCAAAGCACCCTAAGAAAATTCTACAGGAGTTCTGATTTAAAATAGTTTATATGGAGAAGGAAATGGTGACCCATTCCAGTATTCTTGTCTGGGAAATCTCATGGAAAGAAGAGCCTGGTGGGGTCTCAGAGAGTTGGACAGGACTTAGGGACTAAACAACAACATAGATACATAAAGGAAATTTGTGGTTACCAGGACCATAGAGTAACAGGGAATATTGAATCATTAATGATTAATGAATATGGAGTTTTATTTTAGAATGATGAAAACGTTTTGGAATTAGGTAGAGGTAGTAATTGTGTAACATTGTCAGTGTTGTAAATGGTCACTGAATTATATACTTAGGAACAGTTAATTTTATATTGTGTAAAGTTTTACATTAGTAAAAGAATATTTGAAAAGAAAAATTAATTTAAAAGACTGTTATAATTTGTTAGTCATAATATGTTGATTAGAATAAATTAATATTAACAAGAATAGGTGGAAATACTACCAATAAGTGTCATATTGTCTGATGGAAGACTACTTAGAATTTTCAGTTTAAACTAAAACCAACACTTAATAGTCAAATTGTAAATGTAAATAAACACGTTTCTATTTCTTTTTAAATTGAAGGATAATCACTTTACAAAGTTTTGTTGTTTGCTGCCAAACATCAACATGAATCAATCATAGGTATACATAACACCTCCTCCCTCTGGAACTTCTCTCCCATCTCACTTTTCATCCCACCCCTCCAGGTTGTTACAGAGCCCATGTTTGAATTCCCTGAGTCTAACAGAAAATTCCTATTGGCTATCTATTTTACATATGGCAATGGAAGTTTCCATATTACTTTCTTCATACATCTCATCCACTCCTCTCTTCCCAATGTCCATAAGTCTGTCCTCTCTGTTTCTCCATTGCTGCCCTGCAAATAAATTTATCAGTACCATCTTTCTAGATTCCATGTATTTGTGTTAGTATACAACATTTACCTTTCTCAAAAGAGTAGAAGTTTCATTATTAAATCTGTTGGGCTTGTATTTGATGAAAACATATTATTATATTCCTTTGTCTTAGTGACACAGAACTATACTGGCACTTTTTCAAGGAATATATAAACTGTAGGAGCAGTTTTACAATTAATATTCAGGCACTTTTTAATAAAAATATTCAAGTTCTAATAGCAAAAGGGATGATATAATCCCTTAAGTCTTCATTATATGTTACAACCATGAAAACTTATTGGATATCTTCAGGGGCACCTATTTTTTTTTTCTTTTTTTTTCACTGCTGCATGAAAATACATACATCTCTCACTTATGTACACTTTGTTACTTAAAAGATGGTCTACAAATGTGATGATTTTCAGCAAATCGTTACAGTCTAGTCCAGGAGCCTCTAGCATTTCCAACATCTGGATTGCTTCTGAGTTTTTTTTTTTCTTTTTTTTTTTTTTTTTTTTTATGAGTTTCTGGCATTGGACTACTATAGTAATCAACAGTTTATACAAAAAAAACTTGAAAAATTGATTTTTTCTTTTTATAGTGATAGTCTAGCCTCCTAAGAGTTGTCATATATACCCCATACCAATGATTCAGAGTACAATAAAACACTCAGAATGGGCCTGAACTAAATTAAATCTTTCTTCAATGATTTACTAGGCAGCACAGGATTATTCTTGAGAATATAAATTTTCAAAAAAAAAAAATTTTTTTTTTTTTTTTTAGATAAAATAGCTAATTGAGTATCACGTTTCTATTTCTTTTTAAATTGAAGGATAATCACTTTACAAAGTTTTGTTGTTTGCTGCCAAACATCAACATGAATCAATCATAGGTATACATAACACCTCCTCCCTCTGGAACTTCTCTCCCATCTCACTTTTCATCCCACCCCTCCAGGTTGTTACAGAGCCCATGTTTGAATTCCCTGAGTCTAACAGAAAATTCCTATTGGCTATCTATTTTACATATGGCAATGGAAGTTTCCATATTACTTTCTTCATACATCTCATCCACTCCTCTCTTCCCAATGTCCATAAGTCTGTCCTCTCTGTTTCTCCATTGCTGCCCTGCAAATAAATTTATCAGTACCATCTTTCTAGATTCCATGTATTTGTGTTAGTATACAACATTTACCTTTCTCAAAAGAGTAGAAGTTTCATTATTAAATCTGTTGGGCTTGTATTTGATGAAAACATATTATTATATTCCTTTGTCTTAGTGACACAGAACTATACTGGCACTTTTTCAAGGAATATATAAACTGTAGGAGCAGTTTTACAATTAATATTCAGGCACTTTTTAATAAAAATATTCAAGTTCTAATAGCAAAAGGGATGATATAATCCCTTAAGTCTTCATTATATGTTACAACCATGAAAACTTATTGGATATCTTCAGGGGCACCTATTTTTTTTTTCTTTTTTTTTCACTGCTGCATGAAAATACATACATCTCTCACTTATGTACACTTTGTTACTTAAAAGATGGTCTACAAATGTGATGATTTTCAGCAAATCGTTACAGTCTAGTCCAGGAGCCTCTAGCATTTCCAACATCTGGATTGCTTCTGAGTTTTTTTCTTTTTTCTTTTCTTTTTTTTTTTTTTTTATGAGTTTCTGGCATTGGACTACTATAGTAATCAACAGTTTATACAAAAAAAACTTGAAAAATTGATTTTTTCTTTTTATAGTGATAGTCTAGCCTCCTAAGAGTTGTCATATATACCCCATACCAATGATTCAGAGTACAATAAAACACTCAGAATGGGCCTGAACTAAATTAAATCTTTCTTCAATGATTTACTAGGCAGCACAGGATTATTCTTGAGAATATAAATTTTCATTATATAGGAATTGAGATGGTAGAGAATGTGGAAGAAATTAGAGTACATATTGTCTTAGATTTGTCTTTCTGGATATTCTGATTTCACTTTCTTTGCTATTTTTCTCTAAATGGAAGGTTTGAGCCCTAATTAGAAGGTTATTCCTGAATAAGAAACAATGAGGAAAACTGTCAAGAATATGGTCTGGTGAGTTTTGATAAGTTATTCAATTGCTTCATAATGTGGTTTTGTTTCTTCTGAAATGGAGATGGTGTGTAGCTAGCAAAGTTTGATGTAGAAAATTTTGGCAAAATTTTAAGCAAAATTTTAAAGGACATTTGCAAATGGAAGCAGAGATCCCTTTAGAATTGATAGCATTCTATGCCCATCAACCCACTTTGCATTCTTGGGCTGCAATTTTGTTTTAAAATTGTGCCAGTCTGTGCTTGCTTGTATTTCGGGGGCCGGGCTATAAGTAAAACTGCACCTGACATGCAAACAATCTTCAGGGCAGCAGCTGCCACTCCAACTCACAGTGTGGTAGAAGTTTCCAGAAAAGCCAGAGCTGGGCTCTGTAGGCTTAGAGTTTTTGCACAGATGCTGACTTACTGTACATTATCCAGAGCAGACTGAAGCCACTGCAAAGCATAAACTCAATTCTACATTTACCTGGGTTTAATGAAAAGTATTAACACAACCCTCTTCAGCAGAATCCTTCTGGAATGTACACAAAAGGAAACAAAGACTCAAGCAATCTTGCCCTCCCTCTTACTCCCTCCTCTTTGACTCTCACTGAAAAATCCACTTACTCAGTCTCTTGCTCATGCCCCTGGGAATACTTCAACTCTCAACATGGCCTTTTTGTCTAGTGAGTATCTACTCATTCTTAAGTCTCTCCTGAAATGCACTGTTTTCAGAAAATCTTTTCCAGGCTCCCAGAACTAGCCCAGGGCCCCTATTTTACGCTCCCACAGAAACTAGCACATACGGTCACTGATAATGACGTGTTTGGGTAGCAAGTTGATGCAGTCTGTTTCATTCAAGCCTCAAGAGGGCAGAGGCAGGATCTATCTGCTGCAGTTTCACAGCCTCAGGTGTCAGACAGAATACAACCAGGCTGATTGGAAGAAATGGTACATTTGTCTTAGATTTGTCTTTCTGGATATTCTTTCACTTTCTTTGCTATTTTTCTCTAAATGGAAGGTTTGAGCCCTAATTAGAAGGTTATTCCTGAATAAGAAACAATGAGGAAAACTGTCAAGAATATGGTCTGGTGAGTTTTGATAAGTTATTCAATTGCTTCATAATGTGGTTTTGTTTCTTCTGAAATGGAGATGGTGTGTAGCTAGCAAAGTTTGATGTAGAAAATTTTGGCAAAATTTTAAGCAAAATTTTAAAGGACATTTGCAAATGGAAGCAGAGATCCCTTTAGAATTGATAGCATTCTATGCCCATCAACCCACTTTGCATTCTTGGGCTGCAATTTTGTTTTAAAATTGTGCCAGTCTGTGCTTGCTTGTATTTCGGGGGCCGGGCTATAAGTAAAACTGCACCTGACATGCAAACAATCTTCAGGGCAGCAGCTGCCACTCCAACTCACAGTGTGGTAGAAGTTTCCAGAAAAGCCAGAGCTGGGCTCTGTAGGCTTAGAGTTTTTGCACAGATGCTGACTTACTGTACATTATCCAGAGCAGACTGAAGCCACTGCAAAGCATAAACTCAATTCTACATTTACCTGGGTTTAATGAAAAGTATTAACACAACCCTCTTCAGCAGAATCCTTCTGGAATGTACACAAAGGAAACAAAGACTCAAGCAATCTTGCCCTCCCTCTTACTCCCTCCTCTTTGACTCTCACTGAAAAATCCACTTACTCAGTCTCTTGCTCATGCCCCTGGGAATACTTCAACTCTCAACATGGCCTTTTTGTCTAGTGAGTATCTACTCATTCTTAAGTCTCTCCTGAAATGCACTGTTTTCAGAAAATCTTTTCCAGGCTCCCAGAACTAGCCCAGGGCCCCTATTTTACGCTCCCACAGAAACTAGCACATACGGTCACTGATAATGACGTGTTTGGGTAGCAAGTTGATGCAGTCTGTTTCATTCAAGCCTCAAGAGGGCAGAGGCAGGATCTATCTGCTGCAGTTTCACAGCCTCAGGTGTCAGACAGAATACAACCAGGCTGATAGGAAGTGTGTCATGTATTTGTTGCTGCTGTTGTTTAATTGCTAAGTGATGTCCTATTCTTGCAACGCTGTGGACTATAGCCCACCAGGCTCCTCTGTTCATGGGATTTCCCAGGCAAGAATACTGAAATGGGTTTGTCATTTCTTTCTCTATGGGATCTTCCCAACCCAGAGATTGAACCCACATCTCCTGAATTAGTAGATGGATTCTTTACCACTGAGTAACCTGGGAAACCCTGTGTCATGGACTGGGTCTAGCTTTTTGCTCCTTGTCGGCAAAACGTGACTTTGTTTCTGAATTCTCTTTCTTCGTCCTTTCCTTTATTTTTCATCTCTCTTTCTACTCTCTACCTTGATAAATCTACCCTGTTCTGGGAAATCTAGTCAAGTCTCCCCACCCCCACCTTCCTGCACTGTACATCCTCTGAGAATCTGCCAGAAGATGTGGGGTGGAGGGGGAGTGATGGGGTGAGGAAAGAAGAAGGTAGAAGGCGCCATCAGGAGGAGTCCTTCAGTGTGGATGAAAGTGGGCTATAGTCCTCAGGGAGTAAGATCCTAAGGTGGTATCCCTCAGGGCTCTGGGTGGGTGGGAGGCAAACATAGGTCTTTCTCAGCTGGGTTCGTCTTTGATCCAAAGAACATAAAATGTGATTTGAGTGACTTTCAGTTCCTCAGGGATGGTACGTAAATAATACCATTCTAAGGGAGAAGTGAATCCCTTACCCACGATAGATAGCTCAAGATATTAGGGCTTCATCCTCTTGCAGAACCCCAAGTGAACACTGCTGCTGGAAAGACAGGATGTCCAAAGTCGACTAGGACACAGGTGGGTGGACCTGACACTCATCAGGTTTGGTCTCTGGGTCTTTCATTCTGTATATGGGGCTCATCTTTTGATTCACTTTGAAGCCCAGTTCAGCTTGCAGAACCAGCAACTTGTTCCAAAAGCAACTTCTTCCCATGAAGTACAGAAGGAAAGGCGAAATGGAGGGGAATATATATATACATACATATATATATATATTAAAAGTCCTGAGGCTCAGTGACTCTTTATCCATAGTGGTTAAGGAAGAGGGAGCTGACTATCAAGCTAGGAAAATTCCTACCAACTCGACATTGAAGAAGAGGATGCAATAAACTTGTCTAATGAATCACAAGCTTGTAGCACACCTGAGGCGTAGCTCAGCAACCAAGGATTCGTAGGCGAAAAGTTGGCAAGAGGCAGGGGCACAGCTGATGCTGGCCCACAGGCTTCTGGAGAGAGCCCCCCCTCCACCCTCAGCCACCCACCCACCATCTGTGTTCCTCTCGACCACGCTTGCCTGTGGGTGATGGCACCAGCCATCCGTCTTCTCTGGTTATGTGCCCACCCAGCCCACAGGGAAATTCCCCAGGAGAGAGGACCCCCTCCCAGCAGTCTGGCAGGGACCACTAGTATACAAGATGACAAGGTAATACATTCAGGGAAAACCCTAGATACTCTACTCCAAGGATGAGGAATTAGTTATGACTGAGGAAGTGACCTCATTCAGGTAAACCTCATGAATGATGGAGGTACCAACCTCACTTCAATATTGTAATTTCTCAAATGGGGAAATTTGGGACCCTGAAAGTTAAATGCCTTACTGGTACCACAGAGTTAAATAAGATTAAGGTCAGAACTAGGAACCCTGCCTATAGATGACCAGACTAGCCATCAGAATAAGCAGAAGGTAATAAACAAATAAATAAATAAACACAACAAAACAAATATCCAGATCCCATTCTAGTTCTTGTTAATCAGAAGCTCCATAGCTTGGATCAAAGAGCCTATCTTTTTCAGATACGTTAGACAGTATCTCAGACTCCTATCATCTCAATTGTTTCTGTGTCTATGGAGGATGGGGCTTCCTCTGCAACTCAGTGATAAATGAGTCCCCTGAAGTGCAGGAGACACAGGTTCAGTCTCTGAGTTGGAAAGATTCCCTACATGGCAATCCCCTCCAGTATTCTTGCCTAGAGAATCCCATGGACAGAGTACCCTGCCATGCTATAGGCCATAAGGTCACAGGGAGTCAGACACAAAAGAAGCAGCTGAATGAACATGAACACTGCAGATGATGATCAAAGGAGATAGCCAAGGTTTTTGACTTTTAGAAGCTTAAATATTAGCTGCAGAGATGAGGCACATGCAGGAGGAAAGGTAGGGATCAATGCCGAATACTCTGTACTACCTAGATTAAATAAAGCATATGGGAAAAGCAATAAATCTAAGTGTATTAGATGCACTCCATGCATGTGCATGTGCTCCATGCACAATTTTGGGAAAGGTTTCAGTGACTGGACTTGGAATCATTTATGTTACAATAGTAGAAGGAGAGAAGGCAGGATAATTTCCAAGCATCTCTTGAATTGCTGTGCACTTTCCCATTTCCAATGCCATGGCCACCAAATGTGGGCATTTGATATCTCTTACTTTGGTAGAGGATGAGCTGGTTGGATAGCATGACCAACACAATGGACATGTACTTGTGCAACTGGGAGACAGTGAGGGATAGGGAGGCTTGGCATGCTGCTGTCCATGGAGTCTCAAACAGTTGAACATGACTTAGCAACTGAACAACCACAACAAACAACTTGGTTTTCACCAACAAAGCACCTATCTGGTATCCCTTACTCAAGTAAATTCCTCTCTCATCTATCTTTCATATTGTTCCTGGAGAAACCTTTCACACATACAAATCTTTCACAGTGTTTCTCTGCTAAAAACACTTAAAAATTTTATTTTTACTTGGGGGATAACGGCTTTACGATAGCACATTGGTTTCTGACATACATCAACATGAATCAGACATAGATATACAAATGTTCCCACCCTCTTGAACCTAACAAATAAATACCAAAAAAAAAAAAAAAAAAAGATCCCATTCTAGTTCTTGTTAATCAGAAGCTCCATAGCTTGGATCAAAGAGCCTATCTTTTTCAGATACGTTAGACAGTATCTCAGACTCCTATCATCTCAATTGTTTCTGTGTCTATGGAGGATGGGGCTTCCTCTGCAACTCAGTGATAAATGAGTCCCCTGAAGTGCAGGAGACACAGGTTCAGTCTCTGAGTTGGAAAGATTCCCTACATGGCAATCCCCTCCAGTATTCTTGCCTAGAGAATCCCATGGACAGAGTACCCTGCCATGCTATAGGCCATAAGGTCACAGGGAGTCAGACACAAAAGAAGCAGCTGAATGAACATGAACACTGCAGATGATGATCAAAGGAGATAGCCAAGGTTTTTGACTTTTAGAAGCTTAAATATTAGCTGCAGAGATGAGGCACATGCAGGAGGAAAGGTAGGGATCAATGCCGAATACTCTGTACTACCTAGATTAAATAAAGCATATGGGAAAAGCAATAAATCTAAGTGTATTAGATGCACTCCATGCATGTGCATGTGCTCCATGCACAATTTTGGGAAAGGTTTCAGTGACTGGACTTGGAATCATTTATGTTACAATAGTAGAAGGAGAGAAGGCAGGATAATTTCCAAGCATCTCTTGAATTGCTGTGCACTTTCCCATTTCCAATGCCATGGCCACCAAATGTGGGCATTTGATATCTCTTACTTTGGTAGAGGATGAGCTGGTTGGATAGCATGACCAACACAATGGACATGTACTTGTGCAACTGGGAGACAGTGAGGGATAGGGAGGCTTGGCATGCTGCTGTCCATGGAGTCTCAAACAGTTGAACATGACTTAGCAACTGAACAACCACAACAAACAACTTGGTTTTCACCAACAAAGCACCTATCTGGTATCCCTTACTCAAGTAAATTCCTCTCTCATCTATCTTTCATATTGTTCCTGGAGAAACCTTTCACACATACAAATCTTTCACAGTGTTTCTCTGCTAAAAAAACACTTAAAAAATTTTATTTTTACTTGGGGGATAACTGCTTTACGATATCACATTGGTTTCTGACATACATCAACATGAATCAGACATAGGTATACAAATGTTCCCACCCTCTTGAACCTACAGCCATACCACCCTGAAAGCTCACAGTCTCATTTGCTAAAAACTCTTACAGTGCCCTTCCTTTTCAGAAATTAAAGGTCAAAAAACTTATAAATACAATCAGGACCATTCTTAATTTGGCTTCAGATTATTTATTTAATTTCATTTTCATTGCTATCCTTTATATACTCTGAGTTCCACAAAAATCCCTGTTCCCTCAGAGAGATCACTAACTCTTTGCAAATGTTTTTCTTCCATTCAGAAAGCTCTTATCGCCTCTCTGTCCTTTCTTTCCAATTTCCACTTAGAAAATTGACACACATCCTTTAGGTCCTAGCTAAATTATCACCTTCTATAGGTTTCCCTTGTGGCTCAGATGGTAAAGAATCTGTCTGTAATGTGGAAGACCTGGGTTAGATTTCTGGATTAGGAAGATCCCCTGGAGAAAGGAATGATGACCCACTCCAGTATTTCTGCCTGGAGAATCCCATGGACATAGGAGCCTGGCAGACTATAGTCCATTGGATTACAAAGAGTCAGACACAACTGAGAGACTAACATTTTCAATATTAATGATATGTTCCTACTCCAGATATATTTTCATTTTTATAGGAAGAATTATTAAAGAAATGAAACTTTTAGCAGCGGAATTCCAAGCATCAATCAATAATAAAGACAATAGTGTTGGGTTCAAGTCACTGAAATCACAACTTCTACTCATGTGTCTCTTTTGCCAATGAGTAAAGTCAACATCAAGTGGGAAAACATGTGAATTTCAGAGCATGAAACAACTTCTGATACATTTTTACCTAGTACAAAGTCAAAAATCTGCTGATGTGATTGGTAAAGATACAGATATTGTTACCATTGGACCTCATGCTCAAACCCAGATTAAGCATTTGTGTTACTTTATGGAAATAGTAAGCTGGGAAATGTACTTACTATTTGTAAATCATTTTGCTATAACCTTCTCTTCCAATATCGTTAAATAGCAAAATGCAACTGATGCTATTTTAGTTACAAGCAGAAGAAAATAAATCCTTGTGGCAACAAGCATCTGTCAAGGGATTTGATGTTCTCCAAAATACTCTTTGGTATTAAGCAAGCAATCTTTCACTTCTGAAGGGGATTCTCATTGATATGTATGAGCTAAGCACTCTATTATTTATGGTTAAGTGCAAATTGATATGTTTAAGAAAAATGCAAAATTAAAGGACATGTATATTAAAAGACCTAAGGTAGTAATTATGCATCCAGTGTGAATAATTTAAGCATAGTGATATTACAATATGCTTTAATAATCCTAGGTATGTCTTTGGAATGCAATAATGCATTGCTTTATATACTCTGAGTTCCACAAAAATCCCTGTTCCCTCAGAGAGATCACTAACTCTTTGCAAATGTTTTTCTTCCATTCAGAAAGCTCTTATCGCCTCTCTGTCCTTTCTTTCCAATTTCCACTTAGAAAATTGACACACATCCTTTAGGTCCTAGCTAAATTATCACCTTCTATAGGTTTCCCTTGTGGCTCAGATGGTAAAGAATCTGTCTGTAATGTGGAAGACCTGGGTTAGATTTCTGGATTAGGAAGATCCCCTGGAGAAAGGAATGATGACCCACTCCAGTATTTCTGCCTGGAGAATCCCATGGACATAGGAGCCTGGCAGACTATAGTCCATTGGATTACAAAGAGTCAGACACAACTGAGAGACTAACATTTTCAATATTAATGATATGTTCCTACTCCAGATATATTTTCATTTTTATAGGAAGAATTATTAAAGAAATGAAACTTTTAGCAGCGGAATTCCAAGCATCAATCAATAATAAAGACAATAGTGTTGGGTTCAAGTCACTGAAATCACAACTTCTACTCATGTGTCTCTTTTGCCAATGAGTAAAGTCAACATCAAGTGGGAAAACATGTGAATTTCAGAGCATGAAACAACTTCTGATACATTTTTACCTAGTACAAAGTCAAAAATCTGCTGATGTGATTGGTAAAGATACAGATATTGTTACCATTGGACCTCATGCTCAAACCCAGATTAAGCATTTGTGTTACTTTATGGAAATAGTAAGCTGGGAAATGTACTTACTATTTGTAAATCAT
Source organism: Tragulus kanchil (assembly GCA_022376925.1). Lineage (NCBI taxonomy): Eukaryota > Metazoa > Chordata > Mammalia > Artiodactyla > Tragulidae > Tragulus > Tragulus kanchil. Next base: position 81,136,330 of record JAIOJX010000029.1, on the reverse strand, counting down.
TTTGCTATAACCTTCTCTTCCAATATCGTTAAATAGCAAAATGCAACTGATGCTATTTTAGTTACAAGCAGAAGAAAATAAATCCTTGTGGCAACAAGCATCTGTCAAGGGATTTGATGTTCTCCAAAATACTCTTTGGTATTAAGCAAGCAATCTTTCACTTCTGAAGGGGATTCTCATTGATATGTATGAGCTAAGCACTCTATTATTTATGGTTAAGTGCAAATTGATATGTTTAAGAAAAATGCAAAATTAAAGGACATGTATATTAAAAGACCTAAGGTAGTAATTATGCATCCAGTGTGAATAATTTAAGCATAGTGATATTACAATATGCTTTAATAATCCTAGGTATGGCTTTGGAATGCAATAATGCATTGCTTTAAAAAAGTCTGCACACAAAGTTACAAGAAGCTGGGCTGCTCTGGAAGGCATTCAGTTGCTGTGAAGTATGTTTCAATAGAGACTACAGTGGAACTGTGGAACCAGGATTAGACTGGAGGTTAAAAATCGGAGCTGCCCAGTAGAATTTTCTGCAATAATAGAAATGTTCCATAACATTTCTTTAGCAATTTCTGTAGCAATATGGTAGCCATTAACCACATGTGGATATAAAACACTTACGAAGTGGTTAGAATGACTGAGGAACTGAATATTAAATTTCACCTAATTTAAATGTAGCCTATGGTGACTGAAAAGTGAAAGTGTTTGTGCTCTGTCTGGTCAACATTTTGCAACCCCATGAACTGTAGCCCACCAAGCTCCTCTGTCCACGGAATTTTCCAGACAAAAATACTAGAGTAAGTAGTCGTTCCCTTCTCCAGGGGGTTTTCCCAACCAGGGAATGAACTCAGGTCTCCGACCTTGCAGGTGGATTCTTTACCATATGAGTCACCACGGAAGCCCCTACTGTGACTAGTGGATACCATGTTGAAGAGTTTTTAGACTCAATCCATAAAATGAAATTCACCACATAAAAGTCTCCTAACCTTTCCAGATTTCAGGTTTTTTTTTTTTTTTTTTTAGAGCACAAAACAGTTCTAACAAAGTAATACCTAACCTTCGGTGGTTAGGTATAGATAGATTTTAAACTCTCCCTGCCACCACCCCCACTCTGTCAGGTGAAACAGAAAACAAATGAAAATCAGTAAGAGTCTACTGGGGCCAAAAAACCAATAGAGCAACTATGCAGACCCCCTCCCACTCCCAGTCAAAAGAGAATTCTGAAACTAATCTCTAATATAAGGGTCAGGTTAGATAATGCAGGCCTGGCACATTGTAATTTTTGTTAGCTGTTATTCTGTTACTTTAATTTTGTCAAGTGCTGTAGACTAGGCAGTTTTCTTGTTGGATTTGAAAATTCTGTAGAAAGGACATGTATATTAAAAGACCTAAGGTAGTAATTATGCATCCAGTGTGAATAATTTAAGCATAGTGATATTACAATATGCTTTAATAATCCTAGGTATGGCTTTGGAATGCAATAATGCATTGCTTTAAAAAAGTCTGCACACAAAGTTACAAGAAGCTGGGCTGCTCTGGAAGGCATTCAGTTGCTGTGAAGTATGTTTCAATAGAGACTACAGTGGAACTGTGGAACCAGGATTAGACTGGAGGTTAAAAATCGGAGCTGCCCAGTAGAATTTTCTGCAATAATAGAAATGTTCCATAACATTTCTTTAGCAATTCTGTAGCAATATGGTAGCCATTAACCACATGTGGATATAAAACACTTACGAAGTGGTTAGAATGACTGAGGAACTGAATATTAAATTTCACCTAATTTAAATGTAGCCTATGGTGACTGAAAAGTGAAAGTGTTTGTGCTCTGTCTGGTCAACATTTTGCAACCCCATGAACTGTAGCCCACCAAGCTCCTCTGTCCACGGAATTTTCCAGACAAAAATACTAGAGTAAGTAGTCGTTCCCTTCTCCAGGGGGTTTTCCCAACCAGGGAATGAACTCAGGTCTCCGACCTTGCAGGTGGATTCTTTACCATATGAGTCACCACGGAAGCCCCTACTGTGACTAGTGGATACCATGTTGAAGAGTTTTTAGACTCAATCCATAAAATGAAATTCACCACATAAAAGTCTCCTAACCTTTCCAGATTTCAGGTTTTTTTTTTTTTTTTTTTTTTTTTAATGCACAAAACAGTTCTAACAAAGTAATACCTAACCTTCGGTGGTTAGGTATAGATAGATTTTAAACTCTCCCTGCCACCACCCCCACTCTGTCAGGTGAAACAGAAAACAAATGAAAATCAGTAAGAGTCTACTGGGGCCAAAAAACCAATAGAGCAACTATGCAGACCCCCTCCCACTCCCAGTCAAAAGAGAATTCTGAAACTAATCTCTAATATAAGGGTCAGGTTAGATAATGCAGGCCTGGCACATTGTAATTTTTGTTAGCTGTTATTCTGTTACTTTAAATCTTTGTCAATGCTGTTGCTGTAGACAGAATAGGCAGTTTTCTTGTTGGATTTGAAAATTCTGTAGATTATCCTAAGTTTTAGTTCTTAAGAACCTTTTGGAGGCTTGACTTAAGGTCTTGTTAATAATTAGTAGAAATGATATGGATTTCCCAGGTGGTGCTAGTGGATTTGCCTGCCAGTGCAGAAGATGTAAGAAACATAGGTTTGATCCCTGGGTGGAGAAGATTCCCTGGAACAGCAAATGATGACCCACTCCAGTATTCTTGCCTGGAGAATCCTATGAACAGAGGAGCCTGGTGGGCTATGGTTCATAGCATTGCAAAGAGTCAGAGAACTGAAACAACTTAGCACACACACAGGAGTGATATAGAAACTAGCCAACAAGACATCAGGAATGGCACTGATATTTCTATATGTTTGATTAAGACACACCAAATACTTCCTACTCAAATGCTCCATGGTCCTTTTTCATAAATAGTAAAGCAGTCCCAAGGCAATGAGACATGAGAGGACTATGTGTAAATGGTAGAAGCAAAGGTAGAGAGAGGTCTGAAGGACTGCCCTCTAAGTCCCACCAACCGTGCATAGCACAGCCACAAAGATTTGAATCCACAGAGAAAGTAAAGACTGAAAGGAGAAGCATCAGAGGCCAACACTCTACTTTGCAGTTCCCTTTTTAATACATTCCCATCAGAAAATGGGAGACTTGTACAGAAAATAGATATACACAATTGTCCGTAAATAAGCATTGGTACAATCATGAAGGCTGGGAACTATCCATATGCCAAAGAATAAGGAAGTGGTTACTGGTTAATCTATAGAATAGAACATTCCACAGCCAATAAAAGTTGTATTCAGGAAGAATGCAAAATTGAAAATATTTCAAAATGCCTTATATAATTAGAGTAAAGTAAGTGAAAGCATGTATTGAGTAATGATTGCTCTTTATCTTTCTCTCTATATATAGCTCTCTTTATACATATTGCTGAGTTGCTATCATGCCCAACTCTTTTGCTACCCCATGGACTGTAGCGCACCAGGCTCCTCTGTCCATGGGATTTCCCAGGCAAGAATACTGGAGTGGATTGCCATTTCTTTCTCCAAGGGAGCTTCCAGATCCACGGATTGAATCCCCACTTCTTGCATTTGCAGACAGGTGGATTCTTTACCACTAAGCCAACAAGGAAGTCCCGTATGTATATATATTTGTGTGCAAACATGTATATATGTGTGTGTATGTGTATATATATATATAAAATACATAGAGAATATATTATATTCATATGTATAGTATAATTATATGTATAGTATAATTATATGTATTGTAAAACAAAAAAACATTAAAAATCAATTCATTCATGTTCTTACCACCTGGAGAGAACTACTATTAATATTTTGGTACTTATTCATATATAATATACATTTTTCAAAATTACCTTGTATTCATAATTTTAAAGAAAATTCTTACTCTTATTTTAAAAATTACCTTTAGAAGTTGATGGTTCCAATGCACTAAAAGAACAGAAAGTAGTAACTTAGCAGATGCCACCAGATTATTTACATTCATTAATTATGTGTAATAACAAGTTTTAGGGAACCACCAAAGGGTTAACAGTCCTACTAAAACACCCTATTTAAGTATAGGGTGAAAATTGAGTTTGATTTGATGATAGATACATACTAATAAATGGCTATAAATATTCATCAGCATCTATTGCTTTTGGTTTTATGTAAACTATAAATACAAATTTCAAATAGCTATGAGCAATCACTACTTATTTGCCCTTAGAAAAAGCAGTGACTAACATAGTGATATTTTGATACCACTGAAGTTGTCTAGAGTACTGCAAACCTCTATATTACTAGCAAATGTTCCCAACCACCTGGATACTACAGGAGAAATCCATTTTAGGAACATTAAAAAAAAAGATCTTGCCCACTTAAAGGAGCCAACCTGCCTCTCCAACTGCATAGAAATAGCTCATGATAGCTACAAACTCATGTTAAAAGTATATTAGGAAGTACTTCAGAGCATGCAAACCACTCTGTAATGAAATCATCAAACCGAGTGAAGCTAATTTCTGAGGTACATTCTAACTTACAACCTAAGCCAGCAAGCAGAAGTCAATAAACTTTTATGGGGTTCCATAACCAAGCCATTCCTAGGAGTTAAATTACCAAAGCCCATTACAAGATGTGTTTGACCAACAAAACCTGAGCTGACACTGGTGGCATATACACAAACATAAAGCTAGCAAATGAACACCTGAATTTTCCGCTAACTCTGTAGGTGCTTGTGTCATCTGCAGAGAGCCATATTTATATGTGAAGCAAGAAGAAAATACTGTTTCCTGCTTTGAGCAATTAACATATATCAAGCAATCCAAGCAAGGCTTGGAAAGGAAGCACTGAAACTGTTTAGCAATGTGTGGCTATGGCACCACCAGGTCCTTGACTGAGTCATTAGACTGTCAAGCCCATGACAGCAAGGGCTCCCCTGGAGACTTCTATAACAGAGGAACTTCATAGGCTACAGTCCATGGGGTCACAAAGAGTCAGACACAACTGAGTAGCTAAAATACACACACTCACACACCATGACAGCAGAGACTGAGTCCAGCCTTCAACAGGTGGTCCTCAGGACTGGGACTGGGTCTGGCAGGTAACAAATATCACCAAGAGAACTTCTGTGGTGGATACAGTGAATAAGGATCCTCCTGCCAATGTAAGTAAGGCTGGTTTGATCCCTGGTCCAGGAAGATTCCACTGCCGCAGAGTAACTAAGTCCATGCACCCCAACTACTGAGTCTGCACTCTAGAGTTCACAAGCCACAACTACTGAGCCCAAGTGCTGGAACTACTGAAACCCTGCACCTACAGCCTGTCCTGCAGAGAAATCACATAAATGAGAATCCCTCACAACTACAAGAGAGAGTAACCCCTGACTATCACAACTAGAGAAAATCTGGGCACAGAAATAAAGACCTAGAGCAATCCTTCAAACTTTTTTTGAATATGTCACCTAAACATTTTGGAAGAAATGCCCAGGAAGACATCAGGAAAAGGTATAACCCCCAAAGTGAACTGCATGTCTTTAATCATAACTCAATCTCTTATTGCCAATTAAGACATTTTCCTTACCCCTTGAGATTCCACTGGGTTTCTCTTGTGGCTCAGTGGTAAAGAATCCACCTGCAAACTTGAGTTTGGGGTTCCATAACCAAGCCATTCCTAGGAGTTAAATTACCAAAGCCCATTACAAGATGTGTTTGACCAACAAAACCTGAGCTGACACTGGTGGCATATACACAAACATAAAGCTAGCAAATGAACACCTGAATTTTCCGCTAACTCTGTAGGTGCTTGTGTCATCTGCAGAGAGCCATATTTATATGTGAAGCAAGAAGAAAATACTGTTTCCTGCTTTGAGCAATTAACATATATCAAGCAATCCAAGCAAGGCTTGGAAAGGAAGCACTGAAACTGTTTAGCAATGTGTGGCTATGGCACCACCAGGTCCTTGACTGAGTCATTAGACTGTCAAGCCCATGACAGCAAGGGCTCCCCTGGAGACTTCTATAACAGAGGAACTTCATAGGCTACAGTCCATGGGGTCACAAAGAGTCAGACACAACTGAGTAGCTAAAATACACACACTCACACACCATGACAGCAGAGACTGAGTCCAGCCTTCAACAGGTGGTCCTCAGGACTGGGACTGGGTCTGGCAGGTAACAAATATCACCAAGAGAACTTCTGTGGTGGATACAGTGAATAAGGATCCTCCTGCCAATGTAAGTAAGGCTGGTTTGATCCCTGGTCCAGGAAGATTCCACTGCCGCAGAGTAACTAAGTCCATGCACCCCAACTACTGAGTCTGCACTCTAGAGTTCACAAGCCACAACTACTGAGCCCAAGTGCTGGAACTACTGAAACCCTGCACCTACAGCCTGTCCTGCAGAGAAATCACATAAATGAGAATCCCTCACAACTACAAGAGAGAGTAACCCCTGACTATCACAACTAGAGAAAATCTGGGCACAGAAATAAAGACCTAGAGCAATCCTTCAAACTTTTTTTGAATATGTCACCTAAACATTTTGGAAGAAATGCCCAGGAAGACATCAGGAAAAGGTATAACCCCCAAAGTGAACTGCATGTCTTTAATCATAACTCAATCTCTTATTGCCAATTAAGACATTTTCCTTACCCCTTGAGATTCCACTGGGTTTCTCTTGTGGCTCAGTGGTAAAGAATCCACCTGCAAAACAGGAATCTCAGGAGACACAGGTTTGATTCTTGGATCAGGATGATCTCCTGGAGGAGGGCATGGCAACCCATTCCAGTATTCTTGCCTGGAGAATTTCATGGACAAGGGAGCCTGGTGGGCTACAGTCCATGAGGTCACAAAGAGTCAGACATGACTGAAGCGACTGAGCACACATGCACAAGATTCCACTAGATAGAATGGAACTTGTCACATATGTGATGTAAGTGGTTTCTGCTCTTTGCCATCTTGCACACTTGAATTATCTTCCCTGTTCTGAGAACTTGACAATTTCCCAATCTCTGACCTATCCCCAAGTCTTGGTTTCCTTGACTTATCCCATTGGTTTATATTAGTAGGTCACAGCTACTACTTTAATAATCCCATTCTTTTTTTTTTTTTTAAAGGTTTATTTATTTATTTGTTATGGGCGGGGATCGGGTTGGGGGGGGAGGAGTGGGCATTCTCATAGCCATTCATGTACATTAGCTCATGTGTCTGGCATATCTTGTCCTGTGAGTGCATCTTCTATAAGTGAATGTGCTTTTGTGTACTTTACTGTACTGTACTATTGCTGTGTAGCACAAGGAGTTTGCTAATGAAGACCCAAAGTAGCTGGAGGCCCAGAGAAAGGAGAAAGAGGCACAAGAGGGAAAAAGTACCTACAACTCTCCTGTCTCCCTCCTCCAGTCAGTAACGCTTCTTTTCTGGTCACCCAATGCCAGCCCCTGCCACTACAGCCTGTCCTGCAGAGAAATCACATAAATGAGAATCCCTCACAACTACAAGAGAGAGTAACCCCTGACTATCACAACTAGAGAAAATCTGGGCACAGAAATAAAGACCTAGAGCAATCCTTCAAACTTTTTTTGAATATGTCACCTAAACATTTTGGAAGAAATGCCCAGGAAGACATCAGGAAAAGGTATAACCCCCAAAGTGAACTGCATGTCTTTAATCATAACTCAATCTCTTATTGCCAATTAAGACATTTTCCTTACCCCTTGAGATTCCACTGGGTTTCTCTTGTGGCTCAGTGGTAAAGAATCCACCTGCAAAACAGGAATCTCAGGAGACACAGGTTTGATTCTTGGATCAGGATGATCTCCTGGAGGAGGGCATGGCAACCCATTCCAGTATTCTTGCCTGGAGAATTTCATGGACAAGGGAGCCTGGTGGGCTACAGTCCATGAGGTCACAAAGAGTCAGACATGACTGAAGCGACTGAGCACACATGCACAAGATTCCACTAGATAGAATGGAACTTGTCACATATGTGATGTAAGTGGTTTCTGCTCTTTGCCATCTTGCACACTTGAATTATCTTCCCTGTTCTGAGAACTTGACAATTTCCCAATCTCTGACCTATCCCCAAGTCTTGGTTTCCTTGACTTATCCCATTGGTTTATATTAGTAGGTCACAGCTACTACTTTAATAATCCCATTCTTTTTTTTTTTTTTAAAGGTTTATTTATTTATTTGTTATGGGCGGGGATCGGGTTGGGGAGGGAGGGGAGTGGGCATTCTCATAGCCATTCATGTACATTAGCTCATGTGTCTGGCATATCTTGTCCTGTGAGTGCATCTTCTATAAGTGAATGTGCTTTTGTGTACTTTACTGTACTGTACTATTGCTGTGTAGCACAAGGAGTTTGCTAATGAAGACCCAAAGTAGCTGGAGGCCCAGAGAAAGGAGAAAGAGGCACAAGAGGGAAAAAGTACCTACAACTCTCCTGTCTCCCTCCTCCAGTCAGTAACGCTTCTTTTCTGGTCACCCAATGCCAGCCCCTGTATGCCAACTGTTGTACTGTGCTACTGTACTGCTCAGGGACTGTACTGTAGGGTTTTTAAATATTTTATTTATTTATGTATTATTTGTATTAAAAGGATTATAAACATATGATATTTTTCACTAGCACAAATAAAACAATCAGTTATGCACAGTACTGTACATAATCAATTGTGCTAGTTGGGTACCTAGACTGACTTTGTTGAATTATGAACAAATGGAACTTGTGAATGTGCTCTTGGGACAGAATTTGTTGGTATTTAGGGGACCTAGGATACTTGATTATTGAGGAACAGCATATTGTGATGATGGTTAAGAGTACAGACTCAGGAGTGGGCCAAGATTTGAAGACTGGTTTAGTCACCAAAAAGGACTATGAAAAAATTTAATGAGCAGAAGTCACTATAAATATGTGGAATAAAAACAGAATGATAATAGCACCAAACTGATTGGGTTAACATGAAGATTAAAAGAGATAAAGTGTAAAAAGTACCTAGAACATAGTAAGGGCTCCAAAGTTGGCCATCATTATTATTGGCCACATATTGATACTGTGGTCTAAGATTATAAAGTTGTGTTGTTTAGCCACCAAGTCATGCCTGACTTTTTGTGACTCCATGGACTATGGCCTACCAGGCTCCTCCAGAATACTGAAATGGGCTGCATTTCCTTCTGCAGAGATTATGGAACATGCCTTTTAATTCTCAAACCAGTAGCAAAGCCATCATCTCATTCAATGCTCCTATAAGCACTCCTATTTATCTAGGAGGAATTTTAGTAAAAAGAAATAATTAATTCTTCTGTACATTGTTACATAGTGACTAGTGGGGAAAGAAGCCAAAACCCTGCATATTCTACACTATAGCTCAATCCTTCTTTCTACCACATGATACTGACAAGATGTTTGGGAAGTTGATTTTAGATCTTGTTTGAAACAAAATTGTAGCAAAGGAGATTCCTGGGTTTCAGTATATCTCAAGAGCATCCTTGGGACCTCCAGGGACTCTGATGAGTGGACTGACAGATGAGGATGAAGGGCCATGTGAAAAGGAGTGTACACTGAATCACTACCAGAGGCTATTCAGGTGACCCTGTAACCTCTTTCAGTACATATCGGAGGCTGGGCAAGATTCAGGAAAGATCAAATCACTGCAGAAAATTTGCTTTTGCAGATGTCACAAGCCAGCATGACTCAGTGCAATTCAGTGCATCTCTCTCTCCCTGGTGCTGTGCTTGCATCTTCTCAAAACCCGGAATAAATGGGATCAATGTTAGGGATGATGTCTGAGTTGGAAAACATTCCCAAATGGGCTAGTCTAATCTGTATAATGCTAACCAGTGTCTAGACACTGCCAGGTACAGAAATCAGGAGTCAGGGTTCCTGCCTGAATCAAGAAGGTGGAATTTGTTCATGAGCCAAGCTCACCTGATATGTCTATAAACTATCCCAGAGCACCACAAAGGCAGATATTGGGGTGTTTCAGAACCTGAATTCCATCCAGTTCTGGTACTGACACTCTTAATGCTGCTGACTAGACATTATCAAGTGTGTTTCTTCTCCTTCGCCAGGGCTCTCCTGCTCTGTAGCAACAGACTTAATTGTGATGCTAACTGTAAGGGTGAGGAGGAAAAGAGGGTGACAGAAAAGAAGAAGCAGGAGAGAGCTGAATTGCCAGAACAAACTGGGTTTATCCAAGAGAACAGCCAGGCTGTCTGTAAAGAGGTATGCAGTCTTGCAAGAGGGGATGGAACTTCAGCAGGGGGGATGGGACCTTAGCAGGAGCATACAAGTTTTGCAAGGGTGACAGGGGCCTTCCGAAGTCCTGGAACTAATCAATTTCACAATGACCATTAATTGCCTCTAGGTAATCAGAAGGCTATTGCAAAGTCCTTTCCACAAAGGCTTGGCCATCTTGCCTTACTTCACACGTGTCTTCTTGTCTGGTGAAGGAATCCAGGCTCTGTCAACTATTAACTGTCTCATCATCCACAACTGAGGCCAACATGGTGAGAAAGGGGGTTTCTCTACCTTGCTTCCAGGTTGTGGTGGTGATGCCTGTGAAAATGTGCCCTAAAGATGCTCCAGTGGAAGTAACTGAAAGGGGTGAATAGGCAAACTTGATTAGGAGGCCAGCGGTTTCCGAGGAGGAGGAGGCGGAGGAGGAGGGGGAACAAGCATTTTCTAGCCTAAAATGTCTGCCATGATAAAGATCTACCCCAAAACTAACTTTATTGTCTTACGGAGGCAAACTATTTTGCATTGGAATGTCTCATCTACTCAAGATGGCTGGAGAACAACCAACTGGAAAAGTACAAAATGCCTCACCTAAACTGTCTTCCAGGGGTAACTCTTCTATCCTCCTTTCAGTGACTTTGCTGAAAGCTTTCTCTATCCCTTTTTTCTTTAATAAACTTTTTACTGCACTAAGCTCTGTGTGACCAAAGCCAAGTCTTTTTGATATCAATGTGAAATCTTCTCCTTTGGAGATCAAGAATTCAACCCCATTCATGGTAAGCTATCTATCATCATTCATCACAGTCCTCAGGGGTAGAATCACAGGTGAGTTTCAGGACTCCTTCTGAGAGCAGAAGGAGGCCTGGAAACTGGGGAATGGTCTATTTATCATAGATGATTCAGTGAGGTAGGCTCCTCCCTGGTCAGGCTTGCCTAAGTTCCTCTGCTGAAAGTGCCCCCACCTCCCTCCCATCTGTGAGCTTGTAATAGGGAAAAACAAAGCTGACTCCACATTAGATCAGGTTTTTTTTTTTTTTTTTTTTTTTTAACTTAGGGTTGGTTTGTTTGTTACCTTTGTATTCTATTGCTTTTGCTTAGAATTAAGAATGTTGCCTACAGCCTGACCTTTAAGGATATAACTCTTTTCCATTCATATAGAGATAAAAAGTTGCAGAATAGAGAACAACATTTATTTTGCTAGAGGTTACAGGCACATTGTGATCTGACCTATGCCCACAACTTCAGGAACAAAGGATTCCAACAAGAAGTCTGCAACAGACAACTACCCCCTCCCTCACTTTGCCTTAAAAAAATGCTTTGCTGAAACCCTTTGGTGAGTTTGGGCCTTATCCTTGCATGGCCCTGCAATCACTCTTTCTCTGTTCCGAACTCTGATGTTTCAGTATTGCTTCTCCTCACTGGGCGTCAGGCACAGGAACTCACTTTTGATAATTAACTCTGCCAGGCCACACACTCTCAGACACTCAACAAAGCCCTGAACTGCATTCTGCTTTGGCACTGTTGTATGTCTGGGGATCTTGTCTTCTACTTCTCTTAGAATAGGCTTGTGAACACATTAAGCTGACTTTTCAGATGCTGAAGTTACTTTTACTTAGGGATAGCTGCAAGCTTCCCATGTGTAAAACAACCTAAAGATTACCTTAAAAGAAATTTACAAGAAAGTTTTGCTCACTTCAATCAAAGAAGAACGAACTGCTACTGTGTCCAAGAAGAGTTCACAGATAGGCATAAGATAAAGAGAAATATGACTCTTTAAAGCAAGAAAAATTTATTCTTTTAGCTGAACCATACAGTGTCTTACTTTACTTCCACCTATTAGAAACATGTCATAAAATGTTAGACTCCTAGAAAAAGATCCTTTCGGAAAACTGTCATAAGTATTCAAATCTCTGATATCTATGGCATGCCTGATAAACCCTAACTTTGTGCAATGTGCAACCTAGACAACTGTATGTGACAATGTTAAATTTTATGACAGAAAGGATTACTGTCTCTTGGAACTCTGTCATCATTTCCTGGATGCAAATAAAATTTAGGATGCAAACTGCAGTGTAATTGTGTTGATGATTGCTAGGATGCAGATTTCACCATGAGCAGGTCTATATGGAGAATGACGTGGGGTCTCCTTGTTCCATTATTGCTTTTTTCCTGACAGAATGCCAAAGGCAGAGTCATAATACACCCGGTAGTGAATGCTAGAGAAGTCAGATGCATATGATTCGTTTAGGACTGAGTTGTGTCATACACAGGAACTCACTGTCCAGAAATTGGTGACTGGGTTAGAGCAAGCATGGGTTTCACAATGAATTTTCTCATACATCCAAATCTGGGTATATTTGATGACACCCAGATCAATGCATCACATATTCATCGAAACTCTTCTTTGAAGCTCTACTTTTTGGCCTTCTCTCTCTGTACTGCATTTATCAGGTGACTACACCCAGGCCACAAATATGATGAATGGTCTTTTCTATCTGCCCTTTCCTACAGCAAAAAGACCGTTATTAACATTCACCAGATTCTTTATATATTAAAAAGTCCTTTCATCATGTGAATCATTTCAAAATTTGGTTCCTGTGGTGGCATTCTGAGGTAGGTCTCATTATTATTCTCACTTTAAAGATGCATTACATGAATTTCTGGCAATAACATAACCAATACAAGATAGTTCTATGTCTAAAAATTAAGGTTCTGACTCTAAACTGTCATATATTTATATGTATTTGCAGTTATGTGTTCATACATACACATATATTTTGTATGCTTCTTTTTTCAAATATAAAAACCTACCTTAGAATTAAAAAGAGGTAGAAAGTATGAGTGGAAGGAAGTAGAAGCATAGAATCAAGACAAGGGTACAACAAGTATTAAAATGAACTCTTACTGGTATATGTGATGCCTCAGAAATTTCCAGAGTACGTAAATAACCTTTCAGCATGATATGTCCATTTTAACTAAAGAGGAAATACTGGGTCATAGTCATACTTTCAATCTTAGTGAAGTCATGCTTGGCCAAAAATAATCTTAATAAAGTGGTTTTTGAAAGAACCTAGACATACTAGACAAACATTTTCTACTATGAACACAGGAGAGAACAACAAATGATGTTATATTCAGAGGTCAGTTTCCTGCAGTTACTGTTGTTCAACCTGTATCAGTAGAATAACCACAACAATGCAAGAATTTGTCCTGTGTCTGGCTTCAGCAGCATTCTTAAGTTTCTGCTTAACAGAGAAGTATGTTGATACCATTCTGAGCTACAGCACCTGCTTTAGTGCCGCTGTTCAAGTAATAGGCTGAACAAGTACTTTCTAGGGATGGCCAGAGTGAGTCATGCTCCCACACAGATGTTGAATGGGTAACTTAAAAAGGCAGCCGGCTTCTAACCAGGACATGTGTTTCTTTTAAACGGGGTAACAAATGCAACAGCAACAAAGTCCCAAGGAGTTTCCTGAAGGACCCTGAAGCTTTCTGGGAAAGGGAGGCCATTTCTTCCCGTGCTTTCTTAGTTTCTAATGATTTCACATTACAATGTGTCACAGCTGACTCTACTTCCAAGGAGTTGAAAGCAGCTTAGAGGAGCCACTAAGACATCTACGAGCAAATGGACTTGAGTGCAAGATCTAAAACACAGACCTTGTGAGAGAATGGGGCTGGGTAAATAAAGACAATGCATATAGTCTCAGGAGGAATGTCTCCTGATCTAGAGAATGGGCCAATATTAAAACCTGAATTTCTGGCAATAACATAACCAATACAAGATAGTTCTATGTCTAAAATTAAGGTTCTGACTCTAAACTGTCATATATTTATATGTATTTGCAGTTATGTGTTCATACATACACATATATTTTGTATGCTTCTTTTTTCAAATATAAAAACCTACCTTAGAATTAAAAAGAGGTAGAAAGTATGAGTGGAAGGAAGTAGAAGCATAGAATCAAGACAAGGGTACAACAAGTATTAAAATGAACTCTTACTGGTATATGTGATGCCTCAGAAATTTCCAGAGTACGTAAATAACCTTTCAGCATGATATGTCCATTTTAACTAAAGAGGAAATACTGGGTCATAGTCATACTTTCAATCTTAGTGAAGTCATGCTTGGCCAAAAATAATCTTAATAAAGTGGTTTTTGAAAGAACCTAGACATACTAGACAAACATTTTCTACTATGAACACAGGAGAGAACAACAAATGATGTTATATTCAGAGGTCAGTTTCCTGCAGTTACTGTTGTTCAACCTGTATCAGTAGAATAACCACAACAATGCAAGAATTTGTCCTGTGTCTGGCTTCAGCAGCATTCTTAAGTTTCTGCTTAACAGAGAAGTATGTTGATACCATTCTGAGCTACAGCACCTGCTTTAGTGCCGCTGTTCAAGTAATAGGCTGAACAAGTACTTTCTAGGGATGGCCAGAGTGAGTCATGCTCCCACACAGATGTTGAATGGGTAACTTAAAAAGGCAGCCGGCTTCTAACCAGGACATGTGTTTCTTTTAAACGGGGTAACAAATGCAACAGCAACAAAGTCCCAAGGAGTTTCCTGAAGGACCCTGAAGCTTTCTGGGAAAGGGAGGCCATTTCTTCCCGTGCTTTCTTAGTTTCTAATGATTTCACATTACAATGTGTCACAGCTGACTCTACTTCCAAGGAGTTGAAAGCAGCTTAGAGGAGCCACTAAGACATCTACGAGCAAATGGACTTGAGTGCAAGATCTAAAACACAGACCTTGTGAGAGAATGGGGCTGGGTAAATAAAGACAATGCATATAGTCTCAGGAGGAATGTCTCCTGATCTAGAGAATGAGAACCACATTCACACTGTATGGCTGAGGGCTGTGCCATTTAATAGGTTTCTGAAAAGGCTACATTCCATCTCTGGCAAAAGAAGCCAATTAATAATGGGAGGGTGGCGTGTAACCAGCTGTAGACCGTGCAGCCATGCCATCTCACTGTGATTAGAAAGCTTGCTGCACTTAATACATTCCCAGCCACATTGAAACAGCTTCCTTTAATAAAGCAGGAGCACTGCTGACACAAATACATTAAAAAGTAGGCACAAGCAAAATCTAAAGCTCTCGGGAAGATTCCACCTTCTTTCGGAAAGAGTGGCAGAAAGGTGCAGTCTTCAAGGACTTGTATTTTAGAAGCGAAACCCAGACCTGGCGTTCTCCTGGATGTTAAAAGACAATGGCAGTCCCGTAGGGGCATGATGCTATGGCCTGAAGAGGTGTGATGTGGGCGGGGGGCGGCTGGGAGAGGGGTGGAAGAGGGAGGGGACCAGGGATATAGATATACATATGACTAATCTGGAATTATACATATCTGTAAACAACAAAACTCTGTAAAAATTAAAAATAAAGTCAAATAAAATGAAGAAAAGACAATGGCAGAGGTATGTCACCTCAGCTAATGCTAATGAGGATCATAAATGTAAAATACTGCTTATAGTGTACATGCATATATATATATATATATATATATATATATATACACACATATATACATATATTATATATACACATGCTATCTATATACAAAGTAAATATACTATATACTATGCTGTAGTATACACACATACACATACACACTTCAGCTAAATAAATCCCTGCTTTCCTAGAAGAGTCGTGAACCTCTGAAGTTGCCAATGTAACAGACTTTTAAAAGCATCACTTTTCTCTCAGGGAAATGTGAACCATTTTATTCAGACATGACAAAATGTGAGACGGGTGGAGGGGAAGCGACAGGAGAAGCTCTGAATCTCAAAAAGAGGCATGAGAGTCTGGTGGACAAACACTCTCCTTGAAACAAGTTAGTCATTTGTCTCCCTGGACAATTCACTACAAACAAGAAACCAATCTAAAAGAGATGACGAAAAACCAGGGCTTGTCAAAAAACACTTGTATGGCTGAGGGCTGTGCCATTTAATAGGTTTCTGAAAAGGCTACATTCCATCTCTGGCAAAAGAAGCCAATTAATAATGGGAGGGTGGCGTGTAACCAGCTGTAGACCGTGCAGCCATGCCATCTCACTGTGATTAGAAAGCTTGCTGCACTTAATACATTCCCAGCCACATTGAAACAGCTTCCTTTAATAAAGCAGGAGCACTGCTGACACAAATACATTAAAAAGTAGGCACAAGCAAAATCTAAAGCTCTCGGGAAGATTCCACCTTCTTTCGGAAAGAGTGGCAGAAAGGTGCAGTCTTCAAGGACTTGTATTTTAGAAGCGAAACCCAGACCTGGCGTTCTCCTGGATGTTAAAAGACAATGGCAGTCCCGTAGGGGCATGATGCTATGGCCTGAAGAGGTGTGATGTGGGCGGGCGGCTGGGAGAGGGGTGGAAGAGGGAGGGGACCAGGGATATAGATATACATATGACTAATCTGGAATTATACATATCTGTAAACAACAAAACTCTGTAAAAATTAAAAATAAAGTCAAATAAAATGAAGAAAAGACAATGGCAGAGGTATGTCACCTCAGCTAATGCTAATGAGGATCATAAATGTAAAATACTGCTTATAGTGTACATGCATATATATATATATATATATATATATATATATACACACATATATACATATATTATATATACACATGCTATCTATATACAAAGTAAATATACTATATACTATGCTGTAGTATACACACATACACATACACACTTCAGCTAAATAAATCCCTGCTTTCCTAGAAGAGTCGTGAACCTCTGAAGTTGCCAATGTAACAGACTTTTAAAAGCATCACTTTTCTCTCAGGGAAATGTGAACCATTTTATTCAGACATGACAAAATGTGAGACGGGTGGAGGGGAAGCGACAGGAGAAGCTCTGAATCTCAAAAAGAGGCATGAGAGTCTGGTGGACAAACACTCTCCTTGAAACAAGTTAGTCATTTGTCTCCCTGGACAATTCACTACAAACAAGAAACCAATCTAAAAGAGATCAGCATTATGAAATATAAATATAGGACTCAAACCCAGAAATTAGGTTTCATGTAGATCAGTCTGTATTTTCCTTTGTGTGAGAAAGAGAAAAAGAGAACGAACAGCAGTCAGCTGTGAGGGAGGAGCTCCTGTCCTTACTGAATCACTGTACAACCACGGGCTTGGGTCTATCTGCTGTTAAAAAAAAAAAAAAGGGTCAATAATACGTTCCGTTCCTAATCCCCTGGGTTCAGGGAGGATTCAAAGAACTGAGAAACGGGTTTGTTCATCAAACTTCAAGGAGAACTGATCTGTGTCTCAGGAAGGCTGGCATGCAGGGAAGGGCGCTGTGTGTTTCTGGAACTCCCAAAATATGTCAGGGCCATTTCACACCCCTGACTATGTTCAGGACAACTTTGAGAGCTTGGGCTTAATTCCTGCTTCCACATGAACAGCAGAATATGAGGATGGATGTAAAATCAGCCAAAGTCACAGACAGGGTAGCATTACCTAGTCCCCAGGCCCTATCTAGTGTACCTGGGACTCAGTCTAATTCTGCCAGTAACTCATAGTGTGATCTCTGCCAACTCAGGTTCTTCCTTTGAAAAACTAAGAGATTTATTAAAACCTAGTAATTTGAATAGTATCTCCATGATTTGTGCTAAATCCATAGGCTACTCACCCTATAATTTAATAAATATTTTTCTAAATTTAATAAAAAGACCATATTATATTATAAATGGGAAATCACACATTAAAGTACACAGAAATAGTTTCAACACATGATAAAATACCCAGCTGTTATAGTAAAAGGATGTTGCCTACCACCTTGGCTCCCCATTTTGGAAACCACTGGGTCAAGCGGTCACTAGCTCAGTTCTGGAAATCTTGTGTTCCACAGTGAAATCATAGGATAGACTCAATGTAGACAGCCAGCACTAGTTACTGCATTGGGCTCTCTATACAGTGGCTTCTTACTCTGTGATAAATACTTTCACTCCATTCTTTGCTCTTTATTTTTCTAAGTCTTTTTAAGTCTTAACTTCTAGCCATCTTTCATGCAAATTTCAGCAGTACTTGTACAGAGAATCAATGTGGCATGTGGTAGGTGTTATCAGGACTTATAAAATGAAAAATGCATACCAATAATAAATGAGTCAAGATAGATGAAGCAGTTCAAGAAAAATCTTACAAAGAAACATAACAATACACATTTAAGAATACACTTAGCAGAGACACAGTCAGAGAAGAACAGACATTCAAAGACTGAATTAGAGTGGAATGGCACCGTTAAAGCCTACCTTCCTTGGTGGCTCATTTAGTAAAGACTTTGCATGTAATTTAGCAGACCCTGGTTTGATCCCTGGGTTGGGAAGATCCCCTTGATAAGGACATGACAACCAACAACCCAGTTCATTATGCTTGCCAGGGAAATTTTATGGACAGAGGAGACTGGCAAACTATAGTTTGTGGGGTCACAAGAGTTGAGCAAGAGCTAGACATGACTTAGTGACTAAACCACTACAAACACCGCCTAATTCAGCGCCTGTATATCAGTTTCCTTGTGCTTGAATGCCTCTCCAGTTAACCTCAGTCTTCAACCCTCTCTGTGATCTTACCCTAGGTCTGTTCTCTGTTAGATTCTCTGCCTGCTCATGAAGATATCTTAGAGTACAGTCTCTGATGTGCTTCAGCCCCAACCCTATCAACAAGCATTACACAAAAGTAAGAGAGCAAGACCAAAAGATGCTAAACCTTGTTATTAAAGCACAGCTTGGACCAGAATCTTGCAGCTTTTGACCATCGACGAAGTCCTTTTTGAACAAGCTCAGTTTACAATGGTGCTTCCACAATGGATGACTCTTATAAAAGGTTTTGAAAGAGATGTCAGTGAAGCAAATCTTGATATAAGAGACCTTAGTTGAGGAAGGTTACAAATGAAAGACGTTGAGGAGAGAGGATGCAGAAGTTTGAGAGACAGGCAAGGAAATTCACATTATAACCAAACAAGTGCAAAAGAACAGCAGGTAGATGAACATGCAGACTCGACCTTGTATTTGGGCCTAGAAGATAAGGAAGACCAGGAACATGAAAGGTGAGACATGAAAGTGGAGAGCCCAGATTCTACTAAAAGCATTCCAAAGAAAAAGAAATATCATGGTGGTGCAAAATAACCTGTACCAATAAGAAATGAGGCTAGAAAAGCAGGGAGGTCAGGAGAATAGCGGGACTTGAAAACTCATCAAGGTGTCTGTTAGATTTTGAAGCAGAGCTATTTTAAAGATCATGTGCATCTGCTTCTGCTTTGTAGATAGGTTCATTTGTGCCACATTTTAGATTCTACATACAAGTGATTCCATGTTGTATTTGTGTTCCTCTTTCCAACTTACTTCACTTAGTATGATCTCTAATTGCATCTTTGCAAATGGCATTATTTCATCCTTTATATGGCTAAGTCATATTCCATTATATATAGGTATCAGATCTTTATCCATTCATCTTTCAATGCACAGGTATAGAGAACAGACTTGTGCTTGCCAAGGAGGAGTAGGAGAAGAAGAGGGATGGACTGGGAATTTTGGGTAGATGCAAACTATTGCATTTAGGATGGATAAACAACAAAGGCCTACTTGTATAGTATAGGGAACTATATACAGTATCCTGGGATAAACAAAGATATAAAAGAATATTAAAAAAGAATGTATACATGTTTATTACTGGGCCACTTTGCTGTATAGCAGAAATTAGCATAACATTGCAAATCAACTAAACTTTAATAAAATCAAGTTAAAAAATATTCTATTATGAAAAAACAAAAAAAAGACCACGTGAAATCCTCTGTTTTTTTCGAGGAAAGACAATGGCCCCAGAAAGGCTCTATGTCTCCTGCAAATTTGTGTGCCTGGTAGACACAGGAGGCTAGATGCATGACTTCTTCACTTCCAGTTCAGTATGTTTCTTCACTTTGAGTTGGATTGAGTCCAATATAACAAACAGGAAAGAGAAAGACAATGAAAGCATGCAGCTTGAGGAAATGGAGATTGCAACTATATTCAATTAGAGTTGGAAAAGAAAGTGAAAGGAAAAAGAAAAATTGTCAGTAGTTCTTCCTTCCAGGTCTTATTTTAAGGTCAGTGCTCCCTTGTGGTTATCAATATCATGATAATTCTTCATAAACACAATATAAAATCAAATGTCTTCTTTGCAAAAGTCACCAACTTACCTTTCCCACCCACCTTACCCATTATGCCTCCCGCAGATACATCATCGCCTTGCAAACATGTCACCTCCTACAAGCCCTCTTGTAACCTCATGAGCTTGCATAAGTTCTATTATAATATCAGAGAATGAAGGCAAAGTCAACCACTAGTCATAATAAAAAGCACCTAGGATGTATTTTTGAGAGTTATAGACCTTTTTTTTTTTTTTTTTTCTGTTTGCCCAGATGTGTGTCAACAGCTCACTTTCTGACTTTTGAAATCACACAGGGTTTCTGTTGACCAGAATTTATCGAGCTGTTTTAGAAAACAACTAATGTCAGCAAAGGGAACTATTTTTATCACTTTATATGGCTAAGTCATATTCCATTATATATAGGTATCAGATCTTTATCCATTCATCTTTCAATGCACAGGTATAGAGAACAGACTTGTGCTTGCCAAGGAGGAGTAGGAGAAGAAGAGGATGGACTGGGAATTTTGGGTAGATGCAAACTATTGCATTTAGGATGGATAAACAACAAAGGCCTACTTGTATAGTATAGGGAACTATATACAGTATCCTGGGATAAACAAAGATATAAAAGAATATTAAAAAAGAATGTATACATGTTTATTACTGGGCCACTTTGCTGTATAGCAGAAATTAGCATAACATTGCAAATCAACTAAACTTTAATAAAATCAAGTTAAAAAATATTCTATTATGAAAAAACAAAAAAAAGACCACGTGAAATCCTCTGTTTTTTTCGAGGAAAGACAATGGCCCCAGAAAGGCTCTATGTCTCCTGCAAATTTGTGTGCCTGGTAGACACAGGAGGCTAGATGCATGACTTCTTCACTTCCAGTTCAGTATGTTTCTTCACTTTGAGTTGGATTGAGTCCAATATAACAAACAGGAAAGAGAAAGACAATGAAAGCATGCAGCTTGAGGAAATGGAGATTGCAACTATATTCAATTAGAGTTGGAAAAGAAAGTGAAAGGAAAAAGAAAAATTGTCAGTAGTTCTTCCTTCCAGGTCTTATTTTAAGGTCAGTGCTCCCTTGTGGTTATCAATATCATGATAATTCTTCATAAACACAATATAAAATCAAATGTCTTCTTTGCAAAAGTCACCAACTTACCTTTCCCACCCACCTTACCCATTATGCCTCCCACAGATACATCATCGCCTTGCAAACATGTCACCTCCTACAAGCCCTCTTGTAACCTCATGAGCTTGCATAAGTTCTATTATAATATCAGAGAATGAAGGCAAAGTCAACCACTAGTCATAATAAAAAGCACCTAGGATGTATTTTTGAGAGTTATAGACCTTTTTTTTTTTTTTTTTTCTGTTTGCCCAGATGTGTGTCAACAGCTCACTTTCTGACTTTTGAAATCACACAGGGTTTCTGTTGACCAGAATTTATCGAGCTGTTTTAGAAAACAACTAATGTCAGCAAAGGGAACTATTTTTATCACTGTATGTTGTTTAACAGCCCTTGATGGTGATCAAATTTACAGCAACTATAAAAGGCAGGACAACCCAAGAGCCTGAGCCAAGAACTTTGATTTCTAAAGAACCAAGCATTACACAGCAAAGATACTAGCTGGTAGCTAAGAAAATGGGCAGAGTGGGATGTCACTGAATAGAAAAATAAAGGCACAAAGTTAAGTCTACAGTCCAAATGAGTAAGTATTTAAATGATTAACATTAATACCTCCTTAGAGTTTAGTAATCAAGCAAGTATTTATTGAGCAGTTCTGACATAGAAGATTTTGTTCTAGATATTGAGATAAACAAAGATAAATAAATGAGACTTAGTCCTTTATCTTCAAGAGTTCCCTAAATAGTGTAGCACAGATAAGTGTATATAAATGATTATAATGTACACAGGGATGTTTTAAATATCAAAGTGGCCACTGGCCCAAGCAATGTGCTGAAAGTTCCGAGAGAAACTGATTCAAGATGGACTAAAACTGGTGATTATATAAACAAAATTTTACAAATTGTAAGCAATGATGGGGCTTAAATCAAATTCTTTTGACTGGAAATTAATTAAAAAGACAAGCATCTGAGCCATTTTCACATTTTTTCTGGATAGCACTTTAAAAATGTGAAGGCAATTTTTTCATGAATTGTTGGCTATTCTCAAATGTTAAAAGGAAAAGCTGTTATCTTTAATGCCTTTTAAATTTTCTAGGTATTATGGGCTTCCCCAGGTAACTAGATGGATGCAGAACCCAAAGCAGGTTTTGCTATCTGTCATTTCCTCTTCTTTGTAGCTGTCTCAGAATTAAAAAATAAACATTCCTCCAGTAACAAAGAGAAAGAACTGGATCAGAAAATCTTGCCTAATTCTTGAGGAAATTATATCACCTGTAGAAAGTTAGTTTTGGTTTGGTTGGTTTTCTTTAGAATGTACTGGGGGTAGTCAGTCTATTTGATTCAGCTAAAGTCTACTTGAGTATTTGCTGGTTTTGCAATGGAGTCTGGAGGGGCTCAGTCAAGGCTGCTTCCTCTGTATGGACTGCCTTGTCTCAAATGGGAAGGGGGTTTTCTTAACAGGGGAGAGTGATGGGGGTGGTAGTCCATCAGATAGGAACGGGTGTCAAGATGCTGACCTCTTTCAGAAAACCCTTCTTGTGGTACCAATCAGACAGTTGTTACAATCATTTTTATTTTACAAATTGCATTTGAAAGATGAAGAAACAAAGATACAAAGTGTAAGGCATGAGCCAGGTGTCATACATGGTACATGATTCAAATGGATATCAAGGTACAGGTTCTAATAACCCTTGCTCCTGAAGACATGCTTACATATATCTATAAATGAATGGGAAGAAACACTTCTGATGAGATAGTAAAAAGTTATGTGCATTTGTGCATGCTCATTCATGCTCAACTCTTTGCAACCCCATGTACTGTAACCCACTAGGCTCCTCTGTTCATGGGATTTTGCAAGCAAGAATACTGGAGTGGGTTGCTATTTCCTTCTCCAGGGGATCTTCCAGACCCAGGGATCGAACTCTCACCTCTTGCATTGGCAGGTGGGTTCTTTAATATTGTGTCACCTGGGAAGCCCGTATTGACAGGCTACACCATTTACTAATCTTTCATGACAAAAATTAAGGTATTAAAATGGTCAGGATATCAAAAGCAATATGCAGGAACCCAGATATTTGACTTCCTTTATGTCTTAGTTCACTTACAATTGAAAACCACTTTAGAGTTAATGTTTCCCCTTGAAGTATTTGTCATGGCTAGTTGGAGAAAGATTAATATTTACTGATGTCATAGTACCCAGCATTAGAATTGTATTACTGCTAGACACCATGTAGTCTATTTCCTCAACAGAAACTGAGGCTCAGAAAAATGACATATTGCCCAAGGTCACTTGCTAGAACCAGTACTAGAAGCTCAGCCTACTGACTGTCATAGAGAGAAGAACAGGCTTCCTCTACACCTTGTATTTGGTCCTCAGCCACAATGCTGTGTTCTGTATGCTAGTTATCCCAGTGGTACTGCATTTTCTAAAGCCCTTCTTGGCCTAAAGCATCAGATCTAGGAGACACTTTCCTGCTGTGTTTTTCAAAGCATTTCCACCTTCCTGAAACTCGCTGTTCCTGTGAATGGCATGGCCCTCAGTTTTCCTCCAAAAATCCTGAACACTTTTTCTTATTCGCTGTCACTGGCCTGTAAAACACTCAGCCTCTTCTATCTTTTCACATATTCCCTTGGAAATCTCTGCAGTCTCCATGGCCTTCCACCGTGTGTCCTATGTCATATGCCTGTGGTTCTCAAAGGGATATCTCTAAGCTTGACTGACTCCTGAGATGCTAGCCTGTTCCTCATCTACCTCCTGGACAGCTCCACGTGTTCTCTATAGTCATTCGAGTTTAATGTGTTACAGATTTCTTAGAAAACACGCAAGCACATTCTTATATGCACACACACTTGTAGATAGGTACACGGATGGAGAGAGAAAAAGACAGAGATTGCATTCTTTGATAGAAATGATACAGTTGTAAAAATTTTGTTTGAACCACAGGTTAAATACACAGAGACTAAGAAAAAACATGAAGATAAGAAGAAACAAGGAAGCACACTATTTATCATATATACTGGGGAAGTGGGGTTGGAACATTGTCCAATTACTGCCATGAATAATTAGTTTAGTATAAGATTAAAGTGACATTTGAAAAATACTAATGCAACAACCTGTAATGATCAAATCAAGAGGCCTAACTGCAAATTGCTTCAAAAAAGCATACAAGTGCTCACTTTGGCAACACATATACTAAAATTGGAACGATACAGAGAAGATTAGCAAATTCATGAATCGTTCCATATTAAAACAAACAAACAAAAAAGGCGTACAAATACAATAGAACACATGGAGTAAAAAGAATAAGAGAAAAAATTCAAGGAAATGGAAAAAAAAAAGGGATCACATAAAGCAAGATGAGAGAAGCAAGATTTAAAGCCATTAATATGGTGACTAGGAAGAATTTTTAATAATAAGGGTGCTTATGGATGTCAATAACAAGTAATGTCTCATGAAAAAAGCACACTACAAAACTACATGCACAAATGATCACAACCATGCATAAAATGCAAGTATGTTTATAGGCAGCAGAGTATAGGAGTTAAGAATATGTACAGTATAGACTTTCCTGGCAGTCCATTGGTTAAGATTTTGCCTTCCAATGCAGGGGTGTTGATTCAGTCCCTAGTTTGGGAGCTAAGATCCTACATTTCTCCTGGTCAAAAAACCCAAAACATAAAACAGAAGCAATATTATAACAAATTCAATAAAAGCTCTTTAAAAATGGTCCAGATCAAAAAATATCTGTAAATAACAAAAAAAATCTATGTATTGTAGTAGCCACAGATCCAGATTTGAATCTGTAACCTATGACTTACCATCTGAGTTTGAGAGAGCTATTAAGCTCACTGTATTTCAATTTCCTTCTCTTTTTTAAGGACAATACTAATGATACCTACTTAAGAGTCTATTATTATGGATGAAATCAAAACAACTTGCAAGCTTTAGAAAAGTGCCAGGCACAGAGAATGCGCTCAGTCAGTGGTAATGATGATTATACTATTAACTCCTTAATAGAAAAATTTTGTTTGAACCACAGGTTAAATACACAGAGACTAAGAAAAAACATGAAGATAAGAAGAAACAAGGAAGCACACTATTTATCATATATACTGGGAAGTGGGGTTGGAACATTGTCCAATTACTGCCATGAATAATTAGTTTAGTATAAGATTAAAGTGACATTTGAAAAATACTAATGCAACAACCTGTAATGATCAAATCAAGAGGTCTAACTGCAAGTTGCTTCAAAAAGCATACAAGTGCTCACTTTGGCAACACATATACTAAAATTGGAACGATACAGAGAAGATTAGCAAATTCATGAATCGTTCCATATTAAAACAAACAAACAAAAAAGGCGTACAAATACAATAGAACACATGGAGTAAAAAGAATAAGAGAAAAAATTCAAGGAAATGGAAAAAAAAAAGGGATCACATAAAGCAAGATGAGAGAAGCAAGATTTAAAGCCATTAATATGGTGACTAGGAAGAATTTTTAATAATAAGGGTGCTTATGGATGTCAATAACAAGTAATGTCTCATGAAAAAAGCACACTACAAAACTACATGCACAAATGATCACAACCATGCATAAAATGCAAGTATGTTTATAGGCAGCAGAGTATAGGAGTTAAGAATATGTACAGTATAGACTTTCCTGGCAGTCCATTGGTTAAGATTTTGCCTTCCAATGCAGGGGTGTTGATTCAGTCCCTAGTTTGGGAGCTAAGATCCTACATTTCTCCTGGTCAAAAAACCCAAAACATAAAACAGAAGCAATATTATAACAAATTCAATAAAAGCTCTTTAAAAATGGTCCAGATCAAAAAATATCTGTAAATAACAAAAAAAATCTATGTATTGTAGTAGCCACAGATCCAGATTTGAATCTGTAACCTATGACTTACCATCTGAGTTTGAGAGAGCTATTAAGCTCACTGTATTTCAATTTCCTTCTCTTTTTTAAGGACAATACTAATGATACCTACTTAAGAGTCTATTATTATGGATGAAATCAAAACAACTTGCAAGCTTTAGAAAAGTGCCAGGCACAGAGAATGCGCTCAGTCAGTGGTAATGATGATTATACTATTAACTCCTTAATAAATAGCATCCTAGTGCCTTTGTCTCATTCCCCAAGGGCTTCTTTGCATACCAATGTGATGAGAGAGAGTAGATAGGAAGTCAGGAGGCCTGAATTCTGGCCCTGGATCTGCTAATAACTAGTTCTGTAATCTTGAGCAATCCATATTCTGTGCAAAGAGGAGCTAGTCTCAAGGCTCTTTCAAGTTCTATAAAACCAAACTCGTCTACAGTGAAAAGATACATGAGGAACGAGACACGAAATACGTGTATCATGACACTGAACTTGGCATTGAACACCTCGTCTCTGGGCCTAGATTTGTCTTGCCTGACAGGCTCCTTTGTAGAACAAGGAATTGCCATATACCATCAAAACAAAACCCACATCATCATCATTTCTGTCTCAGGAGCCACTGATGTTGGAGGAGAGAAAAGGTGCTTGGGGCTCCTCTGTCAAGACTTTAAACAGAAAAGAAATCTAGGTCCTGCCACCTGCTAGTGCAATCACAGCATTCACCACAGAAAATAACATGGGTTTCCTTGTTGATCAGACAATCATCATTTGCCACTATTATTTCTTCTTCAGTAACAATGCTAAGAAGAGCCAAAGTTCAGATGCTTTACTCATTAAATCACTTTTAAAAATTACTTAAAGAAACCGCCTTGCTTCACTGCATAAACTGCGCGTGATACAGCTTTTAGTCATTTCTCTTCATTCTAGGGAACAATAGCCTATGTTCTAGAGGCCTATTCACCACCAAGGGAACTGGGAAGAGAGCCAGCCAGTTACAACCACCTCCACCCATCAGTTGGCATGGCACCTCCCCTGGAGCAAGTGATCAGGGATCCAACCAGTAGTTGGTGAGAGACGCCCTCCAGGAAAGTAACCCTGGGTGGAAGAAGGCAGACAAGAGCTAGACTACAGAATGGCTGTATTTGCTTTTTTGTTGATAAAGTTGGCTAAATGGGATGGTCATGGGATCAAACGGATTTTAAGGCAATGAGTCTCAAGAAATGAAAGAAGACTCTGAAAACCCTGAGTCAGATGCTACGGGCAAAGCACAAAGAATGAGAAAAAAATTAGGGGTCAGAATTTCAGAACCTCTTCTACCCAACAAACAAATAACAGTTCTTAATTTCCTCTGGCAGGAGATTTATGATCACATCTGAAACAACAAGAAGAATTTGTGAGCTGTTTCCAAAGCAGATGGAGAGGGGCTGAACTTCAGAATAAGTCTAAAATTCCATCCATCTTGACGAGAGCTTCCTAACTGACTGAAGAGTGAGCCTCTGCTCAGAAGACTAGGCAAAAAAAAGATGCTATGACAGAATTGGTGAGTGATCCTCTGAAACAGGAAATGGAGGCAGACATTTTGTTGTTGTTTAGTCACGAAGTTGTGTCCAGCCTTTCTGACCTCATGGACTGTAGCCTGCCAGGATCCTCTGTCTATGGGATTTCCCAGGCAAAAATAGTAGAGTAGGTTGCTATTTCTGTCTCCAGGGAATCTCCCTGACTCAGAGATCAAACTTGGATCTCCTACATTGGCAGGCAGATTCTTTACCACAGAGCCACATGGGAAGTCCAAGTTAGCTAATACCTCTAAGAGACAAAGAGGTTACAGACAAAGGCAGAGATCCCCATATGACGTCTAAAGTCCTGAAAAATCACCCCTGCCAGAAAAAAAAAAAAAATTACAAGTGCCAATTTCATTTTTAAAGATTTATTTATTTATTTATTTATTTATTTATTTTGGGGGAGTGGAGTGGGGAGGGAGGGGAGCAGGCAGGCTACTTCTATTGATCTTTCGTTTGTCTATTTTCATCCATCTTTGTTCTTTGGCCCGTGTGGGCCTCCCATCGCAGTAGCCTCTGTTGTTGCAGAGCACCGGCTCTGGGCGCATGCGCTCCAGAGATCCTGCTCAGTAATTGGACACATTGGTCCAGACGCTCCATGGCACATGGGTTCTTCCCAGGCCAGGGAGCAAACCAGCGCCCCTTGCACTGCAAGGTGGTGTCCTTACCCACTGGACCACCAGGGGAAACCCTGCAAGTGCCAATTTTAAAGAGCTTGTACAATTCTAACAACATGCAGATTGCTTCAATGAAACATTCTAGATTTCAATAATCTGAAGAGTGAGCCCACTTGGGGTATTTACTCTGAGTTTCTACTGTCCAAACAATATAAGAATCCATTTAGTTTTTCTAATTTTATTTTCCTTAATTCCAGGCCTTATTAAATCTTGTATATTCCCCTATGACATATGTTGCACAAACTTAGGGTGGGTTTTAAACCTGGCAGGAGATTTATGATCACATCTGAAACAACAGGAATTTGTGAGCTGTTTCCAAAGCAGATGGAGAGGGCTGAACTTCAGAATAAGTCTAAAATTCCATCCATCTTGACGAGAGCTTCCTAACTGACTGAAGAGTGAGCCTCTGCTCAGAAGACTAGGCAAAAAAGATGCTATGACAGAATTGGTGAGTGATCCTCTGAAACAGGAAATGGAGGCAGACATTTTGTTGTTGTTTAGTCACGAAGTTGTGTCCAGCCTTTCTGACCTCATGGACTGTAGCCTGCCAGGATCCTCTGTCTATGGGATTTCCCAGGCAAAAATAGTAGAGTAGGTTGCTATTTCTGTCTCCAGGGAATCTCCCTGACTCAGAGATCAAACTTGGATCTCCTACATTGGCAGGCAGATTCTTTACCACAGAGCCACATGGGAAGTCCAAGTTAGCTAATACCTCTAAGAGACAAAGAGGTTACAGACAAAGGCAGAGATCCCCATATGACGTCTAAAGTCCTGAAAAATCACCCCTGCCAGAAAAAAAAAAAAAATTACAAGTGCCAATTTCATTTTTAAAGATTTATTTATTTATTTATTTATTTATTTATTTTGGGGGAGTGGAGTGGGGAGGGAGGGGAGCAGGCAGGCTACTTCTATTGATCTTTCGTTTGTCTATTTTCATCCATCTTTGTTCTTTGGCCCGTGTGGGCCTCCCATCGCAGTAGCCTCTGTTGTTGCAGAGCACCGGCTCTGGGCGCATGCGCTCCAGAGATCCTGCTCAGTAATTGGACACATTGGTCCAGACGCTCCATGGCACATGGGTTCTTCCCAGGCCAGGGAGCAAACCAGCGCCCCTTGCACTGCAAGGTGGTGTCCTTACCCACTGGACCACCAGGGAAGCCCCTGCAAGTGCCAATTTTAAAGAGCTTGTACAATTCTAACAACATGCAGATTGCTTCAATGAAACATTCTAGATTTCAATAATCTGAAGAGTGAGCCCACTTGGGGTATTTACTCTGAGTTTCTACTGTCCAAACAATATAAGAATCCATTTAGTTTTTCTAATTTTATTTTCCTCTAGATTCCAGGCCTTATTAAATCTTGTATATTCCCCTATGACATATGTTGCACAAACTTATGGGTGGGTGTTTTGTACCTGTAAAAGAAAATTTATTTGTAAGGGATCAGAAAACTGGACATAAATGGCTTAGGAAAGAGAGCACAGAGAATTCTAAAATGGAAGAGAGGTATGGGTAGGTCTTCAGAAACCAGATCCATATGATTAGAAGGAGACAAATGAAAAAAAAGCAAAAGAGACTTTGAGCTATCTCCCCAGTCACATAAGGTAGACTTGTTCAAGGTATGATGTTAGACAGACAAACAGACACTCTCTAAGGTCCAGAAGCGAGGGGCAGCTTCATGATCAGACAGGTGAGGGAGATTTGCCAAGGGGAGATTGATTGATTAGAAGATGGGAGATGATTAGAAAATGGTGGGGCTCTCAGGTGTCCAAAGGGTCAAGTCTGCAGTCTCCTCATTTAAGGGGAAAGAAACTGAGACCTGAATATATTGATCAAAATTACATAATTGCTATGGTTGCTAACAGCAACAGGCTTCCGTGGTGTTTCAGTGATAAAGAATCCACCTGACAATTCAGGAGATGCAGGTTCCAGTGTCTGGGTTGGGAGAATCCCCTGGAGTAGGAGAGGACAACTGACACCATTATTGCCAGGTAAATACCATGGACAGAGGAATCTGGCAGGCTACAATCCATAGGGTTCACCAAAGTTGGACATGATCTAGCAGCTAAACAACAACAAGAACAATAATATCAGCAACAAGATGTCTCAAATTTCCCAATTTAATGCTCTTGTCTCTACTGAACAAACCAGGCATCAGCATCTACATCTCATTCTCACCCTCGTATCATTTGAGCTGTATGCAGCTTGTAATAGAGTTCTTGACTTTCACCAAGATCTTGACGATTTTTTCATCCTTACCTTGCAGTGAGTCCCTGTTTTTGCAGGATTTCCTTCTAACTTGTTGAAGGAAGTGACTTGACTACCTTTTCTTCTCCATTACCTCCTCCTCAGCCTGCTCCTTTGTGTATGTTTTCCAAGCCTCCATTCCTGCTCTCCTTGTCTCTCTTGATACATATACCATATGAAACCTAATAAATTTTAAAAATCTGTGTTTCTTGCTTACAGAGCACAAACTAATGCATGTCCCAAATCTAAGCAATAGTTGTGGGTGGGTATCTAGGATTATGCTGTCTGGCCTACCTCAAGTTTGCTTCCTACACTTATCTCCCTTGGGTGAACCCCTCATTCCATTCATGGATTCACAAGTCTGTAGACAAATGCCATTGAGTCTACAGAATATATGTTTTAAATATTTTATTTATTTAATATTTCTATTTTGATATCTTAAAGAAAACTCTCTAGCTGGGGAGAGACTGCTTCTCTTAGAGATAGCAAAAAACACCCCTCTGGGAGCAAGTTTTGATACTCAGAATACACCGTGCAAAACCACACCTTTTCTATCTGACCCAGCCACATTGTTGTTGTTCAGTAATTCAGTTATATCCAACTCCTTGACAGCCCATGTACTGCAGCACACCAGGTTTCCCTGTCCTTCACTATCGCCTTGAGTTTGCTCAAACTCATGTCCATTGAGTCAATGATGCCATCCAACCATCTCATCCTCTGCTGCACCCTTCTCTTTCCCTCAGTCTTTCCCAGCATCAGGGTCTTTTCCAATGAGTCAGCTCTTCATATAAGTTGGCCAAAGTATTGGAGTTTCAGCTTCAGCACCAGTGCTTCCAATGAATATTCAGGGTTGATCTCTGTTAGGAGTCACTGGTTTTATCTCCTTGGTGTCCAAGGGACTCTCAAGAACCTTCTCCAGCATCATAGTTTGAAGCATCCATTCTTTGGTGCTCATCCCTCTTTATGGTTCAACTCTCACATCCAAACATGACTACTGGAAAAAAACATAACTTTGACCAGGAACCGTAGGAGGCATCATTCCTTTGCCCTAATCATCCCAGAGCAGGTACTAGAGACTGTTCCTATGGCCTCATATTCTCCTGTTAAGTTGCTTCAGTCATGTCTAACTCTTTTGGACCCAATAAACTGTAGCCTTCCAGGCTCCAGTGTCCATGGGATTCTCAAGGCAAGAATACTGGAGTGGGTTGCCATTTATTTCTCCAGTTACTATGGCCGAAAGCCAACCAAATTATTCAAACCTAGCCTATCCCAAACTTTTCACCTTCCCTGCTTAACCTGTCTATAGAAACCCCAGTGAATGTTCTGGTTTAACTCTTCCCCTTGTTCCTGTCTTCTGCCTCCTCATTACCTTGGTCTCCTCCCCATGTAGCCCTGTGTGGGGTGCTATGCCTCCTGTCTCTAGGACCTGTGACTTTAATAGGTTTTGTTTTTCTCAACCTTTCTCTCTGTCTCTTCTTGTGGCCACACCTGAATAGACTCATAAAAGGAAACAAAACACATTCAATCTGTTTTGTGTTTTCTCTAGTCATGCACCAAACCAATCACCCTCTTTAGAAAGTTCCCACACTTCAATTGTGTAAGAATCACTTAAATTCCCTGTTGAAATGTCGATTCTGAATCTCAGCCTTTCCTCCTCCAGAGAGTTTGATGATTCAATAGGTTGGGGAGGCACTGTGTATTTTAATACACACTTGCAGGAGATTTTAGATTGAGAAGGGCTCACAGATTTGAATAGAATTTATATTTTTAAGCTGTAATGTAGAGTGTGAGTGTGTCACAGGTAATGGCACTGCCTTCTATGTCTTTGTCCCTCATGGTAAGAACACCAAACACAGTGTGGAACAAACTAAGTGATGTTCTCTCAAAGAAGAGATGCTCACCCAAAGATCCAACATATGCAATGGAATAGTTTCCATCTGGAATGTGAGATCATTTTGTAGAAATAAGTGGAAATGTGTTTCAGAGAACATCAAGAGTTCTAGAGGACCTGTTTCTTCTTTAGATAACTTAGTGTTTCAGGGTCTCAGTGTTCCCTGTCGTCTACTGTTTACTGTTTACAATTGTTTACATCTACTGCTTCCTCTTTACCACTTACATTCCCTTACTGTTTGCAAAGGAATTCAGAATCTACCCTCATGCCTAATGCACCCCAGCAGATCCCTCAATGCTTTGTGAGTTTCAGAGAGCAGAATCACACTTGTAACATGTTTTTTGGCACTATGGCATCACAACCACTTAACTTCAAGTTTTGGCTTCTTAAGAGCTCTTTATTCTATTATGAACTCATTGAATAGGTGCAGA
The DNA here is from genome assembly GCA_022376925.1 of Tragulus kanchil. Classification (NCBI taxonomy): domain Eukaryota; kingdom Metazoa; phylum Chordata; class Mammalia; order Artiodactyla; family Tragulidae; genus Tragulus; species Tragulus kanchil. Next base: position 81,103,163 of record JAIOJX010000029.1, on the reverse strand, counting down.
GCTATTCAATGGCTCCATACTTTGCCTTTTCTGTGATTTTACAAAAGCCTTACGATCAACATTCTGCTTATCTGCTGTTTAAAGTGAAGTGAAGTGAATTGCAAATCACTAACTCAGTTGTGTCTCACTCTTTGAGACCCTGTGGCTGAGTCACGGAATTTTCCAAGTGAGAATATTGGAGTGGGTAGCCACCCCCTTCTGCAGGAGATCTTCCTGACCCAGGAATCATACTGGGGGCTCCTGCAGCAGGCAGACTTTGTTGTTTAAAAGTTATGCTCAATTCATGTGCTCAGTCTTTATTAAACAGGTTATTTCTGTGCTGGCAAAAGGTCAATTTCATTGCACCAATACCTTTGAAAAAGTTCAATAAATACAATGGTATTATATATGTGCACTAAAATTTACCTTGTGACTTCCTGTAGCAAACTGCAAACAATAGCAGTTAACAGCAATTTATTCTTGCTTTTCCCTGACTACTTCACTTTATAGTCCCCTGAACAAACTCATCTGAGTGTACCCCAGAAACTGGGGCTTGAAATCAGCCTTCTGGCCATTATATCATTCAGCCCATGTTGCGACAGTTGCTAAGGAAAAGGGACTAAATGAGTACAAGTGTATTCCTCACTTTCAGCAATTGATAACTTAATCACATATTTTTATCCATTAGTTCATCAATCAAGTTAAGAAATCCTTTCATGAAGTCCATTTAGTAGGAAAGCAAGCATCTGGTGCTGTGACAGATATCAAAAGAGAGGACACAGAGCTCCTGATCTGAAGGAGTGCCTATTTTACTTTCAGAGTCCAGATGTAAATAGGTAACAAGTGAAAGAGAGGTAACAACTTTAAATTCTTAGTCAAAATTTTTTAAAAATAGAAGAAATAAAATAAAGTGTCTGATTAGCTGTTGGATGAATAGAACAGAAAAAAAAAAAAAAAAACAGCAGAGAGAGCATAAAGGGAAAGAGGTCTCTTTAGGCTTTGGTGGTTTCAGAAGATTTAGAGAAAGATTGGAAACTCAGATTCTCCTAAATGACAAGTAGGACTGGGGTGGAGGAAGGAAGGAATATGTGAATAAAGGCACAGGGGATAGAAGTGAAACGACATGTTTGTGAGACTCTGAAGAAAGAACCTAACAGAACAGCAGGCATGTATGGATTCTTTGTGGGTGTGATATAGATAACTCACCCAGGATTAAAACCCTTCCAATTAAAGAATGTAAAAATGCAAGCAATTCAAGTTAGGAAAAGTGCTTAAAACATCTTCAGATAAAGTAAGTTTTCCAAATAAACATGATATTAAAATGAATGGTCAGGAAGGGGCTCTAAAGGAAGATTTCATACAGAGCTCCACATTTGGCAATGGCAAAAATAAGAGGCAGAGCTTATTGACAAAGCATTTGATAAGAGCAAAGCTTGTTCTGAACACAGCAGTTTTGCAGGTTATTCCCACCAACTTCAAGCAATAACAGCACACATTTTCAGCTCAGCTGCCTTGGCTTTTGAAACCAAATGCTGCCCTGAGATAATAAATTCAAAAAGGGGAACTCAAGTGTGAACACTCAGCAATGTGGAAAATCCTTTTGTGCACTTTATAATTTTCTGTTTGTTTTCATCTCTGTAAAGATGCACATAAGCTAGTTTCAGGGCCAGTCCAGTCTTCATTTGACTCCCACTGTAAGCATGCCAAGTTCTCTGTGAAGATTTCATTTCTTTCTTGAGATGTATGATGTGATGAGAAAATGACAAGAATGCACAAGATTTCTATGTGAGCACTGTGCTGAAGTTTACTGGTTCTTCATTTCCTGGCATAATTAATTAAGGTCTAGAGTTCAGGATTCTATATGACCTTCAGGCCATCTTGGGTCAAATCCCCTTTCATTCTGCTAAAATACCATCCTATCTAGCCCTGAGGCATTGGGACAGTAAGCTCAAGGAGGGTTCATGAAGGAGACCACTGACCAAAGAGACATAATCAATGTTTTAGATACAGAACTCTGACCTCTGCCTTTCTGTCACTGTTTTCCTAAATGTTAATAACAAATATCTAAAATTGTTGCTACAGGCACTGGAGAGAGCTTCAAAGTTAGACCTGGGTCAAAATAATCACCTAGGTTTGGGGTCTTAGGAATGTTTTTCATTTTGCTTGCACAGTGAAAATAATCATACATGTTACATATAATTGAACAGCAGATTAAATGAGCTAAGTTATTAAATAATTTTAGCAGAGTATCCCCGTAGTCAATATCACTAATAATGTTTATGAGACTCTGAAGAAAGAACCTAACAGAACAGCAGGCATGTATGGATTCTTTGTGGGTGTGATATAGATAACTCACCCAGGATTAAAACCCTTCCAATTAAAGAATGTAAAAATGCAAGCAATTCAAGTTAGGAAAAGTGCTTAAAACATCTTCAGATAAAGTAAGTTTTCCAAATAAACATGATATTAAAATGAATGGTCAGGAAGGGGCTCTAAAGGAAGATTTCATACAGAGCTCCACATTTGGCAATGGCAAAAATAAGAGGCAGAGCTTATTGACAAAGCATTTGATAAGAGCAAAGCTTGTTCTGAACACAGCAGTTTTGCAGGTTATTCCCACCAACTTCAAGCAATAACAGCACACATTTTCAGCTCAGCTGCCTTGGCTTTTGAAACCAAATGCTGCCCTGAGATAATAAATTCAAAAAGGGGAACTCAAGTGTGAACACTCAGCAATGTGGAAAATCCTTTTGTGCACTTTATAATTTTCTGTTTGTTTTCATCTCTGTAAAGATGCACATAAGCTAGTTTCAGGGCCAGTCCAGTCTTCATTTGACTCCCACTGTAAGCATGCCAAGTTCTCTGTGAAGATTTCATTTCTTTCTTGAGATGTATGATGTGATGAGAAAATGACAAGAATGCACAAGATTTCTATGTGAGCACTGTGCTGAAGTTTACTGGTTCTTCATTTCCTGGCATAATTAATTAAGGTCTAGAGTTCAGGATTCTATATGACCTTCAGGCCATCTTGGGTCAAATCCCCTTTCATTCTGCTAAAATACCATCCTATCTAGCCCTGAGGCATTGGGACAGTAAGCTCAAGGAGGGTTCATGAAGGAGACCACTGACCAAAGAGACATAATCAATGTTTTAGATACAGAACTCTGACCTCTGCCTTTCTGTCACTGTTTTCCTAAATGTTAATAACAAATATCTAAAATTGTTGCTACAGGCACTGGAGAGAGCTTCAAAGTTAGACCTGGGTCAAAATAATCACCTAGGTTTGGGGTCTTAGGAATGTTTTTCATTTTGCTTGCACAGTGAAAATAATCATACATGTTACATATAATTGAACAGCAGATTAAATGAGCTAAGTTATTAAATAATTTTAGCAGAGTATCTGACAACCAGTAGTCACTAATAATTCTTTCACTAATATTCATTGCCTTTGTGTATGCCTTTCTCTGTGGATATTTATTTAAAATGGCTTTGTGTACCTGTGATCTGAACTTCATCTTAGAACTTTAAAAAAACATAGTTTGGGGGACTTCTCTGTTGGTCCAGGGGTTAAGATTCTGCCTTGTAATGCAGGGGCATGAGTCTGATCCATGGTTTGGGAACTAAGATCCCACATGCCATGGAGTAAGTAAGTTTCACACACTGCAACTACTGAACCTCTACCACAACTAGAAAATCTGCACATTTCACCGAAAAATCCCTCATGTTACAAGGAAGATCCCATGTGTGCAAATAAGACTTGACACTGCCAAATAAATATGTACAGACATACATGCAAAATTATATAAAAAATGAAACCATTTAAATAACATCACATAATAGTTAACAAGATATGCACATGAAGTATTATATAAATAGCTTAATTTTTAAAGTTGCATATGGAACTCTGCAAAACAAACATTTTATAGCCAGTGTTTTGCTTATATCTTGGACAAATCTTTTTTAAATTAGTGTGTGAGTGACCTGAAGTTGAGCAATAACTCAGGAGGCTCCTATAGAATACACCTTGGAGATACTGCAGGTTCAGTTCCAGGTCACAGCAATAAAGCAAATATCTCAACAAAGTGAGTTAAATTTATTGGTTTCTTAGTGCATATGAAAGTAATATTTATACTATATTGTCACCTATTAATTATATAAATACCATTATATATAAATACAACATTTCCTTAATTAAAAGTGTTTTATTGCCAAAATATTAATTATGGAGGACCACAATCTTTTTGCTGGTGATGGAATTGCCTCAGTGACCATGGCTACTGACTGATCAGGGAGGTGGTTGCTGAAGGTTAGGGCGACTTTGGCAAGTTCTTAAAATAAGGCAACTTCTACAGAATTGGAGTTAATCCTCTCAAGTCCTGACACTGCTTCATCACTCAAGCTTCTGTCATATTCTACCTGTTTTATTGTCATTTTAATGACCTTTATAGCATCTTCAGCCAGAATAGACTTCATCCCAGAAAACTGCTTTTTTGTTCATCCATGAGAAGCAACTCCTTATGCATTAAACTTTTATCATGAGATTGCAACAGTTCAGTCACACCTTCAGGCTCCACTCCTAATTCTCATTCACTTGCTATTTTTACCACATTAACCTTTACTTCCTTTACTGAAGTCTTTAACCCCTCAAAGCCTTCCATGAGGGTTAGAATCAACTTCTCCCAAACTCCTCTTCATGTTGATATTTTGATCACTTTCTATGAATCATGAATATTCTTCGTGACATCTAGAATGGTGAATCCTTTCCAAAAGGCTTCAGTTTACTTTGCCCAGATCCTTCAGAGGAATTGGTGACAACTTAGCTTTACAACATGTGTTTCTTAACTAATAAAATATGAAAGTAAAATTGCTCCTTGATCCATGGGTTGCACATGGATGTTATGTTAGCACACCTGACAGCAACATCAATCCCTTTGTGCATATCCAACAAAACCAGAGAACCAGGTGTATTATCAATGAAAAAATGTATTTTGAAAGGAATCTTTGTTTCTGAGCAGAAGGTCTCAACAGTTAGCTGAAATTTTTCAGTTGATCATGTTGTAAACAGATGTGCTGTCATCTCGACTTTGCTGTTTCATTTACACAGCACAAGGAGAATAGCTTTAATATAAATGTTCAAGGCCCTAAGGTTCTGGAATGAGCACAGGCGTCAGCGAAAGTCATCAGTTGTACGAGCTCCCAGTAAGAGAGTCAATCTCTCCTTTGAAGCTTTGAAGCCAGGTTTTGACTTCTCTTTAGTTATGAAAGGCCTAGATGGAACCTTTCAAAATAAGGCCATTTGGGCTCCATTAATAATATGTTGTCTAGTGTAACAACATTCAATTATCGTCTTAGTTAGATCTTATGGATAACTTGCTGGTTCATCTTCAAATACATCAGCACTGGTTGCTTCACTTTATACTTTTTAGTTTTGAAGAAACTTCTTTCCTTAAACCTCATGGATGAATTTTCGCTCACTTTAAACTTTTCTTTTGCAGCTTCCTCACTTCTCTCAGCCTTCAAAGAATTGAAGACAGGGCCTTGCTCTAGATTAAACTTTGGCTTAAGAGAATGTTGTGGCTGGTCTGACCTTCTATCTAACCACTAACATTTTCTCCATATCAGCAATAAGACTGTTTTGCTTTCTTATCATTCATGTGTTCACTGGAGTAGTACTTTTAATTTCCTTCCAGAACTGCCCTTTTGCATTCACATCTTGGCTGTCTGGTGCAGCAGGCCTCTCTTGGGCCTGTTTGGGCTTTCAACATGCCTTCCTCACTGAGTTTAATCATTTCTAGTTTTTGATTTAAATCAACTCCTTCGTGACATCTAGAATGGTGAATCCTTTCCAAAAGGCTTCAGTTTACTTTGCCCAGATCCTTCAGAGGAATTGGTGACAACTTAGCTTTACAACATGTGTTTCTTAACTAATAAAATATGAAAGTAAAATTGCTCCTTGATCCATGGGTTGCACATGGATGTTATGTTAGCACACCTGACAGCAACATCAATCCCTTTGTGCATATCCAACAAAACCAGAGAACCAGGTGTATTATCAATGAAAAAATGTATTTTGAAAGGAATCTTTGTTTCTGAGCAGAAGGGCTCAACAGTTAGCTGAAATTTTCAGTTGATCATGTTGTAAACAGATGTGCTGTCATCTCGACTTTGCTGTTTCATTTACACAGCACAAGGAGAATAGCTTTAATATAAATGTTCAAGGCCCTAAGGTTCTGGAATGAGCACAGGCGTCAGCGAAAGTCATCAGTTGTACGAGCTCCCAGTAAGAGAGTCAATCTCTCCTTTGAAGCTTTGAAGCCAGGTTTTGACTTCTCTTTAGTTATGAAAGGCCTAGATGGAACCTTTCAAAATAAGGCCATTTGGGCTCCATTAATAATATGTTGTCTAGTGTAACAACATTCAATTATCGTCTTAGTTAGATCTTATGGATAACTTGCTGGTTCATCTTCAAATACATCAGCACTGGTTGCTTCACTTTATACTTTTTAGTTTTGAAGAAACTTCTTTCCTTAAACCTCATGGATGAATTTTCGCTCACTTTAAACTTTTCTTTTGCAGCTTCCTCACTTCTCTCAGCCTTCAAAGAATTGAAGACAGGGCCTTGCTCTAGATTAAACTTTGGCTTAAGAGAATGTTGTGGCTGGTCTGACCTTCTATCTAACCACTAACATTTTCTCCATATCAGCAATAAGACTGTTTTGCTTTCTTATCATTCATGTGTTCACTGGAGTAGTACTTTTAATTTCCTTCCAGAACTGCCCTTTTGCATTCACATCTTGGCTGTCTGGTGCAGCAGGCCTCTCTTTGGGCCTGTTTGGGCTTTCAACATGCCTTCCTCACTGAGTTTAATCATTTCTAGTTTTTGATTTAAAGTGAGAGACATGTGATTCTTCCTTTCATGTAAATGCTTAGAGACTACTCTAGAGGTATTAATTGGCCTAATTTCAATACTGTTGTGTCTCAGGGAATAGAGAGGCCGAGGAAAAGGAGAGAGATGAGGAAACAGCTAGCTGGTGAAACAGCCAGAATTTATTTATTATTTATCTTATGTCGGCATGGTTCATGGTTCACCCAAACAATTATAATAGTATCATTAAAGATCACCATAACAAATATAATAATCATGAAAAACTGTGGAAGATCCCAAGAGCTACTAAAATGTGTGCTCAGTCACTCAGTTTGTATCCAACTCTTTGGGACCCCATGGACTATAACCCACCAGGCTCCTCTGTCCATGAATTTTCCTGAAGGAATGGTAGAGTAGGTTGTCGTTTCTTAATCCAAACAAACTGTGACAAAGAGATAAGAAGTGGGTAAGTGATGTTGGAAAAATGGCGCCAATAGAATTCCTTGATCAGGATTACTATAACGCTTCAATTTGTAAAAAAGTAAATAATTTCTGCAAAATGCAGTAAGTATAGCACAATAAAACAAGGTATACTTGTATCAACGACATGTTTCTATTCTCTGAAATCACCTGAAAATACTTTAGCATTCCAGTTTGGTCATAGAGCTCTAGAGTCAAAAGAATGGTTCAGATGTCTCAACAGCTCCAGCCCACTTAATTTTTCTGCCATTTCAAGGCAATGTCCTGGAACTTCCTAATGCACTGGTTGCTTCATTTTACTTTAGTTTTGAAGAAACTTCTTTCCTTAAACCTCATGGATGAATTTCGCTCACTTTCAACTTTTCTTTTGCAGCTTCCTCACTTCTCTCAGCCTTCAAAGAATTGAAGACAGGGCCTTGCTCTAGATTAAACTTTGGCTTAAGAGAATGTTGTGGCTGGTCTGACCTTCTATCTAACCACTAACATTTTCTCCATATCAGCAATAAGACTGTTTTGCTTTCTTATCATTCATGTGTTCACTGGAGTAGTACTTTTAATTTCCTTCCAGAACTGCCCTTTTGCATTCACATCTTGGCTGTCTGGTGCAGCAGGCCTCTCTTTGGGCCTGTTTGGGCTTTCAACATGCCTTCCTCACTGAGTTTAATCATTTCTAGTTTTTGATTTAAAGTGAGAGACATGTGATTCTTCCTTTCATGTAAATGCTTAGAGACTACTCTAGAGGTATTAATTGGCCTAATTTCAATACTGTTGTGTCTCAGGGAATAGAGAGGCCCGAGGAAAAGGAGAGAGATGAGGAAACAGCTAGCTGGTGAAACAGCCAGAATTTATTTATTATTTATCTTATGTCGGCATGGTTCATGGTTCACCCAAACAATTATAATAGTATCATTAAAGATCACCATAACAAATATAATAATCATGAAAAACTGTGGAAGATCCCAAGAGCTACTAAAATGTGTGCTCAGTCACTCAGTTTGTATCCAACTCTTTGGGACCCCATGGACTATAACCCACCAGGCTCCTCTGTCCATGAATTTTCCTGAAGGAATGGTAGAGTAGGTTGTCGTTTCTTAATCCAAACAAACTGTGACAAAGAGATAAGAAGTGGGTAAGTGATGTTGGAAAAATGGCGCCAATAGAATTCCTTGATCAGGATTACTATAACGCTTCAATTTGTAAAAAAGTAAATAATTTCTGCAAAATGCAGTAAGTATAGCACAATAAAACAAGGTATACTTGTATCAACGACATGTTTCTATTCTCTGAAATCACCTGAAAATACTTTAGCATTCCAGTTTGGTCATAGAGCTCTAGAGTCAAAAGAATGGTTCAGATGTCTCAACAGCTCCAGCCCACTTAATTTTTCTGCCATTTCAAGGCAATGTCCTGGAACTTCCTAATGCAGAGGGCCACGGTTTGATCCCTGATCAGGAAACTAGATCCTACATGCTGAAGCTAAGACCCCGTACAGCTAAATGCATAAATAAAATTGATATATTGTTTAAAAAATAAAAATAAAGGCTATGTCCTATCCTACCTCTGCACCATGATATTTCAGCCTAAGTGGGAATAATGAATTTGTCAACATAGTCATTCTGCTCTTTCAAAGACCTTTTCCATACCCTATGTGGGAATAAACATGTAGAAGACTGCCACAGCACCCAAAAAAATCTCTCTTTTGTACATGCACACATGTGCGCGCATGTACACACACACACACACACACACACACACACACACACACACACTCATTGAACTGATCTAGTCACCATTACAGGACCTATGACAATTTTAATTATGTGTTCTCATAACTTTCTGACTTGTTCTTTATACAGTAAGAGGCATCACAAGAAAGCACAGGTAGAAAAATATGGCATAAATATCTCAGAGCATATGCTATGGCTTACTGCTTTGTTGTTGCATTTGTTTTTGTTTTTTCTAGTGATATTATTATGTTATGGTATCTTTGATGGTCTGAAGAAGGAATGGCTAATTTCATACAAGTAATGGAATAGCACAAGGTTTAGATTTAACTATGCATGGTCTGCTTCTTTATTTTGTTAGCCTTGACATTAAAGACAAGATATGGTCATATGAAAGTAGCAGCCAACTAGGTTCTAGGAGTCCCGTATTCAAGTCCAGCCTCATTACTAACAGTATGATCACAAGCAGGAACAAATCACATATTTTCTTAAGGTATCAGGCTCCTCATTTGATATATGAAAGTTAGGCACACTAAATGGTTTTCATTTTTATTGAAATGGTGAGATTCTTATTTTTTTTTTTTATTCTTTATTTTAAAGGTTTTACAGAGTTTTGTTGTTCACATACATGTATGTTCCCAGATCAGTCATATGCATATCCATGGTCCCCACCCACCCAGAAAATTTTCCCCAGCATTGTAAGCACTCCTATTCCCTTAGCACTATGACACTTAATTTTTCTGCCATTTCAAGGCAATGTCCTGGAACTTCCTAATGCAGAGGGCCACGGTTTGATCCCTGATCAGGAAACTAGATCCTACATGCTGAAGCTAAGACCCCGTACAGCTAAATGCATAAATAAAATTGATATATTGTTTAAAAAATAAAAATAAAGGCTATGTCCTATCCTACCTCTGCACCATGATATTTCAGCCTAAGTGGGAATAATGAATTTGTCAACATAGTCATTCTGCTCTTTCAAAGACCTTTTCCATACCCTATGTGGGAATAAACATGTAGAAGACTGCCACAGCACCCAAAAAAATCTCTCTTTTGTACATGCACACATGTGCGCGCATGTACACACACACACACACACACACACACACACACACACACACTCATTGAACTGATCTAGTCACCATTACAGGACCTATGACAATTTTAATTATGTGTTCTCATAACTTTCTGACTTGTTCTTTATACAGTAAGAGGCATCACAAGAAAGCACAGGTAGAAAAATATGGCATAAATATCTCAGAGCATATGCTATGGCTTACTGCTTTGTTGTTGCATTTGTTTTTGTTTTTTCTAGTGATATTATTATGTTATGGTATCTTTGATGGTCTGAAGAAGGAATGGCTAATTTCATACAAGTAATGGAATAGCACAAGGTTTAGATTTAACTATGCATGGTCTGCTTCTTTATTTTGTTAGCCTTGACATTAAAGACAAGATATGGTCATATGAAAGTAGCAGCCAACTAGGTTCTAGGAGTCCCGTATTCAAGTCCAGCCTCATTACTAACAGTATGATCACAAGCAGGAACAAATCACATATTTTCTTAAGGTATCAGGCTCCTCATTTGATATATGAAAGTTAGGCACACTAAATGGTTTTCATTTTTATTGAAATGGTGAGATTCTTATTTTTTTTTTATTTTTATTCTTTATTTTAAAGGTTTTACAGAGTTTTGTTGTTCACATACATGTATGTTCCCAGATCAGTCATATGCATATCCATGGTCCCCACCCACCCAGATCCCCCCATCCCACCCCTCCAGACCTTTGCCCCAAGCCATTGTAAGCACTCCTATTCCCTTAGCACTATGACACTAGCTATCTTTTCCACACATAACACTATAGGTTTCCTTGTTACTTCCTCCATGCTTCCCCCTCCCTATTTATTCACCACGATGTCCCTATGTCTATGCTCTGTCTTTTTTTTCATGAGTTCCCTGTGTGTGATATCAAGACCGTCCTACTAGATTCCATATATGTGTGTTAGTATACTGTATTTGTCTTTCTCTTTTTGACTTACTTCACTTTTTATGATAGGTTCTAGAGCCAGCCACTTCATTAGGATTGAGTCTTCTGCATTTCTTTTAACAGCAGAGTCGTATTCCATTGTATATATGTACCAGAGCTTCTGGATCCATTCATTCGTCGATGGACATCTAGGTTGCTTCCATGTTTTGGCTATTGTATAGAGAGCTGCAATGAACATTAGGGTACAGGTGCTTCTTTCAGTTTTGATTTCATCAGGATATAAGCCTAAGAGTGGGATTGCTGGGTCATAGGGTGCTTCTATTTTTAGTTTTTTTTTTTTTTTTTTTTTTTTTAAAGATTTATTTATTTATTTTTGGGCGGGGGTAGGGTTGGGGAGGGAGGGGAGCGGGCGGGCCACTTCCATTGGTCTTTCATTTCTCCATTTTCATCCGTCTTTGTTCTTTGGCTCCTGCGGGCCACCCATTGCGGCGACGTCTGTTGTCACAGAGCGCCAGCTCCAGGCGCATGCGCTCCAGAGCTCCGGCTCGGTGATTGGACACATCCAGCCACTCTGCGGCATGTGGGATCTTCCCAGGCCAGGGATCGTAACAATGTACAGGGTTCATATGAAAGTAGCAGCCAACTAGGTTCTAGGAGTCCCGTATTCAAGTCCAGCCTCATTACTAACAGTATGATCACAAGCAGGAACAAATCACATATTTTCTTAAGGTATCAGGCTCCTCATTTGATATATGAAAGTTAGGCACACTAAATGGTTTTCATTTTTATTGAAATGGTGAGATTCTTATTTTTTTTTTATTTTTATTCTTTATTTTAAAGGTTTTACAGAGTTTTGTTGTTCACATACATGTATGTTCCCAGATCAGTCATATGCATATCCATGGTCCCCACCCACCCAGATCCCCCCATCCCACCCCTCCAGACCTTTGCCCCAAGCCATTGTAAGCACTCCTATTCCCTTAGCACTATGACACTAGCTATCTTTTCCACACATAACACTATAGGTTTCCTTGTTACTTCCTCCATGCTTCCCCCTCCCTATTTATTCACCACGATGTCCCTATGTCTATGCTCTGTCTTTTTTTTCATGAGTTCCCTGTGTGTGATATCAAGACCGTCCTACTAGATTCCATATATGTGTGTTAGTATACTGTATTTGTCTTTCTCTTTTTGACTTACTTCACTTTTTATGATAGGTTCTAGAGCCAGCCACTTCATTAGGATTGAGTCTTCTGCATTTCTTTTAACAGCAGAGTCGTATTCCATTGTATATATGTACCAGAGCTTCTGGATCCATTCATTCGTCGATGGACATCTAGGTTGCTTCCATGTTTTGGCTATTGTATAGAGAGCTGCAATGAACATTAGGGTACAGGTGCTTCTTTCAGTTTTGATTTCATCAGGATATAAGCCTAAGAGTGGGATTGCTGGGTCATAGGGTGCTTCTATTTTTAGTTTTTTTAAAGATTTATTTATTTATTTTTGGGCGGGGGTAGGGTTGGGGAGGGAGGGGAGCGGGCGGGCCACTTCCATTGGTCTTTCATTTCTCCATTTTCATCCGTCTTTGTTCTTTGGCTCCTGCGGGCCACCCATTGCGGCGACGTCTGTTGTCACAGAGCGCCAGCTCCAGGCGCATGCGCTCCAGAGCTCCGGCTCGGTGATTGGACACATCCAGCCGCTTCGCGGCACGTGGGATCTTCCCAGGCCAGGGATCGAACTGGCGCCCCTTGCACTGCAAGGTGGTGTCCCTATCCACTGGACCACCAGGGGAAGCCCTATTTTTAGTTTTTTAAGAAATCTCCATACTGTCTTCCATAGAGGCTGTATCAATTTACATTCCCACCAGCAATGCTAGAGGGTTCCCTTTTCTCCGCACCCTCTCCAGCATTTGTTGTCTGCAGATTTCTTGAAGATGGCCATTCTGACGGGTGTGAGGTGATATCTCATTGTAGTTTTAATTTGCATTTCTCTAATAATAAGTGAGGTTGAGCATTGTTTCATGTATTTTTGGGCCATCTGTATGTCCTCTTTGGAGAGGCGTCTCTTTAGGTCTTTTTCCCATTTTTTGATTGGGTTGTTCGTTTTCCCTGTGCTGAGTTGTCTGAGTTGCTTGTAGATTTTGGAGATTAATTCTTTGTCTGTTGTTTCATTTGCTATGATTTTCTCCCACTCTGTGGGGTGTCTGTTCGGCTTTTTTGTAATTTCTTTAGCTGTACAAAAGCTTTTAAGTTTCATGAAGTCCCATATGTTCATTTTTCTTTTCAGTTCTGCTATTTTAGTTGGTGGGTCAGAGAAGATCTTGCTTTGATTGATGTCCTTGAGGGTTTTGCCTATATTCTCCTCTAAGAGTTTGATGGTTTCTGGTCTTACATTTAGGTCTTTAATCCATTTTGAGTTGATCTTAGTGTATGGTGTCAGGGAATGTTCCACCTTCATTTTTTTGCATTTAGCTGTCCAATTCTCCCAGCACCACTTGTTGAAGAGGCTGTCTTTGTCCCATTTTATAGTTTCTCCTCCTTTATCAAAAATAAGGTACCCATAGGTGCGTGGGTTTATCTCTGGGTTCTCGATCTTGTTCCATTGGTCTATAGTTCTGTTTTTATGCCAGTACCATACTGTCTTGAGGACTGTTGCTTTGTAGTAGAGTCTGAAGTTAGGGAGGCTGATCCCTCCAGCTCCGTTTTTCTTTCTCAGGATTGCTTTGGCTATTCGAGGTCTTTTGTGTTTCCATATGAACTGTGTGATCCTTTGGTCTAGTTCTGTGAAAAATGTCAATGGAAGTTGAATAGGTATTGCATTGGAGATTCTTATTTTTAAAAAACTCTTACAGATACCTACTTGTAAAGCATATGGACAAAGAACAAACAACTCCAGTTTTCTCATTATCTCCCTTCTTCCAATTCCAAACCTGGCTGCCAGGAACATAATTTGAGTTTGAAATAGTAGTGTCTTGAAGACGCTACCTGGCTACATGAATCTAAGATGCATAAAATATGAGAAACAAAAGGAATGCCATTTTCTGGCTTCTTCATACCATACCATCAACCTTCTCTAATCGAGCTGTGCTGTGGAGACTGTCTGATTCTGCATTGCTTCATTAGTCAGCCAGCAGTTACTAACTCTTATATAAGAACCTGGAACAAAATTCTTGACTTCAGAGAGAGGACTCCCCAGAAGGTATTGTGTTTATGGTCACTTATATTCAGACAGGATGTAGAAGGAATTTCTGCCCTGGGCATTTGGGCTAAATGGCAATACTCAAAAACAGGCTTTTGTTAGTGAGAAAAGCCTAAAGTAGGGGTCCCCAACCCCCTCGTCGTGAGCTGATACACACCTGTTAGGAACATGGCTGAACAACAGGAAGTCAGCAGTTGTCTTCTGCAAGACTGGCCCTGGTGCCAAAAAGGTTGGGGGCCACTGATCTAAAGGACACTTTTTTTTTATCTCTGAGCATTGTGTTCTAGTCAATGTGTAACCAACATTTACTGAAATACAGAGAATGAAAGATAACATATATCTACTTTGTTTTCTTCTCCCAGAATAATGGTCAGGAATTTTAATCCATATTAATTTATTGCTCTGTGGTTTCCCTGGTGGCTCAGTTGGTTCAGAATCTGCTTGTGGGCTTCCCTGGTGGTCCAGTGGGCAAAGAGTCTGCCTTGCAATGCAGGGGACACTGGTTCCAACCCTGACCAGGGAAGATCCCATATGCCTTGGAGTGGCTGGATCAGTGTGTCCAATTACTAGGTGACACTCTGGAGCATGTGCGCCCCGAGCTGGTGCTCTGCAGTGAGAAAGGTCACTGAAGTAGGAGGCCCACACAGGCCAAAGAATAAGGATGGATGGAAATGAATAGATAAAAGACCATAAAAGAGGCCCAAATTAAAAAACAAAAACAAAGACAAAAACCTGCTTGTAATACAGGAGACTACCTGCAATGGAGGAGACCCAGGTTCAATCCCTGGATCTGGAAGGTCCTTTACAGATGGAAGCAGCAATCTAGTTCAGCATCCTTGCCTGAGAAGTCCCATGGAGGGAGAGATTATATAGCCTGCCCCTCTGGCAGGCCATAGTCCAAGGGGTTCCAAGAAGTGGACATGAGCAAGCGACTAAACTGCCACTACCACCCACTACAACCACCATAAGGTAAAAGTTCTCTATGTCTCTGTAGTCTCATCAAGCAGACAGTTCTTGTTGATGTTAAGTCACCAATGTCCCATAGCTTAGTCTTACCCTTCTTTGTCCAACCCAAGTCTTGACTCTTTGAAGTGGGGCCAGAGACCAGAAGCCTCACTTGATGCAGATGCACCTGTGGACAGGTCAGGCATCTCACAGAAGGGATCACAGCCATAAGTCAGACAGGTTGTGGAGAAACTGGGACTTTCATACATAAGTAGAAAAGCCTCTTTTTTTAAAAAAAACTTGATAGTTTTTTTAAAAAGTTAAGAAATTTTATTATGAACCAGCTATTCTATTCCCAGGTGTCTCCCCAGAAGAAATGAACACATTCAAAAACTGATACACAAATCTCCCTAGCAGCTTTATTAGTGATACCCCAAACTGAGAACAGCTCAGATGTCCTTGGACAGAGGAGTAGATGAATGGGCTGTAGTAGAGCCAGACATTCAACTATACTCATCCATAAAGCAGAGTGGACTTCTACTACATGATGAAATATTTATGATGAGGAAAAGAAGAATAAAAAGAACATATACTGTTTGATCCCACTTGTAGGAAAATACAGACACTTTACAGTGATGAAAAACAAGAATAGAGACGCAGATGTAGAAAATGGACTTGTGGACAAAGTGGGGAGAGTGGTGGCTGATCAGAGGAAGTAGCATCAACATATATACACTATCAGGTGTACAATGGATAGTTGGTGAGAAGGTGCTGTGTAGCACAGGGAGCCCAGTGTGGCTCGCTCTAATGGTCTGGAGGGATGGGGTTGGGGGCAGCAGAGGTAGGCTTTGGAGTGGGGAATATAGGTATAATTATGGCTGATTTGTGCACTAACACAACATTGTACATATTAAAAGTCAAACAGACAAAAAGAGAAAGCAGACCAGTGATTGCCTAGAGATGGGAGCAGAATGGGAAAAGGTGGGAAGGAAAGAGACGAAGGGCACAAGGAAGCTGTAAGGGGTGATGGATAAACTCATTGTCTTAATTGTAGGAATGGTTTCATGGATGAATAAAAACCTATAAAAACTTAACAAATTGTACACCTTAAATATGTGCAGTTTATTTAATGTTGGTTATGCTTCAATAAGACTGGTTTTGTAAAAGGTCAGGGAAAGTGCTTAGAAGAAAAAAGAAGAGACACAGAAATATCCCTATTGTTTTTGTAGGCTGGATGACTCCTATAAAACTTTTTTTTTTAGTCACCACTGAGATAAAAGTCCAAACCAAACCACATTCTCCTGTTAAGAGTATTTATAAAATAACATTCCATTGAAAGACACTTCTCAAATATTTCTCTAAACAACCCAGCTCATACTGTGGGTTCTCTCTAGTTTATATAGCCTAGTTCTGCCCTGCCTTGGGACCTATACTGGAGCTATTTATCCCTTGTACCTTCAGTAACTGTTCCCTTCTCTTTGCTGCTTGTCATCCATCCATGGTCCAAGTAGAAGCCCAGTGGCTGGGCTTTAGTGGCAGCTCAGTTATTCTGCACCTTCTAGTGTGATTCCTGAAGAATGAAAAAGATGCACCTGCCCAAAGTCATCACCAAGAGAAGGGGGCAGACATAGCCAGGCAAATGACCCCCTGGACCCAGGCTGCTGCTCAGCTCCAATATCCAGATCAGGGAGCAGACTCTGAATGGGAAATGCTGTTGTTTGACCTAACACTGGGACAGTGAGAACCAGACAGATGTAAACTTTGCCTTCACAGCATTACATGGTAAGGACACAGGAGGCTAGCAACTTTGATTTGGCTCTCATGGCACCAGAAGAAAAGCCAGCAATGCTGGCCTATTTTTAATGTTCAAAGAGCCTAGCAAAAGATTTATGACTACAAATACATAGTCTGGGGGAGATAAATTGGAGCAAGTCTCTCCCAGCTCCAACAGAGGAGTCAGCCTGCCAGGCTGGTCAATAAAGTATTTAAGCCCTGAGTGTTGTGTGGGTTGTCATAGATTAAAATTTGAAAATCTTTTATGGTGTAACAAGGTCCTTAATTATAACTCTGGGCTTTGGATCATTTTCAGGTTGTGCAAACAGCAAGAGTTATGCTACAGAGAACATCCTTGGCTACAATAGCCTTTAAATCCAACGTTCATGAGAGCAAATACTCAGTTCTCCTGTTCAAAATTTTGTCCCAGAATAAAAGAGTCTGATGGATTTCTACCATAAAGCTGTCTCCTGTCTCAGCTGTACCTGGTATTATTTTTCTCTCTTATATGACATTCATATAATCTAATGAGCTAGCTGAAATTTCAAGGTGATTTAGCTTTCAACCCCTTTTTACTTTGTCACTCAATATTGATAAAATATTCACATTCTTTCTGAATTTTAAGGTGCATGATAATTTCACTTGCTGTGGATTTCAGTAGCTGATTAGCATCTTTGACTGGTGGTTAGTAGATCAATGACCTCTCCTGGAACAAAATAGTCTTGAATAACTAACAGGACTCGATTAGCAAAATCTTTTAACTATTATCAAAAGATCTTTCTAGAACACTTTTGATTCTTAAAGAACAATTGGCAGGAATTGAAGTCAATGTTAACATTATCTTTAGACGCCATTCTTGGAACCCATTTCTAGTTTCACTGTCATATGATCAGGTAAGCTCAGAGAATCACTAATACAGAAAAATTAGCTTATATAAGTGAATCTTCCCTTATACATAATATATACATGAGTGTATTCATATATAGCCCTTAAGCAGACTCTGAATGGGAAATGCTGTTGTTTGACCTAACACTGGGACAGTGAGAACCAGACAGATGTAAACTTTGCCTTCACAGCATTACATGGTAAGGACACAGGAGGCTAGCAACTTTGATTTGGCTCTCATGGCACCAGAAGAAAAGCCAGCAATGCTGGCCTATTTTTAATGTTCAAAGAGCCTAGCAAAGATTTATGACTACAAATACATAGTCTGGGGGAGATAAATTGGAGCAAGTCTCTCCCAGCTCCAACAGAGGAGTCAGCCTGCCAGGCTGGTCAATAAAGTATTTAAGCCCTGAGTGTTGTGTGGGTTGTCATAGATTAAAATTTGAAAATCTTTTATGGTGTAACAAGGTCCTTAATTATAACTCTGGGCTTTGGATCATTTTCAGGTTGTGCAAACAGCAAGAGTTATGCTACAGAGAACATCCTTGGCTACAATAGCCTTTAAATCCAACGTTCATGAGAGCAAATACTCAGTTCTCCTGTTCAAAATTTTGTCCCAGAATAAAAGAGTCTGATGGATTTCTACCATAAAGCTGTCTCCTGTCTCAGCTGTACCTGGTATTATTTTTCTCTTATATGACATTCATATAATCTAATGAGCTAGCTGAAATTTCAAGGTGATTTAGCTTTCAACCCCTTTTTACTTTGTCACTCAATATTGATAAAATATTCACATTCTTTCTGAATTTTAAGGTGCATGATAATTTCACTTGCTGTGGATTTCAGTAGCTGATTAGCATCTTTGACTGGTGGTTAGTAGATCAATGACCTCTCCTGGAACAAAATAGTCTTGAATAACTAACAGGACTCGATTAGCAAAATCTTTTAACTATTATCAAAAGATCTTTCTAGAACACTTTTGATTCTTAAAGAACAATTGGCAGGAATTGAAGTCAATGTTAACATTATCTTTAGACGCCATTCTTGGAACCCATTTCTAGTTTCACTGTCATATGATCAGGTAAGCTCAGAGAATCACTAATACAGAAAAATTAGCTTATATAAGTGAATCTTCCCTTATACATAATATATACATGAGTGTATTCATATATAGCCCTTAATGATCACACATTCTCACACGAACTCATCTGGCATCTACAAATTATGTTATGGGACTAAAACACTAATTAGTATTAATATGAGTGAACAGGAAAAATAAAATAATTGATTTCATATAGAAAATATAACTTTTTTTCATGGAATCTTATGCTATGTGGGGAGGAAAGAGGAATAAGGATCTGGACATGAAACAAGTAAGAAAATAAATTACTGCAGTGTCTGAGCCAGAGAGGTTGTACAGGACCACAGTCAAGAAATAAGCTCAACAAGTGATGTGGGAAGGAATTGGATTAGGGTGTACACATCCATGGGGATGGCTGGAGGCAAGACTGGTGAGTTGTGTGAGTGGAAATCCTTAAAAACAGAGTGCTGCTAGGAAACCACCAAGAACTGACTGCATTCAAGCTCTCAACTCTGGTTTGGGTTCAAGACCTTCTGTGTATTCTCTGAGAAATCCATAAAGTCAAGGCCATCTGATGAGTCATATTGTGGATCATTACCTCATGTGTATCTTAGATGACCCTTTCAGATTGAGTAGAGGCTTTGTTCACTCTTCTCTAAATATCGCATTGGAATGGGCCAGAAGTTAGTTCGCAGAGGGTGTTCAATAAACAGTTATTATTAGGTTCTTTCATTACTTCCCCAAAGGTATATTTCAGAATTTTTTTTCAGAAATACATTCATACATAGGATTCCTCTCAATATCTTTGCACAATAAATAAATGACTTTCTGACAAGTACCCAGTTTTGCATAAGAAACTGGGTGGTCACTCAAGTTTCAACCCCAAGCTGAAAGCTATTTTCATCACGTGGATAATTTTCCTGACATGAGAGCATTCTTTCAATGTTATATCAAAAGCAGGATTTCAGAGAAGGATTGTATCTAATACAGAAAAATTAGCTTATATAAGTGAATCTTCCCTTATACATAATATATACATGAGTGTATTCATATATAGCCCTTAATGATCACACATTCTCACACGAACTCATCTGGCATCTACAAATTATGTTATGGGACTAAAACACTAATTAGTATTAATATGAGTGAACAGGAAAAATAAAATAATTGATTTCATATAGAAAATATAACTTTTTTTCATGGAATCTTATGCTATGTGGGGAGGAAAGAGGAATAAGGATCTGGACATGAAACAAGTAAGAAAATAAATTACTGCAGTGTCTGAGCCAGAGAGGTTGTACAGGACCACAGTCAAGAAATAAGCTCAACAAGTGATGTGGGAAGGAATTGGATTAGGGTGTACACATCCATGGGGATGGCTGGAGGCAAGACTGGTGAGTTGTGTGAGTGGAAATCCTTAAAAACAGAGTGCTGCTAGGAAACCACCAAGAACTGACTGCATTCAAGCTCTCAACTCTGGTTTGGGTTCAAGACCTTCTGTGTATTCTCTGAGAAATCCATAAAGTCAAGGCCATCTGATGAGTCATATTGTGGATCATTACCTCATGTGTATCTTAGATGACCCTTTCAGATTGAGTAGAGGCTTTGTTCACTCTTCTCTAAATATCGCATTGGAATGGGCCAGAAGTTAGTTCGCAGAGGGTGTTCAATAAACAGTTATTATTAGGTTCTTTCATTACTTCCCGAAAGGTATATTTCAGAATTTTTTTTCAGAAATACATTCATACATAGGATTCCTCTCAATATCTTTGCACAATAAATAAATGACTTTCTGACAAGTACCCAGTTTTGCATAAGAAACTGGGTGGTCACTCAAGTTTCAACCCCAAGCTGAAAGCTATTTTCATCACGTGGATAATTTTCCTGACATGAGAGCATTCTTTCAATGTTATATCAAAAGCAGGATTTCAGAGAAGGATTGTATCTAGTAGAGACACTTGAAATATAGCATTATAACTGAAATCTCTGAATACATACATGAATTTAAGACATAAGAGTTACTATGATCAACTATGTTCATAGTCAACATTGTCTAATCCTGAAAAGCATGAAATTTTAAGTGCAAAGTTATATTGTTAGCATGCTAAAAATCTTTCTCGATGCAAAATTTCTTAAACATTTTTGTAATAATTAGCTTCTGTTGTGAATAAGGACTATTAAGCCTCCCAGGAACACAGCACCCATAAATCAGCATGTAGTTCCTCTTTCTGCCAGTAGGTGGCCAGTGCTAGGTTCTGAGATTCATCACCCAGGCATGGATTCCACTGAGTGGGTTTCCAAAACATCCATTTTGGATGTTTCTTGCTGGTTTCTTGCGCTGTAGCCTCAGAAGTTTGCTTTATTTATCCTGATGACTGTATTCCTTCCCTTATTCCACCTCTCTATTTCCCTTTCAGAGTGAAGTACTTCTTAAGTCAGACACCAGTCTCTGAGCATGGTGTATACATTAAGAGGTTCACATTTTTTTAAAAAAAAACTAAAGCAAGAGGCTTGTCAGAATGTTCTTGCGTCTCAAGAGCCTGCGGACCACGGGAGTCTCCGTATTTCCCCTGAGCGACTGTCACGATGCAGAGCCGTTTCCCTTCACACTGACTAAAAAGTCTCTTCTGCCTCTGCCTCCTAAACAGCCTCCACTCTTTCTGTCCACAATCCTTTTCCTAGCCTCTGAAGGAAAATGCACAGCAGCCTGGAGCAAATGCTTATCAAGACTCAAGGGCTTCTAATTAATTCCTTGAAATCCTAGTTTTTATATCAATTAAGTCCTGGGGATGCTGCCAACCCACATCAAGGCCATTTCTTTGCAACTGCAGAGTGGGAGACTTCTGTGTAGGAAGTGTTTATTAAGCCTTGCCTCCTCAAATGTCTATGAGCCCCCTCCTTGCCTGACATGTGACCATTATCTCTTGCTCTGGGATCTCAGATGGTCTTGAGAAAGCAGTTCCCTGAGGTCACTCAGTCAAGAATGAAATTCTGTTTCCAGATGATCCTTTGGAGAATGCACTATTACACCCCAGAAAGAGTGGTAGTGCCTTTCTGTAGAGGAGACTATGCTTATTAGATGCAATATGTCCTTGAATGGCATGGACACCTAGAAGTAGTTTGAAAAGACAGGAGAGGAACCAGAGGGATGCAAGAAATGTCAAATTAAAGAGAAGGCACTGGTTCCAGAACAGTTGTCAGTGATGGAAACCCAGGACAGGCTCCTATGGAGAAGGGCAAGTCAGTGGTAAATGAGGGACAGGTCAAGGACCAGCTGAAGTTACCACGATTTTGCTCAGGATATAGTATCTTCACAATATTACCCCATGCTCTTCTGACTGTATTTTCCAATATCCAGCTCCATATTCAGAAAAGCATTCTGGGAACTCATCCTTATGATAAATCAACATGGATTCTTATTAGGGCATCTCAGTTAGAAGTGCTATTCAAAACCTTCCTGCACAGGTGTGGGCTGTACAGGTTCAGAGTCTACCCAGTCTCACTCGACCCCTGAGAAACTTCCATCTGAGAAGAGACCTAATTTGGATTGACCTCAACAACAAAAGGGCACTGCTTACCTCTCACACTAGTATCACCAGTATCACCCTTGAGAAAACAACCATTAGTCTTAATGTTTCTCTAAAATGCTGTATTTTAAACAATCACACACTCAACTTTCAAGTGAAAATATAGACATGAAGTAACATTTCCAGAGTCATCAAACTGGATACAATCAGTCTCTAGGCGCTTGCCTCAACCATGTGAAGTGAAAGTGAAAGGGTTACTCAATCAGTCGTGTCCGACTCTTTGCGACCCTGTGAACGGTAGCCTGCTGGGCTCCTCTGTCCATGGGATTCTTCAGGCAAGAATACTGGAGTGGGTTGCCATTTCCTTCTCCAGGGAATCTTCCCAACCCAGGGATTGAATATGCTTCTCCTGCATTGCAGGTGGATTCTTTACTGCTGAGCCATCAGGAAAGCCCTCAACCATATGTGAGAGTAACTCGTAAGATACTTCTTCAGAACCTACACCTCTGTGGCCATGTTTTCTGACTCAAGGATTAAGGGCTTTGAATGGCCTGAGAGTGGGATGGGATCTGTGAAAACCCAAGGTAGTATTAGCTGTTGGGAGGACTCACAAGAACACTGAGCATCTCTTTCCATATGATCTTGCTGTTCCTAGGGAAAAAATGTCTTCTCTCTGTGTAACAATAAACTCTTTGGGGTATATACATAGGTGCCAGCTTGTATTTAATAGTGAGGGAAATGTTACCATTTTGGATTCTCTATCTCTGTTGAGCAACAAGTTTTTCTTTTATGGGAAGAGTCCAGGAAAATGATTTTGCTTTTCATAGTGATTTGACAAACTTAAGCTCTTTAACAGCCAAATGCATGCAAGTTCAAGGCACTTGCACAAAGAGAGACAATAATCTGGAGCCTTGTTTCCTGTTTTTAGAGACTAAGTCATTTCCCTTTTCTCCTGTACATAGGTAGATTACATTTCCCAGCATCTCTTGCAATTCAGCATGGCCACATGACTGAGTTTTCATTTGCAAGGAGGACAGAGTACTAGGAGGCAGTAAGGAGTGAGAAGACATGAAATGCAAAAAAAAAGATGAATAGCAATATGACAGCTGGAAGAGGTTACCCACCTCATGCACCATGCTACACTGCTGTTTGACCACTAGTATCAACTACTTTGAGATGTGAAGGCGAAATATAGAAAGCAAATTTGCTAATTAGCAATGAGAATGGAAGCAGACATAAAGGAAGCAACTGACTTGAATTAATGCGGCAACTCTACTACAGGAGGGGTGACTGAGATCTCTACCACCCAGGAGACCTGATTCTCCAGGTGGTCATGGTTCCAAGTTGCCCTGGGGCAGTCACGGCTCCTTCACTGTTGTGGGGGTTCAGGCAAATGGCAGTGATCCCAGTCTTAAAATAAGCCTTCATTAAACAGAGTTCACCTGAGTGAGTCTCTGCTTCTTACAGCAGAAGGACTCTCCAAGTAGTGCCAGGAAGCCAGCAGCCACCTGCTGCTGTGTCTGTCTGCTCCACTCCATGGCCACATGGCTACATACTTGGCCTTGGCTGATTCCCACTGTTGCCAGTGTTTGCAGGGATCCACAGATCCTCAAGAACAGGTACCAACCTTAATACTTGCAAAACTCTCCTAAAATGGTTAGTAAAGCATTGGACTCTCTGCTGACACAGAGCTGCACTGTGATTTTTAGGGTTTCAGGTTCCTAGGGATAATTATTAAAATCAATTTTTTTTCATGGGAAAAATGTGTTGAGTTTAACTCTGTGTACCATATTTGTTTTCAAATGTGCAGATTTGGACATTTACAATAGTAGTAAAATAGTGGCACAAATGTGCTTAGACAAATATTGCTAAACTTAAAAGGGAGTCAGTAATCTTTAGAATCCTAGCATATTCTGCATTTTCATACAGCTACGAGTTGGACTTGGAGCCAGACATACCATGTACCAACTAATGTAGAGCTTACCTTTAGCAACAGATGACATAAACAAGTCACTAAATGGACCTCAGGCCAAATAAGTTACTGTTTCTTAATGTAAATTTTTACTGTAACACAATGCATCCATTCATGTATTTTTGTCCATGGTTGTTTTATGGAAGAGTGGAGTACTCGTGATGAAAGCTGCCTGTCCTACAAAGCTAAGACTATTCACTATCTGAGCATTAACAGGGGGAAAAAACTGCCAAATTCCTGGATTAGAAGAAACATTAACCATCTTCTCTATCTTCATAATATTCTCCATCTCTATATCCTCTTCATTCACCCCTATTATTTACCCTATGGCCCAGATATCTAGCCCAGCTCCTCCAACTATGATTGTAGCCCTAAACATCTCTTATCATTCATTCCTCAGCCTCCTGCCTGGGCCAGCACCAATGGTCATCGTTTCTATAAGACCCAATTAGCTAGGCCAACATAAGTATGAAAGTGACATGATCCCTGCTTTTGACTTTGTTATGTCATTACAAAAGAAAGAATCCTTCCCAGAAGAAGATTGTAAAAATATAATGAAAGATAGATTAGTGACATGTATCTCCTGGAAGCACAAAGAGAAATGATGGGGGTGAGAGGAAGAAAAGTGATGCAGAAAATGAATGCCTGTCTGCTCACTCCATGGCCACATGGCTACATACTTGGCCTTGGCTGATTCCCACTGTTGCCAGTGTTTGCAGGGATCCACAGATCCTCAAGAACAGGTACCAACCTTAATACTTGCAAAACTCTCCTAAAATGGTTAGTAAAGCATTGGACTCTCTGCTGACACAGAGCTGCACTGTGATTTTTAGGGTTTCAGGTTCCTAGGGATAATTATTAAAATCAATTTTTTTTCATGGGAAAAATGTGTTGAGTTTAACTCTGTGTACCATATTTGTTTTCAAATGTGCAGATTTGGACATTTACAATAGTAGTAAAATAGTGGCACAAATGTGCTTAGACAAATATTGCTAAACTTAAAAGGGAGTCAGTAATCTTTAGAATCCTAGCATATTCTGCATTTTCATACAGCTACGAGTTGGACTTGGAGCCAGACATACCATGTACCAACTAATGTAGAGCTTACCTTTAGCAACAGATGACATAAACAAGTCACTAAATGGACCTCAGGCCAAATAAGTTACTGTTTCTTAATGTAAATTTTTACTGTAACACAATGCATCCATTCATGTATTTTTGTCCATGGTTGTTTTATGGAAGAGTGGAGTACTCGTGATGAAAGCTGCCTGTCCTACAAAGCTAAGACTATTCACTATCTGAGCATTAACAGGGGGAAAAAACTGCCAAATTCCTGGATTAGAAGAAACATTAACCATCTTCTCTATCTTCATAATATTCTCCATCTCTATATCCTCTTCATTCACCCCTATTATTTACCCTATGGCCCAGATATCTAGCCCAGCTCCTCCAACTATGATTGTAGCCCTAAACATCTCTTATCATTCATTCCTCAGCCTCCTGCCTGGGCCAGCACCAATGGTCATCGTTTCTATAAGACCCAATTAGCTAGGCCAACATAAGTATGAAAGTGACATGATCCCTGCTTTTGACTTTGTTATGTCATTACAAAAGAAAGAATCCTTCCCAGAAGAAGATTGTAAAAATATAATGAAAGATAGATTAGTGACATGTATCTCCTGGAAGCACAAAGAGAAATGATGGGGGTGAGAGGAAGAAAAGTGATGCAGAAAATGAATGCCTTTTGCTATTTATGCTTCTTCTACATGTAATGTTTATTTAAAGCATACTCAGACTTTCCATATTTTTGGGCATGGGGATGGAGCAGGTCATAAAAGTCTACTTATTTAAGGTGGTGATAGCATGAAACAAGGGCTTCCCAGGTGGCTCAGTTTTCTCCTGCTAATGCAGGAGATGCAGGTTCGACCCCTGGGTCGGGAAGGTGCCCTGGTGAAGAAAATGGTGACCCATTTGAATATTCTTGCCTGGGAAATTCCCTGGACAGAGGAGACTGGCAGACTATAGTCCATGACACAACAGAGTCAGACACGACATGGTTACTAAACACCACCACCACCATGAAACAAATGTTATACTTATCACTTTTAACGTTTTGTTTTTTTGTTTGTTTTTTTTTGACAGGGGTTGATTAGGGAGGGAGGGAGTGGGCGAACCACTTCTGTTGGTCTTTCATTTATCTATTTTCATTCATCTTTGTTCTGTGGCCCGTGTGAGCCTCCCATCGCAGTAGCCTCTGTTGTCACAGAGCACCAGCTCTGGGTGCATGTCCTCCAGAGCTCCAGCTCGGTCATTGGACACATCAGTCCAGCCACTCTGTGGCACGTGGGATCTTCCCAGGCCAGGGATCGAACCAGCGCCCCTTGCCCTGCAAGGCGGTTTCCTTACCCGCTGGACCACCAGGGAAGCCCATACTTATCACTTTTAAAGCAACTTCAAAAACCAAAAGAACTCTGTGTCCTCCTACAAAAGCTTTCTACAAGAATAACAGTAAATATCATTAGAAGTCTCTTCTTGTCCTAACATGCAATCAGATACTTCTTAAAGGCCATGAAACCAAAGTCTAATTGTGATTACCTGGATGAATGAGGACCGCATTCAATCCCCAGCCAGATGGGTGTCCTGAAGGCATGGATGTCATTTGGCTGCACAGATATCTCTCCACCACTGCATTTCCCAAATCTGACTGCTAATTGTAATCGCTCCTAAAGAGATGGCTTTGCTAGCAAAATATGATAGCATTAGCTCCAATCCATGTCAATATAATTAAGTTTTAGTCTGTCTGTCACATCACAGATAATGGCTGAGTGGATTTTCATTAAATTTGGAGGCTGCGTGTCATATGCTAAAATTAATTTGGGGGACTGATGGTGGGTGGTCATTTCAAAAATAAAGTGGAGTTATTCTCCAGAGCAGCTGCACTGAGGTAAGACAGGAGATGTAGATGTTTCTTGGCCAGAAGAGACAGGCCAGAAATATTAAAATGCCATGACAGACAAAATAAGTGCTGGATTTTCATGAGTCTCTGATGGAAATTCATAGTAGCAGACACTCCCAGAGTGGCTGCAGTTCTTCAGTGAGCTGCTTCCCACATGGGCATCTCTACAGAAGAGTGGCTCTGCATGCAAAGCAACACGCATTTATTTAGAGATAATTAACAATTGTCATAATAAGCCCAAGGTTGGTTAGTTCTTAGGAGTTTAAAGGAGTTACTCTTGTACATCATTTTTAAAGAAAATGGACTTACAGGGATTGTTACCAAGTTTTCTATTGAGTTTTCAGTCTGGCAGTATGTAATCCATTTTATTTTTTGTCAAGGATGTAACAACACAGCTGAATAAGAATTCTCTTTTCTCGGATAGAGGATGGGTAATGGCCACAGAATGTTTTAGGAATCAAATGGATGAATCAGTCTTCCTTGGTCACTTAGCCACCAAGTGAAATGTGAAAAAAAGAAGTTATAAAGTTAGGAAATTCAGGTTGACTCCCAGTTTGTTATAAATCAACTTTGGTTAACCTTTCTCCTCTTTGGTTGTATTATCTATAAACTGAGGTGAAAACAACCTCTTCCTGTCTCAGCCATGGTTCATTAGTCACAGGAAATAGGCACTCCTCAGACTATCTAAAAGGAAAGGAAGATTTGAGCTCAAGGTCAGGAAGCTGGGGCCAGGCCTCATGTGAAACCTGAATGGGGCAGCAAAAGGCCTGTCTCCCTGGGATACCCTTCTTCACGTCTGTTTCTTTCCTACTTGGGTTCGCCAATCAACTTTCTTTACTTTGTTAAACACATGGCACAAAAATAGCTACTCTGCATTTGCAGTCCATCCAGCCTTCTGAAGTGCTCTGGAACAACAATTTAGTATCAGGTTCACAGACAGGAAAATCAGCTTACTTCTGAGTCAGCCACTCACCCCTATATCCCAGTCCAATTGGAGCTGCGTGATCATATGCTAAAATTAAATTTGGGATAGCATTAGCTCCAATCCATGTCAATATAATTAAGTTTTAGTCTGTCTGTCACATCACAGATAATGGCTGAGTGGATTTTCATTAAATTTGGAGGCTGCGTGTCATATGCTAAAATTAATTTGGGGGACTGATGGTGGGTGGTCATTTCAAAAATAAAGTGGAGTTATTCTCCAGAGCAGCTGCACTGAGGTAAGACAGGAGATGTAGATGTTTCTTGGCCAGAAGAGACAGGCCAGAAATATTAAAATGCCATGACAGACAAAATAAGTGCTGGATTTTCATGAGTCTCTGATGGAAATTCATAGTAGCAGACACTCCCAGAGTGGCTGCAGTTCTTCAGTGAGCTGCTTCCCACATGGGCATCTCTACAGAAGAGTGGCTCTGCATGCAAAGCAACACGCATTTATTTAGAGATAATTAACAATTGTCATAATAAGCCCAAGGTTGGTTAGTTCTTAGGAGTTTAAAGGAGTTACTCTTGTACATCATTTTTAAAGAAAATGGACTTACAGGGATTGTTACCAAGTTTTCTATTGAGTTTTCAGTCTGGCAGTATGTAATCCATTTTATTTTTTGTCAAGGATGTAACAACACAGCTGAATAAGAATTCTCTTTTCTCGGATAGAGGATGGGTAATGGCCACAGAATGTTTTAGGAATCAAATGGATGAATCAGTCTTCCTTGGTCACTTAGCCACCAAGTGAAATGTGAAAAAAAGAAGTTATAAAGTTAGGAAATTCAGGTTGACTCCCAGTTTGTTATAAATCAACTTTGGTTAACCTTTCTCCTCTTTGGTTGTATTATCTATAAACTGAGGTGAAAACAACCTCTTCCTGTCTCAGCCATGGTTCATTAGTCACAGGAAATAGGCACTCCTCAGACTATCTAAAAGGAAAGGAAGATTTGAGCTCAAGGTCAGGAAGCTGGGGCCAGGCCTCATGTGAAACCTGAATGGGGCAGCAAAAGGCCTGTCTCCCTGGGATACCCTTCTTCACGTCTGTTTCTTTCCTACTTGGGTTCGCCAATCAACTTTCTTTACTTTGTTAAACACATGGCACAAAAATAGCTACTCTGCATTTGCAGTCCATCCAGCCTTCTGAAGTGCTCTGGAACAACAATTTAGTATCAGGTTCACAGACAGGAAAATCAGCTTACTTCTGAGTCAGCCACTCACCCCTATATCCCAGTCAGGACTGGGTGAGATAGATGGAGGGGGGATCCCAGGTGGTTCATTGGATAAAGAATCTGCCTGCATTGCAGGTGACAAAGGAGATATGGGCTCAGTTCCTAGATTAGGAAGACCTCCTGGAGGAGGGCAACACACTCCAGATTTCTTTCCTGGAGAATCCCATGGACAGAGAAGCATGGCAAGTTACAGTCCCTAGGGTCACAAAGAGTTGGGCATGACTGAAGTGACTGAGCACACATGCACACATACACATGGGAGATGGAGATCAGGTTAGGGGAATAGATTTCATATATTATAAGTAGAACACCCAAGACTGGGAAGGATGGATTCCCAAAGAAGGAGGAATGCATCTGTTTGGTGAGAGTATGCTATAGAGTGCATAGGAACAGATGTTGCCCTACCACAGAAGGTCATGCAACTCATACTACTGGATCACGATGAATCAGCTGGACACTCAAAGTAGATCCAAACACAAGAACCATGCTGGTTCTATGCCTACTTCCACCAGAGAGGAATTTGGTTAAAGGTAAGAAACAGTTCAATTCAACCTGAGATGAAGTATTAATATACAATTTCTTAATTGGCTTACAGAATTGGACATATGGAAGTAAAGCAGACTTTGGGAATAGACTCTACCTAGGGCTTGTAGTTCTGGATTCCTAAAATGCTCTGCTGTCTCCAAGTGTGAGCTTTGTATTTAGTCTAATAACAAAACAGCTGATACAGTGGTTCCAAGCCTGGTAACCACATAGGACAGCATCCACAAAAAGAGAAGACGTCTTTTTCTGAGACATTCTAAGAGAGAGTGCAATTTACCTGAAGCCCCTGAAAACCTTCCCTTCTATGTCTGCTTTTTCCAGTTATAACTCATTCATGAATTTTTCCTTGTGATCAGAAACTGATCACAAACTGAATGCCACAAACTGACAGGCTTATATCTGGGTTCCTATACCTATTGAAGGCCATGGGATTATGAAAATGCATAAATGTCCATGAACATATACATACCATGATGCATAAACATAAACATCCATGATGTCCATCAGACATCTTCATTCATCCAATTCCTTTTACAACTGACACAGAAAAATCTATTTGTTCAGGAAAACAAGAAGCTGTGTTTTAAAAATTAATCCTTTCCCATCAATTATACATATGGAATTCCTTTAGCATGGAGAAAACAAGATTGACATCTGTATTTAAAATGTGAGCACTCAGACACAAATGACTAACATGAAATTTAGGAGTCTAAATTTGCTGTTATATAATGAGAAAGAATGGAGCTTCCCTGTTGGCTCAGTGGTAAAGAATCCACCTGCCAATGCAGAAAATATTGGTTCAACCCTTGGGTGAGGAAGATCACCTGAAGAAGGAAATGGCGACCCACTCCAGTATTCTTGCCTGGAGAATTCCATGGAGACAAGAGCCTAGCAGGCTATATGGGGTCCATGGGGTCACAAAGATATGAAGGAGCCCAATCACAAGTGACTAAATAGTACAAAAATGCTAAATAGTGACATAAACAGCCTGGACCTTATCTTCAATATTGCTCTGACTTTGAGAAAATATATCCCTATTTTTCTTTTCATGTATGTATTCCTTTCCCTACAGGTCACTTGATGCACTGTGAACAATAACTCTGAAGTGACCTTTGGGTCCCTTGTTATGTGTTGTCACATACAGGCTTAGGAATCTGTTTTTTGTGACATCATTCATGAGGAAACACCACAAAAGCAAGCTAAATAGATAAAGGGAGATACCACACTCACTGGGCCAAGACCCGAGGGACCTTAAAAATGACACCATCTTATTGAGAACATGGTCCTGCCCATGTTCATCATGGAAAG
This sequence comes from Tragulus kanchil, assembly GCA_022376925.1. Taxonomy (NCBI): domain Eukaryota; kingdom Metazoa; phylum Chordata; class Mammalia; order Artiodactyla; family Tragulidae; genus Tragulus; species Tragulus kanchil. The sequence goes on along the minus strand of JAIOJX010000029.1, from coordinate 81,071,723 downwards.
ATTGACCTTCAGTCTTGATAGACAGAAGAACAGCTCGGTTGACTTGCAATGCGAACACATAATGCTCTGTGTACTAACCAATGAAACAATGACCACATATCAAAAAGCATATATTGGGGGGAAAAAAAAAGCCTTTCCTAGGCAACTTCCTTTCCCCCAAGATTTTCAAGATTTCCATTGTCTAGGTCACATAAGAACTTAATAAATTAATAAAGCATGTAGTTCTTCTTCCATCTTTATACATTGGTAAACTGCCAAACATTTGAGCTTTTCCTGGGTCTCTCAGACAAGTCATGAATGTCATTTTCACTCTGCTTCTTCATCAATCAATCCAGTCTACATCTGTGGTCCAGTGAAGCGGAACCACTGTTGGAGAGCTAAGAGTCAATGAGGCTGCCCTGTGCCCGTTGACACAGAAAAATCTATTTGTTCAGGAAAACAAGAAGCTGTGTTTTAAAAATTAATCCTTTCCCATCAATTATACATATGGAATTCCTTTAGCATGGAGAAAACAAGATTGACATCTGTATTTAAAATGTGAGCACTCAGACACAAATGACTAACATGAAATTTAGGAGTCTAAATTTGCTGTTATATAATGAGAAAGAATGGAGCTTCCCTGTTGGCTCAGTGGTAAAGAATCCACCTGCCAATGCAGAAAATATTGGTTCAACCCTTGGGTGAGGAAGATCACCTGAAGAAGGAAATGGCGACCCACTCCAGTATTCTTGCCTGGAGAATTCCATGGAGACAAGAGCCTAGCAGGCTATATGGGGTCCATGGGGTCACAAAGATATGAAGGAGCCCAATCACAAGTGACTAAATAGTACAAAAATGCTAAATAGTGACATAAACAGCCTGGACCTTATCTTCAATATTGCTCTGACTTTGAGAAAATATATCCCTATTTTTCTTTTCATGTATGTATTCCTTTCCCTACAGGTCACTTGATGCACTGTGAACAATAACTCTGAAGTGACCTTTGGGTCCCTTGTTATGTGTTGTCACATACAGGCTTAGGAATCTGTTTTTTGTGACATCATTCATGAGGAAACACCACAAAAGCAAGCTAAATAGATAAAGGGAGATACCACACTCACTGGGCCAAGACCCGAGGGACCTTAAAAATGACACCATCTTATTGAGAACATGGTCCTGCCCATGTTCATCATGGAAAGATTGACCTTCAGTCTTGATAGACAGAAGAACAGCTCGGTTGACTTGCAATGCGAACACATAATGCTCTGTGTACTAACCAATGAAACAATGACCACATATCAAAAGCATATATTGGGGGGAAAAAAAAAGCCTTTCCTAGGCAACTTCCTTTCCCCCAAGATTTTCAAGATTTCCATTGTCTAGGTCACATAAGAACTTAATAAATTAATAAAGCATGTAGTTCTTCTTCCATCTTTATACATTGGTAAACTGCCAAACATTTGAGCTTTTCCTGGGTCTCTCAGACAAGTCATGAATGTCATTTTCACTCTGCTTCTTCATCAATCAATCCAGTCTACATCTGTGGTCCAGTGAAGCGGAACCACTGTTGGAGAGCTAAGAGTCAATGAGGCTGCCCTGTGCCTGTGATGAGCACCTAGGCAACATTCATGGATAATCAGCACCAAAGGCAGAACTTGGGCTCACATCCTTGGACAGAAAGAGCCACCAGCAAAGTCAAGGATTAGCTCTCTCTGTGTTTCTACTGAGAAGGATAATTTGAGTCAGTGGCTGGGGATGTCATTGTAGAGGGGCTTCGCAACAAGACAAAAGCTCATCAATTTAGAGGAGTCAGACAAAACTTAGAGAAGGGTTGTGTTTCATTTATAAAATGAAGATGATTTTATCCCCCAATAATACTGTATGGGGAAAAAATAAGTCAGAAGACACATTAAAAATTCATTATTCAGCCTCTGACGTGGTCAGCATTCAAAAAAGCAGTAGTGCATATTATTTCAATAAATAATGCCTTAAAACATCTCTCCTTAAAGACACAGGCCTATGATAATTCATCCATAATTGAAAAATTAAACTAACTTGTATTGACTAGGTATAAGAAATAATAAAGTGATTCTTAAAAGGAGTCATGGGATGAGTGACCCCTGTTCTCAAATATTCCATGCCATCCTAAAAAGTGTGACATAAAGGGTGACATTTGACAATGGCCATGCCCATGTTACTGAAAATGTGTATATGATCTCCTGAAATTGTTCTTAATCTGCATTTAGCATCTTTGATAACACACATACACTTAAAACTGAAAAAATTGACACCATCTTATTGAGAACATGGTCCTGCCCATGTTCATCATGGAAAGATTGACCTTCAGTCTTGATAGACAGAAGAACAGCTCGGTTGACTTGCAATGCGAACACATAATGCTCTGTGTACTAACCAATGAAACAATGACCACATATCAAAAGCATATATTGGGGGGAAAAAAAAAGCCTTTCCTAGGCAACTTCCTTTCCCCCAAGATTTTCAAGATTTCCATTGTCTAGGTCACATAAGAACTTAATAAATTAATAAAGCATGTAGTTCTTCTTCCATCTTTATACATTGGTAAACTGCCAAACATTTGAGCTTTTCCTGGGTCTCTCAGACAAGTCATGAATGTCATTTTCACTCTGCTTCTTCATCAATCAATCCAGTCTACATCTGTGGTCCAGTGAAGCGGAACCACTGTTGGAGAGCTAAGAGTCAATGAGGCTGCCCTGTGCCTGTGATGAGCACCTAGGCAACATTCATGGATAATCAGCACCAAAGGCAGAACTTGGGCTCACATCCTTGGACAGAAAGAGCCACCAGCAAAGTCAAGGATTAGCTCCTCTCTGTGTTTCTACTGAGAAGGATAATTTGAGTCAGTGGCTGGGGATGTCATTGTAGAGGGGCTTCGCAACAAGACAAAAGCTCATCAATTTAGAGGAGTCAGACAAAACTTAGAGAAGGGTTGTGTTTCATTTATAAAATGAAGATGATTTTATCCCCCAATAATACTGTATGGGGAAAAAATAAGTCAGAAGACACATTAAAAATTCATTATTCAGCCTCTGACGTGGTCAGCATTCAAAAAAGCAGTAGTGCATATTATTTCAATAAATAATGCCTTAAAACATCTCTCCTTAAAGACACAGGCCTATGATAATTCATCCATAATTGAAAAATTAAACTAACTTGTATTGACTAGGTATAAGAAATAATAAAGTGATTCTTAAAAGGAGTCATGGGATGAGTGACCCCTGTTCTCAAATATTCCATGCCATCCTAAAAAAAGTGTGACATAAAGGGGTGACATTTGACAATGGCCATGCCCATGTTACTGAAAATGTGTATATGATCTCCTGAAATTGTTCTTAATCTGCATTTAGCATCTTTGATAACACACATACACTTCTATAAGCAAGAAGTTTCCGGGGTTGATTTTAAAATGAAATAAAAGTGAAGTGGAGTGGTGCTTGGTGCAGAGTAGGAGAACAGAGGTACTTCAACCTGGAAAGGGAGAAGTGTAGTATCCAGAGGAGAGGTGTGAGGTCTGATGTAGAAAGTAGGAGAAATATACTTATATCAAATATTTTAGTCACTCATCCGTGTGCCTGGGCATATTGGTCACAGTGCCATGAAGCATCTCTGGGGAGCTGTATTGCTCAGGATCACTTATCAAAACTTTCCTATACACACATCTTTTAAGCGTAAGAGAAATCAGGGTAGAGAGAGAGATGAGAAAAAATGAGTCAGAGGAAGCATGGTTGCTATGTATGGCTTGGGTCACCACATCATTCCTGGAGGACCACGCTAATCAGAGTGCATCTAAACAGTTCCCCACTGAGGTGGATCAGGAAAGATATAGACAGTTACAAGCAGAGGTCCTGTAAATGACTAGTAATGCTGAGGCACCTGTGCCAACATGGTGCCTGCCAGTAATATATATCCGGGCAACTAGTACTCCATGCTTCAGGGTTGCTGTGTGACTCTGGACCTTCAGCAGATAACCTCAGGTTCCATCCATCATAGAGTTTGAAGAGAGAGTTTTCTTCTAACCATGCCTTCATCTTTTTAAGTCATAGTTTTTTATTTGTCCAATTGGACCTAGAGCAAAATCACAGACTCATCAAGAAAGAACAACTATGAGCTGTTGGCTTTAACCTGAAATCTAGACATGGTCCATGCAACCATGGACTATACATAGTGGGTCCATATATCCCCACTAGCTGAACCATCAAAAGCCATCCTAAGGATGGAATAGCTCAATCCTTATCTGAAAATAGATGCCACAGAAAAAGTGTTCAAGTTTTGAAGGACTTAACATTGGGAGCAACCAATAAAAAAAAAAAAAAAAAAAAAAAAACAGGAGCTAAGATGACAAAGGACATGCATTCATCTCTCCTGCAAAATCGCCTAAATTGCAACGAGTTCCTGGGAAAACATCAACAAAAGGAGGTTGGATCTGATCAAAGAGAGGATACCCCACATCGAAGAACAAAAGAGAAGCCAAATCAAGATGGTAGGAGGGGTGCAATCGCACTTTTAAAAGTCAAACCTCATTTCCACCAGAGAGGCTGAGCGGACCAAAGGCACAAAGCCTGTCGCAGATCAAAACCCACAAAAGGAGCAGTGACACCCACAGGGACTGAGCCAGACCTGCTTTGGAGGGTCCAGGTGCCCCCCTGAGCTAGAAGTGCCCTTGAGCAGGCCTCAGAAGGACGGCACTCACTTTCCTTTGGAGGAGGTTACCATTAACCCGATCACAGAGTCACCGAGGAGGACTGGAAAGTCTCTGCGCACTGTGATCCGGGAGAGGGGAATAGCGATCCTGCATGAGACTGGGCCAGACTCACCTCTGAGTAACCTGACATCTCCTGCGGTGGCGGGGGTCGACGGTGGCCTGCAGCAGGGTTGGGGTCACTGCGAAAGTGCTTCCCATAGAGAGTGTGGGAATAAATCCTTTGTGAGACAGACGCCATTTTCCCTACTGTAGTTTGGCTGCTGGGAAAGCTACAGGGAGGGAACTTAGCTCCACTCAGCAAGAAAAGGGATTTGGATTAAGAAACTCCCAGGGCCAGCCTGGGCTGGCCTTTTAATTCTGGAAGAGGCCAAAATAAACAAGCAGTCAAAGAGGTCTTCAGATCCAACCACTGCCAGAGGCAAGAAAAAGACTGATAATTCCTGAATAGTCAGCAAGAGACAAAAGAACATAAAACCTATTTTCACGTTTTGCCTGAAGCTGGAGTTACTGCTGGATTTTAAAATTTCATTTTTTGTATTGTATCACTTTGTTTCAATTTTTTTTTCCTCTTTTTTCCAAACCCACTCAGTGCACCCACCGCTTTTTTTTCTTTTGTGTGTGTGTGTGTGTGTGTGTGTGTGTGTGTGAAAGTGGGTGTGTTCATCTCCTTCACTGAATTCTATTGAAGCTACTAATCTTATCTGTAAGACTGAATATATTCAAGTTTACATATTTTTTTTTTCTTTCTTTTTCCTTTTAAACTACACATTTTATTTTGGTATAAACTTCTGGCTTCCCTTTGGCCTTTTAAGGGTCTGTGGGGGGTTTGTTTGTTTTTATTATTTTTGCTATGTTTTTCTATATAATTAGCTCTTTTAATTTTTAAAAATTTTTCATTTGTACTACTACTTCCTCTATAATTCTTTGTTTTCTCTAAAGCTCCTTTCCTATAGCACTAAACTCTAATACATACAAATCTTTATCTCCCTATATTTAACTTTGCAATATTATTCTATATTTCTCTTCTATCCTCCCTTTCTCTTTTTCCCTTTCCCCACCATATTTCTTAGTCTGTTCTGTCCTCATTGCCTTATCCCCAACAGGGACCCTGCTGTAACATTATTCTCCAATTGGTGCTCTACTTAGTTTGGTTATTAACTGGTGGATATCATTCTTGCTTTTCTCTATTCGCCGTGCTAACGTATTATACTGTATTTTTGGTTGCAATGCTTGGGTTATGTTACAGCTGTATATGTTTATGTGTATAATTCAATACACTAGATAATATTTGTATAATTTTTAATTGCCATTTGTCAAAGGTATACCTTCTGTTTCTCATTTGCATATATATGTTTTAATATCATTTAATGCCATAACAAGTCAGCTGTGAAATCTTCATTCCCTGGTCAGGCAACAAGCCCCGGGGCTTTAGGGAGGGAGCACTGACTCCAAAACTCTACAGTACTAGAGAACGCCTAACACTAAAGAGCAGTATACAAGTGAGAACACAAACAGAGGTAATCACTTGTATATAAGTCCTGACATCACCCAATCACCAGCATCACCCAGAATAAGAAGTCCCATCCAAACAACAAACACCAACAGACGTAACTCAAAGTCTGGGAAAAGGAAATCCCAAACAGAGTCAGTTAAAAAATTAATAACAACAATGAAACAGCAGAGAAATACCACACAAGTGAAGGAACAATCAACTAACACACAAGATCAAATTAATGAAGAGAATTTGGACAAACTTTCTGAAAGTGATTTCAGAAGAATGATAGTAAAGATGATCAAAGACACTGAAAACAGAATTTCAGAGAAATTGCAATACACAACTAACACACTGAATAAAGAAATACAAGAACTTACCAAAAAAGTAACAGAGACAAACAACTCAATTGCTGAACTGAAAAACACTGTAGAAGGAATCAAGAGCGGAGTATGTGAGACAGAAGATCGGATAAGTGAGCTGGAAGATAAAATGGTGGAAGTAACTGCTGAAAAACAGACTCTAGCTCAAAGAATGAAAAGAGCAGAGGACAGCCTCAGAGACCTCTGGGATAATATCAAATGAACCAATATTCGAATTATAGGGGTTCCAGAAGAAGAAGAAAAAAAGAAAGGCTATGAGAAAATTTTTGAAGAGATTATAGTTGAAAATTTCCCCGCCATGGGAAAAGAAATAGTCAATCAAGTCCGAGAAGCACAAAGAGTACCGTACAGAATCAATCCGAGAAGAAACACACCAAGACACATATTAATGAAGTTAATACAAATTAAACACAAAGATAGAATTCTCAAAGCAGCAAGGGAAAAGCAACTAGTGACATACAAGGGAAAGCCCATCCGTTTAACAGCTGATCTTTCAACAGAAACTCTGCAGGCCAGAAGGGAATGGCAGGACACATTTAAATGGCTGAAAGAGAATAATCTGCAACCAAGAATCCTCTACCCTGCAAGGATCTCCTTCAAAATTGATGGAGAAATCAAAAGCTTTACAGACAAGCAAAAATTAAAAGAATTTAGTCACACCAAACCAGCCTTACAACAAATGTTAAAGGGACTTATATAGACAACAAGTATAAAAGGAGAAGATCCACGAAACAAACCCATCATAACATCTAAGAAGATGACAATAGGATCATTTGTATCAATAATTACTTTGAATGTCAATGGACTAAATGACCTAACCAAAAGACACAGAGTGGCTGAATGGATCCAAAAACATGACCCATACATATGCTGCCTCCAGGAAACTCATTTCAGACCTAGAGACACTCATAGACTGAAAGTGAGAGGCTGGAAAAAGATATTCCATGCAAATGGAAATCAAAAGAAAGCTGGAGTAGCAATCCTCATATCAGACAAAATAGATTTTAAAGTAAAGAAGATTCTAAGAGACAAGGCAGGTCACTACATCATGATTAAGGGATCCATCCAAGAAGAAGACATAACAATCATAAATATCTATGCTCCCAACACAGGAGCACCCCAATACATAAGACAAACACTTTCAGACATAAAAGAAGACATTGACAGCAACACAATCATAGTAGGAGACTTTAACACTCCTCTCACACCAATGGACAGATCATCCAAACAGAAAATTAATAAAGAAACACAAGCCTTAAATGCCACACTAGAAGAAATGGATCTCATTGATATCTTTAGGACTTTCCATCCAAAAGCAGAAGAATACACTTTCTTCTCAAGTGCTCACGGAACATTCTCCAGGATAGACCACATCTTGGGCCACAAATCAATCCTCAGTCAATTCAAGAAAACTGAAATTCTATCAACCATCTTCTCGGCCCACAATGCAGTGAGACTAGAGATCAACTACAGGAAAAAAAACCGCTAAAAAAACAAACACATGGAGATTAAACAACACATACCTAAAAAATCAACTGATCATTGAGGAAATCAAAGGAGAAATTAAAAAATCCTAGAAGAAAATGACAATGAACACACGACAGTGCAAAACCTATGGGATACTGCAAAAGCAGTTCTAAGAGGGAAGTTTATAGCATTACAATCCCACCTCAAGAAACTAGGAAAATCTCAAACAGACGACCTTACCTTACGCTTAAAACAACTGGAGAAAGAAGAACAAAAACACCCCAAAGCCAGCAGAAGAAGGGAAATCATAAAGATCAGAGCAGAAATAAATGAAAAAGAAACAAAAGAAACAATAGTAAAGATTAATAAAACAAAAATCTGGTTTTTTGAAAAGGTCAATATAATCGACACACCACTGGCCAGACTCATCAAGAAAAAGAGAGAGAAGAACCAGATCACCAAAATCAAAATGAAAAAGGAGAGATTACAATGGATAATGCAGAAATCCAAAGGATTCTAAGAGACTATTATGAACAACTCTATGGCAACAAACTGGACAACCTGGAAGAAATGGACAGTTTCTTAGAGAAGATCAATCTCCCAAGACTCAACCAGGAAGAAATAGAAACTATGAACAAGCCAATCACAAGCTCAGAAATCGACCTTGTGATCAAAAATCTACCCAAAAATAAAAGCCCAGGGCCAGATGGTTTCACAAGTGAATTCTACCAAACATTTAAAGAAGAGCTAATGCCTGTCCTTCTAACACTCCTCTCACACCAATGGACAGATCATCCAAACAGAAAATTAATAAAGAAACACAAGCCTTAAATGCCACACTAGAAGAAATGGATCTCATTGATATCTTTAGGACTTTCCATCCAAAAGCAGAAGAATACACTTTCTTCTCAAGTGCTCACGGAACATTCTCCAGGATAGACCACATCTTGGGCCACAAATCAATCCTCAGTCAATTCAAGAAAACTGAAATTCTATCAACCATCTTCTCGGCCCACAATGCAGTGAGACTAGAGATCAACTACAGGAAAAAAAACCGCTAAAAAAACAAACACATGGAGATTAAACAACACATACCTAAAAAATCAACTGATCATTGAGGAAATCAAAGGAGAAATTAAAAAATCCTAGAAGAAAATGACAATGAACACACGACAGTGCAAAACCTATGGGATACTGCAAAAGCAGTTCTAAGAGGGAAGTTTATAGCATTACAATCCCACCTCAAGAAACTAGGAAAATCTCAAACAGACGACCTTACCTTACGCTTAAAACAACTGGAGAAAGAAGAACAAAAACACCCCAAAGCCAGCAGAAGAAGGGAAATCATAAAGATCAGAGCAGAAATAAATGAAAAAGAAACAAAAGAAACAATAGTAAAGATTAATAAAACAAAAATCTGGTTTTTTGAAAAGGTCAATATAATCGACACACCACTGGCCAGACTCATCAAGAAAAAGAGAGAGAAGAACCAGATCACCAAAATCAAAATGAAAAAGGAGAGATTACAATGGATAATGCAGAAATCCAAAGGATTCTAAGAGACTATTATGAACAACTCTATGGCAACAAACTGGACAACCTGGAAGAAATGGACAGTTTCTTAGAGAAGATCAATCTCCCAAGACTCAACCAGGAAGAAATAGAAACTATGAACAAGCCAATCACAAGCTCAGAAATCGACCTTGTGATCAAAAATCTACCCAAAAATAAAAGCCCAGGGCCAGATGGTTTCACAAGTGAATTCTACCAAACATTTAAAGAAGAGCTAATGCCTGTCCTTCTAAAACTCTTCCAAAAAATTGCCCAGGAAGGAACACTTCCAAACACATTCTACGAGGCCACCATCACCCTGATACCAAAGCCAGGCAAAGACAACACAAAAAAAGAAAATTATAGGCCAATTTCACTGATGAATCTAGGCGCCAAAATTCTCAACAAAATCCTAGCAAACAGAATTCAACAACACATCAAAAAGTTCATTCATCACGATCAAGTTGGGTTCATTCCAGGCATGCAAGGATTCTTCAATATCTGCAAATCAATCAATGTGATGCACCATATCAACAAATTGAAAGACAAAAATCACATGATCATCTCAATAGATGCAGAAAAAGCCTTTGACAAAGTACAGCATCCATTTATGATAAAAACTCTTCAAAAAATGGGCATAGAAGGAACTTATCCTAACATAATGAAAGCCATATATGAGAAGCCCACAGCGAACATTATCCTCAATGGTGAAAAACTCAAAGCATTCCCTCTAAGATCAGGAACAAGACAAGGGTGTCCACTTTCACCACTCTTATTCAACATAGTCCTGGAAGTTCTAACAATAGCAATAAGAGAAGAGAAAGAAATCAAAGGAATCCAGATTGGAAAAGAAGAAGTCAAACTCACTCTATTTGCAGATGACATGATATTATACATAGAAAATCCCAAAGACACTATTACAAAACTACTAGAGTTAATCAGCGAATTCAGCAAAGTCGCAGGATACAAAATCAATATACAGAAAACACCGGCATTCCTATACACAAACAATCAGAAAACGAAATCAAAGAGGCAATCCCCTTCACCATTGCAACCAAAAGAATCAAATATCTAGGAATAAACCTATGAAAAGGAGAGATTACAATGGATAATGCAGAAATCCAAAGGATTCTAAGAGACTATTATGAACAACTCTATGGCAACAAACTGGACAACCTGGAAGAAATGGACAGTTTCTTAGAGAAGATCAATCTCCCAAGACTCAACCAGGAAGAAATAGAAACTATGAACAAGCCAATCACAAGCTCAGAAATCGACCTTGTGATCAAAAATCTACCCAAAAATAAAAGCCCAGGGCCAGATGGTTTCACAAGTGAATTCTACCAAACATTTAAAGAAGAGCTAATGCCTGTCCTTCTAAAACTCTTCCAAAAAATTGCCCAGGAAGGAACACTTCCAAACACATTCTACGAGGCCACCATCACCCTGATACCAAAGCCAGGCAAAGACAACACAAAAAAAGAAAATTATAGGCCAATTTCACTGATGAATCTAGGCGCCAAAATTCTCAACAAAATCCTAGCAAACAGAATTCAACAACACATCAAAAAGTTCATTCATCACGATCAAGTTGGGTTCATTCCAGGCATGCAAGGATTCTTCAATATCTGCAAATCAATCAATGTGATGCACCATATCAACAAATTGAAAGACAAAAATCACATGATCATCTCAATAGATGCAGAAAAAGCCTTTGACAAAGTACAGCATCCATTTATGATAAAAACTCTTCAAAAAATGGGCATAGAAGGAACTTATCCTAACATAATGAAAGCCATATATGAGAAGCCCACAGCGAACATTATCCTCAATGGTGAAAAACTCAAAGCATTCCCTCTAAGATCAGGAACAAGACAAGGGTGTCCACTTTCACCACTCTTATTCAACATAGTCCTGGAAGTTCTAACAATAGCAATAAGAGAAGAGAAAGAAATCAAAGGAATCCAGATTGGAAAAGAAGAAGTCAAACTCACTCTATTTGCAGATGACATGATATTATACATAGAAAATCCCAAAGACACTATTACAAAACTACTAGAGTTAATCAGCGAATTCAGCAAAGTCGCAGGATACAAAATCAATATACAGAAAACACCGGCATTCCTATACACAAACAATCAGAAAACGAAATCAAAGAGGCAATCCCCTTCACCATTGCAACCAAAAGAATCAAATATCTAGGAATAAACCTACCCAAAGAAACAAAAGAACTGTACACAGAAAATTACAAGACACTCATGAGAGACATTAAAGAAGAGTTAAACAGTTGGAGAAATATTCCGTGTTCCTGGGTCGGGAGAATCAATATTGTGAAAATGACCATACTAACAAATGTCATCTATAGATTCAATGCGATCCCTATCAAACTTCCAATAACATTCCTCACAGAACTAGACCAAAGTATCACACAGTTCATATGGAAATACAAAAGATCTCGAATAGCCAAAGCAATCCTAAGGAAGAAGAATGGAGCTGGAGGGATCAGCCTCCCCAACTTCAGACTCTACTACAAAGCAACAGTCCTCAAGACAGTATGGTACTGGCACAAAAACAGAACTATAGACCAACGGAACAAGATCGAGAACCCAGAGATAAACCCATGCACCTATGGGTACCTTATTTTTGACAAAGGAGGCGAACATATAAAATGGGACAAAGACAGCCTCTTCAACAAATGGTGCTGGGAAAACTGGACAGCTACATGCAAGAAAATGAAGTTGGAACATACCCTGACACCATACACAAAGATCAACTCAAAATGGATTAAAGACTTAAATGTAAGGCCAGAAACCATCAAACTCTTAGAGGAGAATATAGGCAAAACCCTCAAGGACATCAATCAAAGCAAGATCTTCTCTGACCCACCTACTAGAATAGCGGACTCAAAAGACAAATGAACATGTGGGACCTAATGAAACTTAAAAGCTTTTGTACAGCAAAAGAAATCATAGAGAAGCTGAACAGACAGCCCACAGATTGGGAGAAAATCATAGCAAATGAAACAACAGACAAAGAATTAATCTCCAAAATCTACAAGCAACTCAGACAACTCAGCACAGGAAAAACGAACAAGCCAATCAATAAATGGGAAAAGGACCTAAACAGACACCTCTCCAATGATGACATACAGATGGCCAAAAGCACATGAAACAATGCTCAACTTCACTAATAATTAGAGAAATGCAAATCAAAACTACAATGAGATATCACCTCACACCCATCAGAATGGCCGTCATCCACAAATCGACAGACAATAAATGCTGGAGAGGCTGCGGAGAAAAGGGAACACTCTTGCATTGCTGGTGGGAGTGTAAATTGATACAGCCTCTATGGAAGACAGTCTGGAGATTTCTTAAAAAACTAAAAATAGAAGCACTCTATGACCTAGAAATCCCACTCTTAGGCTTATATCCTGATGAAATCAAATCTGAAAGAAGCACTTGTACCCCAATGTTCATTGCAGCTCTCTATACAATAGCTAGAACATGGAAGGAACCTAGATGTCCATCGACGAATGAATGGATCCAAAAGCTCTGGTACATATATACAATGGAATACTACACAGCTGTAAAGAGAATTGCAGAAGAATCAGCCCTAATGAGGTGGCTGCATCTAGAACGTATCATCAAATGTGAAATCAGTCAGAAAGAGAAGGACAAATACAGTATATTAACACATATATATGGAATCTAGTAGGATGGTGACGATGGCACACGCAGTGAAGCAACAGAAAGATAGACATGAACAGTGAACATATGGACATTGTGGGGAAGGAACTGAAGGTGGGAGGTGTAAAGGAAGTAGCATGAAGGCCTGTACTATCATAAGTGAAGAAAATAGCTCTAGTCATTGCTCTGTGAGAAAAGGGGATCTTTCAGGGTTGCTGTGTGATGTGTGATGGTTGGGAGGGGTGGGAAGGGGGGGATATACATATGACTAATCTGGGAACATACATATCTGTAAACAACAAAACTCTGTAAAAGTTAAAAGCAAAATAAAGGTTTAAAAACAAAACAAAACAAAACAAAAAACACTATACAACCAATAAAAAAAATGGTTACATAACGAAAAGATTAGTGACACACATTCTGAATTGAGATCAAGAATGATTCTTAGAATCTAATCAGTATTTTTATTGTTGGTATAGCTATTACTTGAAACGAACAAGAATCCACCAGCAGATAAACACCAGTAGTACATCCAAAGGAAATTGAAATTGATTCTGTCCTAGCTCACACTAGAATCAACAAATTTCATTTACGTAGGATCTTGTTGCTTTGACTAATGTCTGGATGGGAAACAAAGTAACTATTTTAATAAAATCTAATTCTGCAGGGAAAAAAGTCATCATCCAAGATTTATGCCTCAGTTAGTGAGAAAATAAGTCTCACAGAGTCATTATATGTTATTCTATATACATAGCTGTTTTCAGTGAAGTTACTTCAAGATGCTTTCCTTTTGTAGCAATGGAGATTTTTTTTTTCAAAAAAAATTAAAAATAGGAAATTGCTGCCATAAAACATACATGTCGCAAAGGAGTCATATTCTGCATTTTTCTTAAACCACTTACCATAAAACCTTCATTTTTTTATGGCCAACTCAGTACTGATTTCATGATTTGCAGCCAGAAACAACTGATTTCACAGCATTAGGCAGGCATAAATCTTAAGAATCTAAGTTTTGAATCCCAAAGCAGTGCTCAGAGACACAAATGAGATTTCTCTGCACAAACTGGGGCTTGTGTGGAGCTTTGATTAAAAAGAACAAAATTGAGAAAATGACAACTATGTCCACCTTTTCCTCTATTTAGGATATATAGAAGAACGTTTAAAATTTTTTTCCAATCCTAAGTCATGTCTAAGGTGGAACCCTGTGAGTGGACTTATTCAAGGGCTGTTGCCTCTGGACAATGACACATTTTCCTAAGGGGAAAGGAAGCTCTTCCCCTGGTCAGGTCACTTACAGAGGGCAACATTCATTGTATTCTGTGTTTCCCTTTAAGAAAGATACACTAGAACCAGTTCCATATGATAATGATCAGGATGGTAAAAATTATGTGATTCTGATGCAGGAGATGGTTGAATTAGTTTAGGCTATTCACTCTGAATGAGTGTAGATGGTGGGTAGAAGGTACGAATGATCTTTCTAAATAGCTCTCATTTAAAAAGAAGGATTATATTTAGTGTGTCACAGCCAGAAAGGTGTGGAAAAGAAAACAACTGAGAATGTGATCAAGTGACTGATGAAGACCTAACAGTTTAGCAGCTAACAAGTAGGTCACTGGTAGCATCTGTGGAGGACTGATGTGAGTGAAGCCAGATGTGAGTACCCAGTGAAGAGACTGACACTCTGAGTAGGTAATTATTATCCCAGGTTCTCAGAAAAAAGTGGATAGAGTCTTCCCTCACAGGCAATACACTCTATTTACCTAAGGTGATAGAACAATGGTGGCCGCAAGTGCAGAACACGTGGTGGATCTCCACTGGGGAATGAGAAGTCTCTTGGTGAAAAACATGTGGTGGGTCTAAACTGGGGAATGACAAGGCTCTTGGTGAAGAACATGTGGTGGCTCTTCACTAGTCATGAAGTGCAGACACTGTCCTGTTGTCTACACTCTTCATGATGTAGGCAGAAGTCCAGCAATACAAGAACACAACAGAAGACAAGGCTGTTGCACGAGGATTAGGGATGTGAGAAGGTGATGCCAGTGCTCTCACCTGAAAGGCTGGGATAACTAAAGACCTTCTCAGAGCAATGGGGGCCTTCAGGAGACTAGGGAGCACATTAATGGATTTCACTTCACTTAGTTCCTTTGCATCAAATTTTTCATCCAGTAACACCAATGCACAGCTCCAAAATCTATAATATTCATGAGTCTGAAAAATCACAACACTGGGAAAGCTGTAATGATGTCCCTTTCTAAGACAACCAGTCATATCTATGTGGGATAGGAATGGCTACTGGTCCAAAGTCCTAAACCCTTACATTGGGTTCTAGTTCCACAAAGCAGATATGGGCCACAAAGCATGGTTGCTTTCAGGAGATATCCCAAATATCAGTCACTTTCAGCTTCCAACAAACAGCATAAATAATTTGCTAGTTTGCTCTGAGCATGCTGGAACATGGCTGTTCAAAGAGCCTGTGCATCAACAATGAAGAGGCGGACATGGAAAACAGTCTTATCGACATTGGAGTGAGGAAAGAGAATATGGTATAGGACTAGGGGATCTCAAAGAGGGGCTCTATGGAGTCCTGAAAGGGTGGAATGGGGAGGGAGATGGGAAGGGGGAAGATTCTTGGCAGGGGAACGTGTGTACACCTATGGAGGATTTAGGTCAATGTGTGGCAGTCAACAAGCTCTGTAAAAATAAAATAAATAATTACTGATGAAGACCTAACAGTTTAGCAGCTAACAAGTGGTAGGGCATCTGTGGAGGACTGATGTGAGTGAAGCCAGATGTGAGTACCCAGTGAAGAGACTGACACTCTGAGTAGGTAATTATTATCCCAGGTTCTCAGAAAAAAGTGGATAGAGTCTTCCCTCACAGGCAATACACTCTATTTACCTAAGGTGATAGAACAATGGTGGCCGCAAGTGCAGAACACGTGGTGGATCTCCACTGGGGAATGAGAAGTCTCTTGGTGAAAAACATGTGGTGGGTCTAAACTGGGGAATGACAAGGCTCTTGGTGAAGAACATGTGGTGGCTCTTCACTAGTCATGAAGTGCAGACACTGTCCTGTTGTCTACACTCTTCATGATGTAGGCAGAAGTCCAGCAATACAAGAACACAACAGAAGACAAGGCTGTTGCACGAGGATTAGGGATGTGAGAAGGTGATGCCAGTGCTCTCACCTGAAAGGCTGGGATAACTAAAGACCTTCTCAGAGCAATGGGGGCCTTCAGGAGACTAGGGAGCACATTAATGGATTTCACTTCACTTAGTTCCTTTGCATCAAATTTTTCATCCAGTAACACCAATGCACAGCTCCAAAATCTATAATATTCATGAGTCTGAAAAATCACAACACTGGGAAAGCTGTAATGATGTCCCTTTCTAAGACAACCAGTCATATCTATGTGGGATAGGAATGGCTACTGGTCCAAAGTCCTAAACCCTTACATTGGGTTCTAGTTCCACAAAGCAGATATGGGCCACAAAGCATGGTTGCTTTCAGGAGATATCCCAAATATCAGTCACTTTCAGCTTCCAACAAACAGCATAAATAATTTGCTAGTTTGCTCTGAGCATGCTGGAACATGGCTGTTCAAAGAGCCTGTGCATCAACAATGAAGAGGCGGACATGGAAAACAGTCTTATCGACATTGGAGTGAGGAAAGAGAATATGGTATAGGACTAGGGGATCTCAAAGAGGGGCTCTATGGAGTCCTGAAAGGGTGGAATGGGGAGGGAGATGGGAAGGGGGAAGATTCTTGGCAGGGGAACGTGTGTACACCTATGGAGGATTTAGGTCAATGTGTGCCAGTAAGAACAAAGCTCTGTAAAAAATAAAATAAATAAATTATTTTTAAAAACTCTGTGCATGAGAAAAATGTATATGTAAAAAACAGGTGGCTAGTCTTTGTGCTAATGGTTGTTCCTCCTTGTATTGTCTTTCTTGACTTTCTGATGCTTTATTCTATTCCATTTGTTGACTAATTGCCACTACCCACAAACAAAGAGACAGCAAAAATCCAGAAATAAGGTGATACAAATTATTAGGTATAAAATAAATAAGTTACAGGGATATAATGTGCAGCACAGATAATATAGTCATTATTTTATAATAACAGCACTGGATGTAACCTATTAAAATATCAAATTACTATGTCATATACTTATCATGCATCTTGAGAATCACCAACTTCAAGTCTAAGTGTCCGATCTTTCCAGTACTCTAGAGAGACAACAGAAGTTACTAATTCAATGGACAGATAATAAGATGGCCAATATGGTCATTTGAAACCTGGAATATGGATAAAGACAGATTAGGAATTGTTGCATGAGTATGATAAACCACTGGATTTTCCTGAGTCCAAGTCAGGTAAATTTCACCCCCAAAATTTCAGCAGGAATCAGTCTATATGAAATTATCAAGAAATAAACTTTCATTTTCTGTTTTTCACACTTCAATATCTCTTGATTTACACAACAACAACAAACACAAGAACTAATATTATACACACACATACACACACACACACATATTCAGGGAAGGTTATTTGATGATATTGAGATGCTGGCCATAGACTTCCAAGCATAAAGTGTCACAGCCTGATAGAGAAGGTCATGTAGATATGGAGAGATGTCATATACTGTCTCTTTAGCTTTTCTTGCATGCCTTTAGAACCAGCTTCTTAGGGCTTACAATAGAGCCAAGTAATTCACCCATGACAACAGAGTAAAGCAGGGGAAATAAATCAGGGCTGGGTTTTGGAAGAACTGAGCTCTAGTTCTGTCTCTTCCACTGATTAGCTGTGCTATTTCAGGGGAGTCACTTACAGCTCTCCTAGAGTATTTAAGTTGTTTCTTCCTAATTTTTAGGATCTGAGTCTTTAGAAGTGAATTCTCAGTCAAAATCTTGTTTAGTCATTTATAAATAAAATTTTCACACATGGGGCTTCCCTGGTGGTCTGGTGGCTAGATAGTCCACCTGGCAATGCAGGGGGCACTGGTTTGATCCCTGGCCTGGGAAGATCCCATATGCCATGGAGCGGCTGGACAGGTGTGTCCAATTGTCAGCCGGCACTCTGGAGCACTTGTGCCCAGAGCTGATGCTCTGCAATGAGAGAGACCAATGCAGTGAGAGGCCCACACAGGCCTAAGAACAAAGAAAACAAATAGACAAAAAGCTATAACAGAAGCCAAAATTAAAAAAAAAAAAACTGTAAACATAATTAGACAACATAATTAATACCTAAATTATAAACAAGGAAACTATATTTGGAATAGGACAACGTAAGTGACTGATGGATGGTAAAAGTACATTTGAAATCTTGACAGATTAAGATCACTGAAAGTCTGATTTATTGTCAAAGTGAAATTTGTTTTGCATATGAATAGAAGTGAACTTCTCAGATGGTGCTAATGGTAAAGAACAACCTGCCAACTCAGGAGACATAAGAGATGTGGGGTTCTGTCCCTGGATGTGGAAGATCCCCTGGAGGAGGCCACAGCAACCCATTCCAGTATTCTTGCCTGGAGAATCCCATGGACAGAGGAAAATGGCAGGCTACAGTCTTATAGGGTCGCAAAGAGTTGGATAAAGCTGAAATGACTTAACACAGACACACACGAGTAGAACTGGGGACACTGGAATGCAGAGGTGAAATTAATTAAAAAATACAAAGGCCTGATCAAGATGGTTAGATGACTGGGGTACCTGTGACTGATTTTCTAACTTGGCTTTGGTCATCCATGTTTTTCTCCAGCACCTGTCCCTAGTGTTTGGATTCAGGCTATGTTGGTTGCCAATGGTTTGCTTTCCATGATCATGAAATGTCAGAGGGTAGAAATGGTGGACATTTCCAGAAACTTTCCAGGAATCTGAGGACTAAGGCTTCTCAGAAAGCACTGGTTTTATTATAAGGCAATTTGGAGAAAAAGCAACCCTCCTTCCATATAAAGGCAAACAACTGTAGGTGATTAAACATGCATGATTAAATTCCAGAAATTAAAAACCTATGAAAGGGAGTCTAGCAAAATTATTTGTCTTGCACACATTTTGGTCATCAACCTGAAGCCCTTTAGGTGACCAATACCATTTCACCTTGGTGATTCTCAGGTTTATAAGATGCCTATGACAAAGAGAATCAATCCCAGGAGTCACAGTGGCTGATACATTTCTCAGTTCTTTCATGAAATTTTGGATGATTCAAGAGCAGAGGTACAGATGGAAGAAAGGATTTAAATGAGAGAAAATTAGCAGCAAGAGTGAGTGTCTTACAAAAGAAAACATTTACACTCAATCTGAATTTTTCTAGATTGGCAAACAGAACCATGTCTGAAATATAGTGATCCCATGGGACTGAGCAGAATTGTTAGAGAAGCATTATGAGACATTCCTGTCCAACTTCTGAGCTGGCCTGAGGTCACCATACCAGCCCCAATAGCAAGAGAAAGCAGATTAGTCTTGGAGCAAATAGCCAAAAGTCTGCAGTTCCTACTATAATAATGGGGAAATATGCATGATAAACCAAATGCTTTGATGGGCCATCTAAGGTGATACGGCCATAAAAGTGAACAGTCGGTAAGGAAGAAGAGTCATAGACAGGGAGATGAGACATAATAATCATTGATAATTACAGGCCCATTTTAATTTTTCTTCATAATCATAAAATGATGAAGCACCTTAAAATGGATTTCCTATTAGATGTTATGAAATGCAATGCAACTATGTTTTAAACCCATTAAGAATCTGTGGAAGCACCAGATTTTTCCCTATAGGGTTCAGAGATGGACAAAAGATGTGGGGGAGGGTTTTTGAGTAATTTGTCCTGAAACAGTGCTTGCATAATAAGCTCACAGTTTTAGCTTAGATTTTCACTTGGGAACCTTTGTAGGAAGACTGATGCAGAACAGGGACTTGTACTAGAAGGTGGACATTTCCAGAAACATGGCATTAAAATTTTAAAATTGGAGAAAAGCAACCCTCCTTCCATATAAAGGCAAACAACTGTAGGTGATTAAACATGCATGATTAAATTCCAGAAATTAAAAACCTATGAAAGGGAGTCTAGCAAAATTATTTGTCTTGCACACATTTTGGTCATCAACCTGAAGCCCTTTAGGTGACCAATACCATTTCACCTTGGTGATTCTCAGGTTTATAAGATGCCTATGACAAAGAGAATCAATCCCAGGAGTCACAGTGGCTGATACATTTCTCAGTTCTTTCATGAAATTTTGGATGATTCAAGAGCAGAGGTACAGATGGAAGAAAGGATTTAAATGAGAGAAAATTAGCAGCAAGAGTGAGTGTCTTACAAAAGAAAACATTTACACTCAATCTGAATTTTTCTAGATTGGCAAACAGAACCATGTCTGAAATATAGTGATCCCATGGGACTGAGCAGAATTGTTAGAGAAGCATTATGAGACATTCCTGTCCAACTTCTGAGCTGGCCTGAGGTCACCATACCAGCCCCAATAGCAAGAGAAAGCAGATTAGTCTTGGAGCAAATAGCCAAAAGTCTGCAGTTCCTACTATAATAATGGGGAAATATGCATGATAAACCAAATGCTTTGATGGGCCATCTAAGGTGATACGGCCATAAAAGTGAACAGTCGGTAAGGAAGAAGAGTCATAGACAGGGAGATGAGACATAATAATCATTGATAATTACAGGCCCATTTTAATTTTTCTTCATAATCATAAAATGATGAAGCACCTTAAAATGGATTTCCTATTAGATGTTATGAAATGCAATGCAACTATGTTTTTAAACCCATTAAGAATCTGTGGAAGCACCAGATTTTTCCCTATAGGGTTCAGAGATGGACAAAAGATGTGGGGGAGGGTTTTTGAGTAATTTGTCCTGAAACAGTGCTTGCATAATAAGCTCACAGTTTTAGCTTAGATTTTCACTTGGGAACCTTTGTAGGAAGACTGATGCAGAACAGGGGACTTGTACTGGAGTTATATATGCATAGCAAAGACACCAGTGTTACTTGAACTGCATTTGGAAGATTTGATGCATCAAGGGGCCCTTTTCTCCCTGAACACTCCTGTGAAGGGGTGGGGAGGAGAGGTAAAGGGGAAAGGCATGGATCTAGAAATGCTGTCATGCCTAACCTGAAAGACACGAGAAGACTCAACCTCAATTAAGATGGTCATGATATTAAGTTGTATTAAAAGGGAGGGTGCATTTATGTATTTATTTTACTTTTAATAAAAGTAGTAGAAGTTTTTAAAATACTTCAGAATCCAGTTCAAACTCCCTAGCCAGACATTAAAGGCCTTCCGGGATGTACATCCCTTCTCCTCCCTTCCCCAGTGGTCAAACTTCCTTTGACTTCTTTCTTTTCCTAATGTTAGTTTCCTTAACAAAGATGGTCATCTCTTCATATTTACATATACGTAATCATGTCCATCTTTTAAAGTTCAGTTTGCCCATCAGCTTCTCAATGACAAATGCTCTGATTTTCCCAAGATGGCCACAGTCTCTGCCATCTTTGAAAATCAATAGAGAAAAACATACTCTCCAACTCTTTTATAGCATTTATTTATCTTCTGTTCCCCTGGAGAAGGGAATGGCTACCCATTCCACTCTTTCCTGGAGAATTCCATAAAGATAGAGGGACTTGGTGGGCTATAGTCCATGGTATCTCAAAGGGTTGGACACAACTAAGCAACTAATACTTTGACTATCTTGTGTTGCAATCACTTAGGTATCTATTTTTTTCTCTACTAATCTGTAATAACCTAAGACAGTGGTTTTTTTTCTTCCCCCCCAACTTCTTGTAGGCATTTTAACTTAGGTTAAAGATGGTGGAATTCTGTTATGTTGGGCATTTCTTTGTGTGTGTATGTGTGTATTTGGTGGGGGGGCGGGTTGGGGAGGGAGGGGAGTGGGCGGGCCACTTCTATTGGTCTTTCATGTTATCAATTTTCATCCGTCTTTTTTGTTCTTTTGGCCCATGTGGGCCTCCCATCGCGGTGGCCTCTCTTGTCACAGAGCACCTGCTCTGGGCGCATGAGCTCCAGAGCTCCAGCTCAGTAAGTGGACACATCAGTCCAGCCGCTCTGTGGCACGTGGGATCTTCGCATGCCAGGGATCGAACCAGCGCCCCTTGCACTGCAAGGCGGTGTCCTTACCCAGTCAACCACCAGGGAAGATGTTGGGCATTTCTAATAGAGTGATGGAGGAGGGTATGATAGCAGTCTCTCTGCAAAAGGAATTGGAGAGAGGTTCCTCAGAGGGAACTCATTCTTAAGGAAAAAGATGGTCATGATATTAAGTTGTATTAAAAGGAGGGTGCATTTATGTATTTATTTTACTTTTAATAAAAGTAGTAGAAGTTTTTAAAATACTTCAGAATCCAGTTCAAACTCCCTAGCCAGACATTAAAGGCCTTCCGGGATGTACATCCCTTCTCCTCCTTCCCCAGTGGTCAAACTTCCTTTGACTTCTTTCTTTTCCTAATGTTAGTTTCCTTAACAAAGATGGTCATCTCTTCATATTTACATATACGTAATCATGTCCATCTTTTAAAGTTCAGTTTGCCCATCAGCTTCTCAATGACAAATGCTCTGATTTTCCCAAGATGGCCACAGTCTCTGCCATCTTTGAAAATCAATAGAGAAAAACATACTCTCCAACTCTTTTATAGCATTTATTTATCTTCTGTTCCCCTGGAGAAGGGAATGGCTACCCATTCCACTCTTTCCTGGAGAATTCCATAAAGATAGAGGGACTTGGTGGGCTATAGTCCATGGTATCTCAAAGGGTTGGACACAACTAAGCAACTAATACTTTGACTATCTTGTGTTGCAATCACTTAGGTATCTATTTTTTTCTCTACTAATCTGTAATAACCTAAGACAGTGGTTTTTTTTCTTCCCCCCCAACTTCTTGTAGGCATTTTAACTTAGGTTAAAGATGGTGGAATTCTGTTATGTTGGGCATTTCTTTGTGTGTGTATGTGTGTATTTGGTGGGGGGGCGGGTTGGGAGGGAGGGGAGTGGGCGGGCCACTTCTATTGGTCTTTCATGTTATCAATTTTCATCCGTCTTTTTTGTTCTTTTGGCCCATGTGGGCCTCCCATCGCGGTGGCCTCTCTTGTCACAGAGCACCTGCTCTGGGCGCATGAGCTCCAGAGCTCCAGCTCAGTAAGTGGACACATCAGTCCAGCCGCTCTGTGGCACGTGGGATCTTCGCATGCCAGGGATCGAACCAGCGCCCCTTGCACTGCAAGGCGGTGTCCTTACCCAGTCAACCACCAGGGAAGATGTTGGGCATTTCTAATAGAGTGATGGAGGAGGGTATGATAGCAGTCTCTCTGCAAAAGGAATTGGAGAGAGGTTCCTCAGAGGGAACTCATTCTTAAGGAAAAAGAATTTCAGACAGTTCACCTGATCACAGTAAGAAAGCCTTAGTCTTTGAAAGGAAGCTGTGATTCTATTCTTTGTGGGCTTTCAGACCCTGTGAAATGGATTCACAAATATATGGACTTGATGTGCTTAAAACAAACAAAAAAGAAAAACATGTGACCGACCAAATCCTTAAGGTACCAATACTGATCCTATGAAAAATGTGTAACCTTAAAAGACTGTAGAAGCATTCTTTGCTCTTTCTATTTCTGATCAGAGATACATATATGGTACATGGTAGACAACAACACTCAGGAGTAAAGGCCCAAAAGATGCAGCAAACACGCAGTAGAAATCACTGGAGTGTGTGAAAGCAAGACCCAGAAACATGGGTGACATCCCAAGGAGGAAAAACATGGCGAGCGTCAATTGAAAGTACTCTGTCTCTCTCAGGTGGCTTAGATGGTAAAGAATCTGTCTGCAGGGGGTGGAGCTAAGATGGCGGCGTAGAAGGACGTGCACTCATCTCTCCGGCAAAATCGGCTGAATTGCGACGAGTTCCTGGGAAACCATCGACGAAAGGAGGTTGGATCTGATCACAGAGAGGACATCCCACATCGAAGAACAAAGGAGAAGCCGCATCAAGACGGTAGGAGGGGTGCAATCGCACTTTTAAAAGTCAAACCTCATACCCGCCGGAGAGGCTGGGCGGGCCAAAGCCGCAAAGCCTGTTGCAGATCAAAACCCGGTGAGGAGCACTAACACCCACAAGGGACTGAGCCAGACCTGCTTTGGAGGGTCCAGGTGCCCCTTGAGCTAGAAGTGCCCTTGAGCAGGCCTCGGAAGGGCGGCACTCAGTTCCCTTTGGAGGAGGTTACCATTAACCCGATCACAGAGCCGCCAAGGAGGACTGGAAAGTCTCTGCGCACTGTGATCAGGGAGAGAGGAATAGCGATCCTGCATGGGACTGAGCCAGACTCACCTCTGAGTAACCTGACGTCTCCCGCGGTGGCGGGGGTCGACGGTGGCCTGCAGCAGGGTCGGGGGCACTGTGGAAGTGCTTCCCATAGAGCGTGTGGGAATAAATCCTCTGTGAGACAGACGCCATTTTCCCTACTGTAGTTTGGCTGCTGGTCAAACTGCAGGGCTGCTGGTCAAGCTACAGGGAGGGAACTTAGCTCCACCCAGCAAGAAAAGGGATTTGGATTAAGAAACTCCCAGGGCCAGCCTGGGCGGGCCTTTTAATTCTGGAATAGGCCAAAACAAGTAGTCAAAGAGGTCTTCAGATCCAACCACTGCCAGAGGCAAGAAAAAGACTGATAACTCCTGAATAGTCAGCAAGAGACAGAAGAACAGAAACACTATTTTCACGTTTTGTCTGAAGCTGGAGTTACTGCTGGACTTTAAAATTTCATTTTTTGTATTGTATTACTTTGTTTCAATTTTTTTTTCTTCTCTTTTTTCCAAACACACTCAGTGCACCCACCGCTTTTTTTTTTTTTTTCTTGGGGTGTATGTGAGAGAGAGTGGGTGTGTTCATTTCCTTCACTGAATTCTATTGAAGCTACTAATCTTATCAGTAAGACTGAATATATTCAAGTTTACATAAATTCTTTTTTTTTTTCCTTTTAAACCACACATTTTATTTTGGTATAAACTTCTGGTTCCCCATTGGCCTTTTAAGGTTCTGTGGGGGGTTTGTTTGTTTTTATTATTTTTGCTTTGTTTTTCTATATTTTTCTATAAAATTTAGATCTTTTAATTTTTAATAATTTTTTCATTTGTACTACTACCTCCTCTATAATTCTTTGCTTTCTCTTAAGCTCCTTTCCTATAGCACTAAATTCTAATACATACAAATCTTTATCTCCCTATATTTAACTTTGCAATATTATTCTATATTTCTCTTCTATCCTCCCTTTCTCTTTTTCCCTTTCCCCACTATATTTCTTAGTCTGTTCTGTCCTCATTGCCTTATCCCCAACGGGGATCCTGCTCTAGCATTATTCTCCAATTGGTACTCTACTTAGTTTGCTTATTAACTTGTGGATATCATTCTTGGATTTCTCTATTCGCCGTGCTAATGTATTGTACTGTATTTTTGATTGGAATGCTTGGGTTATGTTACAGCTGTATATGTTTATGTGTATAATTCAATACGCTAGATAGTACTTGCATAATTTTTAAATTGCCATTTGTCAAAGGTATACTTTCTGTTTCTCATTTGTATATATATGTTTTAATATCATTTAATGCCATAACAAACCAGCCGTGAAATCTTCATTCCCTGGTCAGGCAACAAGCCCCGGGGTTTTGAGGGTGCACTGACTCCAAAACTACAATACTAGAGAACGCATAACACTATAGAGCAGTATAAAAGTGAGAACGCCAGCAAAGGTAATCACTTGTATACAAGTCCTGACATCACCCAATCACCAGCATCACCCAGAATAAGAAGTCCCATCCAAACAACAAACACCAACAGACGTAACTCAAAGTCTGGGAAAAGGAAATCCCAAACAGAGTCAGTTAAAAAATTAATAACAACAATGAAACGGCAGAGAAATACCACACAAGTGAAGGAACAATCAACTAACACACAAGATCAAATTAATGAAGAGAATTTGGACAAACTTTCTGAAAGTGATTTCAGAAGAATGATAGTAAAGATGATCAAAGACACTGAAAACAGAATTTCAGAGAAATTGCAATACACAACTAACACACTGAATAAAGAAATACAAGAACTTACCAAAAAAGTAACAGAGACAAACAACTCAATTGCTGAACTGAAAAACACTGTAGAAGGAATCAAGAGCGGAGTATGTGAGACAGAAGATCGGATAAGTGAGCTGGAAGATAAAATGGTGGAAGTAACTGCTGAAAAACAGACTCTAGCTCAAAGAATGAAAAGAGCAGAGGACAGCCTCAGAGACCTCTGGGATAATATCAAATGAACCAATATTCGAATTATAGGGGTTCCAGAAGAAGAAGAAAAAAAGAAAGGCTATGAGAAAATTTTTGAAGAGATTATAGTTGAAAATTTCCCCGCCATGGGAAAAGAAATAGTCAATCAAGTCCGAGAAGCACAAAGAGTACCGTACAGAATCAATCCGAGAAGAAACACACCAAGACACATATTAATGAAGTTAATACAAATTAAACACAAAGATAGAATTCTCAAAGCAGCAAGGGAAAAGCAACTAGTGACATACAAGGGAAAGCCCATCCGTTTAACAGCTGATCTTTCAACAGAAACTCTGCAGGCCAGAAGGGAATGGCAGGACACATTTAAATGGCTGAAAGAGAATAATCTGCAACCAAGAATCCTCTACCCTGCAAGGATCTCCTTCAAAATTGATGGAGAAATCAAAAGCTTTACAGACAAGCAAAAATTAAAAGAATTTAGTCACACCAAACCAGCCTTACAACAAATGTTAAAGGGACTTATATAGACAACAAGTATAAAAGGAGAAGATCCACGAAACAAACCCATCATAACATCTAAGAAGATGACAATAGGATCATTTGTATCAATAATTACTTTGAATGTCAATGGACTAAATGACCTAACCAAAAGACACAGAGTGGCTGAATGGATCCAAAAACATGACCCATACATATGCTGCCTCCAGGAAACTCATTTCAGACCTAGAGACACTCATAGACTGAAAGTGAGAGGCTGGAAAAAGATATTCCATGCAAATGGAAATCAAAAGAAAGCTGGAGTAGCAATCCTCATATCAGACAAAATAGATTTTAAAGTAAAGAAGATTCTAAGAGACAAGGCAGGTCACTACATCATGATTAAGGGATCCATCCAAGAAGAAGACATAACAATCATAAATATCTATGCTCCCAACACAGGAGCACCCCAATACATAAGACAAACACTTTCAGACATAAAAGAAGACATTGACAGCAACACAATCATAGTAGGAGACTTTAACACTCCTCTCACACCAATGGACAGATCATCCAAACAGAAAATTAATAAAGAAACACAAGCCTTAAATGCCACACTAGAAGAAATGGATCTCATTGATATCTTTAGGACTTTCCATCCAAAAGCAGAAGAATACACTTTCTTCTCAAGTGCTCACGTTAGGAAGGGGCACAAATCAATCCTCAGTCAATTCAAGAAAAAAAAGTTAAAATTTAGTTGAAAATTTCCCCGCCATGGGAAAAGAAATAGTCAATCAAGTCCGAGAAGCACAAAGAGTACCGTACAGAATCAATCCGAGAAGAAACACACCAAGACACATATTAATGAAGTTAATACAAATTAAACACAAAGATAGAATTCTCAAAGCAGCAAGGGAAAAGCAACTAGTGACATACAAGGGAAAGCCCATCCGTTTAACAGCTGATCTTTCAACAGAAACTCTGCAGGCCAGAAGGGAATGGCAGGACACATTTAAATGGCTGAAAGAGAATAATCTGCAACCAAGAATCCTCTACCCTGCAAGGATCTCCTTCAAAATTGATGGAGAAATCAAAAGCTTTACAGACAAGCAAAAATTAAAAGAATTTAGTCACACCAAACCAGCCTTACAACAAATGTTAAAGGGACTTATATAGACAACAAGTATAAAAGGAGAAGATCCACGAAACAAACCCATCATAACATCTAAGAAGATGACAATAGGATCATTTGTATCAATAATTACTTTGAATGTCAATGGACTAAATGACCTAACCAAAAGACACAGAGTGGCTGAATGGATCCAAAAACATGACCCATACATATGCTGCCTCCAGGAAACTCATTTCAGACCTAGAGACACTCATAGACTGAAAGTGAGAGGCTGGAAAAAGATATTCCATGCAAATGGAAATCAAAAGAAAGCTGGAGTAGCAATCCTCATATCAGACAAAATAGATTTTAAAGTAAAGAAGATTCTAAGAGACAAGGCAGGTCACTACATCATGATTAAGGGATCCATCCAAGAAGAAGACATAACAATCATAAATATCTATGCTCCCAACACAGGAGCACCCCAATACATAAGACAAACACTTTCAGACATAAAAGAAGACATTGACAGCAACACAATCATAGTAGGAGACTTTAACACTCCTCTCACACCAATGGACAGATCATCCAAACAGAAAATTAATAAAGAAACACAAGCCTTAAATGCCACACTAGAAGAAATGGATCTCATTGATATCTTTAGGACTTTCCATCCAAAAGCAGAAGAATACACTTTCTTCTCAAGTGCTCACGGAACATTCTCCAGGATAGACCACATCTTGGGCCACAAATCAATCCTCAGTCAATTCAAGAAAACTGAAATTCTATCAACCATCTTCTCGGCCCACAATGCAGTGAGACTAGAGATCAACTACAGGAAAAAAAACCGCTAAAAAAACAAACACATGGAGATTAAACAACACATACCTAAAAAACCAACTGATCATTGAGGAAATCAAAGGAGAAATAAAAAAAAATCCTAGAAGAAAATGACAATGAACACACGACAGTGCAAAACCTATGGGATATTGCAAAAGCAGTTCTAAGAGGGAAGTTTATAGCATTACAATCCCACCTCAAGAAACTAGGAAAATCTCAAACAGACGACCTTACCTTACGCTTAAAACAACTGGAGAAAGAAGAACAAAAACACCCCAAAGCCAGCAGAAGAAGGGAAATCATAAAGATCAGAGCAGAAATAAATGAAAAAGAAACAAAAGAAACAATAGTAAAGATAAATAAAACAAAAAGCTGGTTCTTCGAAAAAGTCAATATAATCGAAACACCACTGGCCAGACTCATCAAGAAAAAGAGAGAGAAGAACCAGATCACCAAAATCAAAATGAAAAAGGAGAGATTACAATGGATAATGCAGAAATCCAAAGGATTCTGAGACTATTATGAACAACTCTATGGCAACAAACTGGACAACCTGGAAGAAATGGACAGTTTCTTAGAGAAGATTAATCTTCCAAGACTCAACCAGGA
The DNA here is from genome assembly GCA_022376925.1 of Tragulus kanchil. NCBI lineage: Eukaryota > Metazoa > Chordata > Mammalia > Artiodactyla > Tragulidae > Tragulus > Tragulus kanchil. Next base: position 81,042,091 of record JAIOJX010000029.1, on the reverse strand, counting down.
AGAAATAGAAACTATGAACAAGCCAATCACAAGCTCAGAAATCGACCTTGTGATAAAAAATCTACCCAAAAATAAAAGCCCAGGGCCAGATGGTTTCACAAGTGAATTCTACCAAACATTTAAAGAAGAGCTAATGCCTGTCCTTCTAAAACTCTTCCAAAAAATTGCCCAGGAAGGAACACTTCCAAACACATTCTACGAGGCCACCATCACCCTGATACCAAAGCCAGGCAAAGACATCACAAAAAAAGAAAATTATAGGCCAATTTCACTGATGAATCTAGATGCCAAAGTCCTCAACAAAATCCTAGCAAACAGAATTCAACAACACATCGAAAAGCTCATTCATCACGATCAAGTTGGGTTCATTCCAGGCATGCAAGGATTCTTCAACATCCGCAAATCAATCAATGTGATACACCATATCAACAAATTGAAAGACAAAAATCACATGATCATCTCAATAGATGCAGAAAAAGCCTTTGACAAAGTACAGCATCCATTTATGATAAAAACTCTTCAAAAAATGGCCTAGAAGGAACTTATCTTAACATAGTGAAAGCCATATATGAGAAGCCCACAGCGAACATTATCCTCAATGTTGAAAAACTCAAAACATTCCCTCTAAGATCAGGAACAAGACAAGGGTGTCCACTTTCACCACTACTATTCAACATAGTCCTGGAAGTTCTAGCAATAGCAATAAGAGAAGAGAAAGAAATCAAAGGAATCCAGATTGGAAAAGAAGAAGTCAAACTCTCTCTATTTGCAGATGACATGATATTATACATAGAAAATCCCAAAGACACTATTACAAAACTACTAGAGTTAATCAGCGAATTCAGCAAAGTTGCAGGATACAAAATCAATATACAGAAATCACTGGCATTCCTATACACAAACAATGAAAAATCAGAAAATGAATTCAAAGAGGCAATCCCCTTTACCATCGCAACCAAAAGAATCAAATATCTAGGAATAAACCTACCCAAAGAAACAAAAGAACTGTACACAGAAAATTACAAGACACTCATGAGAGACATTAAAGAAGGCTTAAACAGATGGAGAAATATTCCGTGTTCCTGCGTCGGGAGAATCAATATTGTGAAAATGACCATACTTCCAAATGTCATCTATAGATTCAATGCGATCCCTATCAAACTTCCAATAACATTCTTCACAAAACTAGACCAACGAATAACACAGTTCACATGGAAACACAAAAGGCCTCGAATAGCCAAAGCAATCCTCAGGAAGAAGAATGGAGCTGGGGGGATCAGCCTCCCCAACTTCAGACTCTACTACAAAGCAACAGTCCTCAAGACAGTATGGTACTGGCACAAAAACAGAACTATAGACCAATGGAACAAGATCGAGAACCCAGAGATAAAGCCACGCACCTATGGGTACCTTATTTTTGACAAAGGAGGCGAACATATAAAATGGGACAAAGACAGCCTCTTCAACAAATGGTGCTGGGAAAATTGGACAGCTACATGCAAGAAAATGAAGTTGGAACATACCCTGACACCATACACAAAGATCAACTCAAAATGGATTAAAGACTTAAATGTAAGGCCAGAAACCATCAAACTCTTCGAGGAGAATATAGGCAAAACCCTCAAGGACATCAATCAAAGCAAGATCTTCTCTGACCCACCTACTAGAATAGTGGAACTAAAAAGACAAATGAACATGTGGGACCTAATGAAACTTAAAAGCTTTTGCACAGCTAAAGAAATTACAAAAAATCTGAACAGACAGCCCACAGATTGGGAGAAAATCATAGCAAATGAAACAACAGACAAAGAATTAATCTCCAAAATCTACAAGCAACTCAGACAACTCAGCACTGGAAAAACGAACAACCCAATCAAAAAATGGGAAAAGGACCTAAACAGACACCTCTCCAATGATGACATACAGATGGCCAAAAGCACATGAAACGATGCTCAACTTCACTAATAATTAGAGAAATGCAAATCAAAACTACAATGAGATATCACCTCACACCCGTTAGAATGGCCATCATCCACAAATCGACAGACAATAAATGCTGCAGAGAAAAGGGAACACTCCTGCATTGCTGGTGGGAGTGTAAATTGATACAGCCTCTATGGAAGACAGTCTGGAGATTTCTTAAAAAACTAAAAATAGAAGCACCATATGACCCAGCAATCCCACTCTTAGGCTTATACAGATGGAGAATCAATATTGTGAAAATGACCATACTTCCAAATGTCATCTATAGATTCAATGCGATCCCTATCAAACTTCCAATAACATTCTTCACAAAACTAGACCAACGAATAACACAGTTCACATGGAAACACAAAAGGCCTCGAATAGCCAAAGCAATCCTCAGGAAGAAGAATGGAGCTGGGGGGATCAGCCTCCCCAACTTCAGACTCTACTACAAAGCAACAGTCCTCAAGACAGTATGGTACTGGCACAAAAACAGAACTATAGACCAATGGAACAAGATCGAGAACCCAGAGATAAAGCCACGCACCTATGGGTACCTTATTTTTGACAAAGGAGGCGAACATATAAAATGGGACAAAGACAGCCTCTTCAACAAATGGTGCTGGGAAAATTGGACAGCTACATGCAAGAAAATGAAGTTGGAACATACCCTGACACCATACACAAAGATCAACTCAAAATGGATTAAAGACTTAAATGTAAGGCCAGAAACCATCAAACTCTTCGAGGAGAATATAGGCAAAACCCTCAAGGACATCAATCAAAGCAAGATCTTCTCTGACCCACCTACTAGAATAGTGGAACTAAAAAGACAAATGAACATGTGGGACCTAATGAAACTTAAAAGCTTTTGCACAGCTAAAGAAATTACAAAAAATCTGAACAGACAGCCCACAGATTGGGAGAAAATCATAGCAAATGAAACAACAGACAAAGAATTAATCTCCAAAATCTACAAGCAACTCAGACAACTCAGCACTGGAAAAACGAACAACCCAATCAAAAAATGGGAAAAGGACCTAAACAGACACCTCTCCAATGATGACATACAGATGGCCAAAAGCACATGAAACGATGCTCAACTTCACTAATAATTAGAGAAATGCAAATCAAAACTACAATGAGATATCACCTCACACCCGTTAGAATGGCCATCATCCACAAATCGACAGACAATAAATGCTGCAGAGAAAAGGGAACACTCCTGCATTGCTGGTGGGAGTGTAAATTGATACAGCCTCTATGGAAGACAGTCTGGAGATTTCTTAAAAAACTAAAAATAGAAGCACCATATGACCCAGCAATCCCACTCTTAGGCTTATACCCTGATGAAATCAAAACTGAAAGAAGCACCTGTACCCCAATGTTCACTGCAGCTCTCTATACAATAGCTAGAACATGGAAGGAACCTAGATGCCCATCGACGAACGAATGGATCCAAAAGCTCTGGTACATATATACCATGGAATACTACACAGCTGTAAAGAGAAATGCAGAAGAATCAGCCCTCATGAGGTGGCTGGATCTAGAACGTATCCTAAAAAGTGAAGTCAGTCAGAAAGAGAAGGGCAAATACAGTATATTAACACATATATATGGAATCTAGTAGGATGGTGATGATGGCACATGCAGTGAAGCGACAGAAAGACAGACATGGACAGTGGACATATGGACATTTTGGGGAAGGAACAGTGGGTGAGAGGCGTAAGGGAAGTAGCATGAAGGCCTGTACTATCATAAGTGAAGAAAATAGCTCTAGTCATTGCTCTGTGAGAAAAGGGGATCCTTCAGGGGTGCTGTGTGATGGTCGGGAGGGGAGGGAAGGGGGGGATATACATGTGACTAATCTGAGAACATGCATGTCTGTGAACAACAAAACTCTGTAAAAGTTAAAAGTAAAATAAAGGTTTAAAAAAAAAAAAAACAACAAAAAAAGAATCTGTCTGCAATGCAGGAGACGTGGGTTTGAACCCTGGGTCTGGAAGATCCTCTGGAAAAGGGAATAGCTACCCACTCCAGTATCCTTGACTGGAGAATTCCATGAACAGAGGAGTCTGACAGGTTATAGTACATAGGGTTTCACAGAGTTGGACAGGACTGAAATGACTTAGCAGTGGCATACATATATATGTATGTGTGTGTGTGTGTAGTAAACTTACTGAAGGTGTCAAAAATGTTTAATGATTCCAGAAGGCTGCGGATGCATGAGCACAATGAATTTTCTTTCTGGGTGTCGGCATAGACTTATGCCTTAGTATCTCGATGCCAGAAAAAAAAAAATGGAAGTTATTTCAATGGTCAACTTTTGCAAATAGTTTTACATGAAGGATTGTAGTGTGTACTCTCAGCATTACTGTAGCTGAAATAAAGGAGAGGTATTAAAGTGATGAAATTTTGGAGGATGTTTTCCTGCTCATTTGTGGGTTGGTGCATTTTTTGTTTTGTTTTCTTTCAGTTCAATGGACTGTGAGTCAAGAAATAAACATACATCTGTTATATCATAAAAATGTAACCAGAAGACATAAAATGTAGAGTAATTAAAAGTAAAGTTGCATAGAGAAACCTATCTTGGTGTGCTTACATTAAACAGAGAGAAAATAGAAGTTTTTAATGAAAAGAGTGCTGATTAAGAAACTAAAGAATTAGAAATAAAAGGGGATTAGAGACACTTCAAAGATTGAGGTTTTGTCATAGACTTCACATTTGCTATGTAGTGATATTTTCTGTTAATCAAATTTCTTTCTATATCTAGGCATTAAACATACAGAACAAGTGAAAATGAAGAAAGTACAGACATTGACTTTTCAATACATCAGGTATGTATTGAAAGTACGGGGCTTCCCTGGTGGTCCAGTGGGTAAGGACACCGCCTTGCAGTGAAAGGGGCATCGGTTCGATCCCTGGCCTGGGAAGATCCCACGTGCCACTGAGCGGCTGGACTGATGTGTCCAATTACCGAGCCGGAGCTCTGGAGCTCATGCGCCTAGAGCCGGTGCTCTGTGATGACAGAGGCCACTGCGATGGGAGGCCGACACGGGCCAAAGAGCAAAGATAGATGAAAACAGATAACATGAAAGAACAATAGAAGTGGCCTGCCTGCCCCCCTCCCTCCCTACTCTACCGCCCTTCCCCCTCCCCCCCTACCCGCGCCCCCACTCCAAAAAAAGAAAGTACGTGGGTGGATGGCTGGGTTGGTGAATATTTTTGACTCAGACCAGTATCTCAGACCTCACATTAGCTGGTACCCTAAAACAATGTAATGTAAAATAGAAATTTTGATTCTTGCTTAGCTAATTTATAGGAATTCAATGAGGTTGAATCAAATGAGAAAATATAATTAAAAATTATTAGGTATCTTAGAAATATTTTCTGTTAAGACATTAATGATATCTAATAGCTTTTCAATTTTTGTAGGTTCTCAACAATTTGGTTGCTTTAGGGCTAGATCTTTTCTCACTGTGCAGAATCCTGGGAATACAGTGAGATACAGAATAAAACATCTGAATATTCATTGGAAGAACTGATGCTGAAGCTGAAGCTCTAATACTCTGGCCACCTGGTGCAAAGAGCTAACTCAATGGAAAAGACCCTGATGCTGGGAAAGATTGAAGGCAGAAGGAGAAGAGGGAGATCAAGGATGAGATGGTTGGATGGCATCACTGATTCAATGGACATGAACTGGGGGATACTCCAGGAGATAGTGAAGGACAGGGACGCCTGGCCTACTGTAATCCATGGGCCCCAAAACGTTGGACACAACTTAGCAAGTGAACACACACACACACTGGAATAAAAAATGGCACTGCAGAGGCCCTATTCAAAATTACACTGTACAAGAAAAAAAAAAGAAAAAAAAAATTACACTGTACAGAAGACAAAGTCTCAGGTTGCTCTGTGAATGTGTCAAGGTTCAGGCTGGTCCTGGTTTGGTTTTCGTTTTGTTCTGTGTTTTAACTCCAAAAAGCGGATTTCACCATCTGTACTATTAATCACCACCACAGCTAGATCACCCAAATGTAGTACACATAGGTGACTATATTTCTGGTTGTGGATCCTTAGCATATGATTCTACATAATATTCAATTGAGGTTTTAATGTGTGTAATCACCCATTACTAAATGATAAAATTAAATAGTTCTAATAAGTATTATTCTACATCTCAGATGATCCCAAGCATTAAGGAAACTGTAGTATTAATTGAATGACACTAAGTATTCTTAAATATATTTTCATCTTGTCAAATGGAAAGAAAGTTGAGTGTATAAGAAGACAAATGAATACTAATAGCTATATTTATTGAGTCTTTACTATGTGTCAGGTTCTGGGCTAAGGGCATTGCATACATTATACCTTTAAAATCTCACAACAACCTGTGAGTAAATACTATTTCTATTTTCATTTTACAGTCCAGGGAACTGAATCTAAAGGAGGCCAAGGAAGAAGTCCAAGGTCACAGAACTAATCAGAGTTCAGTTCCAAGCATTTGTCCTCAATGACTCTGGTTTTTTTTTTTAAAAGGGAACCCCTTTAAATGTAGATTGTCTGGTCTTTGCAGTAATTCCCAAACTGCTGTCAATCAGCATGGCCATCACTGTGCAGAATCCTGGGAATACAGTGAGATACAGAATAAAACATCTGAATATTCATTGGAAGAACTGATGCTGAAGCTGAAGCTCTAATACTCTGGCCACCTGGTGCAAAGAGCTAACTCAATGGAAAAGACCCTGATGCTGGGAAAGATTGAAGGCAGAAGGAGAAGAGGGAGATCAAGGATGAGATGGTTGGATGGCATCACTGATTCAATGGACATGAACTGGGGGATACTCCAGGAGATAGTGAAGGACAGGGACGCCTGGCCTACTGTAATCCATGGGCCCCAAAACGTTGGACACAACTTAGCAAGTGAACACACACACACACTGGAATAAAAAATGGCACTGCAGAGGCCCTATTCAAAATTACACTGTACAAGAAAAAAAAAAGAAAAAAAAAATTACACTGTACAGAAGACAAAGTCTCAGGTTGCTCTGTGAATGTGTCAAGGTTCAGGCTGGTCCTGGTTTGGTTTTCGTTTTGTTCTGTGTTTTAACTCCAAAAAGCGGATTTCACCATCTGTACTATTAATCACCACCACAGCTAGATCACCCAAATGTAGTACACATAGGTGACTATATTTCTGGTTGTGGATCCTTAGCATATGATTCTACATAATATTCAATTGAGGTTTTAATGTGTGTAATCACCCATTACTAAATGATAAAATTAAATAGTTCTAATAAGTATTATTCTACATCTCAGATGATCCCAAGCATTAAGGAAACTGTAGTATTAATTGAATGACACTAAGTATTCTTAAATATATTTTCATCTTGTCAAATGGAAAGAAAGTTGAGTGTATAAGAAGACAAATGAATACTAATAGCTATATTTATTGAGTCTTTACTATGTGTCAGGTTCTGGGCTAAGGGCATTGCATACATTATACCTTTAAAATCTCACAACAACCTGTGAGTAAATACTATTTCTATTTTCATTTTACAGTCCAGGGAACTGAATCTAAAGGAGGCCAAGGAAGAAGTCCAAGGTCACAGAACTAATCAGAGTTCAGTTCCAAGCATTTGTCCTCAATGACTCTGTTATAGGCTTTTCTCCTCAATTTTTAATACCTTGGATCATAAAGGGCAACCCCTTTAAATGTAGATCGTCTGGTCTTTGCAGTAATTCCCAAACTGCTGTCAATCAGCATGGCCATGCACTGTAAGATACAGCTTCCTTGTATCCTGCTGCCTCACCCTCTTCCCAGAAGAGGGAGTACAGGTGGTGACCCATAGCCTTTTTCTTTCTCCTTTCCTTCTGAACTCCAAAGAGTTCACTCCCTGACAGTAGAGCAAGATTCCTGGGTAGGCAGAAAGACAGTTTCCCATAGTTCATGGAAAGAGATCTTGGGAAGAACTTGGTGCCTCTCTCTCCCTACCTTTCTAACTCCATCCCCAAATTAAAAGAAAGAACAAATCTCTACCTGATTGGTGTTATGTGTGAATATCCATATTTAAAAATATTAACTTCTGAACTTAGTCACTTAAGAGCAAATGCAAATGCTTTTAGAGGATAAGATACATTAGCCTCATTAATAAAGATGATCCTTCTGCAGTAGTTCTGTGGGAAGCAGCGTGGCCTATACAGAGGTTTCCAAGCAGTGTTCTGGGGAGTGAGTGCTGTGCTCTGCAGAGGGGACCTCAGTGTTCATGAGGTCAAGCAGGCCAGCTCATGCCCTTTTCCGTGTTTTAACCATGCAGCTCTGCTGTAAACTGCTCATAGCTTTGGCTTTGTATTTCATTTTGGCAAAAGCAAATAAATAGCACCCATAAAAGTATGCTACAACTTTGCTTTTTTGTTTGTTTGTTTTTAATTGGCAATCACATTTACTGGGAAGAGTATAAAATTTGAATTTAGCAAGTCTTGTAGACTGCTGAAAATAACAAAAGTCATTATCTTTCCTTCAGAACACCTATGGATTTGGGAAACAAGGAAGCTACATTTCTTGAAACCAACTAGGAGCCAGGCATTAGGCAAGGTCTTTAATTTTTCCTGCTTCATTTGATCCTCTGTGAGGCAGGCATGAGGCCCATTTTACAAATGACAGCACAGATAGGGAGGTTAAAGAACCGACAGAGTTACAGAGTTGATGAGTGTGCAAAACTGGGACTCAACCTCAGCTATTCTGGGTCTCAAGCCATTGGTACTCTGAGCATGAAGATAAAACTATAGGTTTGGAGACCAACAATATACAATGGCTTAGATTAGACCAACAATATACAATAGCTTAGATTACTACCATTGTATACCAATCTATATAGATATACAATGGTAGTAATCTAAGCTCTTCCTTTTTTGGAAATGTATATGATAAGCCACATATTCTCTTTGCTTAAGGAATCACATGGAAACTTTTTCTGGGCCATCATCATTTTGTGGGGACACTAAGCAGTGGAAACAGTTCAGGCTCAGCCACCCCTCCTAGAAATATTTCTTCTATAATAGCTTGTGAAGAGTTTCATTATTACTATTATTATTGCTGTGGGTTTTATTGTTACTTTTATTTTCATCATTATTTAAACTGCTATGCCTCCTAGAAAGAGTGTGTTCAAAACAGCAATGATGTGAATTAAAAATAAAAAGCTGACTCACAGATACACAGAACAAACTAGCGGTTATTGGTGGAGGGAGAGGGAAGAGGGGGCAATACAGGAGTAGAGAATTAAGAAGTAAATACTACTAGATATTAAATAAGCTCCCAGGATATACTGTACAACACAGGTGGTATAACCAATATTTTATAATAAATGTAAGTGGAGTACACCTTTTAAAATCATGAAGCAATCACCTGTAATGTATAATATCATAGAACAACTATACTTCAATAAAACAAAACAAGACACCCTGGAGAAGGGCATGGAACCAACTCCAGTATTCTTGCCTGGAAAATTCCATGGACAGAGGAGCCTGGTGGGCTGCAGTCTATGGGGTAGCAGAGTCAGACAGGACTGAAGCGACTTAGTATGCATGCACACAAAGGCAACAGTAGTACAAGATGGTAAATAGTCTAAATGCCACTGACTTGTTGACTTCAAAATGGTTAATTTTAATGTCATGCGAATTTTATCTAAAAAATTTTTTAAATATAAAAAGACAAGAAACCCAACAATGAAGAGGATGGTTTTCCTTTACCTTGGTAACAGAAAATGCTATAGTTAATTTAAACCAATGTCTACACACTGATGAGGAAACATATGTTTTTGCCCAGGATAAGTTGTTTCATAAACTTTAAAATAAAATGTGTGATTAAGATCCCTTAAAACTTATTTACAGGGGGTTCCCTGGTGTTCCAGTGGGTAAAGAGTCCACCTTGCAGTGCAAGGGGCACCAGTTCGATCCCTGGTCTGGGAAGATTCCACATGCTGCGGAGCAGCTGGGTTGGTGTGTCCAATTAGGAGCAAGCAGTCTGAGCTCTTCCTTTTTTGGAAATGTATATGATAAGCCACATATTCTCTTTGCTTAAGGAATCACATGGAAACTTTTTCTGGGCCATCATCATTTTGTGGGGACACTAAGCAGTGGAAACAGTTCAGGCTCAGCCACCCCTCCTAGAAATATTTCTTCTATAATAGCTTGTGAAGAGTTTCATTATTACTATTATTATTGCTGTGGGTTTTATTGTTACTTTTATTTTCATCATTATTTAAACTGCTATGCCTCCTAGAAAGAGTGTGTTCAAAACAGCAATGATGTGAATTAAAAATAAAAAGCTGACTCACAGATACACAGAACAAACTAGCGGTTATTGGTGGAGGGAGAGGGAAGAGGGGGCAATACAGGAGTAGAGAATTAAGAAGTAAATACTACTAGATATTAAATAAGCTCCCAGGATATACTGTACAACACAGGTGGTATAACCAATATTTTATAATAAATGTAAGTGGAGTACACCTTTTAAAATCATGAAGCAATCACCTGTAATGTATAATATCATAGAACAACTATACTTCAATAAAACAAAACAAGACACCCTGGAGAAGGGCATGGAACCAACTCCAGTATTCTTGCCTGGAAAATTCCATGGACAGAGGAGCCTGGTGGGCTGCAGTCTATGGGGTAGCAGAGTCAGACAGGACTGAAGCGACTTAGTATGCATGCACACAAAGGCAACAGTAGTACAAGATGGTAAATAGTCTAAATGCCACTGACTTGTTGACTTCAAAATGGTTAATTTTAATGTCATGCGAATTTTATCTAAAAAATTTTTTAAATATAAAAAGACAAGAAACCCAACAATGAAGAGGATGGTTTTCCTTTACCTTGGTAACAGAAAATGCTATAGTTAATTTAAACCAATGTCTACACACTGATGAGGAAACATATGTTTTTGCCCAGGATAAGTTGTTTCATAAACTTTAAAATAAAATGTGTGATTAAGATCCCTTAAAAACTTATTTACAGGGGCTTCCCTGGTGATCCAGTGGGTAAAGAGTCCACCTTGCAGTGCAAGGGGCACCAGTTCGATCCCTGGTCTGGGAAGATTCCACATGCTGCGGAGCAGCTGGGTTGGTGTGTCCAATTAGGAGCAAGCAGTCTGGAGCACATGCACCCAGAGCCAGTGCTCTGCAGCAAGAGAGGGCACTGCAATGGGAGGCCCATGCAGGTCAAAGAACAAAGATGGATGAAAATAAATAAATAAATAAAACAATACAAGAGGACAATATTAAAAAAAAAAAACTTATTTACATGTGTTCATTCTTTTTAATTAATTCTGATTGGACTATGGTTGATTTACATTTTATGGCAAAGTGAATCAGTTATATACAGACATATATTCAATCTGTTTTAGATTCTATTCCCATATAAGTCACTACAGAGTATTGAGTAGAATTCCCTGTGCTACGCACTAGGTTCTAATTAGTTATCTATTTTATAATATAGCATACTGTTATACTATATATATGTCAATTCCAATTTCCCAGCTTATTCCTTTCCCTACTTTTCTCCTTAGTAACCATAAGTTTGTTTTCTACATCTGTGACCCTATCACTATTTTGTGCCACTTGTTTTATTTATTCATTTTTTTTTATCTTTTACAAATCCTTGTATCAAGGGCTGACTTTCAATGTGCCACTTATACATGAAAGTGTATGTGCCACATATACATGAAATTATATGATACTTGTCTTTCTCTGACTTCACTGAATATGACAATCTCTCAATCTATCGTTGTTGCTGAAAATGGCATTATTTCATTCATTTTCAAAATGGGGAAATATTCCATTGTGTATATATACCACATCTTTATTCATTCTTCCAACAATGGACATTTAATTTGTTTCCATGTCCTGGTGATTGCAAATAGTGTTGCAACTAAATCTAAGACCAGATACCATAAAACTCTTGGAGGAATACATAGGTAGAGTACTCTCTCAGAGAAATTGCAGCAAGGTCTTTTTGATTCACTGCCTAGAGTGATGAAAACAAAACAAAAATAAATGCATGGGACTTAAGCATTTGCATAGCACCAATGTTAAAGAGTCCAACTTTTGGGCAGGGCTTCTGGTGATCCAGTGGGTAAAGAGTCCACCTTGCAGTGCAAGGGGCACCAGTTCGATCCCTGGTCTGGGAAGATTCCACATGCTGCGGAGCAGCTGGGTTGGTGTGTCCAATTAGGAGCAAGCAGTCTGGAGCACATGCACCCAGAGCCAGTGCTCTGCAGCAAGAGAGGGCACTGCAATGGGAGGCCCATGCAGGTCAAAGAACAAAGATGGATGAAAATAAATAAATAAATAAAACAATACAAGAGGACAATATTAAAAAAAAAAAACTTATTTACATGTGTTCATTCTTTTTAATTAATTCTGATTGGACTATGGTTGATTTACATTTTATGGCAAAGTGAATCAGTTATATACAGACATATATTCAATCTGTTTTAGATTCTATTCCCATATAAGTCACTACAGAGTATTGAGTAGAATTCCCTGTGCTACGCACTAGGTTCTAATTAGTTATCTATTTTATAATATAGCATACTGTTATACTATATATATGTCAATTCCAATTTCCCAGCTTATTCCTTTCCCTACTTTTCTCCTTAGTAACCATAAGTTTGTTTTCTACATCTGTGACCCTATCACTATTTTGTGCCACTTGTTTTATTTATTCATTTTTTTTTATCTTTTACAAATCCTTGTATCAAGGGCTGACTTTCAATGTGCCACTTATACATGAAAGTGTATGTGCCACATATACATGAAATTATATGATACTTGTCTTTCTCTGACTTCACTGAATATGACAATCTCTCAATCTATCGTTGTTGCTGAAAATGGCATTATTTCATTCATTTTCAAAATGGGGAAATATTCCATTGTGTATATATACCACATCTTTATTCATTCTTCCAACAATGGACATTTAATTTGTTTCCATGTCCTGGTGATTGCAAATAGTGTTGCAACTAAATCTAAGACCAGATACCATAAAACTCTTGGAGGAATACATAGGTAGAGTACTCTCTCAGAGAAATTGCAGCAAGGTCTTTTTGATTCACTGCCTAGAGTGATGAAAACAAAAACAAAAATAAATGCATGGGACTTAAGCATTTGCATAGCACAGGAAACCACAAACAAAATGAAAAGACAACCCCCAGAATGTGGGAAAACATTTGCAACCAACAAGGGATTAATTTCCAAAATATACAAACAGCTCATGTAGCTCAATATCAAAAACAAACAACCTAATCAAAAAATGACAAAAGATCTAAACAGACATTTTACCAAAGAATACACAGAGATGGCCAAGAGGCATAAAAAAAGATGCTGAACATCGCTAATTTTTAAAGAAATGCAATTGAAAACTACAATGAAGTATCACTTCACACTAGTCAAAATGGCTATCATCAAAAACTCTACAAACCATAAATGCTGGAAAGGCTATGGAGAAATGGGAGGTATCCTGCACTGTTGATAGGAATATAAATTGGTACAGCTACTATGGAGAACAGTATGGACTTTCCTTAAAAAACTAAAAATAAAGCTACCATATGATCCAGCAATCCCATTCTTGGGTATATATCCTGAGAAAACCATAATTTGAAAAGATACTTGTATATGTGTTCATTCTTGAGTAGGAAAAATTCTGCCCCAAGCCATATTGAACAGTTAACAATAGTTATCTCGGGATATATTTGTTTCCAAGATTACGCTATTCCATATATTTACTTTTATATAATATGTATACCAATATCTTCATAATCAGGAAAAAATTAAAGACATACTATTGAATCCTTCCACTAGCAGCCTAATCTTTCAGAGCACAGCTGTTCTTGATCTTATCATAAACAGTTTTACCCAGGTTGTTAGCCAGAGTAACTAATGGGAATTTTTTCCATTGTGTATTTTTACTTCACTGAATATGACAATCTCTCAATCTATCGTTGTTGCTGAAAATGGCATTATTTCATTCATTTTCAAAATGGGGAAATATTCCATTGTGTATATATACCACATCTTTATTCATTCTTCCAACAATGGACATTTAATTTGTTTCCATGTCCTGGTGATTGCAAATAGTGTTGCAACTAAATCTAAGACCAGATACCATAAAACTCTTGGAGGAATACATAGGTAGAGTACTCTCTCAGAGAAATTGCAGCAAGGTCTTTTTGATTCACTGCCTAGAGTGATGAAAATAAAAACAAAAATAAATGCATGGGACTTAAGCATTTGCATAGCACAGGAAACCACAAACAAAATGAAAAGACAACCCCCAGAATGTGGGAAAACATTTGCAACCAACAAGGGATTAATTTCCAAAATATACAAACAGCTCATGTAGCTCAATATCAAAAACAAACAACCTAATCAAAAAATGACAAAAGATCTAAACAGACATTTTACCAAAGAATACACAGAGATGGCCAAGAGGCATAAAAAAAGATGCTGAACATCGCTAATTTTTAAAGAAATGCAATTGAAAACTACAATGAAGTATCACTTCACACTAGTCAAAATGGCTATCATCAAAAACTCTACAAACCATAAATGCTGGAAAGGCTATGGAGAAATGGGAGGTATCCTGCACTGTTGATAGGAATATAAATTGGTACAGCTACTATGGAGAACAGTATGGACTTTCCTTAAAAAACTAAAAATAAAGCTACCATATGATCCAGCAATCCCATTCTTGGGTATATATCCTGAGAAAACCATAATTTGAAAAGATACTTGTATATGTGTTCATTCTTGAGTAGGAAAAATTCTGCCCCAAGCCATATTGAACAGTTAACAATAGTTATCTCGGGATATATTTGTTTCCAAGATTACGCTATTCCATATATTTACTTTTATATAATATGTATACCAATATCTTCATAATCAGGAAAAAATTAAAGACATACTATTGAATCCTTCCACTAGCAGCCTAATCTTTCAGAGCACAGCTGTTCTTGATCTTATCATAAACAGTTTTACCCAGGTTGTTAGCCAGAGTAACTAATGGATTAAAGTGATTTGCAAGTCACCAGAGCATAGAACATTTCTCTTTGTGTGACCCTACATGTGAAATACCCCGATGGTCTACTACAGGTAAGTTGATGCCACAGGTTTTACCACTGTTGGGTGAGCTATGACAAAAAGGTTCGTGTGAGAATGAGATCAGAATATTGGCTACACAGAGGATTACAAAAACTGTGGGAAAAATAAAAATAACCTGAAAGGATAGTATATTTTTACCAAATGATATTTTCATTCATCACAAAGATGCAGTTGGTGTTTCATGAGATGAAACATCAGGCTTCCTTATTCCTTTGAAATTCCCTTCTGCAAAGATTGTGAGATTTTGCATGTGTTCTTTAGTTTCAGTTCCATCCAAGGGGCAATCCTTCACATTCATTGGGAACCCAACCACTCAGGATGGTCACAAACACTCCCAACAGAAGATCACACACCAGAGGAGGCCACTGCATGTGTTTTGAGCCCACTTTAGTCAACATCAGGGGCTTTATATAATAAATATTAGAAACAGGTGTTTACTGGTAAATTCCTAGCCTGTTAATTACCATGATAGATGATTCATTGGTGAAAATATTGAGGTTCAACATTGTGCATTGGTTCACCTAATTTATGGGTACTGTCCACAACTTTAGGAACAACGGAGCATATAGTGAGGCTTGCGACTTGGATCCTTAGGAATGAGACCTGAGCTTGAGCCATAAATGCTCTGAGCCCAGAGATAGAGGAGCAGGAGTTCTGCTTGTTTGATGACTGCTGTAAGGGCAACAAAAACACCTCTCTAAGGCCTTTGTGTTTACCTCAAGTGAACCTTTCTTGCAAGGTATTAGGTGCTAGGTGCAGGTGCTAAGACAGGAAAGTGGGAGCTCCCTATTATATTCATTCTGAGGACTGCTTTCATTCTAATTGTTAGCAGTATTGTGTGGAAGTAGCTAAAGCGCTAGTTCAGTTTGCTAGCTACTGTCCATCTATCATATATTTATGTATCTACCCATCCATCTACTCACCTATCTATAAAACTTAACAGTTGTACATGATCAAGTTGACTTGTGACGTTTATTTTCAACACTCTTATTTAAAAATAAAATAAAGGAGATTAAAGTAGAGGTCATAATGACTTAAGTGTCTCCATGGCAAACAGCCAATGCAGGAAATGTAGGAGATGTGGGTTTGGTCTCTGGATCAGGAAGTTCCCCTGGAGGAGGAAATGGCAACTCACTCCAGTATTCTTGCCTGGAGATTTCCATGGACAGAGGAGTCTGGTGGGCTATAGTCTATGGGGTCGCAAAGAGTTGGACACAACTGAGCACACATGCATAATGATTTTGCCAGAGAAAGGAATGGATTGGTTAACCTGTGTGTGTTTGTAGAGATGTGACCTTTCTGCAGCTAAAATCAATCCAGAAACTTTGTCAGATCACCTCTGTACAAGGGTGGAGCTTGCTTTAAGCAACAGAAACTTTCTGCAACCACATATAACTTCTTCCCTAGTTACTCATACACATCCACAAACACTTGGATGATTTCAGTTCTATTTTATTTGAGCTCTCTTCATATGCCACTGTTCACAATTTCTTTTTCCTATAACTCCACCCTTCTTATTGTCCTCTCACTGACTACTCTATCTCAGTTTTTTCCTAGGCACCCTTTGGTATTTGCTCCTTGGATTCTGCTGCTTCCCAGAGTTCTATTCTCTATCTCTTCCTTTTCTTTCCTGGGGGAGTCTCATTAATCGCGTGACCCAAACAGACTGACTTGCCTCGGGTGAGCTGTGGAGTTCCAGATCTACAGCTATTTCTCTAACCCTTCTCCCATGCTACACAGAACACTATTGACCCTGCCATGTATCCATAAACTCAACCTGTCCCACTCCAATTAGTTAGTTCTTATTCATGTCTTTGCCTTCTCACCCCTGATGCCAAAACCTTAGCTCAGGCAGGTACCATCTCTACTGTATTGTTATAATACAACCTACCGTACCTCCATGCCTCCATTTCACCTTCTTCTACTCCATCCTCCACACTGTCTCAGATGGATCCTTAAAGCACATAAATTCTGAGCTCCCTATTGCCTTCTGCATTAACTCCAAACTTAGCAGAGGTTAAGGGCCCCGCTTGCCCTGAAATAGTATCATCATCTCATTTGCCTTCATCTGGGCTTCCTCCCCAATTCCACCCCGCTCCATCCCTATAGGCATCATATAAAATAAGTCTCTGATAATTCTTTATGCAATGAAAAAATTAAAATGAAAATTTATTTTAGTGAAGTTTAAAAATATATACTAAAAGATTAACCATTGATTTTCCATGACCTTCAGAAATACTTCTCTAAAATGTTTTTTTCACCTAACAAGTGATGAAAACATGGGCCTGTTCCCATGTTTTGGGAAGGTCTGTCTGATAAAAGAGCTGTCTGGTGAACTGAGCTATAATTTGTCTGTTGTTTTTAAACCCTTTAGCCTGTCATTCCAATTTTTTGTCTTCACAACAACTGAAAATGAGAAATGAACCAACCTGATAAAATCAAAATTTCCCAGTGTCTATATAATAATGATGTTTAGATCAGAGTTGAGAACACAATAATTTCCAATAGCATACATCCTGTTATGAAGAACCCATATCTTCATCTGTAGTGACACAGAAGGAGAACTTCAGATTCTTACATCTCTACATTCTATAATGCTGTGAGCACAAAAATAATAGATTCTAGTATTATTAAGAAGAGCTTGGTGATAGTAATTATGGGAAAAGGCAATGATGAGTCATATTATTATGGTAATTGTGAAAAGGAAATGGATTACCATGACAAGAAAGGTGAACAAAATATACTTCATTATAATGTAAAAGGCCATATATAAGGTTGCTTGAAGATCTACATAAAGCACTGTATAAATATGTTTCAAATGTATTGTCTTGAATCAATTAGAAAAGCTCCCAGTGCTTGCTATTGTTCATATTTAAGATGGTAGAGCTTTGGATTTTTAAACAGGCATTTCACTTTTCTTAGAAGGTTATCAGAAAAAAAGAAAAGCTTAGTGGTAAGGAAATACTGCAGACATAAGAAAGTATTATCCATTTTGAAAAGACAGGGCCACGTTCTTTTTTTTAAAATTTATTTATTTTTGATTGAAGATAATTGCTTTACAATATTGTGTCCATTTCTGCCATACAACATATGCATCAGTCACACACACACACACACACACACACACACACATATATATATATATATATATATATATATATATTCCCTCCCCCTTGAAACTCTCTCCCAACTCCCTACCCATCTCATGCCCTAGGTTGTCACAGAGCATCAGTTTTAGCTCCCTGAGTCATATAGCAAATTCCCACTGGCTATTTTATATATAGTACATATAGCATATATACATATAGTAGTATATATGTTTTCATGCTACTCTGTCCATTCATTATACCCTCTCCCTTCCCCACTGTATCCATGGGTGTGTTCTCTATGTCTAGATCTCCATTGCTGCCCTGAAAATAGGTTCATCAGTACCACCCTTCTGGATTTCATATATTGGCATTAATATATGATATTTGTTTTTCTGTTTCTGACTTATGTCACTCTATACAATAGGCTCTAGGTCCATCCACTTCATTAGAACTGACTCAAATTATCAGGGCCTCCTTCTATTTGAGGAAGGTCTTAAGAAATCTAGAAGGATCTCAATCATGGATGTCTGTCTTTCTGGAAAACTGCAAGAGTGACTGTAAATCAACACAAAAACAGAGAAAATCATGAGCATTTCACCATCAACCATAGGGATGTGTTAAATATGAGTGATACATTAACAAGAAGAGAGTTCTGCTATAAAATATTAGTTTTTATGGAAATGTTTCTATGATGAGTTATCTAACTTCCTCACTTTCTGAAATAAAGCTCCCTGAATCTAAATGAACCTTTATATGCTGACTCTGGTCCTTGACTGCTCACACAGGACCATGTGCTCTTCTGGACACAGAGGCAGCAGTGGCAGTTACTGTGACAGCCAAATATCTACTGCTGTCTTTATTCCCTGGGTCCGTTGGTTTTCATAGCATTTTTTTAAGTTGTTTATATCACTTTCAGGGCAGAAAACGAGAGGGTAGGACAAGTTGGGAGGTTAGGATTAACATATAAACATAACGTGTAAAAGAGATAGCTAGTGGGAACCATCTATAAATTAGCACAGGATTTTCTAGCTATTATTAAAAGTGCTGCAATGAATATTGGGATACAGATCAATTTTTATTTCTTCAGGGTATATGCCTAATAATGGGGTTGCTGGGTCATATGATGGTGCTATTCCTAGTTTTTTAAAGGAATCACCATACTGTCTTCCATAGTGGCTGTATCAATTTACATTCCCACCAACAATGCATGAGTTTTCCCTTTTATCCACATCCTCTCCAGCATTTACTGTCTGTGGATTTCTTGATGATGGCCATTCTGACTGGCATGAGGTGATATCTCATTGTAGTTTTGATTTGCATTTCTCTAATAATGAGTGATGCTGAGCATCTTTACATGCATTTTTTGGCCATGTGTATTATACAAAGTGAAGTAAGCTAAAAAGAGAAGCACAGATATAGTACACCAACACATATATATGGAATCTAGAAAGATGGTCCTGATAAATGCACGTGCAGAACAGCAATGGAGAAGTAGATATAGAGAACAGACTTATGGACATCAGAGGAAGGGAAGAGTAGGTGGAACATGGAAGTTTACACTATCATATGTAAAAGAGACAATCATTGCAAATATGCTGTGAGATTTAGGGAACTTCCATGGGGTCCCTGCAGCAACCTGGAGGGTAGTATGGGGAGGGAGTGGGAGGGGTTCAGGTGGGAAGGGTCAAGGGTATACCTATGACTAATTTGGGTTTGTGTATAGCGGTAAACGACAAAGCTCTTTGTAAATGCAAAATAAAAATAATTAATTTTTTAAAAATCAAAAAAAAAATTAGCACGAAAAACTCAGCTGGATGCTGTGTAAGGACCTAGAGGGTGAGATGGGGGAAGGGTGGGAACGATACAGGGGAGGGAATAGATGTACTCATAGAGCTGATCCAGGGTCATTATACAGTAGAAACTAGTACAACAGTGCAAATCAATTTCACTCGCATGGAAACAAAAAGTAGTTATGTCTGTTTGTTTTCCTTTCCATTATTTAGGTGTTAGAAAGCAGTTTTCCCTGGAGTGAGGATGTGTTCCTTCAAAGAACCCTTTAGGTTTGACTATTTCCTGAGTTCCGATGTCAGGAATAACATAACGTGTAAAAGAGATAGCTAGTGGGAACCATCTATAAATTAGCACAGGATTTTCTAGCTATTATTAAAAGTGCTGCAATGAATATTGGGATACAGATCAATTTTTATTTCTTCAGGGTATATGCCTAATAATGGGGTTGCTGGGTCATATGATGGTGCTATTCCTAGTTTTTTAAAGGAATCACCATACTGTCTTCCATAGTGGCTGTATCAATTTACATTCCCACCAACAATGCATGAGTTTTCCCTTTTATCCACATCCTCTCCAGCATTTACTGTCTGTGGATTTCTTGATGATGGCCATTCTGACTGGCATGAGGTGATATCTCATTGTAGTTTTGATTTGCATTTCTCTAATAATGAGTGATGCTGAGCATCTTTACATGCATTTTTTGGCCATGTGTATTATACAAAGTGAAGTAAGCTAAAAAGAGAAGCACAGATATAGTACACCAACACATATATATGGAATCTAGAAAGATGGTCCTGATAAATGCACGTGCAGAACAGCAATGGAGAAGTAGATATAGAGAACAGACTTATGGACATCAGAGGAAGGGAAGAGTAGGTGGAACATGGAAGTTTACACTATCATATGTAAAAGAGACAATCATTGCAAATATGCTGTGAGATTTAGGGAACTTCCATGGGGTCCCTGCAGCAACCTGGAGGGTAGTATGGGGAGGGAGTGGGAGGGGTTCAGGTGGGAAGGGTCAAGGGTATACCTATGACTAATTTGGGTTTGTGTATAGCGGTAAACGACAAAGCTCTTTGTAAATGCAAAATAAAAATAATTAATTTTTTAAAAATCAAAAAAAAAATTAGCACGAAAAACTCAGCTGGATGCTGTGTAAGGACCTAGAGGGTGAGATGGGGGAAGGGTGGGAACGATACAGGGGAGGGAATAGATGTACTCATAGAGCTGATCCAGGGTCATTATACAGTAGAAACTAGTACAACAGTGCAAATCAATTTCACTCGCATGGAAACAAAAAGTAGTTATGTCTGTTTGTTTTCCTTTCCATTATTTAGGTGTTAGAAAGCAGTTTTCCCTGGAGTGAGGATGTGTTCCTTCAAAGAACCCTTTAGGTTTGGCTATTTCAAATCTGATAGTAGTCCAAGATGTCAGAAAGACAAGATCATCAGAATTAAGTGTGATAAGCTCTGAAGAGAGTAGCTACAAAAAAATCTTTAAAAAACAGTACTGTCCCCTTTTCTCCGCAGCCTCTCCAGCATTTATTGTCTGTCGATTTGTGGATGATGGCCATTCTGACGGGTGTGAGGTGATATCTCATTGTAGTTTTGATTTGCATTTCTCTAATTATTAGTGAAGTTGAGCATCGTTTCATGTGTTTTTGGGCCATCTGTATGTCATCGTTGGAGAGGTGTCCGTTTAGGTCCTTTTCCCATTTTTTGATTGGGTTGTTCGTTTTTTCAGTGCTGAGTTCTCTGAGTTGCTTGTAGATTTTGGAGATTAATTCTTTGTCTGTTGTTTCATTTGCTATGATTTTCTCCCACTCTGTGGGCTGTCTGTTCAGCTTTTTTGTAATTTCTTTAGCAGTACAAAAGCTTTTAAGTTTCATTAGGTCCCACATGTTCATTTGTCTTTTTAGTTCCACTATTCTAGTAGGTGGGTCAGAGAAGATCTTGCTTTGATTGATGTCCTTGAGGGTTTTGCCTATATTCTCCTCGAAGAGTTTGATGGTTTCTGGCCTTACATTTAAGTCTTTAATCCATTTTGAGTTGATCTTTGTGTATGGTGTCAGGGTATGTTCCAACTTCATTTTCTTGCATGTAGCTGTCCAATTTTCCCAGCACCATTTGTTGAAGAGGCTGTCTTTGTCCCATTTTATATGTTCGCCTCCTTTGTCAAAAATAAGGTACCCATAGGTGCGTGGCTTTATCTCTGGGTTCTCGATCTTGTTCCATTGGTCTATAGTTCTGTTTTTGTGCCAGTACCATACTGTCTTGAGGACTGTTGCTTTGTAGTAGAGTCTGAAGTTGGGAGGCTGATCCCCCAGCTCCATTCTTCTTCCTGAGGAAAATAAAAATAAATAATTTTTTAAAAAAAAAAAAAAAAATTAGCACGAAAAACTCAGCTGGATGCTGTGTAAGGACCTAGAGGGTGAGATGGGGGAAGGGTGGGAACGATACAGGGGAGGGAATAGATGTACTCATAGAGCTGATCCAGGGTCATTATACAGTAGAAACTAGTACAACAGTGCAAATCAATTTCACTCGCATGGAAACAAAAAGTAGTTATGTCTGTTTGTTTTCCTTTCCATTATTTAGGTGTTAGAAAGCAGTTTTCCCTGGAGTGAGGATGTGTTCCTTCAAAGAACCCTTTAGGTTTGGCTATTTCAAATCTGATAGTAGTCCAAGATGTCAGAAAGACAAGATCATCAGAATTAAGTGTGATAAGCTCTGAAGAGAGTAGCTACAAAAAAATCTTTAAAAAACAGTACTGTCCCCTTTTCTCCGCAGCCTCTCCAGCATTTATTGTCTGTCGATTTGTGGATGATGGCCATTCTGACGGGTGTGAGGTGATATCTCATTGTAGTTTTGATTTGCATTTCTCTAATTATTAGTGAAGTTGAGCATCGTTTCATGTGTTTTTGGGCCATCTGTATGTCATCGTTGGAGAGGTGTCCGTTTAGGTCCTTTTCCCATTTTTTGATTGGGTTGTTCGTTTTTTCAGTGCTGAGTTCTCTGAGTTGCTTGTAGATTTTGGAGATTAATTCTTTGTCTGTTGTTTCATTTGCTATGATTTTCTCCCACTCTGTGGGCTGTCTGTTCAGCTTTTTTGTAATTTCTTTAGCAGTACAAAAGCTTTTAAGTTTCATTAGGTCCCACATGTTCATTTGTCTTTTTAGTTCCACTATTCTAGTAGGTGGGTCAGAGAAGATCTTGCTTTGATTGATGTCCTTGAGGGTTTTGCCTATATTCTCCTCGAAGAGTTTGATGGTTTCTGGCCTTACATTTAAGTCTTTAATCCATTTTGAGTTGATCTTTGTGTATGGTGTCAGGGTATGTTCCAACTTCATTTTCTTGCATGTAGCTGTCCAATTTTCCCAGCACCATTTGTTGAAGAGGCTGTCTTTGTCCCATTTTATATGTTCGCCTCCTTTGTCAAAAATAAGGTACCCATAGGTGCGTGGCTTTATCTCTGGGTTCTCGATCTTGTTCCATTGGTCTATAGTTCTGTTTTTGTGCCAGTACCATACTGTCTTGAGGACTGTTGCTTTGTAGTAGAGTCTGAAGTTGGGGAGGCTGATCCCCCCAGCTCCATTCTTCTTCCTGAGGATTGCTTTGGCTATTCGAGGCCTTTTGTGTTTCCATGTGAACTGTGTTATTCGTTGGTCTAGTTCTGTGAAGAATGTTATTGGAAGTTTGATAGGGATCGCATTGAATCTATAGATGACATTTGGAAGTATGGTCATTTTCACAATATTGATTCTCCACTCCTGCATTGCTGGTGGGAGTGTAACTTGATACAGCCTCTATGGAAGACAGTCTGGAGATTTCTTAAAAAACTAAAAATAGAAGCACCATATGACCCAGCAATCCCACTCTTAGGCTTATACCCTGATGAAATCAAAACTGAAAGAAGCACCTGTACCCCAATGTTCACTGCAGCTCTCTATACAATAGCTAGAACATGGAAGGAACCTAGATGCCCATCGACGAACGAATGGATCCAAAAGCTCTGGTACATATATACCATGGAATACTACACAGCTGTAAAGAGAAATGCAGAAGAATCAGCCCTCATGAGGTGGCTGGATCTAGAACGTATCCTAAAAAGTGAAGTCAGTCAGAAAGAGAAGGGCAAATACAGTATATTAACACATATATATGGAATCTAGTAGGATGGTGATGATGGCACATGCAGTGAAGCGACAGAAAGACAGACATGGACAGTGGACATATGGACATTTTGGGGAAGGAACAGTGGGTGAGAGGCGTAAGGGAAGTAGCAATGCAAATGAAGAAAAAGCCAGACGTGAGAAAAGGGACTTCAGGGTGCTGTGTGATGGTTATTGATTCTTTAGAGTACAAAAGCTTTTAAGTTTCATTAGGTCCCACATGTTCATTTGTCTTTTTAGTTCCACTATTCTAGTAGGTGGGTCAGAGAAGATCTTGCTTTGATTGATGTCCTTGAGGGTTTTGCCTATATTCTCCTCGAAGAGTTTGATGGTTTCTGGCCTTACATTTAAGTCTTTAATCCATTTTGAGTTGATCTTTGTGTATGGTGTCAGGGTATGTTCCAACTTCATTTTCTTGCATGTAGCTGTCCAATTTTCCCAGCACCATTTGTTGAAGAGGCTGTCTTTGTCCCATTTTATATGTTCGCCTCCTTTGTCAAAAATAAGGTACCCATAGGTGCGTGGCTTTATCTCTGGGTTCTCGATCTTGTTCCATTGGTCTATAGTTCTGTTTTTGTGCCAGTACCATACTGTCTTGAGGACTGTTGCTTTGTAGTAGAGTCTGAAGTTGGGGAGGCTGATCCCCCCAGCTCCATTCTTCTTCCTGAGGATTGCTTTGGCTATTCGAGGCCTTTTGTGTTTCCATGTGAACTGTGTTATTCGTTGGTCTAGTTCTGTGAAGAATGTTATTGGAAGTTTGATAGGGATCGCATTGAATCTATAGATGACATTTGGAAGTATGGTCATTTTCACAATATTGATTCTCCACTCCTGCATTGCTGGTGGGAGTGTAACTTGATACAGCCTCTATGGAAGACAGTCTGGAGATTTCTTAAAAAACTAAAAATAGAAGCACCATATGACCCAGCAATCCCACTCTTAGGCTTATACCCTGATGAAATCAAAACTGAAAGAAGCACCTGTACCCCAATGTTCACTGCAGCTCTCTATACAATAGCTAGAACATGGAAGGAACCTAGATGCCCATCGACGAACGAATGGATCCAAAAGCTCTGGTACATATATACCATGGAATACTACACAGCTGTAAAGAGAAATGCAGAAGAATCAGCCCTCATGAGGTGGCTGGATCTAGAACGTATCCTAAAAAGTGAAGTCAGTCAGAAAGAGAAGGGCAAATACAGTATATTAACACATATATATGGAATCTAGTAGGATGGTGATGATGGCACATGCAGTGAAGCGACAGAAAGACAGACATGGACAGTGGACATATGGACATTTTGGGGAAGGAACAGTGGGTGAGAGGCGTAAGGGAAGTAGCATGAAGGCCTGTACTATCATAAGTGAAGAAAATAGCTCTAGTCATTGCTCTGTGAGAAAAGGGGATCCTTCAGGGGTGCTGTGTGATGGTCGGGAGGGGAGGGAAGGGGGGGATATACATGTGACTAATCTGAGAACATGCATGTCTGTGAACAACAAAACTCTGTAAAAGTTAAAAGTAAAATAAAGGTTTAAAAAAAAAAAAAACAGTACTGTCAGATTCAGTCTTGTAGCTTATAGGCAGCATTTGTGTGTGTGTGTGTGTGTGTGTGTGTGTGTGTGTGTGTAATTATTTGTAGTCACTTAGAAGCAAAGTTATTTGCTCCAGAGTTTTATGACTAGGATAATTAGCTGGGTTTTGCTCTATTTTAATTAATACACTATTTTTCATACGGGCATTTCAAAGTACCTTATGACTTATTTTAAATTGAAATTTTACTTTTATCACTGATCATCAAGTTCGCTATGAATGCAAATGAACTACGGCATTCAGCCCATTTGTTACCTATTAGATGGCCAAACTTTCCAAATGCCAGCCATTTCAGGAGGCCTTATCTGTCCCTTAGGCTGGAGTAGAGCTGCTCCCCTGTTTTGCCACAGCACCTTCTTCTAGTCTGGACTCTTAACTGTGCTGCATTTTTATTTTGACTGTCTGCTTTCGAACTGTGAGCTCCTGGAGACCAGGATTCATGCTTCAATGTCAGCAGGGTAGGAGCTGAGTTATGTCTGGTTGATTAATTAATCCATCAATTGATCATAGGCATGGAGAGGATTAGAGCAGAAAGAAAGAAACAACAGAGAACAGATCAAGCAAGGAAGGGGGCAGGAAGAGAGAAGACTGTTATGGTAAATATGCATATCCTGCTGATAATGAAAAGCAAACATAAACAATGCGATGCCGATTCACTTGCAGTAGGCAAAATAAAATGCAAAAAACCAGCTGAGTGATGAAAAAGGTGAAAGAGATAAGACTTTTTTCTTCGCTTTGTTGGCATGGTGAAAGGAGTAGATAATAGGGATAAATTAGGCCCATTAAAATGTAGAGAGGGCAGGAGATTAATGCTGTCTCCAAAAAGGTGGAAGCCTTGGGCTTATTCTTTAATTAGTGTTTAACAGAGAACAGAAAATCGGGCAATTAGAAAAATAACAATGACCCAGCAAAGGAAAAAAAAAAAACAACCTCCTGAAAAACAGCTCAGAAAGAGAATGAATATACATTAACCACAAGATCGGTCCACTAGGCTGGGGTACAAGAGAATTTGACATGTTTGCAGAACACTTTTTTATGATTAGAAAAAGAAATCTTGTGGATTTTGTAAAACTATGTCCAAATATTCTTACACGCCAAAACTGAATATGTTTGGGACAGAAACACCTCCCTTGGATGCTTTTAAATTGTGATTCTGGAGAAGACTCTTTAGACTCCCTTGGACTGCAAGTAGATCAAACCACTCAAACTTAAAGGAAATCGACCCTATTCATAGGAAGGTCTGGTATTGAAGCTGAAGTTCTAATACTTTGACCAGCTGATGCAAAGAACCAATTCACTATAAAAGACCTTGCTGCTGAGAAAGACTGAGTGTAGGAGTAGGAGAGGGCAACAGAGGATGAGATGGTTGGATGGTATCACTGACTCAATGGACATGAATTTGAGAAAATTTCAGGACATAGTGAAGCACAAGGAAGCCTGTCATTCTGCATCCACAGTTTCAAAGAGTTGGACACAACTAAGCAACTGTACAATAACAATGCATATGTTTATACTCACACACTATTCTCATACAAAATGAAATTAGTTATGCTGTTTTTTCGTGAACTATAGCTGGCAAATCAGTCAATTCTAAAGAAAATCAACTCTGAATATTCATTGGAAGGACTGATGCTGAAGCTCCAATAATTTGGTCACCTGATGCGAAAATATGATTCATTGGAAAAAACCCTGATTCTGGGAAAGATTCAAAGCAGGAAGAGAAAGGGATGACAGAGGAGGAGTTTGTTGGATGGAATAACTGACTTGATAGACATGCTTTTAAACAAACTCTGGTAGATAGTGAAGGACGTGGAAGCCTGGTGTGCTGCAGTCAATAGGGTCACAAAGAATCGGACATGACTGAGCAATCATGACTGAACAATAACACCAATAAGGGATAACAATGCAGAATGGCATAATGATAATTGGGAGGGAACCAGAGTTGGAAAATAACTAACTTGAATTTGCATTCTGGCTTCACCCCTTCTGAGGTGAAGCCTCAATTCATAAACTTGAATTAGTCATCATATGTCAGTTTGGAGTCTCTGTTTATCATCTGTTGAAAGGGAAGAGCTGTGAAAAACAGATCACTGGGAGATAATTTACACTAAGTATGCAATACGTGGTCTGGCACAGGGCAGATTGTTCAGTAAATATTGATTCCTTTCTTTCATTTTAATGGTCCAAAATGGTCAAGTGGTGCCGACTAAATTTTCTTCTGGGGCATTCCTATCCCCTAAAACAAGAGGCATCCAGGAATAGCAAACTGGCTCTCACTTTGCTTAGAACATTCAAATTGTCTTCAGGACAGGGGCGTAGCTATCTGGATATTCCTAACAGAAGCCAGAAACACTAAAGAAAATTAATGTTGAATCAATGCCTGGGAGTGTGGTCAAGTGAACTCACAGTAAGAGAAAGAGACCTGCTCAGAGCTCACTTGATCCAATGTTGGTTACAGAACTAGCAAAGATGAAATTAGTTAGGGCAGGACATAGTGAAGCACAAGGAAGCCTGTCATTCTGCATCCACAGTTTCAAAGAGTTGGACACAACTAAGCAACTGTACAATAACAATGCATATGTTTATACTCACACACTATTCTCATACAAAATGAAATTAGTTATGCTGTTTTTTCGTGAACTATAGCTGGCAAATCAGTCAATTCTAAAGAAAATCAACTCTGAATATTCATTGGAAGGACTGATGCTGAAGCTCCAATAATTTGGTCACCTGATGCGAAAATATGATTCATTGGAAAAAACCCTGATTCTGGGAAAGATTCAAAGCAGGAAGAGAAAGGGATGACAGAGGAGGAGTTTGTTGGATGGAATAACTGACTTGATAGACATGCTTTTAAACAAACTCTGGTAGATAGTGAAGGACGTGGAAGCCTGGTGTGCTGCAGTCAATAGGGTCACAAAGAATCGGACATGACTGAGCAATCATGACTGAACAATAACACCAATAAGGGATAACAATGCAGAATGGCATAATGATAATTGGGAGGGAACCAGAGTTGGAAAATAACTAACTTGAATTTGCATTCTGGCTTCACCCCTTCTGAGGTGAAGCCTCAATTCATAAACTTGAATTAGTCATCATATGTCAGTTTGGAGTCTCTGTTTATCATCTGTTGAAAGGGAAGAGCTGTGAAAAACAGATCACTGGGAGATAATTTACACTAAGTATGCAATATGTGGCCTGGCACATGGCAGATTGTTCAGTAAATATTGATTCCTTTCTTTCATTTTTAATGGTCCAAAATGGTCAAGTGGTGCCGACTAAATTTTCTTCTGGGGCATTCCTATCCCCTAAAACAAGAGGCATCCAGGAATAGCAAACTGGCTCTCACTTTGCTTAGAACATTCAAATTGTCTTCAGGACAGGGGCGTAGCTATCTGGATATTCCTAACAGAAGCCAGAAACACTAAAGAAAATTAATGTTGAATCAATGCCTGGGAGTGTGGTCAAGTGAACTCACAGTAAGAGAAAGAGACCTGCTCAGAGCTCACTTGATCCAATGTTGGTTACAGTTTTTCTAAGTGAGTCAAGAGTCAACAGTCCCCTTTCCTCCTTTTGATGGACCTCTATCTAGTGGGACCTCACCCACTGCACTTAACCTTCTTTTACCTTCCTAACCAACACATTGTCCCAGGAAGTGTCAAAGCTAAACAAGCCTCCAACTTGAGATTTCAGAGATCCAATCATGATACAAAGATTGGCCAGAGAAATGGTACAAGTTGCGCCTCATTCTTCAGATGTTTTTCTTTGCCTTTCTCCTTTGAAATGACCTGCCAATTCCCTCATTCTGCTCTCAGTTCTAAGGTGCAGCTGCTGCTACTACATTAATCTGAGAACTTTATGACCACAGACTTATTAACAGGTTACTGCCCTCAGGAATATTTACATTTCTTGAAATGTTCCAGAAACAGATGATCTTAAAAATTGCAGTTAAATTGCCCTATTAATAAGGATGTTTAATGGAGCAGTCATGGAGCCCCTTAGCATTCTCTAGTTCTAACTTTTGCTGAAATCAAGGATGGTCTCTTCAAGTTGCTAGTCCCATGACTAGATCAGACAGTTGAAAAAACATGGCAGTCATACCTTGATTTTCCAAGTTAAAGGATTCAGTGTTGTTCTTTGGACCTATGTACTTCTAAAGGACAGATTTACTCATTGATGGAAAAAATCTTATGTTGGGAATATGAGAAATAAATCTGTAAACACAATAATGAGCAATGACATCATGAGCAATAAGCCTCATAGATATAGTCAACATAAATCCTCTTCCAAGCACTTTGGATTGGGGTCATAAAATTAGTGAATTCAGCAATGATAGATGTTTCACATTTAAACTTCAGGAGAGAATATACTGCTCTCTTCTGTAGCATTTCAATTGCAAATTTGATTCTAATCTGATTGGTTAAAAACAGTCTCACTCATTGAAAATTGAAAAATATGATATTAAACAATCAGAGCAAATGAAAATATCATAAAGTGAAAAAAGGTGAACATTATGGCTAATTAAGCAGAGGTTACATCTATCCCACAAAGACATAGTCTCTAGGTTCATATTTTACCAGAGGTCAGCTTTCACTCATTTCACTAATTTAGGCTCAGTGATGCTAATTTCTTTTATTTTCTCATGGATGTTATTGTCCAGAATTTCATCAAATTGAAAGCAGTCCCCTTTCTGAAGTGCCCCTGTTCCTGTAAGTCAGAAAGAGCAAAGACCTCAAGGAAGGGTACACGCAGAACAGGACCATGATGTAACCGGCGAGCTCATTTCCTGAGGAATCTTAGATGATCTGGTATCGTGCTTGAATTTTAACAGCGGTCACCCAGCTCACATTTTCCTTAGCTTGTTGTTTTTACACAGCTTTCTCCCTGTTCACAAGTGGTGATCAGAGGGCAGAGAAATCATTATGCAAAATCCTGAACTGTGTAGTGTAAAATATCACCATTTCCTAAATGTTTTCTCATAGTGAGAAACCTGCTGCTCTTTCAGAGTCACTACCTTCATCATCATAGCTGTTCATCTGGTGGGATGGATGCAGGGGTGGGGTTGCCATGAGCCTGTTCACATCACAGGTATGTTTAGGTAGCAGTTACAATCAGAATAAGAAAGGACTGGGCACTGCCTGACTAAATGAAATGGTGCTGCAGCCCTGACTCAAAAGATGGCCAGCATGCACAGTGATTCAATTAGATAATTCCATGTCAGGGCAAGAGACAGTGTGTACAAAGGAAATAACATACTCACAGAGTCTTGCAAGATGAGTACTCATTAACTCTAAGAGCTTATAAGGAAAAGGTCTTCAGAGATGGAAATTTGTGCATATAAAAAAAGACAGCCAATGACCAATGGGTATGAGGATTGAAAACAATCAGGAAATAAGAGGTAGAACAATCTGGGAGGATTGGTCATAGGCAAGATTACCTGTGAATTTCAAGATCATATTAAAGAACAGTTCAATACACTGGGAAGCCAGAGGACTCATCTTGAAAAGAGAATGCACACAAAATAGAGACTTAGTTGAGAAGTGCACATTCTTGTGATTAAATGTGAGGGGGTGCATACTTTTTCAGTCAGGGGAGTGGGGCCCACATTTACAAGAAAGAGAATAGCTTGCCCTAGGCTGAACTATCTGACACATGACTTGGAATTCATTTAATACATGGAATTAGGAAGAGGATTGGTTTCAGACACCAGGAAGAGCTGAACCAGCAGGTGACAGCTCTGAGATACAATTTTGAGAAAACAGAGGACATGGCATACCAAGGCATATACAAAGACATATTATTTTTCTTTATTAATTTACTCTAGATTATGCTTTTAATACTCTCATAGTTAGGGCAGTTAATAATTACATGCATATTACAAAAGAGAATAAAGACAAGGTAAAACATAAAGAAAGTCATGTACAAAGACACAATTTCAGAGCCCTCACACACACACACACACACACACACACACACACACACACTATGTTGATTAAAATTCAGTAGAACAGTGATCTTTCATCCACTGTTTCATAATGATATAAATCTGATTTCTCAAGACTGTGGAGAGTTCTGGGTCATGGAATATCTGAACCTTGTCTTCTATACAATTTTAAGGTGGCTAATTCCCAACACAACACTACTTACAATCAGCTGGCAAAATAATGAGCACTATCTTTCATGTCATTCCATTAGTATCAAGGGAAACAAAAAACACTTAGGTTTCTTCCTTTGCTTGTTTTCAAAACTAAAGAACATTTCCTTTATTTGCTTTCTAAATCCTACTGTGATACCAGGGAGAGAGGTTTGGGTTTCCCACTGTGGGTTTAGAAGTGCTGTTATGTTTGATTATTTCTAGAAATTGCTAATGGTCAGTCAGAAGGATTATACCTGTAATTTTTTATTATACATATTTAACTTTTTTTTACAATGTTATGCTGGTTTCTGTTGTACAAAAATGTGAATTAGAGGACTTAATTGGAAAGTAAAGAATACACCTTCCAATGCAGAGGACACTGGTTCTATTCCTGGTCAGGGAACTAAGATCCCACATGGCTTGGGGCAACTAAGCCTTCCTGCCTCAACAACAGAGAAAAAGATCCTGCATGCATGCTGAAACTGAGACTAATAAATTAATACATATTTTACATAATTATACACATCCCTCTTGTGCCTCCCTCCCTTCCCCCATCTCATTTCTTTAGGTCTTCACAGAGCTCCAGCCTGGGCTCCCTGTGTTAGTCATCACTTATCATCAGCTATCCATTTTATACATGGTAGGGTATGTACGCTGATGCTGCTTTTTCCATTTGTCTCACATTCTCCTTTCCCTACTATGTCCAAAAGTCTTCCTTCAACATCTGCATCTTCATTCCTTCCCTGCAAATAGATTCATCAATACCATTTTTCTAGATTCTGTGAAAGTAAAAGTGTTAGTCACTCAGTCATATCTGATTCTTTACAGCCGCATAGACTATAGCCCATTAATCTCCTCTGTTTATGGAATCCTCCAGGCAAGAATACTGGAGTGGGTATTCTCTTCTCCATTGGATCTTCCCAACCCAGAGATCGAACCTGGGTATCCTGCATTGTAATCAGATTCTTTACCATCTGAACCACCAGGGAAGCCCCGTGTGTATGTGTTAATATAAAATACTTGTTTTTCTTTTTCTGACTTAAATTTAGTCTGTATAACATATGCCTGTAATTTTTAACTTGCATTGTTAGTATAAACAACTTCTATCTTTGCCCAAATGGAATCTTTAAGTTTACCTTTCAAAACTGTTACATCAAGATTCACCAAAATTTCACATGAATATATTCTATGTTGTTAGATTTTTTTCCCTAAGGCATGGAAGTAAAATCTACAATTCTAACATTCTATCAGTGACAAAACTGTTTTTTAAAAATTTTTGTTATTGCATGTTTCATGTTGTACTAGAAATTGCTAATGGTCAGTCAGAAGGATTATACCTGTAATTTTTTATTATACATATTTAACTTTTTTTTACAATGTTATGCTGGTTTCTGTTGTACAAAAATGTGAATTAGAGGACTTAATTGGAAAGTAAAGAATACACCTTCCAATGCAGAGGACACTGGTTCTATTCCTGGTCAGGGAACTAAGATCCCACATGGCTTGGGGCAACTAAGCCTTCCTGCCTCAACAACAGAGAAAAAGATCCTGCATGCATGCTGAAACTGAGACTAATAAATTAATACATATTTTACATAATTATACACATCCCTCTTGTGCCTCCCTCCCTTCCCCCATCTCATTTCTTTAGGTCTTCACAGAGCTCCAGCCTGGGCTCCCTGTGTTAGTCATCACTTATCATCAGCTATCCATTTTATACATGGTAGGGTATGTACGCTGATGCTGCTTTTTCCATTTGTCTCACATTCTCCTTTCCCTACTATGTCCAAAAGTCTTCCTTCAACATCTGCATCTTCATTCCTTCCCTGCAAATAGATTCATCAATACCATTTTTCTAGATTCTGTGAAAGTAAAAGTGTTAGTCACTCAGTCATATCTGATTCTTTACAGCCGCATAGACTATAGCCCATTAATCTCCTCTGTTTATGGAATCCTCCAGGCAAGAATACTGGAGTGGGTATTCTCTTCTCCATTGGATCTTCCCAACCCAGAGATCGAACCTGGGTATCCTGCATTGTAATCAGATTCTTTACCATCTGAACCACCAGGGAAGCCCCGTGTGTATGTGTTAATATAAAATACTTGTTTTTCTTTTTCTGACTTAAATTTAGTCTGTATAACATATGCCTGTAATTTTTAACTTGCATTGTTAGTATAAACAACTTCTATCTTTGCCCAAATGGAATCTTTAAGTTTACCTTTCAAAACTGTTACATCAAGATTCACCAAAATTTCACATGAATATATTCTATGTTGTTAGATTTTTTTCCCTAAGGCATGGAAGTAAAATCTACAATTCTAACATTTCTCTAAGAAGATTCTAAGTGATATATACTTTTCTGCAAGTAGGCAACAGATCTGTCTGTCTATAAATATGCTTATAGTCCTATTGGAGTGGACAAAAAGAAGCAGGCATGCTTCATTCAATAGATAACCTATAAAACCAGGAGAACAGTAACATATTAAAAAGTTATTGTCAAGAATAGTCAATTGTTCCTCCACATAATTGAGTTCGATAAAAATTTACCAAGAGTCTGCAAGTTAAGTCTGCTGGCTATCACAAAGAATACAAATTGACAACAATCTCTTTTCTCAAGGAACTAAAATATAAAAAGCAAGATAAAATATAGATTTTCTTCATTATAGTCATTAGTAGGTACTAGAAAAGAGAAACTTGGTTTGAATTACATTTGAATTTGAATATGAGTCACTCTTCATAGCAGAAATTAGAAGTTAAACAATACACATGCAGATATGCAGACATACATATACACAAAAGATATATATTAAATAGATGCACACATAATATACAATGATTAATCTCCATAATTTATATTAATAAAGGGTGACTATATCAATGCATGGAATTTTTCCTCAAATAAACAAAAGATCATCTTAATAGTATAAATGGAAACTCAATTCATGAGTTTCCTTCCCTTTATTTCTTATCACCTGCAGATATTTGCCTGCAGGTTTTAAGCTGTAATACAAACATATCCTGGAGAAAGAAATGGTAACCTAATCCAGTATTCTTGCCTGGAAAATTCCATGGACAGAGGAGCCTGGTGGGCTACAATCCATGTGATCAGACATGACTGAGCAACTGAGACACACACACACACACACACACACATAAACATATACAGCCAGGCTGGCTGCCGCCCACCCATCACTCTACCATCATGACCTCAATATCTTAGTCTGAAAAATAAATCTGTCATAGCACATAAAGTAGGATTTTAAAATTGTGCTAAACTTGTCTCCAATTAAAAATATTTTTAAAGCACTGCTAAACTTGGTAGATTTGCTATAGAACAAAATCTCCAGTTAATTTCTCTCTGATCAAAAAAAAAAAATGACACTCACTTTGGCCATCCAAAACACCAGTCCTCCCTGGGCCTGATGTTGTAAGACCTTGCAATCTGAAGAATTCAGGGTGCATAGGGAGTGTCTGTTGATGTATGCCACCTTCAATAATTTAGTATGTTGACTTATACTTTTCACATGAGTAGTCTTGTCCTAACCGCAGTAAATACAGCTACAAAGCAGTGAGAAATGGCAATTGGCTGAGGGCACTAATTACACTGCCTTGCCTTGAATTAAAATTACTAAACAGCAAATGAGATTACCAGCCTAAGATAACCTTAATTTAAATGCAAGGCTGCATTTATCTCATGTACAATGTAATTTTCCAGAGGTGTAGAAAAATACAATTTTAACAGAAAGCCATTGTTTAGAAATATAATTAAAGTCCCTAGTCCCTCCCTCTGCCTCCTTGGATTTTGTTCTAAAAGCAAGATGTGCAGACTGATTTAGAGGTCAGAATGAAAGCATTCAGATAGTGTCCTCTTGGCCAGACATTACTTTGAGTACCATCTTCATTTTTAATGATCAAGAGCTGGCCAGAGGACAAGTGAAAGCCAAAGGACTGTGGGGTGGGGGTGGAAAGGGAACATGACCTTTTCTGATCCCCAGTGTCATAAGGAATCTTACCAATAATAAAAATCAACTCTGGCATTTCATTCATGAGGAAGTCCAAGGTACAGAAAAGCCAAGTAATTTTTCCAAGAACGCAGAGCAAGAAATCAGCGCTATCCAGTGGGGGATATGTTGGCCTGAAATTTGGAACCAGAAAATCTATCTTTGAATCCTGTCTCTTGTATTTATTAGCAATGTGGCATGCCACTTATCTTTGAAGTTCAATTTCTGTGTTTGTAAAACGGACCTGGAAAGAAATCTAACTCCATAGGTCACTGAGAATATATATGTGCCCAATTTATACATATGCTCAGCAAAAGGTGATTTTTTTGATGGATACTTCCCAAGACGAAAACCCCATACTCCAGATTCCTAGCCCACTCTCTTCTCTTTTACCCACCCTGAGATAATATCCACACTCTCATGAATGATACTGGATACTTTGGTGTATGTGTGAGTAGAGGGGAATTAACAAATGAAAACTACTTATTAGTTAATATTTCTTACTGGTTGATAAGCATCAAAATTCTATTTACTAATTGCACAATGTCCTACTTCCATTAAAATCATGAAGACTTACAAAGATAAAGTTCTGGGAGGTTTGTTATCTGTTTTATGAATACTAAAGTACCCCAAAGAAAACTAAGCTGAAGATTGCACACTAACTAGGGAACAGACAGTAAATCAGGATGCAATTCCTTCTCATCAGGGACTTACACTCCTGTATGGTGGTTCAGACAGTAAAGAATCTGTGTGCAATGTGGGAGACCTGGGTTCAATCTCTATCTTGGGAAGATTCACTGGGGAAGGGGAAAGGCTACCCACTTCAGTATCCTTGCCTGGAGAATCCCATGGCTAGACCACAGGTTGCAAAGAGCCAGACACAATAGAGCAAGTTCGCTTTCACTATCGAATACACACCACACACTGACAAACATCCACACACAACCCTGCAGACATACTCTCTCTTACAGGAACATCCACGTGTAGCTTAACCACTGCCATCATGGTAGGACTGAGCAGAGGCATGGCTTGAACTCCCAAGGGTTCCTGAAAATTGTATCTTTGCAAGTAGCAAGTGTTAGGGAATTTTTTTTAAATACCATTTTACAGTATTGTGTAGAGACATTTAGTTTCCTTAATCTTGATATCCTCATTTAAAACTTCGCCTGTGGTTTATCTTAACTTTTTTATTTTACATATATATATATATATAGTTTCTAAGTCATCATTTTTATTTTTCATTCATCTTTATTCTTTGGCGTGTGTGGACCTCCCATGGCAGTGGCCTCTCTCGTTGCAGAACACTGGCTCTGGGCACATGCACTTCAGAGTGCTGGCTAGTAATTGGACACACAGGCCCAGCAGCTCCTCGGCATGTGGGATCTTCCTGGACCACGGATCCAACTGGTGCCCCTTGCACTGCAAGGTGGACTCCCTACCCAGTGAACTACAAGGGAAACCCAGTGTTAGGGAAATTAAATTAGTAGTCTCATTTAGCCTTCAGAGACAAAGCAGAGCAAGCCCCTGACCTTCTTTCTGACTTGCCTGGATACCACCCTCACTGATGCCTGTGCTAAGATTTGCAGCACTGTAGACAGGGGACACCTCTTGACATTGTTGAGCCCTTGGAGGGGCCCTGACCAACCAAGACCCAAGATTAACAACTTTCCAAGTTTTACAAAATGAATAGCATTAATGTGAAACCAGAGCTGCTATCTGCTCACAGACTGATGATGATTTCAGTTTGCGTCTAGGGATTATAAACAGAAACCTGACGTGCAGTCTTTGAAGTCTCACTCAGGGAGTAGACATGTTTCCTGGGACATTTCCCCAATTGAGACTCAAGATGTGCTGCATCATAGGACTTCCTATGAGTCTGGATGTTGGTCAAAACACAATCTGGTGATGATCCTTTGATGTTTCTATTTCTCTTTTCTTTTTATGTTAGTATACTGAAAGTCAGCTAGATAATTCCCTAATAAATACTGATATTATTTATTTGTATAGAATGAGTGGTTTATTTTGTTAACAAATCCTTTGAACCTGAGAGAAAAGTGAAAACTTTTTGGCAAAAACAGCAAGAGGTGAGCTCTTAGAAAAGCTCTTTACAAAAGCCAAGTATATATATTTTTTCCTACTCTTCTTATTAATGAGAGAGAAGTAAATAAACAAAAAGGAAGATAGGAAGACAATAAGACAAGAGAATTAAAAGAAGTTAAATTAAAGTGATTATTCAGTAGTAGGGTTCCCTTTGTAGAGGATATTAAGGTGGCTTTTGTTAACATAAGCCTTGTAAGAGAGTGGAAAGCACCTTAAACTAGAAGGAAGAAGTGCTAGTTTCTAACTTTACTCTTATCCACATTTAGTTGTATGGCCTTCGGTATATATTTAACAATTCTGATAAACTTATCTGTAAAAGGAGGAAACTTCCTCATCTGTGGGAAAATGAGACAGATCAGATTACCTCCAAGGTATAACTTTTGAGATCCCAAGAGTCCATAAATATTCACAGTTGTTGGAAATAGATAAAATTTCCTTCTAAAAATGAGAAACCCTATATTTTCAATATATAAATTTAGGACAGATTCACTAACCAGTTTGAATTATGATAGAGCCTTTAACTGAATCCTAATGGGCTTCCCAGGTGGTTAAGTGGTAAACAATCTGCCTGATAAGACAGAAGACCTGGATTCATTCCCTGGGTCAGGACAATCCCCTGGAGAAGGAAAAGGCTACTCACTCCAGTATTCTTGTCTAGGAAATCCCATGGAGGGATTTCCAAAAAAGCCTGGCAGCCTAGAGTCCATGGGGTCCGAAAGAGCTGGATGTGACTGAGAGACTAGGCATAAAGTAGTTGTTTTCCTGTTTGAAACCAATGAGGAGTAAAGGAAAAGGTGAAGGAGAATCAAAGAGGGTAGTTGAAATGATCAGTGGGAAACTCATGTCCTCTTCCAAATAGAATTCGGTCATTTAATAGGTCTTGCTGGGAACAGGTCTACTCTGTCCTTAGCACCATTTTCGGCACACGGTAAGTACTGAATAAATGTTTTAGGGAGAATGACAGCTACCGAATATAGAAATCTAGTTAACAAGGCAGAGAGACTATAACTGCCTAAGACTATCCCTTGTCCAAGGGATCTTTCTGACCCGGGGACCCAGGGATCGATTCTGGGTCTCCAGCACTGAAGGCAGATCCTTTATCATCTTTTGTAGAAGAGTCTTATTTTGTTAAAAAACAAATCCTTTGAACCTGAGAGAAAAGTGAAAACTTTTGGCAAAACAGCAAGAGGTGAGCTCTTAGAAAAGCTCTTTACAAAAGCCAAGTATATATATTTTTTCCTACTCTTCTTATTAATGAGAGAGAAGTAAATAAACAAAAAGGAAGATAGGAAGACAATAAGACAAGAGAATTAAAAGAAGTTAAATTAAAGTGATTATTCAGTAGTAGGGTTCCCTTTGTAGAGGATATTAAGGTGGCTTTTGTTAACATAAGCCTTGTAAGAGAGTGGAAAGCACCTTAAACTAGAAGGAAGAAGTGCTAGTTTCTAACTTTACTCTTATCCACATTTAGTTGTATGGCCTTCGGTATATATTTAACAATTCTGATAAACTTATCTGTAAAAGGAGGAAACTTCCTCATCTGTGGGAAAATGAGACAGATCAGATTACCTCCAAGGTATAACTTTTGAGATCCCAAGAGTCCATAAATATTCACAGTTGTTGGAAATAGATAAAATTTCCTTCTAAAAATGAGAAACCCTATATTTTCAATATATAAATTTAGGACAGATTCACTAACCAGTTTGAATTATGATAGAGCCTTTAACTGAATCCTAATGGGCTTCCCAGGTGGTTAAGTGGTAAACAATCTGCCTGATAAGACAGAAGACCTGGATTCATTCCCTGGGTCAGGACAATCCCCTGGAGAAGGAAAAGGCTACTCACTCCAGTATTCTTGTCTAGGAAATCCCATGGAGGGATTTCCAAAAAAGCCTGGCAGCCTAGAGTCCATGGGGTCCGAAAGAGCTGGATGTGACTGAGAGACTAGGCATAAAGTAGTTGTTTTCCTGTTTGAAACCAATGAGGAGTAAAGGAAAAGGTGAAGGAGAATCAAAGAGGGTAGTTGAAATGATCAGTGGGAAACTCATGTCCTCTTCCAAATAGAATTCGGTCATTTAATAGGTCTTGCTGGGAACAGGTCTACTCTGTCCTTAGCACCATTTTCGGCACACGGTAAGTACTGAATAAATGTTTTAGGGAGAATGACAGCTACCGAATATAGAAATCTAGTTAACAAGGCAGAGAGACTATAACTGCCTAAGACTATCCCTTGTCCAAGGGATCTTTCTGACCCGGGGACCCAGGGATCGATTCTGGGTCTCCAGCACTGAAGGCAGATCCTTTATCATCTGTGCTACTAGGGAGGCCCCCATACATGTATATACTTTGTCTCTACCTCTTTAAGCACAATATTGCTCCAATCTGGCTTGGCGGTCTAGGAAAACACTATCTGATTAAACATTCTGAATAGCAACAATTTTGACTATGAAAAAGGTTGTTTCACTAGAGAAAACTTTTGAGGCCACCATGCACTTAAAAGTCTTCCAATCAATACACCAAAAGAGTTGTAGCCTGCATTAAATGGGTTGGAACAACTTGCATGTCA
This sequence comes from Tragulus kanchil, assembly GCA_022376925.1. Classification (NCBI taxonomy): domain Eukaryota; kingdom Metazoa; phylum Chordata; class Mammalia; order Artiodactyla; family Tragulidae; genus Tragulus; species Tragulus kanchil. Next base: position 81,001,511 of record JAIOJX010000029.1, on the reverse strand, counting down.
GGAAATGAAAATTAGTCATTCTTTCTTCTGTCTCCTCCCTGGCAAATTTATATAGGAAAGAACAGACAATGACAACAATTGAAGAACAAGATTTCTCAGAGATGTACATCACTGCTGTAAGAGTTTTTATAATTTAGAAATTAAGGGCCCATAAAAGACAGCATTGTAGAGGAAAAACTTTACAAGATGATCAAATACAATGCTACCAATGAAGGTTATACTTACTTAGGCCAGAACCCATGATACCCTCGGGTTTTCCTAGTGGTTCAACATTAAAGAATCTGCTTGCAACACAGGAGACGTGGATTTGATCACTGGGTCAAGAATATCCCTTGGAGAAGGAAATGGCAACCCACTCCAGTATTCTTGCCTAGGAAACCCCATAGACAGACGTGCCTGGTGGGCTATAATCCATGGAGTCACAGTCAGAAACAATTAAGCAACTAAACCACCAGGGTTCCCTCGATACTACCTTTTTTCACTGAATTCACTAACAAGTCATTGGAAAACTGGATATCTAGGCCCAGACCTTAAAAGCATGAGTCATGAGGCTTTTTCTATGGATTTCCCTTTTCATAATTCCTTTGACCTCAAAGATGTATTCCCATTAAAACGTCTCTTTTTTTCTTTCTTTCTTTCTGGCTATTCTGGGCTTTCACTGCTGCCACAGGCTCTCCTCTAGTTGCAGGGAGTGGGGGCTACTCTCTAGTGGAGGTGAGCAGACTTCTTTTATTTTTTTAATTTTTATTTTACTTTTAACTTTTACAGAGTTTTGTTGTTTACAGATATGTATGATCTCAGATTAGGCATATGTATATCCCACCTATCCCACCCCTCCCGACCATCACACAGCACCCCTGCATGATCCTCTTTTCTCACAGAGCAATGACAATAGCTATTTTTTTTCACATATTGATAGTATAGGTTTTCATGCTACTTCCTTTACACCTCACACCCACTATTCATTCCCAACAATGTCCATATGTCTACTATCCATGTCTGTTTTTCCATCGCTTCACTGCATGTGTTATCATTACCATCCTACTAGTTTCCATATATATATATATATACATACATATATATATATATATACATATATATATATATATGTATATGTATATGTATGTTAGTATATTGTACTTGTCCTTCTCTTTTTGACTTACTTCACTTTTTATGATAGGTTCTAGATCCAGCCACCTCATTAGGACTGATTCTTCTTTACAACTGTGCAGTATTCCATTGTATATATGTACCAGAGCTTCATTATCCATTCATTCGTCGATGGACATCTAGGTTGCTTCCATGTTCTAGCTATCGTATAGAGAGCTGAAGTGAACATTAGGGTACAGGTGCTTCTGTCAGTTTTGATTTCATCAGGGTATAAGCCTAATAGAGGAATTGCTGGGTCATATGGTGCTTCTATTTTTACTTTTTAAAGAAATCTCCATACTGTTGTCCATAGAGACTGTATCAATTTACATTCCCACCAGCAATGCAAGAGTGTTCCCTTGTCTCCACACCCTCTCCAGCATCTATCGTATGTAGATTTGTTGACGATGGCCATTCTGAGTGGTGTGAGGTGATATCTCATTGTAGCTTTGATTTGCATTGCTCTAATTATAAGCGAGGTTGAGCAGAATTTTGTTTTTTGGTCATCTGTATGTCCTCTTTGGAGAGGTGTCTGTTTAGGTCCTTTTCCCATTTTTTGATTGGGTTTTTCATTTTTCCAATGTTGAGTTGTCTGAGTTGCTTGTAGATTTTGGAGATTAATTCTTTATCTGTTATTTTATTTACTATGATTTTCTCCCATTCTGTGGGTTGTCTGTTCAGTATTTTTGTAGTTTCTTTTGCTGTACAAAAGCTTTTAAGTTTCATTAGGTCCCACATGTTCATTTTTCTTTTTAGTTCCACTATTCTAGTAGGTGAGTCATGGAAGATCTTGCTTTGATTTATGTCCTTGAGTGTTTTACGTATATTCTCCTCTAAGAGTTTTATCGTTTCTGGTCTTACATTTAGGGCTTTAACCTATTTTGAGTTTATCTTTGTGGATGGTGTCAGGGAATGCTCCAATTTCATTTTTTTGCATGTAGCTGTCCAGCTTTCCCAGCACCATTTGTTGAAGAGGTTGTCTTTGTCCCATTTTATATTTTCACCTCCTTTGTGAAAAATATGGTATCCATCAGTGCGTGGGCCTATCTCTGGGTTCTCAATCTTGTTCCATTTGTCTATATTTCTGTTTTTTTTTGCCAGTACCATACTGTCTTGATGATTGTTGCTTTGTAGTAGAGTCTGAAGTTAGGGAAGCTGATCCCTCCAGTGAGTAGGCTTCCTGTTGCGGTGACTTTTCTTGTTATGGAACTCAGGCTCTAGAGCTCATGGTGTTCAGTAGTTGCAGCACATGGGCCCAATAGTTGCAGCTCTGAGGCTCTAGCAGACAGGCTCAATAGTTGTGACTCATGGGCTTAGCTTCTCCACATTATGTGGGACATTCCCAGATCAGGGATTGAACTCATGTTGCCTGCATTGGCAGGCAAACTCTTTGCCACTGAACAATCAGGAAAGTCCTACAATGTCCTCTGATAAACTAAGGATTAACTAAATATATCTTCTTAGTTCTTGCAGTAAAAATGCTCCCCAGTTATTTGACATTACATTTTCATCTGGAAAAGTCTCCATAGGAATTAAGAGTTCTTTACTGATTGAGATCCTCATCGAGGACCTTCAATGATTGAGGTCCTCCAGTTTGGTACATGTGGCAGAACTACACCATAGTCTCAGGCCTGGGCCTGGGAGCCCGCAGATCTAGGTTTGCATGATCTTTGTAATCTATTTTCCTTTCTCTGTGTGCTAGATTATGTCTTGATGAAAGGGAGAGACCTGGACCATTTGCTGCTGAATGTCTTGAGACTCTAACATAATACTTCCCCCTGGAGGGCAAGCCTTGATAGTTGCTTTAAAAATTATATAAGGATTTTGTGAAAGGTTGGAAGGGTGGAACACAGGATTTTATAAGCATCAGGAATGATTCAATGATTTGACTCAGATTTGTGACTGTGCTATGTCTTCATATAGCAAAATGGAGTTGAGTGTGCTAAGTCGCTTCAGTCATGTCAAATTCTTTGTGACCCTATGGCCTATCACCCACAAGATTCCTTTGTCGCTAGGACTCTCCAGACAAGAATACTGGAGTGGGTGTAGCTGTCCAGCTTTCCCAGCACCATTTGTTGAAGAGGTTGTCTTTGTCCCATTTTATATTTTCACCTCCTTTGTGAAAAATATGGTATCCATCAGTGCGTGGGCCTATCTCTGGGTTCTCAATCTTGTTCCATTTGTCTATATTTCTGTTTTTTTTTGCCAGTACCATACTGTCTTGATGATTGTTGCTTTGTAGTAGAGTCTGAAGTTAGGGAAGCTGATCCCTCCAGTGAGTAGGCTTCCTGTTGCGGTGACTTTTCTTGTTATGGAACTCAGGCTCTAGAGCTCATGGTGTTCAGTAGTTGCAGCACATGGGCCCAATAGTTGCAGCTCTGAGGCTCTAGCAGACAGGCTCAATAGTTGTGACTCATGGGCTTAGCTTCTCCACATTATGTGGGACATTCCCAGATCAGGGATTGAACTCATGTTGCCTGCATTGGCAGGCAAACTCTTTGCCACTGAACAATCAGGAAAGTCCTACAATGTCCTCTGATAAACTAAGGATTAACTAAATATATCTTCTTAGTTCTTGCAGTAAAAATGCTCCCCAGTTATTTGACATTACATTTTCATCTGGAAAAGTCTCCATAGGAATTAAGAGTTCTTTACTGATTGAGATCCTCATCGAGGACCTTCAATGATTGAGGTCCTCCAGTTTGGTACATGTGGCAGAACTACACCATAGTCTCAGGCCTGGGCCTGGGAGCCCGCAGATCTAGGTTTGCATGATCTTTGTAATCTATTTTCCTTTCTCTGTGTGCTAGATTATGTCTTGATGAAAGGGAGAGACCTGGACCATTTGCTGCTGAATGTCTTGAGACTCTAACATAATACTTCCCCCTGGAGGGCAAGCCTTGATAGTTGCTTTAAAAATTATATAAGGATTTTGTGAAAGGTTGGAAGGGTGGAACACAGGATTTTATAAGCATCAGGAATGATTCAATGATTTGACTCAGATTTGTGACTGTGCTATGTCTTCATATAGCAAAATGGAGTTGAGTGTGCTAAGTCGCTTCAGTCATGTCAAATTCTTTGTGACCCTATGGCCTATCACCCACAAGATTCCTTTGTCGCTAGGACTCTCCAGACAAGAATACTGGAGTGGGTTGCCATACCTTCCACCAGGAGATCTTCCAAACTCAGGGACTGAACCTGTGTCTATTGTGTCTGCTGCACTGGCAGGAGGGTCCTTTACCAGCACCACCTGGGAAGCCCAAATGGACTTATATATGTGATTAAAGCTCGTGAAATGAGGACATCTTCTGCACTTTCCAGGTGGGCTCTAGCTAAAGCACAGGAGTCTTTAAAAGCACAGTACCATTCCCAGCTGTGAACTATCAAAGAGATGGTAACTTGAGAAGGAAATGGTCCTGTTGCTGGCTTTGAAGGTGGAGAAAGGGATCATGGCCAAGGAATTTAGGTGGTCTCACAAAACTGGAAAAGGCCAAAAAACAACAACGACAACAACAACAACAACAAAAAACTCCAAAAGACTGTACTTTCCCCTAGAGACTCTGGAAGGAATGCAGTCCTATTAACACCTTTATTTTAGCCTCTTAAGACACACTTCAGATGTTTTTGAAAATTTTTATTTATTTAATTTTTCGTCTATGCTGCATTTCCATTGCTGTGCCCACTTTCCTCCAGCTATGGTGAGTAGGGGCTACTCTTTGGTTGCAGTGCACAGGTTTTTCACTGTGGTGGCTTCTCTTGTTGCAGAGCATGGGTTCTAGAGTGAAAGGGCTTCAGTAACTGCAGCCCTTGGCCTCGGTGGTTGTGGTTCCTGGGGTCTAAAAAGGGCACAATAGTTGCTTTAAAAGGCCATTTGGTACATGTGGCAGAACTACACCATAGTCTCAGGCCTGGGCCTGGGAGCCAGATCTAGGTTTGCATGATCTTTGTAATCTATTTTCCTTTCTCTGTGTGCTAGATTATGTCTTGATGAAAGGGAGAGACCTGGACCATTTGCTGCTGAATGTCTTGAGACTCTAACATAATACTTCCCCCTGGAGGGCAAGCCTTGATAGTTGCTTTAAAAATTATATAAGGATTTTGTGAAAGGTTGGAAGGGTGGAACACAGGATTTTATAAGCATCAGGAATGATTCAATGATTTGACTCAGATTTGTGACTGTGCTATGTCTTCATATAGCAAAATGGAGTTGAGTGTGCTAAGTCGCTTCAGTCATGTCAAATTCTTTGTGACCCTATGGCCTATCACCCACAAGATTCCTTTGTCGCTAGGACTCTCCAGACAAGAATACTGGAGTGGGTTGCCATACCTTCCACCAGGAGATCTTCCAAACTCAGGGACTGAACCTGTGTCTATTGTGTCTGCTGCACTGGCAGGAGGGTCCTTTACCAGCACCACCTGGGAAGCCCAAATGGACTTATATATGTGATTAAAGCTCGTGAAATGAGGACATCTTCTGCACTTTCCAGGTGGGCTCTAGCTAAAGCACAGGAGTCTTTAAAAGCACAGTACCATTCCCAGCTGTGAACTATCAAAGAGATGGTAACTTGAGAAGGAAATGGTCCTGTTGCTGGCTTTGAAGGTGGAGAAAGGGATCATGGCCAAGGAATTTAGGTGGTCTCACAAAACTGGAAAAGGCCAAAAAACAACAACGACAACAACAACAACAACAAAAAACTCCAAAAGACTGTACTTTCCCCTAGAGACTCTGGAAGGAATGCAGTCCTATTAACACCTTTATTTTAGCCTCTTAAGACACACTTCAGATGTTTTTGAAAATTTTTATTTATTTAATTTTTCGTCTATGCTGCATTTCCATTGCTGTGCCCACTTTCCTCCAGCTATGGTGAGTAGGGGCTACTCTTTGGTTGCAGTGCACAGGTTTTTCACTGTGGTGGCTTCTCTTGTTGCAGAGCATGGGTTCTAGAGTGAAAGGGCTTCAGTAACTGCAGCCCTTGGCCTCGGTGGTTGTGGTTCCTGGGGTCTAGAGCACAGGCTCCATAGTTGTGGCACACTCAATAGTTGCATGCCACGACATGTAGATCTTCCTGAATCAGGGATCACACCTGTATCTCCTACACTGGCAGGTGGATTCTTTACCACTGAGCCATCAGGTAAGCCCTCACTTTGAACTTCTGAACTTCAAAAATGTATCATAGTAAATATGTCTTTTTTGAAGTCACTACATTTGTGGTGATCTGTTACAGTAGCAATAGAAAACTAATACAGAACAACTGGCTGAAAGCATCCTGGGGAAGTGTTTAGGGTCTTAGGACATCATCAAACAGCAAAGGTGTTTTCTTTACTCACTTCTTACTTGGCAACTTTTCTCCCTTGTGAGGATTTTCTCATCAACAAATTCAGACTCAGAAAAAGGCCTAAAATATTTCCACTAGACTTTCAGCATATGTGTAACTGCTACCAGTTTTAACTATGCAATTTCATCTTACTCATGGACCAAAGTCTTGGGATAAGATGTAAACTTCCATTTTTCTTTTTTTCCTAAAGAACAGCCAGTGATAGAGGAAGATTAGGGCAGGGGCAGGAACCCTTCTCAGGATATTGAAGTATTCCACATAGGCACGTACAAACTCTCTCTGTCCTTAAGGCTACATTTAGACATTCAGCACACATTTGTTGCTTTTTATTTTTTTGTCTAGATAACATACTCCGTCCAACCTAGTGGCCTTACTGGTACACTATCAACCATCATTGAAAATTTAGGGGAGAAATAAAAACACATATTAGTGTTAGGGTAGGAAATGTGGGCAAAGGGGATGGGAACAAAGGAGAAATAAAATGCTTTTTTAATTTGAATGTTTAAACTTCTCAAAGATGTAGGCATTTAAGGCTTTAAAAATTGAGACACATCTGTGATCACTGCAAGAATCATTCCCATTGCTGTGCCCACTTTCCTCCAGCTATGGTGAGTAGGGGCTACTCTTTGGTTGCAGTGCACAGGTTTTTCACTGTGGTGGCTTCTCTTGTTGCAGAGCATGGGTTCTAGAGTGAAAGGGCTTCAGTAACTGCAGCCCTTGGCCTCGGTGGTTGTGGTTCCTGGGGTCTAGAGCACAGGCTCCATAGTTGTGGCACACTCAATAGTTGCATGCCACGACATGTAGATCTTCCTGAATCAGGGATCACACCTGTATCTCCTACACTGGCAGGTGGATTCTTTACCACTGAGCCATCAGGTAAGCCCTCACTTTGAACTTCTGAACTTCAAAAATGTATCATAGTAAATATGTCTTTTTTGAAGTCACTACATTTGTGGTGATCTGTTACAGTAGCAATAGAAAACTAATACAGAACAACTGGCTGAAAGCATCCTGGGGAAGTGTTTAGGGTCTTAGGACATCATCAAACAGCAAAGGTGTTTTCTTTACTCACTTCTTACTTGGCAACTTTTCTCCCTTGTGAGGATTTTCTCATCAACAAATTCAGACTCAGAAAAAGGCCTAAAATATTTCCACTAGACTTTCAGCATATGTGTAACTGCTACCAGTTTTAACTATGCAATTTCATCTTACTCATGGACCAAAGTCTTGGGATAAGATGTAAACTTCCATTTTTCTTTTTTTCCTAAAGAACAGCCAGTGATAGAGGAAGATTAGGGCAGGGGCAGGAACCCTTCTCAGGATATTGAAGTATTCCACATAGGCACGTACAAACTCTCTCTGTCCTTAAGGCTACATTTAGACATTCAGCACACATTTGTTGCTTTTTATTTTTTTGTCTAGATAACATACTCCGTCCAACCTAGTGGCCTTACTGGTACACTATCAACCATCATTGAAAATTTAGGGGAGAAATAAAAACACATATTAGTGTTAGGGTAGGAAATGTGGGCAAAGGGGATGGGAACAAAGGAGAAATAAAATGCTTTTTTAATTTGAATGTTTAAACTTCTCAAAGATGTAGGCATTTAAGGCTTTAAAAATTGAGACACATCTGTGATCACTGCAAGAATCATTTTCTCCACCATTCCCTGCCATCTGCCTCTTTCTCTCTGTTCCTCCTCTATGGTACTGTCTTTCTCTTTACTGTTCTGCATAATGCTCACCCTTTGCTTTAAAAAATTCACTGGTAGCCAGAAGCCTTCTTTTTTTCCCTTACTTCACTCACATCCTTGGACCAGACCACATGACACTTACAAATACAAACATGTTTTCTCTAAGACAAAAGGGAAAGGCCCTATTTAGAGAAGTCCATATGAAGAATAGATGAGCAACACACATATTTGATTTATAAACCAAACCAGAAGTCTGCGACAGCAGTTTGTTATATGGTGTGAATAAAACTTAACAAATGACTATTTAGTCGACTATCTCCTACTGTATACTATTTTTCATGGCCTTATCTTCTTCACCTCCTCCTCCTACATGATAAATTAGCACCATATCCTGGCACTTTTCAGACACAACAGATGTAATGCTATCAACATTCTGATAATGCTGAAGTCACCATGGGTTTCAGACATACTGTTTGCTGTCAGTAATCTGATACTTTTATTATAACATTCTCTTTCTCTAATGTATTCAACCATATGATACATATGCATATATATGTATGCATAGAAATTTGTGGACTATGATACCGATTACCAAATGGGCTGTGAATTGACATGAATACATCTGCTCACCTTCATATACTAAATTCTTTATTTTATTAAAGAATTTTCAAAAGCATCAGGGGCAAACACCATAATTCACTACAGTTTCTCATACTATTATCCAGCTAAATTTCTGCATGCATCAACCACTAGGAACCATGCAATAGAGCAATATTCCATCAAAAGCCATCCTTTTCTAGATTTCTGGTGATTAAGGCTCATACTGTGTCATACTGAGGAGCTGAAGGAGTCATGAGGCAAGAAGCACAAACATGTGGATAGACAAAACACACACACACATTTACACAAAACAAGATTTAGCCTGATTAGATTGTGAATTACAAGGACTTCAAAGAAGATTCAGCACCGAATGAATTTAACTTCTCAAAGATGTAGGCATTTAAGGCTTTAAAAATTGAGACACATCTGTGATCACTGCAAGAATCATTTTCTCCACCATTCCCTGCCATCTGCCTCTTTCTCTCTGTTCCTCCTCTATGGTACTGTCTTTCTCTTTACTGTTCTGCATAATGCTCACCCTTTGCTTTAAAAAATTCACTGGTAGCCAGAAGCCTTCTTTTTTTCCCTTACTTCACTCACATCCTTGGACCAGACCACATGACACTTACAAATACAAACATGTTTTCTCTAAGACAAAAGGGAAAGGCCCTATTTAGAGAAGTCCATATGAAGAATAGATGAGCAACACACATATTTGATTTATAAACCAAACCAGAAGTCTGCGACAGCAGTTTGTTATATGGTGTGAATAAAACTTAACAAATGACTATTTAGTCGACTATCTCCTACTGTATACTATTTTTCATGGCCTTATCTTCTTCACCTCCTCCTCCTACATGATAAATTAGCACCATATCCTGGCACTTTTCAGACACAACAGATGTAATGCTATCAACATTCTGATAATGCTGAAGTCACCATGGGTTTCAGACATACTGTTTGCTGTCAGTAATCTGATACTTTTATTATAACATTCTCTTTCTCTAATGTATTCAACCATATGATACATATGCATATATATGTATGCATAGAAATTTGTGGACTATGATACCGATTACCAAATGGGCTGTGAATTGACATGAATACATCTGCTCACCTTCATATACTAAATTCTTTATTTTATTAAAGAATTTTCAAAAGCATCAGCGGCAAACACCATAATTCACTACAGTTTCTCATACTATTATCCAGCTAAATTTCTGCATGCATCAACCACTAGGAACCATGCAATAGAGCAATATTCCATCAAAAGCCATCCTTTTCTAGATTTCTGGTGATTAAGGCTCATACTGTGTCATACTGAGGAGCTGAAGGAGTCATGAGGCAAGAAGCACAAACATGTGGATAGACAAAACACACACACACATTTACACAAAACAAGATTTAGCCTGATTAGATTGTGAATTACAAGGACTTCAAAGAAGATTCAGCACCAATGAATATGAATTGTCTAAATGTTCTCTCCTATCCCCTCTGCTTCCACCTCAGAGACATGCAAAATATATTTTACAAGTGGCAGAAAAGGAGAAAGTGAATAATTTTCAGGCTGAAATACGAAAGAACATTCTTAATATGTTCAGACATGTAACTATAACTTAACAATAGCTATGCTCACAACCCACGTGTACCCCTATGACAATCTACTCAGCTCACAGATCATCAGAACCCACTTAGAAATATGTGCTCAACACTGTATCCTGTAGCGCTGGAGAAGGAACTGAAGATACACATGATGTTCAGATCTCTGACAAGAACAAAGTACATAGGCTATTAAAGGTCAAAACAAGGAATTAAATCATAATGTAGTTCTTCTGTACAGAAACTATTACAACACAGTAGAACACGCGTGTTTAAAGGCGTATGTTAGTCATTCAGTTATGTCCAACTTTTTGCAACCCCATGAACTATAGTCCTCCAGGCTCCTCTGTCCATGGAATTCTCCAGGCAGGAATAGTGGAGTGGGTAGCCATTCCCTTCGCCAGTGGATCTTCCTGACCCAGGAATTGAGCCCAGCTATCCTGCACTGTAGGCAGATTCTTTACCACAAAGCCTATAGGGAAGCAGGGACACTGGCAAAAAGTAAAAATGCTTGTCCAAATGTTTCCAGTAGCAGTTGACAGTCTTTTAAAAAGTGAAGTGTGAAGGGTCTAACATCTTTTTCTTCTAGACTAAAATGGATGCTGGAGACTATTCTGCGCCTACATGGATGGGGAAGGGGAGTTAGAAACATAAGTGGCAGTATTAGCCACAGCCTGGCTTTTGCCATGCACAGAGGCTAAAGCGAGAGCACCAGTTTGGCCTGATAAATACCACATCGGCCTACAATGGCGCCTGGAGAGTGCCTCAATATCTAGCCATGTACTCTCTTTCACTTATACAACTTATATTCCCAGAAGCTGATGCAGAAGATGAGTCAACACAAGTCATCACGGTGGTGACATTAAAACAAACAAACAAAAAATTATAGCAGTTTAATAACATGGAAAGAGTCTTGGAGCTACAGCAGACCTGCAGTGATCCCATGATCTGCTGTCAAGAGCCAGGCAACTCTCTAGTCCTCAGTAGCATCATGTGTCAAGTGAAGAGGTGAGGCAGCAGTTCTCCAAATGTTCTGAGGAAAGATGGTCTGTTGCTCTTCAACAAAAAGGATTCAGTAGACAAACAGGATGGAGAATCACTACCACCATATTTTCTGCCCCTTTCTTTCCCACTTGCAGATTCACAATGGAAATAGCATGCTTGAGACTGAAAGGTCCTTGGGGAAACTTGATCTAACCCCTGGTGTTTTGCAACCCTTTCTGATCTTCGGACTCTCCGAATATCACTCTCTGTGATAAACAACTTCTAAAATGACTCAGTGATCCCCACTCCTTGATGCACTTGAGGAGTTTCTCCTTTAATATGGGATGGCCCTATTAATTATCTCCTAATGCACAGAATACGACAAAAGAGATGGAGCATCACTTCCAGGTTATAAATGACTGAACTCATAGATACAGAGAATAGATTAATGATTTCTGGAAGTAGGGGTTGGGTGTGAGAGAAATAGGTGAAGGGAATCAAAGATTCAAAAAGAATTAAAGTAGACACAGTTGAACAAAATGCCATATTTGACAAAATGTCAATTTTGTACCAATGTCACAGTAACCAAAATTTTCAATTAATGTCATTTGGTCTATTTTTTCTCCTTTGGAGAAAATGGTTTTTGTGATAAAAAGTACTTTACAAACAAAGTCAGACCTCAGAATAAAATTATGAAAAATGGAAATATAACTCAAATTTATTTAGCATTGTGTAAATAAATCTGGATGTGTCAAAAAAAAAGACTATATATATATATATATATATATATATATATATAAAGAATACTGTAACTTCCATCTTAACATGTCCCTTCTTGCCTCTTGACTTTCCCAGTGTATTGATGTTATGGGTCTATGGAGCAGCCCATTTAACAAGAAAGTGAGCAGAACCTCTCTTGAGCAGCCAGCAGGGACTAAATCCTGCTAACAATCCCATGATCTGCTGTCAAGAGCCAGGCAACTCTCTAGTCCTCAGTAGCATCATGTGTCAAGTGAAGAGGTGAGGCAGCAGTTCTCCAAATGTTCTGAGGAAAGATGGTCTGTTGCTCTTCAACAAAAAGGATTCAGTAGACAAACAGGATGGAGAATCACTACCACCATATTTTCTGCCCCTTTCTTTCCCACTTGCAGATTCACAATGGAAATAGCATGCTTGAGACTGAAAGGTCCTTGGGGAAACTTGATCTAACCCCTGGTGTTTTGCAACCCTTTCTGATCTTCGGACTCTCCGAATATCACTCTCTGTGATAAACAACTTCTAAAATGACTCAGTGATCCCCACTCCTTGATGCACTTGAGGAGTTTCTCCTTTAATATGGGATGGCCCTATTAATTATCTCCTAATGCACAGAATACGACAAAAGAGATGGAGCATCACTTCCAGGTTATAAATGACTGAACTCATAGATACAGAGAATAGATTAATGATTTCTGGAAGTAGGGGTTGGGTGTGAGAGAAATAGGTGAAGGGAATCAAAGATTCAAAAAGAATTAAAGTAGACACAGTTGAACAAAATGCCATATTTGACAAAATGTCAATTTTGTACCAATGTCACAGTAACCAAAATTTTCAATTAATGTCATTTGGTCTATTTTTTCTCCTTTGGAGAAAATGGTTTTTGTGATAAAAAGTACTTTACAAACAAAGTCAGACCTCAGAATAAAATTATGAAAAATGGAAATATAACTCAAATTTATTTAGCATTGTGTAAATAAATCTGGATGTGTCAAAAAAAAAGACTATATATATATATATATATATATATATATATATAAAGAATACTGTAACTTCCATCTTAACATGTCCCTTCTTGCCTCTTGACTTTCCCAGTGTATTGATGTTATGGGTCTATGGAGCAGCCCATTTAACAAGAAAGTGAGCAGAACCTCTCTTGAGCAGCCAGCAGGGGACTAAATCCTGCTAACAATCCCATGAATGAACTTGAAAGTGAGTCCTCCCCAAGTCCAGTCTTGAGGTGACCATGGTTCTGCCAACTTCTTGATTGCAGCCTTTGGACACACCTTGAGCCACTGAATCTAGCTAATTCATACCTGCACTCCTGATTTACAGAAACTCTGAGATAGTAAACATTGTTGTTTAAACTGCTGATCTGTTGGGATAATGTGTTACATAGCAATTAGCAATGTTAATATAATAGCATATAGAACTACTCTATGGGAAACTCAGGGCTTCCCTGGGGCTCAGATAGTAAAGAATCTGCTTGCAATGAGGGAGATCTGGGTTTGATCCCTTGGTCAGGAAGATCTCCTGGAGAAGAGAATGGGTACCCACTCCGGTATTCTTTCCTGGAGAATTCCATGGACAGAGGACCCTGATGGGCTACAGTCCACGGGATTGCAAAGAGTTCAATATGACTGAATGACTAGCACACATGGGAAGCTCCCTTTGGAAAGTGCTGATGGAGTAAAGATTATTTTTTAGATATCTTTTAAATGTATGAGATAAAGCAAATCCCTGGAAAACATATTTTCCTAAATGCAGTAGAAAAAAATTTACATGTCATTAAATTATGAACTCATTTGTCCCTAAATTATAATGACTGAGCTGAAATTCACCTTTTCGCTGTTAATAAGAAAGAATCTACCAGATAGAACTCAAGTATGGAAAAGTCAGGCAAAGATTTTTCTAGTACTTTGGATATACCTTGATCTGTAGGAGAGCTCATTTCAAATTAAAATCTCTATATTTGGCAGGTCTTAAAGACTTCTTGTCCACACACTTTCGGGTCAGTTCAGACTCAAAACTCAGATAATTAAAATTACATTTCGGGGCTTCCCTGGTGGTCCAGTGGGTAAAGAGTCCACCTTGCAGCGCAAGGGGAGCCGGTTCAATCCCTGGAATGGGAAGATTCCATATGCCACAGAGCTGCTGGAATGGTGTGGCCAATTACGAGCCATCACTCTGGAGTGCATGCTCCCAGAGAAGATGATCTGCAAGAGAGAGGCCACTGCGATGGGAAGCCCACACAGGCAGAAAAGTGAAGATGGATGAAAATAAATGAATGAAGGACCAATAAAGGAGGCCAAAATTTAAAAAAAAATAAAAAAGAAACTGGCTGAGAAAATTTGTAAAAAAAAAAAAAGTTGCATTTTGTTAAGATTGTCTTTCTTTTTAACATGTCCTTGATTCAAGAAGGCTTGCAAATCACTGAAACTGCTCTGCCACTTGAAACTATGATTCTATATTAGATGGTCTCACCTAAAAAATATGATAAATGAAAAAATTGCTGGAATAATTGAAACACTGATCCCTGCAATGGCACATAATACATGTTTAAATGTTAGCATTATTCACATCATCTTATTATCACATTTACTGAAAATAAAATGTAAAAGCAAAAATAAATGTGCATCTGTAAATAACATGCTAAATTCAATGAGCCTGATTTCATCATAAAGGTATAGAAGGTACAAAAGCAGATGAGCATAGGCCTTTTAAAATAATCCCCTTAAGAACTCTACACTTTCGTCATGAAGCTGTCAGCAGTTGGAGTTTTTTGCATAACTTCCTTTTGGATTTTACCACAAGGATAAACTTCACTTTTTTTTTTAATCCATTTGATTCAATAAAAATCTTCTTTGAATAATTCTTAGCTTTTTAAAAAAAACTGACAACTTTATGATTTGCTATCTTTTAATATTCTACTAGCATCAGAAAAGACTCTGATGCTGAGAAAAATTGAAGGTAGAAGGAGAAGAAGGTGGCAGAGGATGAGATGGTTGGACAGCATCGCTTATTCAATGGACATTGACTTGGGCAAACTCCAAGAGAGAGTTAGGAAAGGGAAGGCCTGGTGTGCTGCAGTCCATGGGGTTGCAAAATGTCAGACAGCACTTGGTGACTGAACAAAACCAACAAGATTATCCCGCGAATCGCCCAGGCACTAGTTCTACACAGAAACCCATACACACATAACACTTAGCTCCTGCTCTTTCTTTAATTGCAAGGTTAATCTAAGACAGATATGAAATGGAAATTTTATTGATATTTAAAAATCTAAGCAAAACAAAACATTAAACACCAATCATATTCTCTTATAAATATCAAATGAATTACTATTTTAAATCCATAGGAAGTTAAAGCCGTAAGTTATTTTGTATCTGAACGATAATATACAATGCTTTTTGGCAGATTATATATTACCAAGAGCATCAGGCTGTAGTGAGCAACTGACAAATGTTTATTGCATTAAATTAAACTTACTTGTCTGAAGCTGCAGTGAACAGAAGGTTGGCTTTCAAGTTTACCTTCCTTCAAAGTACAGACAAGGCCCATTAAAAGAAAATGTCATCCAGAGAAATCTGAATTTATCAGAGAGGAAAATTAGGGAAAGAATCTTTTAATCTTTACGGTCTTGTAGCCATTCATCAAATATAGATAAAATGGATGAGCATAAAGGCATTATTCACATCATCTTATTACCACATTTACTGAAAACAAAATGTAAAAGCAAAAATAAATGTGCATCTGTAAATAACATGCTAAATTCAATGAGCCTGATTTCATCATAAAGGTATAGAAGGTACAAAAGCAGATGAGCATAGGCCTTTTAAAATAATCCCTTAAGAACTCTACACTTTCGTCATGAAGCTGTCAGCAGTTGGAGTTTTTTGCATAACTTCCTTTTGGATTTTACCACAAGGATAAACTTCACTTTTTTTTTTAATCCATTTGATTCAATAAAAATCTTCTTTGAATAATTCTTAGCTTTTTAAAAAAAACTGACAACTTTATGATTTGCTATCTTTTAATATTCTACTAGCATCAGAAAAGACTCTGATGCTGAGAAAAATTGAAGGTAGAAGGAGAAGAAGGTGGCAGAGGATGAGATGGTTGGACAGCATCGCTTATTCAATGGACATTGACTTGGGCAAACTCCAAGAGAGAGTTAGGAAAGGGAAGGCCTGGTGTGCTGCAGTCCATGGGGTTGCAAAATGTCAGACAGCACTTGGTGACTGAACAAAACCAACAAGATTATCCCGCAAATTGCCCAGGCAATAGTTCTACACAGAAACCCATACACACACATAACACTTAGCTCCTGCTCTTTCTTTAATTGCAAGGTTAATCTAAGACAGATATGAAATGGAAATTTTATTGATATTTAAAAATCTAAGCAAAACAAAACATTAAACACCAATCATATTCTCTTATAAATATCAAATGAATTACTATTTTAAATCCATAGGAAGTTAAAGCCGTAAGTTATTTTGTATCTGAACGATAATATACAATGCTTTTTGGCAGATTATATATTACCAAGAGCATCAGGCTGTAGTGAGCAACTGACAAATGTTTATTGCATTAAATTAAACTTACTTGTCTGAAGCTGCAGTGAACAGAAGGTTGGCTTTCAAGTTTACCTTCCTTCAAAGTACAGACAAGGCCCATTAAAAGAAAATGTCATCCAGAGAAATCTGAATTTATCAGAGAGGAAAATTAGGGAAAGAATCTTTTTCTACCCAGTACTTTTACGGTCTTGGTCAGCTTGTTTTAGCTCTTATACAGTAAAAACACACTAGACATGGAGCCAGGAAAGACAATGTTCTTTCACTTCTCTTTTGGGAGCCACAAGCTTCCACATCTGTAAAATCAGATAATTCTGATCACATTAGTCAAGGTCAGTACTACTTTTTTCTGACACATGGAAAAATATGTGTGTGTGGATGGAGGAAAGGGTGTTGGTGTTTCTGGATGAACAATGTCTGAATAACAACTGGCAGTTAGTGGTGGAAAGCAGGAAGGTCTTCCACTTGACCAATGCCTAGAATACCATTCAAGTTGTGTTCTATGTAAGGGCATCCATGGAGTTAGAGGGAGACACAGTGAAGTCAGGAATGATAGACTGGTAGTGTGATAACAGATCTGTACAAGAAATTATCCCAACAAAGTGCCAACTTTTCTCTTTTTGAAAAATATAATTTCCTAAGGCACTCTCTAATCTCACAGTAAGATGCTAAGCCATAATACCTTAGGGTCAAAGCCTTTCCCCTGTTAATTTTATGAGCAGTGACACAGATATTTTCCTTACTTGCTCTGACACACCAAACTCCTTCTCATTTTAGGACTTTTTCACTTGCTGTTTCTCCTGCCTAAACCTCACCATGCCCATCTTCATGGAGCTAGCTGACTCCCTCTCACCTAGAAGTGCAGCTAAAACGCACCTCCTCAGACAAGACTACTCTGTCAACCAACTCCTCTCCAAAAGCCAGCTTCTACTTAAACCTCATTTTCCATCACAGCATCTGATTTTACTTTTCTTTAGTAAACTTATTGTTTTCTGCTCTGTTCTCACATATGTGTTTATGCATTTTTGTCCTTTCAGATGAGAATGATTGAGAGTAGGAATCTTTTATATTTTATTCAACTCTGAAAAAAGTGAGAGCATGAGTGTTAATCTCTCAGTCACATACAACTCTTTGCATCTTCATGGATTATTGCCCACCAAACTCCTCTTTCCATGGAATTCTCCAGGCAAGATTACTGGAGTGAGTAGTCATTCCAAGGGATCTCCCTGACCCAGGGATCAAATCTGGTTCTCTTACATTGCAGGCAGATTCTTCATTTTTTGCAGGTAGATTCTTTACCACTGAGCCACAAGATAATCCAACTCTGAACATAATCCCTAATACAGGGACAGGCATATATAATTGTTCCATAAATGTTGAAAGAATGTCTAAGTGAGTGACAGACTAAATTTCAACACATATTTCTAGTACATGATTTTAAATATTTAGATTTATGAATTTCCTTAAATGGAAGATATAGGGTTAGGCACTTATGGTATAAGCAAGGGGAAAAAAGCTCAAGTAGATCTTTCAGTACAGAAATCAGTAAACATGATCAACCATACAATCAAATTAATAAATAAGATTTAACTCTGAAAACTGCTGTAAGGTAGAAGCAGCTCTTAATGAGAGAGTAGATAATGGGGCATTTGAATTAGATAGAATGATCAGATAATGGTTGAAATAAGATCCAAAGAGTATTCCAGACACAGAGAATAACATGTTCAAATGCCCACAGTCTGAAAGAGTTGATTGAGACTGGAAAAAAAAGTCAGCCCAGCTGCTGCAAAAAGGATAAGGGAAAGTAGAGATAAGGTCAGTCTTGAGAGGGAGAGAGGAGCTGGACATACAAGTCCTCTGAAACTCACATCAAGAGCTTTTGTCTTCATCCTAAATGCCATGGGAAGCTAATGAAACCCTAAACACCATGGGAAGCCAATAGCACTTTAGAAGCAGTGAGGATGAGTGGAAGGGAGGATGTGTGTCTTATACCATCAAATGTACATTAGGAGAGAGGCGAGAGTGGTTGCTAATGGAGTAGATGGGAGGCTATTGCTGTGATTCACATCATATGTGATGTAATGTGCATTTGGTTGATGCTGATATGAACAAAACTCAAAGCAGTTAAGATGTTTTATAGGGAATGCGATCCAGGGACTAGGTAGCACAGTTAATATAGAATATAAGAGAGAAAAATATTGTAGATACAAGTTGCCATTTTTTGAGAAAGAGAAAGGAAGAGGAAGGGAAGAGACAGAGAGAGAGAGGAGCACCAAGGTACAGCAAATCAGGGGTGAGTGTGCCAGGAAAATGAATGTGAGTGGGACAAGTTTAGTGCGGAGTGCCTTTGAGAATTTCAAGATCAGCATCAGTGACTTTTATATAGGAGCTCAGAAGAGCAACCTGGCCAAAGGGCACGTTTGCAGGTAGATTCTTTACCACTGAGCCACAAGATAATCCAACTCTGAACATAATCCCTAATACAGGGACAGGCATATATAATTGTTCCATAAATGTTGAAAGAATGTCTAAGTGAGTGACAGACTAAATTTCAACACATATTTCTAGTACATGATTTTAAATATTTAGATTTATGAATTTCCTTAAATGGAAGATATAGGGTTAGGCACTTATGGTATAAGCAAGGGGAAAAAATGCTCAAGTAGATCTTTCAGTACAGAAATCAGTAAACATGATCAACCATACAATCAAATTAATAAATAAGATTTAACTCTGAAAACTGCTGTAAGGTAGAAGCAGCTCTTAATGAGAGAGTAGATAATGGGGCATTTGAATTAGATAGAATGATCAGATAATGGTTGAAATAAGATCCAAAGAGTATTCCAGACACAGAGAATAACATGTTCAAATGCCCACAGTCTGAAAGAGTTGATTGAGACTGGAAAAAAAAGTCAGCCCAGCTGCTGCAAAAAGGATAAGGGAAAGTAGAGATAAGGTCAGTCTTGAGAGGGAGAGAGGAGCTGGACATACAAGTCCTCTGAAACTCACATCAAGAGCTTTTGTCTTCATCCTAAATGCCATGGGAAGCTAATGAAACCCTAAACACCATGGGAAGCCAATAGCACTTTAGAAGCAGTGAGGATGAGTGGAAGGGAGGATGTGTGTCTTATACCATCAAATGTACATTAGGAGAGAGGCGAGAGTGGTTGCTAATGGAGTAGATGGGAGGCTATTGCTGTGATTCACATCATATGTGATGTAATGTGCATTTGGTTGATGCTGATATGAACAAAACTCAAAGCAGTTAAGATGTTTTATAGGGAATGCGATCCAGGGACTAGGTAGCACAGTTAATATAGAATATAAGAGAGAAAAATATTGTAGATACAAGTTGCCATTTTTTGAGAAAGAGAAAGGAAGAGGAAGGGAAGGGAGAGCGGGAGAGAGACAGAGAGAGAGAGAGAGAGCACCAAGGTACAGCAAATCAGGGGTGAGTGTGCCAGGAAAAATGAATGTGAGTGGGACAAGTTTAGTGCGGAGTGCCTTTGAGAATTTCAAGATCAGCATCAGTGACTTTTATATAGGAGCTCAGAAGAGCAACCTGGCCAAGGGGCTACGTTTGTGAATTAATCTGCTTTTACAGAGCTGGCAATTGCAGACAAAAAGGGGATAGCCTAGACTTCTATAAAAGAGCTGTTAGGGCAGAAATGGTCAGTGCCCAGGAAAAACAGACCATGGAGGACAGCTCAGAGGAAGGGGATCCCAAATAATGAAGAACAACATGAGTCCCGAGGAATGCTTTGGGCATTGCATCACAAGAGTAGGGTAGATGGGCACCATCATGAAGATTTGCTCAGTTTACAATTTTGTTAATGTCTCTTTTCAAAATTAATGCCCCCATCCCATCCAAAAAAATCACATAAAGTAATCTGGGTGGAAAAATCTGTGTACATGTGGAGATTACAAGAGGCTGAGAAGACTAAAATCCAAAAAATATTTGATAGGGCATCAAGAGTTACACTTTATTTCCCTTCTTATCAGAAATTATATTTGGCAGACAAAACCTTTCTAGTTGCATAGTGCATGTCCCAGCTACTGCCTTGCAGCTCCAAAATTCCCCCTTCACTGAATGTTGTGCTCTAGTGGGATGGGCCCTTTAGCATTTCTTCTTTGCAACAGACAGGATGTTAACTTATGTCAGTAGAGTGCATTGGAGAGGTACTGCAGTAGGACAGGCTTTTCTCCCTGCTTGGGGTATGTTTTATTTCTCTTCCTTTAGCTGCACTGTCCTACCACAGGTCATCTGATGGTGCACACATTCCTTTGGTGAACTCAGGACTGGTCCCCATCTAGAGACCACCTTATGGTAGCCTGCCTGATGCAGAAACCACTAGCCACTGACTCTGGGCACTTCAGCCCACCAGTCCCCATTTTCCAAATGAACCAGGGTCATGTTTATAGGGAATATCAGGGACAGGTGCCATTAAAAGAAAAAGAGAGAAATATTGTAGATACAAGTTGCCATTTTTGAGAAAGAGAAAGGAAGAGGAAGGAAAGGGAGAGCGGGAGAAAGACAGAGAGAGAGAGAGCACCAAGGTACAGCAAATCAGGGGTGAGTGTGCCAGGAAAAATGAATGTGAGTGGGACAAGTTTAGTGCGGAGTGCCTTTGAGAATTTCAAGATCAGCATCAGTGACTTTTATATAGGAGCTCAGAAGAGCAACCTGGCCAAGGGGCTACGTTTGTGAATTAATCTGCTTTTACAGAGCTGGCAATTGCAGACAAAAAGGGGATAGCCTAGACTTCTATAAAAGAGCTGTTAGGGCAGAAATGGTCAGTGCCCAGGAAAAACAGACCATGGAGGACAGCTCAGAGGAAGGGGATCCCAAATAATGAAGAACAACATGAGTCCCGAGGAATGCTTTGGGCATTGCATCACAAGAGTAGGGTAGATGGGCACCATCATGAAGATTTGCTCAGTTTACAATTTTGTTAATGTCTCTTTTCAAAATTAATGCCCCCATCCCATCCAAAAAAATCACATAAAGTAATCTGGGTGGAAAAATCTGTGTACATGTGGAGATTACAAGAGGCTGAGAAGACTAAAATCCAAAAAATATTTGATAGGGCATCAAGAGTTACACTTTATTTCCCTTCTTATCAGAAATTATATTTGGCAGACAAAACCTTTCTAGTTGCATAGTGCATGTCCCAGCTACTGCCTTGCAGCTCCAAAATTCCCCCTTCACTGAATGTTGTGCTCTAGTGGGATGGGCCCTTTAGCATTTCTTCTTTGCAACAGACAGGATGTTAACTTATGTCAGTAGAGTGCATTGGAGAGGTACTGCAGTAGGACAGGCTTTTCTCCCTGCTTGGGGTATGTTTTATTTCTCTTCCTTTAGCTGCACTGTCCTACCACAGGTCATCTGATGGTGCACACATTCCTTTGGTGAACTCAGGACTGGTCCCCATCTAGAGACCACCTTATGGTAGCCTGCCTGATGCAGAAACCACTAGCCACTGACTCTGGGCACTTCAGCCCACCAGCATCCATCAGCTTGTACCTGGGAGGCTATTTCTTCCAGCAACTGTGAACCAGTCTGGGTGAATACAATGGGGAACATCATACTTTTGAAATGAAATCTGAATCCAAACTCTGGGGATAAGGTCTCTCCATCTCTGTTTATTCCTTACTTGGATACTCTCTCTTACATCCAAAGTCTGTTTTTATTTTTCTTTACCTGCCAGAACAGCAGCACCTTCATTTTTAGCCAGAGCTGTAGGGTTAATCCAGTCACTGTATGGGCCTTGGTCACTACAGAACCAAGACCGCCGTTGTCCAAATTTAGAGCCAGGGTTAGTTCATCCATATCTGTGTACAGGTAGACACAGAATGAAGACAGTCTCAGGACAAAGGCAAACATAGGTGCTAGGTGATTAAAAATAATTTCAAATAGTAAGAAAAATAATCTCTTAAGAAATCATACACACAGTCAGTGTTAGTTGTTCAGTTGTGTCTAACTCTGTGACCCTGTGGACTGCAGTGCAGGAGGCTCTCCTGTGTCTGGAATTTTCCAGGCAAGAATGCTGGAGTGGGTAGTCATTCAAGTCTTCTGTGAATTTTGTCGATGGATTGACTTATGTTAATAGCAATCCCCATGAATTCACAGCACTCTGCTGGAGTACCTTGACTTATTAAATACTTTTCAATATTTGGGCAGATACCACAGGTCTATTTTATGGAAAGAAAAATGGGTAGATAGAAAGCGTCGATCCTTTCATTTTCTGGAGAAGTTCAACGCAGACACTGCCTCAGTCCAGCCTTATATCCACTAACAGACATTTATTCACCATCTAGTCAGTGTTCATTCAGTTCATTTATTCTTACAGTTTATTCAAATAGTCAACAAATGCATATGAGGCTTCCCTGTTACTAAAGGTCAAATGAGTCTGCAATCAGCACAGGGTTTCAATTCCTGGTTGCGTTTTCTACCACTTCCTCATTCTTCCATCTGATAGGCATTTACTAAACACTTGTTATGGAGGCCCAATACACTTATAGACTCATTGCAAAACACTTAATGTAGGTTGTGATGTAGCATGGTTAACCTCATAAGCCTGGAGTCAGTCTTGCTTCAGTTCACCAGCATCTACTTAGGGCTGTTGTCTGAGTACCCCCAGTGACCAAGCTTATCCGCACCTGTTCTACATCCTCACTGCAAGACATTAGACAGGGTGATAAGGGGAGAAGAGATGCTTGCAAAGGAGGAATATGAACAGATTCTTTGTCATAAAAATCACAGTTTTCAATCTCCTGATGGCAGTCTAGTTGTCATTTTGATATATGAGCGGCACACTTTTTACACACACATGTGCACACAAACAGAAGCAAGAAGACTTAGAAATGTGTCACAAGAAGAAAAATGAAAACAAGTCAGTAACTCAGTCCAGAAAACATAAATGAAGGATGTCAAGGAGAAGTGCTGTTTTTAAATGAATTGACTTTGTTTGAGAAAGGGAAGCAGAGATTGCTCCCATGGTCCCTTGTTTCCTCATTTAGTTGCTCCACCCTCGGGGAAGGCAAGTGGTGTTAACTTTGATTACAGAGGAAGAGGCAAGGCTTGGAAAGGTTAATGATATCACCTAATGTCAATCATACAAGTGGCAGATCCAGTATGAGAAATGGTATATCTATCTGTCACCCAAGCCCATATACCCTGAACTGTGTCAGATACCATGCAAGAGCAGAAACAGCTCACAACTAAGTTGTGCTCCTGTGAGAGGAATCAAGGGCTGAGCCTTATCTGGGCACGAATTATGTGGGAAACAGGAGGAAAGTACCAAAGAGGCAGAAAGCATCCTTAAGGCCAGCATATTCAATCCTTGGATCCAAGTCCATAGAAATAGACTCTTGGGCTCACAGCTTCAGTAGAGTGGTCATAGGCCAGACTGTCACATTTTCAGTTCCCTGAAAAGAGTAAATGTGGGAATACAAATATCATATTTTAAATTACTTAAATGCTATAAATCAAGGAAACAAACTATTAAATAAAGAGGCAATCCCCTTCACCATTGCAACCAAAAGAATCAAATATCTAGGAATAAACCTACCCAAAGAAACAAAAGAATTGTACACAGAAAATTACAAGACACTCATGAGAGACATTAAAGAAGACTTAAACAGATGGAGAGATATTCCATGTTCCTGGATTGGAAGAATCAATATTACCGGGTCAGTCTTGCTTCAGTTCACCAGCATCTACTTAGGGCTGTTGTCTGAGTACCCCCAGTGACCAAGCTTATCCGCACCTGTTCTACATCCTCACTGCAAGACATTAGACAGGGTGATAAGGGGAGAAGAGATGCTTGCAAAGGAGGAATATGAACAGATTCTTTGTCATAAAATCACAGTTTTCAATCTCCTCATGGCAGGCTAGTTGTCATTTTGATATATGAAGGGCACACTCTCCCACACACATGTTAGAAGCAGTCAGAAGCAAGAAGACTTAGAAATGTGTCACAAGAAGAAAAATGAAAACAAGTCAGTAACTCAGTCCAGAAAACATAAATGAAGGATGTCAAGGAGAAGTGCTGTTTTTAAATGAATTGACTTTGTTTGAGAAAGGGAAGCAGAGATTGCTCCCATGGTCCCTTGTTTCCTCATTTAGTTGCTCCACCCTCGGGGAAGGCAAGTGGTGTTAACTTTGATTACAGAGGAAGAGGCAAGGCTTGGAAAGGTTAATGATATCACCTAATGTCAATCATACAAGTGGCAGATCCAGTATGAGAAATGGTATATCTATCTGTCACCCAAGCCCATATACCCTGAACTGTGTCAGATACCATGCAAGAGCAGAAACAGCTCACAACTAAGTTGTGCTCCTGTGAGAGGAATCAAGGGCTGAGCCTTATCTGGGCACGAATTATGTGGGAAACAGGAGGAAAGTACCAAAGAGGCAGAAAGCATCCTTAAGGCCAGCATATTCAATCCTTGGATCCAAGTCCATAGAAATAGACTCTTGGGCTCACAGCTTCAGTAGAGTGGTCATAGGCCAGACTGTCACATTTTCAGTTCCCTGAAAAGAGTAAATGTGGGAATACAAATATCATATTTTAAATTACTTAAATGCTATAAATCAAGGAAACAAACTATTAAATAAAGAGGCAATCCCCTTCACCATTGCAACCAAAAGAATCAAATATCTAGGAATAAACCTACCCAAAGAAACAAAAGAATTGTACACAGAAAATTACAAGACACTCATGAGAGACATTAAAGAAGACTTAAACAGATGGAGAGATATTCCATGTTCCTGGATTGGAAGAATCAATATTGTGAAAATGACCATACTTCCAAATATCATCTACAGATTCAATGCAGTACCTATTCAACTACCACTGACATTTTTCACAGAACTAGACCAAATAATAACACAGTTCATATGGAAACACAGAAGACCTCGAATAGCCAAAGCAATCCTGAGGAAGAAAAACTGAGCTGGAGGGATCAGCCTCCCTAACTTCAGACTCTACTACAAAGCAACAGTTATCAAGACAGTATGGTACTGGCACAAAAACAGAACTCTAGATCAATGGAACAAGATCGAGAACCCAGAGATCAACCCACGCACCTATGGGTACCTTATTTTTGATAAAGGAGGAGAAACTATAAAATGGGATAAAGACAGCTTCTTTAACAAGTGGTGCTGGGAGAATTGGACAGCTACATGCAAAAAAATGAAATTGGAACATTCCCTGACACCATACACTAAGATCAACTCAAAATGGATTAAAGACCTCAATGTAAGACCAGAAACCATCAAACTCTTAGAGGAGAATGTAGGCAAAACCCTCAAGGACATCAATCAAAGCAAGATCTTCTCTGACCCACCAACTAAAATAGCAGAACTGAAAAGAAAAATGAACATATGGGACCTTATGAAACTTAAAAGCTTTTGTACAGCAAAAGAAATTACAAAAAAGTTCAACAGACACCCCACAGAGTGGGAGAAAATCATAGCAAATGAAACAACAGACAAAGAATTAATCTCCAAAATCTACAAGCAACTCAGACAACTCAGCACAGGGAAAATGAGCAGCCCAATCAAAAAATGGGAAAAAGATCTAAAGAGACGCCTCTCCAAAGAGGACATACAAATGGTCCAAAAATACATGAAACGATGCTCAACCTCGCTTATTATTAGAGAAATGCAAATTAAAATCACAATGAGATACCACCTCACACCTGTCAGAATGGCCATCATCAACAAATCGACAGACAACAAATGCTGGAGAGGGTGTGGAGAAAAGGGAACCCTCTTGCATTGCTGGTGGGAATGTAAATTAATACAACCTCTATGGAAGACAATATGGAGATTTCTTAAAAAACTAAAAATAGAAGCACCCTATGACCCAGCAATCCCACTATTAGGCCTATATCCTGATGAAATCAAAACTGAAAGAGGCACCTGTACCCCAATGTTCATTGCAGCTCTCTATACAATAGCCAGAACATGGAAGCAACCTAGATGTGCATCGACAAATGAATGGATCCAGAAGCTCTGGTACATATATACAATGGAATACTACTCAGCTGTTAAAAGAAATGCAGAAGACTCAGTCCTAATGAGGTGGCTGGCTCTAGAACCTGTCATAAAAAGTGAAGTAAGTCAAAAAGAGAAAGACAAGTATAGTATACTAACTCATATATATGGGATCTAGTAAGATGGTCATGATAACACACGCAGTGAACTCATGAAAAAACAGAGAATAGACATAAAGACATTGTGGAGACCGAACAGTGGGAGGGAGTAACATGGAAACCTATACTGTCATGTGTAGAAAAGATAGCTATTGTCCTTGTGCTAGGGGAATAGGAGTACCTACAACCACTTGGAGCGATGGTCTGGTAGGATGGGAGGGGGGGAACTGGGTGGGGGGAGGGTCAAGGGATATGCATCTGATTGATCTGGGAACATACATGTACAAAAATAAATAAATAAATTAATTAATTAAAAAAAAAAAAGAGAGAATCAAAGGAAAAACTGGCCTTAGGAAAAAAAAAAAAAAAGATATATCCCTTTCTCCTTTCTCAAATGCAGCTTCATAACAAATGGGCTTTGCTGGTGCCTCAGTGATAACGAATCCGCCTGCAGTGCAGATGTGGGTTCGATCTTGGGTAAGAAAGATTCCCAAGAGAAAGGAAATGCCTGCCCACTCCAGTATTCTTGCCTGTAAAAATCCATAGACAGAAGAGCCTGGCAGGGCTACAGTCCATCAGGTCACGAAAGTGTCAGACATGGCTAACTAAAAAAAAATACCATTAGACAGCCCAATCAAAAAATGGGAAAAAGATCTAAAGAGACGCCTCTCCAAAGAGGACATACAAATGGTCCAAAAATACATGAAACGATGCTCAACCTCGCTTATTATTAGAGAAATGCAAATTAAAATCACAATGAGATACCACCTCACACCTGTCAGAATGGCCATCATCAACAAATCGACAGACAACAAATGCTGGAGAGGGTGTGGAGAAAAGGGAACCCTCTTGCATTGCTGGTGGGAATGTAAATTAATACAACCTCTATGGAAGACAATATGGAGATTTCTTAAAAAACTAAAAATAGAAGCACCCTATGACCCAGCAATCCCACTATTAGGCCTATATCCTGATGAAATCAAAACTGAAAGAGGCACCTGTACCCCAATGTTCATTGCAGCTCTCTATACAATAGCCAGAACATGGAAGCAACCTAGATGTGCATCGACAAATGAATGGATCCAGAAGCTCTGGTACATATATACAATGGAATACTACTCAGCTGTTAAAAGAAATGCAGAAGACTCAGTCCTAATGAGGTGGCTGGCTCTAGAACCTGTCATAAAAAGTGAAGTAAGTCAAAAAGAGAAAGACAAGTATAGTATACTAACTCATATATATGGGATCTAGTAAGATGGTCATGATAACACACGCAGTGAACTCATGAAAAAACAGAGAATAGACATAAAGACATTGTGGAGACCGAACAGTGGGAGGGAGTAACATGGAAACCTATACTGTCATGTGTAGAAAAGATAGCTATTGTCCTTGTGCTAGGGGAATAGGAGTACCTACAACCACTTGGAGCGATGGTCTGGTAGGATGGGAGGGGGGGAACTGGGTGGGGGGAGGGTCAAGGGATATGCATCTGATTGATCTGGGAACATACATGTACAAAAATAAATAAATAAATTAATTAATTAAAAAAAAAAAAGAGAGAATCAAAGGAAAAACTGGCCTTAGGAAAAAAAAAAAAAAAGATATATCCCTTTCTCCTTTCTCAAATGCAGCTTCATAACAAATGGGCTTTGCTGGTGCCTCAGTGATAACGAATCCGCCTGCAGTGCAGATGTGGGTTCGATCTTGGGTAAGAAAGATTCCCAAGAGAAAGGAAATGCCTGCCCACTCCAGTATTCTTGCCTGTAAAAATCCATAGACAGAAGAGCCTGGCAGGGCTACAGTCCATCAGGTCACGAAAGTGTCAGACATGGCTAACTAAAAAGCAACAACAAACAACTGGGAAGGCCAGATTCTATCTTGGAATTCCTTTGACCTGTTGAGATGCCTTCGGCAACATCTAGAGAGTTAGCCTGAGGCTAAGTCCTTCACCCACTTCTCCTCTTCCCTTCCTACTCCCAGTCCCAGAGCCCATCCAGAAGAGCTTTGTGCCCATGACTGTGGACACCTAGCCTCGGTGTCCGAACTCAAGCCACATGTCCTTCTCTACAAGTACTGCATGTATGGCAATCCTGAAGGGACACAGCACTGCTGTGTGTCTGACTCCAGAGAAGAGACCTCAGTGATCCAAGAAGCAGGTTTTGAGTCATTTGGACAGTTAATACGAAAGTCTTGGGACCTAGAGTGTGGTACAGAATGGGGATACAGGCCCCCAAAGATCAGATCTCCTCACTCGGTTGCTGATAGTGAGGAACATAGACAGAGGAAGGCCACAGCAAGGCCTCACAGGCGCCAGGGCTGGGCACCTCTTGTCTGAGTCTAAAGTACTTCCATGAGACCCACCATCTTCCATCTGCAAAGGAAGGAGGAAATTTGGATTGTGAGGACAAACTAGATTGGAAATATTCTAATCATCAGTTCTCATCCCTTCTATACATTGAAACCACCCAAGGGGGCACTCACAAAAAAATATGCCTCACCCTTAGAGAACTGTATTAATTGATATGGAGATGGTCTGGGCAATTATGTATTATGAAGCTACTCAATGGATTTTAATGTACAACTAAGATTGAAAACCACACTGAGATCAAAGGATAAGCTCTACAGCCTGGAAACAACTTATCCCATTCTCATCATGTACATGTCTGTAAAACCTGAGTGTTTCTCTAAGGAGGAGAGTCCCCTAAGGCCCAGGGCACAGGCAAGACTCTAGGGCAGAGCTCCACCTATGTGACTGATGCCAGAGCATTTCTCTAAGAGTAAAGCTATGTGACTTCTTTGGATAATTCAGGGCCTGAATTAGTTTATTTGATTTTCATAGATGTTTTCTTTCTTTCAAATTATCCCCACATAACTGCCCCTCAACGACTGTCACCTGTTTCATATTATTGGCTTTGGTAAATGTCCTGTCTCTACAGATGGCCAGAAACATTCTTTCAGTTCCTGTCCCAGCCTTGACCTTCCTTTCTTTTGAGACCTGGGAAGTTGCAGTGGGAGTGGTAGGGGCAGCAGAAGACAAACATACCTGCTCCTTCCTCCCTTACTTTGCAGAACCGTCCTCTTTCTGCTGTGGACCATCTGCCTCACCGCATCTCCCAGCCACTGGAGGTGGGGCCTTTGGAAGGGGATTAGTCATGAGGGTGGAATCTTCATGAAAGAGACCAGTTCTCTCATAAAAGAGGCACCAAAGAGATCCCTGCTCCTTTCTACCGTGTGAAAATGCAGTGAAAAGATAGCTGTCTATGAACCAGGAAATGGGCTCAACATACACTCAAACTTCCAGCACCTTGATCATGGACTTTCTAGTCTTCAGAACTCTTTACAATCCCATGGACTGTAGCTCACCATGCTCCTCTGTCCATGGGATTTCCCAAGCAAGAGTACTGGAATGGGTTGCCATTTCCTTCTCCAGGGTATCTTCCTGACCCTGGGATTGAACCTAGGTCTCCTGCATTGTAGGCAGAGTCTTTACTGACTGAGCTACCAGGGAAAGTCCACCATCAAGGGTAGATTTGTTATTTACCAAAAATAAAAAGTGAGAAAAAGTGTTTGGGTCATATAAACACACAAATGAACATTGATTAGATGCTTTCATCACAGTTACATATCCCTAGTCTTGCCTTAAAATTTTAAAACTACTGCACCAAGGGGCACTCACAAAAATATGCCTCACCCTTAGAGAACTGTATTAATTGATATGGAGATGGTCTGGGCAATTATGTATTATGAAGCTACTCAATGGATTTTAATGTACAACTAAGATTGAAAACCACACTGAGATCAAAGGATAAGCTCTACAGCCTGGAAACAACTTATCCCATTCTCATCATGTACATGTCTGTAAAACCTGAGTGTTTCTCTAAGGAGGAGAGTCCCCTAAGGCCCAGGGCACAGGCAAGACTCTAGGGCAGAGCTCCACCTATGTGACTGATGCCAGAGCATTTCTCTAAGAGTAAAGCTATGTGACTTCTTTGGATAATTCAGGGCCTGAATTAGTTTATTTGATTTTCATAGATGTTTTCTTTCTTTCAAATTATCCCCACATAACTGCCCCTCAACGACTGTCACCTGTTTCATATTATTGGCTTTGGTAAATGTCCTGTCTCTACAGATGGCCAGAAACATTCTTTCAGTTCCTGTCCCAGCCTTGACCTTCCTTTCTTTTGAGACCTGGGAAGTTGCAGTGGGAGTGGTAGGGGCAGCAGAAGACAAACATACCTGCTCCTTCCTCCCTTACTTTGCAGAACCGTCCTCTTTCTGCTGTGGACCATCTGCCTCACCGCATCTCCCAGCCACTGGAGGTGGGGCCTTTGGAAGGGGATTAGTCATGAGGGTGGAATCTTCATGAAAGAGACCAGTTCTCTCATAAAAGAGGCACCAAAGAGATCCCTGCTCCTTTCTACCGTGTGAAAATGCAGTGAAAAGATAGCTGTCTATGAACCAGGAAATGGGCTCAACATACACTCAAACTTCCAGCACCTTGATCATGGACTTTCTAGTCTTCAGAACTCTTTACAATCCCATGGACTGTAGCTCACCATGCTCCTCTGTCCATGGGATTTCCCAAGCAAGAGTACTGGAATGGGTTGCCATTTCCTTCTCCAGGGTATCTTCCTGACCCTGGGATTGAACCTAGGTCTCCTGCATTGTAGGCAGAGTCTTTACTGACTGAGCTACCAGGGAAAGTCCACCATCAAGGGTAGATTTGTTATTTACCAAAAATAAAAAGTGAGAAAAAGTGTTTGGGTCATATAAACACACAAATGAACATTGATTAGATGCTTTCATCACAGTTACATATCCCCTAGTCTTGCCTATCAGCGTTAGTAAAGCACAACTTTCTAAAAGATCTACTGAAAGTTTCAACTACAGTCACTTAGTAGCTATTTTCTTGTCTGAAATTTTTATATCTAATAGCTGGATGTAAGACTCAAGCTTTAAACATAAATGAAATTATAACATAAATATCAAGCACTATAACTCATTCCTGATTAACAATCAAGAAAAATTCTAAACATGGTTAGGGAAAGATACCTACATTTATTTATCCTCTAGGCTGAGGGTCTGGACAGATATTTCACTTAAGTAAACTTTGTTTAGAACAAATGACCTTCAAACATGGATAGATATACCCCTTTGGTTCTCAATCAAGGACAATTATAAGAAAAATTAATTCCATATGCTCATCATTCATATTCATCTTTTCTCAAACTTCATTACCTTAAGAATATGTACCCTTTCAAAATACTCCTTTCACTGTTTAGTCAACCCAAATATCATTGTTTTGTCCTGAAAATAGAAAGACATCCATGCACCCAAATGATAAATCTAAATATTGTTTTCCAGGAAGTCTCCAAAGTTCCCATTAATAACTAATCAAGATATATTCCTTTCTTTTTCTGCCTTCTACATATTTCCTTGAAGCATGCTGCTTGGCATCACAATGGCTATTTTATCTCCTGCTCAAAATGCCAAAATCATTAGGGTGAAATATATTCTTTTAAATGTAATGAATATTTGTAGGGCTATCATATGCATTCACATTTTTTGCAATATTGGATGAAATTTATGGATAAATAATCTACATGATTCCTTTCAAAATTAGTGGATTATGTTTAAAATGTAATTGAAAAATCTATTGTCAAATAATAACCTTAAATGTTTATTTCAATTACCATGATTCCCATTATTTCACTGTGTAAGATGTTTTATATTTCAGGCTTATAATAATAAGAAAAATTATATGTAAATGTTGATTAAAGTATTTAGTTATTGACCTAAAATATGTGATAGGGAATTCTTCTATATGTGTACAGTACTTACACTTTTCCCTGTTTTTCCTTGTAAAATAAAATACGGAAATCAGATATAAAAGATATGATAGAAAACTCTGAAGATCAGGAAGAAGGCAGACTGGCAAGGGCATACAGGACCAGAAGAAATACAGTGGCAAAGTCTCTGGGTTTCCCATGTCTTACATCTTAGACTTGAACTTGAAGGAGCTGGGGAAAAAAAAAAAAAAAATCACATAGAAAAAAAAAAAAAAAAAAAAGTCCAGCTTTCTCTGTCAAAAATACCAGAAAGTGGGAAATCTAACCAGTAATAAAAGAAAATTGAAGACAAAAAAACAGAAAAAAACACCTTATTCCAGGCAAACACTATATAAAAATGTGTGGCTCTGAACTATCTAGGTCAGTGAAGGTCGAGTGGAGAGCACAGACCTACACCCTTATGAAGCTGAATGAGTTCTCTAACACTCATGCCAAGGTGGTGTCAGAGAAGGCCAAATAGAGATCCAGGAGTTTGGTCTACATAGTAACATGACCCGTGTCAACACCCCACCCACAGTGGTCTTAGTGGAAAATATGTGGGGAGTTTGGACCACAATTCTACCTGGCGATAGTGAGTCGCTCTCACCTCTTCACTGAGGTGATGCCAGAGAGCCTGTGAGGAGTCAGATCTTTCTGTTACTTAGCAGGAATAAGGCCATCCTCACTGAAGTGTCAGTGCAGACCACATGGGGAGTCAGAATCCCCAAGGCTGTTCAGGGGTAATGGGGCATCTTCCCCAAGTGGATATCAATGAAACTGTGGGGGAAATATGGACTTATTCCACTTGGTGGTAATGATTGGGATCACCACTTTCCTCCTGGAGTGGTGTCAGAAAAGGCCAAGATAACAAATCTTATTCAAGATGTAGAGTCTCATAATATAATCTTAAAATAATAATGTCTAGGGGTCTACAGAATCACTCATTTGAAGAACAAGGTGGATATCAAAGTAATTGAAAAAGACAATAAATTGGTGGCAATAATATGAAGAAAGATGTGTTAGAATTACCTGAACAAATTTTTACAGTAGTCTTGATAAAAATACTTCAGAAGGCAATTATATACACACTTGAAAGAAATGGAAAGGGGTGAGTGTATGCACCTTATCAAGGAAGTACTAGTCTGGGAAAAGAAATACAAAATGTAAAGGAGATGAAAATGCAAATTTTAGAACTGAAAAACATTACAATAACAAAAAAGAAATGTTCAGTGAATGGGCTCAAAAGCAGAATAGACGACAGAAGAAAGAATAGATGAATCAGATGACTGAAAAAAAAAATATATAATTAGCCAATGTAAACAACAGAGAAATATAGACAGATCCCACTCCAAATAAAAATTAAAAGAGGCTCAGGAAACTGTGGGGTTATTTAAAAGGTTAATATTTGCTGCACTGGAATCTGAGGAGAAAGATTATGGGGTTAAAAAAGTTCTCAGAGGGCTCCCGTGGTGGTCCAGTGGGTAAGGACACCGCCTTGCAGTGCAAGGGGCGCCGGTTCGATCCCTGGCCTGGGAACATCCCACGTGCCACGGAGCAGCTAGACCAATGTGTCCAACTATTGAGCCGGATCTCTGGAGCGCATGCACCCAGAGCCGGTGCTCTGCAACGACAGAGGCCACTGTGATGGCAGGCCCACACAGGCCAAAGAGCAAAGATAAATAAATGAAAAATCAATAGAAGTGGCCAAAAATAAAAATAATAATACTAATACGAATAAAAAGTACTCAGAGGTAACAGTTGAAGATTTCCAAAATGTGTCCAGACATACAAATTTACAGATTCAAGAAGCTGAGTAAGCCCCCAATATGACAAAAACCAAAGAAATCCTGATGAAGACACATACATATTATACTTCTGAAAAGGAAAGAAAAAGAATCCTGAATGCAGCCAGTGAATGGGAAACTTTTTATTGTTTAGTACCTAAGTGGTATCTGCCTCTTTTGTAACCCCAGCGGACTGTAGCCTTCAGGGTTCTCTGTTCTTGAGATTTTTCCAGGCAAGAAAACTGGAGTGAGATGTCGTTTCCTCCGGGTCTTCTGACCTTTGAAGAACAAGGTGGATATCAAAGTAATTGAAAAAGACAATAAATTGGTGGCAATAATATGAAGAAAGATGTGTTAGAATTACCTGAACAAATTTTTACAGTAGTCTTGATAAAAATACTTCAGAAGGCAATTATATACACACTTGAAAGAAATGGAAAGGGGTGAGTGTATGCACCTTATCAAGGAAGTACTAGTCTGGGAAAAGAAATACAAAATGTAAAGGAGATGAAAATGCAAATTTTAGAACTGAAAAACATTACAATAACAAAAATGAAATGTTCAGTGAATGGGCTCAAAAGCAGAATAGACGACAGAAGAAAGAATAGATGAATCAGATGACTGAAAAAAAAAATATATAATTAGCCAATGTAAACAACAGAGAAATATAGACAGATCCCACTCCAAATAAAAATTAAAAGAGGCTCAGGAAACTGTGGGGTTATTTAAAAGGTTAATATTTGCTGCACTGGAATCTGAGGAGAAAGATTATGGGGTTAAAAAAGTTCTCAGAGGGCTCCCGTGGTGGTCCAGTGGGTAAGGACACCGCCTTGCAGTGCAAGGGGCGCCGGTTCGATCCCTGGCCTGGGAACATCCCACGTGCCACGGAGCAGCTAGACCAATGTGTCCAACTATTGAGCCGGATCTCTGGAGCGCATGCACCCAGAGCCGGTGCTCTGCAACGACAGAGGCCACTGTGATGGCAGGCCCACACAGGCCAAAGAGCAAAGATAAATAAATGAAAAATCAATAGAAGTGGCCAAAAATAAAAATAATAATACTAATACGAATAAAAAGTACTCAGAGGTAACAGTTGAAGATTTCCAAAATGTGTCCAGACATACAAATTTACAGATTCAAGAAGCTGAGTAAGCCCCCAATATGACAAAAACCAAAGAAATCCTGATGAAGACACATACATATTATACTTCTGAAAAGGAAAGAAAAAGAATCCTGAATGCAGCCAGTGAATGGGAAACTTTTTATTGTTTA
Source organism: Tragulus kanchil (assembly GCA_022376925.1). Taxonomy (NCBI): domain Eukaryota; kingdom Metazoa; phylum Chordata; class Mammalia; order Artiodactyla; family Tragulidae; genus Tragulus; species Tragulus kanchil. Next base: position 80,965,774 of record JAIOJX010000029.1, on the reverse strand, counting down.
GTACCTAAGTGGTATCTGCCTCTTTTGTAACCCCAGCGGACTGTAGCCTTCAGGGTTCTCTGTTCTTGAGATTTTTCCAGGCAAGAAAACTGGAGTGAGATGTCGTTTCCTCCTCCAGGGGATCTTCCTGACCTAGTGATCAAACCTGCATCTCCTGCATTGTCAGGTGAATTATTTATCACTGAGCCACCAGGGAAGCCATGGAGAACTTTACCAATAGGGAAAGAATCTATTCAGATAATAGCAGATTTGTCATCAGAAACCATGAAGATCAGAATGAAGTATCACAGTTTTTAAGTGCTGAAAATACAGCTGTCAACTAGAATCCCGTACCTAGTGAAAATAATACTTTAAGAATGAAAAAGACATCAAGACACACTCAGTTGGAGGTAAAGCAGGAGAAATGGTCATCTCCCCTAAAATAAGGAATAAACTTCTTAGACTATTAGTAAGGAAGAAAAAACATGGCAAGTAAAATATGGCTAAATACAATAGACTTTTCTTTTCCATAAAGGAATGTAAGGTGCTTTAATTCACTTGAACCGGTAAAGTGGCAATACTAGTAGACATTATATAACAATCTATGTGCAAATAATATGATATTTGATAAATTATTAAACTGCTACACACAGTAGCAGTATACTATAAATAAATAAAAATGAAATTCTTAAGAAAATCAAGGACCAAACAGAATGACAAACAGAACAAAGAAACAGAAGTAAAAATATGGGGAACTTAAGTTCTAACATTTAAGTGGTAAACTTAAGTACTAATATTTTTTACTACACTGTATAAAAATACCACTTTTTGTATGCTGTCTAAAAGAAACTCACTTTAAATACAACAACAGATGCAGTTTTAAAGTAATACTTTAGAAAATATTTACCATGTAAAATTTAAGCAAAGAAAAACAAAAATGGTTATATCAGTATTGATAAAGCAGACTCTGGAAAAAAGAAAATTACTAAAGACAGAGAAATGCTATATCAAGGGATAAAGCATTAATCCACTAAAAAAAAGCAATTCTAAATGTGTGTGTGTGGGAAAAAAAAAAAAAAAACAGAGTTGCAAATTATGTGGAGAAAAAAAAAAAACAACTTATGGAACTGTTAAGAGGAAATAGACAAATCCACAATCATTGCTCGATATTTCAACACCCTTTCCTCAACAAGTGATAGAACAACTTAGCAAGAAAATAATAAAGAATATAGAACAACTAAATAATTCTAGCAATCAGCAGGATCTAATCAACATCCCTAGAACACTTCATCCAGTAGTAGCAGAATACACATTATTTTCAAGTGTGCCCAGAGCATATACCAAGATAGATCATATCTTGTGTCACTAAACAAATCTTAACACATTTAAAAAAACTGAAATCATACAGAATGTGTTTTCTGACTACAGTGGAATCAAACTAAAAATTACTAACAGTGAAAAGTGAAAAATATTCGAACATGTGGAAATTAAACAACATATTTTAAAATATAATATATCAAAGTCTTAAGAAAAATTTTGACCAAGATAATCACAGTGGAGAATTTTACCAAACACTCAAAGAATTTAAACACATGCTATATATCCTTGTCCAGAAAATAGAAAAGAAGGGAACACTTCCTATTCATTTTATGAAGCTAGTACCATTCTGACACCAAAACGAGACAAAGTACAAGAAACTATAAGCTATATCCATCAAGGATACATGCCCAAAAATCCTTTTTTACCCAAGACGATGATTAAACTTGCAAAAAAAAAACTACACAGTAGCTACTAAAAAAAATGAAATTCTTAAGAAAATCAAGGACCAAACAGAATGACAAACAGAACAAAGAAACAGAAGTAAAAATATGGGGAACTTAAGTTCTAACATTTAAGTGGTAAACTTAAGTACTAATATTTTTTACTACACTGTATAAAAATACCACTTTTTGTATGCTGTCTAAAAGAAACTCACTTTAAATACAACAACAGATGCAGTTTTAAAGTAATACTTTAGAAAATATTTACCATGTAAAATTTAAGCAAAGAAAAACAAAAATGGTTATATCAGTATTGATAAAGCAGACTCTGGAAAAAAGAAAATTACTAAAGACAGAGAAATGCTATATCAAGGGATAAAGCATTAATCCACTAAAAAAAAGCAATTCTAAATGTGTGTGTGTGGGAAAAAAAAAAAAAAAAAAAACAGAGTTGCAAATTATGTGGAGAAAAAAAAAAAACAACTTATGGAACTGTTAAGAGGAAATAGACAAATCCACAATCATTGCTCGATATTTCAACACCCTTTCCTCAACAAGTGATAGAACAACTTAGCAAGAAAATAATAAAGAATATAGAACAACTAAATAATTCTAGCAATCAGCAGGATCTAATCAACATCCCTAGAACACTTCATCCAGTAGTAGCAGAATACACATTATTTTCAAGTGTGCCCAGAGCATATACCAAGATAGATCATATCTTGTGTCACTAAACAAATCTTAACACATTTAAAAAAACTGAAATCATACAGAATGTGTTTTCTGACTACAGTGGAATCAAACTAAAAATTACTAACAGTGAAAAGTGAAAAATATTCGAACATGTGGAAATTAAACAACATATTTTAAAATATAATATATCAAAGTCTTAAGAAAAATTTTGACCAAGATAATCACAGTGGAGAATTTTACCAAACACTCAAAGAATTTAAACACATGCTATATATCCTTGTCCAGAAAATAGAAAAGAAGGGAACACTTCCTATTCATTTTATGAAGCTAGTACCATTCTGACACCAAAACGAGACAAAGTACAAGAAACTATAAGCTATATCCATCAAGGATACATGCAAAAAATCCTTAACAAAGACAGTAGTCCTCCCTTATTCCACTTTCTGTTGTTTTAGTTACCCATGGTCTACTAGAGTCTGAAAATATAAAGTGGAAAATTCCAGAAATAAACAATCTATAGGTTTTAAATTGTGCACCATTCTGATTATTGTGATGAAATCTTGTATCATCTAGCTCCTTCCTGTTTTGAACCTGAATTATCTGTGTCCATTGTATTCTACCTATAAGTAAGTTTGAAGCCCTTCCAGTTATCAGATCAACCATCGTGATATCACAGTGTTTGTGTTCCAGAAATCATTATTTTACTTAATAATGGTCCCAAAGCACAAAGCAGTGATGCTGGCAATTCAGATATATCAAAGAGAAGCCAAAAGGTGCTTCCCTTAAGTGAAAAGGTGAAAGTTCTGAACCTAATCAGAGAAAAAGGAACACTAAGGTTGTTAAGATCTATGATAAGAATGAATCTTTTTCTGTAAAATTATGAAGGAAAAATATATCCCTGCTAATTTTGCTGCCACACTTCAAACTGCAAAAGTTATAGCTACAGTGTGTGATCAGTGCTTAGTTAAGATGGAAAAGGCATTGAATTTGTACAATAAAATATTTTCAGAGAGAGAGAGAGGGAGGAACCACATTTACATAACTTTTATATAGTATGTGTGTACTAAGTCACTCAGTTGAGTCCGGCTCTTTGCAACCCTATGAACTGTAGCCCGCTAGGCTCCTTTGTCCATGGGACTCTCCAGGCAAGAATACTATGGTTGCTTCTTATGACATTGTTTTCTGACTACAGTGGAATCAAACTAAAAATTACTAACAGTGAAAAGTGAAAAATATTCGAACATGTGGAAATTAAACAACATATTTTAAAATATAATATATCAAAGTCTTAAGAAAAATTTTGACCAAGATAATCACAGTGGAGAATTTTACCAAACACTCAAAGAATTTAAACACATGCTATATATCCTTGTCCAGAAAATAGAAAAGAAGGGAACACTTCCTATTCATTTTATGAAGCTAGTACCATTCTGACACCAAAACGAGACAAAGTACAAGAAACTATAAGCTATATCCATCAAGGATACATGCAAAAAATCCTTAACAAAGACAGTAGTCCTCCCTTATTCCACTTTCTGTTGTTTTAGTTACCCATGGTCTACTAGAGTCTGAAAATATAAAGTGGAAAATTCCAGAAATAAACAATCTATAGGTTTTAAATTGTGCACCATTCTGATTATTGTGATGAAATCTTGTATCATCTAGCTCCTTCCTGTTTTGAACCTGAATTATCTGTGTCCATTGTATTCTACCTATAAGTAAGTTTGAAGCCCTTCCAGTTATCAGATCAACCATCGTGATATCACAGTGTTTGTGTTCCAGAAATCATTATTTTACTTAATAATGGTCCCAAAGCACAAAGCAGTGATGCTGGCAATTCAGATATATCAAAGAGAAGCCAAAAGGTGCTTCCCTTAAGTGAAAAGGTGAAAGTTCTGAACCTAATCAGAGAAAAAAGGAACACTAAGGTTGTTAAGATCTATGATAAGAATGAATCTTTTTTCTGTAAAATTATGAAGGAAAAATATATCCCTGCTAATTTTGCTGCCACACTTCAAACTGCAAAAGTTATAGCTACAGTGTGTGATCAGTGCTTAGTTAAGATGGAAAAGGCATTGAATTTGTACAATAAAATATTTTCAGAGAGAGAGAGAGGGAGGAACCACATTTACATAACTTTTATATAGTATGTGTGTACTAAGTCACTCAGTTGAGTCCGGCTCTTTGCAACCCTATGAACTGTAGCCCGCTAGGCTCCTTTGTCCATGGGACTCTCCAGGCAAGAATACTGGTATGGGTTGCCATTCCTTCAATAGAACATTGTTATAAATGTTCTATTTTATTATTAGTTATTATTGCTAACTTTTCCGTGCCTAATTCATGAGCTAAATTTTATCATAGGTAGGTATACATAGAAAAACAAACAGTATATTTAGGCATTGCTACTATCCGTAGTTTTAGGCATCCACTGTATGTATTGGAGTCCATCCTCTGCAAGATTAAGGGGGGATTTCTGTATTATCAAATATAATTCAGCAACAGAGAAAATGTACAATGAAAATATATATGTAATAACCAAGTGAAGTTTATATCAGGTATACAAGGCTAGCTTGATATTTGGAAATCAATTAATGATAAATTTCCTATGATTTAGCTACCATAATGAGCTAAAGAAGAAAAATCACATGATTATATCATGATTAATCACATGCACACAAAGCAACTGGCAAGCACTCATCAATGATAAAAACTTTCAGAAAAATAAGAAGAGAAGGGAACTTCCTGGGCTTCCCCTGGTGGTCCAGTGGGTAAGGACACCGCCTTGCAGTGCAAGGGGCGCCGGTTCAATCCCTGGCCTGGTAAGATCCCACGTGCCACGGAGCAGCCGGACCAATGTGTCCAATTACTGAGCCAGAGCTCTGGAGTGCATGCGCCCAGAGCCAGCGCTCTGCAACGACAGACGCCACCGCGGTGTGAGGCCCACAGGAGCCAAAGAACAAAGACGGATGAAAACAGAGAAATAAAAGACCAATAGAAGTGCCCCGCCTGCTCCCCTCCCTCCCCAACCAGACCCCTGCCCAAAATAAATAAATAAATAAATAAATCTTTAAAAAAAAAATGAATAGAAGGGAACTTCCTCAACTGGACAGAGTCTCTACAAAAAGCCTACAGCTAACATTATACTTAATATGGAAAGATCGAATACATTTTTTCCATAAGATTGGGAAATAAGGATGTCTATTTTCACCACTCTTATTCAACATAGTGCTGAAAGTTCTAGCCAGTGCATTAAAGCAAGAAAAGAATATAAGAACTATGAAGATCAAAATGAAAGAAACAGCTATTTGCAGATGATATGACTTTCTACATAGAAAACCCTAAATTATCTACAGGTATACCTCATTTTATTGTGCTTAATTTATAACACTTTGGAGATTATAGCATTTTTTACAAATTGAAGGTTTCTGGCAGCTGTGCCTTGAATAAGTCTATTTGAGCCATTTTTTCCAACAGCATTTTCTTGCTTTGTTGTCTCTGTGTTGCATGTTGGTAATTCTCTCAGTATTTCCACCTTTTCATTATTATTATATTTGTTATGGTGATATGTGTTCAGAGATCTTTGATGTTACCACTATGATTCACTGAAGGCTCAGATGATGATTAGCAATTTTTAGCAATAAAGTGTTATTTTAATTAAAGTATGTGTATTTCTTTAGACATATGCCATTGCACACTGAAAAGACTACAATATACTGAAAACATGACTTATATATACATTAGGAAAACCAAAAAGATTATATGACTAGATTTATTGCAATATTTGCATTATTGTGGTGGTCTGGAACCAAAGCCCCAATATCTCTGAATAAGCCCTGTACAAGAAACTCCTAGAACTAGTAAGTGAGTTCAGCGAGGTTGTAGGACAAGACATAAAAAAATTCTATTCCTTATACTACGGACAATCACCTGACACTGCAAATTAAAATAGCCATGGGGGGAGCCCTCTGGAGTGCATGCGCCCAGAGCCAGCGCTCTGCAACGACAGACGCCACCGCGGTGTGAGGCCCACAGGAGCCAAAGAACAAAGACGGATGAAAACAGAGAAATAAAAGACCAATAGAAGTGCCCCGCCTGCTCCCCTCCCTCCCCAACCAGACCCCTGCCCAAAATAAATAAATAAATAAATAAATCTTTAAAAAAAAAATGAATAGAAGGGAACTTCCTCAACTGGACAGAGTCTCTACAAAAAGCCTACAGCTAACATTATACTTAATATGGAAAGATCGAATACATTTTTTCCATAAGATTGGGAAATAAGGATGTCTATTTTCACCACTCTTATTCAACATAGTGCTGAAAGTTCTAGCCAGTGCATTAAAGCAAGAAAAGAATATAAGAACTATGAAGATCAAAATGAAAGAAACAGCTATTTGCAGATGATATGACTTTCTACATAGAAAACCCTAAATTATCTACAGGTATACCTCATTTTATTGTGCTTAATTTATAACACTTTGGAGATTATAGCATTTTTTACAAATTGAAGGTTTCTGGCAGCTGTGCCTTGAATAAGTCTATTTGAGCCATTTTTTCCAACAGCATTTTCTTGCTTTGTTGTCTCTGTGTTGCATGTTGGTAATTCTCTCAGTATTTCCACCTTTTCATTATTATTATATTTGTTATGGTGATATGTGTTCAGAGATCTTTGATGTTACCACTATGATTCACTGAAGGCTCAGATGATGATTAGCAATTTTTAGCAATAAAGTGTTATTTTAATTAAAGTATGTGTATTTCTTTAGACATATGCCATTGCACACTGAAAAGACTACAATATACTGAAAACATGACTTATATATACATTAGGAAAACCAAAAAGATTATATGACTAGATTTATTGCAATATTTGCATTATTGTGGTGGTCTGGAACCAAAGCCCCAATATCTCTGAATAAGCCCTGTACAAGAAACTCCTAGAACTAGTAAGTGAGTTCAGCGAGGTTGTAGGACAAGACATAAAAAAATTCTATTCCTTATACTACGGACAATCACCTGACACTGAAAATTAAAATAGCATTTGCAGTTACTTACAAAAAGTGTTAGGCAGAAGCCTTTTGAAACATATGTATATAGGAATTGTATGCTGAAAACTATACAATGCCGGCTTAAAAAAATGTTTTAAAGATCCAATAAGAGATATACTGTGGAGGGGGGAGCCAAGATGGAGGAGGAATGAGGGGAAGATTTCACCAGCTCCCCAACAGAATCACCAGAACTAATCAAGAAATGAACCACCACCAACAAACCAGCCGCTAGACAACAGAACAATTCCATAGGTCCGCGAGAGTAGAAGAGTGAATAGACAGAAATTTCCCGGAGCTAGGGTTCTAAGAATCCTCTATCCTAACCCCCACGCCGGACCGCACTGACTGAGAGCACGGCCAGCAAGTGCCCTGAAAGGGGGCCTAAGCAGAGCCTTGGGGGAGAGAGGGCAGCGATCAGCGTGAAAACTCCAAGAATCTGCCCGGATCGCTGGCAGAAATTAAGACACTGCGAAGATAGGATACTGGAGCAGGGCCACGGAAGGAGTGTTGCCTAGCTACTGGGAGACGGGAGGGAGCGCCCAGTGTGAAAATCGTGCTGCTCAGCAGGGAGAAAATCGCGACTTTCTGCCTGGCAGCGGGTGAGTTCAAACACTCCTAGTGTGGGACTGGCTGAAGGGGAAGTCGCCCACAGATTGCTGACCAGGGACCAGGCTCGAGCCAGATGGGGAAGCTCGTGCCTGCCTTTGGGACTTGGACGCATAATTTGCAGTGCGCGCGCGCCAGTGGCGGATGAGCCCGTGCACCCTCATAGCTACACCCACAGCGGAGGAAACTGGGAGAAGGGCAGGTATCAGACACTACCGGCGGGGGCATGGCAGAGCCAGGACGCCCCGACCCAACACGGGATTGCGCGCGCGCACTGCGGCCCCCCGCCCAACAGACTGGGATCAGCTCGCCGTCCAGGACAGCACCTGAGGTTGCAGACAGGTGCCATAAGGGAAAGGCTACATCATGAAGACAACACCATCGAGAGCAGACTGGCTTCCACCAGACAGATGAGAGGATAAAAAACAGGAACAGTATTTAGCTTTTTTGCTTATCTGTTGAGAACGGTTCTGTTTATTCGTTTGATCGGTCAGGTTTTTTTTTTTTTTTCTTGTTTTCTCTTTTGTCTCTATTTATTAAGTTTTTCTTCCCTTTTTAAATTTTTAATTTTTTTGTTTGATTTTTAATTATTATTATATTTTTAAATTTTAATTCTTGAACTTCTAATTATCGTTCCTCTTTCCCACTCCTTCCTCCCTCTGTGTTCTAAATTTAAAACTTTCTCCTATCTACCATTACCCCTAGATAAATATTTCCTACCATCCTGTCTCCACTATTTTCCAGCTGCACTAAACAATACAACACACTAATCTTGGCTACATAACCCTATAAAATCCTTCCAAGTCGAATCTATTCCTTCTCATTACCCATACACTCTCCACCTTCTCACCCCCAACACATGTCTTAGTTAAAAATTGCTTTCAATGAAATAGTCCAAGCCAGGACCTTACCCAAGATCTAATTTTCCAGGCACTATTTTAACTAATTCAGAGCTTAATGGGCAAGTACCATCTTATAGGATACTGGAGCAGGGCCACGGAAGGAGTGTTGCCTAGCTACTGGGAGACGGGAGGAGCGCCCAGTGTGAAAATCGTGCTGCTCAGCAGGGAGAAAATCGCGACTTTCTGCCTGGCAGCGGGTGAGTTCAAACACTCCTAGTGTGGGACTGGCTGAAGGGGAAGTCGCCCACAGATTGCTGACCAGGGACCAGGCTCGAGCCAGATGGGGAAGCTCGTGCCTGCCTTTGGGACTTGGACGCATAATTTGCAGTGCGCGCGCGCCAGTGGCGGATGAGCCCGTGCACCCTCATAGCTACACCCACAGCGGAGGAAACTGGGAGAAGGGCAGGTATCAGACACTACCGGCGGGGGCATGGCAGAGCCAGGACGCCCCGACCCAACACGGGATTGCGCGCGCGCACTGCGGCCCCCCGCCCAACAGACTGGGATCAGCTCGCCGTCCAGGACAGCACCTGAGGTTGCAGACAGGTGCCATAAGGGAAAGGCTACATCATGAAGACAACACCATCGAGAGCAGACTGGCTTCCACCAGACAGATGAGAGGATAAAAAACAGGAACAGTATTTAGCTTTTTTGCTTATCTGTTGAGAACGGTTCTGTTTATTCGTTTGATCGGTCAGGTTTTTTTTTTTTTTTTTTTCTTGTTTTCTCTTTTGTCTCTATTTATTAAGTTTTTCTTCCCTTTTTAAATTTTTAATTTTTTTGTTTGATTTTTAATTATTATTATATTTTTAAATTTTAATTCTTGAACTTCTAATTATCGTTCCTCTTTCCCACTCCTTCCTCCCTCTGTGTTCTAAATTTAAAACTTTCTCCTATCTACCATTACCCCTAGATAAATATTTCCTACCATCCTGTCTCCACTATTTTCCAGCTGCACTAAACAATACAACACACTAATCTTGGCTACATAACCCTATAAAATCCTTCCAAGTCGAATCTATTCCTTCTCATTACCCATACACTCTCCACCTTCTCACCCCCAACACATGTCTTAGTTAAAAATTGCTTTCAATGAAATAGTCCAAGCCAGGACCTTACCCAAGATCTAATTTTCCAGGCACTATTTTAACTAATTCAGAGCTTAATGGGCAAGTACCATCTTTGACTGCATCATTTGCCAGAAAAATTTCCTATGCTTTGTCACTGTAAGACTGGTTAGATGTGGTTATTGCTGTGTATGTATGTATATCTTACGACTATGTTAGAAAACATCTGCATGCTTTTATGACTGTCAACCATTAGGGACCCACCTCTTGCTCCTCAGATGCTAATATTTGAAGTAATATCACAGAACACCATAGCAAACCAGACATAGAACCTACATCCCCTGACCAATCATCAAACCAAGGATCCTCGGAGTAGAAGCCCTGATTCCAAGACCCCACACTACCAAAAAACATACAACACTAGAGATTGTTCACCTGTAAACAAGACCTAACACCACCCAAGATACAAACCATTGAACCCTTCTAGAAGGACAGAAACCCAAAGGAAGGGAGAATTCAACCAAGAAGCCTAGTGGGGAAAAGAACTCCGTACACACAGACACCCACAAAGAAACAAAAACTAACCTAATAATGAAACGACAGAGAAGCACTGCCCAAATGAAGGACCAAGCTAGAGAATCACAGCTTCAAATGACAGAGGAGGAGATAGACAAATTATCTGAAAGAGAATTCAGAAAAACTATACTAATGAGGATGCAAAACACCGAAAACAGTATCGGAGACTGGAGAATGGATAAGTGAGCTGGAAGATAGACTGGTGGAAATAACTGGTGAGGAACAAAACAAAGCTGAAAGAATGAAAAGAACTGAGGATAGCCTCAGAGACCTATGGGACAATATCAAACACACCAACATTAGAATTATAGGAGTTCCAGAGGAAGACGAGGGGAAGAAAGGTTACGAAAAAATTCTTGAAGAGGTTATAGTAGAAAACTTCCCTAGCATGGGAAAGGAAATAGTCAACAAGTCCAAGAAGCACAAAGAGTTCCATACAGGAGAAATCCCAGAAGAAATACACCAAGGCACATTCTAATCAAACTAACACAGACTAAATATAAAAACAGATTTCAAAAAGCAGCTAGAAGCAAACAACAAATAACATATAAAGGAAACCCCATACGTCTAACTGCGGATCTCTCAACAGAAACCCTGCAGGCCAGAAGAGAATGGCAGGACACATTTAAACGGCTAAAAGAGAATACCCTCCAACCAAGAATTCTCTACCCAGCAAGAATCTCATTCAAAATCGATGGTGAAGTCAATAGTTTCTCAGACAGACAAAAACTAAAAGAATTCTGTACCACAAAACCAGCCCTACAACAAGTGTTAAAGGGCCTGATATAGACAATAATTACAAGAGTAGAAGAAGTCCTACAAATCAAATCCCAAACTTCTAAGAAGATGACAATAGGAATATTCGTATCAATAATTACATTGAACATAAATGGACTAAATGCCCCAAACAAACGACACAGGCTGACTGAATGGATCAAGAAACATGACCCATATACAAGCTGTTTACAAGAGACCCACTTCAGACCTAGGGACACTCATAGACTGAAAGTGAGAGGCTGGAAAATGATATTCCATGCAAATGGAAATCAAAAGAAAGTTGGGGTAGCAATCCTTATATCAGACAAAATAGATTTTAAATAAAGAAGATTCTAAGAGACAAGGCAGGTCACTACATCATGATTAAGGGATCGATCCAAGAGGAAGACAAAACAGTCATGAATATCTACGCACCCAACACAGGGGAACCTCAGTACATAAGACAGATACTTTCAGACTTAAAAGAAGAAATCAATAATAAAACAATAATAGTAGGAGACTTTAACACTCCCCTCACACCAATGGATAGATCATCTAAACAGAAAATTAATAAAGAAACACAAGCCTTAAATGCCACACTAGAAAAGATGGACCTCATCGATATCTTTAGGACGTTCCATCCAAAAGCAGAAGAATACACTTTCTTCTCAAGTGCTCACGGAACATTCTCCAGGCTAGACCACATCTTGGGCCACAAATCTAACCTCAGTCAATTCAAGAAAAATGAAATTATATCAACCATCTTCTAAGACCACAATGCAATGAGACTAGAGATCAACTACGGAAAAAAAAAACCGCTAAAAATACAAACACATGGAGATTAAACAACACATACCTAAAAAAACAATTGATTACTGAGGAAATCAAAGGAGAAATTAAAAAATTCCTAGAAGAAAATGACAATGGACATAGGACCATGCAAAACCTATGGGATACCACAAAAGCAGTTCTAAGAGGGAAATTTATAGCAATAAAATCCCACCTCAAGAAACTAGGAAAATATGAAGCAGATGACTTAACCCTCTGCTTAAAACAATTGGAAAAAGAAGAACAGAAACATCCCAAAGCCAGCAGAAGACGAGAAATTATAAAGACTAGAGCAGAAATAAGTCAGAAATAAATGAAAGAAACTATAGTACGGATAAATAAAACAAAAAGCTGGTTCTTTGAAAAGGTAAACAAAATTGACAAGCCTCTGGCCAGACTCATCAAGAGAAAGAGAGAGAAGAACTAGATTAACAAAATCAAAAATGAAAAAGGAGAGATTACAACAGATCATGCTGAAATCCAAAGGATTCTAAGAGACTATTATGAGCAACTCTATGGCAACAAACTGGACAACCTGGAAGAAATGGACAGTTTCTTGGGGAAGATCAATCTCCCAAGACTGAGCCAGGAAGAAACAGAAACTTTGAACAACCCAATCACAAGCTCAGGAATCGAATCTGTGATTAAAAGTCTACCCAAAAATAAAAGCCCAGGACCAGATGGCTTCACAGCCGAATTCTACCAAACATTTAAAGAAGACCTAATGCCTGTCCTTCTAAAACTCTTCCAAAAAATTGCACAGGAAGGAACACTTCCAAACACATTCTACGAGGCCACCATCACCCTGATACCCAAACCAGGCAAAGACAATACAAAAAAGGGAAATTACAGACCAATTTCTCTGATGAACTTAGATGCCAAGATCCTCAACAAAATCCTAGCAAACAGAATTCAACGACACATCAAAAAACTCATACATCATGTTCAAGTCGGGTTCATCCCAGGCATGCAAGGATTCTTCAACATCTGCAAATCAATCATTGTGATACACCCTATCAATAAACTGAGAGACAAAAACCACATGATCATCTCAATAGATGCAAAAAAAGCCTTCGACAAAGTACAACACACATTTATGATAAAAACTCTTCAGAAAATGGGCATAGAAGGAACCTATCTCAACATAGTGAAAGCCATCTATGAGAAGCCCACAGCGAACATTGTCCTCAATGGTGAAAAACTGAAAGCATTCCCTCTAAGATCAGGAACAAGACAGGGGTGTCCACTTTCACCATTACTATTCAACATAGTCCTGGAAGGTCTAGCAACAGCAATAAGAGAAGAGAAAGAAATCAAAGGAATCCAGATTGGAAAGGAAGAAGTCAAGCTCTCTTTTTGTAGACGACATAATATTATACATATAAAATCCCAAAGACACGGTTACAAAGCTACTAGAGCTAATCAACGAATTCAGCAAAGTCGCAGGATACAAAGTCAACACACAGAAATCACTGGCATTCCTATACACAAACAATGAAAAATCAGAAAATGAAATCAAAGAGGCAATCCCCTTTACCATCGCAACCAAAAGAATCAAATATCTAGGAATAAACCTACCCAAAGAAACAAAAGAACTGTACACAGAAAATTACAAGACACTCATGAGAGAAATTAAAGAAGGCTTAAACAGATGGAGAGATATTCCATGTTCCTGGGTCGGAAGAATCAATATCGTGAAAATGACCATACTACCAAATATCATCTACAGATTCAATGCAATACCTATTCAACTGCCATTGAAATTTTTCACAGAACTAGACCAAAGAATCACACAGTTCATATGGAAACACAGAAGACCTCGAATAGCCAAAGCAATCCTGAGGAAGAAAAACTGAGCTGGAGGGATCAGCCTCCCTATCTTCAGACTCTACTACAAAGCAACAGTCATCAAGACAGTATGGTAATGGCACAAAAACAGAACTGTAGACCAATGGAACAAGATAGAGAACCCAGAGCTAAACCCACACACCTATGGGTACCTTATTTTTGACAAAGGAGGAGAAACTATAAAGTGGGATAAAGACAGCCTCTTCAACAAGTGGTGCTGGGAGAATTGGACAGCGACATGCAAAAAAATGAAGTTGGAACATTCCCTGACACCATACACTAAGATCAACTCAAAATGGATTAAAGACCTAAATGTAAGACCAGAAACCATCAAACTCTTAGATGAGGATATAGGCAAAACCCTCAAGGACATCAATCAAAGCAAGATCTTCTCTGACCCACGTACTAGAATAGCGAAACTGAAAAGAAAAATGAGCGTATGTGACCTCATGAAACTTAAAAGCTTTTGTACAGCAAAAGAAATTAGAAAAAAGCCGAACAGACACCCCACAGAGTGGGAGAAAATCATAGCAAATGAAACAACAGACAAAGAATTAATCTCCAAAATCTACAAGCAACTCAGACAACTCAGCACAGGGAAAAAGAACAACCCAGTCAAAAAATGAGAAAAAAGATCTAAAGAGATGCCTCTCCAAAGAGGACATACAGATGGCCCAAAAGCACATGAAACGATGCTCAACCTCGCTTATCATTAGAGAAATGCAAATTAAAACCACAATGAGATACCACCTCACACCTCTCAGAATGGCCATCATCCACAAATCGACAGACAATAAATGCTGGAGAGGGTGCGGAGAAAAGGGAACCCTCTTGCATTGCTGGTGGGAATGTAAATTGATACAGCCTCTATGGAAGACAGTCTGAAGATTTCTTAAGGAACTAAAAATAGAAGCGCCCTACGACCCAGCAATCCCACTATTAGGCTTATATCCTGATGAAATCAAAACTGAAAGAGACACCTGTACCCCAATGTTCATTGCAGCTCTCCATACAATAGCCAGAACTTGGAAGCAACCTAGATGTCCATCGACGAATGAATTGATCCAGAAGCACTTGTACATATATACAATGGAATACTACTCAGCTGTTAAAAGAAATGCAGAAGACTCAGTCCTAATGAAGTGACTGGCACTAGTACCTATCATAAAAAGTGAAGTAAGTCAAAAAGAGAAAGACAAATACAGTATACTAACACACATATATGGAATCTAGTAGGACGGTCTTGATAACAGATGCAGGGAACTCATGGAAAAACAGACAGAGCATAGACATAGGGACATTGTGGGGAAGAAACAGGGAGGGGGAAGCATGGAGGGAGTAACATGGAAACCTATAGTGTTATGTGTGGAAAAGATAGCTATTGTCATTGTGCTAAGGGAATAGGAGTGCTTACAATGGCTTGGGGCGATGGTCTGGAGGGGTGGGATGGGCGGAACTGAGGGGTTGGGGACCATGGATATGCATATGACTGATCTGGGAACACACATGTCTGTGAACAACAAAACTCTGTAAAACCTTTAAAATAAAGAATAAAAAAATATATAAAAAGAGATATACTGTGTCGACTGTTGGAATATTCTACGTAATAAAAATACCAATTCTCCCAAATGGATATACTGATTAATACAATTCCTATCAAACTCTAGAAAAATTTCTTATACAAATTAGATTATTCTAAAATGTGTATAAGAAGGCAAAATAACTAAAAAAGATTAAACAATTTTGAAAAAAATGAATTAATTGGAACAAGTAAGGTTATATGATATTGTTGGAGAGAGAAACAGATCTGTAGAATATAACAGAGAACTCAAAAACAGCACAGAGAAATATGTCCATTTGATTTTTGACAAAGGTACAGAAGTAGTTCTATAGAAGATGGTAACTTTTCCAATTAAGAGTTCTGGAGCAACTAGAATGGCGCCCTACAAAAACCCAGCAATGTAAATTGATACAGCCTCTATGGAAGACAGTCTGAAGATTTCTTAAGGAACTAAAAATAGAAGCGCCCTACGACCCAGCAATCCCACTATTAGGCTTATATCCTGATGAAATCAAAACTGAAAGAGACACCTGTACCCCAATGTTCATTGCAGCTCTCCATACAATAGCCAGAACTTGGAAGCAACCTAGATGTCCATCGACGAATGAATTGATCCAGAAGCACTTGTACATATATACAATGGAATACTACTCAGCTGTTAAAAGAAATGCAGAAGACTCAGTCCTAATGAAGTGACTGGCACTAGTACCTATCATAAAAATTGAAGTAAGTCAAAAAGAGAAAGACAAATACAGTATACTAACACACATATATGGAATCTAGTAGGACGGTCTTGATAACAGATGCAGGGAACTCATGGAAAAACAGACAGAGCATAGACATAGGGACATTGTGGGGAAGAAACAGGGAGGGGGAAGCATGGAGGGAGTAACATGGAAACCTATAGTGTTATGTGTGGAAAAGATAGCTATTGTCATTGTGCTAAGGGAATAGGAGTGCTTACAATGGCTTGGGGCGATGGTCTGGAGGGGTGGGATGGGCGGAACTGAGGGGTTGGGGACCATGGATATGCATATGACTGATCTGGGAACACACATGTCTGTGAACAACAAAACTCTGTAAAACCTTTAAAATAAAGAATAAAAAAATATATAAAAAGAGATATACTGTGTCGACTGTTGGAATATTCTACGTAATAAAAATACCAATTCTCCCAAATGGATATACTGATTAATACAATTCCTATCAAACTCTAGAAAAATTTCTTATACAAATTAGATTATTCTAAAATGTGTATAAGAAGGCAAAATAACTAAAAAAGATTAAACAATTTTGAAAAAAATGAATTAATTGGAACAAGTAAGGTTATATGATATTGTTGGAGAGAGAAACAGATCTGTAGAATATAACAGAGAACTCAAAAACAGCACAGAGAAATATGTCCATTTGATTTTTGACAAAGGTACAGAAGTAGTTCTATAGAAGATGGTAACTTTTCCAATTAAGAGTTCTGGAGCAACTGGAAATTCACTGGAATAAAGTGAAACTTAAATCTTAGATCTTATGCAAAAAAATTAACATAAAATACATCATGGCTCATATGTAAAAATTAAAAGATATCATGCCTCAAATGTAAATGTTTAAGAATGAAACAAAAACAGTGGAAGAAATTTCAGGATCTAAAACCAGGCAGAGTTAGAGCCTAAAGTGCAAAGCATAAAAGAAAAAAAAAGTGACAAATTGGACTTAACCTAAATATTTTATTCTGACAAAGTCCTGTTGAGAGGCTTAAAGGAGAAACTTTAAGTAACAGAAAATATTGAAAACTATGTAAGTGTGTGTGTGTGTATGTGTGTGTGTCATTTTCTCAACTGTGTCCAACTCTTTGTGATCACAGGGATGGTAGCCTGCCAGGATCCTCTGTCCATGGACTCCTGCATTTGACTAATCTGGAATTATGCATACCTGTAAACAAAAAAACTCTGTAAAATCAAAAAAGCAAAATTAAAAAAGCTTGGGATTGTGAAAAAATGCATAAAATAATATATGTATAGAAATTGTATATGAACTGCATATATTATGTACATTTATAAATAAATTTCATATATACACACACATATATATATATATGGAAGAATACTGGAGTGGGTCGCCGTTCCCTTCTCCAGGGGAATCTTCCTGACCCAGGGATCAAACTCACATTTTCTGCATTGCAGGAAGATACTGGCAATTACTTAGAAAACTAAGCATGCACATTGCACTCCTGGGCATATATATCAGAGAAATGATGTCTTCTGTTTAGATAGAAACCTGGACACAAATGTTTTTAGTGGCTTTATTCATAGTAACCTGAATGTAGGAGCAGCATACATGTTTTTCAGTGGGTGAATCGTGAAACTATTGATACAGAAAACAATTGGATGAATCTTCAGAAAATTATGCTAAGAGAAAAAAAGCCAGTCCCCAAAGGCTATATACTGTATGATCTACATAATACATACTTGATTTACATAACATTCTTGAAGTGACAAAGTTACGTATGAGAGAAACAGATCTGTAGAATATAACAGAGAACTCAAAAACAGCACAGAGAAATATGTCCATTTGATTTTTGACAAAGGTACAGAAGTAGTTCTATAGAAGATGGTAACTTTTCCAATTAAGAGTTCTGGAGCAACTGGAAATTCACTGGAATAAAGTGAAACTTAAATCTTAGATCTTATGCAAAAAAATTAACATAAAATACATCATGGCTCATATGTAAAAATTAAAAGATATCATGCCTCAAATGTAAATGTTTAAGAATGAAACAAAAACAGTGGAAGAAATTTCAGGATCTAAAACCAGGCAGAGTTAGAGCCTAAAGTGCAAAGCATAAAAGAAAAAAAAAGTGACAAATTGGACTTAACCTAAATATTTTATTCTGACAAAGTCCTGTTGAGAGGCTTAAAGGAGAAACTTTAAGTAACAGAAAATATTGAAAACTATGTAAGTGTGTGTGTGTGTATGTGTGTGTCATTTTCTCAACTGTGTCCAACTCTTTGTGATCACAGGGATGGTAGCCTGCCAGGATCCTCTGTCCATGGACTCCTGCATTTGACTAATCTGGAATTATGCATACCTGTAAACAAAAAAACTCTGTAAAATCAAAAAAGCAAAATTAAAAAAGCTTGGGATTGTGAAAAAATGCATAAAATAATATATGTATAGAAATTGTATATGAACTGCATATATTATGTACATTTATAAATAAATTTCATATATACACACACATATATATATATGGAAGAATACTGGAGTGGGTCGCCGTTCCCTTCTCCAGGGGAATCTTCCTGACCCAGGGATCAAACTCACATTTTCTGCATTGCAGGAAGATACTGGCAATTACTTAGAAAACTAAGCATGCACATTGCACTCCTGGGCATATATATCAGAGAAATGATGTCTTCTGTTTAGATAGAAACCTGGACACAAATGTTTTTAGTGGCTTTATTCATAGTAACCTGAATGTAGGAGCAGCATACATGTTTTTCAGTGGGTGAATCGTGAAACTATTGATACAGAAAACAATTGGATGAATCTTCAGAAAATTATGCTAAGAGAAAAAAAGCCAGTCCCCAAAGGCTATATACTGTATGATCTACATAATACATACTTGATTTACATAACATTCTTGAAGTGACAAAGTTACAGAAATGGAGAAAAGATTTGTGTTTGCCAGGAATAAGGATGGATCAGGGCTAGGAGGGAAGTGGGTATGACTATAAAAGGACAGCATGATGGGTGCTGTGGTGAGAAGATTCTGTATCTTCACGGTATCAATGCTAGCATTTTGGCTGTGACTTTACACTAGTTTTGTGACATGCTTACTTTACCATTGAGCGAAGCTGCGTGAAGCATTTGTTGGATTCCTTGCCTTATTGCTTACATGTGAAATCTATAATTATCACAGAAAAATGTTTGAGACAGTACAAAACATATCAAAACTCTTTCTTAGGGTGTCCCTGATGGTCCAGTGGGTAAAGAGTCCACCTTGCAGTGCAAGGGGCACCGGTTCAATCCCTGGCCAGGGAAGATCCCACGTGCCATGGAACAGCTGGGCCAGTGTATCCAATTCTGAGCCAGCGCTCTGGAGCACATGCCCCCAGAGCCAGTGCTCTGCAACAAGAGAGGCCACTGCCATAGGAGGCCCACACAGGCCAAAGAATAAAAAAGATGGATGAAAATAAACGAATGATGACTTAGAGGGAAAAGAAAGTTAAAAAAAAAAAGTCTTTCTTAAGGTATGCTTGAGTCAAAACGTTTGAAGGCCACTGATCCAGAAAATTGGTGGATGCAGGCAGAGACAGAGCTCAGATCCAGAAGCAACCCTGATGATCTCTGATGATCTCTAATTAAGCAGGGGGTAGAGGCTATTTCTGACATTTGTATTCAAAAGTCTATCAGTTGAAGAGATGCCAGATAAAGTGGTAAAAAAAAAAAAAAAAAAAACTAAACATCTTTTCACCTAAATGACTGACAGGTCAATTTCACATTTGAAATCTCAAAAGAGACTCAGCAAATTGCATAGCATATAAAGAAAAATAAATCTGATTTTGAGAGAGTATGAAATCCAACAGATGTTAAAAACAACAACAACAAAAAAAAAAAACTGTCAAACTTTCTGCCCAGTTTCTATGCCTGACCTTCCATTAGAGAACAATATCCCCAGCCGAGGCCACACAACCTCCACACTCATCAGCTTAGGCAGCTGCAGAACTGAGGTGTGAGGTACCAGTAAACTGCATCTGTGAACACAAATGTATAAAAAAGAGCAAATGTCACAGACACATGGTACCATTTTAAAGTGTCTGTTTCTCCCTGTGGGCGCATCACTCATTCTCAGACACAGCAGGTGTTAGCAAATTAGAATACCTACGTTCCCTTGGCCTGATTTCAACACTGTACACAGCACCAGAACACTTGAGGAAAAAAAAAAAATAGAAACCATTCATTTGCCCAAAGCTCTGCTTTATATGGTTTTTGATAAACAGGCAAACCAAATGGTCACGCACCTTCACTTGACTGATGATTAGATCTCATACAATGAATACACATATCTAACAGGTATATCTAAAAATTCACTGGGATTTTCCCTGTTGTCTTGCAATCAGGTTCAAGGCCCAATGCTGAGAATAAAAGAACCAAGTTCCCCGGAGCTGAAGTTCACGGACCCACCATCTATGCAACCGTTCCATTCCTGCTGGGTTTACTGAAAATTACCAAAGAACTGTCCCTCAAACAAACCACCCCTCCACCTTCTTGCTCAGCATAAGAGCAATTGAAGGAAAAGTACGAGCATCTTGGGAAATTACAATTTTCATTAAGTTGGTTCCTTGTTTCACTTATCCCATCTCATGGAAGATGGAAGAACACCTATTCCTACACTGAGACTAAGAGGACAACCCAGAAATACTGGGAGACTTTGCAATAAGGGTAGATTTACATTTTGTTACGCACACACACACACACACACACACACACACACACACACAGACATACATACTTTTAGTCAGTGGACTAGCTGACTTGAGCTGTACCAGTGGAGTGTGAAAACTGGAAGTGGAGACAGAAAACATGATAGGGGGTTGCAGATAAAGAAGTGTACATCCTCTTTCTTTTCCCCTGATTTCCTCATGCTGGAGAAGCAAGACTATCATACTTTACTAAGATTCAAAGTCCTGAAAAGTTGCACTGGGAGACCTCACTGTTTCAGCTGTTTTCCATAGAGCTCCACTCCATGAATTAAGAAGGGTGTTACCAACCAAAAGATGCAGGCAAAGGGATTATTGCAATTAAGTTCAAAGAAGCACCCCTCAACATTAACACATGTTGTATCCATCATCTGTCTGTGTTGGGTCCACAAAGAGTGAGCCCACACAGAGGAATGACTAACCAACAGACAGACTCAGCCAAGGTCAAGTAAGGAAATTCTGTTCTGTTCCTTCTCCATTATCTACAGCCCACCAGCACCAGGACTAAAAAGAGATGTGATATGTGAGAGCTAACATCACATAGAGAGCTAAACCAAAATGTCCTTTCTCATTTCCCCTTAAAGCCTCAACTACCATAGGGAGAGATGACCCACTCAAAAGCAAATAGAAGACTGAAACTCAAAGTTTCTACTTTAGCGTGAATGAAAGTGACTGAAAATGTATAGACTCTGACAAATTTTGTTAAGAGTTATTACAAAGTAAGATTCTTCATATCATGTTCTTGGCAGCTGTAGGAAAAATTGAAAACCATCACATTTACATCTTGAATTGTTAGCATCTTTAAATAGGCTAGTGATACGAAGTTTGTAGTGAACAGGATTCACAGTCAGTTTTGATTGTTGGCTGGAGGTAGTAGTGAAAGTCTTAGGCGCTCAGTTGTGTCTGACTCTTTACAATACTGGGAGACTTGGAACAATTTTCATTAAGTTGGTTCCTTGTTTCACTTATCCCATCTCATGGAAGATGGAAGAACACCTATTCCTACACTGAGACTAAGAGGACAACCCAGAAATACTGGGAGACTTTGCAATAAGGGTAGATTTACATTTTGTTACGCACACACACACACACACACACACACACACACACACACAGACATACATACTTTTAGTCAGTGGACTAGCTGACTTGAGCTGTACCAGTGGAGTGTGAAAACTGGAAGTGGAGACAGAAAACATGATAGGGGGTTGCAGATAAAGAAGTGTACATCCTCTTTCTTTTCCCCTGATTTCCTCATGCTGGAGAAGCAAGACTATCATACTTTACTAAGATTCAAAGTCCTGAAAAGTTGCACTGGGAGACCTCACTGTTTCAGCTGTTTTCCATAGAGCTCCACTCCATGAATTAAGAAGGGTGTTACCAACCAAAAGATGCAGGCAAAGGGATTATTGCAATTAAGTTCAAAGAAGCACCCCTCAACATTAACACATGTTGTATCCATCATCTGTCTGTGTTGGGTCCACAAAGAGTGAGCCCACACAGAGGAATGACTAACCAACAGACAGACTCAGCCAAGGTCAAGTAAGGAAATTCTGTTCTGTTCCTTCTCCATTATCTACAGCCCACCAGCACCAGGACTAAAAAGAGATGTGATATGTGAGAGCTAACATCACATAGAGAGCTAAACCAAAATGTCCTTTCTCATTTCCCCTTAAAGCCTCAACTACCATAGGGAGAGATGACCCACTCAAAAGCAAATAGAAGACTGAAACTCAAAGTTTCTACTTTAGCGTGAATGAAAGTGACTGAAAATGTATAGACTCTGACAAATTTTGTTAAGAGTTATTACAAAGTAAGATTCTTCATATCATGTTCTTGGCAGCTGTAGGAAAAATTGAAAACCATCACATTTACATCTTGAATTGTTAGCATCTTTAAATAGGCTAGTGATACGAAGTTTGTAGTGAACAGGATTCACAGTCAGTTTTGATTGTTGGCTGGAGGTAGTAGTGAAAGTCTTAGGCGCTCAGTTGTGTCTGACTCTTTACAATTCCATGGATTGTAGCCAAGCAGGTTTCTCTGCCCAAATACTGGAGTGAATTTGCCATGCCCTTCTCCAGGGGATCATCAGAGGAGCAGCTAAAGCCTCTTCTGAAATGAGGCAAATCATTAAGGGGAAATGTCCGCCAGAGCATGTATATTAGGATGAGGTTTAGAGTCTTATAATTCAAACAAGCGATAATATCCTTGCATGACACCAGTGGTCACTCCATCCTCTAGTAGGCACCACAGCCTGCCTCTCGAAGCCCTGCATTGTTCATTCTAATCAAGTGCACAAGCCTCAGGGCTCCCCTGGTGGTCCAGTGGGTAAAGAGTCCGCCTTGCAGTGCAAGGGGTACTGGTTTGATCTCTGGCCCGGGAAGATCCCACATGTCCTACAGTGGCTGGACCGGTGTGTACAATGACGAGCCAGCGTTCTGGAGAATGAGATAGACCACTGTGATGGGAGGCCTACAGAGGCCAAAGAATATGGATGAAAATAAATGATGACTTAGAAGCAAAAAAAT
Organism: Tragulus kanchil; assembly: GCA_022376925.1. Taxonomy (NCBI): domain Eukaryota; kingdom Metazoa; phylum Chordata; class Mammalia; order Artiodactyla; family Tragulidae; genus Tragulus; species Tragulus kanchil. The sequence continues at coordinate 80,942,151 of JAIOJX010000029.1, read as the reverse complement.
GAAAAAAAGAACACAAGCTTCATGTGTCCCTGCTGGTGTCCCCCACTCCCAAGGCTGTGAGTATGTGTACCTGCTCTCATTCTCCTCTCTCCAGTTTCAGGTCCTGTCTGGCCATCCTCAGAACCTTTGAAAGGAATCCCTCCCTCATCAACAGAGTGAATAGGAGATAATTAGAACACAAGAGTTTATCATTACTTTTAAATGAACTTATAAATACATTTTAAATCAGTTTTAATTTATAATGAGCGTGATTATACATTTACTAGAACCTGCATAAACATAGCAACTTTGACCCCTCAATATGTTTTAAGAATATTAGAGTCCAGGAATTTTACAGAGCTTGAGGTTGGCTGTTGAAGCTCCATCTGCCTGGCTCTTTGAGCTAATACCTGGAGGAGAAATGCCAGGCCCTCTCATCTGAAAGGTATCTGGAGTAGAAATAGCTCTTTGCATGATGGAATATCTGGGACTGGAGGCTGACAGGATTCACAGTCAGTTTTGATTGTTGGCTGGAGGTAGTAGTGAAAGTCTTAGGCGCTCAGTTGTGTCTGACTCTTTACAATTCCATGGATTGTAGCCAAGCAGGTTTCTCTGCCCAAATACTGGAGTGAATTTGCCATGCCCTTCTCCAGGGGATCATCAGAGGAGCAGCTAAAGCCTCTTCTGAAATGAGGCAAATCATTAAGGGGAAATGTCCGCCAGAGCATGTATATTAGGATGAGGTTTAGAGTCTTATAATTCAAACAAGCGATAATATCCTTGCATGACACCAGTGGTCACTCCATCCTCTAGTAGGCACCACAGCCTGCCTCTCGAAGCCCTGCATTGTTCATTCTAATCAAGTGCACAAGCCTCAGGGCTCCCCTGGTGGTCCAGTGGGTAAAGAGTCCGCCTTGCAGTGCAAGGGGTACTGGTTTGATCTCTGGCCCGGGAAGATCCCACATGTCCTACAGTGGCTGGACCGGTGTGTACAATGACGAGCCAGCGTTCTGGAGAATGAGATAGACCACTGTGATGGGAGGCCTACAGAGGCCAAAGAATATGGATGAAAATAAATGATGACTTAGAAGCAAAAAAATGAAAAAAAGAACACAAGCTTCATGTGTCCCTGCTGGTGTCCCCCACTCCCAAGGCTGTGAGTATGTGTACCTGCTCTCATTCTCCTCTCTCCAGTTTCAGGTCCTGTCTGGCCATCCTCAGAACCTTTGAAAGGAATCCCTCCCTCATCAACAGAGTGAATAGGAGATAATTAGAACACAAGAGTTTATCATTACTTTTAAATGAACTTATAAATACATTTTAAATCAGTTTTAATTTATAATGAGCGTGATTATACATTTACTAGAACCTGCATAAACATAGCAACTTTGACCCCTCAATATGTTTTAAGAATATTAGAGTCCAGGAATTTTACAGAGCTTGAGGTTGGCTGTTGAAGCTCCATCTGCCTGGCTCTTTGAGCTAATACCTGGAGGAGAAATGCCAGGCCCTCTCATCTGAAAGGTATCTGGAGTAGAAATAGCTCTTTGCATGATGGAATATCTGGGACTGGAGGTTTACTGGTTTCTCAGCACACTCTGGTCCATCTTAACAAATGCACAAATCATCTATGAGTGCCTGAAATGATTCACTTGACCAGAGGAGGTAATAGAACAGGACTTAGGACTTCCCTGGTGGCCCAGTGGGTAAGGACACTGCCTTGCAGTGCAAGGGGCCCTGGTTCAATCCCTGGCCTGGGAACAATCCACGTGCCACGGAGCGGCAGGACCGGTGTGTCCAATTACGGAGCCAGAGCTCTGGAGCGCATGCGCCCAGAGCCAGTGCTCTGCCACAACAGAGGCCACCCCGATGGGAGGCCCACATGGGCCAAAGAACAAAGATGGATGAAAATAGAGAAATGAAAGACCAATAGAAGTGGCCCGCCCGCCCCCCACCCTCCCCGCCCAACCCCCTCCTCCCCCAAAAAAGAACAGGACTTAAAATTCCTAAAGGGCTTCCCTGGTGGCTCAGCTGGTAAAGAACAATGCAGGAGAAGCAAGAGAGGATGGCTTTATCCCAGAGTTGGGAAGATACCCTGAGGAGAAGGAAATGGCAACCCATTCCTATGTTCTTTCCTAGAAAATCCTATGGACAGAGGATCCTGGTGAGCTACAGTCCATGGGGTTTCAAAAAGTTGGACATGACTGAGCACGCATCCACTCACATCTTTTAAAAAATCACTTTCATATCACAAGCTTTCAAGTTCCCTTTCCCTCAGAACTGTACTCAGTCTCAGAATACATTTCCCAGCTCAGTTTATTCCTGGAAATTAGCTCCCAGCACTGTGGAAACCCACACAATTTTAAAGGAAGATAATTAGAACACAAGAGTTTATCATTACTTTTAAATGAACTTATAAATACATTTTAAATCAGTTTTAATTTATAATGAGCGTGATTATACATTTACTAGAACCTGCATAAACATAGCAACTTTGACCCCTCAATATGTTTTAAGAATATTAGAGTCCAGGAATTTTACAGAGCTTGAGGTTGGCTGTTGAAGCTCCATCTGCCTGGCTCTTTGAGCTAATACCTGGAGGAGAAATGCCAGGCCCTCTCATCTGAAAGGTATCTGGAGTAGAAATAGCTCTTTGCATGATGGAATATCTGGGACTGGAGGTTTACTGGTTTCTCAGCACACTCTGGTCCATCTTAACAAATGCACAAATCATCTATGAGTGCCTGAAATGATTCACTTGACCAGAGGAGGTAATAGAACAGGACTTAGGACTTCCCTGGTGGCCCAGTGGGTAAGGACACTGCCTTGCAGTGCAAGGGGCCCTGGTTCAATCCCTGGCCTGGGAACAATCCACGTGCCACGGAGCGGCAGGACCGGTGTGTCCAATTACGGAGCCAGAGCTCTGGAGCGCATGCGCCCAGAGCCAGTGCTCTGCCACAACAGAGGCCACCCCGATGGGAGGCCCACATGGGCCAAAGAACAAAGATGGATGAAAATAGAGAAATGAAAGACCAATAGAAGTGGCCTGCCCGCTCCCCTCCCTCCCCAACCTGCCCCCCAAAAAAGAACAGGACTTAAAATTCCTAAAGGGCTTCCCTGGTGGCTCAGCTGGTAAAGAACAATGCAGGAGAAGCAAGAGAGGATGGCTTTATCCCAGAGTTGGGAAGATACCCTGAGGAGAAGGAAATGGCAACCCATTCCTATGTTCTTTCCTAGAAAATCCTATGGACAGAGGATCCTGGTGAGCTACAGTCCATGGGGTTTCAAAAAGTTGGACATGACTGAGCACGCATCCACTCACATCTTTTAAAAAATCACTTTCATATCACAAGCTTTCAAGTTCCCTTTCCCTCAGAACTGTACTCAGTCTCAGAATACATTTCCCAGCTCAGTTTATTCCTGGAAATTAGCTCCCAGCACTGTGGAAACCCACACCTTGATAAGATAGCTCCCTGTGAACAGCAGCTCTTCAAAAACATCATCTCATTTTCTAGGGCTTCACCTGAAAATATCTACTCTAATTAAAACACCGGGCAATTCACCTTTCCAATAGCTAGAGGCCATTCTGAGATGTCACTTTATATCTTTCTAAAATATCACTAGAAAAAAAATGCTTCATAGCCAAAAAGCCACAGGCTTTCTCTATAGAAAAAGTAATCAAACCCAATAAACTGCAGGACTCAGTCTGGGTGGCAATGCCTAAATAACAATGAGTATAATAGAAAATTTCAGAGCCATAGCTAATATTTGATGAGTGTTAATTATGTGTCAGGCATAATTTGAGGCCCTCCTTCATTTAAATTTTCCTAATAACCCTTTGAGACAGTATCATCTCCATGTTATAGAAGAAGAAATGGAAGCACAGAGAAGCTGTGTAACATGACCAAGGCTGCATAGCTAAGAAGTGGAGAGTCAAGGTTGGAATTTGTGTCCTTATCTTACACTACATTCCCTCTCATATTTCATGAAAATCTATGCAATTTGAATTTAATAAAGTGCTACTTTTTCCTGTATTGTTTCCTAAATCTCAAACACCTTCATGAAAAACAAATTCAAAGTTTTCCCTCCAGAAGCATAAGGGAAGTCTCTGTTTCTCCTGCTTTTAAATCCCCTACACCACTCTCCAGTTTCCCCACTTCAACTGTTCTTTCTCCCCTTGGGATAAAGCCTCCTCCATGTGATTTGTACTGTTCTAATTGTCTAGTCCACACGAATGGAATTTGGGGAAAATGGAAGCAGGAAGGTAGAGGAAACAGAAGAGGAAGCAGTACAAATTAAACAAGCACTTGCTATTTTCAGCAAGGCCAGATTCCTTCCTCCAAACTATGCAACACGTGGCACAGTCAGTTTTTTCAGTGGCATCATACTGCATGCTGGATCTTAGTCCCCCACCAGCGATCCAGCCCTTGCTGCTTCAATGGAAGCACATAGTCTTAACCACTATTCCACCAGGGAAGTCCCCTGACTGCTCATGAAAGATCACTGGGTGCAATTTAGTCAGCATGAGGAATGATTTTACCTGGGAGGTAATATTCCAGAGAGGATTGACTTAATCTAATTAAAAACACTGATCATCTTTTGTCTTAGTCTTGGTAAAATGGCTCTCAAGAGGTGCCAGATGAAAAATATTGAGAAACGATAAGAACACAGGCTGCTCTCAGGAAGGAAACATCGCAGCTGCCTCTGGGAACACTGCAGATCCAGACGACAGCACCTAAGCCTTAAGCATTAGTATCTTTCACATGGAAGTTTACTAGACACATAGAAGTCAGACGCACTACTTCTGTGCACAAGCATCGGAGGCAGTGACATCAGCACACACCACTGGCTTTGCTGCCAACCTCTGTGCTGGGTGTGTCTGCAGATTTCACCAGTGATGTGAGGGTGCATGAGGGAACTATCACAGAGCCAGGTAGTTGTCCAAATGGTTGGTTTTAGAAAAAGTTCAGTGCAGTGGCACACTTCTCCAGCAAGTTGGAGAGAATATAACAGGCTTGAGTTCTTAGAGGGAAGGTAGAGGAGCACCAGCACGCATGCACAGTTGTGTTCCAGCTCTTTGAGACTTCATGGACTGTAGCCCACCAGGCTCCTCTGTCCATGGAATTTTCCAGGCAAGAAAACTGGAATGGGTTGCCATTTCCTCCTCCTGGAGCCTTTCCAAACCCTGGGACTGAATCTGAATCTCCTGTGTCTCCATTACTGGTAGGTGGGTTCTTTACCACTGTGCCCCCTGGGAAGCCTCAAGATGGAGGAAAAGCAAGGTAAATTCAATTATAAATATCATAATCAAAATGTCAAGAGGCCTTGTTTCTCCTCTAAGATCTGCCACAAGTTATACCATCTGCCTTAGGCTATTCAATCCGAGGTCCTGGGTCTCCAACAAAAACTCACAGACAGTGTGGCCTGACAAACACAGTCTGGAAAGGCAAGAAACAAACCTGAATTATCTTGCCCACTGCTCATTACATTTTACAGTCTTCATCCTTTGCCTATCTCCCCCGATCCCCGTTATTGGACTGCCTGTATTTTCCAGGGAGGGAGAAACACAAGTGGTCAGTGTGCCACCTGTCTCAGCCCCTTGAACCCTTCCCTGCTGCCTAGGGCAATGCAGCAATAAAAGAGCAAGGGGAAGCAATATCACAGGCCAGCAGTATTGGTGATTTTGGTGGTGGGAGAAGCCACGTTAGTAGAAGTGCCAAAAGGGGGAAAGGTGTGGAGCTGGCAAATACAAGAGGTGGCACAGCAGCAAGAATTGTAGCCCAGACACTGGCACACAACATTCGCCAAAAGCATCAGCTTCTGCTAGCCATCACACAGACATTGGGGCCAGTAGGAGCCATGGGAACTTTGGTGAAGCCCAGCCAACAGTGATGGTACACACCATGGCTTCTGATGGCACTGCTGCCACCCTGGACATCATCTATGGTCACACAGAGAAGAAGCAGAAGTAAGACAATAGTAGAGACACTATGTTTCCAAGATGACTATTTTCTGTAATATGTGTCAGAAATTGGGATATGCTCAAAACCAATCTGGGAAGAAACATGTGGGTGATCATTACAGTCTGAAAGGTGGGATGTGAGTAGAGACATTCTGTATAGAACTCCTACTCCAAATCTCTTGACTCTACACCCAGCTCAGGCTATAATCTGAGAAAGCACACCTATCCAGTTGGGAGAAGAGAATTCATTTCTAGCTCTATGCCCAGGTTTGGTGTGACTTGAATACAGATAAATAAGACATGGGACGGATCTCAATATTACTGCTTCAGACAAAGAGGAATAGCATATTGGCTTGGAAGGGAAATACAATTGGACCTAGTAGATGATCCATGGACTTCTGGGCAGATCGAATGCACAGAATTGGGGAGGAAATTGCATAGCAAGGAGGAATGGAGAGAAGGGCATAACATAGGCAGAGGAAAATAGGCCTACAGGAAAATGCTCCCCACTCTTTTCCCATTTTTCCCCAATACTGATGCTTTTTAAGAGACAAAACAAATGGGAGTCTGTCTCCTCTGTGTGTCCCAGAAGGCTACCCACCTGCTAGCAGATCTAACATTAAAGGGCAAATAGTTCCATGATCTGTTCCATGATCTGCATGAAAATGAAACCCTCGCATCTTTTTCTAAGTAGAATAAAAATGTACTGTCAGTATAAATATCCTTTTTTAGAAGCCACAAAGGGAAGAAAAGTTTTGTTCTAGTGCTGCATTCTGCCTTAAGTAGGCAATTACAGGGCAGAGTGCTCTGAACCAACACGGGTGCTCATTTAAATGCAAAGATCACACACACTGTGTTTTTATCCCAAAATGGTCCCCTGAGAGATTGCAAGTCTTTCTCCAAAGCACATAGATTCCATGATCTGAGAACCCTTAAAGTCTCAGCTCGGCGGTGAAAACACACGATCAATATTGACTCTACATTTCTTCAAGAAGCCAAGATTCCTTGGTGTGGTATTGAGGATTTTCCCAGTCTGAGCCCGATCATCTAACCCAGGAGTCTCAGTTTCCATTACCTCCTGAATGGAAATATGGGATGCCAGTGTGTAGCAGCTAGGTCGACAGTGCTGACCTCCAGGCTGAAGAACAGAGATGGCCTCAATGAGATGGTAACCCTGAAACCAGGGAGCCAAAATAGGAGTCTCTGAGAGTTTGAGATGCAGCTCAGAAGTCAGAGAGAGGTGTTCTGAGAAGAGATGGTAAGAGGAGAGGTACAAAGACACTGGTTTTAACAAGAGTAGTAAATAATTCAATATTCACACCAATCTGTCTATACCATCACAGCAATATCAATGATGATAGCAGCTTTAAAGGGGCAGCCATCTTAGAAAAAGCTCTGTGGATTCTAAAAAACAAAACAAACAAAATTCCCAAACTCATAGATACAGAGAACAGAAGTATGTTTGCCAGAAAGAAGAGGGGTTGAGGTGTGGGTGGCATAGGTGAATCAGGTCAAGAAGTACAGACTTCCAGTCATAAAGTTAATATGTCATGGTAATGTAATGCATAGCAAGTCAATAATATTGTGCATATTTGACAACTGCCAAAAAATAAATCTAGAAAATTCTCATCAGGAGAAAAAAATGCAGCTTTGTATGGTGATAGTTGGCATCTAGACTGGTGGTGACCATTGTGCAATGTACGCAAATGTCAAATCTTTATGCGGCACACTTGAAACTAATATTATAGATCAATTATGGGCTTTCCAATTATTGCAGGGATAGATGAGAAATCCTTCTTAAGTGAATAATGCAAGGAAATAGAGGAAAATAGCAGAGTGGGAAAGACTAGGGATCTCTACAAGAAGAGCAGAGATACCAAGGCAATGTTATATGCAAGACAGGCACAATAAAGGACAGAAATGGTGTGGACCTAATAGAAGCAGAAGATATTAAGAAGATGTGGAAAGAATACACAGAAGAACTACACAAAAAAGATCTTAATGAGCCAGATGACCACAATGGTGAGATCACTCACCTAGAGTCAGACATCTCAGAGTGTGAAGTCAAATGCACCCTAGTAAAAATTACTACAAACAAAGCTAGTGGAGGTGACAGAATTCCAGCTGAGCTTCTTCAAATTCTAAAAGATGATGCTGTTAAAGTGCTGCACTCAATATGCCAGCAAATTTGGAAAACTCATCATTGGCCTCAGGACTGGAAAAGGTCAATTTTCATTCTAATCCCAAAGAAGGACATTGCCCAAAAATGTTCAAATTACTACCCCATTGCACTCATTTCACACACCATCAAAGTAATGCTCAAAATCCTCCAAGCTAAACTTAAACAATACATGGACCAAGAACTTCCAGATGTACAAGCTGGATTTAGAAAAGGCTGAGGAACAAGATATCAAATTGCCAACATCTGTTAGATCATGGAAAGAGCAAGAGAATTCCAGAAAAATACCTACTTCTGCTTCATTGACTATGCTAAAGCCTTTGACTGTGTGGATCACAATGACCTGTGGAAATTTCTGAAAGAGATAGGAACACCAGACCACCTTATCTGCCTGTGAAACCTGTACGTAAGACAAGAAGCAACAGTCAGAACTGGACATAAAACATGTCCAGTTGGGAAAGGAGTACATCAAGGCTGTATATTGTGCTTTTGCTCAAAAATAAATCTAGAAAATTCTCATCAGGAGAAAAAAATGCAGCTTTGTATGGTGATAGTTGGCATCTAGACTGGTGGTGACCATTGTGCAATGTACGCAAATGTCAAATCTTTATGCGGCACACTTGAAACTAATATTATAGATCAATTATGGGCTTTCCAATTATTGCAGGGATAGATGAGAAATCCTTCTTAAGTGAATAATGCAAGGAAATAGAGGAAAATAGCAGAGTGGGAAAGACTAGGGATCTCTACAAGAAGAGCAGAGATACCAAGGCAATGTTATATGCAAGACAGGCACAATAAAGGACAGAAATGGTGTGGACCTAATAGAAGCAGAAGATATTAAGAAGATGTGGAAAGAATACACAGAAGAACTACACAAAAAAGATCTTAATGAGCCAGATGACCACAATGGTGAGATCACTCACCTAGAGTCAGACATCTCAGAGTGTGAAGTCAAATGCACCCTAGTAAAAATTACTACAAACAAAGCTAGTGGAGGTGACAGAATTCCAGCTGAGCTTCTTCAAATTCTAAAAGATGATGCTGTTAAAGTGCTGCACTCAATATGCCAGCAAATTTGGAAAACTCATCATTGGCCTCAGGACTGGAAAAGGTCAATTTTCATTCTAATCCCAAAGAAGGACATTGCCCAAAAATGTTCAAATTACTACCCCATTGCACTCATTTCACACACCATCAAAGTAATGCTCAAAATCCTCCAAGCTAAACTTAAACAATACATGGACCAAGAACTTCCAGATGTACAAGCTGGATTTAGAAAAGGCTGAGGAACAAGATATCAAATTGCCAACATCTGTTAGATCATGGAAAGAGCAAGAGAATTCCAGAAAAATACCTACTTCTGCTTCATTGACTATGCTAAAGCCTTTGACTGTGTGGATCACAATGACCTGTGGAAATTTCTGAAAGAGATAGGAACACCAGACCACCTTATCTGCCTGTGAAACCTGTACGTAAGACAAGAAGCAACAGTCAGAACTGGACATAAAACATGTCCAGTTGGGAAAGGAGTACATCAAGGCTGTATATTGTCACTCTGCTCATTTAATCTATATTAAAAAAAATATAGATGCCAGTATGGCATCATATGAAATGCCATACTGGATAAAGAGCAAGCTCGAATCAAAATTGCCAGGAGAGATATCAACAACCTCAAATATGCAGATGATACCACTCTAATGGCAGAAAGTGAAGAGGAACTAAAAAGCCTCTTGATTGAAGGTGAAGAGGAGTGAAAAATCCGGCCTAAAATTCAACTTTCAAAAAACAAAGATTATGGTAACCAGTCTCATTATATCATGGCAAATAAATGGGCAAACAATGGAAACAGTGACAGACTTTATTTTCTCGGGTTCCAAAATCACTGCACATGGTGACTGCAGCCATGAAATTAAAAGCCACTTGCTCCTTGGAAGAAAAGCTATGATAAACTTAGACAGTGTATTCAAAAGCAGAAACATCACTTTGCCAACAAACGTCCGTATCATCAAAGTATTGTTTTCCCAGTAGTCATGTATGTATGTGAGAGTTGGACCTTAAAGAGGGCTGAGCACTGAAGAATTGATACCTTTGGAGAAGACTCCAGAGAGTCCCTGGGACTGCAAGGAAATCAAAGCAGTCAATTCTAAAGGAAACTAGCTCTTAATATTCATTGGAAGGACTGATGCTGAAGCTGAAGCTCCAATACTTTAGCCACCTGATGTGAAGAGATGACTCACAGGAAAAGAGCCTGACATTGGGAAAAAATAGAAGACAAAAGGAGAAGCAGACAACAGAGGATGAGATGATTGGATGACATCACTGAGTCATAAGTTTGAGGAGGCTCCAGAAGATGGTGAAGGACAGGGAAGCCTGGTGTGCTGCAATCCACTGGATCCCAAAGAGTTGAACATGACTGAGTGACTGAATTGAACTGATGGGCTTCCCTGGTGGCTCAGATAGTAAAGAATCTGCTGTGATGTAGGAGTCCCAGGTTCAATTCCCTGGAGAAGGGAGTGGCTACCTATTCCAGAATTCTTGCCTGGGAAATCCCATGAACAGAGGAGCCTGGTGAGCTATTGTTCATGAGGTAGTAAAGACACAACTGAGTGACTAACACTTGCACTTTTTTCTTTTTAATGTCAATTATACCTCCATAAAAAGGCTTTCCATGGCGTGGCCACTAGTCACTTCACCATATCAATCAGGCCTTGACAGGATGTCCTAGGAATCTCAAGGAAGATCTGGATGACTGGTATAAGACTCAAGAAGCCAAAAGGACAGGTTAGGATTCAGAAGATGAACAGGCCCAGGATGGACAACTTGGCATTTAATTCTTGTCCTTCAGGCACATACGGATCTGATTTTGTCTTAAAACTGTAATTCCAACAGTGGGTGGGAGATGTAAAGGAAGTAGCATGAAGGCCTGTACTATCATATGTGAATAAAATAGCTATAGTCATTGCTTTATGAGAAAAGGAGATCCTGCAGGGGTGCTGTGTGACAGTCTGGAGGGGTGGGATGGGGTGGATATACATATGACTAATCTGGTGGATATACATATGACGTATCTGTAAACAACAAAACTGTAAAAGTTAAAAGTAAAAGTTTTTTTTTTTTTCTAAAAAAACTGCAATTCCTCATCTGTGCCTTGAGTAATTGTTGTCATTGTTGTTCAGCTGTTAAGTCATGTCTTACTTTTTGCAACCCCAGGGACTGTAGCATGCCCTGTCCCTCACTATGTCCCAAGGTTTTCTCAAACTCATGTTCATTGAGTCAGTGGTGCCATACAACCATCTCATCCTCTTTTGACCGCTTCTCCTCTTGCCCTCAATCTTTCCCAATATCAGGGTCTTTTTCAATGAGTTAACTCTTCACATTTGGAGCCCAAAATATTGGAACTTCCGCATCAGTCCTTCCAATGAATATTCAAGGTTGACTTCATTTAGGACTGACTGGTTTGATCTCTTTGCTGTTCAAGGAGGGTCTTATCCAACACCACAGTTGGAAAGCATCAATTCTTTGATGTTCAGACTTCTTTATGATCCAACTCTCACATCCTTACATCACTACTGAAAAAAACCCACAGCTGTGACCATATAGACCTTTTTTTGGCAAAATGATGTTTCTACTTTTTGATATAGTATCTAGGTTTGTCATAGCTTTTCTTCTAAAGAGCAAAATTCTTTTTTTTTTTTAATTTATTTTTATTCTTTATTTTAACGGTTTTACAGAGTTTTGTTGTTCACATACATGTATGTTCCCAGATCAGTCATAAGCATATTCATGGTCCCCACCCCCCAGTTCCCCCCATCCCACCCCTCCAGACCTTTGCCCCAAGCCATTGTAAGCACTCCTATTCCCTTAGCACTGTGACACTAGTTATCTTTTCCACACATAACACTATAGGTTTCCTTGTTACTTCCTCCATGCTTTCCCCTCAACTATTTATTCGTCACGATGTCCCTATGTCTATGCTCTGTCTTTTTTTTTCATGAGTTCCCTGTGTGTGATATCAAGACCGTCCTACTAGATTCCATATATGTGTGTTAGTACACTGTATTTGTCTTTCTCTTTTTGACTTACTTCACTTTTTATGATAGGTTCTAGAGCCAGCCACTTCATTAGGATTGAGTCTTCTGCATTTCTTTTAACAGCTGAGTAGTATTCCATTGTATATATGTACCAGTGCTTCTGGATCCATTCATTCATCGATGGACATCTAGGTTGCTTCCATGTTTTGGCTATTGTATAGAGAGCTGCAATGAACATTGGGGTACAGGTGCTTCTTTCAGTTTTGATTTCATCAGGATATAAGCCTAAAAGTGGGGTTGCTGGGTCATATGGTGCTTCTATTTTTAGTTTTTTAAGAACTCTTCAGACTGTCTTCCATAGAGGCTGTATCAATTTACATTCCCACTAGCAATGCAAGAGGGTTCCCTTTTCTCCGCACCCTCTCCAGCATTTATTGTCTGCAGATTTTTTGAAGATAGCCATTCTGATGGGTGTGAGGTGGTATCTCATTGTAGTTTTAATTTGCATTTCTCTAATAATAAGCGAGGTTGAGCATCGTTTCATGTGCTTTTGGGCTATCTGTATGTCCTCTTTGGAGAGGTGTCTCTTTAGGTCTTTTTCCCATTTTTTGATTGGGTTGTTCGTTTTCCCTGTGCTGAGTTGTTTGAGTTGCTTGTAGATTTTGGAGATTAATTCTTTGTCTGTTGTTTCATTTGCTATGATTTTCTCCCACTCTGTGGGCTGTCTGTTCAGCTTTTCTATGATTTCTTTTGCTGTACAAAAGCTTTTAAGTTTCATGAGGTCCCATATGTTCATTTTTCTTTTCAGTTCTGCTATTTTAGTTGGTGGGTCAGAGAAGATCTTGCTTTGATTGATGTCCTTGAGGGTTTTGCCTATATTCTCCTCTAAGAGTTTGATGGTTTCTGGTCTTACATTTAGGTCTTTAATCCATTTTGAGTTGATCTTAGTGTATGGTGTCAGGGAATGTTCCAATTTCATTTTTTTGCATGTCGCTGTCCAATTCTCCCAGCACCACTTGTTGAAGAGGCTGTCTTTGTCCCATTTTATAGTTTCTCCTCCTTTATCAAAAATAAGGTACCCATAGGTGCGTGGGTTTATCTCTGGGTTCTCGATCTTGTTCCATTGGTCTATAGTTCTGTTTTTATGCCAGTACCATACTGTCTTGATGACTGTTGCTTTGTAGTAGAGTCTGAAGATAGGGAGGCTGATCCCTCCAGCTCAGTTTTTCTTTCTCAGGATTGCTTTGGCTATTCGAGGTCTTCTGTGTTTCCATATGAACTGTGTGATTCTTTGGTCTAGTTCTGTGAAAAATTTCAATGGAAGTTGAATAGGAATTGCATTGAATCTGTAGATGATATTTGGTAGTATGGTGCTTCTATTTTTAGTTTTTTAAGAACTCTTCAGACTGTCTTCCATAGAGGCTGTATCAATTTACATTCCCACTAGCAATGCAAGAGGGTTCCCTTTTCTCCGCACCCTCTCCAGCATTTATTGTCTGCAGATTTTTTGAAGATAGCCATTCTGATGGGTGTGAGGTGGTATCTCATTGTAGTTTTAATTTGCATTTCTCTAATAATAAGCGAGGTTGAGCATCGTTTCATGTGCTTTTGGGCTATCTGTATGTCCTCTTTGGAGAGGTGTCTCTTTAGGTTTTTTTCCCATTTTTTGATTGGGTTGTTCGTTTTCCCTGTGCTGAGTTGTTTGAGTTGCTTGTAGATTTTGGAGATTAATTCTTTGTCTGTTGTTTCATTTGCTATGATTTTCTCCCACTCTGTGGGCTGTCTGTTCAGCTTTTCTATGATTTCTTTTGCTGTACAAAAGCTTTTAAGTTTCATGAGGTCCCATATGTTCATTTTTCTTTTCAGTTCTGCTATTTTAGTTGGTGGGTCAGAGAAGATCTTGCTTTGATTGATGTCCTTGAGGGTTTTGCCTATATTCTCCTCTAAGAGTTTGATGGTTTCTGGTCTTACATTTAGGTCTTTAATCCATTTTGAGTTGATCTTAGTGTATGGTGTCAGGGAATGTTCCAATTTCATTTTTTTGCATGTCGCTGTCCAATTCTCCCAGCACCACTTGTTGAAGAGGCTGTCTTTGTCCCATTTTATAGTTTCTCCTCCTTTATCAAAAATAAGGTACCCATAGGTGCGTGGGTTTATCTCTGGGTTCTCGATCTTGTTCCATTGGTCTATAGTTCTGTTTTTATGCCAGTACCATACTGTCTTGATGACTGTTGCTTTGTAGTAGAGTCTGAAGATAGGGAGGCTGATCCCTCCAGCTCAGTTTTTCTTTCTCAGGATTGCTTTGGCTATTCGAGGTCTTCTGTGTTTCCATATGAACTGTGTGATTCTTTGGTCTAGTTCTGTGAAAAATTTCAATGGAAGTTGAATAGGAATTGCATTGAATCTGTAGATGATATTTGGTAGTATGGTCATTTTCACGATATTGATTCTTCCGACCCAGGAACATGGAATATCTCTCCATCTGTTTAAGCCTTCTTTAATTTCTCTCATGAGTGTCTTGTAATTTTCTGTGTACAGTTCTTTTGTTTCTTTGGGTAGGTTTATTCCTAGATATTTGATTCTTTTGGTTGCAATGGTGAAGGGGACTGCCTCTTTGATTTCATTTTCTGATTTTTCATTGTTTGTGTATAGGAATGCCAGTGATTTCTGTGTGTTGACTTTGTATCCTGCGACTTTGCTGAATTCGTTGTTTAGCTCTAGTAGCTTTGTAATAGAGTCTTTGGTATTTTCTATGTATAATATCATGTCATCTGCAAAAAGAGAGAGCTTGACTTCTTCCTTTCCAATCTGGATTCCTTTGATTTCTTTCTCTTCTCTTATTGCTGTTGCTAGAACTTCCAGGACTATGTTGAATAGTAGTGGTGAAAGTGGACACCCCTGTCTTGTTCCTGATCTTAGAGGGAATGCTTTCAGTTTTTCACCATTGAGGACAATGTTCACTGTGGGCTTCTCATAGATGGCTTTCACTATGTTGAGATAGGTTCCTTCTATGCCTATTTTCAGAAGAGTTTTTATCATGAATGGGTGTTGTACTTTGTCGAAGGCTTTTTCTGCATCTATTGAGATGATCATGTGATTTTTGTCTCTCAATTTGTTAATATGGTGTATCACATTGATTGATTTGTGGATGTTAAAGAAGCCTTGCATGCCTGGGATGAACCCAACTTGATCATGATGTATGAGTTTTTTGATGTGTCGTTGAATTCTGTTTGCTAGGATTTTGTTGAGGATCTTGGCATCTAAGTTCATCAGAGAAATCGGTCTGTAATTTTCCTTTTTTGTGTTGTCTTTGCCTGGTTTGGGTATCAGGGTCATGGTGGCCTCGTAGAATGTGTTTGGAAGTGTTCCTTCCTGTGCAAGTTTTTGAAAGAGTTTTAGAAGGACAGGCATTAGGTCTTCTTTAAATGTTTGGTAGAATTCAGCTGTGAAGCCATCTGGTCCTGGGCTTTTATTTTTGGGTAGATTTTTAATCACAGATTCGATTCCTGAGCTTGTGATTGGGTTGTTCAAAGTTTCTGTTTCTTCCTGGCTCAATCTTGGGAGATTGATCTTCCCCAAGAAACTGTCCATTTCTTCCAGGTTGTCCAGTTTGTTGCCATAGAGTTGCTCATAATAGTCTCTTAGAATCCTTTGGATTTCTGCATTATCTGTTGTAATCTCTCCTTTTTCGTTTTTGATTTTGTTGATCTGGTTCTTCTCCCTCTTTTTCTTGATGAGTCTCGCCAGAGGCCTATCTATCAATTTTGTTTACCTTTTCAAAGGACCAGCTTTTTGTTTTATTTATCTAAACTATAGTTTCTTTCATTTCTTTCTGATTTATTTCTGCTCTAGTCTTTATAATTTCACGTCTTCTGCTGGCTTTGGGATGTTTCTGTTAAAGATCAAACTTCTTTTAATTTCATGGCTGCAGTCACTATTTTCACAAAAAAAATATATTGTATTTGTTTTTATTTTTTAATTATTAATTCTGTTTATTCAACCTAATTTAGTATCCATTGAGTCCACAGGTGAAGATATTCTTTAGGCAAAAGTAACCCACATGACTGGGAAAGAAATTAGCCACTTGAAATTCTAATGCCTACCCAGGGACTCTGTATAATGCTACAGGCCTTTGGTTACATAGACACATTACAATGATAGTGTGTCTGAAGGTGTATTTCATGTGTAATGTCTAGATAACCTAAGGTCTGAGAACATAGAAAAAATGTGACACAGAGGAACCATGAGGGATCATTGACTATGGAAAACAGGGAATACAACATCTGAGTTTTAGTTTAGCCTTGTAGAGTGGCTATGATGTGTGCATGTATGTGTGTGTGTATCCATGTCCATTTACAGAGATAAATATCTTAATGAAAGTGTGAATAGCCACTTTCCAGAAGGAGTGAGTCCTAGGACAAGATAAAATAAAAGTTAAAACCCGCCCTAAATATCTCAAGAGAAATAGATTCCACCAACTAAAATGAAAATAGACACTTAGACATTAAAAATGGAAGAAAGAAGAGAGAAAGAAATTTTTTATAAATGAATAGTATCAGAACATTTTATGTCAGAATGTTGAGAGGTTTTGAGTTTTCTATTTATTTATTTATATATTTTTCTTTTTAAAAAAATATATTCTATTTTGTACAGAGTTTTGTTGTTTACTGCCACATGTCAACCCAAATCCTCCATAGGCACTTATTTATTTATTTATTTTTATTTTGGGGAATTCCAGGTTGCTCAGCTGTGCATCAAGTTGAAGAGATTTGGTCCTTGTTGGTTAACATTTGAATTATCGCAGTGCATACATGTCAATCCTAAACTCCCTAAACAGACAAGGAACACATGAAACTCTCCTCAGTGTTATGTGGCAGGCCAGATGGAAGGGAAGAATGGGGGAAATGTATGTCTACATATGTAAGCCTGAGTACCTTCACTGTCCATCTGGATTTAACACAATGTTGTTAATCAGGTATACTCCAATATAAAATAAAATATTTTTTTTAAATTGAAAGATTTGGGTCCACTAAAGGGAACGGCAACAAAGAAGAAGATCTGCAGGAGGAAAACCAAAAATAGGGCACCTCCCCTCTTTACCTAGAAATGTGCTTCCCGAAGCTATGCACAAGGCACTAGGGTTTATACTGAAAAGGAAGACAGTTTTTCCATGAAGCCTAAGGGATTTCATATCCATTGAGTCCACAGGTGAAGATATTCTTTAGGCAAAAGTAACCCACATGACTGGGAAAGAAATTAGCCACTTGAAATTCTAATGCCTACCCAGGGACTCTGTATAATGCTACAGGCCTTTGGTTACATAGACACATTACAATGATAGTGTGTCTGAAGGTGTATTTCATGTGTAATGTCTAGATAACCTAAGGTCTGAGAACATAGAAAAAATGTGACACAGAGGAACCATGAGGGATCATTGACTATGGAAAACAGGGAATACAACATCTGAGTTTTAGTTTAGCCTTGTAGAGTGGCTATGATGTGTGCATGTATGTGTGTGTGTATCCATGTCCATTTACAGAGATAAATATCTTAATGAAAGTGTGAATAGCCACTTTCCAGAAGGAGTGAGTCCTAGGACAAGATAAAATAAAAGTTAAAACCCGCCCTAAATATCTCAAGAGAAATAGATTCCACCAACTAAAATGAAAATAGACACTTAGACATTAAAAATGGAAGAAAGAAGAGAGAAAGAAATTTTTTATAAATGAATAGTATCAGAACATTTTATGTCAGAATGTTGAGAGGTTTTGAGTTTTCTATTTATTTATTTATATATTTTTCTTTTTAAAAAAATATATTCTATTTTGTACAGAGTTTTGTTGTTTACTGCCACATGTCAACCCAAATCCTCCATAGGCACTTATTTATTTATTTATTTTTATTTTGGGGAATTCCAGGTTGCTCAGCTGTGCATCAAGTTGAAGAGATTTGGTCCTTGTTGGTTAACATTTGAATTATCGCAGTGCATACATGTCAATCCTAAACTCCCTAAACAGACAAGGAACACATGAAACTCTCCTCAGTGTTATGTGGCAGGCCAGATGGAAGGGAAGAATGGGGGAAATGTATGTCTACATATGTAAGCCTGAGTACCTTCACTGTCCATCTGGATTTAACACAATGTTGTTAATCAGGTATACTCCAATATAAAATAAAATATTTTTTTTAAATTGAAAGATTTGGGTCCACTAAAGGGAACGGCAACAAAGAAGAAGATCTGCAGGAGGAAAACCAAAAATAGGGCACCTCCCCTCTTTACCTAGAAATGTGCTTCCCGAAGCTATGCACAAGGCACTAGGGTTTATACTGAAAAGGAAGACAGTTTTTCTCCATGAAGCCTAAGGGAAACATTCATCCATACCTACAGACCCTTTCATAGCCTTAGAGAAACAGAACTCAGATTTGGCAAAGAGCCTAGGCAAACCATGCCCATTCAGAATGAAATTTCACAAAAAAAAGCCCTCTGACTGGAACAGGCTTCCTTAGTGGTAAAGCGCACTCTGCTTCTGGAGCTACTTTGCAGCTCTGCCACCTGCACCAGCTCATTCCAGGACTGTTTACCCGATATGTCAGCACCTGTCCCATGTTGCCCCACGCCAAGCCCTGGAGGCCTCTTGGTAGCCAATTTTTCTGCAAGCGTTGGGTCCCACCACCTTGTTCAGTGATCATCTAACACTTACATGCTTTAGGTTACTCTTGCCTGCTCAACTGCTGATTTGTTAACATCCAGTTCCTCTGTTTCACATGACTGCCTCCTTCCAAACTTTTCTGTATAGTTTTTGCTGCTACTTCCACTATCACACTTTACAGCAGAAAAGACTCATATGAAGACATGACTGGTAGCCTTTAAACCTGTGCAGAAAAAAATCTACTGGAATCCTTTAAAAATAAAAGAAAATCTTCAAATGTCTCAAGAGGAAAAAAAAAAAAAAACACCCAAAATAACTAAACTAAAAATAGAGATGTTTAGACATTAGCAATGGAAGAAAGAGGGAAGAAAGGGAGCCTATATTATAAATTGAGCTATGTACTTTAACAAAAACAAAACAAAACACCAAGTTCTTGGCTCTGAAGAATGACATTAAAAAGTTAAACAGTACTTACTCTTATTGAAAATGTCATTCTTGTTCAGTGTAACTGTTAGACATTTAATACAGACAGATGAGCTACACTGATTCCATGAAGACAAAACTTCCCCCTGTACATCCTATCTAAAAGCTTTTAAAACCACTCTGTCAGGAGCAATTTGATGGCATATCAATTGTGTTTCTCTGTTGAACCACAATATTGCATGTGACAAATGAACGTCATAACAGGACTGGGTGGGTACGGGGGAGGTAGAGACTAAGAAGTCCACCACATGGTGTAAATGATTATAACACAAACACCCCCAATGAAAACACCCCCAATCAAACAGGAGACAGGATCCATCAGCCTTCTAATAGGGCTCAGGTTGACTATTAAATATTTCATAAAAGAAAAGCTTACATAGTACCAAGACAGGGCTCCACAGAAGATACAGATTCAAAGGCTCCTATAAATGATTTACAAGGAGAGTTTTGTGAGAAAGTCTGAGAGGAGCCCTTCAGGAGCTCATCACAGCTGGGATGATGAGTAGTTGTTTCCTGATCCTGATGGACCTCAACTTGGACCACAGTTCCCAGCAAGAATGTCTGGGTTCATCCGCCATTTTAATCTTGATCTTTATCTTACACCAGTAACATAACGATGACTAAAAACAAAGAACTTCTCTATTGTCTTTAATTTTGTAAAATTATAATTGGTTCCAGAAAATTAAATCTTTAACTGGTCAACTAGTTAAAATGGGAGGTTGGTAGCCCAAATCTAAAGTCAACTAAGAGCCAGGAGGAGGGAACTAGAGAATATGAGGGATTGGTCCATTTCTGACCCAAAGGCAAGACAAGTCACTAAGTAGTGCCTAACTCTTTGAGACCCCATGGATTGTAGCACACCAGACTTCCCTGTCTTTCATTGTCTCCTGGAGTTTGCTCAAACTCATGTCCATTGAGTCGGTAATGCTATTCAAGAATCTTATCCTCTGTTGCCACGTTCTCCTCCAAGAAAATCACTAATGATAGGGAAAAACTTGAATTGTGAAGTTAAATTGAAACCCCATAATTGGAACAATAAACCATGGACTTCTTAACATGAAAGTAGAAGTTACATGTGTCATTCTTGTTCAGTGTAACTGTTAGACATTTAATACAGACAGATGAGCTACACTGATTCCATGAAGACAAAACTTCCCCCTGTACATCCTATCTAAAAGCTTTTAAAACCACTCTGTCAGGAGCAATTTGATGGCATATCAATTGTGTTTCTCTGTTGAACCACAATATTGCATGTGACAAATGAACGTCATAACAGGACTGGGTGGGTACGGGGGAGGTAGAGACTAAGAAGTCCACCACATGGTGTAAATGATTATAACACAAACACCCCCAATGAAAACACCCCCAATCAAACAGGAGACAGGATCCATCAGCCTTCTAATAGGGCTCAGGTTGACTATTAAATATTTCATAAAAGAAAAGCTTACATAGTACCAAGACAGGGCTCCACAGAAGATACAGATTCAAAGGCTCCTATAAATGATTTACAAGGAGAGTTTTGTGAGAAAGTCTGAGAGGAGCCCTTCAGGAGCTCATCACAGCTGGGATGATGAGTAGTTGTTTCCTGATCCTGATGGACCTCAACTTGGACCACAGTTCCCAGCAAGAATGTCTGGGTTCATCCGCCATTTTAATCTTGATCTTTATCTTACACCAGTAACATAACGATGACTAAAAACAAAGAACTTCTCTATTGTCTTTAATTTTGTAAAATTATAATTGGTTCCAGAAAATTAAATCTTTAACTGGTCAACTAGTTAAAATGGGAGGTTGGTAGCCCAAATCTAAAGTCAACTAAGAGCCAGGAGGAGGGAACTAGAGAATATGAGGGATTGGTCCATTTCTGACCCAAAGGCAAGACAAGTCACTAAGTAGTGCCTAACTCTTTGAGACCCCATGGATTGTAGCACACCAGACTTCCCTGTCTTTCATTGTCTCCTGGAGTTTGCTCAAACTCATGTCCATTGAGTCGGTAATGCTATTCAAGAATCTTATCCTCTGTTGCCACGTTCTCCTCCAAGAAAATCACTAATGATAGGGAAAAACTTGAATTGTGAAGTTAAATTGAAACCCCATAATTGGAACAATAAACCATGGACTTCTTAACATGAAAGTAGAAGTTCAAGGAAATAAATGTTCAGGAGAAATTGTTCTGCTTGGCTATAAATCTATGGATGACGAACAATCCCACTGCTTTGTGACTTACAACAACCATCGTTATTTATTTGTTCACAATTCTGTGACGTGGGCAAAGTTCACTAAGGGCAGTTCATCTGTGGTCCACATGGTATTGGCTGGGGCTCTGGGACACTGGAGGATCCCAGATATCCTGAGTCACATAACTGCCAGGTGAGGTTTGTTTGAAGATTCAGCTAGATCTGTCGATCAGAGTGCCTCAGCTCTCCTCTGTGTGTTTTTGAGACTTTCACAGTATGGAAGTTGGATTCTGAGAGGAAATATCCCAAAAGGTTGAAGGGAGCAGCTTCAGAACCCTTAAGACCTGATCTTGGAAGTTATACCATTTATTTATATTACAGGTCAAGTCAGGAGATTTAAGAGGAGGGGAAATTGACTCTACTTCTCAGTGGGAGAAGTGGTACAGAAACTGTAGCCATCTTTAATCCACTGGAAGCAACTAAAATCAAGTTAAGTGTGTAGAAGTTCCAAATGAAGAAATTTGGAGAAAAAAGAAACCCTTCCTCTGAAGTCATATACATACAGATTACATTACCAGGGGTGTGTCTTTGTGGCAGTCACCATGAATGGTATACTCTTTTGTGGACCTGGGTTTGCTGGGAAAATGCTCCCAGTGCTTCTGAAACAAGATGTCCCAACTTCCAAAATTGTTCATGGTCAAATGAAAAAGCATCCCATTATTTTCCTTTGTGTGCCTCACAAAAAGTAGGCATTAATTAAGCTCTTGTTTAATTGGATCATGAATTTCTAGACCTCTCGTGTATTCCATATGGAATGGGCACATGGCAGTTAAATACAAATGCTCCAGGGAGCAGCATGGTGTTATAAATGAAGAGCTTTTAATTTCATCCAACAGTGGCTAGTAACTAGTGATAGAGGTTACGGATAAAATGGATCAAAGTGAGAAAAAAGGGCAACCATAATAACATGCCTAGACCAAGAGGATAATCAATAAGTATTTGCTGGATGAATGGATGGATGATTGCAGAGAGAAAGTGCTTTGAGGGTAGACCAGAAAGATCTTCTAAGGAGAACTTAATTCAGAAAGTACCTTGTGCTAGCATCTATAGCCTTTTGGACCTGTAATATCATCTCAGTCTGCAGAAGATTTTACAGAAGTATTCATCTCAGGTAGCACATGATGGTTAGAAACCAAGGAGACTTTCTTATATCAACATTTCATAAGGTATGCATTTTCACAATTTTGAGACTTTGCTTACTCCTGTATCCATAATATGTAGGAAAGTGACGGACAAAATGGAGTGGTTTTCAACCAAGGCTGATTCTCCCCTTCAGGGTTTTGGCAGTGACTAGAGACATTTCTGATAGTGTCAGAGATGGAAATGGAGATGTTCTGGATTTCTAGTGGGTAAAGCACAGGATGCTGACACAGACCATACAATGCACAGGACAGTTTCCTACAACAGCGAAGAGTTCAGTTCAAACTCTTAAAGGTCCTTAGCATAAGTTCTGATAAAGTATTCTATAAATATTTTTAAGACAAATGAATGAATGATTGAATGAGAAAGAAATGAAGGACAATAGTAATACAGTTAATGAAGACTGTGTGCTTAAGGCAGAATATCTCAAGACTATTGATCAATTGTGAATAAAATTAAACTTACTTGGAATAGTATGAAATAGTCTGAATTACACTTAGAACAATGGAAATCAGATTAAAAAGAATCAGGACAAATAAAGAAGAAGATATTGCTCACGTCCAGGACAGGGACAGGTCCCTCTACAGAGCTCTTGGAAGGGTTCTGGTGATGGTTAAGGAAGGAAAGATTGGTGTGCAGCTCTAGAATTGCACTGCTGTGTGACTGCATCACTGAGAAGTTATATTCTTGAATTTGTACCTAAAATTCACTTTGTAGTATGCATTTTATAGCTTGAATATTTTCAAAAAAGTGTATCAACTTATAAGTTCTGTGAGTCCCTTCAAGTATGGTTAAGGAGGAGGCTGTATCTTAACCAAGTGAATCTGTAGGACATCTGTGATGCCTCCCCAGGAAACCCTGTTGGAAATATTTTGCCTTGTATAATTCCACATTGTCAACATGGATAAAAAATTGCCTAGACCAAGAGGATAATCAATAAGTATTTGCTGGATGAATGGATGGATGATTGCAGAGAGAAAGTGCTTTGAGGGTAGACCAGAAAGATCTTCTAAGGAGAACTTAATTCAGAAAGTACCTTGTGCTAGCATCTATAGCCTTTTGGACCTGTAATATCATCTCAGTCTGCAGAAGATTTTACAGAAGTATTCATCTCAGGTAGCACATGATGGTTAGAAACCAAGGAGACTTTCTTATATCAACATTTCATAAGGTATGCATTTTCACAATTTTGAGACTTTGCTTACTCCTGTATCCATAATATGTAGGAAAGTGACGGACAAAATGGAGTGGTTTTCAACCAAGGCTGATTCTCCCCTTCAGGGTTTTGGCAGTGACTAGAGACATTTCTGATAGTGTCAGAGATGGAAATGGAGATGTTCTGGATTTCTAGTGGGTAAAGCACAGGATGCTGACACAGACCATACAATGCACAGGACAGTTTCCTACAACAGCGAAGAGTTCAGTTCAAACTCTTAAAGGTCCTTAGCATAAGTTCTGATAAAGTATTCTATAAATATTTTTAAGACAAATGAATGAATGATTGAATGAGAAAGAAATGAAGGACAATAGTAATACAGTTAATGAAGACTGTGTGCTTAAGGCAGAATATCTCAAGACTATTGATCAATTGTGAATAAAATTAAACTTACTTGGAATAGTATGAAATAGTCTGAATTACACTTAGAACAATGGAAATCAGTTTAAAAAAGAATCAGGACAAATAAAGAAGAAGATATTGCTCACGTCCAGGACAGGGACAGGTCCCTCTACAGAGCTCTTGGAAGGGTTCTGGTGATGGTTAAGGAAGGAAAGATTGGTGTGCAGCTCTAGAATTGCACTGCTGTGTGACTGCATCACTGAGAAGTTATATTCTTGAATTTGTACCTAAAATTCACTTTGTAGTATGCATTTTATAGCTTGAATATTTTCAAAAAAGTGTATCAACTTATAAGTTCTGTGAGTCCCTTCAAGTATGGTTAAGGAGGAGGCTGTATCTTAACCAAGTGAATCTGTAGGACATCTGTGATGCCTCCCCAGGAAACCCTGTTGGAAATATTTTGCCTTGTATAATTCCACATTGTCAACTTCTCATGTAGGGCTTCAAATTTTTGTTACTTTCTTGGTGGACAGATCCACAACCTACTGAGTTGACGTCACTACTGCTTTATTTTTATCTATATACATCAAGATTTCTAATGGTCTTACAAGTGTGAAACACTTGAAAGCAAAACAAATGGCATGTGCTAAAGGGACAGAAAACTAAAGAAGCATCATCATCAAATGGAAAGAACATAAGGAGCCTTTTGGCCTCATTCTCCTTTTTTTCAGCTGGGGATGAGAACCTTCCTCCCTCACCCCTGTCCCCACCATTCCTAAGTACTTCATACAACTGTTAATGACAACTAAACTAAATGAGAGATGTGACTGCTTTCAGTAGCATGCCAATACATTTTGAAATCTACATTTTCTCCATCAAACACAGTGTGAAGTAGTGTTTTGACAAGTAAGTTCCTAGGCCTTTGGAAATCTTCTTTTTTCCACTCAAGTATTTGGCAAAACAGAACTTCTCACTGCAATTATGGGATCCCTCCCTCAAGCACTTAGGAGTTGCCTGGGCTTTAAGGTTTGTACTTCCTTTCTATTGTCTGTGCCTTCTTAAAAGGAGTATAAGAGAATAGACTTCTCTGATACTAAATCTACCTTCTACCCAAAATCACTCAAGAAGACATTTCACTGCATTTTACTAATGTTCACTTTGCTTGAGAATAAGCACCGCCTAAGTTCTGGGAAACATCCACTGAGGAAGGACACTTAGGGGCTAAGTCATGGTGCTCAAGGCCCCCCGCGCTTGTTCTTAAGAGGTTGCGTGGGGTTGCTAGGCTGATGGTTAAGGAAGGAAAGATTGGTGTGCAGCTCTAGAATTGCACTGCTGTGTGACTGCATCACTGAGAAGTTATATTCTTGAATTTGTACCTAAAATTCACTTTGTAGTATGCATTTTATAGCTTGAATATTTTCAAAAAAGTGTATCAACTTATAAGTTCTGTGAGTCCCTTCAAGTATGGTTAAGGAGGAGGCTGTATCTTAACCAAGTGAATCTGTAGGACATCTGTGATGCCTCCCCAGGAAACCCTGTTGGAAATATTTTGCCTTGTATAATTCCACATTGTCAACTTCTCATGTAGGGCTTCAAATTTTTGTTACTTTCTTGGTGGACAGATCCACAACCTACTGAGTTGACGTCACTACTGCTTTATTTTTATCTATATACATCAAGATTTCTAATGGTCTTACAAGTGTGAAACACTTGAAAGCAAAACAAATGGCATGTGCTAAAGGGACAGAAAACTAAAGAAGCATCATCATCAAATGGAAAGAACATAAGGAGCCTTTTGGCCTCATTCCCCTTTTTTTCAGCTGGGGATGAGAACCTTCCTCCCTCACCCCTGTCCCCACCATTCCTAAGTACTTCATACAACTGTTAATGACAACTAAACTAAATGAGAGATGTGACTGCTTTCAGTAGCATGCCAATACATTTTGAAATCTACATTTTCTCCATCAAACACAGTGTGAAGTAGTGTTTTGACAAGTAAGTTCCTAGGCCTTTGGAAATCTTCTTTTTTCCACTCAAGTATTTGGCAAAACAGAACTTCTCACTGCAATTATGGGATCCCTCCCTCAAGCACTTAGGAGTTGCCTGGGCTTTAAGGTTTGTACTTCCTTTCTATTGTCTGTGCCTTCTTAAAAGGAGTATAAGAGAATAGACTTCTCTGATACTAAATCTACCTTCTACCCAAAATCACTCAAGAAGACATTTCACTGCATTTTACTAATGTTCACTTTGCTTGAGAATAAGCACCGCCTAAGTTCTGGGAAACATCCACTGAGGAAGGACACTTAGGGGTTAAGTCATGGTGCTCAGAGGGCTTTCACATCCATCCAGCATCAGCATGTAGAATCAAAAGCTAAGCTACTGAAGAATGTTTGATTATTTTTTTTCCTCTTTTTGCCACATTTGGATAAATTTGTTTATTTGTCAAAAAGGACTTACATTGAAATGTGACTGTATCTAATGTGACATATTAATACTTTCAAATTAGTAATATCATTAGAATTTATAGTACTTTCCTAAATCTGTGCTCATTCATTCCCATTAAAACATTTGTTTTCTCTATGAAGTGCCAAGCAACTCCATTACTCTGATGAACTTCTTGTTGATTGAAATTTCTAATCATTTTTCAAATATGATTCCAGACACCTATCTCCCCTATTTTCTGTTTAAGTAGCTGATTTTTCAACTTAGGTCTGGGGCCTGCTTTACTTTTAGTTTTTTAATTTTTTTAAATTGGAGGGTGATTTCTTTACAATGTTGTGCTGGTTTCTGCCACACAACAATGGAATCAGCCATAAGCATACATATATCCTCTTACCTATTGAGTCTCCCTACCATCCCTTGCCCCATTCCACTTGTTAAGGTTGTCACAGAGTGCTGGGGCTGGGCTTCCTGTGTGGCACTGTTAACTGTACTTTATTTTTTTATTGAATTATAGTCAATTCACAATGTTATGTTAATTACTAGTGTATAGTCAAGTGATTAAGATATATATATATATATATATATATATATATATATACACACACACATATATATATACATATAATTTTGTAATATTTTTTCCATTATGATTTATCACAAGATATTGATTATAGTTTACAGTTCTCTGTGCTGTAGAGAAGGACCTTATTTTTTACTCAGGCTATATATACAAGCTTACTTTTGCTAATCTAAAGAAACATGGACATAGAGAACAGACTGGTGGTAACCAAGGGGTAGGGTGTTGGAGGGGGTTGGAGAGGGAGGCAAGGGTCAGAAGATATAGTCAGTGGATCATGATGGAGCACTTGACAGACTCCCTATTGGCACTCTTGCTATTCTTCCCTTTGTGGTAATTCAACACAATGTCTCAGATACACAAGGTCCTCTATAGATTTGCAACAGAGAATACTCCATTTCCTGACCCCAGGTGATCTTTTCACTATATATTTTCCCCATTTAAGGTTTTCGCCTGTTAATGGTACCATTGCTCCAGGTTCTTAGACCTTTCCAAGTATCCTAAATATTCTCTTGCTAGCAGAAATCAGTCCACAGAAACTGCTCTTTCATGTGGTTTATTCCTCCTGCATCCACCCATGCCAGCTCTCCCAGACAGATGCAAATCTCATTAGAATTTATAGTACTTTCCTAAATCTGTGCTCATTCATTCCCATTAAAACATTTGTTTTCTCTATGAAGTGCCAAGCAACTCCATTACTCTGATGAACTTCTTGTTGATTGAAATTTCTAATCATTTTTCAAATATGATTCCAGACACCTATCTCCCCTATTTTCTGTTTAAGTAGCTGATTTTTCAACTTAGGTCTGGGGCCTGCTTTACTTTTAGTTTTTTAATTTTTTTAAATTGGAGGGTGATTTCTTTACAATGTTGTGCTGGTTTCTGCCACACAACAATGGAATCAGCCATAAGCATACATATATCCTCTTACCTATTGAGTCTCCCTACCATCCCTTGCCCCATTCCACTTGTTAAGGTTGTCACAGAGTGCTGGGGCTGGGCTTCCTGTGTGGCACTGTTAACTGTACTTTATTTTTTTATTGAATTATAGTCAATTCACAATGTTATGTTAATTACTAGTGTATAGTCAAGTGATTAAGATATATATATATATATATATATATATATATATATACACACACACATATATATATACATATAATTTTGTAATATTTTTTCCATTATGATTTATCACAAGATATTGATTATAGTTTACAGTTCTCTGTGCTGTAGAGAAGGACCTTATTTTTTACTCAGGCTATATATACAAGCTTACTTTTGCTAATCTAAAGAAACATGGACATAGAGAACAGACTGGTGGTAACCAAGGGGTAGGGTGTTGGAGGGGGTTGGAGAGGGAGGCAAGGGTCAGAAGATATAGTCAGTGGATCATGATGGAGCACTTGACAGACTCCCTATTGGCACTCTTGCTATTCTTCCCTTTGTGGTAATTCAACACAATGTCTCAGATACACAAGGTCCTCTATAGATTTGCAACAGAGAATACTCCATTTCCTGACCCCAGGTGATCTTTTCACTATATATTTTCCCCATTTAAGGTTTTCGCCTGTTAATGGTACCATTGCTCCAGGTTCTTAGACCTTTCCAAGTATCCTAAATATTCTCTTGCTAGCAGAAATCAGTCCACAGAAACTGCTCTTTCATGTGGTTTATTCCTCCTGCATCCACCCATGCCAGCTCTCCCAGACAGATGCAAATCTCAGGAGAAGCTTGCTTTATCTTTGGTGGGTTTCCTTCCTCCCTACAAGATCCCCCTTCTCTTTCAATAGGTCCTGAGGTTTCTCCACTGTGTGGTTTATCTCAGCCTCACTCGCCTTACTCCTTTCCGTGAACTTCACTGATCTGTATGTCAGCTTCTATATTTGCTAAGCCTCTTTATAGCTGATGGTAAGGGGCTCTGACAATCCCTCAAAGAAAACTGAATTATTTGTTGAATTGAGGAATCTAGGAAGCAAAGAATCATAATCTTGGGGTTCTCTCTGATGGTGAAATTCTGAAAAAGGAAAGATTGCCAGAGCAAACCCTACATACAGCCAGTGTCAACTCACTCATGTGTATTATGTGTGCCTGAGCTCAGTTGTGTATGAATCTTGCAATCCCATGGACTACAAGGCTCCTCTGTTCATTGAATTTTCCAGGCAGTAATGCTAGAGTGGGTTGCTATTTTCCATTGCAGGGGATTTTCCTGACCCAGGAATCAAATCCATGTCTCTTGTGTCTCCTGCATTGGTGGGAGGGTTCTTTACCACTGGGCCACCCAGGAAGCCCCCTCCTCTCAAATATGCCCTCAGTAGTGGTCCTGAGAAGAGAATCAGAGAAATCCATGCACATGTATTCCACATGCTAGATTAGTAACAAGGGAGGAAAAGCAATGTTTAAAAAAAAAAAAGAAAAACAAGAAATCAAAGATAGCAAAACAACATCCTTGAAGCTCTTCAAGAGTAGATATTGTATAATTAAGCCTAAATTCCAACCTCTACCCATTTTAAATTTTGTGGTAATTCAACACAATGTCTCAGATACACAAGGTCCTCTATAGATTTGCAACAGAGAATATCCAATTCCTGACCCCAGGTGATCTTTTCACTATATATTTTCCCCATTTAAGGTTTTCGCCTGTTAATGGTACCATTGCTCCAGGTTCTTAGACCTTTCCAAGTATCCTAAATATTCTCTTGCTAGCAGAAATCAGTCCACAGAAACTGCTCTTTCATGTGGTTTATTCCTCCTGCATCCACCCATGCCAGCTCTCCCAGACAGATGCAAATCTCAGGAGAAGCTTGCTTTATCTTTGGTGGGTTTCCTTCCTCCCTACAAGATCCCCCTTCTCTTTCAATAGGTCCTGAGGTTTCTCCACTGTGTGGTTTATCTCAGCCTCACTGCCTTACTCCTTTCCGTGAACTTCACTGATCTGTATGTCAGCTTCTATATTTGCTAAGCCTCTTTATAGCTGATGGTAAGGGGCTCTGACAATCCCTCAAAGAAAACTGAATTATTTGTTGAATTGAGGAATCTAGGAAGCAAAGAATCATAATCTTGGGGTTCTCTCTGATGGTGAAATTCTGAAAAAGGAAAGATTGCCAGAGCAAACCCTACATACAGCCAGTGTCAACTCACTCATGTGTATTATGTGTGCCTGAGCTCAGTTGTGTATGAATCTTGCAATCCCATGGACTACAAGGCTCCTCTGTTCATTGAATTTTCCAGGCAGTAATGCTAGAGTGGGTTGCTATTTTCCATTGCAGGGGATTTTCCTGACCCAGGAATCAAATCCATGTCTCTTGTGTCTCCTGCATTGGTGGGAGGGTTCTTTACCACTGGGCCACCCAGGAAGCCCCCTCCTCTCAAATATGCCCTCAGTAGTGGTCCTGAGAAGAGAATCAGAGAAATCCATGCACATGTATTCCACATGCTAGATTAGTAACAAGGGAGGAAAAGCAATGTTTAAAAAAAAAAAAGAAAAACAAGAAATCAAAGATAGCAAAACAACATCCTTGAAGCTCTTCAAGAGTAGATATTGTATAATTAAGCCTAAATTCCAACCTCTACCCATTTTTCATCGGGTGACTTTTGATGGCTTCTTGCTGCAAAGAGGTTTAATAATTTCATTGAGTAAGAGGCAGTGGACTTGAGATGGGTGCATTTGCTGGGAGATAATTATATTTAATGAAAGGCACGGCCACACGTTTGGGGAGGCAAGTGATAAATCTTTCTCCTGCATCTGTGGATCAGTCATATTCCAACCTGGTGAGTGGTGGGGTGATCAATTAATAATCATGATGAGAACAATACTTTTCACTTGCAATTTTCCTCAGGTTGCTCAGAGCAACTTTATAAACATGAACATCCATCTTCTTTGTCCTTCTGGGAAACCAGGCTGCAGTCGTATTATCCCTAGATATGCAACATGGACAATGAAGGGCAGGGAACCGTCTGGTCACTGTTGCAGTGAGGGAAGGGAAGGGGTGAAAAGACATTAGGCATGTTTCAGTATTTTCTATCAGCATTTTGAATTACACAAACCCCTATGGATGTCTAAGGATAACAGAAACTGAAAGTGTTACGTGCTTAGTCATGACCAACTCTTTGCAACCCCATGGACTGTAACCTACAAAGTTCTTCTATCTATAGAATCCTCCAGGCAAGAATACTGGAGTGGGTAGCCATTCTCTTCTCCAAGGGGTCTTTCCGACCCAGGAATTGAACCTTGGTCTCCTCCATTGCAGACAGATTCTTAACTATCTGAGACACCATGAAGGCTAATGATAACTCTAGCTAAGTTCAATGTCTGGCTCTGTGCTCAACTTAAGCTTTGTGTGTGTTACCTCATTTATTCTCCTGTTTCACAGATGACAAAACCAAGCATGAGGAAGGTAAGTGCTGTGCAGATGGTCCCATAAGAGAACCTGAATGTGAACCTAAGCAGTTCAAGCAGTCCAAGAATCCATTATCACCTCATGCACATGATGTTCCAGGCCTGTCCTGGAATGGATACTGAACCGAGAACAAGACCCCTGTTCTCAGGATGCTCAAGTGGAGTCAGGGGAACAAACCAGTGCTAATACTGTCTGTATGCCAGCCACTGTTCTAGAGGCTTGACATATATCTTGGCACATGTACTCTTCATAATAATTTGAAAATCTGGGGTTATAGCAACAATCACCACTTGACACATGAAGAAATTGAGGCACAGCGAGGCCATTTGACTTGTCCAACATGAGCATCTGTGTTCAGGTGAAATGATTCCGTAGCCTGTGTTTCTAGTCACTGTCTTATTTTCTACACAAACAGCTTCGATGTACATACTGAAAGTGATCAGGGAAAATGGAAGAATGTTAAGCAAAAGAGTCACTCAGATTCAGTTTTATAAGACTCTGTGGTGGGGTGATCAATTAATAATCATGATGAGAACAATACTTTTCACTTGCAATTTTCCTCAGGTTGCTCAGAGCAACTTTATAAACATGAACATCCATCTTCTTTGTCCTTCTGGGAAACCAGGCTGCAGTCGTATTATCCCTAGATATGCAACATGGACAATGAAGGGCAGGGAACCGTCTGGTCACTGTTGCAGTGAGGGAAGGGAAGGGGTGAAAAGACATTAGGCATGTTTCAGTATTTTCTATCAGCATTTTGAATTACACAAACCCCTATGGATGTCTAAGGATAACAGAAACTGAAAGTGTTACGTGCTTAGTCATGACCAACTCTTTGCAACCCCATGGACTGTAACCTACAAAGTTCTTCTATCTATAGAATCCTCCAGGCAAGAATACTGGAGTGGGTAGCCATTCTCTTCTCCAAGGGGTCTTTCCGACCCAGGAATTGAACCTTGGTCTCCTCCATTGCAGACAGATTCTTAACTATCTGAGACACCATGAAGGCTAATGATAACTCTAGCTAAGTTCAATGTCTGGCTCTGTGCTCAACTTAAGCTTTGTGTGTGTTACCTCATTTATTCTCCTGTTTCACAGATGACAAAACCAAGCATGAGGAAGGTAAGTGCTGTGCAGATGGTCCCATAAGAGAACCTGAATGTGAACCTAAGCAGTTCAAGCAGTCCAAGAATCCATTATCACCTCATGCACATGATGTTCCAGGCCTGTCCTGGAATGGATACTGAACCGAGAACAAGACCCCTGTTCTCAGGATGCTCAAGTGGAGTCAGGGGAACAAACCAGTGCTAATACTGTCTGTATGCCAGCCACTGTTCTAGAGGCTTGACATATATCTTGGCACATGTACTCTTCATAATAATTTGAAAATCTGGGGTTATAGCAACAATCACCACTTGACACATGAAGAAATTGAGGCACAGCGAGGCCATTTGACTTGTCCAACATGAGCATCTGTGTTCAGGTGAAATGATTCCGTAGCCTGTGTTTCTAGTCACTGTCTTATTTTCTACACAAACAGCTTCGATGTACATACTGAAAGTGATCAGGGAAAATGGAAGAATGTTAAGCAAAAGAGTCACTCAGATTCAGTTTTATAAGCCCACTCTGATGACACTGGGGTGAACTGATTGTTAAGTCTGTCTTCTACAGTGTAAGCTACTTATGCATTTCAATGGAGTTCAAAGGACTGAAAAACTGTCATACTTCCAGAATGACAGGTAGAATTCTGTATGGTTCTTTTCTGTATTTTCCATACCAGATTCTTTCATGTGTAAGACTCCTGGCTTCCAAGAGAGTTCCTATACGTAAAGAAACTATTCTATCCCACTGCCTGTGAGACCTCCCTCCCTGTTCTCTGCTCAATTAGAAATTAACTATTTAATGAGACCATCAGGTCCCATTTCTCTAAGGAACTTTCCCTTAACCAGCTGGTTCAGGAATCTAAGTCTTTCAGAAATTCAAGGTCTTACAACTACTGTGCTAACTCATTTTCAGTTCATAAATCTTTTTGAAGTGCTCTCATAAAATATTTGATTATCATCTTTGACAGGAACTCACCATTGCCCCAAACACCTTCTTCTATATGCAAGCATCTTTTGATAGTTTTAAAGTTCACCCTTATTCACTTGCATATAACTTCCCTAATAGTAGTCTGCCAGGAGAAAACTCCTATCTCTAGATTGCATTCAGTGTACAGAGAACAAAGCTTCCTCTACCCTCTTAGGCCAGGTTAAGTTTCTCAGAACACCTGTATTCAGCCTTATCTGATTATAGATCAGAATCCATTATCACCTCATGCACATGATGTTCCAGGCCTGTCCTGGAATGGATACTGAACCGAGAACAAGACCCCTGTTCTCAGGATGCTCAAGTGGAGTCAGGGGAACAAACCAGTGCTAATACTGTCTGTATGCCAGCCACTGTTCTAGAGGCTTGACATATATCTTGGCACATGTACTCTTCATAATAATTTGAAAATCTGGGGTTATAGCAACAATCACCACTTGACACATGAAGAAATTGAGGCACAGCGAGGCCATTTGACTTGTCCAACATGAGCATCTGTGTTCAGGTGAAATGATTCCGTAGCCTGTGTTTCTAGTCACTGTCTTATTTTCTACACAAACAGCTTCGATGTACATACTGAAAGTGATCAGGGAAAATGGAAGAATGTTAAGCAAAAGAGTCACTCAGATTCAGTTTTATAAGCCCACTCTGATGACACTGGGGTGAACTGATTGTTAAGTCTGTCTTCTACAGTGTAAGCTACTTATGCATTTCAATGGAGTTCAAAGGACTGAAAAACTGTCATACTTCCAGAATGACAGGTAGAATTCTGTATGGTTCTTTTCTGTATTTTCCATACCAGATTCTTTCATGTGTAAGACTCCTGGCTTCCAAGAGAGTTCCTATACGTAAAGAAACTATTCTATCCCACTGCCTGTGAGACCTCCCTCCCTGTTCTCTGCTCAATTAGAAATTAACTATTTAATGAGACCATCAGGTCCCATTTCTCTAAGGAACTTTCCCTTAACCAGCTGGTTCAGGAATCTAAGTCTTTCAGAAATTCAAGGTCTTACAACTACTGTGCTAACTCATTTTCAGTTCATAAATCTTTTTGAAGTGCTCTCATAAAATATTTGATTATCATCTTTGACAGGAACTCACCATTGCCCCAAACACCTTCTTCTATATGCAAGCATCTTTTGATAGTTTTAAAGTTCACCCTTATTCACTTGCATATAACTTCCCTAATAGTAGTCTGCCAGGAGAAAACTCCTATCTCTAGATTGCATTCAGTGTACAGAGAACAAAGCTTCCTCTACCCTCTTAGGCCAGGTTAAGTTTCTCAGAACACCTGTATTCAGCCTTATCTGATTATAGATCAGATTATATGTTATAAAATCAATGTTTGGTCTTATCAGAACTCATGTATTGTAACCAATGTGCTGGGTTTGGACGTGGGGCCTTTGAAATGTGCTTAGATGAAAAGAATGGAGCTCTCATGAATGGGATAGTGCTCTTATAAAAAGGTACCATAGATCTCCCTTGGTCCTTCTCCCATAGGGTGAAAAGGGAAAGTGTTAGTTGCTCAGATGTGTCCCACTCTTTGTGACCCAATGGACTATAAACCTGTGCCAGGCTCCTCTGTCCATGAAATTCTCTGGGCAAGAATATTGGAGTGAGTAGCCATTCCCTACTCCAGGGGATTTTTCTGACTCAGAGCTTGAATCCACGTTTCTGGCATTATAGGTAGATTCTCTCTAAAGAGGGCTACTAAGAACCAGAAAGTTGACCTCAGCAGACACTGAATATGCCACCACCTTGATCTTGGATTTCCCAGCCTCCAGAAGTATAAGAAATAGATTTCTCTTATTTACAAACCAAAAAGTCCATGTTATTCTGTTATAGCACCTCAAACAGACTAAGGCAATCCCTGGGTGCTTCCTGATCTCACCTAGTCAACTGTAATGTTCTCAAAGATAAGGAATGCATTTTTATTTTCTGAACTCCATCTGTCAGTGCTATTCCACAACTCTTGGCACATAACAGGCACTGGATTTTTTTTGTGCTTAGATGTATCAGGGATGGCCTCCCAGGAAGAAAGATCTACTTAAGTAAAGAGAAAATAAGCATGGCATGAGGGATACAATGAGAAATCAGAGGGGTATGTCATCATTTGAATAAAACAAGCATATGCCTACTGTT
Source organism: Tragulus kanchil (assembly GCA_022376925.1). NCBI lineage: Eukaryota > Metazoa > Chordata > Mammalia > Artiodactyla > Tragulidae > Tragulus > Tragulus kanchil. The sequence goes on along the minus strand of JAIOJX010000029.1, from coordinate 80,906,283 downwards.
GGACTGACTATTGTCCAGTATAGAAGTCGAGCAGAAGCAATAAAATCAATTACATTGGAGTTCATAAATTTTTCTTCTATAAATTTTGCAAGCATCTTTTGATAGTTTTAAAGTTCACCCTTATTCACTTGCATATAACTTCCCTAATAGTAGTCTGCCAGGAGAAAACTCCTATCTCTAGATTGCATTCAGTGTACAGAGAACAAAGCTTCCTCTACCCTCTTAGGCCAGGTTAAGTTTCTCAGAACACCTGTATTCAGCCTTATCTGATTATAGATCAGATTATATGTTATAAAATCAATGTTTGGTCTTATCAGAACTCATGTATTGTAACCAATGTGCTGGGTTTGGACGTGGGGCCTTTGAAATGTGCTTAGATGAAAAGAATGGAGCTCTCATGAATGGGATAGTGCTCTTATAAAAAGGTACCATAGATCTCCCTTGGTCCTTCTCCCATAGGGTGAAAAGGGAAAGTGTTAGTTGCTCAGATGTGTCCCACTCTTTGTGACCCAATGGACTATAAACCTGTGCCAGGCTCCTCTGTCCATGAAATTCTCTGGGCAAGAATATTGGAGTGAGTAGCCATTCCCTACTCCAGGGGATTTTTCTGACTCAGAGCTTGAATCCACGTTTCTGGCATTATAGGTAGATTCTCTCTAAAGAGGGCTACTAAGAACCAGAAAGTTGACCTCAGCAGACACTGAATATGCCACCACCTTGATCTTGGATTTCCCAGCCTCCAGAAGTATAAGAAATAGATTTCTCTTATTTACAAACCAAAAAGTCCATGTTATTCTGTTATAGCACCTCAAACAGACTAAGGCAATCCCTGGGTGCTTCCTGATCTCACCTAGTCAACTGTAATGTTCTCAAAGATAAGGAATGCATTTTTTATTTTTCTGAACTCCATCTGTCAGTGCTATTCCACAACTCTTGGCACATAACAGGCACTGGATTTTTTTTGTGCTTAGATGTATCAGGGATGGCCTCCCAGGAAGAAAGATCTACTTAAGTAAAGAGAAAATAAGCATGGCATGAGGGATACAATGAGAAATCAGAGGGGTATGTCATCATTTGAATAAAACAAGCATATGCCTACTGTTGGACTGACTATTGTCCAGTATAGAAGTCGAGCAGAAGCAATAAAATCAATTACATTGGAGTTTATTAGCACTTAAACAGCAGCTTCATTAATAAACATGGTATATAGGAAATGTACAATTTAATTAACAGACTGAAGGAAAATAAAATGAGAAGGATATAAAGTTCACTGGCCCTATTTTTATGTTAGGGCCCAAGAAGTGTAGCACCCCTCCCCAAAATTATCAAAGATAAGAACAGAAAATAACATGGATAGTATGCAAATATCCACAATACGAAAATCCCTGAGACCAAATATCAGAAGCCAAGAAGAACTTTAGTTGTGAAGTTAAAGGATGATGATGATGAAGATGATGGGAAAAAAACTACACAAGAGTTCAGCCTTTGGGAAGAGCAAGGAGAGAGATGGTAAAGTAGCAAATGTTGAATCTTCACAGGAGAAAACCAACTGCTTAGCTTTGGCAGTGGATGACCATGGGAATTAATGAATCAGCATCTCCCTGCTAGAAGGGCTTGAGAGGTCCTCTAGCCCAAACGCTCATTTGACAAACGAGGATATTGAGGGCCAGGGGTTAAGTCCTTTGACAGTGCCAGGTTAAGCAAAGCCCCTAGATTCTGGATAACTACACATGGGCCTTTGTCCTCTCCCCAGTTCTGCACACCTCCATTTATTAAGCTCTGAGCACTACCCAGTAGTTTCACAATTGTTGTCTCATCTAAATGCTATAAAGGGGCTTCCCTGGTGGTCCAGTGGGTAAGGACACCGCCTTGCAGTGCAGGAGTCTCCAGTTTGATCCCTGGCCTGGGAAGATCCCACATGCTGCAGAGCGGCTGCACCGATGTGTCCAATTACCGAATCGGAGCTCTGGAGCGCATGCGCCCACAGCCGGTGCTCTACGACGACAGAGGCCACCGCGATGGGAGGTCCACACGGGTCAAAGAACAAAGATGGATGAAAATGGATGAATGAAGGACCAATAGAAGTGGCCCGCCTGCCCTCCTCCCTCCCCATCTTCCCCAAAATAAATAAATAAATAAATGTTTAAATGCTACAAGGTCCACAGGGAGAACGAATAAGCATATTTCTAAGTACACACAATAGGAGACTCAGCCTAGGGATGTCTAGCCACTCACCCAGTACCTAGGAAAGAAAACATTTGGGAATCATATTCTAGATTGCTCTGTCTCAAAATCTGCCTTTTTCTAGACCACATTGCCTTTAGCATGATTTAGAGAGCATAACAATTCATGTAGAGAGTATCTCTAATGCTACCCTTTCCACTGTGGAGTCGCAGTGTGTGCAAAAAATTCATGTAGCACCCCTCCCCAAAATTATCAAAGATAAGAACAGAAAATAACATGGATAGTATGCAAATATCCACAATACGAAAATCCCTGAGACCAAATATCAGAAGCCAAGAAGAACTTTAGTTGTGAAGTTAAAGGATGATGATGATGAAGATGATGGGAAAAAAACTACACAAGAGTTCAGCCTTTGGGAAGAGCAAGGAGAGAGATGGTAAAGTAGCAAATGTTGAATCTTCACAGGAGAAAACCAACTGCTTAGCTTTGGCAGTGGATGACCATGGGAATTAATGAATCAGCATCTCCCTGCTAGAAGGGCTTGAGAGGTCCTCTAGCCCAAACGCTCATTTGACAAACGAGGATATTGAGGGCCAGGGGTTAAGTCCTTTGACAGTGCCAGGTTAAGCAAAGCCCCTAGATTCTGGATAACTACACATGGGCCTTTGTCCTCTCCCCAGTTCTGCACACCTCCATTTATTAAGCTCTGAGCACTACCCAGTAGTTTCACAATTGTTGTCTCATCTAAATGCTATAAAGGGGTTTCCCCTGGTGGTCCAGCGGACAAGGACACCGCCTTGCAGTGCAGGAGTCTCCAGTTTGATCCCTGGCCTGGGAAGATCCCACATGCTGCAGAGCGGCTGCACCGATGTGTCCAATTACCGAATCGGAGCTCTGGAGCGCATGCGCCCACAGCCGGTGCTCTACGACGACAGAGGCCACCGCGATGGGAGGTCCACACGGGTCAAAGAACAAAGATGGATGAAAATGGATGAATGAAGGACCAATAGAAGTGGCCCGCCTGCCCTCCTCCCTCCCCATCTTCCCCAAAATAAATAAATAAATAAATGTTTAAATGCTACAAGGTCCACAGGGAGAACGAATAAGCATATTTCTAAGTACACACAATAGGAGACTCAGCCTAGGGATGTCTAGCCACTCACCCAGTACCTAGGAAAGAAAACATTTGGGAATCATATTCTAGATTGCTCTGTCTCAAAATCTGCCTTTTTCTAGACCACATTGCCTTTAGCATGATTTAGAGAGCATAACAATTCATGTAGAGAGTATCTCTAATGCTACCCTTTCCACTGTGGAGTCGCAGGGTGTGTGCAAGGAGAAAAGGAGAATGATCTCTATACTCCAAGAGCAAAATGTCCACAGCATCTGACCTTGAAGGCATAAATGGATCCCAGGCTGCCAGGTGATTTGCTATGGCCAGAAGTCTCCCAAAGTAGTTTCTGGGCTTTAGACTATGAGTTCCTAGAAGGCAAGTGTGTGTTCTAGCACCTGGTCTTATGGGTGACACACTATGGGAGGCTTGTCATCAAATGATAAATTAGATGATACCCAAATGCCTATCTGGGGTCAGCAGAGATTTTCAGCCCACAACAAAGGCAAAGGGCATTCCCTCAGCCAAGGGCAAAGTGACAGAGACTCTGCTCTGCATTCTGAGAGGGTGGAGACAGAGACACTGGTAAGCCTGCCCACACTTCAGTCAAGTTTGAGTTCCTTTCAGTTCAGTTCAGGTGCTAGAGACTCCATGGACTGCAGGACGCCAAGCTTCCCTGCCTTTCATCATCTCCCAGTGTTTTCTCAAACTCCTGTCCATTGAGTTGGTAATGCCAACCAACCATCTCATCCTCTGTCACCCCCTTTGCAGACCTCCAAACTCTAGCTGCAGCAGACACCTGTGATCTCTGGCCTGCCCATCTCAAACACTCTAGGACAGAGAAAGAAGAGATTCTGCCTCCCATGCTCAGCCCTCCTCTCTTTGTCTCTGCACCACTTTCCTGGGACTCCTGACCTTCTGGGCTTTGAGTCTCTGACATCTGCTTTCTTGCCAAGACTCCAGCTGTTAGTCCTGCCTGACAAGTTCACAGCCTGTTAGATGCTAGTGGTAGCAAGGCTCAGTCTTTCTGGTTGCCCATCTTGCCCAGGCCGCTTCTTGTTGGTCCTGAACTGAATCAGCAGGTCTGATCCCTAAACTAGACCACAAACTCTTGGGCTGCCTGTGAAATTCTCCCAAGCTCTTTATAGCAAATCATTATATTTAACTTTCTGCTCTTCTACAGATAAGCATTACATGGAAAGAGAAAAATATGCAGATCATAGTTTAATAAATATGGAATATCGCACCTGGCATCTATCTAAAAAAAATAACATTACTTGCACTGTGAGAGCAGCATTAACACCACCATAACAATAACATTGTTGGAATTCAGGAAACCAAGATGTTTTGAATTGTGTTATAATTAGAAAGCCAACAAACAAATAGGAACATCATTTATTCATTAAAACTGTGCAAATGGAAAATCTACTTAATTAATTTCTTTGTACAATGTCTGTAAACTTCTTCAGGGAGGAAATCTGAAACTTTCAGGCCCAGAGCAAATTAAACACTGCTCTGCACAACCAGAAGCACCTGGTCTTATGGGTGACACACTATGGGAGGCTTGTCATCAAATGATAAATTAGATGATACCCAAATGCCTATCTGGGGTCAGCAGAGATTTTCAGCCCACAACAAAGGCAAAGGGCATTCCCTCAGCCAAGGGCAAAGTGACAGAGACTCTGCTCTGCATTCTGAGAGGGTGGAGACAGAGACACTGGTAAGCCTGCCCACACTTCAGTCAAGTTTGAGTTCCTTTCAGTTCAGTTCAGGTGCTAGAGACTCCATGGACTGCAGGACGCCAAGCTTCCCTGCCTTTCATCATCTCCCAGTGTTTTCTCAAACTCCTGTCCATTGAGTTGGTAATGCCAACCAACCATCTCATCCTCTGTCACCCCCTTTGCAGACCTCCAAACTCTAGCTGCAGCAGACACCTGTGATCTCTGGCCTGCCCATCTCAAACACTCTAGGACAGAGAAAGAAGAGATTCTGCCTCCCATGCTCAGCCCTCCTCTCTTTGTCTCTGCACCACTTTCCTGGGACTCCTGACCTTCTGGGCTTTGAGTCTCTGACATCTGCTTTCTTGCCAAGACTCCAGCTGTTAGTCCTGCCTGACAAGTTCACAGCCTGTTAGATGCTAGTGGTAGCAAGGCTCAGTCTTTCTGGTTGCCCATCTTGCCCAGGCCGCTTCTTGTTGGTCCTGAACTGAATCAGCAGGTCTGATCCCTAAACTAGACCACAAACTCTTGGGCTGCCTGTGAAATTCTCCCAAGCTCTTTATAGCAAATCATTATATTTAACTTTCTGCTCTTCTACAGATAAGCATTACATGGAAAGAGAAAAATATGCAGATCATAGTTTAATAAATATGGAATATCGCACCTGGCATCTATCTAAAAAAAATAACATTACTTGCACTGTGAGAGCAGCATTAACACCACCATAACAATAACATTGTTGGAATTCAGGAAACCAAGATGTTTTGAATTGTGTTATAATTAGAAAGCCAACAAACAAATAGGAACATCATTTATTCATTAAAACTGTGCAAATGGAAAATCTACTTAATTAATTTCTTTGTACAATGTCTGTAAACTTCTTCAGGGAGGAAATCTGAAGAGCACTTTCAGGCCCAGAGCAAATAACATAAACACTGCTCTGAAGCACAACCAGAAAGGCAAACTGGTGGTGATCGCTTTTGTGTTGAAAGTGCTCTTTTGAGTGAGAAAATAAAGAGGCCAGTCCAGTCTTACAAATGGACATTATGGATAATCAATCATGAGTATGTTTTGATCCTATCTGTCCTGTGCATCTGAATAATACCCTCTCCCTTCCTTTCCAACCAACAGAAATGAGGGAAAATGGATGAAGTGGAAATTGATTAAGGTACTTCCTGCAAAAACCTTTAGGAAGGCTTAAAAGCAGGGTCATTAATGAGTTTACATCCATCAGGGGCAGTCATGACATCCAACAAAGGATTTGGAGGGGGTGGTCAGCATTGAGCACAGTTGTGGAGCAATGTCAACAGACTTTGGTTCTAAATCTCTTTTCCTAATCTCTCCCTCCTCAGCCTGACTCTCACTCACATTTTCTTTTTATTCCTAGGCCATTCTCTTAACCTTGCCTATCTCAGACATGATCTTGCTCCAGCCTATAATTGCCTTGCCTTATTTTCATCTCTAAAAGAGTCCAACATTAGAGTCAGTAATATGATCGTTGAGTTAAGCTGTGATTGTGTAATACTTAATAATGTACAAAGCTCCTATTGAGACCCTATGTTAATTTTCCCAACATTCTCTACACTAATAATAGCAATAATGGAAATTACTTACTGAATACTTCAAGTCAGTCATTGTCAAGCACTTTGCATGCATTATCTCATCTAACCCTTGCTACAGGCCTAATAGGTGGCATTATTAGCAGTATTCCCATCTTAGAACTAAGGAAAGGGAGGCACTGTGTGGTTATAACTCTAAAATATCACCCATTCAGTAAGTTTAGTGTGCCCTAAAGCTAATGTCCTTTTCTTTTCTTTTCTTTTCTTTTTTAATGAGCATACAAGGTTTTAAATGAGTACTCAGGGTCTTAAAATTGTTTTTTGTTTGTTTGTTCTAGCTTTAAGAAAAGTTTGAGATTCATTCAGAAGCAGCCCATGGTCTACAGGACACCTCTTTTAACTTTCTTTCTCAGAAAATGTCAAGCACATAAACAAAACATAGCAGCAGGGTCCCATGAACCCAAAACAGCCTCAATAACTATCAATATTCTGCCAATCTTATGTCTACTCCCACAAAAGCCTGGAATTATAGGAGATCAGTATGACATCCTCTTTCTCTCATTCCAGTTAACTGCTTAGTGTTTGGTGGTGTTAGGAGTTCTTTGTTATTTGAAATAGATGTAAGGAATAAACTCATGATAACACAGTAACAATGATAAGATCCTAACAATGTCCATCCAAAGAGGTAGCTAAATTGCTTTCAGATATTGTTCTTGGTTGAAAAGTGAAAGTTCTTCAGTCATGTCCAACTCTTTGTGACTGGATGGACTGTAGCCTGCCAGGTTCCTCTATCCATGGAGTTCTCCAGACAGGAATACTAGAGTGGCGTCCAGACATCCATCAGGGGCAGTCATGACATCCAACAAAGGATTTGGAGGGGGTGGTCAGCATTGAGCACAGTTGTGGAGCAATGTCAACAGACTTTGGTTCTAAATCTCTTTTCCTAATCTCTCCCTCCTCAGCCTGACTCTCACTCACATTTTCTTTTTATTCCTAGGCCATTCTCTTAACCTTGCCTATCTCAGACATGATCTTGCTCCAGCCTATAATTGCCTTGCCTTATTTTCATCTCTAAAAGAGTCCAACATTAGAGTCAGTAATATGATCGTTGAGTTAAGCTGTGATTGTGTAATACTTAATAATGTACAAAGCTCCTATTGAGACCCTATGTTAATTTTCCCAACATTCTCTACACTAATAATAGCAATAATGGAAATTACTTACTGAATACTTCAAGTCAGTCATTGTCAAGCACTTTGCATGCATTATCTCATCTAACCCTTGCTACAGGCCTAATAGGTGGCATTATTAGCAGTATTCCCATCTTAGAACTAAGGAAAGGGAGGCACTGTGTGGTTATAACTCTAAAATATCACCCATTCAGTAAGTTTAGTGTGCCCTAAAGCTAATGTCCTTTTCTTTTCTTTTCTTTTCTTTTTTAATGAGCATACAAGGTTTTAAATGAGTACTCAGGGTCTTAAAATTGTTTTTTGTTTGTTTGTTCTAGCTTTAAGAAAAAGTTTGAGATTCATTCAGAAGCAGCCCATGGTCTACAGGACACCTCTTTTAACTTTCTTTCTCAGAAAATGTCAAGCACATAAACAAAACATAGCAGCAGGGTCCCATGAACCCAAAACAGCCTCAATAACTATCAATATTCTGCCAATCTTATGTCTACTCCCACAAAAGCCTGGAATTATAGGAGATCAGTATGACATCCTCTTTCTCTCATTCCAGTTAACTGCTTAGTGTTTGGTGGTGTTAGGAGTTCTTTGTTATTTGAAATAGATGTAAGGAATAAACTCATGATAACACAGTAACAATGATAAGATCCTAACAATGTCCATCCAAAGAGGTAGCTAAATTGCTTTCAGATATTGTTCTTGGTTGAAAAGTGAAAGTTCTTCAGTCATGTCCAACTCTTTGTGACTGGATGGACTGTAGCCTGCCAGGTTCCTCTATCCATGGAGTTCTCCAGACAGGAATACTAGAGTGGGTAGCCAGTCCATTCTCCAGGGGATCTTCTCAACCCAGGGATCAAATCCAGGCCTTCTGCACTGCAGGCAGATTCTTAACCATCTGAGCCACCAGGGAAGCCCAGTATATCATAAATAAGTATTAAAGAATCAATTTATCTCTGTTTCTAGGCAACCTGTATGTTGTAACTAGAGTTAATACCAAGGGAAAGATCCATGAGAGAAGCACTGAAAGAGGTGGAGGCCAATTTTGTCCCTCTCACACTTCAAAGCCTTGCTTATGAAAGACCTCTTCTTCCATCTATATCCAGGAACAATCTTGGCTTTCATATCAGGTTGGCAACAGGAAGCCTCCTGTAGGAAACTGTGTATTCCTTTCCTCAAGTTTGTTTCAGGTAACAGAAATCACAGAGCCTCCTTCTCTTCCACAAATATCACAATAGCAGGCATGTTAGTCAATCAGAAAATTAAACGGCACAAACATTATTTAATGAGCCATGCAAGAATTGGAAGACCTGTTCACGAAGATTTGAGCATATTCTAGATCAAGTGAGAGAACACATGTATAAGTGATTTAATAATTAAAAGCATGATTGGGTCTAGAATTAGAGATGGATGGGCAAAAGCCATGCCATGACATCTGTCAGCTGTCCTGGAAGACTTACCCATGCCTGACTCATCAGTATTAGAGAGCTCTGTACATTAGTAAAGATATAGCCATGGCACAAATCATGAGAATGTGAGTATCTTGTAAATGCATGACATTTTGGCCCATTGTGACCATTTTAAAACTTTTATACTGAAATAATATTAAACATACAAGGACTTGAAAAAAATGTTCAATAAGTTCCCATGTACATGCAGTTCCCCATAAAGAGAAAATCTTACATGACCAGAGTATCATCGAAACTGTGCCCCCATTCCAGTTAACTGCTTAGTGTTTGGTGGTGTTAGGAGTTCTTTGTTATTTGAAATAGATGTAAGGAATAAACTCATGATAACACAGTAACAATGATAAGATCCTAACAATGTCCATCCAAAGAGGTAGCTAAATTGCTTTCAGATATTGTTCTTGGTTGAAAAGTGAAAGTTCTTCAGTCATGTCCAACTCTTTGTGACTGGATGGACTGTAGCCTGCCAGGTTCCTCTATCCATGGAGTTCTCCAGACAGGAATACTAGAGTGGGTAGCCAGTCCATTCTCCAGGGGATCTTCTCAACCCAGGGATCAAATCCAGGCCTTCTGCACTGCAGGCAGATTCTTAACCATCTGAGCCACCAGGGAAGCCCAGTATATCATAAATAAGTATTAAAGAATCAATTTATCTCTGTTTCTAGGCAACCTGTATGTTGTAACTAGAGTTAATACCAAGGGAAAGATCCATGAGAGAAGCACTGAAAGAGGTGGAGGCCAATTTTGTCCCTCTCACACTTCAAAGCCTTGCTTATGAAAGACCTCTTCTTCCATCTATATCCAGGAACAATCTTGGCTTTCATATCAGGTTGGCAACAGGAAGCCTCCTGTAGGAAACTGTGTATTCCTTTCCTCAAGTTTGTTTCAGGTAACAGAAATCACAGAGCCTCCTTCTCTTCCACAAATATCACAATAGCAGGCATGTTAGTCAATCAGAAAATTAAACGGCACAAACATTATTTAATGAGCCATGCAAGAATTGGAAGACCTGTTCACGAAGATTTGAGCATATTCTAGATCAAGTGAGAGAACACATGTATAAGTGATTTAATAATTAAAAGCATGATTGGGTCTAGAATTAGAGATGGATGGGCAAAAGCCATGCCATGACATCTGTCAGCTGTCCTGGAAGACTTACCCATGCCTGACTCATCAGTATTAGAGAGCTCTGTACATTAGTAAAGATATAGCCATGGCACAAATCATGAGAATGTGAGTATCTTGTAAATGCATGACATTTTGGCCCATTGTGACCATTTTAAAACTTTTATACTGAAATAATATTAAACATACAAGGACTTGAAAAAAATGTTCAATAAGTTCCCATGTACATGCAGTTCCCCATAAAGAGAAAATCTTACATGACCAGAGTATCATCGAAACTGGGAAACTGACATGGGTACAAAAGAAATTAAAGTATATACCTTTTTAAGAGTTCACCAATTTTTAACTGCTCTATTTTTTGTAATCTATGAAATGTTCCCTCATGGATAGATTCATTATTATTACTTTTTAATCTCAAGGTGAATTGATCCACTTTCCTAGAGTTGGCCCAGTTTTATTAACCTCATTTCTATCCCCTTTTCACATGGGCTTCATGTATTCTTTTTCAATTAAAGACTTAAAAGGTAATTTTACATTGGATAATTTGGAAAATATTCAAGACTGTAAGAAATAATATAACAAAAATGGATCCCAAGTCCAAAATTTCTATTTATTAATATATTGGTTTAGAATTAATGTCTTCTGTATCCTTATCCTAGGTCTTGGTCTCCTGTCCTTCATTCAGAGATAGCTGCCATCGTGGGTTGACTCTATTCCCTCCCATTTAACCTTTCTTGACTTTTACACTCTTGTTTTGTATGCACATGATCTTTAATTCTGCTACAGTTATTTTCAACCATTTCTCTCCCATGACACACACACAGCAGATGATATTCAAGTAGAAAAGCAGGAGACACCCCTCATTACAACTCCCAAAACATTAGCGTAACTCTCTTTTTCGCCCATTCAGGAAAAAAAGTTAGAATATATGACAGGCTATTGCATAAAGAAAATCAGCTTGAATATGCTCCAGTTTATAGAGAAAGTAAAGTCTTCAGATTTTCCAGTACTTTACTTAAAATAATTTCTTAAACTATACCCTGGGGCTTCCCTGGTGGTCCAGTGGGTAAGGACACTGCCTTGCAGTGCAAGGGGTGCCAGTTCGATCCCTGGCCTGGGAAGATCCCATGTGCCATGGAGCGGCTGGTCCAATGTGTCCAATTATGGAGCCTGAGCTCTGGAGTGCATGCTCCCAGAGCCGGTGCTCTGCGACAACAGAGGCCACCGCGATGGGAGGTCCACACGGGCCAAAGAACAAAGATGGATGAAAATAGACACATGAAAGACCAATAGAAGTAGCCCGCCTGCTCCTCTCCCTCCCAACCCCCATCAAAATAAATAAATAAACAAATCTTTTTTTTAAAAAAAACTATACCCTGCAACTAATTTCCACATAACATAATGGTTTTAAATAGCTGTTTGAATAAACATAAGTTTTCCAGGCAAGTAAGTCTTATCTTACAAAAGCAGAGCTTGACTAGGGAACTGAATGGAAAGTGTGTACTCGTGAAAGGGCCATGGGTCCTCTCCTGCACTTTTGTGACTTGACAAATGTGCTTCCATCTATGTAGATTTCTTTCCTTCCTTTGATCAGATTGATGATCATGCTCATCCTTCAGGACTGAACTCCAGTTTATATCAGTGCTCTGCGCACTCCTCACAGTGAACTGTATCACACTTTTTGGTTTGGATCTCAGTTCTGCCTCCAGAATGAGTTCCTTGAGAGTAATGGTCCACCTGAAGATGACTATATCCCCAGCACCCAACATAGCCTCCAGGTTATAGCTGCCCTCAGGACACGTGCACTGAATGCATGGAGCTTCAATAAAGGATCCATTTGACCAGGTTGCCTGGTGTACAAACAGACTCTCAACCATTTACAGCTATGGAATTTTGAACAAATTATTGATCTTGTGAGTTTTCCCTACAAAATGGAGATTCTCACAGATGTTCTATCAGATGGTGGTGATAAAGATAAACTGATATTACCTCTGTGTCAGTTAGTATGGAAGAAAAAGAGAAAAGTGTCAGTTGCTTAGTTGTGTCTGAGTCTTTGTAACCCCATGGACTGTAGCACACAAGGCTCCTCCGTCTAAAGAATTCTCCAGTCAAGAATACTGAAGTGGGCAGTCATTGCCTTCTCCAAGGAATCTTCCTGACCCAGAGGTCGAAACTGGGTCTCCTTCATTGCAACAGATTATTTACCATCTGAGCCACCAGCCTGATATCTAGCAAAAATCCAAGAGCAGTGGCAAATGTCTGGGCTGACTTGATAAATGAACCAGCAGCAGGAAACCTGGACACATTGCTAGGGCTCTTGCAACTAGAGGTATGTGGAGGTGACAACAAAGGGCCCAAGGGTACAGGGTGGGGTTGAGGGTGTCAGTAATGTCTGTGGTGACCACAGAAGTGCCCTATTCAGATCTCCATTGAACAAATCTGCCGTAAGAAGAACTGATTGACAGCTTCTAGTTGTTAACTGCTTTAAAGCTACCATAGTATTTACACAAATGCTCAGATACAGTTATCAGATTCTGATATATGGAACAATATCAACCTGGCCTTAGAATTGCCTGAATGGAAAGTGTGTACTCGTGAAAGGGCCATGGGTCCTCTCCTGCACTTTTGTGACTTGACAAATGTGCTTCCATCTATGTAGATTTCTTTCCTTCCTTTGATCAGATTGATGATCATGCTCATCCTTCAGGACTGAACTCCAGTTTATATCAGTGCTCTGCGACTCCTCACAGTGAACTGTATCACACTTTTTGGTTTGGATCTCAGTTCTGCCTCCAGAATGAGTTCCTTGAGAGTAATGGTCCACCTGAAGATGACTATATCCCCAGCACCCAACATAGCCTCCAGGTTATAGCTGCCCTCAGGACACGTGCACTGAATGCATGGAGCTTCAATAAAGGATCCATTTGACCAGGTTGCCTGGTGTACAAACAGACTCTCAACCATTTACAGCTATGGAATTTTGAACAAATTATTGATCTTGTGAGTTTTCCCTACAAAATGGAGATTCTCACAGATGTTCTATCAGATGGTGGTGATAAAGATAAACTGATATTACCTCTGTGTCAGTTAGTATGGAAGAAAAAGAGAAAAGTGTCAGTTGCTTAGTTGTGTCTGAGTCTTTGTAACCCCATGGACTGTAGCACACAAGGCTCCTCCGTCTAAAGAATTCTCCAGTCAAGAATACTGAAGTGGGCAGTCATTGCCTTCTCCAAGGAATCTTCCTGACCCAGAGGTCGAAACTGGGTCTCCTTCATTGCAACAGATTATTTACCATCTGAGCCACCAGCCTGATATCTAGCAAAAATCCAAGAGCAGTGGCAAATGTCTGGGCTGACTTGATAAATGAACCAGCAGCAGGAAACCTGGACACATTGCTAGGGCTCTTGCAACTAGAGGTATGTGGAGGTGACAACAAAGGGCCCAAGGGTACAGGGTGGGGTTGAGGGTGTCAGTAATGTCTGTGGTGACCACAGAAGTGCCCTATTCAGATCTCCATTGAACAAATCTGCCGTAAGAAGAACTGATTGACAGCTTCTAGTTGTTAACTGCTTTAAAGCTACCATAGTATTTACACAAATGCCAATGAACATGATACAGTTATCAGATTCTGATATAGGACGCCTGTAATGGATTTTATTCAAGGACCATATCAACCTGGCTAAAACTTTCTTAGAATTGCCCTGAAGTTCAAGACTTTTCCTATATAACCTTCCTTTCTTTTTTCTGTCCATCTGAAGGTGTCAGACTAACATCACAGTGTGAGGCTCTCTAAGTCACCTGTTTCCCCTGCTTATCATTTACTAGTGTGTCTCCACAAATTTCTTGCATATTTGATTCCATTTGAGCATCGCATCTTGACAGGAACTGACAGCAGATGAAAGAAACTTCACTCTTTTCTTTGTGGTTAAGGTCCCATAATGTTGTTTAATTCTGCTTTCCATTTTCCTAAATATCCCCATTCACAGAGCACATTAGGAAGAGATTAGAACATTTATTTCCATTTATAGATAATTACTAGGAGAAAAAGAAATTTCTTGATGGTGAATAGCACAGGAATGGGCTGTGAGATATTCTCCTTTCCCACTTGAAAATAGCTGGGTGATGACTATTAAGCCTGGTCCCTATGTCCAAGTCTGATCTACTCATGGATCAACCATTTTGGGGAATCACTTTTGATGTTATATAGACAGAACAGGTAAAAACCAAAGAAACATGTGTGAGCTTATAGGAAAAGAAAATATGAATAGGAAACCATGTATGTTTCAGCCAATTGCTCTTGTTACTTGGACTTCTGATCTTTGTGGGATTTATTAGCATCATTTTCCATGAAATTTCTGATGCTAAGCATTGGCTACAAGTTATACAAACTGTACATAGAACTTTAAATTTGGTCTATTATTCCCTCATCTCTTAACTTCCACTGTTTAAAAACACCTGTGTGTGGCAGAGGGGCAGACATTATCTCAATTTTATTCATTGGGAAGCTGTGGCCCAGAGATGGGAGGAACTAGACTGAGCTTAGAGGCCAGCTGTGCCAATCCTCCTTCAGACCTCAGCTGAGCTGACTCCCAGAATTGAGTGCCTTTCATTATACCAAACGGAGAACTAACACCAGTCACTCAGATCAGTAGACACCCATTTGGGACAACTGCAGTTAAATTCCTTTCTGTTATTGAAGCACCAGGCTTCTGTTTTCAAAGCCTAACCGACTCTAGCCTTTGCATCATCAAACACATTTCCTGGTCCAGGAATAGAACCAAGGTCTCCTGCATTAGTAGGCAAATTTGTTACCATTTAGCCACCAGGGAGGCCCTATTCATGTATATAAACTTGACTATGATCTACCTTTTGGGTGTGTACCTGACCATCAGACTTGCACATCTAATATGCTGGCTGGAAGGTAGGGTTAATCATTTTGAAAGTATTAATAGCAAAGTAAGCCACAGTTAAGTCACCTGTTCCGACTTTAGTGTGTCTCCACAAATTTCTTGCATATTTGATTCCATTTGAGCATCGCATCTTGACAGGAACTGACAGCAGATGAAAGAAACTTCACTCTTTTCTTTGTGGTTAAGGTCCCATAATGTTGTTTAATTCTGCTTTCCATTTTCCTAAATATCCCCATTCACAGAGCACATTAGGAAGAGATTAGAACATTTATTTCCATTTATAGATAATTACTAGGAGAAAAAGAAATTTCTTGATGGTGAATAGCACAGGAATGGGCTGTGAGATATTCTCCTTTCCCACTTGAAAATAGCTGGGTGATGACTATTAAGCCTGGTCCCTATGTCCAAGTCTGATCTACTCATGGATCAACCATTTTGGGGAATCACTTTTGATGTTATATAGACAGAACAGGTAAAAACCAAAGAAACATGTGTGAGCTTATAGGAAAAGAAAATATGAATAGGAAACCATGTATGTTTCAGCCAATTGCTCTTGTTACTTGGACTTCTGATCTTTGTGGGATTTATTAGCATCATTTTCCATGAAATTTCTGATGCTAAGCATTGGCTACAAGTTATACAAACTGTACATAGAACTTTAAATTTGGTCTATTATTCCCTCATCTCTTAACTTCCACTGTTTAAAAACACCTGTGTGTGGCAGAGGGGCAGACATTATCTCAATTTTATTCATTGGGAAGCTGTGGCCCAGAGATGGGAGGAACTAGACTGAGCTTAGAGGCCAGCTGTGCCAATCCTCCTTCAGACCTCAGCTGAGCTGACTCCCAGAATTGAGTGCCTTTCATTATACCAAACGGAGAACTAACACCAGTCACTCAGATCAGTAGACACCCATTTGGGACAACTGCAGTTAAATTCCTTTCTGTTATTGAAGCACCAGGCTTCTGTTTTCAAAGCCTAACCGACTCTAGCCTTTGCATCATCAAACACATTTCCTGGTCCAGGAATAGAACCAAGGTCTCCTGCATTAGTAGGCAAATTTGTTACCATTTAGCCACCAGGGAGGCCCTATTCATGTATATAAACTTGACTATGATCTACCTTTTGGGTGTGTACCTGACCATCAGACTTGCACATCTAATATGCTGGCTGGAAGGTAGGGTTAATCATTTTGAAAGTATTAATAGCAAAGTCAAGCCACAGTTATAGTCACTTTTGTGTTGACTTCAATACCTATTCCTGAGAGTAACTTTCCTTGCTCTAAAACACACAGTTTAAGTTCCCCTCTCTCACTATGGATAGTGAGCTAAGTCGTTTAGCTAATAGCAAGCATATATGCAGCTAATATTTAATATTCTGTTATTTTCAGCTTTCTGTGAGACTAAAAAGAAGTTTATTGTCTAAAATAGTAAAGAATAATGGTTAAAGGGATAGAAAGCTAAATGTGGGAACAGATAACACTATCCAGGGCTCCCTAAATTACAATGAAAACACCTGTTTATCCAGCTATCTTGCAAGTTCAGCCTTGTCAAAGAATGGGATCTAGTCCTCATTTCAGCTTTCTCCAAGATTGTTTCCTGGCTTTTGTTAGAAGAGGCCACAGAAAACAATGCTGATGAATCTCCTAGCAACAGCCCACACTTGTGACTGGGAACCATATTTAAAGGAGAAGAGCTGAAGGAAACAGATCGGGGCTCCCATTCCTTCACCTCCTCCTCCCCGTTGTGGCCTTCTTAACCTTTTGTGGCTTCTTTAGACAGTCTATTCTCTTTCTTCCAGGTCTCTCTCTTCACAGATGTGACTGCTAGAGTGTAAGACAAAGAACAGACGTTGGGGAGAATAAGTGTCCTGGTTTATTCAAGCACTGAGACAAATGGTAGACATGAAGGACACCTTGAGGTGGGGGACTACAGGACACAGTGAGGGGAAGGAGGAATCTTGAGGAAAGAAAGAAGAGAGGAGAGGACAGAGAACCTAAGGAGCAAAGAAAGAGAGAAAAGACAATAGCAGAGTAGGAGGTAAGAGATTAGAACCAAGATGCATCAGAGGAAGAAGGGGAGGGGATCTCACTATGGAGATTCCTCTTTAAATTCTCCTTTATGCACACATATGGGGGAATCATCAAGATGAAGAGAGGGTCAGGCAATAATGCTTTAAAAAATACTTTTAAAAACATTTATCCATCAAACATTCATGAAAAGCTGAACTCATAATTATTAACAGGAAACCATGATTTACGTTTAAGTTTTTGTAAATTTTATAATACCTTGCCTCATGTGAATGAAACTACATTTATTTTTTCAGGAAGAAAGGAAGGGAAGAATAAGGGAGGAAATGGAAGGGGAAAGAGAAGGAGAGAAAGAGGAGAGAGGTAGGGGGGAAGGAAGAAAGAAAGAAAACGAGATAAACAAAGGTAGAGACAGAGAGGGAAAAGGAGTGGAGATAGGAAGGAGAAGAGAAGGCAAGAAAAAAGAAAACAAGCACAGCCAAGAGAAAAAAACACAGAAGGAAATGTACATAAAGAGGTAGTAGCAGAATCATCACAGCTTCTACACATGGCAAAAATCTAAATGGAAGTATGAGAAAATATCTGTATGAGATAAGAGAAGAGGATGCTAATATGTCTAGGTGGCTCCTTGTGGACAAGTTATGGCATTGAGCACTCTCCAGTAGTCATTGCTTTGGATATTCCCATTCTGTAGATTTCTGATGGCTTTTTACCTTTCTGGCCTTTCTATCATACAGGAGATTACAGGCCTGTGTGTGGGTTTTACTTTGCTATTCACAAAGATTGCCTGTGTGGAAGGCTGTAGAGCTCAGAGATGGTGACACACAAGAATTTGTATAAAGAATATCAGATAGATGTTCCCAATATCAGCACAAAGCAACAGAGAAGAACTGACAAATGGATTTCATTTCGCATGCCAACTTTGAAATGGACAAAAGCCAGCTTTCAGAAGGACTCTAATTAGAAGCATCCTCATGCTAGCCAGGACTAGTTGGGGAAATTGAAATGTCTAGATAGTGACATCTGTTCTGTGCACAGCACAACAGAGGCTGCATGTATGCCTTGCAGCCTCTTCTCCTGCAGCAGACTGAGTGGTCAGTCCGATAAGTTACTAACCTCTCTGTTTGCTGTGAAACAATCTGATAAAATCAATCTGCCCTTATCTCAGAGCTGTATAGAGGCTCATTTAAATGTTTGCATCAGGGGTAGTCCTAGTCACCTGTCACCTTTATGGGTCCCCAGACCAAGGACATATCAATGTTGCTTAGATCCCTTGTGAACCTGGCAGTGGGCTGAGAGCTGGACTTGCCATTTAGCTCGTCTTGTCACCAAGAATGACACAGGGAAGCTCACTTCCCTCTGGACAGTTCAGCTTCCTCTCCTGTGGAATGCTGTTTGAGCCAAATGACGACAGACCTAAAATTCTAAAATGCTGATGCCCCAGATTTGCTCAACTTCAATCCTTTCAGACGAGATCTAGATGTGAGTCCTCATCCAAACTGGTTCACTGGTGCTCTTTGCAGAAACATTTTGTTAAATGTATAAAAGAGTACTGGTGTTATCTTCAGAGATTGGAAATCAACACTGATTGTCCCTTGGTCTGCTCAAGGGAGGGAAAATCAGTGCTGATTTCCAATCTCTGAAGATAACATCAGTACCCTCTATACATTTAAAAAACACAGAAGGAAATGTACATAAAGAGGTAGTAGCAGAATCATCACAGCTTCTACACATGGCAAAAATCTAAATGGAAGTATGAGAAAATATCTGTATGAGATAAGAGAAGAGGATGCTAATATGTCTAGGTGGCTCCTTGTGGACAAGTTATGGCATTGAGCACTCTCCAGTAGTCATTGCTTTGGATATTCCCATTCTGTAGATTTCTGATGGCTTTTTACCTTTCTGGCCTTTCTATCATACAGGAGATTACAGGCCTGTGTGTGGGTTTTACTTTGCTATTCACAAAGATTGCCTGTGTGGAAGGCTGTAGAGCTCAGAGATGGTGACACACAAGAATTTGTATAAAGAATATCAGATAGATGTTCCCAATATCAGCACAAAGCAACAGAGAAGAACTGACAAATGGATTTCATTTCGCATGCCAACTTTGAAATGGACAAAAGCCAGCTTTCAGAAGGACTCTAATTAGAAGCATCCTCATGCTAGCCAGGACTAGTTGGGGAAATTGAAATGTCTAGATAGTGACATCTGTTCTGTGCACAGCACAACAGAGGCTGCATGTATGCCTTGCAGCCTCTTCTCCTGCAGCAGACTGAGTGGTCAGTCCGATAAGTTACTAACCTCTCTGTTTGCTGTGAAACAATCTGATAAAATCAATCTGCCCTTATCTCAGAGCTGTATAGAGGCTCATTTAAATGTTTGCATCAGGGGTAGTCCTAGTCACCTGTCACCTTTATGGGTCCCCAGACCAAGGACATATCAATGTTGCTTAGATCCCTTGTGAACCTGGCAGTGGGCTGAGAGCTGGACTTGCCATTTAGCTCGTCTTGTCACCAAGAATGACACAGGGAAGCTCACTTCCCTCTGGACAGTTCAGCTTCCTCTCCTGTGGAATGCTGTTTGAGCCAAATGACGACAGACCTAAAATTCTAAAATGCTGATGCCCCAGATTTGCTCAACTTCAATCCTTTCAGACGAGATCTAGATGTGAGTCCTCATCCAAACTGGTTCACTGGTGCTCTTTGCAGAAACATTTTGTTAAATGTATAAAAGAGTACTGGTGTTATCTTCAGAGATTGGAAATCAACACTGATTGTCCCTTGGTCTGCTCAAGGGAGGGAAAATCAGTGCTGATTTCCAATCTCTGAAGATAACATCAGTACCCCTCTATACATTTAACACCTCTCCCTCCTTGACCACTGCTCCTCTCAGCCTTTCCACTTATTTTCTGAGTCTAATCATTCTCTCGATCAACTTCCTGCACAAAGCTACCACTGACATTGGCATGCTCCTAATCTTCTCTTGCTGAAGAGAAGTCTTAATGGAGTCTTTCAAGGACTCTTGACAACTTGTGTATTTATTCAGAAGGAATACATCTCTGAAGTCAATCCTGAGG
The DNA here is from genome assembly GCA_022376925.1 of Tragulus kanchil. Classification (NCBI taxonomy): domain Eukaryota; kingdom Metazoa; phylum Chordata; class Mammalia; order Artiodactyla; family Tragulidae; genus Tragulus; species Tragulus kanchil. The sequence continues at coordinate 80,885,924 of JAIOJX010000029.1, read as the reverse complement.
ACAAGTAATACACAGGAGCTCTACACATTGAAGTATCTAACTTGAATTTTCACAGTTTGACCAGATCTCCTGAATTCAGTAGAATATGGTTCTCGAGAATGTTGAGTAAGAAGAAAATACCAATATCTTTAGAAAACCTCATTCTTTCTACATATGGGGAAATATTTCATACATTATACAGGAAAAAAGGAAACATACTATATTTCATAATAAAAACTATAAAGACACTTTTGGGTATAGACATCAGACTTTCTTTATTGACTTTCACTTCTACTTCTTTCTTAATACATGAGCTTGTGAAATTGGTTTAAGGTCTCAACAATCTAATGTCTGAATGGCAAATGAGGACAAGACCATCCTTAGATTATGATGATGATTCAATGAGACAAAATATATGAACACCTAGCACAGTCCGTAGGCATTTAGGACTGCATGCTCTGGACAATTTTAATCATAATTGGGAGACAGAGACTGGGAAATGTAGAAACAGAATCTGGACAAAAATCTGGGGCATAAGGCTCCAAAAGGAACATGGTATTTCACCAAGATTTCTCTGAGTGACATGTTTCCTGCCAAAGGCAGAGCCTGTTCTACAGTGTGAATCATTCTAACGAAAACGCTAAAATATTTTAATAGAAGAGAAAGGCTGAGAACAGGGTAACTTCCAAATGACGACAGACCTAAAATTCTAAAATGCTGATGCCCCAGATTTGCTCAACTTCAATCCTTTCAGACGAGATCTAGATGTGAGTCCTCATCCAAACTGGTTCACTGGTGCTCTTTGCAGAAACATTTTGTTAAATGTATAAAAGAGTACTGGTGTTATCTTCAGAGATTGGAAATCAACACTGATTGTCCCTTGGTCTGCTCAAGGGAGGGAAAATCAGTGCTGATTTCCAATCTCTGAAGATAACATCAGTACCCCTCTATACATTTAACACCTCTCCCTCCTTGACCACTGCTCCTCTCAGCCTTTCCACTTATTTTCTGAGTCTAATCATTCTCTCGATCAACTTCCTGCACAAAGCTACCACTGACATTGGCATGCTCCTAATCTTCTCTTGCTGAAGAGAAGTCTTAATGGAGTCTTTCAAGGACTCTTGACAACTTGTGTATTTATTCAGAAGGAATACATCTCTGAAGTCAATCCTGAGGACAAGTAATACACAGGAGCTCTACACATTGAAGTATCTAACTTGAATTTTCACAGTTTGACCAGATCTCCTGAATTCAGTAGAATATGGTTCTCGAGAATGTTGAGTAAGAAGAAAATACCAATATCTTTAGAAAACCTCATTCTTTCTACATATGGGGAAATATTTCATACATTATACAGGGAAAAAAAGGAAACATACTATATTTCATAATAAAAACTATAAAGACACTTTTGGGTATAGACATCAGACTTTCTTTATTGACTTTCACTTCTACTTCTTTCTTAATACATGAGCTTGTGAAATTGGTTTAAGGTCTCAACAATCTAATGTCTGAATGGCAAATGAGGACAAGACCATCCTTAGATTATGATGATGATTCAATGAGACAAAATATATGAACACCTAGCACAGTCCGTAGGCATTTAGGACTGCATGCTCTGGACAATTTTAATCATAATTGGGAGACAGAGACTGGGAAATGTAGAAACAGAATCTGGACAAAAATCTGGGGCATAAGGCTCCAAAAGGAACATGGTATTTCACCAAGATTTCTCTGAGTGACATGTTTCCTGCCAAAGGCAGAGCCTGTTCTACAGTGTGAATCATTCTAACGAAAACGCTAAAATATTTTAATAGAAGAGAAAGGCTGAGAACAGGGTAACTTGTAGAAAGCACTGATTCTGTTTCCTTGCCTTCTAATTTATCTTCAAGTTTGTCCTGAAACCACCAATCTCAATGTGTAAAGAAGAATCAGAGTTACTGCTGCTTTGGGCTGGGTCCTTGGTCAGGGCCCACCTGTCAATGAATGTGGCCAACCTGGAACCCACTTCAAGTGGCCTGCTCCAAGTGTGGAATTCAGCTGACAAGCCTATTAAGATTCTGTCCCCACCTGTTTGCCTTCCAAAGATTTCTTATTTATTTGGAGTAATGGACAAGGTATCCAACACCATAAATCCCCTATTAGTGTGGGACCTGTGTTAACGTCTAAAGAAGGGAGTTCAGTAATATTCTTGTGAAATCCTTCAGTGGTTATTTTACAAGTGCTTGTTTCACTGTCAGCCTTTAAAACTCTTTGAAAGATCTATTATGAGTACTTTTGTCATAGAAATAGGAAGGAATGCAGAGTAAGGCCCGTGGATATAGAACAAGAAACGAGAAAATCAGACTTGAGGAAATCTAGCATGGTCCCAGTCATGTGACCTTGCTTTGCTACCCCAGAGTATTTATTTGGCATGAGGCTTGGACTTCATTACTGTTGTCACTATCTGTCACTATTGGTGTCTGATCTTCCTCAAGGATTAAAAGAAACTCCAGGGAAGGGAAAATCATATTATATCCCAGTGGACTTAACAATAGGTTAGCTAGATACTGGATATTCTGTAAATTTCTACAGGTTTGTTTACCATAGTTAAATTTACACTTTAGAATTACTTCCAGTCACTTTCCCTATAGGTTCTCTTTGACAAATGTAACTGGAAATTAAAGAACATGTCATGAAAAGATGGAGGCTCTAATTTTTAGTTTTTCCACTGCCCATGAGATCTTGGGAGACTAAATAACTCCACTGGGCATCAGTTGAAACTGAGGGATCTATTGTTGGTCCCTTTCAACACTTTCTATAACTGTAGAATACTCTAGAAGTCTAGAAAACTGCCTTGCCTTCCAATATAACCAAGTTTTTTTGGTTTGTTTGTTTTTCCTTATGTGGTTCTACCGTGCTGTGCTCCATCACTTCAGTCATGTCCAACTCTTTGTGACCCCACCAGGAACCTCTGTCCATGAGATTTTCCTGGCAAGAGTACTGGAATGGGTTACCATGCCCTCCTCCAGGGGTATCTTCCCAACTCAGGGATCAAACTCGCACCTTCTGTATCTCTTGCATTGCAGGTGGATTCTTTACTCTTGAGTTATCAGGAAGCCCATGTGGATCTGCTACATGCTAATACATCAATCTTTAGATTTACATAGCACTATATTGTTCTCAAAAATGTCACTTATATTATCTCACTCCTCAAAAACCACATGAAGAGAATAAAATTAATATTGATGGTTATTCTCATTATACCAATTAATAAACTGACGCACAAAGAAGGTGTGTGACTTGTTGTAGGCCATAAAACTAGTAGGTGGTATAAATGACATTTTAATCAAAATCTTTTGATGCTTGGTTCAAGGTTTGCCTTCTGAGAGCCTGCTGTTTTCACTTAAGAGATCAGTATGGCCTTAGAGTATCTCTTAAAGCAGAGTTGAACACTTAAATTAAATCAGAGCTGTGAAATGATTTCCTCAGCATTTTCTGTAAATACAAGCCATACCTTTTGGATATCCACATGCCCCAGAGAGTAGATGCCTTTGTCATCCATGCTGAACCATGTGGAAGAAATACAGAGCTGGCATTTGATTTATACTGCATACTCTATTTATGAGTTTTATCCAAGATCTTCCTCAAGGATTAAAAGAAACTCCAGGGAAGGGAAAATCATATTATATCCCAGTGGACTTAACAATAGGTTAGCTAGATACTGGATATTCTGTAAATTTCTACAGGTTTGTTTACCATAGTTAAATTTACACTTTAGAATTACTTCCAGTCACTTTCCCTATAGGTTCTCTTTGACAAATGTAACTGGAAATTAAAGAACATGTCATGAAAAGATGGAGGCTCTAATTTTTAGTTTTTCCACTGCCCATGAGATCTTGGGAGACTAAATAACTCCACTGGGCATCAGTTGAAACTGAGGGATCTATTGTTGGTCCCTTTCAACACTTTCTATAACTGTAGAATACTCTAGAAGTCTAGAAAACTGCCTTGCCTTCCAATATAACCAAGTTTTTTTGGTTTGTTTGTTTTTCCTTATGTGGTTCTACCGTGCTGTGCTCCATCACTTCAGTCATGTCCAACTCTTTGTGACCCCACCAGGAACCTCTGTCCATGAGATTTTCCTGGCAAGAGTACTGGAATGGGTTACCATGCCCTCCTCCAGGGGTATCTTCCCAACTCAGGGATCAAACTCGCACCTTCTGTATCTCTTGCATTGCAGGTGGATTCTTTACTCTTGAGTTATCAGGGAAGCCCATGTGGATCTGCTACATGCTAATACATCAATCTTTAGATTTACATAGCACTATATTGTTCTCAAAAATGTCACTTATATTATCTCACTCCTCAAAAACCACATGAAGAGAATAAAATTAATATTGATGGTTATTCTCATTATACCAATTAATAAACTGACGCACAAAGAAGGTGTGTGACTTGTTGTAGGCCATAAAACTAGTAGGTGGTATAAATGACATTTTAATCAAAATCTTTTGATGCTTGGTTCAAGGTTTGCCTTCTGAGAGCCTGCTGTTTTCACTTAAGAGATCAGTATGGCCTTAGAGTATCTCTTAAAGCAGAGTTGAACACTTAAATTAAATCAGAGCTGTGAAATGATTTCCTCAGCATTTTCTGTAAATACAAGCCATACCTTTTGGATATCCACATGCCCCAGAGAGTAGATGCCTTTGTCATCCATGCTGAACCATGTGGAAGAAATACAGAGCTGGCATTTGATTTATACTGCATACTCTATTTATGAGTTTTATCCAAGATGCCCATCATGGAGGCACATGGGACGTATCTTTTCCAAGGCAATTAAACCAAATGTCAGTGGTTCTTCTTATGAATCAAGCATTTCACCAATTACAAAAAACCTGATTAAACAGATAAGTCTAGGTGTATATCCTTAAAAGTACCTCAGAAAAATGAAAACTGAAGCCTGAAATATAGGGTCATTGGTAGGAAGTTATGTTTTCCGACTTGCCATGATAATTCAAGACCAATATGACCTCTAAACAACTGACATAACTTATTGGTGGCCAAAGACAAGAAAATAAATGCAAATACCTCTAAATAACCTATTCACCCAACAGCAAGTGTTTATTGAGTGACTACCTCATCTATAGCCTTGTGCTGGACACGGCAGTAATTAGAAAGAGCTGGTTAAAACACATCTGGCTAATCGCCATGTAACTCTTACTCTTGGAACAAATTACAATCCTACGTGAGTCTCAATTTCATCCATTCTAACGATAGCAGAAGCCAGTGACAACTATGGTTCCTTTTGTTTCTGTTTGTCTACATCCTTACTACACCAAAGAGTACCCCAAAAGAGTTTTGCATGATATGTCAGGAAAACTTGATTATCACTCTTGGGAAGCAATATTTTATTCCTCAAAACAGAAATAGAACAGTGGACTTGCATCCTCATACTCAGAGAATTTACACTGAAAATTATTTACAAGTGTTTAGCAAAGCAAAGTTAAATGAAGCTATTACTCTTAATAGCTTGAAAGACTATTGACTGTAATCAGTCAATTGAGTTGTGAAAGAAAGTAAAAATTATCAGACAAATTAAAATGACTATTAAAAAAGCACAGAAAGAATGCTGGTCTGGTTCCAGAAAGAGACTGAAATTATAAATGGTCCTTCTCAGCAACGCAGGGTCTGTCAGCAATTACCCCTTGTCTTATCAGCACAGTGACCTCAGCATTTTCTGTAAATACAAGCCATACCTTTTGGATATCCACATGCCCCAGAGAGTAGATGCCTTTGTCATCCATGCTGAACCATGTGGAAGAAATACAGAGCTGGCATTTGATTTATACTGCATACTCTATTTATGAGTTTTATCCAAGATGCCCATCATGGAGGCACATGGGACGTATCTTTTCCAAGGCAATTAAACCAAATGTCAGTGGTTCTTCTTATGAATCAAGCATTTCACCAATTACAAAAAACCTGATTAAACAGATAAGTCTAGGTGTATATCCTTAAAAGTACCTCAGAAAAATGAAAACTGAAGCCTGAAATATAGGGTCATTGGTAGGAAGTTATGTTTTCCGACTTGCCATGATAATTCAAGACCAATATGACCTCTAAACAACTGACATAACTTATTGGTGGCCAAAGACAAGAAAATAAATGCAAATACCTCTAAATAACCTATTCACCCAACAGCAAGTGTTTATTGAGTGACTACCTCATCTATAGCCTTGTGCTGGACACGGCAGTAATTAGAAAGAGCTGGTTAAAACACATCTGGCTAATCGCCATGTAACTCTTACTCTTGGAACAAATTACAATCCTACGTGAGTCTCAATTTCATCCATTCTAACGATAGCAGAAGCCAGTGACAACTATGGTTCCTTTTGTTTCTGTTTGTCTACATCCTTACTACACCAAAGAGTACCCCAAAAGAGTTTTGCATGATATGTCAGGAAAACTTGATTATCACTCTTGGGAAGCAATATTTTATTCCTCAAAACAGAAATAGAACAGTGGACTTGCATCCTCATACTCAGAGAATTTACACTGAAAATTATTTACAAGTGTTTAGCAAAGCAAAGTTAAATGAAGCTATTACTCTTAATAGCTTGAAAGACTATTGACTGTAATCAGTCAATTGAGTTGTGAAAGAAAGTAAAAATTATCAGACAAATTAAAATGACTATTAAAAAAGCACAGAAAGAATGCTGGTCTGGTTCCAGAAAGAGACTGAAATTATAAATGGTCCTTCTCAGCAACGCAGGGTCTGTCAGCAATTACCCCTTGTCTTATCAGCACAGTGAATGACTAAACCTTTGGCGGGTAATGGGCACTTCAGTCAAAACCAAAGGCTACTGCTTTACAGAGTGCTAGAGGCTTTTAATTATCTTATAGCATATTACAACATAGTCACTCTTTGACACATTTCAACCTTGTTTAGCATAAATTTTTGCACTTGAAATGCATTGTCTTACATGGTCCACTGGAGAGGTCATTAAAAATTGTCATCATAGTACCCCCATAACTGAAATTTTAATCCCTTCTCCCCTTATAGCATGCAAAAATTTCATTACAGATGACTACTTGTCTCCAATTCTTTTAAATATTATTCTGAATTATTGCCTAACATATTTGAAAATTTTAAAAAAATAAAGAACCCTTGATGGAAGCAAATACAGTTTTGTTGCATGAATTGTATGTGCCCTTATTTATGCATGTCAGCTGACCAGATCTGTGATCATGTCTTTTAAATTCATTTGCCAAACAGTTTCACATCTGCATGAAAACATCTAAACAAATGATGAATCCTGAATGGTATGACAGACATGAGTGTTGACTTATCCGATAACCATTCTCTAGCCACCTCATCATGCTCCATGTGCTTGACTTCCCAGGTGGCTCAGTGGTAAGGAATATACCTGCCAATGCAGGAGATGCAGGAGATGCTGGTTCAATCCCTGGGTTGGGAAGATCACCTGGAGTCAGAAATGGTAACTTGCTCCAATATTCTTGCTTATAGAATTCCTTTGACAGAGAAGCCTGGTAAGCTAAGTCCATGGGGTCACAGAGAGTCAGATAGGATGGAGAAACACATACACACAAAGACTAAATTTCCTCTGGGTTGATGTTTAATACACAAAATAAAAATAACAGCTTTCTTGTGCTTTCTACTTTGTTAAGGAGAATTAAGAATTTGCTTCATTGAAATATGATCTACTTTAATTAAAGCCAGTGACACTGAGTAAATTAGAAGGTAATTGCATTTTCCATGAATTTCACACAGCTTGTATTTTACCAAAAGGAACCTAGTTTCAGTCAACATCTGAGTACTGATACCTGCAATCAAGGCCTTATTAAACTAAACAAATCATGCCTTCATGCAAGTTAAGGAAGCATAAAAACAAGGCCAATTCATATATTTTCTAATTTCTGCTATTTGTAAAGGCACAGTTTGGAAAGAGCTACTTAAAAGGAAGATTTTCTTTCTAGACAAACCATCGCAGGAAGCCTATATTTCCTCCATTTCAATAATGATTTGCCTTAGACAGCTTTTGCCCCACCATATGACTATATTTCCTCCATTCATTTTGAATGAGATATTATAATTTTAAGACAATGGATAAAAGAAAATTCCTAAACTTGGGATTTGGTAAGTAAAAGAATGATTTTTATTTTAAATTTTTAGATACATTCTTTTTAGAATGTATTTTCAAAATTAGGAACAACTGAAAAAAAAAAAAAAATCCCTCTTGTATGATATGTGATTGTTAAGAGAGAGTGAAAGGAGCCTGTCTTATCGGGTTAAGAGTTTGGGCTTTTGACCTCTTTCTTTATTCTGCTTTCCCATTTATGAGCTGGGTAACAACCTTTCTGTATATCACCTTTCCTCAAAAATTAGACCAGATAAAAAGAATAGCAGCCCTATAGGGTTATTGCTAGGATTAGACTCTAAAAATAGGTGTGTGTGCCAAGTTGCTTTAGTCATGTCTAACTATTTTTGACCCTATGAAATGTAGCCTTCCAGGCTCCTCTGCCCATGAGATTCTCTAGGCAAGAATTCTGGAGTGGATTGCCATGCGCTCCTCCAGGGTATTCTCCTGACACAGGGATTGGACCTGTGTCTTTTGCATCTCCTGCACTGGCAGGCAAGTTCTTTACACTAGAGTCACCTGGGAAGCCTATAACAATAGGCAAATAATGGTAAATACAATCAATTCTTATTTTCAGAGTCAGGCAAGATAACAGACATGCACTGATATAGCACATTAACTGGGTTTTTATATGAACTCCATGACATATGGGGTTATGAGCTACAGTCTTATTTGAAATTTTGCCTTCAACTTACTTCTTGGGAGAGAGACTGACTACCTACACAATGAAGGCTGCTTACATGATCTCCTCAGCAAAGCCATTAGACTTACTTGTTTTCAAGGCCCTAGATGGTACCCTCACCTCCAGCCAATTAGCCTGGAATGCTAGCTGTGACTTCACAGAGTGTTGGGGCATGAAGCTTTCTACAAATCAGCAGAAATAGACCTACATCATAAGTGTAAGCTCAGCCAGAATTGTACACTTTAGCAAGTCATTTTCTGGAATTAGGGCATATTGAAAGTGCACACACACTTATGAAGAGTCAAGAGAAATCCTAGGTGGGTGTGTCAGTGAGACCCATATATCAGATATGTACCCTCTTGGGTAAATAAAGACAAATAGAGATTTTTCATAGAAGCCATTCATTAGTGTATAAAATACAGTCGGAGTGTTATTTACCTTGTTTTCTCTTTACTTCTACTTGTTCAGTTATCTTTATAGGAGACTCTTTGATCTGACCCAAGAGTCCAACATAAAGATACTTCCATGACAATCTTTAGCTTTAACCAAATTCTTCCAGAAAGTCCATTCAACAGTTTGTGACTAACTAAAAATTGATACCTTCATAGTCAAAATTCATTCTTTCCATTGAATAGTACTGTTAAAGGGGTCTTTGATGTTGATAGGTTGGAACCAATATTTAAAATTTTCTCTCTCCTAATCCCCATAATGGTCAAGTGTGTCCCTGTATCTCCAGTCCTACATTAACACATGAATAAATGTGCTAAACTCTGTTTGCACACACACATACAACATTATCTTAACCTCTCTCTGAAATGGGATTGGTAACTTATTAATGCTAGCTATATTTGTACAGACAGAATTTGTCTCTTCTGGATTTTAAGAAGCCTATAAGAAATCTTATGTGATAAGGCCACCTAACTCACCCTGTCCCTACATGAAGGCAAGATATTCCCCAAGCCTGTTCTTCCAGTAGTTGTTTTTTCAATCACTCAAGGAAAAAGCTATCACCCAAAATATCTAAACACATCATTGCTAGAGTATTCTCTTTTTTCTATGTCCAATGTCCTGTCTTAACCCAGGTTTTCATAGTCCATCAACTATCTCAATAGCCTTTAGGTTCATGTCATTTCTGCCAATGTTAACATTATTCATATACTTTACGACTTCTCCATTCTGTCTGGAGAGATTTCTTTTTAAATTTTAAAATCTAGTTGTGTTATTCTCTTCCTTCAGTATTATCATAGGACTTTTAATTTCCCACATCCAATCCTGCAACACACATGAAAAAAGTCCAGAACAAATTCCATATTCTAATACCAGAGTCAGTAAAATCATGACTCATAAACCAAATCCAGCCCATAATCTGTTCTTGTAAATGCAGTTAAACTGGAATACAACCTACCCATTCATTTATATATTGTCTATGGATGCTTTCATGCCACAACAGCACAGTGGAATATCAGCAGCAGAGCCTGTAGGTAACCCATAACCTAAAATATTAACTATCTGAACATTTATAGAAAAACTTTTTACTAAATTATGCTTTATACCACATAGACATCATTTCTCTTTAGTTCTACTTGTTCAGTTATCTTTATAGGAGACTCTTTGATCTGACCCAAGAGTCCAACATAAAGATACTTCCATGACAATCTTTAGCTTTAACCAAATTCTTCCAGAAAGTCCATTCAACAGTTTGTGACTAACTAAAAATTGATACCTTCATAGTCAAAATTCATTCTTTCCATTGAATAGTACTGTTAAAGGGGTCTTTGATGTTGATAGGTTGGAACCAATATTTAAAATTTTCTCTCTCCTAATCCCCATAATGGTCAAGTGTGTCCCTGTATCTCCAGTCCTACATTAACACATGAATAAATGTGCTAAACTCTGTTTGCACACACACATACAACATTATCTTAACCTCTCTCTGAAATGGGATTGGTAACTTATTAATGCTAGCTATATTTGTACAGACAGAATTTGTCTCTTCTGGATTTTAAGAAGCCTATAAGAAATCTTATGTGATAAGGCCACCTAACTCACCCTGTCCCTACATGAAGGCAAGATATTCCCCAAGCCTGTTCTTCCAGTAGTTGTTTTTTCAATCACTCAAGGAAAAAGCTATCACCCAAAATATCTAAACACATCATTGCTAGAGTATTCTCTTTTTTCTATGTCCAATGTCCTGTCTTAACCCAGGTTTTCATAGTCCATCAACTATCTCAATAGCCTTTAGGTTCATGTCATTTCTGCCAATGTTAACATTATTCATATACTTTACGACTTCTCCATTCTGTCTGGAGAGATTTCTTTTTAAATTTTAAAATCTAGTTGTGTTATTCTCTTCCTTCAGTATTATCATAGGACTTTTAATTTCCCACATCCAATCCTGCAACACACATGAAAAAAGTCCAGAACAAATTCCATATTCTAATACCAGAGTCAGTAAAATCATGACTCATAAACCAAATCCAGCCCATAATCTGTTCTTGTAAATGCAGTTAAACTGGAATACAACCTACCCATTCATTTATATATTGTCTATGGATGCTTTCATGCCACAACAGCACAGTGGAATATCAGCAGCAGAGCCTGTAGGTAACCCATAACCTAAAATATTAACTATCTGAACATTTATAGAAAAACTTTTTACTAAATTATGCTTTATACCACAAGACATTTTTACCAATGTAGTCAAACATCATTACTCTAAGCACAAATTTTGCCCTTAATGTGTATTAGCTACTTTTTTAGGCCAATAGATATCATATGTAATATCCCTACTGAATGGAGAGACTGAGAGATTAAGCAATTTGTCCAAAGATGTCCTGAAGCAATTAAGTGGTGAAGTCAGGATCCAAACCCTGGTCACTGGGTTCCAGAACTCTTTTTTCTTAATTTTTATAATCACCCTTATTTTATTGGGCTCCTCCAACAATCCAGAACAATTTTACATTACCAGAACCTTGCTCTTTCACATGGCTGTGCACTGCACAGGCTGTGGTCTCATCTGGAATAGAAACCTCTGCAAGGCATGCCATTCAGTAAGCTACACATATGTCTTCATCAATTCTAAATGTTCAGGATACACGCGTTATTCATAAGCAGTTACTTATTTCTGTGTCTTTTGTGCTAAGTCTCTCACCTTGTTGTTTAATTAACTTAATATCTGTTCTAGTCTTTAGGGAATATCTAAAACAATGGTCTTAAAAATCTTTCAAATTCTCAGTTCCTTTAAGATTCAATCTTCAGATGAGGAATCTCACTGTCTACCACTATTTTTGCAAGTATCAGGCAAAGAATGTCTTCTTCCATTAGTGATTATCCTAAATTCACTTCCAAAGCCACAGCACACAGGTGCACACCTTGCAAATGCCATTGCTCAGGTGTTGAATGAATAAGTGAATGAATAAATGACCCTCAGGCCAATAAGGAATGCCCCACACAGCAGGGAAGGCCTTGATAGAGAGAGAAACAGCACTGAAACTGGCAGCTCACAAAACATGAAGCCTGAATCAGGCTTCAGTTCTTATACTACATTATCTAACAAATCACATGTGTAAGTATCACTGGAATACAACCTACCCATTCATTTATATATTGTCTATGGATGCTTTCATGCCACAACAGCACAGTGGAATATCAGCAGCAGAGCCTGTAGGTAACCCATAACCTAAAATATTAACTATCTGAACATTTATAGAAAAACTTTTTACTAAATTATGCTTTATACCACAAGACATTTTTACCAATGTAGTCAAACATCATTACTCTAAGCACAAATTTTGCCCTTAATGTGTATTAGCTACTTTTTTAGGCCAATAGATATCATATGTAATATCCCTACTGAATGGAGAGACTGAGAGATTAAGCAATTTGTCCAAAGATGTCCTGAAGCAATTAAGTGGTGAAGTCAGGATCCAAACCCTGGTCACTGGGTTCCAGAACTCTTTTTTCTTAATTTTTATAATCACCCTTATTTTATTGGGCTCCTCCAACAATCCAGAACAATTTTACATTACCAGAACCTTGCTCTTTCACATGGCTGTGCACTGCACAGGCTGTGGTCTCATCTGGAATAGAAACCTCTGCAAGGCATGCCATTCAGTAAGCTACACATATGTCTTCATCAATTCTAAATGTTCAGGATACACCGCGTTATTCATAAGCAGTTACTTATTTCTGTGTCTTTTGTGCTAAGTCTCTCACCTTGTTGTTTAATTAACTTAATATCTGTTCTAGTCTTTAGGGAATATCTAAAACAATGGTCTTAAAAATCTTTCAAATTCTCAGTTCCTTTAAGATTCAATCTTCAGATGAGGAATCTCACTGTCTACCACTATTTTTGCAAGTATCAGGCAAAGAATGTCTTCTTCCATTAGTGATTATCCTAAATTCACTTCCAAAGCCACAGCACACAGGTGCACACCTTGCAAATGCCATTGCTCAGGTGTTGAATGAATAAGTGAATGAATAAATGACCCTCAGGCCAATAAGGAATGCCCCACACAGCAGGGAAGGCCTTGATAGAGAGAGAAACAGCACTGAAACTGGCAGCTCACAAAACATGAAGCCTGAATCAGGCTTCAGTTCTTATACTACATTATCTAACAAATCACATGTGTAAGTATCACTGGCCCTCATACACCCACTTCTACCTCCAATATTGATCTTGTTACATTAGGCATTTATTACCTTACTTTAACAGGCAGTTCTGGAAGAACAAGCCCATTTCCCAAGGTGTAAACACAACTCCTGATAATGCTAACCTTATGAGAGGGGTCAGTTCCCAGAAACACATGGAATGCTTCCACAGAGCTTGGTTACATGCTTCCTCCACAAGGCTTGTCTTAGTGTGGTGAGTATGCAAACTGGCACTTTTGATAAAAAGGATGTGAAAAATTATGCAGAGTGTGAGGATGACTTTGAACACTGGGCCAAGCCCAAGTCACAGCAGAGTGGTGTTTGGCTCTGCCATGAGAACTCAGCCACGTTTTGACAAGGTAGGTTAAAAAAAAATGGCAACCCTATACAGAAGTGCAGCTGTGGGAACAAGAGCCCATGGCAGAGTGAGTTCTCATGAGACTCCTGAATACCTGCAAGAATGTCCATCCTCTCCCCTCAGTTTACCCTTCTAAGCAAATAAAGTACTGGGATGTTTGCAACCTTTCCTCTTTCTATCAAAATATAGAAGATTTTGGTGTCAAATGGCAACTAAATGGTAGGTATGGCCACAGGACTGGAAAAAATCCCGGTGTAAAAATTTTAAAATAAGTAAAATTGATCTTATGCAAATACAATCTTGCAAAACTTGCATAGTTAAGACTACTTTTTTGTGTTTTGAAAATGAGTATAAAATAATTGTCTCCAGTTTTTTTATGTATTCAGAAAACTGGATTTGATTGACTGAAATCAACATTGTTTTTCATTGAGAAATCTATTTCTGATTGCATGAAAGAGGGTATATCTAAAATAGTTTTCAGGTAAACATGTTACTAGATGTCGTCCATCTTCTCTTAGAAATGAAAAGGAAAAGATATACGTACCTGGGGGACAGAAGAGCAATTTAGGTTATTTAGAGGAGAGTATCTTCTGTACATTCAAATTATTAAGCTCTTGGATCCTTGCCCAGGGCCCATCAGAAAGGGGGCACTCAGAAAACCTCTTATGATGCAGATAATAAAACAGCAGTAAACACTTGGAGAGTATCCCCGAAAAAAAAAAAAAGTTCTCTTCAGTAGGTTGAATAAATGGATGGACTTAGAGGCCAAAGAATGATATGTATTAATAACAAAATATTCTCGAACTCTTATTCCAGAATTTGACACAATAGCTGAAATTCATACACCAAAATCCTATGAGTATCTGTTTTGTATTTCTTATTTGTCATCAGATCCTTCTTAAATGTCTATGATACACTGGGCTTTAAATATTTGAAAATACATCCTTGTCTTTGAGATAATAATAATCTAGAGCAAGGGTCAATATACTTATTCTAAAATGAGCCAGATAGCAAATGTTTTTGGCATGAGTGCCAGATGGTTTCTGTCAGAGTGACTCTACTCTGCCATCTTAGTTTAAAAGCAGTCACAGACAACAAATAAACAATGAGTGTTGCTGCATTCCAACAAAACTTTATTTACCAAAACAGAGAAAGGACTAGATGGGCCTTTTAGCTGTAGTCTGTCAACTCCTGATCTGGATGGATGCCCCCTAATTCATGGGCTACAGATTCCTGGGAGTTCTGCCATTTATAAAAGCAAGTATTCAGATCTGTATGTGTACCAAGCATGGTTTGCTGCTGCTGCTGTTTAGTCACAAAGTTGCGACTGACGCTTCACAACTCTATGTATGGCCTATAGCCCACCTGGCTCCTCTATCCACCAGATTTCTCAGGCAAGAGTACTGGAGTGGGTTTTCCATTCCCTTCTCTAGGGGATCTTCTCGACCAAGGGATCAAACTCTCGTCTCTTGTGCTCCTGCCCTGGTAGACTGAGTCTTTATTTCTGAACCACCCAGGAAGCCCAAACATGGTTTACTGAAAAAAAATAATTTTGCAAGGGTCTACTCTTATTTTCCCAATGTATATAATACTATTGTAATGAAAATATTTTAAAACTGCTTTGCTTGGCGTTAATTATTTTATCAGTCATTACAAGTTGGACTACAATTACTCCTGTGCGAGGATTTTTTACCAAATCAGACTTATACCCCCAAAGGCTCGAAAGCTAATCTGGAGCTAATTTTCACATGCCATCCATACACTTTCTGAGTTTTTAAAAATGACTCTCTGACTTTAAATGTTTTTTCTCTTGAGTAAAATGTAGTATATTGCTTGCTCAGGAATCTGCCTGAAAAGGCTCCAACATCTGTGTTAAGCACACCGGCTCCTAGGGGAGGAGAGCCTCACAGGACTGCTTCTCTGATGGATGGCATTGGGCTAATCACTTCACCAGACAGCCTCCCACATAGTCTCCTGCTCCAGTCCCAGGCATAGCCATCTTGTAAATGGCTCTCTAATGGGGAGCATTGAGGCAGAAAATCCCAAACAATAGGTGACTCAGATGTAATTTATATTTGGTTCAGCAAATGATCTTATTTTGTATTGGTTTTACCTTCTTAATTATGTTTTCCTTAGAAAAGGCCCCCGAAAAAACCAAAATAGGGAGATGGCAGAGGAGAACCACACCTGGCTGCACTCTATCCACTTAAACAGAAAAATAAACAATGAGTGTTGCTGCATTCCAACAAAACTTTATTTACCAAAACAGAGAAAGGACTAGATGGGCCTTTTAGCTGTAGTCTGTCAACTCCTGATCTGGATGGATGCCCCCTAATTCATGGGCTACAGATTCCTGGGAGTTCTGCCATTTATAAAAGCAAGTATTCAGATCTGTATGTGTACCAAGCATGGTTTGCTGCTGCTGCTGTTTAGTCACAAAGTTGCGACTGACGCTTCACAACTCTATGTATGGCCTATAGCCCACCTGGCTCCTCTATCCACCAGATTTCTCAGGCAAGAGTACTGGAGTGGGTTTTCCATTCCCTTCTCTAGGGGATCTTCTCGACCAAGGGATCAAACTCTCGTCTCTTGTGCTCCTGCCCTGGTAGACTGAGTCTTTATTTCTGAACCACCCAGGAAGCCCAAACATGGTTTACTGAAAAAAAATAATTTTGCAAGGGTCTACTCTTATTTTCCCAATGTATATAATACTATTGTAATGAAAATATTTTAAAACTGCTTTGCTTGGCGTTAATTATTTTATCAGTCATTACAAGTTGGACTACAATTACTCCTGTGCGAGGATTTTTTACCAAATCAGACTTATACCCCCAAAGGCTCGAAAGCTAATCTGGAGCTAATTTTCACATGCCATCCATACACTTTCTGAGTTTTTAAAAATGACTCTCTGACTTTAAATGTTTTTTCTCTTGAGTAAAATGTAGTATATTGCTTGCTCAGGAATCTGCCTGAAAAGGCTCCAACATCTGTGTTAAGCACACCGGCTCCTAGGGGAGGAGAGCCTCACAGGACTGCTTCTCTGATGGATGGCATTGGGCTAATCACTTCACCAGACAGCCTCCCACATAGTCTCCTGCTCCAGTCCCAGGCATAGCCATCTTGTAAATGGCTCTCTAATGGGGAGAGCATTGAGGCAGAAAATCCCAAACAATAGGTGACTCAGATGTAATTTATATTTGGTTCAGCAAATGATCTTATTTTGTATTGGTTTTACCTTCTTAATTATGTTTTCCTTAGACTAATACAATTTGTTGCCACACACCATCTGACAACAAAATGCAGTGTGCAAAACTGTAGGGAGATGGCAGAGGAGAAGCTGGTTATGATACACCTTTGACTCTGAGTACTTGAACAAACATAACTGCCAGAGAGAAACAACTGTACATCCTTCAAAGGGTCACAAAATCAAGTAGAAATATACAGTATTTACACTTTTACCTTTTTTACCCACTCATGTTTGGAAGGACATCTTGGTTGCTTCCAGCTTGGGGAAATTATGAATAAAGTTAGTATAAACATCTATGTATAGATTATTATTTGCACATACTCAACTTCTTTGAGTAAATACCAAATAGTGTGATAGTAGAATCATATAGTAAGAATGTGTTTCATTTGGTAAGGAAATGTCAAACTATCTTCCAAAATGGCCTGACAATCTACCTTCTCATGATCAGTGAATGAGAGTTCCCATTGCTCCATATCCTGTCCATCATCTGATGTTGTCAGTGTTTCATGTTTTTGTTGTTCTAATAAGTGTATAGTGTTATGTCACTGTTCTTTCCCTTTGCATTTTCTTGATAATTGTGTTGAACATATTTTTATATAATTATAATTTGTGTATCTTCTCTGGTAAAATATCTGTTAAGTTTTCTAACCTATTTTTTTAAAATCAGTTTAAGATTCCTTGTATAATTAAGATAACAGTCCTTTATAAAATGTAATTTTTGTAAATATTTCTCCCAGTGTGTGATTTGTCTTATTCTTTTCATAATTTCCTTCATAGACCAAAAGATTTTTTAAATTGAGCTCAACTTATCAATATTTTATTTTATTGAGCATGCTCTAGGTGTTGTGTCTAAAATCTCATCAACAAAGCAAAGGCCATCTGTATTTTCTCCTACCTTGTCTTCCACAAGTTTCCTAGAGCTTTACACTAAAAACAAATTTACTGTGTTTTATATTTTTAACATTTAATTTTAATTATAAAATTTAATTAATTTTTAAAATGTTTTTAGCATTTTACATTTTTAAATTAAACTTTTAATTTAAATATGCATTCTTTAATAATTGACTTGCAATATTATTAGTTTCAAGTATATTAAAATACTGAATTGATATTTTTATACATTATGAAATGATCACCATGATAGCTTAGTTACTATCTGTCACTATACAAAGTTACTATAATATTGATATATATTCACTATGCTGTGTGTTATATCATATGACTAATTTATTTGTATAACTGGAAGTGTGCCCCTCTTAATCCCCTTCATTTATTTTACCTAGTCCCCTACTCCTCTCCCCTGTGGAAACCATCAGCTTCTTCTCTGTATTTATGAGACTGATTATGTTCTGTTTGTTCATAAATGAAATCACATGGTATCTGTCTTTCTCTGTTTGACTTATTTCACTTGGCATTTAAGTGAATTCATGCTATTGCAAATGGCAAGGCTTCATTGCCCCTGCTTTAAGGCACTTTGCTATCATATCATGGAACACTATAGTAACACTACAGAACACTGTAGAACACTGTTTAACAACTATAAAAATCTACAATGACAACAATGTGAATGACACCCTAGAGTAGTGCACCCAGCCAACGATAAGAAATAGCCATTGTCTAAATGAATATCGCATTAATTCAGAGAAAGGAAAGGTTAGACTGGCTACCCTGTTCAGAGACAATCGCATAGGCAGAATGGCTTGAGTTGGATTTTAAACTCATGAGAACTAGAGCTGTGAAGGTAGGTAATGATAAACCTTTAGCTGGCACTATGGGCGGGTAGCCATGAGAGCTCTGGGAGTTGACCAGACTTTGAATACTAAGCCAGTTCTCAGAAGAGCTCCCCATGTAGCTCTTTGACATTGGGTTATATGTTGGAAGAGCCACAAATAGACCGACTTGACATCCAGAGAAAAACATGCATTTCTATGCCAAGCAGAAGGTTTTGGAGGAACAGAAATTATCATACTGCACTTGACTGCTTCTTGGAATTTTAGAAGGGCACCGCCCAGTCATAATGCCGTGGTGACCAGAGACTCTGCATGACAGAAATGACTCTAGGGGTGAATAAGTCTGACCATAAAATTTCTTTCAATATGGCAGGCCATGCAAAATGACCTGTCATGGAACAAACCAGTATGTTTATTTCACTGACCAGAGACCCATTTCACTGACCAGGGACCCAATAGGCTAAAGGCAGATGGAATATTTCAGGTGAACCTTATTTTTGCTACTCTCAAGTCCTCTACTAAAGAACTTTTTTTTTTTTTCCCTCAAAAATTGGCCTCTTCCATTGTTTCTCTCCTTTATTCATTTATCTTCATTCATCTTCACTCCTCTGTTCATGTGGGCCTCCCACCACAGTGGCCTCCCGCTGCAGAGCTCACAATTAGCCCCCAAGACTCTTGGGCCTTTATCTTTATTTCACTCCTCTCCCTGTGGAAACCATCAGTTTCCCGTTTTGGAACAAAACTGGTATCTGTCTTTCTCTGTTTGACTTATTTCACTTGGCATTTAAGTGAATTCATGCTATTGCAAATGGCAAGGCTTCATTGCCCCTGCTTTAAGGCACTTTGCTATCATATCATGGAACACTATAGTAACACTACAGAACACTGTAGAACACTGTTTAACAACTATAAAAATCTACAATGACAACAATGTGAATGACACCCTAGAGTAGTGCACCCAGCCAACGATAAGAAATAGCCATTGTCTAAATGAATATCGCATTAATTCAGAGAAAGGAAAGGTTAGACTGGCTACCCTGTTCAGAGACAATCGCATAGGCAGAATGGCTTGAGTTGGATTTTAAACTCATGAGAACTAGAGCTGTGAAGGTAGGTAATGATAAACCTTTAGCTGGCACTATGGGCGGGTAGCCATGAGAGCTCTGGGAGTTGACCAGACTTTGAATACTAAGCCAGTTCTCAGAAGAGCTCCCCATGTAGCTCTTTGACATTGGGTTATATGTTGGAAGAGCCACAAATAGACCGACTTGACATCCAGAGAAAAACATGCATTTCTATGCCAAGCAGAAGGTTTTGGAGGAACAGAAATTATCATACTGCACTTGACTGCTTCTTGGAATTTTAGAAGGGCACCGCCCAGTCATAATGCCGTGGTGACCAGAGACTCTGCATGACAGAAATGACTCTAGGGGTGAATAAGTCTGACCATAAAATTTCTTTCAATATGGCAGGCCATGCAAAATGACCTGTCATGGAACAAACCAGTATGTTTATTTCACTGACCAGAGACCCATTTCACTGACCAGGGACCCAATAGGCTAAAGGCAGATGGAATATTTCAGGTGAACCTTATTTTTGCTACTCTCAAGTCCTCTACTAAAGAACTTTTTTTTTTTTTTCCCTCAAAAATTGGCCTCTTCCATTGTTTCTCTCCTTTATTCATTTATCTTCATTCATCTTCACTCCTCTGTTCATGTGGGCCTCCCACCACAGTGGCCTCTCCCGCTGCAGAGCTCACAATTAGACACACTGGTCCAGACGCTCTTCAGTAAGCAGGATCCTCTTGGGCCAGGGATTGAACCGGTGCCCCCTGCACTGCAATGCAGATTCCCCACTCACTGGTCCACTAGAGAAGAAGCCCTACTAAAGAATTTTTGACTGAACATTTATACCTCGAAGAATACTACTTTGTGTTTACATCTACTTAAGTCTGTGAAAAATTAAACAAAATTAAAAGTATTATTTCAGGGATGCAGGATATTGATATAGTAGGAAGGCCAAGATTTGGAAAATCAGAGTCTATTCTGAACTGTTCTGCAATGAACCATCTGAGTAACCCTGGTGAAGCTAATGACCTCTTGAAAGAGAGATTTTCATCAGCAAACTGGAAGACAATACTGTTTCCTCAGACTATTTTAAATCTGCAAATCATAGCCTTAGGAAGGCAAATTGATGTCATCACACTTGATATGATTGGGTTGAGATGGACCCTGAGTCTATGAGTGAGTTCAGCTGGAAAGTAGACTTTGGTGTAGAAGTGGCATCTGCCAGCCAAGAGAGAGAGAGGAAGAGGCAATAGGAGCTATTTTCTTTCATCACTATTATCACTACTGAGAGTAGACTTTCCCTGCATCAGAGTGCCAAGGGAACAAGGCAAGGGGGTAGAGTGAGTTCAGTGAATGTTCTGGTTAATGTGGGTTCCGATATTCAAATGCTAGTCTGTACTCTCCTATTTGGTGCATAAGGACAAAGCTGGTTGCATGTGACAGTCTCCCAGCCAGGTCAGTGGAGACCACCTTCCTCAGTGTTCTAGCTACTCAACTGCTGCTCCTCTCGTGGGTCCAGACACTTGCTCTTCACCAGCAGATGCTTCTTTCCTCTGGATTTTCACTCTTCTTGGTCCTCATTAAAATGAAAAGTCTTCTGGGATGAGTAACTCATTTGTCCAACTCCCATTAAGCTCATGAAATATTTCTCTTCTCTTTAGCAAAATTTGCTAGAGTTACTGGCAAGGCATTGGGTAGCTAGGCAAGAGAGCATGGTTAGGAGTGCTATGTGTCAGAAAAGATAAAGGCTGATGGCTCACAATTAGACACACTGGTCCAGACGCTCTTCAGTAAGCAGGATCCTCTTGGGCCAGGGATTGAACCGGTGCCCCCTGCACTGCAATGCAGATTCCCCACTCACTGGTCCACTAGAGAAGAAGCCCTACTAAAGAATTTTTGACTGAACATTTATACCTCGAAGAATACTACTTTGTGTTTACATCTACTTAAGTCTGTGAAAAATTAAACAAAATTAAAAGTATTATTTCAGGGATGCAGGATATTGATATAGTAGGAAGGCCAAGATTTGGAAAATCAGAGTCTATTCTGAACTGTTCTGCAATGAACCATCTGAGTAACCCTGGTGAAGCTAATGACCTCTTGAAAGAGAGATTTTCATCAGCAAACTGGAAGACAATACTGTTTCCTCAGACTATTTTAAATCTGCAAATCATAGCCTTAGGAAGGCAAATTGATGTCATCACACTTGATATGATTGGGTTGAGATGGACCCTGAGTCTATGAGTGAGTTCAGCTGGAAAGTAGACTTTGGTGTAGAAGTGGCATCTGCCAGCCAAGAGAGAGAGAGTTAGAGGCAATACGAGCTTATTTCTTTCATCACGATTATCACTACTGAGAGTAGACTTTCCCTGCATCAGAGTGCCAAGGGAACAAGGCAAGGGGGTAGAGTGAGTTCAGTGAATGTTCTGGTTAATGTGGGTTCCGATATTCAAATGCTAGTCTGTACTCTCCTATTTGGTGCATAAGGACAAAGCTGGTTGCATGTGACAGTCTCCCAGCCAGGTCAGTGGAGACCACCTTCCTCAGTGTTCTAGCTACTCAACTGCTGCTCCTCTCGTGGGTCCAGACACTTGCTCTTCACCAGCAGATGCTTCTTTCCTCTGGATTTTCACTCTTCTTGGTCCTCATTAAAATGAAAAGTCTTCTGGGATGAGTAACTCATTTGTCCAACTCCCATTAAGCTCATGAAATATTTCTCTTCTCTTTAGCAAAATTTGCTAGAGTTACTGGCAAGGCATTGGGTAGCTAGGCAAGAGAGCATGGTTAGGAGTGCTATGTGTCAGAAAAGATAAAGGCTGATGGTTCACAATTTGATTGACAATGAGTCCAGCAGGCTGATGCTAAGTGCTATGCTCAGCACAGCTACCACATCAACACATGGCAACAGGAAGTGATTTCGCCACGGGGACCCCTGTAGGGCAGACTTTTTGTTTCTCACTTTGGTGCTGAGATTCCTACTGGAATGCTTCTAACAAACTGACAGTGACTATTCTGGTCTTATTTTACTCTTGGCTTTTCTCCTGGAGCTCCCTTGAGATCTGCACATCATTAGGAATCTGATGTTGCAAGCGTCTGTCACCTAAAGGCAGGTCCCAGACCTTCCTGAGAATTGTTAATCTGAGAAAATAGGGATTCCTCATGGAGGAAAGCATGGATCTAGGCATGTACAGTCAGGAGCAGGGGAAAGGAACCAGCCATAACTGAGGAAGAGGGTAGTAAGATTCCAAGAAAGAACTTCTATTTGTGAAGCACTGCCTTTGCTTGGTGATTACATGTGCTATGTTATCCCTGCAACCTCTCTACTTGGCAGGGCTATCCCTTCTTGAGAAAACCAAAAATTCAGGAATGCTTACTAATTTGCTCATTGCCACTGAGATAGTGAAAACTTTGTCTAACTTTCCAGACCCTAGTATTGCCTGTACACAACACAGAACGCAGATTACCTGGTAAGGCCTGGGTCGTGGCACACAAATGATCCTCACTCAGAGAAGCAGAAATAGAGGCATAATAAATGGATTTTCAGATTATAATTCTGGGTTTCTAGATGCATCTTAAGTTCCAACTTTAACAGTTATGGATGTAGTTTCATCCAGCTGCTAAATCCTCTGCCCAGGCAATTTCTTGACTTTTGGTGCCAAAGAAGAGCAAAGACATAGATAGTTCAAAACATTTAGTTTTGGACATTTTCATATTTTTACTGGGACCTTAACATGTAGTACAGCAGAAAAGTATGGAATGGCCTGCCACATGTTGGTCTAGAGAGCTGATGACAATGTTTTATACACATGTTTGATTCAACATAGTCTACTAGTGTGTCTCCTGGTGGGCACTCTCACAGAATGGCAAGGACCTGAACAAAATTATTTCATTAGACAATGTCTGGCCCTGATAGCATGGTTACAATTGTCTTCTTTTCATTTTTAGGAAACATTTAATTCTTAAGGACAGTGGCAAAACTATAAAGCTATTGACAATCAGCAAATCTCCAAGCAAGCTTATCATCATCCATTCTGATTCATTATAATTGCTGAAATTTTAGGTCACACAAGAACCATCTGTGAAGCAGCCTCCCCAGATGATTAAAACACTCCTGTACAATGTACATGTACAAATTGAAAATTAATGTGGAAACATGTTTAAAAATTGACTATAGCTACCCAAGGGTTTGAAAACACTTTAAAATGCATAAAGAAATCACTTAGCTATGCAGTCCTCCTTAAGTGACAAATAAGTTACATTACTTCTCAGAATTACTCCTGCTGAATTAACTTTTCACTGTGTTGGCCATTATGGTCGTATACCAATATCATATCTTAAAAAATACTCCTACAAATCATATCCCACCACTCCTGTCCTCCAGCCTAATTCATTTTGCATCTTTCCAACTCAAGGTAAATAAGCCAAAACAAAGCAAAGATATTCCTCATAAATGGTGGGTGTTACAACAAACACAATTGTATTCTGCCAGCAGGAATGTTCTATTATCAGTTGCAAACACTGAGATAGTGAAAACTTTGTCTAACTTTCCAGACCCTAGTATTGCCTGTACACAACACAGAACGCAGATTACCTGGTAAGGCCTGGGTCGTGGCACACAAATGATCCTCACTCAGAGAAGCAGAAATAGAGGCATAATAAATGGATTTTCAGATTATAATTCTGGGTTTCTAGATGCATCTTAAGTTCCAACTTTAACAGTTATGGATGTAGTTTCATCCAGCTGCTAAATCCTCTGCCCAGGCAATTTCTTGACTTTTGGTGCCAAAGAAGAGCAAAGACATAGATAGTTCAAAACATTTAGTTTTGGACATTTTCATATTTTTACTGGGACCTTAACATGTAGTACAGCAGAAAAGTATGGAATGGCCTGCCACATGTTGGTCTAGAGAGCTGATGACAATGTTTTATACACATGTTTGATTCAACATAGTCTACTAGTGTGTCTCCCCTGGTGGGCACTCTCACAGAATGGCAAGGACCTGAACAAAATTATTTCATTAGACAATGTCTGGCCCTGATAGCATGGTTACAATTGTCTTCTTTTCATTTTTAGGAAACATTTAATTCTTAAGGACAGTGGCAAAACTATAAAGCTATTGACAATCAGCAAATCTCCAAGCAAGCTTATCATCATCCATTCTGATTCATTATAATTGCTGAAATTTTAGGTCACACAAGAACCATCTGTGAAGCAGCCTCCCCAGATGATTAAAACACTCCTGTACAATGTACATGTACAAATTGAAAATTAATGTGGAAACATGTTTAAAAATTGACTATAGCTACCCAAGGGTTTGAAAACACTTTAAAATGCATAAAGAAATCACTTAGCTATGCAGTCCTCCTTAAGTGACAAATAAGTTACATTACTTCTCAGAATTACTCCTGCTGAATTAACTTTTCACTGTGTTGGCCATTATGGTCGTATACCAATATCATATCTTAAAAAATACTCCTACAAATCATATCCCACCACTCCTGTCCTCCAGCCTAATTCATTTTGCATCTTTCCAACTCAAGGTAAATAAGCCAAAACAAAGCAAAGATATTCCTCATAAATGGTGGGTGTTACAACAAACACAATTGTATTCTGCCAGCAGGAATGTTCTATTCTCAGTTAAAAGTATCTCTATTGTTCCTGGCTGCAAACACAAAATAGACCCTCAGCACTTTCTGGACAACAAAGTGTGCCCTGGCATTTCATCTGACAGCTTTAGGAATGGGAGTCTTTATCAGGGAGAGAAAGTGGAAGGAGAAGACATAATTCTCATCCTCCAAGATTCTGTAAAATAACAGAAATGGAGGCAGGGGTGTGAGTAGGGGACTGACCTTTTTTTTACTGGAATAATTGCTTTGCAATGTCATGTTAGTTTCTGCTATACAACAGAGTGAACCAACTGTATGTATATATATTATCTCCTCCCTTTTGTACCTCCCTCTCATCCACCCCTCCATCTCACTCATCTAGGTCAACACAGAGCACTGAACTGAACTGAGCTCCCTGGGCTAGAGAGCAGCTTCCCACTAGTTCTCTATTTTACACATGGTGATGTACATACATCCTAATTTCCCAATTCATCCCACCCACCCTTTCCTCACCCCATATTTGCATGTCCATTCTCTGCATCTGTGTCTCTGTCCCTGCCCTGTGAATGAGTTCATCTGTGCCATTTTTCAAGACTCCACATATATGGGTTAAGATACAGTATTTGGAGCCGCCGGAACCCGCCCGCCGCGAGGAGCCGCCGGAACCCGCCTGACGCCGCGAGGAGCCGCCGGAACCCGCCCGCCGCGAGGAGCCGCCGGAACCCGCTTGACGCCGCGAGGAGCCGCGGACGCCGCGAGGAGCAGGTAAGTTCAGCCACTCCAACTGCAGGGCTTTCTGAACGGAGAGAGGAAGTCGTCCACGGGTTGCTGACCAGGGACTGGGCACGAGTTGGACGGGAAAGCTCGCGTCCGCCTTTGGTACTTAGACACATAACCGGCAGTGTCGGAGGAGCCCGCGCTCCCCTAGAGCTGCAGTAGCAGCGGAGGAAGCCGGGGAAAGAGCAGGGATTGGAGACGACAGGCGGGCGCGCGGTCGAGCCGGGGCGCCCCCCTCCAACACGGGACTGCGCGCGCCGCGGCCTCCGCCCGACTGACTGGGATCAGCCCACCGTCCCGGCCAGCACCCAGTATGGCAGCAAAGCCCTCATTTTGCTGAACACAAAAACAGAAACCACAGCAACCGGCACTGTAAGGGAAAGACCACGCCATCAAGACACCACCATCAAGAGCAGATTGGTTTCCAACAGGCAGATATGAAGATAAAAACCAAGGACAGTATTTAACTTTTTTTTTTTTTCTTTTTTCATTTTTTTCTGCTTGTTTGTGGTGGACTATTTTGCTTATTCAATTGATTGGTTTGGGGTTTATTAGTTTCTTTGTTTATTGGGGGTTTTTTATGTTTTTTTTTTTTTCTGTAGTTTTCATTTGATTTATTCTATGTGTTTTTTCTTTGTTTTTCGGTCTCATTAATTCTTTTTTTTTCTCTTTTTAATTTTTAACCTTCTTTTGACTTTTATTATATTTTTTTAACTTTAATTTTAATTCTTGAAAACCTCTAATTCTCTTTTCTCTTTCCTCTTTCCCACTGCTTTCTTTCTCTATGTTCTAAATGTAAAACATCTTCCTAGCTATCAATATCCTCTAGACAAATTATTTCCTATCTTTCTGTCTGCACTATTCACTTCCAAATGCACTAAACAGTACACACACTAATCTTTGCTACCTAATCCTATAAAATACTTCCAAGACAAATCTTTTCCTTTTTATTACTTATAGACTCTCCTCCTTGTCACCCCGAGCACATGTCCTAATTTAAAATTGCTTTCATTGTAATTATCCAAGCCAGGACCTTGTGCTAGATCTATTATTCAGGCACTATTTTAATTAATTCAAAGCTTAACGGGCAAGTATCATCTGTGATTGCATGAGTTGCTAGAAAGATTTCCTGTGCCTTATCTCTGTAAAACTGGTCAGTTGTGGGGATTGCTGTATATGTATGTGTATCTTATGATTATGTTAGAAAACATCTGCATGCTTTTATGACTGTCACCCATCAGGGATGCACCTCTTGTTCCTCAGATGCTAGTGTGTGAACTAGTATCACAGAACACCATAGCAAACCAGACATAGAGCCTACACTCCCTGACCAATCATCAAACCAAGGATCCTCGAAGCGGAAGCCCGGATTCCAAGACCCCACACTGATTATCAAAGAACATACAACACTACAGATTATTCACCTGTAAACAAGGTCTATCACCACCCAAGACACAAGCCACTGAACCCTTCTACAAGGACAAAAACCCAAAGGAAGGGAGAATTCAACCAAGAAGCCTGGTGGGAATAAGAACTCCATACACACAGACACACACAAAGAAACAAAATTAACCTAATAATGAAACGTCAGAGAAACACTGTACAAATGAAGGACCAAGCTAGAGAAACACCACTTCAAATGACAGAGGAGGAGATAGACAAGCTATCTGAAAGAGAATTCAGAAAAACTATACTAATGAGGATGCAAAACACCGAAAACAGAATATTAGAGGAAATTAGTGCATTGAGAAAAGACATGCAGGAAATGAAAAATAAGCAAATAGAGACCACCAACTCAATTGCTGAACTCAAAATACTATAGAAGGTCTCAACAGTAGAGTATCAGAGGCTGAAGAACGGATAAGTGAGCTGGAAGACAGAATGGTGGAAATAAGTGCTGAAGAACAGAACAAAGCCCAAAGAATTAAAAGAACTGAGGATAGCCTCAGAGACCTATGGGACAATATTAAACGCACCAACATTAGAATTATAGGAGTTCCAGAAGAAGAAGAAGAGAAGAAAGACTATGAAAAAATTCTTGAAGAGGTTATAGTTGAAAACTTCCCCAGCATGGGAAAGGAGATAGTCAGCCAAGTCCAGGAAGCACAAAGAGTTCCATACAGGAGAAACCCCAGAAGAAACACACCAAGGCACATACTAATCAAACTAATGCAGACTAAATATAAAGACAGATTACTAAAAGCAGCTAGGAGCAAACAACAAATAACATATAAAGGAAACCCCATACGTTTAACTGCGGATCTCTCAACAGAAACCCTACAGGCCAGAAGAGAATGGCAAGATACATTTAAACGGCTAAAAGAGAATAACCTGCAACCACGAATTCTCTACCCAGCAAGAATCTCATTCAAAATCGATGGTGAAGTCAAAAGCTTCACAGACAAGCAAAAACTAAAAGAATTCTGTACCACAAAACCAGCCCTACAACAAGTGTTAAAGGACCTGATATAGCCAATAAATACAAGAGTAGGAGAAGCCTTACAAATCAAACCCCAAATTTCTAAGAAGATGACAATAGGAACATTCGTATCAATAATTACTTTGAATGTAAATGGACTAAATACTCCAACCAAACGACACAGGCTGGCTGAATGGATCCAGAAGCAAGACCCATATATATGCTGTTTACAAGAGACCCACTTCAGACCTAGAGACACTCATAGACTGAAAGTGAAAGGCTGGAAAAAGATATTTCATGCAAATGGAAATCAAAAGAAAGCTGGAGTAGCAATCCTTATATCAGACAAAATAGACTTTAAAGTAAAGAAGATTCTAAGAGACAAGGCAGGTCACTACATCATGATTAAGGGATCTATCCAAGAGGAAGACATAACAGTCATGAATATCTACGCAGCCAACACAGGGGCACCTCAATACATAAGACAGGTACTTTCAGACATAAAAGAAGAAATCAACAATAACACAATAATAGTAGGAGACTTTAACACTCCTCTCACAACAATGGACAGATCATCCAAACAGAAAATTAATAAAGAAACACAAGTCTTAAATGCCACACTAGAAGAAATGGACCTCATTGATATCTTTAAGACATTCCATCCAAAAGCAGAAGAATACACTTTCTTCTCAAGTGCTCACGGAACATTCTCCAGGCTAGACCACATCTTGGGCCACAAAACTAACCTCAGTCACTTCAAGAAAACCGAAATTATATCAACCATCTTCTCGGACCACAATGCAATGAGACTGGAGATCAACTACCAGAAAAAAAACCCTAAAAACAGAAACACATGGAGATTAAACAATACATACCTAAAAAACCAACTGATCGTTGAGGAAATCAAAGGAGAAATTAATCAATTCCTAGAAGAAAATGACAATGAACACACGACAGTGCAAAACCTATGGGATACTGCAAAAGCAGTTCTAAGAGGGAAATTTATAGCAATACAATCCCACCTCAAGAAACTAGGAAAATATGAAGCAGATGATCTAGCCCTCCGCTTAAAACAGTTGGAGAAAGAAGAACAAAAACATCCCAGAGCCAGCAGAAGAAGAGAAATCATAAAGATCAGAGCAGAAATAAATGAGAAAGAAACAAAAGAAACAATAGTAAAGATAAATAAAACATAAAGCTGGTTCTTTGAAAAGGTAAACAAAATTGACAAGCCACTGGCCAGACTCATTAAGAAAAAGAGAGAGAAGAACCAGATCAACAAAATCAAAAACGAAAAAGGAGAGATTACAACAGATAATGCAGAAATCCAAAGGATTCTAAGAGACTATTATGAGCAACTCTATGGTAACAAACTGGACAACTTGGAAGAAATGGACAGTTTCTTGGACAGGATTAATCTCCCAAGACTGAGCCAGGAAGAAACAGAAACTTTGAACAACCCAATCACAAGCTCAGAAATCAACTTTGTGATTAAAAATCTACCCAAAAATAAAAGCCCAGGACCAGATGGCTTCACAGCCGAATTCTACCAAACATTTAAAGAAGAGCTAATGCCTGTCCTTCTAAAACTCTTTCAAAAAATTGCACAGGAAGGAAAACTCCCAAACACATTCTACGAGGCCATCATCACCCTGATACCCAAACCAGGCAAAGACAACACAAAAAAGGAAAACTATAGGCCAATTTCACTGATGAACTTAGATGCCAAGATCCTCAACAAAATCCTAGCAAACAGAATTCAACGACATGTCAAAAAACTCATACATCACGATCAAGTTGGGTTCATCCCAGGCATGCAAGGCTTCTTCAACATCCGCAAATCAATCAACGTGATACACCATATCAACAAGTTGAAAGACAAAAATCACATGATCATCTCAATAGATGAAGAAAAAGCCTTCCACAAAGTACAACATCCATTTATGATCAAAACTCTTCAGAAAATGGGCATAGAAGGAACCTATCTCAACATAATAAAAGCCATCTATGAGAAACCTACAGCGAACATTATTGTTAATGGTGAAAAACTGAAAGCATTCCCTCTAAGATCAGGAACAAGACAGGGGTGCCCACTTTCACCACTGCTATTCAACATAGTCCTGGAAGTCCTAGCGACAGCAATAGGAGAAGAGAAAGAAATCAAAGGAATCCAGATTGGAAACGAAGAAGTCAAGCTCTCTCTTTTTGCAGACGACATGATATTATACATAGAAAATCCCAAAGACACGGTTACAAAGCTAATAGAACTAATCAATGAATTCAGCAAAGTCGCAGGATACAAAGTCAACACACAGAAGTCACTGGCATTCCTATACACAAACAATGAAAAATCAGAAAATGAAATCAAAGAGGCAATGCCCTTCACCATTGCAACCAAAAGAATCAAATATCTAGGAATAAACCTACCCAAAGAAACAAAAGAACTGTACACAGAAAATTAAAAGACACTCATGAGAGACATTAAAGAAGACTTAAACAGATGGAGAGATCCATGTTCCTGGATTGGAAGAATCAATATTGTGAAAATGACCATACTTCCAAATATCATCTACAGATTCAATGCAATACCTATTCAACTACCACTGACTTCACAGCCGAATTCTACCAAACATTTAAAGAAGAGCTAATGCCTGTCCTTCTAAAACTCTTTCAAAAAATTGCACAGGAAGGAAAACTCCCAAACACATTCTACGAGGCCATCATCACCCTGATACCCAAACCAGGCAAAGACAACACAAAAAAGGAAAACTATAGGCCAATTTCACTGATGAACTTAGATGCCAAGATCCTCAACAAAATCCTAGCAAACAGAATTCAACGACATGTCAAAAAACTCATACATCACGATCAAGTTGGGTTCATCCCAGGCATGCAAGGCTTCTTCAACATCCGCAAATCAATCAACGTGATACACCATATCAACAAGTTGAAAGACAAAAATCACATGATCATCTCAATAGATGAAGAAAAAGCCTTCCACAAAGTACAACATCCATTTATGATCAAAACTCTTCAGAAAATGGGCATAGAAGGAACCTATCTCAACATAATAAAAGCCATCTATGAGAAACCTACAGCGAACATTATTGTTAATGGTGAAAACTGAAAGCATTCCCTCTAAGATCAGGAACAAGACAGGGGTGCCCACTTTCACCACTGCTATTCAACATAGTCCTGGAAGTCCTAGCGACAGCAATAGGAGAAGAGAAAGAAATCAAAGGAATCCAGATTGGAAACGAAGAAGTCAAGCTCTCTCTTTTTGCAGACGACATGATATTATACATAGAAAATCCCAAAGACACGGTTACAAAGCTAATAGAACTAATCAATGAATTCAGCAAAGTCGCAGGATACAAAGTCAACACACAGAAGTCACTGGCATTCCTATACACAAACAATGAAAAATCAGAAAATGAAATCAAAGAGGCAATGCCCTTCACCATTGCAACCAAAAGAATCAAATATCTAGGAATAAACCTACCCAAAGAAACAAAAGAATTGTACACAGAAAATTACAAGACACTCATGAGAGACATTAAAGAAGACTTAAACAGATGGAGAGATATTCCATGTTCCTGGATTGGAAGAATCAATATTGTGAAAATGACCATACTTCCAAATATCATCTACAGATTCAATGCAGTACCTATTCAACTACCACTGACATTTTTCACAGAACTAGACCAAATAATAACACAGTTCATATGGAAACACAGAAGACCTCGAATAGCCAAAGCAATCCTGAGGAAGAAAAACTGAGCTGGAGGGATCAGCCTCCCTAACTTCAGACTCTACTACAAAGCAACAGTTATCAAGACAGTATGGTACTGGCACAAAAACAGAACTCTAGATCAATGGAACAAGATTGAGAACCCAGAGATAAACCCACGCACCTATGGGTACCTTATTTTTGATAAAGGAGGAGAAACTATAAAATGGGACAAAGACAGTCTCTTTAACAAGTGGTGCTGGGAAAATTGGACAGCTACATGCAAAAAAATGAAATTGGAACATTCCCTGACGCCATACACTAAGATCAACTCAAAATGGATTAAAGACCTCAATGTAAGACCAGAAACCATCAAACTCTTAGAGGAGAATATAGGCAAAACCCTCAAGGACATCAATCAAAGCAAGATCTTCTCTGACCCA
Organism: Tragulus kanchil; assembly: GCA_022376925.1. Lineage (NCBI taxonomy): Eukaryota > Metazoa > Chordata > Mammalia > Artiodactyla > Tragulidae > Tragulus > Tragulus kanchil. The sequence continues at coordinate 80,853,097 of JAIOJX010000029.1, read as the reverse complement.
CCAACTAAAATAGCAGAACTGAAAAGAAAAATGAACATATGGGACCTCATGAAACTTAAAAGCTTTTGTACAGCAAAAGAAATTACAAAAAAGTTCAACAGACACCCCACAGAGTGGGAGAAAATCATAGCAAATGAAACAACAGACAAAGAATTAATCTCCAAAATCTACAAGCAACTCAGACAACTCAGCACAGGGAAAATGAGCAGCCCAATCAAAAAATGGGAAAAAGATCTAAAGAGACGCCTCTCCAAAACATACAAATGGTCCAAAAGCACATGAAACGATGCTCAACCTCGCTTATTATTAGAGAAATGCAAATTAAAACCACAATGAGATACCACCTCACACCTTTCAGAATGGCCATCATCAACAAATCGACAGACAACAAATGCTGGAGAGGGTGTGGAGAAAAGGGAACCCTCTTGCATTGCTGGTGGGAATGTAAATTAATACAACCTCTATGGAAGACAATATGGAGATTCCTTACAAAACTAAAAATAGAAGCACCCTACCCAAAGAAACAAAAGAATTGTACACAGAAAATTACAAGACACTCATGAGAGACATTAAAGAAGACTTAAACAGATGGAGAGATATTCCATGTTCCTGGATTGGAAGAATCAATATTGTGAAAATGACCATACTTCCAAATATCATCTACAGATTCAATGCAGTACCTATTCAACTACCACTGACATTTTTCACAGAACTAGACCAAATAATAACACAGTTCATATGGAAACACAGAAGACCTCGAATAGCCAAAGCAATCCTGAGGAAGAAAAACTGAGCTGGAGGGATCAGCCTCCCTAACTTCAGACTCTACTACAAAGCAACAGTTATCAAGACAGTATGGTACTGGCACAAAAACAGAACTCTAGATCAATGGAACAAGATTGAGAACCCAGAGATAAACCCACGCACCTATGGGTACCTTATTTTTGATAAAGGAGGAGAAACTATAAAATGGGACAAAGACAGTCTCTTTAACAAGTGGTGCTGGGAAAATTGGACAGCTACATGCAAAAAAATGAAATTGGAACATTCCCTGACGCCATACACTAAGATCAACTCAAAATGGATTAAAGACCTCAATGTAAGACCAGAAACCATCAAACTCTTAGAGGAGAATATAGGCAAAACCCTCAAGGACATCAATCAAAGCAAGATCTTCTCTGACCCACCAACTAAAATAGCAGAACTGAAAAGAAAAATGAACATATGGGACCTCATGAAACTTAAAAGCTTTTGTACAGCAAAAGAAATTACAAAAAAGTTCAACAGACACCCCACAGAGTGGGAGAAAATCATAGCAAATGAAACAACAGACAAAGAATTAATCTCCAAAATCTACAAGCAACTCAGACAACTCAGCACAGGGAAAATGAGCAGCCCAATCAAAAAATGGGAAAAAGATCTAAAGAGACGCCTCTCCAAAACATACAAATGGTCCAAAAGCACATGAAACGATGCTCAACCTCGCTTATTATTAGAGAAATGCAAATTAAAACCACAATGAGATACCACCTCACACCTTTCAGAATGGCCATCATCAACAAATCGACAGACAACAAATGCTGGAGAGGGTGTGGAGAAAAGGGAACCCTCTTGCATTGCTGGTGGGAATGTAAATTAATACAACCTCTATGGAAGACAATATGGAGATTCCTTAAAAAACTAAAAATAAAAGCACCCTATGACCCAGCAATCCCACTATTAGGCCTATATCCTGATGAAATCAAAACTGAAAGAGGCACCTGTACCCCAATGTTCATTGCAGCTCTTTATACAATAGCCAGAGCATGGAAGCAACCTAGATGTGCATCGACAAATGAATGGATCCAGAAGCTCTGGTACATATATACAATGGAATACTACTCAGCTGTTAAAAGAAATGCAGAAGACTCAGTCCTAATGAGGTGGCTGGCTTTAGAACCTATCATAAAAAGTGAAGTAAGTCAAAAAGAGAAAGACAAGTATAGTATACTAACTCATATATATGGGATCTAGTAAGATGGTCATGATAACACACACAGTGAACTCATGAAAAAACAGAGAATAGACATAAAGACATTGTGGAGACCGAACAGTGGGAGGGAGTAACATGGGAACCTCTACTGTCATGTGTAGAAAAGATAGCTATTGTCATTGTGCTAGGGGAATAGGAGTACCTACAACCACTTGGAGCAATGGTCTGGAGGGATGGGGGGGGGACCTGGGTGGGGGGAGGGCCAAGGGATATGCATCTGATTGATCTGGGAACATACATGTACAAAAATAAATAAATAAATAAATAAATAAATAAATAAATAAATAAATAAAAAGATACAATATTTGCTTTACTCTTTATGACTTACTTCACTTTGTATGACAGATTCTAGGTCCAGCCATATCTCTACAAAATGACCAAATTTGTCCCTTATAATGGCTGGGTAATACTTCATCGTATGTATGTACTGCATCTTTATCCATTCATCTGTTGATGAAGAGTTAGACTGCTTCTAAGTTCTGGCTATTGTAAATAGTTCTACAATGAACATTGGGGCACATGTGTATTTTTGGGGGGTGGGGATTTTACCCTCTTTTTATTTTTTATAATCAAAGCTTTTTTTTTTAGTTTTACTTTTTATTTTTACAGTGTTTTATTGTTTTCAGATATGTACAATCCCATATTAGTCATACATATATCCCTGGCTCCCATCCCCCCACCACCCTCTTCCCAGTCCCCCACCTCCCCATCCCATCCCTCCAGGTCATCTCACAGCACTCCTGTAGAATCGCCTATTCCCACAGCACAATGAAAATAGCTACCTTTTTTCACATATTATAGTATAGGTGTCCATGTTATTCCCTCTATACCTCCCACCCCCTGTTCATTCCTCAAAACGTCCATACGTCAGTTCTCTATGTATGTTTTTCCAGTTGCTTCACTGCGTGTGTTATCATTACCCTCTGACTAGATTCCATATATATGTGTTAGTATGCTATACTTGTCTTTCTCTTTTTGACTTCACGTTTTATAATGGGTTCTAGATCCATCCACCTCAATACGACTGATTCTTCTGCATTTTGTTTTACAATGAGTAGTACTCCATTATATATATGTACCAGAGTTTTTTCTCCATTCATTCATAGATGGACATCTAGGTTGCTTCCATGATCTAGCTATTGTATAGAGTGCTGCAATGAACATTGGGGTACAGGTGCTTCTTTCAATTTTGATTTCCTCAGGGTATAAGCCTAATAGTGGGATTGCTCGGTCATATGGTGCTTCTATTTTTAGTTTTTTAAGATCTCCATACTGTCATCCATAGAGGCTGTATCAATTTACATTCCCACCAGCAATGCAAGAGGGTTCCCTTTTCTCCGCACCCTCTCAAGCATTTATTGTCTGTCAATTTGTGGATGATGGCCATTCTGACAGGTGTGAGGTGATATCTCATTGTAGTTTTGATTTGCATTTTTCTAATAATAAGTGAGGTTGAGCATAGTTTCATGTGTTTTCTGACCATCTGTATGTCCTCTTTGGAGAGATGTCTCTTAAGGTCCCTTTCCCATTTTTTGATTGGGTTGTTCACTTTTCCAGTGCTGAGTTGTTTGAGTTGCTTGTAGATTTTGGAGATTAATTCTTTGTCTGTTGCTTCATTTGTTATTATTTTCTCCCAGGCTGTGCATTGCCTGTTCACTGTTTTTGTAGTTTCTTTTGCTTTTATGTCATATGTATTTTTGAATTATGATTTTCACAGGGTAATATGCCCAGTAGTGGGACCACAGGGTATATGGTAGTTCTAATGTTAGTTTTTTAAGGAACCTGCATACTATTATGCATAGTGGCTTTGACTAGTGCCAAGTATATGCTTAAATAGAGCCAAGTGCTTTGCATATTTTATTATACTTAATCCTCCCAATGGGCCTGTGACATAAAGCAATATAGTATCATTGTTCATAGATGAAAAAAGCAAGGCTTAGAATGCTAATACACATTGCCCATGGTAACAGTTCAAGTGTGACTATGAGTAGATTGCACTCAGGAGTGTGCACACATCATGAAAACAACACCATCTGTAAATTAGATACTCAGAGTTAGAGACATAAAAGCCAAGGAATGCTAGTTTGGTTAGATGAGGATATAACCCTGCAGGAAGCCACAACAGATGCATACAGGTAGAGTCCACTCACTGAGATCGCTATGGACTGAATTGTGACCTGCCACACCCACGTTAAAGCCTTAATCCCCTATGTGACTATATTTGATGATAGGCCGTATAAGGAGGTGGTGTATAAGGAGGTGGTGGTGTTTTAGTCGCTAAGTCCTGCTTGACTCATGATGATCCCACAGATGAAGTGACCCATCTGTCCCACGAGATTTTCCAGACAAGAATATTGGAGTGGGTTGTCATTTCCTTCTCCAGGAGATCTTCCTGCACCAGGGTCTCCTGCCGCATTACAGGCAGATACTTTACTGACTGAGGCACTAGGAAAATCCCTATAAGGAGGCAATAGAGGTTAAATAAGGTCATAAGGCTGGGACCGTAATCCAACAGGTGTGATGTTTTCATCAGAGCTCACTCTCTGTGTGACATGCACAAAAGAAAAGATCAGATGACAACAGAGGGATAAGGTGGACATCTGTAAGCCAGGAAGAGTGTTTTCACCAGAACTGGTTTCTGATCCCCTCATTCTAGACATCTAGCCTCCAGGACTGGGAGAAAATAAATTTCTGTTACTCAAATCACCTAATCTGTGATGTTGTGTTAGGGAAGCCTGAGTAGACTGAGCAAAGATACCAAGATTTGAGAACAGGAAACCCAGTCATGTGTGACTAGAGGTCAGTGCCAGGGTAGGAGGGGGCGAAATGCTCCTACTATTTTAAGGAACCTGCATACTATTATGCATAGTGGCTTTGACTAGTGCCAAGTATATGCTTAAATAGAGCCAAGTGCTTTGCATATTTTATTATACTTAATCCTCCCAATGGGCCTGTGACATAAAGCAATATAGTATCATTGTTCATAGATGAAAAAAGCAAGGCTTAGAATGCTAATACACATTGCCCATGGTAACAGTTCAAGTGTGACTATGAGTAGATTGCACTCAGGAGTGTGCACACATCATGAAAACAACACCATCTGTAAATTAGATACTCAGAGTTAGAGACATAAAAGCCAAGGAATGCTAGTTTGGTTAGATGAGGATATAACCCTGCAGGAAGCCACAACAGATGCATACAGGTAGAGTCCACTCACTGAGATCGCTATGGACTGAATTGTGACCTGCCACACCCACGTTAAAGCCTTAATCCCCTATGTGACTATATTTGATGATAGGCCGTATAAGGAGGTGGTGTATAAGGAGGTGGTGGTGTTTTAGTCGCTAAGTCCTGCTTGACTCATGATGATCCCACAGATGAAGTGACCCATCTGTCCCACGAGATTTTCCAGACAAGAATATTGGAGTGGGTTGTCATTTCCTTCTCCAGGAGATCTTCCTGCACCAGGGTCTCCTGCCGCATTACAGGCAGATACTTTACTGACTGAGGCACTAGGAAAATCCCTATAAGGAGGCAATAGAGGTTAAATAAGGTCATAAGGCTGGGACCGTAATCCAACAGGTGTGATGTTTTCATCAGAGCTCACTCTCTGTGTGACATGCACAAAAGAAAAGATCAGATGACAACAGAGGGATAAGGTGGACATCTGTAAGCCAGGAAGAGTGTTTTCACCAGAACTGGTTTCTGATCCCCTCATTCTAGACATCTAGCCTCCAGGACTGGGAGAAAATAAATTTCTGTTACTCAAATCACCTAATCTGTGATGTTGTGTTAGGGAAGCCTGAGTAGACTGAGCAAAGATACCAAGATTTGAGAACAGGAAACCCAGTCATGTGTGACTAGAGGTCAGTGCCAGGGTAGGAGGGGGCGAAATGCTCTACTACTTGCAATCACAGAGCAGTGAAGTAGGAGCTCCCATCCCCTCCTTTGACTCAATAGGTCACATCCCTGGGTTGCATTTCCTCATCACTATCTGTTCTAGGTATGCTTCAGCTGCCCTTGACCACAAGTGTTTTTGTAGAAGAAACTGTGCCTCATTTACCCTTTCATCCCTCACACTGTCCTTGACAGACAGTAACAGCTCCCGATCTTTCTCTAGTGGACTGAGTCGGGATAGGTGAGAAAATGGGGCATGCCTATGCCTGAAAAAGTCAGAGCAAGAATTACTGTGAGTGCCAAGGATTTAGGGGTGAAATATCAGCCAGGCTACCCCCAAGAGAGATATGATCAAGACAGTTGAAGAGCATAAATCTGGAAGCAGCATACAAGACAGGCCAGAAGTGGAAAGGACTCTCAAACATGAAGCCTTCCAGAGGCTTTGCCAGGATTAGTCAGGACCCACTCAGAAGGTAAAGAGAACAAAGAGAGCAAGGAACAGGAAGATTTGAGAAAGCTTTTGAAGGAAACATCAGATGAATATCCTGAATTAATGCCTTCATCAGTTCAACCAATATTCACTGACTGCTAACATCCTTGCAGACAGCAGGTATTGTCAGAGATTCTATAACTCAAGACTGAACAAAATCATCCACACTGAATCTGCCTTGGTGAGTTGACCAGTAGAGACAGAAATGGATCAAATAATCACAAAAATAACTCTATAGTGAACAATTATGCAAAATAACATGCAGAAATGGTCCTGAAAGAACCTACAACAGTAAGACTTTCCTGAGTCGTAAACCTATAGAGGTGACCGTAATCCAACAGGTGTGATGTTTTCATCAGAGCTCACTCTCTGTGTGACATGCACAAAAGAAAAGATCAGATGACAACAGAGGGATAAGGTGGACATCTGTAAGCCAGGAAGAGTGTTTTCACCAGAACTGGTTTCTGATCCCCTCATTCTAGACATCTAGCCTCCAGGACTGGGAGAAAATAAATTTCTGTTACTCAAATCACCTAATCTGTGATGTTGTGTTAGGGAAGCCTGAGTAGACTGAGCAAAGATACCAAGATTTGAGAACAGGAAACCCAGTCATGTGTGACTAGAGGTCAGTGCCAGGGTAGGAGGGGGCGAAATGCTCTACTACTTGCAATCACAGAGCAGTGAAGTAGGAGCTCCCATCCCCTCCTTTGACTCAATAGGTCACATCCCTGGGTTGCATTTCCTCATCACTATCTGTTCTAGGTATGCTTCAGCTGCCCTTGACCACAAGTGTTTTTGTAGAAGAAACTGTGCCTCATTTACCCTTTCATCCCTCACACTGTCCTTGACAGACAGTAACAGCTCCCGATCTTTCTCTAGTGGACTGAGTCGGGATAGGTGAGAAAATGGGGCATGCCTATGCCTGAAAAGTCAGAGCAAGAATTACTGTGAGTGCCAAGGATTTAGGGGTGAAATATCAGCCAGGCTACCCCCAAGAGAGATATGATCAAGACAGTTGAAGAGCATAAATCTGGAAGCAGCATACAAGACAGGCCAGAAGTGGAAAGGACTCTCAAACATGAAGCCTTCCAGAGGCTTTGCCAGGATTAGTCAGGACCCACTCAGAAGGTAAAGAGAACAAAGAGAGCAAGGAACAGGAAGATTTGAGAAAGCTTTTGAAGGAAACATCAGATGAATATCCTGAATTAATGCCTTCATCAGTTCAACCAATATTCACTGACTGCTAACATCCTTGCAGACAGCAGGTATTGTCAGAGATTCTATAACTCAAGACTGAACAAAATCATCCACACTGAATCTGCCTTGGTGAGTTGACCAGTAGAGACAGAAATGGATCAAATAATCACAAAAATAACTCTATAGTGAACAATTATGCAAAATAACATGCAGAAATGGTCCTGAAAGAACCTACAACAGTAAGACTTTCCTAGCCTAGGGAGCTCAGCCACCCCTGAAACCTTAGGCTAGGACTTCCTCAAGCCCAGGGGCTTAGTAAAGCTGCACTTGAATCTCTGGAGTAACAAAGCAGATTCCATTCTCAAGTGCATGCCTAGTCCACCCAACTGTCTCTTCAGCACACCACGGGTCACAGGAGGAAACAGAGAGAAGGCATGGGCACATGCTATGATCTGCCCCTGCTGCAGATGACAGAATGCAAAGAAAGCAGGTATCCAATTGACAAGGCATTTCTGTACAGCAGGATGCCTCCTGGATCACTTCCACGGTGCTTCCTTTGCTCTTAGGAGGATAATTACCATTAAGTTACAGGTAGGCACTTTGTTAAGTAAATATATTCTTTTCAGGATTTTTACTGAAAGATTTAGAAGAAGATAATAAAAAAGAAAGAATCAGTTCAAGTGAAAAATTGCCATAGGTGTGGTATTTATTTGTAATTTCATGAGTTAACGTGAGACGGTATGGTGAATTAAAATCATAATGTATATTGTCAACAATTTCCATGTTATCAATTCAGCATTCACAGAGCTTATTGTGACAGTGTGGGGCTGTCACTTGACAATCACAAAGCACTTTAGAGAGCTCAGTATGAATGCATTCTAAAAAGGAAATGCATCAAAATGGACATTTTCAGAACATTTTTTGTTGTGGTGGTTAATATGTGAAGGGGAAGGAATTATCAGAAATATTTAAAATCCTCTAGGATATTCACCAGATGTATCTCAAATATTCGCTTCCATATTCTATTTCCTATCAAATGGTAGTCTCTTTTCCAATTGGACTTATTGCAGCAAAAAGGCCCATAAACAAACACATCAGGAGAGCAAATTGTAATGAGGCTTGGGAGAGCTATGGGAAATGAGACTGTGCATGTTTCTTATCACAGGTATTTATTAGATTTGTTCCATAAAGGCTCAAGAAGTCAGTCCTGGACTGACAAATGGAAGTCAAAGAGAAAATAATATTCACTAAAAATAATGAAGAAACATCTAAAGTAAAACTTGTCCATAGATGGAAGTGGAAGCAGCGTGTTCAGAAGGTTGTAAATTTCCACCACCGACAGCGAGAATGCTGGACTTTGAGTAACCACTTGGTATAAAATATTCAAGCTTCAGATAGTTAGCTTATCTAAATTACCTCAATTGCCCCTTCCAGCACTGCACACCCCAGAATACCTTGGCCTGGGCACATGCTATGATCTGCCCCTGCTGCAGATGACAGAATGCAAAGAAAGCAGGTATCCAATTGACAAGGCATTTCTGTACAGCAGGATGCCTCCTGGATCACTTCCACGGTGCTTCCTTTGCTCTTAGGAGGATAATTACCATTAAGTTACAGGTAGGCACTTTGTTAAGTAAATATATTCTTTTCAGGATTTTTACTGAAAGATTTAGAAGAAGATAATAAAAAAGAAAGAATCAGTTCAAGTGAAAAATTGCCATAGGTGTGGTATTTATTTGTAATTTCATGAGTTAACGTGAGACGGTATGGTGAATTAAAATCATAATGTATATTGTCAACAATTTCCATGTTATCAATTCAGCATTCACAGAGCTTATTGTGACAGTGTGGGGCTGTCACTTGACAATCACAAAGCACTTTAGAGAGCTCAGTATGAATGCATTCTAAAAAGGAAATGCATCAAAATGGACATTTTCAGAACATTTTTTGTTGTGGTGGTTAATATGTGAAGGGGAAGGAATTATCAGAAATATTTAAAATCCTCTAGGATATTCACCAGATGTATCTCAAATATTCGCTTCCATATTCTATTTCCTATCAAATGGTAGTCTCTTTTCCAATTGGACTTATTGCAGCAAAAAGGCCCATAAACAAACACATCAGGAGAGCAAATTGTAATGAGGCTTGGGAGAGCTATGGGAAATGAGACTGTGCATGTTTCTTATCACAGGTATTTATTAGATTTGTTCCATAAAGGCTCAAGAAGTCAGTCCTGGACTGACAAATGGAAGTCAAAGAGAAAATAATATTCACTAAAAATAATGAAGAAACATCTAAAGTAAAACTTGTCCATAGATGGAAGTGGAAGCAGCGTGTTCAGAAGGTTGTAAATTTCCACCACCGACAGCGAGAATGCTGGACTTTGAGTAACCACTTGGTATAAAATATTCAAGCTTCAGATAGTTAGCTTATCTAAATTACCTCAATTGCCCCTTCCAGCACTGCACACCCCAGAATACCTTGGCCTGGGCACCATGCTTAGTGTTTCAGGTACCCTTCTTACCTGCTGTAGACAGAAAATCTGAATGCCTAAGTGACAAAGAGAAACAAATTATGCAAGAGTTGTTCTGTGATATAGACTAGAATGATCTTAGTATTTGTAGTGAAAAGCACATACAGTCCACTAGAAGTACTAGAAGCAGCTCAATGAAGACATTGATACTTGAAGGACAGGCAAAATGGTGACTGAAAGGAACATTTTATATATATATATATTTAATTTTGGCCTCTTTCATTGGTTTTTTATTTATTTGTTTTCATCCATCTTTATTCTTTGGCCTGTGTGGGCCTCCCATCACAGTGGCCTCTCTCCTTGCAGAGCACCAGCTCCAGATGCATGTGCTCCAGATTGCTGGCTTGTAATTGGACACATCAGTCCAGCGACTCCACAGCACGTGGGATCTTCGAGGGCCAGGCATCGAACCGGTGCCCCTTGCACTGCAAGGAAGACTCCCCACCCACTGAACCACCAGGGAAGCCCTGAAGAGAACATCTTAAGGTGAGGCAAGGGAGATTATCAAATGAAGGGCCTTGAAATTACTGGTGAATAATGCAGACTTCAGAAGACCAACAGGTGAATTTTTTGACTAGGGATAAAAACAGTATTTAATGAAAGGTATGCTTGTTAGATTCAAGATGGGCTATCTATTGTGTCCAAAAACTTCAGAGGGCATCAGTAAAACCTGTTCAGAATGTAGATGTAAGGGTCACAAACCCTGCGAATCTGATTCATTAAGTCTGTGGTTAGACCCCAATATATGGATGTTTACCTTCTCTCTCCCACACCTTGATGCTAACATTTGTTTCCATAGTTTAATTAAGCAATTTTTTTTTAAATCAGGATTTTTTTTGGGGGGGAGTATACAATTTACAATTGATTTACAATTGTTGTCTTAGTTTCAAGTGTATAGCAAAGTGAATCAGTTGTAAATATACATATATCCATATTTTTTTTTTAGATTCTTTTCACATATAGAGCATTGCAGAGTATTGAGTAGAGCTCCCTGTGCCACACAACAGGTCCTTATTAGTTACCTATTTTATATATAGTTGTGTGTACATATCAATCCCAGTCTAGCAATTTATCCCTCCCAATCTTACCCACTGGTAACCAGAAGTTTCTTTTCTAAATGTGTGAGTCTACTTTTGCTTTATGAGTAAGTTCATTTGTACTTAGATGCCATGTATAAGTTATGTCATATAATATTTGTATTTATCCATCTGACTTCACTCAATATGATAATCTCTAAATCCATCCATGTTGCTGTAAATGACATTATTTCATTATTTATTATGGTAGTGTAATATTCCATTGTGTATATGGACTTCTTTTTTATTCATTCTTCTATTGATGGACATTTAGGTTGTTTCCATTAGGCTACTGCTTATTGTAAATAGTGCTCAGTGAACAATGTGGTGCATGTACCTTTTTAATTATATTTTTCTCTCTGTGTATGCCTATGAGTGGGATTGCTGGGTCATATGGTAGTGCTATTTTAAATTTTTGAAGGAACTTCCATACTGTTCTCCATAGTGGCTATATGAATTTACATTCCCACAAATAGTATAGGAGAGTTCACCTTTCTCCAGAATCCCTCCAGCATTATTTGAAGATTTTTTTTTTTTTTTTTGATGATAGACATTTTGATCAATCTGCCATGATACATCATTGTAGTTCTGACGTTCATTTCTCTAATAATAAGTGATGCTGAGTGTCTTTTTGCATGTCTCTTGGGCATCTGTATGTTTTCCTTGGGGAAATGTCCATTTAAATCGTCTACCCATTATTTGATTAGGTTGCTTTGTCTTTTTCTTTTTGATACTGAGCGACATGAGCTCATGTGTATTTTGGCGGTGAGGTCCTTGTTGTTTATTTGATTTGCAAATATTTTCTCCCATTCTGAGAGCTGTCTTTTCATCTTGTTAATAGTTTCCTTTGCTATGCAAAAGCTTTTCAGTTTAATTAGATCCCATTTGTTTATTTTTATTTTCATTACTCTAGGAGGTGAACTGAAAAAAGATTTCACTGCAATTTATGTCAGAAAATGTTTCAGGTTTTCTCCTAAGATTTTTATAGCATTCCATTTTAGATTTAGGTCTTTAATTCATGTTGAGTTTATTTTTGTGTATGGTGCTAGGGAGTGTTCTAATTTCATTTCTTTACATGTATCTATCCAGTTTTTCCAGCACCACTTACTGAAGAGATTGCCTTTTCTTCATTGTATATTCTTGCCTCCTTTGTCATAGATTAGGTAACCATTGATGTGTGGGTTTATCTCTGGGATTTCTATCCTGTTCCATTGATTTATATTTTTGTTTTTGTCTTAGTAATACACTGTCTTGATTAATGTAGCTTTGTAGTATAGTCTGAAGTCAGGGAGCCTGACTTCTCCACCTCCATTTGTCTTTCTCAAGATGAAGTAGACTTTTTGCAAAAGAGAGCGAAAAAGCCAACCTAAGCTTGGCAATAGATACTATAATGGAGGCATCCATAAACAAAGTCTAGATGATTCTGCTGAAAGTTCGTCAAATTGGTCTGAAATCCGTACTTCAGTTACCGTATATGACAATGGAAATTTTTCTGCCTTCTGAGATTCCATAAAAATATATTCTATCTCTCATCCCCATGCCAGTCTTTTAAATGTCCAAAGGCATTTAACATGATTCTCCCAAGTAAACACACCTCCATGATGAATGATTTGAGTTGCTTCAACTATTTCTGCCAGGAGATGATTTCTAACCACCTCTGACCTTCACTCAACCACTTTCGGAAAAATCTCCCAGTTTATTAGTCTCTTCCTTCAATAGGCAGACTTACATATGAAATCAATAGTTTACTTTACTGTAATCAGCCAGACACAGGACCTTCTCTTCTCTTATTCTGCCATTCATGTCCTTATTAATGCAACACAAGATTGCATTATTTTTCTTGTGAAGTACAAATCAACTGGTACATTGGTAGAAAAAGTAAACTATCTTATTAGAATTTGTTCTTAGTGAATCTGTGGTCTCTGACAACCATAATCATCCAAAAGATTCCTTTAAGAATAACATAGAACATATGCATATATTCCTATCTTTAATGTTAGCATTTTAAATCAGGGCTTATATGATATAGATGTATGCATTCTAAATTCAATGAAGATTTAATTTTAAAAATAGGTTATTTGGCTCTTACTGCCTGTCCTTTAAAACCTCTGAATTAATCTTGTCCCGCCAAGAGAATCTCTGGACAGGACAGCAGCTGTTAGTGACAGTAGGTGCCAGGGAAGAAAATGCAGTCTCCTCAAGGAGAGATCTTGACAGCAGTTAAACCAGTAAAGAGTGGCTGCTGCTGTTCCCCTAGACTATTGATTAAGCAATCTGTAACCACTGGATCTTGGATTCTTAGAAAGTTTAGTGAGGTGGGATGGACAGTCATCCCTTGTTTAAAAAAATGTTGAACTGAAACAGAACTCTTAACAGTTCTTTTCTCATGTCACTGAACAGGAATCATTGTGGGGCTCTGAATTGAAAGAGGACTGTTTTAAGCATAAAGAAGATTAAGCACATGTTTGCAGTTTGGAGCTAAGATGGCGCCTAAAGGAAGGGGTGTGGGAGTGAAAAGAAGCTTAAGCACATTGCTTCAGCTTGGAGCTAAGATGGCGCCTACAGGAAGGGACATGGAAATGAAGGGAAGCTTAAGTGCATTGTTTAAAGAAGCTTAAGCACATGTTTGCAGCTAAGATGGCGCCTACAGGAAGAGGCAGGGCGTGATCTAAATTGTTAATTGATGGTCAAAATTTCTGATTGGTTCCTCTGGCTGCCGCGCTTGGTCTTTAGCTTGATTGGTGTAATCTATAGGAAGTCCCGTGCAAAACCCCCTTCACTTGCCTATAAAAGCTGTGGATCTTCATTAATAAAGTGGAACTACTTCGATGGAACCCCTGTCGCGTCTGATTGTCCCCTGCCTCAGCCAGGGGGCTGCGGGGCGGACAGTTCAAGATTTGCCTTTCTCCGAGATCTCCCGGTTCAGCCGGGGGTAATCCTGCTGCCTTCCCTTTCTGCGGAAGGTCCCCGCAAATCATCAACGCCAGTTTCTTACCTTAAGCATTTCATCTGTGTAAAGAAAATCCACCCAGAATCGCAGACTGCTCACTCAAGTCAAACAATATGTGAAAGCCTCAGGATCCATGGGAGGAGGAGATCAGAGTGATGCGTGCTTGTTTGGTGTTCTTCTGTTGAATTTAGAGCATTGTTTTCTCTTGCTACTCACAATAGGAAGTTTGGTCTCTTATATTCAGTGCTGCTAAGGAATGCAGGTTCTTTCTTCCAAGTATTTGCTATTCAACTATTTTTATCTCCTGTGCAGACCTGTAACCACTAACTTCCCTGGTTCTAAGAAAACTGCCTAATTATCTCCAGTGACTAGAAGTCTGAGGGAGAAGGGGCTAGATGGACTCCACTAAAGGGGACCTCCGGAGGGTCGGGTGCCAAAATAAAAAAAGCAAATTGAATGGCGACTTAGAAAGTTTAGTGAGGTGGGATGGACAGTCATCCCTTGTTTAAAAAAATGTTGAACTGAAACAGAACTCTTAACAGTTCTTTTCTCATGTCACTGAACAGGAATCATTGTGGGGCTCTGAATTGAAAGAGGACTGTTTTAAGCATAAAGAAGATTAAGCACATGTTTGCAGTTTGGAGCTAAGATGGCGCCTAAAGGAAGGGGTGTGGGAGTGAAAAGAAGCTTAAGCACATTGCTTCAGCTTGGAGCTAAGATGGCGCCTACAGGAAGGGACATGGAAATGAAGGGAAGCTTAAGTGCATTGTTTAAAGAAGCTTAAGCACATGTTTGCAGCTAAGATGGCGCCTACAGGAAGAGGCAGGGCGTGATCTAAATTGTTAATTGATGGTCAAAATTTCTGATTGGTTCCTCTGGCTGCCGCGCTTGGTCTTTAGCTTGATTGGTGTAATCTATAGGAAGTCCCGTGCAAAACCCCCTTCACTTGCCTATAAAAGCTGTGGATCTTCATTAATAAAGTGGAACTACTTCGATGGAACCCCTGTCGCGTCTGATTGTCCCCTGCCTCAGCCAGGGGGCTGCGGGGCGGACAGTTCAAGATTTGCCTTTCTCCGAGATCTCCCGGTTCAGCCGGGGGTAATCCTGCTGCCTTCCCTTTCTGCGGAAGGTCCCCGCAAATCATCAACGCCAGTTTCTTACCTTAAGCATTTCATCTGTGTAAAGAAAATCCACCCAGAATCGCAGACTGCTCACTCAAGTCAAACAATATGTGAAAGCCTCAGGATCCATGGGAGGAGGAGATCAGAGTGATGCGTGCTTGTTTGGTGTTCTTCTGTTGAATTTAGAGCATTGTTTTCTCTTGCTACTCACAATAGGAAGTTTGGTCTCTTATATTCAGTGCTGCTAAGGAATGCAGGTTCTTTCTTCCAAGTATTTGCTATTCAACTATTTTTATCTCCTGTGCAGACCTGTAACCACTAACTTCCCTGGTTCTAAGAAAACTGCCTAATTATCTCCAGTGACTAGAAGTCTGAGGGAGAAGGGGCTAGATGGACTCCACTAAAGGGGACCTCAGGCAGCAGGAGCCACTCCTAATTCAGGGTACACCATAATTTACACACATCCTCTTACACACATACACACACCTATTACTAATGAGGAGTCACAGTGGCTGCTGAAGACATAAAAATGAACCACATTTCTGAGGATCAAGAACCTTTTGGGTTTGTTTTTGTTTGCTTTAATGAAATTAACAAACATCAGGGTATTTCCAATACACCGTACAGTAATGTACATGAGTACACTATTATAACAAACATTCAATTCCAAACAGCACTCAAAGTGGCCAGAAGATTTTGTTTTGCAGAAGTTTTCTGAAAACTGATTAGGATTTGCTCCTGTTGTGTCCATTATTGCTTCTGTAAACCAGCTGATTGCTTCTGTCCCTTAAGCACAATACACCATGCATGTCTTGAACCCAAGATCTCAAGGTATTCTGTTCTTCATTTATCTACTGTCCCAGATACTTGCTACTCTTAACTCCTTCTCTGCTTTTACCCTGAGTTAGTTCAGCTGATACAGGTTAAGGAGGCTCTTAATACTCCGTTGAAATCACCTTCGAATGTGCCTGGCTTAGTCTCCCTCCCTAATCGAGCTCGCTCCCCAAGATACCGTCCTAGCGATGCTCCAGGAGTCTGGTCCCAGCCTGGTTCACCCCTGACTGCTGGCAGGGAGCAGCGAACTGATTCTTGCCAAACTCCTGCAGCTATCACCAGATCCTCCAATTATTTTTCAACCTCCTTCTGCCCCACACATCTAAGCATTTCAGACAGACAGGTTGGCCCTTGGCAAAAAAACTAAAAGCTTGTTCTTCTAATATTGCTACTGGGGTCAAGTGCTTGTTTGGTGTTCTTCTGTTGAATTTAGAGCATTGTTTTCTCTTGCTACTCACAATAGGAAGTTTGGTCTCTTATATTCAGTGCTGCTAAGGAATGCAGGTTCTTTCTTCCAAGTATTTGCTATTCAACTATTTTTATCTCCTGTGCAGACCTGTAACCACTAACTTCCCTGGTTCTAAGAAAACTGCCTAATTATCTCCAGTGACTAGAAGTCTGAGGGAGAAGGGGCTAGATGGACTCCACTAAAGGGGACCTCAGGCAGCAGGAGCCACTCCTAATTCAGGGTACACCATAATTTACACACATCCTCTTACACACATACACACACCTATTACTAATGAGGAGTCACAGTGGCTGCTGAAGACATAAAAATGAACCACATTTCTGAGGATCAAGAACCTTTTGGGTTTGTTTTTGTTTGCTTTAATGAAATTAACAAACATCAGGGTATTTCCAATACACCGTACAGTAATGTACATGAGTACACTATTATAACAAACATTCAATTCCAAACAGCACTCAAAGTGGCCAGAAGATTTTGTTTTGCAGAAGTTTTCTGAAAACTGATTAGGATTTGCTCCTGTTGTGTCCATTATTGCTTCTGTAAACCAGCTGATTGCTTCTGTCCCTTAAGCACAATACACCATGCATGTCTTGAACCCAAGATCTCAAGGTATTCTGTTCTTCATTTATCTACTGTCCCAGATACTTGCTACTCTTAACTCCTTCTCTGCTTTTACCCTGAGTTAGTTCAGCTGATACAGGTTAAGGAGGCTCTTAATACTCCGTTGAAATCACCTTCGAATGTGCCTGGCTTAGTCTCCCTCCCTAATCGAGCTCGCTCCCCAAGATACCGTCCTAGCGATGCTCCAGGAGTCTGGTCCCAGCCTGGTTCACCCCTGACTGCTGGCAGGGAGCAGCGAACTGATTCTTGCCAAACTCCTGCAGCTATCACCAGATCCTCCAATTATTTTTCAACCTCCTTCTGCCCCACACATCTAAGCATTTCAGACAGACAGGTTGGCCACATACCATTATACCAGATAGTTTTCCAGAATTGAATCTGGTCCTGCAGACCTTGGAAAAATAATTATTTCTTTTTATAATAGCCTGTGATTAAATGTGATGTGTGGGTGGACAATGGCCCTTAAACCTTCAAAGAAAGCCAGAAAACAAGTCTAATATTAACAAGTCCTATTGATAAATTGAAGCCCTAAGCTACAGAAGTGCTTATTCACTGACCAAGCGTACTGTAATTTATTTTACTTTATTAGGTGCTGAATCTTTCAAAAAAACTGCTGGAATTCCAAAAGCTTTGAATCTAATTATTATAAGTATGTTTAATCAAACCTTTGAAGCTGCTTGGAGTGTAATGCTAAAGTTTAGATGAGATTATGCCTCTGCCATTCATATATATGAATAAATTTCTGAGCTCTGTGAAGATATAACATAGATCCAATATTTAAGACAAAGCGATATTTTTTTCAGTTTTAAAAATCCCTGCAGATAATTTGTCTCCTGACCATTACTGATATCCCGTTCATTTTATCCTGGGAATCTAATGTAAAAAAGTTGAGAAAGAATACCTCAAGAACACAGTTGCAAATAAAAGATAGATCTCAGCTTTGGAAGTGACCTTAGAAGATCAATTCATCATCTGATGCTTGATTATTTCTACTATATTCACGTCAAGGAATCGTCTGTTCTACGCTTGGATATTTTCAGCCTCACAGTGTTAGCAATTCTGTCTTTGCATATCCCTGACAATAATGAAGCAGATTCTTACATAAACTGGTTTTACAACAACTTTGAGGTTGTACTCACACACAAATAGACACTGCATAGGATCAGGTCCAAGTATTGAACATGGAGCTCCATTCAATTCCATGAGTGCCCTGTAGGCCATGTGCTGCGCATTTCACAAAAGCCACTGTCCTCTGAATCCCAGAATTAATTCACAAACACTTGCTTTCAGATTATGAAAGCACCCACCAAAGGCAGTGCTTCTCAGACTTTGTCAGCCCAAGACACCACTGTGATCCCTGTACAGTACTCCTTCGATGGTGACAATGCTAGTGGGAGGAGAGAGAATGCTTGTTCTTTATTAATAAAACTCATTTCTCTTTGCTGGGTCATGTGGCCCACACAGCATCCACTGACCACACACATGTACACCGACAGTGTGTTCCACAAGCAAAAGGCACACACTCCCATGTAGAGAGCTTCCCTTCTTTCCCACTATGGTCACTGCCATCTCGAATCAATAATGTGACAAATCTCTCTTGAGGACACCCCAAAGGTCAGTGAAGCCCAACATCATTTTATAGTTTTAACACCCTTCCTGGGTGATAGTATGCACCTAGGGGCATCATTCATGGTTAAGCAGAGATCTTAGGATAATGAAAGTCCTTCAGTTTAAGGGCCCCAGAGATCCACTTATCTCACTGGGCATAAAAGGATTTATTGGTTCATCTGGTAAAGTTGGACATTTCTTGCTGGGAAGATGAGGATTTGGAAGAAAATGTCCAGTACAGCTCCCCTAAAGCAAAGTCTGATAAAGAGAACAGGAAGAGTGGGTGGCTGCTCCTTGACAACACACTCATGGAAAAAGCAATGGGTCTTTCTTTTTTTAACTTACTTCACTTTTTATGATAGGTTCTAGATCTGGGGACTGGGAGAGGGGAGGAGGCCAGGGATATGCATACGACTGACCTGGGAACATACATGTCTGTGAACAGCAAAACTCTGTAAAAAATTTTTTTAAAATAAAATTAAATTTAAAAATGCTAGATTCTGGGTGGGAGAGGGATGGCATCATCTGATGCTTGATTATTTCTACTATATTCACGTCAAGGAATCGTCTGTTCTACGCTTGGATATTTTCAGCCTCACAGTGTTAGCAATTCTGTCTTTGCATATCCCTGACAATAATGAAGCAGATTCTTACATAAACTGGTTTTACAACAACTTTGAGGTTGTACTCACACACAAATAGACACTGCATAGGATCAGGTCCAAGTATTGAACATGGAGCTCCATTCAATTCCATGAGTGCCCTGTAGGCCATGTGCTGCGCATTTCACAAAAGCCACTGTCCTCTGAATCCCAGAATTAATTCACAAACACTTGCTTTCAGATTATGAAAGCACCCACCAAAGGCAGTGCTTCTCAGACTTTGTCAGCCCAAGACACCACTGTGATCCCTGTACAGTACTCCTTCGATGGTGACAATGCTAGTGGGAGGAGAGAGAATGCTTGTTCTTTATTAATAAAACTCATTTCTCTTTGCTGGGTCATGTGGCCCACACAGCATCCACTGACCACACACATGTACACCGACAGTGTGTTCCACAAGCAAAAGGCACACACTCCCATGTAGAGAGCTTCCCTTCTTTCCCACTATGGTCACTGCCATCTCGAATCAATAATGTGACAAATCTCTCTTGAGGACACCCCAAAGGTCAGTGAAGCCCAACATCATTTTATAGTTTTAACACCCTTCCTGGGTGATAGTATGCACCTAGGGGCATCATTCATGGTTAAGCAGAGATCTTAGGATAATGAAAGTCCTTCAGTTTAAGGGCCCCAGAGATCCACTTATCTCACTGGGCATAAAAGGATTTATTGGTTCATCTGGTAAAGTTGGACATTTCTTGCTGGGAAGATGAGGATTTGGAAGAAAATGTCCAGTACAGCTCCCCTAAAGCAAAGTCTGATAAAGAGAACAGGAAGAGTGGGTGGCTGCTCCTTGACAACACACTCATGGAAAAAGCAATGGGTCTTTCTTTTTTTAACTTACTTCACTTTTTATGATAGGTTCTAGATCTGGGGACTGGGAGAGGGGAGGAGGCCAGGGATATGCATACGACTGACCTGGGAACATACATGTCTGTGAACAGCAAAACTCTGTAAAAAATTTTTTTAAAATAAAATTAAATTTAAAAAAAATGCAATGGGTGGAGGCCACCTGGTGCTTCACTATGAAATGGTGTCAGAAACTGCAGATCCAGGCACACCTAGAGGAATTTCCAACTTTTTTTTTTTTCACTTTATTATTACTTCTCTGGTCAAGTGAAATAGAATCCTTAAAATGAAAAGTGTCCGTGGGCATATCTTGGTAGTAGCAAGAAAAGGACAGCTTGGGAGACAGAATGTTTCCATAGTCAAATGCAGAAGGTTGGGTTTTTCACTACTCCACTTCTCAGAGTCTTCAATTTGCTGATGTCCATTATCAATCTCCAAAGAGGGTACAGATATCATAGGCAAAGAAACTCTGCCCAAAGAACACGAACAGAACTGAAGGCCTCAGCTGACAGCTACACAGGGTGAGCAACATTTCAAGATTCTTCAGACATCTTTGGATTTTAACTTCTTTTCCTAAAGATAAGTTGGTCCAAATGACAACTCTCACTTTACTCCATTCCTTCACTTTTTAATCTCTCCTTATTTTCTCCCATGATTGAATAAAGCCCAACTGAGCACCTATGGGCAAGTAAATCTCTTCCTGAACCACCTTTTGAAGGCAAATGGGCTCTTTCTTTCCTCTATTTTATTTATTTAAGTGAGATTCAATTGACCTAGAGCTTCCCAGGTCGCTCAGTGGTAAAGAATTCTTCTGCCAGTGAAGGGATACAGGATGTATGGGTTCAATCCCCTAGTTGGGAAGATTCCTTGGAAAAGGAAATGGCAAGCCACTCAAGTATTTTTGCCTGGAAAATTTCAGGGATAGAGAAGACTGGCAGGCTATAGTACATGGGGCAGTAAAAAGTCAGACACAATTTAGCGACTAAATAACAACTTCATCAATACAACATTCAATTCGTTTTGAATGTAAAACATCACAATTCAATATTTGTATAAATAATACAAAGTAATACATTGGGCAAAATAATACCTTCAATAATTCCAGTTATCCATCCATCACTACACAGTTAACATTTTTTTTATGATAAGACCTTTCAGTTTCCACTCTCCTAACATGACATTTTTCTTAAAATCAAACAAAACACAAACTGTATAGTACTTAATCCAAGTACAACACCTTGCTTTTAAAAATATTGCTATAGTCTGAATATCCACATCTCCCCAGAATTCATATACTGATATCCTAAACTCCAAAGGTGGCAGTATTAGACAGCAGGGCCTTTGGTGAGCCATGAAGATAGAACTCTCATGGATCTTATGAAAGAGACTCCACAGAACTCCCTAGTCCCCTCCACTATGTGAGGACAAAGCAAGAAGTTTCTGAATATGAACCTGAAAAAGGGCCCTTACCACAGTGGTACCATGGTCATGGACCTCCAAGTTCTGAGAATGGTAAAGCAGTAAATTTCTATTATTGATAAGATATTCAGTTTAAGGTATTTTGTTATAACAGCCAAAAGGGAATAAGACAGACACAGTACAGACTTGTTGAATTAATATTTCTACATGCACTAATTGCACAAATATATGCTGAGTCTTTAGTCTGTCCTTGTGCAAAAAATCAGTAAGAAACAAAACATCTGTATGTTAAAAGGTAGTCTAACCATCAGCAAGAAGGAGGTTAGCAACATGGCTCAGAATTTGGAGTTTAGCATTATGCTTATATCCCTTGACCAAAAGGGATGGTGAATTATAGTATCTACACGGTAAGATGAACATGGGAATTAAATCAGATGATTTCAGTAAAACAGATAGATATAGCAAGCTTTCAGTAGATAACAAGCCTTATTATCATGATGCATATCAACTTTAGCTTAAATAGTAATTACATTTACCCTCTAAGAAATGACATTAAGAGTATGACATCCTGAGGAATGAACTTTTCTGAATGCAGTGGTATATTCTAAGTTTTCAAAGTCCTTATGCTGCTAGAATAGCAAAGACAGAGAGAATTTCCACAGACAAGAAGGGGATCTCAACCGCCCAAAGAACTGGGTGATCAGGGTTTGGAGTGATTACTGCTTATTTAAGCCCACTCACATTATTTCTTTTTTAAAATTCTTGCTATTTTACAATAATCACAAATAATACCTTCAATAATTCCAGTTATCCATCCATCACTACACAGTTAACATTTTTTTTATGATAAGACCTTTCAGTTTCCACTCTCCTAACATGACATTTTTCTTAAAATCAAACAAAACACAAACTGTATAGTACTTAATCCAAGTACAACACCTTGCTTTTAAAAATATTGCTATAGTCTGAATATCCACATCTCCCCAGAATTCATATACTGATATCCTAAACTCCAAAGGTGGCAGTATTAGACAGCAGGGCCTTTGGTGAGCCATGAAGATAGAACTCTCATGGATCTTATGAAAGAGACTCCACAGAACTCCCTAGTCCCCTCCACTATGTGAGGACAAAGCAAGAAGTTTCTGAATATGAACCTGAAAAAGGGCCCTTACCACAGTGGTACCATGGTCATGGACCTCCAAGTTCTGAGAATGGTAAAGCAGTAAATTTCTATTATTGATAAGATATTCAGTTTAAGGTATTTTGTTATAACAGCCAAAAGGGAATAAGACAGACACAGTACAGACTTGTTGAATTAATATTTCTACATGCACTAATTGCACAAATATATGCTGAGTCTTTAGTCTGTCCTTGTGCAAAAAATCAGTAAGAAACAAAACATCTGTATGTTAAAAGGTAGTCTAACCATCAGCAAGAAGGAGGTTAGCAACATGGCTCAGAATTTGGAGTTTAGCATTATGCTTATATCCCTTGACCAAAAGGGATGGTGAATTATAGTATCTACACGGTAAGATGAACATGGGAATTAAATCAGATGATTTCAGTAAAACAGATAGATATAGCAAGCTTTCAGTAGATAACAAGCCTTATTATCATGATGCATATCAACTTTAGCTTAAATAGTAATTACATTTACCCTCTAAGAAATGACATTAAGAGTATGACATCCTGAGGAATGAACTTTTCTGAATGCAGTGGTATATTCTAAGTTTTCAAAGTCCTTATGCTGCTAGAATAGCAAAGACAGAGAGAATTTCCACAGACAAGAAGGGGATCTCAACCGCCCAAAGAACTGGGTGATCAGGGTTTGGAGTGATTACTGCTTATTTAAGCCCACTCACATTATTTCTTTTTTAAAATTCTTGCTATTTTCAGTTGTAAATAATAGCTATGGAGATAGATAATGAGAAAGTATCTCATATTTCTATATCACGACTGAAGATATGGGAATTCCCTTGCTATTTCAAGTAGGAGCTGTGAACTACCTTTATGAACATCACTTTGAAGCTGGCTACAAATGCAGAGGTCGGGCCGCAACTCAGACTTACTGAAAAACATATCAATTTAATAAGATGCCCAGGTGGCTTACATGCATAGTAATGTTTGAGAAATGCTACATTGGAGCATCTCCATCCTCTGAATTTGCCAAGTGTGATCACTCCTGAGAAAGCAGCTCACATGAGCTGGGGAACCTGCCTACACCAGGAAGGCTACTTCCAAACAGAAGGAAAAATAGATAACCTCAAACCTTCCTCCTCAGAGAAATCTACAGGGGACTTGTGCAAATCTCCCAACTGATTATGGTCTGAGATGTTGCTACACTTCTGGTTTAGGCCTACCACCCTGTAACTAGCCTGAAATTGGATTGCTTTCTGGAAATAGTCACATATAATATATAGCTCCCTGCTGTTTCTACCTGTACTCACTATTCAGGTAGATGTATATTGTTCATTCATATCCTATGACCCGTCAGAAACACATAGTCTGTACTGTTGTATCAGTTTGGTTTGCAGTTCAGTCATTTTCACACTCACACCAGGACACATGTTGTAAACAGTCACAGAACTGTCTACAACCTGAAAGGAGTCTGAAGGGTTTGCTTGCTGACATATAGTGAAAAATGTCTTCCCCAGCATTCAAAGTGCCTTTCATAACTGGCCTAACAGTTGTTGGTATCACCCGAATGAAGGCTGACATAGCAAAGTAAGTGATGTCTGGCCTGCCTTATAATAGGATTAGTGCACAGGCTTGTGGGTCTGACTGCTTCATAATAGCTGCTTGGCTAGTAATCCTCAGAGCATCACCTGGAAGTACATTTGAGTCATGGTATTTATTTCTGCAAAGTCTCTGATAGAAATGCTGGTAATCCTGGCCTTCCAGTGAGTAGTGTGTTTATGTCACACAATAAAATCAGTTTCTTGAGGCCATTGGGAAAACGTCTCCATAATGTTTCTTATTTTTATAAACACTTTGCAATCTATCCAATACTTTCATTGGTTTCTTCTTTGAGGTCAGCAAGACAACATCAACCAAAGTCACACATTCCAAGTGTTAGCCTACAGATGAGGAAGCTTAATAGGGCAATGCAGGAGACCTGGGTTTGATCCCTGGCTTGGGAAGATCCCATGGAGAAGGGAATGGCTACCCACTCTGGTATTCTCTTTTTTTTTTTTTTGGCCACTTCTATTGATCTTTCATTCACTTATCTTTTTTGTTCTTTGGCCTGTGTGGGCCTCGCATCACAGTGGCCTCTCTCATTGCAGAGCACTGACTTTGGGTGCATGCACTCCAGATTTCTGGCTTGGTAGTTGGACACATAGGTCCAGCTGCATTGCAGCACGTGGGATCTTCCCAGGTCAGGGATTGAACCGGCACCCCTTGCACTGCAAGGCGGTGTCCTTACCCACTGCACCACCAGGGAAGCCCCCCACTCTAGTTATCTTGCCTGGAGAATCCAATGGACAGAGGAGTCTGGAGTGTTACAGGCCATGGGGTTACCAGGAGTCAGACATGACTGAGGAACTTACACACACACACACACACACACACACACACACAAGGAAACAATAACCTAAGTTGGCTGAATGTTAGGTTAGTGACGTACTTTAGAGGGTCAGATGGCTCAGCCAGGGCCTTGATGCTACTCAGTGATAGAGACAAAGACAAAGCTCAGTGATTGGCTACCTAAGTCAGATTAATTTCTCCCACATTGGGCTGCTGCTTCACAATTTATGATTCCACATATCACAAGGGAATGTCCAGAGTCAAGTGTGCAACTAAATTTCTGGATCAAGTAAATTGACTCTTTTCATGACCCTGAGTTCACCATCTGCTTAGCATGCTTATTACTCCTGAGCAGTTCACTTCCTAAAAAAGCTCATGTCAGCATAAATAGAAACATGTGTGTCTGTAAGCTTTTGGATTATCTAAAATCAGTCTGTGTATGTTAGTCAGTCATGTCTGACACTTTGTGGCCCTGTAAACTGTAGTACACCAGGCCTTTCTGGAAATGGGACTTCTCAGGCAAGAATACTGAAGTGGGGAGCCATTTCCTTCTCTGAGGGATCTTTCCAACCCAGGGATTGAACCTACAGAGGGGCCTGGTAGGCTACAGTCCATGGGGCCACAAAGAGTCAGACACAACTGAGCAACTAACACTCCTGTCCTACTTCTGCAATCCAGGTGGATTCTTTACTGTCTGTGCCATTAAGGAAGCCCAAACCTAAGTCCCATCGATAGAGAGAAGGGATTTTCTCCTTTTAAGTGTGTGGGTGCTACTTTTAAAAAACCAAGAAACACTTATCTTTCTTTAAATTCATTCATTTAGTTGTTGGAAAATGCTTTGAATGTCCCCCAATGCCAGAGTCTATGTTACACTGGGTCACATTCACTTTACAAGTGAATATTGCATTTTACATTTTATTTCGTTTTTTTTTTTTTTTTTTGGCTGTACAATATAGCCTGTGGGATTTCAGTTCCCTGAGCAACTGAACCCAGGCCATGGAAGTGAAAGCACCAAATCCTAACCACTAGAATATTATTGCTTTTTTAGATAGCTGAATGACATTATTGGTTTATATCACATGTGACAAACTAAAAGCTCTGGGAAGGAATTAAATCATTGATTTCAAGAGAGATATTCATGAACCTCTGCCCAGAGATGTGATTTGAAAACACATACATAAAGAGTTATTTTTTCTTCTTAAGTTTAGTGTAGGTCTGCATGGCCCATCGAAAGCACTTGAACTCTGTACTCATTCTGTTAACTCTCTCTGCCAGTTCTTTGCCTCATGAAGATTTTATCAACCTCACCTCTCTTCTACCTCATTTTTTTTCTTTCTCTTTAACATAAGTCATTAACAAAAAATTATTGAGCAAAACTTACACAAGGTGGAAGTCCTACACCTCTTCGAAACATGTGTCTGTAAAAGCTTTTTTGGATTATCTAAAATCAGTCTGAGCAGTTCACTTCCTAAAAAAGCTCATGTCAGCATAAATAGAAACATGTGTGTCTGTAAGCTTTTGGATTATCTAAAATCAGTCTGTGTATGTTAGTCAGTCATGTCTGACACTTTGTGGCCCTGTAAACTGTAGTACACCAGGCCTTTCTGGAAATGGGACTTCTCAGGCAAGAATACTGAAGTGGGGAGCCATTTCCTTCTCTGAGGGATCTTTCCAACCCAGGGATTGAACCTACAGAGGGGCCTGGTAGGCTACAGTCCATGGGGCCACAAAGAGTCAGACACAACTGAGCAACTAACACTCCTGTCCTACTTCTGCAATCCAGGTGGATTCTTTACTGTCTGTGCCATTAAGGAAGCCCAAACCTAACGCCCCTCGATAGAGAGAAGGATTTTCTCCTTTTAAGTGTGTGGGTGCTACTTTTAAAAAACCAAGAAACACTTATCTTTCTTTAAATTCATTCATTTAGTTGTTGGAAAATGCTTTGAATGTCCCCCAATGCCAGAGTCTATGTTACACTGGGTCACATTCACTTTACAAGTGAATATTGCATTTTACATTTTATTTCGTTTTTTTTTTTTTTTTTTTGGCTGTACAATATAGCCTGTGGGATTTCAGTTCCCTGAGCAACTGAACCCAGGCCATGGAAGTGAAAGCACCAAATCCTAACCACTAGAATATTATTGCTTTTTTAGATAGCTGAATGACATTATTGGTTTATATCACATGTGACAAACTAAAAGCTCTGGGAAGGAATTAAATCATTGATTTCAAGAGAGATATTCATGAACCTCTGCCCAGAGATGTGATTTGAAAACACATACATAAAGAGTTATTTTTTCTTCTTAAGTTTAGTGTAGGTCTGCATGGCCCATCGAAAGCACTTGAACT
This sequence comes from Tragulus kanchil, assembly GCA_022376925.1. Taxonomy (NCBI): domain Eukaryota; kingdom Metazoa; phylum Chordata; class Mammalia; order Artiodactyla; family Tragulidae; genus Tragulus; species Tragulus kanchil. The sequence continues at coordinate 80,825,465 of JAIOJX010000029.1, read as the reverse complement.
CTGTACTCATTCTGTTAACTCTCTCTGCCAGTTCTTTGCCTCATGAAGATTTTATCAACCTCACCTCTCTTCTACCTCATTTTTTTTCTTTCTCTTTAACATAAGTCATTAACAAAAAATTATTGAGCAAAACTTACACAAGGTGGAAGTCCTACACCTCTTCATGACAGTCTACTCTCCACATATCTCCAAGGTAATCCATCATTACAGGTGAAACCTGAGAGCCTCAGAAAGGTGCTTTCTGGTCCTGTTATTTTATTTCTCCCATTTCCCTGGGTCTACCTCTCAATATTTCCTGCTGTTCCCTTCTGGCTTGTTCCTAAACCCCATTACAAGCCATAGATTAGGGGCAAAGAAAGAGGGCTTCATCTTGCCCATTGGTATATCTGAGGAGGTACTTACAGATGTGGTTTAAGAGAGCCCAGGAGATTAGGTTGGTGCAGGAGAAGAGAACCAGCAGAAAGCTGCAAATAAACCCTCTTTCACAAATGCTCTCTTGTCTCACCAAGATGCATTACCTCTCTGTGGGAAAGCCACTGAGCTAGCATTTACTATTTTGAGATTATGATCCACTTTCCATCCTACTGCTAACATCCCTATATACCTCACAAAGTAATATCTTCTTGTAAGATCTTGACAGGAATATTAAAAATTCATAAACATATTGCCTTATACCCACAATGAAAAAATACAGTGCAGATTTTGGTAAAGAAACTTAGTATAGCATAGAAAGTGAGAAGGAGCAGGTTCCTTGCTCTCACGGTACAACGTTGAATTATACATACATGAAAGCAGGAACATTCTGACAAGGCTGGTGCCTCTGATAGAGCTCCCAACAATGACTCTTCAGGAGCATCCACACTGAAAATGAGATAATCCAAGTACTTTTTCTTTCTTTGTGCTTCTGTGCCTTTGCTTGTTCCTTCAGATAAACTGTTCAAAGGTACTTCGAATTTCCAACCCCTAGCTTCGGTCTAGTCCTGCTCCCAACAAGTAACTAAAGAAATTTCACTGGCTCTTTCTTCTGTATACATCTGTGATCCAGAGCCTCAAAGACTTATTCTCCTCTTGCTAGTTTGGGAGTAGAGAAGACTACAGAAGCAGAACCTAGGATGTTACAGGGGTGTTCTATTAACCAAATGCCTCCTTCCAGTTCCATTATGCTTTGAGAATTTCAAAACAAGCACCAATGAAACTAGTTTTAAAACTGTACTTGCATTGATACAGGTAGAACCTTAGTGTGTGTGTGCATGCTAAGTTGCGAAGTCATGTCTGACTCTTTGTGACCCCAGGGACTGTAGCCAGGTTCTTGTGTCCATGGGATTCTCCATGTAAGAATACTAGAGGAAGTTGCCATGCCCTTCACCATGGTAATCTTACTGACCCAAGTATTGAACCTGCATCTCTGTGTCCGGTGCCTTGCGAGTGAATTCTCTACTGCTGAGCTACTGGGGACCTTAGGGTATACACCAATCAAATTCTGCCAATGACTACACCATCCCTGTCTATTACTGTTAAGGAAGTCCAATGAATCAAAGCAAATCATGTTTAAAACACCAATTTCTAAGTGTGTTTCCCACATAAGATGAAAAGAGGAGATGGGATTAAAAACCTGATAGTTTTTCAGTGATGAAATCAAACCACTTCCTTAAATGAAGAAGCTACACCTCATATTTTCTATAAACCAATAATAATTATGGGCTTCCCTGGTAGCTCAAACAGTAAAGACACTGTCTGCAGTGCAGGAGACCAGGGTTTGATCTCTGGGTCAGGAAGATCCCCGGAGAAAAAAAACGCAACCCAGACCAGTGATCCTACATGGACAGAGGAGCCTGGTGACCTACAGTCTATGGGGTCTTAAAGAGTAGGACACAGGTAAGTGATTAGCTCTCTTTAGTTGTTAAAGAGAATAATGATTATACTAGAGAGAACAATGATTATAATGCAGCTAACTGGGGAGAATGGTAAGTTAACTTCTGAGTCCAAGAAACCACAGCAAAAAATCCGTTATACCTCTCTATATCCTGTTCTGGAAATAATATAAATATGATACTGGTTAGATCATATTGTCTTCCAGATGACAAAAGGAAACTCCCTTGCTTAAAACTGACTTTAGAAGATACAGAGACCCTATGGACAGAAGCCTGCCAGGCTCCTCTGTTCAGGGGATTCTCCAGGGAATACTGCAGTGGGTTGCCATGCCCTTCACCATGGTAATCTTACTGACCCAAGTATTGAACCTGCATCTCTGTGTCCGGTGCCTTGCGAGTGAATTCTCTACTGCTGAGCTACTGGGGACCTTAGGGTATACACCAATCAAATTCTGCCAATGACTACACCATCCCTGTCTATTACTGTTAAGGAAGTCCAATGAATCAAAGCAAATCATGTTTAAAACACCAATTTCTAAGTGTGTTTCCCACATAAGATGAAAAGAGGAGATGGGATTAAAAACCTGATAGTTTTTCAGTGATGAAATCAAACCACTTCCTTAAATGAAGAAGCTACACCTCATATTTTCTATAAACCAATAATAATTATGGGCTTCCCTGGTAGCTCAAACAGTAAAGACACTGTCTGCAGTGCAGGAGACCAGGGTTTGATCTCTGGGTCAGGAAGATCCCCCGGAGAAAAAAATCGCAACCCAGACCAGTGATCCTACATGGACAGAGGAGCCTGGTGACCTACAGTCTATGGGGTCTTAAAGAGTAGGACACAGGTAAGTGATTAGCTCTCTTTAGTTGTTAAAGAGAATAATGATTATACTAGAGAGAACAATGATTATAATGCAGCTAACTGGGGAGAATGGTAAGTTAACTTCTGAGTCCAAGAAACCACAGCAAAAAATCCGTTATACCTCTCTATATCCTGTTCTGGAAATAATATAAATATGATACTGGTTAGATCATATTGTCTTCCAGATGACAAAAAGGAAACTCCCTTGCTTAAAACTGACTTTAGAAGATACAGAGACCCTATGGACAGAAGCCTGCCAGGCTCCTCTGTTCAGGGGATTCTCCAGGGAATACTGCAGTGGGTTGTCATGCCCTTCTCCAGGGTATCTTCCTGACCAAGGGATTTAACCAGGGTCTCTTACATCTCCTGAATTGGCAGGTAGGTTCTTTACCACTAACATCACCTGGGAAGCCCCTTAGCACGCAGAGAAGTAAAGAGGATCATTTAATATTGGCTGAGAAATATTATTCAAGTCATACAATAAAGATAACTTTAATCTCTAATTATTTTTATGTCTGGGGATAGAAATACTTCTTAAATAAATAAAATACACCTACTAATTTTGAGTTTTGAAACACTCCTTTATCGAATAAAAAAGATTATGTTCTCATTTGAAGTCACCAGACCAGTGAAGTCACAGGTCCAACACTGACCCTGGAGCCTGAAACTCAGAAGCAGTGGTCTCTGGGCAATGAAACCAGAGGTCAGAAAGCCTTTCTGGGAAAACTTCTGAATTTTTTTCTTTAGTATGTCAATTCATTGATGGGATTTTCTGTGTTTTGTTGGTTTGTTGTTTGGAGAAATAATACAAAGTGCATGCCACGAATATGCACCACTATGCCAGGTACTGAGGAAACAAAGTCAAAGAAGCCAAGAGCATCTCTCCTCAGTGTCACTCTTAGGATAACATTTTGTTGTTGTTTTTGTTTAGTTGCTAAGTTGTGTCTGATTCTTTTGCAGCCCATGGACTATAGCCCATCAGGCTCCTCTGTCCATGGGATTTTCCAAGCGAGAATATTGGTGTGGGTTTCCATTTATTTCTCCAAGGATAAAGTTTACAAGAATACAAAATAAGAAAACAGAGCCTCCAAAAACCTAGTTAACTAACTGAAAAAGGAGAAATAAGAAATTCCATTAATTCTCTGAAGGAATGGGACCAGAACAAAATAGCCTCATTTAATGAAATATGACTGAAACAGCAATTTCAGCTGGTTTGATAAATCTTCAGACTTAGCTGTCCACTGAAAGTTTGTAGGGAAGCACACCTAGTCCTAGCTCTAGATCACCAAAACATCAAAATAAGAATATAAACACATATTAATAGAATCCAAAGAAAATCAAACATTAGGCTAAACAGAAACCTCTTTTGTTCTTGCATCTCTATGCAATCTTTTAGTTCTTAGAGAAGAAATAGGAATACAAAAGTGAGTAGTGCCAGAGGGAGAAAAAATAAACAATGCATTTCTCTAACCATCAGATTGATAGTATTTGACTGGTTGGTGTTCTTTTCTTTTTTTTCTCTTTAACGATATTACTAAGGCTGGTTGATTTAGAATCTTGCAAAGACCTCATAGATTTTTTAAATCAGATTTATTTTTATTTTGCTTTTACAAAGTTTTCCTAATAGATTTTCAAATAGGAATTTGTTATTCCTTAGCTAGTAAAAGTTTTCTTCTATATAGATTACTTGGTTATGTTGATGGTTGTCCCAGGTGGGTATGTGCATGTGAGTGTGTGCGTGTGTGTGTGTGTGTGTGTGTGTGTCTATCTCAAGGGAGCAAAAACCTGGATGAAGAACAGATGAAAGACCTGAGTATTACGAAAGATATAAAGGGGAGTGGGAAAGAGATTTATGGCAGTGAATAAAGTCTCCCTGGTTCAAATCAATTTTAAAAACAACTTTGGTTATGCCTTTTGCAAAGGTGAAATTCACTTGAGTTTGATATTTTACAGGAAAGGAACACAGTGGGAAAGAAAAAGTGAGGGAAGGAGGAGAGAGAACCTTCTTATCAGAAGTATCTCACGGGATCTGGCCCCAGTGTTTATAGATTGCCACTTATCCTTGGAGATACATAATGAAAGCACCACCCCAGCATTTTAATATCCCCCCATTAAAATTTAAATTCATTAGTTTATGAGCTGCTGGGAATTGACAGTTTTACACCCCAATCGTACTTGCAATTTATGTAAAAGCTGCCATAAAATGGAATAGGGGAGCATCTCCAAGTGACAACACCAAACGCAAATTGGTAAATAAAAACGCAGCTGAAGCCAATGTACTGTGGGTCATATAACCGAGAATGTCATTTTTATTAAAGGGAAGTTCTTAAGCATTTGCTCCTCACCCAAACGCACTTTTTTTTTTTTTTTACCAACATTAAAATATTAATGTACTGTTTTTATTGCTGCTTTCCTCTAACACTGTTTCTGTAACTGGTTGAACATATAAAATATGTCCCATGTAACTGCAGTATGGCAAGAGTGTCCTTTTTTTTTGTAATCGGGTGTGTGTGTACCTCTGAGTGATTTTTCTCTGACAGTGCATATCCCAATTAGATTGCAGTGTCCGATCTTAGATTTTAATTATAATACAGCTTGATACTAAATACCAGAGATTAGACTTCAGAAATGCATGGAGGTTTGTGACTGACTTGAGTCAGTGCTGGAATTTAGTCCTTGCTTTTAAAACAAGTTTTGTTGGGTTACATATGTGAGTTTAATATGTTTGAACAGGTGGAGCAGAAGGTGAATCAAGGAACCAAGTCATCACATGAAAAATTATATCTAGAAGGCTTGTGACACAAGTTTTCTCCAAATGGGGATGCTTCAAATACCCTTTCTGGTTCACACTCTCTGACTTATCTCTAAGACAATCCTTGCTTATTAAAATGTCACAACACTCTTTTCCAACACCACCTGCTAAATCCGTAGTAGTAACTAATTAGTAACTAACTGTGTAGTTTTATCTTTTATGTTTAGGGTTATAGTCCATGTCAAATTGATTTCTGTACATGGATTAAGTAAGATAAGGGTTAAGGTTGTTTTCTTATTGAATTGTTTTGTCATCTTTATTGAAAATCATCTGACTATATACATGTGGGCCTTCTCTGTTCTCTATACTCTTCCATTTATCTAGTTGTCTCTCTTTTCAGCAATATTATACTTTGACTGCTGCAACTTCATAGTAAGTCTTAAGGTCAAGTAGGGTAAGCCCTTCAAATTTGTTTCCTTTTCAAAAAGGTCTCCATGTCTGAACCTTTAGATTTCCTTGGAACAGTAAATTTTCTAAGATCCAGTCACATGTAGGATTCTTCTAAAAATCTGTTTTGGACTTCCCTGGTTGTCAAGGGGTTGCGAATCTACATGCTAATGCAGGTGACACGGATTCAGTGCCCCGTCAAGGAAGATCCCATATGCCACAGGGCAATGACACCCATGTACCACAACCACTAAACTTGTGCCTAACAGCCCATGAGCTGCATCTACGGAAGCCCCCAAGCCCTAGAGCCCATGCTCTGCAGCAAGAGAAGCCACAGCAAAGAAAAGACCATGCATTGAAACTAGAGAGTAGCCTCCATTTGCCATAACTAGCGAAAGCCTGCACAGAGCAACGAAAATCCAGCATAGCCAAAAATAAATATCAAAAATCACCATTTTAATCAATCTCTGATTCCAGAGATTTGAGGAATCTTTTCAAAGTTTAAGGAGTAAAGCAATAATAACAAATGTAAGAGGATGACCTCATTTGACAGACTAACCTGCCTCCAAGACTTCCTAAAAGAGAAACTGAATCCTCCTAAACCCGAGTTCCTCTGCTGGGTTTATGATTAATCTCCATGTCTAAAATGTTACTCCATTCCTTTCTCTAAACCTGTTCCCTTCAAGACTAAAGAACATCAAACAAAAAGAGGGACTAAAAGGGATTCAAAAGATGGGGACACAGGGGCTTGTTTTGACACATATATATTTGTCAGTTAAGTTGCTCCATTGTGTGTGTGGGAGGGGGGAAAGGCCCTGTGTCCCTGTCCTTTTAAGTAAAAAGACTTTTGCTCTAATCTCCTAGGCCTCCCCTGAGTCTCGAAAGGATGACTTAAGAGTTAATGATTAGGAATGTGAAAATGTATAAAGAAGGAATAGCTGTTGAGCTGGTGACCTGATAACAATTTAGACCATAATTCTGTCACAAAGCAGACTCACTATATTCACAGTTTCCTGAAAGAATAAAGGCCGGACACACATACCTAGGTTGTTTTTTATGGAAAACAGACACCCACCAGATGAAAACTGCTGACCAGAAAATGTAGACCTTAGACGGGTTGAAACCAGAAGGTTGATGGTGCTCAAAACTTCACCTTGATGCCGACCAATCCAAGAATTGTGCACAAACTGACTGTGAACCTGATAGACCCCTCCCTTCCACTGCCCTTAAAACCCCTTCTCTGAAAGCCATCAGGGAGTTTGGGTCATTTGAACATGAGTCCCCGTTTCTCCTTGCTTGGTGCTCTTCAGTCCCCACCCCCCAACCACTAAACTTGTGCCTAACAGCCCATGAGCTGCATCTACGGAAGCCCCCAAGCCCTAGAGCCCATGCTCTGCAGCAAGAGAAGCCACAGCAAAGAAAAGACCATGCATTGAAACTAGAGAGTAGCCTCCATTTGCCATAACTAGCGAAAGCCTGCACAGAGCAACGAAAATCCAGCATAGCCAAAAATAAATATCAAAAATCACCATTTTAATCAATCTCTGATTCCAGAGATTTGAGGAATCTTTTCAAAGTTTAAGGAGTAAAGCAATAATAACAAATGTAAGAGGATGACCTCATTTGACAGACTAACCTGCCTCCAAGACTTCCTAAAAGAGAAACTGAATCCTCCTAAACCCGAGTTCCTCTGCTGGGTTTATGATTAATCTCCATGTCTAAAATGTTACTCCATTCCTTTCTCTAAACCTGTTCCCTTCAAGACTAAAGAACATCAAACAAAAAGAGGGACTAAAAGGGATTCAAAAGATGGGGACACAGGGGCTTGTTTTGACACATATATATTTGTCAGTTAAGTTGCTCCATTGTGTGTGTGGGAGGGGGGAAAGGCCCTGTGTCCCTGTCCTTTTAAGTAAAAAGACTTTTGCTCTAATCTCCTAGGCCTCCCCTGAGTCTCGAAAGGATGACTTAAGAGTTAATGATTAGGAATGTGAAAATGTATAAAGAAGGAATAGCTGTTGAGCTGGTGACCTGATAACAATTTAGACCATAATTCTGTCACAAAGCAGACTCACTATATTCACAGTTTCCTGAAAGAATAAAGGCCGGACACACATACCTAGGTTGTTTTTTATGGAAAACAGACACCCACCAGATGAAAACTGCTGACCAGAAAAATGTAGACCTTAGACGGGTTGAAACCAGAAGGTTGATGGTGCTCAAAACTTCACCTTGATGCCGACCAATCCAAGAATTGTGCACAAACTGACTGTGAACCTGATAGACCCCTCCCTTCCACTGCCCTTAAAACCCCTTCTCTGAAAGCCATCAGGGAGTTTGGGTCATTTGAACATGAGTCCCCATTTCTCCTTGCTTGGTGCTCTGCAAGAAACACTGTACTTCTCTTCACTACAACCTGGCACCTGTAGAGTGGCTTTAGTGTGTGCAGGTGAGTGGACTGAAGTTCTGTTCAGTAACAGAGGTGAGGGCTGCTCCCCTTCAACTTGGTGTTTCTACCACATAATAGAGTCTCTGAGCCATAGCAAATGTTCACGTGGCCTCTAAGGGAACTTTTCTCTGCATGGAACAGCCACATCTGTGTACTCACTGTTCCTGGTGGGGGAAGGGTAGTCTTCACTTAAAATACTGCATCAACCTCCCTCTATCTCTTTCATATTGTTTCCCATTCTACCTTATGATGTAGCTAGTTTCCTTCCCTTCAAAACTGTGCCTGGTGTGGGTCGAGACTACCTTTTGTATGTCCCAAAGAGTAAAACCAATGAATTGGACACAATTGAAGTGACTAACCAACAAAGACAACAACTTGCCTAGAGCATTTACACCCTTGTTTCTTCCCAGGCCTTAGAGGAAACACCACCTCATACCAAGGACTTTCACTGATTCTATCAGCTAAACTCCTTCATGGCAACTACTTTCACATCGGTCTATTGTTAAAACTGCAAATGGGTTGTGGTTACAAAGTCATCCTTAATCTCTGTGGGCTACATACTCAATGCTTGAGGTACCATGCAGTCAGTGCTTAATGAATGGTCAAAGAAATAGTTGACTGAGCAAATGAATAAATGTGCTTAGTAAACATTTAATGGGCTTCTCTGGTGGCTCAGATGGTAAAGCATCTGCTTCCAATGCAGGAGACTGGGGTTCAATCCCTGGGCCAGGAAGATCCCCTGTAGAAGAAAATGGCAGCCTTCTCCAGTATTTCAGCTTAGAAAATTCCATGGACAGAGGAAGGCTACAGTCCATGGGATCAGAGAGTCAGACACAACTTAGTGGCTACTGACAAACACAAAGCATTTAGGAGACTCATTAGCAACACAGTTAAGGCCCTGGATAATGCTGATGTGTGACAATTGAAATCTTTCTTTACCTTTTAATTTTTAAATCATCTTACATACTATACATACATATTTCAACATAAAATAGCTATAAAACATACACTATGCTAGTAAGTTATATACCCATTTCAAGGGTACATGCAAAAAGTGTACATTCAAAAAGTTTTTAAAAATATGCCTGCCTTTGTAACTACCATCACAACCATGATATCGAACATTTCCATCACCCAAAAGACTCCTTTATGTCTTATTTCAGTCAAGGTTCCTTTCATTTCCAGCTGTCAGGCAATCACTCATTTACTTTCTGACTCTACATGCTAGCTTGTATTTCTTTTACATTTTACACACATAAAATCCTACCGCATGCATTCTTTTGAGGGCACCTTGTTAATTAACCAAAATAATGAGATTCATCTGTTTAGTTGTGTGGCTCAGTATTCTTTTATCGTTGAGTAGCAGACCAACTGATGAATAAATCATAATTCATTCACTCATTAACATTAGTTGATAGACATATTGGTTGTATCTGGTTGAGAGCCATTAAGAATAAAAGCACTATGAACATTTTTGTGTGCCTTTATATAGACATAGTTCTCATTTTATTTGAACAGAATCCTAGAAAAGTTATTGGTAGCTTGTATGGGAGATTTATGTTTAAAAGAGAAACTTCCAGAGGCTTTCCTTGTGGTTGAGAAGGTAAAGAGTCCTCCTTGTAGTGCAAGGGGCACCAGTTCAATCTCAGGCATGGGAAAATCCCACATGCTGTGGAGTGGCTGGACCAGTGTGCCCAATTACAAGTCAGTGCTCTGGAGTGCATGCACCCAGAGCTGGCACTTTGTGACGAGAGAGGCCATTGAGATGGGAAGCCCACATAGGCCAAAGACTTAAGATGGATGAAAACAAATAAATGAAAGACCAATTAAAAAAAAAAGTGGTCAAAAATTTAATAATAATAAAAAACCCTTCCAAACTCTTTTCTAAGATGGTTGTACTATTTTACATTCCTTGCAGAAATGTGAAAGTTATAGTTGTTCTATAGGCTAGCTATCTGGTCCAGGAAATATTTGGTCCACGCCAAAAGGTCCTTGAAATTTGTTCCTTCCGAAAATATCTATGAACATACTTGGCCCACACCAAATGGTTTTGGACAGGATTAACTATCAAGGACCTTTGGACTAAATGTCTTATGGACCGCAAGTCTCTTATGAATGTTTTGAACAGGACCAAATGTCCTAAAAGGGCTCTAAATCCTCTCCAACACTTAGCATTATTAAGGTTTCCACACAACCCTCTGTTTCCTTGCTGTGAATCCTGAACCTAGAAAAGCTGTATACTTGGCTTAGGGAGAGGATGTTCAGTTGGTTGTAAGGCTCTTTCATTTCTAAGCAGAATGCTGTGATAAATAGAACCTAGCTCAGAAGTATCAAGCGGGAGGGACAAAGTGGGAGACTGTTAAACAAGTCAACAGATAGCATGATTAACAACCACGAAGATGTGAACTGGAATTCAGTTTAAAGTTAAAAAGTTCATGGGCAAACTGATGAGCAAGAAAACTATGCTTTCCTGGGAGCCCATGTCCATTCCATAGATTGATACAGGGCTGGGCAAGAAAGAGGTCCTCAGTAGCTACTTGCCGATTTCCTTAGCATTGAGAGCATTTTAAATTAGGGCTTGATGATTTCGTATTAGAGACCCACACAGAGTAAAGTCTCAGAGAAATGTTTGTGTCTATTTATTCTTTTAAAGTAAGCAATAAGCTAATGGAAAGCCAAATCTTTAATCAACCTAGGACTTCTTTCCCCATGGGTCTCTAGCGATGAAGTATATGTAACTGGCGATGAGTGCACAGTCATTGAAGTATAAAAAGAGTACTGACCTAATGTAGAGGTGGATTTAGCAGCAAATAATTGATTTATACCTACTACTTTATAGCAGTTATTTTTAGAGTGCTGTGTGCTATACACTTTGCTAAGCAAGTTATACGGGATCCCTTAATCATTATCATCAATCATTAACACCTTCTGATAAATAACTCTTGTCACTAACACTAGTTACTATCTTGAATGGTCCAACATGGCAGCTTAAGGACAGGATTACAGGTATTCTGACAGGAGAAATGGAGGAAGAAGTTGACTTGCATGCATATACCTATTCCAGTACCTTCCTTGTGTAGCTGAAGGGCACAATGAAGGTTTGGGGCATCAGACAGGGTTAGACGTTCAGAACTAAAAGGAAGGACAGAACTGTAAGGAAATACAAATTTGTTCCTTCCGAAAATATCTATGAACATACTTGGCCCACACCAAATGGTTTTGGACAGGATTAACTATCAAGGACCTTTGGACTAAATGTCTTATGGACCGCAAGTCTCTTATGAATGTTTTGAACAGGACCAAATGTCCTAAAAGGGCTCTAAATCCTCTCCAACACTTAGCATTATTAAGGTTTCCACACAACCCTCTGTTTCCTTGCTGTGAATCCTGAACCTAGAAAAGCTGTATACTTGGCTTAGGGAGAGGATGTTCAGTTGGTTGTAAGGCTCTTTCATTTCTAAGCAGAATGCTGTGATAAATAGAACCTAGCTCAGAAGTATCAAGCGGGAGGGACAAAGTGGGAGACTGTTAAACAAGTCAACAGATAGCATGATTAACAACCACGAAGATGTGAACTGGAATTCAGTTTAAAGTTAAAAAGTTCATGGGCAAACTGATGAGCAAGAAAACTATGCTTTCCTGGGAGCCCATGTCCATTCCATAGATTGATACAGGGCTGGGCAAGAAAGAGGTCCTCAGTAGCTACTTGCCGATTTCCTTAGCATTGAGAGCATTTTAAATTAGGGCTTGATGATTTCGTATTAGAGACCCACACAGAGTAAAGTCTCAGAGAAATGTTTGTGTCTATTTATTCTTTTAAAGTAAGCAATAAGCTAATGGAAAGCCAAATCTTTAATCAACCTAGGACTTCTTTCCCCATGGGTCTCTAGCGATGAAGTATATGTAACTGGCGATGAGTGCACAGTCATTGAAGTATAAAAAGAGTACTGACCTAATGTAGAGGTGGATTTAGCAGCAAATAATTGATTTATACCTACTACTTTATAGCAGTTATTTTTAGAGTGCTGTGTGCTATACACTTTGCTAAGCAAGTTATACGGGATCCCTTAATCATTATCATCAATCATTAACACCTTCTGATAAATAACTCTTGTCACTAACACTAGTTACTATCTTGAATGGTCCAACATGGCAGCTTAAGGACAGGATTACAGGTATTCTGACAGGAGAAATGGAGGAAGAAGTTGACTTGCATGCATATACCTATTCCAGTACCTTCCTTGTGTAGCTGAAGGGCACAATGAAGGTTTGGGGCATCAGACAGGGTTAGACGTTCAGAACTAAAAGGAAGGACAGAACTGTAAGGAAAACTACATAGACAGGGCAGTGGAAAAGAATCAAGGACAAACATGATTCAGCAAACGCACAGTGGTTTCAATGGACTCTTCTGGATGTTTGGAACTCACTGTATAATCTTTTAGAAACAGCACAGATTTTTAAGATCTTTTAGATTCAAGCATGATTCAGCCAGAATACTAAAGTCACTAAAATATCTGTAAGATTTGTATGCTAATTTGAACATTGGAGACATAATTTCCAGGATTATTTTGGGTATTCTATAAATGAAAAGAAAAAACCTATAGAATGGAGGAATATAATTACAAATATATCAAAGTCAATCCTAACCAAAATCAACCCTGAGTATTCATTCAAAGGACCAATGCTGAGCTGAAGTTCAATTCTTTGGCCACCTTGAGATAGTTAGATAGCATTACCAACTCAATGGACATGAATTGAAAGATACTAGCTCTGGGAGATAGTAGAGGACAGAGGAGCCTCACTTTGCTGCAGTCCATGGGGTTGCAAAGACCTGGACATGATTTTGTGATTGAACAATAATGACAAATTACAAATAATGTGATCAACAAGCAGTTAATGCTCAATATATCATACAGCTCAATATAAAAAATAATTCAGTCAAGAAAGGCAGAAGACCTGAACACTTTTCCAAAGAAGGTAAACATATGGTTAATAGGCATATGAAGAGATGCTCAACACTGATAGTTTTTAGAGAAATGCAAAACAAAACCACAATGAGGAATCACCTCATACCAGTCAGAATGGTTACCACCAAAACATGCACAAATAATAAATACTAGAGAATGTTGGAAAAGGGATACCTCTCTAACATTGTTGGTAGGAACTGTAAATTGATGCAGTACTAGAAAAAAAACACTATAAATAACTCTTGTCACTAACACTAGTTACTATCTTGAATGGTCCAACATGGCAGCTTAAGGACAGGATTACAGGTATTCTGACAGGAGAAATGGAGGAAGAAGTTGACTTGCATGCATATACCTATTCCAGTACCTTCCTTGTGTAGCTGAAGGGCACAATGAAGGTTTGGGGCATCAGACAGGGTTAGACGTTCAGAACTAAAAGGAAGGACAGAACTGTAAGGAAAACTACATAGACAGGGCAGTGGAAAAGAATCAAGGACAAACATGATTCAGCAAACGCACAGTGGTTTCAATGGACTCTTCTGGATGTTTGGAACTCACTGTATAATCTTTTAGAAACAGCACAGATTTTTAAGATCTTTTAGATTCAAGCATGATTCAGCCAGAATACTAAAGTCACTAAAATATCTGTAAGATTTGTATGCTAATTTGAACATTGGAGACATAATTTCCAGGATTATTTTGGGTATTCTATAAATGAAAAGAAAAAACCTATAGAATGGAGGAATATAATTACAAATATATCAAAGTCAATCCTAACCAAAATCAACCCTGAGTATTCATTCAAAGGACCAATGCTGAGCTGAAGTTCAATTCTTTGGCCACCTTGAGATAGTTAGATAGCATTACCAACTCAATGGACATGAATTGAAAGATACTAGCTCTGGGAGATAGTAGAGGACAGAGGAGCCTCACTTTGCTGCAGTCCATGGGGTTGCAAAGACCTGGACATGATTTTGTGATTGAACAATAATGACAAATTACAAATAATGTGATCAACAAGCAGTTAATGCTCAATATATCATACAGCTCAATATAAAAAATAATTCAGTCAAGAAAGGCAGAAGACCTGAACACTTTTCCAAAGAAGGTAAACATATGGTTAATAGGCATATGAAGAGATGCTCAACACTGATAGTTTTTAGAGAAATGCAAAACAAAACCACAATGAGGAATCACCTCATACCAGTCAGAATGGTTACCACCAAAACATGCACAAATAATAAATACTAGAGAATGTTGGAAAAAGGGATACCTCTCTAACATTGTTGGTAGGAACTGTAAATTGATGCAGTCACCATAGAAAACACTATGAAGGTTCCTTAAAAAACAAACACACAAAAACCTAGAACTACTATATGATCCAGCAATTCCATTCCCCAGTATATGCCCATAAATAACAAAAATACTAATCTCAAAAGATACATGTACTCCCATGTTTATAGCAGCACTATTCACAGTAACCAAGACATGAAAGCAACCCAAGAGCCAAAGACTGGAGTAAGAAGATTACACACACACACACACACACACACACACACACAGGAATATTACTAACCAACAAAAAATGAAATAGTACTATTTGCAATGATGTGAATGGACTGATGGACCTAAAGAATATTATGCTTAGTGAAATAAGTCAGATGGAGAAAGACAAATATTAAATTATATCACATGTGAAACCTAAAAATACTAACACAAAATTAATGTATATGCAAAATATAGGCAGACTCATAGACCTAGAAAACAAACTTATGGCTACCAAGAGGAAAAGGGAAGGTGGAGGGACAAATTAGGGATATAAAACTAGCAGATACAAGCTATTATGTATAAAATGGATAAGTAACAAGAATTCACTGTATAAGAGAACTATAGTTACTATGCTTGCAGTAACCTATAATGAAATATAAACTGCAAAACATGGAATCACTATGCTATACACCTAAAACTAACACAATATTGTAAAACAAATATGTCAATAAAGCAAAATTAAAGTTAAAAAAAATTACCAAATGCTTTGGAAAAAAATAGAGAAATGTGTCTTGTAAATTTTCTGCCATCAACTAGTCCATAAGCCTCAGTTTTGTTTCCTTTCTCCTTTTTTTCTTTTTAGATTTAAGCAGTATCTATTACATGAATGGTCATAGAGTAGGAAGAACCCTGAGAATACTCAGCTACCCATAGATAAGATAAACCCAGCAACACAAAGACCACAAGCTACTGCTGCCTGCTGACCCAAACTCTCCCAGGTGGCTGAGCCACTTCGTCAAATTAGAAAACTCTCTCCTGATCCCTCTTTCCCCAGAAATTCCCTTGCCTTACTCTTAGGACTTGCTGCCCTAGACTTGGCTGGGAGGGACTTCCCCAGGCAATCAGGTCCAATACAGTGTGTGCTACTGCCACCTGGTGGTCATATCTTTTTCTAGCTCAAATCCCTTGGACCATCACAAAATCAGTCATCTTAGGTGTCCATGAGATTCACAGATGACTGGCTGCAAACTCATAATACCAAACTGCATTTCTTCAAACAATTTTCAGTGTTTACCATTTCATCTTTACCTCTGTTGGGAGCCTCATAATCATGACTTCACTTTAACTGATTCAAATATGAAAATCAATCTCTTTCCTTCTTTGATACAACATACAATCATAAGACAGATAAATAATTTGATTTGGACACACTTTTGGAGTAGAAAATGGCAACCTACTCCAGTAGTCTTGCCTGGAAAATTCTGTGGACAGAAGAACGTGGTGGGCTATGCTCCATGGGGTTGCAAAGAGTTGGACACGATTGAGTGACTGAGCCCTCATGTCTGGAGGCTGCTTTATAATAATATCCAACTGAACAACAAGCAGTGATGTTCCTGGCATTCTATTGCAGAGACCCTCGGCCGCTCGGACCCTCTAACCCTCTTGGTTTTTCACAGGTTCCTTCTATTCTCTATCCCTTCTTCCTTCCATCACCTACAATAATGTGTTGACCACTGGCAGTTTTAGTTGGAAGTGGTCAGGCGAGCACTATGCCCGAGTGTTTGAATTATAGACAAGAGAAGAGTGAATTCTTAGCAACATCATCTTAGTAGTTGGATTTGACAACTTTGGGAAAATTAAAGTTAAAAACAACTACCCAATGCTTTGGAAAAAAATAGAGAAATGTGTCTTGTAAATTTTCTGCCATCAACTAGTCCATAAGCCTCAGTTTTGTTTCCTTTCTCCTTTTTTTCTTTTTAGATTTAAGCAGTATCTATTACATGAATGGTCATAGAGTAGGAAGAACCCTGAGAATACTCAGCTACCCATAGATAAGATAAACCCAGCAACACAAAGACCACAAGCTACTGCTGCCTGCTGACCCAAACTCTCCCAGGTGGCTGAGCCACTTCGTCAAATTAGAAAACTCTCTCCTGATCCCTCTTTCCCCAGAAATTCCCTTGCCTTACTCTTAGGACTTGCTGCCCTAGACTTGGCTGGGAGGGACTTCCCCAGGCAATCAGGTCCAATACAGTGTGTGCTACTGCCACCTGGTGGTCATATCTTTTTCTAGCTCAAATCCCTTGGACCATCACAAAATCAGTCATCTTAGGTGTCCATGAGATTCACAGATGACTGGCTGCAAACTCATAATACCAAACTGCATTTCTTCAAACAATTTTCAGTGTTTACCATTTCATCTTTACCTCTGTTGGGAGCCTCATAATCATGACTTCACTTTAACTGATTCAAATATGAAAATCAATCTCTTTCCTTCTTTGATACAACATACAATCATAAGACAGATAAATAATTTGATTTGGACACACTTTTGGAGTAGAAAATGGCAACCTACTCCAGTAGTCTTGCCTGGAAAATTCTGTGGACAGAAGAACGTGGTGGGCTATGCTCCATGGGGTTGCAAAGAGTTGGACACGATTGAGTGACTGAGCCCTCATGTCTGGAGGCTGCTTTATAATAATATCCAACTGAACAACAAGCAGTGATGTTCCTGGCAGTCTTTTGCAGAGACCCTCTGCCCCTCTGACCCTTTAACCCTCTTGGTTTTTCACAGGTTCCTTCTATTCTCTATCCCTTCTTCCTTCCATCACCTACAATAATGTGTTGACCACTGGCAGTTTTAGTTGGAAGTGGTCAGGCGAGCACTATGCCCGAGTGTTTGAATTATAGACAAGAGAAGAGTGAATTCTTAGCAACATCATCTTAGTAGTTGGATTTGACAACTTTCAAAGAGGGAAACAGGCATCTTTTGACTTGTTTATGATAAACAGCCTGGTTTTTGAAGAAATAGGAGAATGAGACACACAAACGTAAACCCAAACATTCTTATCCAAGAGACAAAACAAATTAAAAATATAAGCAATCCAGAGCAGCAAGGTACGCAAGAAAGAGCTTTTCAAGCTTAGATTTGACAGAAAGTATGAGGAAGCACGAGCATCTAGAGCTTGAGTCCAAGAGACCCGGCACCTGGGGAAATGGAGTAGAGCAGGGGAATTCTGGCAGGGGGCATGCTGTTGGAGATGCCCAGGGGAAGAGGGGAGAGGATAGGGTGACGTTTCAGAGGAGCAATGTGACTGCTGCCAAAGTTACAGACAGGAGAAGTCTGGGGAATTCTGAGTAGCCCAATGTAACTGGAAAAGACAGTGGGAGGAATGAAAAGTAGGTTAAGAGAGGCAGATGGTGTCAGACTAGGATAAGACTGAGATCGCAGGTTAAAGTTTCACACTGTTTTTCAAGTCAGAATTTCTCTTATTGAGAATCTGTGACGTTCTCAGTGTCTGTCTGTAGACTCCAGTTTAAGAAGCACTGAGTGGCACTGAAAAGGGTCAACATGTGTTGATATATACCACTGTCTTGCCAAGGCACTTGGAGCTGTTCTTCTCCTGAGTCTGAGCCTTAGCTACTCCTTCCCCCCAGCCCCCCTCCCCCACCTCTCTCTCTCTCTCCCTCTGCCTGAATTTCTCTCTCAAAGCTTTCCAGGAGCCTAATTTCATTATATTCATTTGCCAGATTTTCCAAAATCCCAGAATCTCCTATGCTGGGAGATCCTATGGACTGCCTGCCGCTGCAGAAATCTAGCTCACAACCATTTCAAACAGCCATCCCCACCCATGTTTCCCTCTATCACCAAGTACTGGGTACAAGATTGCATAACATTTTAGAAAAGAAACAACCCTCCTCTCCCTCCCACTCTCCCCTCCCCCACACTAAGTGCAAGGCAAGATGGGACACAGATTTATAGAGTGAAAAGGCCTGTAATGACATACCATTCTAGGTGAGAGAAGTCTATTACCCTCCAACCATACATTAGGTAGTTTCCACCTCAAGTTCACACACCATGGCAGGAGCCCACAGTGGGCATAGAGCAGAGACTTCTCTCCAGGGTTAATAACACATTGTCATGGATGACAATGACAGACAAGGTTTTGATTGCAACGTGTGAGATGGACATATTGAACCAGTAACCAAATCTACTTTGCAAAGCAAAAACTGTAAGAGACTTTCAAAAGAAGGCATTCACCAGAGCTGAATTCTAAATTAAACAGCTCAGACTGGTGAGGCAATGTCTCTTGACAAGACTTTATTTACCACCTCTTCCTCCTTTGCTACAGTTCTTCCATGTCATATGTTATGTCCTATAGTTTTTTTCAAAGAGGACAGCCATTTCTCCTTTATATGACACATTAACAACTGAAAGTGGGATAGAAAAAAGTGGAAGTGGGAATGAGAAAGCTCTAGATTAGGGATGAAATGACATAAGACTTCTTTTGGTAACTTTTTATTTTTTATTGAGGTATATAGCCAATTAACAAGATCATGATAGTTTCAGGCGAACAGGGCAGGGACTCAGTCATACATATACGTGTATCCATTCTGCCCTAAACCCCCTTCCCATCCAGGCACGTAAGGCTTCTTGTAGGAGGTTCAGGCATGGCCCCAAAGATATCAGACTGTAATCCCTTGGAAACTGCAAATGATAGTTTATTTGCCCAAAAGGGTCTCTGCAGATATTATTAAGGGTTTTTGAAATAGTGAAGCGTATTCTTGATTATCTAGTTGGCCCTAAACGCTATCACTTGAATCGCTATGAGGAAGACAGAGGGAAAGGAGAAGGCAATGTGACCATAGTGAGATAGACTGGAAGGATATGACCAATGCTGGCAACACCCAGAGTGTGAGGAAACAAGGAATGGATTTTTCCCTAGAGCACTGAGTCAGAGTTCAAGCTCCACTCCCCCACCTTAACATCAGCATCATCAAACTGATTCTGCACTTCTCAACTTCAGAACTGAGAAAGAACACATTTGTATTTTTTTAAGCAGCCAAGGGAATGGTAATTTGTCAAGATACAAAGGAAACAAATACACTTCTCAACTGCAGTCCCCTTATATAGGATATTTTTAGAAACAATTCAGGGAATATTTCTGGGCATCATCCCTCTGTTTGCAGCATAGACTTAAATGCAAAATTACCTTGTTAGGAAGACTAGAGTACCCATTTCAATTTCACCATAAAATCAATTATAGAAAATCAGAATCACTCTCCCAATATTTGAAATAATTAAATAATACTGAGGCTAAATCACCACTCTTATAAGAATATATAACATAGCTCTTCATCCATGGCTCATGGGTCACCCTACCTGCCACTTGTCAAGGGTATAGGGACTAAGTCTCATAGGAGAATATATGAAAGGTTCACAGGAATGCCTTGACAGTGACTGCCAGATTCCTGAGCCAGGACAGCGTTCCCATTGACCATTCATGGTTTCTTACTTTTCTTCCTTCCCTACCCCCACTGCTGAACTCCAAAGTTGAAAAAAAAAAAAAACACTTAAAAATGAATAGTCAAGAACCTTAGTATCAAATAAAAATGAATTGTAATTTGGCAATAGCTTCCAATCACATCTTGGGCTTTCAGCATCAAAGAGGACTCAGGCTATTTTAATAAACAGTAAGATGAAAAGCAGTGAGCCAACAAAGCGTGACGGGATTTAAAAAAAATCAGAGCCATGTGCAAGGAGTTGCAATTATATTTCCAGTTAAAGAGAGATGGAGGAAGTTCCACCCCATTCTAAGCAATTTGCCTGTTTCCCACAAAGAGCTCTGCTCCAGTTAATGGCAGAGATGATAAAGAGGAAAAGCATGACCTCCTGGTTATCCAGTGCCATTCCTGCAGTGTCTCTAGGCACTTCAAAGCACTTGACACAGTCGATTCTGCTGCTTCTCTTCCAGAAAATGGCCTCCAGGATTGTGCCTACAAGCAACATGGTGAGGTTGCTCTTTGGTAATCCCCAGCCTCGGTCCCCAGCATTTTCTCCTGTCTCTCTCCTATCAGCTAGTACATCTGTGCTTTCTCTCTCTCCCCACATCAAAATAGCCATGTCAGTTGTCTACCTTCGCATAACAAGTCTCCCTGCAACTTAAAGAGACTTGAAGCAACGGCAGACGTTTATTCTCTCTCATGGTTTCATGGATCAGAAATTGGAGAGCAGCTTAGCAGACAGCTTGTAACTTGAGGCCGCTCATGAGGTTATAGTCAAAATGGCCACTGGGGATGCGATCATCTCAAAGCTGGAGTGGAGCTGGAATATCCACTTCTGAGTTGGCTCATTTACCTACTTGGGAAGTTTGTACCCATTTCAATTTCACCATAAAATCAATTATAGAAAATCAGAATCACTCTCCCAATATTTGAAATAATTAAATAATACTGAGGCTAAATCACCACTCTTATAAGAATATATAACATAGCTCTTCATCCATGGCTCATGGGTCACCCTACCTGCCACTTGTCAAGGGTATAGGGACTAAGTCTCATAGGAGAATATATGAAAGGTTCACAGGAATGCCTTGACAGTGACTGCCAGATTCCTGAGCCAGGACAGCGTTCCCATTGACCATTCATGGTTTCTTACTTTTCTTCCTTCCCTACCCCCACTGCTGAACTCCAAAGTTGAAAAAAAAAAAAAACACTTAAAAATGAATAGTCAAGAACCTTAGTATCAAATAAAAATGAATTGTAATTTGGCAATAGCTTCCAATCACATCTTGGGCTTTCAGCATCAAAGAGGACTCAGGCTATTTTAATAAACAGTAAGATGAAAAGCAGTGAGCCAACAAAGCGTGACGGGATTTAAAAAAAATCAGAGCCATGTGCAAGGAGTTGCAATTATATTTCCAGTTAAAGAGAGATGGAGGAAGTTCCACCCCATTCTAAGCAATTTGCCTGTTTCCCACAAAGAGCTCTGCTCCAGTTAATGGCAGAGATGATAAAGAGGAAAAGCATGACCTCCTGGTTATCCAGTGCCATTCCCTGCAGTGTCTCTAGGCACTTCAAAGCACTTGACACAGTCGATTCTGCTGCTTCTCTTCCAGAAAATGGCCTCCAGGATTGTGCCTACAAGCAACATGGTGAGGTTGCTCTTTGGTAATCCCCAGCCTCGGTCCCCAGCATTTTCTCCTGTCTCTCTCCTATCAGCTAGTACATCTGTGCTTTCTCTCTCTCCCCACATCAAAATAGCCATGTCAGTTGTCTACCTTCGCATAACAAGTCTCCCTGCAACTTAAAGAGACTTGAAGCAACGGCAGACGTTTATTCTCTCTCATGGTTTCATGGATCAGAAATTGGAGAGCAGCTTAGCAGACAGCTTGTAACTTGAGGCCGCTCATGAGGTTATAGTCAAAATGGCCACTGGGGATGCGATCATCTCAAAGCTGGAGTGGAGCTGGAATATCCACTTCTGAGTTGGCTCATTTACCTACTTGGGAAGTTTGTACCCACTGTTGACAAGAGACCCCAGGTTTCTGACACACAGAAATTTCCACAGGTTTTCTTGAGTTTCTTCCTGACATGGCAGCTGACTTTCTTCAGTGTGACTGATCCAAGACAGTAAGGTAGAATCTGCAATGTCTTTTATGGCCTAGTATTGGAAGTCACAATTCATTTCTATGACATTCTTTTGGTGACACAGATGAGCCATATTCAATGTGGGAGGAGTTTAACACAAGAGGATGAATCCTATAAGGCGAGGATCCCTCAAGACCATCCTAAATACTGACTACCACAGTAGCTTTATAAAACCACAATGGAAATACTAGTCACTGAATATTGCTAGAGAATAGGAACATATTTGGGCAGAGTAATTCCAGTCATCATGAAATAAAAGACTTTTGCCAAGCTTCTAGTTATTTCAGATTTGGAAAAGGCAAGGAGTTGTCCGAATGTAGATTCTACAGGTTAACAGTCCATTCATTGGGTAAAAGCAATGGTATGCTAGCAACTTTTTTTTTTTTGGTCTACAATGATGATGATGATAACTAATGTGTTAGAAGCTCTTATGACATACATAATGTTGTTTAAATATACAACAATATTATGAGGTATGGAAAGATAAATTTATTTCCTGAGAAATTTATTTCCCAAGATAAACTCAAGAATAGGAGGGTCAAGATCTGGACCTAGACAGACAGGGACTATATCCTTAGTGCTGTATATCAACCACTCCCCTGAAATGGTGCTTCCTTTTTGCCCAGATAGTCAAGAATCTGCATGCATTATGGGAGACCTGGGTTGGGAAGATTTCCTGAAGAAGGGAAAGGCTACCCACTCCAGTATTCTTGCCTGGAGAATCCCATGGCTTGTCCATGGGTTGCAAAGAGTCAGACACAACTGAACGACTTCACTTTTCCCCTGAGAAAGCAATGAAGCAAAAGGCCTTAGTCTGTCTCCCTTACCTAATTTTCTGCAGATCTCCAGAGCTATGGCATTTTTTTCTTCCAAGTTATTCATGGCAGATTACATTAGAAAGATCTACAGATTCCATTGAGTGTATCCAAATTTTGACAATTCCTATCACACTGTGCATAAATCAACTGATAACATTATACCAAAAAAGTCTGAGGACATGTCTGTGGAAGGTCTTCTACTTGGGAAGTTTGTACCCACTGTTGACAAGAGACCCCAGGTTTCTGACACACAGAAATTTCCACAGGTTTTCTTGAGTTTCTTCCTGACATGGCAGCTGACTTTCTTCAGTGTGACTGATCCAAGACAGTAAGGTAGAATCTGCAATGTCTTTTATGGCCTAGTATTGGAAGTCACAATTCATTTCTATGACATTCTTTTGGTGACACAGATGAGCCATATTCAATGTGGGAGGAGTTTAACACAAGAGGATGAATCCTATAAGGCGAGGATCCCTCAAGACCATCCTAAATACTGACTACCACAGTAGCTTTATAAAACCACAATGGAAATACTAGTCACTGAATATTGCTAGAGAATAGGAACATATTTGGGCAGAGTAATTCCAGTCATCATGAAATAAAAGACTTTTGCCAAGCTTCTAGTTATTTCAGATTTGGAAAAGGCAAGGAGTTGTCCGAATGTAGATTCTACAGGTTAACAGTCCATTCATTGGGTAAAAGCAATGGTATGCTAGCAACTTTTTTTTTGGTCTACAATGATGATGATGATAACTAATGTGTTAGAAGCTCTTATGACATACATAATGTTGTTTAAATATACAACAATATTATGAGGTATGGAAAGATAAATTTATTTCCTGAGAAATTTATTTCCCAAGATAAACTCAAGAATAGGAGGGTCAAGATCTGGACCTAGACAGACAGGGACTATATCCTTAGTGCTGTATATCAACCACTCCCCTGAAATGGTGCTTCCTTTTTGCCCAGATAGTCAAGAATCTGCATGCATTATGGGAGACCTGGGTTGGGAAGATTTCCTGAAGAAGGGAAAGGCTACCCACTCCAGTATTCTTGCCTGGAGAATCCCATGGCTTGTCCATGGGTTGCAAAGAGTCAGACACAACTGAACGACTTCACTTTTCCCCTGAGAAAGCAATGAAGCAAAAGGCCTTAGTCTGTCTCCCTTACCTAATTTTCTGCAGATCTCCAGAGCTATGGCATTTTTTTTTCTTCCAAGTTATTCATGGCAGATTACATTAGAAAGATCTACAGATTCCATTGAGTGTATCCAAATTTTGACAATTCCTATCACACTGTGCATAAATCAACTGATAACATTATACCAAAAAAGTCTGAGGACATGTCTGTGGAAGGTCTTCTACTTGTAAGGTAAATTTGCATTTGCACTAGTTTATATATATATTAAAAAAAAAAAAAAACTTTTATTTATTTATTTTTGGCTGTGCTGGGTCTTTGTTGATCTGTGGGCTTAGCTGCTCTACGGTATGTGGAATCTTCCCAGATCAGGGCTCGAACCTGTGTCTCCTGCATTGGCAGATGGGTTCTTATCCACTGAGCCACAGGGGAAGCCCTAGTTTTTATTTTGAAAAGTATAACTTTCCCTTCATCAACCATTACTTGACATACCAGTTTATTGAGATATTAAATGTATAAGATGATTGTCAGAAAAGATGCCCCTGGCAGTTCCTCTCATCCCTTGCAAAGTGACTTTACTATGTTTCTTATCAAAAGATAGAATTTGTTTTGTTTTCTCTCAAATCTAGATTTTGGTCATATGAATTTCTTTGGTCAATGAGATATTCAATAATGTTATGTGAGCAAAGGCTTAAAAAGTGCTTGCTCATTTCAGCTTGCCCTCTCTTGTTTTGGTAATCTTGAAATCACTCTATGAAGAAGCCCAAGCCAGCCTGCTGCAAAGACTACATGAGGAAGAGACAGGCATCTTTGAATGAAAACCTGTTGAACACCAGGCATGTTCATCAGGCAACTTTGACCATCCTGCTCCAGCTGAGCCCTCAGCTGACTGGAAACTTAGGAGTGAGGCCAAATAACACTAGACTTCTCAGGTGGCACAGTGGTAAAGAACCCACCTGCCAATGCGGATGCATTAAAGATTCAGGTTCAATCTCTAGGTCAGAAAGATCTCCTGAAGGAGGGCACTTCAGTATTCTTGCCTGGAGAATCCCATGACAGAGAAGCCCAGTGCCTTACAGTCCATAGGACTACAAAGAGTCAGACACAACTGAAGCAACTTAGCACACACACTCGCCAAAAATACCAGTGAAAGAATTATCTAGCTAAGGTCAAACCAAACTGTCAGTCTGCAATAAACAATGCATTAATACCTGACTGTTGTTTTAGCAGAAAATAATAAATAATACACGAAGGCTAAGAGATGATTCTGTAGTATTTCTCAAAAGGGGTTAATTATTAGACAACCTCTGACTGAATCATCTGGACCTTGTTAAAAAAACACACACACACACACACACACACACAACTTCCTGGGACTTCCCTGGTGGTGGTCCAGTGGTTAAGACTGCCTTCTAATGTAGGGTGTAGGAGTACAATACCTGGTCAGGGAACTAAAATCCCACTGCCTCTCAGCCAGAAAATGAAACTTAAAACAGAAACAATATTGCAACAAATTAAATAAAGACTTTAAAAAAAAGAAAAAACGTCCTAAGATTTCTGACATTGACTTTTTTCATTCCACACATATAGTGATATACAGTACTCATTCACTTTATCAGTCTAGCTTTACTCAATTAGCACAATCCTCTCCAAATGTACCCATGTTGTCACAAAAGACAGAATTTTCTTCTTTTTAAAGGTTAAATAATATTCCATTCTCATACTAAATTATCTACATTTGTTCCTCCCTAGGTGAACATCTAGTTTATTTCCATGTCTTGGCTACTGTGAATAATGCTTGAATGAATGTGGAAGTATCAATAGCTCTTTGAGGTAGTGATTTCATTTCATTGAAAAACCCATCATTTTAAATCAGTCCCCAAATCATTGTCTTGCACATAAACATTTGACAACCCTCACACCTTATTGCAGGAGACAGTGAGCACATGTCAGGATGAGGAAGGCCCTGCTTGGAGGACTGAGGCAAGAAGGAATTTGCATCTTAAGAAAATTATAGGGAATCCCTGGAGGTCCAGTGACTAGAAAGTCACTTCAAAAGTGCCTGGGGCTGTGTTTGATCCCTAGTTGGGAAATTAAGATCCTACAAATCAAGTACCAACCTTCCTCAAAAAAAGAAAGAGATCATGCAAGTAAACCCAGTGCTTACAGTCCATAGGACTACAAAGAGTCAGACACAACTGAAGCAACTTAGCACACACACTCGCCAAAATACCAGTGAAAGAATTATCTAGCTAAGGTCAAACCAAACTGTCAGTCTGCAATAAACAATGCATTAATACCTGACTGTTGTTTTAGCAGAAAATAATAAATAATACACGAAGGCTAAGAGATGATTCTGTAGTATTTCTCAAAAGGGGTTAATTATTAGACAACCTCTGACTGAATCATCTGGACCTTGTTAAAAAAACACACACACACACACACACACACACAACTTCCTGGGACTTCCCTGGTGGTGGTCCAGTGGTTAAGACTGCCTTCTAATGTAGGGTGTAGGAGTACAATACCTGGTCAGGGAACTAAAATCCCACTGCCTCTCAGCCAGAAAATGAAACTTAAAACAGAAACAATATTGCAACAAATTAAATAAAGACTTTAAAAAAAAGAAAAAACGTCCTAAGATTTCTGACATTGACTTTTTTCATTCCACACATATAGTGATATACAGTACTCATTCACTTTATCAGTCTAGCTTTACTCAATTAGCACAATCCTCTCCAAATGTACCCATGTTGTCACAAAAGACAGAATTTTCTTCTTTTTAAAGGTTAAATAATATTCCATTCTCATACTAAATTATCTACATTTGTTCCTCCCTAGGTGAACATCTAGTTTATTTCCATGTCTTGGCTACTGTGAATAATGCTTGAATGAATGTGGAAGTATCAATAGCTCTTTGAGGTAGTGATTTCATTTCATTGAAAAACCCATCATTTTAAATCAGTCCCCAAATCATTGTCTTGCACATAAACATTTGACAACCCTCACACCTTATTGCAGGAGACAGTGAGCACATGTCAGGATGAGGAAGGCCCTGCTTGGAGGACTGAGGCAAGAAGGAATTTGCATCTTAAGAAAATTATAGGGAATCCCTGGAGGTCCAGTGACTAGAAAGTCACTTCAAAAGTGCCTGGGGCTGTGTTTGATCCCTAGTTGGGAAATTAAGATCCTACAAATCAAGTACCAACCTTCCTCAAAAAAAGAAAGAGAAAAAGAAAGCTTTGTTATAGCTGTTTTTTTTTTTCCTTTTTTCCTTTTATTTCTTCCTTCTCTCTCCCCATTCCTCCTCCAACCCTACACATTTCATTATTGTTTTCCATTTCAAAAATTCTAATAATTGTTTTACTTGCAGTTTACATACTGGTTTGAGAGTCTACAGCTTTGGTTGTGTAGCCTAGGCTCCAGAATGATCTCTGGGGAGCCCTCAGAAGAGATCCATATCAAATAACCAGGAGCAAGTAGAGTGGGAATTCCTATACTTTGAAAATGATAAAATGCTAAGTAGTTTATCATCCTGGGATGAAAACAGTAAGTGCTACAAATACAAATTCTGTGTTGAAGTTCAAGAGAAACAAGAATAAAACAGGGTAGATTAATATTCAGTATTATCAATGCTGTAAGATATATATTGTCATGATATATATCTAATTAATAGTTGCATCTTTCTCTAAGGAGTTTCAGAAATTTCCAGAAGTATCAGCATTCTGGCTTCCTACTCCTACAGTGACTTCAAGAGAAATATGGTTCATTAGCTATAGTTTTAACTAGAGTAGATATCCACATGAATAGTGTATAAAGGCATATTCCACCAGAAAATGTTCTTTACTAGTTTGCCAGAGATTCTTACATAGTGTAGTCTGTTTTTCTGCATTCAGTAACTGCTTTTGAGCATCTACTATATCTGAAGACCATTGAATAGTAAACATGTAAACAATCCCTATGCATAAAGAAATCCAATAAAGGAATTAAAGAATTAGTAAAAGTTACTGGAAGTATCAATAGCTCTTTGAGGTAGTGATTTCATTTCATTGAAAACCCATCATTTTAAATCAGTCCCCAAATCATTGTCTTGCACATAAACATTTGACAACCCTCACACCTTATTGCAGGAGACAGTGAGCACATGTCAGGATGAGGAAGGCCCTGCTTGGAGGACTGAGGCAAGAAGGAATTTGCATCTTAAGAAAATTATAGGGAATCCCTGGAGGTCCAGTGACTAGAAAGTCACTTCAAAAGTGCCTGGGGCTGTGTTTGATCCCTAGTTGGGAAATTAAGATCCTACAAATCAAGTACCAACCTTCCTCAAAAAAAGAAAGAGAAAAAGAAAGCTTTGTTATAGCTGTTTTTTTTTTTCCTTTTTTCCTTTTATTTCTTCCTTCTCTCTCCCCATTCCTCCTCCAACCCTACACATTTCATTATTGTTTTCCATTTCAAAAATTCTAATAATTGTTTTACTTGCAGTTTACATACTGGTTTGAGAGTCTACAGCTTTGGTTGTGTAGCCTAGGCTCCAGAATGATCTCTGGGGAGCCCTCAGAAGAGATCCATATCAAATAACCAGGAGCAAGTAGAGTGGGAATTCCTATACTTTGAAAATGATAAAATGCTAAGTAGTTTATCATCCTGGGATGAAAACAGTAAGTGCTACAAATACAAATTCTGTGTTGAAGTTCAAGAGAAACAAGAATAAAACAGGGTAGATTAATATTCAGTATTATCAATGCTGTAAGATATATATTGTCATGATATATATCTAATTAATAGTTGCATCTTTCTCTAAGGAGTTTCAGAAATTTCCAGAAGTATCAGCATTCTGGCTTCCTACTCCTACAGTGACTTCAAGAGAAATATGGTTCATTAGCTATAGTTTTAACTAGAGTAGATATCCACATGAATAGTGTATAAAGGCATATTCCACCAGAAAATGTTCTTTACTAGTTTGCCAGAGATTCTTACATAGTGTAGTCTGTTTTTCTGCATTCAGTAACTGCTTTTGAGCATCTACTATATCTGAAGACCATTGAATAGTAAACATGTAAACAATCCCTATGCATAAAGCATTTACAGTCTTATTAGGAGCAATAAAGGAATTAAAGTTTACAAATTACTGTGGAAAAGGTTACATGGGGAGGGGCGTGCACAGTTGCCTAGAGAATGGGAGAGAGAGAAAATGAATGGGGACAGTGTCACCTCTCACTTTTGACTGGTGAGAAGGGAGAAAGTTTCATAGGCATCTTAATATTTGGACTTCATCTCAAGGAAAAATAAACAGGAATCTGTCAAACAGGAAAAAGAAATAAAGATAAAATCATGAAAGAACATTGCTCACTGGAGGAAATGCAAATATTTGGGCACACCTGTGGCTCACAGTGTGAAAGAGGAGAGAAAGCCTGAATGAGCAGGGGCCAGTATAAGAAGATTCTTCTGTGTATCAGTAATAAATTCCATCCATGTCCTGTAAGTGATTGGGAGTCAGGAAGAATGGAGTTAGTTCTTTCAGTTAAGGTATCAGTACCCTTATTTAAATGCAAATGTTTTGCTCCGGAATATTATTGCAATGTCGGCTCAATAGAGTCAATTAATACCTTTGTCAAAGACTACCTAATTGTCACTTTAGGAGAGAAGCTAAACTCAGGATAAAAAGGCAATACTAAACTGCACACTTAAAAATGGTTAAAGTCCCAAATTTTATTAAGTGAATTTTGCATCAATTAAGAAAAAAAAAAGACAAGACTTTTTATTAATTGTAAGAAGACTGTAAAGGCAGAAAATAAGATAATATGAGAAAGTCTCAAAAGAAACTTTCCAAAATTTAACTTGGAGAAATGCAGAAATTCTCCAGTAATAGCACTAGCACCTTTTCTATTGAATGATTAGGAAAAAATAATCATTGTAAAGTAGAATAGAACATTCATTCCTGAATGGCATTTCTTATTTTACTTCTGAAATCAAACTGATGCTTATCATGAAAGCCTAAGAGCCACAGAGGCAATGTCAGCTCCTTTCAGCTTTGTGAAGCACAGAGCAGAGAAGCATGGATGGTTGATGGGCCTCCCATTTCATAGTCTTCTATCCTGACGCAATCAAAGATGTTAATTAGGCTTTCGATGCTTCTTTTTACATCCTTTCCCTCACTTTCAGTAGTTTGTCCCCAAGCCAATCAAATGCTCAATTCTTCCAGTCTCCACTCCAAAGATAATTTATGCATTTGTTCATTCAGTGAAATGTACTGTGTGTTCACCATGCAGAGGCCATGCCCTAGGCATGGAGACACGATCTTCTGCCCTCTCAAGACCTTCAGTGAAATATGAGAGATACATTTAAATATTTGTAATACCATGTGGCAAAGGGTAATGACAGACACATATAGAGGGAGAAGGATTTGTACAAAAAAGGAAATGACCATTAAGTAGAGAAAAACTGGATTCTCCAGAATAAAGGAAGCAGTCAACCGTAACGCCCAAGATTTCTGAGTCAACCGGAAAAAGGGCCGTGTAGCAGGGGCCAGTATAAGAAGATTCTTCTGTGTATCAGTAATAAATTCCATCCATGTCCTGTAAGTGATTGGGAGTCAGGAAGAATGGAGTTAGTTCTTTCAGTTAAGGTATCAGTACCCTTATTTAAATGCAAATGTTTTGCTCGAATATTATTGCAATGTCGGCTCAATAGAGTCAATTAATACCTTTGTCAAAGACTACCTAATTGTCACTTTAGGAGAGAAGCTAAACTCAGGATAAAAAGGCAATACTAAACTGCACACTTAAAAATGGTTAAAGTCCCAAATTTTATTAAGTGAATTTTGCATCAATTAAGAAAAAAAAAAGACAAGACTTTTTATTAATTGTAAGAAGACTGTAAAGGCAGAAAATAAGATAATATGAGAAAGTCTCAAAAGAAACTTTCCAAAATTTAACTTGGAGAAATGCAGAAATTCTCCAGTAATAGCACTAGCACCTTTTCTATTGAATGATTAGGAAAAAATAATCATTGTAAAGTAGAATAGAACATTCATTCCTGAATGGCATTTCTTATTTTACTTCTGAAATCAAACTGATGCTTATCATGAAAGCCTAAGAGCCACAGAGGCAATGTCAGCTCCTTTCAGCTTTGTGAAGCACAGAGCAGAGAAGCATGGATGGTTGATGGGCCTCCCATTTCATAGTCTTCTATCCTGACGCAATCAAAGATGTTAATTAGGCTTTCGATGCTTCTTTTTACATCCTTTCCCTCACTTTCAGTAGTTTGTCCCCAAGCCAATCAAATGCTCAATTCTTCCAGTCTCCACTCCAAAGATAATTTATGCATTTGTTCATTCAGTGAAATGTACTGTGTGTTCACCATGCAGAGGCCATGCCCTAGGCATGGAGACACGATCTTCTGCCCTCTCAAGACCTTCAGTGAAATATGAGAGATACATTTAAATATTTGTAATACCATGTGGCAAAGGGTAATGACAGACACATATAGAGGGAGAAGGATTTGTACAAAAAAGGAAATGACCATTAAGTAGAGAAAAACTGGATTCTCCAGAATAAAAAGGAAGCAGTCAACCGTAAACGCCCAAGATTTCTGAGGGATCAGGCAAGGAGGGACCCTGGAAGGTAAGGTTTTTCATTTGTCCTCAAATGATGGATTAAGTAAACTTCAGTTTTTTGTGTTATGGGAATTTGTTTGCATGCATTAGTTACTGGATGTTGGCTGATAAAACTTGGGGAAAAACAGCTTCCTTCAACCCACATCTTTCCTGACAGAGGGACTCATTTGTGTATGGTCAGTAGTCCACACTCCAGACAGATACGGCAGCAGTGTTTTGGCTCTGGAGGGGAGAAAGGGTGTCAAACCACCGCATCTACCACATATTATAATTCATTTAAATCCTGTCCTGTTGTTGAACATCTAGAGTGTCTTGGTAGGATGAACAGAAATGGAAAGGAAGATAATTGCAGGTCAATGAGACAGGGAAACAAAAGCCCAGAGGCAGGAAAAAAGAAACAGAGAAAATTAAGAAAACCAAAATATAATTCCTCAGAGTAGGGCAGAGGAATATGAGCAGACATTGGGAAAGGTGGGCATGAGGGGAGCGGGGTCCTGGGGCTGGGAGCTGATCTTGTAAGAAATGGAAGACACTGAGTGTTTTGCTCTGGTTGCACTGGTTTCATGAGGGCAGCTGCTTCTGCTCAGAGGCACAGCATTCTCTCTCAGTGCCCGACTGGAGGACCAAGAGGTGATGCCTCTTGGCATCATCTGCCTGCCAGATCCTTTGATGCAGGCATAGTTTGCTGTGTCACTACCTGTACAGCTGGGTCTGCCATTATCCAACTGTAGTGAGAGCCTAGTCCAACGCTGGTGACCTCCTGTCTCCACCCACCTCCCCTCCCTGTGTAGTTCCAGACGAAAAGGCCATCATTCGGAAGCAAATATACAATGTACTTCCACATTGAGGAGATGGGGGAAGCAGCATTCATGCTTAGGCACAGTTGTTCCTTGATCACTCCCACCCCATGCAGACTGGCCAAGATTGAGAAATTCTCATCTCAAGAGACAAAACAGTAATTTCTTGTTCAGAATCCAAATAGTTAAATTTCTCCCCCCAATTGATTGATTGGTTGGTTAATTGACTTTGGAAAAGGGAAAAGCTGAGCTGAGAAGAGCTAGTAGAAATAAATCATGGTGGGAAATTCTTCCCTGAATGCCAGGCAGGGTCAGTGAAATAGCAACATATGGCTCTGGCCTCTGTGATTATGAATTAATAATGATCTTGGCCTTAAAGCAAGAAATCCTTGGTGTTTAAGTTTGTCAGGCCTTATTAAGTCAGTGGTTCTGTGCTGATTGGGAACAGGGTGGGGCTGGCAAGAGACCAAGTGTGTTGCCATGGTGACAAGAAGTCATTTGCGTGGGTACAGCAATTGTCTTGATTCTAGCAAGTTTATTTAGAGACAGGCTCACACGCTGATGGGCAGAAATGGCTCTGAATCTCTCACAATCATTATGGCATCCAGGATACAGACCACCATCCTAACAGTTTGCTGGTAACCAAGCAACTAAAATACTCCTTGACATGCTGAGAGAATCCAAGAGACTCCTATGACCCTGGTATTGTAAAGGAAGTGAGATAGTAAGGGCTTAGTCAAGGAGGCTCAGATGCTGTTGACTCAAATTCACAGATGAGAAGACCAGGAAAATCAAGACGGCAATCTTCATGTATTTATTCAAAAATATGTATTGGGCAACAGATGCCAGATATGGGACCTAGGTCCAGGATGTTTTAAGTATCACTTTTCACCCATCATGCCAGGTAAGGCAGTGCACTTACAGACTGCCCTGCAGAAGAGACTTGCTGCAGTCTGTGACAGGGAAAACTGGCCAAGGCAAGTGGTGTATATGCCAGAAAATACAGGATGGGTCATACACCAATGAGTCTTGGTAGGGTGGAAAGAAGCTAGGCTAACAGGGCTACATTCCTAGATGTGGGAGTCTGTACTGTAGATTTGCACAAACACAGTATCATGATGCTTCTCAGCAGATAACTTTAAAAATACTGTTGCGATACTTTAGAGGTGCTTTAAATAAAAGACCAAACAAGGGGAAAAGTTGACAAACAGGTTTGTTGAATGGATCATGCTGATTAGAAAGGTGTTTTGTTGTTAAGTAAAAATTCTTTCCAGGTATTACATAAGGTGAGAAGGTTTAAAAAAAAAAAAAAACCTGCCTGAGACATGTTTGTTGGTTGACAGATTTATCCGTGCTCCTTTAAACAGGGAAATGGCATGATGAGCATAAAGAGACATCCCAGAATTGGGCTTGGGGTAGTTCTTGGCAGAGGGACCGGGGAAAAGTGATTACACCTCTGTGTCATGTATTTATTTATGAAATGAGGATTTGGGTTGGAAGATCCTCATTTCTAATTGTATCTAAGGTTCTATGGCTCTTAAAATAACATCTTCTAACCAAAGAGCTCCCAATGAACTAATTTCCTCACAAAACAGCTGGATGGTCATTAGCAGGTAGTTAAAAGGTAAGATTGCTTCTACATCCAGAAAAAACTCATTGTGCTGAGTTGGCAGTTATATGGACTCCTTCAGAACAAAAATAATTTGTAATGTGTCTCTTTCACTCTTGACTCTACATAAATAAGACAAAAAGACAACCCTCAAAATGGGGGAAAATATTTGCAAATGAAGCAACATACAGAGGTTTAATCTCCAAAATATACAAACAACACACAAAACTCAATATCAAAAAAAAACAACTCAATGCAAAAGCGGGTAGTAGACCTAAATAGACATTTCTCCAAAAATGACACACAGATGCCAGATATGGGACCTAGGTCCAGGATGTTTTAAGTATCACTTTTCACCCATCATGCCAGGTAAGGCAGTGCACTTACAGACTGCCCTGCAGAAGAGACTTGCTGCAGTCTGTGACAGGGAAAACTGGCCAAGGCAAGTGGTGTATATGCCAGAAAATACAGGATGGGTCATACACCAATGAGTCTTGGTAGGGTGGAAAGAAGCTAGGCTAACAGGGCTACATTCCTAGATGTGGGAGTCTGTACTGTAGATTTGCACAAACACAGTATCATGATGCTTCTCAGCAGATAACTTTAAAAATACTGTTGCGATACTTTAGAGGTGCTTTAAATAAAAGACCAAACAAGGGGAAAAGTTGACAAACAGGTTTGTTGAATGGATCATGCTGATTAGAAAGGTGTTTTGTTGTTAAGTAAAAATTCTTTCCAGGTATTACATAAGGTGAGAAGGTTTAAAAAAAAAAAAAAACCTGCCTGAGACATGTTTGTTGGTTGACAGATTTATCCGTGCTCCTTTAAACAGGGAAATGGCATGATGAGCATAAAGAGACATCCCAGAATTGGGCTTGGGGTAGTTCTTGGCAGAGGGACCGGGGAAAAGTGATTACACCTCTGTGTCATGTATTTATTTATGAAATGAGGATTTGGGTTGGAAGATCCTCATTTCTAATTGTATCTAAGGTTCTATGGCTCTTAAAATAACATCTTCTAACCAAAGAGCTCCCAATGAACTAATTTCCTCACAAAACAGCTGGATGGTCATTAGCAGGTAGTTAAAAGGTAAGATTGCTTCTACATCCAGAAAAAACTCATTGTGCTGAGTTGGCAGTTATATGGACTCCTTCAGAACAAAAATAATTTGTAATGTGTCTCTTTCACTCTTGACTCTACATAAATAAGACAAAAAGACAACCCTCAAAATGGGGGAAA
Organism: Tragulus kanchil; assembly: GCA_022376925.1. Classification (NCBI taxonomy): domain Eukaryota; kingdom Metazoa; phylum Chordata; class Mammalia; order Artiodactyla; family Tragulidae; genus Tragulus; species Tragulus kanchil. Next base: position 80,789,980 of record JAIOJX010000029.1, on the reverse strand, counting down.
ATATTTGCAAATGAAGCAACATACAGAGGTTTAATCTCCAAAATATACAAACAACACACAAAACTCAATATCAAAAAAAAACAACTCAATGCAAAAGCGGGTAGTAGACCTAAATAGACATTTCTCCAAAAATGACACACAGATGGCCGAGGCACATGAAAAGATGTTCAACATCACTAATTGTTAGAGAAATGCAGATTGAAACTGAAATGAGGTATCATCTCATACTGGTCAGCAATGGCCATCATCAAAAAGTCTACACACAATAAATGCTGCAGAGGATGTGGAGAAAATTGATGGCTTTTGACTGTTGGTGGAATGTAAATTGATACAGCCATTGTGGAGAATAGTATGGAGGTTCCTTAAAAAATTAAACATAGAACTACCATATGACCCAGTAATCCTACTACTACATATATCCTAAGAAAATCACAATATAAAAAGATATATATGCCCTAATGTTCACTGCAGACCTATTTACAATAGCTAGAACATGAAAGTAATCTAGATGTCCATCAACTGATGAATGGATAAAGAAGACTGGTGCATATATGCAATGGAATATTGCTCAGCCACAAAAAGAAACAAAATTAGGTCATTCATAGTAATGTGGATGAACTTAGAGTCTATTATACAAAGTGAAGTAAGTCAGAAAGAGAAAAACAAGTATTATATATTTAGTTCAGTTCAGTCACTCAGTTATGTCTCACTCTTTGTGACTTCATGGACTGCAGCATGCCAGGCTTTTCTGTCCTTCACCATCTCTCAGAGTTTGCCGAAACTCATGTCCATTGATTTGGCGATGGCATCCAACCATGTTGTCTTCTGATCACATATTTTCATAAAAAATATAGAATCTAGAAAAATGGTACTGATGAGCCTATTTGCAGGACAGGAATATAGGCACAGACATAGAGAATCGACTTGTGCACACGGTGAGGGAAGGAGAACATGGAATTAATTGAGAGGGTAGCACTGACATATATACACTACTACATGGAAAATAGATACTTAGTGGGAAGCTGTTGTATAACACAGGAGTTCAGCTCGGCACTCTATGAAGAGCCAGAAGGATGGGATGAGAGGAAGTGGGAGGGAGACTCAAGAGTGAGGGTATATATATACCTAGAAAGATAGTTATGACTGATTCATGTTGTTGTATGGTACAAGCTAACACATGATTAGACTCTGAAGCTCTAGCACATATATACAATGGAATACTACACAGCTGTAAAAAGAAATGCAGAAGAATCAGTCCTAATTAGGTGGCTGGATCTAGAATCTATCATAAAAAGTGAAGTCAGTCAAAAATAGAAGGACAAGTATAATATACTAACACATATATATGGAATTTAGTAGGATGGCAATGATAATGCACACAGTGAAGTGATGGAAAAAAAGACATGGACAGTAGACATATGGACATTGTGGAGAATGAACAGTGGGTGGGAGACGTAGAGGAAGTAGCATGAAAACTTGTACTATCATATGTGAAAAAAGTAGCTATAGTCATTGCTCTGTGAGAAAAGGGGATCCAGCAGGGGTGCTGTCGATGGCCTAAAGGCATGGGATGGGGGAAATATACATATGACTAATCTGGGAACATACATATCTAAAAACAACAAAACTCTGTAAAAGTGCATATAGGGGCAATGGAATATTGCTCAGCCACAAAAAGAAACAAAATTAGGTCATTCATAGTAATGTGGATGAACTTAGAGTCTATTATACAAAGTGAAGTAAGTCAGAAAGAGAAAAACAAGTATTATATATTTAGTTCAGTTCAGTCACTCAGTTATGTCTCACTCTTTGTGACTTCATGGACTGCAGCATGCCAGGCTTTTCTGTCCTTCACCATCTCTCAGAGTTTGCCGAAACTCATGTCCATTGATTTGGCGATGGCATCCAACCATGTTGTCTTCTGATCACATATTTTCATAAAAAATATAGAATCTAGAAAAATGGTACTGATGAGCCTATTTGCAGGACAGGAATATAGGCACAGACATAGAGAATCGACTTGTGCACACGGTGAGGGAAGGAGAACATGGAATTAATTGAGAGGGTAGCACTGACATATATACACTACTACATGGAAAATAGATACTTAGTGGGAAGCTGTTGTATAACACAGGGAGTTCAGCTCGGCACTCTATGAAGAGCCAGAAGGATGGGATGAGAGGAAGTGGGAGGGAGACTCAAGAGTGAGGGTATATATATACCTAGAAAGATAGTTATGACTGATTCATGTTGTTGTATGGTACAAGCTAACACATGATTAGACTCTGAAGCTCTAGCACATATATACAATGGAATACTACACAGCTGTAAAAAGAAATGCAGAAGAATCAGTCCTAATTAGGTGGCTGGATCTAGAATCTATCATAAAAAGTGAAGTCAGTCAAAAATAGAAGGACAAGTATAATATACTAACACATATATATGGAATTTAGTAGGATGGCAATGATAATGCACACAGTGAAGTGATGGAAAAAAAGACATGGACAGTAGACATATGGACATTGTGGAGAATGAACAGTGGGTGGGAGACGTAGAGGAAGTAGCATGAAAACTTGTACTATCATATGTGAAAAAAGTAGCTATAGTCATTGCTCTGTGAGAAAAGGGGATCCAGCAGGGGTGCTGTGCGATGGCCTAAAGGCATGGGATGGGGGAATATACATATGACTAATCTGGGATCATACATATCTATAAACAACAAAACTCTGTAAAAGTAAAAAGCAAAATAAAAAATTTTTAAAAGCTGAACAAAAAACCAAATAAAATTAAAAAGAATCACTGGAAATATCAAAACAATATAGCGGAAATGTTTACCTGGGACAATGAAAAGCCAGAAGTGAGGGGAGTGAGGGGTCTTGCCGCCCCTCACTGTCTTTCATGGGACCTTAAGTGAGTCACCAACACCTTCCAATCCTCAGTTTTCTCTTCTGAAAACTGGGAGTAAGGAATATTGTCTGGGATTTAAAAATTGAAACGTGAAAAGAACTATTCTGGCATTATAACATTTTCTACAGTGTCCTTAATCTTCTTCTTTCAAAATAACATATTTCAAAGAATGGCAAGAAGACCCAGTATTCTATTACGGCTCTCAAGAGAATGCACAGAGCAGATGTTGAGAATGACAAGGTTACCCTCACAGATGCTGGGGAACAGGAAAGAAATTAAACTGCTGCTTCTAGAGACTGCTCACTAAACATACTTAATCAGTTTTCTTTTTTAATAGATGGATGAATAAATATGTAACTCGGATTTTTGGGGCAGTCAGGGTTGGGTTTTTTCTAGTGAGTCTTTTTTTCCACTTTCAGAATGAAAGGCATTGCTATTGTCTTCTCTTTTTTTCTTTAAAATCAAGAACAACATCAGCTCTTTTAGAAAAGCAATCCTTGGGTCATATTTTCCCATTTTGGTGGCTCACAGCATAAAATTGTACTAGCCTCTCCTAAACATATAAAACAAATCCCCATAGTTTATTGTTCGAATGTACTTTTCCTGAGAGCTGAAGTTGGGTTACAAGCCTTGGTCCTCTCTTTTGTCTGTTTGTGAGTGGATGCTGATAAAGAATCAAGTGATGAAGAGAAAAGAGAAAACCAGTGCCTAGAACATGGGACACATCATTTGCCCGTAACATTCTTCCATGGTCCCTAATTCAGATCTTAGAGGAGATCTGAATTTAAATCTGAGAACTTAATCTCAAAATTAAAAGGAAGTATGGATGCATAAGTTGGGGATGTCCTCATCATCACCATCAAAGCCTGGGTCATCTGGAGATCCAGGGCCACTATCAAACATCTACTCCTCAGATGCTGAGATACTTTCTCCTTTAATTAGAAATCAGGCTTTAAAAAGCTTCTTTCTTTTTCTTTAAGAAACAAAAATACACATATTACATCTTAAATGTATATAACTTTCAGAAAGTTAATCCAGAGCAAATTACAGGATATTTTTATTCAACAACAAAATAGAGATTGTATGTCCAGCTGCCAACTAGGGGGCTGTAATCAATCAGGTGCACCTGTAATCATTTGAACAAAGTGACTACGGGTAGGAAAGATCTAATCTCAAATCTCCAGAGCCATGATTGAGTATTTCTTTTTTTGGATTAAAAGTAAAACAACAATATAATCAGAACTGTTTCTAAAAAGAAGATGGTCTCCTCTTCTTTTTTCAATTATGAAAATATGACAACACATTTACAAAAGCCTTGGAAAGCACAGAACATGTTACATATGATCTCCCTATGTGCCACAATTAGTTTATAATTACATAAACTAAGGCTTTTTGTTGGAGTTTCAATGTCACTTTCAAAAATAAATAGAATGAATATATGAGAAGTAGAAGGATATGATAAACCTGAAAAGTATTATGAACTAATTCAACATAATTCATATCTATACAATTTTCACACAACAGTAGGATACAAATTCAAGTCCCCATAGACTATAAACTAGGAGACACTGGAACATATCCAGGGACATAAAACATGGTTCAAAAATCTCATAGTCTAAAAGTACTGAAATCTTACAAAGTCTGTTCTCTTATCCCTGTGGAATAAAGTTAGAAATCAATTATAAATATATACTTGAAAATAACTTACATATTTTCAAGTGCAGTGTGACATTTACCCAGAAAAATCTTCGACTTTGCCATTGAAAGCCTCAACAAAGTTAGAAGATGGAAAAAAACACAGAAGGTGATGCCAAAGAAGAAAGCATTTAGCCCGTAACATTCTTCCATGGTCCTATTCTCTAGAGGAGATCTGAATTTAAATCTGAGAACTTAATCTCAAAATTAAAAGGAAGTATGGATGCATAAGTTGGGGATGTCCTCATCATCACCATCAAAGCCTGGGTCATCTGGAGATCCAGGGCCACTATCAAACATCTACTCCTCAGATGCTGAGATACTTTCTCCTTTAATTAGAAATCAGGCTTTAAAAAGCTTCTTTCTTTTTCTTTAAGAAACAAAAATACACATATTACATCTTAAATGTATATAACTTTCAGAAAGTTAATCCAGAGCAAATTACAGGATATTTTTATTCAACAACAAAATAGAGATTGTATGTCCAGCTGCCAACTAGGGGGCTGTAATCAATCAGGTGCACCTGTAATCATTTGAACAAAGTGACTACGGGTAGGAAAGATCTAATCTCAAATCTCCAGAGCCATGATTGAGTATTTCTTTTTTTGGATTAAAAGTAAAACAACAATATAATCAGAACTGTTTCTAAAAAGAAGATGGTCTCCTCTTCTTTTTTCAATTATGAAAATATGACAACACATTTACAAAAGCCTTGGAAAGCACAGAACATGTTACATATGATCTCCCTATGTGCCACAATTAGTTTATAATTACATAAACTAAGGCTTTTTGTTGGAGTTTCAATGTCACTTTCAAAAATAAATAGAATGAATATATGAGAAGTAGAAGGATATGATAAACCTGAAAAGTATTATGAACTAATTCAACATAATTCATATCTATACAATTTTCACACAACAGTAGGATACAAATTCAAGTCCCCATAGACTATAAACTAGGAGACACTGGAACATATCCAGGGACATAAAACATGGTTCAAAAATCTCATAGTCTAAAAGTACTGAAATCTTACAAAGTCTGTTCTCTTATCCCTGTGGAATAAAGTTAGAAATCAATTATAAATATATACTTGAAAATAACTTACATATTTTCAAGTGCAGTGTGACATTTACCCAGAAAAATCTTCGACTTTGCCATTGAAAGCCTCAACAAAGTTAGAAGATGGAAAAAAACACAGAAGGTGATGCCAAAGAAGAAAGCATTTAAAAGAGAAAGGAGCATCAAAATGACAAATTAATACTAAAGACACTTTAAACAAAATCTCATGTATTAATAGGTTTCTTTTTATCTTACAAATTGATTTTTTACAGTAAAAGTTAAGCTTAAAGTTCAAAAACCTTTCTGTATATTCAAATTTTGTAAACTTTTTCACACTGAATGATATCTTATATTTATTCCTTTATTAAAAAATATTTTGTAAAATTAGCACACTCCACCTATTCCTAGAGTAAGGTCCTAAAAATCTGTATTTTCATACAACAATTACCTGCTAGAGGGAACGGGTCTCTAGTCGGAAGGAGACCACATCATTGAAAAGGGTTGCCCTGACCGTCCTGTGATTCCTCAAACAGCATCAAGATACAGCTCGCCACGTAGGTTAATATAGGTCTCACAATAAGTGGTAAACTCTATTATAAACTCTGCTTATAAACTTGGCAAACTGAACTTCAGTTATGGGGAAGAGTGATACCTTTTCACACGGGAAGGGGCCATCCTGCCTCTTCTTGATTCTCCCATAGTACCTTGCCTACAATTTAAACACTTCATTGATTTACTATTTGTGATAAAGTAAAGCAAAACACACATGGATAAAGTATGATGAAATATAAAAGGAATGAGATTCATCCATGTCTCTACTGATGACGTTTTGTTCCTTTTATAACCAAATAATATTCCATCATGTATATGTACCACATCTTGTTTATTCCTTAATCTGCCCATGGATATTTAGGCTGTTTCTATGTCCTGCGTATTGAAAAGAGTGCCTAGAGTCTGCCATACAGAATGAAGTAAGTCAGAAAAAGCAAATATTGTGTATTAACACATGTAAGTGGAATCTAGAAAGTTTGTACAGATAACCTATTTGCAGGGCAGGAATAGAGACACAGGAGTAGGAAATGGACATGTGTGAAATAGATAGCTAGTATTCCCCTAGCTAACTGTTCAGCACAGCACAGGCAACTCAGTCTGGTGCTCTGTAGAACCTATATGGAGGGATGGGCAGAGAGGTTCGCAAGGTAGGGGAGATATGCATACACACAGCTGATTCACTTCACTGTGTAGTGGAAACTAACACAACACTGTAAAGCAACTATACCCCATTAAAAAAAAAAAAAAGAAATGGAAAGAGGAGTGGAAGATATATGTAGAGTTTGTAGTGATTTCACTGGTGTGTGGATAATCAGAATAGAAGGGGCTGCTGAGGTTAGATGCTTTCCCACCCTTTCTCTTTTCATGTTCAGGCATCAGTTGTGTCCGACTCTGCGATGCCATGGACTGTAGCCCACCAGGCTCCTCTGTCTATGGGATTCTCCAGGCAAGAATACTGGATTGGGTTGCCATTGCCTTCTCCAGGGGAACTTCCCAACCCAGGGAAGAGATGACCAGGGAACCCACATCTTCCTCATTGCAGGCAGATTCTTTATCATCTGAGCCACCAGAATGGAGACACCTTAGATGCACTACCAGGGGGACAGTTTACCCTCTCCATCCATGTCCCTTGGTCTGTGTTAATAAGAGTCACCTGTGGCCAAATATAGATCATCTCTTCTCTCCACAGCATATCCCATTCCTGGCAACAGAAGACCAAGAACCTGAGCTTGAGGTTTCTCATTCAGGGAAAGTTCCATACCTCAGGGCAACAGGGTCCCTGGTTTCAACATCTCCTTGTGATGTCAATTACACAGCTGCCTACTGGCCCTTACCTCTCGAGGATGCAGATGTGGGACTGAGCACAGGCCAGTCACAGACCTGGCGGTCTTCCAGAAACCACAGCGTCCACCTTGCTCCCATTTCACACCTAACACTTCTCTTCTGCAATTAACCTCCCAACACAGGATCCTCCCTTCCAAGAAGCAATGTCAAAGGCATTACCACACAGCAGGCAAAGCTCAGCATGGCTGCAGGGTGAAGGAGTCATGGTGATTCCGAATTTTTTATTCTAGGTAAAAATTCACTCTCTAGCAACCTGGCACTCCCTTAGCTTAAACTACTCTCAACCAATCATAAATAGTCTTGACCTCTCTGTTTAGGGTCTCTCAGAACTGACAAAAGCAAATACAAAAATACTAATCCTCGAGTGGGTTTTATTCCAGTTAAGTGAAATGCTCCCTGGAGATGAGGGATTGAGATCCAACCACTTAGGGTAGAGCCATGAAGGTAAGACCCTTCAAACCAATCAGGCTTGAATTTAGTTTCATAAATTGAGTAAGCTCGGCACCAAACACACACACACACACACACACACACACACAATATAAAGACTGAACAAATACTTTTCATTTTCTATCTGTAGTTTTCAGTTACATGGGAGGCAAGGCTTCTGCGGAACACAGTTTTCCAGGTGTGTGGTCCACTAAACACCTCTCTGTTATACTACTTTGTAAAATGACTATTTTTAAATTTAATTTTTATTTTATATTAGAATATTATTACTTGGGTTTTCCTGGTGGCTCAGACCATGAAGAATCTGCCTGCAATGTAAGTGACCCAGGCTTGATCCCTGGGTAGGAAAGACACCCTAGAGAAATGAATGGCTACCCACTCCAGGACTCTTGCCTAGAAAATTCCAAGGACAGAAGACCCTAATGATCTACAGTCGATGGGGCTGCAAAGTCAGATATGACCAAGCAACTGGTATTTTCACTTTTCATAGTGAATTTACAATGCTGTGCTAATTTCAGGTGTACAGCTAAGTGATTAAGCTTCTTATATACATAAAAATAGATATATTCTTTTTTGTTTTCTTTCCCATATAGGTTATTATAAAATATTGAGTAGTGTTCCCTGTGCTTATATAATAGGTCCTTGTAAGTATAGTAGGTAGCATTACAATGGTAACCAAGGAGGTGTGACAGATGCATAATTCATGTTCTGTAGTGAACACTCAGTCTGGAGAGAAAACAACTGATATGGAGTCCTAATTACACCATGTAAGAATTACACTATCTACTTTTCAGTTTTTCACTTCTGAAAAACAGGAAAAATAAAACACATCTCAGAGCATAGGGATAGTTACTCAGTAAACTATGAATGACTGTGCAATGATAAGTGGTCTTAGTATTATCCACCCACATTCACTTGTGTACAAAAATATCATTGAGACCACTTGTCGAAGATCTAACCTTGGAAGAATTCACCTTAGGGTAGAGCCATTTCGAGTGGGTTTTATTCCAGTTAAGTGAAATGCTCCCTGGAGATGAGGGATTGAGATCCAACCACTTAGGGTAGAGCCATGAAGGTAAGACCCTTCAAACCAATCAGGCTTGAATTTAGTTTCATAAATTGAGTAAGCTCGGCACCAAACACACACACACACACACACACACACACAATATAAAGACTGAACAAATACTTTTCATTTTCTATCTGTAGTTTTCAGTTACATGGGAGGCAAGGCTTCTGCGGAACACAGTTTTCCAGGTGTGTGGTCCACTAAACACCTCTCTGTTATACTACTTTGTAAAATGACTATTTTTAAATTTAATTTTTATTTTATATTAGAATATTATTACTTGGGTTTTCCTGGTGGCTCAGACCATGAAGAATCTGCCTGCAATGTAAGTGACCCAGGCTTGATCCCTGGGTAGGAAAGACACCCTAGAGAAATGAATGGCTACCCACTCCAGGACTCTTGCCTAGAAAATTCCAAGGACAGAAGACCCTAATGATCTACAGTCGATGGGGCTGCAAAGTCAGATATGACCAAGCAACTGGTATTTTCACTTTTCATAGTGAATTTACAATGCTGTGCTAATTTCAGGTGTACAGCTAAGTGATTAAGCTTCTTATATACATAAAATAGATATATTCTTTTTTGTTTTCTTTCCCATATAGGTTATTATAAAATATTGAGTAGTGTTCCCTGTGCTTATATAATAGGTCCTTGTAAGTATAGTAGGTAGCATTACAATGGTAACCAAGGAGGTGTGACAGATGCATAATTCATGTTCTGTAGTGAACACTCAGTCTGGAGAGAAAACAACTGATATGGAGTCCTAATTACACCATGTAAGAATTACACTATCTACTTTTCAGTTTTTCACTTCTGAAAAACAGGAAAAATAAAACACATCTCAGAGCATAGGGATAGTTACTCAGTAAACTATGAATGACTGTGCAATGATAAGTGGTCTTAGTATTATCCACCCACATTCACTTGTGTACAAAAATATCATTGAGACCACTTGTCGAAGATCTAACCTTGGAAGAATTCACCTTGAAAATACCCTTGAAGTGGCTAGGACTAAACACATAAGACCACTCATCTAAATCCGAAAAGCCAGAATAAGTATGGGTACAAATGATTTTCTTTTGAGTATAAAGATAGTCTATAAAGAGAAACCTCAACTTCTGAGTCCACAGTAACTTGTATAATATGTAGTAAGTAAAGTAAATACTGAAAGTGAATTTAGAAAAAAATCATTTCAAGGTTAGCATAATCCTAAAATATTAACTTCTCACAGTATACCAAACACACAATGAGCAAATAAAGTAGGAAAATGGGAATAATGACAAAAGGAGAAAAAAAAATGGATTAAGATCAAATTTAACCCACTGTTATTAATTCCATTAGATGCACACACCCAAAAACTATGTATACCCTCTCTCCCATCTGGAGCTGTCCCAGAGTACAGATTATATGAGAGAAAGTTTTTCTCAAATGATCAGAACAAAAACTATTTATTTTATTCAAACTGCTTCTACTCAGCTCAAATCCTCTCCACTCAATGAAGCAGGTCAACAAAAACTTCTGATGATCACTCACTTCAGTTATAGCACTGAAGATATTACATGTACCTGGATTTAAGGAAATTAAACAAAAATAGATACACTTAAAGTTTACTGTATTTGATGTCCAGAGAGTTTCATCAACACATCCTTTATAACAAATTCATTTTATAGAAGGTTTTCAAATGTGTGCACTGAAATCTGCAGTTTCAATGAAAAATGAACTTGGGTCTTCATCAAACAGATGAATCAACCATAGTGTGTGGACGGTGCCTGGTTTGATACAAGAATCCAGTATGGCTTGATATGATACCTACAGGGCATCTAAGATGTATATATACATCCATGAGACACACATCTGAGTATGGACTGGAGGATAAATGAGTAAATGTATGTGGTGGTTTTATTATTGTGTCTACTGTTGTTTCATAGTCAAGATAATATGCTTTGGACAAATGGTTTCAATTGACTCAGCTTTGGGTTCCTCAATCAAAAATGTTAGCATTCGAGATGATATTTAAAAACTCCAAACAAGTCAAATGTTTGTGATTCGGCAGTTTTAAGGTCGAGTTCTAACTGAATACCCTTCTCTATCTTTGATGTAACCCTGTATGCATTCATGTGTTCTAAGTCACTTCAATCAAGTCCAACTCTTTGTGACCCCATGAATTGTAGCCCACCAGACTCCTTTGTCCATGGGATTCTCCAGGCAAGACTACTAGAGTGGGTTGCCACGTCCTCCTCCAGGGGATCTTCCCGATCCAGGGATTAAAGCCAAGTGTCTTATGGCTCTTGCAGTGGTAAGTGGTTTCTTTACCACTAGCACCACATGGGAAGCCTTGATGTATTCGTATTGCCCTTAAAATCAATAAGATAAATAAACTAATTAAAATTGCTTACTTTTCTTACGCATAGAAATAATTGAACACAGCTTTGTTTAGGGGAAATGCATTGCAACTAATGAAATTTTCAACAAATGATGAAGAAAATAAGAGTATCTTTCTATTTCGGGGAATTGTCAATGTCTCTGTTGAGGACATTTTTGGGCACATCACTCAAAATTCCTGAGGAGGAGTCAGAGCATCACTTGAGACCCAGCCACCCTGTTTTCAGTTTCCTTGGTTCCTCTGGGAGCGAGACTGATAAGGACACAGCAACTGTCTCTGCATGGAAAGATCACTCTTTCTTGTTGTGCACTCACCTTCACTACTTTATTCCCCTAAGCCAGCCCTCCATTTTTGCTGTTTTTCTAATATGCCATGCCTTTAAAATGTTGCTAATATCCAAAAATATAAACTTACAGACAAATGTGCAGGAGAAAAAATTTGTAGTGAAAATTATTGCTAGCTTTCCTGAAAGATAAACAGTAAGTTTTCACATTTTAAAATATACACAATTTACCTAAATCCCTGTCTCTATCATTTGCCTGAATATGTTCAGAAACCATTGGAAGAATTTTTGTAATATACCATAGTGTGTGGACGGTGCCTGGTTTGAAAAATGTTTAAACCTACAGGGCATCTAAGATGTATATATACATCCATGAGACACACATCTGAGTATGGACTGGAGGATAAATGAGTAAATGTATGTGGTGGTTTTATTATTGTGTCTACTGTTGTTTCATAGTCAAGATAATATGCTTTGGACAAATGGTTTCAATTGACTCAGCTTTGGGTTCCTCAATCAAAAATGTTAGCATTCGAGATGATATTTAAAAACTCCAAACAAGTCAAATGTTTGTGATTCGGCAGTTTTAAGGTCGAGTTCTAACTGAATACCCTTCTCTATCTTTGATGTAACCCTGTATGCATTCATGTGTTCTAAGTCACTTCAATCAAGTCCAACTCTTTGTGACCCCATGAATTGTAGCCCACCAGACTCCTTTGTCCATGGGATTCTCCAGGCAAGACTACTAGAGTGGGTTGCCACGTCCTCCTCCAGGGGATCTTCCCGATCCAGGGATTAAAGCCAAGTGTCTTATGGCTCTTGCAGTGGTAAGTGGTTTCTTTACCACTAGCACCACATGGGAAGCCTTGATGTATTCGTATTGCCCTTAAAATCAATAAGATAAATAAACTAATTAAAATTGCTTACTTTTCTTACGCATAGAAATAATTGAACACAGCTTTGTTTAGGGGAAATGCATTGCAACTAATGAAATTTTCAACAAATGATGAAGAAAATAAGAGTATCTTTCTATTTCGGAGAATTGTCAATGTCTCTGTTGAGGACATTTTTGGGCACATCACTCAAAATTCCTGAGGAGGAGTCAGAGCATCACTTGAGACCCAGCCACCCTGTTTTCAGTTTCCTTGGTTCCTCTGGGAGCGAGACTGATAAGGACACAGCAACTGTCTCTGCATGGAAAGATCACTCTTTCTTGTTGTGCACTCACCTTCACTACTTTATTCCCCTAAGCCAGCCCTCCATTTTTGCTGTTTTTCTAATATGCCATGCCTTTAAAATGTTGCTAATATCCAAAAATATAAACTTACAGACAAATGTGCAGGAGAAAAAATTTGTAGTGAAAATTATTGCTAGCTTTCCTGAAAGATAAACAGTAAGTTTTCACATTTTAAAATATACACAATTTACCTAAATCCCTGTCTCTATCATTTGCCTGAATATGTTCAGAAACCATTGGAAAATGTCCCCATCATTTTTTCTCTCGAGATTACACAGTACAACAGAATTAGACCAACAATTATGGATTGACCTGTTGCTAAGAGTCCTGACCAGTAACTGTGGAATAATACATTTAACCTGAAAGTAGAGACATTCTTGTGACTAAAGATGTAACTGTCAATCTTATGAGATCTTATCAGTCTGACAAAATTTCCAAAACTTCTAATCATTCTACAAAATACATTTCCTCTTAGAATAATTGTGAATGGCATTTCTCATAACACTGTCTACATAATTATCAATTGAAAATAAAAGTTAAAGTCGATCAGTCATGTCAGACTCTCTGCGACCCCATGGACTGTAGCCCGCCAGGCTCCTCTGTCCATGAAATTCTCCAGGCACGAATACTGGAGTGGTTAGCCTATCCCTTCTCCAGGGGATCTTTCGAATCCAGAAATAGAATCAGGGTCTCCTGCATTGCAGGTGTATTTTTTCCTAGCTTCCTTATCAGGGAAAGCCCAGTAATTTCCAATTATCAATTGATAATTGGTAATAATTGGTCAATTGATAATTGACCAATGGGTCAGACGTTCTATGAGGAGTTTTTATCTAAGAAGTTTTCTATTAGTATGATTTGGGTTCTCTGTGTGTACTCATTAGAGCAACTGTGACTTGTGAACCTGTTTTACATCTGCCTCCAGGGGTTCTGTTCATTCTGTTTATTCTGTTCAGGGTGCAGACTTCTCTGCATTAAATACTCAGAGCCTGTACCTCAGTAGATGGCACATTCAGGGCTGTAGTGAGGAACACAGTGCAAAGGACATGTGGTGGGCTGACTCTGTAAATATGCTACGAGAGAAAAATGATTAGCCACATATGTCTGTGACTTCCCAGTCAGATGGAAGAAGACCCACTAAGGGGCTGTTGCTAATATCCAAAAATATAAACTTACAGACAAATGTGCAGGAGAAAAAATTTGTAGTGAAAATTATTGCTAGCTTTCCTGAAAGATAAACAGTAAGTTTTCACATTTTAAAATATACACAATTTACCTAAATCCCTGTCTCTATCATTTGCCTGAATATGTTCAGAAACCATTGGAAAATGTCCCCATCATTTTTTCTCTCGAGATTACACAGTACAACAGAATTAGACCAACAATTATGGATTGACCTGTTGCTAAGAGTCCTGACCAGTAACTGTGGAATAATACATTTAACCTGAAAGTAGAGACATTCTTGTGACTAAAGATGTAACTGTCAATCTTATGAGATCTTATCAGTCTGACAAAATTTCCAAAACTTCTAATCATTCTACAAAATACATTTCCTCTTAGAATAATTGTGAATGGCATTTCTCATAACACTGTCTACATAATTATCAATTGAAAATAAAAGTTAAAGTCGATCAGTCATGTCAGACTCTCTGCGACCCCATGGACTGTAGCCCGCCAGGCTCCTCTGTCCATGAAATTCTCCAGGCACGAATACTGGAGTGGTTAGCCTATCCCTTCTCCAGGGGATCTTTCGAATCCAGAAATAGAATCAGGGTCTCCTGCATTGCAGGTGTATTTTTTCCTAGCTTCCTTATCAGGGAAAGCCCAGTAATTTCCAATTATCAATTGATAATTGGTAATAATTGGTCAATTGATAATTGACCAATGGGTCAGACGTTCTATGAGGAGTTTTTATCTAAGAAGTTTTCTATTAGTATGATTTGGGTTCTCTGTGTGTACTCATTAGAGCAACTGTGACTTGTGAACCTGTTTTACATCTGCCTCCAGGGGTTCTGTTCATTCTGTTTATTCTGTTCAGGGTGCAGACTTCTCTGCATTAAATACTCAGAGCCTGTACCTCAGTAGATGGCACATTCAGGGCTGTAGTGAGGAACACAGTGCAAAGGACATGTGGTGGGCTGACTCTGTAAATATGCTACGAGAGAAAAATGATTAGCCACATATGTCTGTGACTTACCAGTCAGATGGAAGAAGACCCACTAAGGGGCTTCCCCTGGTGATCCAGTGGGTAAGGACACCGCCTTGCAGTGCAAGGGGCGCCGGTTTGATACCTGGCCTGGGAAGATCCCGCGGAGCAGCTGGACCGATGTGTCCAATCACCGAGCCGGAGCTCTGGAGCGCATGTGCCCAGAGCCAGAGCTCTGCAACGACAGACACCACCGCGATGGGATGCCCACAGGAGACGAAGAACAAAGATGGATGAAAATGGAGAAATGAAAGACCAATTGAAGTGTCCCACCCGCTCCCCTCCCTCCCCAAATAAAAAAATAAATAAATCTTTTTTAAAAAAAAGAAGACCCACTAAGCCTGTGAACTTAGATAAAAGGAAAGAACACACATAGCAATTAATGTGAGAGAAACAGAGGATCACCCTTCCCATATGCATATTGAGTGTGACGAATATTCACCTTGAAATGAAATTTCATGACTTCATCCTTTAGACAAGTAGTATGGAGGTTCTCAATCAGATTTTTAAGACTTGATTCAGGTTCCCTCTGTCCCCACATGCCCCTTCCTGGTAATACTCCTCTCAGCACTATAGTATTTCAAGTGGGCAGCAATAACCTATCTGCAGTGAAAGAATGGAGTTACAAATGTAGAGGAAGGACTTTTGGAACCAGCAGGGAAATGAGAGGGTGAGATGAACTGAAAATGTAGCACTGACATACATACACAACTAAAGTGGGGTTTCCCATGTGGAGCTAGTGGTAAAGAACCCACCTGCCAATGCAGGAGACATAAAAGACACAGGTTTGATCCCTGGGTTGGGAAGATCCTCTGAGAAAGGGAATGGCAACCCATTCCAGTATTTTCGCCTGGATAATTCCATGGACAAAGAATCCTGGCAGACTACAGTCCATGAGATCACAAAGAGTTGGTCATAACTGAAGCAACTTAGCAGGTGTGTAAAATGGGATTTCCCTCATGCCTCAGATGGTAAAGAAACTACCTGCAATGCAGGAGACCAAGTTTAATCCCTGGATCACAAAGATGCCCTGGAGAAGGGCATGACAACCCACTCCGGTATGCTTGCCTGGAGAATTCCATGGACAGAGAAGCATGGAAGGCTACAGTCCATGGTATCACAAAGGGTCGGATATGACTGAGAGACTAACACTATCATTATGTGTAAAATAGATAGCTAGCCGGAAGCTGTTGTATAGTACAAGAAGCTCAGCTTGTTGCTCTGTGATGACCAAAGGAGTGCAATGGGAATGGGATGGGAGGTGGAAGGAAGGCTCAAGAGAGAGGGTATATATATATATATATATATATATGTATAGTTAGGGCTGATTCATGTTGTTGTATGGCAGAAATCAACAAATAAAGCAATTATCCTCCAAATAAAAAAATAAAATATATTCAGTATATCTCTAAAAACACTTGTAAAGAAAAAGCCCATTTCATTCATAATCCCTACTCTTTTACTGAGGCTTCCAAGGTGGATCAGTGGAAAAGAATCTTCCTACAGTGCAGGAGACCTGGGTTTGATCCCTGGGTCAGGAAGAACCCTTGGAGAAGAAAATGGCAACCTACTCTAGTATTCTTGCCTGGAAAATGCCATGAACAGAGGAAACTCGTACACTATAGTCCATGGGGTTCTCAAAAGAGTCAGACATGAATTAGTGAGTAAACTAATACCCATTTATTGTATGGGAAAGAGAGAGAGGAGGCCATGGCAGGGGAGGAATTGCTCCTTTTATCAGGTGATGGAGCAATCTTTAGGGACATTTGGTGTTGGGGTAACAAGTTCCAAATCATTCAAGCTGTGATCTCTGGAGGCAGGTGGTAGTTATGAAGATAGCATGGTTTTCTCTGCCAGCCTCTTAATGGACACATATTTAGGTTGTGTAGGAACAGAAAAGGGAAAAAAAACTCAAAAGGAACAACTAAATAAACTCTGGGAGTCACTAAGGACAGGGCAACTTCTGACAAAGACAATGGCATGGCTTCACAGACTCAGGGGCTAAGACAACAACAGTGCCCTCAGCAGAAGCCAGGAAGCCCCCTTAGCCTGCTTTTACCTGGTAAGAGGAAACCATGATAACAGGGGACTAGAGCTGCAAAACTAGATGTTTGGATATCGCATTAGGTATGAACACTTGCCCTGGCCTTCCAGAAAAAGCTGGGAGGTGGAATTTCTAAGGGGCCCAGAGGTCTTCAGTTAGCCATGATACATAAGAATTGTAGATAAAATTACAAGAAAAATTACTTATTTTTATGAACATTTATAATTTTTATTTGTTGAGCACTGCAAGGCATTTTAACCTAAGTATTATATATATATATATATATATATATATATATATATATATATATATATAATTTTACTGAAAACTCTTCAGCTCCAGTACTTTGGCCAGTTCATAGGAAGAACCCTGATGGAAGAGGCTGGGAAAGATTGAAGGCAGCAGGAGAAGGGGGCAACAGAGGATGAGTTGGTTGGAGGGTATCACCAACTCAATGGACACAAGTTTCAGCAAACTCTGGGAGCTGGTGAAGGACAGGAAACCCTGGAATGCTACAGCCCATGGGGTCACAAAGAGTTGGACATGACTGAGTGACTTAACAACAAGTCACCATATGGTATATAGTACTGTGTTATCTTTCAGGTGATCACTGGTATTAGGTAACTTACCCAGAGCAGCAGAGTCAGGGTTCACGTCCTATTGCATCTGACTCGAAGTTCATTCTCTTAACTGCTGCTCTCATAGCTCCCAGTTCATGACGCATGAACTGGCTCAAAATGAGATCATTAACAAAAATATTAAGGAAGTATTTACCAAATTTGCTTCTAAATTTTGGATGCATTTTAAACATACTGTCACTTAAATTTTCATTTTCTAAATTACAGGTTAAGTCTTGCTTCCTTCCCGTTTAATTGTGTCAACACAGCTCCCAGACTATAGTCTCTCATGCTATGATTCTAGCCCATCTTTTAACCATCTCTCAATCTATCTTCACACCTATCCACACCTCTGATTGCCTTAACCATGGGTTATGTTTATCACACCTGCCCCTTCCTTAATTTTGCTCTGCTTATTGTCCTCTAAAGGTCAACTTAAGCTTCACTTCACAAACCATAGTCCTTTCTGAACTCATAAGCAGAACTAATGGCACTCTCTTCCAGATCATCATTGCACATCACATTAGATTTTGCTTAGAATATTTTCTTTAAAATATCAATTTTCTTTTCTTTTCAATTTTGGCCTCTGTCATTGATTTTTTGTTTATTTATTTTCATCCATCTTTATTCTTCTGCCTGTGTGGGCCTTCCTTTGCAGTGGCCTCTTTCATTGTAGAGCACCAGATCTGGATGCATGCAGTCCAGCCCCTCCATGGCATGTGAGAACTTCCCAGTCCAGGGATCCAACCAGTGTCCCCTTGCATTGCAAGGTGAACTCTTTGCCCACTGGACCACCAGAGAAGCCCCAGTTTGCTTTCCTGATTCTTCTATGAGAGAGCATCTCACTCTGGGCAGAGGACTTTGCCTTTTTCATCTCACTTTCCCAGGATATGGCTTCATGATGTGTATAAGAGTCACCCAATGAATTGATCAGACTGGCTTTGGTTATAACCAAGTTTACCTCACAGTTTGTTGTTTAGTCACTAAATTATCTCCAATTCTTTTGTGACCCTGTGGACTGTAGCCCACCAGACTCCTCTGTCCATAGGATTTCCCAGGCAAGAATCTTGCCATGGGTTGCTATTTCCTTCTCCAGGGGATCTGCCTAACCCAGGGATCAAACCAACAACTCCTGCACTTCAGGTGTATCCTTTACCACTGAGCCACCGGGGAAACTCAACTAAGAGAATTGTGTGCTCCATTACTCAGTTGTATCTGACTCTTTGCATCCCCATGACTTAATTATTTATATTAATCAAATTAAATGTATCTTATTTTTCATTTTCACTGCTTCCTTCTTATCCATGGACCCAAGATGTATATTCCATCACCAATCTTCTACTTTCTTTTAAGGTTGCCATATAAAATACAGAGTCTCACAATTAAATTTAAATATAAGATAAATGATTGAATATCAGTAAATGATTTTTTGAGTATTGACCACATATTGTATGAAATTCAACTGGATACCCTGTTGTAATTGATGCTAAGCCTAGAAGCCATGCTTTGTTTCTAAACCTCTTTAAAACATTATTTTTACAAGTGAATCATGGTGGTCTCTTTGGCCATAAAGGAGAGCCTTGCTCTTAATGGGATGTATTTGCTTCATAGAAGTAACATAAAACACAATCCTGTAGGCCTCCCAAATTCTCAATGTCCCCCTTATATTGATGTTATAAGACCAATGAGAGGGAAACAAACTGTAACAAACTGATATGACTTGTGATTGCTCCTGTTCCCACATCAGGCTGTCCCTCGGCCTTCAGATTTGGCCTTGAGTCGGGGCCTTCCACTTCTGCTCTCTATCCTTTCAGTCCCTACTCAGGGTCTCTCTCCTGCTAAACTTCCACAGTTTTGGCTAAATCTAGGAGCCCTAGCCTGAATGTGTCTTCTTGGAGAGTAAATCTGCCTTTAAAAGGAAATGGATAGGTCAGTGGCTTTCTTTCAAAAGGTGCCATCTGCATTGTTTCCTTTAGGAAGACTGTGGGCAGCCACTGGGCCTGACCTGCACATGCTGGGAAATATTCAGTGAAGAAAGGCTTGCTGATAGCCAGAAGAGTCAGCCCAGTGACTGCTTTCTTGCTCTCTTTCTTACTGCCTCGAGAATCACGTGATGGGTTTCTTACTCTCAAAGGAAAAAGAAAATGAGCTCATTACATAGAAAGGTTTTGTCTATAGCAGTGGTCTCTTATAGCACTTTCTGTGATCATGGAAATATTGTATTCTGTGTGGTTCAACACAGTGGCCATTGGACATAGGTGACTGTGGAACTCACATTGATATGTGGTTAGCTGTTGTGATAGGATGTTTAAATATTTAATTTTAACTGATTTAAATTTAACTAGTTACATGTATTCAGAGGTTACTGTGTTGGGCAGCACAAGCAGATAACATTAAACTGACTATAATGACTGAAGATATTTTTATTAGGGAAAGACAGAAAGGCATCTATAGTTTCGAGCATGGTCTAGACAAGGTGTAGGTCAGAGGTTAAGCTCTATTTCTATTTTTTCCCTCAGGGGACTTTTGGCAATGTTGTTCATCACAACTGGAGATGCTGCCAGCAGCTCGTAGGTGGGGCTAAGATGCTGTGAAACATATGACCATATGCAGACCAACCTCTCCCGCGTACCCCTGCAAAATAATTACTTTGCTCAAAATGGCATCATTGCCAATGTTAAGAAATCCTGATTTAGACCATGGAGCAAATGTGGCCTCACAGGCTCCAAACTTCTCTCAGCTAGTCCCCTGCTTCTTCCTGAACCTCTGGTTCTTTTAATGTCCAGATTTTGTCATTACCATTTCCTATAATATTTATTTTAATTACTATAAGTTTTATTACCCTGACTAATGAGCTTCCATTTATTGGACTTTGTGTGTGTATGTGTGTGTGTGTGTATGAATTACCTTATTTTTAAAATGATCTTTCTCTAGATACAATTCCTTTATAAAATAAATAACCAATAGCATTGTGGAAAGGGTGTTGAGTACTATCTACATACTTTCCACAATACAATTAGTTAGTTATCAGGGTTGAAAATTATCTGAAATGACGGACAGAAAGTCTTCATTCAATAAAGGGCAGCTATTACTGAACTTCTCAACTGAGAAAAGGTGGAGAGCCTCTTATTTGAGGCTTCTGGAGGACAAATCTTAGATGCTAGATGCTGAGGCAAGCTTGGGCGCCTGGGGCATAGATGGATCTCAGTGGTCTCCCAAATCTTTTGGAGCAAGTCTATTTTTTTTTTTTGCTGCTTTTTATATTAGGCTACCAAATAGGATTTTGTTTGAACACAGAGTTCTGTAAAAAATTTGAACACCACAGGTCTAACCATGATTCAGATTTGGGGAACTGGACACAAGCATAAGGAAAAAGTGACTAATTGGGGAAATATTTCTCTTTTATCCCCTCTTCAATTACAGCAATGTAGGAGGTCTCATCTGCTGAGAATCTATAAATAGAGTATTGGTGACTTCTTTTTCCTGTGGGTGAAGACATATATACCTTGAGAGTTTGATTGCTTTGATTAAGGCATTTGTGGGCAGTTAACCTCTCCTGGGCAAGTAACCAGAAAATTTTCCAAGAATAAGTGATGGAGTCAAAGACAGCCCAAAAATCAGGGAGAGGGACAAGCAAGCCATGGCACAGCTTCTCAGCAACTTTCCCAACTTCCCCTAAATGTTCCATTCATTATCAGTGTCTTTGCATTTGGGGATGAGGGCCCTATTTGGAACCCATCTGCTTTATGTGCTCAGTCTCTAAGTCATGTCTGACTCATTTGTGACCCTAAGGTCTATAGCCCACCAGGATCCTCTGTCTGTGGAATTCTCCAGGCAAGAATACTGGAGTCGGTTGCCATTGCCTCCTCCAGGGAAACTGAGCAACCCAAGGATCGAACTCCTGTATCTCCTGCATTGACAGGCAGATTCTTTAGCATTCAGCCAACTGGGAAGCCCTTGGGAAACCACTCTATTCTGCAAGCCTCTTTGAAAACAAGACTGGAAGGCAAGGGCAGATTCAACCTGCTGCCTGGGGAGGCAGTGGGATATTGGCCTTTGTGAAACCGCACTTAATGATATTTGCAATGGTTCAATCTCTCTCTTCAAAGCAAACATCATCTGTCTGCTGCTCTGCTGAGTGATCCACTCCCACTTTTTGAGATGCAGGCTCATTTAACAACTGGCAATCAAACCCGCTCCGGCAGCCACAATGGAAACTGTTGAGGTTCATTACACTGGAAAAATATGCCATCTTTATTTCCATTCTATTGTTTCCCCAAAGATTAACAATACGTATTTTTTCAATGGACCATTTTTATGAAATTTCACTTGGATATATTTCTAAGTCCCTGATCCAGATGGTACATCTCAGAGTGAAATGTGAAATTTGTTTCTTCTGCTGCTATTCTAAAGCATGGCACTGCTATTCTGTACCCATTCTAGAAAAACTGACATTAGAGATTCAAAGGACAAAAACAATTTGAGATTGAAGTGCTTATGATGGGGAGTGGAGAAATGCATTCTTGATTTTTATAGAGATTATTGATGATGATTTGATAGCAGCTTGCTGGTTTGCCCAACTATTTAACTGGTGTGGTGTATCTCTAGCAAAATCTTCATAGCATATGGTAGTGGTGTGTGTCCTCAGTCGTGTCTGACTCTTGGTTATGCCATGGACTATAGCCCGCCAAGCTCCTCTAGGGTAACCAGAAAATTTTCCAAGAATAAGTGATGGAGTCAAAGACAGCCCAAAAATCAGGGAGAGGGACAAGCAAGCCATGGCACAGCTTCTCAGCAACTTTCCCAACTTCCCCTAAATGTTCCATTCATTATCAGTGTCTTTGCATTTGGGGATGAGGGCCCTATTTGGAACCCATCTGCTTTATGTGCTCAGTCTCTAAGTCATGTCTGACTCATTTGTGACCCTAAGGTCTATAGCCCACCAGGATCCTCTGTCTGTGGAATTCTCCAGGCAAGAATACTGGAGTCGGTTGCCATTGCCTCCTCCAGGGAAACTGAGCAACCCAAGGATCGAACTCCTGTATCTCCTGCATTGACAGGCAGATTCTTTAGCATTCAGCCAACTGGGAAGCCCTTGGAATCCACTCTATTCTGCAAGCCTCTTTGAAAACAAGACTGGAAGGCAAGGGCAGATTCAACCTGCTGCCTGGGGAGGCAGTGGGATATTGGCCTTTGTGAAACCGCACTTAATGATATTTGCAATGGTTCAATCTCTCTCTTCAAAGCAAACATCATCTGTCTGCTGCTCTGCTGAGTGATCCACTCCCACTTTTTGAGATGCAGGCTCATTTAACAACTGGCAATCAAACCCGCTCCGGCAGCCACAATGGAAACTGTTGAGGTTCATTACACTGGAAAAATATGCCATCTTTATTTCCATTCTATTGTTTCCCCAAAGATTAACAATACGTATTTTTTCAATGGACCATTTTTATGAAATTTCACTTGGATATATTTCTAAGTCCCTGATCCAGATGGTACATCTCAGAGTGAAATGTGAAATTTGTTTCTTCTGCTGCTATTCTAAAGCATGGCACTGCTATTCTGTACCCATTCTAGAAAAACTGACATTAGAGATTCAAAGGACAAAAACAATTTGAGATTGAAGTGCTTATGATGGGGAGTGGAGAAATGCATTCTTGATTTTTATAGAGATTATTGATGATGATTTGATAGCAGCTTGCTGGTTTGCCCAACTATTTAACTGGTGTGGTGTATCTCTAGCAAAATCTTCATAGCATATGGTAGTGGTGTGTGTCCTCAGTCGTGTCTGACTCTTGGTTATGCCATGGACTATAGCCCGCCAAGCTCCTCTATCCCTGAATTTTTCCAGGAAAGAATACCGTAGTCGATCGCTATCTCCTATTCCATCATGGTAATATATTGGGTACTTAATATACAACAACTGAAAATAAAACAATTAAATGAATTACCTTGTACTACTTTTGGGAACCTTAAGAAAGACATGGATAAGTCAACAAAATCATGATAAAGGAAGAAAAGGCCTTAAGTTTTTAAAACATACTCCTCATTTGTTTTAAGGTTTTCCCATTGATAGAGTCCCCCTGTGTACACTGGTGACAGCTGTGACTAACTGTATGGCATAAGGCTCTCTGTCCTACTTCCAAGGCTAGTTATTAAAGGCCAGACAGCTTCTTTCTGGTTCTCTTGGAATGTCCACCCTGAGAGAAGTCAGCCCGTCACCATTTACAAAGTCCAAGTACCCTGAAACCATGGAGCTGAAGAGGGCGTACAGGTGCTCTTGTTCAGAGCTTAGCTGAGCTCCCAGCTGGCAGACAGGCAAACAGCCCACTTCTGGAATGAGCCATCTTGTGTACCCAGTTTATCAGAGCATTCAGATGACTCTACTCCCAGCTGACATCTGCCTACGTGTCAGGAGAAATCTCAAATGATACAAATTCATTGGGCCCTTTCTAAACACATTACCCTATTGCAAACAAAACAAGATAGTTGTGGTTTCACACCTTTAGGATTGGGGGGGTGGGGTCGTTTTTTAAGCAGAAATAGCTACTGGTTGTTGTCCTTGTTCAGTCACTAAGTCATGTCTGACTCTTTGCAACCCCATGAACTGCAGCAGGCCAGGCTTCCCTGTCCTCCATTGTCTCCCAGAGTTAGCTCAGATTCATGTTCATTGAGGCAGTGATGCTAACTATCTTATCCTCTGCTGCTCCCTTCTTGTCCTACCCTCAATCTTTCCCAGCATCATTGTCTTTTACAATGACTTAGCCCTTCACATCAGGTGAGCAAAATATTGGAGTTTTAATTGGTATTAAATCTGTCCAGAACAAAACCCTTGTTTCTCTAAGTATTTGTACCATGAGTTCTTTTAGGAAGATCAGAAAAAAATTTCCAAATATGAAAGAACTGAAAAAAATTTAAAGAAGCTGAAATGGTCAAGTCAGGATCAGGAGCTCACCAAGCATTTTTTATAACTAGGGCATCAAAAGTCAAATGTGCTTTGGATTCAGTTGGGTGAAGCTCAGAGGTCAGACAAAGTTTCCAAAAGTCTACATGAAATAGTAACTACTATGGAGTGGTGGGGAGATATGACTTGGTTCACTGTTACAGCTGTCCTCCTCGTGGTACTGATTCAGCCTGGGTAGGATGCTTCCACCTAGTTCCACCCAGCCCATCTACAAGGCACCTTTCATTAGAAAGCAACAGCTTGACTGAGCTGTGGTTGGCATTCACACCCTACGCACAAAGCAGATATCCTCCCTTAGAGGCTAGATTGATCTCTGGACAGAGCCTTCTAGGGCCCTGACATAGAGCTAAGATTTCTGATCTCTTTTACACATGTGATGAATACTGATCTAAAATAATTGTGATATACATACTGATGCTGAAGAAGAAAAGTTGAGAAAAAGTATCTATCTTCAAAGCGTTCACAGTTTTTCAGGGGAGACTTTCTGGAAATATTATGACACAAACTGGAAGCTCCATCATAGAAGGCTATGTCAAGTCTGAGAGGATCCCATAATAGATGTATCTCAATCTTCAGGGCAGCTGGGAACAGTCCCAGAAAAGCAACGGGGCCACTTAGGGTTTGCTATTTGCAACATTCAAGCCTTCCCTGGTGGCTCAGTTGGTAAAGAAGTTGCTTACAATGCAGGAGACCCAGGAAGCAGAAATAGCTACTGGTTGTTGTCCTTGTTCAGTCACTAAGTCATGTCTGACTCTTTGCAACCCCATGAACTGCAGCAGGCCAGGCTTCCCTGTCCTCCATTGTCTCCCAGAGTTAGCTCAGATTCATGTTCATTGAGGCAGTGATGCTAACTATCTTATCCTCTGCTGCTCCCTTCTTGTCCTACCCTCAATCTTTCCCAGCATCATTGTCTTTTACAATGACTTAGCCCTTCACATCAGGTGAGCAAAATATTGGAGTTTTAATTGGTATTAAATCTGTCCAGAACAAAACCCTTGTTTCTCTAAGTATTTGTACCATGAGTTCTTTTAGGAAGATCAGAAAAAAATTTCCAAATATGAAAGAACTGAAAAAAATTTAAAGAAGCTGAAATGGTCAAGTCAGGATCAGGAGCTCACCAAGCATTTTTTATAACTAGGGCATCAAAAGTCAAATGTGCTTTGGATTCAGTTGGGTGAAGCTCAGAGGTCAGACAAAGTTTCCAAAAGTCTACATGAAATAGTAACTACTATGGAGTGGTGGGGAGATATGACTTGGTTCACTGTTACAGCTGTCCTCCTCGTGGTACTGATTCAGCCTGGGTAGGATGCTTCCACCTAGTTCCACCCAGCCCATCTACAAGGCACCTTTCATTAGAAAGCAACAGCTTGACTGAGCTGTGGTTGGCATTCACACCCTACGCACAAAGCAGATATCCTCCCTTAGAGGCTAGATTGATCTCTGGACAGAGCCTTCTAGGGCCCTGACATAGAGCTAAGATTTCTGATCTCTTTTACACATGTGATGAATACTGATCTAAAATAATTGTGATATACATACTGATGCTGAAGAAGAAAAGTTGAGAAAAAGTATCTATCTTCAAAGCGTTCACAGTTTTTCAGGGGAGACTTTCTGGAAATATTATGACACAAACTGGAAGCTCCATCATAGAAGGCTATGTCAAGTCTGAGAGGATCCCATAATAGATGTATCTCAATCTTCAGGGCAGCTGGGAACAGTCCCAGAAAAGCAACGGGGCCACTTAGGGTTTGCTATTTGCAACATTCAAGCCTTCCCTGGTGGCTCAGTTGGTAAAGAAGTTGCTTACAATGCAGGAGACCCAGGTTCAATCTCTGGGTCAAGAAGATTTCCTAGAGAAGGGAATGGCTACCCACTCCAGTATTCTTGCTTGGAGAATTCTACGGATAGAGGAGCCTGCTAGCTACAATCCATGGGGTCACAAAGAGTTGGATATGACTGAGTGACTTTCACTTTTCACTTTTTTTCACTTTCCTTCAAGCCTATACTGGCTGAATTTTCTAATTAGGAGAAAATAAGATGATTTAACTTCTGTATTTTTTATAATGCAGTATATTTCAGATGATTATTTGCTTCATAAGATCATGTGAATATCTTAACTAATCAGCATTCTGCCTGTACTTAGCACTTGATTTTCCTTGAAAAATTGTCATTTGCATACCCATAAATGCAAATATTTTTGCAAAATAATGCCCTTTGCATTATATAGCAAAGCCTGCAGTTCAAAAGACAAAAATAAAACAATCTGAGGGCAATTAGAGAATGAAAAGAATGTAGTTATCTTTTCTTCCTATCTTTAGAAAATGCCACAGAGTCTTTTAAATTTCCTACTAATATACCCACCTCTCTTTTACTGCCTATTTTTAAAAGCATCAATAAATGGTCTCTTGAGAGATTTTAAAAAGAATCAGGGTTATGTGGGATTATATCAAATACATGCGTATTTGAAGTATTTTTTAAGGCTTGGGCAGTAGCTCCACTTATTAGCTATCTTCATCTTCTCACTTAATCGTTGTTTGGTCAAATATGTGCCATGTGCTATGTGCACACACAATTCCTCTCCCCCCACCCAACACACATTCCCTATATTCTGGCTGGTATGTGGAATTCTACCCAGCACTTAATGAAAATGCTGTGACTTTAAGAGTCACATTAATGAATTAAGTATTACTGTCCTTTGCATATTACCTTCTCTCCCATCAATGTCAGAATACAAAATGCGGAAAAGACTTGGGTGTGTATCTGGTTTCTATGACTGATAGACTGTGTGACGTCAAGTTCATTTCTCTAGGCTTCCATTTCTTTAGCGATATGATAGGGAACCCACTTCAACAAACTGAGAGTACAGTAAGGGTTAGATCAATAATGTGGAACGTTTTCTTTGCTAATATTACAGCACTTACAAAACTGTCAGTTTATTGTTTACAGAGGTATCAATAAATCAGTTCTATTGCATTTAGGGGGCTCTGCATTCAGCCCAAGAGGACTCTAGGTTCAAGCTTTACTCAGAGAATATCTGAGCTACAATCCATGGGGTCACAAAGAGTTGGATATGACTGAGTGACTTTCACTTTTCACTTTTTTTCACTTTCCTTCAAGCCTATACTGGCTGAATTTTCTAATTAGGAGAAAATAAGATGATTTAACTTCTGTATTTTTTATAATGCAGTATATTTCAGATGATTATTTGCTTCATAAGATCATGTGAATATCTTAACTAATCAGCATTCTGCCTGTACTTAGCACTTGATTTTCCTTGAAAAATTGTCATTTGCATACCCATAAATGCAAATATTTTTGCAAAATAATGCCCTTTGCATTATATAGCAAAGCCTGCAGTTCAAAAGACAAAAATAAAACAATCTGAGGGCAATTAGAGAATGAAAAGAATGTAGTTATCTTTTCTTCCTATCTTTAGAAAATGCCACAGAGTCTTTTAAATTTCCTACTAATATACCCACGTCTCTTTTACTGCCTATTTTTAAAAGCATCAATAAATGTTCTCTTGAGAGATTTTAAAATGAATCAGGGATATGTGGATTATATCAAATACATGCGTATTTGAAGTATTTTTTAAGGCTTGGGCAGTAGCTCCACTTATTAGCTATCTTCATCTTCTCACTTAATCGTTGTTTGGTCAAATATGTGCCATGTGCTATGTGCACACACAATTCCTCTCCCCCCACCCAACACACATTCCCTATATTCTGGCTGGTATGTGGAATTCTACCCAGCACTTAATGAAAATGCTGTGACTTTAAGAGTCACATTAATGAATTAAGTATTACTGTCCTTTGCATATTACCTTCTCTCCCATCAATGTCAGAATACAAAATGCGGAAAAGACTTGGGTGTGTATCTGGTTTCTATGACTGATAGACTGTGTGACGTCAAGTTCATTTCTCTAGGCTTCCATTTCTTTAGCGATATGATAGGGAACCCACTTCAACAAACTGAGAGTACAGTAAGGGTTAGATCAATAATGTGGAACGTTTTCTTTGCTAATATTACAGCACTTACAAAACTGTCAGTTTATTGTTTACAGAGGTATCAATAAATCAGTTCTATTGCATTTAGGGGGCTCTGCATTCAGCCCAAGAGGACTCTAGGTTCAAGCTTTACTCAGAGAATATCTGAGGGACATTTTATGAGAACATGACTACAGAATGAATTACACAGCACAGACTTTCCAGCCTCAACATCCGTTCCAAAGCAGATCTCAATTTATCTAAAGTTATAGGGCATTTTTTCTTTTTTCTTTTTTTTTATCTTTTTTTTGGGGGGTGGGGCCACTTCTATTGGTCTTTCATTTCTCTCTATTTTCATCCGTCTTTATTCTTTGGCTCCTGAGGGTCTCCCATCGCGGTGGCCGCTGTTGTCGCAGAGCGCTGGCTCTGGGCGCATGCGCCCCAGAGCTCCAGCTCGGTAATTGGACACATCAGTCTAGCCGCTCCGCGGCATGTGGGATCTTCCCAGGCCAGGGATAGAACCGGCGCCCCTTGCACTGCAAGGCGGTGTCCTTAACCACTGGACCACCAGGGGAAGCCCGCTATAGGGCATTTTGAGCTTCCTTTGTGGTTCAGTGGTAAAGAATCTGCCTGTCAATGCAGGAAACGCATGTTCAGTCCCTGTATCAGGATGATCGCCTGGAGAAGGATATCACAACCCACTTCAATGTTCTTGCCTGGGAAATCCTATGGACAGAGAAGCCTGGCATGTCTACAGTCCATGGGGTCGCAAAAGACCTGAACATGACTGAGCAATGAAACAGTAACAACAACAACGTAGCACTCCCGAAAGTTCCATAAATGGGAATTTTAATCAGAGAGATTAGGCCAATCAATCCTAGGGCCTGAGGCAATCACAAATTCATTATAACATATCAAAAATACCTCTGACCCCATGCAGCTAGTATTAATAAATGATTTTTCTTGAATCTGAGTTGAAGAACACACTGGATAAGCATTGCTGCTCTCTCATACCTAACTATTACAGATACTAATCAATAATGGTCCATTTTCCCACAGAGATTAAAATGGGCATCAGGTTCCTTCTTAACTCATTGTTAACAGTGACTAATTGACCCTTTAGAAGAAGGCCATCAAGTGGTTAAAAATTTGCCTGCCAATGCAGGGTACACAGTCTGTGAAGATCCGACATGTTGCAGAGCAACTGAGACTGTGCACCACAACTATTAAGCCTTTGCTCAATAAAGAAAAAGAAGCCTTGGGATCCCTGCTTTTTGAGGGAGAAATACAAGACAAAAGTGGTCAGAAAGGTCTTGTTCAGTGTAATTCACCTGCACCTTAGTGATGTTTCTTTTAGATAATAAAATATCTTTTGTCAGTAACATAACTAGAACTATTACTAAACTTAGTCCTCATAAGCATTTATCAGACTACCTTAGACCTTGAGGCATAGTCTCTAGATCCCCCAGTATGACTTTTTGAAAGAACACTGCTAGACCATCAAATAACTCGCTGCTGTTATTTCCAGTCCATGGGAGAACTTGAGAATGGTTTCTCCAAACCCATGTGCTAATTGTTATCTGTCTCAGGGACGGCCTTGGTACTAATCTCTCAAATCCAACATTTCTAAGAGCAATGCTTCAGTTATAAATATTTTCCAGGAGGTTGAAACTGTCTTATTAAAAATCAAAATAGTGCTTTGAGTATAGCATTTCACCTCTGATTTGTTTTATTTACTATCCATTCTATAAATATGCACTATTACTATGAGAACTCATTCCTCTTCTAAGACAAGAATGTATTGAAAATACATTACAATTATTCTGTTCTTCCAAACAAGCCACTTAATTAACAGCAATAACATTAATCATGTCAGGAGAAAAGTCATTTCGAATTTTTGCCAGGCAATGTCTTTATGTATAAGTAGACGCATTATCATAATGCAACACCTATACTGGGCACCCCCAACCCACGTCCATTGAATAGAACAAGGCAAATAGATTTTCGTCCATACAGGAGTCCATTAAATAAGCTTTATTCTGGAACATGTTAAGACTACTAAATGTTCTCTTTTCACACCACTTCCATTAAGAGAAAGTTTAACTTAGAAATATACCATACAGCTGCTCAAAGTGAAAAAGTACACTCCACCTCCATCTTTATCCTTGCCCATGGTTATAAGGAACTTAAATGCTCACTATTTGGAAAAAAACACCGCTCCCTATACAAATAAAGTTTTAAATTTTATGTATTCAAACTATATTGTTAAGAATGCCAATGCAAAAGGAATCCGACATGTTGCAGAGCAACTGAGACTGTGCACCACAACTATTAAGCCTTTGCTCAATAAAGAAAAAGAAGCCTTGGGATCCCTGCTTTTTGAGGGAGAAATACAAGACAAAAGTGGTCAGAAAGGTCTTGTTCAGTGTAATTCACCTGCACCTTAGTGATGTTTCTTTTAGATAATAAAATATCTTTTGTCAGTAACATAACTAGAACTATTACTAAACTTAGTCCTCATAAGCATTTATCAGACTACCTTAGACCTTGAGGCATAGTCTCTAGATCCCCCAGTATGACTTTTTGAAAGAACACTGCTAGACCATCAAATAACTCGCTGCTGTTATTTCCAGTCCATGGGAGAACTTGAGAATGGTTTTCTCCAAACCCATGTGCTAATTGTTATCTGTCTCAGGGACGGCCTTGGTACTAATCTCTCAAATCCAACATTTCTAAGAGCAATGCTTCAGTTATAAATATTTTCCAGGAGGTTGAAACTGTCTTATTAAAAATCAAAATAGTGCTTTGAGTATAGCATTTCACCTCTGATTTGTTTTATTTACTATCCATTCTATAAATATGCACTATTACTATGAGAACTCATTCCTCTTCTAAGACAAGAATGTATTGAAAATACATTACAATTATTCTGTTCTTCCAAACAAGCCACTTAATTAACAGCAATAACATTAATCATGTCAGGAGAAAAGTCATTTCGAATTTTTGCCAGGCAATGTCTTTATGTATAAGTAGACGCATTATCATAATGCAACACCTATACTGGGCACCCCCAACCCACGTCCATTGAATAGAACAAGGCAAATAGATTTTCGTCCATACAGGAGTCCATTAAATAAGCTTTATTCTGGAACATGTTAAGACTACTAAATGTTCTCTTTTCACACCACTTCCATTAAGAGAAAGTTTAACTTAGAAATATACCATACAGCTGCTCAAAGTGAAAAAAAGTACACTCCACCTCCATCTTTATCCTTGCCCATGGTTATAAGGAACTTAAATGCTCACTATGAGCATTAAAAAGTCTTTGGAAGAAATTTTAAAACACTCATGATTCTACACCCCGCTCCCCTATACAAATAACAGTGATATTTGCAAATTTTATGTATTCAAACTATATTGTTAATGGTATTTTTCTCATTTTACAAAATCTCATGGAGATCTTTCCCTACAGATGTGCTGAGCTCTCCAGAGTCATTTAAAAGTGCTGTATAATATTCCATTGGGTGGACTGACCATCAGTTATTCAACTGATTTCTTGTGATGGGACTTTTAGTTAATTTTTAGATAATATATTTTATCATAAATATCCTCATTAACACATCATTTTTTTGGCACATGTATCTTTGACTCATTATCTGTATTATTTCCTAAATTAAATTCCTAGAAATGAAGTTGCTGGGTTAAAGGGTGTAAACATTATATTTTTTAAAACATTTAACTGAATTGTGCCACACAAAACTTTTGAGATCATGAAATCCTGGCACTATATTAAAAGCATGAAGCCATTTGCAGAGGTTTCAAAGTATTATTGACCCATCATTAGCCTGTGAGGATGTAGCCACATAGCACAATATAATCCTTTTGTTTGTTTATTTTTAAAGAGGGACCACCAAACTGGCTCTAACATTGTAAATAATGGAGTTTATTTGAATAATGGCAAAAGTGGCAAGGGTGCTTGCATACGTATCCTATCTATCTAAAAATCACATAACCAAATGACAGAGAGACCAAGGTAAACAGGAAAGATCTGAGGAACTTGTTTGTGCCATAAACATGCTGTGTGGCCCTCAGAGAGCCACTGACCCTCTCTGTTTCCTAGTGGATTCATTTGTCAAACTACATTTAGATCTGTCCACAGTGTCCTGAGTATTTTAAAGAGATAAAGAAAATTTATCTGAATGATATTTGTTATTCTTTCAGAGAGAGTATTATTTTATGATTAAAAAGAAGATTAATATTAGTAGACAAGTATAAAATGTTACAAGGTGTGATCATTTGGGATCCACCTAATAGCTGAAAATCTGGAATTTACCAAAAAGATCAAAAAAAAAGCTACAGTCTTAAAGAATTTGGTTCCACCAATGCTTAATCAAATAAATTAAGAAGCTATGACATGTAAAAAGATCACCAAACACTCCATAGGAGCTAGTCTATATAAATGAATCAAACTTGAATGCCTGGCATCCACCTTTTACACTCTGTTTCGTCATTTTATTTGCAAATTTTATGTATTCAAACTATATTGTTAATGGTATTTTTCTCATTTTACAAAATCTCATGGAGATCTTTCCCTACAGATGTGCTGAGCTCTCCAGAGTCATTTAAAAGTGCTGTATAATATTCCATTGGGTGGACTGACCATCAGTTATTCAACTGATTTCTTGTGATGGGACTTTTA
Organism: Tragulus kanchil; assembly: GCA_022376925.1. Lineage (NCBI taxonomy): Eukaryota > Metazoa > Chordata > Mammalia > Artiodactyla > Tragulidae > Tragulus > Tragulus kanchil. The sequence continues at coordinate 80,756,485 of JAIOJX010000029.1, read as the reverse complement.
GTTAATTTTTAGATAATATATTTTATCATAAATATCCTCATTAACACATCATTTTTTTGGCACATGTATCTTTGACTCATTATCTGTATTATTTCCTAAATTAAATTCCTAGAAATGAAGTTGCTGGGTTAAAGGGTGTAAACATTATATTTTTTAAAACATTTAACTGAATTGTGCCACACAAAACTTTTGAGATCATGAAATCCTGGCACTATATTAAAAGCATGAAGCCATTTGCAGAGGTTTCAAAGTATTATTGACCCATCATTAGCCTGTGAGGATGTAGCCACATAGCACAATATAATCCTTTTGTTTGTTTATTTTTAAAGAGGGACCACCAAACTGGCTCTAACATTGTAAATAATGGAGTTTATTTGAATAATGGCAAAAGTGGCAAGGGTGCTTGCATACGTATCCTATCTATCTAAAAATCACATAACCAAATGACAGAGAGACCAAGGTAAACAGGAAAGATCTGAGGAACTTGTTTGTGCCATAAACATGCTGTGTGGCCCTCAGAGAGCCACTGACCCTCTCTGTTTCCTAGTGGATTCATTTGTCAAACTACATTTAGATCTGTCCACAGTGTCCTGAGTATTTTAAAGAGATAAAGAAAATTTATCTGAATGATATTTGTTATTCTTTCAGAGAGAGTATTATTTTATGATTAAAAAGAAGATTAATATTAGTAGACAAGTATAAAATGTTACAAGGTGTGATCATTTGGGATCCACCTAATAGCTGAAAATCTGGAATTTACCAAAAAGATCAAAAAAAAAGCTACAGTCTTAAAGAATTTGGTTCCACCAATGCTTAATCAAATAAATTAAGAAGCTATGACATGTAAAAAGATCACCAAACACTCCATAGGAGCTAGTCTATATAAATGAATCAAACTTGAATCTGCCCATCCCCACAGCAAAGTCAATACAGGACACTGGTTTCTGGTTTGCAGCACTCACTGCAGGGCCCCGGGCAAGGGCTCAAGGGAAGCTAGTGATTAAGTCACCCAGACTCCCAGGTGGGCTTCGACAGGGCATTTTTTGAAAGGCCAGGTGAGGGAGGGGAGTCCCAGTGTCTGATCAGTTCACTGAAATTCTCTGTTTGATGGTGAGTTAATAGGGTGATGTCACAGGTGTTAATATTATCAATCCTCAGGCACCTACAGTTCTGGGGGCTATGTGCCCATGGTCATCAAATAGATCATTTCTTCCATTTGGTGTTGGTTTTAGCATCTGTAAAACAACTGAAGAAATGTGTATCAGATATTTACTAGGAACTTCAGAGAGAAGCTAAAGAAGAGGATATGGGGCAGATATCTGTCCAGGAAAGCCCCATAGGATCTTGCTCAGTCATATACATTTTCTTGTTTCTTTGGGGCTTCCCAGAAGTCCTTTACGTGGTAAAGAATCCACCTGCAATTCAGGAGACATAAGAGACATGGATTACATCTCTGGGTCAGGAATATTCCCTGGAGGAGGCCATAGTAACCCACTCCAGTATTGTTCCTGGAGAATTCCATAGACAGAGTAGCCTGGCAGGCTACAGTCCATAGGGTCGCATAGAGTGGGACCTGACTGAAGCAACTTAGCACGCATGTGTGTATGCATTATTTTTTGATATTTTGTTCACATCTGGTTCTCAACAGAGGGAACTCTGTCTGTGATTCAATGTTCAACATGAAGACGAAGTGAATCTCTTATTTGCTTGTTTTATTTAGAGATGGATCTATGAGATTACTCAACAAATGCACTCTGTCTTCTTGGTCAGTTCATGTGAAGGATTATGCTAACGTGATTTCCTGAATTCAGATGAAAAGAAGCTTCAGACTCTCTGGTGCCCTTCTGTTTTCAGGCTCAAACTACAATGTAGCGAACAATACATCTCCCTAGCAGATAAGTGACAGGGGACAAGTAACACAGGGATAAAATCCAAAAGGAAGACCAAGAGATCTATTGGAAGACTGTATCAAAGGCCAAGCAGGAGTCTCAGAGCTCAGCGCCAGCATCTTAGCCCTCTGTCCAGTCAGGTCAAGCAAAATAGGACCAATCATTTAGCCCCCAACCCTCCCCAGGTCCTCGTCTCCATTAGAAAAAGCTTTGGCCCCAGTTTTGTTCAAAATGGAAGCCAGGAGAGGGTCTTTTGGGGATCCACCTTTCTTCTCAGGTTACCTTCTGAGTGAGCACACCTTCCCATGGAACCATTTACGGAGACTGAGGGACTAAATAAAACCTGCTAGTAATCACCTGTGAGATTCAGCACACTCTGTCATTCTTATTCTAGTCACAGTCAAGTTACTCTGGTTTAGACTGTCCAGCCATGAGGTGTGGTCACCTCATCTGCCACCCAGTGCCCTGGGTACCTGTTATGCCTCCAAATCAGGAAGCACCCACCTCTCTAACTGAACAATGTTTAATCTTTACTTCTCAATTCCCACCTATCTTGAGCTTCTTGAATGGCTTAATTAACAGTAAGCATTTTAAAAGGAGCACCTGCATAAACCATTTTCTAGAATTCTATCCCCCAAAACTGCCCAGGAAGGCGTCCTGCACACCCCCATCCCCATTTCCCTCCAGCATCACTCCTGTCTCTGTCCCTCTCTTCACTGTGCACTAGACCACACACACTAGTCCACACTATTCCAGCTTTCTTCTTGCTCAGCTCCCCTGATGCTTTTCTCCCAAACACGCTTCTCCCTACACTTCTCAGCCTTGAGGCTACTCCCTCTTAGTAGAGAGATTTTAGCTTCAATGTGTTGATGAAATAATCCAAAATTTCATATTATAGGCATTTTTAAATCTAACCTAAACAAACATGCCTTATCAGCTGGAAACCTGAGATTCTTCAGACAGTCCAATGTTACAAGACTTCTCAGAGCCACAGGAAGTCTGGAGCTAGAAATGAAATGAGCTTCAGACTCTCTGGTGCCCTTCTGTTTTCAGGCTCAAACTACAATGTAGCGAACAATACATCTCCCTAGCAGATAAGTGACAGGGGACAAGTAACACAGGGATAAAATCCAAAAGGAAGACCAAGAGATCTATTGGAAGACTGTATCAAAGGCCAAGCAGGAGTCTCAGAGCTCAGCGCCAGCATCTTAGCCCTCTGTCCAGTCAGGTCAAGCAAAATAGGACCAATCATTTAGCCCCCAACCCTCCCCAGGTCCTCGTCTCCATTAGAAAAAGCTTTGGCCCCAGTTTTGTTCAAAATGGAAGCCAGGAGAGGGTCTTTTGGGGATCCACCTTTCTTCTCAGGTTACCTTCTGAGTGAGCACACCTTCCCATGGAACCATTTACGGAGACTGAGGGACTAAATAAAACCTGCTAGTAATCACCTGTGAGATTCAGCACACTCTGTCATTCTTATTCTAGTCACAGTCAAGTTACTCTGGTTTAGACTGTCCAGCCATGAGGTGTGGTCACCTCATCTGCCACCCAGTGCCCTGGGTACCTGTTATGCCTCCAAATCAGGAAGCACCCACCTCTCTAACTGAACAATGTTTAATCTTTACTTCTCAATTCCCACCTATCTTGAGCTTCTTGAATGGCTTAATTAACAGTAAGCATTTTAAAAGGAGCACCTGCATAAACCATTTTCTAGAATTCTATCCCCCAAAACTGCCCAGGAAGGCGTCCTGCACACCCCCATCCCCATTTCCCTCCAGCATCACTCCTGTCTCTGTCCCTCTCTTCACTGTGCACTAGACCACACACACTAGTCCACACTATTCCAGCTTTCTTCTTGCTCAGCTCCCCTGATGCTTTTCTCCCAAACACGCTTCTCCCTACACTTCTCAGCCTTGAGGCTACTCCCTCTTAGTAGAGAGATTTTAGCTTCAATGTGTTGATGAAATAATCCAAAATTTCATATTATAGGCATTTTTAAATCTAACCTAAACAAACATGCCTTATCAGCTGGAAACCTGAGATTCTTCAGACAGTCCAATGTTACAAGACTTCTCAGAGCCACAGGAAGTCTGGAGCTAGAAATGAAATGAGCCCTTTTCCCCCGCAACCTACCCCTTTACCCTTTTAAATCTCCCTTTTGACAAGAAGACAATGTATTTGCTTCTAAAGGACAGACATGATATGCTGGCCTCATATTAAATATTCAGGATCTTGACCTTCTGAGGGCCAGGACAATCCTAGACATAGACAATCTCTCCCCAGCCCAGGTTTTTCAGTTAGGGCAGGCGGCTGCAAATTTTAAAGTCTGGGAGCAGGGGCAAGAGTTAGCTTGCATTTGGATTTTATAGACTGACTTGCATGAGTCAAGGTCATATAACAAGTTAAAACATGTCATCCCTCCAATCCTTATAATAATAACACAATATAAATGAACATTTAATAAAAACCCATTTTCTTCCAGACAGTGTTCTAAGCCCACTTTATATCAACAGAAGGACTTATTCTGTTATAATGAATGTGTTTAATTTATTTATTTTGATTTCATTAGTATCAAGAATGAATTTGTCAAATTCTTTCTTCATGCCCAGTGCTTTAGAAGAAAAATCGTTATTTCTTTATTAATCAAACAAAAGTCTTTAAAGAAGATAGTAAGCCAATATTTAAGTTCGACTTTAAAAGACATAGGATTTATTAAACCATGACTACACGTCCAGTGTTTGTGTAGACATCATCTAATCTACTTCTAATAACAGTCTCAGAGGTGAGTGTCAGGGCATTTCATAAAATCATGATGCTGTTGTTTCTTTCCTGAAATGTACTTGCTTCTCCAGAAAAATCCCACAGAGATAGACATTACCCAGAGTTCTGTGGCACATTATCATCTCATTAATGTCATTAACAATTTCCTCCTCAGTAGTCAACAAAAGAAGAATCTCTTGCCTTAGAGTGGTAATAAAATTACTAAGCTATTATGATGATGCAGTAACCAAGAAGGAGTTTGGAACAGGGGATCATTTTTTTTATTTTAGTGAATTGACAACACCACTTTAAGAGGACATGGTTACTGTCCAAAATTTCATATTATAGGCATTTTTAAATCTAACCTAAACAAACATGCCTTATCAGCTGGAAACCTGAGATTCTTCAGACAGTCCAATGTTACAAGACTTCTCAGAGCCACAGGAAGTCTGGAGCTAGAAATGAAATGAGCCCTTTTCCCCCGCAACCTACCCCTTTACCCTTTTAAATCTCCCTTTTGACAAGAAGACAATGTATTTGCTTCTAAAGGACAGACATGATATGCTGGCCTCATATTAAATATTCAGGATCTTGACCTTCTGAGGGCCAGGACAATCCTAGACATAGACAATCTCTCCCCAGCCCAGGTTTTTCAGTTAGGGCAGGCGGCTGCAAATTTTAAAGTCTGGGAGCAGGGGCAAGAGTTAGCTTGCATTTGGATTTTATAGACTGACTTGCATGAGTCAAGGTCATATAACAAGTTAAAACATGTCATCCCTCCAATCCTTATAATAATAACACAATATAAATGAACATTTAATAAAAACCCATTTTCTTCCAGACAGTGTTCTAAGCCCACTTTATATCAACAGAAGGACTTATTCTGTTATAATGAATGTGTTTAATTTATTTATTTTGATTTCATTAGTATCAAGAATGAATTTGTCAAATTCTTTCTTCATGCCCAGTGCTTTAGAAGAAAAATCGTTATTTCTTTATTAATCAAACAAAAGTCTTTAAAGAAGATAGTAAGCCAATATTTAAGTTCGACTTTAAAAGACATAGGATTTATTAAACCATGACTACACGTCCAGTGTTTGTGTAGACATCATCTAATCTACTTCTAATAACAGTCTCAGAGGTGAGTGTCAGGGCATTTCATAAAATCATGATGCTGTTGTTTCTTTCCTGAAATGTACTTGCTTCTCCAGAAAAATCCCACAGAGATAGACATTACCCAGAGTTCTGTGGCACATTATCATCTCATTAATGTCATTAACAATTTCCTCCTCAGTAGTCAACAAAAGAAGAATCTCTTGCCTTAGAGTGGTAATAAAATTACTAAGCTATTATGATGATGCAGTAACCAAGAAGGAGTTTGGAACAGGGGATCATTTTTTTTATTTTAGTGAATTGACAACACCACTTTAAGAGGACATGGTTACTGACATGACAAATGGAGAACTTTCTAGCAAGAATGAGCTAATTATTGTCCTAGGACGGGAGAATACCATTGTCTTCTTTATTCTGGAACACTCCTCTGCCAAGATTATGGCATTAGGGTCCAAATGGAAGTCAAAGGAAACATGTGACCTCCATTCTCTACCCCTCAATATTTCTGTAAGTATAGAGTCTGAGCCAGAAAAGTGAACTGAATCCATCTGTCTTCATATTCAAATCTTCAACTCAGTGTCACAGGTACCCCTTTTTCCAATTCCATAGTAATCAATGGACATGTCTGACCAATGTCTAAAACAAACTTTCCTATGTCTATATGCTCCTTAAATACATTCTCCCCAATTTGAGCTCTGTCCTTCCATCTTTTTAACTTAATGGGTTTTCACACAAACCCTCTGAATAAGATCTCTCTCTCTCTCTCTGTAATCTTTGCATGCATTGCAATGTAAGCACACATTCAAACTGAGTGACCATGTGTGACATTGACATTTGACCACAGTTTTCTGTGTATCGCAAATGTCACAGTAGTGCTTGGGTTCCTCTCCCTTCTGGATCTCATGGTGAGAAGCTCTTTGCTACCAGCACCATTATCCTAGCTTACCCACACCTCTTTGAGTGTTTGTACCTACGCATTCCTATAGTCCTAGAAACGTATGTACATTCAGCCTCCATCTTTCATTCTGTCTCTGGATCTGCATTAATTTCCACTTCCCTCTATCTCTTCTCCATTCTCCACCATTCCTGACATGCCCCTGTTTCCTAGTAGATGTCTCACTAATTCTATCAGGGTCTCTGCTAGGATTGAGTGATCCAAGAGGGGATGGAGAAGGGCCCCCACTTCCTCAGACTCTGATTTAGACCCAATCATCAGAGTGTTTTGATGAGACTGTCCTGTGGGACAGAATCAAAAGACTCACTCTGGTTCATGTAGATTACATCTATTGCTCTTCTCCTATCTCTGTGGCCTGTCATTCTGTCATTGGAGGAAATTAAATTGGCCCACACGATGCTCTTTTTACAATACTGTGCTGGTTCCTACCTAGTTCTGGAGGTTTCACTGAGAGATGGAGAATTGATTGCCAGATGTTGTGTTTAGGAGTCTTCCTAGGCACTGAAGGTGACTGCTGAGTTGACAGAGGTGGAATTCACTTTATTTAGCAAGAATGAGCTAATTATTGTCCTAGGACGGAGAATACCATTGTCTTCTTTATTCTGGAACACTCCTCTGCCAAGATTATGGCATTAGGGTCCAAATGGAAGTCAAAGGAAACATGTGACCTCCATTCTCTACCCCTCAATATTTCTGTAAGTATAGAGTCTGAGCCAGAAAAGTGAACTGAATCCATCTGTCTTCATATTCAAATCTTCAACTCAGTGTCACAGGTACCCCTTTTTCCAATTCCATAGTAATCAATGGACATGTCTGACCAATGTCTAAAACAAACTTTCCTATGTCTATATGCTCCTTAAATACATTCTCCCCAATTTGAGCTCTGTCCTTCCATCTTTTTAACTTAATGGGTTTTCACACAAACCCTCTGAATAAGATCTCTCTCTCTCTCTCTGTAATCTTTGCATGCATTGCAATGTAAGCACACATTCAAACTGAGTGACCATGTGTGACATTGACATTTGACCACAGTTTTCTGTGTATCGCAAATGTCACAGTAGTGCTTGGGTTCCTCTCCCTTCTGGATCTCATGGTGAGAAGCTCTTTGCTACCAGCACCATTATCCTAGCTTACCCACACCTCTTTGAGTGTTTGTACCTACGCATTCCTATAGTCCTAGAAACGTATGTACATTCAGCCTCCATCTTTCATTCTGTCTCTGGATCTGCATTAATTTCCACTTCCCTCTATCTCTTCTCCATTCTCCACCATTCCTGACATGCCCCTGTTTCCTAGTAGATGTCTCACTAATTCTATCAGGGTCTCTGCTAGGATTGAGTGATCCAAGAGGGGATGGAGAAGGGCCCCCACTTCCTCAGACTCTGATTTAGACCCAATCATCAGAGTGTTTTGATGAGACTGTCCTGTGGGACAGAATCAAAAGACTCACTCTGGTTCATGTAGATTACATCTATTGCTCTTCTCCTATCTCTGTGGCCTGTCATTCTGTCATTGGAGGAAATTAAATTGGCCCACACGATGCTCTTTTTACAATACTGTGCTGGTTCCTACCTAGTTCTGGAGGTTTCACTGAGAGATGGAGAATTGATTGCCAGATGTTGTGTTTAGGAGTCTTCCTAGGCACTGAAGGTGACTGCTGAGTTGACAGAGGTGGAATTCACTTTATTTAGTGACTGTTTCTCTTAGAACTTGTGCACATTAAATTTTATACAAGTTGGATTTTCCTTCTGTGTTGCTTTGTGCTTTTAGATATGTGATTTCATAGGGAGAATTAATGGTTTGTATTTTATAATGTTTGAATTGGAGTATTATCCTCTTTCAATCCTCAGGCACTTTGTCAGTTTGTTAATGAAATATTATATATATATAAAAATACATTGAGTGAACCATAACAAATAAGAAATATTAGTCTAGAAATGCTAGCTGTCAGGCTATTTCCTAAAGTTTATACAGTGAAGACAGAGTCCCTTCTAATATTGCTAAGTACATGTTTTGAATATTTATAACAAAACAAACACCTTGCTAGGTGCTTTATGTGTATTTTTATCTCAACTCTTCAGGTGGTGGTGGTTATCTCCATCTTAAAGTAATGCCACTGAAGTTCCGATATAATATATATATTTGCTCCAATTTGCCCAGAGGTAAATGGTAGAGACAGAATCGGGAAAACCCACAAATGTGAACATGTTGTTTTGCCTTTTAACACAAAAGATAGACTATTACACACTCTTCTTTGTCTCACATTTTATCCTGAAGATCTATTGAAAACAGCACATAGAGAGTGGCCACATTGTTTGCTTGTTTTCTCAATTATATAATATTCATTTGTATGGATGGAGCATACTGGTTTAACCATTTTCCTAATGACAGACATTGGGTTGTTCCCTAATCTTTTGCTATTAACAGAGAAGTCAGGGCTTCCCTGGTGGTCCAGTGGGTAAAGAGACCACCTTGCAATGCAAGAGGCACCAGTTCAATCCCTGACTGGGGAAAATCCCATGTGCCTCGGAGTGGCTGAACCAGTGTGTTCCAATTACCAGCAGGCTCTGCTCTTTCTCCTATCTCTGTGGCCTGTCATTCTGTCATTGGAGGAAATTAAATTGGCCCACACGATGCTCTTTTTACAATACTGTGCTGGTTCCTACCTAGTTCTGGAGGTTTCACTGAGAGATGGAGAATTGATTGCCAGATGTTGTGTTTAGGAGTCTTCCTAGGCACTGAAGGTGACTGCTGAGTTGACAGAGGTGGAATTCACTTTATTTAGTGACTGTTTCTCTTAGAACTTGTGCACATTAAATTTTATACAAGTTGGATTTTCCTTCTGTGTTGCTTTGTGCTTTTAGATATGTGATTTCATAGGGAGAATTAATGGTTTGTATTTTATAATGTTTGAATTGGAGTATTATCCTCTTTCAATCCTCAGGCACTTTGTCAGTTTGTTAATGAAATATTATATATATATAAAAATACATTGAGTGAACCATAACAAATAAGAAATATTAGTCTAGAAATGCTAGCTGTCAGGCTATTTCCTAAAGTTTATACAGTGAAGACAGAGTCCCTTCTAATATTGCTAAGTACATGTTTTGAATATTTATAACAAAACAAACACCTTGCTAGGTGCTTTATGTGTATTTTTATCTCAACTCTTCAGGTGGTGGTGGTTATCTCCATCTTAAAGTAATGCCACTGAAGTTCCGATATAATATATATATTTGCTCCAATTTGCCCAGAGGTAAATGGTAGAGACAGAATCGGAAACCTACAAATGTGAACATGTTGTTTTGCCTTTTTAACACAAAAGATAGACTATTACACACTCTTCTTTGTCTCACATTTTATCCTGAAGATCTATTGAAAACAGCACATAGAGAGTGGCCACATTGTTTGCTTGTTTTCTCAATTATATAATATTCATTTGTATGGATGGAGCATACTGGTTTAACCATTTTCCTAATGACAGACATTGGGTTGTTCCCTAATCTTTTGCTATTAACAGAGAAGTCAGGGCTTCCCTGGTGGTCCAGTGGGTAAAGAGACCACCTTGCAATGCAAGAGGCACCAGTTCAATCCCTGACTGGGGAAAATCCCATGTGCCTCGGAGTGGCTGAACCAGTGTGTCCAATTACAAGCCAGCTCTCTGGAGCTCATAAGCCCAGAGCTAGTGCTCTGCAACAAGAGGCCACTGCAAGGGGAGGCCCACACAGGCCAAGGAATAAAGATGGATGAAAAAATAAAAGAAAGAAAAGTTACCATAATAAACATTTATGTATCATTCCACATCACGTAAAAGGTAGATTCTAAGCACAGACTTTCTCTATACTTTGGGAGTGGTATACACATTTGAAATTTTATAATTTTGCAGTTATTTTTAACTAAATTTTCAAAGGAGTTATATAAACCTATGTTTCCCCCAGCATTGTATGAAAATGTTCATTTCCTCATGGTCCTTCCAGCAGAGTATGCTATCAAATCTTGGATTGTGCCCAATTTGATAGGTAAGGGGAACAAACAGTGTCTTAATGTAGCATTAATTTGCATGTCTTTTATTAACAATGAGATTGAACAACTTTTATGTTTGGAATTCCTTGTCAGGAATATAAATGACTATTTGCTTATATTCTTTATGTTTTTCTTTCTTCATGTGTGTGTGTGTGTGTGTGTGTGTGTGTGTTTCTATCAGGTCAAAGGTTTATTTCAAAATCTCCAGACACCCTTTTTATAATGAGGGAATTAGTCCTCTGCCTGCTAATATCAGGTGGAAATATTTCTCCTAGTTTGTCATTAATCTTTTAAATATTTTCCCCATGAAAACAGTTTTCATTTTTATATGGTTGGATTTATATTTTTTTCCTTAATGATTAATGGATCTTAAGTCACAGTTTAAAAAACTTCCCAAGTGCAAGGTTACAAAGGGCTTTGTCTCCACATTCTTTCTTTAGTACTTTTTTGGTTTCATTTTTTTCATTGAAAGCTTTGATTTGCATGTAATTTATACCAGTTTGACTTAATTTACCAGTCAAACTCTAATTTTATGTATTTGCTTTAGACTACTATCCTATTTACTGGATGATCTCTTGCCATTTGATTCACCAAGTTTGAACTTAATTGTACCAGTCAAATGTTGCATTCAGGGCTTCCCTGGTGGTCCAGTGGGTAAAGAGACCACCTTGCAATGCAAGAGGCACCAGTTCAATCCCTGACTGGGGAAAATCCCATGTGCCTCGGAGTGGCTGAACCAGTGTGTCCAATTACAAGCCAGCTCTCTGGAGCTCATAAGCCCAGAGCTAGTGCTCTGCAACAAGAGGCCACTGCAAGGGGAGGCCCACACAGGCCAAGGAATAAAGATGGATGAAAAAATAAAAGAAAGAAAAGTTACCATAATAAACATTTATGTATCATTCCACATCACGTAAAAGGTAGATTCTAAGCACAGACTTTCTCTATACTTTGGGAGTGGTATACACATTTGAAATTTTATAATTTTGCAGTTATTTTTAACTAAATTTTCAAAGGAGTTATATAAACCTATGTTTCCCCCAGCATTGTATGAAAATGTTCATTTCCTCATGGTCCTTCCAGCAGAGTATGCTATCAAATCTTGGATTGTGCCCAATTTGATAGGTAAGGGGAAAAAATAGTGTCTTAATGTAGCATTAATTTGCATGTCTTTTATTAACAATGAGATTGAACAACTTTTATGTTTGGAATTCCTTGTCAGGAATATAAATGACTATTTGCTTATATTCTTTATGTTTTTCTTTCTTCATGTGTGTGTGTGTGTGTGTGTGTGTGTGTGTTTCTATCAGGTCAAAGGTTTATTTCAAAATCTCCAGACACCCTTTTTATAATGAGGGAATTAGTCCTCTGCCTGCTAATATCAGGTGGAAATATTTCTCCTAGTTTGTCATTAATCTTTTAAATATTTTCCCCATGAAAACAGTTTTCATTTTTATATGGTTGGATTTATATTTTTTTCCTTAATGATTAATGGATCTTAAGTCACAGTTTAAAAAACTTCCCAAGTGCAAGGTTACAAAGGGCTTTGTCTCCACATTCTTTCTTTAGTACTTTTTTGGTTTCATTTTTTTCATTGAAAGCTTTGATTTGCATGTAATTTATACCAGTTTGACTTAATTTACCAGTCAAACTCTAATTTTATGTATTTGCTTTAGACTACTATCCTATTTACTGGATGATCTCTTGTTTCCCATTGATTTGAGATGGTGCATTTTTCCAAATGCATTTGGATCTACTGTCTGTAATTTGTATTCTTTCCCAGAAATCTATTCATATGCTTGCAGCACACTCTTAATTCCTACACACTTCCATTGATCTTCTCTTTTGGTATTCATACATCTTATAATTAGCTTATGTTTGCAAAGAAATTTTAGAATAGACATGTCTGATTCTAACAAATGTGGTGCTATTTTTATTGACATCACATTGCATATATTAATTGACTTAGCAACATCTGCCATCTTCATACCATAATGTCATCTTATCCAAGCATGTGGTCCTTTCATTGCTCCAGACTTCCTCTGTGGTTTTCAGAAGTGGTGGAAAGTTTCTTTATAGGGGTCATATAAATTAAAATATTTATTTTAGAATTTTTTAATCTTTTGTATGTTGATATTTTAAATTGATATCATATATATATATTTTATATATATATATAATATATATATATATATATATAGGTATATATAATATATACAAACAATTTTATGGAGGCTACTGATTTTTTTTTTTTTTTTGGCCACTTCCATTGGTCTTTCTTCTATTCATTTTCATCCATCTTGGTTCTTTGACCTGTGTGGGCCTCCCATCTCAGTGATCTCTCTCGCTGCAGAGCACTGGCTCTGGGTGCATGTGCTCCAGAGCTCCAACTAGGTAGTTGGACATATTGGCCCAGTCGCTCCACCAGGGATCGAACTGGCGCCCCTTGCACTGCAAGGCGGTGTCCTTACCCACTGGACCACCAGGGAAGCCCAAGGCTATTGATTTTTGCCCACTGCTTTCATGTACAGGTGCTCCACTGAATTTGATTTGTTTTTATATAATATAGATACAATATATATAAACAAACTATTTTATGGAGGCTATTGATTTTTGCCCACTAATTTCATTTACAATTATTTCACTGAATTTTATTTGTTTATAGCAATTGTTTAGGTGTTAGGTGTTTGAGCCAAGATTGATATACTTTTTCATATTAAAAAAGTATTCATGCATTTTTAAGTATGTGCTGTTTAAAATCAAGAATGATTGTTGAATTTTGACATTTTTTTTATTTTTGTGGAGAGGATTTTTTACCTTTGTATAAGTATTTTATCAGTACATTGCTTAGTATTATTCCAGTAAATCCCAACTCATCAAAAAATCTTATTATTCTGTCTAGTGTCTCTTTTCTTTTTAGGCATATTTGATTTAAGATTTTCTTATTAATGATAGTAGTTAATCCAAAATTGATCTTCTCTTTTGGTATTCATACATCTTATAATTAGCTTATGTTTGCAAAGAAATTTTAGAATAGACATGTCTGATTCTAACAAATGTGGTGCTATTTTTATTGACATCACATTGCATATATTAATTGACTTAGCAACATCTGCCATCTTCATACCATAATGTCATCTTATCCAAGCATGTGGTCCTTTCATTGCTCCAGACTTCCTCTGTGGTTTTCAGAAGTGGTGGAAAGTTTCTTTATAGGGGTCATATAAATTAAAATATTTATTTTAGAATTTTTTAATCTTTTGTATGTTGATATTTTAAATTGATATCATATATATATATATTATATATATATATATATATAATATATATATATATATATATATATAGGTATATATAATATATACAAACAATTTTATGGAGGCTACTGATTTTTTTTTTTTTTTTGGCCACTTCCATTGGTCTTTCTTCTATTCATTTTCATCCATCTTGGTTCTTTGACCTGTGTGGGCCTCCCATCTCAGTGATCTCTCTCGCTGCAGAGCACTGGCTCTGGGTGCATGTGCTCCAGAGCTCCAACTAGGTAGTTGGACATATTGGCCCAGTCGCTCCACCAGGGATCGAACTGGCGCCCCTTGCACTGCAAGGCGGTGTCCTTACCCACTGGACCACCAGGGAAGCCCAAGGCTATTGATTTTTGCCCACTGCTTTCATGTACAGGTGCTCCACTGAATTTGATTTGTTTTTATATAATATAGATACAATATATATAAACAAACTATTTTATGGAGGCTATTGATTTTTGCCCACTAATTTCATTTACAATTATTTCACTGAATTTTATTTGTTTATAGCAATTGTTTAGGTGTTAGGTGTTTGAGCCAAGATTGATATACTTTTTCATATTAAAAAAGTATTCATGCATTTTTAAGTATGTGCTGTTTAAAATCAAGAATGATTGTTGAATTTTGACATTTTTTTTATTTTTGTGGAGAGGATTTTTTACCTTTGTATAAGTATTTTATCAGTACATTGCTTAGTATTATTCCAGTAAATCCCAACTCATCAAAAAATCTTATTATTCTGTCTAGTGTCTCTTTTCTTTTTAGTCATATTTGATGTAAGATTTTCTTAATGGTATCCAGAAGTAAGACTGTGGCCAATAGTAGTCACAGGACGCACTTGAGTATGAGACCTGTAAGAATCAGTATTTTTTCTTTAATTTTGGCCTCTTTTATTGTTTTTTTGTTTATTGATTTTTATCCATTTTTATTCTTTGGCCTGTGTGGGCCTCCCCTTGCAGTGGCCTGTCTCATTGCAGAGCACCGGCTCTGGGTGCACGCCCTACAGAGCACTAGCTTGCAATTGGACACACCAGTCCAGCCACACTGCAGCACTTGGAATCCTCCCGGGACAGGTGTCAAACCGGTGCCCCCTGCACTTGCAAGGTGGACTCTTTACCCACTGGACCATCAGGGAAGCCCAAAGAATCAGTACTTTTGTGGTACTTTCTGAAATGTGCTGCTACTCAATTCTTGCACAAAACACCTCTCATCCTTATCCTCTTCCTGCTGGTCTGGTCTGACTTCATCTCAGCTTTGAACTTCCTTATAAATATTTATGAATGTATGGTATTGAGAGAATATCAAGGAAAAAGTAAATCATTTTTTCTTTTTCTGTTTTCTTCTTGCGTTTGTGTTATTGTAAGAGAAGATGGAAACTGTCACACATAGCCACCTTCAGAACAAATCTCCTAAAGGTTTATTTTCTACATCTAGAACAAATTTAGACAATTTTTATGTTCCACTATCACAATTATATGTTAAATCACTGTTATCATTTCTATATTTAGTTAACCTATTCTGAAATGTCCTTAGTTACCATCTGTACATGACTGCAATCATACTTATCAGAAATATTGAAATCTAACAACTTTCTAAACAGTTTCTATAAGTATGTTCATGGTAACACACGCTGAGATATACAGAAATACATGTAAATATTTTACTGTAAAATATGAGTACGATATATAAATCTACAAAACAAAATAGGAAATCTTTCTTATCTGCCATATTTCCTTTCAAAAGCCAACACGGCTAATAATATGTTGTATAATTGTTTTGAGATTTTACACTTCTATATGTTTATATCATGTATAATTTTAACAGATATCATATCCAAGGAATGTATACATCATTGTGCACACACATCTGTATGCCTGTGGGATAGATGCCTACGAGTGACATTATTGGGGTAAAAGATATACATATTTAAATTCTCTTATACATACCATTTCAGTGAAATCTAGAAAAGCTGTAATAATTGTTTCCTATCATTAATATAGCCATTTTCCCTATCATTGCCATAACTGGATATTATATATTTATTTTTTGATATTTTAGTTTGCATCCTTATTGAAGTAGAACATTTTTCATATCTAGTTGACCATCTGTATTGATTCTCTAG
This sequence comes from Tragulus kanchil, assembly GCA_022376925.1. Taxonomy (NCBI): domain Eukaryota; kingdom Metazoa; phylum Chordata; class Mammalia; order Artiodactyla; family Tragulidae; genus Tragulus; species Tragulus kanchil. The sequence continues at coordinate 80,740,327 of JAIOJX010000029.1, read as the reverse complement.
ATATCCTTTCATATCTCTTTTAATTTTTCAATTTTTTATTAATTTGTAGGAGCTCCTTAAATACACTGGAGATTAATTATTTGTTACATAGTTTATAAATAATTCGTTTTGGTCCTTCACAGTTTTTCATCATAAATTGAAGGTTTTCATTTCTATTAAATCAAACACCGCATCTTCATACCTAGGCTTCTGGGTTTGTTTGCTATTTGATTAAGAGAAAAGGAAAAAACAACTGTTGATGGTACATGCTCCTGCTGAAAGTCTCTGCATCCATCTTTACCTTACTGGCCTTGGGGATAGAGGACAAAGAAACTAAGCTTTGATATCCACAACCCCCAAGGTAGGAAGAGCATTACCCACAGACCTTTTGCTACTATTGGAAATCTTCTTTAAGGATAGAAACTTGAACTGGTGTACATTTTTCCCATCACTATAGTCATCAAATTTGAGTTTTGTTTGCTGACTAAAGATTTTGTGGGATCATTATGCAGATTGCACACTTTCAGTGACATAAGTTAGGGAAAATTGGAAATGGGAGCTAGCCCTGGAACCTTCCAGCAGATAGTTAGAATTTCCTTTTTTCTTCCTTTCCTTTCTTTTTTCTTTTTCTTCCAAGACTATCATCTCAAAAGCATGTGTTTTTGAGTGGGAAACAACATGTTCGCTACTAACTTGACATTAAATAAATTTCTTATCTGCCATATTTCCTTTCAAAAGCCAACACGGCTAATAATATGTTGTATAATTGTTTTGAGATTTTACACTTCTATATGTTTATATCATGTATAATTTTAACAGATATCATATCCAAGGAATGTATACATCATTGTGCACACACATCTGTATGCCTGTGGGATAGATGCCTACGAGTGACATTATTGGGGTAAAAGATATACATATTTAAATTCTCTTATACATACCATTTCAGTGAAATCTAGAAAAGCTGTAATAATTGTTTCCTATCATTAATATAGCCATTTTCCCTATCATTGCCATAACTGGATATTATATATTTATTTTTGATATTTTAGTTTGCATCCTTATTGAAGTAGAACATTTTTCATATCTAGTTGACCATCTGTATTGATTCTCTAGATATCCTTTCATATCTCTTTTAATTTTTCAATTTTTTATTAATTTGTAGGAGCTCCTTAAATACACTGGAGATTAATTATTTGTTACATAGTTTATAAATAATTCGTTTTGGTCCTTCACAGTTTTTCATCATAAATTGAAGGTTTTCATTTCTATTAAATCAAACACCGCATCTTCATACCTAGGCTTCTGGGTTTGTTTGCTATTTGATTAAGAGAAAAGGAAAAAACAACTGTTGATGGTACATGCTCCTGCTGAAAGTCTCTGCATCCATCTTTACCTTACTGGCCTTGGGGATAGAGGACAAAGAAACTAAGCTTTGATATCCACAACCCCCAAGGTAGGAAGAGCATTACCCACAGACCTTTTGCTACTATTGGAAATCTTCTTTAAGGATAGAAACTTGAACTGGTGTACATTTTTCCCATCACTATAGTCATCAAATTTGAGTTTTGTTTGCTGACTAAAGATTTTGTGGGATCATTATGCAGATTGCACACTTTCAGTGACATAAGTTAGGGAAAATTGGAAATGGGAGCTAGCCCTGGAACCTTCCAGCAGATAGTTAGAATTTCCTTTTTTCTTCCTTTCCTTTCTTTTTTCTTTTTCTTCCAAGACTATCATCTCAAAAGCATGTGTTTTTGAGTGGGAAACAGCATGTTCGCTACTAACTTGACATTAAATAAATTATAATCACATTTAGTTAATTCAGGTTTTCTTTTCATTTTTGTTTTCAATTTGCATGTCTTTCTCTATTGGTTTTTCAAGCTTCTTTTACCAAAAAACTATACTGCTTCTAATTTTTGTGTTCCAAAACATGGGTGATTTTTCCATATATGCCTTAGGGACTTTGGCCCAATTATTTCCACTTTTATACCCTTCCCATTGGGCAAGGCCAACTCTGACATAAACTGCTTACACTCCTTTGTGGAGGATATTTTTGCTAAGTGGGCTTGTGGCCCAGATCTTCATGCATAGCGAAATCTACAGTCCTGAGGAACTTCACTGCTAATAATGCTCTTTCTTTTAAGCCCAGTGTGTTGCAGTGTGTTTTTATGCTTTGTCATGTGTATATGGATAACACTATTCTATAAACAGAGCAGAGACCATGACACACTGATATATTTAGTAACTCAATCCCTCCTTCATGAAAGGCCAACCTAGTCAAGGTAAGATGCTTAAGTCTTTTTTTTCTTTTTAACATTTATTTATTTATTTATTTTGGCTGGGGTGGGAGGGAGGGGGATGGGCAGGCCACTTCCACTGGTCTTTCATTTGTCTAGTTTCATCCATCTTTGTTCTTTGGCCCGTGTGGGCCTCCCATCGCGGTGGCATCTGTTGTCGCAGAGCACCAGCTCTGGGCACATAACGCTTCAGGGCTCCGGCTCAGTAATTGGACACATGGCTCCAGCCGCTCCACGGCACATGGGATGTTCCCAGGCCAGGGATCGAACCGGCGCCCCTTGCACTGCAAGGTCATGTCCTTACCCACTGGACCACCAGGGAAGCCCTGCTTGAGTCTTAGTTATAAAATTTTATATAAAAAAATGTCATGCTGTTTCATCATGAGTTTCTTACTATCCTTTGATTTCCATTAACTTTCACAAATCAGGAAGTCCTTCGTCATGAAATCATCACTTCAACTAGATCTTTGGTCCTAAATGTTAATTATTTTTTCTTAGCTCTGAAGAAATGCCCTAAGGTTCCCTTTCTTTTACAAAATTTTGAGACCCCTGAGATGAGAGTCAGTGCAGGGTCTCCAGAGGTAAATTTATGATTGAGGTCAGCGCACCCAAGCATGCACATTAGTTCAAGTGTTCCTTTTCACCCAGTCTGCACCCGTCTAGAGCTGACACTGGAGGCCATGAAGGAAAAAAGTGAGCTATACAGCTACAGCTCATGTACTACTACCTGAGCCAGAATTTCAGTCTAGATGCTTATTATGTCTAGATTTCTTTATACAGTAAAGATGACAAAGACACTTAAAACAGTACAGGACACATTGTAAGGCTCAAATTCAGCAGGAACAATCATAACAGACAGAATAGTCATAGTAACCTTCATGTGCCTGTGTGCATGCTAAGTTGCCTCAGTTTTGTCTGACTCTTTGCAACCCTGTGGACTGTAGCCCACCAGGCTCTTCTGTTCATGGGGTGCTCCAGGTAAGAATACTGAAGTGGGTGGCCATGCCCTCTCCCAGGAGATGTTCCTGACACAAGAATCTACTCCAGGCATTTTATATCTCCTGCATGGGCAGTCAAGCCACCTGAGGAGCCATAGTATTCTTCATAACAGAACTCGAAAAGACTAAAAGTGAGATAAACTGGGGAGACCAGATGACCTCCTTCCATTAATAATGTTTACCTGGTATCAGTTCAAAGCTTATTTGTTCAGAGAATAGTGAGAGAATAACAGTACATCTGTTTCCTATTATTGCTGGAAACAAATCAGCAAAAACAAAGTGGCTTGAAACAAATACACACATACACACACACACACACAGAGACACATTTGTATTACACATATAATTTATGCATATTATTTTACAGTTCTCAAGCTCTGAATCCCAAAATGGGTTTCACTAGTCTAAAACCAAGGTGTCTGCAGAACTATGGTCCTTCTGGTTTTTTCAGGGGAAAATCTACTTCCTTGCCTTTTGTGCTTTTAAAAGCTTCCTGCACTCCTTGGACCCTGGTTCCCTTCTTTCATCTTCAAAACCAGCTCTTCAAGTTTCTGACTATAGTTTTCTGTTTCACTCTTCCACATTTAAAGGAGCCTTGTGATCACATCGTACCCATCCTGAAAATCCAGGACAGTCTCTTGATTTTAAATTCAGCTGTTTAACAACCTTAATGCAATCTGCAGCCTGAATTCCCCTTGCCAGGTAACATGATATCTGCATAGGTTCCAGTACCAGGATATGGGCATCTCTGAGGGGTCGTTATTCTGTCTCTTACAGGCAGCACTGCTTTTGGGAATGAATAAGAAAAAAATTAAAACTGTTCTTAAGGGCTTCTCAGGTGCCATTATTGATAAATAACCCATATCTGACAATGCAGGATACATAACAGACTCAGATTCAGTCCCTGGGTCAGGAAGATCCCCTGGAGGAGGATATAGCAACCCACTTCAGTATTCTTGCCTGGAGAATCCTATGGACAGAGAAGCCTGGCAGGATATAGTCCATGGGGTTACAAAGGGTCAGACACAAATGAAGCAGTATGTACATATGCACACAAAATGTATTCACAAAGAATGGAGTACAGAAACTTAGAAAAAGTAGCCCACCAGGCTCTTCTGTTCATGGGGTGCTCCAGGTAAGAATACTGAAGTGGGTGGCCATGCCCTCTCCCAGGAGATGTTCCTGACACAAGAATCTACTCCAGGCATTTTATATCTCCTGCATGGGCAGTCAAGCCACCTGAGGAGCCATAGTATTCTTCATAACAGAACTCGAAAAGACTAAAAGTGAGATAAACTGGGGAGACCAGATGACCTCCTTCCATTAATAATGTTTACCTGGTATCAGTTCAAAGCTTATTTGTTCAGAGAATAGTGAGAGAATAACAGTACATCTGTTTCCTATTATTGCTGGAAACAAATCAGCAAAAACAAAGTGGCTTGAAACAAATACACACATACACACACACACACACAGAGACACATTTGTATTACACATATAATTTATGCATATTATTTTACAGTTCTCAAGCTCTGAATCCCAAAATGGGTTTCACTAGTCTAAAACCAAGGTGTCTGCAGAACTATGGTCCTTCTGGTTTTTTCAGGGGAAAATCTACTTCCTTGCCTTTTGTGCTTTTAAAAGCTTCCTGCACTCCTTGGACCCTGGTTCCCTTCTTTCATCTTCAAAACCAGCTCTTCAAGTTTCTGACTATAGTTTTCTGTTTCACTCTTCCACATTTAAAGGAGCCTTGTGATCACATCGTACCCATCCTGAAAATCCAGGACAGTCTCTTGATTTTAAATTCAGCTGTTTAACAACCTTAATGCAATCTGCAGCCTGAATTCCCCTTGCCAGGTAACATGATATCTGCATAGGTTCCAGTACCAGGATATGGGCATCTCTGAGGGGTCGTTATTCTGTCTCTTACAGGCAGCACTGCTTTTGGGAATGAATAAGAAAAAAATTAAAACTGTTCTTAAGGGCTTCTCAGGTGCCATTATTGATAAATAACCCATATCTGACAATGCAGGATACATAACAGACTCAGATTCAGTCCCTGGGTCAGGAAGATCCCCTGGAGGAGGATATAGCAACCCACTTCAGTATTCTTGCCTGGAGAATCCTATGGACAGAGAAGCCTGGCAGGATATAGTCCATGGGGTTACAAAGGGTCAGACACAAATGAAGCAGTATGTACATATGCACACAAAATGTATTCACAAAGAATGGAGTACAGAAACTTAGAAAAAAGTATCTTGATGTTCCAAAAGGTCTTCATGTTAAACTGTACTGTTAGCTGTAATATTGTTTGCATGATGAAGACAAAAAGGAAGGTCCTCATGGCCTATATTTGAAACCATAAGAAACTGAGGAGTTGGGACAGATTAGATTCTCCTTAACATTGAGTCTTGCTGGGGAAGCAACTCTTGGAGATAATAAAAGGTGCATATCAATTAGTAACAAGGCATATGGAACAAGGGATGAAAATCAAGCAAACATAGAAGACCAGCTAAGCATCAGAGTAGAGGGAAGGCAGACAACTGATGTTTAAACTTTGAAGTGGCAGGAGCCACCTGCCCCAGACTCATTCCTAGAACCAAACAGAAAGTGTATACTTTTTAGGCCATTGTTTCATTGCATTTCACAAAAGCTACATATCTCCTTCTGTGTTTCACATCATCTTACATAAGGTTACTAAAGAAATCTCTATTCTTCTATTTTTTTTCTTATCGATTTATTTAACTAACGAGACTCCAAGTTTATAAGTGAGATTTCACATTTCCACTTCTTATGCTGACCACGTCCAAGCCCCCATCCCTTACCAGAGCTGGTAAAATAATCTCCTATGTGGTTTTCTGGGCTTCCCTGGTGGCTCAGATGGTAAAGAATTCAGCTGCCATTGCAGGTGACTTAGGAGACTCTCCTTAGGGGAGGAAATGGCACCCCACTCCAGTATTCTTGCCAGAGGGATCCCATGGGAAACAGAGCCTGATAGACTACAGTTCATGGGCTCACAGAGTTGGACACTACTGAGACTCTGAGCATATCTGGTTTCTTTAATTCCTCTCTTATCCTGATACAGTGCATCCTCCCACAAAGGCCATATGATCTAAAACTGTAAGCCAGATCGCATCATATCCTTGCCAAAAGCTTTCTGACATTTTCTCCGTGGAAGAGTGGGAATGGACTCTTGATTGCAGTCTCACAAGGGACTCACATGAGCCAGCGTCATGTCCCTCACTGCCTTCATCATTCACTCTCCTGCATGCAACCACATGGTTTTCCATCTCTTCTCTGAACACACTATGCTCAGGAATTTTGGACTGGTAGTCTCTTCTGCCAAGAAAACCTTGCTCCCAGTCTTTAAATGGCTGACCCCCACATCTCCATCTCATATCCCATTAAAGTTCATCTCCTCAGAGGAGCTGTACTGACTACTTACTCTAAAGGACGCTCCCACCTTCACTTCCGGCACTTTCTAACTCATTATGCTTTTATTGTGTTTACATCACTATGTCTGCAATGATTTTATTTCTTTGTCAGTTTACTTTTTTCTTGTTTCTCCCCTTTGCTCCCCCTCTCATTTTTTTTTTTAATTAAGAAGAGATCAAAATGGATTTATTTGAGCTTCCCTGGTGGTCCAGTGGGTAGAGAGTTCACCTTGCAGTGCAAGGGGCACCTGTTCGATCCTGGCTTGAGAAGATTCCACATGCCGTGGTGTGACTGGACCAGTGTGTCAATTGCAAGCCAGCACTCTGGAATGCATGCTCCTAGAGCCGGTGCTCTGCAGCAAGAGAGGCCACTGCCATGGGAGGCCCCACAGGCCAAAGAATAAAGATGGATGAAATTAATTAAATAAAAAAGTTCAAAATTAAAAAAAAAAAAATTTATGTGTGGGTAGCTCCTGACACCAGAGTAGTGTCAAATATATAACAAGGACTTAATTAATAAATGTCTCTGAGCAAATAAATTTGGGGCTGTATATGATTTACAGAAGAATGTTCATTGATAATGTCTTCAGTAGTAAACAGATGCACATGTCACAGACATCATATTTGCACTTTGATGGTAAAGAATTAGCTGCTGAGGTGACTTAGGAGACTCTCCTTAGGGGAGGAAATGGCACCCCACTCCAGTATTCTTGCCAGAGGGATCCCATGGGAAACAGAGCCTGATAGACTACAGTTCATGGGCTCACAGAGTTGGACACTACTGAGACTCTGAGCATATCTGGTTTCTTTAATTCCTCTCTTATCCTGATACAGTGCATCCTCCCACAAAGGCCATATGATCTAAAACTGTAAGCCAGATCGCATCATATCCTTGCCAAAAGCTTTCTGACATTTTCTCCGTGGAAGAGTGGGAATGGACTCTTGATTGCAGTCTCACAAGGGACTCACATGAGCCAGCGTCATGTCCCTCACTGCCTTCATCATTCACTCTCCTGCATGCAACCACATGGTTTTCCATCTCTTCTCTGAACACACTATGCTCAGGAATTTTGGACTGGTAGTCTCTTCTGCCAAGAAAACCTTGCTCCCAGTCTTTAAATGGCTGACCCCCACATCTCCATCTCATATCCCATTAAAGTTCATCTCCTCAGAGGAGCTGTACTGACTACTTACTCTAAAGGACGCTCCCACCTTCACTTCCGGCACTTTCTAACTCATTATGCTTTTATTGTGTTTACATCACTATGTCTGCAATGATTTTATTTCTTTGTCAGTTTACTTTTTTCTTGTTTCTCCCCTTTGCTCCCCCTCTCATTTTTTTTTTTAATTAAGAAGAGATCAAAATGGATTTATTTGAGCTTCCCTGGTGGTCCAGTGGGTAGAGAGTTCACCTTGCAGTGCAAGGGGCACCTGTTCGATCCTGGCTTGAGAAGATTCCACATGCCGTGGTGTGACTGGACCAGTGTGTCAATTGCAAGCCAGCACTCTGGAATGCATGCTCCTAGAGCCGGTGCTCTGCAGCAAGAGAGGCCACTGCCATGGGAGGCCCACACAGGCCAAGGAATAAAGATGGATGAAATTAATTAAATAAAAAAGTTCAAAATTAAAAAAAAAAAAATTTATGTGTGGGTAGCTCCTGACACCAGAGTAGTGTCAAATATATAACAAGGACTTAATTAATAAATGTCTCTGAGCAAATAAATTTGGGGCTGTATATGATTTACAGAAGAATGTTCATTGATAATGTCTTCAGTAGTAAACAGATGCACATGTCACAGACATCATATTTGCACTTTGTACCTCAGTTTCCTCTTCCATAAAATGCGAGTTGGATTCGATGACAACTTAGGCTATTCTAAGTAATCACAGTTCCGTGATGATGATTATGGTTCAAATCAAAGAGTTAAGGCTAATTTTCTAAAGGGCAGTTACTAAGTAGAGTAGTGTCCACTTCTGTAATTTAAAAAATGATTCATTCCCATCTGATTCATGCTTAGAGATGGTTATCTCTTAACCCTGTATGCGCAGGTTTCTCAGCTTACCACATATCTCTTCATAGCCAGTAGCAGTGAACACCAGCCCAGACAAGCGGTCCAACAGTTCAAATAAACACAGTTTTCCACAAGACCAGAAAGCTAAGTCAGAGCTTTACAGAATATAAAATAAAAAGTTTGTATTTCTCTACCTGTTACCCCTTTCCACCTGTGTACACTTGGGTCAATGAACCTTTGTTACACATTTCATTCTTTTGTAACTGTACCCACCCTATTTCCCTCCCCTCTTTTCTCAGTCCAGCCACACTAGCCTCCTTGATATCTTTAAAAGACCCAGATGCCCCTCACTACAGGTTTTGCCCTTACTTTTCCTTCTGCCTAAAATGCATGCACTGGACCTCATGGTTTATTCCATCATCTCCTTGAGGCCTTCACTCAATGTCATCTCCTCACTGAGACCTTCCCTAAATTCCTTGTCTAAATTGCAAGCATGTCCTCAGCTCACTCCCTAACCCCTTGCTTGCTCTGGATGTTCCTGTGCATGTGTCACGAAGGAACACACTGTGCATTTGCTTACTTATATCATGGTCACTGTGTCTTTGCCCCTGCTTAGAGGGCCAGCTCCAGAAGAGTAAGATTTGTGTTAATCCTCTCCATTGCGGAGTCTCCAGTAACCACTGGCAGAGGAGGAGATCCAGCAGTAGCTGCTGACAGAAGGACACATTGTCTTGTCACTTCCTGGTCACGTTCCATTGAATGCCTGTCAATACCCTCCAGTATGCCTGAGAGGAGAAGCTGTCACCCCTTACATTTTAGACATTACTTCAAGTTAAAATTCTCACCAATAGAAGAATCCTAAGTGTTTGAGAAGGTGATGCCTCCCCAGACTCCCATTAGGTCCTGGCATGCTCCCTGAGCATCACAGGAGACCACCTGTGGCCCCAAAACACACCTTATTTTCTGGAGAAAAGTTGCCTCCTCTTCCTGGAATGTCTTCCCACACCCATCAATAAAGACACTTCCACAGTTTCCTTTTAGACACTTGCTCTGGTGAAGGGGAAAGTAATCATGCCTTCCTCCATGTTCATGTACACTTCCTTCAGTGGCCCATGCATTCTTATGCCTCCATGTCTGCGCTTGGGGAGATGCCTCAGTCTGACACTCCCTTGTGCCATCTATCTACCCAACTAACCTCCTCCTGCAAATCAGTGCAGATGAAACCATTCCAAAAAGTCCTTTTTAAAACCCCATCCTGAGCAAAGTTCTATTTCTAACCGCATATTCATATCCAAGTATTTGTGACATTTTAAAATTTATTTTATATAGGAATATGGCTGATTTACAATGCTGTGTTCATCTCAGGTATACAGCAAAGAGATTTAGTTATACATTTATCCATTCTTTTTCTTATTCTTTCCCCCATATTGGTTATTTTAGAATGAGAAGAGTTCTCTCTGCTATGCAGTAGGCCCTTGTTGATTATCTATTTCATATATACTAATGTGTATGTAAAGTCCCCAAATCTTATTAATTTATCCAACGGGACTTCCCTGGTGGTTTCATGGGTAATGGCACCACCTTGCAATGCAAGGGGCGTTGGTTCGATCACTGACCTGGGAAGATCTCCCGTGCCACGGAGCGGCTGGATCGATGTGTTCAACTACCAAGCCAGATAATACCGAACCAGTGCTCTGCAGTAAGACAGGCCACTGTGATGGGAGACCCACACAGGCCAAAGAACAAAGATGAATGAAAAAAAAAAAAAAAATGAAAGACCAATGGAAGTGGCAAAAAAAAAAAAAAAAAAAAAAAACCCAATTATCCAAAGCCCTTTTTCCTTTGGTTAGTAACTATAGTTTGTTCTCAAAATTATCACATTTTATTGACAAGGTCTCTTTACATGCCCCAGACTCATAGGAGGCAGCATTCTCTTCTTATTCATCTTTATAGTGCCCATAGGCTGCTAGGCTGTGCATGCTCAGTTGTGTCTGATTGCAATCCTATGGTCTTAGCCCGCCAAGCTCCTCTGTCCATAGGATTCTCCAGGCAAGAATACTGGAGTGGGTTGCCATGCCCTCCTCCAAGGGGACCTTCCTGACCCAAAGAACAAACCTGGGGTTCCTGGAGCTCTTGTACTGGCAGGCAGATTCTTTACCACCGAGCCACCTGGGAACTCCTATATTGTCTATTACAATTAATAAATGTTAATTGAGTTAAATTACTATATCTGCAACATTAGTCAACATATTCTGTGTTAATCATTTATAAAATATATCCCGTCATACCTTAGTAGACGCCCTAGTGTAAAACCTCTAAGGAAAGGACCTGATTTATAATTTTGTATCTCTAACCCCTGACACATAGTACGTGCTTACCACACATTTCTGAGGGAGCAGACTGCAGGAGGTCCTAAAATCCTTGGCACAAGATTTTGCACAAAAATGCTGCCATAACCATTCAGAATCAGAATGCAAGTGATCAACTGATCATATTATTTTAGGAAGTATTTTATCTGCCAAAAAATTCTCCAAAAGGTCTGAAATTTGGAAATATAAGAATAGATAAAAATGAAAGAGGAGGGAGGGAGAGAGAAAGAGCACTCTGTATTCCAATCATCATCTTAGATATAAATGCATAGCTTAGAAAATGACATTCAAGAGGGAAGCATCTCAGTGGACATTGTGCCTATGAGGTGAAACTAAAAAAGACATGAATGTTGGTATTACCATCTGTGAAATGGAACTAAAAAAGCATGGATTTTGGTATTACCATCTGGGGGAAATTCTCTTTGGTGGCTCAGAGAACAGAAAGGAATAGTTTATCATTAAAACCCTTGAAGCAGAGTCTGAATCCACATTTGAAGAAATTGATCATCTGCCCATCTGCAGATATTAGGAAGTAATATCTGAAACTTCAATTAACAAGCAATAACAGAAATAATAGGCATACACAAGTGCACACACACACACACCTTACAGAATGGAATTCACAGAACATTCTGGGTACTTAGCAAATTCATTAACTCTAGTAACAACACCAATACTTTCCTAAATAATTTGTCAGCATTTACTTTAAATCATAGAAATTTATTATAAAAACTAGGATATGCCAAATGAACATTTAATTTGTGAACTTTTTAGGAAAATGGTTCTAACTTTTTCTCTGAGTTATGTATCTTTCTGAGGATCTGAAAGTTTTGAGCCATTTCTGTACAAAGATGTCCATGATACAACATTTTCTATAATTTAGTGATGTGGAATATGGGCAGACCTGTCACTGATTTTGCCACCTACCAATGGGTAGGATCTAGTTGTCATTTGGTCATTAGCAAGACTCTAGAACTGTCTTTCCATTCCAGAGGAACAATGAACTCATTCAAGACTCTGATAACCACAGACGTGGATGACATCCCCCTAAAACTTGTTAGCAGAATAAAAGCCAAAATTATTTAGAAGTACTACAAATACAAATATTATCTGGATTCTGTCTGTCTCTTTCATCTCCTGATGAGCTTTCCTCCTTCTTGCCCTGCTATCCTGTTCTTGTTTCCTAGAAAGTGGCATCTCATGTGATCTCTTTACTGGGATTTGTTTTTTCCTTCCTCTACCTTCCCCATTTCCATTGAACTAGCTAATTCTTATATTTTCTTTGGATCTCAGATCAAATCCTCCATATCCCAGCCTGCACCAGAATTTTCTCCTTTAAATTTTATTAGCATTGCATATTTTTGTGGGGTTACTAGAGGGACAGCTGCTTCTGAACTTGACTTTAGGTTCCATGAGGAAAGGATCATGTCTGTCTTACTCAAGCTTGTATCTCCATGGCCTAGATCCATGCTAGCCACAGGGTGGGAACTCATTTAAATACATACTGAGTAGGGACTTCTCTGGTGGCTCCATGGTAAAAAATCCGCCTGCAATGCAGGAGACTGCAAATAAGGCAGGAGACACAGGTTTGACCCTTGGATCAGAAGGACCCTCTGGAGAAGAAAATGGCAACCCACTCCAGTATTCTTGCCTGGGAAATCCAACAGACAGATGAGTCTGGCAGGTTGCGGTCCATACAGTCACAAAAGTGTTGGACATGACTTAGTGATTAAACCACCATCAGAAATGAATGAATACCTACAAAGGATGGTAGGGTCACACAAAACCTACATGACTGTCAGTGACCAGAAGTTCTAACACGGCAATAGGTTTCTTTAACTTTACACTTTAAAATATCAAACTTTATTAAACTGGCTACTCTTCACCAAATAAAAGATAAAAGAGGCAAATCTGGAAAGACAGAACTATAGACATTTGTCTTTCTGGCAATAAAGTTAAGGAAAATTGGGTTCAATATTGGAAGCTAGGTAATATTTCCTTCCAATTTTAACAAATCATGTATTATTTTAATATAAGGTGACTACTTTCTGTGGGTGTATGGCACAGATTCAGTAACTAAGTGATTTAGACCGTGTAACCAGAGACAGTCATTTCCACTGGAAGCTACTAGAACATGGAATGGGGTATTCTTTGGGGAGGCAGTTGAGTCCGATTCCAATACTAAAACATCTCTCTGTGTACTACGTACCATCTTACCATGAATTAGCAAGTGATAAGTCAGAGACCACTGATCAAATGAGTCCAATCCCAACATAAAAACTCAAATTAAATAAAGATAGGGGATTGGCCATTTCCACACTTTTGATCAAATAGAAGTTGATTTTTAGTGAGTTCTGAAGAAATTTCTCAGGCCTCACATAGGTGGTAGCCTCACATTGGTTGGTTCATGTAAATATCATAGTCACATTTTTCAAATCCCTTTTGTCTAATTTTTACATTGTTTTTACTTTTTTTTTTTTTTTTTTGGCCACCTCTATTGGTCTTTCATTTATTTGTTTTCATCCATCTTTGTTCTTTGGTATGTGTGGGCCTCCCACCACAGTGACCCCTGTTGCTGCAGAGCACCAGCTCTGAGCACATGCACTTCAGAGCTTTGGCTCCTTAGTTGGACACATCGGTCCAGCCGCTCCACAGCACATGGGATCTTCCCAGACCAGGGATCAAACCAGCACTCCTTGCACTGCAAGGCGGTGTCCTTACCCACTGGATCACCAGAGAAGCCCCATTTATGTCTTTTTTTTTTTTTTTTTTAGTATCGCTGCTGCTTTTTTTTTTTTAATATTTATTTATTTATTTTTGGCGGCGGGGGTGGCGACGGAGAGGGGCGGGCGGGCCACTTCTATTGGTCTTTCATTTATCTATTTTCATCCTCTTTGTTTCTTGGCCCATGCAGGCCTCCAATCGCAGCAGCCTCTGTTGTCGTAGAGCACCAGCTCTGGGTGCATGCGCTCCAGAGCTCCGGTTCGGTAATTGGACACATCGGTCCAGCCGCTCCGCGGCACGTGGGATCTTCCCAGGCCAGGGATCAAACCGGCGCCCCTTGCACTGCAAGGCAGTGTCCTTACCCACTGGACCACCAGGGAAGTCCCTATGTCTAATTTTTAAGGAGACTTTTTAAGGCCAACTCTTTTCGACTCCATGGACTATAGCCACCAGGCTCCTCTTTCATGGTAGAATAGTCTAAGTCTATCACTGATTAGATTATTCAGTCAAATGAGGAGCATTACTTTATTGTCAGTTAAATAAAATATGGACAATCATTTAATAATCAATCTCCTATGAGCTTGGTGATCAGATTCTGTCCTTCATATCTAATGATTTCTGAGAGAATTTTTAAAAATCGCATTGATACCTGAAAAATGAAAATTCTATGTTCAACACTATTGCCAATGGGCATTTTTTCCACCTCTCCTTTCCCTTTCAAGACCACATGGTATGGGCTTCCCTGGTTGTCTAGTGGATAAAGAGTTCACCTTGCAATGCAAGGAGCACTGGTTCGATCCCTGTTCCACGTGTAGTGGAGCTGCTAGACTGGTGTGCCCAATTGTGAATTAGCTCTCTGCAGCACATGTGCCCAGAGGTGGTGCTCTGCAATGAGAGAGGCCGCTGCAATGAGAGGCCCACAAAAGCCAAAGAACAACGATGGATGAAAATTTAAAAAATAAAACAAAAGAGTTCACAATTAAAAAGAAAAAAAAAAAAAGACCACATTCTGCGAATGTTACTGACCTACAACATGCTGGGGGACATAAGTCTGCCATACACCTCCACATGCCACAACATCACCTTGTGCACAATAGGTCTTTGACTGACACAGCAAGACAAGGCAGCAGAACTCCATTCCAGTGTCCTCATTCACTTTCCTTTGGCCTTTTGCAAATCACGTAACATCTCTGCCCGGCATGCTTGGTTTGTACAATGCCACAAGTGAAAATATCATATTTGTGGTGTGGTACATAAACTATCATTTCATTGTTATTTTAATTACTGTGCTCTCTAGCTTGAGCTCCTTACATAATGGTGCACCTGGCTAATTTCTAGCAGGGAGAGCAATGTCACAGTCTTTTTTTAACTTGCTTTTGTAACAGTGCATGACCCATACTCAGATGATCCACTTGTAACAGCACATTTTCAAGAAACAAGTGGGGGTTGGTCCTTAGAAGATAAAAAAGTGCAAAATGATGGAGTGTTAAATGTCTGGTTCTACAGAGACTATAGTGAGTCTATGAAATGACCTGCGTTTGAACCAAATTAGACACATCACATAGTTAGATCAGAATACGGAAGAGAGGAAAGAAGTGAAGAGCAGCCTTGATTCAACAAGGCTTACTGAGAATGTGCCCCCATTGTGTGGATGACAAGGACAAGAGCTTAAGAATCTCTGAGCTAGATCTAAGGAGCAAGAGACACCCAACTGTCATTAGCATGATGGGTGATAGACTGAGATCACTCAGCCCCAAACAAAAATAACTGGAAATAAGAACTTCCTTAGGATAGAAGAGATTTTCTAGCGAGGAAAGAAAAAAGTCTCATTTTGGCTTGAATAATCGAAGGAGGCAGGTTGACTGCTTGACTTCAGTGAGTCATTGCAATAGACAGCACTAGCAAATGCTGAAACTTTTGTGCTATTTGAGTAGGTGAGAGAAAAAGACTGAAGATTTTGGCTTGTTTGCTTTCATTCTGGATTAAGCAACTATAATTCTTTTCAATAAAGATACTCGATATTATGAGTTCTTTATCAATCATTGCTGTTTTCTTGGTTTCAAATCTGCCTAAATTTAATTTATGTAAGTCATTCAGGATTAAGTAAAGACCTTTCTTTCCCCACCTAATTGAAGTATGGTTGATGTACAATGTTGTGTTATTTTTAAGTGTAGAGAAAAGTGATTGTACACATATGGTTGTACTAGTGGTAAAGAAGCCACCTGCTAGTGTAGGAGACATAAGAGACTTGGGTTCAATCCCTGGGTCAGGAAGATTAATGCAAGAGGGCATGGCAACCCACTCCAGTGCCTGGAAAATCCCATGACAGAGAAGTCTGGTAGGCTACAGTTCAGGAGGTTGCAAAAGAGTCAGACATGACTGAACAACAATAAATTATATATATGTAGATGAGTCCTAAGTCACTTCAGTTGTGTCTGACTCTTTGCTGACTTCTTCTTTATAGGTTACTACAAAATATTGAGGAGAGTTCCCCATGGTATAGTAGGTCCTTGTTAGTTATCTATTTTATTAACCTATATAGTAGTACGTATCTGTTAATCTCAACCTCCTAATTTATCTTTCCCTCTCTTTCCTCGTTAGTGACTATAAGTTCATTTTCTATGTCTTTGGGTCTATTTCTGTTTGGAAAATAAGTTCATTTATATCATTATTTTTAGATTCCACATATCATAGGATACTTAAATGCTAATATCTTTAGATATGGGCAGAAGTGTGCTGGTAAACTGCATCTAGAAAAACAGAAAGGAACAGGCAGAGAAAAGAAGCTGTGATCAGTACTATTTGGTGATGTCTGCAGTATGGATGGGCTTCTCAGGTGGCACTAGTAGTAAAGAACCCACCTACCAATGCAGGTAGACAGAAGAGATGCAGGTTTTATTCCTAGGTAAGAAAGACCTCCTAGAGGAGGCCATGGCCACCCCCTCCAGTATTTTTGCCTGGATAATCCCATGGAGAGAGGAGCCTACTGGGCTACAGTCCATAGGGTCACACAGTCAGACACAACTGATGTGACTTGACACATGTGTACACTTGTATAGATACTCCCGCCATGACTGATTTCATTCATAGAATCAAGAGTGAGGAGGAGATGATCAAAATCAAATGTCCTGAGCTAATGGCAGCCAACTCTAGGAGCAAGAAAAATAACCGCAACAGCAAGAAAAATAAACTAATATTTACAAAGCCCTTTCCACCCACAAATAAGTGCTTTCCTCACATTTATGCTCATTCAGTTCTCATAGCTTCCTGAGACAGATGGCATCTTTGCATTTAAGACTGAAGAGTTTAAGTGGTTATATCTACTATGAATAGTAGATAACAGATCTAGGACACATGCTTTATTTTCTGAAGCCTAACAGTTCAAAAATTCCCTTACATGACAGAGAAGTCTGGTAGGCTACAGTTCAGGAGGTTGCAAAAGAGTCAGACATGACTGAACAACAATAAATTATATATATGTAGATGAGTCCTAAGTCACTTCAGTTGTGTCTGACTCTTTGCTGACTTCTTCTTTATAGGTTACTACAAAATATTGAGGAGAGTTCCCCATGGTATAGTAGGTCCTTGTTAGTTATCTATTTTATTAACCTATATAGTAGTACGTATCTGTTAATCTCAACCTCCTAATTTATCTTTCCCTCTCTTTCCTCGTTAGTGACTATAAGTTCATTTTCTATGTCTTTGGGTCTATTTCTGTTTGGAAAATAAGTTCATTTATATCATTATTTTTAGATTCCACATATCATAGGATACTTAAATGCTAATATCTTTAGATATGGGCAGAAGTGTGCTGGTAAACTGCATCTAAAAAAACAGAAAGGAACAGGCAGAGAAAAGAAGCTGTGATCAGTACTATTTGGTGATGTCTGCAGTATGGATGGGCTTCTCAGGTGGCACTAGTAGTAAAGAACCCACCTACCAATGCAGGTAGACAGAAGAGATGCAGGTTTTATTCCTAGGTAAGAAAGACCTCCTAGAGGAGGCCATGGCCACCCCCTCCAGTATTTTTGCCTGGATAATCCCATGGAGAGAGGAGCCTACTGGGCTACAGTCCATAGGGTCACACAGTCAGACACAACTGATGTGACTTGACACATGTGTACACTTGTATAGATACTCCCGCCATGACTGATTTCATTCATAGAATCAAGAGTGAGGAGGAGATGATCAAAATCAAATGTCCTGAGCTAATGGCAGCCAACTCTAGGAGCAAGAAAAATAACCGCAACAGCAAGAAAAATAAACTAATATTTACAAAGCCCTTTCCACCCACAAATAAGTGCTTTCCTCACATTTATGCTCATTCAGTTCTCATAGCTTCCTGAGACAGATGGCATCTTTGCATTTAAGACTGAAGAGTTTAAGTGGTTATATCTACTATGAATAGTAGATAACAGATCTAGGACACATGCTTTATTTTCTGAAGCCAAATAACATGCTATCTTAAAGTACTTTCCAATTCCATGACCTTAAAATTACAAATTTATTAGTAAAATAACTCTAGCTTTCTACAGGGTTTCCCTGGTGGCTCAGTCAATAGATAATCCACCTGCAATGCAAGAAACCCTGGGTCCATCCCTGGGTTGAGATGATGCCCTCGAGAAGAAAGTGGCAACCCACTCCAGGAAATGGCAAGCCCACTTAGTGGGCTACAGTCCATGCAGTCATATGAGTCAGACAGAATTTAGAAACTAAATCACCACTTTTCTATAATATAGTATTATTTGTATTTTATAATACTTTACAGTTTTTGAAAGATTTTTGCATCTATTACTTTAATTGAATGTCACAAAATCATGGTGAGGTAGGTAAAGGTAGAGATCAGCATTATCCATTGTACAGATTCTGATGTTCAAATAAGCTAAGTGACTTATGGAAGATCTTATAATTAGCAAGATTTCACAATGTAGATGAAATAAGTCCCCGGACTACAGTGACAGGAAGGAACAAAAGTTAAAACAGAACTGATACTCCTTATCAGGAACATCATTTGACACTGATGGGTCAGTGGAAGGACAGTGTCTGGGATGAAACTGAAAAGAAACAGGAGGTCCAAGGTCCTTGTAGATGGGGCTACCAATTTGATTTCATCTAGATATGCATATTAGAACCATTTTGTTGTTGTTCAGTAGTTCAGTCGTGTCCAACTTTTTGTGACCCCAATGAACAGCAAAACTCCAGGCTTCTCTGCCCTTCACTGTCTCCCTGAGCTTGCTCAAATTCATGTCCATTGAATCAGTAGTGATGCCATCTAACCATCTCATCCTCTGTCATCCCCTTCTCCTCCTGTCCTCATTCTTTTTGTTTTTTTTTACGAAATTTCTGTCCTCTTTTATTGATTTTTTTATCCATTTATTTTCATCCATCTTTACTCTTTGGCCTGTGTGGGCCTCACATAGACATTGCAGACACCTCTCTCCTCTCAGAGCATTGGCTCGTAATTGGACATACCAGTCCAGCCATTCCGTGGCACATGGGATCTTCCCGAACTGGTGCCCCTTGCACTGCAAGGTGGACTCTTTATCCACTGGACCACCAGAGAAGTCCCCTCTTTCTTTCCCAGCATCAGGGTCTTCGCATTAGGTGACCAAAGCTTTAGCATCAGTTCTTCCAAAGTATATTTGGGATGAATTTCCTTTAGAAATGAAGAGTCTTCTCCAGCATCATAGTTCAAAAGCATCAATTTTTTGGTGCTCAGCCTTCTTAGGAAGATTTAAAGTTTCAGTCCATGGATCAGACCTCATACCAAATGCATAAGAATGTCTGGAATGGCAAATGGGTTATAAAATGGTTTTAAGGCTTCCATATTTGAATTACAGAGGTACATTAATATGTACAGAGACAACAATCAATTTATTGTTTTACTTGTTTATCATATTCACACACCTCCATTCATATAACCAATATTGGTGTATACCTACTAGTATTAATACCTGTGACTGGCAGGTACTATTTTAGATGCTGAAACAATAAAATGGATAGAGACAGGATTTCACTCCCTCATTGTCCACTACTTTGGAGCTTATCTTCTAGAAAAAGTTTATCCACTAGGAAAGCTACAGATTAGAAGGAGAGAGTAACCAAAGATAGAAAATCAGGAAACTTGAGCAATAAGCTCTTGGTTATCTTCTGGTTGGCCCATGATCTTGCAGACTTTTAGAGGAAGTCACCTCTTTTGGGATTAGTGATTGATTTTCTTAAACAGTAAATCCCCTACATATGAAAAGTTCCATCCCCAGAACATGTTCACAAGTCCAATCTGTACGTAAGTCCAATAAAGTTAGCCTCGTTATCCACATAACACAATCACCTATGCATTACTCTACTGAAATACAAACAATACATAAAAAATAATGAAAACATTTTTAATCTTACAGTACCGTACCTTTAAAAGTACAGTGGTACATTACAACAGCTGGCATACCAAAGTTGTAACTGAGTAAACAGGCAAGAAGAGTTACTAACTTGAGGAGGGAGAGGAGATGGGAGATGGTAGAGTTGAAGGGTTATCTGCAAGACAAGACAAAGGACAATCTCCAATTTCACTCACACCTAACTGATGAAAAGCACGTTCTCATCTTTAAGTTTGCAACTTGAAGGTTCATATGTGGGGATCTTACTGTAATGACATTTCACCCTGCTTATCAAATTAAGTGATAGGCTTTAGTCACTTAGAGTTGAATCATTAGTGCCTTAATTTTTGCCCTAGAAAGCCTCCAAAACTGTTCTGTGTAAATCATTTTAAGGTAACACTGAATACTACTTTCCTATTAACTCAGATTATAATTTATCTAAATTATAAATGAACTTTAATTGGAAGTAGCTTCTAACAAATTTAGCTACAAATGTCTCACTGGGACCTCTCTTAAGCCAAAATCAATAGAAAACAAACTGACTAAAAGACAAAAAATTCCTAGTAAATGCATAAGAGAAGTTATTCTTTTAAGTTAATTTCTACCAAGAGACAGATTTCCTAATTCTCTGATCATCTAACTCGACCACATGGAAAGATGGGCTTGTAAATACAGTAAATCTGTACTTGCTCCCATTGGTCAGAAAGCAAACATTCTTTATAGGACTAATTTGCTCACATAGCTAACAGTATTCTCTTAAAGTGACAATAATTAAATAGATGACCACACACCACATGGAAGATAGCAGCATTGTTCCCTGACACTTGACACTGCTTTCTTCTGCTTTCTCATTGGCTCATTTGGTATACACTGAATATTCTTTCCCACTACAGTCAAGTTTTCCACTACAGTCAAGTCAAAGCTGGGTTAAAACGCAACATTCAAAAAACTAAGATCATGGCATCTGGTCCCATCACTTCATGGCAAATAGATGGGCAAACAATGGAAACAGCAACAGACTTTATTTTCTTGGGCTCCAAAATCACTGTGGATGGTGGTTTCAGCCATGAAATTAAAAGACACTTGTTCCTTGAAAGAAAAGCTATGGCAAACCTAGACAGCCTACTAAAAGACAGAGACACTACTTTATTGACAAAGATCCATATAGTCAAAGCTATGGCTTTTCCAGTAGTCAGGTATGGATGTGAGCGTTGGACCATAAAGAAGGCTGAGCACTGAAGAGCCAATGTCTTCAAAGAATGGTCAGTGAATAAAGCAAAGATTTATCTAACATGTAATGCAAGCAATGTTCCTCTAATATGTAGAAATTTTCCATGGCTATAAAATATTCACTTGTTTTTTCTTAACCAAGAGAATCTTATTTTCATTAAAATTCAAAAAAAAAAAAAAGAGGGCATAAACTTAAGGAATTCCCAATGTAGTTGCTATTCTGGAGACTTCTAAATGCTAAAATGACTGTGAATGGTTGAGAGGTGTCATCTTGTGTTTTCTCAAGTTGGGGCCACACTTTGATGGAGTCTGCAGACACTGATCATCAAGTATGTAGATTAGTCCTTCCCTTTGTTGCTCTCTTTCCTCCTTATATTTCCCTCTTGGCCATTTGATGCTGTTAGAAAGTAGGTATGAAAATTAGATAGAACTCAAAGTGAATACTTATTTCCACTCAGCCAAAGCCAAGGAAACAATTTGGTTGGCAAAGTAGAAAAAGCCTAACAATATTCAATCTTGCCACCTGATGCAAATAACTGACTCATTGGAAAAGCTCCTGATGCTAAGAAAGATTAAGCATAAGGAGAGAAGACGGCAATAGAGGATGAGATGGTTGTATGGCATCACTGATTCAGTTGACGTGAATTTGGGCAAACTCAGGGAGATAGTGAAGGACAGGGTGCTGCAGTTCTTGGGTTCGTGAGGACTCGGACGTGACTTAGCGACAGAACAACTTCAATCCTGCAGTACTTGAGTGTTTATAAAAATGACTCATTTAGGCATGACAGGGATTAATATCTTTACTTTACAGATAAAAACACTGAGATATATCCTCATGCACCCTATGAAAGGGAAAGCTATTAAGCAAATCCAATTCTCCCAATTGCACATTTTTTATACTTTGGACCATAACACATTCAGTGAGCTCCACTGAGATACTCTTTCCGCACCCTCCCTCAAAGATGGATAATGGGAAAAGAGCTACGATGTGATACAGTGGGTGTCCCTGAGAGCACTTCAGGGTGACGGCTTTCATGGTGTCAAAACAGTCACTTGATAACTTTATTGCTTGATGTAACAACTGTGAATGAGCCCTGTTTGTTGTCATATCTTTTACTGAGTGCAATTAATGCAAAAGTTCTTTCCATTTCAAGTAGAATGTTGGGCTGGTTTAATTTCAAATGTTAAGAGAATAGATATACAAGGAAAATCCAGAAAGAAGGATCTTATGTGATTTCAGGGCAGCACCAAATATGCTTTATGCAGAATACATATGGGAAGAAATGAAGGCATTAAAAAGAACTGGGAATAAGAAAATGAACCCATTATTTATTATAAACCGACTAGAAAACATGTTGTTAGTGTCCATTTGCTACACACTGCTTGTGAAAATTAAACACATAACCCAGATGATGGGATAGTTAATTGATTTCTTGAATAACGTTTGGTCCAGATTGATTGAGGAGAGTACAAAACTATTTCCTAGAAATACTTTGGATAATCTCACACTACAGAGTCTCTAGATTCTTCGTGGTTAACTGCATCTCCATCTTAGATTCTCATCATGAAGAGAATGCCCATGTTTGCTGAATAGTTTAATGTCAGTATAAGATAATTCCAAAACTACTGTTTCATTCAGTGCATCTATTTGCAGATAAGGACCTTCTGAAGTCAGATAGAGTCTGCAAATTCTTTTTTTCATCACAGTTGATCCATATTTATGAGACAAGAGGGAGAGAGGAGGGGTGGGGAGAAGGAAAGAGAGAAAGAGAGAGACTGCTCTTGTGTCTTTTATTGTTCAAATTAGGAAGCATATGCAATACACAGTCTGGGTATCATTAGGGTAGGTCCCCACATATGAACCTTCAAGTTGCAAACTTAAAGATGAGAACGTGCTTTTCATCAGTTAGGTGTGAGTGAAATTGGAGATTGTCCTTTGTCTTGTCTTGCAGATAACCCTTCAGCTCTACCATCTCCCATCTCCTCTCCCTCCTCAAGTTAGTAACTCTTCTTGCCTGTTTACTCAGTTACAACTTTGGTATGCCAGCTGTTGTAATGTACCACTGTACTTTTAAAGGTACGGTACTGTAAGATTAAAAATGTTTTCATTATTTTTTATGTATTGTTTATATTTCAGTAGAGTAATGCATAGGTGATTGTGTTATGTGGATAACGAGGCTAACTTTATTGGACTTACGTACAGATTGGACTTGTGAACATGTTCTGGGGATGGAACTTTTCATATGTAGGGGATTTACTGTTTAAGAAAATCAATCACTTCTAGACTTGAGCTCTGGCTATACATTTTAAACCCTAATTGGTATTTAAACAC
Source organism: Tragulus kanchil (assembly GCA_022376925.1). NCBI lineage: Eukaryota > Metazoa > Chordata > Mammalia > Artiodactyla > Tragulidae > Tragulus > Tragulus kanchil. The sequence goes on along the minus strand of JAIOJX010000029.1, from coordinate 80,716,575 downwards.
ACCATTTCTCTTAAATTGAACTTCACATATCTCTTTTGGAAACAAAGAGATTATACTGGACAAGTGCCTAGAAGTCCTCCCAGAGATAAGCTGTGAGCTATGACTAGATGATACTTTAGGAAGAGCCAGCAGAGACAATTCATTTCTAAAGGCGAAACTTATGAACTCCTTCCTGGTTACTCTTGGCTTTGACTTTGATGGGCAAAATAGAATGCTGGATGGCAGTTTCTGGACAACAGCTTGTGAATATCATATGGGAGAAAATGTTTGACTCATATTCCACTTAGGGAGAGCCTACTTTGGCTTGGTGGAATGCCTGGATAAGTGCCCTGGGCAGAGGAAGAGAACATGGCAGCATCATTGTCCGAAGGCCACAAAAATCAAAACTGCTCCACGGGAAGTATGGCTAAGGCTTAGAGTTTATATCTGAAGAGTTGAAGAAGAAATATGGAGAATGCAGGTAAACTTACATTTAGGGTTATGTTGGAGAGTTAACCAATGGACACATTCTAGTTTGAGGATGACTTAAAATGACTTTTAAAAATTGGGAATGCATGATGTTCAGTTCTCTGGTGGCTTGATTGGTAAAGAATCTGCCTGCAGTGCAAGAGATTGCCTGCAATGAAGGAGACCTAGGTTTGATCCCGAGTCAGGAAGATCTTCTGGAGAAGGAAATGGTAACTCACTTCATCTTGCCAGGGAAATCCCAAGGATGAAGGAGCCTGGTAGGCACAGTCCATGGGATTGCAAGATATGGACACAACTGAGCAACTATACCACAACCAATGTTTGATTAGAAGACATCTGCATTTCTGTAATATATCTTTTGATTTTCTCCTTCTCTAAATCTTCACTAAAGAGTGCTATGTTCATGGTTTGACTAAGTTTGGTTGTTAGTGCTTTTGATTGCTAGTTTATGGAAATTATGAAATAGATTAAAATTCAAATCTGGATCTAAATGTGCAGGCAGAGATAACCCTGAGAATGTAAACCACCAGAGGATTAAAACTCTTTGACAGTGTTTTAGACTTTCAAGCAGCATGGAACAGGAAGACCATTCAATCCCATAAGAACAGGAAAATCTCCAGTAACCATTTATCTGCTTTCATGAGTCACAGGTAAATAAAGAGTCTGTTGAAATTTATGAAAAACTTTGTAAGACTTCTGCATGATTGCCTAGAAGTCCTCCCAGAGATAAGCTGTGAGCTATGACTAGATGATACTTTAGGAAGAGCCAGCAGAGACAATTCATTTCTAAAGGCGAAACTTATGAACTCCTTCCTGGTTACTCTTGGCTTTGACTTTGATGGGCAAAATAGAATGCTGGATGGCAGTTTCTGGACAACAGCTTGTGAATATCATATGGGAGAAAATGTTTGACTCATATTCCACTTAGGGAGAGCCTACTTTGGCTTGGTGGAATGCCTGGATAAGTGCCCTGGGCAGAGGAAGAGAACATGGCAGCATCATTGTCCGAAGGCCACAAAAATCAAAACTGCTCCACGGGAAGTATGGCTAAGGCTTAGAGTTTATATCTGAAGAGTTGAAGAAGAAATATGGAGAATGCAGGTAAACTTACATTTAGGGTTATGTTGGAGAGTTAACCAATGGACACATTCTAGTTTGAGGATGACTTAAAATGACTTTTAAAAATTGGGAATGCATGATGTTCAGTTCTCTGGTGGCTTGATTGGTAAAGAATCTGCCTGCAGTGCAAGAGATTGCCTGCAATGAAGGAGACCTAGGTTTGATCCCGAGTCAGGAAGATCTTCTGGAGAAGGAAATGGTAACTCACTTCATCTTGCCAGGGAAATCCCAAGGATGAAGGAGCCTGGTAGGCACAGTCCATGGGATTGCAAGATATGGACACAACTGAGCAACTATACCACAACCAATGTTTGATTAGAAGACATCTGCATTTCTGTAATATATCTTTTGATTTTCTCCTTCTCTAAATCTTCACTAAAGAGTGCTATGTTCATGGTTTGACTAAGTTTGGTTGTTAGTGCTTTTGATTGCTAGTTTATGGAAATTATGAAATAGATTAAAATTCAAATCTGGATCTAAATGTGCAGGCAGAGATAACCCTGAGAATGTAAACCACCAGAGGATTAAAACTCTTTGACAGTGTTTTAGACTTTCAAGCAGCATGGAACAGGAAGACCATTCAATCCCATAAGAACAGGAAAATCTCCAGTAACCATTTATCTGCTTTCATGAGTCACAGGTAAATAAAGAGTCTGTTGAAATTTATGAAAACTTTGTAAGACTTCTGCATCATCAGCTAGGATATGAATCAGCAAACTACAATCTGTGGGCCAAATTTGGCCTGCCACTGATTTAGCAAATAAAGTTTTATTGGAACACAGCTATGCTCATTTATTTGCAGAGCTATAGCTGCTGTCACAGTATGATTGTTTTGCCAGCAGTGATATGGTCTACAGTGTTTAAATTCTTACTATTCAGCCTTTTACCAGGTGGTTTGTGGACTCCAGAGACAGGAAGCTACTTTGGTGAGAAAATGCCTTTGAGAGCTTGACTCCATCAAGGGAGTTCCCTTCTTCTAAGAGGCAAAAAGACTCTGTTCAGTAATACTGGCCTCAAGAATTGGCATAGTATTTCTTTATCTGTCCAAAATGAATCTTTATCTGTCTGACTGTTTGTGATGCCATGACTATAGCTCACCAGGCTCCTCTGTGGGAGTCTCCAGGCAAGAATCCTAAAGTGGGTTGCCAGTTCCTTCTCCAGGGGATCTTCCAAACCCAGGGATCACCCACCATGCAGGCAGATTCTTTACAATCTGAGGCACAAGGGAAGCCCATTTTGACAAAAGCTATTCCAAATAAGAATGCATATGGCAATGGGATGGGCTTTTGACCTGGAAACTCTAATTGCTAGTTTCCTCCAATCACAATGACTTGCATACTCATCTGCTCATCAGACAGGAACGAAAAACCTTTCTCCGCCTGGCACCAAGTTAGGTAATGAAAGCCTAGGGATCAATAAGAGATTGCCTTCAAAATTTTCCCAAAGGGAAGAGACAAGATATAAATTGTTGGAATGCAGTATAGTAGTTACAGTCTTAGATTCCTGATAAGATACACCTCCTCTAGACACGTCCTCAGTGCTTGTGTCTTTTTTTTTGAATTTTTAATTCTTTATTTTAAAGATTTTACAGAGTTTTGTTGTTCACCAACATGTATGTTCCCAGATCATTCTGAATCCCTACCAGAGGATTAAAACTCTTTGACAGTGTTTTAGACTTTCAAGCAGCATGGAACAGGAAGACCATTCAATCCCATAAGAACAGGAAAATCTCCAGTAACCATTTATCTGCTTTCATGAGTCACAGGTAAATAAAGAGTCTGTTGAAATTTATGAAAACTTTGTAAGACTTCTGCATCATCAGCTAGGATATGAATCAGCAAACTACAATCTGTGGGCCAAATTTGGCCTGCCACTGATTTAGCAAATAAAGTTTTATTGGAACACAGCTATGCTCATTTATTTGCAGAGCTATAGCTGCTGTCACAGTATGATTGTTTTGCCAGCAGTGATATGGTCTACAGTGTTTAAATTCTTACTATTCAGCCTTTTACCAGGTGGTTTGTGGACTCCAGAGACAGGAAGCTACTTTGGTGAGAAAATGCCTTTGAGAGCTTGACTCCATCAAGGGAGTTCCCTTCTTCTAAGAGGCAAAAAGACTCTGTTCAGTAATACTGGCCTCAAGAATTGGCATAGTATTTCTTTATCTGTCCAAAATGAATCTTTATCTGTCTGACTGTTTGTGATGCCATGACTATAGCTCACCAGGCTCCTCTGTGGGAGTCTCCAGGCAAGAATCCTAAAGTGGGTTGCCAGTTCCTTCTCCAGGGGATCTTCCAAACCCAGGGATCACCCACCATGCAGGCAGATTCTTTACAATCTGAGGCACAAGGGAAGCCCATTTTGACAAAAGCTATTCCAAATAAGAATGCATATGGCAATGGGATGGGCTTTTGACCTGGAAACTCTAATTGCTAGTTTCCTCCAATCACAATGACTTGCATACTCATCTGCTCATCAGACAGGAACGAAAAACCTTTCTCCGCCTGGCACCAAGTTAGGTAATGAAAGCCTAGGGATCAATAAGAGATTGCCTTCAAAATTTTCCCAAAGGGAAGAGACAAGATATAAATTGTTGGAATGCAGTATAGTAGTTACAGTCTTAGATTCCTGATAAGATACACCTCCTCTAGACACGTCCTCAGTGCTTGTGTCTTTTTTTTTGAATTTTTAATTCTTTATTTTAAAGATTTTACAGAGTTTTGTTGTTCACCAACATGTATGTTCCCAGATCATTCATATGCACATCCCTGGTATCTCCTCGCCACCTAGTTCCCCCCTCCCACCCCTCCAGACCATCGCCCCAAGTGATTGTAGGCACTCCTATTCCCTTAGCACAATGACAATAGCTATCTTTTCCACACATGACAGTATAAGTTTCCATGTTACTCCCTCCGTGCCTCCCTCCCACTGTTCATTCTCCACAATGTCCTTATGTCTATGCTCTGTCTGTTTTTCCATGAGTTCAATGCGTGTGTTATCATGACCATCTTACTAGATTCCATATATATGAGTTAGTATACTGTATTTGTCTTTCTCTTTTTGACTTACTTCACTTTTGATGATACGTTCTAGAGCTAGCCACCTCATTAGGACTGAGTCTTCTCCTTTTCTTTTAACTGCTGAGTAGTATTCCATTGTATATATGTACCAGAGCTTCTGTATCCATTCATTCGTCGATGGACACCTAAGTTGCTTCCGTGTTCTGGCTATTGTATAGAGAGCTGCAATGAACTTTGAGGTACAGGTGCTTCTTTCAGTTTTGAGTTCATCAGGATATAAGCCTAATAGTGGGATTGTTGGGTCATAAGGTGCTTCTATTCTTAGTTTTTTAAGGAATCTCCATATTGTCTTCCATAGAGGCTGTATCAATTTACATTCCCACTAGCAATGCAGGAGGGTTTCCATTTCTCCACAGCCTCTCCGGCATTTATTGTCTGTCGATTTGTGGATGATGGCCATTCTGACCGGTGTGAGGTGGTATCTCATTGTAGTTTTAATTTGCATTTCTCTAATCATAAGCGAGGTTGAGCATCGTTTCATGTACTTTTGGGCCATCTGTATGTCCTCTTTGGAGAGGCGTCTCTTTAGATCTTTTTCCCATTTTTTGATTGAGTTGTTCATTTTCCCTGTGCTGAGTTGTCTGAGTTGCTTGTAGATTTGGGAGATTAATTCTTTGTCTGTTGTTTCATTTGCTATGATTTTTTTCGACTCTGTGGGGTGTCTGTTCGACTTTTTTGGTAATTTCTTTGCTGTACAAAAGCTTTTAAGTTTCATTAGGTCCCACATGTTCAATTTTCTTTTCAGTTCCGCTATTCTAGTAGGTGGGTCCGAGAATTTCTTGCTTTGATTGATGTCCTTGAGGGTTTTGCCTATATCCTCCTCTAAGAGTTTGATGGTTTCTGGTCTTACATTTAGGTCTTTAATCCATTTTCAGTTGATCTTAGTGTATGGTGTCAGGGTATGTTCCAACTTCATTTTTTTGCATGTCGCTGTCCAATTCTCCCAGCACCACTTGTTGAAGAGGCTGTCTTTGTCCCATTTTATAGTTTCTCCTCCTTTATCAAAAATCAGGTACCCATAGGTGCGTTGGTTTATCTCTGGGTTCCCGATTTTGTTCCATTGGTCTATAGTTCTGTTTTTGTGCCAGTACCATACTGTCTTGATGACTGTTGCTTTGTAGCAGCAGTTCGGTTTACTCTGGGTCCCGATTCAACTGCATATGGACTGAGTCTTCTCCTTTTCTTTTAACTGCTGAGTAGTATTCCATTGTATATATGTACCAGAGCTTCTGTATCCATTCATTCGTCGATGGACACCTTCCGTGTTCTGGCTATTGTATAGAGAGCTGCAATGAACTTTGAGGTACAGGTGCTTCTTTCAGTTTTGAGTTCATCAGGATATAAGCCTAATAGTGGGATTGTTGGGTCATAAGGTGCTTCTATTCTTAGTTTTTTAAGGAATCTCCATATTGTCTTCCATAGAGGCTGTATCAATTTACATTCCCACTAGCAATGCAGGAGGGTTTCCATTTCTCCACAGCCTCTCCGGCATTTATTGTCTGTCGATTTGTGGATGATGGCCATTCTGACCGGTGTGAGGTGGTATCTCATTGTAGTTTTAATTTGCATTTCTCTAATCATAAGCGAGGTTGAGCATCGTTTCATGTACTTTTGGGCCATCTGTATGTCCTCTTTGGAGAGGCGTCTCTTTAGATCTTTTTCCCATTTTTTGATTGAGTTGTTCATTTTCCCTGTGCTGAGTTGTCTGAGTTGCTTGTAGATTTGGGAGATTAATTCTTTGTCTGTTGTTTCATTTGCTATGATTTTTTTCGACTCTGTGGGGTGTCTGTTCGACTTTTTTGGTAATTTCTTTGCTGTACAAAAGCTTTTAAGTTTCATTAGGTCCCACATGTTCAATTTTCTTTTCAGTTCCGCTATTCTAGTAGGTGGGTCCGAGAATTTCTTGCTTTGATTGATGTCCTTGAGGGTTTTGCCTATATCCTCCTCTAAGAGTTTGATGGTTTCTGGTCTTACATTTAGGTCTTTAATCCATTTTCAGTTGATCTTAGTGTATGGTGTCAGGGTATGTTCCAACTTCATTTTTTTGCATGTCGCTGTCCAATTCTCCCAGCACCACTTGTTGAAGAGGCTGTCTTTGTCCCATTTTATAGTTTCTCCTCCTTTATCAAAAATCAGGTACCCATAGGTGCGTTGGTTTATCTCTGGGTTCCCGATTTTGTTCCATTGGTCTATAGTTCTGTTTTTGTGCCAGTACCATACTGTCTTGATGACTGTTGCTTTGTAGCAGAGTCTGAAGTTGGGCAGGCTGATCCCTCCAGCTCCGTTTTTCTTTCTCAGAATTGCTTTGACCATTCGAGGTCTTTTGTGTTTCCATATGAACTGTGTGATTGTTTCGTCTAGTTCTGTGAAAACTGTCAACGGTAGTTGGATAGGTATTGCATTGAATCTGTAGATGATATTTGGTAGTAGGGTCATTTTCACAATATTGATTCTTCCGACCCAGGAACATGGAATATCTCTCCATCTGTTTAAGTCTTCTTTAATGTCTCTCATGAGTGTCTTGGAATTTTTTGTGTACAATTCTTTTGTTTCTTTGGGTAGGTTTATTCCTAGATATTTGATTCTTTTGGTTGCAATGGTGAAGGGGATTGCCTCTTTGATTTCGTATTCTGATTTTTCATTGTTTGTGTATCGGAATGCCAGTGATTTCTGTGTGTTGACATTGTATCCTGTGACTTTTCTGAATTCCTTGATTAGCTCTAGTAGCTTTGTAATAGAGTCTTTGGGATTTTCTATGTATAATATCATGTCATCTGCAAAAAGAGAGAGTTTGACTTCTTCTTTTTCAGTCTGGATTCCTTTGATTTCTTTCTCTTCTCTTATTGCTGTTGCTAGAACTTCCAGGACTATGTTGAATAGTAGTGGTGAAAGTGGGCACCCTTGTCTTGTTCCTGATCTTAGAGGGAATGCTATCAGTTTTTCACCGTTAAGGATAATGTTGGCTGTGGGCTTCTCATATATGGCTTTCACTATGTTGAGATAGGTTCCTTCAAAACCCATTTTCTGAAGAGTTTTTATCATAAATGGATGTTGTACTTTGTCGAAGGCTTTTTCCGCATCTATTGAGATGATCATGTGGTTTTTGTCTTTCAATTTGTTGATATGGTGTATCAAATTTATTGATTTACGGATACTGACATATCCTTGCATGCCTGGGATGAACCTGACTTGATCATGGTGTATGAGTTTTTTGATGTGTCATTGAATTCTGTTTGCTAAGATTTTGTTGAGGATCTTGGCATCTAAGTTCATCAGTGAAATTGGCCTATAGTTTTCCTTTTTTGTGTTGTCTTTGCCTGGTTTGGGTATCAGGGTGATGGGGGCCTCGTAGAATGTGTTTGGAAGTGTTCCTTCCTGTGCAATTTTTTGAAACAGTTTTAGAAGGACAGACATTAGCTGTTCTTTAAATGTTTGGTAAAATTTGCCTGTGAAGTCTTGTGGCCCTGGGCTTTTATTTTTGGGGAGATTTTTAATCACAGATTCGATTTCTGAGCTTGTGATTGGGTTATTCAAAGTTTCTGTTTCTTCCTGACTCAGTCTTGGGAGATTGATCTTCCCCAAGAAACTGTCCATTTCTTCCAGGTTGTCCAGTTTGTTGCTATAGAGTTGCTCATAATAGTCTCTTAGAATCCTTTGGATTTCTGCATTATCTGTCGCAATCTCTCCTTTTTCGTTTTTGATTTTGTTGATCTGGTTCTTCTCTCTATTTTTCTTAATGAGTCTGTCCAGTGGCTTGTCAGTTTTGTTTACCTTTTCGAAGAACCAGCTTTTTGTTTTATTTATCTTTACTATTGTTTCCTTTGTTTCTTTATCATGTATTTCTGCTCTGATCCTTATGATTTCTCTTCTTCTGCTGGCTTTGGGGTGTTTTTTGTTCTTCTTTCTCCAATTGTTTTAAGCAGAGGGTTAGATCATCTGCTTCATATTTTCCTAGTTTCTTGAGGTGGGATTGTATTTCTATAAATTTCCCTCTTAGAACTGCTTTTGCGGTATCCCATAAGTTTTGCACTGTCGTGTGTTCGTTGTCATTTTCTTGTAGGAATTGTTTAATTTCTCGTTTGATTTCCTCAGTGATCAGTTGGTTTTTTAGGTATGTATTGTTTAATCTCCATGTGTTTGTGTTTTTAGCGCTTTTTTTTTTTTTCCTTTAGTTGATCTCTAGTCTCATTGCATTGTGGTCCGAGAAGATGGTTGATATAATTTTGGTTTTCTTGAATTGACTGCGGTTTGATTTGTAGCCAAGATGTGCTCTATCCTGGAGAATGTTCCATGAGCACTTGAGAAGAAAGTGTATTCTTCTGCTTTTGGATGGAACGTCCTAAAGATAACAATGAAGTCCATCTTTTCTAGTGTGGCATTTAAGGCTTGTGTTTCTTTATTAATTTTCTCTTTGGATGATCTGTCCATTGGTGTGAGAGGAGTGTTAAAGTCTCCTACTATTACTGTGTTATTGTCAGTTTCTTCTTTTAAGTCTGAAAGTACCTGTCTTATGTATTGAGGTGCCCCTGTGTTGGGTGCATAGATATTCATGACTGTTATGTCTTCTTCTTGGATAGATCCCTTAATCATGATGTAGTGACCTGCCTTGTCACTTAGAATCTTCTTTACTTTAAAATCTATTTTGTCTGATATGAGGATTGCCACTCCAGCTTTCTTTTGATTTTGTTGATCTGGTTCTTCTCTCTATTTTTCTTAATGAGTCTGTCCAGTGGCTTGTCAGTTTTGTTTACCTTTTCGAAGAACCAGCTTTTTGTTTTATTTATCTTTACTATTGTTTCCTTTGTTTCTTTATCATGTATTTCTGCTCTGATCCTTATGATTTCTCTTCTTCTGCTGGCTTTGGGGTGTTTTTTGTTCTTCTTTCTCCAATTGTTTTAAGCAGAGGGTTAGATCATCTGCTTCATATTTTCCTAGTTTCTTGAGGTGGGATTGTATTTCTATAAATTTCCCTCTTAGAACTGCTTTTGCGGTATCCCATAAGTTTTGCACTGTCGTGTGTTCGTTGTCATTTTCTTGTAGGAATTGTTTAATTTCTCGTTTGATTTCCTCAGTGATCAGTTGGTTTTTTAGGTATGTATTGTTTAATCTCCATGTGTTTGTGTTTTTAGCGCTTTTTTTTTTTTTCCTTTAGTTGATCTCTAGTCTCATTGCATTGTGGTCCGAGAAGATGGTTGATATAATTTTGGTTTTCTTGAATTGACTGCGGTTTGATTTGTAGCCAAGATGTGCTCTATCCTGGAGAATGTTCCATGAGCACTTGAGAAGAAAGTGTATTCTTCTGCTTTTGGATGGAACGTCCTAAAGATAACAATGAAGTCCATCTTTTCTAGTGTGGCATTTAAGGCTTGTGTTTCTTTATTAATTTTCTCTTTGGATGATCTGTCCATTGGTGTGAGAGGAGTGTTAAAGTCTCCTACTATTACTGTGTTATTGTCAGTTTCTTCTTTTAAGTCTGAAAGTACCTGTCTTATGTATTGAGGTGCCCCTGTGTTGGGTGCATAGATATTCATGACTGTTATGTCTTCTTCTTGGATAGATCCCTTAATCATGATGTAGTGACCTGCCTTGTCACTTAGAATCTTCTTTACTTTAAAATCTATTTTGTCTGATATGAGGATTGCCACTCCAGCTTTCTTTTGATTTCCATTTGCATGGAATATCTTTTTCCAGCCTTTCACTTTCAGTCTATGAGTGTCTCTAGGTCTGAAGTGGGTCTCTTGTAAACAGCATATATATGGGTCTTGCTTCTGGATCCATTCAGCCAGCCTGTATCATTTGGTTGGAGCATTTAGTCTATTTACATTATAAGTAATTATTGATACAAATGTTCCTATTGTCATCTTCTTAGAAATTTGGGGTTTGATTTGTAAGGCTTCTCCCACTCTTTTATTTCTTGGCTATATCAGGCTCTTTACCAATTGTTGTAGGGCTGGTTTTGTGGTACAGAATTCTTTTAGTTTTTGCTTCTCTGTGAAGCTTTTGACTTCACCATCAATTCTGAATGAGATTCTTGCTGGGTAGAGAATTCTTGGTTGGAGGTTATTTTATTTCATTTCTTTTTTAAAGATTTTATTTATTTATTAATTTTGGGGGAGGGGCGGGTTGGGGAGGGAGTGGGCGGGCAAGCTGCTTCTATTGGTCTTCATTTATTTTATTTTTCATCCATCTTTGTTCTTTGGCACATGTGGGCCTCCCATCGCAGTGGCCTCTGTTGTCGCTGAGCGCCGGCTTTGGGTGTAAGCTCTCCAGAGCTCCCGCTCGGTAATTGGACACATCGGTCTAGCCGCTCCGTGGCATGTGGGATCTTCCCAGGCCAGGGATAGAACCAGCGCCCCTTGCACTGCAAGGCGGTGTCCTTACTCACTGGACCACCAGGGAAGCCCTGGAGGTTATTGTCTTTTAGCTGTTTAAATGTCTTGCCATTCTCTTCTGGCCTGAGGGTTTCTGTTGAAAGATCCGCAGTTAGACATATGGGGTTTCCTTTATGTGTTATTTGTTGTTTCCTCCTAGCTGCTTTTAATAATCTGTCTTTATATTTAGTCTGCATTAGTTTGATTAGAATGTGCCTTGGTGTGTTTCTTCTAGGTTTCTCCTGTATGGAATTCTTTGTGCTTCTTGGCTTTGGTTGACTATTTCCTTTCCCATGCTGGGGAAGTTTTCAACTAAAACCTCTTCAAGTTTTTTTGTAGCCTTTCTTCCCCTCTTCTTCCTCTGGAACTCCTATGATTCTAATGTTGGTCTGTTTGATATTGTCCCATAGGTCTTTGCTGCTATCCTCAGTTCTTTTAATTCTTTGGGCTTTGTTCTGTTCTTCAGCACTTATTTCTACCATTCTGTCTTCCAGCTCACTCATCTGTTCTTCAGTCTGTGATACTCTACTGTTGAGACCTTCTATAGTATTTTTGAGTTCAGCAATTCAGGTTGTAGTCTCTATTTGCTTATTTTTCATTTCTTGCATGTCTCTTCTCAATGCACTAATTTCCTCTAATATTCTGTTTTCGGTGTTTTGCATCCTCATTAGTATAGATTTTCTGAATTCTCTTTCAGATAATTTGTCTATCTCCTCCTCTGTCATTTGAAGTGGTGTTTCTCTGGCTTGGTCCTTCATTTGTGCAGTGTTTCTCTGTCTTTTCATTATTAGGTTAGTTTTTGTTTCTTTGTGTTTGTTTGTGTGTGTGGAGCTCTTTTTCCCCCACCAGGTTTCTTGGTTGAATTCTCCCTTCCTTTGGGATTCAATCCTTGTAGAAGGGTTCAGTGGTTTGTGACTTGGGTGGTGTTAGGTCTTGTTTACAGGTGAATAATCTCTAGTGTTGCATGTTCTTTGATAATGTGGGGTCTTGGAATCAGGGCTTCTGCTCTGAGGATCCTTGGTTTGATGATTGATCGGGGGTGTAGGCTCTATATCAGGTTTGCTATAGTGTTCCGTGATATCAGTTCAAATACTAGCATCTGAGGAACAAGAGGTGTGTCCCTGATGGCTGACAGTCATGAAAACATGCAGATGTTTTCTAACATAGTCGTAAGATACACATACATAAATAGCAATCCCCGCAACTGACCAGTTTTACAGAGAAAAAGCACAGGAAATCTTTCTGGCAAATCACGCAATCAAAGATGATACTTGCCTGTTAAGCTCTGAATTAATTAAAATAGTGCCTGGATAAATAGGTCCAGTGCCTTGACCTGGCTTGGATAATTACAATGAGAGCAATTTTTATCTAGGACATATGTTGGGGGTGACGAGGAGAAGAGTGTATGGGTAATGAGAAGGAATAGATTCATCTTGGAAGGATTTTATAGGGTTAGGTAGCAAAGATTAGTGTGTTGTATTGTTTAGTGCAGCTGGAAGAGAATAGCGGAGACAGGAAGATAGGAAATAATTTATTTAGAGGATATTGGTAGATAGGAAAAGGTTTTACATTTAGATCATAGAGGGAGAAAGCAGTGGCAAAGAGGAAAGAGAATTAGAGGTTTCTAAGAATTAAAATTAAAAAACAAAATACAATACAATAAAATAAAAGTCAAAAAAAGAAATTAAAAATTAAAAACGGCAGAAAAAATTAATGAGACCATAAAACAAACACAAAAAACAAAACAAACAAACATTCAAAAAACAAACAAATAGAACAAACAGAAAAACAAATATACCCCAAACCAATCATTCGAATAAACAAAATAGTACACAACAAATTAACAAGCAAAAAAAAGCTAAATACTGTGCCTGGTTTTTATCTTCTCATCTGCCTGTTGGAAAACAATCCCCTCTTGATTGTGGTGTCTTGATGGCATAGTCTTTCCCTTATAACTCCGGTTGCTATGGTTTCTGTTTTTGTTTACAGCAAAACGAAGGCTTTGCTGCGAGCTTGGGTGCTGGCCAGGGCGGTGGGCTGATCCCAGTCCGACGGTTGGGGGCTGCGAAGGGCGCAGTCCCTTGTTGCAGGGGGGCGCCCCGGCTCTACCGCGCATCCGCCAGCAGTCTCCAATCCCTGCTCTTTCCCCGGCTTCCTCTGCTGCCGCTGCAGCTCTAGGAGTGCACGGGCTCCTCCGCTGCTAGCACACGCGCACTGCCAGTTACACGTCTAAGTCCCAAAGGCGGGCGCGAGATTTCCTGTCCGGCTCGTGCCGGGTCCCTGGTCAGCAACCCGTGGGAGACTTTCCCTCTCCGTTCAGCAAGCCCTCCAGTAGGAGTGGTTGAACTTACCCACGGCAGCACAGCGGCACGACTTCTCGGTCCGACACGGCTTCTCTAGTGCTTGTGTCTTGCTCCAGTTGTGGGAAGCAATACACCTGCTTCAGTTGGACTGAAATACCTTGTCATTTGTGGTCAACGCCATGGTCAATCTTATTCAAAGATGGCACTTCTGAATGGTAAACATAAAGCTAAACACATCTTCAAATACTGTAACATGATATCAATGAATGCTTCCTAAAACTAAGGTAGATGCTGAATAGTTTTAGCCCCTAACACAGAGGCTGGAGCATAACAGCTAAAGCAGTATTTGTTGAAGGCATCTATGGGGGGAATTGAAGAATTTTGAAGAGCCACCCTGCTTCCCTGGAGATAGTGAAGATGAGCACTTGATTTAAATCAGCCAGCTGAAACAAGAGAACTTCAGAACAGGAAGTCATTGGAAATTGTTTAAGTCCTTCACTGGGTATGAGATGCAGACCTGGAAAGGTGTGCTGATGGCTCCAACTCACTTACTCAGTCGTTGCCTGACCTAGGACTAAGATTTAGATCTTTTGTTTGGTAGTTGGCTCTTTTTCCATGACACTAGTAAATTCAGCTCCTTTCACTGCATAACTCTGAAGTTGTGGCTCAGGTAGAGGTGATGAAGGTGGTTCAGTCAGCAAGAAAGAAACCAAGAGATGAGGTTCTAAGCCTCTGAGTTCAACAAGGAGCTGAAGTTCTGCGCAAGATAGTGTCTGTAAAAAATAACTCAGGGGAAAAGTATGTTTGGACACTATGGCAATGTACCATGCTGTTTTGGGTTGGAAATATATAACTTATTTCCTGAGTAATAGCCACGGTATGAAGTTTTCTGTAGTGTATTAAAGTTAGTGAGGGTTCTCAGTGTTTAAATCAAAGAACACAGATCCTTTTCTTTTGTGAAGTATAGAGATGATTCTGCAGGAGGTTAGTCCTTCTATTTGGGATGGGGAGACTCCCCTATGAAAGAAGGCGAAGACCATGCTCTTGATTCAGCAACCTGATTTAGCTCAAGGAGACAGTGTTAACATTGCACTGAAGTCTTTACCCTGATGAAGCCATTGATTCTGTACTCAAAAATCTATACACAAAGAGCCACCATCTTATAGAGATTTTGATGCTCTTCAATGTCTGCATAAATTTGGGAAAAGAGCAAAGATTCTTGTAACTGTTGCAAAATTTATTCCTGTAACCAAGAGGGCATGTTCAAAACAAGGTGGGAAGAATTTTTCTTTATAAGATTACTTTATCAGACCGTCTTCAACACGAGTCACTATTTTGAAACTTTTGGGAATTCTTGCAATTTTAAAATCACCTAATATGGTCAGCCTCCAGTCTAGTTAATGAGGGTAGCTGAGAAGTAACCTTGAGCTCCATCTCATTCTCCTAAGAGGTGTCCTGGGAGATGCAACTCAGATGAAAATCTGAAAATTCCACAGCTTTCTGAGCAAATGTGTGAGAAGGGTGAAAAGAATTTCATTACCTGTTCACATAAATTACCACAGATAGAAGAAAAGAGGTAGGGAAATTTTATTTCTCAAGGTTTTCCAGATACTGAACAAAGAATATATTATTCATATGATCAAATTAAATTCTAACAAAGGCTATTGGAGGTAGGGGACAGTTCTCTATTTTTTACTGAAATGTAGTTAATTTACAACGCTGTGTTGTGTTTCAGATGTACAGCAAACTGATTCAATTATTATATATATATATATAATTATAATTAAATATATTATGTATATAATATCTCAATCTATCTATCTATCTATCTATCTATACACTGTACCCTGGTGGCTCAGTAGTAAAGAATCTCTCTGCAATGGAGGAACTGCAGGAGATGTGGGTTCAGTTCTTGGGTCAGGGAGATCCCCTGGAGAAGGAAATGGTAACCCACTCCAGTATTCTTGCCTGGAAAGTCCCATAGACACAGGAGACTGGTAGGCTACAGTCCCTGGGGTCACAAAGAATCAGACATGACTTAGCTACTAAACCACAACAACAAGTATATTTATACCTATCAGTTTCTTTTCCATTAGAGGTTGTTAGAAAATATTGAGTATAGATACCTATGCTACACAGTAGGTCCTTGTTGGTAATATATTTCATATACAGTAGTGTGTATCTGTTAATCCTAAACTTCTCATTTGTCCCCCCTGCCCTTTTCCCTTAGGAGGCAGTTTTTACAGATGAGCTATTCTACATTAACTCACACTAAGTAACTCACTTAGATTCACACAACTTGTAAAGTGAATCAAGGATTGCTTGTTTCCCAAAAAAATCTGTCCTCTATAGTATTTCTTTTTAAAAGCACTTCCACCTACCCAATCATAACTTAAGAATTTAAAGTGCAAATAATCTGCTTAGATGAACATGTATCTCCTGAATGTACACATCAGCAGTGTAGAGTCCAGACCTTCATTGGCTAGGATATCTTCAAAATCAAATAAGGCTAATGATACTTTCAATCAGGTAGACTCCCCTCACATAATGAACATGCGCTTCATTTTCTTTTTTTTGGTTTTTTCATTTATAATCTGTGTGTGTGTGTGCACGTGTGTGTGTATATTGGGAGTATTGCTCAGCATGAACATGCAAGAAAACTGCATTTCACAGTTGAGTCTTCAGGCAGCAATATTTTAGCAGAATGAACATCAAATCTTCTCAATGACTTGTGAGCTGTGAAAGACACTGAAGCTAACTCCAACTGTAAAAAATACATTAGCTTCAGAAGAGAAATGGCATTTGGAAGACTATGTCTTAAAATGACATTGTCGGG
This sequence comes from Tragulus kanchil, assembly GCA_022376925.1. NCBI lineage: Eukaryota > Metazoa > Chordata > Mammalia > Artiodactyla > Tragulidae > Tragulus > Tragulus kanchil. Next base: position 80,700,398 of record JAIOJX010000029.1, on the reverse strand, counting down.
GGAGCAAAATAGAAGGCTGCTTTCTCAGAGTGGAATCATCTCTTTGAGGGCCCAGGTGCAGAGGTAGAGGTGTGAGGAGAAGATCAGATCTTCTGTTCATCAGATTTGCAGCAGATCTTGCAGGGAAATGGAGCTGCCAGAGGGCCTTGGCCATGTCCTGGGTCAAGGCAGTGATTATATGATTTTCCAGTTGCCCTCTTCCTCCAGGTGTCTAAGCTCAAATACTGTACAAAGTGAAAGAAGAGGTCTTCTAGCCCACCCAAGACATCCGCTCCTGAGTCACAGCTGGTAGATATAGCTTTTGCTTTGATTTGGTTTGAACCAGCTCTGCCTGGTATTTCCATGTGTCTGAAAATCTGGGACATTTTCCACAAGATCTCCCATACTAACACTTTATGCCCTGCACAAAGTAGGTGGCCCATCATTGATAAATATGCGACTGACTAAAATATCTACAGAGGCAAGTTGCTGACTGAGAGGAGACTTTGCAAAAGCATGATGTGGGTTGGTAGCTAGTGGTTAAGATTCTGCCTAGCAATGCAGGAGATATGGGTTTGATCCCTGGGTTGGGAAGGTCCCCTGGAAGAGGAAATGACAACCCACTCCAGTGTTCTTGCCTAAGAAATTCCATAGACAGGAGCCTAGTGGGCTGCCAGTCCATGAGGTCATAAAAAAATCAGAGGTGACAGCATGATGTGCATTACAAAGTCTCAAAAGAACCCTATGAGGGGGCTTCCCCTGGTGGTCCAGTGGGTAAGGACACCGCCTTGCAGTGCAAGGGGCGCCGGTTCGATCCCTGGCCTGGGAAGATCCCACGTGCCGCGGAGCAGCTGGACCGATGTGTCCAATTACCGAGCCGGAGCTCTGGAGCGCATGCGCCCAGAGCCGGTGCTTTACAACGACAGACGCCACTGCAATGGGAGGCCCACAGGAGCCAAAGAACAAAGACGGATGAAAATAGACAAATGAAAGACCAACAGAAGTGGCCTGCCCGCTACCCTCCCTCCCCAACCCGACCCCAAAATAAATAAACAAATAAATCTTAAAAAAAAAGAAAAAAGAAAAAAGAACTCTATGAGGGAAATGCTATTGTTTCATTTCACAGGCAGTGAGTCTGAAAGAGGGTAATGGGTGTGTCCAGAGATGCACAGTCAAGACAGTAGAGAGGCTGGGATGCACATCCAGGCAGTTGCTGCAGTCAACCAGGTCTACCAGTTCCAGTGTCCCTTCCAGCAACCTGGTCCACAGACTCTCCAGCTCCTCTCACAAATGACTACTCATAGGATAGCTAAGAAAAAGAGGAGCTGATGTGCAAGGGATTGGGGAAAAAATTGGAGAGCTGCTTCAGTAGACATCTACCAACACTGCCACCCTCCTTTTAATTAGCAGTGAGTGCCTGGGGAGGAGGTTAGCTTTCCAAAGAGCTGGTTCACAGAAAAGCTAGGGAAACTCATTACTCCTCACCACAGGGGCTCAGCTCTCCCTCCCCAACCCTCCTTAAAAGCACAGCAGGGTGACTGAGAGAGAGATAAGAAAATATAAATAACAACAGTGCTTTATAAATGGTCTGGTCCTGTGCCACCCTTCTCCTCCAAGAGAGGTATCTATAAATCCACAGAAGCCTCCTTTCCACACCATGAGGTAAAAACAAGTCAGAAGGACTAGTTTCCCATCTGTTCCTGGGGCAGAAGGGAAGCAGAAATGGGACACAAAGCTGAGGATCTGGGTGGTAGAGTCCTGCAATCATGAGCAGCTCTTAAGAGTTCTATAGAATTTCACAGCTCAGAAAGCTTTTTTCAAGTGAATGTCCTCATTCCTCTGTTGAACCTTGTACAATAGTGAAGTGGGGGTGAGGTTTTTGGTTTCCAAGGTAAGAACCCGAAGAGAGGCTGAGACACACTTCAGGAGTCTCCTAGCTACAAATGACTTGAAACTCCGCCCTGATATAATCAGGGTGGTCCTTGTGCCATCTTCACTTCCTTCAATATTAGTGAGAAGGGTTGGTGCAGTGGCCCTTCTAGGACTCTGTTAGTGGGCCCTCCCCACACTCCAAGTAGAGAATAATATGGACTCCCCCAACCCCTGCACAATCTGATCTGTAATAAAAACAACCACTAAAGAAAGCGGGTATAGACTGAAGGACCTTTACCAGAAATAGAAGACGGCTCTATTTCTAAGAGCTTTCAAAAGCATTTTCTTAAAGGCTTGTAAGAGGGAGGGAGTTCTTTTTCTCTTCCCACAACACCACTCAACCATGCAGGCAGAGTGGGCAAGAGTGGAAAAACACCTCCATGTCATGGCATATTTTTAAGAGTACAGAAAAGTCAGTCTCCCACTACGAAGTCATTAGATTACTTGGGTTTCCTTCTGGTTTTCTCCTAACCAGATTTAAGGAAAATCATGTAAACTTGTACTCTGGTTCTTCTGATTAGTAAACCATGGGGATATTTATGATCTCTTCCAGTTAGGGAGGTTGATAAAATCTTGATAGAACTGGAAAAGGATAAAACTTGAAAACTGAATTATAATTAATTTATAATTAATATAGTCTCTCAGATATGATAATTTATTATACTAGTTTATATCTACATTATATCATTTATCATCTTCACCAACTGTTAGCTAGATATATTCGCCTCCACTGTAGAGAGTACCAAAGTGTGGCTAAGGTAAGAGACAAGAGAGGTAAATGACAAGTTTGACTGAGATGTGGAAATGACAAATGAATCCAGGATGTGAAAACGCCCACTTATAATCTATGTACCTGACATGTGAATGGTGATACTGAGACATCCCTAGCACCAAATGCATTAGAAAAGATTCAAGCTGAGGCTGAGGACATAAGTCTCAGAATGATAAGATTTCATTGGCTAGTGAACAGGGAAGTAAGAACGTCTCAAATAAGAACAGAGCTGCACAGAAGAATGGCACAAATGGCAACTGAAGGAAGGGGTAGCCATGCCCTTCCCCAAGGGATTGTCCTAACCCGGGGATAACACCTGGGTCTCTTGCATTACAGGTATATCCTTTACTGTCTGAGCCACCAGGAAAGCCCAATGTAAACTATATTAAGAGTCCAAGGAAGTAATGTGCCTCATGTCACATTTGGAAGTTCTGCCCTATTGTTGAATCCAGCGGAACTTCTGGGGTCTTGGATGGAGAGAGGCCTGATGCTCAAGTCTCACACTCCAAGTAGAGAATAATATGGACTCCCCCAACCCCTGCACAATCTGATCTGTAATAAAAACAACCACTAAAGAAAGCGGGTATAGACTGAAGGACCTTTACCAGAAATAGAAGACGGCTCTATTTCTAAGAGCTTTCAAAAGCATTTTCTTAAAGGCTTGTAAGAGGGAGGGAGTTCTTTTTCTCTTCCCACAACACCACTCAACCATGCAGGCAGAGTGGGCAAGAGTGGAAAAACACCTCCATGTCATGGCATATTTTTAAGAGTACAGAAAAGTCAGTCTCCCACTACGAAGTCATTAGATTACTTGGGTTTCCTTCTGGTTTTCTCCTAACCAGATTTAAGGAAAATCATGTAAACTTGTACTCTGGTTCTTCTGATTAGTAAACCATGGGGATATTTATGATCTCTTCCAGTTAGGGAGGTTGATAAAATCTTGATAGAACTGGAAAAGGATAAAACTTGAAAACTGAATTATAATTAATTTATAATTAATATAGTCTCTCAGATATGATAATTTATTATACTAGTTTATATCTACATTATATCATTTATCATCTTCACCAACTGTTAGCTAGATATATTCGCCTCCACTGTAGAGAGTACCAAAGTGTGGCTAAGGTAAGAGACAAGAGAGGTAAATGACAAGTTTGACTGAGATGTGGAAATGACAAATGAATCCAGGATGTGAAAACGCCCACTTATAATCTATGTACCTGACATGTGAATGGTGATACTGAGACATCCCTAGCACCAAATGCATTAGAAAAGATTCAAGCTGAGGCTGAGGACATAAGTCTCAGAATGATAAGATTTCATTGGCTAGTGAACAGGGAAGTAAGAACGTCTCAAATAAGAACAGAGCTGCACAGAAGAATGGCACAAATGGCAACTGAAGGAAGGGGTAGCCATGCCCTTCCCCAAGGGATTGTCCTAACCCGGGGATAACACCTGGGTCTCTTGCATTACAGGTATATCCTTTACTGTCTGAGCCACCAGGAAAGCCCAATGTAAACTATATTAAGAGTCCAAGGAAGTAATGTGCCTCATGTCACATTTGGAAGTTCTGCCCTATTGTTGAATCCAGCGGAACTTCTGGGGTCTTGGGGATGGAGAGAGGCCTGATGCTCAAGTCTCACACTCACCATCTTCCCTGGTTTCTCCAAAGCTGCCTTCCAAGGACTTCCCTGGCACCCTAGGGGCTACTGAACACAGTTCAGAACCCACCCCCATATATTCTCTCATCTGCTCTGCAGAAGGCAAGAAGAGTGGCACTATTTTTACTGTACAGATCAAAACACTGTGATGTCTAGCAGTCAGGATTGAATGTCCACACGTCGACCAAATGGTATGGGAAGAACCACTTCCAAATACAGTGCTCCTTTCCCTGGGCCTAGCTGGATTCTTTGAATATGGAATAAACATTCAGAATTCTGCTTACCCTACAAAGTGACAGCTACAAAGCAAAAGATGCAAAAAGGAATCACAGTCTTGAGTTCTCTCTCTGCTAATACAAATTGGGCCCTGATTATGGGCCCATGTGTTCAGGACACCATGCCCCCTCCTTAGGACCCGGGGAACACATGTGCTGGACCAACCTACATTCTGTAAATGGCTTTGCATTCGAGTCTGCATGAGTGACACGAATTCCAGTGGCTTGGCAAGTGTTTCCCTTTACCCTTGACACCTCACACTTCAGTCTCAGCTTTAATGTCAGGAAGGGAACAGAGGGAAGGGTGAAGTGATGATGCAGTTATGAAAGGGTGGGATAGAGCAGAGCAGACACAATAAAGGCGGCACTCCCGCAAAATCCTGCACAGCTTTATACTTAGAGTCAAATCCAATATGACTCCTTCAAGATGAACCTGACCTGGCAGCATCAAGGACAAGACAGCAAAGATGACAATAGCTTCCTGGTCACAGACATTGCCTCCCCTAGTGGCACCAACACACTAATCACCAAGAGAAGCTTACAAAGTGTTTCACCACTTAGCTTGCATAAGTAAAGAATGTTTAGCAACTGTGCAAATATTGTGGATAAGAGAAATGTGGCCATGTGGGGACTCGCATTCCAATGTGTATAAACAGACTTGGACAGGAGGGGCCATTAGTTCTGGGTGGCTAGATAAAGGAGCCAGGAGAGAGGAGGCCAACGACAGGGTGTGCCCTTGTCTAATGAGACCTGACCTCCTCCTGTAGGTAGAGATACCTCATGACAAGGATAGTGGAGACTGAGGTCAAGACAGATCCAGGCAGCCCCTAGACAGATCAAGGTACAGAGAAGCAGACCTGTGATTAAATGGATATGGCACAGCTCATTGGTCTCAGCATAAGAGCAAGAACCTGGATTCTTCTGTCTTCAATGTAGAATTCTCTCCACTAAAGCTATGAAATCCACAGTAGAATTCCCTTTTGTCCCCATTTTTCTTGCTCCCTCTTCCCTCTCTTTTTAGTTCACAGCCTGAGGTTCAGAATTAAGTGCTTCTGCTAAATTACTTCCCAGGATTTCACAAAGAGTAATAATGTACATGTTTGATCTAGATGTCGGAAATGCTGTAGACAGTGATTCAGAGCATCCGTTTTCCACATGGCTAAACTCATTTTGATGGAATTTCCCTCCGATCTGACTGAGCCAAAGTCTCCCTTGACTGGGGCTATGGCTTTAGTGAAATCAAAGCTACTCCTCTGGCTGTCTACACTTGCCTCCTAGTGCAAAGGTGTTCCCTGCAGCACTGACACCTTAAACCAATGCTAAGGGATTAAAAGATGATTCTGAAGAGCATTCTCACTAGACTAAACTAAAATGAACCCATGTGGGATTCTCTCCAGTGCAAAGGCTCAACCCATGAACTTCCCCCAAAACAACATTACAAAGTCTGTCTAAACCATGGGGCCTCAGTTTACAGCTGTCACTGAGCATGTTTAAAACCAACATCATTTAAAGATTTGACACATCGGTGCAGGGTCAGTAGCTTAGAAATAAAAAGACACATATTCCCAAATGAGTAAATTCTGAGTAATTTAATGAAGCAGAACTTGATGCCCAAGGCTTTGAAAGGCACAAGTGAACAGTATCCTAAAACAGGTTTTTTAAATTGTTTGAGACCTTAATAGCATATTTCAGATATGTCATTCAGATGTCATTTTTCAAATGACATTAGATATCTGTTGTTGTTCAGTCATTAAGCCATGTCTGACTTTTGTAAACCCATGAACTGTAGTACACCAGGCTTCCCTGCCTTCACTGACTCCTGGAGCTTGCTCAAATTCATGTCCACTGGGTCGGTGATGCCATCCAACCTTCTCCTTCTCTGCTGCCCCCTTCTCCTCCTGTCCTCAGTCTTTCCCAGTATCAGGCTTTTTTCTAATGAGTCATCTCTTCACATCAGGTGTCCAGAGTACTGGAGCTTCAGCTTTAGTATCAGTCCTTCCAATGAATATTCAGGGTTGAATTGAACATGGTAACTGTACAGGACATCAAAGTATTTAAAACAGATGGCCTCAGGACCTGCCCTGGAGTTACAGGGGAAGAAGATCCTCAGGCTGTATCCATCAGGCCTCTTCCCCATCTTTCATCTGCAAGGCATTCTTCCATTACATCAGCGACCCACACAGCTGAGTCTACAAACTGCTGATCTTGTTCACCTCACTCCCAGAAAGTATCCTGAGACAGCAGAATGCAGTACAACCCTGCTTTCCATTTTTGTATCTGCCAATGACTAGCATGGAGAAAAATCACCTTAATGACAACTCCTGCTGCTTCTATAAAACGTGAAGAAGCAAAGTGTATATATATATCTTTGAGAAATAGGTACATATCACAAAGATTTGTTCAGGATCAAACTAGATTTTAAAGTACCATTTTTTACACTCTAACATTTAGATAAATGTTCAATGTTGTGGCCATACAGTTAATTCATAGCAACCTTCAAGGAAAAATAGAATGAGGAGCCTATGTATTATGATCTAAGGGGAGAGAGAGGAAAGAAAAACCACTCTGAGTTTGGCCGTAACCTTAGAGGGATATTTCATTTAGGAAATCTTCCCTGCACTGATGGACTGCAGGGGTAATAATGACTCATGCAGAGTTTTCATGTGTAATACAGACTCTGGGGAGAAAGCACCAGCAATTATTGATTGTCTAAATCTTCTACACACATAAACATATACATAAAAAGATGCTGTGTACATGGAAAAAGTTTAAACCAGAAGAAGGAACTCAGACCAGGTGTAAAGGTAGCGGTTTGGCTAGAGTTTTCTGAATTAATAGATTTAGGTCTTCTCTGCAAATATCGTTCCCTTACTGGTTGGAAGCATCTACCAGGAATCAGAGGATAGCTGCTTGCCATTGGACAGGAGCATTTGAGTAAATGTGGAAACCTCAGCTGGCAGACATCTATGTCAGCTACTGATTTATCACCTTCCCCAGCACACATTTGTTTTCCCTTCAAATTCTACTCACTTCTCTTTCAAAAATTTGCCACAAATGCCTCAGCAAGAAAGAAGGGGCAGTCCTATAGAGAACCTCTTGGCCCAGGAAAACTGAAAATGAGCACTTCTCCCTTTCTTGGAGAATTCAAGGTCACCACTATGTCCTCCTCCCCCAATGTATTTGTGACCCTGAGGCTTTGGGAAAAGTCATCTTGTTATTCTAACCCCTACAGGAAATTCAATAATTATCCATTTGGAGGCAATATTTATTCTCTGAAGTGGCTGGCAAGGAAATAAATTCCATTACATCAGGGAAAGAAAAGTATCACAGCAGAATGCAGTACAACCCTGCTTTCCATTTTGTATCTGCCAATGACTAGCATGGAGAAAATCACCTTAATGACAACTCCTGCTGCTTCTATAAAACGTGAAGAAGCAAAGTGTATATATATATCTTTGAGAAATAGGTACATATCACAAAGATTTGTTCAGGATCAAACTAGATTTTAAAGTACCATTTTTTACACTCTAACATTTAGATAAATGTTCAATGTTGTGGCCATACAGTTAATTCATAGCAACCTTCAAGGAAAAATAGAATGAGGAGCCTATGTATTATGATCTAAGGGGAGAGAGAGGAAAGAAAAACCACTCTGAGTTTGGCCGTAACCTTAGAGGGATATTTCATTTAGGAAATCTTCCCTGCACTGATGGACTGCAGGGGTAATAATGACTCATGCAGAGTTTTCATGTGTAATACAGACTCTGGGGAGAAAGCACCAGCAATTATTGATTGTCTAAATCTTCTACACACATAAACATATACATAAAAAGATGCTGTGTACATGGAAAAAGTTTAAACCAGAAGAAGGAACTCAGACCAGGTGTAAAGGTAGCGGTTTGGCTAGAGTTTTCTGAATTAATAGATTTAGGTCTTCTCTGCAAATATCGTTCCCTTACTGGTTGGAAGCATCTACCAGGAATCAGAGGATAGCTGCTTGCCATTGGACAGGAGCATTTGAGTAAATGTGGAAACCTCAGCTGGCAGACATCTATGTCAGCTACTGATTTATCACCTTCCCCAGCACACATTTGTTTTCCCTTCAAATTCTACTCACTTCTCTTTCAAAAATTTGCCACAAATGCCTCAGCAAGAAAGAAGGGGCAGTCCTATAGAGAACCTCTTGGCCCAGGAAAACTGAAAATGAGCACTTCTCCCTTTCTTGGAGAATTCAAGGTCACCACTATGTCCTCCTCCCCCAATGTATTTGTGACCCTGAGGCTTTGGGAAAAGTCATCTTGTTATTCTAACCCCTACAGGAAATTCAATAATTATCCATTTGGAGGCAATATTTATTCTCTGAAGTGGCTGGCAAGGAAAGCCAAATACGAAAACAAGGCAAAAACGATCAGAAACTGCAAACAGAAAGATTTTTTAAAAATGCTGTCCCTAAATATTAAAAGGGCAAGTTCCATTAATTCTAGATTCCTGCAGTGATAGACGTTTTGTTTGCTGATTTGTTTTTTACTATCTCCCACCACTCTCCCAGCAGATATTAATTGGCCTTTGCATCAAAGGTTTTCTTTGCATTGTCAGAAAACACAAATACTCATTTAATGCCTTCAAACCATCTTATAGAGCTGTGTGCCATCACATAGTTTTGTCTCTCTAATCATGTGATATGTGTAAGTCAACGTGGCTTTCCCACTCTTCTTTAAAATATGCTCTTAGTGGGAACTCCAGACACCCAGTTCTCTAAACGTAGAACTGCGGTGTCATTCTTGAGTCTCTTCCAATTTTGCTATCCACTTGATTTCAGTGGCTAAGAAGCAAGAACTTTTCACTCATAAATATTCTAATATCCACATCATTATTATTGATTTGGTCACTAAATCATGTCTGACTCTCTTAAGTACCCGTGGAATGTAGCCCACCAGACTCCTCTGTCCATGGGATTTCCTAGGCAAGAATACTGGAGTGGGTTGCCATTTCCTTCTCCAGGGGATCTTCCCAACCTAGAGATTGAACCCATATCTCCTGTTTGACAGGCAGATTCTTTACCACTGAGCTACAAGGGAAGCCCCTCTAATATCCATCCTTCCTCAATTTCCACCACCTTGGTCTTTCCAGGCCCACAGTACTTTCCTAACTCACTTCTCTTTCAAAAATTTGCCACAAATGCCTCAGCAAGAAAGAAGGGGCAGTCCTATAGAGAACCTCTTGGCCCAGGAAAACTGAAAATGAGCACTTCTCCCTTTCTTGGAGAATTCAAGGTCACCACTATGTCCTCCTCCCCCAATGTATTTGTGACCCTGAGGCTTTGGGAAAAGTCATCTTGTTATTCTAACCCCTACAGGAAATTCAATAATTATCCATTTGGAGGCAATATTTATTCTCTGAAGTGGCTGGCAAGGAAAGCCAAATACGAAAACAAGGCAAAAACGATCAGAAACTGCAAACAGAAAGATTTTTTAAAAATGCTGTCCCTAAATATTAAAAGGGCAAGTTCCATTAATTCTAGATTCCTGCAGTGATAGACGTTTTGTTTGCTGATTTGTTTTTTACTATCTCCCACCACTCTCCCAGCAGATATTAATTGGCCTTTGCATCAAAGGTTTTCTTTGCATTGTCAGAAAACACAAATACTCATTTAATGCCTTCAAACCATCTTATAGAGCTGTGTGCCATCACATAGTTTTGTCTCTCTAATCATGTGATATGTGTAAGTCAACGTGGCTTTCCCACTCTTCTTTAAAATATGCTCTTAGTGGGAACTCCAGACACCCAGTTCTCTAAACGTAGAACTGCGGTGTCATTCTTGAGTCTCTTCCAATTTTGCTATCCACTTGATTTCAGTGGCTAAGAAGCAAGAACTTTTCACTCATAAATATTCTAATATCCACATCATTATTATTGATTTGGTCACTAAATCATGTCTGACTCTCTTAAGTACCCGTGGAATGTAGCCCACCAGACTCCTCTGTCCATGGGATTTCCTAGGCAAGAATACTGGAGTGGGTTGCCATTTCCTTCTCCAGGGGATCTTCCCAACCTAGAGATTGAACCCATATCTCCTGTTTGACAGGCAGATTCTTTACCACTGAGCTACAAGGGAAGCCCCTCTAATATCCATCCTTCCTCAATTTCCACCACCTTGGTCTTTTCCAGGCCCACAGTACTTCTTGCCTGGATTGTTGTATCCTCCTGACAGGTTTCCCTGCCTGACACTTTCCATCTCATTCTATTCTAGACACTCCACTGAGTTATTTTTTTCCAAGCACAGTTTGAACAGGTCAGTGCATAACTACAAATGTTCTTTCTGTGGTACCTCTGCTCACAGGAGACTTAAATGATCTACTGCAGATAATAAGATTTGCTTAATTTTCTCTCTCATAAGAAGGTAAGCTATATGAATGCAAGGGCTTTGAATTTGAATTGTGCTGGCAATGTAGTAGGTGCAGTAATTATCTGTTGAAAGAATAAGTGAGTATAAAATGGATGTAGGGCTTCCCTGGTGGTCCAGTGGGTAGTCTTCCTTGCTGTTCAAGAGACACTGGTACAATCCCTGGTCCGGGAAGATCCCACATGTTGCTGGACCTGTGGTGCCCAATTATGAGCCAATTCTCTGGAACACATGTGCCCAGAGCCAGTACTCTGCAATGAGAGAGGCCACTGCAATGGGAAGCCCACACAAGCCAAAGAATAAAAACATGGATGAAAATAAATATGAATAAAAGAGGCATGATGGGCAAAAGAAAAAAAATATTAAAGGAAAATAAAATGGACAGTTGAATAGATGAATGGATGGATAAACAGTGCCTCCTTAAATGGTTTGCTTACAGTAGTAAATAGAATAATGTATATAAAAGAACAAGGACTTATCTACTGGCTCAAGAGTAAAGAATCTTCCAGTCAACATGGAAACTCAGGTTCAATCCCTGGGTCAGGAAGATTCCCCTGGAGAAGAAAATGACAACCCACTCCAGTATTCTTGCTTGGAAAGTCCCATGGACAAGAAGCCTAGTGGGCTGTAATCCATGGGCTCCCAATAGAGTCTGATACGATTCAATAACAACAACATAAAAGAGTAAAGCAAAAAGTCAAGTTGGTTCTCTTTCTTTTTTTCTCTATTCATCTTCTTATACTATTCAAGCCCACCTCTCAATCATGAAAGGTCAAGGCAAATGATAGATCATGTACTCCATCCTTCCCCCAAGGGGAAAGTACTCGATTCTGAGACTGTAGCTTAGGATTGATGTTCCTGGAGTCTCACCACCAGCTCTGGTGGTGAGACTCTGGATCATGAGAAGCTGCCTGAAGGTGGCACATGGGTATGGATGGTTCTTGCAAAAGGACAGGTGCAGATATCTTGGGTCTGTATTAGGACAGGGAAGCATATCCTGGGCCTGCACTGAGATCACATGGGGAAGAGACAAGCTTGAGAGAGAATTGCCAAGCAGAACTGGTGGGCTCATGGGGGAGCTGGATAGAGACCGCCTTTCCAACTTGGTCTCAGGCTCTCACGTTCAGCCAAAGACTCAAGTGTCCTTCATATCTTCTGTTTTTTTGTTTTTTTTCAACATTGAAGGTAGACATAATTTGACTTTTGTTAGATGAAAGCTAGCAACAACAAATCCTGGTACAGCAAGCTTACACTGCCTTTAATCACTAATGTCCTAGGGAGTGTGCACCCAATGGAGAAGACGGAAATGCCAAGGAGCACAACTTCCTCCAGCAAGGGGGTCTGAAAGGCAGTTTTTTTTTAAAGCCCATCTTCTGGAAGAAACCAGCTGTCTCTTAATTGCAATCTGCAATGTGGTTTCTCCTGGGAGTTGGAGAGGCGAGTGGATTAAATAAAATGTTTTGAAGGCCATGGGCATGAATATCCAAAGGATATGAATTTTAATACATACTTTTAAAAGGATTAGGCAATGATAGAAAGATATGATGGCTTTGCTTTTATATCTTGGTTCAATAAAAATTGCTCCGAAAGTGAAGTGGCTATCTCTTTGGAAATTTTGCAGAATTTTAAACTTGGGAAAGATTTCACCTTCCACAGTCACGAATCTCTGCAAAAGTCTTTGGCTGCAGGAGCCCTGGCTCAAAGTCAGTGCTGTGGCAAAAGCTTTGCACGTGTTTCTGAAAGGTAGATGGCTTGGAATGGGCACCTTCCAGTTAGGAGGGAAGCCACCTAGTTATCTAAATGAAACAGAACAATGCATGAAAATATTCCCCTCATCCCAACTAGATAAGAGGATTGAGCTCTCAAAATGTTATCCACAGTCTATCATTTAAAACTGTTCAGCTGTAGCATTTCCTAAAAAACAACAACAAAAAATTCTTCCTAAATATCATTGTACATTTCATTCCCTGCTCAACCCATGCTTCTGAATGGAAGAGCTAACAGGCATGCATTTAAACAGAGTGTCAAAGAAATGAATCCCCAGTTTATTGTTACTATTCATCTTGGATAGAAAAGGGCCTCCATGCCATTCTTCATTCATTAAAAATGGTTCATTTCCTTTGGTCTTTATTCATTGCCTAATATTCCTAATGAACTTAATGTAGCAAGTGATGTAATCAGACAAAAGAACTGTAAGAATCTTTCTGCCACTAGAAGCAGAATTAAATCATATTTAATTAGGAATAGAGTGTTCACCCAAAGTCTCAATTAACTATAGCCCACATGGTTGTCTATCCCTTTTCTGCCACTATTGAAGCCCAGAATTAAATCAATTTTATCCTGGTACAGCAAGCTTACACTGCCTTTAATCACTAATGTCCTAGGGAGTGTGCACCCAATGGAGAAGACGGAAATGCCAAGGAGCACAACTTCCTCCAGCAAGGGGGTCTGAAAGGCAGTTTTTTTTTAAAGCCCATCTTCTGGAAGAAACCAGCTGTCTCTTAATTGCAATCTGCAATGTGGTTTCTCCTGGGAGTTGGAGAGGCGAGTGGATTAAATAAAATGTTTTGAAGGCCATGGGCATGAATATCCAAAGGATATGAATTTTAATACATACTTTTAAAAGGATTAGGCAATGATAGAAAGATATGATGGCTTTGCTTTTATATCTTGGTTCAATAAAAATTGCTCCGAAAGTGAAGTGGCTATCTCTTTGGAAATTTTGCAGAATTTTAAACTTGGGAAAGATTTCACCTTCCACAGTCACGAATCTCTGCAAAAGTCTTTGGCTGCAGGAGCCCTGGCTCAAAGTCAGTGCTGTGGCAAAAGCTTTGCACGTGTTTCTGAAAGGTAGATGGCTTGGAATGGGCACCTTCCAGTTAGGAGGGAAGCCACCTAGTTATCTAAATGAAACAGAACAATGCATGAAAATATTCCCCTCATCCCAACTAGATAAGAGGATTGAGCTCTCAAAATGTTATCCACAGTCTATCATTTAAAACTGTTCAGCTGTAGCATTTCCTAAAAAACAACAACAAAAAATTCTTCCTAAATATCATTGTACATTTCATTCCCTGCTCAACCCATGCTTCTGAATGGAAGAGCTAACAGGCATGCATTTAAACAGAGTGTCAAAGAAATGAATCCCCAGTTTATTGTTACTATTCATCTTGGATAGAAAAGGGCCTCCATGCCATTCTTCATTCATTAAAAATGGTTCATTTCCTTTGGTCTTTATTCATTGCCTAATATTCCTAATGAACTTAATGTAGCAAGTGATGTAATCAGACAAAAGAACTGTAAGAATCTTTTTCTGCCACTAGAAGCAGAATTAAATCATATTTAATTAGGAATAGAGTGTTCACCCAAAGTCTCAATTAACTATGCATCGCCCACATGGTTGTCTATCCTCAGCCCTGTTCTCAAAAGCAAGAAGACAACACTGGCTCTTAGGCCTAGTTCCCTATTTCGGTCACAGCCACATACCAGTTATGTGCCTAACTAGTCCCAACCCTGGGTTAGTCATTGCATTGGATGATCTTTAATCCTCTATGGATAAAAGCACAAGAAGTGATGTGCATGAGACAGCAATGAGGTGACACCCATGGTACCTGCTATAAAGTAATAATACCAAAGCAGAGGAAAGAGTTAAGCAAAACCGGGAAGAGTTGAGAGGCAATGGCTTCTGGATGGCTTGTGCCAAAAATAGTCACTACCCTGAGGAGAGGATGAGAGGATTCTATTTCCAGAAGGGGAATCTGAGAATACAGAAAGGTGGCAAATAAAAAAATCTGCACCAAAAAAAAAAAAAATCATCAAGTGCTTCAAGAGAAGCAAACCCCAGCTGGAGTGCCTGCTTGAAAGTTTGTGGCAGACCTTGGAGGAGCAGGAAAGGCCTGCAGGGTTTGTTTTGTGTTTGTTTCCTTTTGCTTTCTTAACAAAAATAGCCATGGTGGAAAAGTTGTTCTGAGAAACATGGTTTGGTAGTAAATAGTGTAGCTGCAGAAATAAAGATGATTTTGCAGCAGTCAGCAAGAGGCAAGAAGGTCTTGGATCAGGTGATAACAATGAGGTATGAAAAGTGGACTTTCCCCAGAGGCCCAGTGGGAGAAGAATTGGTGATGGATTGGAAATCATTATGGAGAGGTAATGGCCCAGACAGTAAAGAATCTGCCTGCAATGAGGAAGATACGCATTTGTCCCCTGGGTTGGGAAAATCCCCTTGAGAAGGGAATGGCAACCCACTCCAGTATTTTTGCCTGGAGGATTTTATGGACAGAGGAGCCTGGTGGGCTACAGTTCATAGGGTTGCCAAGAGTCGGACACTACTGTAGTGACTGAGAACTCCTGCACACAAAGTCCTGGCTAAGTGAATAAAATCTCTCCTTTATATAACTGTTCTATATAGTGACTCAAAAAGATCATCTTCTGCCCAGTATTGCTTGCTTATAAAGGTCAAACAAGCTTAAAAAAACAAACCTCCATTTGATTTGACATTTGTGAAGAGAGTCGAGAATACTGATCGATGATAACCTCTACTTTTCTTGTTCTGCTTCATCATCAAACCACAGGCAGGTACAAGACTTCTCACAGATTTCAAATCTGCATTCTGTTTTATCATTTAGTCACTGCTGAAAGCAATTCTTCCCAGCAAAAAGGCCGAATATCAACCATCAATTTGCATAAAAGAAAAACTCAACAGGATGCTATTATGCTCTGTGTCCAATAATATAATCTGTCTCATGTTTGAAGGACACATTTACAAAAATAATTTTACGTGGAGCTTACATAAATAAACTGGTGGGAATTCAATATATAGTAAATTCTCCTGACTTAGGCAAATAATACTATAAGGCTTATTAAAAGGCAATAGTAACTTGACAATTGTGACACAAGTGGTCAGATATTTAGTTGATATCTCGCCATCCTGTATGTATCTTAAAAGACAAGAGATTTTAAGACTTCAAAAACGCTATGGATGCCAATTCCAGAATCAGTTGGAAAGAGAAATCTTGAACTGGTACCAAAGGAACATCAGAAATGAATAACAAGACACTGGCAACTTACTGGACTAATCAAGGTTTGGTAGTAAATAGTGTAGCTGCAGAAATAAAGATGATTTTGCAGCAGTCAGCAAGAGGCAAGAAGGTCTTGGATCAGGTGATAACAATGAGGTATGAAAAGTGGACTTTCCCCAGAGGCCCAGTGGGAGAAGAATTGGTGATGGATTGGAAATCATTATGGAGAGGTAATGGCCCAGACAGTAAAGAATCTGCCTGCAATGAGGAAGATACGCATTTGTCCCCTGGGTTGGGAAAATCCCCTTGAGAAGGGAATGGCAACCCACTCCAGTATTTTTGCCTGGAGGATTTTATGGACAGAGGAGCCTGGTGGGCTACAGTTCATAGGGTTGCCAAGAGTCGGACACTACTGTAGTGACTGAGAACTCCTGCACACAAAGTCCTGGCTAAGTGAATAAAATCTCTCCTTTATATAACTGTTCTATATAGTGACTCAAAAAGATCATCTTCTGCCCAGTATTGCTTGCTTATAAAGGTCAAACAAGCTTAAAAAAACAAACCTCCATTTGATTTGACATTTGTGAAGAGAGTCGAGAATACTGATCGATGATAACCTCTACTTTTCTTGTTCTGCTTCATCATCAAACCACAGGCAGGTACAAGACTTCTCACAGATTTCAAATCTGCATTCTGTTTTATCATTTAGTCACTGCTGAAAGCAATTCTTCCCAGCAAAAAGGCCGAATATCAACCATCAATTTGCATAAAAGAAAAACTCAACAGGATGCTATTATGCTCTGTGTCCAATAATATAATCTGTCTCATGTTTGAAGGACACATTTACAAAAATAATTTTACGTGGAGCTTACATAAATAAACTGGTGGGAATTCAATATATAGTAAATTCTCCTGACTTAGGCAAATAATACTATAAGGCTTATTAAAAGGCAATAGTAACTTGACAATTGTGACACAAGTGGTCAGATATTTAGTTGATATCTCGCCATCCTGTATGTATCTTAAAAGACAAGAGATTTTAAGACTTCAAAAACGCTATGGATGCCAATTCCAGAATCAGTTGGAAAGAGAAATCTTGAACTGGTACCAAAGGAACATCAGAAATGAATAACAAGACACTGGCAACTTACTGGACTAATCAAGTCTTTACCACATAGTTTTAACTCCATATAAAGTAAAGTCATCTAATTCAATAGTGACTACATCTGTGTTTGAATACAGGCCACGTTTCAAAGAAAAACAAACTTTGAAAAAATTATGGATTATGTTGGATTTTCCACAGGTCAGATTTCATTCATCTGTGCATATAGCCTGGGTTTGATCATCATGGAGGAATATGATTCTAGAACGTGGATGCTATATACCTGCAGAGGGGCTAGATGCCTTCCTCACAGATGCCAAACCCTAAGAGGGAATGAATGAAGAAATGAACCCCAAGGAGTTGGTTAATAAGCATCCCTTCCAGAGTGATTCATACACTACCCCCTATCTGTGTTACCATTATGGATTTATTAACATTAAAGCAAAGCTATTCAAACAGGTATCAAAGCATTTGCATGTGATGGAATGCTGGATGAAATATTATTGCAACCTCTCAACAGACTGAAACAAGCTGAGATAATTGCACTGCCAAGGCAAACAGACAGCCTCAGATGCCATTTAAGGCTCTGAGTTTTGTCTTCTAGAATGGCATTGTAGGGATGTAATAATGCTCTAATGTTATACTCAAAATCAGCTCCCCTCATGTTGTGATACCCAATGGAAACCACTGATTGAATGCCCTCTGCTCCAGTACATCTTAAGAGATGTAATCCCAGAATAAGTGAGGAAGACCCCCAGGTCCCCCGCCCCAAGGAGTTCCTGTCCTTTCCTGGACACTTTCTGAACACCCCTGGTTCAGTGAGGGCACTGTTGGGGTGGAGGTAGAGGGTAACATGGTGGAGACCAGGGTCCTGTCTCTCAAAGAGTCAAGGACTGGAATAGGATAATTATTTGAGAGAAGATATTAACGAAAGTAAAGCCATGTTTAGAAAATGTACCAAAACTTTTCTTTGCATTTTCTTCCAAACTATTATCATTTCTGAAAATAAAAAATAATTTCCTGCTTTATGAATTTAGCTATCTTTTCCTTGTAGGCTCTATTCCATCCCCCCTGTAGGGCTTCAAGTATTTTCCAATAGAACAGAAAGAAATAGAGTGATGCCTGTCTTCAGCAAGCTCATCCCCATGCCAGGGATTCCATGCATGTTTGTGTGAGAAGTAAGCTGACCATCCAGGGCAGAGGGTGGTCACCATGAGGTCATTCTCAGAAAGGCGCTCTCTGACGGGGTGAGAATGTGCTTTTAACTCCATATAAAGTAAAGTCACTATTCAATAGTGACTACATCTGTGTTTGAATACAGGCCACGTTTCAAAGAAAAACAAACTTTGAAAAAATTATGGATTATGTTGGATTTTCCACAGGTCAGATTTCATTCATCTGTGCATATAGCCTGGGTTTGATCATCATGGAGGAATATGATTCTAGAACGTGGATGCTATATACCTGCAGAGGGGCTAGATGCCTTCCTCACAGATGCCAAACCCTAAGAGGGAATGAATGAAGAAATGAACCCCAAGGAGTTGGTTAATAAGCATCCCTTCCAGAGTGATTCATACACTACCCCCTATCTGTGTTACCATTATGGATTTATTAACATTAAAGCAAAGCTATTCAAACAGGTATCAAAGCATTTGCATGTGATGGAATGCTGGATGAAATATTATTGCAACCTCTCAACAGACTGAAACAAGCTGAGATAATTGCACTGCCAAGGCAAACAGACAGCCTCCAGATGCCATTTAAGGCTCTGAGTTTTGTCTTCTAGAATGGCATTGTAGGGATGTAATAATGCTCTAATGTTATACTCAAAATCAGCTCCCCTCATGTTGTGATACCCAATGGAAACCACTGATTGAATGCCCTCTGCTCCAGTACATCTTAAGAGATGTAATCCCAGAATAAGTGAGGAAGACCCCCAGGTCCCCCGCCCCAAGGAGTTCCTGTCCTTTCCTGGACACTTTCTGAACACCCCTGGTTCAGTGAGGGCACTGTTGGGGTGGAGGTAGAGGGTAACATGGTGGAGACCAGGGTCCTGTCTCTCCAAAGAGTCAAGGACTGGAATAGGATAATTATTTGAGAGAAGATATTAACGAAAGTAAAGCCATGTTTAGAAAATGTACCAAAACTTTTCTTTTGCATTTTTCTTCCAAACTATTATCATTTCTGAAAATAAAAAATAATTTCCTGCTTTATGAATTTAGCTATCTTTTCCTTGTAGGCTCTATTCCATCCCCCCTGTAGGGCTTCAAGTATTTTCCAATAGAACAGAAAGAAATAGAGTGATGCCTGTCTTCAGCAAGCTCATCCCCATGCCAGGGATTCCATGCATGTTTGTGTGAGAAGTAAGCTGACCATCCAGGGCAGAGGGTGGTCACCATGAGGTCATTCTCAGAAAGGCGCTCTCTGACGGTGAGAATGTGCCTATGAATGTCTATGAACTGGAGGAATAGAACAAAGGATTCACACATTCCAGCAGGTAAGTTTTATGTGAGTAGGGTCACAAAATATTTTCCCATGTTTAGTACCAATTGAAAAAGAAAGTAAAAGTGTTAGTCATTCAGCCATGTCCAACTCTTTCTGTTCCTACAAACTGTAGCCTGTCAGGGACCTCTGTCCATGGAATTCTCCTGGCAAGAATGCTAGAGGGGTAGCAATTCCCTTCTCTGGGGTTCTTCCTGATCCATGGATTGAACCTGGGTCTCTCACATTTCAGGCAGTTTCTTTACCATATGAGCCACACAGAGAAGCCCAGGACATTTACTAAATGCTCCTAAGGGTGTGTCTGTGACCTCAAGGATGACTGGGTTATTTTAAAGCATAAGCTGTCTCCACTTGCTTCTTTGGTTCTGTACGCCATAGGGCTCTGATGGGATGGCACAGTCATACTAAGACTGACACAGTTAGACTAATATTGTTCTTTTTTTAAAAACTTTAACCTTTTGGTATTCTAAATTCCTGAGCATTTCCACCCTCAGATTTTCCCAGTCTGCCCTCATGTGCCAGAATGTCTTTCCCTCTCTACACTGACAGGTCTGAGGCTCCTGCTCAAGCTCCCAATCTCCAACCATTGGCACTCCTTTTCTAGTCTGGTTTCTGGAAACATTTGTCATTTTGTCACTTAATCATTTACTACCTTTGTTGTTATTCCATTTCTCCATGCAACTGTGCATTGCATCTTTGATGAGATCTTAAGATACCCAGGGACAACAAATTGAAAACTCCTGATCAGGTTCTTGGTAATGAACCAAGCAAAGTGTGAAGATCTGCTAAGACATATGGCTCAGCTTGGATATTCTGTGGGATCCCAAGGAATGGCGAGAACTTGTAGGCTCTATTCCATCCCCTGTAGGGCTTCAAGTATTTTCCAATAGAACAGAAAGAAATAGAGTGATGCCTGTCTTCAGCAAGCTCATCCCCATGCCAGGGATTCCATGCATGTTTGTGTGAGAAGTAAGCTGACCATCCAGGGCAGAGGGTGGTCACCATGAGGTCATTCTCAGAAAGGCGCTCTCTGACGGTGAGAATGTGCCTATGAATGTCTATGAACTGGAGGAATAGAACAAAGGATTCACACATTCCAGCAGGTAAGTTTTATGTGAGTAGGGTCACAAAATATTTTCCCATGTTTAGTACCAATTGAAAAAGAAAGTAAAAGTGTTAGTCATTCAGCCATGTCCAACTCTTTCTGTTCCTACAAACTGTAGCCTGTCAGGGACCTCTGTCCATGGAATTCTCCTGGCAAGAATGCTAGAGGGGTAGCAATTCCCTTCTCTGGGGGTTCTTCCTGATCCATGGATTGAACCTGGGTCTCTCACATTTCAGGCAGTTTCTTTACCATATGAGCCACACAGAGAAGCCCAGGACATTTACTAAATGCTCCTAAGGGTGTGTCTGTGACCTCAAGGATGACTGGGTTATTTTAAAGCATAAGCTGTCTCCACTTGCTTCTTTGGTTCTGTACGCCATAGGGCTCTGATGGGATGGCACAGTCATACTAAGACTGACACAGTTAGACTAATATTGTTCTTTTTTTAAAAACTTTAACCTTTTGGTATTCTAAATTCCTGAGCATTTCCACCCTCAGATTTTCCCAGTCTGCCCTCATGTGCCAGAATGTCTTTCCCTCTCTACACTGACAGGTCTGGAGGCTCCTGCTCAAGCTCCCAATCTCCAACCATTGGCACTCCTTTTCTAGTCTGGTTTCTGGAAACATTTGTCATTTTGTCACTTAATCATTTACTACCTTTGTTGTTATTCCATTTCTCCATGCAACTGTGCATTGCATCTTTGATGAGATCTTAAGATACCCAGGGACAACAAATTGAAAACTCCTGATCAGGTTCTTGGTAATGAACCAAGCAAAGTGTGAAGATCTGCTAAGACATATGGCTCAGCTTGGATATTCTGTGGGATCCCAAGGAATGGCGAGAACTTAGAGGTGAAAGAACAGGTGAATAGGCAGCATAGTGATTTCAGGGCCAGTTCCGTGTCTGGGAAAGTCATTGCAGTTCCAGGTTCGGTTTAAAGACATCTTAAATACAATGCTAATGGGTGCTTCTCACAGACGGGATTAATTTAGGAGCACATTTCTTAAACGAAACGAACCAATTTCTGTATCTAAAGCTATAGAAATCAGAAGTAACCCCTCTGCTCCATTATGCATGAGTTTAATACTTGTTTTCCTGCTCTTCACCTCAAACTGCAGAAAAAACTTGAGTGTCTATTCAAGAGAAGTGGGGAGAAGCAAAGATCCCAGAAAGAGGTGACCAAAGAGGAAAGGTAGTGAACCTGAAGGTTTGACAATTTCCCAATTTAGACAGGACAGTTCTGCACTCTACCAGGGGATAAGCCAAGAGATAATGTTCTGTTCTGGTTCTACATTCCCTGTTCAACAGATCCACATCCAAAGAGCTTCTTCAAGAATTCAAAATAGCTAAAAATGTTCATCAGTCCAGTTTGGCATATCCCTATTCTACTCATAAATCAGAGAGAAGAGCAAATCACAAGAAGCTCTAAGTGAAATAACACAAAATAAAGAAAAATATCAACCACCACAACAATAGAGCTTTCATGGAGAGAATCCTAGCAAAGTCCCTATTCAGTCCCGAAATCTTTTAGCATCAAGCATTTTGGTATTCTAAATTCCTGAGCATTTCCACCCTCAGATTTTCCCAGTCTGCCCTCATGTGCCAGAATGTCTTTCCTCTCTACACTGACAGGTCTGAGGCTCCTGCTAAAGCTCCCAATCTCCAACCATTGGCACTCCTTTTCTAGTCTGGTTTCTGGAAACATTTGTCATTTTGTCACTTAATCATTTACTACCTTTGTTGTTATTCCATTTCTCCATGCAACTGTGCATTGCATCTTTGATGAGATCTTAAGATACCCAGGGACAACAAATTGAAAACTCCTGATCAGGTTCTTGGTAATGAACCAAGCAAAGTGTGAAGATCTGCTAAGACATATGGCTCAGCTTGGATATTCTGTGGGATCCCAAGGAATGGCGAGAACTTAGAGGTGAAAGAACAGGTGAATAGGCAGCATAGTGATTTCAGGGCCAGTTCCGTGTCTGGGAAAGTCATTGCAGTTCCAGGTTCGGTTTAAAGACATCTTAAATACAATGCTAATGGGTGCTTCTCACAGACGGGATTAATTTAGGAGCACATTTCTTAAACGAAACGAACCAATTTCTGTATCTAAAGCTATAGAAATCAGAAGTAACCCCTCTGCTCCATTATGCATGAGTTTAATACTTGTTTTCCTGCTCTTCACCTCAAACTGCAGAAAAAACTTGAGTGTCTATTCAAGAGAAGTGGGGAGAAGCAAAGATCCCAGAAAGAGGTGACCAAAGAGGAAAGGTAGTGAACCTGAAGGTTTGACAATTTCCCAATTTAGACAGGACAGTTCTGCACTCTACCAGGGGATAAGCCAAGAGATAATGTTCTGTTCTGGTTCTACATTCCCTGTTCAACAGATCCACATCCAAAGAGCTTCTTCAAGAATTCAAAATAGCTAAAAATGTTCATCAGTCCAGTTTGGCATATCCCTATTCTACTCATAAATCAGAGAGAAGAGCAAATCACAAGAAGCTCTAAGTGAAATAACACAAAATAAAGAAAAATATCAACCACCACAACAATAGAGCTTTCATGGAGAGAATCCTAGCAAAGTCCCTATTCAGTCAGAAATCTCCACATGTTACTCAAGTGATGAGTCTAGTAGATCATATTAAACTAAGACAGAAGTTAGACTCAAGCATTTTAGATTCTTTACCTATAATTATAAAAGCATCATCTGCCTAAATATGATAATCAGAATATTCAATTAACCAGAAAAGCTCATTCCTCACACATTTTGGTTCCTTAGGCTTTTACTGCCTCCCATCTGCCATATGCAGAATTAAGTATGTCTAATTTTCAAAGCAGAACATATAATTATTCCTTTTGTCAATGAAAATCTTGGGTGGAAATAATTACCAATATGAACTTTGCCATTCCAGGCTGTTAAATTCAAATCAATATAAATGCTTTTCTCTGTAAATGATCTCTCTAATTTGAGGCATAAATGGGCCTTTTGCCCTCACCTTCAAGGCCTGCCTTTAATATTCTGTGAAAGATAAATTACATTATTATCTTAGGAAAGTCTGCTGAAAATTATTGAATTTTTATTTCTAGAAGCTGAAGATATTTCTTGTTTGACAAAGTATATCAATACTTGTCACTGACACAGAGATTGGATTTTTAAGGCATTTTTGGAACAAATAAAATAAATTTTATCCTGGCATTCATTTTAAAACCAAACATCTAAATAAATCAGATGTGGCTAAAAACATACCTGGAGCCTTGGCTGGATTAATTACACATAGAGTTGGCAAGTCCACAGTCATAATCAACAAGCAGACAGCAGTCCTACTCAAATCACCTTGACACTGACACGTTGCAGGCAGTTGATTCTCAAACACACTGAAGGCTTTGAGTTACATCTGATGAACAGCATGGGAGCCACCAGAGGACTTGGCTAATGATGGGCGTTTAAAGCACCTTTCTTCTAGATTCAGGACAGTTCTGACTCTACCAATCAGAAAAGTTTTCTACTTTGAAGCCACATCCAAAGAGCTTCTTCAAGAATTCAAAATAGCTAAAATGTTCATCAGTCCAGTTTGGCATATCCCTATTCTACTCATAAATCAGAGAGAAGAGCAAATCACAAGAAGCTCTAAGTGAAATAACACAAAATAAAGAAAAATATCAACCACCACAACAATAGAGCTTTCATGGAGAGAATCCTAGCAAAGTCCCTATTCAGTCAGAAATCTCCACATGTTACTCAAGTGATGAGTCTAGTAGATCATATTAAACTAAGACAGAAGTTAGACTCAAGCATTTTAGATTCTTTACCTATAATTATAAAAGCATCATCTGCCTAAATATGATAATCAGAATATTCAATTAACCAGAAAAGCTCATTCCTCACACATTTTGGTTCCTTAGGCTTTTACTGCCTCCCATCTGCCATATGCAGAATTAAGTATGTCTAATTTTCAAAGCAGAACATATAATTATTCCTTTTGTCAATGAAAATCTTGGGTGGAAATAATTACCAATATGAACTTTGCCATTCCAGGCTGTTAAATTCAAATCAATATAAATGCTTTTCTCTGTAAATGATCTCTCTAATTTGAGGCATAAATGGGCCTTTTGCCCTCACCTTCAAGGCCTGCCTTTAATATTCTGTGAAAGATAAATTACATTATTATCTTAGGAAAGTCTGCTGAAAATTATTGAATTTTTATTTCTAGAAGCTGAAGATATTTCTTGTTTGACAAAGTATATCAATACTTGTCACTGACACAGAGATTGGATTTTTAAGGCATTTTTGGAACAAATAAAATAAATTTTATCCTGGCATTCATTTTAAAACCAAACATCTAAATAAATCAGATGTGGCTAAAAACATACCTGGAGCCTTGGCTGGATTAATTACACATAGAGTTGGCAAGTCCACAGTCATAATCAACAAGCAGACAGCAGTCCTACTCAAATCACCTTGACACTGACACGTTGCAGGCAGTTGATTCTCAAACACACTGAAGGCTTTGAGTTACATCTGATGAACAGCATGGGAGCCACCAGAGGACTTGGCTAATGATGGGCGTTTAAAGCACCTTTCTTCTAGATTTGGCCTTCCTCTCATCGTTGCTTTTTAATAGTAGAATAGGAATTAAGATGACCACTCACAATGATACTGGAAACACACATGTTTTATCAAGGGCTGATCCCATGTTGAACACAATGCTCACAGCTGCATATGCATTTCATGGATTTATTTTTTTTTAAACATAACTTTCCAAGTTTGCTATGTTCCTCATTTCACAGTTGAGGAACCTGAGTCCTAGAAGAATTGAGCCATTTGACTAAGGTTATGAGAATAGTTTATGTGACAAAAGAAGTATCTGAACCAGAAAATGAAAAAGTGAAAGTGTTAGCCACTCAGTCCTTTCTGGTTCTTTGGAACCCCATGAACTGTAGTCCACCAGCTTCCTCTGTCAATGGAATTCTCCAGGGAAGAATACTGGAATGGGTAGTCATACCTTTTTCCAAGAGATCTTTCAGACACAGGGATGGAACACAGTTCTCCTGCATTATAGGCAGATTTTTTTTTACCATCTGAGGCATCAGGGGGACCCCGAATGAAAAAATGATCAAAGGGAAAAAAAAGAGAAGGAAATCAAATGGAATTCACCATAATACTTAAATTCTATTGACTATAATTCTTTTCTTTACTTCAAACTGAGTATCAGGAGACCCTAGGCACTAATCTCTCATCCTCAAATTTAGGTGCATAAAAAACAGACTTTTTCTTCTGCTAACACAACTCAGTAGTGACAATAACAGCAAATACTTATAAAGCTCATATTTTGTGCCAGCTTCTGCTCTTAGTATTTTATCATTACTATCCTCATTTTACAAGGGCAGAAACTGAGGCATGGTTAGTGGAATAATTTTGCTAATTTGCCCACCATCACATGGCTAGGAAGTGGAGGAGTACAGACTTTGAGTGGGAACAATTTGACTCTGAGATCTGTTTTATTAACCACCAAGTGCATGCTAAGTCGCTTCAGTCATATCTGAGTCTTTGCAACCCCGTGGCAGTTGATTCTTCAAACACACTGAAGGCTTTGAGTTACATCTGATGAACAGCATGGGAGCCACCAGAGGACTTGGCTAATGATGGGCGTTTAAAGCACCTTTCTTCTAGATTTGGCCTTCCTCTCATCGTTGCTTTTTAATAGTAGAATAGGAATTAAGATGACCACTCACAATGATACTGGAAACACACATGTTTTATCAAGGGCTGATCCCATGTTGAACACAATGCTCACAGCTGCATATGCATTTCATGGATTTATTTTTTTTTAAACATAACTTTCCAAGTTTGCTATGTTCCTCATTTCACAGTTGAGGAACCTGAGTCCTAGAAGAATTGAGCCATTTGACTAAGGTTATGAGAATAGTTTATGTGACAAAAGAAGTATCTGAACCAGAAAATGAAAAAGTGAAAGTGTTAGCCACTCAGTCCTTTCTGGTTCTTTGGAACCCCATGAACTGTAGTCCACCAGCTTCCTCTGTCAATGGAATTCTCCAGGGAAGAATACTGGAATGGGTAGTCATACCTTTTCCAAGAGATCTTTCAGACACAGGGATGGAACACAGTTCTCCTGCATTATAGGCAGATTTTTTTACCATCTGAGGCATCAGGGGGACCCCGAATGAAAAAATGATTAAAGGGAAAAAAAAGAGAAGGAAATGAAATGGAATTCACCATAATACTTAAATTCTATTGACTATAATTCTTTCTTTACTTCAAACTGAGTATCAGGAGACCCTAGGCACTAATCTCTCATCCTCAAATTTAGGTGCATAAAAAACAGACTTTTTCTTCTGCTAACACAACTCAGTAGTGACAATAACAGCAAATACTTATAAAGCTCATATTTTGTGCCAGCTTCTGCTCTTAGTATTTTATCATTACTATCCTCATTTTACAAGGGCAGAAACTGAGGCATGGTTAGTGGAATAATTTTGCTAATTTGCCCACCATCACATGGCTAGGAAGTGGAGGAGTACAGACTTTGAGTGGGAACAATTTGACTCTGAGATCTGTTTTATTAACCACCAAGTGCATGCTAAGTCGCTTCAGTCATATCTGAGTCTTTGCAACCCCGTGGACCAGAGCCTGCCAGGTTCCTGAGTCCATGGGATTCTCCAAGCAAGAATACCAGTGTCAGTTCCCACCCTCTCCTCTAGGGGATCTTCCCGACCCAGGGATCAAACCCACATCTCATGTTTTCTGCATTGGCAGGAAGGTTTTTTACCACTAGTGCCACCTGGGAAGATGACTCTTGTAGCCACACAAACTGTTATATTCTGTGGCACTTTATGGACACGGGATATTCTGGAAGGCTGCCTCAGTCCCACTGGGAGGGCATATCATGAAAGCTTTGCTCCACATGGTTGTGCTGTTCCCTAAATTCTCCCTAAAGAATGAAGCACTTGTCTTCCCAGATATAGCTAAAGTCCTTCTTTTGTTCCACTCCTAATCCTCAGACTGCATGAAGGAAGAGCACAGAACTTTTCAGACACATAGCCAGTATCTAATCTTACTTGTTTCCTCTCTACCCACTTCTAGAATGATCATATTCTCAGGGGTCATCCATCATGAATTTTATGTGTGAAGGTGCTAAGTTGCTTCAACCATGTCTGAATCTGTGTGACCCTATGGACTGTAGTCCTCCAGGTTCCTCCATCCTTGGAACACTCCAGGAAGTTCTGATCTGTGTTAGTTGCTGGGGAGCAGGAGGACAAAACTTGAAATCTTTCCTGCCTTTGTTAACATTTCAATAAAGGCAGGCAGTTCTCTGCTTCCACCCAATTTACTTAACGATGGAATCACCAGGAGACCTGGTGTCCTGCTGTCACTGAGCTGTCTCCTGGACACTCTTGGAGTCCAGGGCTGATCTTTGACTTGACTCTACTTCCAGAGAGAAATATATAAAAAGGAAACCAGGTCCAGAGGGCTTAACCCTCAAATATTCTCAAAAGCAGGCATATCTTAATCACTAATACTCGAATTTTGAAGTGTTTTCCATGAAAAAGGGAGCTGTGCTTCCATCTGAAGGCCAAGTGCAAGCTAAGAGCTGAGGAATACACACTGGGAATAAACCCAACCTTACTGCATCCTCTGAAACATTTTCTTTTTAATTTTTAAGTGTTTTTAAGGGTTTCTCACTTGCTCATAGTGGCAGAGCTGGATTTACAAGTATCACAATCACTTCTATGCCCCATAGTAGTAATGAAAGGATTATGTGTATCCAACTTGCTGGAAAAAATGTCAATCCATCAGACTTTAGACAAACAACAGTCCACAGTTAGAGGCAAAAGTCATTCCTGTAGCTAAATCCTTGGAACAAGCTAGCCAAGGAAGAGCACTTTAACACTGAACACAATGAAATTTACAATAGGCATTTTTCTAACGTGTATTTAGAGTTTTATTGTCTCACTGGGCTTTTCTGGTGGCTCAGATGGTACAGAATCTGCCTGCAAAGCAGAGTACCCAGGTTCAATCCCTGCGTTAGTGAGAACTGGGGTGAAGGGAATGGCTACCACCCTAGTATTCTTGGCTAGAGAATCCCATGGACAGAACAGTCTCGAGGGCAACAGTTCATAAGGAAGAGTTGGACACGACTGAGTGACTAACATTTTCTCAACTTATAAACTTCAGATATGCAACATTTTATACAGAGAAACTTTCCTGAACTTATGTCTTTATCTGAGGCTTTAATTTATTTTTCATTCACTAGGGTCACTGAAATATGCAGGCCAATTATGTATATCTTTTTGAAAAAAATTCACTAAAATGTTTGAGCATTAGAGTCCAAACTCTGTAGGGAAGTTACTTTCCTCATTGCGCCACAGTGTCCTCTTTTGAAATCAACGATGAGAGTACTCATAATTCTCACAGGATTACTTCAGGTTAAATAAAAATAGAAGGACCAGCCTGGTGGTCCAGTGGCTAAGAATCTGCCTTCCAATGCTGGGGTCACATGTTTGATCCCTACTCAGGAAATTAAGATGCCATATGCGGTGGGACAACTAAGCCTGCATGTTGCACATAGAAAAAGCCCATGTGCCATAACAAGGACCCTGCACAAACAATTGAAAAAATAAAATTGTAGATTCAGAATTCTTAGCATAGAGTCAAGCACAAAGTATGGCTTTTCAAATGGAGAGCTAATGCACATACGTGCATACACACATATTTGTATAATTCATATAGCATAGCAACACTAAGAAAGCTCAATCTTTTTTTGCTTTTCTGATGTGGTCACTTAATTATCTGTGATCAGTGGGTAATGCAGAGCTTGAAAGTCAACTGCTGTACCTTCAAATAGACACAGTGCATGGGATCCTGGCTACTACAATGATGCTGCGGATGATGCTGGCACTATTCTAAGCTCCTGCCTGCACTCTTTGATGGGCCTACCAAAATTACCCTTTTTGCAAATAAGGAAATGGAGACACAGTGTTGCTATGACTTGCCATGGTGAGTCAGCTGCTGTACACTTCAGCTAGGGCTGGATCCCAGGTAGTCCAATTCCACAGTGCATTCTCTTAATCTTTACAAAAGGCAGTGCTCCTCTGACCTGCTCATAACCAGTTCTCTGGGTGACACCAGGATGCTCAAAGGAAAACCAAGTCCCAGTTTTTGTCACCTCTCAGGAGTCAGGAAGTGATGAGCCCCATGTAGCAAGCTTGGCCTGACTTCCTTCAAACCAGAGTTGCTTTGAGATTCAGATAGGATAGTCAGATCTAAGATATATTTTAGGCACACAGAAATTGTGTGACTCTGAAGTAACTTTAAACACAATGTAAGAGTGACTGGCCTCATGGCATGGGCTGCATTTTTCACTCACAGCCCTCATTTTCAAGTGGACACCCACTGCTTTCCACCTTTTGACATGGTTAGGGCAGAAGTATTATTTTCAAAAATATTAAAAAGAGTTCAAGTTGAAAAAAGTATCATATAACATCCCTACTATGACAAGCAGGGAGAAGAACATAAAAAGCTTATTTATTTATTTGTTAGTATCACTCATGGTCTTAAACCAGGAAAATCTGTGAGATGGTACATGCATGTAATTTGTAGCTTCTCTTTATTGTGGTTCCTATGTGTCAAACTTATCTTTCATCTTCAGGTCTAAGTTACTTTTGTTCTTTATAGCCATTTGATGAAGTAAATATCATAACCTTCTCATGTACAGGTGAAACAGAAAGCTGCCGAAGGTTATGTAACTTGCCCAAGGTCATGTTAAGGGTGGGGGGGCCCTTGAACCCAGTTCTACCTGAATTTAAAACCTGCACACTCTTCTTCTACCACATCAAGCAGCTTCAGTGAGATGCCAGAAATTTTAAAAAGCTAGCCAGCTTGAGAGCAATGAAGATCAGAATAGAAATAGGAAGTCTGATTCTCATGTGTGGACCACTTTCAGATCATTTTACTTCAGGACAGAGTAGAAGACACAGAGCTCACATCCTGATAATCAGGGACCAGTGCGTGGCTTGGTTTTCTTGGGGAATCTTGAGTTTTAGAAGCATGACAACTAACAGTGGAGAAAGACGTGAGACACAAAACAACACATACCTTTTCAGCGGACATCCAGAAAGCACTCCTGCCCACCTAGATGCAACAAGATTAAACCTGGTGTTTCCATTTTATTTCCACACATCCCTGTAAAATCAGGGGAGACCAGAATATCTTCTATGTATTAGTCTCTCAGTCATGTCTCACTCTCAAGGACTCCATGGATTGTAGCCCACCCAGGTTCTTCTGTTCATGGACTTTTCTAGGTCAGACTACTGGAATGGGGTACCATTCCCTTCCCCAGGGGATCATCCAGATCCAGGGATCGAACCCAGGAACCCCACACTGGAGGCAGATTCTTTACTATCTGATCCACCAGGTAAGCCCATCTGCTATATTCTAGGTGAAATAAATCCTTAAACATAGGATGTGGACAGAAGCCATGGAGGAAGCATCTTTCAGGAGCAGCTTGGGTTATTCCACTGTTTCCATGCAGAGATGGAATGCTGAGACCCTGCCCCATTCCATCCATCTAACCTCCTCTTCCTTTAATTTTTCTCCCTCTTCTGCCCCTTGTAAACTTTACTGAAAGGGCCCCAGAAGCAGAGGCAAATGAAACAGGAGAGTGCATGTTTTTGGTGAGAAGGATATCTCTAGGCCTGGGTGGAGAGGAGACGGCAATGGGTTTAAAAATGTAAGTAGTAAATTAGCTTCTCCATCTCAAACCCACCTGACGTGACTTCCCAGAGAAGTAATGTCTGGGACATGCAAAAGAGAAGAGGGGGTGGAAGAAGTAGGATTCTATAATCCTATGAAATGGATTCTTTATTGAGCTTATTGAACCCAGTTCTACCTGAATTTAAAACCTGCACATCTTCTTCTACCACATCAAGCAGCTTCAGTGAGATGCCAGAAATTTTAAAAAGCTAGCCAGCTTGAGAGCAATGAAGATCAGAATAGAAATAGGAAGTCTGATTCTCATGTGTGGACCACTTTCAGATCATTTTACTTCAGGACAGAGTAGAAGACACAGAGCTCACATCCTGATAATCAGGGACCAGTGCGTGGCTTGGTTTTCTTGGGGAATCTTGAGTTTTAGAAGCATGACAACTAACAGTGGAGAAAGACGTGAGACACAAAACAACACATACCTTTTCAGCGGACATCCAGAAAGCACTCCTGCCCACCTAGATGCAACAAGATTAAACCTGGTGTTTCCATTTTATTTCCACACATCCCTGTAAAATCAGGGGAGACCAGAATATCTTCTATGTATTAGTCTCTCAGTCATGTCTCACTCTCAAGGACTCCATGGATTGTAGCCCACCCAGGTTCTTCTGTTCATGGACTTTTCTAGGTCAGACTACTGGAATGGGGTACCATTCCCTTCCCCAGGGGATCATCCAGATCCAGGGATCGAACCCAGGAACCCCACACTGGAGGCAGATTCTTTACTATCTGATCCACCAGGTAAGCCCATCTGCTATATTCTAGGTGAAATAAATCCTTAAACATAGGATGTGGACAGAAGCCATGGAGGAAGCATCTTTCAGGAGCAGCTTGGGTTATTCCACTGTTTCCATGCAGAGATGGAATGCTGAGACCCTGCCCCATTCCATCCATCTAACCTCCTCTTCCTTTAATTTTTCTCCCTCTTCTGCCCCTTGTAAACTTTACTGAAAGGGCCCCAGAAGCAGAGGCAAATGAAACAGGAGAGTGCATGTTTTTGGTGAGAAGGATATCTCTAGGCCTGGGTGGAGAGGAGACGGCAATGGGTTTAAAAATGTAAGTAGTAAATTAGCTTCTCCATCTCAAACCCACCTGACGTGACTTCCCAGAGAAGTAATGTCTGGGACATGCAAAAGAGAAGAGGGGGTGGAAGAAGTAGGATTCTATAATCCTATGAAATGGATTCTTTATTGAGCTTATTAGCACCTTAGAAATTCCCTATGTGGCTGTCAGCTGTCCCACCTCCAACTCTGCAGAAGCCACAGCACCACATAGAATGCCAAAGAGAGGTCTAGCAAACAAGCATTCATAGCAAAATTGGACACCAAGCAATGGATTCAAAAGAAAGAGGAAAATTCCCTAGGCTATGAGGATGCTCTCCATTCTCAGAGGAAGAAGCCAAGGTATTATTTCTTCCTTTCAACAGGGGGCTTATGGAAGGCATTTAAGCAGCAATCATGTCAGAATGGGCACTGGTATTCATTGAAAATATAAGGGTTCTTGGGGCTTCCCTGGTGGTCCAGTGGGTAAGGACACTGCCTTGCAGTGCAAGGGGTGCCAGTTCGATCCCTGGCCTGGGAAGATCCCATGTGCCGCGGAGCGGCTGGACCGATGTGTCCAATTACCGAGCCAGAGCTCTGGAGCGCATGCACCCAGAGCCTGTGCTCTGTGACAACAGAGGCCACCGTGATGGGAGGCCCACATGGGCCAAAGAACAAAGATGGATGAAAATGGACAAATGAAAGACCAATAGAAGTGGCCCGCCTGCTCCCCCCCCTCTCCTCCCCAACCCCACCAAAATAAATAAATAAATAAGTCTTTAAAAAAAAAATATATATATATATAAGGGTTCTTGACACGTTTTACCAACACATATTATGATAAATTAAAGTTAGATGTTAGTATCTTGGCCAAAGAATCTGATACCAGTGGAGTCAAAATGTATCCTTCAAAGAAGACCTATCCACCCCGTGTTCATGCACAGACTTATGTTAAAACAGAGGTTGGGCTTTGGGGCAGGAATAAACAGAAAGCAAATGTCTAATGTTACTTTTACTTGAGCTATGAGCAAGTCATCTCCAAGGGAAAATAAGGGCAGATACAAGTCCCCTAAATACAAACCTTCAGGTTGCAAATTTTCAGATGTGAACTTGCATTTAAATGTCCAAAAATTTTTGTGCAACATTTAACTTCTCCATCTCAAACCCACCTGACGTGACTTCCCAGAGAAGTAATGTCTGGGACATGCAAAAGAGAAGAGGGGGTGGAAGAAGTAGGATTCTATAATCCTATGAAATGGATTCTTTATTGAGCTTATTAGCACCTTAGAAATTCCCTATGTGGCTGTCAGCTGTCCCACCTCCAACTCTGCAGAAGCCACAGCACCACATAGAATGCCAAAGAGAGGTCTAGCAAACAAGCATTCATAGCAAAATTGGACACCAAGCAATGGATTCAAAAGAAAGAGGAAAATTCCCTAGGCTATGAGGATGCTCTCCATTCTCAGAGGAAGAAGCCAAGGTATTATTTCTTCCTTTCAACAGGGGGCTTATGGAAGGCATTTAAGCAGCAATCATGTCAGAATGGGCACTGGTATTCATTGAAAATATAAGGGTTCTTGGGGCTTCCCTGGTGGTCCAGTGGGTAAGGACACTGCCTTGCAGTGCAAGGGGTGCCAGTTCGATCCCTGGCCTGGGAAGATCCCATGTGCCGCGGAGCGGCTGGACCGATGTGTCCAATTACCGAGCCAGAGCTCTGGAGCGCATGCACCCAGAGCCTGTGCTCTGTGACAACAGAGGCCACCGTGATGGGAGGCCCACATGGGCCAAAGAACAAAGATGGATGAAAATGGACAAATGAAAGACCAATAGAAGTGGCCCGCCTGCTCCCCCCCCTCTCCTCCCCAACCCCACCAAAATAAATAAATAAATAAGTCTTTAAAAAAAAAATATATATATATATAAGGGTTCTTGACACGTTTTACCAACACATATTATGATAAATTAAAGTTAGATGTTAGTATCTTGGCCAAAGAATCTGATACCAGTGGAGTCAAAATGTATCCTTCAAAGAAGACCTATCCACCCCGTGTTCATGCACAGACTTATGTTAAAACAGAGGTTGGGCTTTGGGGCAGGAATAAACAGAAAGCAAATGTCTAATGTTACTTTTACTTGAGCTATGAGCAAGTCATCTCCAAGGGAAAATAAGGGCAGATACAAGTCCCCTAAATACAAACCTTCAGGTTGCAAATTTTCAGATGTGAACTTGCATTTAAATGTCCAATCGTGCAAGGCATGAGTGAAATTGCAGCTTGCCCTCCATCTCCTATGACTGACAGTCCTTCAGCTTTACGATCTCCCAACTCCTTTCCCTCTTCCAGTCAGTAAATCTTCTTACCTGTTCATTCAGTGCCACTCCCTATACGCAAGTTTGTATCTATACTGTATTATTGTACTTTTAAAGGTACTGCACTGTCAGATGAAAATGTTTTCTTAATCTTCTCTGTATTATTTATGTGAAAAGAATTATAAACCTAATACTACAGTACTATATAGCTAATAGTGTTAGTTGGTTACCTAACCCTAACTAACTTTGGTGGACTTACAAATCAAATGACCTTACATACACCCTCTTGGAATGGAGCTCATTTATACACTTAACTATATTTGCTTTCTGGTGGATACCTAGGGGGCTTTCCAGGTGGCTCTAGTGGTGAAGATATGGCTACCAATTCAGGAGACATAAGAGATGCACGTTCCACCCCTGGTTCAGGAAGATCTCTTGGAGGAAGGTACATCAACCCACTCCAGTATTTCTGCCTAGGAAATCCATGTACAGGGGAGCCTAGTAGGCTACAGTCCATGGGGTCACAAAGAGTCAGGCATGACTGAAGCAACTTAGCATGGCACAGCATGGATACCTAGAACCCCA
Organism: Tragulus kanchil; assembly: GCA_022376925.1. Lineage (NCBI taxonomy): Eukaryota > Metazoa > Chordata > Mammalia > Artiodactyla > Tragulidae > Tragulus > Tragulus kanchil. The sequence goes on along the minus strand of JAIOJX010000029.1, from coordinate 80,664,932 downwards.
ACATCTTTGTGCACCTGTCCTGCCTGCAGCCAGGCAGTTGTTCCATTTCAGTTCTTCGAGGAGAGGCCTAGGAAGGTAGATGTCTGTTGTTAGCACACTAGACATCAGGTAAGGCCATGCTCAGACTCCCCTGCTGTTAAGTGCACTGCTTAGTGCTTTTTACCAGAAAAAATTTTAAAGATTAGCTTGCTGAATGAGTCAAAATGTATCCTTCAAAGAAGACCTATCCACCCCGTGTTCATGCACAGACTTATGTTAAAACAGAGGTTGGGCTTTGGGGCAGGAATAAACAGAAAGCAAATGTCTAATGTTACTTTTACTTGAGCTATGAGCAAGTCATCTCCAAGGGAAAATAAGGGCAGATACAAGTCCCCTAAATACAAACCTTCAGGTTGCAAATTTTCAGATGTGAACTTGCATTTAAATGTCCAATCGTGCAAGGCATGAGTGAAATTGCAGCTTGCCCTCCATCTCCTATGACTGACAGTCCTTCAGCTTTACGATCTCCCAACTCCTTTCCCTCTTCCAGTCAGTAAATCTTCTTACCTGTTCATTCAGTGCCACTCCCTATACGCAAGTTTGTATCTATACTGTATTATTGTACTTTTAAAGGTACTGCACTGTCAGATGAAAATGTTTTCTTAATCTTCTCTGTATTATTTATGTGAAAAGAATTATAAACCTAATACTACAGTACTATATAGCTAATAGTGTTAGTTGGTTACCTAACCCTAACTAACTTTGGTGGACTTACAAATCAAATGACCTTACATACACCCTCTTGGAATGGAGCTCATTTATACACTTAACTATATTTGCTTTCTGGTGGATACCTAGGGGGCTTTCCAGGTGGCTCTAGTGGTGAAGATATGGCTACCAATTCAGGAGACATAAGAGATGCACGTTCCACCCCTGGTTCAGGAAGATCTCTTGGAGGAAGGTACATCAACCCACTCCAGTATTTCTGCCTAGGAAATCCATGTACAGGGGAGCCTAGTAGGCTACAGTCCATGGGGTCACAAAGAGTCAGGCATGACTGAAGCAACTTAGCATGGCACAGCATGGATACCTAGAACCCCAACATCTTTGTGCACCTGTCCTGCCTGCAGCCAGGCAGTTGTTCCATTTCAGTTCTTCGAGGAGAGGCCTAGGAAGGTAGATGTCTGTTGTTAGCACACTAGACATCAGGTAAGGCCATGCTCAGACTCCCCTGCTGTTAAGTGCACTGCTTAGTGCTTTGTTTCTATCTCAGCTAAAATTAACATATATCAAAGATTAGCTTGCTGAATGAGTAATGATAATGCAGTGATTAAAGTGACAGTGGGCAGCTCACCCCAACAGGTCCTTTGTTCTATTTCCATGCAGGACAGAGTTTTGCTTATTATCAATAAAACATCTACTTACTAAGCACTTATTATGTGCCCAGGTCTGAACTTCAGTCTGGGAAAGGTTACTCAGGAGACTTCCACTCTGCTGCAGAGGGAGGGTTCACACACATATGAAACAGGCCCCTGATAACTGAAGTAAGGTATCCAGAGCAGTACTGAAAGGCTGGGACAGAAGTGCAACTAGATAGCATGAGGGTTAAATATCAGTGTGAAGGATAATGACTGAGGGTCCCTGGGGCTGAGGAGGCGCAGTTAAGAACCTCAGACAGGGACCACAGAGGTGTGGAGGGTGCAGCATCTGCTGGAAGGGTGAGTTATTCACAGTGACTCCAAGGGAGCTGCATTAGCAGATGGCTACAGGGGAGTCTGAAAGACAAGCCACAAACAGCCTGGGAAGTGCTGTACTTGTGTGACCTTGAGCATACAGGCTAAAGGTCAACAGTTTCTGTGCAGAGCCAGCTGGTAAATATTTTTGGCTGGGCAATCTTTGCTGCAACCACTCAACTCTGCCCTAACAGGGCAAAAAACAGCCGTAGACAATATATAAACACATGGGTCTGACTGTATTCCAATAAAATTTTATTGATAAAAACAGAAACTTGGATGGATTTGGCTTGTAGCTGGATTGTCTAACACCTCTCCTCTCAGTACGTTGACTCCTAGCCACAATCCAGCCTCAGGTTATACAAACTAAGGCACCGTTCTGAACCCTGATGTGTTTTCTAAAGTAGACATTGACTCAGATGTCTATTAAATTAATAACAGATAAGCACAGTGCTAACTTGTAAATCTTGTGGAAGAGATGGAAAACCGGGCCTGCAAAGAAAAATGTGAAAAATCAGAGTTTGATGAAGGTAAAACAGGGCCCAGCATGATAAATAAACACCATCACTTTGTTTTATTTGAATATTGAAGTAAGAAGAAGGACATGGATCAATGCTCTCATCAGTGCCTAATCCTCCTTCTCTTCACAAAATAAAACTTAGATAAGGATAAAAAAAGGAAAAAAAAAAAAAAGAACACCAAAACCAATCTTCCTTTCTGAAAGTAAGAGTGAAGTCGCTCAGTCATGTCTGATTCTTTCTCCAGGAGATTTTCCCAATCCAGGGTTAGAACCCAGGTCTCCTGCATTTCAGGCAGATGCTTTACCCTGTAAGTCACCAGAGAAACCCTCTGTTTGGAAGCCCTGCCAGTCCTACTTTGTTGAACACATACACATTCTGTGGCAATTAACCACAGCCACCTCCGCTACTATGTTGAAGTTTCTGCAAACCAGAATTAAATTGAATGTGTCAAATTTAAGTCTACTGTCACAGGGAATTTTGTAGCAAGTTTTCATAACAGTACAAATGTAATCTATAGTACAGTCTGAATAGGAACTAAGATTTCATACTAATGAGATTTTTCAATAAAATGAGGACCTGCTTTAACATACTCCAAGGCAGGATGCCCCGTGTTAAAAACAACTATGTTCTAAATTTTTCTGTCCAATGTGAATAATATTTTATCTCAGAAACATGATATAAATGTGGGTTAATTCCCAGGCTAGCCCTTCAAAAGCTTATTTAAACCAAAAGAAAAATGAAAACAGTAGGAAGCAATAGCTTTCCAGTGCCAATAATTAAACAAATCAAAAGCAATTAAGATTAGAAAATAATATTTTTTAAAAAAATTCCCTTCAGAACAGGGAGTTAAAGGAAATAAAAGAGGGACAGGGGATTCATTTTGAGATTCTCATCAGTTTCAGCCCCCTCCTTGCTGATCACTCCTTAAATCCCAGACTCACCAGCTTTCTTGTTATTCTTGGAGGACTATAAGCTTGTGCTTAACTGGGCCTTAATAACTGCTGGTCCATCAGTCAGAAGCACATTTCCAAGAGGTTTTTGAATGTCTAAATCCTTCTCATTATCGAGACAACTTGGGCCTCTCCATGAATAGATAAAAAAAGACCTTCCCTCCCTACTCTGGTCAGCATCTGTACTATCAGCCTATGTCATTTCATACATAGTTAACATGAAGAATTATGTTGTTTACTTTACACTTGACTTACTTGTTCAATGTCTGTCTCCTCCACACATAAATTGCACACAAGCAGGAACTCTGACTTTTGTATTCTGACAAGGGCTCAATTAAATATTTCACTGGTGAATGGACTCTGAAGGGATGTTTGTATGGATGCTTTCAGTTTCCTTTTTTATTTTATGATTTATTTTCTCTAATATAATTTTGAATTTTCTCTAATTCTTTAATTCCATCCATTATTATATATGGAGATCCAGGTCAAGAATCATTTTTTAAAAAATACATTGATCAACACAAATAAGTTGGTTCCCCATAATGGAAAAATTGTGGTCAGAAGGGGGAGAGAGAAGAAAGCAGATTTCAAAAAATTATACATTATTAATGAAAAAGACAGTATAATGTTGGCTCAGTTAATTGCATGTACACAAAGGCATAAAAGTAGGGGAGATCAGGGCTTCCCCTGGTGGTCCAGTGGATAATGAGTTTTTGAGGACCTGCTTTAACATACTCCAAGGCAGGATGCCCCGTGTTAAAAACAACTATGTTCTAAATTTTCTGTCCAATGTGAATAATATTTTATCTCAGAAACATGATATAAATGTGGGTTAATTCCCAGGCTAGCCCTTCAAAAGCTTATTTAAACCAAAAGAAAAATGAAAACAGTAGGAAGCAATAGCTTTCCAGTGCCAATAATTAAACAAATCAAAAGCAATTAAGATTAGAAAATAATATTTTTTAAAAAAATTCCCTTCAGAACAGGGAGTTAAAGGAAATAAAAGAGGGACAGGGGATTCATTTTGAGATTCTCATCAGTTTCAGCCCCCTCCTTGCTGATCACTCCTTAAATCCCAGACTCACCAGCTTTCTTGTTATTCTTGGAGGACTATAAGCTTGTGCTTAACTGGGCCTTAATAACTGCTGGTCCATCAGTCAGAAGCACATTTCCAAGAGGTTTTTGAATGTCTAAATCCTTCTCATTATCGAGACAACTTGGGCCTCTCCATGAATAGATAAAAAAAGACCTTCCCTCCCTACTCTGGTCAGCATCTGTACTATCAGCCTATGTCATTTCATACATAGTTAACATGAAGAATTATGTTGTTTACTTTACACTTGACTTACTTGTTCAATGTCTGTCTCCTCCACACATAAATTGCACACAAGCAGGAACTCTGACTTTTGTATTCTGACAAGGGCTCAATTAAATATTTCACTGGTGAATGGACTCTGAAGGGATGTTTGTATGGATGCTTTCAGTTTCCTTTTTTATTTTATGATTTATTTTCTCTAATATAATTTTGAATTTTCTCTAATTCTTTAATTCCATCCATTATTATATATGGAGATCCAGGTCAAGAATCATTTTTTAAAAATATACATTGATCAACACAAATAAGTTGGTTCCCCATAATGGAAAAATTGTGGTCAGAAGGGGGAGAGAGAAGAAAGCAGATTTCAAAAAATTATACATTATTAATGAAAAAGACAGTATAATGTTGGCTCAGTTAATTGCATGTACACAAAGGCATAAAAGTAGGGGAGATCAGGGCTTCCCCTGGTGGTCCAGTGGATAAGGACACCGCCTTGCTGTGCAAGGGGCGCCAGTTTGATCCCTGGCCTGGGAAGATCCCACGTGCCGCGGAGCGGCTGGACCGATGTGTCCAATCACCGAGCTGGAGTTCTGGAGCGCATGCGCCCTGAGCCGGCTCTCTGCGACAACAGAGGCCACCCTGATGGGAGACCCACATGGGCCAAAGAACAAAGACGGATGAAAATAGAGAAATGAAGCACCAATAGAAGTGGCCTGCCCGCTCTCCTCCCTCCCCAACCCGACTCCCGCCCCAAATAAATAAATAATAATAATAAAAAAAGTAGGGGAGATCAAAACTAAATCTCCCAAAAAGGAAAAAGGGAAGTTCTGAGAATGACAGACTAAAAATGCTGCCATAGGCCCCTGGGGGCACCAAAAACACAGGGCAGAGCTGCCACTCAAAGGCTATTTTATACTGAGTAGGGAAAACTATGCTAATAGGAAGCAAAGAAAAATAGAAACAATTATTGAAAATCTACCGTAAGCCAGAAACTGTGCTATGTCTTTGTATATTTAATTATTATAACAATCTTTTGAGGTTAAAATTATATTATCCTTATTTTGCCAATTGAGGAAACTGAAATTCAAAGTTAAATAATTTAAACCAGAATACATTCTGATTTATAGATCCAGATTTGAATCAAAGTCTGTTTAGGATTTTTTTTTCTTACAATGTTTCTCCTGAAAGGACTTGTATTAGATGTTTATTCATATAAGCATTAACATCAGAATTAACAAACAAATAAAGGAACACTATGATTTGATATTTTATTTTTTATTTATTTTTTATTTTTTTATTTTTTAAAGCTTTATTTTGCTTTTAGCTTTTACAGAGTTTTGTTGTTTACAGATATGTATGTTCCCAGATTAGTCATATGTATATCCCCCCATTCCCATTCCTCCCAACCATCACACAGCACCCCTGAAGGATCCCCTTTTCTCACAGAGCAATGACTAGAGCTATTTTCTTCACTTATGATAGTACAGGCCTTCATGCTACTTCCTTTACACCTCCCACCTTCTGTTCCTTCCCCACAATGTCCACATGTCCACTGTCCATGTCTGTCTTTCTGTCGCTTCACTGCGTGTGCCATCATCACCATCCTACTAGATTCCATATATATATATATATATGTTAATATACTGTATTTGTCCTTCTCTTTCTGACTGACTTCACTTTTGATGATACGTTCTAGATCCAGCCACCTCATTAGGGCTGATTCTTCTGCATTTCTCTTTACAGCTGTGTAGTATTCCATTGTATATATGTACCAGAGCTTCTGGATCCATTCATTCGTCGATGGACATCTAGGTTCCTTCCATGTTCTAGCTATTGTATAGAGAGCTGCAATGAACATTGGGGTACAAGTGCTTCTTTCAGATTTGATTTCATCAGGATATAAGTCTAAGAGTGGGATTGTTGGGTCATAAGGTGCTTCTATTCTTAGTTTTTTAAGGAATCTCCATATTGTCTTCCATAGAGGCTGTATCAATTTACACTCCCACCAGCAATGCAGGAGTGTTCCCTTTTCTCCGCAGCCTCTCCAGCATTTATTGTCTGTCGATTTGTGGATGATGGCCATTCTGACCGGTGTGAGGTGGTATCCCATTGTAGTTTTGATCTGCATTTCTCTAATTATTAGTCAGGTTGAGCATCATTTCATGTGCTTTTGGGCCATCTGTATGTCATCGTTGGAGAGGCGTCTCTTTAGATCTTATCCCCATTTTTTGATTGAGTTGTTCATTTTTCAAGTGCTGAGTTGTCTGAGTTTCTTGTAGATTTTCGAGATTAATTCTTTGTTGTTTCATTTGCTATGATTTTCTCCCACTCTGTGGGGTGTCTGTTGAACTTTTTTCTAATTTCTTTTGCTGTAAAAAAGATTTTAAGTTTCATTAGGTCCCACATGCTCACTTTCTTTTCAGTTCCGCTATTCTAGTAGGTGGGTCCGAGAATTTCTTGCTTTGATTGATGTCCTTGAGGGTTTTGCCTATATTCTCCTCTAAGAGTTTGATGGTTTCTGGTCTTACATTTAGGTCTTTAATCCATTTTGAGTTGATCTTTGTGCATGGTGTCAGGGTATGTTCCAACTTCATTTTTTTGCATGTAGTTGTTCCCCTTTTTCAGTGTCCATATGTCCACTGTCCATGTCTGTCTTTCTGTCGCTTCACTGCGTGTGCCATCATCACCATCCTACTAGATTCCATATATATATATATATATGTTAATATACTGTATTTGTCCTTCTCTTTCTGACTGACTTCACTTTTGATGATACGTTCTAGATCCAGCCACCTCATTAGGGCTGATTCTTCTGCATTTCTCTTTACAGCTGTGTAGTATTCCATTGTATATATGTACCAGAGCTTCTGGATCCATTCATTCGTCGATGGACATCTAGGTTCCTTCCATGTTCTAGCTATTGTATAGAGAGCTGCAATGAACATTGGGGTACAAGTGCTTCTTTCAGATTTGATTTCATCAGGATATAAGTCTAAGAGTGGGATTGTTGGGTCATAAGGTGCTTCTATTCTTAGTTTTTTAAGGAATCTCCATATTGTCTTCCATAGAGGCTGTATCAATTTACACTCCCACCAGCAATGCAGGAGTGTTCCCTTTTCTCCGCAGCCTCTCCAGCATTTATTGTCTGTCGATTTGTGGATGATGGCCATTCTGACCGGTGTGAGGTGGTATCCCATTGTAGTTTTGATCTGCATTTCTCTAATTATTAGTCAGGTTGAGCATCATTTCATGTGCTTTTGGGCCATCTGTATGTCATCGTTGGAGAGGCGTCTCTTTAGATCTTATCCCCATTTTTTGATTGAGTTGTTCATTTTTCAAGTGCTGAGTTGTCTGAGTTTCTTGTAGATTTTCGAGATTAATTCTTTGTTGTTTCATTTGCTATGATTTTCTCCCACTCTGTGGGGTGTCTGTTGAACTTTTTTCTAATTTCTTTTGCTGTAAAAAAGATTTTAAGTTTCATTAGGTCCCACATGCTCACTTTCTTTTCAGTTCCGCTATTCTAGTAGGTGGGTCCGAGAATTTCTTGCTTTGATTGATGTCCTTGAGGGTTTTGCCTATATTCTCCTCTAAGAGTTTGATGGTTTCTGGTCTTACATTTAGGTCTTTAATCCATTTTGAGTTGATCTTTGTGCATGGTGTCAGGGTATGTTCCAACTTCATTTTTTTGCATGTAGTTGTCCAATTCTCCCAGCACCACTTGTTGAAGAGGCTGTCTTTGTCCCATTTTATATGTATGCCTCCTTTGTCAAGAATCAGGTACCCATAGGTGCGTGGCTTTATCTCTGGGTTCTCTATCTTGTTCCATTGGTCGATATTTCTGTTTTTGTGTCAGTACCATACTGTCTTGATGACTGTTGCTTTGTAGTAGAGTCTGAAGTTGGGGAGGCTGATCCCTCCAGCTCCATTCTTCTTTCTCAGGATTGCTTTGGCTATCCGAGGTTTTTTGTGTTTCCATATGAACTGTGTTATTCGTTGGTCTAGTTCTGTGAAGAATGTTATTGGAAGTTGGATAGGTATTGCATTGAATCTATAGATGGCATTTGGTAGTATGGTCATTTTCGCAATATTGATTCTTCCGACCCAGGAACATGGAATATTTCTCCATCTGTTTAACTCTTCTTTAATGTCTCTCATGAGTGTCTTGTAATTTTCTGTGTACAATTCTTTTGTTTCTTTCGGTAGGTTTATTCCTAGATATTTGATTCTTTTGGTTGCAATGGTGAAGGGGATTGCCTTTTTGATTTCGTTTTCTGATTTTTCATTGTTTGTGTATAGGAATACCAGTGATTTCTGTATATTGATTTTGTATCCTGTGACTTTGCTGAATTCGCTGATTAACTCTAGTAGTTTTGTCATAGATTCTTTGGGATTTTCTATGTATAATATCATGTCATCTGCAAAAAGAGAGAGTTTGACTTCTTCTTTTCCAGTCTGGATTCCTTTGATTTCTTTCTCTTCTCTTATTGCTGCTGTTAGAACTTCCAGGACTATGTTGAATAAGAGTGGTAAAAGTGGACACCCCTGTCTTGTTCCTGATCTTAGAGGGAATGCTTTGAGTTTTTCACCATTGAGGATAATGTTCGCTGTAGGCTTCTCATATATGGCTTTCACTATGTTGAGATAGGGTCCTTCAATGCCGATTTTCTGAAGAGTTTTTATCATAAATGGATGTTGTACTTTGTTGAAGGCTTTTTCTGCATCTATTGAGATGATCGTGTGGTTTTTGTCTCTCAATTTGTTGATATGGTGTATCACATTGATTGATTTGCGGATATTGAAGAATCCTTGCATGCCTGGAATGAACCCAACTTGATCGTGATGAATGAGATTTTTGATGTGTTGTTGAATTCTGTTTGCTAGGATTTTGTTGAGAATTTTGGCGCCTAGATTCATCAGTGAAATTGGCCTATAATTTTCTTTTTTTGTGTTGTCTTTGCCTGGCTTTGGTATCAGGGTGATGGTGGCCTCGTAGAATGTATTTGGAAGTGTTCCTTCCTGTGCAATTTTTTGGAAGAGTTTTAGAAGGACAGGCATTAGCTCTTCTGTAAATGTTTGGTAGAATTCACTTGTGAAACCATCTGGCCCTGGGCTTTTATTTTTGGGTAGATTTTTGATTACAAGGTCGATTTCTGAGCTTGTGATAGGCTTGTTCATAGTTTCTATTTCTTCCTGGTTGAGTCTTGGGAGATTAATCTTCTCTAAGAAACTGTCCATTTCTTCCAGGTTGTCCAGTTTGTTGCCATAGAGTTGTTCATAATAGTCTCTTAGAATCCTTTGGATTTCTGCATTCCCTCTTGTAATCTCTCCTTTTTCATTTTTGATTTTGGTGATCTGGTTCTTCTCTCTCTTTTTCTTGATGAGTCTGGCCAGTGGTGTGTCGATTTAATTGACCTTTTCGAAGAACCAGCTGTCTGTTTTATTTATCTTTACTATTGTTTCTTTTGTTTCTTTTTCATTTATTTCTGCTCTGATCTTTATGATTTCCCTTCTTCTGCTGGCTCTGGGATGTTTTTATTCTTCTTTCTCCACTTGTTTTAAGCGTAAGGTAAGGTCGTCTGTTTGAGATTTTCCTAGTTTCTTTTTTTTTTTTTTTTTACTTTTAACTTTTACAGAGTTTTGTTGTTCACAGACATGCATGTTCTCAGATTATTCACATGTATATCCCCCCCTTCCCTCCCCTCCCGACCATCACACAGCACCCCTGAAGGATCCCCTTTTCTCACAGAGCAATGACTAGAGCTATTTTCTTCACTTATGATAGTACAGGCCTTCATGCTACTTCCCTTATGCCTCTCACCCACTATTCCTTCCCCAAAATGTCCACATGTCCACTGTCCATGTCTGTCTTTCTGTCGCTTCACTGCATGTGCCATCATCACCATCCTACTAGATTCCATATATATGTGTTAATATACTGTATTTGTCCTTCTCTTTCTGACTGACTTCACTTTTTAGGATACGTTCTAGATCCAGACACCTCATGAAGGCTGATTCTTCTGCATTTCTCTTTACAGCTGTGTAGTATTCCATTGTATATATGTACCAGAGCTTTTGGATCCATTCGTTCGTCGATGGGCATCTAGGTTCCTTCCATGTTCTAGCTATTGTATAGAGAGCTGCAATGAACATTGGGGTACAAGCTCATTCATCACAATCAAGTTGGGTTCATCCCAGGCATGCAAGGATTCTTCAATATCCACAAATCAATCAATGTGAAACCATCTGGCCCTGGGCTTTTATTTTTGGGTAGATTTTTGATTACAAGGTCGATTTCTGAGCTTGTGATAGGCTTGTTCATAGTTTCTATTTCTTCCTGGTTGAGTCTTGGGAGATTAATCTTCTCTAAGAAACTGTCCATTTCTTCCAGGTTGTCCAGTTTGTTGCCATAGAGTTGTTCATAATAGTCTCTTAGAATCCTTTGGATTTCTGCATTCCCTCTTGTAATCTCTCCTTTTTCATTTTTGATTTTGGTGATCTGGTTCTTCTCTCTCTTTTTCTTGATGAGTCTGGCCAGTGGTGTGTCGATTTAATTGACCTTTTCGAAGAACCAGCTGTCTGTTTTATTTATCTTTACTATTGTTTCTTTTGTTTTTTTCTCATTTATTTCTGCTCTGATCTTTATGATTTCCCTTCTTCTGCTGGCTCTGGGATGTTTTTGTTCTTCTTTCTCCAGTTGTTTTAAGCGTAAGGTAAGGTCGTCTGCTTCATATTTTCCTAGTTTCTTTTTTTTTTTTACTTTTAACTTTTACAGAGTTTTGTTGTTCACAGACATGCATGTTCTCAGATTATTCACATGTATATCCCCCCCTTCCCTCCCCTCCCGACCATCACACAGCACCCCTGAAGGATCCCCTTTTCTCACAGAGCAATGACTAGAGCTATTTTCTTCACTTATGATAGTACAGGCCTTCATGCTACTTCCCTTATGCCTCTCACCCACTATTCCTTCCCCAAAATGTCCACATGTCCACTGTCCATGTCTGTCTTTCTGTCGCTTCACTGCATGTGCCATCATCACCATCCTACTAGATTCCATATATATGTGTTAATATACTGTATTTGTCCTTCTCTTTCTGACTGACTTCACTTTTTAGGATACGTTCTAGATCCAGACACCTCATGAAGGCTGATTCTTCTGCATTTCTCTTTACAGCTGTGTAGTATTCCATTGTATATATGTACCAGAGCTTTTGGATCCATTCGTTCGTCGATGGGCATCTAGGTTCCTTCCATGTTCTAGCTATTGTATAGAGAGCTGCAATGAGCATTGGGGTACAAGCTCATTCATCACAATCAAGTTGGGTTCATCCCAGGCATACAAGGATTCTTCAACATCCGCAAATCAATCAATGTGATACACCATATCAACAAATTGAAAGACAAAAATCACATAATCATCTCAATAGATGCAGAAAAAGCCTTCGACAAAGTACAACACCCATTCATGATAAAAACTCCTCAGAAAATGGGCATTGAAGGACCCTATCTCAACATAGTGAAAGCCATATATGAGAAGCCCACAGCGAACATTATCCTCAATGGTGAAAAACTCAAAGCATTCCCTCTAAGATCAGGAACAAGACAGGGGTGTCCACTTTTACCACTCTTATTCAACATAGTCCTGGAAGTTCTAGCAATAGCAATAAGAGAAGAGAAAGAAATCAAAGGAATCCAGATTGGAAAAGAAGAAGTCAAACTCTCTCTATTTGCAGATGACATGATATTATACATAGAAAATCTCAAAGACACTATTACAAAACTACTAGAGTTAATCAGCGAATTCAGCAAAGTCACAGGATACAAAATCAATATACAGAAATCACTGGCATTCCTATACACAAATAATGAAAAATCAGAAAATGAAATCAAAGAGGCAATCCCCTTCACCATCGCAACCAAAAGAATCAAATATCTAGGAATAAACCTACCCAAAGAAACAAAAGAACTGTACACAGAAAATTACAAGACACTCATGAGAGACATTAAAGAAGAGTTAAACAGATGGAGAAATATTCCATGTTCCTGGGTCGGGAGAATCAATATTGTGAAAATGACCATACTACCAAATGTCATCTATAGATTCAATGCGATCCCTATCAAACTTCCAATAACATTCTTCACAGAACTAGACCAACGAATAACACAGTTCATATGGAAACACAAAAGACCTCGAATAGACAAAGATTTTCCTAGTTTCTTGAGGTGTGATTGAATTGCTATAAACTTCCCATTAGAACTGCTTTTGCAGTATCCCATGGGTTTTGCACTGTTGTGTGTTCATTGTCATTTTCGTCTAGAATTTTTTTTTTGTTTCTCCTTGATTTCCTCAATGATCAGTTGGTTTTTTAGATATGTGTTGTTTAATCTCCATGTGTTTGTGTTTTTAGCGGTTTTTTTTCCTTTAGTTGATCTCTAGTCTCATTGCATTGTTGTCCGAGAAGATGGTTGATAGAATTTTGGTTTTCTTGAATTGACTGAGGTTTGATTTGTGATCCAAGATGTGGTCTATCCTGGAGAATGTTCCGTGAGCACTTGAGAAGAAAGTGTATTCTTCTGCTTTTGGATGGAATGTCTTAAAGATATCAATGAGGTCCATTTCTTCTAGTGTGGCATTTAAGACTTGTGTTTCTTTATTAATTTTCTGTTTGGATGATCTGTCCATTGGTGTGAGAGGAGTGTTAAAGTCTCCTACTATGATTGTGTTACTGTCAATGTCTTCTTTTATGTCTGAAAGTGTTTGTCTTATGTATTGGGGTGCTCCTGTGTTGGGTACATAGATATTTATGATTGTTATGTCTTCTTCTTGGATGGATCCCTTAATCATGATGTAGTGACCTGCCTTGTCTCTTAGAATCTTCTTTACTTTAAAATCTATTTTGTCTGATATGAGGATTGCTACTCCAGCTTTCTTTCGATTTCCATTTGCATGGAATATCTTTTTCCAGCCTCTCACTTTCAGTCTATGCGTGTCTCTAGGTCTGAAATAAATGTCCTGCAGGCAGCATATGTATGGGTCGTGTTTTTGGATCCATTCAGCCACTCTGTGTCTTTTGGTTGGGGCATTTAGTCCATTGACATCAAAGTAATTATTGATACAAATAATTGATACAAATATTGATACAAATGATCCTATTGTCATTTTCTTAGATGTTATGATGGGTTTGTTTCGTGGATCTTCTCCTTTTATACTTGTTATCTATATAAGTCCCTTTTACACTTGTTGTAAGTTGGTTTGGTGTGACTAAATTCTTTTAATTTTTGCTTGTCTGTAAAGCTTTTGATTTCTCCATCAATTTTGAATGAGATCCTTGCAGGGTAGAGGATTCTTGGTTGCAGATTATTCTCTTTTAGCCATTTAAATGTGTCCTGCCATTCCCTTCTGGCCTGCAGAGTTTCTGTTGAAAGATCAGCTGTTAAATGTATGGGCTTTCCCTTGTATGTCACTAGTTGCTTTTCCCTTGCTGCTTTGACAATTCTTTGTGTTTGTTTTTTTTTTAATTTTTAAAATTTTTATTCTTTATTTTAAAGGTTTTACAGAGTTTTGTTGTTCACAGACATGTATGTTCCCAGATCAGTCATATGCATATCCATGGTCCCTACCCGCCCAGATCCCCCCATCCCACCCCTCCAGACCTTTGCCCCAAGCCATTGTAAGCATTCCTATTCCCTTAGCACTGTGACACTAGCTATCTTTTCCACACATAACACTATAGGTTTCCTTGTTACTTCCTCCATGCTCCCACCTTCCTATTTATTCGCCACGATGTCCCTAAGTCTATGCTCTGTCTTTTTTTTTATGAGTTCCCTGTGTGTGATATCAAGACCATCCTACTAGATTCCATATATGTGTGTTAGTATACTGTATTTGTCTTTCTCTTTTTGACTTACTTCACTTTTTATGATAGGTTCTAGAGCCAGCCACTTCATTAGGACTGAGTCTTCTGCATTTCTTTTAACAGCTGAGTAGTATTCCATTGTATATATGTACCAGAGCTTCTGGATCCATTCATTCGTTGATGGACATCTAGGTTGCTTCCATGTTTTGGCTATTGTATAGAGAGCTGCAATGAACATTGGGGTACAGGTGCTTCTTTCAGTTTTGATTTCATCAGGATATAAGCCTAAGAGTGGGATTGCTGGGTCATAGGTTGCTTCTATTTTTAGTTTTTTAAGAAATCTCCATACTAAAGAGACGCCTCTCCAAAGAGGACATACAGATGGCCCAAAAGCACATGAAACGATGCTCAACCTCGCTTATGATTAGAGAAATGCAAATTAAAACTACAATGAGATATCACCTCACACCCGTCAGAATGGCCATCTTCAAAAAATCTGCAGACAATAAATGCTGGAGAGGGTGTGGAGAAAAGGGAACCCTCTTGCATTGCTGGTGGGAATGTAAATTGATACAGCCTCTATGTCTTTGTGTTTAATTTGTGTTAACTTCATTAATATGTGTCTTGGTGTGTTTCTTCTTGGAATGATTCTGTACGGTACTCTTTGTGCTTCTTGGACTTGACTGACTATTTCTTTTCCCATGGTGGGGAAATTTTCAACTATAATCTCTTCAAAAATTTTCTCATAGCCTTTCATTTTTTCTTCTTCTTCTGGAACCCCTATAATTCGAATATTGGTGCGTTTGATATTATCCCAGAGGTCTCTGAGGCTATCCTCTGCTCTTTTCATTCTTTGGGCTAGAGTCTGTTTTTCAGCAATTACTTCCAGCATTTTATCTTCCAGCTCACTTATCCGGTCTTCTGTCTCAGATACTCTGTTCTTGATTCCTTCTACAGTGTTTTTCAGTTCGGCAATTGAGTTGTTTGTCTCTGTTACTTTTTTGGTAAGATCTTGTATTTCTTTATTCAGTGTGTTAGTTGTGTCTTGCAGTTTCTCTGAAATTCTGTTTTCAGTGTCTTTGATCATCTTTACTATCATTCTTCTGAAATCACTTTCAGAATATTTGTCCAAATTCTCTTCATTAATTTGATCTTGTGTGTTTGTGGATTGTTCCTTCGCTTGTGTGGTATTTCTCTGCCATTTCATTGTTGTTATTAATTTTTTAACTGACTCTGTTTGGGATTTCCTTTTCCCAGACTTTGAGTTACGTCTGTTGGTGTTTGTTGTTTGGATGGGGCTTCTTATTCTTTTTTGGTGATGTTGGTGACCTTTGTTGGCAATGACTTGTTTTTAGTTTTTCAGGATATAAGCCTAAGAGTGGGATTGCTGGGTCATAGGGTGCTTCTATTTTTAGTTTTTTAAGAAATCTCCATACTGTCTCCAAAGAGGACATACAGAAGGCACAAAAGCACATGAAACGATGCTCAACCACGCTTATGATTAGAGAAATGCAAATTAAAACTACAATGAGATATCACCTCACACCCGTCAGAATGGCCATCTTCAAAAAATCTGCAGACAATAAATGCTGGAGAGGGTGTGGAGAAAAGGGAACCCTCTTGCATTGCTGGTGGGAATGTAAATTGATACAGCCTCTATGTCTTTGTGTTTAATTTGTGTTAACTTCATTAATATGTGTCTTGGTGTGTTTCTTCTTGGAATGATTCTGTACGGTACTCTTTGTGCTTCTTGGACTTGACTGACTATTTCTTTTCCCATGGTGGGGAAATTTTCAACTATAATCTCTTCAAAAATTTTCTCATAGCCTTTCATTTTTTCTTCTTCTTCTGGAACCCCTATAATTCGAATATTGGTGCGTTTGATATTATCCCAGAGGTCTCTGAGGCTATCCTCTGCTCTTTTCATTCTTTGGGCTAGAGTCTGTTTTTCAGCAATTACTTCCAGCATTTTATCTTCCAGCTCACTTATCCGGTCTTCTGTCTCAGATACTCTGTTCTTGATTCCTTCTACAGTGTTTTTCAGTTCGGCAATTGAGTTGTTTGTCTCTGTTACTTTTTTGGTAAGATCTTGTATTTCTTTATTCAGTGTGTTAGTTGTGTCTTGCAGTTTCTCTGAAATTCTGTTTTCAGTGTCTTTGATCATCTTTACTATCATTCTTCTGAAATCACTTTCAGAATATTTGTCCAAATTCTCTTCATTAATTTGATCTTGTGTGTTTGTGGATTGTTCCTTCGCTTGTGTGGTATTTCTCTGCCATTTCATTGTTGTTATTAATTTTTTAACTGACTCTGTTTGGGATTTCCTTTTCCCAGACTTTGAGTTACGTCTGTTGGTGTTTGTTGTTTGGATGGGGCTTCTTATTCTGGGTGATGTTGGTGATTGGGTGATGTCAGGACTTGCATAGAAGTGATTACCTTTGTTGGCGTTCTCCCTTGTATACTGCTCTTCAGTGTTAGGCGTTCTCTAGTACTGTAGAGTTTTGGAGTCAGTGCTCCCTCCCTAAAGCCCTGGGGCTTGTTACCTGACCAGGGAATGAAGATTTCACGGCTGGTTTGTTATGGCTTTAAATGATATTAAAACATATATATGCAAATGAGAAACAGAAGGTATACCTTTGACAAATGGCAATTAAAAAAATACGCAAATACTATCTAGCGTATTGAATTATACACATAAACATATACAGCTGTAACATAACCCAAGCATTCCAACCAAAAATACAGTACCATACTTAGCACAGTGAATAGAGAAAACCCCAAGAATGATATCCAGCAGTTAATAACCAAACTAAGTAGAGCACCAATTGGAGAATAATGCTAGAGCAGGGTCCCCGTTGGGGATAAGGCAATGAGGACAGAACAGACTAAGAAATATGGTGGAGAAAGGGAAAAAGAGAAAGGGAGGATAGAAGAGAAATATAGAATAATACTGCAAAGTTAAATATAGGGAGATAAAGATTTGTATGTATTAGAATTTAGTGCTATAAGAAAGGAGCTTCAGAAAAAGCAAAGAATTATAGAGGAAGTTGTAGTACAAATGAAAAATTTTTAAAAATTAAAAAAGCTAATTATAAAGAAAAATATAGAAAAACAAAGCAAAAATAATAAAAACAAACAAAACCCCCACAGAACCTTAAAAGGCCAATGGGGAGCCAGAAGTTTATACCAAAATAAAATGTGTGGTTTAAAAGGAAAAAGAAAAAAAAAATTATGTAAACTTGAATACATTCAGTCTTACTGATAAGATTAGTAGCTTCAATAGAATTCAGTGAAGGAAGTGAACACACCCACTCTCTCACACACAGACACACACACACACACACGCACCCCCCAAAAAAAAACAACAAAAAAAGCAGGGAGTGCACTGAGTGGGTTTGGAAAATAGAGAAAAAAAAAAATTGAAACAAAGTGATACAATACAAAAAATGAAATTTTATAGTCCAGTATTGGTGTTTGTTGTTTGGATGGGGCTTCTTATTCTGGGTGATGTTGGTGATTGGGTGATGTCAGGACTTGCATAGAAGTGATTACCTTTGTTGGCGTTCTCCCTTGTATACTGCTCTTCAGTGTTAGGCGTTCTCTAGTACTGTAGAGTTTTGGAGTCAGTGCTCCCTCCCTAAAGCCCTGGGGCTTGTTACCTGACCAGGGAATGAAGATTTCACGGCTGGTTTGTTATGGCTTTAAATGATATTAAAACATATATATGCAAATGAGAAACAGAAGGTATACCTTTGACAAATGGCAATTAAAAAAATACGCAAATACTATCTAGCGTATTGAATTATACACATAAACATATACAGCTGTAACATAACCCAAGCATTCCAACCAAAAATACAGTACCATACTTAGCACAGTGAATAGAGAAAACCAAGAATGATATCCAGCAGTTAATAACCAAACTAAGTAGAGCACCAATTGGAGAATAATGCTAGAGCAGGGTCCCCGTTGGGGATAAGGCAATGAGGACAGAACAGACTAAGAAATATGGTGGAGAAAGGGAAAAAGAGAAAGGGAGGATAGAAGAGAAATATAGAATAATACTGCAAAGTTAAATATAGGGAGATAAAGATTTGTATGTATTAGAATTTAGTGCTATAAGAAAGGAGCTTCAGAAAAAGCAAAGAATTATAGAGGAAGTTGTAGTACAAATGAAAAATTTTTAAAAATTAAAAAAGCTAATTATAAAGAAAAATATAGAAAAACAAAGCAAAAATAATAAAAACAAACAAAACCCCCACAGAACCTTAAAAGGCCAATGGGGAGCCAGAAGTTTATACCAAAATAAAATGTGTGGTTTAAAAGGAAAAAGAAAAAAAAAAAAATTATGTAAACTTGAATACATTCAGTCTTACTGATAAGATTAGTAGCTTCAATAGAATTCAGTGAAGGAAGTGAACACACCCACTCTCTCACACACAGACACACACACACACACACACGCACCCCCCAAAAAAAAACAACAAAAAAAGCAGGGAGTGCACTGAGTGGGTTTGGAAAATAGAGAAAAAAAAAAATTGAAACAAAGTGATACAATACAAAAAATGAAATTTTATAGTCCAGTAGTAACTCCAGCTTCAGACAAAACGTGAAAATAGTGTTTACGTTCTTCTGTCTCTTGCTGTCTATTCAGGATTTATCAGTCTTTTTCTTGCCTCTGGCAGTGGTTGGATATGAAGACCTCTTTCACTACTTGCTTATTTCAGCCTATTCCAGAATTAAAAGGCCCGCCCAGGCTGGCCCTGGGAGTTTCTTAATCCAAATCCCTTTTCTTGCTGGGTGGAACTAAATTCCCTCCCTGTAGCTTGACCAGCAGCCAAACTACAGTAGGGAAAATGGCGTCTGTCTCACAAAGGATCTATTCCCACATGCTCTATGGGAAGCACTTCCACAGTGACCCCGACCCTGCTGCAGGCCACCGTCGACCCCCGTCACCGTGGGAGACGTCAGGTTACTCAGAGGTGAGTCTGGCTCAGTCTCATGCAGGATCGCTCTTCCCTTCTTCCGGTTCACAGCACACAGAGACTTTCCAGTCCTCCTCGGCGACTCTGTGATCGGGTTAATGGTAACCTCCTCCAAAGGAAACTGAATGACATCCTTCCGAGGCCTGCTCAAGGGCACTTCTAGCTCAGGGGGGCACCTGGACCCTCCAAAGCAGGTCTGGCTCAGTCCCTTGTGGGTGTCACTGCTCCTTTCTCGTGTTTTGATCTGCAACAGGCTTTGCTCCTTTGGCCCACCCGCCTCTCTGGCTGGTATGAGGTTTGACTTTTAAAAGTGCGATTGCGCCCTCCTACCATCTTGATGCGGCTTCTCCTTTGTTCTTCAATGTGGGGTATCCTCTCTGTGATCAGATCCAACCTCCTTTAGTCTATGGTTTCCCAGGAACTTGTCGCAATTCAGGCGATTTTGCAGGAGAGATGAGTGCATGTCCTTCTACGCTGCCATCTTAGCTCCACCCCTCGATATTTTATTTTTTAAAAATTAAATTCTGTTTAATAAAATTGCTTGATGTGATAAAAATTTTGTATTATTTTAAGATCTGTGGGCTTCCCAGGAGGTTAAAAAAAAAAAAAAAAATTCACCTGCAATGCAGGAACTGTGGGCTTGATTCCTCCGTTAGGAAGATCCCCTGGATGAAGGCATGGCAGGCCACTCTAATATTATTGCCTGGAGAATCCCATGGACAGAGGAGCCAGGCAGGCTATATTCCATGGGGTCACAAACAGTCAGACATAACTGAAGCGACCTAGCACACACACACACACACATTAGGGTCTATGAGAATAATTTTAATTGTAAAACATTTTGCATAGTGCCTGTGTCCTCCAGTTGTCTCTTATACTCATTGTCAAAGTCAGGGGGCATATAATAGGCAAATTCCTTCCCTATTTTCATGACAAGCGAACAAAGTAAACAGCTGAAAAATTATTCCACAAAACCCAAAATAGGGAAATAAAAGATCAAATAGACAATTTTCCTATATTAACTTATCTGCCTCCAGTATTGGCACTCAGCCTAAATTTCCACATGGCATGTCCTAACTATGGCTGGCATGTTGCCCTCTTGTGAATGGGACCTAAACGGGTCAATGAAGAAAGGCAGCAACAGAGACTTTCCAGTCCTCCTCGGCGACTCTGTGATCGGGTTAATGGTAACCTCCTCCAAAGGAAACTGAATGACATCCTTCCGAGGCCTGCTCAAGGGCACTTCTAGCTCAGGGGGGCACCTGGACCCTCCAAAGCAGGTCTGGCTCAGTCCCTTGTGGGTGTCACTGCTCCTTTCTCGTGTTTTGATCTGCAACAGGCTTTGCTCCTTTGGCCCACCCGCCTCTCTGGCTGGTATGAGGTTTGACTTTTAAAAGTGCGATTGCGCCCTCCTACCATCTTGATGCGGCTTCTCCTTTGTTCTTCAATGTGGGGTATCCTCTCTGTGATCAGATCCAACCTCCTTTAGTCTATGGTTTCCCAGGAACTTGTCGCAATTCAGGCGATTTTGCAGGAGAGATGAGTGCATGTCCTTCACGCTGCCATCTTAGCTCCACCCCTCGATATTTTATTTTTAAAAATTAAATTCTGTTTAATAAAATTGCTTGATGTGATAAAAATTTTGTATTATTTTAAGATCTGTGGGCTTCCCAGGAGGTTAAAAAAAAAAAAAAAAATTCACCTGCAATGCAGGAACTGTGGGCTTGATTCCTCCGTTAGGAAGATCCCCTGGATGAAGGCATGGCAGGCCACTCTAATATTATTGCCTGGAGAATCCCATGGACAGAGGAGCCAGGCAGGCTATATTCCATGGGGTCACAAACAGTCAGACATAACTGAAGCGACCTAGCACACACACACACACACATTAGGGTCTATGAGAATAATTTTAATTGTAAAACATTTTGCATAGTGCCTGTGTCCTCCAGTTGTCTCTTATACTCATTGTCAAAGTCAGGGGGCATATAATAGGCAAATTCCTTCCCTATTTTCATGACAAGCGAACAAAGTAAACAGCTGAAAAATTATTCCACAAAACCCAAAATAGGGAAATAAAAGATCAAATAGACAATTTTCCTATATTAACTTATCTGCCTCCAGTATTGGCACTCAGCCTAAATTTCCACATGGCATGTCCTAACTATGGCTGGCATGTTGCCCTCTTGTGAATGGGACCTAAACGGGTCAATGAAGAAAGGCAGCAAGGACTTCTGTTTCCATTTCTCTGTCCACAAGAACTGTGGTATCTGGTGTGACAGAATGCAGCAGTTAATAGATCAAATCTGAAAAAACAGCTATGGGTACCCTATCATATCTAACTCTAAAAAGGTGTACTTAAAAATGAAGCACTGGATTTGGGGTTTTTGAGCTGGTTTTTTTTTTTTGCTCTGTTTACTAAGTTTTATATCATTTATTCTCATCCTTTTTCCCTGCAAAATAAGTGCAATTCAAGCTCTTTCAAAGAAACCAGGACATAAACGAATGCATCATTCTGACAGTGGAAAATGACAAAACATCTTTCAGAATCTCTCCATACTTGGCTGATAAATGAGCCACATCAACTACAAATTTTAATACCAAGCAAAGTCTAGTGAAAACAAGTGAGTCCATTCAGAACATAACCAAGAAGACAGAACAGAGTGTTTGATGGTTAGAAAAGGAAAAAGATTGATTCTTTGTTGATTTGTAAAAAAATGGGCAAAGTAGAAAACAAATTATATTGCACCTTAAAGCTCTTAGTTAACTACATATTTTCCCAAGCACCACTACAATATGATGATTAGGTAGTCTTTATCCACAAATTAATTTCTAAATGCTTGTTTCTAAAAAGGCAGTGTGAAAATCTTAAATTTATAGAAATTAGCAAAACATTCCTGCAGGGAATGTGGAAGCCTAGTTTCAAGATGGTAGGGTTGTGACATTGAATCAACTCAGCAAATAGCTACCTAGAGTCTCTTCCAAGAGCTGCCAAAACCTTTTGTAGAGAAGGAAAGAAGGTCTATTATTAATCCATCAAGATTTGTTATTACAGCACAACCTATCCCATCCCTTCTAACTGCTATTGCATATTTACAGCTTTATCAATCTTTTTCAGACTCAGTTACCTACCTTGTGAGACATCTAGATTTTTAAAAGTTTCTGACAAGATAAGATTAGGCAAATTGTATAAAAACTCCTTTTTTGTACAACATTATAAAGCAGTTATACTTCAATAATTGTTAATATCCTATTTATTTCTTTATAATATCTGAGATGGTTTATCCTGATCTCTGATAATCTTTAGCCTATAATAAAATGAATCCAGGGATTCTTTTTATACTCTAGGAAAAACATGCTATTTTTTTTTCATAATATGAATTCTTTATTGAGTCAAATGACCATAATTACAGAGCAACAAGACTTACAATTTCTAAAAGGTCAGAAAATTAAGAAGGGATTAAAAAAGAAGAAGAAAAGAAAAGAAAAATCCAACAAAATACAGACAACTTTCTCATTAAAAGTTGAAAGGTGTGCATTAAGTACGAATGAGGCATAAGTCTTAGACATTTAGAGATGGAGAAGAATTTAGACACCATCAAATGTAACATCTCTAGAACATGAAGGCTCAGGTTATATGACCTTTTCAATTTCCTAGTTAAGTTACTACTAAGATTGCTGACCAGCATCTATCCAAACTCCCTTCTTTGCAGTGGGTGCTAATAATAGATATTTAAACAATTGATCAAGAGTTCATAAGTGCTGAGATCTTAAAGTATTATATTTCTAGTTTTATCTTAAGTTTTTCTGCAAATACTTATTTTCCCTTTCCTGAGTTTTCTCACTTTCCTTTTGTCTTGTCATTCTTTAGTTTCATTATAAACCATTGCATATACTTATTAGATAGTTATAAATACATCAACAAACAAAATGAAATGACTTCAAAGAGTCCCCTCCAATTCTGATATTGTTTTTTCCAGGAAGAGGATAGCTAAAAATTTTAGGTATTAAGATTGTAACTAGTTTATCCCAATACATGAGTAGCAAGCAAGCAGAGCTTCCCTGGTACATCAGACGATAAAGAATCTGCCTGGAATGTAGGAGACCCAGGCAACCAACCAGACAGTTCAGTTCTAACATGGTGATGGTCTGACAGTCCACACAGCCACTTTATCAGAGCTTTTCTAGAAACACTGCTTTCATCCACGATTACCAGGGATGTGTCATAGAACAAATAATAATTGACAAGTGAGAAGGATCTAGAGATGAATACCCTGGGTTTGAACTGATATGCTCGACCATTTACAAAATGTTTGACCTTGAGCAAATAATTTAACCCTTGTGTGTCAAATGAATATAGTGATAGAGAATTCCTTTTTGGGGAATAATAAATGAGAAAACAGACAAAGTATTTTAAAGTGGTGCTTGGCAGTGCTCAATAAACTTTAACTCTTATTGTCAGTAGAAGATTATGAGCCTCAGCTCATTCTCTTTCAGTCTACATTTACCACCAGGCTTCAGTAACCCACTTGCGTGCCTTCAGCTCATGTTTAGGGAGACATCTCTAGCCAGGACACCTCTGCTGAGTGTGGACTTTAAAATCCAGGGGTCTTCACTTGGCGTCAGCCCACAAACTTACCTTCACTTGGCACCACCCTCTATGCACTCAGCCTAATCATGTTCAGAATTGAATGTATCATCTGTCTCTATCAGTCTTGCTTTCTATTTTCTCTGTATCAGTGATTGATAACAACACTGCCCTGTTCCACTCAGCTGCTTTAGAGGAAACCTGGATATCACTCCTGCCATCTTGTCTTTTTCCTCTACCTTCTCATACTCTACAACAGGATATTATGTCAATCCTTTGACAAGACTCTTACTTTGACTAAACTCCAACTAGGTTTCTCTGCCCTCTCTTCTTCATTTGACTTCAACTTTGGCCAATAAAGACTTGAACAAACACTAAAGTCATTGAGAACAGTTTAAAACTGCATCCTCAGAATGACCCTACTCAACTTAAGACACCTGCCTAAGAAAATGAAGGGCTTGCCCCTCAAAGACATACCTGAATATATGACCCAGTCTCCCAATCTCTACAGGAGGGTAAAAGCCTAACTTTGACAAGCACTAGTTAGTAAATCCAGATGGTTCCACATGGATAAGTCCCCATTCACTCCCTTGAATCTGCTCAGGACCTTGCCATCTCCCTTCCTCATTTAAACACCCAGAAACGTCTACATAAATGGGAGTGGAGTGCACTGTTTCCCCACTGTCAGTTATTGAATAAAACCAAAACAGATTTAACTAATGTCCAGCTGTATTTCTTTGATGTCTTTTCAGTACTCACTTCTAACCCTGCTTCTCCATTCCTTCACTCTAGAGATGAATACCCTGGGTTTGAACTGATATGCTCGACCATTTACAAAATGTTTGACCTTGAGCAAATAATTTAACCCTTGTGTGTCAAATGAATATAGTGATAGAGAATTCCTTTTTGGGGAATAATAAATGAGAAAACAGACAAAGTATTTTAAAGTGGTGCTTGGCAGTGCTCAATAAACTTTAACTCTTATTGTCAGTAGAAGATTATGAGCCTCAGCTCATTCTCTTTCAGTCTACATTTACCACCAGGCTTCAGTAACCCACTTGCGTGCCTTCAGCTCATGTTTAGGGAGACATCTCTAGCCAGGACACCTCTGCTGAGTGTGGACTTTAAAATCCAGGGGTCTTCACTTGGCGTCAGCCCACAAACTTACCTTCACTTGGCACCACCCTCTATGCACTCAGCCTAATCATGTTCAGAATTGAATGTATCATCTGTCTCTATCAGTCTTGCTTTCTATTTTCTCTGTATCAGTGATTGATAACAACACTGCCCTGTTCCACTCAGCTGCTTTAGAGGAAACCTGGATATCACTCCTGCCATCTTGTCTTTTTCCTCTACCTTCTCATACTCTACAACAGGATATTATGTCAATCCTTTGACAAGACTCTTACTTTGACTAAACTCCAACTAGGTTTCTCTGCCCTCTCTTCTTCATTTGACTTCAACTTTGGCCAATAAAGACTTGAACAAACACTAAAGTCATTGAGAACAGTTTAAAACTGCATCCTCAGAATGACCCTACTCAACTTAAGACACCTGCCTAAGAAAATGAAGGGCTTGCCCCTCAAAGACATACCTGAATATATGACCCAGTCTCCCAATCTCTACAGGAGGGTAAAAGCCTAACTTTGACAAGCACTAGTTAGTAAATCCAGATGGTTCCACATGGATAAGTCCCCATTCACTCCCTTGAATCTGCTCAGGACCTTGCCATCTCCCTTCCTCATTTAAACACCCAGAAACGTCTACATAAATGGGAGTGGAGTGCACTGTTTCCCCACTGTCAGTTATTGAATAAAACCAAAACAGATTTAACTAATGTCCAGCTGTATTTCTTTGATGTCTTTTCAGTACTCACTTCTAACCCTGCTTCTCCATTCCTTCACTGCAGTTCTCTCGCATCTGGATTCCTACAGCAGCCTCCTAAGGAGGTCCTGTCCTCAGCTCTGCCTTCCTCCTCACTTGTTATACAATGCACACTGATTAGTACTCCCCACCCCACCCCACCCCCACACACACTCAAAGCTCTCAAAAAACAGCTTGCCCCTACTCTCAGGATAACATTAAATCTCTCTAAAATAGTCCTACGAACAAAAAGGAGACAGAGAGAAGAGATAATGCAGCACCATGAAAAGATGAAGAATGGGGGACACCAAACTCAAATGCACTTTTCTGTAGGAAAAACCTAGTGACATTCTTCCAACTCTTCCTCAAGGGTAGCTGTTGGCTGCTCCAGCACTTAGGATCTACAGTGCCAGCAGGAGCTAGAAGTAAATGCCCAAATCTGAAACCAGCTTTTGTCTTCCCTAACATCCCACTCAAGCCTTACTATACTTGTATCAGATTGCTTATTGACACTGAGATAAAAAATGAAGGTCTGTGTGCACTAAGTTGCTTCAGTCATGTTGGATTCTGTGCTGTCCTATGGATTGTAGCCCACCAGGCTCCTCTGTCCATGGGATTCTCCAGGCAAGAACACTGGAGTCTTGCCATGCCCTCCTCCAGGAGATCTTCTGGACCCAGGGTTCTAACCCATGTCTCTTATGTCTCCTGCATTGGCAGGTGGGTTCTTTACCATTAGCATCACCTTAGGAGACCCGCAAATGAATATACTTAGTTATTCATGTTTTGGAAGGGTTGAGCCTCAGAACTACTGGTGAGGGTAGGGCGTAGTCTCCCCTGATGGTAGTCATTGCAATATAGGAACCACTGCCAGAGAATGATTCAATCCTCCCAACAAAGCTCAGATGCAAACTTCTGACCTTCACAGGTGACAGATGAACTAGGCTCACATCACAAGTCACGGATGGAGCCCCAATCCCCAATAAAGGAAATGGGAAGGGTCACATACATCTGGAAGTCAGGGATATTCTGATAAATAATTGTACTGGGGCTCCTTCCACCTTCCTCGACTCAAGATATCTATGCAAGAAAAATATATAATCGACGGCTGACTATCTTAGCATCATCACTAAGAAATGCAGACATTATAATCACATGGATGGATTTAGAGATTATCATACTAAGTGAAGTAAGGGAAAGATAAATGGCATATGATATTGCTTGCTATTTGGAATCTGGAAAAAAAAAAAAGGTACAGATGGACTTACATATCAAACATAAATAGGCCCGCAGACATAGAAAACAAACTCTGGCTACCAAAGGAGAAGGGGACAGGGATAAATTGGCAGAATGGGATTAATAGATGCACACTACTGTATGTAAAATAGATAAATAACAAGCACTTACTGTATAGCACAAGGAACTATAGTCAGTATCTTGTTATCCACTATAATGGAAAAGAATATAAAAGAAGACAGATACATACAGACATATGTATAACCAAATCACTTTGCTGTATACCTAGAACTAACACACATTTGTAAATCAACTGTACTTCCATAAAAAAAGAAATAAATGAACACAAATTCTCTGCAATGAAAATAACATTTTCTTACAGAAGACACAAAAATGAGTCTCAGTGGCATAAACATTACCCAACACAAACTTCAATGAAGATTTGCTCGTGTGGAACAAGGCATCAGAGGGAACTCTGCATCCTTCAGTCTGGGGCGTGAATCATCTGCATCCACCCTTCACTGTAACTTCAGTCGGAGACTCCTTGCATTAATCCCCTCTTTCCCCTGCACTCATCCAAGGCTGAGCACTTGACAAGTGCCCAGTAAAGACCCGTAGGTAAGTGAAATCAGAGATGGAAAGGACATACTTTCTTCTCACCAGATAATGTTTCACATTACAGACTGGCAAAGCTTATTGAGTCTGAAAGCACAGAAAATTAAAAAGAAAATGCAAAAGAGAAGAAAAATAATCTAAGAAAACACAAGTAATTTTAAGATTTTGTCAGAGGCTTACACTTTAGGTTTCCAATGGAGAAAAACCTACTATTTTCCCCAATGGGTATTAGTCTTTTTATATCATTATTACTGGTAATGCATGCACTTTAGAAAAAAACCATTTTTGATGTTAGAAAAAAATAATTTTCAATGAGGACAGGATGGCTATAAATCCAAGTAAAGATGGTGATGTTAAAATTAGACGTGTGGGGCTTCCCTGGTGGTCCACTGTGTGGGGAGTCCCACATGCCACAGAGTAGATGGACACGTGTATCCAATTATGGAGCCAGCACTCTAGAGTGCATGCACCCAGAGCTGGTGCTCTGCAACTAGAGAGACTGCTGAAATTGGAGGCCCACACAGGCCAAAGAATAAAGATGGAAAAAAAAAAAATTAAAAAACAATAAAGAGAGGTCAGTAAAAAAAAAAAAAAAAAAATAGACATGTGTTGATGAGTCCTATTGACATTTGTCCTGAACAAACTTGTTGTGAGGAATGTCTTACACATTGTAGATGTTTAGCAGCATCCCTGGCATCTACCCATTAGATGCTAGTAGAACTCCTCCCCCTTCAATTGCCAAATGCCCCTTGAGATGAACAGCTTCCCCTAGATCTGCACGATAATTCCATCGCTCGTATCAAGCAGAGTAATAAGTGAAATGTGTGTGTGTGAAAGCATGCATATCACTCATGCATTTTTGATTCAAATAAATTTGAGATAAGTTACTCTCCAATTGAGCTTTCCAAGTAGCTTGGAGGTAAAGAATCTGCCAACAGTACAGGAGACCCAGGAGACAATGGTTTGATCTCTGAGTGAGGAAAATCCCCTGAAAGAGGGCATGGCAATCCACTTTAGTATTCTTGCCTGGAGAATCCCTGAAGGAGCTTGGAAGGCATACTTCTTCATCACCAGATAGACTCCTTGTTTCGACTCATCCAAGGCTGAGCACTTGACAAGTGCCCAGTAAAGACCCGTAGGTAAGTGAAATCAGAGATGGAAAGGACATACTTTCTTCTCACCAGATAATGTTTCACATTACAGACTGGCAAAGCTTATTGAGTCTGAAAGCACAGAAAATTAAAAAGAAAATGCAAAAGAGAAGAAAAATAATCTAAGAAAACACAAGTAATTTTAAGATTTTGTCAGAGGCTTACACTTTAGGTTTCCAATGGAGAAAAACCTACTATTTTCCCCAATGGGTATTAGTCTTTTTATATCATTATTACTGGTAATGCATGCACTTTAGAAAAAAACCATTTTTGATGTTAGAAAAAAATAATTTTCAATGAGGACAGGATGGCTATAAATCCAAGTAAAGATGGTGATGTTAAAATTAGACGTGTGGGGCTTCCCTGGTGGTCCACTGTGTGGGGAGTCCCACATGCCACAGAGTAGATGGACACGTGTATCCAATTATGGAGCCAGCACTCTAGAGTGCATGCACCCAGAGCTGGTGCTCTGCAACTAGAGAGACTGCTGAAATTGGAGGCCCACACAGGCCAAAGAATAAAGATGGATAAAAAAAAAATTAAAAATCAATAAAGAGAGGTCAGTAAAAAAAAAAAAAAAAAAATAGACATGTGTTGATGAGTCCTATTGACATTTGTCCTGAACAAACTTGTTGTGAGGAATGTCTTACACATTGTAGATGTTTAGCAGCATCCCTGGCATCTACCCATTAGATGCTAGTAGAACTCCTCCCCCTTCAATTGCCAAATGCCCCTTGAGATGAACAGCTTCCCCTAGATCTGCACGATAATTCCATCGCTCGTATCAAGCAGAGTAATAAGTGAAATGTGTGTGTGTGAAAGCATGCATATCACTCATGCATTTTTGATTCAAATAAATTTGAGATAAGTTACTCTCCAATTGAGCTTTCCAAGTAGCTTGGAGGTAAAGAATCTGCCAACAGTACAGGAGACCCAGGAGACAATGGTTTGATCTCTGAGTGAGGAAAATCCCCTGAAAGAGGGCATGGCAATCCACTTTAGTATTCTTGCCTGGAGAATCCCATGGACAGAGGAGCTTGGCAGGCTAGAGTCCATATAATGCAAAGAGTCAGACACAACTGAAGTCATTTAGCACACTCTCACCTCCCAGTTGTTTAATCAGAGCCTTCTCGTAATAAAATTCTGGGAAATACTGTGTTAGATGTATGTAGGACACTGAAGTGTCAAACTCTCTACTGTGTGCATTGGAGAGCCAAAACCATGGGGCAGAAAGAGAAGATGAAGTGTTTACAATGGTTCAGCAGAGGATTCAGTGTGCAACCAGGAGAATAACCTCATATTTAAGAGACAGTCTGGTCACAATACAAGAGAGGAAGCCAGAGAGTAATGAATGCAGCACAAAAAAGTCTTATCAGTACAAGACTCTGTGCTTTCTCCTTCAAGAAGGCAAGGGTGGTTGCCCTTCTGTCCCCCAAGGGGCGGATGAACTGAGCAAGTCCTCTTCAACTGAAAGCAAACATCTTCCTCATGCCTGGGAACAGTGGGCTCTTTCACAGTATATTTCAACCTTTGAAATAAATGACTAAACCACTCAAAACTTGATTATATATGAACTGGGGATTAGATACTTATTAGCATCACTGTAAGGTGAAAATGACTCTTATTGACACTATGCTGGATACAAAAGCACCTCATAAATGCTTATAAATCTGAAACATGGTAAAGATGTAACAAACTCATACCTGAAAGAGTTAATCCATGGGCAAAGCAGTTCTTGAACTTGCTCGGATGGAAAGATCTGGAGGAGGCACTTGTGCTGCCCGCCAGAGCAAGGGGAGGCTCTCTGGCGTGGAGAGACACCATCTACTCTCATCTCAACAAGGAGAAAGGGGCACTCTGCGGCACCAAACCGTGTCCCCCAGAGGGCAATTCGATTCTAGGGTACAGATGTGTGCCACTTAATTCTCTTCAATCACCACCCATCTCTTGTTCTATTCCTTGTAGCACTTTAGTAAGAAGAAGCAAGCAAAAATCCTTGCTGTACCAAAGATATGCATTTGTTACAGTTCTATGGAATTTTAAAAAAAACGTGCTCACAGCTGAGAAAGGCCTGCAGAGTTTTCTTCTCACAGATCAGAAGACTAAACAATATACAGTAACTCAGAGGGATTCCAGTTGTAAGGAGAATCTGAAGATCAAGTTCCAGAAGAATGATGATACCAGGACTGGAGTCCCAAACTTGGGTCAAGCTCAAACTTGTTTTATTACCTTAAGAAAGTTACTTCATATTTTAACTGACGAGTATGTGTCCTCTATACCTCATGACAAGTGTTCTAAGGGCAGAAAATAAGACCGCTCTTACACCTTCTTCCTTGTTCCCTCTGTTCCAAGTTCTCCAGTCTGCTTGCTGTTCTGAACCCTTGGGCCTCAGGGCCTTTGCACTTGCTATTCCCTCTGTGGTCTAATGCTCCTTCCTTCAGGTATCGCCTGAAAAGTCACCCCAGGGAGGCCTTTTGGAGCTACCCGATCAAATCTCAAGTTCTTATATTTTATCCTTACAGGCAGGTTTCTATTATTATTCTCAATTCTGACATCTCATTTGCTTAGTTTGACTCCTTTCTGGTTTAGTTTCTTCTCCTTAGTATTTTTAAATTATTATACTGCATATATTTTACTTCTTTATATTATCATTATCTGTTTCCCAAAGTAAAATAGAAGCTCCCAACAATATGGAATTGATGCATGATGCATTCAGACTGTGGTGCTGGAACAGATGCTTGAGAGTCCTTTGGACTGCAAGAAGATCAAACCAGTCAATCTTAAAGGAAATCAACCCTGAATACTCATTGGAGGAACTGATGCTGGAACTCCAATACTTTGGCCACCTGATGCAAAGTGCTGACTCATAGGAAAAGACCCTGATGCTTGAAAAGATTGAGGGCAGGAGGAGAAGGGGGCAGCAGAGGATGAGATGGTTAGATGGCATCACTGACTCAGTAGATCTGAATTTGAACAGACTCTGGGAGTCTGTGAAAGATAGGGAAGCCTGGCCCGCTGCAGTCTGTGAGGGTCACAAAAAATCAGACACAACTTAGCTACTGAACAACAACAGCATCTTCAATCACCACCCATCTCTTGTTCTATTCCTTGTAGCACTTTAAAAAACTTTAAATGCATTTGTTACAGTTCTATGGAATTTTAAAACGTGCTCACAGCTGAGAAAGGCCTGCAGAGTTTTCTTCTCACAGATCAGAAGACTAAACAATATACAGTAACTCAGAGGATTCCAGTTGTAAGGAGAATCTGAAGATCAAGTTCCAGAAGAATGATGATACCAGGACTGGAGTCCCAAACTTGGGTCAAGCTCAAACTTGTTTTATTACCTTAAGAAAGTTACTTCATATTTTAACTGACGAGTATGTGTCCTCTATACCTCATGACAAGTGTTCTAAGGGCAGAAAATAAGACCGCTCTTACACCTTCTTCCTTGTTCCCTCTGTTCCAAGTTCTCCAGTCTGCTTGCTGTTCTGAACCCTTGGGCCTCAGGGCCTTTGCACTTGCTATTCCCTCTGTGGTCTAATGCTCCTTCCTTCAGGTATCGCCTGAAAAGTCACCCCAGGGAGGCCTTTTGGAGCTACCCGATCAAATCTCAAGTTCTTATATTTTATCCTTACAGGCAGGTTTCTATTATTATTCTCAATTCTGACATCTCATTTGCTTAGTTTGACTCCTTTCTGGTTTAGTTTCTTCTCCTTAGTATTTTTAAATTATTATACTGCATATATTTTACTTCTTTATATTATCATTATCTGTTTCCCAAAGTAAAATAGAAGCTCCCAACAATATGGAATTGATGCATGATGCATTCAGACTGTGGTGCTGGAACAGATGCTTGAGAGTCCTTTGGACTGCAAGAAGATCAAACCAGTCAATCTTAAAGGAAATCAACCCTGAATACTCATTGGAGGAACTGATGCTGGAACTCCAATACTTTGGCCACCTGATGCAAAGTGCTGACTCATAGGAAAAGACCCTGATGCTTGAAAAGATTGAGGGCAGGAGGAGAAGGGGGCAGCAGAGGATGAGATGGTTAGATGGCATCACTGACTCAGTAGATCTGAATTTGAACAGACTCTGGGAGTCTGTGAAAGATAGGGAAGCCTGGCCCGCTGCAGTCTGTGAGGGTCACAAAAAATCAGACACAACTTAGCTACTGAACAACAACAGCTATAGGGAGTTTTGTCCATTTTGTTCAGCTTTTGATTAAAACAGCACTTGACACATAGTGGTCCTTTAATTAAAATCTGCTCAAAAAAAACATTTGAATATGAGCCTAAGTGATAACATTACACACACACACACATAAAATTAAACTCCCTCCAACTTCAAATTCTCCTTTGGCTATGAATCATGCAAAGAAATGATAGTGAACACTGAAGGTCAAAAAGTTAAGTGTGATCAGTCTGAGATTTGGTTAGAGATAAGAATTTATTTTAGATATATATTTGCATATTTTTTACTTATATGTTATAAGTAGACATGCCTGGGCCCAGTATTATGGTCAAGTTCTATGTCGTAAGTCACAAAGAAAGTGACACCCTAAATAAGATGTGTTTATCCTTTTGTCTGAAAATTCCACATAAATCTATTTGGTCCTGCAAGGCAATCAGCATTTGATCTTTTTTCATGAGAGGACTGGGCTCTATCTTTAGCTCAAGTTCTTATATTTTATCCCTACAAGGCAGGTTTCTATGATTATTCTCATTTATGGATTGGTAAATAGTGGGTAAAATAAAGAAACCGGGTTAAAGAAACTTCCAGAGTAATAGAAGATTATTATATTTCACTTATTTTCACCTGAGTATATCCTACTCTTGATAACAAATTCAGGCTTTTGTTTTTCCCCAATAAATCTCAGTTCTGCCACTTTGTCACTATCTGGCTTCAAGTAACTTAATTCATCTTTGTGATCCTTTTCCTTACTCCTGTATGTCAAAGTGATATCAATGCCTATAGATTGGGCATGAACTTGGGCAAACTCCGGGAGATACTGAGGAACAGGGAGGCCTGGCATGCTGCAGTCCATGGGGTCGCAAAGAGTCAGACACGACTTAGCAACTGAACAAAATGGAAATGACACTTTACAGCTTGCAACTACCTCAAAGAGTGTAGTTCTTAGTATCTCCTGATCTTTCTGCCAACTTTCACCATTTCCTCAAGGCCATCTTCACTTAGGGAGATCCCTGCAAATTCGAGGATGTCCATCACCCCCTTCGCATAGGCTGCCTAAAGAGAGAGCTAACAGCAACCACTGATTTCAATCAGAAGAGGGGGAATAAATAGAGACTTAAAACAAGATGAAAATATCTGAATTTGAAAGAAAGTGCCAAGAACATCAGAAGGACAGTCATCCTTGAGCATCACATTGAAAGGAAAATAGATAATTTATTTCAGGACAATTAAAAAAAAAAAGTTCTTTTCTCTTTTGAATTAAGCTGCCACGTGGCCTCTCGTTCTCTCCTCTCAATGGTTCGATAATTGCTTGATAGTGAACACTGAAGGTCAAAAGTTAAGTGTGATCAGTCTGAGATTTGGTTAGAGATAAGAATTTATTTTAGATATATATTTGCATATTTTTTACTTATATGTTATAAGTAGACATGCCTGGGCCCAGTATTATGGTCAAGTTCTATGTCGTAAGTCACAAAGAAAGTGACACCCTAAATAAGATGTGTTTATCCTTTTGTCTGAAAATTCCACATAAATCTATTTGGTCCTGCAAGGCAATCAGCATTTGATCTTTTTTCATGAGAGGACTGGGCTCTATCTTTAGCTCAAGTTCTTATATTTTATCCCTACAAGGCAGGTTTCTATGATTATTCTCATTTATGGATTGGTAAATAGTGGGTAAAATAAAGAAACCGGGTTAAAGAAACTTCCAGAGTAATAGAAGATTATTATATTTCACTTATTTTCACCTGAGTATATCCTACTCTTGATAACAAATTCAGGCTTTTGTTTTTCCCCAATAAATCTCAGTTCTGCCACTTTGTCACTATCTGGCTTCAAGTAACTTAATTCATCTTTGTGATCCTTTTCCTTACTCCTGTATGTCAAAGTGATATCAATGCCTATAGATTGGGCATGAACTTGGGCAAACTCCGGGAGATACTGAGGAACAGGGAGGCCTGGCATGCTGCAGTCCATGGGGTCGCAAAGAGTCAGACACGACTTAGCAACTGAACAAAATGGAAATGACACTTTACAGCTTGCAACTACCTCAAAGAGTGTAGTTCTTAGTATCTCCTGATCTTTCTGCCAACTTTCACCATTTCCTCAAGGCCATCTTCACTTAGGGAGATCCCTGCAAATTCGAGGATGTCCATCACCCCCTTCGCATAGGCTGCCTAAAGAGAGAGCTAACAGCAACCACTGATTTCAATCAGAAGAGGGGGAATAAATAGAGACTTAAAACAAGATGAAAATATCTGAATTTGAAAGAAAGTGCCAAGAACATCAGAAGGACAGTCATCCTTGAGCATCACATTGAAAGGAAAATAGATAATTTATTTCAGGACAATTAAAAAAAAAAAGTTCTTTTCTCTTTTGAATTAAGCTGCCACGTGGCCTCTCGTTCTCTCCCTCTCAATGGAAATTTGAAACGGGAAAGTTTCCCAAATAATTTTAGATCAATCATGACTTCATATGGTTTTGACATCATAATGCTTGTCATGTTACCATGCCAACAGGCAGTGAGGAGCTAAAAGCTTTCCAAAGATATGGAAATTATGGGCTTAGATGTGATTCAGTTCTCTGCAGGGTGAACACTAACAATATCACCCCCTATAAATAGCAAGGGCTGCCATAGCACCCTCTCACCCACTTTCCCTTGTTTCTTTCAATAAGCACTGGAAATATGCTGTCTATTTTGGAAACAAAACCTCAAGATCCACTTCCCTAAATGGATACCCTGAATGCAAGAAAACGTTGCAAGACTCTTTATTGCTACTCTTGGAATAATCTGCCATGTTAATTGAGCCACACACAAACCCCCGCCCCCAGCCCTTATACCATGTGCAACCTAACCACATGTGGTATGCTTCTATTCATTATTCTTGTTTGCTAGTTTGCTTAAGTTTTGGTTTCCCTTGAACTCCTAGGATATCAGGTATTACTTGCACAGAGCAGAAATAGAGTAGAAGCTGTGTTTTACCCATTTTGACTCTACTGCTGAACAGATGGGAATAAAACTTATAGTTCATGCATTCTTAGATGATAGCAAAACAAAATGAAAAAAAAATTCTTTGCTCACTGGGAGTTGAAAATAGAAACTGAGGTCATTCATGTAAAGTACTTAACACAACATCCGATGTAGGATAAGCACACAACTAATACTGGTTAACATTTATATTGGTTTTCTACACATTGAGGAGAAAACAAAAGTTCACTTTCCAGGCATTCATGTAGTCTAGAATACAATATACATATGTAAAATGATTAACAAATAATATAAAGAATGATGACATTAATAGTGATTCCATTTCCTACATGTGTTTTAAGGAAGCAAGAAGACATGAGGCCAAATAAATATATTTTCAAGAGGAAGGGGAGGGGAGGACCATACCTATGTATTTGTTTTTGAATTTACAAAGTAAGAAGAAAAAAATGATAAACAAAGAGTACTAAGAGCTATGTGTGTCAACCTTATTAGTTAGTCTTCAACCAACAGACAA
The DNA here is from genome assembly GCA_022376925.1 of Tragulus kanchil. Lineage (NCBI taxonomy): Eukaryota > Metazoa > Chordata > Mammalia > Artiodactyla > Tragulidae > Tragulus > Tragulus kanchil. The sequence continues at coordinate 80,628,448 of JAIOJX010000029.1, read as the reverse complement.
TAAAGGGCTAAGGAACACAGGGGGCTTTCCCAGTGGCTCAGTGGTAAAGAACCTGCCTGCATTGCAGGAGACACTGGTTCAACCCCTAGGTCAGGAAGACTCCCTGGAGGAGGAAATGGAAAACCACTCCGGTATTCTTGCCTGGAAAGTCCCATGGTCAGAGGAGCCTGGTGGGCTACACACTATGGGGCTGCATACAGTCAGATATGACCAAAGTGACTGAGTACACTTGCATGCAAGGAACCCAAAGAAAGGCTGCCTAACTTCCCCAGCAGAGTGCACATTTTCATACAGAAGAAATTGGATTCTTGAACCAGCGTTCCCAGCCCAGTTTCAGTTAGACTGCAGAAGCCGTTTGTGTAAATGTCCTTGCTAAATTGATAGAATTCAGGAATAAGGCCAAGAAGTTCCACAGATGCATTAATCTTGGGCAAAAATAATGTTGTTAGATTGCAGGACCTCTCTGAGTCTTCCCATCTTGGAGTAGTGATTTTGCTGCACTCTCAGGTCTCCTTCCATGTGCGACTTTCAATTTTTAGATGTTTACACCTAGATTTCGCATTTAGCTTTATCAAAGGATGAAAGGATGTCAAATTGCTTTCCTCTCAGTAATTTATTGGAACCCTCAATCCTACAGTGTGGCCTGCCAACTATTATTATTGTATCTAACAATGTAAAATGATTAACCCAAGTTGAAAATAGAAACTGAGGTCATTCAAAGTACTTAACACAACATCCGATGTAGGATAAGCACACAACTAATACTGGTTAACATTTATATTGGTTTTCTACACATTGAGGAGAAAACAAAAGTTCACTTTCCAGGCATTCATGTAGTCTAGAATACAATATACATATGTAAAATGATTAACAAATAATATAAAGAATGATGACATTAATAGTGATTCCATTTCCTACATGTGTTTTAAGGAAGCAAGAAGACATGAGGCCAAATAAATATATTTTCAAGAGGAAGGGGAGGGGAGGACCATACCTATGTATTTGTTTTTGAATTTACAAAGTAAGAAGAAAAAAATGATAAACAAAGAGTACTAAGAGCTATGTGTGTCAACCTTATTAGTTAGTCTTCAACCAACAGACAATAAAGGGCTAAGGAACACAGGGGGCTTTCCCAGTGGCTCAGTGGTAAAGAACCTGCCTGCATTGCAGGAGACACTGGTTCAACCCCTAGGTCAGGAAGACTCCCTGGAGGAGGAAATGGAAAACCACTCCGGTATTCTTGCCTGGAAAGTCCCATGGTCAGAGGAGCCTGGTGGGCTACACACTATGGGGCTGCATACAGTCAGATATGACCAAAGTGACTGAGTACACTTGCATGCAAGGAACCCAAAGAAAGGCTGCCTAACTTCCCCAGCAGAGTGCACATTTTCATACAGAAGAAATTGGATTCTTGAACCAGCGTTCCCAGCCCAGTTTCAGTTAGACTGCAGAAGCCGTTTGTGTAAATGTCCTTGCTAAATTGATAGAATTCAGGAATAAGGCCAAGAAGTTCCACAGATGCATTAATCTTGGGCAAAAATAATGTTGTTAGATTGCAGGACCTCTCTGAGTCTTCCCATCTTGGAGTAGTGATTTTTGCTGCACTCTCAGGTCTCCCTTCCATGTGCGACTTTCAATTTTTTAGATGTTTACACCTAGATTTCGCATTTAGCTTTATCAAAGGATGAAAGGATGTCAAATTGCTTTCCTCTCAGTAATTTATTGGAACCCTCAATCCTACAGTGTGGCCTGCCAACTATTATTATTGTATCTAACACCTGGCAGGATAGAATTCCTAGAGAAACTCTCCCAGTCACAAATGGAAGGTGGTGATATACTTAATGGAGTTGCTGTGAATTTAGGAACTGGCTTGGAAACGGCGCTTCTTTTCTCTATATGGGGCAAAACATGCAGTCCAGTAGGTTTATATGTGACTACAATGACCATCTTGGTCCATTCAGAGTAGAGTAAAATATATTAAGATGCTGAGTGCATATAGACTAAATTATAGTAGGTACCCTTGAAGACTGGGTATATTTAGAATTATGTTCTAGAATAAAGTCAAGGGCTTCCCAGGTAACTCAGAGGCAAATAATCCATCTGCCGATGCACAAAACACAGTATACGCAGGTTCAATCCCTGACTTGGGAAGATCCCATGGAGGAGGGCATGGCAACCCATTCAAGTATTCTTGCCTGGAGAATCCTATGGACAGAGGAGCCTGGTGGGCTACAGTCCATGGGGTCACAAAGAATCAGACATGACTGGGCAACTGAGCATGCACACATTACAGAAAAAAGACAGGCACTCGAATACAGTAAGCATAGATAGAATTTCTTCTCCAAGGCATTTTGAAAAGAGAGCAGTCCCAAGCAGTCACACATCAGTGGAATGGAAATGTACCCACAATCTAGCAAGATACTGACACTGTTACAAAGCCTGTTAATTACTGCAGAGCCCTTCATCTTATTTTCCCTCACTGCCTTCTTCCTATTTCTGGCAGGCCCCCCCTTTCCCTATATTTCTCTTTTTCTAGGTTGCTCTTTTTGTGAACTCAACATTTGAAAAACTAAGATCATGACATCCAGTCCCATAACTTCATAGTGTAAATGTCCTTGCTAAATTGATAGAATTCAGGAATAAGGCCAAGAAGTTCCACAGATGCATTAATCTTGGGCAAAAATAATGTTGTTAGATTGCAGGACCTCTCTGAGTCTTCCCATCTTGGAGTAGTGATTTTGCTGCACTCTCAGGTCTCCTTCCATGTGCGACTTTCAATTTTTAGATGTTTACACCTAGATTTCGCATTTAGCTTTATCAAAGGATGAAAGGATGTCAAATTGCTTTCCTCTCAGTAATTTATTGGAACCCTCAATCCTACAGTGTGGCCTGCCAACTATTATTATTGTATCTAACACCTGGCAGGATAGAATTCCTAGAGAAACTCTCCCAGTCACAAATGGAAGGTGGTGATATACTTAATGGAGTTGCTGTGAATTTAGGAACTGGCTTGGAAACGGCGCTTCTTTTCTCTATATGGGGCAAAACATGCAGTCCAGTAGGTTTATATGTGACTACAATGACCATCTTGGTCCATTCAGAGTAGAGTAAAATATATTAAGATGCTGAGTGCATATAGACTAAATTATAGTAGGTACCCTTGAAGACTGGGTATATTTAGAATTATGTTCTAGAATAAAGTCAAGGGCTTCCCAGGTAACTCAGAGGCAAATAATCCATCTGCCGATGCACAAAACACAGTATCATGAGGTTCAATCCCTGACTTGGGAAGATCCCATGGAGGAGGGCATGGCAACCCATTCAAGTATTCTTGCCTGGAGAATCCTATGGACAGAGGAGCCTGGTGGGCTACAGTCCATGGGGTCACAAAGAATCAGACATGACTGGGCAACTGAGCATGCACACATTACAGAAAAAAGACAGGCACTCGAATACAGTAAGCATAGATAGAATTTCTTCTCCAAGGCATTTTGAAAAGAGAGCAGTCCCAAGCAGTCACACATCAGTGGAATGGAAATGTACCCACAATCTAGCAAGATACTGACACTGTTACAAAGCCTGTTAATTACTGCAGAGCCCTTCATCTTATTTTCCCTCACTGCCTTCTTCCTATTTCTGGCAGGCCCCCCCTTTCCCTATATTTCTCTTTTTCTAGGTTGCTCTTTTTGTGAACTCAACATTTGAAAAACTAAGATCATGACATCCAGTCCCATAACTTCATAGTGAATCGATGGGTAAACAATGGAAGCAGTGACAGAATTTATCTTCTTTGGCACCAAAATCACAGTGGAAGGTGACTGCAGCCATGGAATTAAAAGACACCTGCTCCTTGGAAAAAAAGCTATGACAAACCTAGACAGTGTATTAAAAAGCAGAGATATTACCTTCCCAACAAAGGCCCATTTAGTTGAAATTATAGCTTTTCCAGTAGTCAAGTATGGATATGAGATTTTGACCATAAAGACTAAGCACTGAAAAACTGATGCTCTCTAACTGCAGTGTTGGAGAAGACTCTTTAGAGTCCCTTGGATTGCAAGGAGATCAAATCAGCCAACTCTAAGGAAACCAACCCTGAATATTCATTAGAAGGACTGATGCTGAAGCTGAAGTTCCAATACTTTGGCCACTTGATGTGAAGAGCTGATATTGGGAAAGATTGAAGGCAAACGGAGAAGGGGATGGCAGAGTGTGAGATGGTTACATGGCATCACCAACTCAACGGACATGAGTTTGAGCAAGTTCCAGGAGATGGTGAAGGACAGGGAAGCCTGGAGTACTGCAGTCCATGGGTCACAAAGAGTTGGCCATGACTGAGCAACTAAACAAAAAGGTTGTTCTTCTCAGAAGCTATTTATTTGCCATGCTGCAAGAAAAGACTTAGCTCATGAGGGTCTAACCTCTTGCTACTCCTAGGATTATATATATTCACTGTAGAAATGCTACCCTACCTTTGCACAAACTCAAACAGTAGAACACCAACCCATTCCCATTTAGTAAGTTATTTCCAACTACTCTGAAGTTAATATTTGCTTGTCAGAAATCTGTTGTCATTTGTCAATTTGGCATGGTATATAATCTTAGAGACCACAAATCCAGGCAATATCTTGTGCTAAATTTTAACACAAATTTTAAAAGTTGTCCCAGTTTAGTTGATTGTAAACAAACATGAGATGATTCAGTGGGTAAGGAATCTGCCAATAATACAAGAGACACAGAAGACACAGGTTTGATCTTGGGGTTGGGAATATGTCCAGGAGAAAGAAATGGCAACCCACTCCACCATTTTTGCCTGAAAAATCCCATGAACAGAGGAGCCTGGTGGTCTACAGCTCAAAGGACTGCAGAGAGTCAGAAACAACTAATCATGCACTAGGCATTCATACATTGACACAGATATGAACGCTGTGCTTTCAGTAATCACTGGCCAAGAGTGAAAGACAAGCAACCAGCAGGCAGAAAGGGTAAGAAAACAGAAGACATAGGTTCCTGAGAGGTCAGAAAACCTGTGCAAAGTTGTTGCAGCTTCAGACTAGAGAATCACTAAGTGTCTTTATATGTCTTCATGTGGCCTCCTTAAACATCTATCTCCATGTAATATACTTATGGTCTTCTCTTAAGCTAACTGGAAGCATTTCTGTCTGGAATAAGCATTTGAAAAGGAGGGTAAAAGAAACCTCCCATATCTTTATTTTGGACTCTTGTCTTTTCACATCTTTATTGAAATGGAGTGGAAGGATAGTCCTCTCCTTAGCTACTTCCTTATGCAAAGTGTTTAGCTAATTAGTTTAATCAAGAATTGAAAACTCAACGGACATGAGTTTGAGCAAGTCAGGAGATGGTGAAGGACAGGGAAGCCTGGAGTACTGCAGTCCATGGGTCACAAAGAGTTGGCCATGACTGAGCAACTAAACAAAAAGGTTGTTCTTCTCAGAAGCTATTTATTTGCCATGCTGCAAGAAAAGACTTAGCTCATGAGGGTCTAACCTCTTGCTACTCCTAGGATTATATATATTCACTGTAGAAATGCTACCCTACCTTTGCACAAACTCAAACAGTAGAACACCAACCCATTCCCATTTAGTAAGTTATTTCCAACTACTCTGAAGTTAATATTTGCTTGTCAGAAATCTGTTGTCATTTGTCAATTTGGCATGGTATATAATCTTAGAGACCACAAATCCAGGCAATATCTTGTGCTAAATTTTAACACAAATTTTAAAAGTTGTCCCAGTTTAGTTGATTGTAAACAAACATGAGATGATTCAGTGGGTAAGGAATCTGCCAATAATACAAGAGACACAGAAGACACAGGTTTGATCTTGGGGTTGGGAATATGTCCAGGAGAAAGAAATGGCAACCCACTCCACCATTTTTGCCTGAAAAATCCCATGAACAGAGGAGCCTGGTGGTCTACAGCTCAAAGGACTGCAGAGAGTCAGAAACAACTAATCATGCACTAGGCATTCATACATTGACACAGATATGAACGCTGTGCTTTCAGTAATCACTGGCCAAGAGTGAAAGACAAGCAACCAGCAGGCAGAAAGGGTAAGAAAACAGAAGACATAGGTTCCTGAGAGGTCAGAAAACCTGTGCAAAGTTGTTGCAGCTTCAGACTAGAGAATCACTAAGTGTCTTTATATGTCTTCATGTGGCCTCCTTAAACATCTATCTCCATGTAATATACTTATGGTCTTCTCTTAAGCTAACTGGAAGCATTTCTGTCTGGAATAAGCATTTGAAAAGGAGGGTAAAAGAAACCTCCCATATCTTTATTTTGGACTCTTGTCTTTTCACATCTTTATTGAAATGGAGTGGAAGGATAGTCCTCTCCTTAGCTACTTCCTTATGCAAAGTGTTTAGCTAATTAGTTTAATCAAGAATAAAATGATATAATTTGTGGTCCTTGAATTGAAAACAAGTTATCTTTAGAGGAAAGACCTCACAAAAGAAGCTCAAGAGACAGTTTGGTTTCATTTATTGTTAGCTAAAATATGAGCTCCATCCACACTCAGTTGCCTAATAAATGCATGCCCTTGCTGTATACCTCAGAATTTTACTGTCTATATGAATTTAGTGGTTTAAACTGGATCCAGCATTTGTTGCACTTGCTGTACAAGGAAAGAAAGGATAATGTAGTCATTCGACTTGGTTCTTGAAGTCAGTAGTCTGAACTCCACAACCAGCTCTGACACATAATAGAAAGCATGACCATGGACAAACTACTTAACCTTCCTGAACCAACTTTATCACCAGGAGAGTAAAGATGATCACAGAATCTGTCTCTGAGGGCTATTACAAGTTTGATTATGTGCAACCCTTTCTATAACATATAAAAAGATCTTAAAATTTAGTTATCCTTATTATTTACAACACTGACAAACATAAAATCAGAAGACTTTCTTTTTTTTTTTTAGAAAGAGTTTATATCTCAAAAGACTTTAAAGAAAAAGCAAAGTAACCATCCACTATTAAGGAAGGAGTTTGTTTTGGGAAGATAAAGAAGAAAGTAATTTTCCAGAAGCAAGGGAGAATTGGGCTTCCCAGGTGGCTCTAGTGGTGAAGAACCCACATTGGGGCAGGAAGTGAAGGTTAAGAAAACAAGCAACCAGCAGGCAGAAAGGGTAAGAAAACAGAAGACATAGGTTCCTGAGAGGTCAGAAAACCTGTGCAAAGTTGTTGCAGCTTCAGACTAGAGAATCACTAAGTGTCTTTATATGTCTTCATGTGGCCTCCTTAAACATCTATCTCCATGTAATATACTTATGGTCTTCTCTTAAGCTAACTGGAAGCATTTCTGTCTGGAATAAGCATTTGAAAAGGAGGGTAAAAGAAACCTCCCATATCTTTATTTTGGACTCTTGTCTTTTCACATCTTTATTGAAATGGAGTGGAAGGATAGTCCTCTCCTTAGCTACTTCCTTATGCAAAGTGTTTAGCTAATTAGTTTAATCAAGAATAAAATGATATAATTTGTGGTCCTTGAATTGAAAACAAGTTATCTTTAGAGGAAAGACCTCACAAAAGAAGCTCAAGAGACAGTTTGGTTTCATTTATTGTTAGCTAAAATATGAGCTCCATCCACACTCAGTTGCCTAATAAATGCATGCCCTTGCTGTATACCTCAGAATTTTACTGTCTATATGAATTTAGTGGTTTAAACTGGATCCAGCATTTGTTGCACTTGCTGTACAAGGAAAGAAAGGATAATGTAGTCATTCGACTTGGTTCTTGAAGTCAGTAGTCTGAACTCCACAACCAGCTCTGACACATAATAGAAAGCATGACCATGGACAAACTACTTAACCTTCCTGAACCAACTTTATCACCAGGAGAGTAAAGATGATCACAGAATCTGTCTCTGAGGGCTATTACAAGTTTGATTATGTGCAACCCTTTCTATAACATATAAAAAGATCTTAAAATTTAGTTATCCTTATTATTTACAACACTGACAAACATAAAATCAGAAGACTTTCTTTTTTTTTTTTAGAAAGAGTTTATATCTCAAAAGACTTTAAAGAAAAAGCAAAGTAACCATCCACTATTAAGGAAGGAGTTTGTTTTGGGAAGATAAAGAAGAAAGTAATTTTCCAGAAGCAAGGGAGAATTGGGCTTCCCAGGTGGCTCTAGTGGTGAAGAACCCACATGTCAGTGCAAGGGAGGCAAGTTCTATCCCTGGGTTAGGAAGATCTCCTGGAGGAGGGCACAGCAACCCACTCCAGTGTTCTTGTCTGGAGAGTTCCATGGGTAGAGGAGCCTGGCAGGCTACAGGTAATACGGTCACACAGAGCTGGACACAGCTAAAGCAACTTTGCATACACTCAAGGGAGAAACAGACCAGAGGCATTAACGCCTGGCCTTCAAAAGCTTGGGAATCAATGTCAGATGTGTTCCTCAGGATGGTTCTGTACCAACCTATAATTGCAGAAACCAACATGCACAGAAGAGAAAGAAGGTCTTTGGGAGGAATGAACAATTGAAAAGAACCAAGACTGATGCATGGACTTCTCACTGTTTCTAGGGGGGAAATACAATGCACTGCAGACAAATTCCAGGCAGGGGAGAAACACCCAGTGCCACCTAAAATGTGTGTGAGTAGAAGGTAAAATACAAGGGCATAAGACAGAGTACAGGAATAAGAAATGGGTATTTGAGGAGATCTGAGCAGCGACAAGGCTTAAAGACAACTGTTGCTGCCCAGAATATGTTGATTGAAAGCAAGGCTGTCAGAATCTCTGTGTCAAGTTAAAGAACTAGATAAGTGAAAAGCATTCAGGATCTAGGAGTATGGCGAAACAAGACCTCATGGTAAAATGAAGCTGAACAAATAGAACTAATGTCAGTCCACATACCCCAAGCTCAACTTGAGGATATTTGGGACATGGCTGTTTAAATAAAGCTGAGAAGTCCAAAAATTCTAAGGATTTTGTCTCTTTGGGTTAGAGTAGTTGTTATTTCCAAAATCCCAGCCACAAGTAAGAGAGGAAACCTGATTCCCTGGTAGGCTGGGCTGCCAATGGCAGAGGAGTGATGGGGCAGTGGCATGACCCATGACACCTGGGAGGGGACTAGGACAGAGAAGGAAGTCAAAGTCTCAAAGAAAAATGAACACACTGCAGGAAAACTAGGACTTCAACTCCAAAAAATGACAACGATAGACATGTGACAGAAATAACATAACAATAACAGGTCACCAGATGGAGTGACATTTTTGACACTCAGACTTGTATTTTCTCTATATGTGATTTTATTTTGTATGATTTTTACTTAAAACTATTCCATTCATTATTGTGCTCTTTCACCCAATATACAATCACTATTTAATGTGTCTTGCAATATTTTGTTTCTGGGGGATACAGCCGGGAACAAATTCCCTGCCCTCATTTATCTTGTGTTTTACCAGGAATGTTTTCAAAAGTGGTCACATGGTCAGCCTGTTTCCTAAGGCTGAAACTGACCAGAATGTGGAACAGAGGTTCCAGTTCACTCTAAATGGGCAAGTGATAAGAACAAAATCTATTTATTCATTTTGTGGGAGAGAGCTGTCCTGGGTCTTTGTTGCAATATGCGGGCTTCCCATGACAGTGGCTTCTCTGGTGGATTATGGAATTGAGGTGAACGGATTCCATTAGTTGTGGCTCTTGGGCTTGGTTGCTTCATAGCATGAGGCATCTTCTCTGAACAGGGATCAAACTCTTCCTTGTCCCCTGCATTGGCAGGCAGTTTCTAAACCACTGAACCACCAGAAAAGTCCTAAAATCTATTTTTTTTATGGAGGTAAAATGCACATGACATAATGGTCACCATTTTAAAGTGAACAATTCAGCGACATTTAGTACATTCATAGTGTTATGCAACCACCATGCCTACCCAGTTCCAAAACATTTTCACCACTCAAAACAGAGACACATAACCACTGAGAGAATGCTCCTCATTTTCTCCTTTCCCCAGTATCTGATAATCTCCAACCTACATTTGGTCTCTATGGGTTTACTTCCTCTGAATATTTTACTTAAAGACCTTTTGTGCATGGCTCCTTTCATTTAGCATACTGTTTTCCAGGTGCTTCCACCTTGTAGCCAGTTCTCTAGTCCTCTTTAATGTCTAAGCAATATTCTACAGCATGAATATACCATTAGTCATTTACTCATTCACATGATAGACATTTGGGGTGTTTCTACTTTTAGCTACTGCGAATTTTGCTGCTAAGAACATGTGTGTTCGCATGTTTGTCTGAGTGACTGTTTTCAATTTGGCAATATATACCGAGAAGGGCAGTTCTGTGTTTAACTTTCAAGGATAGAGTTATAAAGTTGACAGCAGTAAAAGGAATCCCTAAGGAATGAGTGTGGGTTTCCCAGGTGGCACGAGTGGTAAACAGCCCACTTGCCTATAGAGACGTAAGAGATGTGGGTTCGATCCCTGTGTTGGGAAGATCCTCTGGAGGAGGTCATGGCAACCCACTCCAGTATTCTTGCCTGGGTAATCCCATGTATGGAGGAGCCTGGCAGGCTACAGTCCATGGGGTTGCAGAGAGTCAGACACAACTGAGTGACTGAACTGATATGACCCCATTATCTATTCTCACTAATTCTTTTACTTTTAGATGTACTAGTATCCTCATTATTAAAACTATTATCAGTCAGCTTCAATAGACAGCATGCATTTGGAACATCTACTGTAAATGATCCTTCCTATAGTTAAAGCATTATTTATGACTATAAATCATACTCAATATGTCAAATTCATTTGTTAGAATTCAGATAAAATACTGATTTGAAATTGTGGAAAGTGTTTTAGACTTCTTTTTTCCTCTCTCTCTCTCTTTTTTTCCCCATTCTCCTTTATTTTGTAAATACCTAGTTACAAGTTGCACAAGTCAAAAAATAAAGGCAAAGAGGACTGGGGAAGACTTTTGTGACATGAAGCAGGTGAGAGGGGAGAAAGGACCGGGAACCCATTCTCCCCATACACAGTCCTGGAGGAGGGCTGGGGTATTTCAGATTTTTTAACTAATCATGAAAGAATTCTGACCCACATATTCTATGTAACATTCCCAAGGGACTTCTGATTATTTCAAGATTTTGTGGTTTAGCCTATGACAAGGCATGCTAAATATTATGCAGCCTGGCAGGAAAAGGCCGCATTTCACATCCAATGTCATTCAGCTAGAGCTCCCTTTTAGCTGTTGCCCTTCCATGACGTGTGACATGGAGTGCTTGTCACTTACATGCCATAAAATCATGAACAGATCGGCAAGTGAAAATGACTCCTCAAAGAGTGACTCGAACTGAGAAAAAAAATGCTTGGGATTAAAATTGCTTCCATATGCTATTCAAACTCAGGGATTGGATTCTGCCAATTTCTAAAACATCATACTAAAAGGGAGTTGTATTTACCATCAAGTATCTCCTGCACTTAGCATGGCTTGCTGACGTCAGATGTTGGCATCCCACCTCTACATGAAAGGATTCAGACCGTGTCTTTTTTTTTCAAAATGAAAGGATGTGGGTTCGATCCTGTGTTGGGAAGATCCTCTGGAGGAGGTCATGGCAACCCACTCCAGTATTCTTGCCTGGGTAATCCCATGTATGGAGGAGCCTGGCAGGCTACAGTCCATGGGGTTGCAGAGAGTCAGACACAACTGAGTGACTGAACTGATATGACCCCATTATCTATTCTCACTAATTCTTTTACTTTTAGATGTACTAGTATCCTCATTATTAAAACTATTATCAGTCAGCTTCAATAGACAGCATGCATTTGGAACATCTACTGTAAATGATCCTTCCTATAGTTAAAGCATTATTTATGACTATAAATCATACTCAATATGTCAAATTCATTTGTTAGAATTCAGATAAAATACTGATTTGAAATTGTGGAAAGTGTTTTAGACTTCTTTTTTCCTCTCTCTCTCTCTTTTTTTCCCCATTCTCCTTTATTTTGTAAATACCTAGTTACAAGTTGCACAAGTCAAAAAATAAAGGCAAAGAGGACTGGGGAAGACTTTTGTGACATGAAGCAGGTGAGAGGGGAGAAAGGACTGGAACACATTCTCCCCATACACAGTCCTGGAGGAGGGCTGGGGTATTTCAGATTTTTTAACTAATCATGAAAGAATTCTGACCCACATATTCTATGTAACATTCCCAAGGGACTTCTGATTATTTCAAGATTTTGTGGTTTAGCCTATGACAAGGCATGCTAAATATTATGCAGCCTGGCAGGAAAAGGCCGCATTTCACATCCAATGTCATTCAGCTAGAGCTCCCTTTTAGCTGTTGCCCTTCCATGACGTGTGACATGGAGTGCTTGTCACTTACATGCCATAAAATCATGAACAGATCGGCAAGTGAAAATGACTCCTCAAAGAGTGACTCGAACTGAGAAAAAAAATGCTTGGGATTAAAATTGCTTCCATATGCTATTCAAACTCAGGGATTGGATTCTGCCAATTTCTAAAACATCATACTAAAAGGGAGTTGTATTTACCATCAAGTATCTCCTGCACTTAGCATGGCTTGCTGACGTCAGATGTTGGCATCCCACCTCTACATGAAAGGATTCAGACCGTGTCATTTATTTGTTTATTTATTCATTATTTATTTGATTAGAGCCTAGGAAAAGAGTTCTCTGGTTATCATGTAGGTTTCACGCATCTAATTGCCACCTCTCCTGAGACTGGTGAGGTAACAGGAAGAGGAGAGAGGAAGTTGGTGGGGGTGAGACAGTGGAGGATGGCCCTATGTGGACAGGATGATCTTTCCCCAAATTGTCAAACCTTGCACCTCTCTGCATAACAACGCTATCTGTAATTATCTGCATGTTTCCCTAGTAACTTGCACAGTTTGTCTAATTGCATCAGCCAAAGAATCACCTTATTCTCTCACATGTATTGTTTAGTACAAAGTCATGGTATAAATCATATCTTCTTTCATAAAGCAGAAGCGACTAATGCTTGGATTATTAGGACAAAAGGAAGATTTTGATTACAGTTTGGAAAGAAAAACTTTGTAAAAGAATTTTCCTTTTCTTCATGAGTTGCTAGAAATAGTAAAGTCATGTATTTTGCTGGACAAATTTTTCTAAACCTAAATCTGAATGTCACTAATAAATTTAAGCAATAACTCGAAGATCATGGGTAAATGTCTTATATTCTGTTAACCTTAGCTGTCTTATCTGAAAAATAAGATGATGTCCACAACTCAGGGGCATCTTACAAATTGGAAGATGCTAGCAGTGGGTCAGGATGTGTTAATTTCCTCTCCTCCCTCCCGTAAAATCAGAGAAAATAATAGAATATAAGGAAAATCATGATGTGTGATTTCTGGATGAATCCACTTGCCCTGCAGGTATTCTAGGCTCTATTCTGTCTGTAAAATGCACAGACTTATAAATGATGACCCCTGGAACACCCAAGGGTATTTTTCATGAGTTTGGTATTAAATTCTACTTTATTCAAAGACTGATTCCCACCTTCCTGGAATCACCAGCAATAACAAAGGCTTAAATAGACACTGCTCTAGACAGATGCAGAAATAGAAACATGGCTAGACATCAGTCAGGAAGATAAGTGATCAAATTTCCAACAGTCCTCCTGGCAGGGGTTGGCTGTGCTGTGTTACATCATTTAGGTCATTTCTGTAGGCTCAGCAAAGATACATTTAGCATGGAATCACAAGGGAAATGGGCCTTTTGTGGAAAGGGGATTATTTAGCCCACTATTTATTTTTTATTTTTTCCTGCTGTCTTGGGGGGATAATGCACCTGAGCTGACGGGTGTCATATGTGTCCTCTGACCCACAGGATACTCATGGCCATTTCTCCTGACAGCAAAGATAGGTCAGCACATTGGTGATGAAAGTGACCTTCTGGGGTAAAGAAGACAAAAATCAATTAGGTTCCTTCTAGCACTGACAACAGTGGGTGAAGGAAGTTGGTGCCAAGGTTCATTCTGTGGTTTCATTAAAAATTCTGTAATACTTAGTAATGAATGGCAGGGATATTAATAGGGGGATGGGACAGCACAAGTGTATCGCATTTGCCATCTCTGGTTTAGGGTCCCTTGTGTGCAATAGCTAACCTAGACTATGGTCCCGTCAGCAGTACCCAGCCTGATGAGAGAATGTACAATATGGGGCCCCTGGATGTGGACATGTCTTCAGTTCACTGACACAAGGGTGGCTGTCATACAATAGAAAAGAGCACACATGCTTTAGAAGAAATGAGAGACTGGGATATTTTGTTTGCAAAATTAATCAGTACTTTATCAGATACTCATTCAGAACACAAGCATCCAGGTACTATATGAAACATAAAAATTACCAGCAACAAGAGCTACAATCACATGCCAAGGACCGCATGTGAGGACACATCAACTGTAACTCAGACACACTGAGACCCACTCCTTCCCAGCACAGGGGGGTTTCCACTATGCTGGGGACTAACAAAGCATTTAATGAGCAACAGGAAACACCACAAACAAAGCAAAACAAAACAACCAAGGCTCTGGTTATTGACCAATGAATGCACCTTGGTTTTGGATAAGTAGAAAGATGTAGAGAGTTTCAGTCCAGATTCCAAAAAAAAAAAGAAACGTATGACAATGCACCTTTGGAAAAAACCTATTTGTCTAGGGCATGGCTTTAATATAAGGCATCAGTGGTATCAGGATTTCCCCCATGATGGACAGAACAAGACCAAGAACTTATTACTGTGAGCTTACTTCCCAGCACGCACGGGTACCATTAAATTACAGCTGCTGAGACACCAGGTCAGAAGGCTAGACTAATTTAAAAGTTTGCTAGCTGACCAGGGTCCTCTCTTTATAGTTCCTTCTACTTCAGCCCCCCAAAATGCCAAAAGGACAACTTGACGGTAGACCTTTTCCATCTATTCTTTGATTTGCCTATTTTTCTCAAACCCCTGCCACTGAAATCAGTAACCTCACTTTGCCTAGTGGGTCTAGAGTTCTTTCCCAGGATGGTCCTCTGTGATGCTTGACTTGGTGATGGGGGAGCTGTGCCTCAAGCTTTGAGAGACAAGGTGCATGGAGCTGCAAAGGGCAGGGCTGGGGTTAGACAGAGATACAGGTAGCATGAACTGATGGTTCACACATCAAGGGTGGACACAGGTAAGTGTTGAGCACAGAGCTGAAGTGTAGAATATTCTAGTCTGAAACAGATTAGTACAGTATACTATGATACGCTTACAGCCCCTCATCTTTTTCTTTTAACTCACTGTTTTAAAGATAACATGCCTTGAGATTTGCAAAGAGAACTCCACTCTTGTTTTCTTATTCTGCTTTCTAACTTCTTACTTACTCCTATTCTGTGATCAAATGTCTTGTATCCACAACTTAATTCAAACATGAAAAAATCTACACTGTACCAAAGAGGCATGGTGTGGATTTTACATATCTAAAGACTCTTCTTTGGAGGCCAATGTGGCCATGTAAAGGTCACTGCATTGCTCAGTGATGAGTGAATTGGGAACTCTTGCAAATAGTTGTTCGTCCTTTAGCTCTCAGCAGGTTGTAATTCACCCTCATGGGCCAGCAAAATGACTTATACTGCTTAGAGTTCAAAGCCAAGTTCTTGCTTATCACCCCAGTCAAACAATTTCATTTCTATCAGTTGGCAGTTGTACTTCAGATTTTATGGATCAAATGGGTCTAGTGAAATTTTATTACCCTGCAATACAACGAGAAGAAAAAAAGCTCTGGGAAAAAAATCAATGTAATGTTTAAGGTCTTTGTTACCTTTATAACCTCCAGTGTTCTTTTACATATAAACTAATAAATCAACCTTTTAAGGAAAGATGCAATCCTTAGTTCTGCTCAATATGAGGTGCTAAGTCTGATCATAAAAACAATCAAGTAGCTAATGGTTTTGCTACCTGAACAAGCACAGATAAAGTAGAATCAATCGCAGAACAAGGATACCGTTTGCAGGCGTTTTCTCCTTGTTAGTACATGGTAATCAGTTGTGGCCAGATGAAGGTAGCAACTTAAAAACAGTACTTTCATAAACTGTATTATGTTCACTGGAATTTAGACATGTATGAACATTAGATTAAACATTTCAAACATCTAGTCCCTTACTACTGGCTACTTCTCAACTGCATGAGAGGTATGCACTGTAATTTTACAGTTGAATCAGCAGAACAGCACGACAATCCTCCCCATAACCTTCAGGAGAATGGCTATTTCTTATGTAAGGATCTTGGATATATGACTTTAGTAGATTCTCCTTAGTGGATTGTAAGAAGTAGCTATGAAGATGCTAAATATTAGAATAAAACTAAAATGAAGTTCTACACATTTCAGTAATGAATATATATTTTCTCATAAATGTCTTCATCTTGGGACACACCAAAGATTGGTAAATTGGATTCAGAAACTTTTCAGCATGAATTAGCATCATGTAGCTAATTTGAACATTTTCTATTAGAGCTCTAAATAAATGAGAAACAGAGCTTTATGGTTTACCATATAGCATGGTAAGCACAACTCAGCAGCCAAGGCAAACTGATAGGGATTCCATTTCAACCAAATGTCTGGAAGAAAATATGGTAGGGCTTTCTCTGGAAAGAGAAAATACAGTTCAGGGCAGAGCAAACTGCTTGTGTAAATGGCTTAGAAGGGGCCACAAGACCACTAACATCCAAAGCAAAGAAGTACAGCCAAATCAAGTGTTACCCATGTTATACTATTAACAAGGTAGCTAGTTGTTTACTTGATGGCCATTGATACATGAAATTATTTTTGCAAGTCCCCAGAGGAATGACCTGTTCAAGAGTCCTGCCTTTCCATACGGAAGCCAGGCATAAAAGGGTCTTAAGACAAGTCCACTTTACCCATGGAAATGGAAGATTTAAAACAAAAAATAAGTTCTGATAATGCTTCCTTTTCCTCTTTTATGTAAATTATCAACATAGTCATAATGATGAGATTGGTATTTGGATTTTAAAATTTTCTCAATTGCGATCCAAATCTACCTGAACAAGCACAGATAAAGTAGAATCAATCGCAGAACAAGGATACCGTTTGCAGGCGTTTTCTCCTTGTTAGTACATGGTAATCAGTTGTGGCCAGATGAAGGTAGCAACTTAAAAACAGTACTTTCATAAACTGTATTATGTTCACTGGAATTTAGACATGTATGAACATTAGATTAAACATTTCAAACATCTAGTCCCTTACTACTGGCTACTTCTCAACTGCATGAGAGGTATGCACTGTAATTTTACAGTTGAATCAGCAGAACAGCACGACAATCCTCCCCATAACCTTCAGGAGAATGGCTATTTCTTATGTAAGGATCTTGGATATATGACTTTAGTAGATTCTCCTTAGTGGATTGTAAGAAGTAGCTATGAAGATGCTAAATATTAGAATAAAACTAAAATGAAGTTCTACACATTTCAGTAATGAATATATATTTTCTCATAAATGTCTTCATCTTGGGACACACCAAAGATTGGTAAATTGGATTCAGAAACTTTTCAGCATGAATTAGCATCATGTAGCTAATTTGAACATTTTCTATTAGAGCTCTAAATAAATGAGAAACAGAGCTTTATGGTTTACCATATAGCATGGTAAGCACAACTCAGCAGCCAAGGCAAACTGATAGGGATTCCATTTCAACCAAATGTCTGGAAGAAAATATGGTAGGGCTTTCTCTGGAAAGAGAAAATACAGTTCAGGGCAGAGCAAACTGCTTGTGTAAATGGCTTAGAAGGGGCCACAAGACCACTAACATCCAAAGCAAAGAAGTACAGCCAAATCAAGTGTTACCCATGTTATACTATTAACAAGGTAGCTAGTTGTTTACTTGATGGCCATTGATACATGAAATTATTTTTGCAAGTCCCCAGAGGAATGACCTGTTCAAGAGTCCTGCCTTTCCATACGGAAGCCAGGCATAAAAGGGTCTTAAGACAAGTCCACTTTACCCATGGAAATGGAAGATTTAAAACAAAAAATAAGTTCTGATAATGCTTCCTTTTCCTCTTTTATGTAAATTATCAACATAGTCATAATGATGAGATTGGTATTTGGATTTTAAAATTTTCTCAATTGCGATCCAAATTTCTCACCAGTCTATTTTGTTACAATTTTTGATAGAATTGGTAGATGGGGCAGGGGGAGGATGAACATTTCTCTAAGTAAACTTCTATTTTTTAAAACATTATTTAACAATCTGTCCTGATTACCTAGTAGATTAGATGAACAGTAGCTAGCGGTTGATGCAGTTGGGTAGGGTCACAAATGGTGTTGATTAATTTCTAGAATTAAATGGGAGTAAAGCATCAAATATCAAGTTTTCAGATTTTCATTAGAGTCCTGACATCAGTATCTGTACTAGCAACATGGTTAGAAAAAATTGTAAATGAACAAATCTTACTCAGTGAGCTAACACACCAGATGATGCCAATGTGACTGAAGATATTCTCAACATCGTGGATTGATAAGAAAAGGAAAAATAAACGAGATCAACCTTCCGCACAAACTGCATTCATTTCCTTGTGCACTATAACAAATTACCATGAATTCAGTCACTTATCAATAACCAAATTTATCATATTACTATCTGTAGCTCAGACGCTTGACAAGAGTCTCATGACACTAAAGTTAAGGCATCAGCAGATCATCATTTCTTCCTAGAGGAAGAAGGGGAATCAATTTCTTTGCCTTTTTCAGCATCTAGAGGCATTCCCATATCCCATGATTCCTGCCCCTCAGCTTCCATCTTCATAGTCAGTGACAAAAAAGTTGATTCTCAGGTCTCATATCCACTTTAAGGACCATCATAACTGCACTGGGCCCATCTCAAGGCCCTTAGTCACATGTGTAAAGTCCCTTGCAGCAAGTAAGGGAACATGGTGACAAGCTCCAGGAATTAGTGTGTGGGTAGCTCTGGAAGAATCATTATTCTTCCAAACACACAAGATTTAAAAAAGAAGAAGTCAGCAGAGGAAGGAGTGCACAAAAGAGAAAAGGTTTGTGGAAAACAAGTTAACTCCAATGTGGTAAGATGACAGACACCTGGAATGTGGAGTTAAGTTCTGAACATAACTGTGAAAGAGGAGCAACTTTTTTTTTTTATTATCATTGTTTCTTGAAACATTATTTATTTGGCTGCACAACATGTGGGTACTGTTGCAAAGTTCCAGTGTGATAATGTATGATATTAAAGCATTTTATAAATTATAATGTGTAGCACAAACTTTGTTTTCAATTTCTGTATCACAAACTACCCATTCCTTTTCACTTGGCTTTATTATCTTAAGATTATATTTGTTTAGTCCTAAACTCCATTAACGATGAAGCATTCCCTTATGTTAAGGAGTAAATTTAGTCCTCAGCAACTCCTTTGATCCTGGAAAACAGTGACATTTGAACCCAGGCCTTCTCTGAGTGAATCCATTTGAACTGCTTCAAATGTTATGCACATGACTTGGTAGTGTATTCCCCCTCCAGTCTGGTCACTCTTTGGAACACATTTCTGATCAAGATTGCTCTTTTTTTTAAGAGTGCCCTAGTGGTTAAGACTCCATGCTTGATCTTTCCAACCCAAGGATTGAACCCAGGTCTCCTGCATTACTGGTGGATTTTTTTTTTTATTGTCTGAGCCACCAAGGAAGCATATATAAGTGGTACAAGCACTTTAATAAGCAAATGGCTCACTAAGAGGTAAGAGCAATGTTCAGGAACTAACAGGGGACATTGAAATCCACAGAGATTGTCACAACAGGAAGGAAAGGCTCTGTTACCCGTTAGGCCTGAAGAGGCAGAGCAACAACTGGCTACAGGAACCCAGGGGAGAGCCAAATCTGTTAATAAGAACCCAGGAAGCTGTGACAAGGAAAGATGCAGCCCAGAGCAGTCAGAGAAAAGAAGTACCTGCCCTCTCTCCTTGTGCCTGCCCACATCTCCTGCTGGTGCATCTCACTGGCCCAGTTCAATAAGACCTGGACAGACAAGGGGACAAGGGAGATGCTCTCTGAAGGGCCAGCCTTCAAAGGCACAGATTAGGACATATAACCATAGAAATGGATAGGGTATATGAGAAAATGGAGAATGACCATCTCAGTACTTCTCCATTTCTTTTACAAATGCAGATATCAGGACTTTATATCCATATTCTGATCATTCATGCCCAATACTTTGTGATCCTTTGGATGGTAGCACACCAGCTCCTCTGTCCATAGAATTTTTTTTTTCAGGCAAGAAATACTGGAGCGGGTGGCCATTTCCTCCTCCTCCATGGCTCTGTGGGTAAAGAATCCTGCAGTGCAGGGGACTGAAGGAGATGTGGGTTCAATCGCTGGGTCAGGAAGATGCCCTGGAAGATGTCAGGACTTAGGCTAAATAACTTCCTTAAGGTCTCCCAGTAGAAAGCCCAGAACTCAAATCTGCCCTTGGAATTAACAAATGCCAATAAGCATTTCCTGTAACAGTGCATTGCTTGCCTCTCAGGGGGCCTCTATCACCAGAAGTTTGCAGGGAGGAGCTATTAGTGTGCCTATCTCTTCAAATCTCCCAACCTGTGGAATTTTCTAATTCTGTATTTCTGAACTCATCGTATTTCTGAACTCCTCATCTTTCTCACAGTATCTACCTGATTTGTCACTTTCTTTCAAATATAACTCCCTCAAATAGCTTTAAACACTACAGAAAACACATGTCCTCTTGGTAAATGGAAACCAGTCAAAATTCTGCAGACTCTCTGGATAAGGCAACGCATTACTCATTCTGCCTCTGTAATATCTATCTTTATCTGTCTACCCTTCCATCCATTAGAGTGACCAGGGAGTATCCTGAGGTGTGCATTGAAATGAGATTACATGAGACTTCCAGGATAGGTTTGATGGTTGAAAAAAAAGGAGGGGAGCTGACAAATGCTTCACTATTTTTAAAAACCGTACCCAATGAATGTTATGCCCAGATGCAAGGAAAGATGCAGCCCAGAGCAGTCAGAGAAAAGAAGTACCTGCCCTCTCTCCTTGTGCCTGCCCACATCTCCTGCTGGTGCATCTCACTGGCCCAGTTCAATAAGACCTGGACAGACAAGGGGACAAGGGAGATGCTCTCTGAAGGGCCAGCCTTCAAAGGCACAGATTAGGACATATAACCATAGAAATGGATAGGGTATATGAGAAAATGGAGAATGACCATCTCAGTACTTCTCCATTTCTTTTACAAATGCAGATATCAGGACTTTATATCCATATTCTGATCATTCATGCCCAATACTTTGTGATCCTTTGGATGGTAGCACACCAGCTCCTCTGTCCATAGAATTTTTTTTTTCAGGCAAGAAATACTGGAGCGGGTGGCCATTTCCTCCTCCTCCATGGCTCTGTGGGTAAAGAATCCTGCAGTGCAGGGGACTGAAGGAGATGTGGGTTCAATCGCTGGGTCAGGAAGATGCCCTGGAAGATGTCAGGACTTAGGCTAAATAACTTCCTTAAGGTCTCCCAGTAGAAAGCCCAGAACTCAAATCTGCCCTTGGAATTAACAAATGCCAATAAGCATTTCCTGTAACAGTGCATTGCTTGCCTCTCAGGGGGCCTCTATCACCAGAAGTTTGCAGGGAGGAGCTATTAGTGTGCCTATCTCTTCAAATCTCCCAACCTGTGGAATTTTCTAATTCTGTATTTCTGAACTCATCGTATTTCTGAACTCCTCATCTTTCTCACAGTATCTACCTGATTTGTCACTTTCTTTCAAATATAACTCCCTCAAATAGCTTTAAACACTACAGAAAACACATGTCCTCTTGGTAAATGGAAACCAGTCAAAATTCTGCAGACTCTCTGGATAAGGCAACGCATTACTCATTCTGCCTCTGTAATATCTATCTTTATCTGTCTACCCTTCCATCCATTAGAGTGACCAGGGAGTATCCTGAGGTGTGCATTGAAATGAGATTACATGAGACTTCCAGGATAGGTTTGATGGTTGAAAAAAAAAAGGAGGGGAGCTGACAAATGCTTCACTATTTTTAAAAACCGTACCCAATGAATGTTATATTATGTTCCCTAGAAATTGGAAATAATTGCAAAATAGTCTTTCCTGTCCCTTTTGCCCAAACCTTCAAATAAAGGAGTACTTGGTACTCCTTTATTTGAAAGGCATGACTTTCAAAAATTGCATGAAAGTACTTCCTCTTCTCTGAGTCCATTTTCCCATCATTTTCAGTATATAATTATAAAGTGTCGCCTTTAAACATAAATACAGCCCCAAGGTGTCAAAATATCAGTTTTACAATAGCATAAATTTATAAGTATTCTGCAAAAGGAAAACAAATTGTGTGAGACTAAAATGCATATCATGAAATATAAATGTTAACTAATTGATTATAGCAGAAGCAACACTTTGAGCAAAATTTTATGGAGTCTCAGTGAATAAGAAAGATAAAATTCAACTTCTCTACATGAGTGGAAATGGTGGGGACCGAGTCACCTGTTCACTGGTCCCTAGTGACAGCCTCTGAGGTTCTTTTTCTTCATAAGTTGAAACCGTATGCCTGGATTTTATAAAGAGTCACTAGCCCAAAGCTATGTAGCAGTTTGAGGGCAAATACAAATTTCATATGTCCTATTATTTTGGCAAATTGTGAGAAGCTCTCTAAGAAGATGTGATGCAAAGAAGAGAGGGTGTCTTCTCTCACTTCCAGGCAGAAGCTTGGTATGCAGCATCACCCCTGGACCTCCACTTCTGGAGATGTCTGACAAGAGATGGAGATGGATGGCCTGTGGACTCAGTGACTCCTGGTAGAAGGCAGGTGATCCCTGTGAGAGCAGCTTTGCATGTAAGCTTGTGAGATGGTCCCTGGGACCTCCAGAAATGTTTGCAGGCATACTGCATTGAGCTTAAACCCTGAGTGAGATTAAACCCTGAGTAAGGGCCAGAATCAAATGCATTTCAATTGTTTCTATTACTGCAGCCTTCTCTATTCTCTAGCTGGTGAAATCAGGATATGGGCATCACAAAGCAAACTGGTATAGATTAAAGGTCACCTCCTCCTTCTCTTTCCAGATGTTTCCTATGTGCATAGTCACTTAGTTGTATCCAACTCTTTGTGATCCTATGGGAACTGTCCACTAGGCTCCTCCGTTCATGAGATTTTTCAGGCAAGAATACTGGAGCGGGTTGCCACACCCTTCTCACAGGGATATTCGTGACTCAGGAATGGAACCCATATCTCCTGTGTCTCTGCATTGCAGGCAGATTCGTTACCTGCTTAGATGTCAGGGAAGCCCTGAAATAAGATTTGTAACTGTTGTTTTAGTCGCTAAGTTATTTCCAACTCTTTCTGACCCCATGGACTGTGGCCCACAGGCTCCTTTGTCCATGGGCTTCCCAGGCAATAATACTGGAATGGTTTGCCATGTCCTTATCCACAGGATCTTCCCAACCCAGGGACTGAACCTGTGTCTCCTGCACTGGCAGATGGATTCTTCACTGAGCCACCAGGGAAGTCTATAGATCTTTCCAAGAACACTACAAAATCAAAGCATAAGACTCTCCTTAACTGTTCTCACTTTATTTGAATTCTAAAGCTTAAAATGTGAAACTTCATTTTTAAATTAATTTCTTAAGTTTACTTTTTAAGTGATTATATTCCAGAAAACATTATCTTGAATCACAATAGAAAGAAAGTAGCAAAATCATGGATGGGTGTATTTATCAGGTTGATAAGATCTAAACACATGGTTGCTACCTTGCAAAACCTGCCATGGTGAAACTTCTCTAACATACAATATGAAAATGGGTGCTTTAAAGTGAGACTCTAAGATTAAAGGTACCTTCTACTTTGAAATAAAATGATGTCCAAGAAATTATGACTAACACAGTTAGAGGCAGCATTCATGGACACAACCAGAGATCATTTTAGTTTCATTTTATTTGAAGAGAAGGGCATTTTCTTCTGAGACAGATATGCCAGTTTGGAAACTAGATTTCGTGTTAAATATATAAAAGCATGAATTCTATGTCCTCTAAGTAACAAAAATAGGGACTAGAGAAATCCCGCAAGTTCAAATCAAAGATGTTTTAAATTCTGGCTTATTCTTTGCATCTCTGCATAATCATTGCAGACCTTTACACTTAGACACTTAAACTCAGAATTTATGAGACACTTAGGCACAATTTATTTGATCCCAAAGGTTTTTCTTCTTGTTGTTGTTCCATTTCTATTGCCTCTTGAACTGTGCAGTGAAATAACACATGAAAACAAAGTTTACTGAGATTAATTATGCTCTTTGAAGAGATTAGAAAATTTGTGTAGCAGGAAATTCTGAGTCATGATTAGGTGAGGTCAATGGCTTTACAAATAAGAAGACCTTTCTCTGACAACTGTATCTGTAACATATGGGAATGAAAGAAAAGGATGCCCAGGAGTGAACTGGGTAACAAGTAGATCTGAGGGCAGTAGTCCAGAGTCAAATAGTTGAATTCATCATGATTTAAAAATCATGGGACTGAGGGAAGCCATGTCCCTTTTCTGGTTCAATTATAAATTGATACATATTGTACAACTTCATAAGATTATGCAAGCATGAGAAGGGGGCATGAAACACCTTATTGGATCTCATTTTAACTACCTGAATCAAAAATTAATGAGGAAGCCTTGACTGCCTGTGTGTGTGTGCTAGTCTGTCAGTCGTGCCTGACTCTGTGATCCCATGGACTGTAGCCTGCCAGGCTCCGCTGTCCCTGTAATTCTCCAGGCAAGAATACTGGAGTGGTTTTCCAGTTCCTTCTCCAGGGGATCACCCTGAGTCAGAGATGAAACCCAATTCTCCTGCACTACAGTCAGATTCCTTACTGTCTGAGCTGCCAGGGTCTAGTATTCAAAGTTGAAATAATCCTGGGTACCCTACTTTTATCATTCCATTAACTCTAAAAAAATTTTAAAGGAAAAAACCTTCTACTTTGAAATAAAATGATGTCCAAGAAATTATGACTAACACAGTTAGAGGCAGCATTCATGGACACAACCAGAGATCATTTTAGTTTCATTTTATTTGAAGAGAAGGGCATTTTCTTCTGAGACAGATATGCCAGTTTGGAAACTAGATTTCGTGTTAAATATATAAAAGCATGAATTCTATGTCCTCTAAGTAACAAAAATAGGGACTAGAGAAATCCCGCAAGTTCAAATCAAAGATGTTTTAAATTCTGGCTTATTCTTTGCATCTCTGCATAATCATTGCAGACCTTTACACTTAGACACTTAAACTCAGAATTTATGAGACACTTAGGCACAATTTATTTGATCCCAAAGGTTTTTCTTCTTGTTGTTGTTCCATTTCTATTGCCTCTTGAACTGTGCAGTGAAATAACACATGAAAACAAAGTTTACTGAGATTAATTATGCTCTTTGAAGAGATTAGAAAATTTGTGTAGCAGGAAATTCTGAGTCATGATTAGGTGAGGTCAATGGCTTTACAAATAAGAAGACCTTTCTCTGACAACTGTATCTGTAACATATGGGAATGAAAGAAAAGGATGCCCAGGAGTGAACTGGGTAACAAGTAGATCTGAGGGCAGTAGTCCAGAGTCAAATAGTTGAATTCATCATGATTTAAAAATCATGGGACTGAGGGAAGCCATGTCCCTTTTCTGGTTCAATTATAAATTGATACATATTGTACAACTTCATAAGATTATGCAAGCATGAGAAGGGGGCATGAAACACCTTATTGGATCTCATTTTAACTACCTGAATCAAAAATTAATGAGGAAGCCTTGACTGCCTGTGTGTGTGTGCTAGTCTGTCAGTCGTGCCTGACTCTGTGATCCCATGGACTGTAGCCTGCCAGGCTCCGCTGTCCCTGTAATTCTCCAGGCAAGAATACTGGAGTGGTTTTCCAGTTCCTTCTCCAGGGGATCACCCTGAGTCAGAGATGAAACCCAATTCTCCTGCACTACAGTCAGATTCCTTACTGTCTGAGCTGCCAGGGTCTAGTATTCAAAGTTGAAATAATCCTGGGTACCCTACTTTTATCATTCCATTAAGGCTGAACAACCTATTCATCACAGCAAATACATAATTTATTTCTATTATTTTCTCATTTTACAGATCAGAAATCTGAGGCAAAGTTCACACTGCAAGCAGGTAGACCAGCCAATAGCCAGAAGCAGTCATCAGATCTCAGGACCCATGGGTACAAATAGTCACTTTAGTCATGTCCAACTCTTTGCAACCCTATGGGCTATAGACTACCAGGCTCCTCTGTCCATGGGAGTCTCCAGGCAAGAATACTGGAGTGGGTTATCATGCCTTCCTCCGGGAGATCTTCCCAATTCTGGGATCGAAACTGAGTCTTTTACATCTCTTGCACCAACAGGCAGGTTATTTACATGAGTGTCACCTGGGAAGCCCTTCAAGGTTCACGCTCCTACCAAATAACCAACTCTTCTGTATATTAGCTGCACTTTCCTGGGTGATCTAAAAAGTACTGGTGTGGCTCTGGTTGGGGAACTAAGATCTGGCATGTCACAAAGTGCAGCCAATAGAAAAAGTACCGGTATGAAGGTAAACTTTTGGCAGCAACCTCTGTGTGCGGTT
Organism: Tragulus kanchil; assembly: GCA_022376925.1. NCBI lineage: Eukaryota > Metazoa > Chordata > Mammalia > Artiodactyla > Tragulidae > Tragulus > Tragulus kanchil. The sequence goes on along the minus strand of JAIOJX010000029.1, from coordinate 80,601,833 downwards.
TCCTTGTTGGCAGAGTTGAAAACAGTGCAGAAGGAGTCACAGAAAGCTGGCTGGTGCTTCAGGAGGATAGGGATGGGGACAACAAGGCACAGACCATGTCATATTTATCTTCGTGCCTCTCTAATCTGGAATTATGCAAGGAAGAATATTCAGTTCATGTTCTTGGAGGGAAAAATTATGCACATTATTTTCAATCAGGCTTCAGTGTTGGAAATTGTTTTAGGGAGAATTACCGAGTGAAAAGTGGGTATCTTCCCTTTTGGCCACAAATGTAGATAAGCTCATGAAGGGAGTGGCATTTGAGAAGAACTTTGATGGACAGTCAGGACAGAAGTGGGCAAAAAATGTCCTCGGGAGGGCTCAACATGCTTCGAAGTCAAATACTGTCTTGTAGGAATGGAAATTCTGATGAAAAGGGGTATCTTCTTTTTTTTTAGGGCTCAAATGTCACAGGTCTACATCCTGAGTCATCATACATATACAAAATCATCATCAGAAAGACTTCTTCAAAGATTTCAGTTCTTCATGAGTAAAGGATAGAAATGATATGAGTCACCATAGCTTCAAACACAACTTCTAAAGCAGTACACAAGTCTCTGGACAGGAGCAGATGATAAATGTGTTAATCTTTGTGAAACATAATAGTCTCTGTTACTATTATTCAATTCTGTCTTTGCAATGAGAAAGCAGACATAGATAATATATGCAGTTTCATCAGCAAAAGCAGGTGCTGGGCCATAGTTTACTGGCTGGGTTCTCAAGCTTTGTGTGATAAGGAGCACATCAACTACTAACCTCAGGACACTCCCAGAGTAGTGTTCAGTTGTGCTCTTGTATGAGTGTTTTATCTTTGGTTTCTGGCTAGAAAAATAAAGTCAACACAAAAATGTCTTTGATAAAACGTCTTACCTCATTTTGAAAGTAAGGAGAATTTATATAAAACTGGCTTCTCTAAAGTGTTCAACTCATGTTTTTTTTTTTTTTTTTTTTTTGTATTTTTATAAAGTTGTGTGACCCTCATCACCAATTTTTAGCTTCTATTTTGATCATAACTGTTCAAATGGACTTTCCAGGTGGCACTAGTGGTGAAGAATCTGCCTGTCCATGAAGGTAGACTTAAGGGATGCAGGTTTGATCTCTGTGCTGGAAAAATCCCCTGGGGGAGGGCAAAGCAACCTCGTTTCCAGAATGGGGACTTTCCAAGGTGGCACTAGTGGTGAAGAATCTGCTGTCCACAGTGCCTCTCTAATCTGGAATTATGCAAGGAAGAATATTCAGTTCATGTTCTTGGAGAAAAATTATGCACATTATTTTCAATCAGGCTTCAGTGTTGGAAATTGTTTTAGGGAGAATTACCGAGTGAAAAGTGGGTATCTTCCCTTTTGGCCACAAATGTAGATAAGCTCATGAAGGGAGTGGCATTTGAGAAGAACTTTGATGGACAGTCAGGACAGAAGTGGGCAAAAATGTCCTGGGGAGGGCTCAACATGCTTCGAAGTCAAATACTGTCTTGTAGGAATGGAAATTCTGATGAAAAGGGGTATCTTCTTTTTTTTTAGGGCTCAAATGTCACAGGTCTACATCCTGAGTCATCATACATATACAAAATCATCATCAGAAAGACTTCTTCAAAGATTTCAGTTCTTCATGAGTAAAGGATAGAAATGATATGAGTCACCATAGCTTCAAACACAACTTCTAAAGCAGTACACAAGTCTCTGGACAGGAGCAGATGATAAATGTGTTAATCTTTGTGAAACATAATAGTCTCTGTTACTATTATTCAATTCTGTCTTTGCAATGAGAAAGCAGACATAGATAATATATGCAGTTTCATCAGCAAAAGCAGGTGCTGGGCCATAGTTTACTGGCTGGGTTCTCAAGCTTTGTGTGATAAGGAGCACATCAACTACTAACCTCAGGACACTCCCAGAGTAGTGTTCAGTTGTGCTCTTGTATGAGTGTTTTATCTTTGGTTTCTGGCTAGAAAAATAAAGTCAACACAAAAATGTCTTTGATAAAACGTCTTACCTCATTTTGAAAGTAAGGAGAATTTATATAAAACTGGCTTCTCTAAAGTGTTCAACTCATGTTTTTTTTTTTTTTTTTTTTTTTGTATTTTTATAAAGTTGTGTGACCCTCATCACCAATTTTTAGCTTCTATTTTGATCATAACTGTTCAAATGGACTTTCCAGGTGGCACTAGTGGTGAAGAATCTGCCTGTCCATGAAGGTAGACTTAAGGGATGCAGGTTTGATCTCTGTGCTGGAAAAATCCCCTGGGGGAGGGCAAAGCAACCCTCTCCAGTATTCTTGCCCGGAGAATCCCACAGACAGAGGAGCCTGACAGGCTGCAGTCCATAAGGCTGTACATAATCAGGCACAACTGAAGTGACTTAGCATGCATATGGATGTTCAACAGTACTTTATGGAGCATCTATTATATGGTCCATCCTGGTGGCAGTGGTAGTGGTTGTTTTGTTTTCTTGGTTTGAGTTGGTTTGACTTGCTAGAGGATGTGGATGCTGGACAGTAGGTACGAGAAAATATAAAACACGGCGTTATCTGAAGCAGTCAGCTCACAATAGAAGAAAATAAGCAATGAGAAATCTAAGGCAGCATGGAGATCACAGATACATTAACTATGCATTTACAGAAGAGTTGGGTGTAAAGTTCTAAGGTTTCAATGTACAGATCTGGAGAAGGAACATGGAATTGGACGGATGGCTTGTCGCATGAGTAGAGTAGATTTCAGAGACCCAGCAGAACTATGACCAAAGGCCCAGAGATAAGAACAGCCTGGCCTGGGAGCTGAGCAGCCCTGACTGGGGACATGCTGAGAACTTCACATGAAACTGTCCAGGGAAGATGGCGCAGTGGCCATAGGACCTCAGGAAATTGAGTTTAGAGATCAACTTGGCAGCATTATCCTTAGAGGCTAAGGATCCTGAGGCTTCTAGAGAGGCAGAAAGACAGTTTCTGGAAAATTGTCGGATAATTGTTTGTAGGGTGACCTGGAAGGAGAAGCCTAGAAATCTTTTGAGTACTGATTTTAACTATCAGTGTCACTTCAGTCCTGTCCAACTCTTTACAACTCCATGGACTGTAGCCCTCTGTTCATGGGAGTCTCCGGCAAGAATACTGGAGTGGGTTGACATGCCCTTCTCCAGGGGATCTTTCCAACCCAGGGATCAAACAAGCATCTCTTATGCCTCCTGTGTCAGCAAACAGGTTCTTTACCACTAGCACCACCTGGAAGATCCCTTACCTATGAAAGTAAATATATTTATTGGACAGTGATTGTTAACCTTTGCTATATGCTATACTCATCAGAGTACTTTTGAGGATAGAGTTCTAATGTCTGTATTTTTTTAATAAGCTCCATTGCTGATTCTAACATGCAGCTAAGAACTATTAATAATATTACAGGAGAAGAGATAGGAAACTACATTGTTGGTGCAGTTATAGAAACAACGCTTTTCTACCTTTGTTTCTAAAATACATTCATCAATTAAGTCAGAATTTCTTAAAATTTTTCTGATGGTTTGGATTTTGCAGAGTACCAAACAAAGAATGATAATTTGAAAGGCAGAGGGACTGAATACATTATATAGTGTATTCTCGTAAGCTCTTAGCATATCTCCCTAAAATTAGTCCCTAAACCCAGGCATGTTTGAGGGATTTCAAACTTTAGACCTACACATGACACCACTTGCTCTGAGTCTCAGGAGATACACAACCCAAACACCTGTATATGTCAGGTAAATGTTAATGTATTCTGTCAACAACAGATCACCTTACATGGGTAAATTACTCAATGCCATTACCTGTACACACCATCTGTAAACCTAATCTCCTCTGTGTTCTAGATTTCAGAGACCCCGCAGAACTATGACCAAAGGCCCAGAGATAAGAACAGCCTGGCCTGGGAGCTGAGCAGCCCTGACTGGGGACATGCTGAGAACTTCACATGAAACTGTCCAGGGAAGATGGCGCAGTGGCCATAGGACCTCAGGAAATTGAGTTTAGAGATCAACTTGGCAGCATTATCCTTAGAGGCTAAGGATCCTGAGGCTTCTAGAGAGGCAGAAAGACAGTTTCTGGAAAATTGTCGGATAATTGTTTGTAGGGTGACCTGGAAGGAGAAGCCTAGAAATCTTTTGAGTACTGATTTTAACTATCAGTGTCACTTCAGTCCTGTCCAACTCTTTACAACTCCATGGACTGTAGCCCTCTGTTCATGGGAGTCTCCGGGCAAGAATACTGGAGTGGGTTGACATGCCCTTCTCCAGGGGATCTTTCCAACCCAGGGATCAAACAAGCATCTCTTATGCCTCCTGTGTCAGCAAACAGGTTCTTTACCACTAGCACCACCTGGAAGATCCCTTACCTATGAAAGTAAATATATTTATTGGACAGTGATTGTTAACCTTTGCTATATGCTATACTCATCAGAGTACTTTTGAGGATAGAGTTCTAATGTCTGTATTTTTTTAATAAGCTCCATTGCTGATTCTAACATGCAGCTAAGAACTATTAATAATATTACAGGAGAAGAGATAGGAAACTACATTGTTGGTGCAGTTATAGAAACAACGCTTTTCTACCTTTGTTTCTAAAATACATTCATCAATTAAGTCAGAATTTCTTAAAATTTTTCTGATGGTTTGGATTTTGCAGAGTACCAAACAAAGAATGATAATTTGAAAGGCAGAGGGACTGAATACATTATATAGTGTATTCTCGTAAGCTCTTAGCATATCTCCCTAAAATTAGTCCCTAAACCCAGGCATGTTTGAGGGATTTCAAACTTTAGACCTACACATGACACCACTTGCTCTGAGTCTCAGGAGATACACAACCCAAACACCTGTATATGTCAGGTAAATGTTAATGTATTCTGTCAACAACAGATCACCTTACATGGGTAAATTACTCAATGCCATTACCTGTACACACCATCTGTAAACCTAATCTCCTCTGTGTTCTAAACTCCCAAGCGCCTGCTATACTATTTTTATTTTACATTCCTGCATAAATCTGTTGAGCTCAATATGTTATTGCAAATTCTCAAAAAATCAAAGACAATCTGCTGGCGTATAAAACACTGGTTACTGAGAATCGAAGGGTATAATATGGTAGCAATTCAAGCAGTCAGTAGGCAATCTTTACAGGGACGGTGCTAAACCACAAACTAACTGAATCTCTTAGCTAAGACTTGCTGTAAAATCAGATACATTCTATCAATACACACTGTGAGCTTGAACCCATTCATGTCTTTCATATCTAATAAAAATCTGAACAGTTGGCCTGATTGGATTTTAAGTGACGCAAATTTGAAAACCAAATGGGCAAATTCCCTTTAGACTTCATTTATTTAGACGATAATTGTAAAGAACGACAAATTACATTTACCACACTACTGAATTCCCTTGAGATTCAATATGAAATTTACAGAAATGGATACATATTTGCAGGTGTGTTTTTTTTTGTTCACAATGAATGCATTTTTTTCTCACATTAAAGTGCCTTCTTCTGATGTTGCTAGTTTCCTTGGTACAACCACTCAGTCATACTTTTTTTCCACAAAGTCTTTATTGATCTTAAACAATAGCACTGCCAAGTGATATGGAGTTATATTTGGTTGGCCAAAAAGTTTATTTGGGGTTTTAGCTAAAATTAAATTCTCCTTTACACAGTAAGTATGAAGCGCACATTTGCTTTTATTATTATCATTGTGACCTCTTTTACTGATTTTTTATTTATTTGTGTTTCATCCATCTTTATTCTTCAGCTTGTGTGGGCCTCCTATTTGCAGTGGCCTCTCTACTTGCAGAGCACCAGCTCTGGGCACATGTGCTCCAGAGTTCTGGCTCAGGACACACCTGTCCAGCCACTCCTGGGGCTCGTGGGATCTTCCCCAACCAGGGATTGAACCAATGCCCTTTGCACTGCAAGGTGGATTCTTTATACACTGGATCACCAGGAAAGCACTCACATTTGCTTTTATATTTATATTTTCAGTCATATAACAAAGTCACATGAAGAGACACCTAAGAATTTACCCTCTGAAAGTATTTCTGTAAAAGTTTAGAAAATTCAATCATTCTACACTTATAGTTAATTATTAAAAACATCTGGCTCATAATATTCAAATAAGCACATAAAATATGGAAAAACTTGAAAATCCAGCATCTGGAAATCTTATGTTTTTTTAGCATTATCAGGTATTTTAGAAGTTAAGTGGTTGCTTCATTCTTTTTAAATAAACTCTACTCTCCTGAAATCTGAATAAATATCAGTTCTGAAAGTTAAAATAGGCTTCCATATAATTCATGCAAATATTAACATTTTATATATAAAGCAATCAGTCTAGAACTTCCCTATTTCATTTGAAGTATTTTCCAATATAGGAGAAGTTTACACAATTATAGAGGCAATTAACCCAGCCCTAGAATTCCCTTATCAAATGTAAACAAGGCCTTGTAGGAGCATAATATACTTACAGCTTACAATATGAAGTATAAATGGTATCCTATAGTGACTTCACATGAAGAGCAAAGATTCTTTCATTGTGTATATCATTTCCTTCAAATGTATCTGTATTTTAAAGTTTGCATCATACCTTCTTATTCAGATAAATATCTCCAACTTCAGTGGTTCATATTTATAAACAAATTAGTAGGGATTGGGCATCCCAGGTGGCTCAGTGGTTAAGAATCTACCTGCCAATGCAGGAGAGGGTTTGATCCCTGGTTGAAAAGATGCCCTGGAGAAGAAAATGGCAACCCACTCCAGGATTTTTGCCTGGGAAATCCTATGGACAGAGCCCCTGGTGGGCTATAGTCCATATGGATGCAGAGAGTTGGACATGACTGAGCACACACTCACAGTAACACACAACTGGTCATTCAGTATTTTTTTGAAATAGACATATTGATTGTTTACACTTGGTTACACTGTCTCTTGTTTCGTCAAACTTTGAGGTCCCCAAGCTTTTTAGCACCAGGGACTCATTTCATGAAAGACATGTTTTCCACAGACTGGAGGTAGGTGGGTGATTTCAGGATGAGTCAAGCACATTAAAGGTATTGTGCACTTTGTTTATAACCCAATGCTGTCTCCGATCAGATAAGAGGTACTGGTCCATGGCTCAGAGTTTGGGGACTCCATTCTAACAAATGGTCATATTTAAGCTCTCTCACATCATTATGTTTTCCTTTAACAAGACAGAAAATAATAGTGCTATGTGCCAGGCACTGCTTGCAGCGTCTCATCTGCATGAATTCATTCGAGTGTCAACTGCAAAGCAAGCATTATTATTATGTCCACTTTACAAATGAATAAACCACATCCAGTGGCTCAGACCTAGTTAGGCTGGGTGTTAATACAAGCTATCTCCCTTTGGAGTATCTATTGTTAGCCTTTAGGTCACACTGCATCTCAATTAGATGACATTCCTCTGATCCACATGTCAGCACAAGAGATAGCGGCATTTGGGGCTTCCCTGGTGGTCCAGTGGGTAAGGACACCGCCTTGCAGTGCAAGGGGCGCCGGTTCGATCCCTGGCCTGGGAAGATCCCACGTGCTGTGGAGCGGCTGGACCGATGTGTCCAATTACCGAGCCAGAACTCTGGAGCGCATGTGCCCAGAGCCGGTGCTCTGCGACAACAGAGGCCACCGTGATGGGGGCCCACACAGGCCAAAGAACAAAAGATGGATGAAAATAGATAAATGAAAATCCAATAAGAAATGGCCCACCCCACCTTCCCCAACACACCCACCCCAACAAAAAAAACCCTAAAAAAAAAAAAAAAACAGAGAGATAGCGGCATTTTAATTTCACTAATTAGATGAATCTGGACTTCACCAGTGGCAGACCTGAATATAGTGTATCCATCACACACAGTCCTGTGCTGGGGATGTTGAATCAAATATAGCGTAGGTCACTGGCCTGGGATCTCAAACTCTTGTTAATGAAATAAAAGCTGATTACAAATCTCTTTCCTTTTAGCCATCTAGCAAATATTTCTTGGATCTTCAGTATGCATAAGGCATGGTGTTAAGTGTGAGGAGACTGCACAGACCACCACAGGACAGCCCCAATGGCTGTCTCCGACAGACTGGAGGTAGGTGGGTGATTTCAGGATGAGTCAAGCACATTAAAGGTATTGTGCACTTTGTTTATAACCCAATGCTGTCTCCGATCAGATAAGAGGTACTGGTCCATGGCTCAGAGTTTGGGGACTCCATTCTAACAAATGGTCATATTTAAGCTCTCTCACATCATTATGTTTTCCTTTAACAAGACAGAAAATAATAGTGCTATGTGCCAGGCACTGCTTGCAGCGTCTCATCTGCATGAATTCATTCGAGTGTCAACTGCAAAGCAAGCATTATTATTATGTCCACTTTACAAATGAATAAACCACATCCAGTGGCTCAGACCTAGTTAGGCTGGGTGTTAATACAAGCTATCTCCCTTTGGAGTATCTATTGTTAGCCTTTAGGTCACACTGCATCTCAATTAGATGACATTCCTCTGATCCACATGTCAGCACAAGAGATAGCGGCATTTGGGGCTTCCCTGGTGGTCCAGTGGGTAAGGACACCGCCTTGCAGTGCAAGGGGCGCCGGTTCGATCCCTGGCCTGGGAAGATCCCACGTGCTGTGGAGCGGCTGGACCGATGTGTCCAATTACCGAGCCAGAACTCTGGAGCGCATGTGCCCAGAGCCGGTGCTCTGCGACAACAGAGGCCACCGTGATGGGGGCCCACACAGGCCAAAGAACAAAAGATGGATGAAAATAGATAAATGAAAATCCAATAAGAAATGGCCCACCCCACCTTCCCCAACACACCCACCCCAACAAAAAAAACCCTAAAAAAAAAAAAAAAAACAGAGAGATAGCGGCATTTTAATTTCACTAATTAGATGAATCTGGACTTCACCAGTGGCAGACCTGAATATAGTGTATCCATCACACACAGTCCTGTGCTGGGGATGTTGAATCAAATATAGCGTAGGTCACTGGCCTGGGATCTCAAACTCTTGTTAATGAAATAAAAGCTGATTACAAATCTCTTTTCCTTTTAGCCATCTAGCAAATATTTCTTGGATCTTCAGTATGCATAAGGCATGGTGTTAAGTGTGAGGAGACTGCACAGACCACCACAGGACAGGCATACTTTTTCTACAGGTGAAGGGTAGGAACTAGAGGTGCCTCAGTCATCCAGGTAAGCTCTGGTCCCAATCCCACACTAGTTCCTGTTGCTACCTTCTTTTCTAATGCCCTCCGATTTGACATCTTCTCTTTGGACAGTTTTTCAAACTGCCTCTACAAGTCCATAGCAAATTCTGTTTCTATCATGAAGTCCTTCTAAATTCTCTTATTACCTCTTCTTATTTTCCCTCCTTTGGGATATTCATACCACTTCCTGGTGCAGCCTTTGTATGTCTACCTCCTAGATGCTGAATCTACAGACCACATGGTCAGAGTCTGACCCCATACACCCTCCCAACCCCCAGCCCTCAGCCCATGCCAAACACCTGATGAATACTAATGGCATTAATTTATTTTGGTTGAAAGAAACTTACCTATACTTGAAAGGAATATAAAGACTTATACAATCCATAGCAAGGCAAATCCTTAATGTCTGTTTTATTTTTGAGGCTACTGCATCAGGAGGGAGATATTTCTTAAAAAAAAAAAAAAAAAAAAATGTCTGTTCTACCAGTGTTTCTTTCAGCTCTTTTAATTATTAAAACCTTAGAAAACAAGAACTCCAAAAACTCCAATTTCAGAAAAACTAGGAAAATAAAACCTAGACCAAATTGGATCCTCAATCTATCAAAACTTAACTAGAAATGTGACCCAGCTGTGTAAAAGAGAAACCCTTCCAATCACCATCAGTGTAGGGCTGCAGTGAAAAAAGAAAACATATTAAGAATTCAGATTCTCCATTGGAACTGATGATAGATCTTTTCATGAACTGAGGCAGGAGACAGATGCTCTCCTCCCCCAGGGAAAAACAACTGGAGATTCATTTCCTGTGGAGCAAAATTCCAAGACAAGAATAGCAGGACAATTAAGAAGGCTGCATTCTGCCCAGACCACATATTTGTTTTCTGGAAGTCAGGAGACCTCCCCAACCACGAATGCAAAGAAAGGGGGCATCCAAGGGACAGTTATGTCAAGGGATGTTCCCTAGCCAGATGACTTTTTGCTAAAATCCTTCTTGGTTAAGACATGCGTGTGCACTTGTGGAAGGATCCTGAGATATACCAAATATGGACCGTGAGCTAGGCAAATCAGAGTGATTGGTCCTATGTAACCTGGAAGATCTCCCTATAAAAGCAATTCAAACTACCACAGGCCATGACTCAGTGAGTCTCTCTCTCTGAGTCCATTCGTGTGTCTATCCACACATACTGGACTCTCTTTTCTTCTTAATAAATACTTTATTTGTTTCATTACTTTCTACCTTCATGGAAATTCTTTTCTACAAAGCTGAATGGCCAGGCCTCTTGTCACAGACCGCTGGTCTAGTCGCTAGGATATTGTGCTTTCACTGCCTCAACCTGGCCTCAATCTCTGGCTGAGAACCCAGACCCTGCTTCAAGCCTTTGCAGCCCAAGGACACCCAAGATCAGAATGACTGCAATTTATTTTAACATTCCAAATATCACCACAGAAATCTGAAAGTGATCTCTGCTTAGGAGAGACTTAAAATATAATACTTTAACCCCTGAATAACAGAGCCAACAAAAGTGAAAGTGTTAGTCACTCAGTCATGCCCCACTCTTTGTGACCTCATGGACCATAGCCCACCAGGCTCTTCTGTCCAAAAAATTATTCAGGTAAGAATACTAGAGTGGGCTGCCATCCCCTTCTCCAGCAGATCTTCCAGACCTAGGGATTGAACCCAGGTCTCCTGTATTGCAGGCAGATTCTTTACTGTCTGAGCCACCAAGGCTCACTAACATAACCAGTGTGAAAGTATATTTTACACGTTAGTAAATGGACACTTCAGAATTCTTAGGGGATGGGGTTCTGATTATTTGACTATAGTTAAATGAGAAGGCTTCCCGGTTATTCAGACTAAAGAATCTGGCTTCAGTGCAGGAGACCTAGTTCGCCCTTCCCTCCAGGCCAGCAAAACGAAGTATATCTGCCTGTGGAGGTACGTTCCATGTATTAGGCCCATTGCTGTAAATATTCTTTCTGGTTTTTCTGCCAAACAACAGAAGTCTGGGTTCATTCTGTGCTGACCCTAGAAGTGACTTTCCAAAATAAATCTCTGTTGATTCGCTTCAATTCTATGCTCTCAAAGATTAACCTTCTTACTGAAAGCAACAAAGAGTTCTTAACACAGTAGGGAGCCCACCATGGGGGTTTGGAACACAGTGTCTGGCATGTTATCAGCTTGTTGTCAGATAACAGGCCTCAATTTCCTCTCTGAAAAGAAAAGCAAGATTGAATTATAATGGAGGGCTGAGGGGTTCTGGCTAATTGAAGTTTTGGTGTATTTAGTATTAGACTATACAACTGCTCTCTTTTCTTCTTAATAAATACTTTATTTGTTTCATTACTTTCTACCTTCATGGAAATTCTTTTCTACAAAGCTGAATGGCCAGGCCTCTTGTCACAGACCGCTGGTCTAGTCGCTAGGATATTGTGCTTTCACTGCCTCAACCTGGCCTCAATCTCTGGCTGAGAACCCAGACCCTGCTTCAAGCCTTTGCAGCCCAAGGACACCCAAGATCAGAATGACTGCAATTTATTTTAACATTCCAAATATCACCACAGAAATCTGAAAGTGATCTCTGCTTAGGAGAGACTTAAAATATAATACTTTAACCCCTGAATAACAGAGCCAACAAAAGTGAAAGTGTTAGTCACTCAGTCATGCCCCACTCTTTGTGACCTCATGGACCATAGCCCACCAGGCTCTTCTGTCCAAAAAATTATTCAGGTAAGAATACTAGAGTGGGCTGCCATCCCCTTCTCCAGCAGATCTTCCAGACCTAGGGATTGAACCCAGGTCTCCTGTATTGCAGGCAGATTCTTTACTGTCTGAGCCACCAAGGGGCTCACTAACATAACCAGTGTGAAAGTATATTTTACACGTTAGTAAATGGACACTTCAGAATTCTTAGGGGATGGGGTTCTGATTATTTGACTATAGTTAAATGAGAAGGCTTCCCGGTTATTCAGACTAAAGAATCTGGCTTCAGTGCAGGAGACCTAGTTCGCCCCTCCCTCCAGCCCAGCAAAACGAAGTATATCTGCCTGTGGAGGTACGTTCCATGTATTAGGCCCATTGCTGTAAATATTCTTTCTGGTTTTTCTGCCAAACAACAGAAGTCTGGGTTCATTCTGTGCTGACCCTAGAAGTGACTTTCCAAAATAAATCTCTGTTGATTCGCTTCAATTCTATGCTCTCAAAGATTAACCTTCTTACTGAAAGCAACAAAGAGTTCTTAACACAGTAGGGAGCCCACCATGGGGGTTTGGAACACAGTGTCTGGCATGTTATCAGCTTGTTGTCAGATAACAGGCCTCAATTTCCTCTCTGAAAAGAAAAGCAAGATTGAATTATAATGGAGGGCTGAGGGGTTCTGGCTAATTGAAGTTTTGGTGTATTTAGTATTAGACTATACAAGCTATTTATCTTAATTTCATTGAGATATATATTTTGCTATGTGAATTCAAGAAAACTGCTGTTTGAAGAAAATCCCTTTTATTGACCAAAGTAATAGAATCAGTTTTCAGTTGAAATAGAGTAACAGACTCTCAGGTCAGGCCGCAATCTAATTAACAGAGGTGCGTCAAAGGGTCTCCAAATAGTTCCATTATTGGGAAGTGTTCTTGATCATTCTTCTCATTTAGCGTTGCCTATGATATGGAGTGGGAAGGCTTAATTTAGCTTTCATCCCTGGCAACAGCACTGGCTCTGATAGGGTGAAGTTCATAGGCATGGCTCCAGTTCCCGTTTGGACTTTTGCTCATTATGCGAATTTCAACACATTAACCTCTCTCCATCTCATTCCTGTCTGGGAGGAGAGGGCATTAGACTGGATGGGTGCAGAAGGCTCTGGACATTCTGATGATGCTTGATTTTTATTCCTCTTCTATATGCCATGGACTCCCTTTCCTAGATTATCCCTTCCTATTTTTTTTTTAAACCTAACAACTCTAAAAATCAGCCCAAGCATCACCAGTCCCTAAACCATTTAATCCCTAATTCTCTAGGTATAATTAATAGCCCTGCTTTTTGTCCATAGCAACCTGTGTGTACAGCTCTGTCTCAAGAGTTCATCACATAACAGGTGTCACTAGCTCACTTGTGAGTTTGCTCAAGAGTTGCTTAACCATTGAATATTGTGTTTCCCGCCACTTGGTATAAGGGAAACCATAACGGTGTCTGAAAAAGTCACAATGGTTTTTCTGCCAAACAACAGAAGTCTGGGTTCATTCTGTGCTGACCCTAGAAGTGACTTTCCAAAATAAATCTCTGTTGATTCGCTTCAATTCTATGCTCTCAAAGATTAACCTTCTTACTGAAAGCAACAAAGAGTTCTTAACACAGTAGGGAGCCCACCATGGGGGTTTGGAACACAGTGTCTGGCATGTTATCAGCTTGTTGTCAGATAACAGGCCTCAATTTCCTCTCTGAAAAGAAAAGCAAGATTGAATTATAATGGAGGGCTGAGGGGTTCTGGCTAATTGAAGTTTTGGTGTATTTAGTATTAGACTATACAAGCTATTTATCTTAATTTCATTGAGATATATATTTTGCTATGTGAATTCAAGAAAACTGCTGTTTGAAGAAAATCCCTTTTATTGACCAAAGTAATAGAATCAGTTTTCAGTTGAAATAGAGTAACAGACTCTCAGGTCAGGCCGCAATCTAATTAACAGAGGTGCGTCAAAGGGTCTCCAAATAGTTCCATTATTGGGAAGTGTTCTTGATCATTCTTCTCATTTAGCGTTGCCTATGATATGGAGTGGGAAGGCTTAATTTAGCTTTCATCCCTGGCAACAGCACTGGCTCTGATAGGGTGAAGTTCATAGGCATGGCTCCAGTTCCCGTTTGGACTTTTGCTCATTATGCGAATTTCAACACATTAACCTCTCTCCATCTCATTCCTGTCTGGGAGGAGAGGGCATTAGACTGGATGGGTGCAGAAGGCTCTGGACATTCTGATGATGCTTGATTTTTATTCCTCTTCTATATGCCATGGACTCCCTTTCCTAGATTATCCCTTCCTATTTTTTTTTTAAACCTAACAACTCTAAAAATCAGCCCAAGCATCACCAGTCCCTAAACCATTTAATCCCTAATTCTCTAGGTATAATTAATAGCCCTGCTTTTTGTCCATAGCAACCTGTGTGTACAGCTCTGTCTCAAGAGTTCATCACATAACAGGTGTCACTAGCTCACTTGTGAGTTTGCTCAAGAGTTGCTTAACCATTGAATATTGTGTTTCCCGGCACTGTATAGGGACATAACTGGCACTCAACATCTGTTGAATAAATGAATTTCTCTAAATCCCAAGGGTGAAGCTTATGACTTATTTGGCCCTTTATTTAATAAACAAGTTAAAACATTTCATGCTTGCTGATATGAAGTGTCATGCAAAAACAAAGAGACAGAGAGACATGAATATACTGAACACACAAGATGTCTACTATATAGAAAAAGAGTATTAAAACATTCAAATGGAAAAACATTGGGAAGATTTATGTAAAATGTCAAAGCAGTGGTGTTGAGTGATGAAACAATATAGCATGAATTTTTTCTGCTATTGTTAATTTTATATTTCCTAATACAGGGTGCATATGCTGCTTTTAAGATTCAAATGATGAATATACCAAAACATTTATTTTTTTAAAAAAGTATTAAGTGACACCATGTGAACTTTACTCTTCTGAACATGACAATACACATCCCTGCAAGCAAGTGTTGGTACCTAAAATGCACTGCCTTGAATAAAACATGTGCTCCTGGCTATCTTTAAAGAAGACTTAAAGGCTGAATGAAACAGTTAAAACAAATGCCATCACTTTGCATGGAGGGTATTATCTGAGCCGTTTTTCTCCTTCCTTGCTTATTGAACATGACAGTTTCTTATGATTAATGCATATAATTTTTGCTTCACACATTGAAGGCATTGCTGGACTTGTTTGTTTGTGTCTCTATTGACATCACTGTCAAGCTTAAGTTTCCAGGTGTCCATTCAACTGTCCTTTGCAGTCTCTGATTTCTGCACCAGAGAGAGCCAGTGGCCTGTGTAAGCAGTGGACAGCTTTTGAAAGTGAGAATGGAAAGGGAAGATGTCCTGTTTGAATAAATGCCTTATAAGTCCAAATTTCTCTCTGAACATATATTAGATATTTATGGAGTATTGACTAAATAAAGTATCCAGTTCCCTGATTTTGTATCATGTGTGAAATATAAAATTTTCATTCAGAAATGCTGGCAAGGTCCAGTAGGTTTTTACAAGTCATTAGGGTAAGGTCTTATGGATGGAGTGGTTAAACCAAGCAAGACGTAAGTGTAGGGTCTGTGCTTCTTTTGTTACCAAGAGATTCCCCTCTTATGCCCATCCCAGAGTCTGGCAGCTAAAGGGGTTTCAATAAATATTGACTGCCAATGGGAGAATTTCAAAATCTCCCCTTTGCTGATGTCCCTGTGAGTTCTTTCCTCTGTTTTAAGCAATTTCAGAAAAGAGCATTCTGATTCGAAGGCAGATTCATGGGGAAAATAAGTATATTATTAATTAGAGAATCCATTCTCAAAAATATCTAATCCTGGGCTTTCCTGGTCCAGCGGGTGGAGAGTCGGACTTGCTGTGCAAGGAGCACCAGTTTGATCCCTGGTCCGGGAAGATCCCACATGCTGCAGAGTGGTTGGACTGGTATGTCCAGTTATGAGCCAGTGCTTTGGAGCACATGCGCCCAGAGCCAGTGCTCTGCAGGGAGAGAGGCCACTACAGTGGGACCCACACAGGCCAAGGAATAAAAAAGTTGGATGAAAATAAATAAATAAACCAATAAAAGAGGCCAAAAAAAAGAGGTTCCTTTAAATATATATATATCTAACCCTTAAGCATTAGACACTAAAATGTAAGCTATATAAAGTATTTTATCATGTATCTTCAAGCATATCATATATGGTACTTTTACCAGAATTATGAAATTTTGGTTAATTTTTTTTAAATTAATCTTTTCATTGGAGAAAAGGGGCTTTACAATATTGTGTTGGTTCCTGCTATACAACAACGTGAATCAGCCATAATTCTACATCTGTCCCCTCCCTCCATTCCCCCACCCCACCCCCTAGGTTATCCCAGAGCACCTGGCTGCACGCCCTGTGTGCTACAGCAGCTTTCCCGAGCTATCTGCTCTACACTTCATAGTGTACCTATGTCAAAGCCAGTTTCTCCGTTTGTCCGACTTTCTCCTTCCATCACTGCATCCATGAGTCTGTTGTATATATCTATATCTCCATTCCCTCTCTGCAAATAGGTTCATCAATACCATTTTTCTTAATTCCATATACGTGTTAGGGTATGATATCTGTTTTTCTCTTTCTGACTTCGTTCAGTCTGTATAACAGGCTGTAGGTTCATCCACCTCACTAGAACTGACTCAAATGTGTTCTTTTTTATGGGCTTCCCTGGTGACTCAAACTGGCTGAGTATTATTCCATTGTATATATGTACCACATCTTCTTTACCAATTGAACTGTAGATGGGACATCTTGGCTGTTTCCATGACCTGGCTCTTGCAAATAGTGCTGCAATGAACATGTATCTTTTAGAATTGTGGCTTTCTCAGGGTATATATATGCCCACAAGTGGGATTTCTGGGTCACAAGACAAATTTATTCCTAGTTTTTAAAGGAATCTCCATACTATTCCCCATAATGGCTATCAGTTCACATTTCCACCAACAGTATAGGAGGACTTCCTTTTCTCCACATCCCTTCAGCATTTATTGTTGGTAGATTTTTTTTGATGATGGCCATTCTGACTACAGTGAGGTGACTTCATCGTTGTTGATTTGCATTTCTCTAATAATTAGTATGTTGAGTATCTTTTCATGTTGTTTATTGGCCATTCGATTGGACAACTTTTAGAATCTCCATAAGCCTTGTGCCAGAAACTACCAGCTGCCTAACCAATATCAATTTTCGAGTCCCTCTTCATTTAGATAGCCCTTTGATTGTTAGTGGCAGTGATGTGCCCCACTAAAAAACATACACCTCCCTTTATTTTCACATTTCCTTACAAAAAGGGATGACTGATATGTTGCAAAAGCATCAGAGAGTGCTTTGGAGAAACTTGGACCATCAGGTACGGAGATGGCAAGCAACTTCTGCTTTTCCTGCCTGAAACGGTACTCAGATGGCTAAACTCGGTCTCAGAGACACACACCTGCCTCCAGAGTACAGTGCAGTGCAAAAACGAGTGAAAAAATGAGAGGAGCGTGGGACACAATATGGTCATAAAGTAATCAGGAGCTTGTCTGTCTCTGGACTTTTACTTTTTTAATTGGGGTATAGTCTCTTTATGGTGTTGTATATATCTATATCTCCATTCCTCTCTGCAAATAGGTTCATCAATACCATTTTTCTTAATTCCATATACGTGTTAGGGTATGATATCTGTTTTCTCTTTCTGACTTCGTCAGTCTGTATAACAGGCTGTAGGTTCATCCACCTCAATAGAACTGACTCAAATGTGTTCTTTTTTATGGGCTTCCCTGGTGACTCAAACTGGCTGAGTATTATTCCATTGTATATATGTACCACATCTTCTTTACCAATTGAACTGTAGATGGGACATCTTGGCTGTTTCCATGACCTGGCTCTTGCAAATAGTGCTGCAATGAACATGTATCTTTTAGAATTGTGGCTTTCTCAGGGTATATATATGCCCACAAGTGGGATTTCTGGGTCACAAGACAAATTTATTCCTAGTTTTTAAAGGAATCTCCATACTATTCCCCATAATGGCTATCAGTTCACATTTCCACCAACAGTATAGGAGGACTTCCTTTTCTCCACATCCCCTTCAGCATTTATTGTTGGTAGATTTTTTTTGATGATGGCCATTCTGACTACAGTGAGGTGACTTCATCGTTGTTGATTTGCATTTCTCTAATAATTAGTATGTTGAGTATCTTTTCATGTTGTTTATTGGCCATTCGTATTGGACAACTTTTTAGAATCTCCATAAGCCTTGTGCCAGAAACTACCAGCTGCCTAACCAATATCAATTTTCGAGTCCCTCTTCATTTAGATAGCCCTTTGATTGTTAGTGGCAGTGATGTGCCCCACTAAAAAACATACACCTCCCTTTATTTTCACATT
Organism: Tragulus kanchil; assembly: GCA_022376925.1. Classification (NCBI taxonomy): domain Eukaryota; kingdom Metazoa; phylum Chordata; class Mammalia; order Artiodactyla; family Tragulidae; genus Tragulus; species Tragulus kanchil. The sequence continues at coordinate 80,583,450 of JAIOJX010000029.1, read as the reverse complement.
TCCTTACAAAAAGGGATGACTGATATGTTGCAAAAGCATCAGAGAGTGCTTTGGAGAAACTTGGACCATCAGGTACGGAGATGGCAAGCAACTTCTGCTTTTCCTGCCTGAAACGGTACTCAGATGGCTAAACTCGGTCTCAGAGACACACACCTGCCTCCAGAGTACAGTGCAGTGCAAAAACGAGTGAAAAAATGAGAGGAGCGTGGGACACAATATGGTCATAAAGTAATCAGGAGCTTGTCTGTCTCTGGACTTTTACTTTTTTAATTGGGGTATAGTCGCTTTATGGTGTTGTATTTGTTTATCCAATGATGTGAATCAGTCATATGCATACATATATCCCCTTTCTCATGGACCGCCCGTCCACCTGCCATCCCACCGTCTAGGTCACCACAGAGCACCGAGCTGAGCTGCCTTTCTATTCAGCAGGTTATCCCTAGCTATCTGTTCTACATATGGTAGCTCACATACATCCTGATTCCACAATTCATCTCCCACCATGTCCACTTGTTCTATGAAATGCAAATATCCAACCATTGTTATTTGTGTCCCTCTAATTATGCCCGAATGCAATCCCTAATTGATTCTTGTTTCCAGGGTCATTTTGCTCATTTCAACTTCTTCCCTTGAAAAGGTGTTTAATGAGCTGTGTGTTTTGAATGACTTCCCCACAACCACACTTCCATGAAGTCATAGGACCATGAATGGAAATTCATGCTCTTAAGGTACAAAGGAACAAGTCCATACAAGATTTTTTCTTTCCACACTGCATTTCATAAGATTTTCCTCCATGCAAGGATAGACTGTAGAGCACAAATAGGATTTGTAGTCAGGCAGATAGGAATCCTAATTAATCCTGATTCCACCTCCTACTGGAGATAATAACTGTCTCTCTGGGTTGGTGACTCAGGCAAAATGTGGCTCAGTGTGTGGAAACAATAAATGGTCAACGTGATCAAGTATATTATGCCAGGACCCCTCACTGGACACGTGTTCCCACAACCAGGAGTACTCAGCCTGGCCAAATCAAACCACTGTAGGATTCAGGGTTCACTATATCCTGTCTTCTTTCAGTATTACCTTACAACCATACCTTCCCTTTACGTGGAAAAAAAAACAGGCTTGACTGATATGTTGCAAAAGCATCAGAGAGTGCTTTGGAGAAACTTGGACCATCAGGTACGGAGATGGCAAGCAACTTCTGCTTTTCCTGCCTGAAACGGTACTCAGATGGCTAAACTCGGTCTCAGAGACACACACCTGCCTCCAGAGTACAGTGCAGTGCAAAAACGAGTGAAAAAATGAGAGGAGCGTGGGACACAATATGGTCATAAAGTAATCAGGAGCTTGTCTGTCTCTGGACTTTTACTTTTTTAATTGGGGTATAGTCGCTTTATGGTGTTGTATTTGTTTATCCAATGATGTGAATCAGTCATATGCATACATATATCCCCTTTCTCATGGACCGCCCGTCCACCTGCCATCCCACCGTCTAGGTCACCACAGAGCACCGAGCTGAGCTGCCTTTCTATTCAGCAGGTTATCCCTAGCTATCTGTTCTACATATGGTAGCTCACATACATCCTGATTCCACAATTCATCTCCCACCATGTCCACTTGTTCTATGAAATGCAAATATCCAACCATTGTTATTTGTGTCCCTCTAATTATGCCCGAATGCAATCCCTAATTGATTCTTGTTTCCAGGGTCATTTTGCTCATTTCAACTTCTTCCCTTGAAAAGGTGTTTAATGAGCTGTGTGTTTTGAATGACTTCCCCACAACCACACTTCCATGAAGTCATAGGACCATGAATGGAAATTCATGCTCTTAAGGTACAAAGGAACAAGTCCATACAAGATTTTTTCTTTCCACACTGCATTTCATAAGATTTTCCTCCATGCAAGGATAGACTGTAGAGCACAAATAGGATTTGTAGTCAGGCAGATAGGAATCCTAATTAATCCTGATTCCACCTCCTACTGGAGATAATAACTGTCTCTCTGGGTTGGTGACTCAGGCAAAATGTGGCTCAGTGTGTGGAAACAATAAATGGTCAACGTGATCAAGTATATTATGCCAGGACCCCTCACTGGACACGTGTTCCCACAACCAGGAGTACTCAGCCTGGCCAAATCAAACCACTGTAGGATTCAGGGTTCACTATATCCTGTCTTCTTTCAGTATTACCTTCTACAACCATACCTTCCCTTTAGTTTTCTCTGTTAAAACCGAGAGCAACCCTTTAACAAAATAAAATCTATAATTTCACTGGGGAGGCTTGATGGATCACCTTGCACTTGATGTGTGGTCCATGGACCTGACAACTCTGTTCAGCACAGCCCCCGACTTGATGTGAAACCTCTTGGCAAATATCTGCCTTCCTGGCTTCAAGTCTCCTGAACTGACAGAGTCTGATGCAGTCTGCATAGATCTGAATCCTGACACTGGCACTTGTCAGCCGCCTGACACTGGGGCAGTAGGGGGGACTCACTCTAATGCTCAACAGCCTCAAATCTGAGATTCCATTAATATAATCACAACCCCTCCTCATATTGTTGAGCTGATTATTATACCAGATCATTAATTTGAAAACTTATGCCCGGAATATTAATACTAAATAAAGATGTTATGGTTGTTATCATTACTATTGTGTTATTAACTCCAACATGAGAAGTTGGACAGTAAGATCTCTAAGAACTGCTACATCTCTGTTGAAAAAGCACTTTTCTCTCCTTTTACTACATTTGTGTGGCTTCAGAACAGGTATCATCCAATATTCACTGTCTGTACCTGCCCCTAACAAGGAATAACTCAGTGGAAGTCCTACTCCTTGTGGATCAAGTTCATTAGTGAGATTTACATGTCATTTACTATGAAGTAGCAGTCTTGGTATCTCATAACAGGTCCCAGAATGCAGCCAACTACCCAGAAGCAAAGTCACAACTGTTGCTGGGCTCCTCTGTGCAGCCAGAGCAAAGTGGCTAGATCGGGCCAAATAATGCCCAAAGGGCAACTACAAGATTTTTTCTTTCCACACTGCACATAAGATTTTCCTCCATGCAAGGATAGACTGTAGAGCACAAATAGGATTTGTAGTCAGGCAGATAGGAATCCTAATTAATCCTGATTCCACCTCCTACTGGAGATAATAACTGTCTCTCTGGGTTGGTGACTCAGGCAAAATGTGGCTCAGTGTGTGGAAACAATAAATGGTCAACGTGATCAAGTATATTATGCCAGGACCCCTCACTGGACACGTGTTCCCACAACCAGGAGTACTCAGCCTGGCCAAATCAAACCACTGTAGGATTCAGGGTTCACTATATCCTGTCTTCTTTCAGTATTACCTTCTACAACCATACCTTCCCTTTAGTTTTCTCTGTTAAAACCGAGAGCAACCCTTTAACAAAATAAAATCTATAATTTCACTGGGGAGGCTTGATGGATCACCTTGCACTTGATGTGTGGTCCATGGACCTGACAACTCTGTTCAGCACACCCCCCGACTTGATGTGAAACCTCTTGGCAAATATCTGCCTTCCTGGCTTCAAGTCTCCTGAACTGACAGAGTCTGATGCAGTCTGCATAGATCTGAATCCTGACACTGGCACTTGTCAGCCGCCTGACACTGGGGCAGTAGGGGGGACTCACTCTAATGCTCAACAGCCTCAAATCTGAGATTCCATTAATATAATCACAACCCCTCCTCATATTGTTGAGCTGATTATTATACCAGATCATTAATTTGAAAACTTATGCCCGGAATATTAATACTAAATAAAGATGTTATGGTTGTTATCATTACTATTGTGTTATTAACTCCAACATGAGAAGTTGGACAGTAAGATCTCTAAGAACTGCTACATCTCTGTTGAAAAAGCACTTTTCTCTCCTTTTACTACATTTGTGTGGCTTCAGAACAGGTATCATCCAATATTCACTGTCTGTACCTGCCCCTAACAAGGAATAACTCAGTGGAAGTCCTACTCCTTGTGGATCAAGTTCATTAGTGAGATTTACATGTCATTTACTATGAAGTAGCAGTCTTGGTATCTCATAACAGGTCCCAGAATGCAGCCAACTACCCAGAAGCAAAGTCACAACTGTTGCTGGGCTCTTCTGTGCAGCCAGAGCAAAGTGGCTAGATGCAGGGTTGATGTAATCTGTTCTGAAATGGTAGTAATGCACATACTACACAGAGGTATAAGGGCTTCTCTGGTGGCTCAGTTGGTAAAGAACCCACCTGCCAATGCAGAAGGCGCAGGAGACTGCAGATTCGATTCCTGGGTTGGGAAGATCTCCTGGAGAAGGACATGGCACCCTACTCAAGTATTCTTGCCTGGAGAATTCCATGACCAACGAGCCTGGCAGGCTATAGTCCATGGGGTCACAGACTCAAACATGACTGATAGCACACGCACACACACACACACACACACACACACACACACACAAGCATACACACTGAAAAGCCATCTTTTAAATACAGGCCATGGGAAACAAATGTGACTATCAAGAAATAGAGTAACCAAGAAGCATGTTAATTTTTGAATAATGTTGCAAGGGAAAAAATGGATCTAAAAGTCAAACCTGAGAAAAATGCTGCGATTTGCAGGATCCATGTAAAATAGACCTGGCAACTACCCAGCAGGGTGGAAACACAGAAGCTCAAGGCTGCTTGTCCAAACATATGTACCTCAGGAGGTTTGCTGTGGCTGCTGAAATTCTTAAGATAAGGATCACCCCTTGGGGAAAAAGCACTTACAAAAATGCAAATGTGTAACTTAAAAGGAATACCCTCTAACACACACCAAATCAACATACATTTGTTTATCTCCTCATCTCCTATCACCTCAAATGGAAGTTCTGACAACACAACAGGGGAATGGGGGTTTTGGACAAAATACAGTGACTATGAAAGAAGAGGTGAGAGACAGAGACAGAGGATGTTTAAATAGGCAGGTAAGAGCCAGAGGGTTTTAAGTTCCTGTATAAGTATCCCAGACATAGTTAAAATCTACTCAAACTACATATGATCACATATTTATATTTGTCAGACTTTGTTTCAATCATTTATAGTCTACGGGATCCCATACCAGGGTTACAATGGGAACTCTGTTAAAGGCTTGGGATAAGACCATTGATAATCCTCATTGTTACTACAGAAAAAAAAATAATACTACACTGCTGGTAAGCTGGTAACATTAACATGATTAAAAAATAAATTTGTCCATTAGGAAATTTTTGTAGCTGTAACTGATGTTTCAGATCTTTGCAAAGTATACATATCCCTGAGTTTTCAAAGGTAGCATGCTTGCTTAGGGGCTCAACTCAAATAAAATATTCCTCTAGGGCTTCCCTGGTGATCCAGTGGGTAAAGGGTCTGCCTTGCAGTGCGAGGGGCACTGGTTCCACCCCTGGCCTGGGAAGATCCCACGTGCCACAGAGCGGCTGGACCAGTGTGCCCAATTGCAAGCCGGTGCTCTGGAGTGCATGCACCAAGAGCTGGTGTTCTACAGCAAGAGAGGCCGCTGTGGTGGGAGGCCCACATGGGCCAAAGAACAACGATGGATAAAAATAAATAAATGAAAGACCCATAGAAGTGGCCAAAAAATTTTAAAAAAAAAGATTCCTCTAAATGTTGCCACTTAATAATTTTACTTTTTTGGTAAGTGATTTGCCTAACAATCAAAGTTGTAGTAATGGGATCAAACTAGTTCAGGGTTATCTGTCTGGCTTAGGGGCTCACTAATAAAGAAGTAAATCCTTCACACAAAACACAGCTGTGTTACTCATCTGTGCATCTTCTGTCTATCCACTACTGTGTAGAAATGAGTTTCTTATCAGATCACATATTTTGTGTGAAAATAACAGGGTGTTCATTTGGGGTCTTGGGGCTCAGATATAATGAATGTCTATCATGCTGCTAAGATTATTACGAGCTAACATACGCACAGAGCAGGAGATTCTCACATGCAGAGATATGTGTGTGTTTGATACTGCGTCCTGTCCTGTAGAAAGACTCCCCTTAGATTGGAAATTAAGTCTGTCTTTTTTGAATATATTAATTCTTTATCTTCACTTCTCCAATAGCAAGGTTTATAAAATACCTCTTTTCTCCTCTAATAGACTTCAAGTAGCCTGGGAACCAGTCTTTGGATGGCTTGCAAAATGTAGGTGCTCAACAGACGAATGAGTACAAGAGACTCACGTTACACTTGGCTGACCTGGGCCACTGCATGTTACTTCAGAATTGGAAATGGATTTTCTTGCTTTGAATCTGAAATGTGGAGCATGAGGGTCATAGCTGAGAGAGGGGTTCACTGAAATAAACTGGGATTCACTCTGAACAATGGTCCCATTGGTAAGGTGCTCCAATGAAGTATATTTGCCTTATAGACCACTTAAACAATCAGAGGAGGAAATTCTCCTCTACCCTTCTACAGAAGTCCAGTGGGTAAAGGGTCTGCCTTGCAGTGCGAGGGGCACTGGTTCCACCCCTGGCCTGGGAAGATCCCACGTGCCACAGAGCGGCTGGACCAGTGTGCCCAATTGCAAGCCGGTGCTCTGGAGTGCATGCACCAAGAGCTGGTGTTCTACAGCAAGAGAGGCCGCTGTGGTGGGAGGCCCACATGGGCCAAAGAACAACGATGGATAAAAATAAATAAATGAAAGACCCATAGAAGTGGCCAAAAAATTTTAAAAAAAAAGATTCCTCTAAATGTTGCCACTTAATAATTTTACTTTTTTGGTAAGTGATTTGCCTAACAATCAAAGTTGTAGTAATGGGATCAAACTAGTTCAGGGTTATCTGTCTGGCTTAGGGGCTCACTAATAAAGAAGTAAATCCTTCACACAAAACACAGCTGTGTTACTCATCTGTGCATCTTCTGTCTATCCACTACTGTGTAGAAATGAGTTTCTTATCAGATCACATATTTTGTGTGAAAATAACAGGGTGTTCATTTGGGGTCTTGGGGCTCAGATATAATGAATGTCTATCATGCTGCTAAGATTATTACGAGCTAACATACGCACAGAGCAGGAGATTCTCACATGCAGAGATATGTGTGTGTTTGATACTGCGTCCTGTCCTGTAGAAAGACTCCCCTTAGATTGGAAATTAAGTCTGTCTTTTTTGAATATATTAATTCTTTATCTTCACTTCTCCAATAGCAAGGTTTATAAAATACCTCTTTTCTCCTCTAATAGACTTCAAGTAGCCTGGGAACCAGTCTTTGGATGGCTTGCAAAATGTAGGTGCTCAACAGACGAATGAGTACAAGAGACTCACGTTACACTTGGCTGACCTGGGCCACTGCATGTTACTTCAGAATTGGAAATGGATTTTCTTGCTTTGAATCTGAAATGTGGAGCATGAGGGTCATAGCTGAGAGAGGGGTTCACTGAAATAAACTGGGATTCACTCTGAACAATGGTCCCATTGGTAAGGTGCTCCAATGAAGTATATTTGCCTTATAGACCACTTAAACATACCAACAGAAGTCAGAGAGGAGGAAATTCTCCTCTACCCTTCTAGGTTCTTTTGGCTGGTCTAAGAATTAAAATGACATGAGACAATTAACAGGAGAGGATCAAATAAAAGTTGAGTAACACAGGTACATGGGAGACACCTAGGAAAACTGAGTAACTCACCACTTTGACCAAAACCTTCACATTAAATGCCTTCTTCCACTATGGACAAAAAGGACGTTAGGTTGCAGGGAAGCAGGGGGAACTCCCTTGGTGGTTCAGCATGTTCAATCTTCAGTTCAATCATACTCTGCAGGACAATTAAGCCCATGTGCCATAACTAGTGAAACCACGCCACAACAAAGAGCCCATGTGCTGTCATGAAGACAGCACAGTCAAAAATAAAAGAAAGATGCTTTCTCTGCTTTGGACAGGACACTGTATGTAATTTGCAGGGGCCAGTGCAACATGAAAACATGGGAATCCTTGTTTAAAATGTATTTGAAAAGTAATGTTGGGGGTAGAGATTTGGGACTTCAAAAGGGAGGAAGGCTATCCATATGAAGATGGAAAAGCAAATGTTGGGTAAGCAAGTGTTTCCTGGCCCTGCAAAGACAGTGGGACACAGAGCGGGTCTGATCTCTAGGCACATGTCTCCCCTGCCACCCAAGCCCATAGTCTTTCCTGATGCCTCTGGGGACTGCTCTGTTCCAGAACCTGGAAGGTTCTCTGTCTATGCGCTTTCAGTTTGGGGGAAGGTCCAAGTTTCTTCCTGAGTCTTTTTAGACTTGGCTGTTTTGCAATTGTTGTTGTTATTGTTTATCTCAAAATAGTTTGCATACCAAATAGACTTTTTGGAGTGGCAGGTTTTGCTTCCCTACACAGAGACATCTCAGAGGAAGGGAGCCTGATCCTGGAGAGGGAGAGAAGCCTGACAGTCCCACACAAGCTACAGACGCTGGTGCCCTGATTGGCTCAGGGTTCTCATGGCAACCTTCACCTGCTCCCTGCTCTCTCACTCTAGAGATGCTTAGCTGATTGCCACCTTTTTTTTTTTTTTCTTTTTTTTCAGGTTGATAGGCTAAGGAAGAACTTGAAGAAAGAAGTGGGAATGGCTGATGCATTATAATAGGAATAACAACTATTTCCAAGCAAAACTCATTTCTAAATGATCAAATGGGTATTTACCTGCACTTTTACATTTGCAATGAGAACTTCTCAATTATCTTTAAAAAAAATCTGTCAGAAAGCTACACAAATATTCTACATCATTTTTTAGAAAATGTTGCTATATCCATTAAAAGCTTTTGCATATATATTTGCTCTTAGATACTAAAGTTTATGTTTCTAAATATTAAGACATGATGTAATGAGAAGAAAGAGACTTAATATTAACCTTTGGCTGAGATGAGCTATACAATTCAAGATGTGTATGTGTTTATAAGAAAATCATGGCCTCAAAATCCTGTAACTAGAACTGATCTTTATCTATATTTTATAACTGATCATTGTGCACATATAATCATTCATTTCTCTATATCTACACCTAGACTTGTTCCTAAATGTTTCATTCTAACAGTTTTCTAATTGAATTTGACAAATGACTAATCATAGAAGAGATAATTAAGATATTAAAATATAAGCAAAACAAACAAGTATAATAAAAATAAAACTCCCAAAGCAAAGAGCATATTTTAGGGGGCAGGAGTAATTAAAGTGCTTAAAGGAAGACTCTATAAATGTTAAGAAGATATATTTTTAAAGGCCACAGAAAACAAAACAACTTCAGTGGATGTATTTTATAACCACACTAAGAGAATAATCCACTGAGTATTTTTATTCTAATGCAAACAGAAATAGGAAAGAGAGAGGGGCTGAAAGACTAGACTTACAGAGAAAGTTAAACCTTACAAAGGCATAAGGCTAGATTTGGAATCAGAGCAAGTACTTCAGCTATTTACAGTTTGCTTCCCTACACAGAGACATCTCAGAGGAAGGGAGCCTGATCCTGGAGAGGGAGAGAAGCCTGACAGTCCCACACAAGCTACAGACGCTGGTGCCCTGATTGGCTCAGGGTTCTCATGGCAACCTTCACCTGCTCCCTGCTCTCTCACTCTAGAGATGCTTAGCTGATTGCCACCTTTTTTTTTTTTTCTTTTTTTTCAGGTTGATAGGCTAAGGAAGAACTTGAAGAAAGAAGTGGGAATGGCTGATGCATTATAATAGGAATAACAACTATTTCCAAGCAAAACTCATTTCTAAATGATCAAATGGGTATTTACCTGCACTTTTACATTTGCAATGAGAACTTCTCAATTATCTTTAAAAAAAATCTGTCAGAAAGCTACACAAATATTCTACATCATTTTTTAGAAAATGTTGCTATATCCATTAAAAGCTTTTGCATATATATTTGCTCTTAGATACTAAAGTTTATGTTTCTAAATATTAAGACATGATGTAATGAGAAGAAAGAGACTTAATATTAACCTTTGGCTGAGATGAGCTATACAATTCAAGATGTGTATGTGTTTATAAGAAAATCATGGCCTCAAAATCCTGTAACTAGAACTGATCTTTATCTATATTTTATAACTGATCATTGTGCACATATAATCATTCATTTCTCTATATCTACACCTAGACTTGTTCCTAAATGTTTCATTCTAACAGTTTTCTAATTGAATTTGACAAATGACTAATCATAGAAGAGATAATTAAGATATTAAAATATAAGCAAAACAAACAAGTATAATAAAAATAAAACTCCCAAAGCAAAGAGCATATTTTAGGGGGCAGGAGTAATTAAAGTGCTTAAAGGAAGACTCTATAAATGTTAAGAAGATATATTTTTAAAGGCCACAGAAAACAAAACAACTTCAGTGGATGTATTTTATAACCACACTAAGAGAATAATCCACTGAGTATTTTTATTCTAATGCAAACAGAAATAGGAAAGAGAGAGGGGCTGAAAAAGACTAGACTTACAGAGAAAGTTAAACCTTACAAAGGCATAAGGCTAGATTTGGAATCAGATGCTATAAGTACTTCAGCTATTTACAGTCTGCTTTCATCAGGCACTCGACATACACAGACACAAACAAATTGGTTCTGTGCCTTGAATTTTTGTTTCAAAAAATATAAACAAAACTAATAAATTCTATGTTGAAGATGTCTCATCAGCTTACTAAAACTCCATTTCATTCGTGCATTCAAAATTCTGTAATATAACTTAAGAGCATACGCTGGGCCTCTGGGTTTCTACTGCTCCAGGTAAGATGATGTCGGACCCTGGGCCTCTCCACCTCTCAATATCAACCTTCCTGGAGCGCTCCATTATGTCTTTTATCAGTGAGAGCCTCCTGGTCTTTAATGCCAGAGCTTTACAGAACCCAAGGTTTTATTCCATTACTATGTTTCTGACTAATTCAGCCTTATCTACTTATTCACCTCAGCTTTAAAACCCAATTAAAATCTAATTTATCTGATCTTTGGATACTGAACACAATTTGGCAATGACCCTAAGAACCTTGTAGTAACTACATAATACACATTGTACCTTAAGGTGTTTTAGATAATACTTAAAAAAAAAATGGCAAGTGCACTTGAGGCGACAGCAGTTTCTCTGAGACTGCTTCCATCTCATTTGAAGAACAAATGCTTTGTCCTTCTGCAAAAAGTACATAGCACGGTTTTATACCTGTGACTTTACTTATAATTTATGTGCATAAATATGAATAGATCATTGCTTTTCTTAAATTTTGACTCACTTTAAAAAATGTCAGATAATAAAATCTCCTGACAGCTACAAATTCTACCAGCTCAAATGCACACAGCATATACACACTGAAGTGTTTTAAAATCTTCCACATTGTGGATACAGTCATACACACAAATGTTACACAGAAGAAACACTTTATTTAGAATATCAGTCCAAGAAAACCACACTACTATGTTTCTGATACCTGATTTTCTTAAGCTATTAAAAAAATCATGCAGTGCTGATACTAATTCAGTTCTTTAAAATCTAGCTCTAAAATGTATGCTTTTACTCATATTATTGAATAGATGATAAATGATAACATGTATAAAAACAGCTCCTGTAACTTAAGCCCTATACATAGCAAAACAGATGATATATATATACAGTGAATGGGCACAGGGGAATAGATGGTGTATACACATACACACACACACACAGATGTATATCTAATAAATATATACAATCAATATACACAGTGAAATAGATGATACATGTATATATGTATGCATCTATGTATTGGGCTTCCCAGGTGGCTCAGTGAAAAAGAATCCACCTGTCAATGCAGGAGACAGGCGTTCAATCCATGGGTTTCAGTGGATTTCATGCCAGTAAAATCTGAGTAAAAACATGTGAAAATATGACTTAAAGACAAGACATTGAGGCATGTTCAATGTTTTATAACTTATAGCTCCATCTGGTAATAGGCTACTGAATGAATCTCAGAAGACATGAGGAACGCCCAAAGAATAAAATGCAAGGATCTTCTCCACTAATTCAGCCTTATCTACTTATTCACCTCAGCTTTAAAACCCAATTAAAATCTAATTTATCTGATCTTTGGATACTGAACACAATTTGGCAATGACCCTAAGAACCTTGTAGTAACTACATAATACACATTGTACCTTAAGGTGTTTTAGATAATACTTAAAAAAAAAATGGCAAGTGCACTTGAGGCGACAGCAGTTTCTCTGAGACTGCTTCCATCTCATTTGAAGAACAAATGCTTTGTCCTTCTGCAAAAAGTACATAGCACGGTTTTATACCTGTGACTTTACTTATAATTTATGTGCATAAATATGAATAGATCATTGCTTTTCTTAAATTTTGACTCACTTTAAAAAATGTCAGATAATAAAATCTCCTGACAGCTACAAATTCTACCAGCTCAAATGCACACAGCATATACACACTGAAGTGTTTTAAAATCTTCCACATTGTGGATACAGTCATACACACAAATGTTACACAGAAGAAACACTTTATTTAGAATATCAGTCCAAGAAAACCACACTACTATGTTTCTGATACCTGATTTTCTTAAGCTATTAAAAAAATCATGCAGTGCTGATACTAATTCAGTTCTTTAAAATCTAGCTCTAAAATGTATGCTTTTACTCATATTATTGAATAGATGATAAATGATAACATGTATAAAAACAGCTCCTGTAACTTAAGCCCTATACATAGCAAAACAGATGATATATATATACAGTGAATGGGCACAGGGGAATAGATGGTGTATACACATACACACACACACACAGATGTATATCTAATAAATATATACAATCAATATACACAGTGAAATAGATGATACATGTATATATGTATGCATCTATGTATTGGGCTTCCCAGGTGGCTCAGTGAAAAAGAATCCACCTGTCAATGCAGGAGACAGGCGTTCAATCCATGGGTTTCAGTGGATTTCATGCCAGTAAAATCTGAGTAAAAACATGTGAAAATATGACTTAAAGACAAGACATTGAGGCATGTTCAATGTTTTATAACTTATAGCTCCATCTGGTAATAGGCTACTGAATGAATCTCAGAAGACATGAGGAACGCCCAAAGAATAAAATGCAAGGATCTTCTCCATCCGTTCTTCAAAAGTAATCTCAGATGGAATCTGGATGGGTCATTAAGCATCCCAGATTCACTCAGAGGGAAATGCAGTCCCCTTTTAATTCTCTTTGAAGTTTTCTGATTAGAAGCTTTATTCTTTATTAGATCAAGAGTAAAGTCTTAGCTGGGCTTTCCTGTGGCTCAGTAATAAAGAATCTGCCTGCAGTGCAGGAGACATGGGTTTGGTCCTTGGGTTGGGAAGATTCCCTGGAGGAGTGCACGGAAACCCACTCCAGTATTCTAGCCTAGAGAATGAGCCTGGATGGAGGAACTTGGTGGGCTACACTCAGAGGGTTGCAATGAGCCGCAAACAACTCCGCATCTGACCGTACACACACAATCTTAGCTTCTGACCTGAAGCCTCACCCACCTTTGCTGTTCTTCATTTTCAATAGAGACAGCAGGCCTCAGGCAGGCTTCAGTATCTGGTTAGCACTTAAGTCCATTGTATTTATTTTTGTGGTTACCTTGCACTGGATGACAAATGGTGCTGATGTGGTGCTTTCTTTTGAAAGCCTAGTAATACACCATTAACCATGTAATTACATATGGTTTTAAAAGTGGAGAACTTTAGAGGAATATCAAATAATGGGAGGTGTATGCAGATCGGGCAAGACATCATCAAAGTGAAAACAGGGCAGCACACAGAGAACACTGACGGCAGCACCAGCTTGCCTCCCAGGTCACGCAGCTGGCCCAAGTTTACAAGAGGCTTGTTTTCTTAAATTTTATTCCTGAGCTTGTATTTGGAACACGGGCAGTGGTTTCCTTTAGAGCGGTGTTAGAGGTGGTCATTAGTTTTTGCAGCCAGGCCAGAAAGCCCTACCAGAGCACAGTTGAACTGGCATGTATTCATAGATTCAATATTTGAAAGAAAAACTGATTTTTAAAATGCACTGCAATGTAATCCTATTATGATGCTGACAATTAGGCAGAACTGATAACAAACTGAATAAAAAATGTCCTCATGCTCATTCTTAATTCATGTTTGTGGGATAGAGATCGGATTGAGTAGGAAGAGAGAGGAGAGAAATCATACACCTCTCGAGGTCAGTGGCATAATTTGCTTTGTCTAATTTCACTTCAAAATAATACTTTCAAGCCAAGGTGTAGCAACTTGGATTAATCAGGGTGTTTTTCTAGTGACTTTTCTTTAGCCCATATAAGGAGCAAATGGGTGTATAATATGACAGAAGAAGTGACAATGTGGGTGTAATAAGCATAAGAAAGAGACAGATAAGAGCTAATAGAAAACCTTCCCTGGTGGTTCAGTGGCTAAGACTCCATCCTTCATTGTAAGGGGTCAAGGCTAAGTCCCTGGTCAGGGAACTACATGCCCCACCTAAGAGCTGGCATACTGCAACTAAAGATTCTGCAACATGACACATCTAAGACCTGGCACAGCCAAATCAATGAATACACATTTTTTAATGTCAATGAATTTTAAGCTTTGGGGCTCCTCACCTGTACAATCCCCTCCAAAGCCTTTATCTAATATTTATTCATCTTTTTTGTATGTTTTCTTTAAACCATGATCTCTAATAAACTTAGTTTTTATGCTCTGTGCATGCTAAGTTGCTTCAGTCGTATCGGACCCTGTGAACCAACCATAGCTTACTAGGGCAGGGATTCTCCAGGCAAGAATACCTGAGTGGGGGTTTCCCTGGTGGTTCGGTGGGTAAAGAGTTCGCTTTGCAGTGCAGGAGGCACCGGTTCGATCCCCGACACTGGAAGATCCCATATGCTGCGGAGCAGCTGGACCAGTGTGTCCAATTACGAGCCAGCACCCTGGAGCGCATGCGCCCAGGGCTGTACAACCGGAGAGGCCACTGCGATGGGAAACCCACATAGGTCAAAGAATTAAGATGGATGAAAATAAATAAATGAAGTAACAATAAAAGAGGCCAAAAAAAAAAAAAAAAAGAATACTTGAGTGGGGTGCCATTTCTTTTCCAGGGAAATCTTGCCAACCCAGGGATCTAACTCACATCTCTTAAAGTCTCCCGCTTTGGCAGGACCTTCTTTACCATGAGTGCTACCTGGGAAGCTCATTTTCTATACTGAGAACCACAAAATAGATGCAGACCCTGTGGCTCGTGTCATACATTTGAACCTAAGTCCGTTACATTTAAAAGAAATGTTGGTCAAGGAAACCTAACATGCACTGATCACAATTCTCCAGCTCATGTTTCTTAAGACCTCCTAAACCTAGAAAGCCGGACCCGTTCACCTTCTAAGGAAATCCCCACCCCACCTTTTAACTCATCATGCCCTGTTTCCATGTTGCATGGTTTAACCTTTCTTAAAACTTTCTCTTGCCCTAATCCCTGAAGAAGAAACTTCACTGCTAATAAGAAATAGATCATTCTCCCTTGAATAAGGGACATCAAACTCATTACTAAAGTGTTTTACTTTTGCTATTTGATGCCTCCAAACTATAGGAACATCAGACATCCCCCTTTGGAGATGCCATGAGACTTGCTAACATAGCAGCTCCGGGTAGTAAGATGCATGAAGATGAGAGAAGGTTTATGTCCATGTCCACAGAAATGTTTCCTGAAGGATGATCCAGAGACATAATTCTATCATGTGTGTGGTACCAGGGGGTGAGAGGGTTCCACACCAACCAACAAAAACATTCTGGACACCCTCTGGACATCCTATAATACGACTCAGTTCTAGCACTCTTCTAGAGAGCATCAGATCCCACAGGGTAAGGGTTCATCTTGCAAGACTGTTCTCTTCCCTGAACACACATTTTACTGCTGGTGCCAGTGCCAAGGCCAGGGTTCCAGCTGGGCTCTGACCAACTGGCTATAGATAGAGCTTCCAACAGCCACCCCTTTTCATTCAATTAATTTGCTAGAGTGACTCACAGAACTAGATGGTCAGTTTTACTAGGACAGATTTAACTGAGGAACAACCAGAATGAAGAGATACAGGGGGAGGTGTGGAGAAGGTGTGGAGCTTCCATCCCCTCTCTGAGTGGGCACTGCCCCAGCACCTCCACCTGCTCACTGACCCAGACCCTGTACCTTTTGGGTTTTATGGAGGTTTCCATTAAAGAAAGATTTTTTTTGTAAAGGCTCTTTAAAAAGTTATGATTAAATCATTGGTCATAGGTGATTAAACTCAATCTCCAGCTCTTCTCCCCAGTATGAAGGTAAGGGAGTGGAGACAGAAGATCCCACCCCTTCAATAATTTGCTGGCTCCTCAGAGGGCTAGTGTTTTCAAAGCTGCCTCATTTTTAACATTACAAAAGACACATTTGAGGGATCACTTAGGAAATACCAAGGGTTTTAGGAACTCTGTGTTAGAAAAAGGGATGAAGAATAATATATGCTTTGTGTTATAAACCACAATATACTGTTTCCCTAAACAAAATTAAGTAAGGATGTTGAAAACTGAGAAGATGAAAGATATTGGGTCTTGGTAAGACAGTGGGTCTTGGAGTTCCTGAGCTGGCCACTAGGTGGTGTGAGTTATAAGGGCTATCAAAGGTATCAGGTGGTCAGAGGGATGCACCAGTCAGTGGTGCAGAAGGGTGGGGGTGGGGGCTGGATGGTATATCATTCTGTTCCTACATAGTGCATTCAGGAAGTGGGTTCATAAGTAGCGGGTTTCCACTATCTCTTCTTTCATCAATAAATCAAATTAAATAATAGTGTAAACTCTAGATCACCTGTATAAGTTCTCTGTCTTCATTATTCACTGCTGAAATCGCTTTGGGGTCTATCCAATGGAAGGGAAAAGCAACCAAGCATGGGGAAATTAAAAAAAAAACCTTCAGAAATATTAAGGAAACTAGTACTGCCTTGGAAAGTAAAAGAGGTTCGAACAAATATGCTCCTTGCATTTAGAATACAATCAACACAGTATATTGCTTTTGTAAACGTTTTAATCTGATATCTTAGTAGAAATCCTGTACCAAACAAAAATAAGCCTATCATTTTATTTATTATTAAATCTATCTCTGTTGCCACTATACAGCATCAGCATGCAGATCTCTTAATTACACAGGGCACAGTAACAGCATCCAAGTCTGCCCTCTTCTGGGCATTCCTTTGCAAAGTCAAAAAAACTATGACTTGCATTAATTCGTACCTCAACAATTCTGCTTTTAAACAAACCTAAAAAGAAAAAGAAATGCTATTCTGAAAGGAAATTTCTGTAAGGCAAAGTAACCCAAGATGCATTATTTATATCAGCCAGCCATTTTCAATATTCTCTGGAAAACAATTAGCAAAACCAAAAACATTTTAGAAGCACAGTTTTCAAAAGGTGGTCATTTCCCACTCCAGAAAGAGATATGTATTAGTCTCATGTACAGTTTTTCTATAGCTAGAAGGTACACAGATTCTTCAGTCTCAAAAGTATTCAGAGTACTGAATAAGGAAGACCATACTGGGCTGAACATAAGATGAGCTAAATCAAGGACTCTAAAAATAAATGATGGACTCTTCTTTGTGAGTATGTAGTTTAACAAGAGTGTGAGGGCTCTGAAATGGGATAAAATATTAACAGGAAAATCTGAGTATAGTGTTGCTCTTTGTACATTTTGTTTTTGTTGGCAACATTTTGCAAATTTAAAGTTATCTGCAAAGGAAAAATGTAAAATAGAAACCAAAGATAATGTCATTTAGGTTTTTAAAAAGAGGGAATGCACCAGTCAGTGGTGCAGAAGGGTGGGGGTGGGGGCTGGATGGTATATCATTCTGTTCCTACATAGTGCATTCAGGAAGTGGGTTCATAAGTAGCGGGTTTCCACTATCTCTTCTTTCATCAATAAATCAAATTAAATAATAGTGTAAACTCTAGATCACCTGTATAAGTTCTCTGTCTTCATTATTCACTGCTGAAATCGCTTTGGGGTCTATCCAATGGAAGGGAAAAGCAACCAAGCATGGGGAAATTAAAAAAAAAACCTTCAGAAATATTAAGGAAACTAGTACTGCCTTGGAAAGTAAAAGAGGTTCGAACAAATATGCTCCTTGCATTTAGAATACAATCAACACAGTATATTGCTTTTGTAAACGTTTTAATCTGATATCTTAGTAGAAATCCTGTACCAAACAAAAATAAGCCTATCATTTTATTTATTATTAAATCTATCTCTGTTGCCACTATA
Source organism: Tragulus kanchil (assembly GCA_022376925.1). NCBI lineage: Eukaryota > Metazoa > Chordata > Mammalia > Artiodactyla > Tragulidae > Tragulus > Tragulus kanchil. The sequence goes on along the minus strand of JAIOJX010000029.1, from coordinate 80,565,174 downwards.
CAGCATCAGCATGCAGATCTCTTAATTACACAGGGCACAGTAACAGCATCCAAGTCTGCCCTCTTCTGGGCATTCCTTTGCAAAGTCAAAAAAACTATGACTTGCATTAATTCGTACCTCAACAATTCTGCTTTTAAACAAACCTAAAAAGAAAAAGAAATGCTATTCTGAAAGGAAATTTCTGTAAGGCAAAGTAACCCAAGATGCATTATTTATATCAGCCAGCCATTTTCAATATTCTCTGGAAAACAATTAGCAAAACCAAAAACATTTTAGAAGCACAGTTTTCAAAAGGTGGTCATTTCCCACTCCAGAAAGAGATATGTATTAGTCTCATGTACAGTTTTTCTATAGCTAGAAGGTACACAGATTCTTCAGTCTCAAAAGTATTCAGAGTACTGAATAAGGAAGACCATACTGGGCTGAACATAAGATGAGCTAAATCAAGGACTCTAAAAATAAATGATGGACTCTTCTTTGTGAGTATGTAGTTTAACAAGAGTGTGAGGGCTCTGAAATGGGATAAAATATTAACAGGAAAATCTGAGTATAGTGTTGCTCTTTGTACATTTTCTTTTTTTGTTGGCAACATTTTGCAAATTTAAAGTTATCTGCAAAGGAAAAAAAATGTAAAATAGATAATACACACTCTGGGGAAAAGTGAAAATGTTAGTCACTCAACCCTGTCCAACTTTTGGCCATGGCATAGACTGTAGCCTGCCAGGTTCCTCTGTCTTTGGGATTCTCCAAGACAAGAATACCGGCATGGGTAGCCATTCCCTTCTCCAGAGAATCTTCCCAAACCTGGGATTGAATCCAAGTCTCCTGCATTGCCAGCAGATTCTTTACTGTTTGAGCCACCAGAAAAGCCAAAAAGAGATAATACAGGCTCTAGGGTTAACCAGAGTCTAAACTGTAGTTCTAACCTCCGTGTAACTTTAGGCAAGACAGTTGACTTCTTTGGATCTCTGTCTCCTCATCTCTAAAAGATAGTAAAGATTTTGCCTAATAGGGCTGCTAGCAAAATTAAAAGAAGTAATAGGTACAAAGCACCTGGCACCATGGCTGGCACAGAGTAGCCTGCCAATAATGCTCTGGTTGTTATCTCTGTTTTCATTAATGTCATTATGAGTTGGAGAGGAAGATTAGTTTCCATGAAGGAAATGTGCTAACTCAGCTCCCTTTCTTTAGCAAATATTAAACAAATAAAGGAAGTGTTAATCCATGACTTCTTAAGTATCTATGCAACACATACTCTCACATACACATATTGCTGGAGAGTTTTTACACATTCATCTTAAAGCATGTCTTAGGAAAACAACTCTAAATTTTCACCTCGGCGTCTAATGTGAGACGTTGCTGCGTTTATTCTAAATCTGTCCCTTTTCAGTACCCGTACACACATTTGGAATACAAGATAGGATTTAAACCACTGGGCTAGATCCTTCCATTCCACCAAAGGGTCCTGTGTTTCTCTTTGGAGAATGAGAAAGAGCTCTCCTTGCTCCGCTCTATAAGGTCATGACTGCTGGCGTCTAGCTCAGAGCTGCACAGATTGGTGGAGACTTTCCCCAGGGAAACAACATTCAGTCCCCCAAGCCAGGTGTCTGCCTCCATGGGAGGCTCAAGGAACTGTGGACAGAAGGGTCTTCCTTGGGAATGATGTAAGGAGAATGGTTTGGAATGCCAGAAAAATCTGGGTTTAAACTCATGTGCCACTTGTAACACATTTTCTGAACCCAACCAAATTAATTTATTTGAGCATCAGTGTCCTCTGTAAAGTGGGAACAATGTCCTATTCAGGCTGTTCTATCAGGACAGCACAGAAACAAAGGACATTTATTTCTCACAGTTCTGGAGGCAGGAAATCTGAGATTAGGGGAGGACACTCTTCCAGGTTGCAGACTGTTGCCTTCTCATGTCCTCACATGGCAGAGAGCAGAGAGAGGAACCAAACCCTCTCCCATCTCTGCAAGAGCACTAATTATACTCTTCAAGGCTCCATCCTCACGACACTATCCTAATTACCCACCAAAGTCCTCACCTCCAAATACGATCATATTAGGAGGTAAGGTTTCAACATATGAATCTGAGGGCGCCACTGACATTCGTTCCATAACAGTCTGTGCATGTCCCGTCGCTCAGTGGTGTCCCATTCTTTGCAACCCCATCGACTGTAGACCATCAGGCTTCTCCATCCATGGGATTATCCAGGCCAGAATACAGGGGTGGGTAGCCTATCCCTTCTCCAGGGCTTCTTCCTGACCCACGAATCAAACCAGGATCTCCTGTATTGCAGACAGATTCTTTACTAGCTGGGTTACAAGAGAAGTGGGACTTACAGGTTACCAAAGGGGAGGAAGGAGAGGGATAAATTGGGATCTGGAATTAAAATATATACACTACTATATATAAAATAGATAGCCAGCAAAGACCCACTGTACATCACAGGGAACTGTATGCACTATCTTGTAATAGCCTATAATGGAACAAAATGCAAAAAAAATCACTTTACTGTATCTGAATTATTTTACTGTATACCTGCAAGTATCACATGTATAAATCAACTATATTCCAATATTTTCTTTAAAAAAAAAAGATAAAAACAGAAACGTCTAATAAGGCAGTACTTTATTCAGAGCAAGGGGGATCTCTGAATGTAGAGAGTGGAGAAAGAAGGCAGTTCCAGAAGCCTATTTTCTAACTCTTTGCAGTCTGGGTATGCAGTGATAAGACTTCCTTCCTCTTTCTTGACCCTAAACAGATGTGTCTCATCCCCCAGGGGTCTCTGGATTCACATGCACCTCAAGCGCCCAAGCTCTGTAAGCCAACCTCATGAAAGAACCAGAGAAAGGACACAGGCTAACCGGGCAGTATCAGACATCATGCATATTAAATGATGCCTTCTGGAGACAGCTGTTCTAATCTGAAAACTAAGCACTGAGGAGTCTGGCTGCTTAAAGGCACTAATAAGATAAAAAGAGAGAGACTCTGAGGGCTGGTGATCTATTCAAGGTCCTTGCATCATATTTGGATTAAAAACCTTGTAAAGCATTAAGCTGGTCTTGCAAACAGCTGTTCACCCCTTGGTAGCCAGCTACCTCCCACTCCTCTTTCTGTACTGTCATCTGAAAGGAATAACTGCACTTATCAAGCTCTGAGTATAATCCACTGAAGACAGATCAACTTTTTAACAGTTCAATGATCGGCGCCACTGACATTCGCTCCATAACAGTCTGTGCATGTCCCGTCAGTGGTGTCCCATTCTTTGCAACCCCATCGACTGTAGACCATCAGGCTTCTCCATCCATGGGATTATCCAGGCCAGAATACAGGGGTGGGTAGCCTATCCCTTCTCCAGGGCTTCTTCCTGACCCACGAATCAAACCAGGATCTCCTGTATTGCAGACAGATTCTTTACTAGCTGGGTTACAAGAGAAGTGGGACTTACAGGTTACCAAAGGGGAGGAAGGAGAGGGATAAATTGGGATCTGGAATTAAAATATATACACTACTATATATAAAATAGATAGCCAGCAAAGACCCACTGTACATCACAGGGAACTGTATGCACTATCTTGTAATAGCCTATAATGGAACAAAATGCAAAAAAAATCACTTTACTGTATCTGAATTATTTTACTGTATACCTGCAAGTATCACATGTATAAATCAACTATATTCCAATATTTTCTTTAAAAAAAAAAGATAAAAACAGAAACGTCTAATAAGGCAGTACTTTATTCAGAGCAAGGGGGATCTCTGAATGTAGAGAGTGGAGAAAGAAGGCAGTTCCAGAAGCCTATTTTCTAACTCTTTGCAGTCTGGGTATGCAGTGATAAGACTTCCTTCCTCTTTCTTGACCCTAAACAGATGTGTCTCATCCCCCAGGGGTCTCTGGATTCACATGCACCTCAAGCGCCCAAGCTCTGTAAGCCAACCTCATGAAAGAACCAGAGAAAGGACACAGGCTAACCGGGCAGTATCAGACATCATGCATATTAAATGATGCCTTCTGGAGACAGCTGTTCTAATCTGAAAACTAAGCACTGAGGAGTCTGGCTGCTTAAAGGCACTAATAAGATAAAAAGAGAGAGACTCTGAGGGCTGGTGATCTATTCAAGGTCCTTGCATCATATTTGGATTAAAAACCTTGTAAAGCATTAAGCTGGTCTTGCAAACAGCTGTTCACCCCTTGGTAGCCAGCTACCTCCCACTCCTCTTTCTGTACTGTCATCTGAAAGGAATAACTGCACTTATCAAGCTCTGAGTATAATCCACTGAAGACAGATCAACTTTTTAACAGTTCAGTGAAGGACTTCCCTGGCAGTCTGTTGGTTAAGAGTTCTCCTTTCAAATGTAAGGGGTGCAGGTTCAATCCCTGGCCAAAGAGCTGAGATGCCACATGCCTTAGAGAAAAAAAAAAAAAAGAAAAAATATATATAACAGAAACAATATTGTAACAAATTCAGGAAAGATTTTTTAAATGATCCACATTTAAAAATTCTTTAAAAAATTCAGTGAAATTGCTGTGGTGATATAAAAATACTACAGAAATTTCTAAACACTGACTGACAATTTTTGTATTAGTCTTACTATGAACCAGTAATACAGTTTACAGACTAGTCTTGGTCCTCAGATCATGCTTTGAGGAGCATTAGTACATACCAATTAAAAGAAAAACATTCTTCATAATTCAATTTTATATTATAAAAGATACCCAATATGTACAAGGTGCAAATAAAACTAAAGACAAAACAAAGTGAATTTAAATTGCATAAAATCTGAATATACATTGCAAGGACAAATGCTGAAGTTGAAGTTCTAATACTCTGGCTACCTGATGCAAAGAGATGACTCACTGGAAAAGACCTTGATGCTGGAAAGATTGAGGGCAAAGAAGAAAGGGCGCGACAGAGTATGAGATGCCTGGATGGCATCACCAACCCAATGGACATGAGTTTGAGCAAGCTCTGGGAGATGAAGGACAGGGAAGTCTGGAATGCTGCAGTTCACAGGGTCACAGAGAGTCAGGCACGACCTAATGACTGAACAACAATAACGATCACTTATTGGAGAGTTAGCTAAATACAGAACCACTACTAACCACTACCACACCCATGTACACAGCTGATGGAAGAAATTTTCACATACTGAGGTATAGGGAAGTCATTCTAGCTTATACATGAATTTGATATTAACTAAAACAGGTTGTTTGTCACCTATGAACATACACAGTACATCTGCTTTAATCATTTAATCAATCAAAGGGTGTGCTGACTAGAAGTAAAGAATATCCACATCAAAAGTAAACAGTAAATGCCTCCCTGCTTGGATGACAATACTGCTTCAGTGAAGGACTTCCCTGGCAGTCTGTTGGTTAAGAGTTCTCCTTTCAAATGTAAGGGGTGCAGGTTCAATCCCTGGCCAAAGAGCTGAGATGCCACATGCCTTAGAGAAAAAAAAAAAAAAGAAAAAATATATATAACAGAAACAATATTGTAACAAATTCAGGAAAGATTTTTTAAATGATCCACATTTAAAAATTCTTTAAAAAATTCAGTGAAATTGCTGTGGTGATATAAAAATACTACAGAAATTTCTAAACACTGACTGACAATTTTTGTATTAGTCTTACTATGAACCAGTAATACAGTTTACAGACTAGTCTTGGTCCTCAGATCATGCTTTGAGGAGCATTAGTACATACCAATTAAAAGAAAAACATTCTTCATAATTCAATTTTATATTATAAAAGATACCCAATATGTACAAGGTGCAAATAAAACTAAAGACAAAACAAAGTGAATTTAAATTGCATAAAATCTGAATATACATTGCAAGGACAAATGCTGAAGTTGAAGTTCTAATACTCTGGCTACCTGATGCAAAGAGATGACTCACTGGAAAAGACCTTGATGCTGGAAAGATTGAGGGCAAAGAAGAAAGGGCGCGACAGAGTATGAGATGCCTGGATGGCATCACCAACCCAATGGACATGAGTTTGAGCAAGCTCTGGGAGATGAAGGACAGGGAAGTCTGGAATGCTGCAGTTCACAGGGTCACAGAGAGTCAGGCACGACCTAATGACTGAACAACAATAACGATCACTTATTGGAGAGTTAGCTAAATACAGAACCACTACTAACCACTACCACACCCATGTACACAGCTGATGGAAGAAATTTTCACATACTGAGGTATAGGGAAGTCATTCTAGCTTATACATGAATTTGATATTAACTAAAACAGGTTGTTTGTCACCTATGAACATACACAGTACATCTGCTTTAATCATTTAATCAATCAAAGGGTGTGCTGACTAGAAGTAAAGAATATCCACATCAAAAGTAAACAGTAAATGCCTCCCTGCTTGGATGACAATACTGCTTCTGTGGTAAGACTCTTTCCCAGGTGTTAAGGCCATATGGACTTGCTATGTACATGTTTGTCTTGTCTTGTTTTGTTTTGTTTTTTAACCTTGAAGGAATATATCCCTGACCTGTCCAATGCTCTCTGTTCTGAGAAGATGTAAAACTGCTGAAAACCATGCTTCTTTGGAGAAGTTCCCCAGAGTTATCTGAAAGGCTGTCTCCTAGGCTATAGTCCTTAGTTTGGTTCAAATAAAATTCTTCTCTATCCCTATTAAAGAGTGTTTATTATTTCCATTGGATTGCTTAGCATAGCAGGATAGATATAGAAAAACTCAGCTGAGGTCACCTGGTGTCTACTTGGCATTGGTAACTGGTAGGAAGCATGGGTTACTTGACGTGCCCACCCCCCTCACCCCAACACCTTCATGGCAGCATTGAGGGACTTCTGTGATATTTTCCTGATATCTGGATCTCTTTGTATTAAGTGACAGTTCATGAGTTGTATCTGAGCTTCTATCTTAAGACTGCTAGTCTTAAAGGGGTACTGGTACATTTCCTAGGTGAAAGGGACCTGAGAGGAGTTCCTGGGCAGGGGACCTAAAAGGAATTCCCAAGCAAGGGATCTAGGAAGAATTTCTAGGCAGGAAGAACTAGAAAAAAATTTGGATTGAACTGGGTTGGCTGACCTTTTTTTTCTTTTTTAAGTGCCTTAAAATTGGAAAGATTTTATGATAAAACAAAACTAAAAGTAAGAGAGAACTCTTCCTTCTAAAGCCTACCAGTTCCTGGACAGGCAGCCCTCTGCAGGAACTTGGGCTAGCTTCACATATAATTGGTATGGAGCCAATGCTGTAAATACTCACCTAAGTCTAAAATGGCCAGGATGGATCTCTGTTGATATTCCCAATTTGAATTGTTTTTCTGCATATGTAGTTAAAGAAATCTGACTTAATAAAAACACCTTTTCAAAATTCTGACCCTGAGAGAATAGAAGTACTCCTTGGAAAAATCTTGAAGTTACAACTGTTATCATGTCCTTGAAATACAAGCACAACACACACTGCCTGATATGACAGCTTTGACTGAATTAGTTGACTGTGAAACTACAAAAAAGGGTAGGTGAGGGGAAGAAGACTTTTAAAATTCAAGCAGAAAAACTGAGATCTCTGTCTATGACTATCTGGATATGTCTGAGTATATGTTTAAAATATCATATATTTCTACCTCTGGATAGGATTAACATTAATTTGTAAAAAGAGTTCTATTTAGGTGGCTCAGATGGTAAAGAATCTCCCTGTAATGTGGGAGACCCAGCTTCAATCCCTGGGTCAGGAAGATCCCCTGGAGAAAATGGCAACACACTCCAGTTCTCTTGCCTGGAGAATTCCATGGACAGAGGAGCCTGGAGGGCTACAAGCTATGGGGTCACAAAGAGTCAAACATGACTGAGCGATTAACACTTTCTATTTAACTGACTCGAAAGTAAGAACTTACAAATAAAATTTCTTAATGTAATCAAAAACTAACCTAGATTCTAAAAGGATCATGTTATCTAGGTTTAATCTTTAATATATGAAGACAAGTTTATGTTGTTAGTTTGTATTTTGATTAACACAGACATGTCTTTAGAATCATTGACACTAAGTGTAATACTTTTATCCAGGTTTACTAAAAGTGAATGTCATGTTATATCTCTGCTATAAAATTTATCAAGAATAAAAGTAACTTGGCATGACAGTATTTTCATAAGTAATAAAACAGTCAAAAGGAATAAAAGTGAGCTTTTAAAAGAATGATTATGTTTTATGGTGGTTGTTGTTCAGTCGCTAAGTTGTGTCTGACTCTTTGCAACCCCATGGACTGTAGCACGCCAGGCTCCTCTGTCCTTCACTATCTTCTGGAGTTTGCTCAAATTCATATCCAATGTTTTACAGGATGTCTACTTAAAAATATTTTATCCAAACTATTGATACTTTCAAACTTTAGAGTTTTGCTAAATTAAGGTAAATGACAGGAATTCACTGAATAACCAGATAACTTTCAATGAAGATAAAATGCTGAAACATTCAGTGGCAAGTAAGACTAAGCTTACCTACTTTGTCTTATTAGAAAAAATAAATAAAAATACTTGGGTTAAAAAAAAAACAACACTTGGGTTTACTGGATACATGTCTGTACCACATTTATGGAATATTTATGCTATAAGAAAAGGTATGTTTCTAGAAGTTATGGGATATGGTCATAAATTTGCCAAGCAGAAAATGCTGATAGGACAAACAGTTCACAACTGCCTGTTTCTTGTTTTTGTTAGAGATCAGCCTTTTTATGGGTTGAAATATACTATTACATATAGATAGATAGATAGATACATATATATAGGTAACATTACTAGAAATATTAAGGAGAAAATTTCAGTGTACAAGTAAAATAAGATAGGCATTTTCAATTAAAGACAGTATAGGGTTTTCCTGGTGGTCCAGTGGATAAGGACATTGCCTTGCAGTGCAAGGGGCACCGCTTTGATCCCTGGCCAGGGAAGATTCCACGTGCCGCAGAGCAGCTGGACCGATGTGTCCAATTACTCAGCCGGAACTCTGGAGCACATGCCGCCAGAGCCGGTGCTCTGCGACAACAGAGGTCACTGCGATGGGAGGCCCGCAGGGGCCAAAGAACAAAGACGGATGAAAAATAGATAAATGAAAGACCAATAGAAGTGACCCACCTGCCTTCCCGCCTCCCTCCCCAACCCGCCCCCCCACCCCACCAAAAAAGACAGTATAAAAGTGGAAATGCAATTTGTTAAGGGAAAAGAGAGTGATTTTGTCCTGAGGCATTTCAAGAAAGATATTAAAATAATCAGGCTTATTTGGCATGTTAAATTACATGGGAGGAATTATCAAATAAAAGGTGGTAACATTAAGCCATCTGTACATTATTACGTCTATATGAATACATAATATGAATGTTCCAGAAATTAGATTAAATTCCTGGAAATCTTATATATGCTGATACGAAATATTATCTGTTACTGAAATTGAAGCTTATGTTAAAAGTATTGAACTCAAGTAGTAGGGAAATACCCTAGCTGATTTTCATGCAAGGACAACACCACAATTTCCAAGGATTATGGAGCATGCAGGTAAAGTTCATTCTACTAATGTAAAAACTAACCCTCACTGTCAGACTTTTATCAATCTGATGTCCTTATAGACTCCTAAATCAGAGAAATTAAGATGGCCAAATAATAGCTTTTATGTTTTACTGATGCCACAATTAAAAAAAAATTAAAAATTAATACTTTTGAATTGTGGTGCTGGAGAAGACTTTTGAAAGCCCTTTGAACAGGAAGGAGATCAAACCCGTCAATCCTGAAGAAAATAAACCTTGAATATTCACTGAAAAACTAATGTTGAAGCTTCAATGTTTTGACCACCTGAGACAAAGAACTGACTCACTGGAAAAGACCCTGATGCTGGGGAAGGTGGTAGGCAAAAGGAGAAGGGGGTGGCAGAGGATGAGATGGCTAAAGAGCATCACCAACTCAATGAACATGAATTTGAACCAGTTCAGAGATATAGTGGAGGACAGGTTAATCTGACATGCTACAAAAAGTTGGACATAACTTAGGAATTGAAAACAACAGCAGAAAAAATAGGCATAAATTAAACAGTCAGAGCTATGAGAAATCCAAGATGGACTTGTCTCTTCCTTACTCTGCATCTAGCCCCATTGTCTGGTTTTATGTCTTGAAGCCTTCCCTTGCTATAAGGTTTATGGCCTCCCAATGACAGAAAAACCTATTAGAAAATGTGTTTCCACTTGGGGTATACTTTCCACAATCTCCAGTGATCAAGGCAACCACTTTACAGGGCAGAACATGCACACCTTACCAAAAGCCTTATAAACTGACTGAAGTTATCAAGTATCACGACCACCCTCAATCATCAGGCAAGGTCAACAAAACTAACAGAAAAACTAGACTCGAGCAGAACAGAACAGAACAGCAGAACAGAATTAACTATATAAGATTGAGCAAACTGATAAATATAATTTTTATGATTTTTTTCTGAAACATTACTAGCTTTTAATCTTTGTTTTCCAAATATAAGTAGACCCTTTCCCCTTATGGTAATTATGATTTAACAGCAGTTTGATTGATTATACCTTGGCAAACAAAATTTAAGCATTTATCTCTTCACTCTACCTGATAATTCCAGAATTTGCATAGCCTTGAATTCTCAGCAAGTTTTTCAGATGAATAAGGAGGGCCAGTTTCTAGCAGGTGCAAAACCTCAAGATGTTTTACACCTCAAGAAGTAAAACACCTAAATCTGCAGGTACTGCTGGAAGAATATAATGGCACATCCTTAGAATGACTTTTCTGGCCTTAGGAGACTTTTTATAAGTTTAATTTTGTGAAAAGTCCCAGCAATGCCAAATTTAAAAGAGCTTATATGATCAATCACACATACATAAACAATGAGGACAAGTTTACTGAAACCAGAAATATTTTACAAACAAATTAGTCTTAATTTGACAATATTTTGGTGTACATGGAGGATATTTTAGAGAGAAAAATTGATATTGATATTTTATACATATTAACATTTTGTATTTACTATCTACTCCCAAGATGCCTTTTTGTTACTATGCTACATTATTGTAAATTTTATGGCAGAGGATGAGATGGCTAAAGCATACATAGGGAAAACCAGTTCAGAGATATAGTGGAGGACAGGTTAATCTGACATGCTACAAAAAGTTGGACATAACTTAGGAATTGAAAACAACAGCAGAAAAAATAGGCATAAATTAAACAGTCAGAGCTATGAGAAATCCAAGATGGACTTGTCTCTTCCTTACTCTGCATCTAGCCCCATTGTCTGGTTTTATGTCTTGAAGCCTTCCCTTGCTATAAGGTTTATGGCCTCCCAATGACAGAAAAACCTATTAGAAAATGTGTTTCCACTTGGGGTATACTTTCCACAATCTCCAGTGATCAAGGCAACCACTTTACAGGGCAGAACATGCACACCTTACCAAAAGCCTTATAAACTGACTGAAGTTATCAAGTATCACGACCACCCTCAATCATCAGGCAAGGTCAACAAAACTAACAGAAAAACTAGACTCGAGCAGAACAGAACAGAACAGCAGAACAGAATTAACTATATAAGATTGAGCAAACTGATAAATATAATTTTTATGATTTTTTTCTGAAACATTACTAGCTTTTAATCTTTGTTTTCCAAATATAAGTAGACCCTTTCCCCTTATGGTAATTATGATTTAACAGCAGTTTGATTGATTATACCTTGGCAAACAAAATTTAAGCATTTATCTCTTCACTCTACCTGATAATTCCAGAATTTGCATAGCCTTGAATTCTCAGCAAGTTTTTCAGATGAATAAGGAGGGCCAGTTTCTAGCAGGTGCAAAACCTCAAGATGTTTTACACCTCAAGAAGTAAAACACCTAAATCTGCAGGTACTGCTGGAAGAATATAATGGCACATCCTTAGAATGACTTTTCTGGCCTTAGGAGACTTTTTATAAGTTTAATTTTGTGAAAAGTCCCAGCAATGCCAAATTTAAAAGAGCTTATATGATCAATCACACATACATAAACAATGAGGACAAGTTTACTGAAACCAGAAATATTTTACAAACAAATTAGTCTTAATTTGACAATATTTTGGTGTACATGGAGGATATTTTAGAGAGAAAAATTGATATTGATATTTTATACATATTAACATTTTGTATTTACTATCTACTCCCAAGATGCCTTTTTGTTACTATGCTACATTATTGTAAATTTTAATTTAAATATTAAAAGGATTGTCTAAGTTTGTTTCTGAAGCTGATTAGAGTAATCTGTCTTTGGATGAAGATCACATGTCCCATAACTTGCACTCATATTATGAATACTGGAAAACCATATCATTTTAAGGACTTTCTCTTCAACCTAGTTGGAAGAACCCTTATCAGGTGTTCTTAAGCAGCTCATGCACAGTGAAACGGAAAGAAATTGACTTTAATTTATATTTCTCATTTAAGAAAGTCTTCTGCACCAGACTGGCCTGTAAAGAAGACTACTAACCTCAAACTCACTTTAAAGCCACCATCAACCCAGGAAGAGAAGAAAACAGTGGTAGACAGCTGACCAAGGAACCTGGACCACAACTGCAGGATCCACCCTACGAGTTCAATTGAATACATTTACCAAGTGCTTATCTCCCCATCAAAACTGAAAGTTAACTATTTCATGTCTACCTATACTTCTGCCCCAATGCTCAAGATAAAAATAAAATTCTTTAAAAGTTGTCACAAAGTATAACTCCTGGGATAGGCCCTCATTATACCTCGTACTTACTTTTCAGATGTTCCTAGCATTCCTACTCACCCAGATCAGACTGCCTTTGGCCTAAACCTTTAGACTCTAACTCTTCAACATATGAATACATCCACCCTTTGTCTGATATTATCCTCAGTCCTTAGAGACCCAGTACAACTTACAAGTTACTGTAGAATTCCGTTGTTCTGTCCCTTATTAAATTTAAAAAAATGTCTTAAAAAGAAAAACTCACATAAATAACTTGTGTCAACAACTCTCACATGTTAAATTCCATGACATTGACTTTTGGTAAGCCTGGCAGAGAAGTAATTTCATAATTTCAAATGATTCTGCTATCAGGGGACTCCTGGCAGTTCAATGCTTGGGACTTTGCTTCCCAATGCAGGGGCTATGGGTTTGACCCCTGGTTGAGAAGATGGAATCCTACATATATTTTGGACAAAAAAACAAAGCAATATTGTAACAAATTTAAGAAAGACTTTTTGAAATGAACTGCATCAAAAAAGAAATCTTAGAAAAATTATGTGATCAAAAACACCAGATAGGGTTTCCCTGGTGGTCCAGGGCATAAGGACACTGCCTTGCAGTGTAACAGGCGCCGGTTTAATCCCTGACCTGGGAAGATCCCACGTGCCGCAGAGTAGCTGGACCAATGTGTCCAACTACTGAGTCGGAGCTCTGGAGCACAAGCGCCCAGAGCCGGTGCTCTGCATCAAGGCAGGTCACAGAAATGGGAGGCTCATACAGGCCAAAGAACAAAGATGGAAATAAAGACCAATAGAAGTGGTCAAAATAAATAAATAAATAAATAAATAACACCAGATATAAAAATCATACATTATTTTTGTGATTAATAAGTCAAACCACATGAATGCTGAATAACAAGACAAATTCCAGGTCTGATTGTTCTTTCACAAAGCTAAGATTTGTTTTACATTGTTAAGTGATGTTTACTGATGAGGGATTCTTAATGCATCAGGCATGTTCCAAAGACCTGTCTAGTTCTGCCTTCAAAAGGAACATACTTCATATATATATATATATATATATATATATATATATATATATATATATTTAAGTGAACTACTAGTTATTCTGATGCTTGATAAAGAGTCATATCAGAGTTGATCTTCACAGAAGAATTCACCCACATGAGGATCGTCTTTACAGGGTGAGAACTGATTTTACTGGTGGCAATCTCAGAAAACTACAACTGCCAGTGCAGCATCTAGAAAAAACACTTTTAGGATCAGTTTCACCTCAGGAAGTCTGTGGCCATGGCCAAACAAGAATCACACAACAGAAATCCAAAAATGACGACCAGGAATGAGGATTTCACAATAACAAAATGACAAAAGTTCCATGTTCCACCAGATGCATTAACACTTAGCATTTTTTTCTGTTTCAAGGAGCAAATGTAGATTTATGAGAAACCAAGTTTATATCAGCAAAGGTGAAGCCAGGCTTTCCCAGTGAAAGAGGATGTGGCTAGCATCTGTATTATTTCTTATGGCAAGGGAAAATTAACCTCATCTTTGCTAAATTCTAGCCAAGTTTCTTTTCTCCAAGTCCTTAACTCAGCCAGTCATTGGAGAAGCAGCAACACATATATTTTTTGTTTGTTTATTTCCTGCCAGGAACTGATGGAAAAGGAACATGGAGCTGAATATCATTTCCATTCTGATCATTTCAAAGCCCCAAGTCACTTACATTTTTCAAATTAGTCTCATGTGTGAGAAAAACTAGAAAAGTGGCATTCAAAGGACAGATATCTGCCTTTGTGATGGTGGGAAAAAACTAAGTCCCACAGATACAGTCCTACAAATTTATAAAAGTGACAATTTCAGGGGTAGAAGAAACTTTGAAGGTCAACTTCACATTTGAATCTCTTGTTACAGTATTGCTGCTAAATGGTCAGTCACATATTCTAGTTCAAGGTACAATATCTAGTCTTTGAAGCAGCCAACTTGAGATGCTTTCCATAAATAACTGTTTGGCAAGCTCTGGCTACAACAACACTACTGTCACACTTTATCTGAATATTTCTCTATTGTCTTATATATATGTTTTGACTCATACAGAGTACATTTTTCTTTTATATAATAATTCTTCAAGTACTTGAAGACAGTTAGCCTTTCCCAGAATCTTTCCTAATCAAAGTATGCTCCATCTCACTGTTTAGGTCTCTACCACTGATCACTATTTGAATATCACTGCTATAAGTCTTCCTCTGGAATCATTTTACTAGCCACCTTTCGATTCAGTGATTTCATTAGTTCCTAATCTACCAAGATGCCTAAGAAGCTCCTCAGAGAGACATTAAAAATGCTCTAGAGGTTTTGTGGGAATATCGATACTCACACCGACATTCAGTATATTTTTCCCATCAAAGGAAGAAATGAAGCTATCCCTAGATGATCTGTTTTTAGCAAATCCACTTAGGGTTGTAGTGACCAAAGAGTATCCATCTGTAAACTCACAAGTCATCCTTTTAATAATGTGTTCTACAACTGTTTCTATTATTATTATGAAAGATATACTACACTTAGCATTTTTTCTGTTTCAAGGACTTTTGCCAAAGCAAAGGTGAAGCCAGGCTTTCCCAGTGAAAGAGGATGTGGCTAGCATCTGTATTATTTCTTATGGCAAGGGAAAATTAACCTCATCTTTGCTAAATTCTAGCCAAGTTTCTTTTCTCCAAGTCCTTAACTCAGCCAGTCATTGGAGAAGCAGCAACACATATATTTTTTGTTTGTTTATTTCCTGCCAGGAACTGATGGAAAAGGAACATGGAGCTGAATATCATTTCCATTCTGATCATTTCAAAGCCCCAAGTCACTTACATTTTTCAAATTAGTCTCATGTGTGAGAAAAACTAGAAAAGTGGCATTCAAAGGACAGATATCTGCCTTTGTGATGGTGGGAAAAAACTAAGTCCCACAGATACAGTCCTACAAATTTATAAAAGTGACAATTTCAGGGGTAGAAGAAACTTTGAAGGTCAACTTCACATTTGAATCTCTTGTTACAGTATTGCTGCTAAATGGTCAGTCACATATTCTAGTTCAAGGTACAATATCTAGTCTTTGAAGCAGCCAACTTGAGATGCTTTCCATAAATAACTGTTTGGCAAGCTCTGGCTACAACAACACTACTGTCACACTTTATCTGAATATTTCTCTATTGTCTTATATATATGTTTTGACTCATACAGAGTACATTTTTCTTTTATATAATAATTCTTCAAGTACTTGAAGACAGTTAGCCTTTCCCAGAATCTTTCCTAATCAAAGTATGCTCCATCTCACTGTTTAGGTCTCTACCACTGATCACTATTTGAATATCACTGCTATAAGTCTTCCTCTGGAATCATTTTACTAGCCACCTTTCGATTCAGTGATTTCATTAGTTCCTAATCTACCAAGATGCCTAAGAAGCTCCTCAGAGAGACATTAAAAATGCTCTAGAGGTTTTGTGGGAATATCGATACTCACACCGACATTCAGTATATTTTTCCCATCAAAGGAAGAAATGAAGCTATCCCTAGATGATCTGTTTTTAGCAAATCCACTTAGGGTTGTAGTGACCAAAGAGTATCCATCTGTAAACTCACAAGTCATCCTTTTAATAATGTGTTCTACAACTGTTTCTATTATTATTATGAAAGATATACTACAAACTCTAAGATCAGGAATATAGCAACTTCTGCCATTTTTTTCTTTAGCACTTATTGTACTGTATTATCTGATAAAGTATTGAGGGAAAGAGTGCACTTCCCAGTGAGATTTCAAATCATACTAAGAGAGGTTGACTCTATCAAATAAACCTGAGAATACATGAAACTGCTTCATAGGGCCTGTCTCTATCCACTATTTCACTTATGCTAAATAAGTTTGACCTCAAACTGATTGGAAATTGGGAAGATACATCAGTTTTTCTGTAGGAGGAAATAGTCCCTTTATTAGATAATAATGCATCAAATTTTATCTGAATCAGATTTATTTTAATCAACAGAATACTTTATTTCCGCCATGCCATGAACACCAACAGTGTTCAAAATGTAGCTTTTTGAAATCAGAGATAATGAATAAAGCAGAATATTCCTGGACATTACAAGGTATCATTTACTCGATGATTTTCCATACAATGACTCTCCTGTCCAACTTGGTATTCCTCCTGGAAACTATGAAGAGTGATTTGTGCTGCTGCTGCTGCTAAGTCGCTTCAGTTGTGTCCGACTCTTTGCAATCTCATGGATGGTAGCCCACCAAGCTCCTCTATCCATGGGATTCTCCAGGCAAGAATACTGGAGTAGGTTGCCATCTCCTCCTCCAGGAGATCTTCCCAACCCAGGGGTCCAACTCGGATCTTCTGCATTACAGAGAGATATTTTTTTAACCACTGAGTAATCAAGGATACCTGCTCATAACAAGTATCAAATAAATATGTAAACACTGTTAATTAACAAAAATAATACTTTGTTTAATTCAACAAACTGCAGGGTGATTTAAACCACAGCTGTCATAAGGCAGAGGACTATTCTCCTTAAGGAGAATTCCAGGTAGAGGACTACCCTTAGAGGACATCCTTGAGTTTCTTTCTAAGGGGTGCATCCTGAGAACTTTGTGAAATACCATGCATACAATCCTCCAACATTTAATTCCAGACATACAATTAAAATATATCTGAGAAACTTAAATGACCTATGAATATTCAACAAACTCAAAACAAACATAAAGTATATTCTTTCAAGGCTACTTTTTATTTAAGCAAAGAAATAATGCGGGGCTTCCCCGGTGGGTAAGGACACCGCCTTCCAGTGCAAGGGGTGCCAGTTCAATCCCTGACCTGGGAAGATCCCGTGTGCTGCTGAGCGGCTGGACCAATGTGTCCAACTACTGAGCCAGAGCTCTGGAGTGCGTGCGCCCAGAGCCAGTGCTCAGCGACAACAGAGGCCACTGCGACGGGAGGCCCACATGGGCCAAGGAACAAAGATGGATGAAAAATAGATAAATGAAAGACCAATACAAGTGGCCTGCCCACACACAAAAAAAATAAAAATAAAAAAAGAAATAATGCTTTTCTTTGTGCTGAGAATGACCAGATACTGGATAACTTGCTATGTGGCTCAGGAGACCAGTCATTAGCCAAGAGACCTGCAAATAAACCCTGGGATGTGAGATCCAAACCTGAGACTCATCAGAACTATAATATGCTTCACACCATGAACTTTTGGCAGTTATAAATGTTAAGTCAAAGATACTAATGGTCTACCATGTGAATATAAAAAGGAGCAAATAATGACCAATATTTAACTAGCAACAACAGAGAAGCAAAACCAACACATAGCCAACTTTTAAACACTGTTAAATGTGGAGGGAATAAATAATATCAGTAATTTCAATCATCCCCAACTTAGAGACAGGTTAGTCCAATGAAAAATTAATAAATACATCTCATTCTCTCTCATTCACACTATCATTTTCCCTAGGGACTTCATTAAGAATCCACAAAGATGTCTCTATCTCCATGCCTCCAAACTCCAGTGCACACTCTCAAAAGCCACTCTGCTCTGGAGGAGCAACATGGTGCTCAAACACCGCCTGGCTTACCCAATATCATTCTCACAGTAAAATTAAGCCAAACCACATTCAACTAAGCAACCCGACAGTAAACAATCCCCTACCGAAATAAAGGAGGCACATTTTAGCCTGGAATTCTGGTCTAATCTCAATCTAATCTAATGTCAGTCTTTCTGTGCAAAACCTTTTATTCTCTGTTTAAAGACCTTTTCTTTAATCTAGCTCGACTACTAATCTTATTTGGAGTGTACCCTACACATGTGTATAGTGCTTTTTACGTAGTATGACTCATCACACCTAGAGGAGCCTTTCTTCAATTTCTCTTCCTCCCATATGTCTTCAAGTTCAGGTGTTACCAGGACCATTAACAATTCAGTTTCGCTACCCAGCAGTCTCTCTTTAAGCCTGATCCATATTTTACCTACTTATATTTTGCAATCCATTTGTATTGTATGGAAATAATTTAACACTAAAGAGCCCCAAAAAGATGGATGAAAAATAGATAAATGAAAGACCAATACAAGTGGCCTGCCCACACACAAAAAAAATAAAAATAAAAAAAGAAATAATGCTTTTCTTTGTGCTGAGAATGACCAGATACTGGATAACTTGCTATGTGGCTCAGGAGACCAGTCATTAGCCAAGAGACCTGCAAATAAACCCTGGGATGTGAGATCCAAACCTGAGACTCATCAGAACTATAATATGCTTCACACCATGAACTTTTGGCAGTTATAAATGTTAAGTCAAAGATACTAATGGTCTACCATGTGAATAAAAAAAGGAGCAAATAATGACCAATATTTAACTAGCAACAACAGAGAAGCAAAACCAACACATAGCCAACTTTTAAACACTGTTAAATGTGGAGGGAATAAATAATATCAGTAATTTCAATCATCCCCAACTTAGAGACAGGTTAGTCCAATGAAAAATTAATAAATACATCTCATTCTCTCTCATTCACACTATCATTTTCCCTAGGGACTTCATTAAGAATCCACAAAGATGTCTCTATCTCCATGCCTCCAAACTCCAGTGCACACTCTCAAAAGCCACTCTGCTCTGGAGGAGCAACATGGTGCTCAAACACCGCCTGGCTTACCCAATATCATTCTCACAGTAAAATTAAGCCAAACCACATTCAACTAAGCAACCCGACAGTAAACAATCCCCTACCGAAATAAAGGAGGCACATTTTAGCCTGGAATTCTGGTCTAATCTCAATCTAATCTAATGTCAGTCTTTCTGTGCAAAACCTTTTATTCTCTGTTTAAAGACCTTTTCTTTAATCTAGCTCGACTACTAATCTTATTTGGAGTGTACCCTACACATGTGTATAGTGCTTTTTACGTAGTATGACTCATCACACCTAGAGGAGCCTTTCTTCAATTTCTCTTCCTCCCATATGTCTTCAAGTTCAGGTGTTACCAGGACCATTAACAATTCAGTTTCGCTACCCAGCAGTCTCTCTTTAAGCCTGATCCATATTTTACCTACTTATATTTTGCAATCCATTTGTATTGTATGGAAATAATTTAACACTAAAGAGCTCCCTAAACAGCTGCTAATTCTCCTGCACGTGACTCTATGCTCCTGCATCCTAGAATAAGTCTTAAAATATAACAAATAAATAACAAATTCTTAATGATTTGTTTTGAACTGAGATGCACAATTTAAGTTTTCTCTTTTAAGGAATACAATCTCCCTCATGTTTGCCAGTAAGCAGTTCTACAGCAAAATTTCCTGTTACTATAATAACTTTCTATAAATTTAAAACAGTATCCTCATGTTTATTAATTACTGTTTCCTTTTTGTGTTAAGAGAATAAACAGACTGATTTACCCAGCAAGTGAGTAAGCATTAGTTCTGCTAAACTGAATTAGTATAATTCAATTTATCATTTCAGTGTAAGAATCAGCTTCCAATTCATCTGTAGCTATTATGGAAAAAAATGACACAGTATAATGAAAATAAATAAAAGGTTTTGTTGAGATGTTTTAAAATATTCTAGCTTATTTCTGCTGCAGAAATTGTACTTCTACTATTCTAAAACCTGAAAATCATGACAATCTCTAAAGGAAAGGGTGAGGGGATAGAGGATCTTGGCAGGCTACAGTCCATGGGGTCTCAAGGGTCAAACATGACTTAGTGACATAACCACCAAGATTTTTGGTATTGTATCTTGTAATCTGCTTGCCATTTTTGGCTTAAAGGGCATGACATAGAGTCTGTGCTGAGTCATAAGGAACCTCCACAGACTGGCAAATCAGATAAGGGGCTGCTCTGGAAACTCAGGGCTAAGAGAGAGAAGTGGCTGAACCCATTCTCACCTGTTTGGGTAAACGTTATACTACTCATATAAATTAATAGCCAGAATGTGATGAAAAAGCTCAGAATCTGAATCTGTAGTCATCTGGATGTTTCAGGACATATCTGCTAATCTGCAAATAGCTGGATCTTCTGATGCATGAATATAATCACAAATCCATAAGATACCTAAATGATCTGTGCTTTACAATTAACTTTCCTGTCAATTATCTGGTTACTTCAGACAAAAGTCTTAAGAGTATAAATAAAGAACATCATTATTTTTTCAAAATCTGTCTTACCGGGCTTCCCCTGGTAGTCCAGTGGGTAAGGACACCGCCTTGCATTGCAAGGGGCGCCGGTTCGATCCCTGACCTGGGAAGATCCCACGTGCTGCGGAGTGGCTGGACCCATGTGTCCAATCAGCGAGCCGGAGCTCTGGAGCGCACGCGCCCAGAGCCGGCGCTCTGAGACGACAGAGGCCACCGCAATGGGAGGCCCATAGGAGCCAAACAACAAAGTTTTACTATAATAACTTTCTATAAATTTAAAACAGTATCCTCATGTTTATTAATTACTGTTTCCTTTTTGTGTTAAGAGAATAAACAGACTGATTTACCCAGCAAGTGAGTAAGCATTAGTTCTGCTAAACTGAATTAGTATAATTCAATTTATCATTTCAGTGTAAGAATCAGCTTCCAATTCATCTGTAGCTATTATGGAAAAAATGACACAGTATAATGAAAATAAATAAAAGGTTTTGTTGAGATGTTTTAAAATATTCTAGCTTATTTCTGCTGCAGAAATTGTACTTCTACTATTCTAAAACCTGAAAATCATGACAATCTCTAAAGGAAAGGGTGAGGGGATAGAGGATCTTGGCAGGCTACAGTCCATGGGGTCTCAAGGGTCAAACATGACTTAGTGACATAACCACCAAGATTTTTGGTATTGTATCTTGTAATCTGCTTGCCATTTTTGGCTTAAAGGGCATGACATAGAGTCTGTGCTGAGTCATAAGGAACCTCCACAGACTGGCAAATCAGATAAGGGGCTGCTCTGGAAACTCAGGGCTAAGAGAGAGAAGTGGCTGAACCCATTCTCACCTGTTTGGGTAAACGTTATACTACTCATATAAATTAATAGCCAGAATGTGATGAAAAAGCTCAGAATCTGAATCTGTAGTCATCTGGATGTTTCAGGACATATCTGCTAATCTGCAAATAGCTGGATCTTCTGATGCATGAATATAATCACAAATCCATAAGATACCTAAATGATCTGTGCTTTACAATTAACTTTCCTGTCAATTATCTGGTTACTTCAGACAAAAGTCTTAAGAGTATAAATAAAGAACATCATTATTTTTTCAAAATCTGTCTTACCGGGCTTCCCCTGGTAGTCCAGTGGGTAAGGACACCGCCTTGCATTGCAAGGGGCGCCGGTTCGATCCCTGACCTGGGAAGATCCCACGTGCTGCGGAGTGGCTGGACCCATGTGTCCAATCAGCGAGCCGGAGCTCTGGAGCGCACGCGCCCAGAGCCGGCGCTCTGAGACGACAGAGGCCACCGCAATGGGAGGCCCATAGGAGCCAAAGAACAAAGACGGATGGAAATAGAGAAATGAAAGACCAATAGAAGTGGCCCGCCCACTCTCCTCCCTCCCCAACCCGACCCTCCCCCAAAATGTAAAATAAATAAATAAATCTTTAAAAAAAAAAATCTGTCTTACCAATGAGACCTTTTTTTTTTTTTCCCCGAAATGAAACTTTATATGGAAACCAAATATTGAATCCAATTAACATCAGGGTTTCTCAGGTAGAACTATATATGGGGGCAGGTAGACTGGAGGGTACCTAAGTCACCCTCATTTCTAGCACACCTAATCCTGAAACATCTAGGGCTCCAGCAGATGCAGTCTCAAAACTAATAAACCAACTTTTGTTTTCTTCTTACACTTTAAAGATATAAAGTATTAATCACTCAGTCATGTTCAATTCTGAGCCCGTGGGCTGTAGACCACCAGGTTCCTCTGTCTAAGGAATTCTCTAGGCAAGAATACACATGTCAAACTATTTACAATTTGTTAGTCAATAATCTCTGGCTGACAGCCCACAGAATGGGACAAAATCATAGCAAATGAAACAACAGACAAAGAATTAAGCTCCAAAATCTACAAGCAACTCAGACAACTCAGCAAAGGAAAAAAGAACAACCCAATCAAAAAATGGGAAAAGGACCTAAACAGACACCTCTCCAACGATGACATACAGATGGCCCAAAAACACATGAAACGATGCTCAACTTCACTAATAATTAGAGAAATGCAAATCAAAACTACAATGAGATATCACTTCACACCCATCAGAATGGCCATCATCCACAAATCGACAGACAATAAATGCTGGAGAGGGTGCGGAGAAAAGGGAAGACTCCTACATTGCTGGTGGGAATGTAGATTGATACAGCCTCTATGGATGATAGTCTGGAGATTTCTTAAAAAACTAAAAATAGAAGCACCATACGACCCAGCAATCCCACTCTTAGGCTTATACTCTGATGAAATCAAATCTGAAAGAAGCACTTGTACCCCAATGTTCATTGCAGCTCTCTATATAATAGCTAGAACATGGAAGCAACCTAGATGTCCATCGATGAACGAATGGATCCAAAAGCTCTGGTACATATATACAATGGAGTACTACACAGCTGCCAAGAGAAATGCAGAAGAATCAGCCCTAATGAGGTGGCTGGATCTAGAACGTATCATAAAAAGTGAAGTAAGTCAGAAAGAGAAGGATGAGTACAGTATATTAACACATATATATAGAATCTAGCAGGATGGTGATGATGGCACACGCAGTGAAGTGATGGAAAGACAGACATGGACAGTGGACATATGGACATTGTGGGGAAGGAACAGAGGGTGGGAGGCAAAAAAAATAATAATAATCTCTGGCTGAGTGAGAATCATTTGGTGTATGTATTTATTTTGCAGGTAAAATTTAATCAGGTGCCAAACTAATATTCACAATATATTAGGGATATATCCTAAGAACTCCAATGATTATCTTAGAATGCTAAATAGCTCAAATTCCTTTCCCACTGTCTTTAGCAGCTGGATCTGAATTTTTATATAACAATATGAATTGATAAGAATATCAATGTGGCTACTTATAAACTGAATCATTAAGCCATATGCGTAATCAAAATTCTAAAGATATTAAAATGCATAAGAATCTTGTATAAAATAACATCACAGAGTGTAAAAGGTAATAATACAAAAGAAAATCCTTAACCGACTTAAAGTAACTCTTCAAAAACAAAGGAATTTATGGCACCACTCCATTTACAAAGATATTTAAATGAATAAAACTGGTGACTCTAAATATTTTGGTGGAATCAATTAAAATTAATCAATTCTAAGAAAACAGCAGAGAGAATAACACTGGTCTTTATTATCTCTTAATGGAAGCTAATATGGATCATATTATGGTATCATTTGTACAACTGCCATCAGTCAATAACTAAGAGGAATATATCGTCAAATAGACATAAAAACAATGATAGTTTCTGAAGAATTGTTCATCATCATGTGACAAATACTCTGCTTCTATAATTACCCTACATAAACTACAAAGATAGTTATTCACAACCACATTTACTTCAGTCTGAATTGGAACCACTATGCTTTTGTTAAGAATAGTATGACCCTGAATTATAGCAGCAGATCTGAGTGAAACAGATTTCCCTATCTAAGCTTTATTCTAAACATTATGTTTCACCTCCACCTTTATCTCAAATTCTCAGTTCACTTTGAAAATGTGCTTTGACCATCTTATCTCCATTCATCTTCTTGGCAATTTAGGGTGTGAAACAACACACATTCTGAATGTACAGTATATTAACACATATATATAGAATCTAGGGGGATGATGGCACACGCAGTGAAGTGATGGAAAGACAGACATGGACAGTGGACATATGGACATTGTGGGGAAGGAACAGAGGGTGGGAGGCAAAGAAAATAATAATAATCTCTGGCTGAGTGAGAATCATTTGGTGTATGTATTTATTTTGCAGGTAAAATTTAATCAGGTGCCAAACTAATATTCACAATATATTAGGGATATATCCTAAGAACTCCAATGATTATCTTAGAATGCTAAATAGCTCAAATTCCTTTCCCACTGTCTTTAGCAGCTGGATCTGAATTTTTATATAACAATATGAATTGATAAGAATATCAATGTGGCTACTTATAAACTGAATCATTAAGCCATATGCGTAATCAAAATTCTAAAGATATTAAAATGCATAAGAATCTTGTATAAAATAACATCACAGAGTGTAAAAGGTAATAATACAAAAGAAAATCCTTAACCGACTTAAAGTAACTCTTCAAAAACAAAGGAATTTATGGCACCACTCCATTTACAAAGATATTTAAATGAATAAAACTGGTGACTCTAAATATTTTGGTGGAATCAATTAAAATTAATCAATTCTAAGAAAACAGCAGAGAGAATAACACTGGTCTTTATTATCTCTTAATGGAAGCTAATATGGATCATATTATGGTATCATTTGTACAACTGCCATCAGTCAATAACTAAGAGGAATATATCGTCAAATAGACATAAAAACAATGATAGTTTCTGAAGAATTGTTCATCATCATGTGACAAATACTCTGCTTCTATAATTACCCTACATAAACTACAAAGATAGTTATTCACAACCACATTTACTTCAGTCTGAATTGGAACCACTATGCTTTTGTTAAGAATAGTATGACCCTGAATTATAGCAGCAGATCTGAGTGAAACAGATTTCCCTATCTAAGCTTTATTCTAAACATTATGTTTCACCTCCACCTTTATCTCAAATTCTCAGTTCACTTTGAAAATGTGCTTTGACCATCTTATCTCCATTCATCTTCTTGGCAATTTAGGGTGTGAAACAACACACATTCTGAATGTAGATATGAAAGGAACCTGTAATCTTCCTTAAAATGAAAGTAAGGTACAGCTGAAGACGGCAGATGTAATATACACATTTATCACTGCTCTTTTCTGAAATTCCATTACAATGTCCATAGAGCAATTTTCTTTTAAAGGCATCAACCAAAGGACAAAGGCAACAGGAGAAAATAGCCACAGCAATATTCTAAGAGTGGATATTGGAGAGAAGACTGCTACCTCGTTCAGCACATCTGAGAAAGCTGAAACCCAAGCCTGCAATGGTGGGAAGCTCATAAAACCTAATTCTTGCTGCAGAACCCTCAAAGACACGGATATTTGAGGTTTTAGCTTCTTTGGGTGGAAAGAAGTGAAAATGGTGATGTTGAGAACAAGATGATTGCTTGAAACTCCACATAAAAAGCAGTTAGAGGAACTTCTCTGTTGGTGCAGTGGTTAAGACTTCACCTTCCAATGAAGAGGGTGTGTGTTTTTCCCTGGTCAGAGAGCTGAGATCTCATCTGCCTCATGGCCAAAAAAAAAAAAAATGGCATAAAACAGAAGCAATACTGTATGTAACGAATTAATTAAAGATTCTTAAAAATGATTCTTCTTACAAAAAGGCGGGGGTGGGTCTTCCCTGGTGGTCCAGTGGGTAAGGACACTGCCTTGCAGTGCAAGGGGCACAAGTTCAGTCCCTGGCCTGGGAAGATCCCGCGTGCCATGGAACGGCTGGACTGATGTGTTCAACTGTCGAGCCAGAGCTGTAGAGCACATGCGCCTGGAGCCAGTGCTCTGCAGCGAGAGGGGGCGCTGCAATGGAAGGCCCACACAGGCCAAAGAGCAAAGATGGACAAAGGTGAATAAATGAAGGACCAATAGAAATAGCCAAAGGAAAAAAAAAAAAAGAATTTAGGCTTCCCTGGTGATCCAGTGAGCAAAGAAGTCTGCCTTGCATGCCAGCAGCACTGGTTCCATCCCTGGACGGGGAAGATCCCACATGCAGCAGAGCGGCTGGGCTTATGTGTCCAATTACAAGCCAGCACTCTGGAGCGACTGTGCCCAGAGCTAGTGCTCTGCAATGACAGAGGCCACTGCGATGGGAGGCCCACACAGGCCAAGGAATGAAGATAGATGAAAATAAATGATGACTTAGAGGCAAAAAAAAGAAAAAGAATTTAAAAAACAAAAGCAGTTATAGTTTCAGAACCTCTCTCTTAATTCATCCTGCAGGCAACTAGAAGTCTTTTTTCAGGAAAATGTAAAAGGCAGATATTAGGACAGACATGGCTATTCACAAACGAAGTCAGCAGTTATGGGCAGTTATGGGCAAACGGACTTGCCGATACTGGCTCATCTGATCATTGCCTCTACTGTTGTCTCACACAAGGTTCACAGCATCTATCTAGAGATTGAAACCTGGAGAAGTTGTATTGTTGCAAAAAAAAAAAAAATCAGATTTGATTATCTGTTTCCTTAACAACTTATTCCTACAAAGGCTCCTTTTTGCCCCTCTGTGAGGAATTCTGGTGGCTGTCCCATAGGGCTACTGTTATCTGCTTTCTGTTTGGGGTTCTGACAGGGGCTCCTGGTAAGATTTATACATGCTTGGAAAAGGAAGATTTGCTTAGAGCATGCTGTCCAACTAACCCTGAGAAATAAAAAGGAATGTTAGGGAAAAGATGAGTCATGTGTGGTATAAGACTTTAAACTGAAAAAGAAGACTATCAAAAATCTAATGTTATATCTATGTCCACTAATATATAAAGCATGAAATAATGCAAAGAATCAAAGAATGACCATAAAGAAACCAGAAAGCCTGTATTCCAATTTCAGTTCTGTCTATATTACCTTGAAAATATCCCTAACCATTTAATTTTTTGCATGTTTCTTGTTCATTTTCATCTTAATGACCTGAAATCAGAATGCAAAAGACTGAAGAAAATGGATGGGAATCCTGAGAATCCTGTAAAAAGACAGAAAACACAGAAAAATGAAGGAAGGATGTAGTTTTATACATTTTACAGGTAGTGGAAAAAATACTAATAGAAGAGGGAAGAGAGCAAACAGAAAAGATAACAAGCATAAAATTAGGCCAATGATGAGAAAAGATGCAATAAATACGAAGAAAAAATGTCCAGGGGTCCAATTTAAAAAAGCCAGCACTCTGGAGCGACTGTGCCCAGAGCTAGTGCTCTGCAATGACAGAGGCCACTGCGATGGGAGGCCCACACAGGCCAAGGAATGAAGATAGATGAAAATAAATGATGACTTAGAGGCAAAAAAAAGAAAAAGAATTTAAAAAACAAAAGCAGTTATAGTTTCAGAACCTCTCTCTTAATTCATCCTGCAGGCAACTAGAAGTCTTTTTTCAGGAAAATGTAAAAGGCAGATATTAGGACAGACATGGCTATTCACAAACGAAGTCAGCAGTTATGGGCAGTTATGGGCAAACGGACTTGCCGATACTGGCTCATCTGATCATTGCCTCTACTGTTGTCTCACACAAGGTTCACAGCATCTATCTAGAGATTGAAACCTGGAGAAGTTGTATTGTTGCAAAAAAAAAAAAAATCAGATTTGATTATCTGTTTCCTTAACAACTTATTCCTACAAAGGCTCCTTTTTGCCCCTCTGTGAGGAATTCTGGTGGCTGTCCCATAGGGCTACTGTTATCTGCTTTCTGTTTGGGGTTCTGACAGGGGCTCCTGGTAAGATTTATACATGCTTGGAAAAGGAAGATTTGCTTAGAGCATGCTGTCCAACTAACCCTGAGAAATAAAAAGGAATGTTAGGGAAAAGATGAGTCATGTGTGGTATAAGACTTTAAACTGAAAAAGAAGACTATCAAAAATCTAATGTTATATCTATGTCCACTAATATATAAAGCATGAAATAATGCAAAGAATCAAAGAATGACCATAAAGAAACCAGAAAGCCTGTATTCCAATTTCAGTTCTGTCTATATTACCTTGAAAATATCCCTAACCATTTAATTTTTTGCATGTTTCTTGTTCATTTTCATCTTAATGACCTGAAATCAGAATGCAAAAGACTGAAGAAAATGGATGGGAATCCTGAGAATCCTGTAAAAAGACAGAAAACACAGAAAAATGAAGGAAGGATGTAGTTTTATACATTTTACAGGTAGTGGAAAAAATACTAATAGAAGAGGGAAGAGAGCAAACAGAAAAGATAACAAGCATAAAATTAGGCCAATGATGAGAAAAGATGCAATAAATACGAAGAGATAAACTATGGAAAATAGTTTTATTTGCAAATGCCTTCTGGATACAGAGAAGGAAAAAAACACCTTCCCCACAGGATTTGTGTATCTATTTTGCAGGGATCAGAAGTGTGAAATCAGCCACCAGACAGCAAGACACTTAACTGATTCCTTCTAACCCCCAACTATGCAGACTGAATAATAAAAAGGCCAGTGTTGTCTTCTTCATCTTCGTTTTATTGTGATAAAATTCACATGACATGCCCATGTTGCTCTTGAGGCAATTTAGAGGGAGGAGAGGAAGAAGGTACAAATGCATGCAAAGCAGTGTATGGGTCCCCTCTTAGATTCCAAGGGATAGGGAAGGAAAACTAGAGGGAAGGGTGAGGACTAATAATGATCAATGACACTTTGACACCATTACTGAGAAAATCAAGGAATATTATGGTACCTATCCCTGAATCTAATGATGCTGATTAACTTGGGTGATTCCACCATTGCTGGCTTAGTCCAAAGGTTGGAGGTGTGAGAATCTCCTGGAAAACTTGCTAAAATATAGTCTCAAACACCCAAACTCTCAAATCTCTGGTGAGTCTATTGTTTTTGAATTGGTAAGGCCCTTGAATACATGTTTTCTCAAAATCTCCCTATATGGTTTGATATGTAGATAGATTTAAGAATTGTTAGAGTCGTCAGGTAAAATGAAGCTTCACTAAAGGAAACAGTACCCTGGAAAAGTCACCGAAAAGACCCAGAGCAAATGCCCAACTCAAACTGTGAACTGGCAGAGGCTAAGCTCAACTTTTAAACTGTTGAAATAGGCTCGATACCTTGAAAATATCCCTAACCATTTAATTTTTTGCATGTTTCTTGTTCATTTTCATCTTAATGACCTGAAATCAGAATGCAAAAGACTGAAGAAAATGGATGGGAATCCTGAGAATCCTGTAAAAAGACAGAAAACACAGAAAAATGAAGGAAGGATGTAGTTTTATACATTTTACAGGTAGTGGAAAAAATACTAATAGAAGAGGGAAGAGAGCAAACAGAAAAGATAACAAGCATAAAATTAGGCCAATGATGAGAAAAGATGCAATAAATACGAAGAGATAAACTATGGAAAATAGTTTTATTTGCAAATGCCTTCTGGATACAGAGAAGGAAAAAAACACCTTCCCCACAGGATTTGTGTATCTATTTTGCAGGGATCAGAAGTGTGAAATCAGCCACCAGACAGCAAGACACTTAACTGATTCCTTCTAACCCCCAACTATGCAGACTGAATAATAAAAAGGCCAGTGTTGTCTTCTTCATCTTCGTTTTATTGTGATAAAATTCACATGACATGCCCATGTTGCTCTTGAGGCAATTTAGAGGGAGGAGAGGAAGAAGGTACAAATGCATGCAAAGCAGTGTATGGGTCCCCTCTTAGATTCCAAGGGATAGGGAAGGAAAACTAGAGGGAAGGGTGAGGACTAATAATGATCAATGACACTTTGACACCATTACTGAGAAAATCAAGGAATATTATGGTACCTATCCCTGAATCTAATGATGCTGATTAACTTGGGTGATTCCACCATTGCTGGCTTAGTCCAAAGGTTGGAGGTGTGAGAATCTCCTGGAAAACTTGCTAAAATATAGTCTCAAACACCCAAACTCTCAAATCTCTGGTGAGTCTATTGTTTTTGAATTGGTAAGGCCCTTGAATACATGTTTTCTCAAAATCTCCCTATATGGTTTGATATGTAGATAGATTTAAGAATTGTTAGAGTCGTCAGGTAAAATGAAGCTTCACTAAAGGAAACAGTACCCTGGAAAAGTCACCGAAAAGACCCAGAGCAAATGCCCAACTCAAACTGTGAACTGGCAGAGGCTAAGCTCAGGGTTGATGCTATAAATCTGTTAGCTTCAGCTCCATCTTCAGAGTTACTAGAAACTGAGGTCGGCGATCGAGCCATTAAGAAAGAAGACTTTGAATGAGCTGTGAGACTGCACATTTGACTTCTGGCTCTTACAGAGAGCACTGGACAATAAATTATCTTTTACAAATAGGGTGTTAGGCATGTTTGAGGGAGGTGCATTTGGGGATAAAAAAACAAAACAGTTATCCTTCCATTAATAGCTCACACTTGAGAGCTTGGCTCACCTTTGCCTGTCTATTTCAAAGGAATTCAAAAAGATTAGCCATCCAGCTTCACAAGTCTCCTCTGAGATCCTGAACATCCAGGCTGAATAATACACAGCTCTGTAAGACTGCCCAGGAGATATTTCACTTGTTGTTTCTTACAAAAGTATTTATCCTCATTCACAAAAAGAAAGCCCATTTTAAACCCATTCTGTATTAAATTGACACTTAATCTGCTGACGTATTGCATCAGGGGTTCCCTAACTTGCCTGTTCATGGAAATCACTTGGAGTACTTTCTCAAAGTAGAGGTTATCAACCTCCTCTAAAGGAAACTGACTCTGTACATCTGGGCTGGGTCTCTGGTGACAGAGTGTCTCATTATCAACAGCTGAATTATGATGCTTTTCTTCTGTCGATCTCTAACTATGTATACAAAACTCTTTGTTCCTGTTAGGCAGTGATAAGGTAAGTAATTTCTAGTGTTTCTATTCCAGCCAGAAGAATTCTGCAAAACTGAAAATGCATTAACTTGGGTTTGATTCCCCAACCTTTTTTGCCCTGGCTTAGTCCAAAGGTTGGAGGTGTGAGAATCTCCTGGAAAACTTGCTAAAATATAGTCTCAAACACCCAAACTCTCAAATCTCTGGTGAGTCTATTGTTTTTGAATTGGTAAGGCCCTTGAATACATGTTTTCTCAAAATCTCCCTATATGGTTTGATATGTAGATAGATTTAAGAATTGTTAGAGTCGTCAGGTAAAATGAAGCTTCACTAAAGGAAACAGTACCCTGGAAAAGTCACCGAAAAGACCCAGAGCAAATGCCCAACTCAAACTGTGAACTGGCAGAGGCTAAGCTCAGGGTTGATGCTATAAATCTGTTAGCTTCAGCTCCATCTTCAGAGTTACTAGAAACTGAGGTCGGCGATCGAGCCATTAAGAAAGAAGACTTTGAATGAGCTGTGAGACTGCACATTTGACTTCTGGCTCTTACAGAGAGCACTGGACAATAAATTATCTTTTACAAATAGGGTGTTAGGCATGTTTGAGGGAGGTGCATTTGGGGATAAAAAAACAAAACAGTTATCCTTCCATTAATAGCTCACACTTGAGAGCTTGGCTCACCTTTGCCTGTCTATTTCAAAGGAATTCAAAAAGATTAGCCATCCAGCTTCACAAGTCTCCTCTGAGATCCTGAACATCCAGGCTGAATAATACACAGCTCTGTAAGACTGCCCAGGAGATATTTCACTTGTTGTTTCTTACAAAAGTATTTATCCTCATTCACAAAAAGAAAGCCCATTTTAAACCCATTCTGTATTAAATTGACACTTAATCTGCTGACGTATTGCATCAGGGGTTCCCTAACTTGCCTGTTCATGGAAATCACTTGGAGTACTTTCTCAAAGTAGAGGTTATCAACCTCCTCTAAAGGAAACTGACTCTGTACATCTGGGCTGGGTCTCTGGTGACAGAGTGTCTCATTATCAACAGCTGAATTATGATGCTTTTCTTCTGTCGATCTCTCTAACTATGTATACAAAACTCTTTGTTCCTGTTAGGCAGTGATAAGGTAAGTAATTTCTAGTGTTTCTATTCCAGCCAGAAGAATTCTGCAAAACTGAAAATGCCCCGTCTCCTCTCAGTCCCTCAGATACCTCCCCAAGAACATAGGTCCAAATAGGTCACCCTGAAAGACACACTTAAAATGGCAGAATTAAGACTGAGCAGCTTGGGGAAGCTCTTTGAAAAGCAAGTGACATGCTTTGTATCATTTTTGTCTCTGGTGTTAGTCACCAGGATCACTTTAGGCCTTTCTAGAAAGAAATGATAGGGTCCTTAAATACAGCTCTAACTACAGGGAAATGTCTGGGCACCTCAGAGTCATGAAGAGGCCAAAATAGTTAACCTTAGCTCATTTACTTATAGGCTTATCTAGGTGGTAGAGCAGAGAAAACAGGTGAACCATTTTGTTCCAAAACACAGGATTCAAAAGACTCAAAATCTATTCATTATGTTGCTTATGCCTCTGCTGCTTCTCCCTGTTTGCCCCAATGCCGCCTCCTTCTCCTTCTTATTCTTTTTATGATGATGATGATAATTATAATTGTGATTATGATTATCAAAAAAAGAGAGAATGAGAGGGATGTCATTTATTCATTCCAAAAATATTTATTTACTATTCTAGGCAACATCCTCTAGATCCTCAGGACTGTGAATAAGACAACATCCTTCTCATGGGAGCTTAAAAATTCCAGTGAAAGAGCAGACAACAACAGCACAAAGAGATGCTATGATTTCAGAGGCTGACAGGTGCTAAAACAGAAGTCAGTAACTGAGGTGCCTAAGAACAACATTTGTTGTTGTTGTTGTTGTTGTTTGGTCACTAAGTTATGTCCAACTCTTCACAACCCCATAGACTGTAGCCCACCATGCTCTTCTGTCCATGAAATTCTCCAGGCAAGAATACTGGAGTGGGTAACCATTTCCTTCTCCAGAGGATCTTTCTGACCCAGGGACTGAACCTATGTCTCTTGTATTGACAGGCAAGTCCTTTATCACTGAGCCACCAGAGAAGCCCAAGAAAAACAGAATCAAACTGGAATTTGAAAGAAAGGCCATACATGCATTGCTGGAGGGAGAACCTTCCAGAGGGATGGTACGTACAAAGCTGCTGAAGTTGCAAAAAGCCTGGTGAATTTGAAGCACAGGGAGGCATCACACTCGTGAAACACCTGGTTCTTAGAGTGTAACAATTTCCTAAGTGAATTAAGAGAAACGTTTCAGGATGAGCCCAAGGCAGCAATAGATCCAAGCAAGGAGGCCTTGGGAATTTATCTTTGAAAGGCTTCCCATGTCTCTTGGAGATAAGAAGGAAAGGCTTATCCAGGCTCATGAGCTTGGTGGTGTTGTACAGCCTGCTGCTCCCTCTGACAGTTCTGTGAGTTCTTTTTTGAAATACCTGAAAAGGCTCTCCCAAGAAGATCAATTGATGGATTGTGCTGTCCAGGCTGTCTTAGCTGGGATAGCCAAATCTGATGACTCGGCAGTCAACTCTGTCAACAATCTCTGCTCATTGACTGAGTCAGAGACACTCCCTTCCTGACTCATAATGTTAACTTGCTCTTTCTCATCATATTGATTGACCTTGTAAGATTCAGAACCAGCTTTCAAGGGCTCAGTGAAGAGATCTGATTGATAAGGAGAGAAGTGAGCCAGAATTCTATATACGGGACTTCATTTTCCTGTTAAAGAAGATTCTCCTTTCTACCTCCTGTTTCATTTTAGATTTTCTATTCTTTCTGTCACCAAGAAGTACTCTTTATAGAAATCCATTGTAGATATGGTGACTGATAGCTACCACGGGGGAGTGCAGATCCTACTTCAAAAGGGCTTCCCAGGTGACTTGGAGGTAAAACACCACCTGCCAATGCCAGAGATGTAGGAGACTTGGGTTCAATCCCCGGGTTGGGAAGATCTCCTGGGGAAGGAAATGGCAACCCACTTCAGTATTCCTGCCCAGAAAATCCCATGGAAAGAGGAGTTTGGCAGGATAGAGTCCATAGGACTGCAAAGAGTCAGACATGACTTAGCAACTAAACAACAACTCCAAAAGTTACCAGAAGCACCACTCTGGACACTTTAAATGATCATGTCTCTTTTTTCATTATCCCAGCCTGGTGACAATCAGGAATCTCCTGTCCCAGCCCTTCACTAAGCCTGTGCTCCTCCACACGCAACCCCCAGCCCTGCCTTCCAAGACTTCCCAGTCTGTTCTTTTGTCCCATGATTGCATTTGCACTGTTCTCTTTAATTTCTTTAAAGATAACTTGTAAGCTGAGTCTAATAATTGCAGATCTTCAGCCCCTGTAGTTCTGATCTTAACTGGTTGCTTTTGCCAGCTGTCAATCAGAGCGGCTTGTTTCATTTTGTATTCAGTGATTCTGGAACGCTGATTTCTGTTTTTTGTAACTTTATCTTTGAAATTTCTTTGATGCCTGGGTTTAAAGTATATTCCTCTAGAAAAAGTTGATATTTGTTTCTGCCTGGTGTCAGGCCACCCACCAACTCAAATGACTTAGAATGAAATTTGGAACAAATGTTATGTCACCCTAGGATACAGATTCTGATCCCAAAGAGTGATTTTGAGATCATGGTTAGAAATTCTTGGTAGCAGAGGATAGGCTCTTTTTTCCTGCTTTGAAACAGCCAAGACAGCAGGCACTTCTACTGTTTTTGCATGGAAGTTTTATTTTCTTAGTCCATGCCCTCAAAGTGTCACCATCTGAGAATCCAGACTTTACAGGGAAGTCCCTAACCTGTCTGGTCATTCAGCTGGGTCACCAACTCTGTCTCCTATTCTTTACATATGGTCCCATTGAAAACTCAAGTCTCAGCCAAAAGGAATATGCAGATCTATCCCCAGTCTATTGTTTTCCTGTAAATTCTTTAGTCTGAGTAACTTCCTGATACTATTGTGAGTTTATCCATGAATTGAAAAGAATAGATTTTAAGAAATTATACCACCAGGCACACAGGTGGAAGAAGAATGAAACAGAAGGGTTTAGAGGAGAGAAAGAGAGAGATTGGTGGCTCATAACTGCTTTTCCTCCATAGAGAAGTCACAAGTCAGCTTCTGGAGTTGTTATGGCCACACTGCTCAGACTTAATTCCTTATAGAACTAGGACTGGTAGCCTCATTTCAATGGCAAGGCTACCTGCTTTAAAGTTGGCTAAACTATCCACAGTAGAGAACAAAGGAATGCTCTGAGTAGGAAGTACTTTTCCGCGCCAAGGAGATAGTGCGTGACACTACACAGAGGATTGACACTAATGATCCAAGTGAAACAAACCTGGTTAGACCCATCAGCCCTGAAATCCTATGAGTCATTTAATTGTATGTCATGAACTGTTGACAAGTAACAGCAAATGTGTATGGCACATGCTACTTTTCAAAGGGTTTAAGTTCCTTATCATGATAACTGCCCCAAACAATGAGCTTAAAAAACCTTTTCAGTGATTCTACGCTGATTTCTGTTTTTTGTAACTTTATCTTTGAAATTTCTTTGATGCCTGGGTTTAAAGTATATTCCTCTAGAAAAAGTTGATATTTGTTTCTGCCTGGTGTCAGGCCACCCACCAACTCAAATGACTTAGAATGAAATTTGGAACAAATGTTATGTCACCCTAGGATACAGATTCTGATCCCAAAGAGTGATTTTGAGATCATGGTTAGAAATTCTTGGTAGCAGAGGATAGGCTCTTTTTTCCTGCTTTGAAACAGCCAAGACAGCAGGCACTTCTACTGTTTTGCATGGAAGTTTTATTTTCTTAGTCCATGCCCTCAAAGTGTCACCATCTGAGAATCCAGACTTTACAGGGAAGTCCCTAACCTGTCTGGTCATTCAGCTGGGTCACCAACTCTGTCTCCTATTCTTTACATATGGTCCCATTGAAAACTCAAGTCTCAGCCAAAAGGAATATGCAGATCTATCCCCAGTCTATTGTTTTCCTGTAAATTCTTTAGTCTGAGTAACTTCCTGATACTATTGTGAGTTTATCCATGAATTGAAAAGAATAGATTTTAAGAAATTATACCACCAGGCACACAGGTGGAAGAAGAATGAAACAGAAGGGTTTAGAGGAGAGAAAGAGAGAGATTGGTGGCTCATAACTGCTTTTCCTCCATAGAGAAGTCACAAGTCAGCTTCTGGAGTTGTTATGGCCACACTGCTCAGACTTAATTCCTTATAGAACTAGGACTGGTAGCCTCATTTCAATGGCAAGGCTACCTGCTTTAAAGTTGGCTAAACTATCCACAGTAGAGAACAAAGGAATGCTCTGAGTAGGAAGTACTTTTCCTGGCCAAGGAGATAGTGCGTGAGACTACACAGAGGATTGACACTAATGATCCAAGTGAAACAAACCTGGTTAGACCCATCAGCCCTGAAATCCTATGAGTCATTTAATTGTATGTCATGAACTGTTGACAAGTAACAGCAAATGTGTATGGCACATGCTACTTTTCAAAGGGTTTAAGTTCCTTATCATGATAACTGCCCCAAACAATGAGTCCTTTAAAGAACAAGGAGACCCACCATGTTCTCACAGCATGGATGCTACCTACACCTGTGCCTCACAGCTACAGTGAGACTGCATTCAGGTCACGCTAGGGTCAGCCAACCACGTGAAAGTCTGGATCTCAACCTGAAGCCTCTTGGAACATTCTTGAGCTCTATAGGATGCTTGAACTTGACACATCTCCTACATTTTCGCTGGCATCATTTCCTTCCAAGGAATATGTCCCACCAGCAAGGCTGGATATTCTCTCATCACCTGTGCCTGAGTGAGTGCCAGCCTGCTGGAGCCCCATCATATCCCCTTGGCTTTCTGAGATCCCATTCTAGCAAAGGCATACAATAATAATATAAGAAGAAAGAAAGAATGGGAAAAAATAAAATTGCAAGAGCCTGTACTAGCTTCAGGATACCTCTAGGAGTCACGCTGAAAACTGTCCAGAAACAAAGGCAAACGGGATTGTAAATGTCATAATTTAAGGACAGAAGCCTCATGGGCTATCCAAATGACACCCCATCCCAAGTATATGTCACTGGAAGAGTAGACTCAAAGGTTAATCTTAGACCTCAGAGAAAGGGCTGGTAAATTAGTTGCATTCTTTCAATGTCTGAGCAAGAAGCTCCAAACGAAAAAGAATTTTAAAACTGTCTCTTCATAGAAGTGAAGGTTTTACATGAAAAGCATAATAGCACAGATGAATTTCAACCTTCAAATTAATAGAGATGTGGGTACAGAACATATTTGAAGGCATAGAGTGGAAAGAGGGAAATGTTTCAAATAAGGAAAACCTTCTCACTACAGACACCAAATTGGGGATATCATGACTCTTTCCTTTGAATCAATTTTAAGATAATTCTTAATTTCTCCTTAAAAGGTAGGGTCTTATAGGGGGAAGTATGGTCAACATTAGGTCATATATAGCACACAACCTTTTTTAAATGTCACTTTCTACTCTTTTTAAATCAAACCTTTTAATAGAAAAAATCAGAATCAGCCAAATTGACTTTCATGAATTTTGTCCCCTCTTTTACATGAATACAGAACTGACAGAAATGCAAAGGCCTAGCTAATACTGGAAAAAATTTTTATGTTTAATCAGAATTTAACTTTATTCACATGTAATAACAACCACTCTCTTTCTGCTACCTTTCTATTCAGGAGAAATCCAACATTATAACAATTTCTATGACAAAGTTATCTTTCCGATGTTGCTCCCTCCAGAAGCTTCCAATGCCTTCTCTGGGATCTAGTCAGATCTAATTACTGAACTTCCCCACTAGCTGTCCTGCACATAGTCAACTTACAGAAATTGGGTCTGTGAAATTTGAATCTATACAGAAAACTGATCAAGCACAGAAAATCATTTGTAAGATAGTTTTAAACAGAACCTCAGAGGCATTTAAATTTTCTTTACCTGCAAAATGTTCATTGCACAAAATTTTCAGGGGACCCCTTGAGCATAGGACCTGGGAAGCCACACTCTCCCCATTTTCTTGGTCTGCTCTCCAGTCATGCTTGGAATCTTAGTCGCTCCTTTCTACCTCCAATCCCCTGAAGCCTTGCCTACTTATCTTCTCTAGCATTCTTCTGTAAAAACACTCTCAAAATGAATTGTTTCTAATTATTGAATATTTACATAATGAAATGTTACGTAGTCAGTCAACAAAAGGGTCGACAATGTTTATTGATATGGTAATGTCTTCAAAATATATTAGGTAAAGAAAATTCATTACAAATCACCATTTATGAGTCCTTTTTTAAAATTCCAGGCAAATATATGTGTGCCTCTGTGTGTATACTAAGTATATCACTCATAGAAGTTTAAAAACATTGGAACGACATGCACAAAATGATCAACAATGCTTATTATCTTTAGGTGGTGAGACTGTGAATGAATTTTGTTTTCCATATTTGTTTTTTTCTTTTTTACAATGGACATATATTTCTTTCTGCATCATTAAAAAGAAACAGTGTTAAGGCCCTCTCTTGTCAGAGCTCCCCAGGCCCAGGATATCATTCTACATGTTTCTCATGTACTGCTGTATGCTACAGCCTTGGTGAAGTATGAACCCCGGAATCAGGTTGGGAATGACCTTTTGAGATCTCATGTCAGACCTTGACCCCTCACAGATAGGTTCCACCCAGGACACCCTTTACATTAAATTACATTCTGTAGCAAAGGCTGTGATAATGACCTTTCAGGCACTTGTAGTAAGTCTGTATGTTGATGTATGCTCTTAATATGCACATTACATTAGTGGTTTATACACTGTGCACAGGGATGCACTAAGATACTTCAGGAAGTTTGAAAAAAGTTAATTCACATATTTTGTAAAACTGTATAACTTTAGTCATAAAAATAAAATTAAAAATAACCTGCCACACTTTAACATAGATGCGATCAGAAAGTCATTTCTTTATGTCACCTGAGTTTCTGCCATCATTATGCAAAATCTCTTTAACTGTGCAATTAAGAAAATTGTAGTCCATTAGTCTTTAGTGAACAATCTAAAGCAACACTGAGTGCTTTTTCTATGAAACTGAACCGGGTAGTTCAGTATAACAAGGCACAAGGTCCAGGCATACCTACTCATCGCATTTCCTCACTAAAACCTAACAAGGAAGTACGAAGTACTGGTTTATCATATCTGTGTATTGTTCTGCATTTAGTTTTAGCACTTAGAATAAGCATTATATCTTTTACATGTATAGCAATAGCAATATGAATCGTACTTGGCTAATTTGATGATACAACTTCTCAACAAGATTTTTCTGTTGAACTCCATTTTCAGATTTAATAGGTTTTAGCAGAGTGCCTGGGGGGTGGAAATCACTATATCTGAGGAAATCAGAATTTTCTATACAATCAAAACCAAATAAAGATATTAAAACTGAAGGTATCATATTAGGGTGACTGATACAACTACAGTGGCCATTCACACTGCCCGTTGTCCATCCTACATCCATAAACAGTAAGAATCTGAGCACTTTATACAACTGTTACCACTTGGAACAAACTACTCTCCTATGACTGCAGCGCTCCTCATCTGTAGTCCTGCCTTGTTACCCTTTGAACTCTATGGCCTGGCCTCCATATCTAATCCATGGCACTTTCTGCCCAGCACTCTCCAGTGGCTTCCCATTTCATTAAAATCAAATTCTCAATAATGGTTGCAAGCCCCCACAGAGTCTGACACATTATCCCCTGGCAGATTCCATCTCCTGCTACCCCTCACTCAATTGGAACAACCACAGTTAGCCTCCTGAGAAGGGTCCTTAAGAGCCCAACACAAAGGGCATTAATTACATTCTGTAGCAAAGGCTGTGATAATGACCTTTCAGCACTAAGATACTTTGCACATTACATTAGTGGTTTATACACTGTGCACAGGGATGCACTAAGATACTTCAGGAAGTTTGAAAAAAGTTAATTCACATATTTTGTAAAACTGTATAACTTTAGTCATAAAAATAAAATTAAAAATAACCTGCCACACTTTAACATAGATGCGATCAGAAAGTCATTTCTTTATGTCACCTGAGTTTCTGCCATCATTATGCAAAATCTCTTTAACTGTGCAATTAAGAAAATTGTAGTCCATTAGTCTTTAGTGAACAATCTAAAGCAACACTGAGTGCTTTTTCTATGAAACTGAACCGGGTAGTTCAGTATAACAAGGCACAAGGTCCAGGCATACCTACTCATCGCATTTCCTCACTAAAACCTAACAAGGAAGTACAGTACTGGTTTATCATATCTGTGTATTGTTCTGCATTTAGTTTTAGCACTTAGAATAAGCATTATATCTTTTACATGTATAGCAATAGCAATATGAATCGTACTTGGCTAATTTGATGATACAACTTCTCAACAAGATTTTTCTGTTGAACTCCATTTTCAGATTTAATAGGTTTTAGCAGAGTGCCTGGGGGGTGGAAATCACTATATCTGAGGAAATCAGAATTTTCTATACAATCAAAACCAAATAAAGATATTAAAACTGAAGGTATCATATTAGGGTGACTGATACAACTACAGTGGCCATTCACACTGCCCGTTGTCCATCCTACATCCATAAACAGTAAGAATCTGAGCACTTTATACAACTGTTACCACTTGGAACAAACTACTCTCCTATGACTGCAGCGCTCCTCATCTGTAGTCCTGCCTTGTTACCCTTTGAACTCTATGGCCTGGCCTCCATATCTAATCCATGGCACTTTCTGCCCAGCACTCTCCAGTGGCTTCCCATTTCATTAAAATCAAATTCTCAATAATGGTTGCAAGCCCCCACAGAGTCTGACACATTATCCCCTGGCAGATTCCATCTCCTGCTACCCCTCACTCAATTGGAACAACCACAGTTAGCCTCCTGAGAAGGGTCCTTAAGAGCCCAGCACAAAGGGGCACCTCCCAGGACTGCTGCTGCCAGTGCCCCTGTCCCACATTCAATCCATGTCTCCACTGTAGCTTCTCTGACACTAGTAGGCTCTGGTGTATTTTAATTATTCTCTCTCTTTTTTATTTTTTGGTGCAACGGGACACTGTCACTCTTTTCACCCAGACATATCTATAACTGAAGACAGATTCAAAGACCCCTAGGGCCAAGGCAGGTAAAGGTCAGCAGATCATACCTATCCATCAA
This sequence comes from Tragulus kanchil, assembly GCA_022376925.1. Lineage (NCBI taxonomy): Eukaryota > Metazoa > Chordata > Mammalia > Artiodactyla > Tragulidae > Tragulus > Tragulus kanchil. The sequence continues at coordinate 80,523,515 of JAIOJX010000029.1, read as the reverse complement.
AGGCGCAGGCTTTCTTCATCTCTGCCTCCTTGGTGCCAAGTGTGAATGTGGCTAGATTCTAGATTCTTAGACCTTTTCATTATATAAGGGAAATAGAAAATTCAGATTTTTAATGGAATCTCCCACATATAAAATATTGGCAAGGGGGTTTCCCTGGTGGTCCAGTGGGTAAAGAGTCTTCCTTGCAGTGCAATGGGCACCAGTTTGATGCCTGGCCTGGGAAGATCCCACATGTCGAGGACAGGTTGGACCAGTGTGTCTAATTATGAGCCAGTGCTCTGGAGTGCATGCACCCAGAGCCAGTGCTCTGCAATGAGAGAGACCACTGCAATGGGAGGCCCACACAGGCCGAAGAATAAAGACGGATGAAAATAAATAAATAAAAAACCAATTAAAAAGGGGCATGATTTTTTTGAAAATGTTGGCAATTCAAAAGAAAAAGAAAAAAGCACCTGGCACCTTCTCACACCAGGTCAAGGAACACTAGATGTTGCTGCTCCTTCCAACTACAGTATAGTCTGCCCCCTCATCTCTGGAAGATCTTTAACCAAGTGTTGTCCTCTTAATGAACCTTTTCCAGGTCATCCTTACAACTACACTCGTTACTGTTGTCTCCTAGATTTTATATTTCCATGTATCACTTATCACTATCTGAGATAACTGTTGCTCAAATGACTGCTTGTCTGTCTCTCCCACCTAGGGTGTAAACTCCATGAAAGCTGAGAATTTTGTCTATTTTTCCCCTTCTATAACCGTAGAATCCTAGAACAGTGCTTGGCACACAGTGCCAGGCACCCAGCACATGTCCATTAAACTAATACTGTCTTCTAAATTCAAATCCGTCATAAAATTCTTATCAATAAAACACTGTTTAGTTGTTTCCTACCATAAGGCCATTTTTAAGATTATTTTTTATGAAATAAGAGTTCTGCAGCCACCGAAAAAAAGCTGCATAAAATTATAAGTTCCAGATACAAGATTATGTATTCATTATAATTTCAATGTATTTATAATATTCAGCATCCTGACAGTGATAATGCAAAAGTCACAAATCCTTTTGAACAAGAGTCTCTTTCTCTACCCATCAGTCTCCACATATGTACAATAATGAGGTTCTATTTAAAGGGGCACTATTTTAAAAAGTCTTCTTAGCATTGCATCATAAACTTGATAAAAATAATGAAGGTCACCAGGGCCTTTCTTAAAACCATTTCTACAGACTTTTCTAACATTGTCATGCTCTGTGATCATGAAGTTTGCCACATGTATTTGTTCATTCAGCCCTTCATGTTTCAAGCTACAGTTTCTCTTACGTGCATAATTTTGTTATATCTTCAAATCACATGCATTCATTAACTTGAATATATTTTCATGAAAACATCTAACAAATAACGGACACCCTACTGCACTCAGTATATCCACGTGGTTAAACATGGCTCATGTGCCATGACGGCAATGTTCTCTTACTCACTTATTGTACAGCCCTTCTACCCAATGTCCATCTCGCTCCATTTCCTACCACTTAGCACATATATATGATTTTAGAATACCTTCACCTACAAGTGAGCATGATAAGCTAAAGTTTCATCAAGAACTGATCAGGAGATTTTTAGAATCCAGAAGAGTCAGTTCTGTCCACAGCCATTTCACTCTGAATACACCCAATCTCATCAGAAGTATTGCTTATGTCCGTTTTAAAGTCTCTTCTTCTCAATCTAATTATTTCTTTATCCTAATGGTATTGCCAAAGGCACTACGATTTGATAATACCATCACTTCCCAAGTTTATACAATTGAAAAAGACATACAACAGCCTAGTCACAACAGACTAATTTGTTTGGCTGTCATTAGCTACAGCCAACTTTTTAGCTAAGGCACGTAGATGTGTACTGTGTTATATTAATATATGCTATATCAAAAGAAATATAAATTGATGTGGTGGTAGTAGAAATGAGTGCACTAGACTGGAATAATGAAGCTAGTCTAGCTGCATCCAACTTTACCCTGAAATCACCAAAGAAGTGTGAAGGCCAAGTAAAATTTTATACATTTTATATAAACGTCCATAGGAGATGCTTTATTTCAGCCTTTGATCCTGGTGGTTCCCAGTGAATAAAATTTGCACATTTTAAAAAGTTTTTTTTCTTAGCATTGCATAAAAAATACAACCTTTTAAAAATTTTTCCCCCAAGTCTCCACATATGTACAATAATGAGGTTCTATTTAAAGGGGCACTATTTTAAAAAGTCTTCTTAGCATTGCATCATAAACTTGATAAAAATAATGAAGGTCACCAGGGCCTTTCTTAAAACCATTTCTACAGACTTTTCTAACATTGTCATGCTCTGTGATCATGAAGTTTGCCACATGTATTTGTTCATTCAGCCCTTCATGTTTCAAGCTACAGTTTCTCTTACGTGCATAATTTTGTTATATCTTCAAATCACATGCATTCATTAACTTGAATATATTTTCATGAAAACATCTAACAAATAACGGACACCCTACTGCACTCAGTATATCCACGTGGTTAAACATGGCTCATGTGCCATGACGGCAATGTTCTCTTACTCACTTATTGTACAGCCCTTCTACCCAATGTCCATCTCGCTCCATTTCCTACCACTTAGCACATATATATGATTTTAGAATACCTTCACCTACAAGTGAGCATGATAAGCTAAAGTTTCATCAAGAACTGATCAGGAGATTTTTAGAATCCAGAAGAGTCAGTTCTGTCCACAGCCATTTCACTCTGAATACACCCAATCTCATCAGAAGTATTGCTTATGTCCGTTTTAAAGTCTCTTCTTCTCAATCTAATTATTTCTTTATCCTAATGGTATTGCCAAAGGCACTACGATTTGATAATACCATCACTTCCCAAGTTTATACAATTGAAAAAGACATACAACAGCCTAGTCACAACAGACTAATTTGTTTGGCTGTCATTAGCTACAGCCAACTTTTTAGCTAAGGCACGTAGATGTGTACTGTGTTATATTAATATATGCTATATCAAAAGAAATATAAATTGATGTGGTGGTAGTAGAAATGAGTGCACTAGACTGGAATAATGAAGCTAGTCTAGCTGCATCCAACTTTACCCTGAAATCACCAAAGAAGTGTGAAGGCCAAGTAAAATTTTATACATTTTATATAAACGTCCATAGGAGATGCTTTATTTCAGCCTTTGATCCTGGTGGTTCCCAGTGAATAAAATTTGCACACTTTAAAATTTAAGTACTGTACACACCTAGGTATTACCTATGACTATATCAAAGTATAAACCAAGTTTTCAATGAAAAAAATACTAAACATTGCTGCATCACAAGGTTATGAACAGAAAAACTAGCACCTGAAGTCAATAAAACCAAAAAATCCATCAACTCTGATGAACTGTGTGAGTTTATACTGAAAGAAAAAAAAAAAAAAAAGAACTTCTACTTGACAAGATTCTAGATAACAAAATAAAAATTACATGTCACATCTCGATCAATTCTCCTTTAATCACATCCTGTGATTAAAAGAACATAGAAACATACTTCTTTTTCTGAAATATTTATATTGAGGTCTTAAACATTGCTCCTGATCTTTGTAGTTTCTACTTTCTTTTCTGGCAGTAATTCTTCATTGCTATTTCTAGCAGCATGCCTTCATATAAAACCAAATTCTGGATATAAATCATTAGCCTATTCCCATTCTGTAAAAAACAAACCAAATCCCAGATTTTTAAGCTCATTTTGTTTGTTTGTTAAATTCATTATTCAAGATTCGCACAGGAAGGGAGACACCATTCAACATTTCCAGCTGTACCCAGCATGGCACCTGTAGCCTACAATTCCAAAAGTGCTGGCCATCCCAATCCTATAGAGGGGTCCCCATAAGGAGCTGAGTATCACGTGAAATATCCACACCTTATTCTTTGTGTGCTGAAAATAGGCAAGTCTTCAAGTTCAAAGAATCTAAAGGTATGGAAAGGAAATAGATTGGGGGTTTTAGTAGAGCATTGTACAACATTTTGTTTTCTAGATCAAAATTCTCCAGAGTGTCTGGCAGAAGCAGCTCTGTGCTTGTCAATATTGACTCCTGGCTTGACCTCAGACCCTACCCATCAGTTAGGGAGGGGAATGGAAGGACATGGGTCGGCTACTCTGTCTCAGTCTTGTCTGGAGCTGTTCCAACAGAACCAAGGGTGATCCTCCAAAATCTGGGAGCAGATTTTCAAACTTCCCAATCTCTGCTTGACAATTATATAGGGCATCCCTTAAAAGTGTAATGTCAAGACCTCACTATATTTTACCACTCTATGCCAAATTCTCTACAACTGAGTAATCCAGGACAAGAGGAACTCGAATCATTCTCAGTTACAAATCTGGGACACCAACATCACTTATGCTGAATAGTAAATGTAGCAAATCAACACAAATATAATTAATTACTTTTCAAAACAAAGAATATGATTTCATCTCCTTTACCTAGTTTTCAGGTCTATAAAAACTTTCACATTTCACCCCTGTAGGAGAGAACGGCTGGTGTAGAATGATATGGTGCTGCCATATCACTAGATATCACTAATGCCCATTTGAAAACGTGAAAACTCATTCTTACAACAATTTCTAAATGCATAGTGAATCAATAATGCCCCCAGCCCAGTTTTACTGCATTTATAAGTAACCAGCACTCCCCGTGCATTTGAGAGCTTGGATTTCCTCCTAGGGATGACAATCAGCCTTCTACACTGTCCTTGGCTTTGTCATTGCTCTGTTATTTCCATACACAGTCTACTTTTGCCGACTGAAATCTTTCCCAGATCAAAGACCAACCACTCAAACAATCCAGAAAACACTCAAGAAAACAGCCAACGTTTTCCTCCGAAGCCTTTTCCACCAATCTCCTCCCTTCTGCCAATGCCTTCTGAGATGACATCCAGGTAGAGCTCTCCCAAAGCGGCTCTTGGGCTTCACTCAACTGACCCTCTTAGGGAATCACATGTCCTGGAGCCAGCAACCAGATCACGCACCAGATTCCCCCTCGGGCAGGCGAACGGATGGCGTGGGCCCAAGAGCCCGGGACTTACATTGTTCATGTACTCGCTGAGCAGGTCCTGGAGCGCCTGGCGCACCGCATTGCACTCGGCCACGATGCGCTCGCGCCGGTCGTCGCGAGTGCAGGAGGAGTCCGCCATGAGCGCTGCGCCGCTGATGATGCTCTCCAGTCGCTCCTCCAGGGACGGCCGGAACCGGGCCTCACTAAACGTCATGGGGTCCAGGATGATCTTGTTCTAAAAGGAGCACAATGCAGAAGAAATGAGTGGAGATGAGGCGGCTGGCTGCCTTCGCACCCTGATTTCGAAACCAGAAATTTCTGAGACCAGGACTAGACTCTCCGTGGAGAAGAAACCGGCAACTTCAGTAAGTGCTGAAGCAGCCTTGTTAAAGTCTCAACTTTCTGTAAGATACTTTGTCTGGAATCTAATCTTCAGGGAGAAAATGCCATGCTTTGTTTTAGAATGTGTTCTTGGCAAAGGCTGTATCAATGGGAGGGTTTTCAAAAGAGACCTTGACACTTGTTCGACTTTTCTTTTTAATTTGTAGGAACGCACATTTCATTGTAGCACTTTGTTGGGGAGGCGTGGGGAGGTTATGGAAGATTGTAAAACCCTATACTAGAACACATTATGTCGTGGACAGCTCAATGACCCATTAGTGGTGACTCGTGGACCCACTGCATCCTCTTCATGAGAAAGTGGAGTCCCATGGCGGAATACCTTTTGAAACCTGAGTAAATAGCTTTCCATAGGCATATACAACTTACAATACCTCCCACTAGGAACTAATATGTTTTGTATAATACTAGCTTTCTAAAAAATGAAATGATTCAAAATGTGTACATGTGCTTGTGTGTGTGATTTGTCACAATTAATTGACAGTATCCAGATAAAGGGCTTCCCTCCTAACTCAGTCAGTAAAGAATTTGCCTGCAATGTAGGACACCAGGGTTCGATTCTTGGGTCAGGAAGTTCCCTTGGAGAAGGAAATGGCAACCCACTCCAGTATTCTTGGGATCACATGTCCTGGAGCCAGCAACCAGATCACGCACCAGATTCCCCCTCGGGCAGGCGAACGGATGGCGTGGGCCCAAGAGCCCGGGACTTACATTGTTCATGTACTCGCTGAGCAGGTCCTGGAGCGCCTGGCGCACCGCATTGCACTCGGCCACGATGCGCTCGCGCCGGTCGTCGCGAGTGCAGGAGGAGTCCGCCATGAGCGCTGCGCCGCTGATGATGCTCTCCAGTCGCTCCTCCAGGGACGGCCGGAACCGGGCCTCACTAAACGTCATGGGGTCCAGGATGATCTTGTTCTAAAAGGAGCACAATGCAGAAGAAATGAGTGGAGATGAGGCGGCTGGCTGCCTTCGCACCCTGATTTCGAAACCAGAAATTTCTGAGACCAGGACTAGACTCTCCGTGGAGAAGAAACCGGCAACTTCAGTAAGTGCTGAAGCAGCCTTGTTAAAGTCTCAACTTTCTGTAAGATACTTTGTCTGGAATCTAATCTTCAGGGAGAAAATGCCATGCTTTGTTTTAGAATGTGTTCTTGGCAAAGGCTGTATCAATGGGAGGGTTTTCAAAAGAGACCTTGACACTTGTTCGACTTTTCTTTTTAATTTGTAGGAACGCACATTTCATTGTAGCACTTTGTTGGGGAGGCGTGGGAGGTTATGGAAGATTGTAAAACCCTATACTAGAACACATTATGTCGTGGACAGCTCAATGACCCATTAGTGGTGACTCGTGGACCCACTGCATCCTCTTCATGAGAAAGTGGAGTCCCATGGCGGAATACCTTTTGAAACCTGAGTAAATAGCTTTCCATAGGCATATACAACTTACAATACCTCCCACTAGGAACTAATATGTTTTGTATAATACTAGCTTTCTAAAAAATGAAATGATTCAAAATGTGTACATGTGCTTGTGTGTGTGATTTGTCACAATTAATTGACAGTATCCAGATAAAGGGCTTCCCTCCTAACTCAGTCAGTAAAGAATTTGCCTGCAATGTAGGACACCAGGGTTCGATTCTTGGGTCAGGAAGTTCCCTTGGAGAAGGAAATGGCAACCCACTCCAGTATTCTTGCCTGGAGATTTTCATGGACAGAGAAGACTGGCAGGCTATACTCCATGGGGTCACAAGAGTTAGACATAACTTAGCAACTAAACCACCACTACCACATTCAGATAAAGACACAGCCATGTTCCAACAGAGCTCGGATAAGGAGAAAATAGAGATGATTCCTAAAAGGATGGTTTACAGAGAACACAAACTTCATTCTGTCGCTGCTAACTCTGAGGATCCTAGAAACATGTAGGCAGAGATGTCCAGAGGTATACAGAAATATACATCCAGAATTCAAGGGATATGTTAGCCTGTGTGACGATCTGGAAATCTGCAGACCTACATGAATGCAAGGCAGTAAATGGTATACTAGCCAGGTAAACACAGTAAGAGCAAACCAAAGAAGAGGTCCAATTAATCCCACTTCTAATGGTTTGTTTACAGAAAGACAAGAATCAAAAAGATGATTGAAAACATAGTCCGATGGAAAGGAGAAGAATCTGGAGAATAGTAATTTCAGCAAGTTAAGGGAGCAGAAATACTAATAAATGTAGTGGTAATGAGCTACAGAAGAGAGACTACACTGACTTTGTCCAACAGCTGGTTTTCTCTGGGGATCCCTTTTGTGCTCCAAACAAGGAAGACCATTCCAGCAGTGTTAATTAAACTAGAATGACCTGTTACAGGAAATGGTTTGCTCATCTTTACTGGAAGTGTACACTCAGAGGTCCAAGGAGTAGCATGGTGGTGATGGAGTAAATGGTCTTCCCACTCTAGGATCTTTGGGGGAATTTTCATATAGATAGATAGAGATATATATCTTAGAAACACAATTTATCATATCTACAAATATGACAGAGAAAGCAAATGAGAGTAGGTAGTTATTCCATTGCCTGAGTGCCATCTGCTGAATACCTATTATGTGCCTACGGAATTGCTTAGTGCTAAAAACAGTGAAGAGCATTCAAAAAATGTGTGATTTCCCCTTCTTTTTGCTGGTGTTCAGTCACACCTGTTTAGTTATTATAAAACAGGTCCATGTATGCACTGTGGGGAAGTACTCTCTAACTCTCCAAACCATCCTAAGGTGTGACTCAGCTGATAAAGAATCTGCCTGCAATGCTGGAGACCTGGGTTAGATCCCTGGGTTGACAAGATCCCCTGGAAAAGGGAATGGCTACCCACTTCAGTATTCTTGCCTGGAGAATCCCATGAATAGAGGGTCCTGGCTGGTTACAGTCCACGGGGACACAAAGTGTCAGACACAACTGAGTGACTAAGAACGCATGCACACAATATGCTCATACAATCCATGGCTCTGATTACCTGATTCCTGTTAAAATGAAAATCTCCATAGCAAGATCTTTTCAGCACAAAATGATGATGTTCTAAGAAATGAATGAAGCAAGGGGTAACTTAGAAAGAACACACCCTAAACATAGACGGGGCCTGAGTTCCACTGTCATCGTGGATTTCCTAGGACATTACTCATTAGTCACAGTTCTCTCTTCAGTTTTTTTTTTTTTTTAAAGATTTATTTATTTATTTTTTGGGCGGGGGTCGGGTTGGGGAGGGAGGGGAGCAGGCGGGCCACTTCTATTGGTCTTTCATTTCTCTGTTTTCATCCATCTTTGTTCTTTGGCCCGGGTGGGCCTCCCATCGCGGTGGCCTCTGTTGTCGCAGAGCACCGGCTCTGGGCACATGCGCTCCAGAGCTCTGGCTCGGTGATTGGACACACCAGTCCAGCCGCTCCGCAGCACGTGGGATCTTCCCAGGCCAGGGATCAAACCGGCACCCCTTGCACTGCCAGGTTGTGTCCTTATCCCCTGGACCACCAGGGGAAGCCCCTCTCTTCAGTTTTGAGGGTGAACAGGAGGTATGCTCTTCTGTGACAGGTTTTGGCATAAAGACTACTGTCATATTTGCATTTTCTCAGATCTTAGAAAAGGATAATTAGAAAAAAGATAATTTCTACTTAACTCAGGATAGTGTTATTCAAATCCTATTCCTTGTGCCCAAGTAACCTTCCAGTGTCAAAAAATCACATGGAGACCTCAGTACAGTGGATGGCTTTGCAGCTAGAGGTATCTTGGCCCACTTGCTACCTGTACTAGAGCTGCACTGGCAAAAGGTTTTCCCAGTGGGATCCATTTGTATTCTCTCCTTCTCTCTTGCTCTCTCTTTCTACTGCTCTTTAGATGATGCATTTATAAGTACTTTTTACCATATAGCATGCATTAAAGAATGATACTCTAATTAAAGAAATTCCTGATCAAAATGTAATTAGGCTATTTTCCTTTATAAGGATAACTGATTCCTGTCTATGCGGAAAGGGAATGGCTACCCACTTCAGTATTCTTGCCTGGAGAATCCCATGAATAGAGGGTCCTGGCTGGTTACAGTCCACGGGGACACAAAGTGTCAGACACAACTGAGTGACTAAGAACGCATGCACACAATATGCTCATACAATCCATGGCTCTGATTACCTGATTCCTGTTAAAATGAAAATCTCCATAGCAAGATCTTTTCAGCACAAAATGATGATGTTCTAAGAAATGAATGAAGCAAGGGGTAACTTAGAAAGAACACACCCTAAACATAGACGGGGCCTGAGTTCCACTGTCATCGTGGATTTCCTAGGACATTACTCATTAGTCACAGTTCTCTCTTCAGTTTTTTTTTTTTTTTAAAGATTTATTTATTTATTTTTTGGGCGGGGGTCGGGTTGGGGAGGGAGGGGAGCAGGCGGGCCACTTCTATTGGTCTTTCATTTCTCTGTTTTCATCCATCTTTGTTCTTTGGCCCGGGTGGGCCTCCCATCGCGGTGGCCTCTGTTGTCGCAGAGCACCGGCTCTGGGCACATGCGCTCCAGAGCTCTGGCTCGGTGATTGGACACACCAGTCCAGCCGCTCCGCGGCACGTGGGATCTTCCCAGGCCAGGGATCAAACCGGCACCCCTTGCACTGCAAGGTGGTGTCCTTATCCACTGGACCACCAGGGGAAGCCCCTCTCTTCAGTTTTGAGGGTGAACAGGAGGTATGCTCTTCTGTGACAGGTTTTGGCATAAAGACTACTGTCATATTTGCATTTTCTCAGATCTTAGAAAAGGATAATTAGAAAAAAGATAATTTCTACTTAACTCAGGATAGTGTTATTCAAATCCTATTCCTTGTGCCCAAGTAACCTTCCAGTGTCAAAAAATCACATGGAGACCTCAGTACAGTGGATGGCTTTGCAGCTAGAGGTATCTTGGCCCACTTGCTACCTGTACTAGAGCTGCACTGGCAAAAGGTTTTCCCAGTGGGATCCATTTGTATTCTCTCCTTCTCTCTTGCTCTCTCTTTCTACTGCTCTTTAGATGATGCATTTATAAGTACTTTTTACCATATAGCATGCATTAAAGAATGATACTCTAATTAAAGAAATTCCTGATCAAAATGTAATTAGGCTATTTTCCTTTATAAGGATAACTGATTTTGAAAGCACTCTTTATAGAAACTCCTATTAATATAAAACAGTGAGAAGTATTTCCTCTACTTTGAGGTTTCAGGAGACTCTTCAGAGTTACATATTGGCTCAAGGATAGATTTTTACTGTATTTTTGGACTAAAAATATAAAGAAAGGCCAAGTTGATAAGAAGATACTGAGGTAAATTTGAACTCCATTAGGGTAATTGCAAAACAGTTTCTCTGCAGAACAAGGAAAATGCACCATTGTCATTATACTATTATTTTCTAAATTATTTTCCACAGAACACTGAGCTTAGAGATGTAATGCTTTGATGAAAAAACAAGTTTTCTTGGCCCATTATGTTTGGAAAATACTGCATGGTCCAGGATACATCTGCACATGGAATGCTTTGGGGAATTCTGCATTAAAGAAGTTAATTTACCCCAGCATTCCTCAAATCTATTTGAGCACAAAGGGGGTGCCTTTTTAAATGCATGCATTATCTATGAGAATCCAAGGAATGCACTTTGGGAAACATGGCAAGAGAGATTTACAGCCTCAGCCAAATGAGCTCTGAACCTCCATGGCCTGGGGCTGTCATGAAAGTAAATGCACTGAAACATTGAGCTTGAAAAACTCTGCATAAAAGTTACACTATTCATCACATTTCTAATGAAATTATTCATTATTTATAGATCACAAGGGAAAAGCTTTTTAAAAATTTTCCCTGGAAAAGAAACAATACATTTACAGGATTTCAATCTATATCCGTGGTGACAATGGGGAGCACCGTGATGGATGTGAACCGCTAGAGAGGCGAAACCTCTTAGGGGAGAGAAAAGGCATAAAGTGCAATGCACATGTTCACGTGTATCTGGGTTCATGTGTGTTGATGGGTTAGCCGTGTGTGTTTATCTATGAAAGGGTGGATTTGGGTTGTGTGTAATGGGTATGGGAGATAAGTCAGGGGGAGAAGATATGGGTTGTGTGCGTGTGTGTGTGTGCGTTTTCAGAGAAATGGTGAACTCTCAAACAGGCTTTAGGAAATCAGGAGAGAATTAGAAGGAAAAAGAGAACCAAAAATGAGTCAGAGGCTTATGGACTAGAGGAAAAGACGATCAACTGTTGCTAAAGTGATAGGGAAAAACAAACTTCTAGAGCTGAGACCTGAGCAAGAAATTCAGAGAATGATCGTCAAAGTAGAATGAAGGAGCATTGCTTCTGAATTCTTTGGGAGCACCTTAAAAAAAAAAAAAAAAAAGACTCACCTATGCCAGTTCTCTTTGCTAGTACACTCAGTAAATACATCTGATTTCCCAGCGTAAGCTCGGCGGGCCCTCACATCTCTGTGCTGCTGCCCTCTACTGGCCAGAAGGCGCTTAGCAGTGGCAGCAGCAGTCGCAGCAGCCAGGATCAGAACCAGCTCCGTGGTCACAGTGGCAACATTTCATGGGTAACATGGAAGCACCAAAGAGAGAAAGAGCAAGGCCAAGGCTTCCCGTCTCTCCCTGGATGACAGATGTGTGCTTCTCCGAGAGGATTTTATGCTGTTTCCAACTGTACCGACTTATCTTAGTCCACTGAGATTTTACATTTTAAATATTTAAGTCTCTGGTTTGCATTCCTAAAACTTATTTAATCTTTTTATCCTTTTGATATTTTAGTTCATCTTGTATTGTCATTTTGGTTTATTTTTAAATTGTGGGACTACATTTCTTACTTTATCTTTTTATTAGTTTTTTTTTTTTTTAATAAGCCTTATTTTAATTTCTTTTTACCTTGTCTATTTTCAGTCCCTTTATAAAAATTGGAGTGTGTATCTTACATAATATTTTGTGCTTTGTGATTTTTATTAATTTTTATTAACATCTTTACTTTAAAAATTACTATTTTCACTCTTACAGTTTACATAGTGGGAACTAGAAAGCATGACCACAAAGGCAGCAGCCACAAAAATTTACCTCCAAGCAAAGGACATTAGGATCTTCTCCTGCCATCAAGTTGGTGCTGTAATATCTCTTGTTCTATGTAACTGATCTCCCATTTTCTTTCCTGTGTCGAACTCTATAAAAGTTTTAACTTGAAATAATTCAGGGGACCATATATTTCAAGACTACTTCCCAGAATAATACATTCACCTGTAGGCATCCCACATACCATCATTACAAGACCACTGTCTTTAAATCACCCCTGTCATCCATTCTCTTTACAAGGAATTGTGTAATCTAAAATTTCAGTCCTTTCCCAGGACACTGAGTTATACTTGCTGCAGGCTCTAATACCATAGGAGGCAGTAAAGATACCTCTGTCAAAGCAAGATACTGAATGCATTACAAATGGTTTGATCAGTCCACAATCCTATGCCCATGATATTACTATCTCCATGCTATTAAAGAGGAAAATGATGACAGAGGTGTTCGCCGCTGGACATCCAACTAGGAAACATGGACACCTGGATTTGAGTACAAGGCTTTAGACTTTAAGTCCAGTGTTTCTTCCACTGTTTCAGATTGTTTTCAGTTGAAATGAGTCTAACAGATCATACTTATGAAAATATATTTCCCTGTTAAAAAAACAAGTTCTCTAAAACCAAATATAATGGTATAAGTATCATCTGTCATTTTGTCATCTTTTATGGCATTTGGGTCAACTTGCCCTTCCCATGGATAGTTGAAACTATAGCTGTTCATTCAACAAACAGGTGCCAGTTACTTTGGGACAAATCAAAGAATCCTTTATTTCAAGAGGTTCACTGTCCAGTCAAAAATTAAACAAAATCATGTTCAGTTCAGTTCAGTCACTCAGTTGTGTCTGACTCTTTGCAACTTCATGGACTGCAGCACGCCAGGCTTCTCTGTCCTTCACTATCTCACAAACTCATGTCCATTGAGACGGTGATGCCATTCAACCATCTCGTCCTCTGTCATCCCCTTCCCCTTCTGCCTTCTATTTTTCCCAGCATCCGGGTCTTTCTTTCTTTTTTTTTTTTTTAAAGTTTTTTTTGTTTTCTTTTTTTAAGATTAAATTCTTATTTTTTATTTTTTATTATTCTGGGGAGGGGTGGGTGGGGAGAGAGGGGGCCGGGCGGGCCACTTCTATTGGTCTTTCGTTTCTCTATGTTCATCCTTCTTTGTTCTTTGGCTCCTGTGGGCCTCCCATCGTGGTGGCGTTTGTCGTTGCAGAGCGCCGGCTCTGGGTGCATGCGCTCCAGAGCTCCAGCTCAGTAGTTGGACACATTGGTCCGGCCGCTCCGCGGCACGTGGGATCTTCCCAGGCCAGGGATCGAACCGGCGCCCCTTGCACTGCAAGGCAGTGTCCTTACCCACTGGACCACCAGGGGAAGCCCCGGGTCTTTCTTAATGAGTTGTCTCTTCGCATCAGGTGGCCAAAGTATTGGAGCTTCAGGTTCAGCTTCATCAGTCCTTCCAGTGAATATTCAGGGCTGATTTCCTTTAGGATTGAAATCATGTTAAACCAATTGTAATTTCGCAAATATACCAATAATGTCAAGGAACGACTGCGTGATGGGAATCTACACAGTTGAGAGGTGGGAGGTAGTCACAGAGATCTTCCTGGACTCCTTAGCTGAGAGGTAAAGGGTGACAAGCAGTTGACCAAACAAAATCGGGGCAAAAGAGGCAATGCTGACAGAACAGGAAGTGGGCACAAATGCACTGTGAAAGATACCACAGTCTATGAAGAGTATCAGGAGCAGTTCATTCAAGCTGAAGTGTTAAGTGTGAAATCACAGGTGTGGTGCCATGAAAGGACCCCAAACAACTCTTTTTTTAAGAGAAATTTGCACGTGAACCTATTTAACTGACCATATCCACCTGCTACAACTGTAGACCCATCAGTGTGACAAGGAGCCACACTGCAGCTACTGTCAATCACAGTCATTTCTGAGCCAGTGGGGACTTCTCCAGCACGCCACCTCTGCTCCTGCTTTTGCCTCCTCGCTGGCCTGGCTGAGACCTACTCAAAACTGTGCTGAGGCTCTTCCTATGCCGTCCTCTTTCTCCTGGTCTACTTTCACAGGTCGTTGACCTGCACTGCAGTCAAAGAGCTCTCCTGGCCTATTTCTGCTGGTTCTCTCCCACTTGTTCCTCCACAGACAATCCCTTTTTGCACATCTAATCCCATCTATCTTGGTATTTGCTTCTCCAAGGATGGATACAGACCCAAAAGGAGACAAAGTTGGTGAAGACAGCAACAGCCAGATCCTGAAATGCCTTCTATGCTGTGTGAGGACACTTTCACTTTGTAAATACCCCTTCAGACACTGGGGAGTCATCAAGCATTTGAAACATAACAGTGACATAACCCTGTTTGGTTTTAGAAAGTTTTCCCCAGCAGTCAGGGAAGTCAGCTTTGACAGAAGGAGAAGGCAGGGAACAATTATCAAGCCTTCAGAGCTCAGAAGAAAGATGGGCTGAGTACAAGATTGTACTTGTATAAAAAAAGATTAAGGGCATGTATCGGAACACATTGAGAATGTGAATCTGCAAAATTTGGAGATAAATTGGCTGTAAGAATGTAGAAGGAGTCAAAGATAAAACCTAAGTTTCTGGCATAAGCAACACTAAAATTAAAATGCACACTTCAACCAGTTCTATCTTGGGTGTCAACATCCTGTTGTGTAAGTAAAGTTTTATTAGAAGAGTCAGGTCTATTCATTTACATATTGTCTATGGCTATATTCAGACTGCAATGGCAGAGTGTAAAAGTTAGGACAGAAACTGTATAGCTCACAAAGTCTGAGATATTTCCTATTGGCTCTTTAAAAACATTTGCTGACCTTGAACAACTGTGCTAGGTAACAGATAAGGAAGAACAGGTCTAGAGTGCCTATGATTCATTTAAGTAGAGAAGTCTGGTGGAACGTTTTTGAAAAATCTTTAATAGAAACTGGAGAAATTTGCACGTGAACCTATTTAACTGACCATATCCACCTGCTACAACTGTAGACCCATCAGTGTGACAAGGAGCCACACTGCAGCTACTGTCAATCACAGTCATTTCTGAGCCAGTGGGGACTTCTCCAGCACGCCACCTCTGCTCCTGCTTTTGCCTCCTCGCTGGCCTGGCTGAGACCTACTCAAAACTGTGCTGAGGCTCTTCCTATGCCGTCCTCTTTCTCCTGGTCTACTTTCACAGGTCGTTGACCTGCACTGCAGTCAAAGAGCTCTCCTGGCCTATTTCTGCTGGTTCTCTCCCACTTGTTCCTCCACAGACAATCCCTTTTTGCACATCTAATCCCATCTATCTTGGTATTTGCTTCTCCAAGGATGGATACAGACCCAAAAGGAGACAAAGTTGGTGAAGACAGCAACAGCCAGATCCTGAAATGCCTTCTATGCTGTGTGAGGACACTTTCACTTTGTAAATACCCCTTCAGACACTGGGGAGTCATCAAGCATTTGAAACATAACAGTGACATAACCCTGTTTGGTTTTAGAAAGTTTTCCCCAGCAGTCAGGGAAGTCAGCTTTGACAGAAGGAGAAGGCAGGGAACAATTATCAAGCCTTCAGAGCTCAGAAGAAAGATGGGCTGAGTACAAGATTGTACTTGTATAAAAAAAGATTAAGGGCATGTATCGGAACACATTGAGAATGTGAATCTGCAAAATTTGGAGATAAATTGGCTGTAAGAATGTAGAAGGAGTCAAAGATAAAACCTAAGTTTCTGGCATAAGCAACACTAAAATTAAAATGCACACTTCAACCAGTTCTATCTTGGGTGTCAACATCCTGTTGTGTAAGTAAAGTTTTATTAGAAGAGTCAGGTCTATTCATTTACATATTGTCTATGGCTATATTCAGACTGCAATGGCAGAGTGTAAAAGTTAGGACAGAAACTGTATAGCTCACAAAGTCTGAGATATTTCCTATTGGCTCTTTAAAAAAACATTTGCTGACCTTGAACAACTGTGCTAGGTAACAGATAAGGAAGAACAGGTCTAGAGTGCCTATGATTCATTTAAGTAGAGAAGTCTGGTGGAACGTTGATTATCAGTGCTGATATATAAAAATAGGCCAGCTATAAAGTGGAAGATCATCAAAATAAAGTCTGCAGTGGAAGCCATGAGAATGGATGTCCTATTCTAAGGAGATGGAACAGAATGAGAAGAGCAGTGAGCTCCAGACACACTGGAAGCCCACAAATGACAAGATAAAGAATAGTCAGAGAGATTGGACCAGATTTAGGAGACTTTATGTCCATAGTTTACAAGGAAGAACAGTAGGGAATTCTATAAAGAGGGCAAATAAACTCAAGACTGAAAATGTCCCATGAAATTGGAAGTTGGGAAGTTGTCAGTGGCAAAATGTGTACTTATATGTATATATCTGTTGAATGTAGTATTCATTTATATTTTAATCCAAAAGCCACATCAAGCTCAATGGAAAGTAGTAGAAACAATTTATTTAACTACTGTGACAATGAAACAAAAAATGTTTTCAAATTTTAAAAATGAAATGACATTTCCCAGATGGTTCTAGAAAACAACTACAAAAGAGAAAGAACTGAATGCTATCAAGTTAGGAAGAAAAAGACAGAAGTGCATATGTCTGATTGCAGATGTTACAACTGCTGAGCAAAAAATGAGAATTAATCAAAAATATATTGAAATTTAAAATTTTTACAAATTCATGAAAGAATTTATATTTATATGCAAAATCAATTGCCTCCATATATTTAAGAACTATCCAGTTGGAAGAGTAAACTTATAATGACAAGAATTATAAAACAACATACAGAGAAAAGCACAGCTATTGTCATATAGATACAACAAGAAATGTTCTGAAGAAAGATGAATTATCTAGGCAAAACACTCCAAGCACAGGGCATAGGTAGGACTGGGATGCACACCTTCTAGCCCTGGAGTCCATGATCTGGCCACTGCACTGCATGGCTTCCTCAGGTGTATTTCAGCAGTTAAAAAGGTAGGACTGTAGGATGTAATGTAGTAAAGTTTTATTAGAAGAGTCAGGTCTATTCATTTACATATTGTCTATGGCTATATTCAGACTGCAATGGCAGAGTGTAAAAGTTAGGACAGAAACTGTATAGCTCACAAAGTCTGAGATATTTCCTATTGGCTCTTTAAAAAAACATTTGCTGACCTTGAACAACTGTGCTAGGTAACAGATAAGGAAGAACAGGTCTAGAGTGCCTATGATTCATTTAAGTAGAGAAGTCTGGTGGAACGTTGATTATCAGTGCTGATATATAAAAATAGGCCAGCTATAAAGTGGAAGATCATCAAAATAAAGTCTGCAGTGGAAGCCATGAGAATGGATGTCCTATTCTAAGGAGATGGAACAGAATGAGAAGAGCAGTGAGCTCCAGACACACTGGAAGCCCACAAATGACAAGATAAAGAATAGTCAGAGAGATTGGACCAGATTTAGGAGACTTTATGTCCATAGTTTACAAGGAAGAACAGTAGGGAATTCTATAAAGAGGGCAAATAAACTCAAGACTGAAAATGTCCCATGAAATTGGAAGTTGGGAAGTTGTCAGTGGCAAAATGTGTACTTATATGTATATATCTGTTGAATGTAGTATTCATTTATATTTTAATCCAAAAGCCACATCAAGCTCAATGGAAAGTAGTAGAAACAATTTATTTAACTACTGTGACAATGAAACAAAAAATGTTTTCAAATTTTAAAAATGAAATGACATTTCCCAGATGGTTCTAGAAAACAACTACAAAAGAGAAAGAACTGAATGCTATCAAGTTAGGAAGAAAAAGACAGAAGTGCATATGTCTGATTGCAGATGTTACAACTGCTGAGCAAAAAATGAGAATTAATCAAAAATATATTGAAATTTAAAATTTTTACAAATTCATGAAAGAATTTATATTTATATGCAAAATCAATTGCCTCCATATATTTAAGAACTATCCAGTTGGAAGAGTAAACTTATAATGACAAGAATTATAAAACAACATACAGAGAAAAGCACAGCTATTGTCATATAGATACAACAAGAAATGTTCTGAAGAAAGATGAATTATCTAGGCAAAACACTCCAAGCACAGGGCATAGGTAGGACTGGGATGCACACCTTCTAGCCCTGGAGTCCATGATCTGGCCACTGCACTGCATGGCTTCCTCAGGTGTATTTCAGCATGTTGTAATAGGAGTTAACAGAAAGACATCAATAGAATGACCATTTCTCCATCTTAGACATGAGTGTCCAGTAGTACTGTAATGTAGTACATGATTCTTTCCACTTTAAGAAGGTATGGTAAACAGTGAACAAAGATAAGGGAGCAAAACTCATAGATTGCTACCTTGTCATTGTTGCTGTTTAGTTGTTAGGTCATGTCCGACTCTTTCATGACGCTATGGACTGTGGTCCACTAGGTTCCTCTGTCCACGGAATTTCCCAGGAAAGAATACTAGAGTGTGTTTCCATTTCCTTCACAAGGGATCTCCCCAACCCAGCGATTGAACCTGAGTCTCCTGCATGGGCAGGCAGTTACTTTCGCACTAAACCACATGGGATGCCCCAAATGCTCCTTTATCCTACTTTTAACTTGTTATCTGTTTCAAACTGCTCACCAGGCATTATAACATATGTTTTCTACCAAGAAGGAAAACACAAATGTTTCTTAGTCTTTCTTGAGCTATGCCTTAACCATCTTAAAATTGAATTCTTACCTAACGGCACTTGAAGCAGGATGTGCCTGAGTGCTACCGGTATAGGTGGTAAGATCAGAAGCATAAAAGTAATATATTTAATTACAGTGTTGTCAATACAAAAGTTCTAGCACACACATAACACTAATGGAGTGGTTTTATAGTGACAGATTAAGTTCCCTAGGTTTTTAATACATAGCTGAGGCAAGTGAGATTTTCCTTTTTTCTTCTTCTTTAGTAGCCAAGAAATTGCTTGTTAAAGACTGGGAGAAGAAAATCTTATTTATTATCTTTAGATCTTCTGACTTTCACTCTTAATTAAACTCTTTAGAGAAGTACTTAGTCATCTCAAACATGAATACAATTTTCAAAATGCCAGAAAAGACAACCAAAAACCTGATTTAATTAATAGTTTTCTCAACTCTAATCTCACAAAGATGGAAAACATCAAATGCTAGTAGCATGAAGTAAGTTCTGTGGTTTTCTTTGTTGTTTGCAACAATCCTGTAAGATAAACGTGCCCTGCATTTTTACTACCTTCATAGTTCAAGGTAGCAACTAAGAAAATAATAAATTGTGCTGTTCTATGTCATAAACACCAGACCCTCACCACCTGCTGTCCAACATAACTATTCAGAATCAAACAAGCAGAAGAAAGAATAAATGTCAACATGCCCTTCTGAAACCAAACACTTTCATTTTTTAAAGATGTCAAGGAAAATTCTCACAGAGGAAGGCAGCAGTAGTCAAAGCCATTCTTCTAAAGGAATCTGTTGTTCTGATCTGAAGTAATTAAAGCAATGCAAATCAAAAACTTAAATGACAATGAATATTTAAGGGAGGGAATATTTCTCCCTTAATTATCTTGAGGCTTTTCCTGGAATAGGAAACAATGTACATGTGCTTAGTTCCTTGTTTGCACTTTTATCCTCACTCCATCCTCAATAGACCTCTGTGTGCTTAAATTGTGTACTCTTGTCTTGGGGTATAACAGGTAGGTTTGATGTTTCACTGATGAAATAGCCTTTCCTTCCTTTCTTCTTCTCTAGTACAAAGTTCGGGAGTGAAAGGCTGTTTCTTGCTGCATGAAGAAGGACAAAGCCCTGTGGTCTGAAGGCGAGCGTTCCCCAGGCTGGGTGAAACATGAAAACGACTGAGCCTGCCCAGAAAAATGGAAGCTTTGGTTCAGTTCAGAGCTTCCTGCTATCTTGGCCTATCAAAATCATCCAAGTATAGAGGTCACAGAGAATTTCAGAGCGATCAAGATTTGCTAAGGTATTTAATTTTATTCACTGCATGATTTTGCTGCACTGATACAATTCCAAGCAAAGCAAACAAATAAACGAGTCCTGGCAGGTTCTATCAATTAACCATTTACTAGATGGTCAAACCGCATCACTGACTCCATGGACATGAATCTGAACAAACTCTAGGAGATGGTGAAGGACAGGGAAGTCTGGCATGCTGTAGTCCATGAGGTCACAAAGAGTTGGACATGAATTAGCAACTGAACCACAACAAAGTGTATTTTTAAAATGTCTGTCGTGTGTGTTCATGTACTCAGTCATGTCTGACGTTTGGGGACCCTATAAACTGTAGCCAGTCAGGATCTTCTGTCCATTTGAATTCTTTAGGCAAGAATACTGGAGCTGATTGCTGTTTCCTCCTTTAGGGGCCCTTCCTGAGCGAAGGATTGAACTGGTATCTCCTGTGTCTCCTGCATTGACAGGTGGATTCTTTTACCACTGAGCTACCTGGGAAGCCTAAAATCTCTATTGTCAGGTTTAAAATATCTGACTCCAGGCAGTCTCTTCCAGTCTTCTATTAAAGTGTCTTCATAGTCCCAAAAATTGAGAATGAAAGATATCTACTGACAATGAAGCATGGCCATAATTATGACTCTGAATGCTTTAAATACTTCTTCTAAAGATTGAAGTCTGAGATAAAAGCATAAATCAAGACCATTTTAATAAATTAACTGATGTGTCTAAATCAAAAGCATGTTATTCGTTCAGTTTTAAACACTTACTCTCCCTGTAGTGTATCAATAATTAACACAGATTCATTTTCATCTTTTTCTTTCTTTGCCAAGCTTCTCTCCCAGTGAGAATCTCTCTATCTCTACATAAAAAGTTGTTCATGGCCTGACTGGGGTAACATTTGAAATGGAATATGCTAAAGGTACCAAGATTTAATCACCTAATTATTTTTATTAAGCTACAGAGAAACTCTAATCTCCATTTTTGAATTTGCTTTAATTTTTAAAATTGCATTTTAAAATCGATTTCTTACTGTTTCTTCTCAAGCATATACTTAAAGATAAACTAATTATATACCATTTATAATACACTGAAGATATTATTTATAATTAAACAGCTCAGTTTAATTGGAAATAGATGACAAAGATAATAACTTGATAATTATACCACATTTTATTCTTAGATATTTAATGTTTTTTTACAGATAAATCTATCTAAGTCCACATTAATTTCATTTCAGTAAAAGTGAAACTAACAAGATAGAGTTACATATTTATCAAAGGCAATGGATAAAAAGCTGGGTGAGGAAGTCCAGTTTTGGACTCTTCCTACAGGATGGTTTGATTTCATGGAAGCTGGTTTTATTTTGCCTAGTTTTATCATCTGTGTGCTGCTGAGCTGTTGCAAGCATTTCATGGGCACAGTCTCAAGCTCTGACAAGAACACTAGTTAACAATGAATCACCATAAAGCAGGACAGAGGTATTATCTTCTGCATTACATTATGGACTGATAAGACAGGATGTGTCTAATCTTCACTTAATCAAACTGAGCCTTTAGAGGGTTGAAGAAAGAAAACTGATTTTACTCTTTGGCTGAAAACACATCATATTATCACTTCAGTCTCCTTACTTTCTACATTGTTGACCCTATTATCCAGTCCTTATCCTCTTAGAATTTTTTTGTGAAGTGTGAACTGCTCAGTTCTACCTGACTCTTTGTGACCCTATAGACTATATCCAGACAGGGTCCTCTGTCCATGGGATTCCCCAGGCAAGAATTCTGGAGTGAGTTGCCATTCCCTTCTCCAGGGGATCGTTCCAAACCAGAGAGTGAACCCAGGTCTTCTGGATTGCAGGCAGACTCTTTACTGTCTGAGCCGCTTCTGGTGGACTTCTGTGTGGCACTTAATAAAATTTACCATCCGCTGTTAAATTAAACCTCACCTGCACTAAAACAACCCTGCTTAACTGTGGGCCTCCTTATACCTCTGGTAACATTTGAAATGGAATATGCTAAAGGTACCAAGATTTAATCACCTAATTATTTTTATTAAGCTACAGAGAAACTCTAATCTCCATTTTTGAATTTGCTTTAATTTTTAAAATTGCATTTTAAAATCGATTTCTTACTGTTTCTTCTCAAGCATATACTTAAAGATAAACTAATTATATACCATTTATAATACACTGAAGATATTATTTATAATTAAACAGCTCAGTTTAATTGGAAATAGATGACAAAGATAATAACTTGATAATTATACCACATTTTATTCTTAGATATTTAATGTTTTTTTACAGATAAATCTATCTAAGTCCACATTAATTTCATTTCAGTAAAAGTGAAACTAACAAGATAGAGTTACATATTTATCAAAGGCAATGGATAAAAAGCTGGGTGAGGAAGTCCAGTTTTGGACTCTTCCTACAGGATGGTTTGATTTCATGGAAGCTGGTTTTATTTTGCCTAGTTTTATCATCTGTGTGCTGCTGAGCTGTTGCAAGCATTTCATGGGCACAGTCTCAAGCTCTGACAAGAACACTAGTTAACAATGAATCACCATAAAGCAGGACAGAGGTATTATCTTCTGCATTACATTATGGACTGATAAGACAGGATGTGTCTAATCTTCACTTAATCAAACTGAGCCTTTAGAGGGTTGAAGAAAGAAAACTGATTTTACTCTTTGGCTGAAAACACATCATATTATCACTTCAGTCTCCTTACTTTCTACATTGTTGACCCTATTATCCAGTCCTTATCCTCTTAGAATTTTTTTGTGAAGTGTGAACTGCTCAGTTCTACCTGACTCTTTGTGACCCTATAGACTATATCCAGACAGGGTCCTCTGTCCATGGGATTCCCCAGGCAAGAATTCTGGAGTGAGTTGCCATTCCCTTCTCCAGGGGATCGTTCCAAACCAGAGAGTGAACCCAGGTCTTCTGGATTGCAGGCAGACTCTTTACTGTCTGAGCCGCTTCTGGTGGACTTCTGTGTGGCACTTAATAAAATTTACCATCCGCTGTTAAATTAAACCTCACCTGCACTAAAACAACCCTGCTTAACTGTGGGTCTCCTTATACCTCTGACAGGTCTTTCTCTCATTGCTTGAGTTACATGAGGAGCTGGCATATCACAAGGTTCTCATCCTTGTCCTTTTATGTCCTCTGAATACCCTCTTTCCTGGCGAGCTCTCCTACCTCAGGCCTTAGCCATCACCTGGTCATGAACAAGAACTCGATTTCCATGCCCAGCTTTAACTCTCTCAAGGCTCAGGCCCTCCTCCATAGTTATACACTGACCATTGCCAGCTGGATGCTCAGTCATCACTCCAAGTATAACAGGAACTCTTCAGCTTCCTCCAAAACTTATTACTCTCAGTCCTATGGAGGAACAAACAGGAGAGAAAAACGGGAACCTGTAACCTCACTTCATTCTCCTGGTATGCTAGTGAGAAATTAGAACCCATGAGAAACCCTCACTTGACAAAGCAAGTGTTGCTCCACAGGACAGGTTAGTGGCTGAGACTACACAGAAATAAATTTGAGGATTCATTCTGGCTCTGAAGCCCATGTGCTTGCAGCCTCATTCTCTAAGTCACTTCCAATTAAAGAGCAAGCATAATTGTAATGTATATTGTTGTTTAGTTGCTCAGTTGTGTCCTTCTCTTTGTTACCCAATAGATTTCAGTGTGCCAAGTTTCCCCATTTTCCACTGTCTCCTGAAGTTTGCTCAAATTCATGTCCATTGAGTTGGTGATGCTATCCAACCATCTCATCATTTGCCGCCTCTTTTCTGTCTGCCCTTAACTCTTCCCACCAGGAGTAAAATGGTACAGAGGTAGACAACTTGGATTAGAATCCTGGATCCAGTCCTTTTTATCTGTGACTTCTGAGTATGTGCGTCAAACTCTTTGAAACCCTATGGACTATAGCTCACCAGGCTTCTCTGTCCATGGGATTCTCTAGGTAAGAAAACTGGAGTGGATTGCCATGCTCTTCTCCAGGGAATCTTCCTGACGCAGGAATTGAACCCAGGCCTCCTGAGTCTTCTGTATTGTAGGCAGGTTCTTTATCACTGAGCCATCATGGAAGCCCATCTGATCACTTAGAAATACTGCTTATCTTAACAAAGTGGTTCTCCAGTTCTGTTTCCATCATTCCTTTTGTAAGATATGTCAAAAACCCCAATGGAGCTAATCAATGGGTTCCATCTTTTCATCCAACACTCAGAATTGGGTGTTTTCAGCAAGAACAACCTAAATAAATATAACTTCATACACATTCACTTCAAGCTTCAAGTCCATGACCTTCAAAATTCTACTCAATCTGATGCCAGTATTGCCCTTCAAATGCCATTTTATGGACTTTCCTTAGGAACCCTTCATTTGAGCCAAAGTAGCCTGTGACTCTTGCATTCCCCCCTCATATCCTTCATGGGCATTGTGGTATTAATTATTCCCTATTGAATATTTTGGGTTTCCCTGGTGGCTCAGTGGTAAAAAAAAAAAAGCCACCTGCAATGCAGGAAATGGTTTGATCCCTGGGTTTGGAAGATCCTTTGGAGAAAGAAATGACAACCTACTCCAGTACTCTTGCCCGGGAAATCCAGTGCATAGAGAAGCCTGGTGAGTTACAGTTCCTGGGGTTTCAAAAGGGACAGACACAACTTAGTGACTAAAAGACAACAACAACGTTGAATATTTTAGTACCTTCCTCCCTGCTACTTCTCAGGAGCCCATGTTGACCCTATGCATGGCAGACTATCTTCAACTCTCTGTGTACAAGTCTCTCTTAAGAAAAAGTTCTATTATTGAACTCCTTGTCCCTTACCATTCAGCTTAACGATTTGGCTCTTGTCTTTTTGTCTGACATTACTACACATCATTACTAGTGTGCATGTGTCTGTGTGTATATGTATGCTAAATGACAAACTTGGATTAGAATCCTGGATCCAGTCCTTTTTATCTGTGACTTCTGAGTATGTGCGTCAAACTCTTTGAAACCCTATGGACTATAGCTCACCAGGCTTCTCTGTCCATGGGATTCTCTAGGTAAGAAAACTGGAGTGGATTGCCATGCTCTTCTCCAGGGAATCTTCCTGACGCAGGAATTGAACCCAGGCCTCCTGAGTCTTCTGTATTGTAGGCAGGTTCTTTATCACTGAGCCATCATGGAAGCCCATCTGATCACTTAGAAATACTGCTTATCTTAACAAAGTGGTTCTCCAGTTCTGTTTCCATCATTCCTTTTGTAAGATATGTCAAAAACCCCAATGGAGCTAATCAATGGGTTCCATCTTTTCATCCAACACTCAGAATTGGGTGTTTTCAGCAAGAACAACCTAAATAAATATAACTTCATACACATTCACTTCAAGCTTCAAGTCCATGACCTTCAAAATTCTACTCAATCTGATGCCAGTATTGCCCTTCAAATGCCATTTTATGGACTTTCCTTAGGAACCCTTCATTTGAGCCAAAGTAGCCTGTGACTCTTGCATTCCCCCCTCATATCCTTCATGGGCATTGTGGTATTAATTATTCCCTATTGAATATTTTGGGTTTCCCTGGTGGTTCAGTGGTTAAAAAAGCCACCTGCAATGCAGGAAATGGTTTGATCCCTGGGTTTGGAAGATCCTTTGGAGAAAGAAATGACAACCTACTCCAGTACTCTTGCCCGGGAAATCCAGTGCATAGAGAAGCCTGGTGAGTTACAGTTCCTGGGGTTTCAAAAGGGACAGACACAACTTAGTGACTAAAAGACAACAACAACGTTGAATATTTTAGTACCTTCCTCCCTGCTACTTCTCAGGAGCCCATGTTGACCCTATGCATGGCAGACTATCTTCAACTCTCTGTGTACAAGTCTCTCTTAAGAAAAAGTTCTATTATTGAACTCCTTGTCCCTTACCATTCAGCTTAACGATTTGGCTCTTGTCTTTTTGTCTGACATTACTACACATCATTACTAGTGTGCATGTGTCTGTGTGTATATGTATGAGAGAGAGAGAGAGAGAGAGTTTAACACAGAGAGAAACAGCATGTTGGAAAGAGACCACCAATTAGGATGTTTTTCTTGCATTTCGGTATCTTCTACTATACTCAGCTGAGTGCTTCACACAGAAGTAATTGATAAATATTTGCCAATTAATAGAGTGAGGATTCATGAACAAATAAATCCTCTTCCCAAATTTTATCATAAGGTTTCTGGATTTCCTTGGAGGTCCAGTGATTAAGACTCCATGTTCACAATTCAGAAGTTGTTGGCTTGATCCTAGTTGGGGCTGGTCTGGGGACTAAGATCCAAGATGACATGGTGTGGCTCTCCAAAATAATAAATAAAGTAAATAAATAAAATATGTTGCATTCAATTGTTTTTAGAAAAGGCCTCTGGAACACAGCAGGGCATCCCAGTGAATCTAGTATTTGCAGGTGAGTATAGGTGGGTGGCCTACATTTGGGTATGCACCTTTGAGACCTTCACTGATATTTGATGTGGCTCAAAGAGCTTGAGATTCAGAATTACTGGGGTGGGAGCATGTCTCCTAGCATGATGGTACATGTTAGTTCTACTTACAGTGTAAGCCAGACTAGCTGATACTGCCAAACCTGTTGGTTGGCAAACTGTTATTGTAAAATCCTTGATCCTGATCCATCTAGAAAAGGAATTCTTTTAAGTTTCTCTACAGTGTAAACTGGGCTTTCCTGACAGCTCTGTGGTAAGGAACCCTCCTGCCAATGAAGGAGACATGGGTTCGATCCCTGGGTGGGAAAGATCCCCTGGAAAAGGAAATGGCTACCCATTTCTGTATCTTTGCTTGAGAAATCACCTGGACAGAGGAACCAGGAGGGCTACAGTCCATAGGATCACAAAAAGAGTTGGACACAACTTAACAGCATAAACTAGGCCAACAGGTATTTGAGATGTGTACATTTAAGTGTAGAACTGCTAATGCTGCTTAGTCACTTCAGTCGTATCTGACTCTGTGCGACCACATGGACTGCAGTACATCAGGCTCCTCAGTCCATGGAATTCTCCAGGCAAGGATATTAGAGTGGATTTCCATTCCATTCTTCATAAGTGTAGAGTATATATACATAAATAGGAGAATGCTATTAAAAGCAGATGTGTTATAGAAATAACCATTCCACAAGCATTTGAAAGACTGACTAAACCACGATCAGTAAGCAATGGCTCATGAGGCAAGTTAGGTCTACTATCCATTTTTATATGGTTTACAAGTTAAGAATTGTGTTTTTAAATAGTTTTTTTTTTTTTTAAATGGGCCTATCCAAATACTATAGTTCTGTCTAAAATCCTCGCCTTCATATTACCTGAAATAGTAAAATAAGGCAAGCAACCTGAGGAGAAAAACCAAGATGTAACATGAACTCAATAATCCAACAACTGAATAATTACTTACTGGATTGTCAATGGCTTAAATTTTTCTAAGTTTAATAATAGGAGAAACAAACTTCTTATTCCCCAAACTAGTTACACTCTATATCTATGATTTGGAATGTTAAATTATCCATTTAAAACAGAAAGTCAATTTATATTTCTCAGAAGCAATTATGACTTAATTGTCATTATCAACCTAATAAATTACTAGGTGATTTCCACAAACTGGTTATACACTCAGATTTCATGTCTGATGAAAGAATAATTATATAAATATTCTGCAAATATGAAAAGGAAATTGGTTCATTGGCCACAAAGGAAATGCATACACCTTGAGTGTAAACTCATCTATCTTTTTCTGTCTACTTTTAAGCAGGCAAATTAAGATGGGAAATAACCAGCTTACGTCTCACAGGAATAATGTGCAATACGTTAATTGCTTTTAAAGAAACATAGCATGGCTTGACAAATATTCTTTGTGCTTAATGAGGATGTCATGTTCTCTTCTGAACTCTGGATTCCAATGTGTATCCATTGATAATACTTCACATCACATAGACTCTCTGTATAACTGAAACACAGACACCTGGAAAGGGTTAAGCCAACTGAGAAGATAATGGAAGCACTCTGGAACATAATAGAATGTTTACAAAGGCATGTCACGTCTCCTGTGGGGAAGTTGATATGACAACAATCCAGAAGGCTGAGAAGAAATTATGGCTGGATAATTCAGCAAGCCACTAAGATCAAAACAGTGAGCATATTCATTTACAAATCCATTCAAAAAATATTTATGCTCACCATATGGATGACAGTATAAATGAGACTTGGTCCCTGTCCTTCTGGTGTTCGCATTTATAGACCCAGAACTGGAAACAGAATAATACATTTACTATTAATATGCACAATGTCTAGTAGTAACATAGAAGGGATAGTGGTTTAGTTATTAGGAAAATTAGTGAACGCTTCAAAAAACAAGGCATCTTGGTAAGAATGAATATACAGGTACTAGGGCAGAAAGCCAAAGAGAGGCTTCCATGGTGGTCCAGTGGGTAAAGAGTCCGCCTTGCAGTGCAAGGGGCACTGGTTCGATCCCTGGTGGGGGAAGATCCCATGTGCTGAGGAGCAGCTGAACCGGTGTGTCCAATTATGTGCCTGCACTCTGAAGTGCATGTGCTCAGAGCCGATGCTCTGCAACGAGAGGCTACTGACATGGGAGTTAATTCAACAGAAAGTCAATTTATATTTCTCAGAAGCAATTATGACTTAATTGTCATTATCAACCTAATAAATTACTAGGTGATTTCCACAAACTGGTTATACACTCAGATTTCATGTCTGATGAAAGAATAATTATATAAATATTCTGCAAATATGAAAAGGAAATTGGTTCATTGGCCACAAAGGAAATGCATACACCTTGAGTGTAAACTCATCTATCTTTTTCTGTCTACTTTTAAGCAGGCAAATTAAGATGGGAAATAACCAGCTTACGTCTCACAGGAATAATGTGCAATACGTTAATTGCTTTTAAAGAAACATAGCATGGCTTGACAAATATTCTTTGTGCTTAATGAGGATGTCATGTTCTCTTCTGAACTCTGGATTCCAATGTGTATCCATTGATAATACTTCACATCACATAGACTCTCTGTATAACTGAAACACAGACACCTGGAAAGGGTTAAGCCAACTGAGAAGATAATGGAAGCACTCTGGAACATAATAGAATGTTTACAAAGGCATGTCACGTCTCCTGTGGGGAAGTTGATATGACAACAATCCAGAAGGCTGAGAAGAAATTATGGCTGGATAATTCAGCAAGCCACTAAGATCAAAACAGTGAGCATATTCATTTACAAATCCATTCAAAAAATATTTATGCTCACCATATGGATGACAGTATAAATGAGACTTGGTCCCTGTCCTTCTGGTGTTCGCATTTATAGACCCAGAACTGGAAACAGAATAATACATTTACTATTAATATGCACAATGTCTAGTAGTAACATAGAAGGGATAGTGGTTTAGTTATTAGGAAAATTAGTGAACGCTTCAAAAAACAAGGCATCTTGGTAAGAATGAATATAAAGTTACTAGGTCAAAAAAAGCCAAAGAGAGGCTTCCATGGTGGTCCAGTGGGTAAAGAGTCCGCCTTGCAGTGCAAGGGGCACTGGTTCGATCCCTGGTGGGGGAAGATCCCATGTGCTGAGGAGCAGCTGAACCGGTGTGTCCAATTATGTGCCTGCACTCTGAAGTGCATGTGCTCAGAGCCGATGCTCTGCAACGAGAGAGGCTACTGACATGGGAGGCCCGCACGGGCTGAAGAATAAAAGTGGATGAAAAATGACTAAATTTAAAAAATCAAATAAAAAAAAAAGAGGCCAAAAAAAAAAAAAAAAAAACGCCAAAGAAGTTCAGAGAGAGAAAATACTATGAAAGGAAATGTGTGAATGAAAAAACAAGTGTACACCTGAAGAACAGGAAACAGTTAATTATGACAGAACATAGAACAGAAGGTGAGAAATACAAAGATCTGAGATGAAAGAAGGATTTAGGGTCATACTGAAGGGATGTAATGCTGTGCTAAGAACTTTAAAGTATATCCTAAAGGTGGGATTTCACTGGTAAATAAAACATTATGCCTGATTTGCATTTTAGAAAAGTCAGACTGTCAGAGGTAATGGTATGGAAGGTGAACAGGCAGAACAACCAGTAAGCAAGTTATTTCAGTGATTCAGGTCAAAACATGGACCTGAGTAAACCACAGTCATAAAACACAAAGGTGAGAAGGTTGGGCCAAAAATTGTAAAAGGGACTGAATTCACAGAGTTTAAAGATTAACTGGAGAGGAAAGTGCGTAAAATTCAGTTCTCTGGATTGAACAACTGCATTCATAAAAGTCGTAAAAAGCTTATATCTAAAAGAAGAGCTACTAAAGGAAAGGATAGGCTTGAGAGACGAAAAGCACTATGTTTAGTTTGAGAACATTTGGATGCTTAGAAGTCATTCTGATTTATAGACCCAGAACTGGAAACAGAATAATACATTTACTATTAATATGCACAATGTCTAGTAGTAACATAGAAGGGATAGTGGTTTAGTTATTAGGAAAATTAGTGACGCTTCAAAAAACAAGGCATCTTGGTAAGAATGAATATAAAGTTACTAGGTCAAAAAAAGCCAAAGAGAGGCTTCCATGGTGGTCCAGTGGGTAAAGAGTCCGCCTTGCAGTGCAAGGGGCACTGGTTCGATCCCTGGTGGGGGAAGATCCCATGTGCTGAGGAGCAGCTGAACCGGTGTGTCCAATTATGTGCCTGCACTCTGAAGTGCATGTGCTCAGAGCCGATGCTCTGCAACGAGAGAGGCTACTGACATGGGAGGCCCGCACGGGCTGAAGAATAAAAGTGGATGAAAAATGACTAAATTTAAAAAATCAAATAAAAAAAAAAGAGGCCAAAAAAAAAAAAAAAAAAAAAAAACGCCAAAGAAGTTCAGAGAGAGAAAATACTATGAAAGGAAATGTGTGAATGAAAAAACAAGTGTACACCTGAAGAACAGGAAACAGTTAATTATGACAGAACATAGAACAGAAGGTGAGAAATACAAAGATCTGAGATGAAAGAAGGATTTAGGGTCATACTGAAGGGATGTAATGCTGTGCTAAGAACTTTAAAGTATATCCTAAAGGTGGGATTTCACTGGTAAATAAAACATTATGCCTGATTTGCATTTTAGAAAAGTCAGACTGTCAGAGGTAATGGTATGGAAGGTGAACAGGCAGAACAACCAGTAAGCAAGTTATTTCAGTGATTCAGGTCAAAACATGGACCTGAGTAAACCACAGTCATAAAACACAAAGGTGAGAAGGTTGGGCCAAAAATTGTAAAAGGGACTGAATTCACAGAGTTTAAAGATTAACTGGAGAGGAAAGTGCGTAAAATTCAGTTCTCTGGATTGAACAACTGCATTCATAAAAGTCGTAAAAAGCTTATATCTAAAAGAAGAGCTACTAAAGGAAAGGATAGGCTTGAGAGACGAAAAGCACTATGTTTAGTTTGAGAACATTTGGATGCTTAGAAGTCATTCTGATTCTCATGCTGCATATCCAGGGGGACACAGGTCTGGAGCTCCAGAGAGGAGCTGAGACCTGAGAAACAAGCATGCAGCACAAGTGGCCCCAACCAGCCAGGGCTGTAGGTCCTTTCCTGAGAAGAGAACAGAGTAAAGGATGGAACTCTAGAGAAAAAGAAAAATGAAGTGTCTGGAAAGAGGAGCAAGCCCAAGGTACCAAGATGCAATGATCAAAGAGGCCAGAAAAATAAATAAACTAGGCAAATAGAGTTGTTCTTGAAAGGTAAAGGAAATGTGACTTGAGGAAGAATTTGTTTAGCATGACAACAGTTTCTTGGGAAGCTAAACCTCCACTGTGGCAAACTTCTAAGGCAGATGGCTTGATGACTTGATTACTTTTAAGATCATCAAAATCCAAGATATATTGATTTAAACCTAAAGCTAAAGCACGTGGCAAGGTAGAAGATACTTTATTGTTTTTGTTGTTGTTGTCAACAATTTTGAACCATCTTACCTTCTCTCCTTCTTAAATTTAAATAGGTTTTAATAGTAATTATTAATATAAAACTTCAACTAGACTGACGGACTTATATCACCTCCTCCGCTTTCCAACAGATATTGTCAGACCTTCTTTTTTCATTCGACAAATGCTTGAGAGCCTACTGTGTACCAGGCCATGTTAAGCATCAGATGTAAAATTCCACCAAATTTTTTTTTAATGGGGCACCTTTTAAAAAGTTCTGAATTAAAACACAAAAAACACATGGGAATATGCTACTTCTTTTTTTGTTTTCTTTTTACAGAGCACCAGTTTGGGTTCCCTGAATCATACAGCAAATTCCCATTGGTTATCTATTTTACATATGATCATGTACATTTCCATGTTACTCTCTCTATTCGTGTTACCTCTCCTTTCCCCCTGCCCCATCGTGTCCATAAATCTGTTCTCTGTTTGTTTATCCTTTGCTTTTTTATTACGTCTTGTTATTGTTCATGAAAATTCTCTGTGGATATGTAAAATAGGTAGCTAGTGGAGACTGAGGTGTAGGGAGTTCAGCTCAGAGCTCTGAGATGACCTTCAGAGGTAAGACAGAGGGACAAAAGGGAGGGAGAATCAAAAGAAGGCGATATGTGTGTGTGTGTGTGTATATATATATATATATATATATATATATATATATATAGCTGATTCATGTTATTGTACAGTAGAGACTAATACAACATTGTAAAGCAATCATACTCCAATTAATAAGTCAGAATGAAATAAAACACTAACTACAAAAAAGGAAAAAAATCCATGTGGAAAGTAATGAAAGACGGAAGTCCTGATACGTTTGAGCAATCTGTCATCTAAGGAAGTGCAGTCGTCTTCGCTTTCTTGCCCGAATAAATGTTATCTACTTATGTTTGCAGTCTGTGTGGTTAGCATTTTCCTCTTGGTTTCAATTCCTTTAGGCCCTTTTGCTGTATCTATATTTGCTATGTTCTTTCCATCGCTGAGACTCCTTCTTGTTCTACCCTCTTCCTAGTAATGGCTTGATGAATTATTAACTAATCCAAGATATATTGATTTAAACCTAAAGCTAAAGCACGTGGCAAGGTAGAAGATACTTTATTGTTTTTGTTGTTGTTGTCAACAATTTTGAACCATCTTACCTTCTCTCCTTCTTAAATTTAAATAGGTTTTAATAGTAATTATTAATATAAAACTTCAACTAGACTGACGGACTTATATCACCTCCTCCGCTTTCCAACAGATATTGTCAGACCTTCTTTTTTCATTCGACAAATGCTTGAGAGCCTACTGTGTACCAGGCCATGTTAAGCATCAGATGTAAAATTCCCACCAAATTTTTTTTTAATGGGGCACCTTTTAAAAAGTTCTGAATTAAAACACAAAAAACACATGGGAATATGCTACTTCTTTTTTTGTTTTCTTTTTACAGAGCACCAGTTTGGGTTCCCTGAATCATACAGCAAATTCCCATTGGTTATCTATTTTACATATGATCATGTACATTTCCATGTTACTCTCTCTATTCGTGTTACCTCTCCTTTCCCCCTGCCCCATCGTGTCCATAAATCTGTTCTCTGTTTGTTTATCCTTTGCTTTTTTATTACGTCTTGTTATTGTTCATGAAAATTCTCTGTGGATATGTAAAATAGGTAGCTAGTGGAGACTGAGGTGTAGGGAGTTCAGCTCAGAGCTCTGAGATGACCTTCAGAGGTAAGACAGAGAGAAAAAAGGGAGGGAGAATCAAAAGAAGGCGATATGTGTGTGTGTGTGTGTATATATATATATATATATATATATATATATATATAGCTGATTCATGTTATTGTACAGTAGAGACTAATACAACATTGTAAAGCAATCATACTCCAATTAATAAGTCAGAATGAAATAAAACACTAACTACAAAAAAGGAAAAAAATCCATGTGGAAAGTAATGAAAGACGGAAGTCCTGATACGTTTGAGCAATCTGTCATCTAAGGAAGTGCAGTCGTCTTCGCTTTCTTGCCCGAATAAATGTTATCTACTTATGTTTGCAGTCTGTGTGGTTAGCATTTTCCTCTTGGTTTCAATTCCTTTAGGCCCTTTTGCTGTATCTATATTTGCTATGTTCTTTCCATCGCTGAGACTCCTTCTTGTTCTACCCTCTTCCTCTGAATCTCCACCCTCTCCAGAATCCAGCAATTGAAGAATCACTGGCTGTCTCTCCCACCACTTATCTCTGTTCTGCACACACAGCCTGTGGAAAACCTGAGTTGAATTAAAGGCAGCTGGTCTGAACTGCGTGAATTTAAACCAGAAACAGTGTGCGTATGGCTCTGCTGTAGTTATTTATCTCCTAAAATTCTCTATTCTGCTCTAGTCTGGCAGCAGTTAACTGATAAGAAAATTAGCCTTTCCTTACTATAATATACAGGGCTGTAAAAAGCTTAATTAAGCAAAGCACAGAGATGGAAAGCTGCTAATTAATTACCAAGAATTTCTCTACTCTTCCCTCAACCCATCCCCGTACACAGACATCCACTCCAAGTGCTGATTTTAAATTAATTACTCCTTACTCAGGAATGCAAACAGTAGTCACTAGGGAGTGAGGATTTTATAATATATAGCAATTATCCTCAGAGCAAATGAATCTATGTACAATTGGTTTTTGCATAATTATAAATGTATAACAATAAACAAAAAGCATGACGAACTGAAAATGACAAAAAAGAACAAACTGCAGGATTAGCATTGTTGTTAACATTAGTGAAAGAAATAGATGATAAGTCAAAATCATTGACAATGATTTAGAAAACACTTTGTTTGAAGGTTTGGGACTGAAAAAAACATATGGACTGAAAACCACGTATTTCCTAGCATACAATTCAACAGTAATGAAGCTTGTATTTGCATTTTCAAGTATGTGACAATCTAATTACTTAGTTTTGATTGTAAATATCTAAATGTATAGTCTATTTTGAGGGATAGGTCCATATTAACTAGATTTATAATATAAACTTCATTAAAGCAACTTATTTTGAAGCAATGTTTTTAACTTTCAATGAAAGAGGTAAATTGAGATCATTTCAAAGAAAACAAAAAAGCTCAAGGTTAATTTTCTTTCTAGTGAAAAAGATTATAATAGAAAAACATTCATTTCTCACCAGCACCATAGCTAATACTGATTTAGTGTTTACGTCACTCTACAAAGTATTTTTGTGTGTGCTTTTATTAATTCTCACAACAAACCTCTACGGCCCCATTACACTCATGAGAAACGAGAGCTTACAGACATGCTCAACCACTAGGAAAGGCCAGGACGTTAACCAGGACAGTCACCCTCAAAACACAAGAGCCAATGGCTTCTTCTCCTTCCAGGTCAATCAACAACAGCTGATCAACTTGTAGTGAGTGGGAACTCTCAAATTCTTTTGTGTAATTAGAACAGAGTGATGAGGAAAAGAAAATCTTAGTAGTAAACCAGTTTCAGAAATGAATGGATTCTGCAGGCCTCTCTTCATCTCTTCTTGCTCTCTTCATCAAGGATAAACAAATGCATGACAGTAAAAAGAAAACTGATAAGAAAATTAGCCTTTCCTTACTATAATATACAGGGCTGTAAAAAGCTTAATTAAGCAAAGCACAGAGATGGAAAGCTGCTAATTAATTACCAAGAATTTCTCTACTCTTCCCTCAACCCATCCCCGTACACAGACATCCACTCCAAGTGCTGATTTTAAATTAATTACTCCTTACTCAGGAATGCAAACAGTAGTCACTAGGGAGTGAGGATTTTATAATATATAGCAATTATCCTCAGAGCAAATGAATCTATGTACAATTGGTTTTTGCATAATTATAAATGTATAACAATAAACAAAAAGCATGACGAACTGAAAATGACAAAAAAGAACAAACTGCAGGATTAGCATTGTTGTTAACATTAGTGAAAGAAATAGATGATAAGTCAAAATCATTGACAATGATTTAGAAAACACTTTGTTTGAAGGTTTGGGACTGAAAAAAACATATGGACTGAAAACCACGTATTTCCTAGCATACAATTCAACAGTAATGAAGCTTGTATTTGCATTTTCAAGTATGTGACAATCTAATTACTTAGTTTTGATTGTAAATATCTAAATGTATAGTCTATTTTGAGGGATAGGTCCATATTAACTAGATTTATAATATAAACTTCATTAAAGCAACTTATTTTGAAGCAATGTTTTTAACTTTCAATGAAAGAGGTAAATTGAGATCATTTCAAAGAAAACAAAAAAGCTCAAGGTTAATTTTCTTTCTAGTGAAAAAGATTATAATAGAAAAACATTCATTTCTCACCAGCACCATAGCTAATACTGATTTAGTGTTTACGTCACTCTACAAAGTATTTTTGTGTGTGCTTTTATTAATTCTCACAACAAACCTCTACGGCCCCATTACACTCATGAGAAACGAGAGCTTACAGACATGCTCAACCACTAGGAAAGGCCAGGACGTTAACCAGGACAGTCACCCTCAAAACACAAGAGCCAATGGCTTCTTCTCCTTCCAGGTCAATCAACAACAGCTGATCAACTTGTAGTGAGTGGGAACTCTCAAATTCTTTTGTGTAATTAGAACAGAGTGATGAGGAAAAGAAAATCTTAGTAGTAAACCAGTTTCAGAAATGAATGGATTCTGCAGGCCTCTCTTCATCTCTTCTTGCTCTCTTCATCAAGGATAAACAAATGGTTTCCTATCATTTAAAATGTCAAGTTTTGTTTACACTGAACTGATTGTAAAGCAATTTTTTTGTTGTTAATAGCATTACATTAGCACATGTAAAAGTTTCTATCCAGTCAATTTTCATTACACATTTTTGTGGTTGTTCAGTCATTAAGTCATGTCTGACTATTTGTGATCCCATGGACTCACCAGGCTCCTCTGTCCATGAGGTTTTCAAGACAAGAACACGGAGTGGGTTGCCATTTCCTTCTCCACGTAAAGCACTTTTAAAGATTTATTTATTTATTTATTTTGGGGCGGGGGTCGGGTTGGGGGGGGAGGGGAGCAGGCGGGCCACTTCTATTGGTCTTTCATTTGTCTGTTTTCATCCGTCTTTGTTCCTTGGCTCCTGTGGGCCTCCCATCGCGGTGGCGTCTGTCGTTGCTGAGCACCGGCTCTGGGCGCATGTGCTCCAGAGCTCCGACTCGGTAATTGGACACATAGGTCCAACCGCTCCGTGGCACGTGGGATCTTCCCAGGCCAGGGCTCGAACCGGCGCCCCTTGCACTGCAAGGTGGTGTCCTTACCCACTGGACCACCAGGGGAAGCCCGTAAAGCATTTTTAAACATTTCTAAATACTGTTTCAAAATCATAGGTTATATAATGCTTCAAAGAATGTATTTAGTATTATACCATGATCCACTGAGAACAAACTTTATTTAGTTTTTTTTTTTTTTTTTAACACTAAAATTGAGAATATGTGGGCATGGATTAGTCAAATTTAAGCGAGTGATTACTTTATGTAACCAACTAATTTCAAGGTCGCTGTTTTTCACAGTAATTACTGTGAAAAGTCAATGTCTGGAGAGACTTTATTGGAACTACAGCCTTCCATTAAGCTAATAATTATTTGAATGAAATAAACTAACAAATGTAGGTGCTCTGGTGTCACCATTTCTACAAATGTGTAATTCTTATTGAAATAATTTGGGAAAGATGATCTGCTATTTATGTGTGTGTCTGTGTGTGTGTGTGTGTGTGTGTGTGTGTGTGTGTGTGTGTGTGTGTGTGATAAGTTTGGTTTTAGCATTTTAAAAATAGTTTGTGTTCCTGACAGAAAGACTGCAATAACACAGCAAATGAAGCAAAATATTAAGAACAGATGACTCAAGGTAATGATATGTGATGTCCTTTATCTTTATATTTGCAACGTACCTGTAAAACGTTTTAAAAATTTTTAAGCAAATTTCTTTTAAATTAAGAAATATTAGTGAGAAAAAGTCTGGGAAATAAGAGATACAGGGGATAATACTCATAGTTATCACTGCCTAAAGAAAATGAAAAAACATAAATATCTGAGAGAAATTCAGAGATATCAGAAAAACATTAGTTGAATAGCTGAGAGATATTAGTTGAATAGCTTCACTAAAAATTTGTTTATATCTCCTTACTGCATAAATAAGTTCTCAGGTTTTAGAATGTTACTGCTAAGTCTGCCTTTGTCTTCTGTCACTTCAGGTTTATTTTCTGCTCCAGATTTTAAGTGATTCTGCATGTAGGCTTGAGAGAATCTGAAAAGAAAGACAGGCTTCATCCATACACAAAAGGGCTGGCACTCTCTGAGGGTTGCTGACAGATTAAGCACATTATCAGAGATCTCTGTCTTCTCCCCCTCCTTCAGTTTAGTTCAGAACAGTTCAGTCTCTCATTCCTGTCTGACTCTTTGCAGCTCCATGGACTGCAGCATGCCAGACTTCCCTGTCCTTCACCATTGCCCAGAGTTCGCTCAAACTCATGTCCATTGAGTTGGTGATACCGTCCAACCATCTCATCCTCTGCTGTCCCCTTCTCCTTCTGCCTTATATTTTTCACAGTATCACGGTCTTTTTCAATAAGCCATCTCTTCACATCAGGTGGCCAAAGCATTGGAGCTTCAGCTTCAGCATCAGGCCTTCCAAAAATTATTCAGGGTTGATTTCCCTTAAGAATAACTGGTTTAATCTCCTTGCTGTCCAAGGGACTCTCAAGAGTCTTCTCCAGCACTACAATTCCAAGGGAAAAATTCTTCAGTGCTCAGCCTTCTTTATGGTCCAACTCTCACAACCATACATGATACACAAATTTCATTTCAAATATGACAAATTGTATTAAAAAAATGTTCTGCATAAAACTTTTTTTCTTCTGATTGGTGATGATTTGTGCTTGAAGGTTGTGCTAAGCCCTCAATGATCAGAATAAGCTTAAGAAGTGTTATGAAAGAGGATAGTAGGATATTTTCAAACAGAGAGATGCACATATATGTTTCTAGTCCTTTCAGAGAAGCATCCAAAGCAGAGACCTGGGAAACAAGCAATGTCAGCTCAGGAATTTCTTCCTAGGACAGTTGTAGGAAAGGGAGACTGGTTGGGTGTATGACAGGGCCAGACTGGAGGCTGCATTTTGCACAGGGAGCTCATTCTTCCATTTAGATTGAGCAAATATCTGATTATCTTTAGGGAATTGACAGAGAGGATAATATCTCCCAACCTATTCTTCACTAATATGATTGAAATAAAAAGGTTTGTATTCCTCCTTTGGTTATGAGAATAATTATTTGTGATGAGTATGCACAAAATGGTCTCTAGAAATCACTTTCTACATTTATGAAAAAAGTGAATGTATTAAGTGCCCAATCATGTCTGACTCTTTGCCGCCCCAAGGACTGTAACCTTCCAGGCTCTTCTGTCCATGGAATTCCACATTTATAAATCAGTTGTATGCACTAGACAGAAAGGCGGAGACTTAATGATAGCAAACCTTGAATTTCTGATTTAGGAATTCCTGTATTAGAAATTTCTGCATTAGAAATTCCCTCTGACCTCTAAGTGTATGTTCTAGTCAGGGAAATATGGATCTACCTTCAGTCTAGAACATGGGGAAGTCCCACTGCTCAGCACAATGAGGTAGTTTTAATCCTAGAAGTTTTATAGAGAATATCAGTAAGAGAAAAGCAGAGCATTAAGCAAAGGTAAGATTCACACTGTCTTTTCATGTTGTTGTATTTTTCCTTAGTTATGTATTACATTTTCAAAACAAGTGTCACATCTTGCTAATTAACTGTGCTAAAATGACATCATGTTCTTAAAAAAAGATAAATGCTTTTACACTGTGGTTCCTGGGTTGAACAGGCACACTAAGCTACACAATCATTTTCTCCTCTCTCTCCATGTCTTTCTGTGAGAAACTCCTTTTCCTTCCAGGTGTACTATCAGCATCTTAAGGATGACCAAACCTGAAGTAATTTGATGCTTAATGGGAAGCTAAATGGCTTTCACTGTATCAGAAGCCAGTAAAGCAATAAGAATTTCCAAATCAACACAATGAACAAGCTTATGGTCCTACTACCAGCACTGGACTTACAATTTCTCACTTTAGGACATGCAGAGACCTGGGAAACAAGCAATGTCAGCTCAGGAATTTCTTCCTAGGACAGTTGTAGGAAAGGGAGACTGGTTGGGTGTATGACAGGGCCAGACTGGAGGCTGCATTTTGCACAGGGAGCTCATTCTTCCATTTAGATTGAGCAAATATCTGATTATCTTTAGGGAATTGACAGAGAGGATAATATCTCCCAACCTATTCTTCACTAATATGATTGAAATAAAAAGGTTTGTATTCCTCCTTTGGTTATGAGAATAATTATTTGTGATGAGTATGCACAAAATGGTCTCTAGAAATCACTTTCTACATTTATGAAAAAAGTGAATGTATTAAGTGCCCAATCATGTCTGACTCTTTGCCGCCCCAAGGACTGTAACCTTCCAGGCTCTTCTGTCCATGGAATTCCACATTTATAAATCAGTTGTATGCACTAGACAGAAAGGCGGAGACTTAATGATAGCAAACCTTGAATTTCTGATTTAGGAATTCCTGTATTAGAAATTTCTGCATTAGAAATTCCCTCTGACCTCTAAGTGTATGTTCTAGTCAGGGAAATATGGATCTACCTTCAGTCTAGAACATGGGGAAGTCCCACTGCTCAGCACAATGAGGTAGTTTTAATCCTAGAAGTTTTATAGAGAATATCAGTAAGAGAAAAGCAGAGCATTAAGCAAAGGTAAGATTCACACTGTCTTTTCATGTTGTTGTATTTTTCCTTAGTTATGTATTACATTTTCAAAACAAGTGTCACATCTTGCTAATTAACTGTGCTAAAATGACATCATGTTCTTAAAAAAAGATAAATGCTTTTACACTGTGGTTCCTGGGTTGAACAGGCACACTAAGCTACACAATCATTTTCTCCTCTCTCTCCATGTCTTTCTGTGAGAAACTCCTTTTCCTTCCAGGTGTACTATCAGCATCTTAAGGATGACCAAACCTGAAGTAATTTGATGCTTAATGGGAAGCTAAATGGCTTTCACTGTATCAGAAGCCAGTAAAGCAATAAGAATTTCCAAATCAACACAATGAACAAGCTTATGGTCCTACTACCAGCACTGGACTTACAATTTCTCACTTTAGGAATCATGCTGAGACCAGGTAGTTACGTAATCTTTCATTTGTTTTTCCCCCGTGATGTAGAATCACCCATCTCTCAAGATCGCTTATGCTTTAGCAACACATTCTCAAACAGAGATTACCATATGCACGCCTGTGGGCTAAATTGCTTCAATTCTGTCTGACTCTTTGAGATTCTACAGACTATAGCCTGTCAGGCTCTTCTGTCCATGGGATTCTCCAGGCAAGAATACTGGAGTGGGTTGCCACATCCTCCTCCAAGGAATCTTCCTGACCTAGGGATCAAACCTGTATCTCTTTACCTCCTGCATTGGCAGGTATTTTCTTTACCACTAGCACCACCTGGGAAGCCCAGAGATTATCATACTGTGGGAAATAAGTCAGAAAGAGTGAGATAAATGCCATGTGATATCAATTATGTATGGAGTCTAAACTATAATACAAATGAACCTATTCATGAAACATAAACAGACTGTTTCTGTCTCAGGGACATGGATATAGAGAACAGACTTGTGATTGCCAAGGGAGAGAGTGTGGAGGACAGATGGATAAGCAGACATAAATTATAGTATATAGAATGGATAAGCAACAAGATCCTACTGTATAGCACATGGAGCTATAATCCATATCCTATTAGGAAGACTATAAAAAAAGGATGGATATGTGTGTATCTTAACCACTTTGCTATACTGTAGAGTTAATACAACACAGTAAAGCTATCAAGAAAAACAAAAATATGTTTTCAGTTGTTGATTTTTCCTTAGTTATGTATTACATTTTCAAAACAAGTGTCACATCTTGCTAATTAACTGTGCTAAAATGACATCATGTTCTTAAAAAGATAAATGCTTTTACACTGTGGTTCCTGGGTTGAACAGGCACACTAAGCTACACAATCATTTTCTCCTCTCTCTCCATGTCTTTCTGTGAGAAACTCCTTTTCCTTCCAGGTGTACTATCAGCATCTTAAGGATGACCAAACCTGAAGTAATTTGATGCTTAATGGGAAGCTAAATGGCTTTCACTGTATCAGAAGCCAGTAAAGCAATAAGAATTTCCAAATCAACACAATGAACAA
Organism: Tragulus kanchil; assembly: GCA_022376925.1. Lineage (NCBI taxonomy): Eukaryota > Metazoa > Chordata > Mammalia > Artiodactyla > Tragulidae > Tragulus > Tragulus kanchil. The sequence goes on along the minus strand of JAIOJX010000029.1, from coordinate 80,480,761 downwards.
GCTTATGGTCCTACTACCAGCACTGGACTTACAATTTCTCACTTTAGGAATCATGCTGAGACCAGGTAGTTACGTAATCTTTCATTTGTTTTTCCCCCCGTGATGTAGAATCACCCATCTCTCAAGATCGCTTATGCTTTAGCAACACATTCTCAAACAGAGATTACCATATGCACGCCTGTGGGCTAAATTGCTTCAATTCTGTCTGACTCTTTGAGATTCTACAGACTATAGCCTGTCAGGCTCTTCTGTCCATGGGATTCTCCAGGCAAGAATACTGGAGTGGGTTGCCACATCCTCCTCCAAGGAATCTTCCTGACCTAGGGATCAAACCTGTATCTCTTTACCTCCTGCATTGGCAGGTATTTTCTTTACCACTAGCACCACCTGGGAAGCCCAGAGATTATCATACTGTGGGAAATAAGTCAGAAAGAGTGAGATAAATGCCATGTGATATCAATTATGTATGGAGTCTAAACTATAATACAAATGAACCTATTCATGAAACATAAACAGACTGTTTCTGTCTCAGGGACATGGATATAGAGAACAGACTTGTGATTGCCAAGGGAGAGAGTGTGGAGGACAGATGGATAAGCAGACATAAATTATAGTATATAGAATGGATAAGCAACAAGATCCTACTGTATAGCACATGGAGCTATAATCCATATCCTATTAGGAAGACTATAAAAAAAGGATGGATATGTGTGTATCTTAACCACTTTGCTATACAGCAGAGATAATACAACACAGTAAAGTAACTATACATCAAGAAAAAACACTAATAAAAATATTTTTAAAGATTGCTTATGCTTTGGCCAAGCCTTCTTTGGGGGCTGCTGTACATGAGGTTGTGGATATGGCTGCAGGGGAATGAATACTATTGTATCTGTACTTACTATTAAGTACATTCATAACTTTTTAATTAGGCCTTAATCCCAAGGCTTTTCTAGGGATCAGCTTCAACACTGACTTTGGATAGAAGATGTCTGGCTGACATTTCTGTTAAGAGAAGTATGAGGAAAAGGTGACAAGGCTACCATGAATTGGGCACCTGTGAATATTCACTCCATAAAATTACTATCACAGGCTTGAGGAGCTGACATTATGACTCCATTTTACAGATTCAGAAGTAGAAGCACAGAGGGAATGTTTGGGCTCAGACACAGGCTTGTTTTGTTCACCCTACACTAGGCTGGCCCATTGTCCCTGAGGGTGACCAGAGTGACCAGGTAAGCAGGGTACTCAGTTATGCCTTCAGTTACGCCGCCCTCCCCCTCCAGTCTTGCTGTCACATGAGCATCTGTGGGCAGCCATTTCCCTACAGCTTTAGCTCAATGAATGTGTGTAATAAGAACAAAAAGGACCTTAGAGAGCATTTGGAGAAATGAACAAGGAGACTCAAGAGATTACAGTAAAGCTTCCCAAATATGGGGCTGGAGAAATTCTGGAAGTGTGTTAAGGAATTTGGTTGATGAGAAATCCAAATGAGTGTTTTTAGGGGTATGAGCTGTAAGTGTGTTTGTGTCTGTGTGTCTGTGTGTGTGTGTTTACTTCACCACAGAATCAAGCTAAATCAATGAGTACCCTGTCACAGGAAACACATGAGAAGAGGAAAGTATAATTCTGGAAGGCTACGTGCAAACAAACATGTTTAACATAAAAAAAAATCATAAAAATAAGACTAAGGAGGTAAACATCTTAAATAGATTACACTTTTCACCACTAAACAATTCACTAGACAAAAGCATTCATTTGGTTCCCAAAGTTTGAAGTATGGTTAATAAATAAATGATAAAACAATATTTACCATCACACCTTTAGACAGTTTAGATGACGATAATCAATGACATCAGTATTCACTATTAGATTTAGTACTAATTATTTGAAATAAAGATGAGCTCCATTCTACAGAATCAGTCAATATTCCTAAGAGAGCAAATTATTATCTTGGGGAAAATATAGATTCTTTTCTTTCCCCTTGTGAAAAGAAATAAAACCAAATTGGAAACATAATACTTTTGATTAAAGACACCAGGGAGGCAAATAAATGAGAATTTGAACTGCAGTTTTCAAGAAGGGTATTTCAAATCTCATTCTGTTATTTGCTCAGTGACTTTTTGTAGCTCTGTGTTTGCTAATTGAAATGTAGAACAGAAATTTAATTGCCTTGGGATAGTCCCTTGTTGTAATTATAATAAGGCACAATAGAAAAGCAAATGATGCTATCAGGAAATACTCTTAAGCTTATTACACCTTTAAAAAGCCAAAGTTTCTTGGAAGGATAGATGCGTCTCTGCTTTCTGGCTCAGGAAAAATATCTTGTCCCAGAATATGGCTGGCTATCTCACATTTGGCCAGCAGGACCACCCATAGCTCTCCACTCCACCTTGAGCATCTCTTGTCATAAAGTCATCTGCATCTGTGTGCATCTTTACCACCACGCCAGGGATACAAAGTTTTCCAAAATTGATGAATGAACAGCCACCGCATAGAATTTGAAGTGTGTCATAAGCAGACTTAACAATTCTCTGAGGGTCAACTACAGCTTCTCCGTATTTACATCCCCTGAGGTAGGCCTTGTAGGATATATTTAGACTGTGCTACAGTTATAGATAGAAAGAAACCCACTGGAGTATGACTTAATGTTCTATTTGGCCACCAGATGTCAGTGTATAGTAAAGAATGCTAAAAACACCACTGCTTGTTTCTAGCTAGTAGGATTAAAAGGACATTTTGGTGAGTTTCACTTGCCAGAGTGAAAGAGGGCAGACAGATTCAGAGGAAGTCCACAGGGAGAAGCTAGGAGACTAGCTGGACCTTCGAATCCCTAGTTACTGATATGACATCCTAACACCTAGGAAAAGTTCTCTATTTTTTTAAAAAAGTATATAAAAGTCTATTGCTTTTTAAAAGTAAAATAAACATTAGTAGACACATATTTGGAGCTCAATTAAACCTAAATAGCTTAAACTAAATTAGAAAAATCCTAAAGGTTTTAGAATTTAGACTAAAATATTCAAAATATATGTCCATAATGTTGGTACATTAAGAGTCAGAAAACTAAATCAATGCAAGAGATTTATAATGTAAAAACAAATATCCCAAACGGCTGAAAGATCTTAAGATTTCACAACTGGAATTGAACTCGTCAGGGCAATTTTCTAAGAAGGGTATTTCAAATCTCATTCTGTTATTTGCTCAGTGACTTTTTGTAGCTCTGTGTTTGCTAATTGAAATGTAGAACAGAAATTTAATTGCCTTGGGATAGTCCCTTGTTGTAATTATAATAAGGCACAATAGAAAAGCAAATGATGCTATCAGGAAATACTCTTAAGCTTATTACACCTTTAAAAAGCCAAAGTTTCTTGGAAGGATAGATGCGTCTCTGCTTTCTGGCTCAGGAAAAATATCTTGTCCCAGAATATGGCTGGCTATCTCACATTTGGCCAGCAGGACCACCCATAGCTCTCCACTCCACCTTGAGCATCTCTTGTCATAAAGTCATCTGCATCTGTGTGCATCTTTACCACCACGCCAGGGATACAAAGTTTTCCAAAATTGATGAATGAACAGCCACCGCATAGAATTTGAAGTGTGTCATAAGCAGACTTAACAATTCTCTGAGGGTCAACTACAGCTTCTCCGTATTTACATCCCCTGAGGTAGGCCTTGTAGGATATATTTAGACTGTGCTACAGTTATAGATAGAAAGAAACCCACTGGAGTATGACTTAATGTTCTATTTGGCCACCAGATGTCAGTGTATAGTAAAGAATGCTAAAAACACCACTGCTTGTTTCTAGCTAGTAGGATTAAAAGGACATTTTGGTGAGTTTCACTTGCCAGAGTGAAAGAGGGCAGACAGATTCAGAGGAAGTCCACAGGGAGAAGCTAGGAGACTAGCTGGACCTTCGAATCCCTAGTTACTGATATGACATCCTAACACCTAGGAAAAGTTCTCTATTTTTTTAAAAAAGTATATAAAAGTCTATTGCTTTTTAAAAGTAAAATAAACATTAGTAGACACATATTTGGAGCTCAATTAAACCTAAATAGCTTAAACTAAATTAGAAAAATCCTAAAGGTTTTAGAATTTAGACTAAAATATTCAAAATATATGTCCATAATGTTGGTACATTAAGAGTCAGAAAACTAAATCAATGCAAGAGATTTATATTATGTAAAAAAACAAATATCCCAAAAACGGCTGAAAGATCTTAAGATTTCACAACTGGAATTGCAAAAAAATGTTTTTGCCAATAATTAAATCTTACATTAATTCTTTAGATATATGAAAACAAGTACAGTTCTCAAGGCCTGTTGATTCTGCTCCTTCAATCTGGTTCAGATCCATACACTTCTTCCCATTCCCATTGCCATAATATACTCAGACATGCATAAACTCAGCCTCATCTCTCCCAGGCACTTCAGCTTTGCCCTTTTCAAATCCATTCTTCCCCCCAACAGCCAAAGGGATATTTGAAAACATAGACCTGACCATGTATCTCCTGCTTAGATCACCAACAACTCCCTAATACCTTCATGTTGAAACCTAGTCCCCTGCGAGGCCAGCAGGGCTCTAGAAGCTTCCTCCAGCTTCTAGAAGTTTAGATGCCTACTGTCCATGTAGGTTCATGTAGTATGGCAGCATTTAACATTGTAGTAACTATAAAAATGGTTCACTATGCGTTTCTCTTTTACACCTTTATGAATGAGCTTAGTTCTCCTATACTGAAACCGTATTCCAAGGCCTAGAGATGCTATCTCAGCAACTAAAGGGCACACATCCTTAAGTAGTAGCCAGGTACCTGAATCCAAGTTTTGGGCACTTTCAAAAATCCAATAGCCATTAAGTGGGAATCACCTCATAGGACAATAGTAGAGGACATTTTTAAGTATTAAGTATTGAATGCTTAATAAAAGCATTAAAAAATAACAAATGTAACTGTATAGACATTAACGCTTCAAAAATGTTAGCATGAATTTAGAAAGGCAGTAAATTTCTGAGTTTGCCTGCCCATCTGTTTAGTAACTAAATTGTTTTTCATTTTTCATGCATTTGGTCTCCCTCTTTTTCATTGCTTTAGAACATGAGCTACATCTTGCAATGTTCCTTAATCGTGTGTTTATGGCATTCTGATGGGGTCTGCTCAATTATAACCACCCAGGTAGGAATAAATGCTATAGTTTTAGATGAATGTAAAAATACTAATTTTTCCCTTGTACTTAATCAGCTAAGAAACTCAAAGACATTTTTTGCCTCCTACCTCTAAAAAAACTGTTTGACCCAATGATGCCTATTATGATGAAATGGACTTCAATTCAACATTAGGAGATGATTGAATATAATTTCTCTTTATACAGTTTCTTTCACTTCAGACTCTCAAAGTTGCTAGGCTTTTTCAAACCCCTATTCCACTGGCAAGTCACTAAACCAAGCATCAGAAAGGGATCTTACCAGAAAAGTAAATCACAGGATGCCTGAGTGAGTTTCTCATCCAATGTAATATCAATTTGTTTAATATTTGAGAATAGCATTTAGAATTCAAGACAGATGCCTGTGAATTCTAAATCAATTTCAAGTCAATATGCCTAGGAAATAAAAAAAAGCTAAAGTACTCATTATGCAAATATAGAATCGAAATGTGTAATTCTGTTACAAAGTAGAGCAATGGAACATTATTTTTAGAGAGAAAATTTCAACCCCTCCTATTTAAAACAGCCTTTAAATTGAATTGAGCTTATGTAGTCTTTTGGCAGCATTTAACATTGTAGTAACTATAAAATGGTTCACTATGCGTTTCTCTTTTACACCTTTATGAATGAGCTTAGTTCTCCTATACTGAAACCGTATTCCAAGGCCTAGAGATGCTATCTCAGCAACTAAAGGGCACACATCCTTAAGTAGTAGCCAGGTACCTGAATCCAAGTTTTGGGCACTTTCAAAAATCCAATAGCCATTAAGTGGGAATCACCTCATAGGACAATAGTAGAGGACATTTTTAAGTATTAAGTATTGAATGCTTAATAAAAGCATTAAAAAATAACAAATGTAACTGTATAGACATTAACGCTTCAAAAATGTTAGCATGAATTTAGAAAGGCAGTAAATTTCTGAGTTTGCCTGCCCATCTGTTTAGTAACTAAATTGTTTTTCATTTTTCATGCATTTGGTCTCCCTCTTTTTCATTGCTTTAGAACATGAGCTACATCTTGCAATGTTCCTTAATCGTGTGTTTATGGCATTCTGATGGGGTCTGCTCAATTATAACCACCCAGGTAGGAATAAATGCTATAGTTTTAGATGAATGTAAAAATACTAATTTTTCCCTTGTACTTAATCAGCTAAGAAACTCAAAGACATTTTTTGCCTCCTACCTCTAAAAAAACTGTTTGACCCAATGATGCCTATTATGATGAAATGGACTTCAATTCAACATTAGGAGATGATTGAATATAATTTCTCTTTATACAGTTTCTTTCACTTCAGACTCTCAAAGTTGCTAGGCTTTTTCAAACCCCTATTCCACTGGCAAGTCACTAAACCAAGCATCAGAAAGGGATCTTACCAGAAAAGTAAATCACAGGATGCCTGAGTGAGTTTCTCATCCAATGTAATATCAATTTGTTTAATATTTGAGAATAGCATTTAGAATTCAAGACAGATGCCTGTGAATTCTAAATCAATTTCAAGTCAATATGCCTAGGAAATAAAAAAAAGCTAAAGTACTCATTATGCAAATATAGAATCGAAATGTGTAATTCTGTTACAAAGTAGAGCAATGGAACATTATTTTTAGAGAGAAAATTTCAAGTATTGTTAAGTACTATCTAAAGTTGCTGGTGTAGCATTACACCAGAGTAGCATTATCACTTTTGAGAAAGTATGGAAACTGCAGTCAAAGAATAACTGTTTTTAGGGATCCCCACCAAATGGAATAACTATCTATGAACTGTTAATTGAGACAGTTCCACATGTTGATTTTTGTTAACATGTGAGAAACAAAATTTTAAACGTTAAATAATTCGTTATGCAATTTACATAGCTTAGGAATTAATACCCATTTAACAATAAAATATTATTTGGTTAATATACTCAGGTAATACAATATATAGTAACTTAGCTAACATATAATCTACTTAGTTAATATAAGAATAAAGCACCTAGTTAATATGTATAATGACATATAACAATATCTAATTAACAAAATATTGTGAATTAGTTAATATGCCAATTTTTATGAAACACACACACAAAAAAACACTTAAACTATTACATTCATGTGGTAACTTCCCAAAGCCTTATTTGCCCAACATGAGAAGACATCATGCAATTAAAACAGTTGGAAAGTACATCAAAATACTTTGCTAATAGATTTTCCCATATAGCCTTAAGTCTTATTTTCTGAGTCTAAGTCATAATACCCCAGTGACACCTCAACTGGTAAAGTCGCTGTTACTAAAGGTTCCTGGTAAAGAAACTGGTCAAGACTCAAAGGCTGGAGGCTGCAGTCATCACCCTTACCGGCAGGAGGTGGCAGCAGCCAAGGAGACTGGAGGTCCTTGAGAGCCCTCTGCCTGTGTATGGTGGCACTCTTTCACTTCAGACTCTCAAAGTTGCTAGGCTTTTTCAAACCCCTATTCCACTGGCAAGTCACTAAACCAAGCATCAGAAAGGGATCTTACCAGAAAAGTAAATCACAGGATGCCTGAGTGAGTTTCTCATCCAATGTAATATCAATTTGTTTAATATTTGAGAATAGCATTTAGAATTCAAGACAGATGCCTGTGAATTCTAAATCAATTTCAAGTCAATATGCCTAGGAAATAAAAAAAAGCTAAAGTACTCATTATGCAAATATAGAATCGAAATGTGTAATTCTGTTACAAAGTAGAGCAATGGAACATTATTTTTAGAGAGAAAATTTCAAGTATTGTTAAGTACTATCTAAAGTTGCTGGTGTAGCATTACACCAGAGTAGCATTATCACTTTTGAGAAAGTATGGAAACTGCAGTCAAAGAATAACTGTTTTTAGGGATCCCCACCAAATGGAATAACTATCTATGAACTGTTAATTGAGACAGTTCCACATGTTGATTTTTGTTAACATGTGAGAAACAAAATTTTAAACGTTAAATAATTCGTTATGCAATTTACATAGCTTAGGAATTAATACCCATTTAACAATAAAATATTATTTGGTTAATATACTCAGGTAATACAATATATAGTAACTTAGCTAACATATAATCTACTTAGTTAATATAAGAATAAAGCACCTAGTTAATATGTATAATGACATATAACAATATCTAATTAACAAAATATTGTGAATTAGTTAATATGCCAATTTTTATGAAACACACACACAAAAAAACACTTAAACTATTACATTCATGTGGTAACTTCCCAAAGCCTTATTTGCCCAACATGAGAAGACATCATGCAATTAAAACAGTTGGAAAGTACATCAAAATACTTTGCTAATAGATTTTCCCATATAGCCTTAAGTCTTATTTTCTGAGTCTAAGTCATAATACCCCAGTGACACCTCAACTGGTAAAGTCGCTGTTACTAAAGGTTCCTGGTAAAGAAACTGGTCAAGACTCAAAGGCTGGAGGCTGCAGTCATCACCCTTACCGGCAGGAGGTGGCAGCAGCCAAGGAGACTGGAGGTCCTTCGAGAGAGCCCTCTGCCTGTGTATGGTGGCACCACTTTCCCTACTTAGGTTTTACTGTTTATTTTTTTTAATTATTATAAAATAACCTATGTTTATAGAGTGCAAATGTATCAAAATCTAAGTAATCTACCTATTCTTAATTTTTTAAAGTAGCATTTTTTTTAAAAAAGAAAGCATCATTTCATAAAATAAATTTGTATTTGACATTGAAATTTTCTGTTTTGATTAACTGATGAAATATTATTTTTATTCTAATGTACTCACTAAAATTAATATGGCATGATTGTATGCTAATATCTAAGTACATGACCTGTTTTTTTTTTGTTTCCTTGAATTTACTATTCATTCTTATATCAGAAAAAAAAGATCAAAAAAATCTTTATCATCACTCTATCAAGTTCCAAAAAATAACCCTCTTAAAATTTTTAAAAAATGAACAGAAAGGGGCTTCCCCTGGTGGTCCAGTGGATAAGGACACCGCCTTGCAGTGCAAGGGGCGCCGGTTCGATCCCTGGCCTGGGAAGATCCCGCGGAGTGGCTGGACCAATGTGTCCAATTACTGAGCCGGAGCTCTGGAGCGCATGCGCCCAGAGCCAGTGCTCTGCGACAACAGACGCCGCTGCGATGGGAGGCCCACACGGGCCGAAGAACAAAGACGGATGAAAATAGAGAAATGAAAGACCAATAGAAGTGGCCCGCCCGCTCCCCTCCCTCCCCAACCCGACCCCCGTCCAAAATAAATAAATAAATCTTTAAAAAAAAAAAAAAATGAACAGAAAGACTTTAGCACCCTTCTATCAAGTTCCAAAAACCAACCCTCTTTTACTTGTATGAATCTTATAAAAATTGATAGGGCCAATAACTTTTCCTACCTAGAACCCTGACATCTTTTACCAAAATGGAAAACTTACCCCTCAGTAAGATAACGGAATTTTCTCTCTTACATCATCTATATGTGTATCACGATTATTTCTAACATATATAGATAAATAAAATTAAATTAAGTAATAAAATAAAATGAACATATTATTTTTACTGTTTATTTTGTGAACAGGATCTGTTTTCCATTCTTTCACTTGTTTTACTTTATGGAAATCTAGTGATTTCTATACATTTATTTTAAAACTGATAACTTTATTGAAGAGTTTTATTAGTACCAATGAATTTTTCATTTTCTCCTAAACTTCTGTGAAGCCACAACATATTAAGGCCTGATTTCTGGTACATATTTTAAATGTATCATATTTAACCCTTATAAAATACTTTGGAAAAAATATATAGTCTGAATTCAATAAATGTGTAGTTTTCTGACTAACTGAAAACATAAGGGAAAGAAGAGAGCCACCTGTGGAAACAGGGAAGAATGATCAGTCTATGTATATTATCTGTGACGCATGCATGCTTAGTTGCTTCTGTTCAATTCAGTTGCTCAGTCATGTCAGACTCTTTGCGATCCCACAGACTCCAGGCTCCTCTGTCCTTGGGATTCTCCAGGCAAGAATACTAGAGTGGGTTGCATTCTCTTACCCAAGGAATCATCCAGACCCAGGGATCTAACCTGGGTTTCATGCACTGCAGGCACATTCTTTACCGGTTGAGCCACCAGAGAAACCCTTATCTGTGCATGAAGTGCTATAATTATCCCCCCTTTATATCCATCTCCATGCCTTTACCATTCATTTCCTCCTGGTCCTCTTTTCTAACAGGCAGTCAATCATCTCCTGCCAAAATTCATGTCTACATATCCAAAAGCAAACCCATTATCTGTTTCCACAGCTGTTAGGCAACTGATTTTTTTCCTATGAATTCCCGTTGCATTATATTTTATCATTTAAAGAGTCTTAGTACATTCTTTGTCCTTTATCTCCTCTATAGGAAAACTGAACTCTTAAAAGCAGGTGCTAATTACTTATAAAAATTGATAGGGCCAATAACTTTTCCTACCTAGAACCCTGACATCTTTTACCAAAATGGAAAACTTACCCCTCAGTAAGATAACGGAATTTTCTCTCTTACATCATCTATATGTGTATCACGATTATTTCTAACATATATAGATAAATAAAATTAAATTAAGTAATAAAATAAAATGAACATATTATTTTTACTGTTTATTTTGTGAACAGGATCTGTTTTCCATTCTTTCACTTGTTTTACTTTATGGAAATCTAGTGATTTCTATACATTTATTTTAAAACTGATAACTTTATTGAAGAGTTTTATTAGTACCAATGAATTTTTCATTTTCTCCTAAACTTCTGTGAAGCCACAACATATTAAGGCCTGATTTCTGGTACATATTTTAAATGTATCATATTTAACCCTTATAAAATACTTTGGAAAAAATATATAGTCTGAATTCAATAAATGTGTAGTTTTCTGACTAACTGAAAACATAAGGGAAAGAAGAGAGCCACCTGTGGAAACAGGGAAGAATGATCAGTCTATGTATATTATCTGTGTACGCATGCATGCTTAGTTGCTTCTGTTCAATTCAGTTGCTCAGTCATGTCAGACTCTTTGCGATCCCACAGACTCCAGGCTCCTCTGTCCTTGGGATTCTCCAGGCAAGAATACTAGAGTGGGTTGCATTCTCTTACCCAAGGAATCATCCAGACCCAGGGATCTAACCTGGGTTTCATGCACTGCAGGCACATTCTTTACCGGTTGAGCCACCAGAGAAACCCTTATCTGTGCATGAAGTGCTATAATTATCCCCCCTTTATATCCATCTCCATGCCTTTACCATTCATTTCCTCCTGGTCCTCTTTTCTAACAGGCAGTCAATCATCTCCTGCCAAAATTCATGTCTACATATCCAAAAGCAAACCCATTATCTGTTTCCACAGCTGTTAGGCAACTGATTTTTTTCCTATGAATTCCCGTTGCATTATATTTTATCATTTAAAGAGTCTTAGTACATTCTTTGTCCTTTATCTCCTCTATAGGAAAACTGAACTCTTAAAAGCAGGTGCTAATTACTTATAAATGTCTGTAGCTCAAAACATATTCAGGTTCTCACTGAACACAGAATGAAGTCCACTAAATTTCACCTTCTCACAGATGGGCCATATCCTGACCCAGGGCCAGCGAGAGCTGTCACCCTGAACCATGGATCCTTCCAGCTCATTTTGTTCTCTTGTATAGACCCAGGGACAGTGAGCCATCCTTCCATTCTTCCCTAATGGGACTCCCCCCACTAGAAACAGTAGACCCATAAAGTGGGTCATTCATGGGAAGAGCAGAGGTTCTACCCAGAGGGGCTGATGTGGGCAAGACCAGGTTTCTGAATAGGACGAGAGGGCAGTGGATTTGATCACCACTAACTAAAAATCAAAACATTGAGACAGTCCTTCAATCAGACACAACATTGGTGCAGTTCTATACCTACACTGCCTAGGACATTTGCCTGTATAATAATGAAGTGCCGCATGCTTAGTCCTGTGATTTTTGAACTGTAGCCTGCAAGGCTCCTCTGTCCATGGAGTTTTTCAGAATAATGGAGTGAGTTGCCATTTCCTTCTCGAGGGGATATTCCTGACCCAGGGACTGAATCCATGTCTCCTGCACTGCATGCAGATTCTTTACTTGATAAACCACTAGGTAAGCCCTTAATAAAGATAAATGTGAGAATGATAAACTGTCCTTAAAATAGCCTGCGGTGTAGGAGGGATACAGTGCTCAGAGATTCTACCTGCATGTAATTAGGTTCTCTTAAACATGGTTGCTAGCTCCTTTAAAGACCAGTACTAGGTTCCACCAAGATGTCAGATTCCTAATAGCAGTGACACATCATGTAGCTTATCTATCAAAAGTCTCCGAGAGAGGTCATTCACTGTACATATCTTGATGACCCTTCATGCCTAATATATTTTCTCAGTGAAAGCATATGCCCCCTGGTGCACCCAAATGCTTACGCAAACTCGTTGAGAGCCGCAGCCAGCTCCCGATGCCTGTGTGGCCTTTGGCTTCTCGGTGTTTCATTTACAATGATCATTCCCGTTGCATTATATTTTATCATTTAAAGAGTCTTAGTACATTCTTTGTCCTTTATCTCCTCTATAGGAAAACTGAACTCTTAAAAGCAGGTGCTAATTACTTATAAATGTCTGTAGCTCAAAACATATTCAGGTTCTCACTGAACACAGAATGAAGTCCACTAAATTTCACCTTCTCACAGATGGGCCATATCCTGACCCAGGGCCAGCGAGAGCTGTCACCCTGAACCATGGATCCTTCCAGCTCATTTTGTTCTCTTGTATAGACCCAGGGACAGTGAGCCATCCTTCCATTCTTCCCTAATGGGACTCCCCCCACTAGAAACAGTAGACCCATAAAGTGGGTCATTCATGGGAAGAGCAGAGGTTCTACCCAGAGGGGCTGATGTGGGCAAGACCAGGTTTCTGAATAGGACGAGAGGGCAGTGGATTTGATCACCACTAACTAAAAATCAAAACATTGAGACAGTCCTTCAATCAGACACAACATTGGTGCAGTTCTATACCTACACTGCCTAGGACATTTGCCTGTATAATAATGAAGTGCCGCATGCTTAGTCCTGTGATTTTTGAACTGTAGCCTGCAAGGCTCCTCTGTCCATGGAGTTTTTCAGAATAATGGAGTGAGTTGCCATTTCCTTCTCGAGGGGATATTCCTGACCCAGGGACTGAATCCATGTCTCCTGCACTGCATGCAGATTCTTTACTTGATAAACCACTAGGTAAGCCCTTAATAAAGATAAATGTGAGAATGATAAACTGTCCTTAAAATAGCCTGCGGTGTAGGAGGGATACAGTGCTCAGAGATTCTACCTGCATGTAATTAGGTTCTCTTAAACATGGTTGCTAGCTCCTTTAAAGACCAGTACTAGGTTCCACCAAGATGTCAGATTCCTAATAGCAGTGACACATCATGTAGCTTATCTATCAAAAGTCTCCGAGAGAGGTCATTCACTGTACATATCTTGATGACCCTTCATGCCTAATATATTTTCTCAGTGAAAGCATATGCCCCCCTGGGTGCACCCAAATGCTTACGTCAAACTCGTTGAGAGCCGCAGCCAGCTCCCCGATGCCTGTGTGGCCTTTGGCTTCGTCGGTGGGCGAGGTAGCTTGAGCAGCATTGGAGATGCCGGCAATGGCCTCCTGAACTTGTTTGAACACATAATCTCGGTTGGCTCGGGTAGCGGCAACGTCTGGGTGGCGCAGAAAAGCTTGGGAGGCTGTGTAGAGCATCGTGGCATTCTTCTTCAGAGCCCCTCTTGCTGCTGCCATTTCATCTCGACAGTGAGGGTCCTTCAGCTCCTGTGTGTGCAAAACACAAACGTGAAGCTTACCACAAGAAGGTCTGTAATGGAGCTTACCATCACAGACTTCTAGAATCACATACATCCTTTTTCTCAGTTAATATTTTATTTTGTTTACAAGTTGCTGCATAATGACTATATTGTATATTGTATTGGCATGTCATTAAATCTAATTCATATAGATTAATACAATAGTAAAAGTATAACTCTCAGGCATGAGCTTGGGCAAACTCTGGGATATAGTGAAGGACAGGGAAGCCTGGAGAACTGCACCCCATGGTGTCACAGAGTCAGATATGACTTAGCAAGTGAGCAACACGACAAAATACTTATAGTCTCTGTTTAAATTTCAATCATGTCATATATTATTTTAGTTACCAATCTACACTCATAACATAAAATAATTTTGTACAAGGGAAATTCCAGCAATACCATTACTGGGAAGATATCCTGAAAAAACTGCAATTCTAAAAGACACATGTACCCCAGTGTTCACTGCAGTAGTATTTACTACAGCTAGGGCATGAAAGCAACCTAGATGTCCATTGACAGATGAATGGATAAAGAAGCTGTGGTAGATCTACACAATGGAATATTACTCAGCCATTAAAAGGAATGAATTTTAGTCAGTTGTAATGAGGTGGATGAAACTAGACCCTCTTATACAGGATGAAGGAAGTCTGAAACAGATAAACAAACATCCTATATTAACACATAACACACGGAATCTAGAAATACAGCACTGATGAACTTAGTTGAGAGTGGACTTCTGGACACAGTGGGTAAAGGTGAGATGAATTGAGAAAGTAGTATTGACATATACACTGTCATGTGTAAACTAGATAGTGGGAAGTGGCTAAATAACACATGGAGCCTAGCCTGGCACTCTGTGAAGACCTAGGCTGAAGGGGAGGGAAGGGGCTCAAGATGGAGGGGGTATATATACATATAGACCTGTATGTATGTAGGATGTCAAAACAGTAACACTGGGGAGGTTCTTTCAGCCTTAAAAAGTATTAAGATTGTTTACTTGATAAGCCATTAGGTAAGCCCTTAATAAAGATAAATATGAGAATGATAAACTGTCCTTAAAATAGCTTGTGGTTTAGGAAGGATACAGTGACTCACACTGTTGCGTGGCAGAAACCAACACAAAATTGTAACTTAATTAACTATTGTCATTGCACTGTGAGAAAAGGGGATCCTGCAGGGGTGCTGTGTGATGGCCTGGAGGGGTTGGATGGGGGATACACATATGATTAATCTGGGATCATACATATCTGTAAACAACAAAACTCCATAAAGATGAAAAGTAAAATAAAAAATAAAAAATAAATAAATAATAAATATTTTTTAAAATGACATATGAATTTAGGAATGGCATGGCAATTTCAGAAAACATCTAAAGAAGTATGCATTTCTCCACATAAAGTTTAGAAACCATCTCCTATAGCAGTCAAGACTTTGGATGTGCTGTTATTTCCCTGTGAAATATCTGAGCTTCCCTGTTGCAGCCTATCCGTTTCCTTGATGGGGCTCCTCTCCTGAGAATCCACTCTCCATTCAGCTCTCTGAACTACCTCCTTCTATCTGCTCTCACAAGACCCTCTTCCCTCCTATCACTAAATGTTTCATTCAAAGATAGCAGTGTAACTCCTATATTAAAAAAACACAATTGAATATTACTCAGCCATTAAAAGGAATGAATTTTAGTCAGTTGTAATGAGGTGGATGAAACTAGACCCTCTTATACAGGATGAAGGAAGTCTGAAACAGATAAACAAACATCCTATATTAACACATAACACACGGAATCTAGAAATACAGCACTGATGAACTTAGTTGAGAGTGGACTTCTGGACACAGTGGGTAAAGGTGAGATGAATTGAGAAAGTAGTATTGACATATACACTGTCATGTGTAAACTAGATAGTGGGAAGTGGCTAAATAACACATGGAGCCTAGCCTGGCACTCTGTGAAGACCTAGGCTGAAGGGGAGGGAAGGGGCTCAAGATGGAGGGGGTATATATACATATAGACCTGTATGTATGTAGGATGTCAAAACAGTAACACTGGGGAGGTTCTTTCAGCCTTAAAAAGTATTAAGATTGTTTACTTGATAAGCCATTAGGTAAGCCCTTAATAAAGATAAATATGAGAATGATAAACTGTCCTTAAAATAGCTTGTGGTTTAGGAAGGATACAGTGACTCACACTGTTGCGTGGCAGAAACCAACACAAAATTGTAACTTAATTAACTATTGTCATTGCACTGTGAGAAAAGGGGATCCTGCAGGGGTGCTGTGTGATGGCCTGGAGGGGTTGGATGGGGGATACACATATGATTAATCTGGGATCATACATATCTGTAAACAACAAAACTCCATAAAGATGAAAAGTAAAATAAAAAATAAAAAATAAATAAATAATAAATATTTTTTAAAATGACATATGAATTTAGGAATGGCATGGCAATTTCAGAAAACATCTAAAGAAGTATGCATTTCTCCACATAAAGTTTAGAAACCATCTCCTATAGCAGTCAAGACTTTGGATGTGCTGTTATTTCCCTGTGAAATATCTGAGCTTCCCTGTTGCAGCCTATCCGTTTCCTTGATGGGGCTCCTCTCCTGAGAATCCACTCTCCATTCAGCTCTCTGAACTACCTCCCCTTCTATCTGCTCTCACAAGACCCTCTTCCCTCCTATCACTAAATGTTTCCATAATGTTTTATTTCATTTACGTAAGTATATGTCCTTCTCTTAATAGCATGTCTAATGAAAGTCATTGTTCAGTGGCTCTTTAGTCAATAGCACAGTGCAATTAATAATGTTGCAAAAATGTAAAAACTGAGCCATCAACAAAGTACATGGCTTGCATGGATCAGTTAGATATTAGCAGATGGAAAACCTAAACTTCAGTCTTCTGATACTGTGCCTGCCTCCATATTCAATTACGATGACAAACATGGGAAATCAGACTCCTCTGATTTTTCTTAGTGCATCCCTGGCACTTCAATACCATTTTCAAAATACGGTTCTTATAAAAAAGAGCATACAATTTAAAAAAATACTACTTTTGATGCTATATCTATCATTTGAATTAAGGGGATAATAAAAAAAAGATCAAAGACAATTTGCTTTCTAAATTTTGGATGTCAAAATAGTACCACTGGGGAGTCTCTTTACTTTCAGCTTTAAAGAGTATTGTTAATAAAGTGTTCATAGTATTTTTGGAAATGTTAAAGGCAGTAGTGTTCTCTCAGAGACATGTAGGACTTCCAGCTGAGCATTTCTGGGAGGAACTGTTTCCAGTTTCACAATGTATCATTAGAGGATATTTGAACCACTGGAGTTACAGTAGTGTTTGCTCACTTGGTATGTGATAGATCACCTAGAAACAGTGAATTACATCTCTCTTTTGTGGGTCAACATAATTCTGAGACAAGCACATCATATTTCATATCTAAGATTGTCAAGACAAACTGACAATAAGAATCAAACAACTGGACTTCCCTAATTGACCAGTGGATAGGGATCTGCCTGCCCATGCAGGGTACATAGGTTTGATCCCTGACACAGGAAGATTTGATGTGCTGTGGGGCAGCAAAGCCTGTGTGCCACAACTACCGAAGCCCATGTACCATGGGGCTGAACACTGCAACTACTGAGCCCCAGTGCTGCAACTACTGAAGCCCATATACTTAGAGTCTGTGCTCTGTAACAAGAGAAGCCAGGGCAATGAGAAGTCCACACATGAAAACAAGAGGAGATTTTGCTCACCCAAACTGGAGAAAGCCCCAAGGCAACAACAAAGACCCAGTGGAACCAAAAATATAAAATAATAAAATATATATGTATATATATATATATATATATACACACACACACACACACACACACACACACACACATATGTACACATACATATATATATATATATATATATATGTATGTATGCTTTTTAAAAAGAAGAAAAACAACTGAGTCCTCTATCTCCCTCTGCTTAAGTACTAACAGATCTATGCTGGCCAATAAAATCTCTAAACTGGGACAACTTATTTTTAGCCCTAAAGACCAACATAGGAAAATACGGAATCAACATGTAAGGGAATCCTTTACATTAGGCAATAATCTAGACAGTGCAATTGGAAGTCATAAAGGGTCTTAATTAACCACCGGAATACCAGGCCAGAAAATGTATATTTCATTATGGGGTATCTGAACTAATAAGAAAATCTAAATATGAAATTGAGAAATAAGGGCAAGAAATACTTTCAGCTTTAAAGAGTATTGTTAATAAAGTGTTCATAGTATTTTTGGAAATGTTAAAGGCAGTAGTGTTCTCTCAGAGACATGTAGGACTTCCAGCTGAGCATTTCTGGGAGGAACTGTTTCCAGTTTCACAATGTATCATTAGAGGATATTTGAACCACTGGAGTTACAGTAGTGTTTGCTCACTTGGTATGTGATAGATCACCTAGAAACAGTGAATTACATCTCTCTTTTGTGGGTCAACATAATTCTGAGACAAGCACATCATATTTCATATCTAAGATTGTCAAGACAAACTGACAATAAGAATCAAACAACTGGACTTCCCTAATTGACCAGTGGATAGGGATCTGCCTGCCCATGCAGGGTACATAGGTTTGATCCCTGACACAGGAAGATTTGATGTGCTGTGGGGCAGCAAAGCCTGTGTGCCACAACTACCGAAGCCCATGTACCATGGGGCTGAACACTGCAACTACTGAGCCCCAGTGCTGCAACTACTGAAGCCCATATACTTAGAGTCTGTGCTCTGTAACAAGAGAAGCCAGGGCAATGAGAAGTCCACACATGAAAACAAGAGGAGATTTTGCTCACCCAAACTGGAGAAAGCCCCAAGGCAACAACAAAGACCCAGTGGAACCAAAAATATAAAATAATAAAATATATATGTATATATATATATATATATATATACACACACACACACACACACACACACACACACACATATGTACACATACATATATATATATATATATATATATGTATGTATGCTTTTTAAAAAGAAGAAAAACAACTGAGTCCTCTATCTCCCTCTGCTTAAGTACTAACAGATCTATGCTGGCCAATAAAATCTCTAAACTGGGACAACTTATTTTTAGCCCTAAAGACCAACATAGGAAAATACGGAATCAACATGTAAGGGAATCCTTTACATTAGGCAATAATCTAGACAGTGCAATTGGAAGTCATAAAGGGTCTTAATTAACCACCGGAATACCAGGCCAGAAAATGTATATTTCATTATGGGGTATCTGAACTAATAAGAAAATCTAAATATGAAATTGAGAAATAAGGGGCAAGAAATAATTTCCATAAAGATATTTTTAGAAACATACTTAATCACACAAAATCTGGAAACAAAACTAAAGGCTAGAAAATCCCACTAGTATGCACATACCCTGAAGAAACCAAAATTGAAAAAGGCACATGTGCCCCAATATTCATTGCAGTCCTATTTACAATAGCTAGGACATGGAAGCAACCTAGATATCCATTGACCGATGAATGGATAAAGAAGCTGTGGTACATATATACAATGGAATATTACTCAGCCATAAAAAGAAATGTATTTGAATCAGTTCTAATGAGGTGGATGGACCTGGAGCCTATTATACAGAGTAAAGTAAGTCAGAAAGAGAAAGATAAATATCGTATACTAATGTATGCATATGAAATCTAGAAAGATGGTACTGATTAATTTATTTGCAGGCCAGCAATGGAGAAACAGAGAGGACAGACTTGTGGACATGGTGTGGCAGTGGTGGGACAGGGGAAGAAGGAGAGGGTGAGATGTATGGAGAGAGTAACATGCAAATTTACATCACCATATGTAAAATAGATAGCCAATGGTAATTTGCTGTATGACTCAGGAAACTCAGACAGGGGCTTGGCAACAACATGGAGGGGTGGGATGCAGAGGAGAGGACATATGTATACCTATGGCTGATATGTGCTGATATTTGGCAAAAAACAATAAAGTTCTGTAAAGCTATTATCCTCAAATTAAAAAAACAAACGTGTGTGTAATAAACAGGACTAGGGACAGTGCCCAGTTCCATAGCACCACATTAGTCCGACTTTTTTTTTTTTTTAATTTAAATCAGGAGCTTTTTCAAGAGTAAACAAAATGCTAGAGTGTGGTCAGACAGAGAGAACAAACCTATGGTGTAAAGGCAAGGGGGGTGGTGTAGAGGGAAGGCCTGGGAGTTTGGGGTTAGCAGATGAAAACTATTACATATGAGGTGGATAAACAATATTCTCTGTTTAGCACAGGGATGTACGTTCAATATCTTGAGTCAAAACATTATGGGGTATCTGAACTAATAAGAAAATCTAAATATGAAATTGAGAAATAAGGGGCAAGAAATAATTTCCATAAAGATATTTTTAGAAACATACTTAATCACACAAAATCTGGAAACAAAACTAAAGGCTAGAAAATCCCACTAGTATGCACATACCCTGAAGAAACCAAAATTGAAAAAGGCACATGTGCCCCAATATTCATTGCAGTCCTATTTACAATAGCTAGGACATGGAAGCAACCTAGATATCCATTGACCGATGAATGGATAAAGAAGCTGTGGTACATATATACAATGGAATATTACTCAGCCATAAAAAGAAATGTATTTGAATCAGTTCTAATGAGGTGGATGGACCTGGAGCCTATTATACAGAGTAAAGTAAGTCAGAAAGAGAAAGATAAATATCGTATACTAATGTATGCATATGAAATCTAGAAAGATGGTACTGATTAATTTATTTGCAGGCCAGCAATGGAGAAACAGAGAGGACAGACTTGTGGACATGGTGTGGCAGTGGTGGGACAGGGGAAGAAGGAGAGGGTGAGATGTATGGAGAGAGTAACATGCAAATTTACATCACCATATGTAAAATAGATAGCCAATGGTAATTTGCTGTATGACTCAGGAAACTCAGACAGGGGCTTGGCAACAACATGGAGGGGTGGGATGCAGAGGAGAGGACATATGTATACCTATGGCTGATATGTGCTGATATTTGGCAAAAAACAATAAAGTTCTGTAAAGCTATTATCCTCAAATTAAAAAAACAAACGTGTGTGTAATAAACAGGACTAGGGACAGTGCCCAGTTCCATAGCACCACATTAGTCCGACTTTTTTTTTTTTTTAATTTAAATCAGGAGCTTTTTCAAGAGTAAACAAAATGCTAGAGTGTGGTCAGACAGAGAGAACAAACCTATGGTGTAAAGGCAAGGGGGGTGGTGTAGAGGGAAGGCCTGGGAGTTTGGGGTTAGCAGATGAAAACTATTACATATGAGGTGGATAAACAATATTCTCTGTTTAGCACAGGGATGTACGTTCAATATCTTGAGTCAAAACATGATGGAAAATAATGCTTTTTAAAATATATGCATGCATATGCAGAACTGCTGCACAGCAGAAATTAACACAACACTGTAATTAACCTATACTTCTATTATAAAATAAAGTCAAAAGAAAATAGACAATGGTTGGAGTGTGATGTGGCTAGTGGGTGGTCCCTACCAGTAAGGCAGGTGAGCTGTGACCTATGGTAAACACCCAAGGGGCTGGGAGTACCAGAAGTGTATAGTGGGATCTGAACTGACCCAAGTAGGAAGCTGACTTTGTGATCATAGGTTCTAGGATATTTGATGATCTGACAGTCAGCTGATGCAGCTGATGCATTGCCCAGGCCTACAAAACTACAAGGTTACTTAAACTCACTTCCTTTCTCTCTTTGTTGTTCATGCTCAGTCATGTACGACTTTTTGGAATATCATAGAATGCACCATGCCAGGTTTCGTGTCCTTCATTATCTCCCTGAGTTTGCTCAAACTCATGTCCACTGAGTTTGGTGATGCCATCCAACCATCTCATCCTCTGTCATCCCCTCCTCCTCCTGCCCTCAGTCTTTCCAAGGATTATGGTCTTTTCTTTCCTAGATTCCAAAATTTTTCTTACCTGTTGTCTTCTTGCAGCTACATAGTTAAGTTTCACCATCTCTTTTCCAAATTCTTTGAAGCGATTTGCAAGGTCTTGCTCATTTGTAGCATTTTTGACTGCTTCCAAGGCTTCCTCCACCTGAAACAAACAAATCCAACATATTTATAACTGGATAGTATTTCAATACTGGGCTTCACTTTTGGCTCAGCACTAAAGAATCCATGGGCAATGCATGTAATGCTGGTTCAATCCCTGGATGGGGAAAATTCACCTGGAGAAGGAAACGGTAACCCACTCCAGTACTTTTTTTTTTTTTTTTTTTTAAATTTTGAAGGATCTTCTTTTTGCTTCTAAGCCATCATTTATTTTTCAACGATCTTTATTCTTTGGCATGTATGGGCCTCCCATTGCAGTGGTCTCTCTCATTGCAGAGCACCAGCTCTGGGCACATGTGCTGCAGAGTGCTGGCTCGCAATTGGACACACTGGTCCAGCTGCTCCTTGGCATGTGGGATCTTCCTGGGCCAGGGATCAAACCGGTGCCCCTCGCACTGCAAGGTGGACTCTTCACCCACTGGACCACCAGGGAAGCCCCACCACTCCGGTATTCTTGACTGGGAAATCTCATGGACAGAGGAGACTGGTGGTCTACAGTCCATGGGGTTGCAAAAGAGAAAGCTACGATTTAGCAACTAAACAACAACAGCAATAAATTTCAATATTACTAAACATGTTAGAAATGCCAGTGTTAAAAAAATATGTATTAACATTTAAATAAAATAATACAAAAATACCCCAATAAGCACTTATAATCAGGAGACATATGCTGTCAACATTTGCATAACATTTTTTATATAAAAGATAATAATTTCTAAACCTCAGAAGCATATAAAATACTGCATTATTTGTATTTTAAGCTATAGTGCTGATAAGGAATATGGACTTTTAATTTCAAGTAGAAAAAATAAACTTAAATTATATAATTGAAAAGGAAATGCTAGAAATCTTCACAGAAGGAAATATTTTAACGTGCCTTCAGTCTTTCCAGAGTTTGGTGATGCCATCCAACCATCTCATCCTCTGTCATCCCTCCTCCTCCTGCCCTCAGTCTTTCCAAGGATTATGGTCTTTTCTTTCCTAGATTCCAAAATTTTTCTTACCTGTTGTCTTCTTGCAGCTACATAGTTAAGTTTCACCATCTCTTTTCCAAATTCTTTGAAGCGATTTGCAAGGTCTTGCTCATTTGTAGCATTTTTGACTGCTTCCAAGGCTTCCTCCACCTGAAACAAACAAATCCAACATATTTATAACTGGATAGTATTTCAATACTGGGCTTCACTTTTGGCTCAGCACTAAAGAATCCATGGGCAATGCATGTAATGCTGGTTCAATCCCTGGATGGGGAAAATTCACCTGGAGAAGGAAACGGTAACCCACTCCAGTACTTTTTTTTTTTTTTTTTTTTAAATTTTGAAGGATCTTCTTTTTGCTTCTAAGCCATCATTTATTTTTCAACGATCTTTATTCTTTGGCATGTATGGGCCTCCCATTGCAGTGGTCTCTCTCATTGCAGAGCACCAGCTCTGGGCACATGTGCTGCAGAGTGCTGGCTCGCAATTGGACACACTGGTCCAGCTGCTCCTTGGCATGTGGGATCTTCCTGGGCCAGGGATCAAACCGGTGCCCCTCGCACTGCAAGGTGGACTCTTCACCCACTGGACCACCAGGGAAGCCCCACCACTCCGGTATTCTTGACTGGGAAATCTCATGGACAGAGGAGACTGGTGGTCTACAGTCCATGGGGTTGCAAAAGAGAAAGCTACGATTTAGCAACTAAACAACAACAGCAATAAATTTCAATATTACTAAACATGTTAGAAATGCCAGTGTTAAAAAAATATGTATTAACATTTAAATAAAATAATACAAAAATACCCCAATAAGCACTTATAATCAGGAGACATATGCTGTCAACATTTGCATAACATTTTTTATATAAAAGATAATAATTTCTAAACCTCAGAAGCATATAAAATACTGCATTATTTGTATTTTAAGCTATAGTGCTGATAAGGAATATGGACTTTTAATTTCAAGTAGAAAAAATAAACTTAAATTATATAATTGAAAAGGAAATGCTAGAAATCTTCACAGAAGGAAATATTTTATAAACAGAAACTGGAGAAATTCCTAAGCTGTGAAAAGTTTTAGATAGTTTAAATCTGCAACCAATCATATTGGCATTGCCTCCACACCTGTGGATGAAGGGACTGTAATTTTATTTTTTAATTCCATTTATTTACTTATGATTGTGTTGAGTCTTGGTTGTGGCACCCAGGCTCTTCAGTGCTGCAGGCAGGATTTCTTTTGCTGCAGTGAGCAGAGACTGTACTCTAGTTGCAGCTCTCAGTGTCTAGAATGTAGGCTCAGTAGTTGTGGTAGCCAAGTTTAGTTGCCCCAAGACATATGGGATCTTATACAAGACCAGGAATTGAACCTGTGTTCTCTATATTGGGAGGCAGATTCTTTACCACTGGAGCACCAGGGAAGTCCCAGGGATTGTAATTTTAAGCTGAGTGTAGGCCTTGACATTTGATAGAAAACACTGAACCTCAAGAAGTAAGTGAATCTGAAGTTTTTACCATGTAAGATGGTATTGACTAGGGTGAACAAAATAACAATCAGTGGAAATAGTCAAGAAAATAATTCTGAGTGAATAAGACACAAGATGGAACCATGTTTGCAAAATGAAAATTTCTTAGTTTATAGACAGGCCTGTAGACCTTGGAGACAGATAGTAGAAGATAAAAAGGAAAAAAAAAAGCGTTGGTAACTCTGAAAGATAGACTGTAAAGAAAGCTGAGCACCAGAGCATTGGTGTTTTCAAACTGTGTTGCTCGAAAAGATTCCTGAGAGTCCCTTGGCCTGCAAGAAGATCAAACCAGTCAATAAAAAAGGAAATCAACCCTGAATATTCATTGGAAGGACTGATGCTGAAGCTGAAGCCACAATACTTTGACCATCTGATGTGAAGAGCCAATTCATTGGAAAAGACCTTAGCTTGGCATGATGGCATGTGCCTGTAGTTCCAGTTACAGGCCGGGAGACTGGAGGTTCGCTTGAGTTCAGGAGCTCTGGGCTGTAGTGTGCTATGCTGATCGGGTGTCTGCACTAAGTTCAGCATCAATATGGTGAACTCCTGAGAGCGGGGGGCCACCAGGTTGCCTAAGGAGGGGTGAGCAGGCCCAGGTTGGAAAAGACCTTGATGCTGGGAAAGAGTCAAGGCAAAAAGAAAAGGGGATAGTAAAAGATGAGATGGATAGACTGCATCACCATCTCTATGGACATGAATTTGAGCAAACTCTGAGAGACAGTGGGGGACAGTGGAGCCTGGCATGCTGCAGTCTACATGGTTGCAAAGAGTTGGACATGCCTTAGTGACTGAATGACAACAAGGTTCTGGAAGAGTAATCAAAAATATAGAGAATGTACGGTCTACTGCAGAATTCCAGTTGACCCTTGTAGTTTAGAATGAATCAAAGGACAGCATAGAGACAGTTCATTGTTTGAATGTGGAAACCCAAATGACCAAAGTGGCTAGAAAAAGTCATAGATTAGCAGAGTGCTGAGCTATAGAGATACACAATCTATTTAAACTTGACACAGTCACAAAAGTGGCTAATCCAACTTCATCACCAAATTTCGCTGAGTGGCAGAAGAGAATAGCTTATGTAAACCACTGATAAAGGATCGCATCAAATCTTTTCTTCTGGAGATATGACAATACCATTCAAATTGCCAAATAGGCTAACATCTCATTAAGGAAAGTGTTGCAGCCAGCAAGGGAGGTTATTTAAAATGATGGAGATGGAGGTTCAACCTACACTCCAGATGAAATTGTTTCCATTTTCATCTTTGATGGGGATTTTGCATCTTTTTATTTCTTCCTATTTATAAAAACACAAAATGATTTAACTCAGCAATTTTAGTCTTTTCCAATTCCTATGCAGGGTATAATTACACTAAAGGAAAAGAAAGAAGTATAGTTGAAAACAGAACTGCTATGTATTAGAATGCATTTTAAGCATTCAAGTCAAATGACATTTTATGATATGAGATAGCTCATTTAAACATTTTCATGGTTTAATGAGAACCTCATGCCTTTAAAACAACACATCAGTGATGTCTCCCCTTCTAATAGATTTATAATCATTTTACCATGGCTATCAACAGTATTAGTGAGAGAAAGCTCTTGGCAGTTAATTTGTTCCTGCTGCTTATTTGAGCTGTAAATCTTTTCTTACAACGTAAAATCTGTTCCCTGGCAAGAGCAAAATAATTATCTCAGAGGAAACTAAATCTTGGATTTGTTTCATTATATATATTTATATTAAACAGGTTTCTTGTTGGTTGTTAATCAGGCCAATTTGGGGTATTTATTTTATTTTGTTACACATCACTCATTTTCTTATTGTTTTTCTCTGAAGAATCCAGATGCTGGTCTGAACTTATGTTTCCAATTCAGTGAAGTTCCTTGGAAGAGAAACTCCAGTGATAGTATCTGTGCAAATGTAGACTTCATCATACTCAGAATTTCAGAGTGACAGGTACTTACTGAAAGTTCTCCTATAGAAACACAGTTCTGAACCTATCCAAGTTCCCCATAAATGGAGAGAATGGGGCTAAAGTTCAGGATTTAGGATACTATCAATAGCCAAATACACTGCTATTACAGAAATGATACACAGAGAGATAGAGAGGGAAAGAGAAATAAAGAATAAATACAATATTGAAGGGACATGGACTAGGAAGAAAAAAAAAAGGAAAACAGGTAGTGACCAGGCATTTCTGAAAATTCAAAATCTTTATGAAAATTAAGTTTTTACTTGTTAACAGAGACAATGCTCTTTTGTCTTTTCAGGTGTCTGGGATTGAACTACAAGCCAAGCTAGTTGGAGGTTTTCAACCTACACTCCAGATGAAATTGTTTCCATTTTCATCTTTGATGGGGATTTTGCATCTTTTTATTTCTTCCTATTTATAAAAACACAAAATGATTTAACTCAGCAATTTTAGTCTTTTCCAATTCCTATGCAGGGTATAATTACACTAAAGGAAAAGAAAGAAGTATAGTTGAAAACAGAACTGCTATGTATTAGAATGCATTTTAAGCATTCAAGTCAAATGACATTTTATGATATGAGATAGCTCATTTAAACATTTTCATGGTTTAATGAGAACCTCATGCCTTTAAAACAACACATCAGTGATGTCTCCCCTTCTAATAGATTTATAATCATTTTACCATGGCTATCAACAGTATTAGTGAGAGAAAGCTCTTGGCAGTTAATTTGTTCCTGCTGCTTATTTGAGCTGTAAATCTTTTCTTACAACGTAAAATCTGTTCCCTGGCAAGAGCAAAATAATTATCTCAGAGGAAACTAAATCTTGGATTTGTTTCATTATATATATTTATATTAAACAGGTTTCTTGTTGGTTGTTAATCAGGCCAATTTGGGGTATTTATTTTATTTTGTTACACATCACTCATTTTCTTATTGTTTTTCTCTGAAGAATCCAGATGCTGGTCTGAACTTATGTTTCCAATTCAGTGAAGTTCCTTGGAAGAGAAACTCCAGTGATAGTATCTGTGCAAATGTAGACTTCATCATACTCAGAATTTCAGAGTGACAGGTACTTACTGAAAGTTCTCCTATAGAAACACAGTTCTGAACCTATCCAAGTTCCCCATAAATGGAGAGAATGGGGCTAAAGTTCAGGATTTAGGATACTATCAATAGCCAAATACACTGCTATTACAGAAATGATACACAGAGAGATAGAGAGGGAAAGAGAAATAAAGAATAAATACAATATTGAAGGGACATGGACTAGGAAGAAAAAAAAAAAGGAAAACAGGTAGTGACCAGGCATTTCTGAAAATTCAAAATCTTTATGAAAATTAAGTTTTTACTTGTTAACAGAGACAATGCTCTTTTGTCTTTTTCAGGTGTCTGGAGAAAGGACATTGAATTCTACAAGCCAAGCAGTGAATCCTGTCAATGCAGGTGATACCAGAGACTAGGGTTCAATTCTTGGGTTGAGAAGATTCCTCGAGTAGGAAATGACAATGTACCCAGTATCTTTGCCTGGAAAGTTCCATGGGCAGAGGAGCCTGGTGGGCTTGGACACAACTGAGCGACTGAACAAGCACATATACAAGTGAAGCAAACATCTTAAAAGGTAATCCTTAAACAGAAGAAGAACCTGGGACATTTTGTTCCTACTTGAACCCCACAGAGACACATAAGTCAGTATGTGTGGAGAAGAATATGGAGTCAGAATGGCCTGTGTTTGGCCCCCAGCTCTCTCATGTATTCGACCTGTGTTCCAGGAGCAGTCACTTAACCTTTGCAAACTCCCACATCAATGCCTTCATTAATAAAATGAAGGCAATAGAGTCTGGACACTACGTAAGATTGTTCTAAGAAAAATATGATATAGAAAATAAAGAAGGCATAAAAATGGAAAATATTAAATAAGACGACCAACTAAGTCCTGATATAAAATAAATATAAATGGGCTAAGTGCTTTAACTAGAAAATAGAAACTCTTAGATGTGTCTTTTAAAAATGACCCTGAAGTATATTTTATCTATAAAAGACAATTTAAACAACAAGATAAAAACAGTTGATAAAATTAAACCTTCTACAATAGAGAATTTGAAAACCTACCTGAAATTCATAAATATATAAAATGTCAATACTTAATTAAAAAATAATAACAGAGAACTTGAATAGAGCAATGAATGTTATAAAAATGGACAGGGGAACCAAGGAAGACTTCTAAACCAGGCATATTACATGAGAAAAAAAGATATGTAAAGTACTATATACTTAGCAGAGTGCCTGGCAAGAATGAGGAGCTCCTTACAGAGTGATACTGATCCACTGCATAATGTCTGTTCTTGTTGTTTAGTCATTAAGTCATGTCTGACTCTTTGCGACCTTATGGACTGTAGCTTACCAAGTTCCTCTCTCTATGGAGTTTTTAAGGCACGAATACTGGATTGGGTTGCCATTGCCTTCTCCAAGTGATCTTCCCACCTCACAGATTGAACATACATCTCCTGCTCAGACAGGCGGACTCTACCACTGAGCCACCAGGGAGCTGTGTAATGTCTACCTAAGGGTAAACATTGTTCCTGGATGACTGTGAAGAGGAAAGACTGTATCTTGTTCTTGGACTGTCAGCAGGTGACAGGAACTCAGGAATAGAGGAAGGACACAGACCATAGGTGGCATGATGGTTCTAAGAAGACAAGTGGTGCTCATCGGGACGGTGGGTGTCATAAGCAGAGTCTGGGGGGCTCTGCGTGCTAAGCTAGATTGGGAAGTCAATTAATAAGCTGATAAAAAGGACCCTTGGAACCACTGCCACATCCTTTCTTATAATAAATACCTTTCTGACCTCGGGTACTATAGACAACTCTTCTCCCAAAAGATGACAGTTGGGCTGGACTGAGGAACACCAGTGTGAGAACCTTCAGCTCTGGCATCTCTTCCTGTCCTCAAGACTGGAGACTTGTGCACGGGGACAGTTCAAAAGAGTGAAACTTCTAGACAGGCTATTACAACGTCCTCTGTCTTTAATGGATTTAGATATTATTTTCAAGCTTGTCTCTCATAACTCTTAAAATCCTGGGTCTTCTCACAGGCCTGTTCAAAATAGCCCTATGCCCATTTCCAGAGCACTGGTTACTATTAGAGACAAACCCACTTGTCACTATGATTTAGTTAACATTCGTGTTTAAGACACTCTTTAAATATCATCTCCAACTCCCCTGACTGAAATTATACTCATTTACTTTGACATAATAAAAGTAGCCTGAGAATTTGTGAATTTGCTCTAATTTGTAAGCATCTACTAGGAGATAGGCAGGTATATGGGATGGGGGCAACGTTGAACACAGGAGTCTGACCCCCGTCTTGGACTGTGCAAACTGTTTCTTCTGTCCACAGTCACTGTCCATAATAAGAAAGCTGTAGTGGATCAAATGGGCAGCAGACTAGCAAACAGTGGCCGTGGTCCTTTTTATGGTGTAAGTTTGGCTTCAGGAAGTGTTCTGAAGGCTTTCACTGCCCTACCAAGTGGAGTTTTTAAGGCACGAATACTGGATTGGGTTGCCATTGCCTTCTCCAAGTGATCTTCCCACCTCACAGATTGAACATACATCTCCTGCTCAGACAGGCGGACTCTACCACTGAGCCACCAGGGAGCTGTGTAATGTCTACCTAAGGGTAAACATTGTTCCTGGATGACTGTGAAGAGGAAAGACTGTATCTTGTTCTTGGACTGTCAGCAGGTGACAGGAACTCAGGAATAGAGGAAGGACACAGACCATAGGTGGCATGATGGTTCTAAGAAGACAAGTGGTGCTCATCGGGACGGTGGGTGTCATAAGCAGAGTCTGGGGGGCTCTGCGTGCTAAGCTAGATTGGGAAGTCAATTAATAAGCTGATAAAAAGGACCCTTGGAACCACTGCCACATCCTTTCTTATAATAAATACCTTTCTGACCTCGGGTACTATAGACAACTCTTCTCCCAAAAGATGACAGTTGGGCTGGACTGAGGAACACCAGTGTGAGAACCTTCAGCTCTGGCATCTCTTCCTGTCCTCAAGACTGGAGACTTGTGCACGGGGACAGTTCAAAAGAGTGAAACTTCTAGACAGGCTATTACAACGTCCTCTGTCTTTAATGGATTTAGATATTATTTTCAAGCTTGTCTCTCATAACTCTTAAAATCCTGGGTCTTCTCACAGGCCTGTTCAAAATAGCCCTATGCCCATTTCCAGAGCACTGGTTACTATTAGAGACAAACCCACTTGTCACTATGATTTAGTTAACATTCGTGTTTAAGACACTCTTTAAATATCATCTCCAACTCCCCTGACTGAAATTATACTCATTTACTTTGACATAATAAAAGTAGCCTGAGAATTTGTGAATTTGCTCTAATTTGTAAGCATCTACTAGGAGATAGGCAGGTATATGGGATGGGGGCAACGTTGAACACAGGAGTCTGACCCCCGTCTTGGACTGTGCAAACTGTTTCTTCTGTCCACAGTCACTGTCCATAATAAGAAAGCTGTAGTGGATCAAATGGGCAGCAGACTAGCAAACAGTGGCCGTGGTCCTTTTTATGGTGTAAGTTTGGCTTCAGGAAGTGTTCTGAAGCTGCTTCTTTGTCTAACGGAAAGGGTTTTACCTCAATTTGAGACTTAAACCCAGGGCCCAGACCTGATCGAACCCTGCTTGGGACTTGAACCCATGTGGCTAGAGCTTGAATTCCAACAAAAATCCTGTTTGGGACTCGATCCCACATGGCTGAGGCTTAACCCCAGCCAAAACCCTGCTTGGGACTTGATCCCATGTCGTCAGGACTCAGTCCCGGCCAAAACCCTGTCTGGGACTCTAACTCACGTGGCCGGGACTTAATCCAGCACTCACCCAATGTCTGGACCCACCGAGGCCCAGGTTCTTCATGCCTCAACTCAGAAAGAATTCAGCGAGAGGCAGAATGATAGGCAAGAAGAGGATTTATTAGGATAGGGTACTTGTAAGAGGTACAAGCAGGCAGGAAATCTCTGCTCTGCTCTCTCCTTCAATTGAGTGGACAGCAATATATATAGGATGGTAGAAGACCGCCCCCCTCAAGTAGGTGCAGATGCAGGACATACATCATTTGTTGCTTCTTCACCAGCTCCTCCTTAATTAGCTGTTTATACTCAATCAAGCCTGCTTTACTGAACAAGGAGCAGCTCTCCTGAGTTATCGTCAACTCACTGGCCTCCCAACCTTTCTCAGGTTTCTCCCTTCTACCTACCATTCCCCTACTAGAACTCTACAACCAGCTACCTATTCTATTCTGTCCCTATTATAACTACTGAGATGATTGCCATGGAAAATCCACTTTTCATCACACATCACAGTCCAATCAAGAAACAGTTCATTGTTGTTGTGTAGAATAAGAGATGACAACTTTGCAAAATGACAATCTTTTTGATTTTCAGTCAGCTCATGAGACACCCACTTATCGAGCTTTTTCACTTTTCCAATTTGTTTGAAATGCCAAATGACCATAGAATGGTCAACACTGAGTTCTTGAGCAACTTCTCATGGAGTCGTAAAAGGATTGGATTCACTGATTGCTCTCAAGTGGTTGTTTGTCAGCCTCTAAAGGCTGGCTACTACTCCCTGTGTCTTCAAGGTTCTCATCTCCTTTACAAAGCGTCTTGAACCACCACTCTGTTCATTAGCATTCCCTGGCCCAAATCTGTTGCTGACGTTGCCAATTATCTCTGATGTTTTATGATCCATAGTGAACTCAAATAAGAAAAGTCACTTGAATTTACTCTCTAACATCATTTCCACAGTCTAAAATACATGCAAGGGGCGCCGGTTCGATCCCTGGCCTGGGAAGATCCCACATGCCGCGGAGTAGCTGGACTGATGTGTCCAATCACCGAGCCGGAGCTCTGGAGCGCATGCGCCCAGAGCTCGCTCTCTGCGACAACAGATGCCACAGCGATGGGAGGCCCGTAGGAGCCAAAGAACAAAGACGGATGAAAAATAGAGAAACGGAAGACCAAGAGAAGTGGCCCGCCTGCTCCCTCCCTCCCCAACTCGACCCCCGCCCAAAATAAATAAATAAATAAATCTTTAAAAAAAAATACATGCAAAATAAACACCAAGTAATAATTCATTGAGTTTGCCTAGTAGCTCAGCTGGTAAACAATCCACCTGGAATGCAGGAGACCCTGGCTCAGTTCCTGGGTTGGGAAGATCCCCTGGAGAAGGGATATGCTATCCCCTCCAGTATTCTTGCCTGAGAATGCCCTGGATAGAGAAGACTGTCAGGCTACAGTCCATGGAGTCATGAAGAGTCAGACACGACTGAGTGACTAAGCACAGCACAATAATTCATTAGTCAAAAAAAAAAAAAAAAAGGCAAGAAATGTGCATTAAAATGATGTGTAACATAACCACATTTATTTAAAAATGTATTTCAATATCAAATGGCAAATTTCAGCAATGCAAAACCACAATTAATTTCACACCAACCTAAATTATCTCAGAAATGGCAGTTGGATAAGTGAAGGAATGAACAAATATAACATTCTATATTTAACCAGTTGTTGAGTCATAAACTCTGGTTTGACTATGGATATCACAGCATCATCATATTTTAATCTCTTTGTCTCCTAAAAATGAGCTGGCTTTTTGATTGCTTCTGGCAAGGTCGTAAAGGATTGGATTCACTGATTGCTCTGGGGTTTTCCTCTAAAGGCTGGCTACTACTCCCTGTGTCTTCAAGGTTCTCATCTCCTTTACAAAGCGTCTTGAACCACCACTCTGTTCATTAGCATTCCCTGGCCCAAATCTGTTGCTGACGTTGCCAATTATCTCTGATGTTTTATGATCCATAGTGAACTCAAATAAGAAAAGTCACTTGAATTTACTCTCTAACATCATTTCCACAGTCTAAAATACATGCAAGGGGCGCCGGTTCGATCCCTGGCCTGGGAAGATCCCACATGCCGCGGAGTAGCTGGACTGATGTGTCCAATCACCGAGCCGGAGCTCTGGAGCGCATGCGCCCAGAGCTCGCTCTCTGCGACAACAGATGCCACAGCGATGGGAGGCCCGTAGGAGCCAAAGAACAAAGACGGATGAAAAATAGAGAAACGGAAGACCAAGAGAAGTGGCCCGCCTGCTCCCTCCCTCCCCAACTCGACCCCCGCCCAAAATAAATAAATAAATAAATCTTTAAAAAAAAATACATGCAAAATAAACACCAAGTAATAATTCATTGAGTTTGCCTAGTAGCTCAGCTGGTAAACAATCCACCTGGAATGCAGGAGACCCTGGCTCAGTTCCTGGGTTGGGAAGATCCCCTGGAGAAGGGATATGCTATCCCCTCCAGTATTCTTGCCTGAGAATGCCCTGGATAGAGAAGACTGTCAGGCTACAGTCCATGGAGTCATGAAGAGTCAGACACGACTGAGTGACTAAGCACAGCACAATAATTCATTAGTCAAAAAAAAAAAAAAAAAGGCAAGAAATGTGCATTAAAATGATGTGTAACATAACCACATTTATTTAAAAATGTATTTCAATATCAAATGGCAAATTTCAGCAATGCAAAACCACAATTAATTTCACACCAACCTAAATTATCTCAGAAATGGCAGTTGGATAAGTGAAGGAATGAACAAATATAACATTCTATATTTAACCAGTTGTTGAGTCATAAACTCTGGTTTGACTATGGATATCACAGCATCATCATATTTTAATCTCTTTGTCTCCTAAAAATGAGCTGGCTTTTTGATTAAATTTTCTTTTCCTTGTGAGCAAGTGAGGAAAATGATTTCATCGGAAAGCAAGAATGATTAAATCCTAGTATCACTGGTTCATAATGTTCCATGTTTCATAAAGCACAACAGTAGTACAGCTTTGACACATTTCCAGTTATTTTCAACTTTTCAAGAAAAATGACAATAGTCAGTGTCACTGATTACTTATATATGCACCAGACCTTGTTTCAAATGGTTTATGTGTATCTAATTTAGTCCCCTCAAATAGCTCTTTTGAAATTGATGCTTTTCTTATTTCTCTACTACAAAGGAGAAACTGAGGCCAAAAGGGTGATGCAGCCACCCTGAGTGGTCTCATAGCAAGTGAGTGCGAGAGTCTGGGTTTGAACCCAGGTGCTTTGCCCCAGAACTCATACTTTGCATTCATGGGCTGTGCTGCCTCAATTTCCCAGAAAGGATGACTTTGTAAAGCTGCTGGAGTCTGGGTTTGGATCATATTGCTCAACTGATAATGAAGAAACTTTACATACAATCAGACTCTAGGGTTTCAGTCACTCTACCTCTTCATTTCTCCAAAATCTACCACCTCACAATTCACACTGCTACTGCATGCACTTTCCTTGCATTCACTTGCGTTAGTGATGGCAGTGTCTCCTTGTTTGGGCTCATCCTTCTAATTCCTTCTCCAAACTGCTTCCCAAAACATGTCTAAATCAGGAATCTGATTTTATTTCTCAGAGCTACTCAATGGCTCCACATAATCTATATGTAGAATCTAAATAAATTTGTTCAGTGGCGAATCTATTCTATAACTGTGAGCAGTCCACATTTATGCCTCACTCTCATGGCTTTGTTCTTTCCTTGGTTTCTGAAGCTTTCTGTAGGTGAAGTCTTGTGCCTCATCTGAATCCATCTCCCCTTTTGTGGAAGAACATTCTAGTTATGAGCAGTAAACCACTGTTTTCCTGATCTAGGTATAAAATCTCAATTTACACCTTCTTTCTGCTCTCTGAACATATGGCTGGCTTTTTGATTAAATTTTCTTTTCCTTGTGAGCAAGTGAGGAAAATGATTTCATCGGAAAGCAAGAATGATTAAATCCTAGTATCACTGGTTCATAATGTTCCATGTTTCATAAAGCACAACAGTAGTACAGCTTTGACACATTTCCAGTTATTTTCAACTTTTCAAGAAAAATGACAATAGTCAGTGTCACTGATTACTTATATATGCACCAGACCTTGTTTCAAATGGTTTATGTGTATCTAATTTAGTCCCCTCAAATAGCTCTTTTGAAATTGATGCTTTTCTTATTTCTCTACTACAAAGGAGAAACTGAGGCCAAAAGGGTGATGCAGCCACCCTGAGTGGTCTCATAGCAAGTGAGTGCGAGAGTCTGGGTTTGAACCCAGGTGCTTTGCCCCAGAACTCATACTTTGCATTCATGGGCTGTGCTGCCTCAATTTCCCAGAAAGGATGACTTTGTAAAGCTGCTGGAGTCTGGGTTTGGATCATATTGCTCAACTGATAATGAAGAAACTTTACATACAATCAGACTCTAGGGTTTCAGTCACTCTACCTCTTCATTTCTCCAAAATCTACCACCTCACAATTCACACTGCTACTGCATGCACTTTCCTTGCATTCACTTGCGTTAGTGATGGCAGTGTCTCCTTGTTTGGGCTCATCCTTCTAATTCCTTCTCCAAACTGCTTCCCAAAACATGTCTAAATCAGGAATCTGATTTTATTTCTCAGAGCTACTCAATGGCTCCACATAATCTATATGTAGAATCTAAATAAATTTGTTCAGTGGCGAATCTATTCTATAACTGTGAGCAGTCCACATTTATGCCTCACTCTCATGGCTTTGTTCTTTCCTTGGTTTCTGAAGCTTTCTGTAGGTGAAGTCTTGTGCCTCATCTGAATCCATCTCCCCTTTTGTGGAAGAACATTCTAGTTATGAGCAGTAAACCACTGTTTTCCTGATCTAGGTATAAAATCTCAATTTACACCTTCTTTCTGCTCTCTGAACATATGGCTGGGCCCTTTAACAATAATCCCTATGTTAAGCTTTATAGGGAGACTGTTCCAGACAGGAAAGAGGGAGGAAGGGGTTTTGTTTGCTGGTCCTAGAGTGCACTCAGCAGCAAGGGCAGCTCCTCCAACACCAGGTGCCCACAAGGGTGATTCTGTAGTGGAGTGTCTCCAGCAAGACGTCTCTCCGTGAGTCGTCTGCCTTGACGCCCTAAAGGGCTGATGTCCAGAAAGCTCAGTTGATTTATGAGGCACCCTGGTGTCCTGACTGTCATCCAGTGACCCAGGGACATATGGATCTTGGCCCTGATGTGGGGTGATCTCTCCCTCAAGTGCCCCTTCCATCTGCAATTCCTGGATATCTTAGAGTTCTTTTAGGTCTTAGTCAATCCCTTGTTATTCTAATCTGTTAAATATAATAATTTTATATTAAACTTTCTCTGCTCAAATTACTGTGGAGCTTCACTCTCACTATTGGACAGGATTATGTCTCTGTTACTCTTTTGATCAGGGTCAACCTCTTTCCATGGGCTTCCCTGATAGTCAGATGGTAGGGAATCTGCCTGAAATGCAGGAGATCTGAGTTCAATCCCTGAGTCAGGAGATCCACTGCAGAAGAATGGCTACCCACTCCAGTATTCTTGCCTGGAGAATTTCATGGACAGAGGAGCCTGATGGGCTATGGTCCATGGTCTCACAAGGAGCTGAACATGAGTGAATGACTAACAATTTCACTTTCACCCTTCATCTCACAGGCCCAATCAATCCTGAAGGCTGTGACCCTAGACAATTTCACTTTATGCTTCCCAAAACATGTCTAAATCAGGAATCTGATTTTATTTCTCAGAGCTACTCAATGGCTCCACATAATCTATATGTAGAATCTAAATAAATTTGTTCAGTGGCGAATCTATTCTATAACTGTGAGCAGTCCACATTTATGCCTCACTCTCATGGCTTTGTTCTTTCCTTGGTTTCTGAAGCTTTCTGTAGGTGAAGTCTTGTGCCTCATCTGAATCCATCTCCCCTTTTGTGGAAGAACATTCTAGTTATGAGCAGTAAACCACTGTTTTCCTGATCTAGGTATAAAATCTCAATTTACACCTTCTTTCTGCTCTCTGAACATATGGCTGGGCCCTTTAACAATAATCCCTATGTTAAGCTTTATAGGGAGACTGTTCCAGACAGGAAAGAGGGGAGGAAGGGGTTTTGTTTGCTGGTCCTAGAGTGCACTCAGCAGCAAGGGCAGCTCCTCCAACACCAGGTGCCCACAAGGGTGATTCTGTAGTGGAGTGTCTCCAGCAAGACGTCTCTCCGTGAGTCGTCTGCCTTGACGCCCTAAAGGGCTGATGTCCAGAAAGCTCAGTTGATTTATGAGGCACCCTGGTGTCCTGACTGTCATCCAGTGACCCAGGGACATATGGATCTTGGCCCTGATGTGGGGTGATCTCTCCCTCAAGTGCCCCTTCCATCTGCAATTCCTGGATATCTTAGAGTTCTTTTAGGTCTTAGTCAATCCCTTGTTATTCTAATCTGTTAAATATAATAATTTTATATTAAACTTTCTCTGCTCAAATTACTGTGGAGCTTCACTCTCACTATTGGACAGGATTATGTCTCTGTTACTCTTTTGATCAGGGTCAACCTCTTTCCATGGGCTTCCCTGATAGTCAGATGGTAGGGAATCTGCCTGAAATGCAGGAGATCTGAGTTCAATCCCTGAGTCAGGAGATCCACTGCAGAAGAATGGCTACCCACTCCAGTATTCTTGCCTGGAGAATTTCATGGACAGAGGAGCCTGATGGGCTATGGTCCATGGTCTCACAAGGAGCTGAACATGAGTGAATGACTAACAATTTCACTTTCACTCTTCATCTCACAGGCTCTTTCCAAACACCCTCAACTCCTAGTTCTCAGCTTCAGGCTTGGGCTTGTGACCCTAGACTGTTCAATGTGGTTCCAGCAATTGATTCAGAAAAATACAAACCTCATTCTGTTCATTAAGACCCATGCCTAAGACCTCTCCCAAACACATCACTCTTCTTTACATTATCCTGCATCCCCCCACAATACATTTGGTTGAACTGATCCCATCCTTGTCTTGGAGTATGGTGAGGGAAAGGAACAGTGTTGACCAAACTCAGAAATCAGCACATTCCATTTGGCCTCTAAATAATTAACTCAGTGATATGTACCTGATTTAGAGGCCAACAGGACCAACAGGCTTCTGGAACTTTTTTTGAGCTGCTGACAAAGAGAATTTCCTCTTTTTTTGGTATCTTTATTTTAGAAGCATGTAATCTTAAGACTGTTTCACAGCTTCATTGAAAGCATAAGAAAAGGGACCACAGAGATGAGTTTTTACAGATAAAACGTAGATAGAAACCTGATCCTTGTCACATGTTTGCACCTTGATCAAGCTCTGCCTGAAGCCAACTACTTCTGGACTTTTCATTTGGTGAGTCAATATATTTCCTTTTTGAAAGACTAAGTTGAATTTAAAATGGAAAACATCCTAATTATGACATTTTCCTTCCAGAAGAGACCATAGCAATACGCACAATTTTTCCAATATGCACTGCTATCTTTCTTAATATCCACTGACTACCAACCTATAAAGTTTTAAAAGCAGGAGCTGAGACTGGGCACCCAAATCCAGTGCTCTTGAACAAGCCAGAGGGATGGGGTTAGGAAGGAGGTGAGGGAGTTCAGGATGATAGGGACACATTGTGTGCCTGTGGCCGATTCATGTTGATGTATGGCAAAAAACATCATAATTTTATAAGGTAATTATCTTTCAATTAAAATAAATAAATAAATTATAAAAGAGGAGGAGTTGAGTTTTATTTACCTTTGAAGTCATATACCTTGGCACAATGTCCTGAACATAGTAAGCATTCAATAAGTATCTCTTGAAAAGATGACTGAA
The DNA here is from genome assembly GCA_022376925.1 of Tragulus kanchil. Classification (NCBI taxonomy): domain Eukaryota; kingdom Metazoa; phylum Chordata; class Mammalia; order Artiodactyla; family Tragulidae; genus Tragulus; species Tragulus kanchil. The sequence continues at coordinate 80,441,413 of JAIOJX010000029.1, read as the reverse complement.
TATATAAATAAATTCTAAACAACCAAACTACATGAAGTTAATGTCATGTCAGGTCTGATGAAAAAGATATGCTAAAATATGGGCTGTAATTTCTATGTTTATAACCACATACAAGGACGTTCTATACTAATTGACTGCTGCTATTCAAACCTAAGAGTTCCATTATATATAGCATTCATGAATAGAACATTGTAAATCAATCATACTTCCGTTTTTTTTTTTTTTCTAAATCCCCATTAGAGTTGCAGGCTATTTATAAATAATGTTACTGGGGAGTCTCTAATCCAATTGATGCTCGTGTTACAAAAAGCACGGGTAATATTAAAGTTACACCCAAAACAGTTAGGCTGAAGCCTTAGATTAGGCCCCTGGTAGTCTCAAAGTTGATCTCTATTTTCTAAGAAGTTGACTACAGGGTTGTGTTTTCTGTTTTGCTCCTGGCTTTCTAGAGAGAAATTCTGAAATAATTGAGAATATCATTAATCCAGGACTAAGCTTGAGTACAGAAAAAAATCGATAGTTTATTCTGACACACACATGTCTAGGTGAGTTTTTACGTAATGCCATCACCAAGGCTAAGTTTGGACAATATACACTGATTACATTCAGTCTGATACTAGGGAAAATAAATATCACTCTTCTAGATCACTGATTGAAATGCAGGACTCCTTTCAAAGTGTGAAGTATCATGTCTTCACCTAACACACTGACAATGTCAACTGATTACAGGGTATACCAGGTGCCTGTAGGGAATCACTCACCAGCAACTTCAATAATGCAAGTGATTATAACTCAGTAATTTTTAATGATGTCTGATGTGCAAATGATTCTTTTAGCTTTACTCAGGAACATCAAATTCCTACTTTGGTGATAACTCAGCTTTGAACTATATGCCACTCACTATTCCATCAGGATCTTCCTGAATTCAAAGTAACTACAGTAGCAAAAACCTTTGACAGCCATACAAATCTTTAATAAAATATATTCAGAAGAGAGCTCAACATTTCGGACACACGAATACTTGCAAAATAGAGCAACTGGCTTCATATGCATGCATACTAAATTTTTTCAGTCTTGTTCGACTCTTTGCAACCCTATAAACCGTAGCCTGCCAGGTTCCTCTGTCCATGGGATTCTCTAGACAAGAATACTAGAGTAGGTTGTCATGTCCTCCTCCAGGAGATCTTCCTGACCCAGGGACTGAACCCTTGTCTGTTTGTCTCCTGCATTGGCAGACAGTTTCTTTACCACTAGCACCACCTGGGAGGCCCTGTTACATGAAAAGATAAACTATACCAGTATACAAACTTAAAGTTACAAATGTAATTTTAAGGTAGCAGAATGTACAAATTTCTATACTGCCAAGTCATACAATTTCTTTAGAATTCTCAATTCTTTACTTATTCTTTACTATTTTTCTTTACTTATTTTTAGAAGATGAATGAGATCTGCTCAGGATTGCTCAATTTGCCAACAATTACTGGTACTGTATGGAAGAGAAAGTGAAGGTCAGCATTTTAGGAGAATAAATGGACTCTCCATCTACTCAGTAAATAACTGATGCAAAAACATGAATGTAAGTTTCTGACTATTTATTATCATTAGGAGTCACTTGCCACTTTTTCCCATCTATGTTCTATCATCCATTTGTAAGAAACTTATTTTTATTTGGAAGAAGATTTGATAAAAAGTATAGATGATCATATCTAACCTGTTCCAACAAAATATGTAACAATATACCTTTCACCTTGCATGAGTGCTTAGTTGCTCACTTGTGTTGGACTCTTTATGACCCAAAGGATTGTAGTCCACCAGGCTCCTCTATCCATGGCAAGAACACTGGAGTTGCCATTTCTTTTTCTAGGCTACTTTTCCAGTTCAAGGATTGCACCCTCATCTTCTACGTCTCTGGTATTTGCAGATGGGTTTGTTACCCCTGAGCCACTGGACAAGTCCCTCATCTCAAGTTTGTTGTTGTTGTTCAGTCACTCAGATTTGTCCAAACCTTTAAGACCCCATGGACTGCAGCACCCAAGCCTCAGGATGGCTTCTCCATCCTTCACCACCTCCCAGAGTTTGAGTTGGTGATGCCATCTGACCATCTCATCCTCTGTCATGCCCTTCTCTTCCTGTTACTTGCAAAATAGAGCAACTGGCTTCATATGCATGCATACTAAATTTTTTCAGTCTGGTTTGACTCTTTGCAACTCTATGAACTGTAGCTCGCCAGGTTCCTCTGTCTAGGCAATAATACTAGAGTAGGTTGTCATGTGCTCCTCCAGGGGATCTTCCTGACCCAGGGACTGAACCCTTGTCTGTTTGTCTCCTGCATTGGCAGACAGTTTCTTTACCACTAGCACCACCTGGGAGGCCCTGTTACATGAAAAGATAAACTATACCAGTATACAAACTTAAAGTTACAAATGTAATTTTAAGGTAGCAGAATGTACAAATTTCTATACTGCCAAGTCATACAATTTCTTTAGAATTCTCAATTCTTTACTTATTCTTTACTATTTTTCTTTACTTATTTTTAGAAGATGAATGAGATCTGCTCAGGATTGCTCAATTTGCCAACAATTACTGGTACTGTATGGAAGAGAAAGTGAAGGTCAGCATTTTAGGAGAATAAATGGACTCTCCATCTACTCAGTAAATAACTGATGCAAAAACATGAATGTAAGTTTCTGACTATTTATTATCATTAGGAGTCACTTGCCACTTTTTCCCATCTATGTTCTATCATCCATTTGTAAGAAACTTATTTTTATTTGGAAGAAGATTTGATAAAAAGTATAGATGATCATATCTAACCTGTTCCAACAAAATATGTAACAATATACCTTTCACCTTGCATGAGTGCTTAGTTGCTCACTTGTGTTGGACTCTTTATGACCCAAAGGATTGTAGTCCACCAGGCTCCTCTATCCATGGCAAGAACACTGGAGTTGCCATTTCTTTTTCTAGGCTACTTTTCCAGTTCAAGGATTGCACCCTCATCTTCTACGTCTCTTGTATTTGCATATGGGTTTGTTACCCGTGAGCCACTGGACAAGTCCCCCATCTCAAGTTTGTTGTTGTTGTTCAGTCACTCAGATTTGTCCAAACCTTTAAGACCCCATGGACTGCAGCACCCAAGCCTCAGGATGGCTTCTCCATCCTTCACCACCTCCCAGAGTTTGAGTTGGTGATGCCATCTGACCATCTCATCCTCTGTCATGCCCTTCTCTTCCTGCTTTCAATCTTTCCCAGCACCAAGGTATTTTTCAATGAGTCAGTTCTTTGCATCAGGTACATCAAGTATTAGAGTTTCAGCTTCAGCATTAGTCCTTCCAATGAATATTCAGGGCTGATTTCCCTTAGGACTGACTGGCTTTATCTCTTTGCTATCCAACAGACTCTCAAGAGTCTTCTCCAACACTACAGTTCTAAGGCATCGGCCCTTCAGAATGAGCCTTTTTAAATGTGACATCTGCACATGATCACTGGAAAAACCATAGCTTTGACAAAATGGTCCTTTGTCAGCTAAGTAATGTCTCTACTTTTTAAATACACAGTCTAGGTTTATCATAGCTTTTCTTCCAAGGAACAAGTATCTTTCATTTCATGGCTGCAGTCACTGTCCACAGTGATTTTGGAACCCAAGAAAATAAAGTCTGTTTCTATTTCCATTGTTTGCCCATATATTTGCCATAAAGTGATAGGCCCAGATGTCATGATCTTAGATTTTTGAATGTTGAGTTTTAGGCCAGCTTTTTTACTCTCCTATTTCATCTTCATCAGAAGGCTCTTTAATTCCTCTGCACTTTCTGTCATTAGGGTGATGTCATCTGCATATTTGAGGTTGTTAATATTTTTCTAGCAAACTTGATTCCACCTGTGAGTCATGCAACCCTGCATTTCACATGATGTACTATGCATATAAGTTAAATAATCAGGGTAACAATATACCTTTCACTTGACAACTTTTTCCAAAGGATTGTAGTCCACCAGGCTCCTCTATCCATGGCAAGAACACTGGAGTTGCCATTTCTTTTTCTAGGCTACTTTTCCAGTTCAAGGATTGCACCCTCATCTTCTACGTCTCTGGTATTTGCAGATGGGTTTGTTACCCCTGAGCCACTGGACAAGTCCCTCATCTCAAGTTTGTTGTTGTTGTTCAGTCACTCAGATTTGTCCAAACCTTTAAGACCCCATGGACTGCAGCACCCAAGCCTCAGGATGGCTTCTCCATCCTTCACCACCTCCCAGAGTTTGAGTTGGTGATGCCATCTGACCATCTCATCCTCTGTCATGCCCTTCTCTTCCTGCTTTCAATCTTTCCCAGCACCAAGGTATTTTTCAATGAGTCAGTTCTTTGCATCAGGTACATCAAGTATTAGAGTTTCAGCTTCAGCATTAGTCCTTCCAATGAATATTCAGGGCTGATTTCCCTTAGGACTGACTGGCTTTATCTCTTTGCTATCCAACAGACTCTCAAGAGTCTTCTCCAACACTACAGTTCTAAGGCATCGGCCCTTCAGAATGAGCCTTTTTAAATGTGACATCTGCACATGATCACTGGAAAAACCATAGCTTTGACAAAATGGTCCTTTGTCAGCTAAGTAATGTCTCTACTTTTTAAATACACAGTCTAGGTTTATCATAGCTTTTCTTCCAAGGAACAAGTATCTTTCATTTCATGGCTGCAGTCACTGTCCACAGTGATTTTGGAACCCAAGAAAATAAAGTCTGTTTCTATTTCCATTGTTTGCCCATATATTTGCCATAAAGTGATAGGCCCAGATGTCATGATCTTAGATTTTTGAATGTTGAGTTTTAGGCCAGCTTTTTCACTCTCCTATTTCATCTTCATCAGAAGGCTCTTTAATTCCTCTGCACTTTCTGTCATTAGGGTGATGTCATCTGCATATTTGAGGTTGTTAATATTTTTCTAGCAAACTTGATTCCACCTGTGAGTCATGCAACCCTGCATTTCACATGATGTACTATGCATATAAGTTAAATAATCAGGGTGACAATATACAGCCTTGACATACTCTTCTCAGTTTGTAACCAGTCTGTTGTTCCATGTTCAGTTCCAATTGTTGCTTCTTGATCTGCATACAAGTTTCTCAGGAGGCAGGTAAGATGGTCTGGTATTCCCATCTCTCTAAGAAATTTCCAGTTTGTTGTGATTCATACAGTCAAAGACTTTAGTGCAGTCAATGTAGCATAAGTAAATGTTTTTTCTGGAATTTTCTCGCTTTTTCTATGATCCAGTGGATGTTAGCTTGATCTCTGGTTCCTCTGCCTTTTCTAAATCCAGTTTGTACACCTGGAATTTCTTGGTTCACATACTACTGAAGCCTAGTTTGAAGACTTTTGAGCGTTACCTTCCTAGCATGTAAAATAAATGCAACTGTTCTATAGTTTGTACATTCTTTGTCATTGCCCTTATTCGAGATTGGAATGAAAACTGACATCTTTTCCAGTGCGGTGGCCACTGAGTTTTTCAAATGTTCTGGCATATTGAATGCAACACTAGCTTTGTTCATAGTGGTGCTTCCTAAGCCCCACTGGACCTCACACTCCAGGATGTCCAGCTCTAGGTGAATAGTCACACCACCATGGTCATTTGGCTCATTAAGCTATTTCTTGTATAGTTCTTCTGTGTATTCTTGCCACTTCTTCTTAATATCTTCTGCTTCTGTTATGTATGTACCATTTCTGTCCTTTATTGTGCTCAACTTTGCATGGAATGCTCCCTTGGTATCTCTAATTTCCTTTGAAGAGATCCCTAGTCTTTCCCATTCTATGGTTTCCTGTATTTACTTCCAAGGAACAAGTATCTTTTTAGGATTTCCACAGTGATTTTGGAACCCAAGAAAATGTCTGTTTCTATTTCCATTGTTTGCCCATATATTTGCCATAAAGTGATAGGCCCAGATGTCATGATCTTAGATTTTTGAATGTTGAGTTTTAGGCCAGCTTTTCACTCTCCTATTTCATCTTCATCAGAAGGCTCTTTAATTCCTCTGCACTTTCTGTCATTAGGGTGATGTCATCTGCATATTTGAGGTTGTTAATATTTTTCTAGCAAACTTGATTCCACCTGTGAGTCATGCAACCCTGCATTTCACATGATGTACTATGCATATAAGTTAAATAATCAGGGTGACAATATACAGCCTTGACATACTCTTCTCAGTTTGTAACCAGTCTGTTGTTCCATGTTCAGTTCCAATTGTTGCTTCTTGATCTGCATACAAGTTTCTCAGGAGGCAGGTAAGATGGTCTGGTATTCCCATCTCTCTAAGAAATTTCCAGTTTGTTGTGATTCATACAGTCAAAGACTTTAGTGCAGTCAATGTAGCATAAGTAAATGTTTTTTCTGGAATTTTCTCGCTTTTTCTATGATCCAGTGGATGTTAGCTTGATCTCTGGTTCCTCTGCCTTTTCTAAATCCAGTTTGTACACCTGGAATTTCTTGGTTCACATACTACTGAAGCCTAGTTTGAAGACTTTTGAGCGTTACCTTCCTAGCATGTAAAATAAATGCAACTGTTCTATAGTTTGTACATTCTTTGTCATTGCCCTTATTCGAGATTGGAATGAAAACTGACATCTTTTCCAGTCCCGTGGCCACTGAGTTTTTCAAATGTTCTGGCATATTGAATGCAACACTAGCTTTGTTCATAGTGGTGCTTCCTAAGCCCCACTGGACCTCACACTCCAGGATGTCCAGCTCTAGGTGAATAGTCACACCACCATGGTCATTTGGCTCATTAAGCTATTTCTTGTATAGTTCTTCTGTGTATTCTTGCCACTTCTTCTTAATATCTTCTGCTTCTGTTATGTATGTACCATTTCTGTCCTTTATTGTGCTCAACTTTGCATGGAATGTTCCCTTGGTATCTCTAATTTCTTTTGAAGAGATCCCTAGTCTTTCCCATTCTATGGTTTCCCTGTATTTACTTGCCTTGTTCACCTAGGATGGTTTTCTTACTGCTCCTTGCTGTTCTCTGAAACTCTGCATTCTGATGGGTTCATCTTTTTTCTTCCTCTTTGCCTTTCACTTCTCTTCTTTTCTCAGCTATTTGCAAGGCCTCCTCAGACAACCATTTTGTATTTTTGCATTTCTTTTTGTTAGGTTTTGATCACCGTCTCCTATACAATGTTACAAACCTTTGATCACAGTTTTTCAGGCACCCTGTCTATCAGATCTAATCCCTTGAAGCTATTTGTTACTTCTACTATATAATCACAAGGTTTTTGATTTAGGTCATACCCAAATGGCCGAGTGGTTTACCCTACTTTGTTCAATTTAAGCCTGGATTTTGCAAGAAGGAGCTCAAGATCTGAGCCACAGTCTTCTCCAATTCTTTCTTTTTGCTCATTACATAAAGCTTCTCCATCTTCAACTGTAAATAATACAACCAACATACAATATAACCAATCTGATTTCCACCAGATCACATAACCATCTGGTGATGTCCATTTGTAGAATATTTTCTTGGGTTGTTTGAAGAAAGTGTTTGCTTTGACCAGTAGGTTCTCTTGGCAAAACTCTGTTAGCCTTAGCCCTGCTTCATTTTGGAGTCCAAGGCCAAACTTTCCTGTTACTCCAGATACCGCATGACTTCCTACTTTTGCATTCCATTCCCCTATTATGAAAATGACATATTTTTTGATGTTAGTTGTACAAGGTCTTATGAGTCTTCATAAATCTATTCAACTTCAGCTTCTTCAGCATTAGTGATTGGGGCACTGGCTTGGATTACTGTGATAGTAAGTTAAAAACAAATAAATAGATGTTGGCAGACAAATTTGTTTGTGAGATGTGTTGCTATCATAAAAAACAAAAATGCTAAGTAGAATTGTATACTGTGTCCATTTGCAATTAATTGTTTACACATTGTCTTTTTCAGTGGGTTGAAACACTAATCTTACTATGATATACCCTGATCTATCCCAGGGTGACTGCAAAATTCAGGGAGAGCACCAGAAACTGCAGTTCCCACCTTCCTCCAGCAGAGGGAACCATTTCACCACTACTGTTTCCCGCAGAGGTTATACTCTTCAAGTAGAACAAATGTGCTCTTCAGTCTTACAATCATTTTCAATTTTATTGCTGACAGTCTGACAGGGCTACTTAATATTGCTGGGCTGACCTTTCCATATCTTGTGTTAAACTTTTTTTTTTTTTTTTAACTTCTCTTAATCTCCTATTTCGGGAAGAGGATATCATTGACTATATCAGGACTGGCTGCCGTGTGATATTACAGTAACAACATTGGTTAAGACAGGTGGATAAGAGGCTGGGTGCCAGGCAACAACTGGTGCCTTCCATCACTCTACAGACTTCATCAGCATCAGCCACGTGTGGGCCGTTCAGGGAGAGTATTTTTTTACTGTTTATCACTCCCCAGGAAGAGCTTAAATGGCTTTCCACCACACCGGGAACACTAACCTCTAAGATTTAAAGTTAACTTCCTTAGGTTCAGTCCTGGCGTCCTGGTAGAAGAAGACTGTCCATCTGGGGAAAGATCATTCTTAGAATGTTGCCTTTGAAGACTATGCAGGCTGTAGGAAAAGGTAATACAACTTTTTCTCCAACACATTTAAGAATGAAGATGCACGTAACTCAGGTGGGGCTGCAGGAATAATAGCCAGCACTGTGGCCTGCCAGTGGTTCCAGAGTCTGCGATTGGTGACACAGGTGACATTGGCCAGGCACTCACTTTGTACCAGACCCTGTGTAAATGCATCATGGGAACTTCTTGGTTCCCAGCGATGGCTGACACATGCAACATAGAGTCTATGAGTCTTCATAAATCTATTCAACTTCAGCTTCTTCAGGATTAGTGATTGGGGCACTGGCTTGGATTACTGTGATAGTAAGTTAAAAACAAATAAATAGATGTTGGCAGACAAATTTGTTTGTGAGATGTGTTGCTATCATAAAAAACAAAAATGCTAAGTAGAATTGTATACTGTGTCCATTTGCAATTAATTGTTTACACATTGTCTTTTTCAGTGGGTTGAAACACTAATCTTACTATGATATACCCTGATCTATCCCAGGGTGACTGCAAAATTCAGGGAGAGCACCAGAAACTGCAGTTCCCACCTTCCTCCAGCAGAGGGAACCATTTCACCACTACTGTTTCCCGCAGAGGTTATACTCTTCAAGTAGAACAAATGTGCTCTTCAGTCTTACAATCATTTTCAATTTTATTGCTGACAGTCTGACAGGGCTACTTAATATTGCTGGGCTGACCTTTCCATATCTTGTGTTAAACTTTTTTTTTTTTTTTTAACTTCTCTTAATCTCCTATTTCGGGAAGAGGATATCATTGACTATATCAGGACTGGCTGCCGTGTGATATTACAGTAACAACATTGGTTAAGACAGGTGGATAAGAGGCTGGGTGCCAGGCAACAACTGGTGCCTTCCATCACTCTACAGACTTCATCAGCATCAGCCACGTGTGGGCCGTTCAGGGAGAGTATTTTTTTACTGTTTATCACTCCCCAGGAAGAGCTTAAATGGCTTTCCACCACACCGGGAACACTAACCTCTAAGATTTAAAGTTAACTTCCTTAGGTTCAGTCCTGGCGTCCTGGTAGAAGAAGACTGTCCATCTGGGGAAAGATCATTCTTAGAATGTTGCCTTTGAAGACTATGCAGGCTGTAGGAAAAGGTAATACAACTTTTTCTCCAACACATTTAAGAATGAAGATGCACGTAACTCAGGTGGGGCTGCAGGAATAATAGCCAGCACTGTGGCCTGCCAGTGGTTCCAGAGTCTGCGATTGGTGACACAGGTGACATTGGCCAGGCACTCACTTTGTACCAGACCCTGTGTAAATGCATCATGGGAATTTCTTGGTTTAGAGCAACCTACAGCTCTGATGGCTGCACTGCCATTAGCTGCACAGCAACCAGAAGTGACTGAGACCTTATGGAGATTTTATTTTTTATTATTTTCATATATATATGTATATTTGATTTACAATGTTGTGTTAATTACTGCCTTACAGCAAAGTGATTCATTTGTACATCTTTAATATTCTTCTGCATTATACTTTATCATAGGATATTGAATATAGTTTCCTGTGCTATCTAGTAGGACTTTGCTGTTTATTCATTCTCTTTTCCTAGTTGCTGGATCAGCGACTAAGACAAAGGGAAAGGCCTAGTGGTGACCTAACTTCCTACTCCATCCCTCTCCCAACACCCTCCCACTTGGCGACTACCATTCTGTTTTCTATGCTTAAGGAAGTTGTAAATGGTGGGTTAGGACAGGCTGGCAAGCAGACACCAAACAAGATTAGACCTAAGCTGTCTGACTCCAGTGACCAACAGGTTCATCATAACATTACACTACTTCTTAATAGCCTCTGAAACAGGTTATCTCTCCTCATATGGCTCACCTCATCCAACTTGCAAGAGCCTTCCCTGGTTTCTGAGACCTAGTCTCTGAGAGAAACTTCCCATGCAGATTCTGCTCTCTGTCCCTCAGCTCCTCGGACACCTGCACAGGAAGCACTAGGAGCTACACCTGCTTTATGACCATGTGACCATGTGACTCAGGCTGGCATTAGAGGCTTTTCATAATCTTGCAGAATTTATACAAAACTTGGAAATCTTGGTTCCTTTATTGGAGTCAGCACAGGTAAGACCCTGCCTAAGAATTTTTTATAGAGACCACTTGTGACCTTGGCAGTTTCTCAATGAAGCCTCATACTGGACAAACCTGAGATGGAAGGTAAGGTGAAAGCAGAGTGAACATCATTCACTTTCTAGCTCACTTGCCCCCTCATTTTTCATTGCATGGAAAAAGAAAATAAGACATTGAGGGAAAGTGATAAGCCAGGAATAACCAGACCTACAGGAACCAAGCCACCAGTTGGTTGGTTCTCCAAAAAGGGAAGTCCATGGTTCACATCCCATCATTTAAGGTCCCTGTGATCACTCCAGGGTTGGTGCCAATTATCCAGTAATGAAATATGTGAAGGCATGGAATAGAAACCCTCTAGGTAGAAGCCATGTTCCTAAGAAATTGAGCTACATCATCAAAGAGTGAAACTACCCAGGCCGGGACTAGACAGCAATCAGCTTCTAGGAAAAGAGAGAAAGGCCCGATGATCAAGGGCTGCAAGGGTGGCACACGCTCCAGAAAAAACTGTAGCCAGGGCAAGTCTCCACTTCCATTAACACACAGAAGACTTAACTGGAGCCACAGAATTGCTGGATCAGCGACTAAGACAAAGGGAAAGGCCTAGTGGTGACCTAACTTCCTACTCCATCCCTCTCCCAACACCCTCCCACTTGGCGACTACCATTCTGTTTTCTATGCTTAAGGAAGTTGTAAATGGTGGGTTAGGACAGGCTGGCAAGCAGACACCAAACAAGATTAGACCTAAGCTGTCTGACTCCAGTGACCAACAGGTTCATCATAACATTACACTACTTCTTAATAGCCTCTGAAACAGGTTATCTCTCCTCATATGGCTCACCTCATCCAACTTGCAAGAGCCTTCCCTGGTTTCTGAGACCTAGTCTCTGAGAGAAACTTCCCATGCAGATTCTGCTCTCTGTCCCTCAGCTCCTCGGACACCTGCACAGGAAGCACTAGGAGCTACACCTGCTTTATGACCATGTGACCATGTGACTCAGGCTGGCATTAGAGGCTTTTCATAATCTTGCAGAATTTATACAAAACTTGGAAATCTTGGTTCCTTTATTGGAGTCAGCACAGGTAAGACCCTGCCTAAGAATTTTTTATAGAGACCACTTGTGACCTTGGCAGTTTCTCAATGAAGCCTCATACTGGACAAACCTGAGATGGAAGGTAAGGTGAAAGCAGAGTGAACATCATTCACTTTCTAGCTCACTTGCCCCCTCATTTTTCATTGCATGGAAAAAGAAAATAAGACATTGAGGGAAAGTGATAAGCCAGGAATAACCAGACCTACAGGAACCAAGCCACCAGTTGGTTGGTTCTCCAAAAAGGGAAGTCCATGGTTCACATCCCATCATTTAAGGTCCCTGTGATCACTCCAGGGTTGGTGCCAATTATCCAGTAATGAAATATGTGAAGGCATGGAATAGAAACCCTCTAGGTAGAAGCCATGTTCCTAAGAAATTGAGCTACATCATCAAAGAGTGAAACTACCCAGGCCGGGACTAGACAGCAATCAGCTTCTAGGAAAAGAGAGAAAGGCCCGATGATCAAGGGCTGCAAGGGTGGCACACGCTCCAGAAAAAACTGTAGCCAGGGCAAGTCTCCACTTCCATTAACACACAGAAGACTTAACTGGAGCCACAGAATCCTGACAAGCAAGGCACATATGACGGGGCTCTAGGGGTTGGAGGGGACATGTGTGCCCAGAGACCTAATCCAGTGTGTGAGATGCCAACTGACTGATCTAAACTGACTTCAGTCATCACTGCTGGGGACAGGACTTCTTTACCACCGGACTACGGGAGGGTCAAAGTACTTAATTCTACAAAGGGCAACCACAGAGGAGTTAAAAGTATATATACATATATTAAAAAAAATGAAAGTTAACAAAATATGTGACACGGGGTCCATATTAAGATAAGCAGAGGTGGTCCCTCAGCCAACTACCTAGAAGAGCTGCACGTGTGCCCAGTCACTCAATCATGTTACACTTTCCAACCCACGAACTGTAGCCCACCAGGCTCCTTTGCCCATGGGATTCTGCAGGGAAGAATACTGGAATGGGTTGCCATTTCCTCCTCTAGATGATCTTCCCAACCCAGGGATTGAACCCCAGCCTCCTGTGTCTCTGGCATTGTAGGAAAATTCTTTACCACTGTGCTACCTGGGAAACCTATAGCAGAGCTGTCCTGTCCTAAATTACCAGAGGGACTGGGCTGCTCTGAATCTCAAGACAAAGTCAAGGCAGGCACGCTACACCAGGCCTCTGCTGCCTGAAAGATGCCCATTTTTGTATACCAGGAAGTAAGGGGGAATCTAAACTCTGTGTTTTGAGAGAAGGAAAATAATTCAAGCAAATCTTTGCAACTCTGAAAAATATACTATTGAATATAAATTTAGTATTAGAAAGATTGGGGGCAAACCACTTGGGTAATTAGCAGGAATAACCAGAACCTACAGGAACCAAGCCACCAGTTGGTTGGTTCTCCAAAAAGGGAAGTCCATGGTTCACATCCCATCATTTAAGGTCCCTGTGATCACTCCAGGGTTGGTGCCAATTATCCAGTAATGAAATATGTGAAGGCATGGAATAGAAACCCTCTAGGTAGAAGCCATGTTCCTAAGAAATTGAGCTACATCATCAAAGAGTGAAACTACCCAGGCCGGGACTAGACAGCAATCAGCTTCTAGGAAAAGAGAGAAAGGCCCGATGATCAAGGGCTGCAAGGGTGGCACACGCTCCAGAAAAAACTGTAGCCAGGGCAAGTCTCCACTTCCATTAACACACAGAAGACTTAACTGGAGCCACAGAATCCTGACAAGCAAGGCACATATGACGGGGCTCTAGGGGTTGGAGGGGACATGTGTGCCCAGAGACCTAATCCAGTGTGTGAGATGCCAACTGACTGATCTAAACTGACTTCAGTCATCACTGCTATGGACAAGAATTCTTTACCACCAGACTACGGGATGGTCAAAGTACTTAATTCTACAAAGGGCAACCACAGAGGAGTTAAAAGTATATATACATATATTAAAAAAAATGAAAGTTAACAAAATATGTGACACGGGGTCCATATTAAGATAAGCAGAGGTGGTCCCTCAGCCAACTACCTAGAAGAGCTGCACGTGTGCCCAGTCACTCAATCATGTTACACTTTCCAACCCACGAACTGTAGCCCACCAGGCTCCTTTGCCCATGGGATTCTGCAGGGAAGAATACTGGAATGGGTTGCCATTTCCTCCTCTAGATGATCTTCCCAACCCAGGGATTGAACCCCAGCCTCCTGTGTCTCTGGCATTGTAGGAAAATTCTTTACCACTGTGCTACCTGGGAAACCTATAGCAGAGCTGTCCTGTCCTAAATTACCAGAGGGACTGGGCTGCTCTGAATCTCAAGACAAAGTCAAGGCAGGCACGCTACACCAGGCCTCTGCTGCCTGAAAGATGCCCATTTTTGTATACCAGGAAGTAAGGGGGAATCTAAACTCTGTGTTTTGAGAGAAGGAAAATAATTCAAGCAAATCTTTGCAACTCTGAAAAATATACTATTGAATATAAATTTAGTATTAGAAAGATTGGGGGCAAACCACTTGGGTGAGGAACCAAGTGATCTTTAGTCCAATTCAGCTCTGTACTACCCACGGTCTGTACTACCACCCACATAAAGCACGTTTTGGTAAGTTCTACATACGTACAATTTTCAGATGGGATAAAAGCCGCATTACATCTGCCATGTCCGCAAGGATGAGCAAGCGCGTTACAGCGGATAGCAGAGCCCGCGCTGCCCGCACCATGGTGCCGCGCTTCACAGACGAGCAGGGGTCATCAGCAAACTCTGAAGAAGCAATGCGCATCGTCTCACCTGGAAGACAGACACACAGACACTTGTGGGTAGACAGGCCTAGGAACTGGCAGTCACAGTTCTGTGGAGGGGTGATTATAGCTCTTACTGGAAAACCTCCCTGGCCTGGTGGTACCAGCTCCCTCGGCTCAGCGGAGCCTTTCAAATCAGACTCATCAGTGCACCCAGACAAAATCCAAGTGTGAAATTATGCTTTTAGCATCAATACAGAATACAGTCAGTCTAAGAGATGAGATGATTTTACCTGACCTGATTCATTTTCACTCCACAAGTCTCTTGAAACCAGGGGCATTTACTAGGCTAGTTGGTTTCTGACAGTTGAAGAATAAGGATAACAGCTCCAGAGAGAAATGAAACTAAAGACTTTGACGTAATGAACTCTGTTCTCTTAATGGAGTTAATTAGACAATAACAGACTATAGAGACACCCTGAGCATGTGTGCTCAGTCATTTAGCTGTGTCTGACTCTTTGCAACCCCATGGACTGTAGCCCACCTCTCTCCATGGGATTTCCCAGGCAAAAATACTGGAGTGGTTTGCCATGTCCTCCTCCAGGTGATTTTCCCAACCCCGGGATCCAACCCCTGTCTCTTACTTTGGCAGGTGGGCTATTCCCCACTGACCAATTCGGTAACAAAATATTCTGTAATAAAGAGAGCATTTATGAGACAACTGAGCTGATTCTACAAATATTCACTAAGTGCATACTTGTGAAGATTCTCTACCAGGGTCTCAAATTGCAAAGGTGAGTAACAATGCCCTGGACCCAAGGAGTTCACAGTCTAATGAGGACATACATTGTAAATATATACTTACAATACAAGGATTACATGTAATCAGAGACATACAATTAAGAATGAAGGTAAAAAAGAGGAGATTGTGACTGCCTCATTTAGTGTGATGCTGCGAGGAAGCTGTCAACATTGATGGCCTTTAAAAAACCAAGATGCATTCACCTGGAAGATGAAGATGGAAAGGACACCTGAGACAGCATGAACAACATGAGGTTCCAGCACTCGGAGCAGGGTGCTGGACCCAGGAAAATGCAATAGCTTGAAGGTCAGGGTGAGTGAGGGCTGTGAGGAAGGCAGGGACAGGGGAAGAGATTTGGACTGTGGCCTCAGCAGGGAACGGAATAATGACTTAATAGATATTTATTTCGGCCACAATATGTAAAATAAACTGGAGGGGACAAGACTAGTACAGAGAAAATAGGCAAACACAGTTATACTCTGAGAGAGCATATGAGGACATGGACCAGAGAAATAGAAATGGTATACAGAGATGAGATCTGAAGGAGAGAAACAATGGATTTGGGGGGTTATGTACAGAAACCAGAGAGGAGGTGGAAATGGTGGTGAATATGTACCCACTACAATGGACAGGTACATATTTGCACAAAGGGCCCACAGGAGTGGGAAATAGGGAGATCATTAACTACATGAGATGGACCCATGTCAATGGGGTGAATATTCACCCAGGGTACAGGGAACCAGGCAAAAGTATAACACAGCAGAGCATACATAGGGGTATCAATGCTTTGATAAACCAGAAGAGCTCATATGACTAATGATTTAATTTAGGATGACACAATTGATTCAATATTTTATTAATAAAATGATCACTTCTCATCTATTCATCAAAATGAAGCTTATTTAAATAAAGTCAATTATTCCCCTGAAAGGTTGTACATCCTAGAATGGTGATTTTCCCAACCCCGGATCCAACCCCTGTCTCTTACTTTGGCAGGTGGGCTATTCCCCACTGACCAATTCGGTAACAAAATATTCTGTAATAAAGAGAGCATTTATGAGACAACTGAGCTGATTCTACAAATATTCACTAAGTGCATACTTGTGAAGATTCTCTACCAGGGTCTCAAATTGCAAAGGTGAGTAACAATGCCCTGGACCCAAGGAGTTCACAGTCTAATGAGGACATACATTGTAAATATATACTTACAATACAAGGATTACATGTAATCAGAGACATACAATTAAGAATGAAGGTAAAAAAGAGGAGATTGTGACTGCCTCATTTAGTGTGATGCTGCGAGGAAGCTGTCAACATTGATGGCCTTTAAAAAACCAAGATGCATTCACCTGGAAGATGAAGATGGAAAGGACACCTGAGACAGCATGAACAACATGAGGTTCCAGCACTCGGAGCAGGGTGCTGGACCCAGGAAAATGCAATAGCTTGAAGGTCAGGGTGAGTGAGGGCTGTGAGGAAGGCAGGGACAGGGGAAGAGATTTGGACTGTGGCCTCAGCAGGGAACGGAATAATGACTTAATAGATATTTATTTCGGCCACAATATGTAAAATAAACTGGAGGGGACAAGACTAGTACAGAGAAAATAGGCAAACACAGTTATACTCTGAGAGAGCATATGAGGACATGGACCAGAGAAATAGAAATGGTATACAGAGATGAGATCTGAAGGAGAGAAACAATGGATTTGGGGGTTATGTACAGAAACCAGAGAGGAGGTGGAAATGGTGGTGAATATGTACCCACTACAATGGACAGGTACATATTTGCACAAAGGGCCCACAGGAGTGGGAAATAGGGAGATCATTAACTACATGAGATGGACCCATGTCAATGGGGTGAATATTCACCCAGGGTACAGGGAACCAGGCAAAAGTATAACACAGCAGAGCATACATAGGGGTATCAATGCTTTGATAAACCAGAAGAGCTCATATGACTAATGATTTAATTTAGGATGACACAATTGATTCAATATTTTATTAATAAAATGATCACTTCTCATCTATTCATCAAAATGAAGCTTATTTAAATAAAGTCAATTATTCCCCTGAAAGGTTGTACATCCTAGAATTTATCCTAAGAGGGAAAATAAAAAAACACTTCTCATCATTTTATACGCAGATCAAAATATAATGCAATTCCCTCAGTGCTGTAGTTATTAAATCCTCAAAGTGATCCTTTTTGTACTTAGGAAATGTGGGTGTGTAAGGAGATATATTTTGTGGTTGTATCTTGTAAAGAGGCTATCATCTATGATACATATATTACACAACCATACAGTTTAGTCTTTATGCTTAGGCAGAAAAACCTTGAAATAAAACAACAGCATGGGAGAAGATGAAAAATTCATTATCATACTGGTGAATCTTCAAGGAGTATAGCTCTAGAGGCCTAAATAAACTTTAGGGTAGAGGCTAGAAATTAAAAGATACATATTCAATCCAATGGTCCACGGTTTACATAAATCTCCTCTCTGTCCCTTCCTCACCCCTAAAAAAAGACTCAGTAGCAGATATCTGTGTGGTGGGGAGAAAGTTAACTCATTCTCACTCTGTAGAATGCAAACAGAAAGAACATTATACACCGAGGTGAATCTATTGAAATGTTGAAAGGGTCACCCTAAAGACTGGACACATGTGCAAATGCTATTAATGGGTAAGTCAGTTGCTGTTGGAAGGGATCCACTTATTCAAGGAAAGGGGAGATTCTATTCTGCAGGTGAATCCTAGAGGGCTACATTGTTGATCTCAGATTCTTCAGGTTAAATTGTTATGAGCCATAGCTTAGGCAACAGTGGACCATTCAGGCAGAGATCTTTCCAGAAATAAAAAATGGCCCTAATAGGAGAATCCAGTAACAAATCCTTTCAACCTACGGAGAAAATATGCTCTTTCTTAGGGCATCCCTGATGGTCCACTGGGTAAAGAGTCCACCCTGCAGTGCAAGGGGTACCGGTTTGATCCCTCGCCTGAGATAGGAAAAGGAAAGGGCACAACTTTTAAGAAAGACATAGCTCCAGGATACAACATAAAGTGATTAGAACCAGGCTTGCCTGGTGGTCCAGTGGATAAAGAGTCCACCTTGCAGTGCAAGGGGCACCGGTTTGATCCCTCGCCTGGGAAGATCTCATGTTCCATGGAGCGGCTGGATCAGTGTGTCCAATTACAAACCAGCACTCTGGAGCACATGCTCCCAGAGCCAGTGCGCTGCAGTGAGAGAGGCCACTGTAATGGGAGGCGCATACATGCCAAAAGAGTACAGATGGATGAAAATAATAAATAAATAAATAAAAACTCATGGCATGAAGTTGAAAACCAAAAAAAAAAAAAAAAAAGTGATTAGAACCAACTAGGTTTAAGATGGTGGGCTCAACTTTCACTTGACCTTGAGCCTTAGTACATGCTCATTGAGAAAAAATTAAAAAAACAACAGCATGGGAGAAGATGAAAAATTCATTATCATACTGGTGAATCTTCAAGGAGTATAGCTCTAGAGGCCTAAATAAACTTTAGGGTAGAGGCTAGAAATTAAAAGATACATATTCAATCCAATGGTCCACGGTTTACATAAATCTCCTCTCTGTCCCTTCCTCACCCCTAAAAAAAGACTCAGTAGCAGATATCTGTGTGGTGGGGAGAAAGTTAACTCATTCTCACTCTGTAGAATGCAAACAGAAAGAACATTATACACCGAGGTGAATCTATTGAAATGTTGAAAGGGTCACCCTAAAGACTGGACACATGTGCAAATGCTATTAATGGGTAAGTCAGTTGCTGTTGGAAGGGATCCACTTATTCAAGGAAAGGGGAGATTCTATTCTGCAGGTGAATCCTAGAGGGCTACATTGTTGATCTCAGATTCTTCAGGTTAAATTGTTATGAGCCATAGCTTAGGCAACAGTGGACCATTCAGGCAGAGATCTTTCCAGAAATAAAAAATGGCCCTAATAGGAGAATCCAGTAACAAATCCTTTCAACCTACGGAGAAAATATGCTCTTTCTTAGGGCATCCCTGATGGTCCACTGGGTAAAGAGTCCACCCTGCAGTGCAAGGGGTACCGGTTTGATCCCTCGCCTGAGATAGGAAAAGGAAAGGGCACAACTTTTAAGAAAGACATAGCTCCAGGATACAACATAAAGTGATTAGAACCAGGCTTGCCTGGTGGTCCAGTGGATAAAGAGTCCACCTTGCAGTGCAAGGGGCACCGGTTTGATCCCTCGCCTGGGAAGATCTCATGTTCCATGGAGCGGCTGGATCAGTGTGTCCAATTACAAACCAGCACTCTGGAGCACATGCTCCCAGAGCCAGTGCGCTGCAGTGAGAGAGGCCACTGTAATGGGAGGCGCATACATGCCAAAAGAGTACAGATGGATGAAAATAATAAATAAATAAATAAAAACTCATGGCATGAAGTTGAAAACCAAAAAAAAAAAAAAAAAAGTGATTAGAACCAACTAGGTTTAAGATGGTGGGCTCAACTTTCACTTGACCTTGAGCCTTAGTACATGCTCATTGCAATACACCCAAGGCACCACAATAGTTTCAAGGATGCCAGAAAAAGTCAAAACTGGGTGGTGGCCCTATGCCTGGAAATACCCATCCCTTCTCCCAAACAATGAAATACTCTTCCCACTTATTAGCCGATGAAGTTGCATTGTGTGCATGCTCAGTCATGTCCAACACTTTGTGACCCTCAGGACTGTATCCAGCCAGGTTTTTCTGTCCATAGAACTTTCCAGACAAGAATACTAGAGTGTGTTGCTGTTTCCTACTCAGAGGGCCTTCCCAACCCAGGGATCAAACCCACTTTTGCATCTTCTGCAACAGGCGGCTGATTCTTTACCACTGCTCTACCCTGGAAGCCTACTCGTTAGCCTATGAAATTGTCACCCCTATAAAAACCAACAGCCCCATACCCTGGGTCCTCTCAGGCCTCTCTTGCCTTCCAAGATGCCCCCTACTCTGTCTAGAGCATGTTTCCTCCTGAATTGACCTTCTTTGTCTTTATTATGGCTCACTTTAATTATTTTCTGCATGAAACCAAGAACTTCCATGTGGAGGTTAACCCAGGGATGTGGATGTGACCTGGGATGTCCTTTAGCTTCCCACTTTCTTTCCAACAGTGACTCTCTTCATCCAGATGTTGACTGATTGACAATACTGCCTCAAAGCCCAGGGGATGACAGGCAGCAGTATGGAGCCCTCAGGCAGAGATAATTGGCTAGGCAGCCACAACAGGCACTCCTGGGAGGAGCTCAGGAGATGTCTGTGAGATCAAGAATGAGACACAGAGACAGAGACAGGAGGAGATCCACATAAGTAAACTGTTCCATGGAGCGGCTGGATCAGTGTGTCCAATTACAAACCAGCACTCTGGAGCACATGCTCCCAGAGCCAGTGCGCTGCAGTGAGAGAGGCCACTGTAATGGGAGGCGCATACATGCCAAAAGAGTACAGATGGATGAAAATAATAAATAAATAAATAAAAACTCATGGCATGAAGTTGAAAACCAAAAAAAAAAAAAAAAAAGTGATTAGAACCAACTAGGTTTAAGATGGTGGGCTCAACTTTCACTTGACCTTGAGCCTTAGTACATGCTCATTGCAATACACCCAAGGCACCACAATAGTTTCAAGGATGCCAGAAAAAGTCAAAACTGGGTGGTGGCCCTATGCCTGGAAATACCCATCCCTTCTCCCAAACAATGAAATACTCTTCCCACTTATTAGCCGATGAAGTTGCATTGTGTGCATGCTCAGTCATGTCCAACACTTTGTGACCCTCAGGACTGTATCCAGCCAGGTTTTTCTGTCCATAGAACTTTCCAGACAAGAATACTAGAGTGTGTTGCTGTTTCCTACTCAGAGGGCCTTCCCAACCCAGGGATCAAACCCACTTTTGCATCTTCTGCAACAGGCGGCTGATTCTTTACCACTGCTCTACCCTGGAAGCCTACTCGTTAGCCTATGAAATTGTCACCCCTATAAAAACCAACAGCCCCATACCCTGGGTCCTCTCAGGCCTCTCTTGCCTTCCAAGATGCCCCCTACTCTGTCTAGAGCATGTTTCCTCCTGAATTGACCTTCTTTGTCTTTATTATGGCTCACTTTAATTATTTTCTGCATGAAACCAAGAACTTCCATGTGGAGGTTAACCCAGGGATGTGGATGTGACCTGGGATGTCCTTTAGCTTCCCACTTTCTTTCCAACAGTGACTCTCTTCATCCAGATGTTGACTGATTGACAATACTGCCTCAAAGCCCAGGGGATGACAGGCAGCAGTATGGAGCCCTCAGGCAGAGATAATTGGCTAGGCAGCCACAACAGGCACTCCTGGGAGGAGCTCAGGAGATGTCTGTGAGATCAAGAATGAGACACAGAGACAGAGACAGGAGGAGATCCACATAAGTAAATGTGACTCTTCAAATGGAAATGTCATGCTAAATTCTGAGATTATCCTCAAATAAATAATACAACATTTAATCCAATTTAAATTAAAACTAAAAACTCAGTTGATGTTTATACAAATGAGTTCATATTTTTACAGGTTTCAAAGGAAAGACAAACTGGAGTTGACTGTAGCTTTAATGAGCTCTACATCACTGTAGTGTTAGGATTCCTAAAAAGAGAAATCTATATTACAAAATGATGTTTATCAGAATAAAATCAGTTATCTCATTTGGGAACTGCTTTTTCTATATAACTAAAATATTTAGCTGAGAAATAGCATATATAAATACACACACACACACACACATATATGCACATGCATATATGTACAATACATATACATATGTGTGTGTGTGTGTGTGTGTGTGTGTGTGTGTGTGTATCTACACTCTTATATTCAAGCTCATTAACTTGATTATAAACCTAAGGTCAGAGCAAGCTTTCTATGATAAAGCCTCTGATCCTCTATCGCCACTACCACATGCTGGAGAGAAGAAAAAATAACATCTCCAAATAAGTGACTTAGGGGAAACAGTAATAATTAATATGTACAGAGTGCTTCTATATAAAGGTTTATTTTGTGAACATTATTCTAAAAGCTTTACATATATTAAGCCATGATTAAAAAATAATGCATCTTTTGAAATAACAAAGGATCACATTCTGATATCTCCTCAATCATTAGCAAATATGTGAGATCAGCCATTATTCAACTGTTGTGTTTTAGCTCACTGAATTATAAAAACAGGGAGAAAAATAACAACAGCCATCTTGTAGACTGTCATTAGATTAAAGATAACCCATTCAAAGCACCCAGCACAAGGTCATACCAGTAATGGAGGGCTCACTCATTACTGGACAGCAAAGAGATCAAATAAGCACCCAGCACAAGGTCATACCAGTAATGGAGGGCTCACTCATTACTGGACAGCAAAGAGATCAAATCGGTCAATCCAAAAGGAAATCAGTGCTCAAGATCCATTGGAAGGAATGATGGTGGATCTCAGTCTTCAATACTTTGACCACCTGATGCAAAGAACCTACTCATTGGAAAAGACCCTGATGCTGGAAAAGACTGAAGGTGGAAGGAGAAGGGGACAACAGAGGATGAGATGGTAGGATGGCATCAACCACTCAATGGACACAAGTTTAAGTGAAGTCAGAGAGAATAATGAAGGACAGGGAAGTCTGGCATGCTGCAGTTCAAGGAGTTGCAAATACTTGGATACAACTGAAGAACCACAACTCATTATTACCATTAACATCATAGCCACCACTGTTACTGTGTTCCTAAAAGAGAAATCTATATTACAAAATGATGTTTATCAAAATAAAATCAGTTATCTCATTTTGGACCTGCCTTTTCTATATAACTAAAATATTTAGCTGAGAAATAGCATATATAAATACACACACACACACACACATATATGCACATGCATATATGTACAATACATATACATATGTGTGTGTGTGTGTGTGTGTGTGTGTGTATCTACACTCTTATATTCAAGCTCATTAACTTGATTATAAACCTAAGGTCAGAGCAAGCTTTCTATGATAAAGCCTCTGATCCTCTATCGCCACTACCACATGCTGGAGAGAAGAAAAAATAACATCTCCAAATAAGTGACTTAGGGGAAACAGTAATAATTAATATGTACAGAGTGCTTCTATATAAAGGTTTATTTTGTGAACATTATTCTAAAAGCTTTACATATATTAAGCCATGATTAAAAAATAATGCATCTTTTGAAATAACAAAGGATCACATTCTGATATCTCCTCAATCATTAGCAAATATGTGAGATCAGCCATTATTCAACTGTTGTGTTTTAGCTCACTGAATTATAAAAACAGGGAGAAAAATAACAACAGCCATCTTGTAGACTGTCATTAGATTAAAGATAACCCATTCAAAGCACCCAGCACAAGGTCATACCAGTAATGGAGGGCTCACTCATTACTGGACAGCAAAGAGATCAAATAAGCACCCAGCACAAGGTCATACCAGTAATGGAGGGCTCACTCATTACTGGACAGCAAAGAGATCAAATCGGTCAATCCAAAAGGAAATCAGTGCTCAAGATCCATTGGAAGGAATGATGGTGGATCTCAGTCTTCAATACTTTGACCACCTGATGCAAAGAACCTACTCATTGGAAAAGACCCTGATGCTGGAAAAGACTGAAGGTGGAAGGAGAAGGGGACAACAGAGGATGAGATGGTAGGATGGCATCAACCACTCAATGGACACAAGTTTAAGTGAAGTCAGAGAGAATAATGAAGGACAGGGAAGTCTGGCATGCTGCAGTTCAAGGAGTTGCAAATACTTGGATACAACTGAAGAACCACAACTCATTATTACCATTAACATCATAGCCACCACTGTTACTGTGATCCTTTCCAATAAAACAAGAATCGTTGGTAAAGGTTTGAAGTGCATTTTGGAGATGATTTCACTGGTTGTGTACAAAATAATTCAGAAGCAAGAAAACATGTGCCTGACAAAATAATATTTCATTGAGGCAGAAGATACACCCACCTTCAAAGATGGTATTGCTGCTTGGTTTTAAAACTGATGATTGTTTTGGTTCGTACACTACCCAACTGGAGGAATTTGAAATGTTGCAAGTCTACTGTTAAAGCAAGTCACAGTCCATGAAATGGTGATTACTGTCTTTCCCAAATGCAGTAGAAGAACATATACTTGGAAACAGTAAACAGTGATGTGCTAAACTTAAAAGAAAAATGGAGCTCAAAGGATCAATACTGAATCCAATGCCACTCAACATTTTTATAAAAATAAAGATAAAATTGAGAAGTATGGTAAATTTAAATGCAATTGTGCAGTGAAAGTGTTTTGGAAATAATTGTACTAATCAAACATAATTAAACAGAGCCTATTGTAAGTAAACAAAAGTATTATAAGTAAAGCAAACAAACACGCAATAAAATATCTTTTTTATAAATCCAAAATGTCAATTACCTAGGATATATAAGGCAAGTCTTTCAAGAAGCATACTGTTGAGTTTTTTATGTTCTCAGGTCAATAAATGTTTCTACTGAGCAGCATCTTTATTCTCCTGGAACCATAACTACAAATTAAAACACACTGAAATGTCAGTAGACTGATATATAGTACTTGGCAGTTGAAATGTGAATTCAAAAAAAATAGCTTTTAATGTGATGAGGAAAGAAAAACAATGCCACAACCGGCATTCTGAGTGAATAGCAGACATAATTCTATTCTCAAAAATGCTATCATCTAACCCTAAATGAAAAAAGTAGGCTCAACACTCCCACATGAAAATATAAAGGCACTAGTTTACTCTTGCTAAATAACATTGTTGTTCTTTAAGTGAAGTCAGAGAGAATAATGAAGGACAGGGAAGTCTGGCATGCTGCAGTTCAAGGAGTTGCAAATACTTGGATACAACTGAAGAACCACAACTCATTATTACCATTAACATCATAGCCACCACTGTTACTGTGATCCTTTCCAATAAAACAAGAATCGTTGGTAAAGGTTTGAAGTGCATTTTGGAGATGATTTCACTGGTTGTGTACAAAATAATTCAGAAGCAAGAAAACATGTGCCTGACAAAATAATATTTCATTGAGGCAGAAGATACACCCACCTTCAAAGATGGTATTGCTGCTTGGTTTTAAAACTGATGATTGTTTTGGTTCGTACACTACCCAACTGGAGGAATTTGAAATGTTGCAAGTCTACTGTTAAAGCAAGTCACAGTCCATGAAATGGTGATTACTGTCTTTCCCAAATGCAGTAGAAGAACATATACTTGGAAACAGTAAACAGTGATGTGCTAAACTTAAAAGAAAAATGGAGCTCAAAGGATCAATACTGAATCCAATGCCACTCAACATTTTTATAAAAATAAAGATAAAATTGAGAAGTATGGTAAATTTAAATGCAATTGTGCAGTGAAAGTGTTTTGGAAATAATTGTACTAATCAAACATAATTAAACAGAGCCTATTGTAAGTAAACAAAAGTATTATAAGTAAAGCAAACAAACACGCAATAAAATATCTTTTTTATAAATCCAAAATGTCAATTACCTAGGATATATAAGGCAAGTCTTTCAAGAAGCATACTGTTGAGTTTTTTATGTTCTCAGGTCAATAAATGTTTCTACTGAGCAGCATCTTTATTCTCCTGGAACCATAACTACAAATTAAAACACACTGAAATGTCAGTAGACTGATATATAGTACTTGGCAGTTGAAATGTGAATTCAAAAAAAATAGCTTTTAATGTGATGAGGAAAGAAAAACAATGCCACAACCGGCATTCTGAGTGAATAGCAGACATAATTCTATTCTCAAAAATGCTATCATCTAACCCTAAATGAAAAAAGTAGGCTCAACACTCCCACATGAAAATATAAAGGGCACTAGTTTACTCTTGCTAAATAACATTGCCATTGTTCAGTCACTAAGCTGTGTCCAACTCTTTGAAACCCCATGGATTGCAGAAGGCCAGGTTTTCCTGAGTCTGTTCAAACTGCTGTCTATTGAGGTGGCAATGCCATCCAACCATCTCACTCTCTTGTGACCTCCTTCACCTTCTGCCTTTAGTCTCTCCCATGATCATGGGAAAGATTTTTATTTTCTAATGAATTGGCTCTTCACATCTGGTGGCCAAAGTATTTGAGCTTCAGCTTCAGCAACAGTCTTTCCAATGAATGCTCAGAGGTGATTTCCTTTAAGATTGACTGGTTTGATCCTCTTGCAGACCAAAGGGCTCTAGAGTCTTCTCCAGCACCACAATTTGGAAACATCAGTTCTTTGATGCTCAACCTTTATGGTCCACATCCATACATGACTACTGGAAAAACAATAGTTTTGACTATATGGATTTTTATCAACAAAGTGATGTCTCTGCTTTTGAATAGCCTCTCTAGCTTTCTCATAGCTTTTCTTCCAAGGAGCAAGTATCTTTCATTTCATGGCTTCAGTCAGCATCTACTGTAAATTTGGAGCCCAAGAAAATAAAATCTCTCACTGCTACTACTTTTTCCCATCTATCTGCCATGAAGTGATGGGACTAGATGCCATGATCTTAGTTTTTTGAATATTGAGTTTCAAGCCAGCTTTTTTACCCTCCTCTTTCACCTTCATGCAGAGCCTCTTTAATTCCTCCTAACTTTCTTTCACTAGAGTGGCATCATCTGCATATTTGAGGTTGTTGATATTTCTCCTGACAATCTTTATTCTAGCATGTGAGTCATCTGACTTGGCATTTCTCATGATACACTCTGAAGCTAAATAAGCAGGGTGACAATATACAGCCTTGATAAAGTCCTTTCCCAGTTTGGAACCAGTCAATTATTCCATGTCTGATTCTAACTATTGCTTCTGGACATCAGCATAGATTCCTTAGGAAGCAGGTAAGGTAGTCTGGAATTCCCATCTCTTTCAGAATTTTCCACAGTTTGCTGTGATCCACACAAAAACCTTAGTGTAGTCAATGAAGAAGAAGCAGACGTTTTTCTGGAATTCCCTTGCCTTTTCTGTGATCCAACGGAAATTCTGTGGCAATTTGATATCTGGTTCCTCTGTCATTTCTAAATCCAGTTTCTACATCTGGAAGTTCTCAGTTCATGTACTGCTGACTCCTATCTTAAAGGATTTTGAGCATTACCTTGCTAGCATGTGAAATGAGTGCAACTGTGCCATAGTTTGAACATTTTTCCGACATTGCCCTTCTTTGGGATTGGGATGAAAACTGACATTTTTCAGTCTTGTGGCTGGCATATTGAGTGCAGCACTTTAACTGCACTTTTTTTCAGCTGGAAATTCCATGCTGGTAGTAATGCCAGTCTTCTCCAGCATCCACATCCATTTGGAAACATCAGTTCTTTGATGCTCAACCTTTATGGTCCACATCCATACATGACTACTGGAAAACAATGGTTTTGACTATATGGATTTTTATCAACAAAGTGATGTCTCTGCTTTTGAATAGCCTCTCTAGCTTTCTCATAGCTTTTCTTCCAAGGAGCAAGTATCTTTCATTTCATGGCTTCAGTCAGCATCTACTGTAAATTTGGAGCCCAAGAAAATAAAATCTCTCACTGCTACTACTTTTTCCCATCTATCTGCCATGAAGTGATGGGACTAGATGCCATGATCTTAGTTTTTTGAATATTGAGTTTCAAGCCAGCTTTTTTACCCTCCTCTTTCACCTTCATGCAGAGCCTCTTTAATTCCTCCTAACTTTCTTTCACTAGAGTGGCATCATCTGCATATTTGAGGTTGTTGATATTTCTCCTGACAATCTTTATTCTAGCATGTGAGTCATCTGACTTGGCATTTCTCATGATACACTCTGAAGCTAAATAAGCAGGGTGACAATATACAGCCTTGATAAAGTCCTTTCCCAGTTTGGAACCAGTCAATTATTCCATGTCTGATTCTAACTATTGCTTCTGGACATCAGCATAGATTCCTTAGGAAGCAGGTAAGGTAGTCTGGAATTCCCATCTCTTTCAGAATTTTCCACAGTTTGCTGTGATCCACACAAAAACCTTAGTGTAGTCAATGAAGAAGAAGCAGACGTTTTTCTGGAATTCCCTTGCCTTTTCTGTGATCCAACGGAAATTCTGTGGCAATTTGATATCTGGTTCCTCTGTCATTTCTAAATCCAGTTTCTACATCTGGAAGTTCTCAGTTCATGTACTGCTGACTCCTATCTTAAAGGATTTTGAGCATTACCTTGCTAGCATGTGAAATGAGTGCAACTGTGCCATAGTTTGAACATTTTTCCGACATTGCCCTTCTTTGGGATTGGGATGAAAACTGACATTTTTCAGTCTTGTGGCCATTGCTGACTTTTCCAAATTTGCTGGCATATTGAGTGCAGCACTTTAACTGCATCACCTTTTAGAATTTTCAGTAACTCAGCTGGAATTCCATCATCTCCACTAGCGTTGTTTGTAGTAATGCTTCCTAAGGCTCGCTTAACTTATTACCTTATCAAGTGAGCCTTAGAAATCATTGATCAATTAAAATATATTAATATATTTTTAAGTTACTATGCTAAGAACAAGGCAGAATAGGAAGATGGTGATGAGGTGGAGATTTAAGGTCCAAATTTAAGAATATACTGGAGGGCACTAGACAGCCTAAATCTTGGCAGGTGCAACCTCTAAGAAAGGAACTTCTGCCTCCCTAAGAAACCATTTCAATTTGAAAGACCTCTAACTGTTAAAATTTTATATACAATTATTTTGGTCTTCACCATGTTCTTCTGAACCATGCCTAAAAAATAGCCCTCTTTTCAAATCAATAAGTCTTGAGAAAATTTTTTAAAATGTTCTTCATGGAGAAAGAAATGTCAAAACAAACACACACCAGCCATTGACTGAGAACTAATTATGAAAATGACAACTTGTAGAAAGAAATGAACTCACAACTTCCCCTAGTTTTCCAAATATTAAATATCTACTAACTAGTCATTCAAGTTGGGATGATTAGTTTGCCTTTATACAAAGTTTTAGGCAAGCTAATAGTGTAAACATAAAAGACACAGTCAATTAGCTTTGGAAGGGACAAATCTGGTTTCCTGAATGCTGTAAAACCAAATGATAAGACAGATGACAATTTATAACAAGCCACAGGAGAAAAAAGGGAAATTAAAACACACTCAGAAGCAGACGTTTTCTGGAATTCCCTTGCCTTTTCTGTGATCCAACGGAAATTCTGTGGCAATTTGATATCTGGTTCCTCTGTCATTTCTAAATCCAGTTTCTACATCTGGAAGTTCTCAGTTCATGTACTGCTGACTCCTATCTTAAAGGATTTTGAGCATTACCTTGCTAGCATGTGAAATGAGTGCAACTGTGCCATAGTTTGAACATTTTTCCGACATTGCCCTTCTTTGGGATTGGGATGAAAACTGACATTTTTCAGTCTTGTGGCCATTGCTGACTTTTCCAAATTTGCTGGCATATTGAGTGCAGCACTTTAACTGCATCACCTTTTAGAATTTTCAGTAACTCAGCTGGAATTCCATCATCTCCACTAGCGTTGTTTGTAGTAATGCTTCCTAAGGCTCGCTTAACTTATTACCTTATCAAGTGAGCCTTAGAAATCATTGATCAATTAAAATATATTAATATATTTTTAAGTTACTATGCTAAGAACAAGGCAGAATAGGAAGATGGTGATGAGGTGGAGATTTAAGGTCCAAATTTAAGAATATACTGGAGGGCACTAGACAGCCTAAATCTTGGCAGGTGCAACCTCTAAGAAAGGAACTTCTGCCTCCCTAAGAAACCATTTCAATTTGAAAGACCTCTAACTGTTAAAATTTTATATACAATTATTTTGGTCTTCACCATGTTCTTCTGAACCATGCCTAAAAAATAGCCCTCTTTTCAAATCAATAAGTCTTGAGAAAATTTTTTAAAATGTTCTTCATGGAGAAAGAAATGTCAAAACAAACACACACCAGCCATTGACTGAGAACTAATTATGAAAATGACAACTTGTAGAAAGAAATGAACTCACAACTTCCCCTAGTTTTCCAAATATTAAATATCTACTAACTAGTCATTCAAGTTGGGATGATTAGTTTGCCTTTATACAAAGTTTTAGGCAAGCTAATAGTGTAAACATAAAAGACACAGTCAATTAGCTTTGGAAGGGACAAATCTGGTTTCCTGAATGCTGTAAAACCAAATGATAAGACAGATGACAATTTATAACAAGCCACAGGAGAAGAAAATTAAAACACACTCCCATATTCTTGCCTGGGAAATTCCATGTCCAGAAGGAGCCTGCCAGGTTACAGTCCATGGAGTTGCAAACAGTTGGACATAACTGAACATGAATGTGCCGCTCTCATCTATTTCAGGATCTAAATTACTACCTGTATTTGAGAAATATTGAATGTGAGCTCATTGGTAGAGTCCAATCTCCTAATTTCAGAGGAGTAAAGACAAGTGTCAAGAACTTTATATGGCTCACCTGAGATCACACAACCAACTTAATGGGAAAGTTCAGACCAAAAGCTGGGTCTCTTGACTCTTAAATTTGCTGCAATTTACCACCTTCGTCTGTTTCTTTGGAAAACTATTTTGTGTGGTTTCACATATTTACAACTGACTGTGTAGTTAGTCCATACAACAGATTCTATAACTTAAGTTCTTTTATGCCAGTTTCGATGTCTTAGTATTATGCTTAGGTATAAATATATTTGTAAGTTCCTATGGCATCTCATAATTGTCATTATTACAAGGAAACACTTGAATTACTGATTTCAATCAGCTTAAAAATAAATACAAATAAAAGCAAATAGGAAGTATTAAAAAAAGCGCATTATATAATTTGCATTTATAGGGATTGCAGCTGAATAAACATTTGAAATTGTTATGTTGTAGATAAGAAGTCAACTTAACTTTTTCTAAACTAGTCTTTGGCTAAACAAAGCACAGGAACAATTCTTACAATGAACAAAGTTGATTACGGATAGAAAAACTCTACTACACATTTCAAAATTAGAAACAAAACAATACAAAAATGTTCCAAGTAATTGCTATCGTGAACATGGTAAATGGTGCTTTAAAATTACATCTTAATTAAGTTATATTTTAAAATACCACATGGAGAAAACTGATTTTCTTCACTAGTTTGAGGATGAGAAAAACAGAATGATAGGATTTTAGATTTAAATGGCACAGTCTATGCTTTATTTTCTGAATTTTTTAAATACACAAGTCATTCAGTAGGCAAAGTTCTAATAGTGTAAACATAAAAGACACAGTCAATTAGCTTTGGAAGGACAAATCTGGTTTCCTGAATGCTGTAAAACCAAATGATAAGACAGATGACAATTTATAACAAGCCACAGGAGAAGAAAATTAAAACACACTCCCATATTCTTGCCTGGGAAATTCCATGTCCAGAAGGAGCCTGCCAGGTTACAGTCCATGGAGTTGCAAACAGTTGGACATAACTGAACATGAATGTGCCGCTCTCATCTATTTCAGGATCTAAATTACTACCTGTATTTGAGAAATATTGAATGTGAGCTCATTGGTAGAGTCCAATCTCCTAATTTCAGAGGAGTAAAGACAAGTGTCAAGAACTTTATATGGCTCACCTGAGATCACACAACCAACTTAATGGGAAAGTTCAGACCAAAAGCTGGGTCTCTTGACTCTTAAATTTGCTGCAATTTACCACATTAGTCTGTTTCTTTGGAAAACTATTTTTGTGTGGTTTCACATATTTACAACTGACTGTGTAGTTAGTCCATACAACAGATTCTATAACTTAAGTTCTTTTATGCCAGTTTCGATGTCTTAGTATTATGCTTAGGTATAAATATATTTGTAAGTTCCTATGGCATCTCATAATTGTCATTATTACAAGGAAACACTTGAATTACTGATTTCAATCAGCTTAAAAATAAATACAAATAAAAGCAAATAGGAAGTATTAAAAAAAGCGCATTATATAATTTGCATTTATAGGGATTGCAGCTGAATAAACATTTGAAATTGTTATGTTGTAGATAAGAAGTCAACTTAACTTTTTCTAAACTAGTCTTTGGCTAAACAAAGCACAGGAACAATTCTTACAATGAACAAAGTTGATTACGGATAGAAAAACTCTACTACACATTTCAAAATTAGAAACAAAACAATACAAAAATGTTCCAAGTAATTGCTATCGTGAACATGGTAAATGGTGCTTTAAAATTACATCTTAATTAAGTTATATTTTAAAATACCACATGGAGAAAACTGATTTTCTTCACTAGTTTGAGGATGAGAAAAACAGAATGATAGGATTTTAGATTTAAATGGCACAGTCTATGCTTTATTTTCTGAACTGCCATTGATTTTCCAGTCATCGTAGAGAAATGGCAGATTCTTAAATGTGATTATAGCCGTGTCTTCTTTCTTATAGCCATGTGTCTAGAGGCATCCATGACACCATCACTCTGGCTCTATATATTAAGAGAGCTTGCAGAAAGACCACATCTAAATCAACATCAGAGCATCAATTGTAATAAAGCCCAGCTAACAAAAATTTATTTGTCTAGTGGGATGATGTGGCAATAGGCAATGAACAAAATTGATTTGATATCATTCAAAACCCTAAATTCAAAAAGACAGACTGCCAAAATGTGCTAATCAGAGCTTTTTTCACTTCTATGATCAATAGCTTGTCCCAAAGGTCATGACGAATCTCAGACTGCCTTCTCTCCTTCCAACTCAAAAGTACGTTTTTAACATGAGGGAAATAATGTTATAACAACCATCAACCTTGGGAGGGAAAAATGTCCTAACAGGGTGACATGCAGTTTTAAGGATGAGGAAAATTTGGTGGGTTAGAGGGTAAAAGTTCTGTCTGTATAGCACTTTATTGGTAACTCAGTTGGTATAGAATCTGTGTGCAATGCAAGAGACTACCTGCAATACAGAAGATACAGGTTCCACCCCTGGGGTTGGGAAAATCCCCTAGTGAAGAAAATGGGAACCCATTTCAGCATTCTTGCCTGGGAAATCCTTAAGTGTGTAAGGTTGTTTGTATGAGCCTATCTGTAAATGTATGTAAAGGGTAGAAAGAGTTATATGTCATTCCATTCATCTTTTTACCCAGTCACTAAGAATTTATTAAGCACCTGGTAGTTGGTAGATGCATGCTAGATGCTGGACATTCAAGATGAAGTCACAGTTCCTGCCCTTTCCTTACTGAGAGAGAGTTCTAAATGAAAAATGGGCCAGAAGGGTCTAGGAACACCTTCCTGTGGACTGATTCAGTTTTTGACTAATGAAAGGAAAGAGACCCCATCTGATCACACTAGTTTCATGAAACTGAAGATAAATATAAAAAGATATATGAAAGGATGAGGATTAAGGAAGTCAATAAATTTAAAATTTTTCTCTCCTTCCACTGGTAATATGATCTACTACCACATATACAATAAACTAGGGTATCCAAAATGTCAGCAAACAGAAAAAAAAAAAAGAATTTTTTTTTTTTTTTGGCCACTTCTATTGATCTTTCTTTCACTTATCTTTTTGTTGCTGTTATTCTTTGGCCTGTGTGGGCCTCTCATTGCAATGGCCTCTCTTGTTGCAGAGCACCGGCTCTGAGAGCACGTGCTCCAGATCTCCAGTTTGTCAGTTGGACACATTGGTCCATCTGTTTTGTGGCACATGGGATCTTCCCAGGCCAGGGGTCGAACCGGCACCCCTTGCACTGCAAAGTCATGTCCTTACCCACTGGACAACCAGGGAAACCCAAGAAAAAAACATTTTAATTTGTTAGTTAAATTTTCAAATAATATTCTCAATATTTTTACTAAATCCCCAGAACATTATTTATTATAAAAGACATTTAAAAATTAAAGCAAGAATCCAAATTGTTATACTGAAAAAAAATCAAATAAATATACTCATTTCTCTGCATTCCCAGAGTTTGTGAATACTCTTGACGTGGACATTCTCAGATCTATTTGACGGTCCCAGGGTTCTTCTGTCTTTTGCAGCCTGCTCGCAAAAAAAGGGATCTCCGTTTTGTGTCCTTAGTGTTTATTTCCTTCAAAATTAGTGGGAAAACAGTGATATACGACTTGAAAATTATACTCTATGTATTGGCCAGAGAATGCAGGCACCCAGTTCCTTGGTAAATATATTGCTTACTATAAATTGATAAACTCACATTGAGAGCATAGTTTAACCTCCCATGTAGATCTTTCTATAGGGAGAGAATATTCTGGTCATGCTAATGTTAGTATTTCACTCTGTAAGGCAGCATAAAAAGGACTAGTACACTAACGTTTTCTTTTTTTTTTAAAGCAAACATGCATGGTTTTTAAATTCTCAAGTCATGTACATAGTATGAAGATGAAATGATGGCCCAGAAATTGCCATGGGGCACCATTGTGAGGTGTCTGATTTGTGATAAGTATGGAAACTGGTTGTGAACAATAAACAGGAATTCAGTTCCAATTCCCACTCTGAACAGCAAGTAGCTATTCCCACCACAAATAGTGTGCAGAAAAAGTTGCGGAAGGAAATGGCGATATCAAAGAATCTATATATGTAAAGAACTTATTTTATGAGACAGAGAATGGAAGAAATATTAAGCAAACCTGGGCTTAACAAGCAAAATTCCAAACCACTGTCAGATAGTTTTCAGGGAATGAAATAAGAAGAAGGCAACCTGGCATATTGGACAGGGGACAATGGCAGCCAATCCCACATAGAGGTCACCATCTAGTCTCATTCAAAGCTGGGCAGAGACAAAGGCTTGTATGACTCACATTGGTCCAACTGTTTTGTGGCACATGGGATCTTCCCAGGCCAGGGGTCGAACCGGCACCCCTTGCACTGCAAAGTCATGTCCTTACCCACTGGACAACCAGGGAAACCCAAGAAAAAAACATTTTAATTTGTTAGTTAAATTTTCAAATAATATTCTCAATATTTTTACTAAATCCCCAGAACATTATTTATTATAAAAGACATTTAAAAATTAAAGCAAGAATCCAAATTGTTATACTGAAAAAAAATCAAATAAATATACTCATTTCTCTGCATTCCCAGAGTTTGTGAATACTCTTGACGTGGACATTCTCAGATCTATTTGACGGTCCCAGGGTTCTTCTGTCTTTTGCAGCCTGCTCGCAAAAAAAGGGATCTCCGTTTTGTGTCCTTAGTGTTTATTTCCTTCAAAATTAGTGGGAAAACAGTGATATACGACTTGAAAATTATACTCTATGTATTGGCCAGAGAATGCAGGCACCCAGTTCCTTGGTAAATATATTGCTTACTATAAATTGATAAACTCACATTGAGAGCATAGTTTAACCTCCCATGTAGATCTTTCTATAGGAGAGAATATTCTGGTCATGCTAATGTTAGTATTTCACTCTGTAAGGCAGCATAAAAAGGACTAGTACACTAACGTTTTCTTTTTTTTTTAAAGCAAACATGCATGGTTTTTAAATTCTCAAGTCATGTACATAGTATGAAGATGAAATGATGGCCCAGAAATTGCCATGGGGCACCATTGTGAGGTGTCTGATTTGTGATAAGTATGGAAACTGGTTGTGAACAATAAACAGGAATTCAGTTCCAATTCCCACTCTGAACAGCAAGTAGCTATTCCCACCACAAATAGTGTGCAGAAAAAGTTGCGGAAGGAAATGGCGATATCAAAGAATCTATATATGTAAAGAACTTATTTTATGAGACAGAGAATGGAAGAAATATTAAGCAAACCTGGGCTTAACAAGCAAAATTCCAAACCACTGTCAGATAGTTTTCAGGGAATGAAATAAGAAGAAGGCAACCTGGCATATTGGACAGGGGACAATGGCAGCCAATCCCACATAGAGGTCACCATCTAGTCTCATTCAAAGCTGGGCAGAGACAAAGGCTTGTATGACTCAACCATGCCTCTTTATAAGAGCCCCTGTATAAACAAAGTATAATCAACAATATCTAAGGGGCTTCCTTGGTGGTGCAATGGGTACAGAGTCTGCTTTGCAGTGTGAGGGGTGCCAGTTTGATCCCTGGCCCAGGAAGATCCCATGTCCTGGTGAGCAACTGGACTGGTGTGTTCAATTACAAGCCAGTGCTCTATAGTGCATGCGCCTGGAGCCAGTGCTCTATAATGAGAGAGACCACTGCAATGGGAGGCCCATACAGGTCAAAGACCAAAGATGGATGAAAATAAATAAACAAAAGACCAATAAAAGTGATCAAAATTAAAAATAAATAAACAAGTAAATGCAATACAATATTTAATCACAATAGTGTGGATTCAATGATTTTTAATAGACCCATTGGTCAGCTTCATACAATTCCAAGCTAAAGAACGTTTTCAGGCATAAATGCATGAGTAGACACAAACATAGATAGATGCCCACCAAGTGTGCCCTATTTAAATACTTTAGTAAAGGCTTTAGCACAGAGAACTGGCAAAACCAGAAGATGCAACCATTTATAGAATTTTGCTTTAAGACTGGTTCTGCCTCATGTGCTACACATTATAATCACATTTTAGAATCCCCAAACCTAATATTTTCAGTAATCAACAGATGCAACTAGAGATCAATGGAAGAACTGTAAAAGTCTATTTTGCCCGACTCTGTGTGGATTTCTTCAATGTTAATTAATGTTGCCTCCTCACTTCTAGTTACTTTTTTTTTTTTTTTAAGATTTTTTTATTTATTTTTGGGGGGTGGGGGGGGGGGGGAGCGGGCAGGCCACTTCCATTGGTCTTTCATTTGTCCATTTTCATCCATCTTTGTTCCTCGGCCCATGTGGGCCTCCCATCACGGTGGCTTCTGTTGTCGCAGAGCGCTGGCTCTGGGCATATGCGCCCAGAGCTCCGACTCGGTAATTGGACACATTGGTCCAGCCGCTGCGCGGCACGTGGGATCTTCCCAGGCAAGGGATCGAACTGGCGCCCCCTGCACTGCAAGGCGGTGTCCTTACCCACTGGACTACCAGGGAAGCCCTCTAGTTACTTTTAACTCATGTCCCTCTTCTCCGGAAACTAACACATGACTAAATTATGTTACCAACAAATTAACCTTAATTTGTCCAAGGTCAGATTAATACCAGGAATTGAATTTGAGGCTAATGAACTTAAAAGTCTGTGATCTTAGTAACCTTGGAAGACCAAAGTTAAGTTCTGTTGATAAAAGTTGAAAGCGTGAAAGTGCTGGGCGCTAAATTGTCTGATTCTTTGTAACCCCATGGACTGTAGTCCACCAGGCTCCTCTGTCCATGGCATTCTCCAGGGAAAAATACTGGAGTAGGTTCCCATTCCCTTCCCTAGGGGATCTTTCTGACCCAGGGATCAAATCCAGGTCTCCTACATTGCAGACAGAGTACATACCATCTGAGACAACCTAAAACAACCTAATGATAATAGTTGCTAAACAGGCTTTTCAAGGCAAATGCATGAGTAGACACAAACATAGATAGATGCCCACCAAGTGTGCCCTATTTAAATACTTTAGTAAAGGCTTTAGCACAGAGAACTGGCAAAACCAGAAGATGCAACCATTTATAGAATTTTGCTTTAAGACTGGTTCTGCCTCATGTGCTACACATTATAATCACATTTTAGAATCCCCAAACCTAATATTTTCAGTAATCAACAGATGCAACTAGAGATCAATGGAAGAACTGTAAAAGTCTATTTTGCCCGACTCTGTGTGGATTTCTTCAATGTTAATTAATGTTGCCTCCTCACTTCTAGTTACTTTTTTTTTTTTTTTAAGATTTATTTATTTATTTATGGGGGGTGGGGAGGGAGGGGAGCGGGCAGGCCACTTCCATTGGTCTTTCATTTGTCCATTTTCATCCATCTTTGTTCCTCGGCCCATGTGGGCCTCCCATCACGGTGGCTTCTGTTGTCGCAGAGCGCTGGCTCTGGGCATATGCGCTCCAGAGCTCCGACTCGGTAATTGGACACATTGGTCCAGCCGCTGCGCGGCACGTGGGATCTTCCCAGGCAAGGGATCGAACTGGCGCCCCCTGCACTGCAAGGCGGTGTCCTTACCCACTGGACTACCAGGGAAGCCCTCTAGTTACTTTTAACTCATGTCCCTCTTCTCCGGAAACTAACACATGACTAAATTATGTTACCAACAAATTAACCTTAATTTGTCCAAGGTCAGATTAATACCAGGAATTGAATTTGAGGCTAATGAACTTAAAAGTCTGTGATCTTAGTAACCTTGGAAGACCAAAGTTAAGTTCTGTTGATAAAAGTTGAAAGCGTGAAAGTGCTGGGCGCTAAATTGTCTGATTCTTTGTAACCCCATGGACTGTAGTCCACCAGGCTCCTCTGTCCATGGCATTCTCCAGGGAAAAATACTGGAGTAGGTTCCCATTCCCTTCCCTAGGGGATCTTTCTGACCCAGGGATCAAATCCAGGTCTCCTACATTGCAGACAGAGTACATACCATCTGAGACAACCTAAAACAACCTAATGATAATGTTCAAGATAATGATGAGATTAATAATTATACCTAATCCTGACATGGTATTTATTCAATGTCAGATATGATTCTAATAACTTCATCTACTCATTTAATTTTCATTACAATCCTATTAGGTAGGTACCATTCCCATTTTATAGATGAGGAAACCAAATTACTAATAAAAATAATTTACCAAAGGCTGAAAAACTTTTTATAATGAAATAAGGCTTTTAACCTAGACAGTCCAGTTACAATGTTTAGGTTTTAAACACCTCTTAGATAATGCACAGTGTTATATGTCAATCAAAACAACAAAAACCAATAACAAAAATGTTCTTAATAAAAACAACAATGGTAAAATTTTTTGTGGCTATATTTTTTAAGCTTTTTTTTTTAATTTTTGGCCTCTTTTATTGCTTTTTTTTTCTTTTTTCTTTATTTTCATCCACCTTCATTCCTTGGCCTGTGTGAGCCTCCCACTGCAGTGGCCTCTCTCATTGCAGAGCACCAGCTCTGGACGTTATGCCCTCCAGAGCCCTGGCTTGTAATTGGACACACATGTCCAGCCACTCCCCGGAACATGGGATCTTCCCTGGCCAGGGATCGAACTGATGCTCCTTGCACTGCAAGGCAGACTCTTCACTCGCTGGATCACCAGGGAAGCCATAAGCTAATATTTTAAATAGAATATAGACACTAAAATGAGGTCCTCATGCACTATCATTTTAAGCTGCTAGGACAAGAATTTGAGCAAACTTCTGGGTATTGTGAAGGACAGGGAAGCTTGGTGTGCTGCAGTCTATGGGGTCTCAAAGATTTGAACATGACTTAGAGACTGAACAAGGATGATACTTAAATTATGAGAGGATGTATAAAGTAGGAACTGCCATGGAAGAGAAGGTCTTTGTCTCTCACTATAAAATCAGGCACCTTAGCACTTGTGCTTGTCTTG
The DNA here is from genome assembly GCA_022376925.1 of Tragulus kanchil. Lineage (NCBI taxonomy): Eukaryota > Metazoa > Chordata > Mammalia > Artiodactyla > Tragulidae > Tragulus > Tragulus kanchil. Next base: position 80,401,705 of record JAIOJX010000029.1, on the reverse strand, counting down.
ATTCATAGATGGCTCAACTAACAATACTGTTATGTTGTGATCTGACTCAACTCCTTTTTTTCCTAATTATAGACAACTCTAGAACTTTCTTTAACTTGAAAAAGGACTGCCAAAAGTAAGCAAATTTTTCTGTTATGGGTGATTTTGAAACTCTTAGACAACCTAAAACAACCTAATGATAATGTTCAAGATAATGATGAGATTAATAATTATACCTAATCCTGACATGGTATTTATTCAATGTCAGATATGATTCTAATAACTTCATCTACTCATTTAATTTTCATTACAATCCTATTAGGTAGGTACCATTCCCATTTTATAGATGAGGAAACCAAATTACTAATAAAAATAATTTACCAAAGGCTGAAAAACTTTTTATAATGAAATAAGGCTTTTAACCTAGACAGTCCAGTTACAATGTTTAGGTTTTAAACACCTCTTAGATAATGCACAGTGTTATATGTCAATCAAAACAACAAAAACCAATAACAAAAATGTTCTTAATAAAAACAACAATGGTAAAATTTTTTGTGGCTATATTTTTTAAGCTTTTTTTTTTAATTTTTGGCCTCTTTTATTGCTTTTTTTTTCTTTTTTCTTTATTTTCATCCACCTTCATTCCTTGGCCTGTGTGAGCCTCCCACTGCAGTGGCCTCTCTCATTGCAGAGCACCAGCTCTGGACGTTATGCCCTCCAGAGCCCTGGCTTGTAATTGGACACACATGTCCAGCCACTCCCCGGAACATGGGATCTTCCCTGGCCAGGGATCGAACTGATGCTCCTTGCACTGCAAGGCAGACTCTTCACTCGCTGGATCACCAGGGAAGCCATAAGCTAATATTTTAAATAGAATATAGACACTAAAATGAGGTCCTCATGCACTATCATTTTAAGCTGCTAGGACAAGAATTTGAGCAAACTTCTGGGTATTGTGAAGGACAGGGAAGCTTGGTGTGCTGCAGTCTATGGGGTCTCAAAGATTTGAACATGACTTAGAGACTGAACAAGGATGATACTTAAATTATGAGAGGATGTATAAAGTAGGAACTGCCATGGAAGAGAAGGTCTTTGTCTCTCACTATAAAATCAGGCACCTTAGCACTTGTGCTTGTCTTGATTCATAGATGGCTCAACTAACAATACTGTTATGTTGTGATCTGACTCAACTCCTTTTTTTCCTAATTATAGACAACTCTAGAACTTTCTTTAACTTGAAAAAAGGACTGCCAAAAAGTAAGCAAAAACTTTTCTCTTAGGCTGTAGAGTGAAATGCTTTGCATTGTGATGCCCAGCCAATATTTCTGCATTAAGATTGCAGACTTATTTAAAGGGCTGCTGAATGTGTATGCAAAGATCACATACTATTATTCAAATGCAACCCACCTTAAAGAAGAATGAGAAACCAATAATCAGCTATGGAAATCAGTCTGTTTTCTGCCTATTATGCATACATATACCAAATCATTATGGACTAAAAGAAAGAAGGAAAAAGAACGAACAGTTCATCACATGACAGATTTGGTTAGCCAATCTATATTCCTACCATCTTGAAAAGTAGATTTAATATTTGGACATCAACTACCAGCTTTTCTCAGTTAGATTTAGGGATACCTCTAAATCTGAGGCTTATTAATTTTTATATATGGAAACTAAGAATATAGTTAAAATGTGAATAGTATTGATACTCTTCTAGCAAAATATTAGGTAACAAACTTATCAGTAGGGTCAACTTCTAAATTAATTGTATTTTGCCTCTGAGAACATACCAGTAAAGAACTGTTGCCCAGGCTTATTTCAGCTTAAGTTCTTTTTCTCACATTTTTGTGTGTGTGAGACCTTAGGCAAATTATTTAACCTTTCTCTCAACAATAACATTAATAAAATAGCATCCCATGGCACAGCTGTATGTAAAAATTAAATGAGAGGTTATAAGAGACTGAATACCCAAAAATATATCTCCAAGACACCTGGAAATGAGTCAGGTCTTATAAGAATTTGAGCAAACTTCTGGGTATTGTGAAGGACAGGGAAGCTTGGTGTGCTGCAGTCTATGGGGTCTCAAAGATTTGAACATGACTTAGAGACTGAACAAGGATGATACTTAAATTATGAGAGGATGTATAAAGTAGGAACTGCCATGGAAGAGAAGGTCTTTGTCTCTCACTATAAAATCAGGCACCTTAGCACTTGTGCTTGTCTTGATTCATAGATGGCTCAACTAACAATACTGTTATGTTGTGATCTGACTCAACTCCTTTTTTTCCTAATTATAGACAACTCTAGAACTTTCTTTAACTTGAAAAAAGGACTGCCAAAAGTAAGCAAAAACTTTTCTCTTAGGCTGTAGAGTGAAATGCTTTGCATTGTGATGCCCAGCCAATATTTCTGCATTAAGATTGCAGACTTATTTAAAGGGCTGCTGAATGTGTATGCAAAGATCACATACTATTATTCAAATGCAACCCACCTTAAAGAAGAATGAGAAACCAATAATCAGCTATGGAAATCAGTCTGTTTTCTGCCTATTATGCATACATATACCAAATCATTATGGACTAAAAGAAAGAAGGAAAAAGAACGAACAGTTCATCACATGACAGATTTGGTTAGCCAATCTATATTCCTACCATCTTGAAAAGTAGATTTAATATTTGGACATCAACTACCAGCTTTTCTCAGTTAGATTTAGGGATACCTCTAAATCTGAGGCTTATTAATTTTTATATATGGAAACTAAGAATATAGTTAAAATGTGAATAGTATTGATACTCTTCTAGCAAAATATTAGGTAACAAACTTATCAGTAGGGTCAACTTCTAAATTAATTGTATTTTGCCTCTGAGAACATACCAGTAAAGAACTGTTGCCCAGGCTTATTTCAGCTTAAGTTCTTTTTCTCACATTTTTGTGTGTGTGAGACCTTAGGCAAATTATTTAACCTTTCTCTCAACAATAACATTAATAAAATAGCATCCCATGGCACAGCTGTATGTAAAAATTAAATGAGAGGTTATAAGAGACTGAATACCCAAAAATATATCTCCAAGACACCTGGAAATGCAAGTGAAATACAGGAAGCATCTTTATAAATGGAAGAGCAATCTCTGAGCCAAAAAAGCAAAATAAATTAGCAGCATCGAAACACAAATGGTAAATTGATTCTGAAGCATTGACAACCTTAGAATTATTAAAAGTTACTTATGGGCTTCCCTGGTAGTCCAGTGGGTAAACAGTTCACCTGGAAGTGCAAGGGGCACCAGTTCAATCCATGGCCTGGGAAGATCTCATGTGCTGTGGAGCAGTTGAACCAGTGTATCCAATTGCAAGCCAGCACCCTGGAGTACGTGTGCCTAGAGACAGTGCTCTGCAATGAGAGAGGCCACTGCAATGGAAGGCCCACACAGGCCAAAGAATAAACATGGATGAAAATAAATAAATAAAAAAACAATGAAAGGGCTAAAATTAAAAAAAAAAAGTTACTTAGAAGCTAGATTTTAATTGCCACAGATGGGACATAAGAATACCTTGACCCTCAAGAGAAATAGATCTGTCATGTTTTCTACTTAAAATAAAATTTAGAAACCTAAAGTGCTATCTCAGTGAAAATATTAGTTAGAAAATAAATACGTTCTCTGACACAGAGAAATCATATAGTAACATGTCTCTCCCTATCCCAAAAAAATCAGGTAGTTTTACTTATACTTGATGATAGTTTATAATTAATGTTTGTAAGAAACTCATTTATACTACCTGCATAGAGTGCAGCAGAAATATTATTTAAAAAGTTAGTTTCAGGTTGGTTGTGTTAAGGGTTCTTGTCAGAAGCAAAATCAAATGCTTTTTTAGAAAGAACATAGGATCTTTCAAATAAGGCTTCATTAAAAACTGAGTATATACTTCAAAACTATGGAACGCTGTAAATGAGCTGAGTGGCAGGATCTTAAACAACTAATCATTAGACTAAAGAAATTAATGATTACAAAACTTCAGATAATAGAAGCAGAGGGAAAATATGTATATAATAAGCATTTAAAATTATTTAACCTTTCTCTCAACAATAACATTAATAAAATAGCATCCCATGGCACAGCTGTATGTAAAAATTAAATGAGAGGTTATAAGAGACTGAATACCCAAAAATATATCTCCAAGACACCTGGAAATGCAAGTGAAATACAGGAAGCATCTTTATAAATGGAAGAGCAATCTCTGAGCCAAAAAAGCAAAATAAATTAGCAGCATCGAAACACAAATGGTAAATTGATTCTGAAGCATTGACAACCTTAGAATTATTAAAAGTTACTTATGGGCTTCCCTGGTAGTCCAGTGGGTAAACAGTTCACCTGGAAGTGCAAGGGGCACCAGTTCAATCCATGGCCTGGGAAGATCTCATGTGCTGTGGAGCAGTTGAACCAGTGTATCCAATTGCAAGCCAGCACCCTGGAGTACGTGTGCCTAGAGACAGTGCTCTGCAATGAGAGAGGCCACTGCAATGGAAGGCCCACACAGGCCAAAGAATAAACATGGATGAAAATAAATAAATAAAAAAACAATGAAAGGGCTAAAATTAAAAAAAAAAAGTTACTTAGAAGCTAGATTTTAATTGCCACAGATGGGACATAAGAATACCTTGACCCTCAAGAGAAATAGATCTGTCATGTTTTCTACTTAAAATAAAATTTAGAAACCTAAAGTGCTATCTCAGTGAAAATATTAGTTAGAAAATAAATACGTTCTCTGACACAGAGAAATCATATAGTAACATGTCTCTCCCTATCCCAAAAAAATCAGGTAGTTTTACTTATACTTGATGATAGTTTATAATTAATGTTTGTAAGAAACTCATTTATACTACCTGCATAGAGTGCAGCAGAAATATTATTTAAAAAGTTAGTTTCAGGTTGGTTGTGTTAAGGGTTCTTGTCAGAAGCAAAATCAAATGCTTTTTTAGAAAGAACATAGGATCTTTCAAATAAGGCTTCATTAAAAACTGAGTATATACTTCAAAACTATGGAACGCTGTAAATGAGCTGAGTGGCAGGATCTTAAACAACTAATCATTAGACTAAAGAAATTAATGATTACAAAACTTCAGATAATAGAAGCAGAGGGAAAATATGTATATAATAAGCATTTAAAATTATTTATGGTACTAGAACAAGAATTTGAAAACATGAAGTAATGACTATGATTTTTTGAACCAAATAGACTTTTTTAATAACAGGTATTAGATCTCAAAAAAAGAACAAATAAAAGATTAGATACAACCAAGAAGAAAATCTGTAAAGAGGAAGACAGATAAAAAGTTAGCCAAAAAAAAAGAGCACAAATGACTAGATATATACAAGAAAGGAAAAAGAAGTATAGAGAGACTATAGAGAAAATTTCTAATATAAATCAGCTCAGGGTTCAAAAGAAGGTGATAAATAAATTGCAAAAATGTCAGTATTTGTGAGATAATGGCTGAGAATTTTCCAAAGTTGAATAATTATAGGAATCTGCTGATTTAGGAAGCCAAATATACACCAACCAAGATAAATAAAAATAAACCCACACTTGGTTACATCATAGTAAAACTAAGGAAACAAATGTCACACCAAAGATTTCAGTTAAACTACAAAGAACAAACAGAACAGTTACAAAATAATGGCAAATTAAATGAACAGCATCATGCTTAGCAGCAAAATGGAAGTAAAAAGACTATGGCACAATATGCTGAGAAAATAAGAGGCAAACTAGAATGTTATGTCTAACTAAAGTATTACTTAAAATGAAAACAGGACTTTCCTGTGGTGCAGGTATTAAAACTCCACATTTCCACTGCATGGGGTGCGGGTTCCATCCTAGTCATGAAAGTAAGATCACACACATCTCACAGTGCACAGAGTCACCAAAAGTTTTTTTGTTTTTTTTTTTTAATAAAATCAGAGCAAAATAACGATAGTTCCAGAAAAGCATAAGATAGCTTACTGCCAATCACCTTTACTAACTAAAAAAAAGCACTATAGGGCTTCCCTGGTGGCCCAGTGGGTAAGGACACCGCCTTGCAGTGCAGGGAGCGCCGGTTTGATCCCTTGCCTGGGAAGATTCCACGTGCTGCAGAGCGGCTGGACCGATGTGTCCAATTACCCAGCCGGAGCTCTGGAGCTCACGTGCCCAGAGCTGGCGCTCTGCAACAACAGAGGCCACCGCGATGGGAGGCCCACAAGAGCCAAAGAACATACACGGATGAAAATTGACAAATGAAAGACCAACAGAAGTGGCCCGCCCACCCCCAGCCTCCCCAACCCGCCCCCCAATAAATAAATAGATAAATAAATTGTTAAAAAAAAAGCACTACATTTACATATCACAAAGAACTAGGATCAGCACTAGAATAAAGTTAAAGATTAGTGAAATAATATGCATGAAAACTTAGCCTAGCTTGTAACTAGACCATAGGGAAAACATTTTTAAATTGTATCAAACAGTAATATTAACTAGTGATGACTGTAATAGTATATTTTCTAATAAAGATGTATAATAGTGTTTTATGGCCTCTAGCCCTTAACTGTCATCATTTACTATAATATCAGTGATGACCCTTCCTACCAATATATACATGATTTCTTTTTTTTTTTTAACTTTTACTTTTTTTAAATTTTTTGGGGTGGGAGGCGGGTTGGGGACGGAGGAGGGCGGGCGGGCAACTTCTGTTGGTCTTTCATTTATCAATTTTCATCCATTTTTGTTCTTTTGGCCTGTGTGAGCCTCCCATAGTGGTGGCCTCTGTTGTCACAGAGCACCGGCTCTGGGCGCACATGCTCCAGAGCTCCGGCTCGCACTGGACACATTGCCCCAGCTGTTCCGTGGCACGTGGTATCTTCCCAGGCCAGGGATTGAACTGGCACCCCTTGCACTGCAAGGCGGTATCCTTACCCACTGGACCACCAGGGAAGCCTCCATATATATGATTTCAATATCTCACTTAGTGTCTTCTTCTAAATGAAATTCATGACAAAATACTACTAATTTGATTTAATCTGTGTTTTACATGATTACAGAGTCTTTTCCATTGTCATAGCCGCTGAAAAAATGAAAAGTGAAAGTGTTAGTCACTTATCGTTCAACTCTTTGTGAACCCTTGTAGCCTGCCAGACTCCTCTCTCCATGGAACTCTCCAGGCAAGAATATTGGACTGGGTAGCCATTTTCTTATCTGGGTAATCTTTCTGACCCAAGGAGCTAACCTGGGTATCCCTCATTGCAGGCAGACTCTTTACTGTCTAAGCCACCAGGAACTGCTAGGAATTCTAATCAAATTCTCGACCCACTGTGATCTTATGGACATGAACTTGGGCAAACTCCAAAGAACTGGATCAGGAAAAAACCTAGCCTCCCAACCCGCCCCCAATAAATAAATAGATAAATAAATTGTTAAAAAGCACTACATTTACATATCACAAAGAACTAGGATCAGCACTAGAATAAAGTTAAAGATTAGTGAAATAATATGCATGAAAACTTAGCCTAGCTTGTAACTAGACCATAGGGAAAACATTTTTAAATTGTATCAAACAGTAATATTAACTAGTGATGACTGTAATAGTATATTTTCTAATAAAGATGTATAATAGTGTTTTATGGCCTCTAGCCCTTAACTGTCATCATTTACTATAATATCAGTGATGACCCTTCCTACCAATATATACATGATTTCTTTTTTTTTTTTAACTTTTACTTTTTTTAAATTTTTTGGGGTGGGAGGCGGGTTGGGGACGGAGGAGGGCGGGCGGGCAACTTCTGTTGGTCTTTCATTTATCAATTTTCATCCATTTTTGTTCTTTTGGCCTGTGTGAGCCTCCCATAGTGGTGGCCTCTGTTGTCACAGAGCACCGGCTCTGGGCGCACATGCTCCAGAGCTCCGGCTCGGTAATTGGACACATTGCCCCAGCTGTTCCGTGGCACGTGGTATCTTCCCAGGCCAGGGATTGAACTGGCACCCCTTGCACTGCAAGGCGGTATCCTTACCCACTGGACCACCAGGGAAGCCTCCATATATATGATTTCAATATCTCACTTAGTGTCTTCTTCTAAATGAAATTCATGACAAAATACTACTAATTTGATTTAATCTGTGTTTTACATGATTACAGAGTCTTTTCCATTGTCATAGCCGCTGAAAAAATGAAAAGTGAAAGTGTTAGTCACTTATCGTTCAACTCTTTGTGAACCCTTGTAGCCTGCCAGACTCCTCTCTCCATGGAACTCTCCAGGCAAGAATATTGGACTGGGTAGCCATTTTCTTATCTGGGTAATCTTTCTGACCCAAGGAGCTAACCTGGGTATCCCTCATTGCAGGCAGACTCTTTACTGTCTAAGCCACCAGGAACTGCTAGGAATTCTAATCAAATTCTCGACCCACTGTGATCTTATGGACATGAACTTGGGCAAACTCCGAATGATGGTGAGGGACAGTGAAGCCTGGTGTGCTGCAGTCAGTAGGGTCACAAAGAGTTGGATATGACTTGGAAGCTAAACTACAACAACCTAAGATCTTATAAGAGGGCCCAGTCGGTCCCCCAGATTCTAGGCACATTCTTTTTACTCATCCCATGCTCAGCAGTAAAAGCTGTCAAATTAATCAAATCATGAGGGTCAAGACCTGTAATGATAGCTAATCAGAATATTCCATTACAATAAACCACAAATGCTAATTTTAAAGAGTTCTACCAATTATTCTTCATTTCCTTTTCAGACATAGTCTTTTAGTGCATTAGCTTCACTACAATCAGACATGGGCAATTTTATAGCTTTTACTTAAGAAAATCTTACAGTTAAAGAATATTGCTCTCTTTTATGCTTCTAAATTCCTGCCTTGCTTTCTCTACCAATGCATCTCTATATTCTTTCTTCCATAGTCAGTATACACTCCTTCGATCTAAACTGAATTTACATTTCCTTTAGCTTCAAAAACTTGGTCTACATAATTCTAGCTATGTCAAACAATGCTCATTTTTTTAATCCTGAGGAATATTAATCTAAGCATAGTGAGTATAATTTTAATATGAAATTTATTTTGCTCTTTTAATTTTAAAAGTAGAAACTATTGATTGAGTATAGGAAAGCCTTAAAGCATAATTCTTAAAATCATAAAAATTTGCCCATTTGATTTAATCTGTGTTTTACATGATTACAGAGTCTTTTCCATTGTCATAGCCGCTGAAAAAATGAAAAGTGAAAGTGTTAGTCACTTATCGTTCAACTCTTTGTGAACCCTTGTAGCCTGCCAGACTCCTCTCTCCATGGAACTCTCCAGGCAAGAATATTGGACTGGGTAGCCATTTTCTTATCTGGGTAATCTTTCTGACCCAAGGAGCTAACCTGGGTATCCCTCATTGCAGGCAGACTCTTTACTGTCTAAGCCACCAGGAACTGCTAGGAATTCTAATCAAATTCTCGACCCACTGTGATCTTATGGACATGAACTTGGGCAAACTCCGAATGATGGTGAGGGACAGTGAAGCCTGGTGTGCTGCAGTCAGTAGGGTCACAAAGAGTTGGATATGACTTGGAAGCTAAACTACAACAACCTAAGATCTTATAAGAGGGCCCAGTCGGTCCCCCAGATTCTAGGCACATTCTTTTTACTCATCCCATGCTCAGCAGTAAAAGCTGTCAAATTAATCAAATCATGAGGGTCAAGACCTGTAATGATAGCTAATCAGAATATTCCATTACAATAAACCACAAATGCTAATTTTAAAGAGTTCTACCAATTATTCTTCATTTCCTTTTCAGACATAGTCTTTTAGTGCATTAGCTTCACTACAATCAGACATGGGCAATTTTATAGCTTTTACTTAAGAAAATCTTACAGTTAAAGAATATTGCTCTCTTTTATGCTTCTAAATTCCTGCCTTGCTTTCTCTACCAATGCATCTCTATATTCTTTCTTCCATAGTCAGTATACACTCCTTCGATCTAAACTGAATTTACATTTCCTTTAGCTTCAAAAACTTGGTCTACATAATTCTAGCTATGTCAAACAATGCTCATTTTTTTTTAATCCTGAGGAATATTAATCTAAGCATAGTGAGTATAATTTTAATATGAAATTTATTTTGCTCTTTTTAATTTTAAAAGTAGAAACTATTGATTGAGTATAGGAAAGCCCTATTAAATGGCATCTCATTTTTTTCTCTCTATTCTGGGTAGTAGAGAAAGGATCAATCAATGCAGAAGACTTGGCTCATTATTATCATAATAAATATTCACAATCTGCCTTAATCACAAACATCTTAGAATAACAGTTTGCATCACACTATTCTTTTCTGCTTGAACTTGGCAATTTTCAAAAAATAAAATCAACCACGTATGAATATTACAATGGTTTAAATAATAAAAGCACAGAACTCCTGGAGGAGCTGAGTTATTTCCACATAGACTAAAGCTATTTATAAACTGTATTTCCAGAACCTGATTTTTTAAACATTTCTTCCCTCTTCCTAACGATAAATTAGGAAGAAAGCCTGTGTGCACTGGGGACCAGGGAGTAAGAAGATAATAAATGAGCTATGAGTGGAAGAAGAAACTTTTTTCCTGACATCCTCTTCAGAAACACTGAAAAAAAAATCACAGAATGCATCTCCAGCCTACATCCTTACACCATTATGCTTACTTAAGAGTCTATTAGTAAATTATGTCATGGGTTAAAGTGCATTCCCCAACCCCACACAAAAGAAATATCAATGTCCAAACTGCATGCACTTTGTTTCTGACTTTATTTGGAGAGACATTTTGCAGATGTGATCAACTTAGGATGAAGTCATATTGAATTAGAGTACACCTTAACACAAAACAACTGATATTCTTACAAGAAGAGATTAGGTACTGATAAACCAGAGAAGAAGATTGAGTGAGGATGAAGGCTGAGATTGAAGTACTAAAGCTGCAAGTCAAGGAACACCAAACATTGCCAACAAACCATCAGAGCCAGGGTCAAGGAAGGAATCTCATCATCAGGTTTCAGGGGACCTTGGCCCTTTGAACAACTTGATTTTGGACAGAAATATATGAGAGAATAAACTTTTACTATCTGAAGTCACCCAGTTTGTGGTACCTTATTAAAGCATGCCAAGGAAACTGATACAAAAGGAGACATGCATACCCATTTTGTGAGATATACTGCATTCAAAAAACATTTTTAAAACTCTCAGTTTTTCTTATTATATTAATGAAGACCCTATTGATTGAGTATAGGAGAGCCCTATTAAATGGCATCTCATTTTTTTCTCTCTATTCTGGGTAGTAGAGAAAGGATCAATCAATGCAGAAGACTTGGCTCATTATTATCATAATAAATATTCACAATCTGCCTTAATCACAAACATCTTAGAATAACAGTTTGCATCACACTATTCTTTTCTGCTTGAACTTGGCAATTTTCAAAAAATAAAATCAACCACGTATGAATATTACAATGGTTTAAATAATAAAAGCACAGAACTCCTGGAGGAGCTGAGTTATTTCCACATAGACTAAAGCTATTTATAAACTGTATTTCCAGAACCTGATTTTTTAAACATTTCTTCCCTCTTCCTAACGATAAATTAGGAAGAAAGCCTGTGTGCACTGGGGACCAGGGAGTAAGAAGATAATAAATGAGCTATGAGTGGAAGAAGAAACTTTTTTCCTGACATCCTCTTCAGAAACACTGAAAAAATCACAGAATGCATCTCCAGCCTACATCCTTACACCATTATGCTTACTTAAGAGTCTATTAGTAAATTATGTCATGGGTTAAAGTGCATTCCCCAACCCCACACAAAAGAAATATCAATGTCCAAACTGCATGCACTTTGTTTCTGACTTTATTTGGAGAGACATTTTGCAGATGTGATCAACTTAGGATGAAGTCATATTGAATTAGAGTACACCTTAACACAAAACAACTGATATTCTTACAAGAAGAGATTAGGTACTGATAAACCAGAGAAGAAGATTGAGTGAGGATGAAGGCTGAGATTGAAGTACTAAAGCTGCAAGTCAAGGAACACCAAACATTGCCAACAAACCATCAGAGCCAGGGTCAAGGAAGGAATCTCATCATCAGGTTTCAGGGGACCTTGGCCCTTTGAACAACTTGATTTTGGACAGAAATATATGAGAGAATAAACTTTACTATCTGAAGTCACCCAGTTTGTGGTACCTTATTAAAGCATGCCAAGGAAACTGATACAAAAGGAGACATGCATACCCATTTTGTGAGATATACTGCATTCAAAAAAACATTTTTAAAACTCTCAGTTTTTCTTATTATATTACTGAAACTTTATTCAACCACCAAGATGTCCCACAAGAGTCTGAGCTTAAGTCATTAAAATTTACACTCACCACAAAACTTCAGTCATCCAGGGTCCAGTCTTTTTGGGAAATTTCCCAAACTCTCTAATTAATTGCCAATCCCAAAGTAGGCAGGGCTACAATATTACCAATGTAAGTGCAAAGAAAGTAGCCTCCATGAAGGCCAATGAAAAGAGACCTGTTGCCAAGAAGATCTGATGCTCCAAATATTGAACCCCTTGAACTCTGAATGATTGCCATGCTCTGATTGACAGGAATTGTCTGTGAAAAGTCATCTCTTCCACACAAGGTAAGAAGCAGAACCGGAAGTTCCAGGAATTAGAAGAAACAAGAAATGTGAAAACTAGAGATGCTCAATGGCAGCATTTAGAAGTAATGCTAGTGCAGTGAGCAGTGGATACAGCACTGTGCCAGTCAAAGATGAGAGAGTCTGGGAGAAGCAGTTAGTTCTACAGTATCAGGTATCCTTGTTAGAAGTCTCACCTCTTATGGTTTTATTCTACCTGGTATACACAGAAAACACAGTTTTGTCTGTAGCACATGTAGGCAGATCCACAGGGTGCTGCATGCACTTTGTTTCTGACTTTATTTGGAGAGACATTTTGCAGATGTGATCAACTTAGGATGAAGTCATATTGAATTAGAGTACACCTTAACACAAAACAACTGATATTCTTACAAGAAGAGATTAGGTACTGATAAACCAGAGAAGAAGATTGAGTGAGGATGAAGGCTGAGATTGAAGTACTAAAGCTGCAAGTCAAGGAACACCAAACATTGCCAACAAACCATCAGAGCCAGGGTCAAGGAAGGAATCTCATCATCAGGTTTCAGGGGACCTTGGCCCTTTGAACAACTTGATTTTGGACAGAAATATATGAGAGAATAAACTTTTACTATCTGAAGTCACCCAGTTTGTGGTACCTTATTAAAGCATGCCAAGGAAACTGATACAAAAGGAGACATGCATACCCATTTTGTGAGATATACTGCATTCAAAAAAACATTTTTAAAACTCTCAGTTTTTCTTATTATATTACTGAAACTTTATTCAACCACCAAGATGTCCCACAAGAGTCTGAGCTTAAGTCATTAAAATTTACACTCACCACAAAACTTCAGTCATCCAGGGTCCAGTCTTTTGGAATTCCAAGCTCTCTAATTAATTGCCAATCCCAAAGTAGGCAGGGCTACAATATTACCAATGTAAGTGCAAAGAAAGTAGCCTCCATGAAGGCCAATGAAAAGAGACCTGTTGCCAAGAAGATCTGATGCTCCAAATATTGAACCCCTTGAACTCTGAATGATTGCCATGCTCTGATTGACAGGAATTGTCTGTGAAAAGTCATCTCTTCCACACAAGGTAAGAAGCAGAACCGGAAGTTCCAGGAATTAGAAGAAACAAGAAATGTGAAAACTAGAGATGCTCAATGGCAGCATTTAGAAGTAATGCTAGTGCAGTGAGCAGTGGATACAGCACTGTGCCAGTCAAAGATGAGAGAGTCTGGGAGAAGCAGTTAGTTCTACAGTATCAGGTATCCTTGTTAGAAGTCTCACCTCTTATGGTTTTATTCTACCTGGTATACACAGAAAACACAGTTTTGTCTGTAGCACATGTAGGCAGATCCACAGGGTGCATGCATGCATGCTTAGACGTGTCTGACTCTTTGCAACTTTAGGGACAGTGGCACACCAGACTTCTCTGTCCATGGGATTCTCCAGGCAAAAAATACCCAGGGTGATACAGCCCTAAAGTCAGTAGAATCTCAGGGGCTTATTGAGCAAGCCACCCTAAGGGAATATCAAATATTCAGACGCTCATTGTACTTGGAAACTCCATTCATCATCCTAAGGACGTAATAATGACTGAAACATTTGGTAATTTTCTTGCCTAACTGATTGATTCTATCTAAAATGTCCATTGCCATTCCAAATATAAAATTTTATTAGAAAGATCATGGATTTGGTATGTGAGGCTTTTGAAAAAATATAACTTAAAAGATGGAATTTTTAATGTGATTTTGCCTAGAACTCCAGTAAATGTCAAACAATAAAAAGTGCTTTATAAATACAACATTATCTACTGTAATGTGTGTACTTATCTTGAATATTCCAGTGACAACATCACTGATCCTAGTTGAATGATACTTTCACCGGGTATCCATTAACTGTCACATAGTACACTAGGTGACAATAACAGTGTCAATATGACTGTGTGTGTGTGTGTGTGTGTGTGTGTGTGTGTGTGTGTGTTCAGTTGTGTCAAACTCTTTATGACCCCATGGACTGTAGCCCATCAGGCTCCTCTGTCTATGGAATATCCCAGGCAAAAATACTGGGGTGGAGAACCATTTCCTACTCCACGCAATCTTCCCGACCCAAGGATCAAACCCATGTCTCCTGCATTCTTTACTAATGAGCCACCTGGGAAGCCCTATTTTTTTGCTAAAGAATGTCTATGTCCAAAATCCCAAAGGTCTGGTGCCTAGTTCATTGAAGTCATCCTTGAGTACATTTATAAAACTGAGAAGGACAAATAACATTAAGAAAGATAGCAACTTAAAGGCAGATGAGAGCAGTCTGGGAGAAGCAGTTAGTTCTACAGTATCAGGTATCCTTGTTAGAAGTCTCACCTCTTATGGTTTTATTCTACCTGGTATACACAGAAAACACAGTTTTGTCTGTAGCACATGTAGGCAGATCCACAGGGTGCATGCATGCATGCTTAGACGTGTCTGACTCTTTGCAACTTTAGGGACAGTGGCACACCAGACTTCTCTGTCCATGGGATTCTCCAGGCAAAAAATACCCAGGGTGATACAGCCCTAAAGTCAGTAGAATCTCAGGGGCTTATTGAGCAAGCCACCCTAAGGGAATATCAAATATTCAGACGCTCATTGTACTTGGAAACTCCATTCATCATCCTAAGGACGTAATAATGACTGAAACATTTGGTAATTTTCTTGCCTAACTGATTGATTCTATCTAAAATGTCCATTGCCATTCCAAATATAAAATTTTATTAGAAAGATCATGGATTTGGTATGTGAGGCTTTTGAAAAAATATAACTTAAAAGATGGAATTTTTAATGTGATTTTGCCTAGAACTCCAGTAAATGTCAAACAATAAAAAGTGCTTTATAAATACAACATTATCTACTGTAATGTGTGTACTTATCTTGAATATTCCAGTGACAACATCACTGATCCTAGTTGAATGATACTTTCACCGGGTATCCATTAACTGTCACATAGTACACTAGGTGACAATAACAGTGTCAATATGACTGTGTGTGTGTGTGTGTGTGTGTGTGTGTGTGTGTGTGTGTTCAGTTGTGTCAAACTCTTTATGACCCCATGGACTGTAGCCCATCAGGCTCCTCTGTCTATGGAATATCCCAGGCAAAAATACTGGGGTGGAGAACCATTTCCTACTCCACGCAATCTTCCCGACCCAAGGATCAAACCCATGTCTCCTGCATTCTTTACTAATGAGCCACCTGGGAAGCCCTATTTTTTTGCTAAAGAATGTCTATGTCCAAAATCCCAAAGGTCTGGTGCCTAGTTCATTGAAGTCATCCTTGAGTACATTTATAAAACTGAGAAGGACAAATAACATTAAGAAAGATAGCAACTTAAAGGCAGATGAGAGTAAATGTAACCAAGTGATTTTCCAAAGACAGGTGACATCACTAAGGAAGGAAGGTTTCTATAGTATTTCTACAGTATTTGAGTATCTGTTCAGCTACTCAAAGCACATGATTGCATTCTATTTGTAACTTACCTATATGAAAAAAAAAATCTGAAAGCTGTTTCCTATCATTCATCTTCTCACCAAAACAAATTCTAAAGCAATTCCCAGAGTTACTAGATTAGGTTTTAGGATATGCAACCAAAGTCCAAGCATGACATGAGAGCTTATATTCAGGGTGATATCCCTGAGGCATTAAGAAAATGTTTAAGTAGACATTAAACAATAACGACAACCATTAAAAACTTTGTACTCATAAAAGCCATTTAAAAATAAAACAAACAAAACTGTAAATCCCTAGAAATAAAACTAAAGGAAAAGGTTACCAACCTTTAAAGAGGAAATTATAAAGCCATTGAACTATTTAAAACATGATGAAATATAGAGGTATGCCCTAATGATACTTCAGTCTCAATATTTAACAATGGAACTTCTTCCAAATTGATTTATAAATTCTATGCAACTATAACTAAAATGCCAACAGAGTTCCCTTATAGAGAAATTTACATGATACTAAAGTCCAGACTGAGGAATAAAGAGCCAATATAATTCTAAAAACACGGCAAAAAAGAGGAGGTTTTTGCCTTGCCAGATATCAATATTTATTAATAAACCATGTAATTAAGTCAAAGTGGTATGCATGCAAAAACTGGGACTTTGCATGTGACACTGTTGGTAAAGAATTCACCTGCCACTACAGGAGATGTAAAAGATGCAGGTTCCACCCACTCATCCCCCCCACCCGGGTTGGGAAGATACCTTGGAGAAGGGCATAGCAACCCACTCCAGTATTTCTGCCTGGAGAATTTTATGGACAGAGGAGCCTGACGGGCTACAGAGCATTGGCTCACAATGAGCCAGACACGGGCTGAAGTGAGTTAGAACACATCCACATAGTAAAATTTAGTGAGGATGCTGGAAACAGAAAATCTCACATACGGCAGGGGTGGGGGAAGGAGTAAAAACTGTTACAGCTACTTTAGAGAATATTTTCAAAGTATCTAGTGAAGGTGAATGGTAGATATCACAGGACTCGAAAATTCAGCTTTCAGTAAGCATAAAGAGAAAAAAGACAGATCTAACAACAAATCACAGTCAATTATTGTCCCAGGAAAGCAAGTTCCAAGACAACTGTTAGAGCTTATACCTATTCATGAGGTACCTTATTTAACAATTCTACTTGTAGCTATAGTCCCACAAGACACTCTTGTTAGATAAGGCACCTCATAAATAGGTATAAAGTCTAACAATTATTATAAAAGGAGGAAGAAGATTTATTTACTGCAGCTCTGTGTGTTACAAGCAGACACTGACAATGTTCCAAATGCCCAACAGTAAGAAAACAGTTAATCTGTGCATTCATTGGAATAATATAAGGAACTGACTAGGTTCATTCAGTTAGGATAACAAAACAATGGTAAATGTTACTTGCAATATAATGCAAGTATAAAGAAATTATGTCATCATATATATTATTCATAAGTGAACACATGAATTACTGGAGGAATTCCTTAGAATGACTTCAAAAAAGAAATCAAAGAAATGATTCTTCATGTCAGGAATATTCTGTGGTAGGTGTTAAGACAGAGAAAGTGATCTCTTCCAAGAATACTCGGTATTATTTATTAGCTAATACTTGACAATTAAAGGATATATACAGCACTCCAATTTGAACAGATTAACTTTTTTAGGTGACATGCAATGAAGAGCATGAAATCAAGACCTAACTAAATATTTAGAAAGCTTTTCCCCATCAGCTCTCCAGATCAGTTTTTTGGCTGAAAGATTTATTGTCTGGAAGAGGTCACAGTTACTCGAATGAATTCTTAACTGACAATTTTCACTAAAATTCACTCTCTCTGAAGAGAGAACGGGGCAGGGGAGGGGTGAGAGCATTGCTTTTGATCAGACAAGGGACCTGACAAAGGCAGCCATTTCGGTGTATTTAAATGAGAGAAAAAAGGCCCTGAGTTCCTGTGCTCGTCCTCAAAGGAATCAGAGGCTAGAAGCAGAGCTGAGGGCAATGCCACTGGAAGACAATCATTTTCTGTTTCACAGTTTTGCCTCGAGTCAGCCCATCTTTCTAACATAACTCTGTTTTCAGCCAGATATAAATCCATTTGTGAGCCATGGAACTGGGTTCTACCTGTTAAGTTTTGAGTTACAGTCTCAAAATAGAATGCTGAAAGACAGTCCAGGTAACCATATACTCTAAATTCTTCCTGTTAGGTGAGTTTCTTTCCTTACTTTATTTTAAAATTAATTTTCATGGAAGTATAGTTGCTTTAGAAGGTTGTATTAGTTTCTGCTGTAAAGCAAAATGAATCAGCCAATGAATCAGTGCTTCCTGGACGTCCTTTTCATTCAGGTCACCATAGCACATTAAGTAGAGTTCCTTGTGTCCTATAAAGTCAGTTCTCATTGGTTATTTCACACATAGTACCTACAGTTCATATATGACAATCTTAAGCCTCCAGTTCCTTCTTCCTTGATATCCATATTTTTTCTCTCTGGTTCTTCTTTGCAAGTAAGACTGCCTATACCATTTTTCTAGATTCCACATATATGTGTTAATAAACAGCATTTGTTTTTCTCTTTCTGACTTCACTCTGTATGACAGTCTCTAGGTCCATCCACGTCTCTACAAATGACTCAATTTCATTCTAATTTAAACACACATTAATATGTTTATGAATTCTCCATTTTTAAGGGTTTAATGTTGGCTCACATTTAAATGGGTGTCATTTCCAAAGGAAAAAAAAAAAAAACAAGTAAAAAGAGATGACTACAATCAGCAGCAATGCAAGACAGAATAAGGTTTTAAAATATATAAGAATATTAGTTGGTGAAGAAATGTCTGGATATACTGTCGACATTGTCACAGTTGGTACTAGCACTGCTGAATAACCACCTCATGGCCTTGCACAGGCACACAAGAAGCCTTCAACAAACGCTCATCCTGTTTAATATTCATTGATTCAGAAAGGCAAGTACTGTCACTGAATGCAGAAATGAAATTGCAGACAGACCTGCTTTTGTTTGGATGCTTATGAAGACAAAGGACCGAGGCTCAGTCTGGTTTCTTCCAGCTAAACAAAGCATGACTGAACTATCTATATAAACATAATGGCCAGAAACAGTATACCAGAAAACTGACAGGTTCGTAGATGGTAAAGAAAGAAAAAACCCAGACCATGTCAATGTAAACAGAGCAATATGAAAGACAGAAAGCATATTTGGCATTTAGCTGCGATGGAAATAACTCCACAGGTGGAAATCAAGGAAAAAGTATAGGCAGGTCTGTGTTAATGTGGCAAATTTGTCAGGCAATCAAAAAGCACTTGATTAGTAAATACCTTATAAAATCAAGGAAGCCTAGACTCAAGTCAGAACATTCACCACAGGGGATTAATCATATATTGTTTCAGATAATAGCTAGGCAACAATTCCCCTAGGTAGCTTAGGAGTGTTTTCTTTCTCAGTGTGTTGCATATTGAACTTGACCATAGGCAATGTAGGCCATCCATTATAGAAATGAACCAAGTATGATAAATGAGATTGAAGTTGGGGCATATCATGGGGCAAGTGAAAACCTTAATAGGAAAATGACTACAGGCACTTGATTTTAGAGCCAAAACTTGAGGAAAAGTCAAATCCTTTCAGGAATGAGTGAATTACAATTTGGTTCCATATGCCTGAGAAGATTATTGAGAGAAAAAAAAAATAGGAAGTCAATTATCAGAAAGAAAGCAAAACCAAAGAAAATGCGGACATTGTCAAACATCTGCATGAAATTTACTAGAATATTTTTAAAGAATTAAAGGCTATACTAAGTAACAAGGGAATGAAAAAATGGAATGCAAACTTTTTTTTTTTTAATTGAAGATTAGAAGATTGAAATCACTCTGGTAATGATTTTATAAAGGTGTATTCTCAGTGAATGAACAACGAGAACAAAAAAACACACCAGGAATTGGAAATGAGGCATGAGGAAACAGCTGAATTACCAATTACCTCACAACAATCTTTATGGAGGATAAGTTAGAATGTCATCCAAATGAGTTATCATGGAGTCAAATTGTATTAAGAGAAGAATATGTGAAGGATTCAGTGCATCTCAAGCTATGTGAACCAACACAGACAGAAAATATCTTGTTTATCTAAAAACATTAAAAATGATGATATTTAGAGCCATGGGCATCAAATATAAATAGAGAAGAGGATCTAGGACTGAGTTCTAGTCTAAAAGAGAAAGAAGACCCAGTCACAGAAAATGAGAAAGGAATAGCAAATGATAGAGGGAAAAACAGATGTTCTCAAAGTCAATTTGCTGCAGCAGAAACAGAAATGAGTCAACGGCCTTAGGCGCAAACTAGCCAAACAAACTGCAAAAGTTAAGAAACCTTGGGTTATTCTTTAGCTGTTACTGCTAAGAAATGCTTGTATATGGACTTGTCCTTCATAAAGCTAATTACTCTCTGACTTCAGATGAATTACACTCTCTACCTGGTGTCCTTCTCCCCTTATACTTCCTTGAAGTATTCGACATTTCAGAAAGAAGGTCACAGATTGATAACCTTGGAGACACCAGATCCGGTTACTGAGCCACCTGACATGAGCTTTGGCCATAAATTTTGCAGAAGAAGAATGCAAGACCTGCACCACTCTGATCCTTTTTACCTACCCCAGTCCACAAACCCTGTCTATAAAACTCTCCCTAGGGCTTCCTGATGACTTAGCTGCTAAAGAATCTGCCAGCAATGTGGGAGACCTGGGTTCAATATCTGGGTTGGGAAGATCCCCTGGAGGTCATGGCAACTCACTCCAGTATTCTTACCTGAAGATTCCATGAACAGAGGAGTCTGGTGGGCTTTCAGTCCATCAGTTGCAAAAAGTTGGAAATGATTGAGCGACTAACATACACACACATTCCCGAAAGAAGAGGACACAGATTTTGAGGTGCTAGCCTTCTGTGCTTGTTCTCTGCTGGGGAAAGAAATAAAGCTACTTTTTTTTTCCTGCAAAACTCTCTCCATATTTCTATTTGGCATTGGTGCACAGAGGGACAATATTTTGGCAATAAACTGAAATCAAGGGTGGGAGTAGGACCAAATGTGGTGAGATGGAGGATAAGTTAGAATGTCATCCAAATGAGTTATCATGGAGTCAAATTGTATTAAGAGAAGAATATGTGAAGGATTCAGTGCATCTCAAGCTATGTGAACCAACACAGACAGAAAATATCTTGTTTATCTAAAAACATTAAAAATGATGATATTTAGAGCCATGGGCATCAAATATAAATAGAGAAGAGGATCTAGGACTGAGTTCTAGTCTAAAAGAGAAAGAAGACCCAGTCACAGAAAATGAGAAAGGAATAGCAAATGATAGAGGGAAAAACAGATGTTCTCAAAGTCAATTTGCTGCAGCAGAAACAGAAATGAGTCAACGGCCTTAGGCGCAAACTAGCCAAACAAACTGCAAAAGTTAAGAAACCTTGGGTTATTCTTTAGCTGTTACTGCTAAGAAATGCTTGTATATGGACTTGTCCTTCATAAAGCTAATTACTCTCTGACTTCAGATGAATTACACTCTCTACCTGGTGTCCTTCTCCCCTTATACTTCCTTGAAGTATTCGACATTTCAGAAAGAAGGTCACAGATTGATAACCTTGGAGACACCAGATCCGGTTACTGAGCCACCTGACATGAGCTTTGGCCATAAATTTTGCAGAAGAAGAATGCAAGACCTGCACCACTCTGATCCTTTTTACCTACCCCAGTCCACAAACCCTGTCTATAAAACTCTCCCTAGGGCTTCCCTGATGACTTAGCTGCTAAAGAATCTGCCAGCAATGTGGGAGACCTGGGTTCAATATCTGGGTTGGGAAGATCCCCTGGAGGTCATGGCAACTCACTCCAGTATTCTTACCTGAAGATTCCATGAACAGAGGAGTCTGGTGGGCTTTCAGTCCATCAGTTGCAAAAAGTTGGAAATGATTGAGCGACTAACATACACACACATTCCCGAAAGAAGAGGACACAGATTTTGAGGTGCTAGCCTTCTGTGCTTGTTCTCTGCTGGGGAAAGAAATAAAGCTACTTTTTTTTTTTTCCTGCAAAACTCTCTCCATATTTCTATTTGGCATTGGTGCACAGAGGGACAATATTTTGGCAATAAACTGAAATCAAGGGTGGGAGTAGGACCAAATGTGGTGAGATGTTGGATAAAGATAGAACATGACAAGAACTATGTCAGTGAGTGTGATCAATCCTAGTTCTGATTGGTTAAAAAGAGATGAGAGGAGAGACAGGAAGTTTCTTAAACTGGTGGCAATAACATAGTAAAGAGAAATTTGATGTTGGAGGAGAGTGAGTGTAAGTGAAATCCTTGAGTAGTAGGTGCTAAGATTTGGGATCGAGGACATGAAGAGGGCTGGTACTGGGGCAAGACAGATTCCTATTGTAATAAAGGAAGGAAAACACACATGGGTAAGAAAAGCTGGAAGATGGACAGATTTGCCAGTGAATGTATAAGGTGTTCTGTTCTGATTGGTTCTTTTTTCTCACTGAAATGAAAAGCAGGACTATCAGATGTAAGTGGATGGTGAATGGAAAATACTAGAAGCTTGAAGAGAAATGAGAAGGTTTGAAGTGGATCTCTCAGAAAATTAGAAGGTAGACTGACCAGAAAAATACATGAGAATTTCCAGGCATTGCCCAAGGTCCGCTTGAGGTTTGCAGTCATATTTCTGGATTTTGTCTTCATTAGTGGACAGACTTAACCCTGTTTGTGCCAAAATAGGCAGCTGCTACTCCTTGCTTTTATCCTAACACCTAAGCATGTCCAGTGGAAAGAAACAGCCCTTTTCCCAAGAGAGTGCCAATAAAAATCTGAGTGAGTTCTCGCCAATGAGACTTCAGCTCTTATGCAGGCTTTATCTCATTGCTGTGTTTGGGAGGATACTGTGCTCTGATGAGCTGGCCTGTATGTCCTCCTCAGGAGCTTGGGACTGCAGTGGATTCAACGCTATTAGACACAGGATATGATGGGTGTGGTGGTTTCTCAAAGAAAATCACAGTATACATTACCATATCCATCCTTATAAAGGTGGAAAAGAAACTGTCCAAAACCAGCCAATAGTCATGGTGTATATCACTGGCATGTCATTTGCTGGAAAATTTTCAAAGTTTGCAAATGTCTAAGAAACTCTCTCCATATTTCTATTTGGCATTGGTGCACAGAGGGACAATATTTTGGCAATAAACTGAAATCAAGGGTGGGAGTAGGACCAAATGTGGTGAGATGTTGGATAAAGATAGAACATGACAAGAACTATGTCAGTGAGTGTGATCAATCCTAGTTCTGATTGGTTAAAAAGAGATGAGAGGAGAGACAGGAAGTTTCTTAAACTGGTGGCAATAACATAGTAAAGAGAAATTTGATGTTGGAGGAGAGTGAGTGTAAGTGAAATCCTTGAGTAGTAGGTGCTAAGATTTGGGATCGAGGACATGAAGAGGGCTGGTACTGGGGCAAGACAGATTCCTATTGTAATAAAGGAAGGAAAACACACATGGGTAAGAAAAGCTGGAAGATGGACAGATTTGCCAGTGAATGTATAAGGTGTTCTGTTCTGATTGGTTCTTTTTTCTCACTGAAATGAAAAGCAGGACTATCAGATGTAAGTGGATGGTGAATGGAAAATACTAGAAGCTTGAAGAGAAATGAGAAGGTTTGAAGTGGATCTCTCAGAAAATTAGAAGGTAGACTGACCAGAAAAATACATGAGAATTTCCAGGCATTGCCCAAGGTCCGCTTGAGGTTTGCAGTCATATTTCTGGATTTTGTCTTCATTAGTGGACAGACTTAACCCTGTTTGTGCCAAAATAGGCAGCTGCTACTCCTTGCTTTTATCCTAACACCTAAGCATGTCCAGTGGAAAGAAACAGCCCTTTTCCCAAGAGAGTGCCAATAAAAATCTGAGTGAGTTCTCGCCAATGAGACTTCAGCTCTTATGCAGGCTTTATCTCATTGCTGTGTTTGGGAGGATACTGTGCTCTGATGAGCTGGCCTGTATGTCCTCCTCAGGAGCTTGGGACTGCAGTGGATTCAACGCTATTAGACACAGGATATGATGGGTGTGGTGGTTTCTCAAAGAAAATCACAGTATACATTACCATATCCATCCTTATAAAGGTGGAAAAGAAACTGTCCAAAACCAGCCAATAGTCATGGTGTATATCACTGGCATGTCATTTGCTGGAAAATTTTCAAAGGTGAGTGAAATGTCATAAATGACCTCTAAGAACATTTCCATTTTAATAATCTTTAATTCCCTAGTTTTGAAACTCCCAAATTGGACTTTGGCTGGGATGATCCCACAAGA
The DNA here is from genome assembly GCA_022376925.1 of Tragulus kanchil. Classification (NCBI taxonomy): domain Eukaryota; kingdom Metazoa; phylum Chordata; class Mammalia; order Artiodactyla; family Tragulidae; genus Tragulus; species Tragulus kanchil. Next base: position 80,377,221 of record JAIOJX010000029.1, on the reverse strand, counting down.
ATGATCCCACAGTCACATTATTGGTGATCATTATCTATCTTCTGAAATATTTACCAGATATATCTATCTAATTAACGAAAAACAAACAAACAAAAAGTGAGAAATGGTGAAGAGGTTGTAAAAGGAATTCTGGGCTATCAGTGTTAATAACCTGAATGATGCAAGGCCTTACAAGGAAAATATTGTGAATATGAGCACACTGGAAGTGGCTTAAGAGAAGAAAAAAATGAAAAAAAAAATAAATGTTATTGTAATATAGTTTAATTGGAAAAATAGATATTGTTCTTATTTTTGAATTACCTTGAACATTTTTTAGTCTACTGTCTTAAACCAAGGTTTATAGCACATATAAAAAAGGTTAATTTACTGTAAGAAATTTGTAGATTTGTTTGTAAGAGGAAAACAAACTTTTTTTTTTTTTTGTAAAATAATTAAGCAAATTGTAGTCATTTGGCTTGTTAGGTTCACATAGATCGAAAGGATAGTGTGATTTATGGTTTTCAAAGTTGTATATTTAACAGAGCAAGAAGAGGAGTGGAATTGGTAGTAACACTGGGTCACATTTGCAATTGAAAACATTAAAAGACAACCCAGTTACCACAAGCACCTTTGTCAATTACCATGAATTAACAATTCTAATATTTCATAAAAGTACATAACCTACATTATACCAAGAATGATATTCTGTCAGAGCAGCATATTAAAATAGCTTTGGAAACTCAGAAGGTAACTTTCTGGGAAGTGTTAGCACATGGTAATAGGAATGTGCATCAGATCAAACCCAGGCAGGTTGCATTTAATTTGTAGCCTACAGAAACACCAGGGTCTTCCTTTTACTGTCTACATTTGTCATTTTGAACAGAAATCCGGAGCTCTGGTTTTCTACTTCCTACTTCAGACCAGCTTGTCAAACACCTCATTTTGAACCAGGATCCCGGACAAGTATTTCCCAGATACATTATCCCCTTGGAAAACAAAATAGTATTTACGTTTTTAAATTTTCAAAGGTGAGTGAAATGTCATAAATGACCTCTAAGAACATTTCCATTTTAATAATCTTTAATTCCTAGTTTTGAAACTCCCAAATTGGACTTTGGCTGGGATGATCCCACAAGAATGATCCCACAGTCACATTATTGGTGATCATTATCTATCTTCTGAAATATTTACCAGATATATCTATCTAATTAACGAAAAACAAACAAACAAAAAGTGAGAAATGGTGAAGAGGTTGTAAAAGGAATTCTGGGCTATCAGTGTTAATAACCTGAATGATGCAAGGCCTTACAAGGAAAATATTGTGAATATGAGCACACTGGAAGTGGCTTAAGAGAAGAAAAAAATGAAAAAAAAAATAAATGTTATTGTAATATAGTTTAATTGGAAAAATAGATATTGTTCTTATTTTTGAATTACCTTGAACATTTTTTAGTCTACTGTCTTAAACCAAGGTTTATAGCACATATAAAAAAGGTTAATTTACTGTAAGAAATTTGTAGATTTGTTTGTAAGAGGAAAACAAACTTTTTTTTTTTTTTGTAAAATAATTAAGCAAATTGTAGTCATTTGGCTTGTTAGGTTCACATAGATCGAAAGGATAGTGTGATTTATGGTTTTCAAAGTTGTATATTTAACAGAGCAAGAAGAGGAGTGGAATTGGTAGTAACACTGGGTCACATTTGCAATTGAAAACATTAAAAGACAACCCAGTTACCACAAGCACCTTTGTCAATTACCATGAATTAACAATTCTAATATTTCATAAAAGTACATAACCTACATTATACCAAGAATGATATTCTGTCAGAGCAGCATATTAAAATAGCTTTGGAAACTCAGAAGGTAACTTTCTGGGAAGTGTTAGCACATGGTAATAGGAATGTGCATCAGATCAAACCCAGGCAGGTTGCATTTAATTTGTAGCCTACAGAAACACCAGGGTCTTCCTTTTTACTGTCTACATTTGTCATTTTGAACAGAAATCCGGAGCTCTGGTTTTCTACTTCCTACTTCCAGACCAGCTTGTCAAACACCTCAGGTCAAGAGCCATATTGCTTTCATTATCTTCCTGGCATGGATCACAAGGTCAATTGCAGGTGAACATTAAATAAATGCCCCTGATGCTGGGACCCAGATCACCCCTGGACAGCACTGTTAAGAAGATAGTTTCTCTTTGAGAGTCCTAAGTGTCTTTTTCTGGTTTTGACTGGGTTTGTTTTTTTTTTTTTTTTTGGTGGAGGGGAGCAGGTTGGGGAGGGAGGGGGCAGGCGGACCATTTCTATTGGTCTTTTATTTATCTATTTTCATCTATCTTTGTCCTTTGGCCCGTGTGGGCCTCCCATCGCAGTGGCCTCTGTTGTCGCAGAGCACTGGCTCTGGGTGCATGTGCTCCAGAGCTCCAGCTCGGTAATTGGACACATTGGTCCAGCTGCTCCACAGCATGTGGGATCTTCCAAGGCCAGAGATCGAACCAGTGCCCCCTTGCACTGCAAGGCCGTGTCCTTACCCACTGGATCACAAGGGAAGCCCTTGACTGGGTTTTTTTTTGAGAATCTACTCCTCTTCCTCTTTTAGGGGGCTGGCCTGCCATTTGCCTACTATTCACTGGTTCTACTGCTCAGCAGATGAGGCTGCACCAAGTCAACATCAGAACTTCTTTTGATCCATGAACTCCTTCCAAGTCAGCATGGGGACTCTAACCTGGGTTTTCTTTAGATTCCAGAGTAAGGTGGCAGGAGAAAATTGCCAGCCTCTACCAGGCCCAAACCAATAGCAGACAATAGTTGATCATACTGTAGATAAACACTCCATTTTCCTTAGACCTTCCAGCAGGATACGTCTGGAATGGGTTTTACACTGCATCTCACAGGTTCCGGTAACAATAGGAGCTGTCGCTGCTGGCTCCCTGTCTTGAGTACCTACATTATACCAAGAATGATATTCTGTCAGAGCAGCATATTAAAATAGCTTTGGAAACTCAGAAGGTAACTTTCTGGGAAGTGTTAGCACATGGTAATAGGAATGTGCATCAGATCAAACCAGGCAGGTTGCATTTAATTTGTAGCCTACAGAAACACCAGGGTCTTCCTTTTACTGTCTACATTTGTCATTTTGAACAGAAATCCGGAGCTCTGGTTTTCTACTTCCTATTTCCCAGACCAGCTTGTCAAACACCTCAGGTCAAGAGCCATATTGCTTTCATTATCTTCCTGGCATGGATCACAAGGTCAATTGCAGGTGAACATTAAATAAATGCCCCTGATGCTGGGACCCAGATCACCCCTGGACAGCACTGTTAAGAAGATAGTTTCTCTTTGAGAGTCCTAAGTGTCTTTTTCTGGTTTTGACTGGGTTTGTTTTTTTTTTTTTTTTTGGTGGAGGGGAGCAGGTTGGGGAGGGAGGGGGCAGGCGGACCATTTCTATTGGTCTTTTATTTATCTATTTTCATCTATCTTTGTCCTTTGGCCCGTGTGGGCCTCCCATCGCAGTGGCCTCTGTTGTCGCAGAGCACTGGCTCTGGGTGCATGTGCTCCAGAGCTCCAGCTCGGTAATTGGACACATTGGTCCAGCTGCTCCACAGCATGTGGGATCTTCCAAGGCCAGAGATCGAACCAGTGCCCCTTGCACTGCAAGGCCGTGTCCTTACCCACTGGATCACAAGGGAAGCCCTTGACTGGGTTTTTTTTTGAGAATCTACTCCTCTTCCTCTTTTAGGGGGCTGGCCTGCCATTTGCCTACTATTCACTGGTTCTACTGCTCAGCAGATGAGGCTGCACCAAGTCAACATCAGAACTTCTTTTGATCCATGAACTCCTTCCAAGTCAGCATGGGGACTCTAACCTGGGTTTTCTTTAGATTCCAGAGTAAGGTGGCAGGAGAAAATTGCCAGCCTCTACCAGGCCCAAACCAATAGCAGACAATAGTTGATCATACTGTAGATAAACACTCCATTTTCCTTAGACCTTCCAGCAGGATACGTCTGGAATGGGTTTTACACTGCATCTCACAGGTTCCCGGTAACAATAGGAGCTGTCGCTGCTGGCTCCCTGTCCTTGTATCCAGCATCTCATAGATGCTTCTTGGGATTATTGCCTAAATAAATTACAGTAATGAATCCTTTGTGGCTTCCCATGTGGTGCTAGTTGTAAAGAATCCACCTGCAAATGCAGGAGATGCAAGAGACATGGGTTCAATCCCTGGGTTAGGAAGCTTTCCTAGAGTAGGAAATGGCAACCCACTCCAATATTCTGGCTTGGAGAAGCCCATAGATAGAGGAGCTGGATGGGCTATAGTCCATGGAGTTGTAAAAAGTCCAATATGACTAGGGGCACTGAAAGACACATGTGTGTGCCCTGTTTTAGACCCTATGGATTGTAGTCCCACAGTTCTTTGTCCAGAAGATTTTTTGGGGGTGGGGGCACTTCTATTAGTCTTTCATTTACTTATCTTCATCCATCTTTGTTCTTTGGCCTGTGTGAGCCTCCCATTAAAGTGGCCTCTTTCATTGCAGAGCACCAGCTCTGGGTGCATGCACTCCAGAGCAATGGCTTGGTAGTTGGACACATCAGTCTAGTCACTCCACGGCACGTGGGATCTTCCCAGACCAGGGATCAAACTGGTGCCCATTGAACTGCAAGGTAGTGTCCTTACCCACTGGGCCACCAGGGAAGCCCTGTCCATAAGATTTTGCAGGCAAGGATACTGTTGTGGGTGGCCATTTCCTCCTCCAGGTGATCTTCCTGGCCCAGGGATCTAATCTGTCTCCTGCATCTCCTGCATTACAGATGGATTCTTTACTACTGAGGCATCAGGGAAGCCCATGAAATTTAGAAACATTCCAATCAAAATCTGATATAATTAAATAGTATAATAAGATCAATTATACCCTACCAGGTATTTAAGCAAACATATTTTACTCATTTTGAATAATTTGTTATCTTGAGAAATCTGTCTACAGGAATACAAACTGGCCTTTTAAAATGGACAAAACCAGGCCCTAACCAATAGCAGACAATAGTTGATCATACTGTAGATAAACACTCCATTTTCCTTAGACCTTCCAGCAGGATACGTCTGGAATGGGTTTTACACTGCATCTCACAGGTTCCCGGTAACAATAGGAGCTGTCGCTGCTGGCTCCCTGTCCTTGTATCCAGCATCTCATAGATGCTTCTTGGGATTATTGCCTAAATAAATTACAGTAATGAATCCTTTGTGGCTTCCCATGTGGTGCTAGTTGTAAAGAATCCACCTGCAAATGCAGGAGATGCAAGAGACATGGGTTCAATCCCTGGGTTAGGAAGCTTTCCTAGAGTAGGAAATGGCAACCCACTCCAATATTCTGGCTTGGAGAAGCCCATAGATAGAGGAGCTGGATGGGCTATAGTCCATGGAGTTGTAAAAAGTCCAATATGACTAGGGGCACTGAAAGACACATGTGTGTGCCCTGTTTTAGACCCTATGGATTGTAGTCCCACAGTTCTTTGTCCAGAAGATTTTTTTGGGGGTGGGGGGGCACTTCTATTAGTCTTTCATTTACTTATCTTCATCCATCTTTGTTCTTTGGCCTGTGTGAGCCTCCCATTAAAGTGGCCTCTTTCATTGCAGAGCACCAGCTCTGGGTGCATGCACTCCAGAGCAATGGCTTGGTAGTTGGACACATCAGTCTAGTCACTCCACGGCACGTGGGATCTTCCCAGACCAGGGATCAAACTGGTGCCCATTGAACTGCAAGGTAGTGTCCTTACCCACTGGGCCACCAGGGAAGCCCTGTCCATAAGATTTTGCAGGCAAGGATACTGTTGTGGGTGGCCATTTCCTCCTCCAGGTGATCTTCCTGGCCCAGGGATCTAATCTGTCTCCTGCATCTCCTGCATTACAGATGGATTCTTTACTACTGAGGCATCAGGGAAGCCCATGAAATTTAGAAACATTCCAATCAAAATCTGATATAATTAAATAGTATAATAAGATCAATTATACCCTACCAGGTATTTAAGCAAACATATTTTACTCATTTTTGAATAATTTGTTATCTTGAGAAATCTGTCTACAGGAATACAAACTGGCCTTTTTAAAAATGGACAAAAGTATGCAGATGAACATAAGGCATTTTATATGAGCAAGTTTGTTCACAAAGAATAAGCAGTTTCTGTGTTCTACTATATTCTTCCTACAGATCTCTCTGATCATCATCAAACACAAGATTCAATTTCCTAAACTAAGAATAATGTCTTAATTTTGTAGTGATCAAATTTCAACAGTTTCTTCAAGGAGAAACTAGCTCTCTCAAAGAAATCAATGGGTCCTAAATGTTGCACTTAAGCATATCTATACATCGATGAAGGAAGATTTGATTCAGGCTGAAGCTTTTTGATAATGTTTCAGTCAATATAATTAATATGGGCCATTCATGTGGAAAATTCCAGACAAATAAACCAATTTAGACTAGTGTTTCTCAATTTTAAGCATGCATTAGAATGAACTGTATCTGTGAAAACAGACTTTCTAATTTACTAAGCTGGGAGTGAAGGAGAAAACTTTCATTTCTAACAACTTTTCAGGTGATGGAGATGTTGTTAGCTGACTACACATTCTTACATTCCCTTTCTACATACTGCATCTTTAAATTCAGTAGATTCTTCTGCAACTCCTTCAGTAAATACGGCCCAACAGCAGACACTTTTTTTTTTCCCTAGAATTTGTCTCTCTCGCTTTACTGCCTGCCTTGAAAGGCAAGGTGAGGCCATTACTTTACGACTGATCCTTAACATAGTTTTTTGCAGTATTCTTTCTTACGTTCTCCTTTAAGCCATCACTTTGCACAAAAAAAAAAGGAAATTCTCTACATTCACTCAACAACGAATGTAATTTTCTGCTAGTCAGTCAGTAAGAAAGATATGGTTCCCATACTAAGTTGAATTTGCAATTGTTTGGAACTGCCCAGCTTTAAAATCTTCCTGGCCCAGGGATCTAATCTGTCTCCTGCATCTCCTGCATTACAGATGGATTCTTTACTACTGAGGCATCAGGAAGCCCATGAAATTTAGAAACATTCCAATCAAAATCTGATATAATTAAATAGTATAATAAGATCAATTATACCCTACCAGGTATTTAAGCAAACATATTTTACTCTTTTTTGAATAATTTGTTATCTTGAGAAATCTGTCTACAGGAATACAAACTGGCCTTTTTAAAAATGGACAAAAGTATGCAGATGAACATAAGGCATTTTATATGAGCAAGTTTGTTCACAAAGAATAAGCAGTTTCTGTGTTCTACTATATTCTTCCTACAGATCTCTCTGATCATCATCAAACACAAGATTCAATTTCCTAAACTAAGAATAATGTCTTAATTTTGTAGTGATCAAATTTCAACAGTTTCTTCAAGGAGAAACTAGCTCTCTCAAAGAAATCAATGGGTCCTAAATGTTGCACTTAAGCATATCTATACATCGATGAAGGAAGATTTGATTCAGGCTGAAGCTTTTTGATAATGTTTCAGTCAATATAATTAATATGGGCCATTCATGTGGAAAATTCCAGACAAATAAACCAATTTAGACTAGTGTTTCTCAATTTTAAGCATGCATTAGAATGAACTGTATCTGTGAAAACAGACTTTCTAATTTACTAAGCTGGGAGTGAAGGAGAAAACTTTCATTTCTAACAACTTTTCAGGTGATGGAGATGTTGTTAGCTGACTACACATTCTTACATTCCCTTTCTACATACTGCATCTTTAAATTCAGTAGATTCTTCTGCAACTCCTTCAGTAAATACGGCCCAACAGCAGACATTTTTTTTTCCTAGAATTTGTCTCTCTCGCTTTACTGCCTGCCTTGAAAGGCAAGGTGAGGCCATTACTTTACGACTGATCCTTAACATAGTTTTTTGCAGTATTCTTTCTTACGTTCTCCTTTAAGCCATCACTTTGCACAAAAAAAAAAGGAAATTCTCTACATTCACTCAACAACGAATGTAATTTTCTGCTAGTCAGTCAGTAAGAAAGATATGGTTCCCATACTAAGTTGAATTTGCATTGTTTGGAACTGCTCTAGCTTATAAATGGCCCAAATCAAAATGCCACAGTAATCTTAATGCTTATATCTGAAAAATGTTGTATCTTAGATTTAGTTGTCAAAGACAGCATCTGGCAATTTGTTGAAAGCACTCTCTTTGTATAGAAATGAAATGCCAAAAATAAAGTGATTTTAATATACCAACTTGAAGGAGAAATTATCAAATGCACAAGATCTTTAATAACAAGAACAGGTGCAGGTGGTTATTATTTTCCCATAGCTTGCTTCACATTTAAGTTACTATAATATAACTTAATGTATCAAACATACTATAATTATAAAGCAATTACTTAGGAAGAGATCAATAAGAAATAAAAGGATACATGTGGTAAAGAATTTGCTTGTAATGCAGGAGACCCAGGTTTGATGCCTAGGTTGGGAAGATTCCCCTGGAGAAGGGAATGACTACTCATTCCAGTATTGTTGCCTGGAAAATTTTGTGGACAGAGGAGCCTGATTGGCTATAATCCATAGAGGTCACAAAGAGTCAGACAGGACTGAGCAACTAACACTTTAAGTAATACTAAATTATGAAAAAAGATTAATATAAAAATGAATAAAAAGTAAACTTCTTAATGAAATCTCTTGTCATCGCTTTAGTTATAAAATCGCAGGCATTATTTTTTAAGGTAATAAGCACTCAGAATAATAAATGCTTAAAGGCAGTTAAGAACTGTATAAATGGCCCAGAAGCTAATGAGGCTTACTGAAAAGAGTAGATTAAAAACAGAAACTAAATATGCGAGAGGGTGAATGTGATATTAGCAAAAAAGCATAAAGTTCTTCACCACATGTCTTCAAAAACTCCCTTTTTTGAGAGATGGAGTGATTTACACTGGCTATGCAATATGATTTTGAGTAAATGACCCTCTAACTAGATGCTTTATCTCCTTCTTTAAATTCTGTAACACTTTGTTGTCAGCATCTCTCTGTTCTTTATTCAAATTACCTATACCCTGTCTCTTTCACATTCTCAGATCTCAATAAATATAATGCATGTTGAAGGCAAAGCTCAGGACCTCATTTTGGTTTTGCTTTTGGTGATTCACATAGACCTCATAAAAGTTCTCTCAAGAAAGCTGACTGTGAGCTTGGTGCTGAAATGCTAAACAGAGGTCACCAGTCACCAAGATGTACATCCATCACAGACAGTGAAAAAGGAAGAAGTGAGACATGGTTCAACGGTACTGCCTGCCCCAGAGAATACCTTGGGAAGAAGAAAAATCTCTTTGTATAGAAATGTTATCTTAGATTTAGTTGTCAAAGACAGCATCTGGCAATTTGTTGAAAGCACTCTCTTTGTATAGAAATGAAATGCCAAAAATAAAGTGATTTTAATATACCAACTTGAAGGAGAAATTATCAAATGCACAAGATCTTTAATAACAAGAACAGGTGCAGGTGGTTATTATTTTCCCATAGCTTGCTTCACATTTAAGTTACTATAATATAACTTAATGTATCAAACATACTATAATTATAAAGCAATTACTTAGGAAGAGATCAATAAGAAATAAAAGGATACATGTGGTAAAGAATTTGCTTGTAATGCAGGAGACCCAGGTTTGATGCCTAGGTTGGGAAGATTCCCCTGGAGAAGGAATGACTACTCATTCCAGTATTGTTGCCTGGAAAATTTTGTGGACAGAGGAGCCTGATTGGCTATAATCCATAGAGGTCACAAAGAGTCAGACAGGACTGAGCAACTAACACTTTAAGTAATACTAAATTATGAAAAAAGATTAATATAAAAATGAATAAAAAGTAAACTTCTTAATGAAATCTCTTGTCATCGCTTTAGTTATAAAATCGCAGGCATTATTTTTTAAGGTAATAAGCACTCAGAATAATAAATGCTTAAAGGCAGTTAAGAACTGTATAAATGGCCCAGAAGCTAATGAGGCTTACTGAAAAGAGTAGATTAAAAACAGAAACTAAATATGCGAGAGGGTGAATGTGATATTAGCAAAAAAGCATAAAGTTCTTCACCACATGTCTTCAAAAACTCCCTTTTTTGAGAGATGGAGTGATTTACACTGGCTATGCAATATGATTTTGAGTAAATGACCCTCTAACTAGATGCTTTATCTCCTTCTTTAAATTCTGTAACACTTTGTTGTCAGCATCTCTCTGTTCTTTATTCAAATTACCTATACCCTGTCTCTTTCACATTCTCAGATCTCAATAAATATAATGCATGTTGAAGGCAAAGCTCAGGACCTCATTTTGGTTTTGCTTTTGGTGATTCACATAGACCTCATAAAAGTTCTCTCAAGAAAGCTGACTGTGAGCTTGGTGCTGAAATGCTAAACAGAGGTCACCAGTCACCAAGATGTACATCCATCACAGACAGTGAAAAAGGAAGAAGTGAGACATGGTTCAGTGTGGTTACGGTACTGCCGGAAGAAGGGTATGCCCCAGAGAATACCTTAGAAGATGAGAATGAAAAGGTGGACAAGAGCCCTATCAAAGCTTTCTTATCTTAAGGGTTATGCAGAAACACTGGCAGGGTTGAGGCAAGAGATTGGTATTTGGTTACTGATTTAAAAAAAAAAAAAAAGGTGAGAAAAAAAGATGACTACATTATCTAGTCAAGATGATCAGGAAAATGAATTGATTTTAGCTATGGAATGAGATGAAGTGATGAGCTGATTTGTTTACAAAAATAAATAAGTAATTTTGGGATTTGCTTCATGACTGAAATATTGAAGAATGGAAAGGTACAGGACTTCCCTAATGGCTCAAGCTATAAAGAATCAGCTGCAGGGCTTTCCTGGTGGTCCAGTGGGTAAGGACCACCTTGCAGTGCAAGGGGCGCCAGTTTGATCCCTGACCTGGGAAGAACCCACATGCCGCGGAGCGGCTGGACTGATGTGTCCAATTATCAAGCTGGAGCTTTGGAGCACATGCGCCCAGAGCCGGTGCTCTGTGACAACGGAGACCACTGTGATGGAAGGCCCACATGGGCCAAGGAACAAAGATGGATGAAAATGGATAAATGAAAGACCAATAGAAGTGGCCTGCCGGCTCCCTCCCTCTCCAATCCCCAACTCCTCCCCGCTCCACTGCCCCCAAAAAAGAATCAGCTGCAATGCAGGAGACACAGGAGATGCAGGTTCAGTTCCTGGGTTGGAAAATTCCTCTGGAGAAGGAAACAGAAACCCACTTGAATATTCTTGCCTGAAAAATCCTATGGGCAGAGGACCCTGGCAAACTACAGTCTATCAAGTTGCAAAGAACTGTACACGACTGAACATACATGCATGGGGAGGTACAGACAGGGTGAACCAGCAGTTTGGGTTTATACATTGTGGAGGTGTGAAATGTCTTTCACCTTGCAAGTGTATCACTGGAAGGAAGCTATTTATTTATTTATTTATTTTTGAGCGGGGAGGGTTGGGGAGGGAGGGGGACAGGCGGGCCACTTCTATTGATATTTCATTTATCTGTTTTTCATCCGTCTTTGTTCTTTGTCCCGTGTGGGCCTCCCATTGCGGTGGCGTCTGTCATCGCAGAGCGCCATCTCTGGGCACATGCGCTCCAGAGCTCTGCGACGACAGACGCCACCGCAATGGGAGGCCCACAGGAGCCAAAGAACAAAGACGGATGAACATAGAGAAACGAAAGACCAATAGAAGTGGCCTGCCTGCTCCCCTCCCTCCCCAACCCTCCCCGCTCAAAAATAAATAAATAAATAAATCTTTAAAAAGAAAATTTCAACTTCCTAGTTCTCACATATATGAGGATAATAATAAAGTTGTGAGTAAACGAATAGTGCTTAGAAAACTCCCAAACATTCACAAAAGTCAAAAATATAGCACTTATTGCTAGTATCAGCAACAGCAATCTGCGGACCTGCCTATGGGTGAGATGATACACTCTTCTGGTTTTCCAGGCAACCCATTTTAGAATTTTCCTTGCCTGATCTCTGTGTTGATTCCTTTTTCCCTGGCCTTCTTGAAATAACACAGAAGGTCCTACTCTTTCTGCTTCTCTTCATTCTTTCTGCCTTGGAAGATGTACATCCCATCCCATCTTGGAAGAGTCCTATGCCCATCCTGCAGATGTTGCTGAGTATTCTGTTACATCTTTGGAGGTCAGGTTTCAAGCAAATGTTGAATCCTTAGAGTGGTCTGAAATTGTTATGAATTAAGTATTGTACCACACACACACACAAATGTATGCTGAAGTCTAAAGTACCTGACCACGTGACCTTAGTAAAAACAGTAATTGACCAAGAGGAGGTCATACTGGAGTAAGGTGTGCTCTTAATCAGTATGACTGATATCAAATACTTTACAAGGAAAGTGCAGAGACACACAGAGAGAAGAACACATGGCAACTGAGGCAGAGGTTCAGTGACAAAACTGCCCATCAAAGGACACCCAGGGCTGACAGCCACCAGGAAGAGATGGCCTGCTAGACTCCAGAAACATAAGATAAGACATCTCTTTTATTTTAAGTCATCCAGTTTTCTTTCATTTTTCTTTTTTTCTTTTTTTGTCCATGATTATTTTAATTAAAGAAACAGTTATATATTTTTCAGCACCGGTGGTAAAAATGAGCAAGGGTAGAGTGGGGAGGGGCCAGAGTCCCCCCTTTTTTTCCCAATTTTTATTTTACATTTTCATTTTACAGAGGTTTGTTGTTTACAGATATGTATGACCACAGATTAGTCATATGTATATTCCCCCCCATCCCACCCCTCCAGGCCATCACAAAGCACCCCTGCAGGATCCCCTTTTCCCACAGCACAATGACAATAGCTGTTTTTTTCACATATGATAGTATAGGTTTTCATGCTACGTCCTTTACACCTCCCACCCACTGTTGCCTTATCATGGAATGCCCCATGATGTTCATGTGTCTCTTCTCCATGTCTGTTTTTCCATTGCTCACTGCTTGTGTTATCATTACCATCTTATTAGATTCCATATATATGTGTTAGTATATTGTACTTGTCTTTCTCTTTTTGACTTAATTCACTTTTTATGATAGGTTCTAGAGCCAGCCACTTCATTAGGACTGAGTCTTCTGCATTTCTTTTAACAGCTGAGTAGTATTCTGTTGTATATATGTACCAGGGTTTTTGTATCCATTCATTCATTGATGGACATCTAAGTCGCTTCCATGTTCCAGCTATTGTATAGAGAGTTGCAGTGAACACTGGGGTACAGGTGCATCTTTCAGGTTTGATTTCATCAGGGCAAAAGCCTAATAGTGGGATTGCTGGGTTGTATGGTGCTTCTAGTTTTAGTTTTTTAAAGGAATCTCCATATTGTCTTCCATAGAGGCTGTATCAATTTATATTCCCATCAACAATGCAGGAGTGTTCCCTTTCCTCCTCATCCTCTCCAGCATTTATTGTCTGTTGATTTGTTAATGATGGCCACTCTGACTGGTGTGAGGTGATATCTCATTGTAGTTTTGATTTGCTTTTCTCTAATAATAAGTGAGGTTGAGTGTCATTTCATATGTTTTTTGGCCATCTGTATGTCCTCTATGGAGAAGTGTCTTTTTAGGTCCTTTTCCCATTTTTTGATTGGGTTGTTCACTTTTCCAGCGCTGAGTTGTCTGAGTTGCTTGTAGCTTTATCTGTTGTTTCATTTGCTACTATTTTCTCCCATTCTGTGGGCTGTCTGTTCAGCTTTTTTGTAATTTCGTTTGCTGTACAAAAGCTTTTCAGTTTCATTAGGTTCCACATGTGCACTTTTGTTTTTAGTTCCACTGTTCTAGTAGGTGGGTCAGAGAAGATCTTGCCTTGAATGTATGACCACAGATTAGTCATATGTATAGCCCCCCCCATCCCACCCCTCCAGGCCATCACAAAGCACCCCTGCAGGATCCCCTTTTCCCACAGCACAATGACAATAGCTGTTTTTTTCACATATGATAGTATAGGTTTTCATGCTACGTCCTTTACACCTCCCACCCACTGTTGCCTTATCATGGAATGCCCCATGATGTTCATGTGTCTCTTCTCCATGTCTGTTTTTCCATTGCTCACTGCTTGTGTTATCATTACCATCTTATTAGATTCCATATATATGTGTTAGTATATTGTACTTGTCTTTCTCTTTTTGACTTAATTCACTTTTTATGATAGGTTCTAGAGCCAGCCACTTCATTAGGACTGAGTCTTCTGCATTTCTTTTAACAGCTGAGTAGTATTCTGTTGTATATATGTACCAGGGTTTTTGTATCCATTCATTCATTGATGGACATCTAAGTCGCTTCCATGTTCCAGCTATTGTATAGAGAGTTGCAGTGAACACTGGGGTACAGGTGCATCTTTCAGGTTTGATTTCATCAGGGCAAAAGCCTAATAGTGGGATTGCTGGGTTGTATGGTGCTTCTAGTTTTAGTTTTTTAAAGGAATCTCCATATTGTCTTCCATAGAGGCTGTATCAATTTATATTCCCATCAACAATGCAGGAGTGTTCCCTTTCCTCCTCATCCTCTCCAGCATTTATTGTCTGTTGATTTGTTAATGATGGCCACTCTGACTGGTGTGAGGTGATATCTCATTGTAGTTTTGATTTGCTTTTCTCTAATAATAAGTGAGGTTGAGTGTCATTTCATATGTTTTTTGGCCATCTGTATGTCCTCTATGGAGAAGTGTCTTTTTAGGTCCTTTTCCCATTTTTTGATTGGGTTGTTCACTTTTCCAGCGCTGAGTTGTCTGAGTTGCTTGTAGCTTTATCTGTTGTTTCATTTGCTACTATTTTCTCCCATTCTGTGGGCTGTCTGTTCAGCTTTTTTGTAATTTCGTTTGCTGTACAAAAGCTTTTCAGTTTCATTAGGTTCCACATGTGCACTTTTGTTTTTAGTTCCACTGTTCTAGTAGGTGGGTCAGAGAAGATCTTGCCTTGATTTGCGTCCTTGAGTGTTTTGCCTATATTCTCCTCTTTTAGGGTTTCTGGTCTTACATTTAAGCCTTTAATCCATTTTGAGTTGATCTTTGTGTATGGTGGCAGGGAATGTTCCAACTTCATTTTTTTTGCATGTAGCTGTCCAATTTTCCCAGCACCATTTGTTGAAGAAGTTTTGTCCCATTTTATAGTTTCTCCTCCTTTGTCAAAAATAAGGTACCCATAGGTGTGTGGGTTTAGCTCTGGGTTCTCTATCTTGTTCCATTGGTGTTTATTTTCCTGTTTTTGTGCCAGTACCACTACTGTCTTGATGACTGTTGCTTTGTAGTAAAGTCTGAAGTTAGGGACGCTGATCCCTCCAGCTCCACTCTTCTTTCTCAGAATTCTTTGGCTATTCAAGGTCTTCTGTGTTTCCGTATAAACTGTGTTATTCTTTGGTCAAGCTCTGTGAAGAATGTCACCGGTAATTTGATACGGATCACGCTGAATCTGTAAAGGATATTTGGTAGTATGGTCATTTTCACAATATTGATTCTTATGACCCAGGAACATGGAATATCTCTCCATCTGTTTAAGTCTTCTTTAATTTCTTTCATGAGTGCCTTGTAATTTTCTGTATACAGTTCTTCTGTTTCTTTGGGTAGGTTTATTCCTAGGTATTTTATTCTCTTGGTTAAAATGGTGAAGAGGATTGTATTTTTGATTTTGTTTTCTGATTTTTCATTGTTTGTGTATAGGAATTCGAGTGATTATTGATTTTGTATCCCGTGACTTTGCTGAATTCGTTGATTAGCTATAGTAGTTTTGTAATACTGTCTTTAGGGTTTTCTATGTATAATATCATGTCATCTGCAAATAGAGAATGTTTTACTTCTTCTTTTCCAATTTGGATTCCTTTTATTTCTTTTTTCTTCTCTTATTGCTGTTGCTAGAATTTCTAGGACTATGTTGAATAATAATAGCAAAAGTGGACATCCCTGTCTTGCCCCTGATCTTAGAAGGAATGCTTTCAGTTTTTCACCATTAAGGATAATGTTCACTGTGGGCTTCTCATATATGGCTTTCACTATGTTGAGATAGGTTCCTTCTATGCCCATTTTTTGAAGAGTGGTGTTTTTTTTTTTTTATCATGAACGGGTTTTGGATTTGTGGAAGACATTTTCTGCATCTATATTTTCATGTTATTTTCCCTCTCAATTTACTGATATAGTGTATCACAGGATACTGAAGAATCCTTGCATGCCTGGGACAAACCTGACTTTGTCATGATTTATGAGGTTTTTGATGTGATGTTGAATTCTGTTTGCTAGGATTTTGTTGAGGATTTTGGCATCTAAATTCATCAGTGAAACTGGTCTATAATTTTCTTTTTTTGTGTTGTCTTTGCCTAGTTTTGGTATCAGGGTGATGGTGGCCTCATAGAATTTGTTTGGAAGTGTTCCTTCCTGTGCAATTTTTTGGAAGAGTTTTAGAAGGACAGGCATTAGCTCTTCTTTAATTTAATTTTGAAGCCATCTGGCACTGAGCTTTTATTTTGGGGTAGATTTTTTATCACAAATTCAATTTCTGAGCTTGTGTTATTCTTTGGTCAAGCTCTGTGAAGAATGTCACCGGTAATTTGATACGGATCACGCTGAATCTGTAAAGGATATTTGGTAGTATGGTCATTTTCACAATATTGATTCTTATGACCCAGGAACATGGAATATCTCTCCATCTGTTTAAGTCTTCTTTAATTTCTTTCATGAGTGCCTTGTAATTTTCTGTATACAGTTCTTCTGTTTCTTTGGGTAGGTTTATTCCTAGGTATTTTATTCTCTTGGTTAAAATGGTGAAGAGGATTGTATTTTTGATTTTGTTTTCTGATTTTTCATTGTTTGTGTATAGGAATTCGAGTGATTATTGATTTTGTATCCCGTGACTTTGCTGAATTCGTTGATTAGCTATAGTAGTTTTGTAATACTGTCTTTAGGGTTTTCTATGTATAATATCATGTCATCTGCAAATAGAGAATGTTTTACTTCTTCTTTTCCAATTTGGATTCCTTTTATTTCTTTTTTCTTCTCTTATTGCTGTTGCTAGAATTTCTAGGACTATGTTGAATAATAATAGCAAAAGTGGACATCCCTGTCTTGCCCCTGATCTTAGAAGGAATGCTTTCAGTTTTTCACCATTAAGGATAATGTTCACTGTGGGCTTCTCATATATGGCTTTCACTATGTTGAGATAGGTTCCTTCTATGCCCATTTTTTTGAAGAGTGGTGTTTTTTTTTTTTTTTTTTTTTATCATGAACGGGTTTTGGATTTGTGGAAGACATTTTCTGCATCTATATTTTCATGTTATTTTCCCTCTCAATTTACTGATATAGTGTATCACAGGATACTGAAGAATCCTTGCATGCCTGGGACAAACCTGACTTTGTCATGATTTATGAGGTTTTTGATGTGATGTTGAATTCTGTTTGCTAGGATTTTGTTGAGGATTTTGGCATCTAAATTCATCAGTGAAACTGGTCTATAATTTTCTTTTTTTGTGTTGTCTTTGCCTAGTTTTGGTATCAGGGTGATGGTGGCCTCATAGAATTTGTTTGGAAGTGTTCCTTCCTGTGCAATTTTTTGGAAGAGTTTTAGAAGGACAGGCATTAGCTCTTCTTTAAATATTTGGTAGAATTCACCTGTGAAGCCATCTGGCACTGAGCTTTTATTTTGGGGTAGATTTTTTTATCACAAATTCAATTTCTGAGCTTGTGATTGGGTTGTTCATAGTTTCTATTTATTCCTGGTTCAGTCTTGGAAGATTAACCTTCTTCAAGAAATTGTACATTTCTTCCAAGTTTTCCAGTTTGTTGGCATATAGTCGTTCATAATAATCACTTATAATCCTTTGGATTTCTGCCTTATCTGTCGTAATCTCTCCTTTGTCATTTTTGATTTTGTTGACCAGGTTCTGCTCTGTTTTCTTCTTGATGAGTCTGGCCAGTGGTCTGTCTATTTTATTTATCTTTTCAAAGAACCAGATTCTCATTTTATTTTTACTATGCTATCTTTCATTTCTTTTTCATTTATTTCTTCTCTGATCTTTATGATATCTCATCTTCTGCTAACTTTGGGGTATTTTTGTTCTTCTTTCTCCAGTTGTTTAAAGCATAGGGTTAGATCATCTGATATTATTCTTGTTTCTTCAGGTAGGACTGTAATGCTATAAATTACGCTCTTAGAACTGTTTTTGTGGTATCCCATAGGTTTTGCACTGTCCTGTGTTCATTTTTGTTTTCTTCTAGGTATTTTTTTTTTTAATTTCTCCTTTGATTTGCTTAGTATTCAGTTTGTTTTTCAGGTATGTGTTGTTTAATCTCCATGTGCATGTGTTTTTAATCGTCTTTTTTTTTTTTCCTGTATGTGATCTCTAGTCTCATAGAACTGTGGTCAGAGAAGATGGTTGTTATAATTTCAATTTTCTTGAATTTCCTGAGGTTTGATTTGTGGCCCAAGATGTGGTTTATCCTGAAGAATGTTCCATGGGCATTTGAGAAGAAAGTGTATTCTTCTGCTTTTGGATGGAAGGTCTTACAGATATCAATGAAGTCCATCTCTTCTATTATGCATTTCAGGCTTGTGTTTCTTTATTAATTTTCTTTTGATCTGTCCAAAAATGTCGAAGTACTATGACTGTGTTTGCCTAGTTTTGGTATCAGGGTGATGGTGGCCTCGTAGAATTTGTTTGGAAGTGTTCCTTCCTGTGCAATTTTTTGTAAGAGTTTTAGAAGGACAGGCATTAGCTCTTCTTTAAATATTTGGTAGAATTCACCTGTGAAGCCATCTGGCACTGAGCTTTTATTTTGGGGTAGATTTTTTTATCACAAATTCAATTTCTGAGCTTGTGATTGGGTTGTTCATAGTTTCTATTTATTCCTGGTTCAGTCTTGGAAGATTAACCTTCTTCAAGAAATTGTACATTTCTTCCAAGTTTTCCAGTTTGTTGGCATATAGTCGTTCATAATAATCACTTATAATCCTTTGGATTTCTGCCTTATCTGTCGTAATCTCTCCTTTGTCATTTTTGATTTTGTTGACCAGGTTCTGCTCTGTTTTCTTCTTGATGAGTCTGGCCAGTGGTCTGTCTATTTTATTTATCTTTTCAAAGAACCAGATTCTCATTTTATTTTTACTATGCTATCTTTCATTTCTTTTTCATTTATTTCTTCTCTGATCTTTATGATATCTCATCTTCTGCTAACTTTGGGGTATTTTTGTTCTTCTTTCTCCAGTTGTTTAAAGCATAGGGTTAGATCATCTGATATTATTCTTGTTTCTTCAGGTAGGACTGTAATGCTATAAATTACGCTCTTAGAACTGTTTTTGTGGTATCCCATAGGTTTTGCACTGTCCTGTGTTCATTTTTGTTTTCTTCTAGGTATTTTTTTTTTTAATTTCTCCTTTGATTTGCTTAGTATTCAGTTTGTTTTTCAGGTATGTGTTGTTTAATCTCCATGTGCATGTGTTTTTAATCGTCTTTTTTTTTTTTCCTGTATGTGATCTCTAGTCTCATAGAACTGTGGTCAGAGAAGATGGTTGTTATAATTTCAATTTTCTTGAATTTCCTGAGGTTTGATTTGTGGCCCAAGATGTGGTTTATCCTGAAGAATGTTCCATGGGCATTTGAGAAGAAAGTGTATTCTTCTGCTTTTGGATGGAAGGTCTTACAGATATCAATGAAGTCCATCTCTTCTATTATGCATTTCAGGCTTGTGTTTCTTTATTAATTTTCTATTTTGATGATCTGTCCATTGATGTGAGAGAAGTGTCGAAGTCTCCTACTATGACTGTGTTATTGTTGATTTTCTCTTTTATGTCAAAAAGTGTTTGTCTTGGGGCTTCCCTGGTGGTCCAGTGGGTAAGGATACCGCCTTGCAGTGCAAGGGGCGCCAGTTCGATCCCTGGCCTGGGAAGATCCCAGGCGCCGCAGAGCGGCTGGACTGATGTGTCCAATTACCGAGCCAGAGCTCTGGAGCGCATGTGCCCAGAGCCGGTGCTCTGCGACAATAGAGGCCACTGCGATGGGAGGCCCACACAGGCCAAAGAACAAAGATGGATAAAAATAGAAAAAATGAAAGACCTATAGAAGTAGCATGCCTGCTCCCATCCCTCCCCACCTTACCCCTCCACAATAAGTAAATAAATAAATCTTAAAAAAAAAAAAGTGTTTGTCTTATGAATTTGGGTGCTCCTGTGTTGAGTGCATAGATATTTATGATTGTTATGTCTTCCTCTTGTATAGATCCCTTGATCATTATGCAGTGTCCTGCCTTGTCTCTTATAATCTTATTTATTTTAAAGTGTATTTTGTCTGATATGAGGATTGCTACTCCAGCTTTCTTCTAATTTCCATTTGCATGGAATATCTTTTTCTATCCTCTCACTTTCAGTCTATGCGTGTCTCTAGGTCTGAAGTGAGTTTACTGTAGGCAGCATATGTATGGTTCTTTTTTTTTAATCCATTCAGCCAGTCTGTGTCTTTTGGTTGGGGCAGTTAGTCCATTTACATTCAAAGTAATTATTGATACAAACGATCCTATTGTCATCTTCTTAGATGTCATGATAAATTTGGTTTGTGGATCTTCTTCTTCTTCTCTTATACTTGTTGTCTATGTAAGTCCCTCTGACACTTGTTGTAAGGCTGGTTCAATGTTACTAAATTGTCTTAGTTTTTGCTTATCTGTAACGCTTTTGATTTCTCCATCAATTTTGAATGAGATCCTTGAAGGGTAGAGTATTCTTGGTTGCAGATTATTCTTTTTCAGTGCTTTAAATGTGTCTTGCCATTCCCTTCAGGCCTTCAGAGTTTCTGTTGAAATATCAGCTGTTAAACATATGGGCTTTCCCTTGTATGTCACTAGTTGCTTTTCCCTTGCTGCTTTTAGAATTCTGTCTTTGTATTTAATTGTGTTAACTTAATTAACATGTGTCTTGGTGTATTTCTTCTCTAGTTTATCCTGTAAGGTACTCTTTGTGCTTCTTGGGCTTGATTATTTCTTTTCCCATGTTGGGGAAATTTTCAACTAGAATCTCTTCAAAAATTTTAACATATCCATTCTTTTCTTCTTCTTCTTCTGGAGTCCCTATAATTTGAATATTGGTACATTTGACATCATCCCAGAGGTCTCTGAGACTGTCCTCTGCTCTTTTCATTCTTTGAGCTTGATTCTGTTCTTCAGCAGTTACTGCCACCATTCTATCTTCCAGCTTACTTATCTGGGCTTCTGCCTCAGATACTCTGCACTCGATTTTTCTATAGTATTTTTAAGTTCAGCAATTGAGTTGTTTGTTTCTGGTGTTTTTTAAGTTCTTGTATTTCTTTGTGCAGTGTGTTAGTTGCTTCTTGCAATTTCTCTAAAATTCTGTTTCCAGAGTTTTTTTTATCATCATTGCTATCATTCCTCTGAACTCACTTTCAGAAAGTTTGTCTAATTCCTCCTCCTTTATTTGGACTTGTGTGTTTGTACACTGTTCCTTCTTTTGTGCAGTATTTCTCTGCCATTTCATAATTATTTTTAATTTTTAAACTAATTGTGTTTGGAGTTTCCTTTTCCCAGAGTTTGGGTTATGTCTGAGGGTGTGTGTTGTTAGATGAGGCGTCTTATTCTCGGCGATGCTAGTGGTTGCATGATGTCAGGACTAGCATACAGGTGCTTGCCTTTGTTGGGGTTCTAGCTGTTTAATGCTCTGTAGTGTTAGGTGTTCTCTGGTATTGTAGGGTTTTGGAGTCAGTGTTCCCTCCCTAAAGTTCCTGAGCTTGTTGCCTTACCAGGGAATGCAGATTTCATGACTGCTTTGATATGGCATTAAATTATATTAAAACATATATACGCAAATGAGAAACAGAAGGTATACCTTTCACAAATGGCAATTAAAATATCATGCTAATACTATCTAGTGTACTGGATTATCACATCAACATATACAGTCATAACATAACCCAAACATTCCAACAAAAAATACAGTACAATATATTAGCATGGCGAATAGAGAAAACCAAGAATGAAATCCGCCAGTTAATAACCAAACTAACTAGAGCACGAATTTGAGAACAATGCTAGAGCAGGGTCCCAATTGGGTTAAGGCAATGAAAGCAAAACAGACTAAGAAATATGGTGGGTTGTGGGGCCCTGAAGGAAAGAGGGCCTTTGCAAGCATAAGGAAGCTTAAGCACATATTTGCAGCTTGGTGCTAAAAGGATGCCTACAGGAAGAGACAGGGCATGATCTAAGGTCCATTGTCAAAACTTCTGATTGATCCCCCTGGTTTCTGCACTCTGGACAATGCATGCTCACCATAGTTTCCTATTGCAATGTAAATACATAACTGCTCGACCTTTAGCTTGATTGGTGTAACTATAGGAAGTCCTTTGCAAAGCCCTCTTCGTTTGCCTATAAAAACTGTTAGTTTACACTAATAAAGTGGAACTGCCTCGATAGAACCCTTGCCGTGTCTGATTGTCCCTGGCGCATGCTGACGGGCTAGGGGGCCGGCAGCAAAGGCTCGCCTCTCTTCGAGATCTCCTGGTTCAGCCGGGGGTAATCCCACTGCCTTCCCTTTCTGCGGAAGGTCCCTGCAGTGGTTAAAGGAAAAAAGAGGAAGGGAGGATAGAGGAGAAATATAGAATAATAGTGCAAAGTTAAATACAGGAAGATAAGGATTTTTCTGTATTAGGGTTTAGTGCTGTAGGAAAAGAGCATCAGAGAAAGCAAAGAAATTATTGTAGAAGATGAAGTAGTAATACACATAAAAAAATTTAGCTGTTTAATGCTCTGTAGTGTTAGGTGTTCTCTGGTATTGTAGGGTTTTGGAGTCAGTGTTCCCTCCCTAAAGTTCCTGAGCTTGTTGCCTTACCAGGGAATGCAGATTTCATGACTGCTTTGATATGGCATTAAATTATATTAAAACATATATACGCAAATGAGAAACAGAAGGTATACCTTTCACAAATGGCAATTAAAATATCATGCTAATACTATCTAGTGTACTGGATTATCACATCAACATATACAGTCATAACATAACCCAAACATTCCAACAAAAAATACAGTACAATATATTAGCATGGCGAATAGAGAAAACCAAGAATGAAATCCGCCAGTTAATAACCAAACTAACTAGAGCACGAATTTGAGAACAATGCTAGAGCAGGGTCCCAATTGGGTTAAGGCAATGAAAGCAAAACAGACTAAGAAATATGGTGGGTTGTGGGGCCCTGAAGGAAAGAGGGCCTTTGCAAGCATAAGGAAGCTTAAGCACATATTTGCAGCTTGGTGCTAAAAGGATGCCTACAGGAAGAGACAGGGCATGATCTAAGGTCCATTGTCAAAACTTCTGATTGATCCCCCTGGTTTCTGCACTCTGGACAATGCATGCTCACCATAGTTTCCTATTGCAATGTAAATACATAACTGCTCGACCTTTAGCTTGATTGGTGTAACTATAGGAAGTCCTTTGCAAAGCCCTCTTCGTTTGCCTATAAAAACTGTTAGTTTACACTAATAAAGTGGAACTGCCTCGATAGAACCCTTGCCGTGTCTGATTGTCCCTGGCGCATGCTGACGGGCTAGGGGGCCGGCAGCAAAGGCTCGCCTCTCTTCGAGATCTCCTGGTTCAGCCGGGGGTAATCCCACTGCCTTCCCTTTCTGCGGAAGGTCCCTGCAGTGGTTAAAGGAAAAAAGAGGAAGGGAGGATAGAGGAGAAATATAGAATAATAGTGCAAAGTTAAATACAGGAAGATAAGGATTTTTCTGTATTAGGGTTTAGTGCTGTAGGAAAAGAGCATCAGAGAAAGCAAAGAAATTATTGTAGAAGATGAAGTAGTAATACACATAAAAAAATTTTAAAAAATTAAAACAGATTAATATATAGAAAAATATAGAAAAACAAAGCAAATACTAAAAAACAACAAATTCCCCCACCCAGGACAACACATGGCCAATGAAGAATCAGAAAAGTATTTAACCAAAATAAAGTGTGTGGTTTAAAGAAAAAAAGAAAAAAATAAAATAAAAAAGGGGAGTAGGGGGTAAAAAGAACAAAAGCAAAAATAATAATAATAATAATAATAATGAAGAAAAAGAAAAGGCCCAGCGGTAAATCCAGCTCCAGTCACAAGGTAAAAATATTGAATGTTTATGCTTTTCTGTCTCTTGCTGACTATTCAGCAATTATCAGTCTTTTTCTTGCCTCTGGTAATGGTTGGATCTATAGGCATTTTTTATGGATTTGTCAATTTCCATCTATTGCAGAACTAAAAGTCCCACTCAAGCTGGCCCTGTCAGTTTCCTTATCATTAATACAGTTACCTTTGTTGCTGGGTGGAGCTAAGTTCCCTCCCTGTAGCTTGACCTGCAGCCAAACTACAGTAGGGGTAATGGAGTCTCTTTCACAAAGGATTTGCTCCCACGTACTCTATGAGAACCACTGCAGCAGTGTCCCCGACCCTGCTACAGGCCACCAATAACCCCCACCACCTCTGGAGACTTCAGAATACTTAGAGGTAAGTCTGGTTCAGTATCATGTGGGATCACTGGTCCCCTCTCCTGGATCTTGGTGTGCACAGTCTCCCGTCCTACTCGGGGGCTCTATGATCGGGTTAATGATAGACTCCTTCAAAAGAAATTAAATGCAACATCGTCTTTCTGAGGAATGCTCAAGGGCACTTCTAGCTTAAGGAGGTACTCGGACCCTCTAAAGCAGGTCTGGTTCAGTTCCTCGTGGGGGTCATTGCTCCTTTCCTGGGCCTTGGTGTGTAACAGGCTTTTCATATTTGGCCTACCCAGCCTCTCTGGCAGATTTGAGGTTTGGCTTTTAGAAGTGTGATTGTGCCCCTCCTACCATCTTGTTGCGGCTTCTCCTTTCTTCTTGGAAGTGGTGTATCTTTTTTGTTATCAGATCCAGCCTCCTCCTGCCCATGGTTTTTCAGGAACTAGTTGCAATTCTGGCGATTTTGCAGGAGAGATGAGTGTATATCCTTCTATGCCGCCATCTTAGCTCCACCCCCACCCAGTTTTCTTAGAATGTGTTTTTTAAAAGAACTCTAAGAAACTAACATATAAATAGATATAAGAATATGCTATTTTCCTAGCAAAAGAGTTTGGGGCTTTTCATTAGATTCTCAAAAGGACTTGAAACTCCCAGGAAAGCTTCAGTACCAATTGTTCCTTACATTTGTCTCTGGTGATCCCATTTACACCTCTGACTTTAAATGGAACCTGAATATCTCTGTTTCCCAAATCTGTACACTAGGATTAGGATAAAATTGATGTGACCTTGGGTTAGACAAAAATTCTTAAATACAAAACCAAAATCAGGATCCATATTAGATTAAAAATTGACAAATGGATTTTATAAAAATGAAAATGTCTCTGCTTTGAATGATATTCTAAAGAAAATGAAAAGAAGAGACAGAAATGGGTGACCCAGTTCATGGCCGAGCCTTTGGAAGCCACGTCATTTTTCAAGCCAAAGACATGCTTTCCCCAAGCAGTTTAACCAGTGTGCTAACTGATCATTCTGTTCAATGAGTAATTCCTCTAAAATGGCACTGGAATTACCACTAGCCAAGCCTAGATGTTTTGAGGCCTGTAACATAGTCAGAGGCTGTTACTACCCATCCTTCTTTCCTTCTACTCCTTATCCTGTTTTCTTACCCTTTGTGTTTCATACATACCCTCTCATACATACATGCAGTCTTTTTAAAATTATTTATTTATTTATTCCTTGGCATGTGTGGGCCTCCAATTGCAGTGGCCTTTCTCATTGCAGAGCACCAGCTCTGGGTGCATGCACTCCAGGGCACTGGCTCATAATTGAATACACTGGCTCAGGTGCTCTGTGGCACGTGGCATCTTCCTAGGCCAGGAGTGAAATCAGTGCCCCTCGCATAGCAAGGTGGACCCTTTACCCACTGGATGACCAGGGAAGCCCCCATACATGCAATTTTTAATGATTTTCTTTTTGCATTTCTAAGTCCAGAAGATGCAAACTGGCACAGTAAGTAAGACCTCAATCATTATGACATTGTAAGCTATGGCAAGAATTTGGAGACATATTCCACAAAGAGAAAATCATACCCATAAATCAAATCCATCAGCATTTCAATTATATCTGATATTTTTATAAGTTAAGTGGCATGCAAAAGCTAATCGTTTTAAGCAGATTTGATACCACAGATCATGGTGAATCCTTAATGGAAGATAATTGCAGCAATCATCTACTTAAAAACCCTAGGAAGAGGGCTTTTGTATTGAATGAGTGATAAATCTGAGAATAAGATCCCCTCCCCTATCAAGGAGCATGGTTGAGTAAAATAGCATATTAATTGTCTTGCAATTTTGTGGTATCTACTTATACTCTCAAATATCAAAGAAATTTTATAAATGCAAAAGAACATGAAATCCAGCTACAATTTCCTACTCAATTTCTTAGCTTTCCTTTTCCCAGAACAATATCTCACTATTTACAATCCACATAATAGGATTTTTTTTTTAAGACCAATAGGGGCAGATGTAACTTAAAAAATTTTTTAAAAAATATATCAGCACTTTTCTTTAACTGTGTAATGTAACTTCTGCTCATTCAATGTCAGCACTTTAATTCATTTTACAAAAGAACTTTAGCAACTTTCAATTAACTAATATGTTGTTTGAACAGTGAATTAAATAAAATAAACACAGCAAGTCTGGGAGAATTAACATTGCATTAAGTCAAGTGAAGATTTATAGAGCATGTTTTCAGTCACTAGGAACAATTTAAATTATAGAGAAATATAATGTTCAAAATTAAGATGAGAAAAGTTTTTTAATATACAATTATTTAATTCAGATTATGATACAAGTCTGACTTAGCTACAATTCAAAGAAACCATAAGCTTAATTTTAACCTTCCATAAATATATATCTTAGAAAAGGAGTGGTAAGAACATTAAAGAATAAAAACCATGTATCTTCAGGAAAGAAGATAGAGAAGAAATAAAGGAAGAAAATAATTCCAAGTCTGTCAAAACAAATGAAAAAAGCAATAAAAATAAATGAACAAAGCAATAAATATTTACGCAAAATACATTCTTTGGTGATCAAAGGGGAGAAAATTTCATTAGAATGATAGAAAAGGAAGATTGGCTGGAGGGACAGGAAGGAGGGTGACTGAGTAGAGAGGGTAAATACATGAGACTCTCAGAGGTCACTTGGTAGAGAAGAGATTGAGCTGAAATGGAACCAGGTAGGAATCAGAGCAGGAGTTTTGCTTAAGCATGTCAATTACTAGAAGCAAGAATACAGATGAGAAGGTTAATTGGCAGTTAGCAGGGTTCAGTCCATAATGTATACCTATTACATGGTGCACATGAGGCCTGACAAATGATAACATAGTCTAATCTATCTCAGTGACACTAACTTTCAAGCAAGAGGAAGGGATGGGATTTAGAAGGGTCAACACCGGGAAGCAGCTAGTTTTCTAGTGACTCAGCCTGGGGAGAATTGTCTTGCAATTTTGTGGTATCTACTTATACTCTCAAATATCAAAGAAATTTTATAAATGCAAAAGAACATGAAATCCAGCTACAATTTCCTACTCAATTTCTTAGCTTTCCTTTTCCCAGAACAATATCTCACTATTTACAATCCACATAATAGGATTTTTTTTTTAAGACCAATAGGGGCAGATGTAACTTAAAAAATTTTTTAAAAAATATATCAGCACTTTTCTTTAACTGTGTAATGTAACTTCTGCTCATTCAATGTCAGCACTTTAATTCATTTTACAAAAGAACTTTAGCAACTTTCAATTAACTAATATGTTGTTTGAACAGTGAATTAAATAAAATAAACACAGCAAGTCTGGGAGAATTAACATTGCATTAAGTCAAGTGAAGATTTATAGAGCATGTTTTCAGTCACTAGGAACAATTTAAATTATAGAGAAATATAATGTTCAAAATTAAGATGAGAAAAGTTTTTTAATATACAATTATTTAATTCAGATTATGATACAAGTCTGACTTAGCTACAATTCAAAGAAACCATAAGCTTAATTTTAACCTTCCATAAATATATATCTTAGAAAAGGAGTGGTAAGAACATTAAAGAATAAAAACCATGTATCTTCAGGAAAGAAGATAGAGAAGAAATAAAGGAAGAAAATAATTCCAAGTCTGTCAAAACAAATGAAAAAAGCAATAAAAATAAATGAACAAAGCAATAAATATTTACGCAAAAATACATTCTTTGGTGATCAAAGGGGAGAAAATTTCATTAGAATGATAGAAAAGGAAGATTGGCTGGAGGGACAGGAAGGAGGGTGACTGAGTAGAGAGGGTAAATACATGAGACTCTCAGAGGTCACTTGGTAGAGAAGAGATTGAGCTGAAATGGAACCAGGTAGGAATCAGAGCAGGAGTTTTGCTTAAGCATGTCAATTACTAGAAGCAAGAATACAGATGAGAAGGTTAATTGGCAGTTAGCAGGGTTCAGTCCATAATGTATACCTATTACATGGTGCACATGAGGCCTGACAAATGATAACATAGTCTAATCTATCTCAGTGACACTAACTTTCAAGCAAGAGGAAGGGATGGTATTTAGAGAAGGGTCAACACCGGGAAGCAGCTAGTTTTCTAGCTACAGACTCAGCCTGGGGAGAAGGCAAGTGAGGGAGACTAGGATGGTCATAAGGGTCCTGGGATAGAAAGGACATGGGCCCTCTGTTTTCTAAGGTTGGAAGGGAATTCAAAGTATTTGAGGACAGGGAGAGACAGGAAGCAAGTAGGGCAGGGGCTATCCCTGTTCCAGACACCTCCTTCTCTCCCATTCTTCCCAGTTACTTCTTCAAACTATCACCTTCCACCTCATCCCTTCACTTTTAACAGATACATTCCTCATCCATTTTATTAATAACATCGTAATAATCTCTTCTTCCCTACTTGGATGCTTGTTGTTATCATTTAGTTGCAAGTCATGTATGTCTAAGTCTTTTAAGACCTCCATAGACTGTAGCCTGCCAGGCTATTCTGTCCATGAGATTTCCCAGGCAAGGATACTGGAGTGGGTTGCCATTTCCTTATCCAGAGGCTCTTTTCGACTCAGACATGGAAACTGCACCTTCTACATTCCTAGGCGAATTCTTTACCACTGAGCCACCAGAAAGCCTAATAGGGAGTGATACAGAGTAACAAAAATTTTCACCCAAAATGTGTCTCTTTGATGTAAGGACTAATATAGACTGATTATTTACAAGAAAAATAAGACTCAGAAAGTATTCATCTGCATCATGCTACTTCCCCTTTAACTGCCTAAAAGAATCTAGATAAAGGGCCTGTGCCTGGACTACAGCTGTCACCAGAGGTGCCTGCAAAGAACAAGGGATGGAGAGGTGGGAAGCATGGCCAGGCTGAGCGATCAGAGCCCACCCTCAGTCCCATTGTCTCTTATGGCTCTTTTTCATCTCCATGTGAATTCTCTTCATCACCTCTGAAGTACCAGACCTGGCCCCTCAAGACTCTTTTGTCTTCAGCTGAAGACAGTATCTATGGTGAGAGTTTTGGCCATTTTGGTGAGTTGCTCATGGTTTCTGGGTTTCTGCCATGTATACGTGCTATTGAACTTTTGTTTATTTTTTCTGGTTAATCTGTTTCATGTCAATTTATTTCTTAGACCAGCCAGAAGAACTTAGAAGGGAAATTTTCTTTCTCTCCGACAATAATGTGTATATAACTAACAGCAGATTTTGAGAGGAACAGGTAAAATAATTTATTGAATATATTGACACAATATGAAAATTGATAAGGAAAAGATAGATCAAATGATGTTTTCTAAGGTTGGAAGGGAATTCAAAGTATTTGAGGACAGGGAGAGACAGGAAGCAAGTAGGGCAGGGGCTATCCCTGTTCCAGACACCTCCTTCTCTCCCATTCTTCCCAGTTACTTCTTCAAACTATCACCTTCCACCTCATCCCTTCACTTTTAACAGATACATTCCTCATCCATTTTATTAATAACATCGTAATAATCTCTTCTTCCCTACTTGGATGCTTGTTGTTATCATTTAGTTGCAAGTCATGTATGTCTAAGTCTTTTAAGACCTCCATAGACTGTAGCCTGCCAGGCTATTCTGTCCATGAGATTTCCCAGGCAAGGATACTGGAGTGGGTTGCCATTTCCTTATCCAGAGGCTCTTTTCGACTCAGACATGGAAACTGCACCTTCTACATTCCTAGGCGAATTCTTTACCACTGAGCCACCAGAAAGCCTAATAGGGAGTGATACAGAGTAACAAAAATTTTCACCCAAAATGTGTCTCTTTGATGTAAGGACTAATATAGACTGATTATTTACAAGAAAAATAAGACTCAGAAAGTATTCATCTGCATCATGCTACTTCCCCTTTAACTGCCTAAAAGAATCTAGATAAAGGGCCTGTGCCTGGACTACAGCTGTCACCAGAGGTGCCTGCAAAGAACAAGGGATGGAGAGGTGGGAAGCATGGCCAGGCTGAGCGATCAGAGCCCACCCTCAGTCCCATTGTCTCTTATGGCTCTTTTTCATCTCCATGTGAATTCTCTTCATCACCTCTGAAGTACCAGACCTGGCCCCTCAAGACTCTTTTGTCTTCAGCTGAAGACAGTATCTATGGTGAGAGTTTTGGCCATTTTGGTGAGTTGCTCATGGTTTCTGGGTTTCTGCCATGTATACGTGCTATTGAACTTTTGTTTATTTTTTCTGGTTAATCTGTTTCATGTCAATTTATTTCTTAGACCAGCCAGAAGAACTTAGAAGGGAAATTTTCTTTCTCTCCGACAATAATGTGTATATAACTAACAGCAGATTTTGAGAGGAACAGGTAAAATAATTTATTGAATATATTGACACAATATGAAAATTGATAAGGAAAAGATAGATCAAATGATGTTTTTAACCTTCTGTTCTCTGAAAGCCATGGGCTAATCATTCTTTTGTTATCACCTGAATGTTTTTTATTCTTAGAAAAAAAAATTTATTTAAATGTGCCAAACATAAGTTTTAGCTAAAATTAATATTCTGACAAAGGAGTTCATTAATGTGCTATTTTACTTAACCATGCTACTTGATGGGGGAGGGGATCTTATTCTCAGATTTATCACTCATTCAATACAAAAGCCCTCTTCCTAGTTACAATTTATTATTTGAGCTTTAAAAATACATATAAACAGAAGCCTCAATTAAATAGAGTCTAGAAACCAGAAGTGGAAGCTCTCTCACTGGTGACAACAGCAAGATCCAATAGGAATAAGGCAAGGACTTGGCTAAAGAAATCAATGGATTCCTTGTATATATAGCCCTTCTACTTCCTTTTCCCTTCATAAAGGAGATTTTCTTCTCTTGCCATGGGGAGAGCAAACAGGGTGCTCCATGGTTGCAGGCCTTGAGTTTTAATTCTCTGTTGTTATGAAATAAATTCATCTTTGCTGGGAAAATATATGGTAGTCATTTTGTATTTTGGTGGCCAGTACTAGCGGCTTCCCTGGTAGCTTAAACAGTGAGTCCACCTGCAGTAAAGGGGACTCGGATTTGATCAAAGTATAGTCAAAGCTATGGTTTTTCCAGTAGTCAGGCATGGACGTGAAAGTTGGACCAAAAATTGATTCAAACTGTTGTGCTGCAGAAGACTCCTGACAGTCTTTTGGACAGCAAGGTGATCAAACCAATGAATTATGAAAGAAGTCAACCCTGAATATTCACTGGAAGGACTTCTGCTAAAGCTGGAAAGTTTCAGTTTAGCTACCTGATGCAGAGAGCTGACTCATTAGTAAAGCCCCTGATGCTAGGAAAGATTAGGGAGGAGGAGTAGGGGTCAAAAGAGGATGTGATGATTACATGGAATCACAGACTCAATGGACATGAGTTTGAGCAAACTCCAGGAGACAGTGAAGAACAGGAAAACCTGGCAAGCTACAGTTTATGGGGTCACAAAGAGTCAGACATGACTTAGAAAGTGAACAACACAAAATGAGGACCATAAAAGACCCTCCAACAGCTTGAGAATGATGAGCAAACAGGTACAGTACCCACGATGGATTTCCTCACCTGGATTCTGTGTTTTTTCCTGGATCTGAGGCATTGCTCTTTTTGTCTTAAATATATCACCTGAATGTTTTTATTCTTAGAAAAATTTATTTAAATGTGCCAAACATAAGTTTTAGCTAAAATTAATATTCTGACAAAGGAGTTCATTAATGTGCTATTTTACTTAACCATGCTACTTGATGGGGGAGGGGATCTTATTCTCAGATTTATCACTCATTCAATACAAAAGCCCTCTTCCTAGTTACAATTTATTATTTGAGCTTTAAAAATACATATAAACAGAAGCCTCAATTAAATAGAGTCTAGAAACCAGAAGTGGAAGCTCTCTCACTGGTGACAACAGCAAGATCCAATAGGAATAAGGCAAGGACTTGGCTAAAGAAATCAATGGATTCCTTGTATATATAGCCCTTCTACTTCCTTTTCCCTTCATAAAGGAGATTTTCTTCTCTTGCCATGGGGAGAGCAAACAGGGTGCTCCATGGTTGCAGGCCTTGAGTTTTAATTCTCTGTTGTTATGAAATAAATTCATCTTTGCTGGGAAAATATATGGTAGTCATTTTGTATTTTGGTGGCCAGTACTAGCGGCTTCCCTGGTAGCTTAAACAGTGAGTCCACCTGCAGTAAAGGGGACTCGGATTTGATCAAAGTATAGTCAAAGCTATGGTTTTTCCAGTAGTCAGGCATGGACGTGAAAGTTGGACCAAAAATTGATTCAAACTGTTGTGCTGCAGAAGACTCCTGACAGTCTTTTGGACAGCAAGGTGATCAAACCAATGAATTATGAAAGAAGTCAACCCTGAATATTCACTGGAAGGACTTCTGCTAAAGCTGGAAAGTTTCAGTTTAGCTACCTGATGCAGAGAGCTGACTCATTAGTAAAGCCCCTGATGCTAGGAAAGATTAGGGAGGAGGAGTAGGGGTCAAAAGAGGATGTGATGATTACATGGAATCACAGACTCAATGGACATGAGTTTGAGCAAACTCCAGGAGACAGTGAAGAACAGGAAAACCTGGCAAGCTACAGTTTATGGGGTCACAAAGAGTCAGACATGACTTAGAAAGTGAACAACACAAAATGAGGACCATAAAAGACCCTCCAACAGCTTGAGAATGATGAGCAAACAGGTACAGTACCCACGATGGATTTCCTCACCTGGATTCTGTGTTTTTTCCTGGATCTGAGGCATTGCTCTTTTTTTGTGTTGAAAGTTCTTCAGGCTTTAAATAGGATCTATGTTAAGGTTTTGTTCTTTAGGGTTTAGGCTTTGTTCTGTGTGGCAATGTTCATTTGGCACTTTGGTATCATTTTTAGATCAGACTATTCCAGCCAAGGCTGGCTGCAAAGCTGTCAGCTAATCCTCAGAAACAGGGGCTACTTTACTGAAGCTATGCCAGTTTGGCCTTTGGTCCATTCCTTTGAAATGGGGACTATTCTCTGGAAACTGACTCAAGGGTTTTTGGTCTGGATCCTCCATGATCAAGCCTGTTTCCTTAGAACTGGCTGATATTACTTTGCAGGTTGTTTGAGGTTCAAGCTATTTGAATTAAGTTGTTTACCTTATAAGCTATTGGAGCTATTGCAAAACTGTTTTCACTCTAGAGAAAGACCTCTGAGAAATAGAATCCTAGTTATTTAAATACTTTGAGAGCATCCCCTGCCCCCTTCTACATGGACTTCACAAGGTGGTTTTATGTTTAAAAGTCATGCTCCTTCCTGCATCTCTAACTAAATGGGCCAATCTGAAAAAATGGAAATTTAGAATATCAATGGTCATCATGGGGAACTTTTGAAATTCCCATGTTCAATTTTCTTAAAATTGAATCAGACTACAATAGCTCAGAAATGTTCATAATTGAATGATATGCCTATTTTCAGTGGGTTTTGAGTCATCCAAACATTATCAAGAGCCAAGACTTGTCTCCCTACAAAATAAGATTTGAAGACTACCAATAGCAACAAAGAATTAAAGAAAGATGTAAGGGTTCCCAAAACTTTGGGCTCTTTTTTCTTGATTTCTGTCTCTCAGCCTTCTTCTCTATTACCATCTGTCTCTCTTTCTTCATCCATGGACATGAGTTTGAGAAATGACAGTGAAGAACAGGAAAACCTGGCAAGCTACAGTTTATGGGGTCACAAAGAGTCAGACATGACTTAGAAAGTGAACAACACAAAATGAGGACCATAAAAGACCCTCCAACAGCTTGAGAATGATGAGCAAACAGGTACAGTACCCACGATGGATTTCCTCACCTGGATTCTGTGTTTTTTCCTGGATCTGAGGCATTGCTCTTTTTTTGTGTTGAAAGTTCTTCAGGCTTTAAATAGGATCTATGTTAAGGTTTTGTTCTTTAGGGTTTAGGCTTTGTTCTGTGTGGCAATGTTCATTTGGCACTTTGGTATCATTTTTAGATCAGACTATTCCAGCCAAGGCTGGCTGCAAAGCTGTCAGCTAATCCTCAGAAACAGGGGCTACTTTACTGAAGCTATGCCAGTTTGGCCTTTGGTCCATTCCTTTGAAATGGGGACTATTCTCTGGAAACTGACTCAAGGGTTTTTGGTCTGGATCCTCCATGATCAAGCCTGTTTCCTTAGAACTGGCTGATATTACTTTGCAGGTTGTTTGAGGTTCAAGCTATTTGAATTAAGTTGTTTACCTTATAAGCTATTGGAGCTATTGCAAAACTGTTTTCACTCTAGAGAAAGACCTCTGAGAAATAGAATCCTAGTTATTTAAATACTTTGAGAGCATCCCCTGCCCCCTTCTACATGGACTTCACAAGGTGGTTTTATGTTTAAAAGTCATGCTCCTTCCTGCATCTCTAACTAAATGGGCCAATCTGAAAAAATGGAAATTTAGAATATCAATGGTCATCATGGGGAACTTTTGAAATTCCCATGTTCAATTTTCTTAAAATTGAATCAGACTACAATAGCTCAGAAATGTTCATAATTGAATGATATGCCTATTTTCAGTGGGTTTTGAGTCATCCAAACATTATCAAGAGCCAAGACTTGTCTCCCTACAAAATAAGATTTGAAGACTACCAATAGCAACAAAGAATTAAAGAAAGATGTAAGGGTTCCCAAAACTTTGGGCTCTTTTTTCTTGATTTCTGTCTCTCAGCCTTCTTCTCTATTACCATCTGTCTCTCTTTCTCCATCCTTCCTGGCCAGATTCTATCTCCATCATCATCTTCATCCTCTTCTCCTATTCCACCTACACCTCCTACTATACCCTCAGTTCCCCAATACAAAGACTTGCTGAATTTGTCTTTTTTTCTGAAACACATCCCACTTCCTATTCATCTGAACTTGTCAAAGCCTGTCCCTTTAAAATTAAGCATTCTGAGGATCCAGGGACTAAACCTTCAATTTCTTATGTTCCCTAAATTAAACTGCAAGTCAAAGTCAAAAAATTCCCAAAGTAATGCAAAATCCTCACAGATTGGCTGAATAATTTAATAATCATTCAAAATCATCAACCTGGTTTCTTTGACTTATCAACTTTGTTTATCTACTTGTAGGTGAAGGCCAGGCCCAACATGAAAGGATACCACAAACTGGTAAAATTCTGAAGGCTCTCTAAATTTACAGTTGGGAGAGAAACCTCTAACTTAGAATATGATCAGGCTCAGGCAATAGGTAAATAATTTCATCAGCAATTATGTCCATTTCAGATTTAGTTAATCTGGCAGACCAGCTCTTCCACATCCTAGACGAGTCACCTCCAAGGAAGACTACCAACACTCTCCTCAACTCCCAGCAAATAAAGTAAATGAAGCTAAAGTTTTCCTAGTTTCTGCTATTATTGCAGTTATCACATTGAAAAGATACTGTCACAAATGTAAGCCCTTCAGGCACGTTAATCTCTCTAGCCAAAGTTTCGAACATCCTCCCAGTACTCAACGATGGGCTCTGAGGAACTACATATAAGGTAGTCTCAATCTTCTCTCTTAAGTCATCCTAGAGAAATATTTCTTCAGTTTAGAGATAAATGTCTTCCAGTCTTAACTGACAATGTAGCTAGTGCTCAAACCTACTACATTAAAGCAGGCCCTACCTCAGAACACTAAAGAGTTCAAATAGTGGGAATTGCTAATGAAATTCAGATTCCTGTCTCTGAGCTTGTCCCCTTGTTTAGACTTTTTGAGATGTACATATGTTTCTCCTTAGTCCCTCTACCTTATCCATTTAGTAGGTCAAATGTCTTTGAAAAGTATCATGGCAAATGTTGCATATATTAGTGTGTATATGTGGAATCTGAAAAAAAATGATCTTTTTTACGAATCTGAGATAGAGATACAGACATAGAGAACAAGCCAATGGATACCAAGGGAGAGGGGGGAGGGGTGATGAATTGAAAGACTGGTGTTGATATAGATATAGGTATAGATATAGATACTATTGATATTATTCTATATAGGTAACTACTGAGAAGCTATAGTATAGCAGAGGGAACTCTGCTCAATACTTTGTGGTGACCTAAATGGGAAGGAAATCCAACAAAGAGAGAGGATATATGTATACATATAGCTGATTCACTTTGCTGTAGAATAGAAACTAACACAAAATTGTAAAACAACTGCATTTTAAAAAGCCTTATTTTTAACATGTATCATGCTTAGCTAATGTAAAAGGTGCTGCCACAAACACTGGGGTACAGGCGTCCCTTTCAACTACTGTTTTCTCAGGGTATACGTCCAATAGTGGGATTGTTGGATCATATGGTAGTTCTATTCCCAGTTCTTTAATGAATCTCACACTGTTCAACATAGAATCATGAAAAATCTCTCTTTAAGAGAAATGATTCTAGAATTTGACATTAGTAATCAAAGTAGCCAACCCAGTGAATAAATGATTCTTTGCAATCTTTTTTTTTTTCCCCTTGACATCTTTTATCTGTTCTATATCTGACAGTACTAGAGTTAACTCAGGAAATACTGATTATTTATTCCTACCTAATTCATTAGCACTTTCCTTAGGGGCAAAATCTCCAACCGATACTGGCAATATTCACAGTGAACTTCCATTTAGATTCAAGTAGATCCCTCAAAACCTCTCCCTTGGATTAATCAATATCCTATTGGTAAATTTAGAAGCCATTCAAGACACAAAACCTGTAAAAGAAGAGTGCACTAAAAACCTCTTTATCCCTTGTACTATCCACTGCATTATCCCTATTTTACTGGAGAGAAAACCTAAGAGCCGAGGGTGGAGGTTTGTTCAGTTCCCCCAGTAATAAACAATATTATCATTCCCTAACACCCTATTGTTCACAGCCCTCACACTTTACTAGTATCATTCCCATCAGAAGAAAATTCCTTACTGTAACTGATGTATGCAGTGCATTCTTTTAGTGTTCTAATCAAGTAACCTAGACAATGCCTTTTTGCCTTCACTTAAGAAGAAAAACAATTTTCTGGGACAGTAATGCCTCAGAGTTTTACTCAGAGTTCTTATTTTTGTAAATACTGAAGGCTGACCCAGATGACAAAAAGTTCCCTAGAGGGTCTACACTGTTCCAGTGTATGGATATATTGCTTTTTTCCTCTCTTTCCCAAGACTCCTCACAGGTAAAAAACATCCCTATGATAAAGTTTTTAGCCTTGAAGGGACATAAAATTCGAAATGCAGATTGAGTATTTGTAGTATCTTACATCAGAACAAGGGCCACACCTAGATCCAGAGAGACTTCATGTTTTTCCAAAACCTAAAACTGAGCACCAACTGTGAGGTTTTCTTTTTTTCTAGATGATTATTACAGAAATGGGATTTCAAATTTTTCTCTTATGGTCAAACCTCTAATTTTTTTGTTTTACTAAATAATAACAACTCTAATTTTAGGGGAAGTACCAGATAACATAGCTATCAAGGCTTTCAAGAAGAGTTCAATGAATCCAGCTACTCTTGGGAATACCAATTATCAGATACTCTTTTTAATTTTGATCAACATTTCAGAGCCAACCATCTAATCTAGTAAGACATTTTGTTAACTGCTACTTACATAATTCTTACTTTGCAATAACTTTAACCCTGCTTCCCTTCTCCCCTCCAGTCCTGACAAATTCTCTTAACACTAAAGGATCACCTCTTGATTTCTCATTGTGATCTATAGAGAATTCCTCTGAGTAATGCTGACTTGTCATGGTTCATTGATGTTTCTAAGCAGGTGATAACAGCAACTATAATGCTCAGCATGTTATTGCAACTCTTATCGATGTTGTTGAGGTAGCATCTTGACCTATGGCTGAATAATTCTACCAGGTATCATTATGTATTCTCACATAGGCCTGCACTTTAGCAAAGCCCTAACTGGCAATATTTACACTGATACTAGGTGTTCTTTCAGAGTAGCTCATGATTTTGGCATGTGGTGAAAGCAACATGGCTTATTTTCTTCCAGCAGAAATGAAATTAAATCTCAATAGGGATATTTCCCCAAATGATAACTTAACAATTGGTCAAAGAAGCCCAACAATTGGTCTCAATAAAGGAAAGATAAGATTGTAAGAGAAGGTCTGGTTTCGACCAAAGAATACTGGAGACAAAAATGTCCACTCCTCACTACCGTACGTGCATTAAACCCTTGCTCTACTGATAAAGTGACAGCATCCATAAATCAGTATTGACGTGGAAACATTAACAAGGCTACAAATGTGCCTGCTTCACTTGTCGCATTTGTCTAAGCTATTATCCAGGAGCCTGTTTTTAATGCTTCCAGTCATTTTAAACTGCCTAATGGACCCAGTGTGGCAAAAGAATTTTATACAACTTTCTCCATCTCATGGGTAGAAATGTGTTTTAGTCATGGTCTTTTTGTTTTCATACTTGGCTGAAAACTTCCCAGCAGACACGGTACTGCTTTTCTATGGCTAGAGTAATTTAGGAGAAGATTTGATCCCTGCCGAGGGAACTCCTCTTGAGTTTCACAGAGGTCAGGAACCACACTGGTCAGATACTTTAAAAGTCTGTTCTCTTTGACTGGTTACATGACACTTTGAAAGTGCTGATCCACCTAAATACTCTGATTTAATTAAATACACTAATGACATTGAAAAAATCTGAAAGTCTCTTAATCAAGTCTCTTTGAGACCCCGACTTTTTGTGACCCCAGGGACTATAGTCCTCAAGGCACCTCTGTACATGGAAATCTCCAGGCAAGAATACTAGGGTGTGTAGCCATCCCCTTCTCCAGAGAATATCCCCAAACCAGGGATGAAACCTGGGTCTTCTGCATTGTTTAAAAAAAAATTACGGCAAAATTTGTAAAGGTTGAAACCCTTTACCAACTATAATGCTCAGCATGTTATTGCAACTCTTATCGATGTTGTTGAGGTAGCATCTTGACCTATGGCTGAATAATTCTACCAGGTATCATTATGTATTCTCACATAGGCCTGCACTTTAGCAAAGCCCTAACTGGCAATATTTACACTGATACTAGGTGTTCTTTCAGAGTAGCTCATGATTTTGGCATGTGGTGAAAGCAACATGGCTTATTTTCTTCCAGCAGAAATGAAATTAAATCTCAATAGGGATATTTCCCCAAATGATAACTTAACAATTGGTCAAAGAAGCCCAACAATTGGTCTCAATAAAGGAAAGATAAGATTGTAAGAGAAGGTCTGGTTTCGACCAAAGAATACTGGAGACAAAAATGTCCACTCCTCACTACCGTACGTGCATTAAACCCTTGCTCTACTGATAAAGTGACAGCATCCATAAATCAGTATTGACGTGGAAACATTAACAAGGCTACAAATGTGCCTGCTTCACTTGTCGCATTTGTCTAAGCTATTATCCAGGAGCCTGTTTTTAATGCTTCCAGTCATTTTAAACTGCCTAATGGACCCAGTGTGGCAAAAGAATTTTATACAACTTTCTCCATCTCATGGGTAGAAATGTGTTTTAGTCATGGTCTTTTTGTTTTCATACTTGGCTGAAAACTTCCCAGCAGACACGGTACTGCTTTTCTATGGCTAGAGTAATTTAGGAGAAGATTTGATCCCTGCCGAGGAACTCCTCTTGAGTTTCACAGAGGTCAGGAACCACACTGGTCAGATACTTTAAAAGTCTGTTCTCTTTGACTGGTTACATGACACTTTGAAAGTGCTGATCCACCTAAATACTCTGATTTAATTAAATACACTAATGACATTGAAAAAATCTGAAAGTCTCTTAATCAAGTCTCTTTGAGACCCCGACTTTTTGTGACCCCAGGGACTATAGTCCTCAAGGCACCTCTGTACATGGAAATCTCCAGGCAAGAATACTAGGGTGTGTAGCCATCCCCTTCTCCAGAGAATATCCCCAAACCAGGGATGAAACCTGGGTCTTCTGCATTGTAGGCAGACCCTTTACCATCCGAACAACCAGGGAAGCCCATTTAAACTCAACTGGCAAAATTTGTAAAGGTTGTCCAAATAACTTGGCCAAAAACATTATCATTGATCCTTTTATTATATTTTTTAGGGAGATAAAGATGCTGAATTTATCAATATTTTGGAATAAGTTTCTGTTTTTAAATGAACACAATATATATATTTGGAAATAGTAATACACACACACACACACACACACACACACACATATGTGACAGTATTATATATTCAGTCCAAATACTGCACCTTTTTGCTTATTTGGTATTCCAAATACATTTTAATAGTAGTTCAAAAGATTCCTTCTGGGTTGGTGACTGCCATGTCATAAGTCAGGGTGTCAGACTAACTCAATCTCAAAGATTTCTATGGAACATGATAGATCCTCTGCAAAAACAAAAATAAAAAAAACAAACAAAAAAGAACTGCCATGGTGAAATAAATTTGGAAAATAATGCACATTAATCTTCCTTTTGGAGTTCACAGAGAAAAGTAAGCTATTACATTTCTAAAAAATTCTGAAATAATAACTTGTTTACTTTTGTTTATAGACTGTACATCCTAGAAATTTTAAACCTTATTTGACTACAAAATATTTTCTTTCCACCACATTGTTGGCATACCTAAAACTAATTTTCTGAGGAATACACTCAGAAATTTCATCAGAAAAATGAGGACAAGATAAACAGGACTCAGCTCATTTATCTCTGTATTTCCAACACAGAGTCCAAGGCCAGCTACATAGTAATCTTTTAAAAGATGTAATTTGGGACTTCCTTAGTGGCCATGTGGTTAGGCATATGGCTCCCAATGCAGTGTCACAGATTCGATCCCTGGGTCAGGAAATAACACTCCACATGCTGTGGGGCTAGAAAACCCACACGCCACAATACTGGGCTTTCATATTCTAGAGCCTATGCTCCACAACAAGAGAAGTCCCCACATGTGGCAACAAATACCCAGGAAACAAGACCTCTTTTTACCCTTTTGGAAATTCTCCAGGCCAAGAATACTAGGGTGTGTAGCCATCCCCTTCTCCAGAGAATATCCCCAAACCAGGGATGAAACCTGGGTCTTCTGCATTGTAGGCAGACCCTTTACCATCCGAACAACCAGGGAAGCCCATTTAAACTCAACTGGCAAAATTTGTAAAGGTTGTCCAAATAACTTGGCCAAAAACATTATCATTGATCCTTTTATTATATTTTTTAGGGAGATAAAGATGCTGAATTTATCAATATTTTGGAATAAGTTTCTGTTTTTAAATGAACACAATATATATATTTGGAAATAGTAATACACACACACACACACACACACACACACATATGTGACAGTATTATATATTCAGTCCAAATACTGCACCTTTTTGCTTATTTGGTATTCCAAATACATTTTAATAGTAGTTCAAAAGATTCCTTCTGGGTTGGTGACTGCCATGTCATAAGTCAGGGTGTCAGACTAACTCAATCTCAAAGATTTCTATGGAACATGATAGATCCTCTGCAAAAACAAAAATAAAAAAAACAAACAAAAAAGAACTGCCATGGTGAAATAAATTTGGAAAATAATGCACATTAATCTTCCTTTTGGAGTTCACAGAGAAAAGTAAGCTATTACATTTCTAAAAAATTCTGAAATAATAACTTGTTTACTTTTGTTTATAGACTGTACATCCTAGAAATTTTAAACCTTATTTGACTACAAAATATTTTCTTTCCACCACATTGTTGGCATACCTAAAACTAATTTTCTGAGGAATACACTCAGAAATTTCATCAGAAAAATGAGGACAAGATAAACAGGACTCAGCTCATTTATCTCTGTATTTCCAACACAGAGTCCAAGGCCAGCTACATAGTAATCTTTTAAAAGATGTAATTTGGGACTTCCTTAGTGGCCATGTGGTTAGGCATATGGCTCCCAATGCAGTGTCACAGATTCGATCCCTGGGTCAGGAAATAACACTCCACATGCTGTGGGGCTAGAAAACCCACACGCCACAATACTGGGCTTTCATATTCTAGAGCCTATGCTCCACAACAAGAGAAGTCCCCACATGTGGCAACAAAGACCCAGTGCAGCCAAAATATAAAATGTAATGAATAAAACCATAAAATTTTAAAAAATAGAAAGAATTCATAATTTAAAAAATAAATATTTTATATATATAAAAAGTATAAAGAATCTTATGATAATACCTATATACCTACTGCCATATTTAATAAGTATTAATATTTTACAGTATTTGTTTCAAATTCTTCCATTTATAAACAAAGAAATTGCTACAGACAGCAATCAATCTTTTCATCTCTAACTTCATATTCACCTCTAAGAGTAAGCACTATCCTGAAGTTGGTCTACATTCAACTCTATCTATGAATTCATGTTCTAGCGTTTTCCTACACACATGCATTAAAAGTAATATAAACATGTGTGTATGTGTAAAACATGTACCTGAACTCTTGCAACTGATCTGTTAATAAGATGAGCAACCCATTAAAAGTTGGACAAAACCCAGGTTTTTATGGATTTATTTTTTAATGTTTTACCTTGTATTTGAGTATAGCTGATTAACAATGTTATGATAGTTTCATGTGCTCAGCACAGCAACTCAGACATTGATATACATGTATCCATTCTCTGCAAACCTTCCCTTCCATCCAAACAACCACAGAGACTGAATTTTTAAACAAAGAAGATATAGGGATAGCAAATAAGAAAATAAAAAGATGTACAACATCATTAGGCAGTAGGGAAACAAACAATAACAACAGTAGATAACATTGTACACCTACTAGAATGGCAAAAGCTTAAAAGACTGAGTAGGCTATGTGCCAGCAAAGATGAAAAACAATTGAAACTCTCATTCATTGTTGGTGAACACTGTATGGTCACCTTGAAAAGCTGTTTAGCATAAAATTAATAGAAGTTAACTTTATTCATAATGACCCTAAGTTGAAAACAACTCCAATGTCCATTGACTGGTGAATAGACAAACATTCAATATGATAAAAATAAATGAATTACTAGACAAACAATTGCAATACTAAGTCAAAGACATGCTTTAGCACTCCAATGCAGTGTCACAGATTCGATCCCTGGGTCAG
This sequence comes from Tragulus kanchil, assembly GCA_022376925.1. NCBI lineage: Eukaryota > Metazoa > Chordata > Mammalia > Artiodactyla > Tragulidae > Tragulus > Tragulus kanchil. The sequence goes on along the minus strand of JAIOJX010000029.1, from coordinate 80,333,672 downwards.
GAAATAACACTCCACATGCTGTGGGGCTAGAAAACCCACACGCCACAATACTGGGCTTTCATATTCTAGAGCCTATGCTCCACAACAAGAGAAGTCCCACATGTGGCAACAAAGACCCAGTGCAGCCAAAATATAAAATGTAATGAATAAAACCATAAAATTTTAAAAAATAGAAAGAATTCATAATTTAAAAAATAAATATTTTATATATATAAAAAGTATAAAGAATCTTATGATAATACCTATATACCTACTGCCATATTTAATAAGTATTAATATTTTACAGTATTTGTTTCAAATTCTTCCATTTATAAACAAAGAAATTGCTACAGACAGCAATCAATCTTTTCATCTCTAACTTCATATTCACCTCTAAGAGTAAGCACTATCCTGAAGTTGGTCTACATTCAACTCTATCTATGAATTCATGTTCTAGCGTTTTCCTACACACATGCATTAAAAGTAATATAAACATGTGTGTATGTGTAAAACATGTACCTGAACTCTTGCAACTGATCTGTTAATAAGATGAGCAACCCATTAAAAGTTGGACAAAACCCAGGTTTTTATGGATTTATTTTTTAATGTTTTACCTTGTATTTGAGTATAGCTGATTAACAATGTTATGATAGTTTCATGTGCTCAGCACAGCAACTCAGACATTGATATACATGTATCCATTCTCTGCAAACCTTCCCTTCCATCCAAACAACCACAGAGACTGAATTTTTAAACAAAGAAGATATAGGGATAGCAAATAAGAAAATAAAAAGATGTACAACATCATTAGGCAGTAGGGAAACAAACAATAACAACAGTAGATAACATTGTACACCTACTAGAATGGCAAAAGCTTAAAAGACTGAGTAGGCTATGTGCCAGCAAAGATGAAAAACAATTGAAACTCTCATTCATTGTTGGTGAACACTGTATGGTCACCTTGAAAAGCTGTTTAGCATAAAATTAATAGAAGTTAACTTTATTCATAATGACCCTAAGTTGAAAACAACTCCAATGTCCATTGACTGGTGAATAGACAAACATTCAATATGATAAAAATAAATGAATTACTGAAACCTGCAACAATACAAATGGGTCTCAAAGGCAATACTAAGTCAAAGACATAGATAAAAAAGCCTACATACTATCTGATTCCATTTATATAACATTCTGGGGGTAAAAATCATAGAGAATAATCAGATTAGTGGTTGCCAGAGGCTGAAGTTGGGCGAGGGGATTTCCTATACAGAGGCATGAGGAAAACTTCTTGAGTGAAGAAAATATTCTATATTTTGGTTTTGATAACGCTGATGGTCTTTTTAAATCTGAGATCTGGTCCTTTTAGAATGCTTGCGTGTGTGTCTCTGTGTGTGTGTGTGTGTGAAGTCACTTCAGTTGTGTCCAATTTTTTGCGACCCTATAGACTGTAGCCTACAATGCTCCTCTGTCCATGGGATTCTTCAGGCAAGAATACTGGAATGGGTTGTCATGCTCTCTTCCAGGAGATCTTCCTTATTCAGGACTGAACCCATGTCTTTTATGTCTCCTGCATTGGGAGGCCAATTCTTTATCACCACTGGGTGATTTCTTCCATTATTGGCGGATTCTTTACTGTTGAGTCATCAGGGGAGCCCTATCCTGAGAGTACACTATGAAAAGATTTCTGTACCAAAACATGAGTATTATTAAAATAAACTATTAAATCTCTGCAATATTGGTATATTTTTTCCTTTTATCTGTTGCAAGTCAAAAGAAGCAAGAGCCTAGTTTATTGGGGACCCTATGACAATCTCAAAAGTTTATATGTTCCAGGTGGCAGCAGCAATAAAAAACCCACCTCCCAATTCAGGGCATATAAGAGAGGCAGTTTCAATCCCTGATAGGGAAGATGCCCTTGAGAAGGAGATGGAAATCCATATCAGTATTTTTGCTTGAGAAATCCCATGAACAGAGGAGTCTGCTGGGCTACCAAGTCAGACATGACTTAGCGACTAAATCACAACTACTCTCAGAATGTGAAAATCTAAAACATCACAGGTTGTAACCTGGAGAGCTTGTCAGTTAGAAAAGACACCTCCAGAAGAAGCTTCTTCAACCTCGCTGGAGAAGCCCCTACAGCCACTGCTAGCCAATCTTTGTGCTGTCAAAACCCAAGGAATAGACTCTAACCCATGTGGTGTACACAAAAAAGGTACCGAGCCCTAACTAGACAAATGTCTAGCAACTTGAAAGTAAAGATTTCCCAGAATTAAAGTAGATGACATCCAGAAAGAGAATTTTCCCAAGATAAATGAACAGGTATGTTGGAAATTTATTGGCAAAATCTTTGATGAAGAGAACACTTGAAATGATCTCCAGTGTCTATTAACTTGATGACTTCAGATTAAAAGTCCCTGAGACGGCTTCCCTGGTGGTCCAGTGGGTAAGGACACCACCTTGCAGTGTAAGGGGCACCGGCTTGATCCCTGGCCTGGGAAGATCTCACATGCCATGGAGTGGCTGGACCAATGTCTCCAACTACCTAACCGGAGCTCTGGAGCACATGCACCCAGAGACAGTGCTCTTTGAGGAGAGAGGCCACTGCACTGGGAGGCCCACAAAGGTCAAAGAACAAAGATGGATGGAAATAAATAAATGAAAGATCAATAGAAGTGACCAAAAAAAAAAAAAAAAAGTTAAAAAAATGTTTCTGAGAATTCTGCATCCCACCCTCCTTATTACTTGCATGCTACCTCAGTAGGTTCCCAGTCTGTGCCCTTTCTCTCCAATGTGAGACACTACATCCAGGAAACATCCTTGCTGACACTGAAGGACACAATGCCACTGAAACTAGAAAACCTAACTCTTGATGGGTGATGCTTTCAAAGATCTTTATCAAAAGAGAGACATGTAAAAAAATAATAAACAGAAATAGTCATTAACAAAAACAAACAAACAAAGAAAAACTGAGACCAGAAAAGTCACATGTAAGTTCTTATGTAAAAGTGTTCTATCATTGCCATGAAGAACTTACACATGACTTGCCTGGTTGAAGACCCTGATTTGCAGTTCTGATCCCAAATAAACATATTTTCACTGGAAAAATATCTGGTAGTCTGTTTGTTTCAGGTCAACAAACTTCTACTAAGCTAAACCATAAACTACTTTATACTCAGTTAACATTATACCTTTCATGAAAGTTTAAATTACCCAACATCATTGATCATGCTGATTGCACCCCACTCCCTCTCCAATTGGTTAGCTCTTTCTTACTCGTTAACACTCTTCACAGTAACCAACTCCCCTTAAATCCTTTCCCTGATGCTTTTGGTGCTTGGAATTGAGACCTTTGAGGCATTTTTTGGTATTTTCTTTAATAAGCCTTAAAACTCTTTCCCCTTAAACTTCGTTAAGCATTTTTGAAAATAGAACAGTTTTTGGGTTGGAAATTTTCCCAAGATAAATGAACAGGTATGTTGGAAATTTATTGGCAAAATCTTTGATGAAGAGAACACTTGAAATGATCTCCAGTGTCTATTAACTTGATGACTTCAGATTAAAAGTCCCTGAGACGGCTTCCCTGGTGGTCCAGTGGGTAAGGACACCACCTTGCAGTGTAAGGGGCACCGGCTTGATCCCTGGCCTGGGAAGATCTCACATGCCATGGAGTGGCTGGACCAATGTCTCCAACTACCTAACCGGAGCTCTGGAGCACATGCACCCAGAGACAGTGCTCTTTGAGGAGAGAGGCCACTGCACTGGGAGGCCCACAAAGGTCAAAGAACAAAGATGGATGGAAATAAATAAATGAAAGATCAATAGAAGTGACCAAAAAAAAAAAAAAAAAGTTAAAAAAATGTTTCTGAGAATTCTGCATCCCACCCTCCTTATTACTTGCATGCTACCTCAGTAGGTTCCCAGTCTGTGCCCTTTCTCTCCAATGTGAGACACTACATCCAGGAAACATCCTTGCTGACACTGAAGGACACAATGCCACTGAAACTAGAAAACCTAACTCTTGATGGGTGATGCTTTCAAAGATCTTTATCAAAAGAGAGACATGTAAAAAAATAATAAACAGAAATAGTCATTAACAAAAACAAACAAACAAAGAAAAACTGAGACCAGAAAAGTCACATGTAAGTTCTTATGTAAAAGTGTTCTATCATTGCCATGAAGAACTTACACATGACTTGCCTGGTTGAAGACCCTGATTTGCAGTTCTGATCCCAAATAAACATATTTTCACTGGAAAAATATCTGGTAGTCTGTTTGTTTCAGGTCAACAAACTTCTACTAAGCTAAACCATAAACTACTTTATACTCAGTTAACATTATACCTTTCATGAAAGTTTAAATTACCCAACATCATTGATCATGCTGATTGCACCCCACTCCCTCTCCAATTGGTTAGCTCTTTCTTACTCGTTAACACTCTTCACAGTAACCAACTCCCCTTAAATCCTTTCCCTGATGCTTTTGGTGCTTGGAATTGAGACCTTTGAGGCATTTTTTGGTATTTTCTTAAATAAGCCTTAAAATTCATTCTTTCCCCACTATCCAAAATGGGCTTTAACCTGCACATTAATTTTTTAGCATTTTTGAAAATAGATACTTCATAAACTCTAATTCAGTACCTTAATTTTTTACAGACAATCATGTATTTTTAGTATCTACCTTAACTTAATCACTTTTTCTTATTTTACTTCTTAAGCACATAAAAAAAAAAAAACACTTGATTGTGATCCTTTTAGAATCATTTTTTTTCCATATATTATTATTGTTCAGTCACGGAGTTGTGTCTGACTCTTTGTGATCCCATGCCCACTCACTCCTCTGTCCATGGAATTCCCCAGGCAAGACTACTGGAGTGGGTTAATGTCTCCTTCTCTATTTTTATGCATTTTTAAAATGGATTAAAGTCAATGATAAATTCTAATGAATTTTCCTCTAGCAGCACTTAACCTCAAGATTTGCTTTGTCCTTGAACCATCAGAAAGATGATGGTTACTGATGCAGACAGTGGATTAATCATTCCAAATAAAAACTCTGTTTTACTTTATTATATCTCTATTGCTTTAATTATTTTTATTTTCTTCAGGAAGCAACTATGCTGTAAAACATAGTAAATTGTTACTGTGTAACTTCGATTCTGGTCAGAACAAAACAAAACCAACTAGTGTTTACCTACATCTGGTAGATTTTTTTTTCCTTAGTAACTACATGTTAAAAAATAAACACACTTTTCTAGGATTAAAAAAATGGCAATTTATGAATATAGTTTCTGTAAGGATTGATTAGTCGCTATATGTTAAAAACAAAAAAACAAACACACTGAAGCAACTAGGTATGCGAAACAAAAACATATCCATATATGGAAACATGATTGAGATTGTGAATTTTAACCTCCTTTGGAAAGAAATAAGCATTTCTGAATAATTTTTGAAGTACCTTTCTGATGAACAATAATGTGTTTAAAACTTGGCTTGGAAAACCAGTGACTCAGCTACCATATGGTCAGTTGCCCTACAGTCACGAGTCCAGGAATATTTATCCAGACTTTCTTTTTAATATGTGTAACAGTGTAACAATTATCAGCTAATCATTTTCTTAATTTATAAAATGTTCTTACCAAGAATGGCCTTTAATTAGCCCATGAGAGCATTTTCTCTTGCATATAAACTATAATAAAACTTAGATACAGACTTAGAATCAACTTGATGCTTTCTCTAGCCAGACTAAGTGAATTCTAAGGGGATGGGTCATGGTTTAGGGCATTTATCAAACTCAGTGTTTTAGAAATTCAAAAACAGAGCACAAATGAAGAACATAAAATCAACTATGTGTAAGGGAGAAAAATTCAAGGAGATTTAAATCTTTGATAGTTATGTTAATAATATATAATGTAAATTTCCATGATAAATAGTGTAAATAAATATCAATCTAATAACACTATTATTGATAAGCATCATTTCCATCACTACATTAGATGTAACATTACATTTATACTTGAACTTATTTTTGCATAGCTTTTAACTTTTTAAAATGTTTCAAAGCCATTATGCCACTTCTTCTCATTTAGTTAATATCACAGCATAAGTCTGCTTTTTCTGTTCTTGCGCATTAAGAACAGAAAGAAAAAATATAATACATTCAAAAGTAATTTAAAAAGCATGTTCTGTCACTAGAAATTACAAGGCATAAACAATAATACATAAAAAGGCATGTAACCAAGACATTTTACCAAACAAGTGATCTTCCAAGTATATACTGCCTGCCATCATTTGAGACTCATTGCTTCATTTCATATCCCCAACTACTTCTGTAATGACATTATTTGTTCTCACTTTCTTCAGAGACCCTTTTAGAGTGGTAAAGACCCATAAACCAGCTGCATAACCGGAACAATGTGGGCCAGAAGGAGCTCAGTCACTAAGAACCCTCAAAGCTACTCAGCCCAAGATTGAGTCACCAGGGCTCCAGGAAAAACTGCAAAGCCAGCAAACGTAAAATGTGGGATAATGGACTAAAATCACTCAATTATCTGACATTACCATTTAACAGCCCTTTTCCTGAAGTAATTAGTTCCTATGGCTCTATTTTACCAAGGAACTATTCAACAATAATGTGTTTAAAACTTGGCTTGGAAAACCAGTGACTCAGCTACCATATGGTCAGTTGCCCTACAGTCACGAGTCCAGGAATATTTATCCAGACTTTCTTTTTAATATGTGTAACAGTGTAACAATTATCAGCTAATCATTTTCTTAATTTATAAAATGTTCTTACCAAGAATGGCCTTTAATTAGCCCATGAGAGCATTTTCTCTTGCATATAAACTATAATAAAACTTAGATACAGACTTAGAATCAACTTGATGCTTTCTCTAGCCAGACTAAGTGAATTCTAAGGGGATGGGTCATGGTTTAGGGCATTTATCAAACTCAGTGTTTTAGAAATTCAAAAACAGAGCACAAATGAAGAACATAAAATCAACTATGTGTAAGGGAGAAAAATTCAAGGAGATTTAAATCTTTGATAGTTATGTTAATAATATATAATGTAAATTTCCATGATAAATAGTGTAAATAAATATCAATCTAATAACACTATTATTGATAAGCATCATTTCCATCACTACATTAGATGTAACATTACATTTATACTTGAACTTATTTTTGCATAGCTTTTAACTTTTTAAAATGTTTCAAAGCCATTATGCCACTTCTTCTCATTTAGTTAATATCACAGCATAAGTCTGCTTTTTCTGTTCTTGCGCATTAAGAACAGAAAGAAAAAATATAATACATTCAAAAGTAATTTAAAAAGCATGTTCTGTCACTAGAAATTACAAGGCATAAACAATAATACATAAAAAGGCATGTAACCAAGACATTTTACCAAACAAGTGATCTTCCAAGTATATACTGCCTGCCATCATTTGAGACTCATTGCTTCATTTCATATCCCCAACTACTTCTGTAATGACATTATTTGTTCTCACTTTCTTCAGAGACCCTTTTAGAGTGGTAAAGACCCATAAACCAGCTGCATAACCGGAACAATGTGGGCCAGAAGGAGCTCAGTCACTAAGAACCCTCAAAGCTACTCAGCCCAAGATTGAGTCACCAGGGCTCCAGGAAAAACTGCAAAGCCAGCAAACGTAAAATGTGGGATAATGGACTAAAATCACTCAATTATCTGACATTACCATTTAACAGCATCAACATTTTCCTGAAGTAATTAGTTCCTATGGCTCTATTTTACACGCAGAGGAAGAACTAGTCTACCTGAGAACATGACTGGTGTTACCATAAGTTAGTTTTAATGCATTAACACTTTGTGCCTGGAAAGAAAAGTTCCATATGGAAACTGATATATAGCTCCCAACTATTTATTATAACCCCTGATGCCAAAAGTGATCATTTAGAACAGAAACTGTTCCAATATTTATTATCTTTTCTATGAAAGACACTCAATCTCATTCACCATTAATGACAAGAATAAGAAAACCTAGTTATTTGTTGAACACTTTTGTGGTGCCAGACACAAATTCATCCCTTCGCATAGAGCATGTGTGTGCTGTCATTTCTAACTCTTCACGTATCCATGGACTATAGCCCCCAGGCTCCTCTGTCCATGGGATTTTCCACGTAAGAATACTGGAGTGGGTAGAGTAGTTCATCTTAATCTATTAATAAATAAGACAACTCAGTGATAGAAATTTAAGTCTGTAACCTCCAGGAGTGTTCTTTATGATTTCATGCCTTCAGCGCTTCAGTCACTGCTTCAGCATTTCATTTCCTTCCCTATCTGTTTTTGTCTTTCTGAGGCAATCTTCCCCACTTGACCTGGGTAAATTCTATGCGGCAGAAGGTGCTAGTGTACATAAGAACTATGGTGGTCTGAGCTGCAGTTCTCCACTTGCAGCTTATCCAGGAGTCCTCAGAGTTTCCTTATCCATAGCTCTGTTCAACCTGGTGGGTTACTGGGTCTGAGTGAGGAATTTGTCAAAATTCTTCTGGTTGTTTCAGGGCATAATACAGATGAAACAAATGGTAATATGGACTTCCCTGGTTGCTGAAAATGTAAAATATCCATCTGCAAAGCAAGAGACCCAGATTCGATCTCTGAGTCAGGAAGATCCCTTGGAGAGCCTCAGTAAACCTAAGGAACCCTCAAAGCTACTCAGCCCAAGATTGAGTCACCAGGGCTCCAGGAAAAACTGCAAAGCCAGCAAACGTAAAATGTGGGATAATGGACTAAAATCACTCAATTATCTGACATTACCATTTAACAGCATCAACATTTTCCTGAAGTAATTAGTTCCTATGGCTCTATTTTACACGCAGAGGAAGAACTAGTCTACCTGAGAACATGACTGGTGTTACCATAAGTTAGTTTTAATGCATTAACACTTTGTGCCTGGAAAGAAAAGTTCCATATGGAAACTGATATATAGCTCCCAACTATTTATTATAACCCCTGATGCCAAAAGTGATCATTTAGAACAGAAACTGTTCCAATATTTATTATCTTTTTCTATGAAAGACACTCAATCTCATTCACCATTAATGACAAGAATAAGAAAACCTAGTTATTTGTTGAACACTTTTGTGGTGCCAGACACAAATTCATCCCTTCGCATAGAGCATGTGTGTGCTGTCATTTCTAACTCTTCACGTATCCATGGACTATAGCCCCCAGGCTCCTCTGTCCATGGGATTTTCCACGTAAGAATACTGGAGTGGGTAGAGTAGTTCATCTTAATCTATTAATAAATAAGACAACTCAGTGATAGAAATTTAAGTCTGTAACCTCCAGGAGTGTTCTTTATGATTTCATGCCTTCAGCGCTTCAGTCACTGCTTCAGCATTTCATTTCCTTCCCTATCTGTTTTTGTCTTTCTGAGGCAATCTTCCCCACTTGACCTGGGTAAATTCTATGCGGCAGAAGGTGCTAGTGTACATAAGAACTATGGTGGTCTGAGCTGCAGTTCTCCACTTGCAGCTTATCCAGGAGTCCTCAGAGTTTCCTTATCCATAGCTCTGTTCAACCTGGTGGGTTACTGGGTCTGAGTGAGGAATTTGTCAAAATTCTTCTGGTTGTTTCAGGGCATAATACAGATGAAACAAATGGTAATATGGACTTCCCTGGTTGCTGAAAATGTAAAATATCCATCTGCAAAGCAAGAGACCCAGATTCGATCTCTGAGTCAGGAAGATCCCTTGGAGAAGGGAATGGCTATCCATTCTAGTATGCTGGAGGTTTGTATGGTCAAAGCTCTGCTTTTTCCAGTGGTCATGTACAAATGTGAGGGCTGAACCCTAAAGAAGGCTGAACACTAAAGAATTGATGCTTTCAAACTTTAGTGCTGAAGAAGACATTTGAGAGTTCTTTGAAGGGCAAGGAGATCAAATTATTCAATCCTAAAGGAAATCAACACTGAGTATTCATTGGATGACTGATGTTGAAGATGAAGCTCCAATACTTTAGTCACCTGATGCGCAGAGCTGACTCACTCGAAAAGACCCCGATGCTTGGAAAGACTGAGGGCAGGAGGAGAATGAGAGGATGAGATGGTTGGATGGCATCATGGAATCAATGGACATGAGTTTGAACAAATGCTGGGAGATAGTGACAGACAGGAAAACTGGCGTGCTGCAGTCCATGGGGTCGCAAAGAGACACAACTGAGTTTTTCTAAGCATACATGAGAACAATGAGTCCTACATACTTCCAATCTTTGCTGCTGGCAGTAATCCATGTTCTTCTTTTTGGGATTCAGTATTAGTTCTCATTTATTCTTTCTAGGCAGGAGGACTCAGAGGTTTCTTGGTCTTTTCTATAGTACTGGCTTTTATTTCTACAGGTCAGCGTATTCATCCCTACTCCAAGTATCCATCCAAATTTTGCACACAGGAACCAAGAAAATCAGCACAGAATGGGTTTATGAACCCCTGGATGAACTATGAGACCAAATGATGCTTCAGGAGCTGCAGATTTCTTTCCCCTATCTGTTTTTGTCTTTCTGAGGCAATCTTCCCACTTGACCTGGGTAAATTCTATGCGGCAGAAGGTGCTAGTGTACATAAGAACTATGGTGGTCTGAGCTGCAGTTCTCCACTTGCAGCTTATCCAGGAGTCCTCAGAGTTTCCTTATCCATAGCTCTGTTCAACCTGGTGGGTTACTGGGTCTGAGTGAGGAATTTGTCAAAATTCTTCTGGTTGTTTCAGGGCATAATACAGATGAAACAAATGGTAATATGGACTTCCCTGGTTGCTGAAAATGTAAAATATCCATCTGCAAAGCAAGAGACCCAGATTCGATCTCTGAGTCAGGAAGATCCCTTGGAGAAGGGAATGGCTATCCATTCTAGTATGCTGGAGGTTTGTATGGTCAAAGCTCTGCTTTTTCCAGTGGTCATGTACAAATGTGAGGGCTGAACCCTAAAGAAGGCTGAACACTAAAGAATTGATGCTTTCAAACTTTAGTGCTGAAGAAGACATTTGAGAGTTCTTTGAAGGGCAAGGAGATCAAATTATTCAATCCTAAAGGAAATCAACACTGAGTATTCATTGGATGACTGATGTTGAAGATGAAGCTCCAATACTTTAGTCACCTGATGCGCAGAGCTGACTCACTCGAAAAGACCCCGATGCTTGGAAAGACTGAGGGCAGGAGGAGAATGAGAGGATGAGATGGTTGGATGGCATCATGGAATCAATGGACATGAGTTTGAACAAATGCTGGGAGATAGTGAAGGACAGGGAAACCTGGCGTGCTGCAGTCCATGGGGTCGCAAAGAGACACAACTGAGTTTTTCTAAGCATACATGAGAACAATGAGTCCTACATACTTCCAATCTTTGCTGCTGGCAGTAATCCATGTTCTTCTTTTTGGGATTCAGTATTAGTTCTCATTTATTCTTTCTAGGCAGGAGGACTCAGAGGTTTCTTGGTCTTTTCTATAGTACTGGCTTTTATTTCTACAGGTCAGCGTATTCATCCCTACTCCAAGTATCCATCCAAATTTTGCACACAGGAACCAAGAAAATCAGCACAGAATGGGTTTATGAACCCCTGGATGAACTATGAGACAATAAAAGCAAACATGATGCTTCTAAATGTCTAGTAATATTCCTCCCCTACCTAACACACCAGTGGAGTTATCTTTTCCATATCATTTCAGAATCTTATCATGTATGTTTGCTTACAGGGTTATTTCTAGTACCAAGTGTCTTAGTATGAGTTCTTACAAAGTATGTTCTTAATAAAAGGCCTATGTTGATTATTTTGGGAAGAAATCCCCAGAAAGGAAAAGTGAATAATTGCAGACAGAGAAACAGAGAATAGGGGGGGAAAATAACCCAATGATGCATTTTCAAGCTGATTCTCACTGCAGAGATTTGAAACTCATTGAGCACCTTTGCAAGGCATGTGAAATGCACCTCATCAGTGTCTGCCCAGGGCAGAGAAAAAGAGGCACTTACCTACTGGCTCCAGTGCCTCCATCTATAGGTGGATCAATGATCTGAAACTTAAGGTTTATATATGACTCAGTGTCTAGATGGCTTCTCTCCCAAGTTCTGAAAATCTGTTACAGAGACCTGCCTCAGGGCTGAAAGGAAGAGAAAGAAAATGCAACCCAGCCAGATACTTTACAACTGTGGAAAACTGGTCACCACGAGGATTAAGGAACATGAAGTAGACACGAGATTTCTAGTACATTCTCTCATCTGTTTAAAAACAATTCACCCTCTAAACTAAATTAAACTGTATAGAAACCATTCTCAAATTCTTTCCAACTTTTCTGAAGAGACTTTAATTTGCAAAGAAACTGTTCACTCTTCTCTTTGCTTGGATGAGAAAAAGCACAAATATGCATGTCAGGCATTGTTGGGTTAAAATATCTTTGTAGCTTCCCTGATATATTAATCTAGAAGCAACAACTGAATATATTTCAAGATTCTAAGGACCAGATATTTTAAACCCATCTTCAGGAGCTCTTTGTATCCTTTCTAAGTGGATCTGAGTCTTTCTGACCAGATGCAAACAAGTATTCAAATTTTGCATAGTACTGGCTTTTATTTCTACAGGTCAGCGTATTCATCCCTACTCCAAGTATCCATCCAAATTTTGCACACAGGAACCAAGAAAATCAGCACAGAATGGGTTTATGAACCCCTGGATGAACTATGAGACAATAAAAGCAAACATGATGCTTCTAAATGTCTAGTAATATTCCTCCCCTACCTAACACACCAGTGGAGTTATCTTTTCCATATCATTTCAGAATCTTATCATGTATGTTTGCTTACAGGGTTATTTCTAGTACCAAGTGTCTTAGTATGAGTTCTTACAAAGTATGTTCTTAATAAAAGGCCTATGTTGATTATTTTGGGAAGAAATCCCCAGAAAGGAAAAGTGAATAATTGCAGACAGAGAAACAGAGAATAGGGGGGGAAAATAACCCAATGATGCATTTTCAAGCTGATTCTCACTGCAGAGATTTGAAACTCATTGAGCACCTTTGCAAGGCATGTGAAATGCACCTCATCAGTGTCTGCCCAGGGCAGAGAAAAAGAGGCACTTACCTACTGGCTCCAGTGCCTCCATCTATAGGTGGATCAATGATCTGAAACTTAAGGTTTATATATGACTCAGTGTCTAGATGGCTTCTCTCCCAAGTTCTGAAAATCTGTTACAGAGACCTGCCTCAGGGCTGAAAGGAAGAGAAAGAAAATGCAACCCAGCCAGATACTTTACAACTGTGGAAAACTGGTCACCACGAGGATTAAGGAACATGAAGTAGACACGAGATTTCTAGTACATTCTCTCATCTGTTTAAAAACAATTCACCCTCTAAACTAAATTAAACTGTATAGAAACCATTCTCAAATTCTTTCCAACTTTTCTGAAGAGACTTTAATTTGCAAAGAAACTGTTCACTCTTCTCTTTGCTTGGATGAGAAAAAGCACAAATATGCATGTCAGGCATTGTTGGGTTAAAATATCTTTGTAGCTTCCCTGATATATTAATCTAGAAGCAACAACTGAATATATTTCAAGATTCTAAGGACCAGATATTTTAAACCCATCTTCAGGAGCTCTTTGTATCCTTTCTAAGTGGATCTGAGTCTTTCTGACCAGATGCAAACAATCAATGGCTAGCATCACATTGTAACTAAAAAATAATTAGCTATTATCTGCTAAATCTCTCAGTGTGTTCCACTGCAATTTGGTTTCAGCAGGCAACTTACCAGAAAATGTACAGATTACCCCACAAAACTCCAGAATGCTCTTGGAGAACTCCCAGAAACACAGCTCCTTAGAACTGGAATCCCTCCCTCCCTGCCATCCCTCTTGGCTATTGCCTTTTTCTGCAGTTGAAAGTGATCTGTTTCGAGCATCTGCTGACTGGCTCCTCTAAGCTTCCCAAGACGCCAGTCAGTCCTCTTTAAGAGAGAAGCTACTCTAAAAACTATCCAAGCTGAGTCATTTCAGCATTTCCTTTTTCAATGTAGGAGCTGTATTGTAGAGAATCTCACAAGTAGCAGTAAAACCAACTACAAATGAGAATCATCGAGGGAGTCAATTTCACCCAGAGAGGGAATCAGAACTGAATCTGAAGTGAAAGACACATATCTGTGCCAACTACAAAGTGACACCTGCTATCCACATCTACAAAGATTAAATCACGAGCTGCTACAAGGATTTAATCACAAGCTGCTACAGTTGCTGACTTTCAGTACCCCCTGAAAGGAGTTCAGAGTAGAGATTAGGCATGAGGCACTCTTGAGTTCTGGGAGAAACTGGCAGAATGGGTCTTTAGATAGTCAGATGTTTTCAGAAGCTGATTCTGTGAGCTCAATTCTTGCATCTCCTCATAACTAGAAATGCACTAATATTATTAATGGTGACAGCTCTCCTTATGACTAGCAGCAAACTTCCACCAAAATCTGTGCTTGTCTGCCAAGTACTCCCCTTCACTAAACTCTTAGGTAACACTGACCTTCCTTCTAAACTGCCTGTAGTTTCTCAGAGTTATCTGAAATGCTGCCTCCTAGGCTATAGTCCTCATTTCGCTCCAAATACTCACAACTCCCATTTTGTGCAAATTTTTTAGTTTACATCTGAATTCAGAGGACGACTGTCTAGGGCCTAAATTTCATGATTTGGAGTAGTCACTTGAAAAGGCTTTGGCTGATTTGATAAGCTCCAACAGAGAAAGGGGCCATTTTATCCTCAGTGTTTAGCATAAGTAAGGCAGTGAGCCTGAAAACACAACCAGCTTTTCTTTCATAATTCACACTCAAGGTTCTCAGAAATTCTTAACATTTTCTAACTTTCCAAAATCTCTTGTTATAAATACACATTTTCTTTCCAAATGTGGATTCTAATCATCACGCACGTTCTTTCTTGCATTTTACTTGACAAAGTAATGGCAATCAGCTAAAGCTGAAATGTTGACACAAAAGTTTAACCCACATGTGGATTAAAGTCTAATCCACATATGAATGTGAAATTCCATAGGAAAACAATCTTCTGTAACATCTGGAAAACTGTATCAGTCCTTTGGTCTTTCAGATCACGTGACTGTTTCTCCTTTGATAGCTGCACATCCTTGAAATCTTCCCTCCTAAGAACTGGCATTATCATATTATTCCATAGAGAAAATTCTTAAGTAGCAGTAAAACCAACTACAAATGAGAATCATCGAGGAGTCAATTTCACCCAGAGAGGGAATCAGAACTGAATCTGAAGTGAAAGACACATATCTGTGCCAACTACAAAGTGACACCTGCTATCCACATCTACAAAGATTAAATCACGAGCTGCTACAAGGATTTAATCACAAGCTGCTACAGTTGCTGACTTTCAGTACCCCCTGAAAGGAGTTCAGAGTAGAGATTAGGCATGAGGCACTCTTGAGTTCTGGGAGAAACTGGCAGAATGGGTCTTTAGATAGTCAGATGTTTTCAGAAGCTGATTCTGTGAGCTCAATTCTTGCATCTCCTCATAACTAGAAATGCACTAATATTATTAATGGTGACAGCTCTCCTTATGACTAGCAGCAAACTTCCACCAAAATCTGTGCTTGTCTGCCAAGTACTCCCCTTCACTAAACTCTTAGGTAACACTGACCTTCCTTCTAAACTGCCTGTAGTTTCTCAGAGTTATCTGAAATGCTGCCTCCTAGGCTATAGTCCTCATTTCGCTCCAAATACTCACAACTCCCATTTTGTGCAAATTTTTTAGTTTACATCTGAATTCAGAGGACGACTGTCTAGGGCCTAAATTTCATGATTTGGAGTAGTCACTTGAAAAGGCTTTGGCTGATTTGATAAGCTCCAACAGAGAAAGGGGCCATTTTATCCTCAGTGTTTAGCATAAGTAAGGCAGTGAGCCTGAAAACACAACCAGCTTTTCTTTCATAATTCACACTCAAGGTTCTCAGAAATTCTTAACATTTTCTAACTTTCCAAAAATCTCTTGTTATAAATACACATTTTCTTTCCAAATGTGGATTCTAATCATCACGCACGTTCTTTCTTGCATTTTACTTGACAAAGTAATGGCAATCAGCTAAAGCTGAAATGTTGACACAAAAGTTTAACCCACATGTGGATTAAAGTCTAATCCACATATGAATGTGAAATTCCATAGGAAAACAATCTTCTGTAACATCTGGAAAACTGTATCAGTCCTTTGGTCTTTCAGATCACGTGACTGTTTCTCCTTTGATAGCTGCACATCCTTGAAATCTTCCCTCCTAAGAACTGGCATTATCATATTATTCCATAGAGAAAATTCTTACCATAAGTACTGACCTACATCTGTGACTAAGATGTTGCTTTCTTTATGACAGATAAAATGTTTTTGTAATGATCACTATCATACCGCTGTAGAAAAATGAATTAAATATAGTTTAAAAATGAAAAGAATATGCTCATGTGACATTATGACTGCAAATCTGAGGCTCCTTTCTGTTCAATGTTAAACAATTTTAAGAAAAAAATGTAAAACCTATAGTAATAGTTCTCTCCTTCCTCTTCTAAGCTTCATTACTTGTTCCAAAGACATTTTCAGCCCAACTAGTACCTCCAAGTCCTTATTATATACAGTAAAAGAGTGGAAACTTTATGTTTCTGTAGCATTCTTCATAGTTTGTACCAAATGAGATTCTTTCATGGTATCTTCCCACACAATTTACTTCTACATGCCTTTCTGGACAAGAAGACAAGGAGAGCTTTTGGAGGGAAAAAACTGAAATTGTGCCATGAGGGTTCATTTTTTTTATTGGCTCAACAACAATAGAGATATGTTTTTAGTTTTATTGAAGTATAGTTTCTTTAAAATGTTGTGTTAATTTCTGCCATATTTTTTTTCACATTCTTTTCCATTATGGTTTATCACAATATATCAAATATTGTACTCTGTGTGATACAGTAAGACTTAGTTGTTTATCTGTCCTGTATATACTAGTTTATGTTTGTTAATCCCAAATTCCCAATACAAGAAGCTTTTCTTTCATAATTCACACTCAAGGTTCTCAGAAATTCTTAACATTTTCTAACTTTCCAAAAATCTCTTGTTATAAATACACATTTTCTTTCCAAATGTGGATTCTAATCATCACGCACGTTCTTTCTTGCATTTTACTTGACAAAGTAATGGCAATCAGCTAAAGCTGAAATGTTGACACAAAAGTTTAACCCACATGTGGATTAAAGTCTAATCCACATATGAATGTGAAATTCCATAGGAAAACAATCTTCTGTAACATCTGGAAAACTGTATCAGTCCTTTGGTCTTTCAGATCACGTGACTGTTTCTCCTTTGATAGCTGCACATCCTTGAAATCTTCCCTCCTAAGAACTGGCATTATCATATTATTCCATAGAGAAAATTCTTACCATAAGTACTGACCTACATCTGTGACTAAGATGTTGCTTTCTTTATGACAGATAAAATGTTTTTGTAATGATCACTATCATACCGCTGTAGAAAAATGAATTAAATATAGTTTAAAAATGAAAAGAATATGCTCATGTGACATTATGACTGCAAATCTGAGGCTCCTTTCTGTTCAATGTTAAACAATTTTAAGAAAAAAATGTAAAACCTATAGTAATAGTTCTCTCCTTCCTCTTCTAAGCTTCATTACTTGTTCCAAAGACATTTTCAGCCCAACTAGTACCTCCAAGTCCTTATTATATACAGTAAAAGAGTGGAAACTTTATGTTTCTGTAGCATTCTTCATAGTTTGTACCAAATGAGATTCTTTCATGGTATCTTCCCACACAATTTACTTCTACATGCCTTTCTGGACAAGAAGACAAGGAGAGCTTTTGGAGGGAAAAAACTGAAATTGTGCCATGAGGGTTCATTTTTTTTATTGGCTCAACAACAATAGAGATATGTTTTTAGTTTTATTGAAGTATAGTTTCTTTAAAATGTTGTGTTAATTTCTGCCATATTTTTTTTCACATTCTTTTCCATTATGGTTTATCACAATATATCAAATATTGTACTCTGTGTGATACAGTAAGACTTAGTTGTTTATCTGTCCTGTATATACTAGTTTATGTTTGTTAATCCCAAATTCCCAATACAAGAAGGTCTCTTTTTAATCTGCTTTATGGATGCCAAATCTATGAAGGCCAAAATTACTGCAGGAAGTCTGACTAGAGACAGGATTAAAGTACCTCAACACATTTAGATACACATGTACATGCCATTTATACATACATGTAAGTATATGCAAGTATATACAAGTACATAAGAAAAGGGGAAATGAGTGCTGGCAGGGTTTGAAATAAGATCTGAAATTACACAGAGATATTACCTGAAAATGGAGACGCTAGCAGTGGTTTAATTTCCCCAAAATCAAAGGCAGGACCTCCCTAGAAACATGTTCTATACTTCCTCTAATGTCAAACGGTTACATTGCAAATATGGACTGTGGCTCAGCAGAGGGAACAAAAATAGAGAACAAAAATAAACTTTAGGGTTTCCCTGGTGGTCCAGTGGGTAAAGCGTCCTCCTTGCAGTGCAAGGGGCACCAGTTCAATCCCTGGCCTGGGAGGATCCCACCTGCTGTGGAGGGCTGGACTGGTGTGTCCAGTTTGGAACCAGTGATCTGGAGCATGTATGACCAGAGCCAGTGCTCTGCAACAAGAGAGGCCACTGCAATGGGAGGCCCACATAGGGCAAAGAATAAAGATAGATGAAAATAAATAAGTAAAAAAACAATAAAAGAGGCAAACATTGTACAAAAATAAAAATGATGAGTTAGAGGCAGAAAAAAAAAATCTTAACAAAAGAAAAGTTTTAGCCCAACTAGCCTCCAAGTCCTTATTATATACAGTAAAAGAGTGGAAACTTTATGTTTCTGTAGCATTCTTCATAGTTTGTACCAA
The DNA here is from genome assembly GCA_022376925.1 of Tragulus kanchil. Lineage (NCBI taxonomy): Eukaryota > Metazoa > Chordata > Mammalia > Artiodactyla > Tragulidae > Tragulus > Tragulus kanchil. The sequence continues at coordinate 80,314,768 of JAIOJX010000029.1, read as the reverse complement.
ATGAGATTCTTTCATGGTATCTTCCCACACAATTTACTTCTACATGCCTTTCTGGACAAGAAGACAAGGAGAGCTTTTGGAGGGAAAAAACTGAAATTGTGCCATGAGGGTTCATTTTTTTTATTGGCTCAACAACAATAGAGATATGTTTTTAGTTTTATTGAAGTATAGTTTCTTTAAAATGTTGTGTTAATTTCTGCCATATTTTTTTTCACATTCTTTTCCATTATGGTTTATCACAATATATCAAATATTGTACTCTGTGTGATACAGTAAGACTTAGTTGTTTATCTGTCCTGTATATACTAGTTTATGTTTGTTAATCCCAAATTCCCAATACAAGAAGGTCTCTTTTTAATCTGCTTTATGGATGCCAAATCTATGAAGGCCAAAATTACTGCAGGAAGTCTGACTAGAGACAGGATTAAAGTACCTCAACACATTTAGATACACATGTACATGCCATTTATACATACATGTAAGTATATGCAAGTATATACAAGTACATAAGAAAAGGGGAAATGAGTGCTGGCAGGGTTTGAAATAAGATCTGAAATTACACAGAGATATTACCTGAAAATGGAGACGCTAGCAGTGGTTTAATTTCCCCAAAATCAAAGGCAGGACCTCCCTAGAAACATGTTCTATACTTCCTCTAATGTCAAACGGTTACATTGCAAATATGGACTGTGGCTCAGCAGAGGGAACAAAAATAGAGAACAAAAATAAACTTTAGGGTTTCCCTGGTGGTCCAGTGGGTAAAGCGTCCTCCTTGCAGTGCAAGGGGCACCAGTTCAATCCCTGGCCTGGGAGGATCCCACCTGCTGTGGAGAGGCTGGACTGGTGTGTCCAGTTTGGAACCAGTGATCTGGAGCATGTATGACCAGAGCCAGTGCTCTGCAACAAGAGAGGCCACTGCAATGGGAGGCCCACATAGGGCAAAGAATAAAGATAGATGAAAATAAATAAGTAAAAAAACAATAAAAGAGGCAAACATTGTACAAAAATAAAAATGATGAGTTAGAGGCAGAAAAAAAAAATCTTAACAAAAAATGAATGTTATAACTGACATTCATCTACTTGTCTTTGAAAATACATCAGAAGACTGGTATTTTGGTTTTTTACAGTTTTATTTATTTTTAACTGTAGTATAATTGCTTCACAGGGTTGGGTTGGTTTGTGCCATACAACAAAGTGAATCAGATATAAGAATACATACATCCCCTGCCTATTAAACCCCCCTTCATTCCCCTATCCCGTCTAATCCCCTTTAGGTTGAGATGACCCCTTTTTAATGTTCTCCTACAATCTTTTCCCTCAACACTTTGGGAAATTCAGAGGTTCATTGAGGCTTCCAGTCCTCTGTTTTTCATGTTTTCTGGGAGTAGGAATAAATGATGCCACTTTCTTGGGAAAAATGTGCTTTATGATGATGACCTCAAAGTATTATTGAAAATTCCCATCTTTCAGGAATTCATAACAGTGTTTTCAAATTTATTCTCATTTTTAGGCTTTCAAGTGTCTGTCTCCTCCTTTCAATTAGTGAGACCAGAGGCTTCCTTTTCCTGGTGGTCCAGTGGGTAGAGTCTGCCTTGCAATGCAAGGGGCACCAGTTCGATCCCTGGCCCTAAAAGATCCCACATGCTCAGGAACGACTGGACCAGTGTGTCCAATTATGCATCAGCACTCTAGCGCATGCACCCAGAACTGGTCCTCTGCAAAAAAAGAGGCCACTGCAATGGGAGGCCACACAGACCAAAGAATAAAGATGGATGAAAATAAATAAACAAAAAGTCAATAAAAGAGGAAAAAACTAAAAAAATAAGTAAATAAATAAAGTGAGACCAAATTCTTCTTAGTCCCCTTTGAAGTTTCAGCTTGGACGCATCATAATTTCTTGATACCTCACATTAACTTGCTATTCTATAAAGCACTTTAGTTTTATTAAAAAGGCTGCCTTATTATTTAAATGGTCAATTTTTAATAGAACCTGTTTCACCCGGTGTTCCATCTCCTATTCTGCATTTTGTGTTAAAAAGATTTTAAATTTTCGAAACAACAACAAACAGTCTATTTTAACCTAACCTGTTACAAAAGTGGAAAAAAACATGTCTTGTTCTACAATATACCCTACAATCCTAAAAGGAATTATTTTCTCCTTTTTTTGTAATACAAGTGCCAAGACATCCATCCAAAGATACATCCACTTCAAAGAAGTCTATCCCAAACAAACACGTAGCCAGCCAGGGACTAGGCAGCAAGCCAGGCCACCTCTTTGAACTGAGGTCCTTTATTTTAAAGATCCTGGCTGATTTCAATAACTGACCCTATGAGCTACTTGACTTTTTTCTCTTCCTGTGCTTTTATTCTCATTCAAATGCTTTAAATTTAACAGTGGAGTCAACTAATTGGAAAGTTTGAAGGCAGGAGGAGAGGAAATGACAGAGGATGGATGACATCACCAACTCAATGAACATGAGTCTGAACAAACTCATAGTGCAGGACAGAGAAGCCTACAGTCCGTGGGGTTGCAAAGAGTCAGACACAACTGAGAGACTAACACTTACATTTCTTTCACTTTTAAAATATTTAACTCCTAATCACAATTTTTGTGTGTGTAAATCAAATTAAGAGAAATATGTATATCACAAATTTATTTATCTCCTCCTTTCAATTAGTGAGCATCGGCACTGCTAATGCGGCACCAGTTCGATCCCTGGCCTAAAGATCCCACATGCTCAGGAACGACTGGACCAGTGTGTCCAATTATGCATCAGCACTCTAGCGCATGCACCCAGAACTGGTCCTCTGCAAAAAAAGAGGCCACTGCAATGGGAGGCCACACAGACCAAAGAATAAAGATGGATGAAAATAAATAAACAAAAAGTCAATAAAAGAGGAAAAAACTAAAAAAATAAGTAAATAAATAAAGTGAGACCAAATTCTTCTTAGTCCCCTTTGAAGTTTCAGCTTGGACGCATCATAATTTCTTGATACCTCACATTAACTTGCTATTCTATAAAGCACTTTAGTTTTATTAAAAAGGCTGCCTTATTATTTAAATGGTCAATTTTTAATAGAACCTGTTTCACCCCGGTGTTCCATCTCCTATTCTGCATTTTGTGTTAAAAAGATTTTAAATTTTCAAAACAACAACAAACAGTCTATTTTAACCTAACCTGTTACAAAAGTGGAAAAAAACATGTCTTGTTCTACAATATACCCTACAATCCTAAAAGGAATTATTTTCTCCTTTTTTTGTAATACAAGTGCCAAGACATCCATCCAAAGATACATCCACTTCAAAGAAGTCTATCCCAAACAAACACGTAGCCAGCCAGGGACTAGGCAGCAAGCCAGGCCACCTCTTTGAACTGAGGTCCTTTATTTTAAAGATCCTGGCTGATTTCAATAACTGACCCTATGAGCTACTTGACTTTTTTCTCTTCCTGTGCTTTTATTCTCATTCAAATGCTTTAAATTTAACAGTGGAGTCAACTAATTGGAAAGTTTGAAGGCAGGAGGAGAGGAAATGACAGAGGATGGATGACATCACCAACTCAATGAACATGAGTCTGAACAAACTCATAGTGCAGGACAGAGAAGCCTACAGTCCGTGGGGTTGCAAAGAGTCAGACACAACTGAGAGACTAACACTTACATTTCTTTCACTTTTAAAATATTTAACTCCTAATCACAATTTTTTTGTGTGTGTAAATCAAATTAAGAGAAATATGTATACCTATGGCTGATTCTTCTTCTTTTTTTTTTTTTTTAAATTTATTTATTTATTTTGGGTGGGAGTCGGGTTGGGGAGGGAGGGGAGTGGGCGGGCCATTTCCATTGGCCTTTCATTTCTATATTTTCATTCGTCTTTGTTCTTTGGCTCCTGTGGGCCTCCCATCGCAGTGGTGTCAGTCGTTGTAGAGTGCCGGCTCTGGGCGCATGAGCTCCAGAGCTCCGGCTTGGTGATTGGACACATGGGTCCAGTCGCTCTGCGGCACGTGGAATCTTCCCAGGCCAGGGATCGAACCGGCGCCCCTTGCACTGCAAGGCGGTGTCCTTACCCACTGGACCACCAGGGGAAGCCCCTGGCTGATTCATCTTGATGTTTGACAGAGAACAAACAAACAAAAATCTTTAAAGCAGCCTTCAATTAAAAAAATAACTATTTTTTTAAGAAGTGAAAAAAATTGTAAATTTAACTTGTAAATGTAAATTGACAAACATAGGAATAACAGAAGCAACTTTTGTTAAATTTATCTACTCTTGCTTCTGACAAAGTTTAAGTTTCCTATTTAGGCAAGAAGAGCAAGATTAGTATTACCTCCTTTTAGTTGGCCGCTGGCCTGGCACACCCAAGCTTTTTATGGCCTCCCCATTTTCTACCACATGGTATCTATCACCCACCTGATTTTATGCTAGATGACTCTCTAGCTAGGGAGACTTTCCTCATTCTAGGCCTTCACCTTTTTTCAGCATAAAAACAAAAAGTTCCCTTCATTCATGGTTTATATTTTCAAAGGTAACTTAAAGAAATAAGCTCAGTTCAGTCATTCAGTCATGTTGGACTCTTTTAACCTCATGGACTGCAGCGCACCAGTTCTGTATGTGTGTAACTGTATGTGCATTGATTTTTCTTTGTTAATAATTTTATTTATTTAGTTTTTGGCTGTTCTGGGTCTTCCTTGCTGCACATGGATTTTCTCTAGTTGCATCCAGGGGGGGGCTACTCATTGTTGTGGTGCATGGGCTTCTCATTGCAATGGTTTCTCTTGTTGTGGATCTCTGGCTCTAGAGTGCAATCTCATTAGTCGTGGTGCAGGACTTTAGTTGCTCCACAGCAAATAGGATCTTTCTGGCCCAGGAATCAAACTTGTGTCTCCTGCATTGGCAGCCAGACTGCTATCCACTGGGCCACCAGGGAAGTTCCGTGTGTTTTTTTTTTTTTTTTGTAGGTGAAGGAGATATGTTTGTTTGTTTGTTTTAATATAGTTATTGCAAGGATTATACTTTCAAATGTTTTATTAGGAGAATGCCTCTCCTTTGAGGTTCTGAAAATCAGATTGAAAGTGATCAGTTTAAAACACATGAATAAGTAGATTGTGAGACTCACAAGTCAGAATATCCACCTCCACTGTAACACCTCCAGGACAATCAATGTCATATTCCAGGCCATGGCAGGAATGCTTAATACATCCTGAGTGGGTTGTCTGGGTTTGGCATATACAGGGAAGAATCTTGTATTTGCATTCATAGTAACCTACTCTGAACATAAATTAATCATTTCTTATTAACTAACTGATGCTACTATATGCATTTTTCATCCAACCTTATTCTCTTACTTGGCTTGAAACTGTGGACCTGCCAAAAGCCACCCAGCTCTTACCAACACATATTTGGCAGGTCCATCTGGTGCTTCTCACTAGGTTCCATCTCTGCCTGTTGGATGCCACTGTCCCACTTTTTTTTTTTTTTCCTTAAGGAGAAAAAAATAAAACCTCTCTCTTTTTTGTTTTTATTTAAGAATATCTAACATACTTGCAGTCAAGAGTTATTTATCACTGTATGTGCGTAGATTTTTATTTTTGTTTTTTTTTTGCAGTAAAGGGAGAAGCATTTTTTTTTTTTAAACAAGTAGTTATTGAAAGGATTATAATGTCAACATCTTTATTAGGTTCTAGAAAGTTCTTATATTTACTCTTTTAACCTCATGGACTGCAGCGCACCAGTTCTGTATGTGTGTAACTGTATGTGCATTGATTTTTCTTTGTTAATAATTTTATTTATTTAGTTTTTGGCTGTTCTGGGTCTTCCTTGCTGCACATGGATTTTCTCTAGTTGCATCCAGGGGGGGGCTACTCATTGTTGTGGTGCATGGGCTTCTCATTGCAATGGTTTCTCTTGTTGTGGATCTCTGGCTCTAGAGTGCAATCTCATTAGTCGTGGTGCAGGACTTTAGTTGCTCCACAGCAAATAGGATCTTTCTGGCCCAGGAATCAAACTTGTGTCTCCTGCATTGGCAGCCAGACTGCTATCCACTGGGCCACCAGGGAAGTTCCGTGTGTTTTTTTTTTTTTTTTGTAGGTGAAGGAGATATGTTTGTTTGTTTGTTTTAATATAGTTATTGCAAGGATTATACTTTCAAATGTTTTATTAGGAGAATGCCTCTCCTTTGAGGTTCTGAAAATCAGATTGAAAGTGATCAGTTTAAAACACATGAATAAGTAGATTGTGAGACTCACAAGTCAGAATATCCACCTCCACTGTAACACCTCCAGGACAATCAATGTCATATTCCAGGCCATGGCAGGAATGCTTAATACATCCTGAGTGGGTTGTCTGGGTTTGGCATATACAGGGAAGAATCTTGTATTTGCATTCATAGTAACCTACTCTGAACATAAATTAATCATTTCTTATTAACTAACTGATGCTACTATATGCATTTTTCATCCAACCTTATTCTCTTACTTGGCTTGAAACTGTGGACCTGCCAAAAGCCACCCAGCTCTTACCAACACATATTTGGCAGGTCCATCTGGTGCTTCTCACTAGGTTCCATCTCTGCCTGTTGGATGCCACTGTCCCACTTTTTTTTTTTTTTCCTTAAGGAGAAAAAAATAAAACCTCTCTCTTTTTTGTTTTTATTTAAGAATATCTAACATACTTGCAGTCAAGAGTTATTTATCACTGTATGTGCGTAGATTTTTATTTTTGTTTTTTTTTTGCAGTAAAGGGAGAAGCATTTTTTTTTTTTAAACAAGTAGTTATTGAAAGGATTATAATGTCAACATCTTTATTAGGTTCTAGAAAGTTCTTATATTTAATCTTTTTCCTATTTTTCAATGTCTGCCTCTGTCCTTACTGTGGTAAATGGAGTTCCTGTTCAGGGTTCCCTTTGAAGCTCTCAGACATCACAAACAGAAAATAAATAAACAAATAAGTAAATGTAGTAAAGAACAGAGTAGGTACCCATTTCCTTCTCTAGGGGATCTTCCCAACCTCGAGATCAAATCCAGGTCTCCTGCATTGCAGGCAGATTCTTTACCATCTGAATCACCAGAGAAGTCCAGTAAGGATCAGAGGGGCATCTCTGTCCTTTGGGGTCTGGTGTTGTGAAACCTGTATTCCTAAATATCCATTCTCACAGGAAGGACATTTTAGGACCCAGAGAAACCATTTTTCATATCTGTTTTCTAATGTCCTCAAAAAGAAAAGGTAGTCATCCATATGCTAGGAATTCTCATGTGTACAAGTGTATGTACCCTTTCTCTAAGAAATATTTTTTTCACAGTAGTATTAAGTGACTGCTTTTTGATTTCCTTCTTGATTCTGAGATTTGCATGTACTTTTGAGTTAAACACAAAAGATCACAGTATTCACACCAGTAGCATATGGGGACAAATAAATGTAATCATAAGCAATTCATACCACTTAAATTTATATAACTTATGTCAATCATAATACAAGTTCTTTTTTGGCAATGAGAAAGACATTGAATAGTGAAATTGCTAATAATTTCATTTCATAAAAAATTAATGATTTAATTTTTTTAATTAACTAAATTTTCAGCTTTATATATCCTCATTCTTCAAACTTTCCTGTGTGAGCTCATGTAAGTTATTGAGAGCAATGATAGAACCCACAGCACTGATTACTATAATGATGAAATGAAAGATTAAATGCAAGTTTTATTATAGTGGCAGATCCATAGAAACCTCTCTTTTTGTTTTTATTTAAGAATATCTAACATACTTGCAGTCAAGAGTTATTTATCACTGTATGTGCGTAGATTTTTATTTTTGTTTTTTTTTTGCAGTAAAGGGAGAAGCATTTTTTTTTTTTAAACAAGTAGTTATTGAAAGGATTATAATGTCAACATCTTTATTAGGTTCTAGAAAGTTCTTATATTTAATCTTTTTCCTATTTATAAATCTCTGCCTCTGTCCTTACTGTGGTAAATGGAGTTCCTGTTCAGGGTTCCCTTTGAAGCTCTCAGACATCACAAACAGAAAATAAATAAACAAATAAGTAAATGTAGTAAAGAACAGAGTAGGTACCCATTTCCTTCTCTAGGGGATCTTCCCAACCTCGAGATCAAATCCAGGTCTCCTGCATTGCAGGCAGATTCTTTACCATCTGAATCACCAGAGAAGTCCAGTAAGGATCAGAGGGGCATCTCTGTCCTTTGGGGTCTGGTGTTGTGAAACCTGTATTCCTAAATATCCATTCTCACAGGAAGGACATTTTAGGACCCAGAGAAACCATTTTTCATATCTGTTTTCTAATGTCCTCAAAAAGAAAAGGTAGTCATCCATATGCTAGGAATTCTCATGTGTACAAGTGTATGTACCCTTTCTCTAAGAAATATTTTTTTCACAGTAGTATTAAGTGACTGCTTTTTGATTTCCTTCTTGATTCTGAGATTTGCATGTACTTTTGAGTTAAACACAAAAGATCACAGTATTCACACCAGTAGCATATGGGGACAAATAAATGTAATCATAAGCAATTCATACCACTTAAATTTATATAACTTATGTCAATCATAATACAAGTTCTTTTTTGGCAATGAGAAAGACATTGAATAGTGAAATTGCTAATAATTTCATTTCATAAAAAATTAATGATTTAATTTTTTTAATTAACTAAATTTTCAGCTTTATATATCCTCATTCTTCAAACTTTCCTGTGTGAGCTCATGTAAGTTATTGAGAGCAATGATAGAACCCACAGCACTGATTACTATAATGATGAAATGAAAGATTAAATGCAAGTTTTATTATAGTGGCAGATCCATAGAAACTACTTCAAAATATCAGTTATTATTATGAATATCATTATAATCCATCATATTTATGAATTTACTTATTTCTTCCTCTCCCAGAAGAATTTAAGAAATCAAGAATTCCAAAGGGTCTATGGTGTTACCTGCCTCAGTCCCATGGGACAACAGTTCCATGGGGCTTTACATAATGGAATCTCCACACTGTCTTTCATAGTGGCTGTATTAGTTCTCTTTCCCACCAACAGTGCAAGAGGGTTCCCTTTTCTCCACACCCTCTCCAGCATTTATTGTTTGTAGACTTTTTGATGATGGCCATTCAGACTGGTGTGAGGTTCTATCTCATGATTTGTTTTGATTTGTTTTTCTCTTAACAATGAGCAACCTTGAGCATCTTTTCATGTGTTTGCTGGTCATCTGTATGTCTTCTTTGGATAGAGGTCTGTTTAGGTCTTTTTCCCATTTTTTCATTAAGTTGTTCATTTTTTTGATGTTGAGTTGTGTGTGCTGCTTGTATATTTTGGAAATTTGTATGGAATAAAGAGAAAAAAAAAAGACCATGATGCTGAGAAAAATAGAGAACAGAAGGAGAAGGGGACAATGGAGGATGATATGGTTGGATGGCATCACCAACTCAATGCACATGAGTTTCAGCAAGCTCTGGGAGATGGTGAAGGACAGGGAAGCCTGACTTGCTGCAGTCCATGGGGTTGCAAATAGTTGGACACGACTGAACGACTGAACAAACTGTACTGATTTGGCTGAGGATAACCCCATGTGAATTTTTTTTTTTTTTTTAATGTAGACTCTTTACAATTCCTTTTTTTAAATTTATTTATTTATTTTTACTTTTTTGGGCGGGGGTCATGTTGGGGAGGGAGGGGAGCGGGCAGGCCACTTCTATTGGTCTTTCATTTGTCTATTTTCATCCGTCTTTGTTCTTTGGCTCCTGTGGGCCTCGCATCATGGTGGCGTCTGTCGTCACAGAGCGCCGGCTCTGGGTGCATGCGCTCCAGAGCTCTGGCTCGGTAATTGGACACATCGGTCCAGCCCCTCCGCGGCACGTGGGATCTTCCCAGGCCAGGGATCGAACCAGCGCCCCTTGCACTGCAAGGTGGTGTCCTTACCCATTGGACCACCAGGGGAACTCACCCATGCGAAATTGACACTTATTTCCAAGTCTTAAGAAAGAGTTAGATTTTAAATAAGAAAGTATTATTCTCAGGAACACTCTGATTTCCACAAATGTGTCTTTCTGATATTTGTAGGGGAAAACTAGTAATAATGTACTAAACATATTTCGTTTCAATATTTTTTCCTTAATAATACTAAGATTCTTTGGATCATTCATGAATAAATGACTGGAGGGGAAAGGGTTGCCATTCATTCTGAAACATGGTCAGGAGTACATGTCACTTGGAAGCAAAGATGCACGTTGGGATCAATGCAACCCCTTTATCTGGTCTGTTATTCTTCAGAGGTGGAAAGCATGCTTTTGTCTTCATTCCTATAAATCTGCAATGTAGACTTAAGAGCCTGAACTCACTCTGATTTCTTTTGTCCCTTACAGTCATTATTTTCTGTGCTGGGCTATGCTTTTATGTTATTAATGATGTTTTAAAGATTAAAACTTTGAAAAAAAGAGATAAGACGAACACATCTTTCATTCCTGAGGTCAAACCCCAGACAAAACCCGGGGAAAATTCCCATATATGGTTGGATGGCATCACCAACTCAATGCACATGATTTCAGAATCTGGGAGATGGTGAAGGACAGGGAAGCCTGACTTGCTGCAGTCCATGGGGTTGCAAATAGTTGGACACGACTGAACGACTGAACAAACTGTACTGATTTGGCTGAGGATAACCCCATGTGAATTTTTTTTTTTTTTAATGTAGACTCTTTACAATTCCTTTTTTTAAATTTATTTATTTATTTTTACTTTTTTGGGCGGGGGTCATGTTGGGGAGGGAGGGGAGCGGGCAGGCCACTTCTATTGGTCTTTCATTTGTCTATTTTCATCCGTCTTTGTTCTTTGGCTCCTGTGGGCCTCGCATCATGGTGGCGTCTGTCGTCACAGAGCGCCGGCTCTGGGTGCATGCGCTCCAGAGCTCTGGCTCGGTAATTGGACACATCGGTCCAGCCGCTCCGCGGCACGTAGGATCTTCCCAGGCCAGGGATCGAACCAGCGCCCCTTGCACTGCAAGGTGGTGTCCTTACCCATTGGACCACCAGGGGAACTCACCCATGCGAAATTGACACTTATTTCCAAGTCTTAAGAAAGAGTTAGATTTTAAATAAGAAAGTATTATTCTCAGGAACACTCTGATTTCCACAAATGTGTCTTTCTGATATTTGTAGGGGAAAACTAGTAATAATGTACTAAACATATTTCGTTTCAATATTTTTTCCTTAATAATACTAAGATTCTTTGGATCATTCATGAATAAATGACTGGAGGGGAAAGGGTTGCCATTCATTCTGAAACATGGTCAGGAGTACATGTCACTTGGAAGCAAAGATGCACGTTGGGATCAATGCAACCCCTTTATCTGGTCTGTTATTCTTCAGAGGTGGAAAGCATGCTTTTGTCTTCATTCCTATAAATCTGCAATGTAGACTTAAGAGCCTGAACTCACTCTGATTTCTTTTGTCCCTTACAGTCATTATTTTCTGTGCTGGGCTATGCTTTTATGTTATTAATGATGTTTTAAAGATTAAAACTTTGAAAAAAAAAAGAGATAAGACGAACACATCTTTCATTCCTGAGGTCAACAAGACATCCCCAATTCCTTGTGCACAGGAAGATTCCTTGCAGGGTGTCAAAAAGGGAGGAGATACTATCCCATAATATGTGTTGTCAGCCTCCCAAAGGCCTCTGTGCTAGAAGTCATCTTGGCTAAATGATGCATGTGCATATCTGGGAGTGCCTGAGGACAGGTCATATGTGGGAAGAGAAATGAGATGGTTTGACAGAGGAAAGGAAAGATTTGTCAGAATTGCCCCATATGAGTGATTTAAATCACCTCTCTGGAACCCTCCTCCATCAAGAAGCCATCTGTACCCTTCTATGGCTGTGTATTCGTGCTTTGCTTCTGTCTTAAATAAACTGCTTCTGTGTGCCCTCGCACAAATCATGCCATGCTTTTAATAATAAAATTTCTGCCTGGTTTTAAAGTTTCTGTTTCTTTGAAAAAGTCTTGTTTTCAAACAGAGGCAAGAGCCAGGATAGCTTTCCTTCTAAGCTTCTAGCTCCTGGTAGACATACATCTAGGATTCCTGGTTTTCACCCAGGGTACCTGGGTTCAATTTCTAGGCAAGGAACTAAGAGCCTTCTTTACATCACCACTCACTGCTATCTCCCCGAGATCATTGCCTCTGTCTTCTAAGGATGCAAGTAAACCTGACCTTTGCCCCAGGAGACACTATCTGTTATTTCCATGGTCGCTGGTTGTGCAAATATCTGTGAAAAGACAATCTCGTAAATAAGACCTTCAGTCCTTTTGCTCACGAAATGTGCAGAAATATGAGAAACACATAAAAAACTGTCTCTCAAGACAAGGAGTGTATGAGTAGAGAACATGTCACTACAAGGCTATACTATTAGAATTATGAAAGAACAGACCTGATTAAAGCAAAAATATATTTTTTAAAGGAGTGGGTATTTCATGGATAACAGGCAATAATACCCAATGAACAAAGGAAAGAGTTGGCATGGTTGCTCATTTGAACATGCAGAGCACTGTGATTTCATTAAATTCCATGACTTTCAATACCATCTACAATGGACTGAATGACTTTCAATACAATTGAAAGTCAAAGGTACCAATGGCTTTCAAATCTACACAACTAGCTGCATGCTATTGTTTTTTTTTCTGTTTTTTTTTTTTCCTATTATCTAATGAACAAAGTCTCTATTTGGCTATTTAACAAGATCGCTAAATTAACCAAACCAAGATAGAATGCATGGTACTTCTTCTAAACTTCATCTTTTGTTTCTCTCTCTCTTTTTAATTTAATTGGAATGTAGCTGATTTACAATGTTGTATTAGTTTCAGGTGTACAGCAAAGTGATTCAGTGATACACATACATATATTCATTCATCTTCAGATTCTTTTCTCATAATGTTTACCACCGAATATTGGGTGCCTATGCTGTACTGTGCTCAGTCATGTCTGACTCTGTGACCTGATGGACTGTAGCCTGACAGGCTCTTCTGTCCATGGAATTTTCCAGGTGAGATTACAGGAGTGGGTTGCCATTTACTCCTCCAGGGGATCTTCCTGACAGGGATCAAATCCATGTCTCTTATGTCTCCTACATTGGCAGGTGGGTTCTTATCACTAGCACCACCTGGGAAGGCCAATATTAGGTAGAATGCTATACTAAAACAAATGATATCTTTGTTAAATGAAAGAATTATAACAGTAGGCAAGGAACTAAGAGCCTTCTTTACATCACCACTCACTGCTATCTCCCCGAGATCATTGCCTCTGTCTTCTAAGGATGCAAGTAAACCTGACCTTTGCCCCAGGAGACACTATCTGTTATTTCCATGGTCGCTGGTTGTGCAAATATCTGTGAAAAGACAATCTCGTAAATAAGACCTTCAGTCCTTTTGCTCACGAAATGTGCAGAAATATGAGAAACACATAAAAAACTGTCTCTCAAGACAAGGAGTGTATGAGTAGAGAACATGTCACTACAAGGCTATACTATTAGAATTATGAAAGAACAGACCTGATTAAAGCAAAAATATATTTTTTAAAGGAGTGGGTATTTCATGGATAACAGGCAATAATACCCAATGAACAAAGGAAAGAGTTGGCATGGTTGCTCATTTGAACATGCAGAGCACTGTGATTTCATTAAATTCCATGACTTTCAATACCATCTACAATGGACTGAATGACTTTCAATACAATTGAAAGTCAAAGGTACCAATGGCTTTCAAATCTACACAACTAGCTGCATGCTATTGTTTTTTTTTCTGTTTTTTTTTTTTCCTATTATCTAATGAACAAAGTCTCTATTTGGCTATTTAACAAGATCGCTAAATTAACCAAACCAAGATAGAATGCATGGTACTTCTTCTAAACTTCATCTTTTGTTTCTCTCTCTCTTTTTAATTTAATTGGAATGTAGCTGATTTACAATGTTGTATTAGTTTCAGGTGTACAGCAAAGTGATTCAGTGATACACATACATATATTCATTCATCTTCAGATTCTTTTCTCATAATGTTTACCACCGAATATTGGGTGCCTATGCTGTACTGTGCTCAGTCATGTCTGACTCTGTGACCTGATGGACTGTAGCCTGACAGGCTCTTCTGTCCATGGAATTTTCCAGGTGAGATTACAGGAGTGGGTTGCCATTTACTCCTCCAGGGGATCTTCCTGACAGGGATCAAATCCATGTCTCTTATGTCTCCTACATTGGCAGGTGGGTTCTTATCACTAGCACCACCTGGGAAGGCCAATATTAGGTAGAATGCTATACTAAAACAAATGATATCTTTGTTAAATGAAAGAATTATAACAGTAGGTATAAATTCACATCCACCACTGCATAAAAATGTTTCACTATTTCAGTTAAGTTCAGTTTAATCACTCAGTTGTGCCAGACTATTTGCAACCTCACAGATTGCAACATGCCAGGCTTCCCTTTCCTTCACTACTACCCCTTCTTCAAACTCATGAGCAGTGAATTGGTGATGCCATCACAATACCTCATCCTATATGGTTTGATCTTGCAATCCAAGGGACTCTCAAGAGTTTTCTCCAACACCATATTTCAAAGGTATCAATTCTCCAGCACTCAAGCTTCTTTATGGTCCAACTCTCATACCCATGCATGAGTACTGGGAAAACCACAGCTTTGATAGTTTATCTTTGTGATTGTCAGAATATCTGCTCCCTTTCTTACAATCTTGTGTATAGCCTGACTGCCCCCTCTTGCTTTCTTGAAGCATTTTTCTCGGAGCTACTTAGATGCCGTCTCCCAGGCTCGGAGTCCTAAACATTCCATCAAATAAAATAACTCTCTATTTTCAGGTTGTGACTATATTTTTTGGTCAACATAACTAAGCAGACACAATGCACTGAAGCAGGCACAACAGAAGCTTAATTATATCCTTGAGGGAAGAGGATGCATGGATGTCCTTCTCTGTCTTGTAGAGCCATTCCTTTCTAGCCCATCCAAAACTCTGTCTCTGAGATTAGATCTGGTACCAGTGCACAGAGGCCAAGTTTTTGGCATCAGGCAGAATGAAACAAATACTAATATTTCAAAACATTATCCTGACTATTATTGTTGACATAAGACTAAAGGTAAGTATCATGTTTTAAAAAATATTTTATTTATTTATTTGGCCGTGTCAAGTCTTAGTTGCTGCAGGCAGGATTTTTGATCTTTGTTTTTGAAATGTGAACCCTTAGATGCCACATGTGGGGGATCCAGTTCTTCACCAGGGACCAAACTCAGGTCCCCTGCATTGGAAACACAGTCTTAGCCACTTGACTATCAAGGTAGTCCCAGTAAGTACCATTTTATTCATTTATTTTTAATTTAAAAACTTTTGGGTGATAAAAGGACCAACTGAATATTTGAGAGAGTAATGGGCAAAAGAATCTAGATTTAACTATGGGGTTTTAGGACCTCATGAGTTTATTTGCCCCACAACTCATCTAGGACCTCTTATACTGTTAATACTCCTATATCCAGTGAAACTAACAGATCTCTGATGGCCTCTTCTATATCTGAAGATTAACTAGGAGGCTGAAGATATTAGTTAAACATTTTTCAATTTTATCAATGATTGTTTCAGGCTGATTTCATGTCTCTGCCCAATGAAACATACTTAGTAAACTGTGAATCAAAGTCTGATATATGAAAGTTTAAATTGATTCAAAATGAAGGATTCAACTCACAGTAGATAAGATATAAAAGGCTTAATCAACCAGTCATTATCCATTCTCTAAGTTTTAAGTGATCTGTAGAATATCCTCAATTTTACTTAGAAAATAAGCCAGAGAAAAATAATTATTTAGCCTTATCATTTAGAACTGGTCTAAGAGTATCTGAGAATGCTAAGTCTTAACCACTGAACCATAAGGAAGTTCCTGAATTGTTTTCTTAAACCTGACCCCTTTTCTCATTTGGAGCTACTTAGATGCCGTCTCCCAGGCTCGGAGTCCTAAACATTCCATCAAATAAAATAACTCTCTATTTTCAGGTTGTGACTATATTTTTTGGTCAACATAACTAAGCAGACACAATGCACTGAAGCAGGCACAACAGAAGCTTAATTATATCCTTGAGGGAAGAGGATGCATGGATGTCCTTCTCTGTCTTGTAGAGCCATTCCTTTCTAGCCCATCCAAAACTCTGTCTCTGAGATTAGATCTGGTACCAGTGCACAGAGGCCAAGTTTTTGGCATCAGGCAGAATGAAACAAATACTAATATTTCAAAACATTATCCTGACTATTATTGTTGACATAAGACTAAAGGTAAGTATCATGTTTTAAAAAATATTTTATTTATTTATTTGGCCGTGTCAAGTCTTAGTTGCTGCAGGCAGGATTTTTGATCTTTGTTTTTGAAATGTGAACCCTTAGATGCCACATGTGGGGGATCCAGTTCTTCACCAGGGACCAAACTCAGGTCCCCTGCATTGGAAACACAGTCTTAGCCACTTGACTATCAAGGTAGTCCCAGTAAGTACCATTTTATTCATTTATTTTTAATTTAAAAACTTTTGGGTGATAAAAGGACCAACTGAATATTTGAGAGAGTAATGGGCAAAAGAATCTAGATTTAACTATGGGGTTTTAGGACCTCATGAGTTTATTTGCCCCACAACTCATCTAGGACCTCTTATACTGTTAATACTCCTATATCCAGTGAAACTAACAGATCTCTGATGGCCTCTTCTATATCTGAAGATTAACTAGGAGGCTGAAGATATTAGTTAAACATTTTTCAATTTTATCAATGATTGTTTCAGGCTGATTTCATGTCTCTGCCCAATGAAACATACTTAGTAAACTGTGAATCAAAGTCTGATATATGAAAGTTTAAATTGATTCAAAATGAAGGATTCAACTCACAGTAGATAAGATATAAAAGGCTTAATCAACCAGTCATTATCCATTCTCTAAGTTTTAAGTGATCTGTAGAATATCCTCAATTTTACTTAGAAAATAAGCCAGAGAAAAATAATTATTTAGCCTTATCATTTAGAACTGGTCTAAGAGTATCTGAGAATGCTAAGTCTTAACCACTGAACCATAAGGAAGTTCCTGAATTGTTTTCTTAAAGTGATGGGAAGCCACTGATGGATTTATAGGGGAATGAATTTGCAGTTTAGGCCAACCATTCTGTTTGTTTTTCTTTCTTTCTTTCTTTTTTTTTTAACTGTGCGAGTGTCTTTATTTCAGTGTATGGGCTTTATCTAGTTTCAGTGTGAGCTTTCTTACCCTAATAGGGAATCTCAGTTCCCCAGCTAGAGATTCAACCTGTGTGTCCTGCACTGGAAAGCAGATTCTTAATCACTGGGCCACCAGGGATGTCCCACCAATTATTTTCTTAATCATGATAGTGTTTTCAGTCTTTATGTCACTCACCCATACTATGGTCTTTGACCTGGCTACCTACTCCATTTCTCATGGTTTTTTCCCATCACTATCATCTCTGACAACATACTGCTTGGTAATTTTCCTTGCAGCACTTACACAGTTCTTAGCTGAGACTCCTCTTTTCCCCAGGGTTCCATTACTCTTTCTCCTTCCACAAACAGTGTTGTACTGCATCCATTAATAGAACTTTGGCTGCTGTGGATATACTGATGACTACAAAGCACTATCAATGAATCTCATCTGTCCTCTGTGCTCCAGAAGTGCATTTCCCCAAATGTAGATATTCCCCAACGTGCCCTTTTCTGGCTCTTTTCTCACATGATCTGTTTTCTCTGTCTTGCTTCCTCCCAGGAATTGAATATCCACCTTTTCATTACAGAATGTCAAATCTGTACATTGAGCCTGAAAATCTTCTGAGCTTTAGAACAATATGTCTAACTGCCTTTTGGGACATCTCTACCCAGACGACCAGGAAGTATGTCAAATGCAAAATATCTAAAACTAAAACAGAAGATGGCAGCATAGAAGGATATACACTCATTTCTCCTGCAAAATCGCCTGAATTGCAACAAGTTTCTGAAAAACCATCGACAGGAGGAGGTTGGATCTGATCACAAGAAGGATACTCTGCATCGAAGAGCAAAGGAGAAGCCACAACAAGACAGCAGGAAGGCGCAATCGCACTTTTAAAAACCCAGCAAGAGGTGTGCTTATTTATTAGCATTAGAACTGGTCTAAGAGTATCTGAGAATGCTAAGTCTTAACCACTGAACCATAAGGAAGTTCCTGAATTGTTTTCTTAAAGTGATGGGAAGCCACTGATGGATTTATAGGGGAATGAATTTGCAGTTTAGGCCAACCATTCTGTTTGTTTTTCTTTCTTTCTTTCTTTTTTTTTTAACTGTGCGAGTGTCTTTATTTCAGTGTATGGGCTTTATCTAGTTTCAGTGTGAGCTTTCTTACCCTAATAGGGAATCTCAGTTCCCCAGCTAGAGATTCAACCTGTGTGTCCTGCACTGGAAAGCAGATTCTTAATCACTGGGCCACCAGGGATGTCCCACCAATTATTTTCTTAATCATGATAGTGTTTTCAGTCTTTATGTCACTCACCCATACTATGGTCTTTGACCTGGCTACCTACTCCATTTCTCATGGTTTTTTCCCATCACTATCATCTCTGACAACATACTGCTTGGTAATTTTCCTTGCAGCACTTACACAGTTCTTAGCTGAGACTCCTCTTTTCCCCAGGGTTCCATTACTCTTTCTCCTTCCACAAACAGTGTTGTACTGCATCCATTAATAGAACTTTGGCTGCTGTGGATATACTGATGACTACAAAGCACTATCAATGAATCTCATCTGTCCTCTGTGCTCCAGAAGTGCATTTCCCCAAATGTAGATATTCCCCAACGTGCCCTTTTCTGGCTCTTTTCTCACATGATCTGTTTTCTCTGTCTTGCTTCCTCCCAGGAATTGAATATCCACCTTTTCATTACAGAATGTCAAATCTGTACATTGAGCCTGAAAATCTTCTGAGCTTTAGAACAATATGTCTAACTGCCTTTTGGGACATCTCTACCCAGACGACCAGGAAGTATGTCAAATGCAAAATATCTAAAAACTAAAACAGAAGATGGCAGCATAGAAGGATGTGCACTCATCTCTCCTGCAAAATCGCCTGAATTGCAACAAGTTCCTGAAAAACCATCGACAGGAGGAGGTTGGATCTGATCACAGAGAGGATACGCCACATCGAAGAGCAAAGGAGAAGCCACATCAAGACAGCAGGAAGGGCGCAATCGCACTTTTAAAAGTCAAACCTCATACCTGCCAGAGAGGCTGGGTGGGCCAAACGTGAAAAGCCTGTCGCAGATCAAGACCTGGGAAAGGAGTGGTGACACACACAAGGGACTGAGCCAGACCTGCTTTGGAGGATCCAAGTGCCGCCTTGAGCTAGAAGTGCCCTTGAGCAGTCCTCAGAAGGACAGCACTCAGTTTCCTTTGGAGGAGGTTACCATTAACCCGATCACAGAGCCCCCAAGGAGGACTGGAAACGTAGTGTACACTGTGATCTGGGAGAGGGGAAAAGCGATCCTGCATGAGACTGAGCCAAACTCACCGCTGAGTAATCTGACGTCTCCCGCGGTGGCGGGGGTCGATGGTGGCATGCAGCAGGGTCGGGGTCACTGCGGAAGTGCTTCCCATAGAGCGTGTGGGAATAAATCCTTTGTGAGAGAGATGCCATTTTCCCGACTGTAGTTTGGCTGCTGGTCAAACTGCAGGGCTGCTGCTCAAACTACAGGGATGGAATTTAGCTCCACCCAGCAAGAAAAGGGATTTGGATTAAGAAACTCTCAGGGCCAGCCGGGGCGGGCCTTTTAGTTCTGAAATAGGCCAAATTAAACAAGCAGTCAAAGAGGTCTTCAGATCCAAACACTGCCAGAGGCAAGAAAAAGACTGACAATTCCTGTCAGTCTTTTCCAACTCAGCAAGAGACAGAAGAACAAAAACACTATTTTCACGTTTCTCAGAATTTTCCCATTTTTTTAATCTGCTCTGCTTCCTCCCAGGAATTGAATATCCACCTTTTCATTACAGAATGTCAAATCTGTACATTGAGCCTGAAAATCTTCTGAGCTTTAGAACAATATGTCTAACTGCCTTTTGGGACATCTCTACCCAGACGACCAGGAAGTATGTCAAATGCAAAATATCTAAAAACTAAAACAGAAGATGGCAGCATAGAAGGATGTGCACTCATCTCTCCTGCAAAATCGCCTGAATTGCAACAAGTTCCTGAAAAACCATCGACAGGAGGAGGTTGGATCTGATCACAGAGAGGATACGCCACATCGAAGAGCAAAGGAGAAGCCACATCAAGACAGCAGGAAGGGCGCAATCGCACTTTTAAAAGTCAAACCTCATACCTGCCAGAGAGGCTGGGTGGGCCAAACGTGAAAAGCCTGTCGCAGATCAAGACCTGGGAAAGGAGTGGTGACACACACAAGGGACTGAGCCAGACCTGCTTTGGAGGATCCAAGTGCCGCCTTGAGCTAGAAGTGCCCTTGAGCAGTCCTCAGAAGGACAGCACTCAGTTTCCTTTGGAGGAGGTTACCATTAACCCGATCACAGAGCCCCCAAGGAGGACTGGAAACGTAGTGTACACTGTGATCTGGGAGAGGGGAAAAGCGATCCTGCATGAGACTGAGCCAAACTCACCGCTGAGTAATCTGACGTCTCCCGCGGTGGCGGGGGTCGATGGTGGCATGCAGCAGGGTCGGGGTCACTGCGGAAGTGCTTCCCATAGAGCGTGTGGGAATAAATCCTTTGTGAGAGAGATGCCATTTTCCCGACTGTAGTTTGGCTGCTGGTCAAACTGCAGGGCTGCTGCTCAAACTACAGGGATGGAATTTAGCTCCACCCAGCAAGAAAAGGGATTTGGATTAAGAAACTCTCAGGGCCAGCCGGGGCGGGCCTTTTAGTTCTGAAATAGGCCAAATTAAACAAGCAGTCAAAGAGGTCTTCAGATCCAAACACTGCCAGAGGCAAGAAAAAGACTGACAATTCCTGTCAGTCTTTTCCAACTCAGCAAGAGACAGAAGAACATAAACACTATTTTCACGTTTTCTCTGAAGCTGGAGTTACTGCTGGATTTTTTAAATTTCATTTTATTCCTTATTCTTTTCTATTGCTTCTTCTTTTTTTTTGTATTGTATAGTTTTGTTTCAATTGTTTTTTTTTCCCTTTTTTCCAAGCCCATTCAGTGAACCTGCCTTTTGTTTTGTTTTGTTTTATTTTGTTTTTTTTTTGGGTGTGTGAGAGTGGGTGTGTTTATTTCCTCCATTGAATTCTATTGAAGCTACTAATCTTATGAGTAAGGCTAAATATATTCAAGTTTACATATTTTTTTTTCTTTTTCCTTTTAAACCACACATTTTATTTTGGTATAACCTTCTGGCTCCCCATTGGCCTTTTAAGGTTCTCTGGGGTTTTGTTTGTTTTTATTGTTTTTGTTTTGTTTTTCTATATTTTTCTATATACTTATCTCTGTTTTAATTTTAAAAATATTTCATTTGTATTACTAATTCCGCTTTAATTCTTTCTTTCTCTGATGCTCCTTTCCTATAGCACTAAACTCTAATACATACAAATCTTTATCTCCCTATATTTAACTTTGCAGTATATATTTCTCTTCTACTCTCCCTTTCTATTTTTCCCTTTACCCACCATATTTCTTAGTCTGTTCTCTCCTCATTGCCTTATCCCCAATGGGGACCCTACTCTAGCATTATTCTCCAATTGGTGCTCTACTTAGTTTGGTTATTAACTCGTGGATATCATTCTTGGTTTTCTCTACTCGCCATGCTAACGTATTCTACTGTATTTTTGGTTTGAATGCTTGGGTTATGTTGCAGCTGTATACGTTTGTATGTATAATTCAATACGCTAGATAGTATTTGTGTAATGTTTTAATTGCCATTTGTCAAAGGTATACCTTCTGCTTCTCATTCGCATATATATATGGAAAAATTTGGATTAAGAAACTCTCAGGGCCAGCCGGGGCGGGCCTTTTAGTTCTGAAATAGGCCAAATTAAACAAGCAGTCAAAGAGGTCTTCAGATCCAAACACTGCCAGAGGCAAGAAAAAGACTGACAATTCCTGTCAGTCTTTTCCAACTCAGCAAGAGACAGAAGAACATAAACACTATTTTCACGTTTTCTCTGAAGCTGGAGTTACTGCTGGATTTTTTAAATTTCATTTTATTCCTTATTCTTTTCTATTGCTTCTTCTTTTTTTTTGTATTGTATAGTTTTGTTTCAATTGTTTTTTTTCCCCTTTTTTCCAAGCCCATTCAGTGAACCTGCCTTTTGTTTTGTTTTGTTTTATTTTGTTTTTTTTTTGGGTGTGTGAGAGTGGGTGTGTTTATTTCCTCCATTGAATTCTATTGAAGCTACTAATCTTATGAGTAAGGCTAAATATATTCAAGTTTACATATTTTTTTTTCTTTTTCCTTTTAAACCACACATTTTATTTTGGTATAACCTTCTGGCTCCCCATTGGCCTTTTAAGGTTCTCTGGGGTTTTGTTTGTTTTTATTGTTTTTGTTTTGTTTTTCTATATTTTTCTATATACTTATCTCTGTTTTAATTTTAAAAATATTTCATTTGTATTACTAATTCCGCTTTAATTCTTTCTTTCTCTGATGCTCCTTTCCTATAGCACTAAACTCTAATACATACAAATCTTTATCTCCCTATATTTAACTTTGCAGTATATATTTCTCTTCTACTCTCCCTTTCTATTTTTCCCTTTACCCACCATATTTCTTAGTCTGTTCTCTCCTCATTGCCTTATCCCCAATGGGGACCCTACTCTAGCATTATTCTCCAATTGGTGCTCTACTTAGTTTGGTTATTAACTCGTGGATATCATTCTTGGTTTTCTCTACTCGCCATGCTAACGTATTCTACTGTATTTTTGGTTTGAATGCTTGGGTTATGTTGCAGCTGTATACGTTTGTATGTATAATTCAATACGCTAGATAGTATTTGTGTAATGTTTTAATTGCCATTTGTCAAAGGTATACCTTCTGCTTCTCATTCGCATATATATATATATTAACAACATTTAACACCATAAGAAACCAGCCGTCAAATCTTCATTCCCTGGTTAGGCAACAAGCCCTGGGGCTTTAGGAAGGGAGCACTGACTCCAAAGCTCTACAATAGTAGAGAACACCTAACACTAGAGAGCACTATACAAGTGGGAACGCCAACAAAGGTAATCACTTGTATGCAAGTCCTGACATCACCCAACCACCAGCATCACCCAGAATAAGAAGCCCCATCCAAACAACAAACACCAACAGACGTAACTCAAAGTCTGGGAAAAGGAAATCTCAAACAGAGTCAGTTAAAAAATTAATAATAACAATGAAACGGCAGAGAAATTCCACACAAGTGAAGGAACAATCTACAAACACACAAGATCAAATCAATGAAGAGAATTTGGACAAACTTTCTGAAAGTGATTTCAGAAGAATGATAGTAAAGATGATCAAAGACACTGAAACAGAATGTTTGAGAAATTTCAAGACACAAGTAACACACTGAATAAAGAAATACAAGAACTTACCGAAAAAGTAACAGAGACAAACAACTCAATTGCCGAGCTGAAAAGCACTGTAGAAGGAATCAAGAGCAGAGTATCAGAGACAGAAGACCAGATAAGTGAGCTGGAAAACAGAATGGTGGAAATAACTGCTGAAAACCAGAATCTAGCTCAAAGAATGAAAAGAGCAGAGGATAGCCTCAGGATAATATCAAATGCACCAATATTCAAATTATAGGGGTTACAGAAGAAGAAAAAAAGAAAGACTATGAGAAAACTTTTGAAGAGACTATAGTTGAAAATTTCCCCAACATGGGAAAAAAAATAGTCAATCAAGTTCAAAAAGCACAAAGAGTACCATACAGAATCAACCCGAGAAGAAACACATCAAGACACACATTAATGAAGCTAACACAAATCAAACACAAAGATAGAATTCTCAAAGCAGCAAGGGAAAAGCGACTAGTGACATACAAAGGAAAACCCATACAGTTAACAGCTGATCTTTCAACAGAAACTCTGCAGGCCTGAAGGGAATGGCAGGACACATTCAAATGGCTAAAAGAGAATAATATGCAACAAAGAATCCTCTACCCTGCAAGGATCTCATTCAAAATTGATGGAGAAATCAAAAGCTTTACAGACAAACAAAAATTAAAAGAATTTAGTAACACCAAATCAGCCTTACAACAAGTGTTAAAGGACTTATATAGACAACAATATACAGGGAAGCGAATCTCAAACAAGAGTAATCACTTGTATGCAAGTCCTGACATCACCCAACCACCAGCATCACCCAGAATAAGAAGCCCCATCCAAACAACAAACACCAACAGACGTAACTCAAAGTCTGGGAAAAGGAAATCTCAAACAGAGTCAGTTAAAAAATTAATAATAACAATGAAACGGCAGAGAAATTCCACACAAGTGAAGGAACAATCTACAAACACACAAGATCAAATCAATGAAGAGAATTTGGACAAACTTTCTGAAAGTGATTTCAGAAGAATGATAGTAAAGATGATCAAAGACACTGAAACAGAATGTTTGAGAAATTTCAAGACACAAGTAACACACTGAATAAAGAAATACAAGAACTTACCGAAAAAGTAACAGAGACAAACAACTCAATTGCCGAGCTGAAAAGCACTGTAGAAGGAATCAAGAGCAGAGTATCAGAGACAGAAGACCAGATAAGTGAGCTGGAAAACAGAATGGTGGAAATAACTGCTGAAAACCAGAATCTAGCTCAAAGAATGAAAAGAGCAGAGGATAGCCTCAGGATAATATCAAATGCACCAATATTCAAATTATAGGGGTTACAGAAGAAGAAAAAAAGAAAGACTATGAGAAAACTTTTGAAGAGACTATAGTTGAAAATTTCCCCAACATGGGAAAAAAAATAGTCAATCAAGTTCAAAAAGCACAAAGAGTACCATACAGAATCAACCCGAGAAGAAACACATCAAGACACACATTAATGAAGCTAACACAAATCAAACACAAAGATAGAATTCTCAAAGCAGCAAGGGAAAAGCGACTAGTGACATACAAAGGAAAACCCATACAGTTAACAGCTGATCTTTCAACAGAAACTCTGCAGGCCTGAAGGGAATGGCAGGACACATTCAAATGGCTAAAAGAGAATAATATGCAACAAAGAATCCTCTACCCTGCAAGGATCTCATTCAAAATTGATGGAGAAATCAAAAGCTTTACAGACAAACAAAAATTAAAAGAATTTAGTAACACCAAATCAGCCTTACAACAAGTGTTAAAGGGACTTATATAGACAACAAATATAAAAGAAGTAGAGGATTCACAAAACAAAGCCATAATAACATCTAAGAAGATGACAATAGGAACATTTGTATCAATAATTACATTGAATGTAAATGGATTAAATGCCCCAACCAAAAGACACAGAGTGGCTGAATGGATTCAAAAACACGACCCATACATATGCTGCCTCCAGGAAACTCATTTCAGACCTAGAGACACTCATAGACTGAAAGTGAGAGGCTGGAAAAAGATATTCCATGCAAATGGAAATCAAAAGAAAGCTGGAGTAGCAATCCTCATATCAGACAAAATAGATCTCAAAATAAAGAAGATTAGAAGAGACAAGGCAGGACACTACACAATGATCAAGGGATCGATTCAAGAAGAAGACTTAACAATCATAAATATCTGTGCACCCAATGCAGGAGCACCGCAATACATAAGACAAACACTTTCAGACATAGAAGAAGACATTGACAGTAACACAATCATAGTAGGAGACTTTAACACTCCTCTCACACCAATGGACAGATCATCCAAACAGAAAATTAATAAAGAAACACAAGCCTTAAATGCCACACTAGAAAAGATGGACCTCATCGATATCTTTAGGACGTTCCATCCAAAAGCAGAAGAATACACTTTCTTCTCAAGTGCTCACGGAACATTCTCCAGGATAAACCACACCTTGGACCACAAATCAAACCTCAGTCAATTCAAGAAAACTGAAATTCTATCAACCATCTTCTTGGACCACAGTGCAATGAGACTAGTGATCAACTACAGGAAAAAAATTGCTAAAAACACAAACACCTGGAGATTAAACAACACATACCTAAAAAACCAACTGATCACTGAGGAAATCAATGGAGAAATTTAAAAATTCCTAGAAGAAAACGACAATGAACACACGACAGTGCAAAACCTAGGGGATACTGCAAAAGCAGTTCTAAGAGGGAAGTTAATAGCAACTCAATCCTCCTCAACAAACTATGAAAATCTGAAACAGACGACCTAACCTTAGGCTCAAAGCAACTGAAAGAACAAACACCCCAAAGCCAGCAGAAGAAGGAAATCATAAAATTCCAACAACAAGTGTTAAAGGACTTATATAGACAACAAATATAAAAGAAGTAGAGGATTCACAAAACAAAGCCATAATAACATCTAAGAAGATGACAATAGGAACATTTGTATCAATAATTACATTGAATGTAAATGGATTAAATGCCCCAACCAAAAGACACAGAGTGGCTGAATGGATTCAAAAACACGACCCATACATATGCTGCCTCCAGGAAACTCATTTCAGACCTAGAGACACTCATAGACTGAAAGTGAGAGGCTGGAAAAAGATATTCCATGCAAATGGAAATCAAAAGAAAGCTGGAGTAGCAATCCTCATATCAGACAAAATAGATCTCAAAATAAAGAAGATTAGAAGAGACAAGGCAGGACACTACACAATGATCAAGGGATCGATTCAAGAAGAAGACTTAACAATCATAAATATCTGTGCACCCAATGCAGGAGCACCGCAATACATAAGACAAACACTTTCAGACATAGAAGAAGACATTGACAGTAACACAATCATAGTAGGAGACTTTAACACTCCTCTCACACCAATGGACAGATCATCCAAACAGAAAATTAATAAAGAAACACAAGCCTTAAATGCCACACTAGAAAAGATGGACCTCATCGATATCTTTAGGACGTTCCATCCAAAAGCAGAAGAATACACTTTCTTCTCAAGTGCTCACGGAACATTCTCCAGGATAAACCACACCTTGGACCACAAATCAAACCTCAGTCAATTCAAGAAAACTGAAATTCTATCAACCATCTTCTTGGACCACAGTGCAATGAGACTAGTGATCAACTACAGGAAAAAAATTGCTAAAAACACAAACACCTGGAGATTAAACAACACATACCTAAAAAACCAACTGATCACTGAGGAAATCAATGGAGAAATTTAAAAATTCCTAGAAGAAAACGACAATGAACACACGACAGTGCAAAACCTAGGGGATACTGCAAAAGCAGTTCTAAGAGGGAAGTTAATAGCAACTCAATCCTCCCTCAACAAACTATGAAAATCTGAAACAGACGACCTAACCTTAGGCTTAAAACAACTGGAGGAAGAAGAACAAAAACACCCCAAAGCCAGCAGAAGAAGGGAAATCATAAAATTCAAAGGAGAAATAAATGATAAAGAAACGAAAGAAACAATGGTAAAGATTAATACAACAGAAACATGGTTCTTCAAAAAGGTAAATAAAATTGACACACCACTGACCACTGGCCAGACTCATTAAGAAAAAAAGAGAGAAGAACCAGATCACCAAAATCAAAAATGAAAAAGGAGAGATTACAATGGATAATGCAGAAATCCAAAGGATTCTAAGAGACTATTATGAATAACTCTATGGCAACAAACTGTGCAACCTGGAAGAAATGGACAGTTTCTTAGAGAAGATTAATCTCCCAAGACTCACCAGGAAGAAACAGAAACCATGAACCACGCAATCACAAGCTCAGAAATTGACTTTGCGATCAAAAATCTACCCAAAACTAAAAGCCCAGGGCCAGATGACTTCACAGGCGAATTCTACCAAACATTTAAAGAAGAGCTAATGCCTGTCCTTCTGAAACGCTTCCAAAAAATTGCACAGGAAGGAACACTCCCAAACAGATTCTATGAGGCCGCCATCACCCTGATACCAAAGCCAGGCAAAGACAACACAAAAAAGAAAAATTATAGGCCAATTTCACTGATGAATCTAAATGCCAAAATTCTCAACAAAATCCTAGCAAACAGAATTCAACAACACATCAAAAAACTCATACATCATGATCAAGTGGGGTTGATGCCAGGCAAGCAAGGATTCTTCAATATCCGCAAATCAATCAATGTGATACACCATGTCAACAAACTGAGAGACAAAAATCACATGACCATCTCAATAGATGCAGAAAAAGCCTTTGACAAAGTACAACATCCATTTATGATAAAAACGCTTCAAAAACTGGGCATAGAAGGAACTTATCTCAGCATAGTGAAAGCCATATATGAGAAGCCCACAGCGAACATTATCCTCAATGGTGAAAAACTCAAAATATTTCCTCTAAGATCAGGAACAAGACAAGGGTGTCCACTTTCACCACTATTATTCAACATAGTCCTGGAAGCTCTAGCAACAGCAATAAGAGAAGAGAAAGAAATAAAGAGAATCCAGATTGGAAAGGAAGGAGTAAAACTCTCTCTATTTGCAGATGACATGATATCATACATAGAAAATCCCAAAGACACTATTACAAAACTACTAGAGTTAATCATTGAATTCAGCAAAGTCGCAGGATACAAAATCAATATACAGAAATCACTGGCATTCCTATACACGAACAATGAAAAATCAGAAAATGAAATCAAAGAGGCAATTCCCCTTCACCATTGCAACCAAAAGAATCAAATATCTAGGAATAAACCTACCCAAAGAAACAAAAGAACTGTACACAGAAAATTACAAGACACTCATGAGAGACATTAAAGAAGACTTAAATAGATGGAGAAATATCCCATGTTCCTGGATCGGAAGAATCAATATTGTGAAAATGACCATACTACCAAATGCTATCTATAGATTCATGCGATCCCTATCAAACTACCAATGGCGTTCTTCACAGAACTAGACCAAAGAATCACATAGTTCACATGGAAACACAAAAGACCTAGAATAGCCAAAGCATTCCTGAGGAAGAAGAATGGAGCTGGAGAGATCAGCCTCCCCAACTTCAGACTCTACTACAAAGAAACAGTCATCCAGACAGTATGGTACTGGCACAAAAACAGAACTATAGACTAATGGAACAAGATTGAGAACCCAGAGATAAACCCACGCATCTTTGGGTACCTTACTTTTGAGAAAGGAGGCAAGGCTATAAAATGGAGCAAAGGCAGCCTCTTCAACAAATGGTGCTGGGAAAATTGGACAGCTACATGCAAAAAAAATGAAGTTGGAACATTCCCTGACACCATACACAGAGATCAACTCAAAATGGATTAAAGATCTAAATGTAAGACCAGAAACCATCAAACTCTTGGAGGAGAATATAGGCAAAACACTCAAGGACATAAATCAAGGCAAGATATTCTCGGACCCACCTATTAATAAGAATAGCAGAACTAAAAGGACAAATGAACATGTGGGACCTAAGGAAACTTAAAAGCTTTTGTACAGCAAAAGAAATCACAAAAAAGCTAAACAGACAGCACACAGAATGAGAGAAAATCATAGCAAATGAAACAGACAAAGAATTAATCTCCAAATTCTACAAGCAACTCAGACAACTCAGCACCGGAAAAATGAACAACCCGATCAAAAAATGGAAAAAGGACCTAAACAGACACTTCTCCAAAGAGGACATAAGATGGCCCAAAAGCACATGAAACGATGCTCAACTTCACTTATAATTAGAGAAATGCAAATAAGATAATCACCTCACACCAGTCAGAGTGGCCATTCCAAAACAATGAAAAATCAGAAAATGAAATCAAAGAGGCAATTCCCTTCACCATTGCAACCAAAAGAATCAAATATCTAGGAATAAACCTACCCAAAGAAACAAAAGAACTGTACACAGAAAATTACAAGACACTCATGAGAGACATTAAAGAAGACTTAAATAGATGGAGAAATATCCCATGTTCCTGGATCGGAAGAATCAATATTGTGAAAATGACCATACTACCAAATGCTATCTATAGATTCATGCGATCCCTATCAAACTACCAATGGCGTTCTTCACAGAACTAGACCAAAGAATCACATAGTTCACATGGAAACACAAAAGACCTAGAATAGCCAAAGCATTCCTGAGGAAGAAGAATGGAGCTGGAGAGATCAGCCTCCCCAACTTCAGACTCTACTACAAAGAAACAGTCATCCAGACAGTATGGTACTGGCACAAAAACAGAACTATAGACTAATGGAACAAGATTGAGAACCCAGAGATAAACCCACGCATCTTTGGGTACCTTACTTTTGAGAAAGGAGGCAAGGCTATAAAATGGAGCAAAGGCAGCCTCTTCAACAAATGGTGCTGGGAAAATTGGACAGCTACATGCAAAAAAAATGAAGTTGGAACATTCCCTGACACCATACACAGAGATCAACTCAAAATGGATTAAAGATCTAAATGTAAGACCAGAAACCATCAAACTCTTGGAGGAGAATATAGGCAAAACACTCAAGGACATAAATCAAGGCAAGATATTCTCGGACCCACCTATTAATAAGAATAGCAGAACTAAAAGGACAAATGAACATGTGGGACCTAAGGAAACTTAAAAGCTTTTGTACAGCAAAAGAAATCACAAAAAAGCTAAACAGACAGCACACAGAATGAGAGAAAATCATAGCAAATGAAACAGACAAAGAATTAATCTCCAAATTCTACAAGCAACTCAGACAACTCAGCACCGGAAAAATGAACAACCCGATCAAAAAATGGAAAAAGGACCTAAACAGACACTTCTCCAAAGAGGACATAAGATGGCCCAAAAGCACATGAAACGATGCTCAACTTCACTTATAATTAGAGAAATGCAAATAAGATAATCACCTCACACCAGTCAGAGTGGCCATCATCCACAAATCAACAAACAATAAATGCTGGAGAGGGTACGGAGAAAAGGGAACACTCCTGCACTGCTCGTGGGAGTGTAGATTGATACAGCTGCTATGGAAGACAGTCTGGAGATTTCTTAAAAAACTAAAAATAGAAGCACTCTACGACCCAGCCATCCCACTCTTAGGCTTATACCCTGATGAAATTAAATCTGAAAGAAGCACCTGTATGCCAATGTTCATTGCAGCTCTATATACAATAGCTAGAACATGGAAGCAACCTAGATGTCCATCGATGAACGAATAGATACAAAAGCACTGGTACATATATACAATGGAATACTACACAGCTGTAAAGAGAAGTGCAGAAGAATCAGCCCTAATGAGGTGGCTGGCTCTAGAACATATCATCAAAAGTGAAGTAAGTCAGGAAGAGAAGGACAAATACAGTATATTAACACATATATATGGAATCTAGCAGGATGGTGATGATGGCATATGCAGTGAAGCGACGGAAAGACAGACATGGACAGTGGACATATGGACATTGTGGGGAAGGAACAGAGGGTGGGAGACGTAAAGGAAGTAGCATGAAGGCCTGTACTATCATAAGTGAAGAAAATATCTATAGGCATTGCTCTGTGAGAAAAGGAGATCATTCAGGGGTGCTATATGATGGTCAGGAGGGATGAGAAGTGGGGGATATACATATGACTAATCTGGGAACATGCATATCCATAAACAACAAAACTCTGTAAAAGGTAAAAGTAAAATAAAGGTTTAAAAAAATAATAATAAATAAATAAATACTAATACACCATCTTCCCAGAATCACTGCCTTTCCCCTCAAAATCACAATCTTAGTAAGTGTTTTGGGGCCCAGAGTAGACTGCTTCAAAATATGTCTCAATGGCATGTCAATTATTTTGAATTAAAGTGACCAATTAAGAAATGACTAATGCAAGAGGAACAGTGACCAAACTTTCTGGTTCCCTGAAAGCAGCAAAAAAACTCTTATGTAAAAATATGCCCTCAATATCTGGAGTCACAAGTACCCTTATCACTAAAGACAGTGAATTTAGGGTCTGAGAAGCCTATGTAAACAAGCCTGGTTACTTCGTTTATTTACTAACCCAAGCCCAAACTCCCATTAGATGTCTCACCAATCAGCCATCCAAAACCCAAGTGTTTTTATCCTGTCAATACCTCTTTGTCTAAAAAGTATACCAGTGTCTCATTGGTAAAGAATCTGCCTATCAACGCAAGGATAAGCAGGAGACTGCGTTTTGACCTCTGCTTTGGAAAGACACCTGGAGGAAATAGCCACCTATTCAAGTGTTCTTACCTCAGGAATACCATGGACAGAGCAGCCTGGCAGGGTACAGTCCATGGGGTCACAAACAGTGTCCATGACTGAGCAACTGTGCACACATACATCCACTAAAAAAAACACAAAAAGAGCTGCTTTGGCCATTTTTTAGATGTCATTTCCATGGGATCTCCAAGCCCATGGATTAAAATTTGTTTTGGTTATTCTTCTGTCTAAAGGCAGCCTCTTCCACAAATGGTGCTGGGAAAACTGGACAGCTAGATACAAAAATGAAGTTGGAATATTCTACACCACAGTGAAGCGACGGAAAGACAGACATGGACAGTGGACATATGGACATTGTGGGGAAGGAACAGAGGGTGGGAGACGTAAAGGAAGTAGCATGAAGGCCTGTACTATCATAAGTGAAGAAAATATCTATAGGCATTGCTCTGTGAGAAAAGGAGATCATTCAGGGGTGCTATATGATGGTCAGGAGGGATGAGAAGTGGGGGATATACATATGACTAATCTGGGAACATGCATATCCATAAACAACAAAACTCTGTAAAAGGTAAAAGTAAAATAAAGGTTTAAAAAAATAATAATAAATAAATAAATACTAATACACCATCTTCCCAGAATCACTGCCTTTCCCCTCAAAATCACAATCTTAGTAAGTGTTTTGGGGCCCAGAGTAGACTGCTTCAAAATATGTCTCAATGGCATGTCAATTATTTTGAATTAAAGTGACCAATTAAGAAATGACTAATGCAAGAGGAACAGTGACCAAACTTTCTGGTTCCTGAAAGCAGCAAAAAAACTCTTATGTAAAAATATGCCCTCAATATCTGGAGTCACAAGTACCCTTATCACTAAAGACAGTGAATTTAGGGTCTGAGAAGCCTATGTAAACAAGCCTGGTTACTTCGTTTATTTACTAACCCAAGCCCAAACTCCCATTAGATGTCTCACCAATCAGCCATCCAAAACCCAAGTGTTTTTATCCTGTCAATACCTCTTTGTCTAAAAAGTATACCAGTGTCTCATTGGTAAAGAATCTGCCTATCAACGCAAGGATAAGCAGGAGACTGCGTTTTGACCTCTGCTTTGGAAAGACACCTGGAGGAAATAGCCACCTATTCAAGTGTTCTTACCTCAGGAATACCATGGACAGAGCAGCCTGGCAGGGTACAGTCCATGGGGTCACAAACAGTGTCCATGACTGAGCAACTGTGCACACATACATCCACTAAAAAAA
Source organism: Tragulus kanchil (assembly GCA_022376925.1). Lineage (NCBI taxonomy): Eukaryota > Metazoa > Chordata > Mammalia > Artiodactyla > Tragulidae > Tragulus > Tragulus kanchil. The sequence goes on along the minus strand of JAIOJX010000029.1, from coordinate 80,281,234 downwards.
ACACAAAAAGAGCTGCTTTGGCCATTTTTTAGATGTCATTTCCATGGGATCTCCAAGCCCATGGATTAAAATTTGTTTTGGTTATTCTTCTGTCTAAAGGCAGCCTCTTCAACAAATGGTGCTGGGAAAACTGGACAGCTATATACAAAAAAATGAAGTTGGAATATTCCCTAACACCATTCACAAAGATAAACTTCAAATGGATTAAAGACCTAAATGTAAGACCAGAAACCATAAAACTCTTAGAGAAGAATATAGGCAAAACCCTCAAGGACATAAATCAAAGCAAGATCTTCTATGACCCACCCACTAGAATAACAGAAATAAAAACAAAAATAAATAAGTGGGACCTAATGAAACTTAAAAGCTTTTGCACAGCAAAAGAAACTACACATTGTGCTGTGAGAAAAGGGGATCGTGCAGGGGCACTGTGCGACAGCCTGGAGGAGTGGAATTGGGGGGATATACATATGACTAATCTGGGATCACACATATCTGTAAACAACAAAACACCGTAAGAGTAAAATAAAAAAAAAAATACAAACAAGGTCAACAGATAAACTACAGAATGGGAAAAATCATAGCAAATAAAACAACCAACACAGAATTAATTTCCAAATATAAAAGCAGCTCAGACAACTCAACACCAAAAAAACAAACAATGCAATCAAAAAATCAAAAAATGAGAAAAAATCCTAAACAGACACCACTCCAAAGACTTATAGATGGGCAAAAAACATGAAAAGATGCTCAACCTTGCTTCTTATTAGAGAAATGTAAATCAAAGCTACAATGAGATATAACCTCACAGCAGTCAGAATGGCCATCATCAAAAGAATCTGCAGATAATAAATGCTGGAGAGGGTGCAGAGAAGTTTTTATCCTGTCAATACCTCTTTGTCTAAAAAGTATACCAGTGTCTCATTGGTAAAGAATCTGCCTATCAACGCAAGGATAAGCAGGAGACTGCGTTTGACCTCTGCTTTGGAAAGACACCTGGAGGAAATAGCCACCTATTCAAGTGTTCTTACCTCAGGAATACCATGGACAGAGCAGCCTGGCAGGGTACAGTCCATGGGGTCACAAACAGTGTCCATGACTGAGCAACTGTGCACACATACATCCACTAAAAAAAACACAAAAAGAGCTGCTTTGGCCATTTTTTAGATGTCATTTCCATGGGATCTCCAAGCCCATGGATTAAAATTTGTTTTGGTTATTCTTCTGTCTAAAGGCAGCCTCTTCAACAAATGGTGCTGGGAAAACTGGACAGCTATATACAAAAAAATGAAGTTGGAATATTCCCTAACACCATTCACAAAGATAAACTTCAAATGGATTAAAGACCTAAATGTAAGACCAGAAACCATAAAACTCTTAGAGAAGAATATAGGCAAAACCCTCAAGGACATAAATCAAAGCAAGATCTTCTATGACCCACCCACTAGAATAACAGAAATAAAAACAAAAATAAATAAGTGGGACCTAATGAAACTTAAAAGCTTTTGCACAGCAAAAGAAACTACACATTGTGCTGTGAGAAAAGGGGATCGTGCAGGGGCACTGTGCGACAGCCTGGAGGAGTGGAATTGGGGGGATATACATATGACTAATCTGGGATCACACATATCTGTAAACAACAAAACACCGTAAGAGTAAAATAAAAAAAAAAATACAAACAAGGTCAACAGATAAACTACAGAATGGGAAAAATCATAGCAAATAAAACAACCAACACAGAATTAATTTCCAAATATAAAAGCAGCTCAGACAACTCAACACCAAAAAAACAAACAATGCAATCAAAAAATCAAAAAATGAGAAAAAATCCTAAACAGACACCACTCCAAAGACTTATAGATGGGCAAAAAACATGAAAAGATGCTCAACCTTGCTTCTTATTAGAGAAATGTAAATCAAAGCTACAATGAGATATAACCTCACAGCAGTCAGAATGGCCATCATCAAAAGAATCTGCAGATAATAAATGCTGGAGAGGGTGCAGAGAAAAGGGAACACTCTTGCATTGTTGGTGGGAATGTAAATTGATACAACCACTATGGAAGACAGTATGGAGATTCCTGAAAAAGCTAAGAATAGAAGCACCATATGATCCAGAATCCCACTATTAGGCATATATACTGATCAAATCAAAATTGAAAGAGTCGCCTGTACCGCAGTGTTCATTGCAGCACTCTAGCTAGAACATGGAAGCAACCAAGACATCCATCAATGAATGAATGGATAAAGAAGCTCTGGTACAAATATACAATGGAGCACTTCTCAGCCACAAAAGGAAATACAGAAGATTCAGTCCTAATGAGATGGATGAATCTAGAACCTATTATACAAAATGAAGTAAGTCAAAAAGAGAAGCACAAGTGTAGTATACTAACACATATATTTGGAATCTAGTAAGATCATACTTATAAATACACAGGTAGAGAATTCATGGAAAAACAGTCATAGACAACAGACTTATACATTGGGGAGAGGGAAGGGTGGGTGAGAGATATGGAAAGAGTAACATGGAGCCCTATACTAGCATATGTGAAAGAGATAAATATTGTCAATGCTCTGTGAGTTAAGGGATATTACATGGGGTTTATGCAATGGCCTGGAGGGGTAAGATGGGTGGATGGGATATACATACGATTAATCTGGGATTACATGTATCTGTAAACAGTAAAACTCTGTACAAGCAAGAAAGCAAAATAACAACAACAACAACAAAAGTTGGAAAAAGAAAAATAAAGGCAATTTTTTTGTGAGTCCAGCCACAAGAACTCAAGAGAAGAGGAAGAAATCTCTTCCTCCCCAACAGTGCCCGAGAAGTCTACCCAAGATAGAAACCTTTGTTTCCCAGATCTCTAACTCTCCATTTTCATTCAACATATAATCTCAATGTTGCCATAAAAATGGACATATTTGTCCTTTTCTTCACCAGTTGCACCCCACAGACACATTTCTCATCATTTTTTGACTACACTACTGAAATAGGTCCACTAGTGTTTGTCCTATCTCTGGTTTCTTTACCTTCTCTGAAGCCTCCAGGGATATATGCATTGCAACTGTCAACTACATATTGGCACTTTCAAATTACATTGCCGTTGACCAAACAACAAGGGCATTTACCATCCACCACTGTGGAGACTTAACCCTGTGCTGTGACAGGTGCTGACTCTCAACACCCTCTGAGGGAGCTCAGGGTGGAGGGAGGCACTCTGTGCTCCAGAGGATCTGGTGGGACAGGTCTTTAGACAGCAGATGCTTTTAGGAACAGATTTTATGATCTCAATCCTTGCATCTCCTCTTAGAAAAGCACTAAATCCCTTCATGGTGAATCGGATCCTCATGGTTAACCAGAAACCCCCTTTGTGAAGGATTGTTTAATGGTATGGAAACCCCGCTTCATCAAAACCTTACATGTTGGTTTTCCTCTTTGGAGTAGTCTCTCAGAGATATCTGTGGTGCTGCCTCCTGGGCTGCAGTCCTAATTGTGCCCCAAATAAAACTTAACTCACAACTCTCAAATTGACACAATAAAGCCTCTCCTAACATGCAAATCAAATCAGCTCTTTGCCCCCAATCGGTTTTTGGGCCCCCTGAACATGGAGCCCTATACTAGCATATGTAAAGAGATAAATATTGTCAATGCTCTGTGAGTTAAGGGATATTACATGGGGTTTATGCAATGGCCTGGAGGGGTAAGATGGGTGGATGGGATATACATACGATTAATCTGGGATTACATGTATCTGTAAACAGTAAAACTCTGTACAAGCAAGAAAGCAAAATAACAACAACAACAACAAAAGTTGGAAAAAGAAAAATAAAGGCAATTTTTTTGTGAGTCCAGCCACAAGAACTCAAGAGAAGAGGAAGAAATCTCTTCCTCCCCAACAGTGCCCGAGAAGTCTACCCAAGATAGAAACCTTTGTTTCCCAGATCTCTAACTCTCCATTTTCATTCAACATATAATCTCAATGTTGCCATAAAAATGGACATATTTGTCCTTTTCTTCACCAGTTGCACCCCACAGACACATTTCTCATCATTTTTTGACTACACTACTGAAATAGGTCCACTAGTGTTTGTCCTATCTCTGGTTTCTTTACCTTCTCTGAAGCCTCCAGGGATATATGCATTGCAACTGTCAACTACATATTGGCACTTTCAAATTACATTGCCGTTGACCAAACAACAAGGGCATTTACCATCCACCACTGTGGAGACTTAACCCTGTGCTGTGACAGGTGCTGACTCTCAACACCCTCTGAGGGAGCTCAGGGTGGAGGGAGGCACTCTGTGCTCCAGAGGATCTGGTGGGACAGGTCTTTAGACAGCAGATGCTTTTAGGAACAGATTTTATGATCTCAATCCTTGCATCTCCTCTTAGAAAAGCACTAAATCCCTTCATGGTGAATCGGATCCTCATGGTTAACCAGAAACCCCCTTTGTGAAGGATTGTTTAATGGTATGGAAACCCCGCTTCATCAAAACCTTACATGTTGGTTTTCCTCTTTGGAGTAGTCTCTCAGAGATATCTGTGGTGCTGCCTCCTGGGCTGCAGTCCTAATTGTGCCCCAAATAAAACTTAACTCACAACTCTCAAATTGACACAATAAAGCCTCTCCTAACATGCAAATCAAATCAGCTCTGCTCAATGTTATTCGAGTCCCCTCATGAGTCACAGAATTGAAAGTCAACTTCTCACTGTATGGCTGCAGCAACCTTCATTTGACTTTCCCTTCATGTTCCTGACAAGCTTTATCTGTTGTCTTTCTGTCTCTGGCACTTTAAAAATTTGGCAGTCATCAGACACTTTGTGCCATCTCAAATCTCTTAACTTTTTCCAATGCTGTTCTTTTGAATGTCTTTCACATTTATAGACCTACAAAATTCCATACATGAAGTCTCATTTCAAGGGTTATCTTCTCGATGAATATCTCCCTGACTCACTCAGGTTCTCCTCCTACCAGTAACATGCTGTTAAACCATTTCTCTGCTTTAGATTTTACACACGTTGCCTACTTCTCATGGGGATTAACATTTAATAAGCAGGCATATTTAAAACGATGAACAGGGCTTCCCTGGTGGTCCAGTGGGAAGAGAGTCTGCCTTGCAGTATAGGGTGCACCAGTACTATCCCTGGCCCGGGAGGATCCCATGTGCCGCAGAGCGGCTGGACCAGTGTGTCCAATTGTGAGCTGGCACTCTGGAGCTCACGTGCTGAGAGCCAGTGCTCTGCAACGGGAGAGGCCCCTGCAGTGACAGGCCCACACAGGCCAAAGAATGAAGATGGATGGAAATAAATAAATGGAAAAAAACACCAATAAAAGAGGCCAAAATTAAAAAAAAAAAGGATATATAAAATGGAACTCATAACTCAATAAATATTAGCTATTATTATGTTTCACAATTAGCATGGTATATCATTTTTTATTAACTTGGTCTCATTATTTGACATGAATCTTTTCGAAAATAATAACAAGATTTTGTCAATTTTGTAATATGGACGATTTTTTTCAATTGCTTTGTTTCGTTCACATTCCAATAAGTGCATGTGTGGAATGTATATAATACAAGATTATAATCTTGTATTATAAAATGAGTTTGAGTCTGCATTGCATGGACTGAGATGCAATCAATGTTTGTATTCAAAAGATCACTGATATCTGGAAATTCTGAGCATTTACACTCTTCTACCCTTGTCTGTAATACACACACAAAGTTTGTATATGTATGTTTGCCTATGTATAAAAATATATGTATGCATATATAAATACATATACTTATATATATATATGTATGCAACATTTCTGCATATATTAAGTGCAATATAATAATAAAGACACAAATATAAAATCATAGCATAATAATAAGTATTGTACTCATCACATATTGCAAGTATGTGGAAAATACGTTGCATATATATGTTGCATAGGCTCTGCTGATGGCCCAGTGGTAAAGAATCCTCCTGCCTCTGTAGGAGACACAGGTTCGATCTCTGGGTCAGAAAGATCTCCTGGAGGAGGAAATGGAAACCCACTCCAGTATTCTTGCCAGGGAAATCCCATGAACAGAGGCATCTGGTGGACTACAGTTGCTTGGGTTGCCAGAGTCAAACACAATTTAGCGGCTAAACAACAACGACAGTGTATTTAGCATGGATGCATCCACTCTTACTAAAGAAAGCATTTCCCAACCCTCTCTGTAGAGCCCAAAATACATATTGGTGGTCCAGTGGGAAGAGAGTCTGCCTTGCAGTATAGGGTGCACCAGTACTATCCCTGGCCCGGGAGGATCCCATGTGCAGAGCGGCTGGACCAGTGTGTCCAATTGTGAGCTGGCACTCTGGAGCTCACGTGCTGAGAGCCAGTGCTCTGCAACGGGAGAGGCCCCTGCAGTGACAGGCCCACACAGGCCAAAGAATGAAGATGGATGGAAATAAATAAATGGAAAAAAACACCAATAAAAGAGGCCAAAATTAAAAAAAAAAAGGATATATAAAATGGAACTCATAACTCAATAAATATTAGCTATTATTATGTTTCACAATTAGCATGGTATATCATTTTTTATTAACTTGGTCTCATTATTTGACATGAATCTTTTCGAAAATAATAACAAGATTTTGTCAATTTTGTAATATGGACGATTTTTTTCAATTGCTTTGTTTCGTTCACATTCCAATAAGTGCATGTGTGGAATGTATATAATACAAGATTATAATCTTGTATTATAAAATGAGTTTGAGTCTGCATTGCATGGACTGAGATGCAATCAATGTTTGTATTCAAAAGATCACTGATATCTGGAAATTCTGAGCATTTACACTCTTCTACCCTTGTCTGTAATACACACACAAAGTTTGTATATGTATGTTTGCCTATGTATAAAAATATATGTATGCATATATAAATACATATACTTATATATATATATGTATGCAACATTTCTGCATATATTAAGTGCAATATAATAATAAAGACACAAATATAAAATCATAGCATAATAATAAGTATTGTACTCATCACATATTGCAAGTATGTGGAAAATACGTTGCATATATATGTTGCATAGGCTCTGCTGATGGCCCAGTGGTAAAGAATCCTCCTGCCTCTGTAGGAGACACAGGTTCGATCTCTGGGTCAGAAAGATCTCCTGGAGGAGGAAATGGAAACCCACTCCAGTATTCTTGCCAGGGAAATCCCATGAACAGAGGCATCTGGTGGACTACAGTTGCTTGGGTTGCCAGAGTCAAACACAATTTAGCGGCTAAACAACAACGACAGTGTATTTAGCATGGATGCATCCACTCTTACTAAAGAAAGCATTTCCCAACCCTCTCTGTAGAGCCCAAAATACATATTGGCAAAGTTGGCTGCAGTGTGTTTTCTGCAACATAATTACCAGCCTCTAGTTTCGAGGCATGTGTAGGCATGTCTCACAAGCATCAGTAACTGAATATACTCACATTCATTAAGGTTGTCATTTCTTATAATATCTCGTAAACTCAATTGTCACAGTCAACTTCAGCGTTTTTACTTTTCACCAAACACTCGCAAATCAACACAGAATGCTTTCTGAAATGTTTCTTTCAACCACGGGAAAGTCAAAATGTTAGTCACTTAGTCGCAAATGTCCGACACTGCAACCCACCAGGGTCTTCTGTCAGTGGTATTTCTCAGGCAAAAATACTGGAATGAGCTGTCATTTCCTGCTCCAGGAGATCTCCCAGACTCACAGGCCCAACCTGTGTCTACTGCATTGCTGGCAGATTCTTTACCATCTGAAGCCTGCTCTTTTTAGTTTGGGCTTCTCACCACTTGAATCTGACTTCCAACCTGCATAGCATCCATTCTTTCACCAGTTATTTTTTGAAAATACAAAATTGATCTTATTTTATTTGCTTAAAACAAGATTGCTAGTTGATCATTACCTAACAGTTTCCAAACTCCTTTATAAAGAAAGTCTCTAGCTATTTGTCTGTAGGGACATGCATGAGAGATGAAGTCCACAAATCTGATACACACACCATTTCCTTGTACTTAAGGGCACATTTTTCACACCTATCTGTGTAAGATTGGCACCAGTAGGTATTGCGGTAGTCAAATAATGCCCCTTCAAAATGTCAAACCATCCTTAAGCATAAAAGTATTGTACTCATCACATATTGCAAGTATGTGGAAAATACGTTGCATATATATGTTGCATAGGCTCTGCTGATGGCCCAGTGGTAAAGAATCCTCCTGCCTCTGTAGGAGACACAGGTTCGATCTCTGGGTCAGAAAGATCTCCTGGAGGAGGAAATGGAAACCCACTCCAGTATTCTTGCCAGGGAAATCCCATGAACAGAGGCATCTGGTGGACTACAGTTGCTTGGGTTGCCAGAGTCAAACACAATTTAGCGGCTAAACAACAACGACAGTGTATTTAGCATGGATGCATCCACTCTTACTAAAGAAAGCATTTCCCAACCCTCTCTGTAGAGCCCAAAATACATATTGGCAAAGTTGGCTGCAGTGTGTTTTCTGCAACATAATTACCAGCCTCTAGTTTCGAGGCATGTGTAGGCATGTCTCACAAGCATCAGTAACTGAATATACTCACATTCATTAAGGTTGTCATTTCTTATAATATCTCGTAAACTCAATTGTCACAGTCAACTTCAGCGTTTTTACTTTTCACCAAACACTCGCAAATCAACACAGAATGCTTTCTGAAATGTTTCTTTCAACCACGGGAAAGTCAAAATGTTAGTCACTTAGTCGCAAATGTCCGACACTGCAACCCACCAGGGTCTTCTGTCAGTGGTATTTCTCAGGCAAAAATACTGGAATGAGCTGTCATTTCCTGCTCCAGGAGATCTCCCAGACTCACAGGCCCAACCTGTGTCTACTGCATTGCTGGCAGATTCTTTACCATCTGAAGCCTGCTCTTTTTAGTTTGGGCTTCTCACCACTTGAATCTGACTTCCAACCTGCATAGCATCCATTCTTTCACCAGTTATTTTTTGAAAATACAAAATTGATCTTATTTTATTTGCTTAAAACAAGATTGCTAGTTGATCATTACCTAACAGTTTCCAAACTCCTTTATAAAGAAAGTCTCTAGCTATTTGTCTGTAGGGACATGCATGAGAGATGAAGTCCACAAATCTGATACACACACCATTTCCTTGTACTTAAGGGCACATTTTTCACACCTATCTGTGTAAGATTGGCACCAGTAGGTATTGCGGTAGTCAAATAATGCCCCTTCAAAAATGTCACATCCTAAGCATCAGAACATGTAAATATTATCTTCCTAATGTTGTAAAAAAGCACCTTGCAGGTATGGTAAAACTATAACCCTTGAGTAAAGATTATTCTAGATTATCTGGGTGAACTAGATGTAACTATAATGGTCTTCACAAAAGGAAGGCAGGAAGGACAGAAGATGTGATAATAAAAGCAAAGGAGGGAGTGATGTCACTGAAAAAAAAGGCCCACAAGTCAAGAAATGCAGGTGGAAAGTCAAGGAAACAGATATTCCCCTAAAGCTGAAGAAGGAAACAGTCTGCTTACATTTGACTTTAATACATGAGAATGACTTTAGACTGGTCACAGCAATAATTGTAAGATAATTATTTCTGTTGTTTTAAACCACAGAATTTGTGATAATATGTTGGCAGTAGCAAGGAAACATAAACAGGTATTATTCTAATTTTTAAAAATAAACCAAGTTTCATACTTTGTCTTTTTATGAGCAACAAATAATCTGCTAAATTCATCATTCCCTCTCTTGTCTCTTACATTAATTCAGTTAGTGATGGAGCTCCACTGAATTGTACTGTTCTTTTGACAATGCAGAAAAGACAGTCTCTTAAAAAGCAGTACTGGGAAAACTGGAGAGCTGAATGTAAAAGAATGAAATGAGAACACTCTCTAGCCACATATCAAAATAAACTCAACATGGATTAAAGACCTAAATATAAGACTGGCAACTTTTTAAAATCTGTCTCCATAAGCAAAGGAAATAAAAACAAATATAAACAAATGGAAGTTAATTAAGCTTAAAAACTTTTGCAAAAGAAACCATCAACAAAATGAAAAGACAACCTAGAGAATGGGAAAACTTGCAAAAGATATGACCAGTAAGGAGTTAATATCCAAGCTATAAATATAATATAGACAGCTCATATAACTCAATATCAAAAATCAAATATCAAATATCAAAAATCAAGTAACTTTATTGCAAAATGGGCAGGAGATCTAATGACCAAGAGGCACAGGAGAAGATATTTACCATCACTAATCACCAAGGAAGTACAAATCAAAATTACAATGAGATATCACTTCACACTGGTAAGATTGGCTGTCATCCAAAGAAAAAAATAAAATTCTCAAACAAAAAACACCAACAATAAATATTGATAAGAATGTAGAAAAAACAGAACCCTAATACACTGTTGATGGGAATGCCAATTGGTGCAGCTACTGTGCAAAACAGTATGGAGGTTTCTCAAAAACCTAGGATGAGAGCTACCCTATAAACTAGCAATTCCACTTGTGGATATATATCAAACAAAGATAAAAATACTAATTTGAAAATATACATGTACCCCAACATTCAAAGGTGAAATTTATTTAATCATGTCTGACTCTTTGTGATCCTACAGATTGTAGCCTGTCAGACTCCTCTATCCATGAATCTCCAGGCCAGAAGACTGGAGTGAGTTGCCAATACCTTCTCCATGATATCTTTCTGACCCACAGATAAAACTTGGGTATCCTGTATTGCAAGCAGATTCTTTTTTTGTTTTTGACGGGGGGCAGGTTGGGGAGGGAGGGGGTTGGGCGGGCCACTTCTATTGGTCTTTCATTTATTTATTTTCATCCATCTTTGTTTTTTGGCCCGTGTGGGCCTCCCATCGCGGTGGCATCTGTTGTTGCAGAGTGCCGGCTCTGGGCGCATGTGCCCCAGAGCTCCGGCTCAGTAGTTGGACACATCTGTCCAGCTGCTCCGCGGCACGTGGGATCTTCCCAGGCCAGGGATCGAACCGGCGCCCCTTGCACTGCAAGGCGGTGTCCTTACCCACTGGACCACCAGGGAAGCCCGCAAGGAGATTCTTTACCACCTGAGCCACCAGGGGAGCACCAATGTTCACAGCATCATTACTTACAATTCCCAAGATACAGAAGGAACCTAAATGTTCATCAACAAGAAAATGGGGTACAGAGTTTATAATGAAATAGTATTCAGCCATAATAAAGAACAAAATATTTCCATTTCCAGCAACAGGGATGGACTTGACGGGTGTTGTGCTAAGTGAAATATGTCAGAGACAAACAAATACTATATGATATCACTTGTGGATGAAATCTTAAAAAATACAACAAACTAGTGAATATGACAAAAAAGAAGCAGACTCAAAGATATAGAAAACAAACTGGTGGCAACCAGTGGGAAGAAGGAAGGGAGTAGGTGCAAAAAGAGTAGGGGATTAAGAGATACAAGCTATATGTATAAGATAAGCTATAAGGATATACTGTACAACACAGGAAATATAGCCAATATTTTATAAGAACTATAAATAAATAATAATTAAAACCTTGCAATAACTAAAAATTATTAATTGTTATACTGTATACCTGTAACATACAATATCATATACTAACTATAGTTCAGTTTTAAAAGTTAAGTCCTTTACAAATAAAAAAAGAAAAAAGAATCAGAGAATGTGCTTTTATTTCCTTAGGAAGCTGCTAAAGGGTAAATTGGAAAAACAGTCATGAATATCCAAGTGAAAAAACAAGCAAATTAATAAAGCAATATTTTAAAAATAAAGGCAATATAATGTTATACAATGATAACTTTGAAGCCAATATGATTTAAGAGGTCAACTAATTTATTATTGTTTTTGCACTCTTAACTTCTTAAAAAGGAATCAAAATGAAATTTTAAAAACAGTGAGGAATATAGAGGCAGGAATGAGTAAGAATACTTGATGGTGGGAAAGGAGTAAAGCAAAATTTCAAGATGGAGAAAGAATTAAAAAGTAGGAATAAATCAACTTTATTCAGTGGTGATGGGTTCAGGGCTGACGAATAATGAGAAATTAATAAATTTAGTAGATCATAGGAGATGAGCAAAAGGGATAAGTTAGAGAGTTGTAAGAAATTGTTACTGAATAACACAGATGTTAATAAGTATTACAATAAAGCCTCTGCAGGATGATGTTCCTCTAAGATGTTCTCTAACATTAATGTGTAAGATAGGCAGGTCTTAGCAGGCTCCCTTAGTGAATCCTAACACAGTTAAGGAGAGTGTACTATTTAATCTGTGGCCTTCATTCACCTCTGCCCATTCTTCTGAAGCAAATATCTGGACCATCAACAGGGATACTAGGGTTGTGCTAAGTGAAATATGTCAGAGACAAACAAATACTATATGATATCACTTGTGGATGAAATCTTAAAAAATACAACAAACTAGTGAATATGACAAAAAAGAAGCAGACTCAAAGATATAGAAAACAAACTGGTGGCAACCAGTGGGAAGAAGGAAGGGAGTAGGTGCAAAAAGAGTAGGGGATTAAGAGATACAAGCTATATGTATAAGATAAGCTATAAGGATATACTGTACAACACAGGAAATATAGCCAATATTTTATAAGAACTATAAATAAATAATAATTAAAACCTTGCAATAACTAAAAATTATTAATTGTTATACTGTATACCTGTAACATACAATATCATATACTAACTATAGTTCAGTTTTAAAAGTTAAGTCCTTTACAAATAAAAAAAGAAAAAAGAATCAGAGAATGTGCTTTTATTTCCTTAGGAAGCTGCTAAAGGGTAAATTGGAAAAACAGTCATGAATATCCAAGTGAAAAAACAAGCAAATTAATAAAGCAATATTTTAAAAATAAAGGCAATATAATGTTATACAATGATAACTTTGAAGCCAATATGATTTAAGAGGTCAACTAATTTATTATTGTTTTTGCACTCTTAACTTCTTAAAAAGGAATCAAAATGAAATTTTAAAAACAGTGAGGAATATAGAGGCAGGAATGAGTAAGAATACTTGATGGTGGGAAAGGAGTAAAGCAAAATTTCAAGATGGAGAAAGAATTAAAAAGTAGGAATAAATCAACTTTATTCAGTGGTGATGGGTTCAGGGCTGACGAATAATGAGAAATTAATAAATTTAGTAGATCATAGGAGATGAGCAAAAGGGATAAGTTAGAGAGTTGTAAGAAATTGTTACTGAATAACACAGATGTTAATAAGTATTACAATAAAGCCTCTGCAGGATGATGTTCCTCTAAGATGTTCTCTAACATTAATGTGTAAGATAGGCAGGTCTTAGCAGGCTCCCTTAGTGAATCCTAACACAGTTAAGGAGAGTGTACTATTTAATCTGTGGCCTTCATTCACCTCTGCCCATTCTTCTGAAGCAAATATCTGGTCTTCCAATAGCCCTCAAAAGAACAACAACAACAACAAAAAATGACTTAATTTATTAGCTTTCCAAGTTGTATGTCTTTGTAGTAAATCTCAAAATAGAGTGTTTAATTAGTGACCTTACATTTTATATTGTGTGGGAAAAAAAGTTATTTTTTCCCAGTTGAAAATATGTCAAGTCTTCATATATAAGGTCAAAGATAACACTAACATACTAAAGTATTCTTTCCCTCTACTTATTTCAATGCATAAAATTAAAAGATTTAAGTCCACATTTACTTATTGTTCTGTGTTTTGCTTTTGTATTTAAATAGCATTTAATTTTAACATGATCGTCTGTTTTTCTCATTTGATAAAGTATACATAAACAACTGCTAGTGTTTTCAAACATGTTCCTATTTCTACATGGTGGAATGAGGTACTTTCCTGTCAGTAGCAAGGGTCTTCTTATAAAATGTTTGAGGAAATTCCCTCAGAGGTGCTGAGGGAATTCCTCTCCTCTGCCCCCACTTAAAATAATTTAGCTGACTTCTCACTTTAGTTATGCATTTGTGAAAAACTGTTATAAATAGAGTGCAAATAATACAAAGAAAGTAGCTATTAACAGTTTTTTTTTCTTTAAGATATACTTTCAAAGTTATTGACTTTCCTGGTGGCTCAGATGGCAGAGAATCTACCTGCAATGTGGGAGACCCGGGCTCAGTCCTGGGTTGGGGAAGATCCCCTGGAGAAGGGGTAGGCTAGCCACTCCAGTATTCTTGCCTGTGGAATTCCATGGCTCTTCCATGGGGTCAGAAAGAGTCAGACATGACTGAGAGGTTTGACTTTCTTTCTTTTTCTTTTTCAAAGTTATTATAGAAACACCGTGTCATAGAAGCTGGTAAGTACTTCAGCTCTTACCACACTGAGTACTCCTTTTCAGCTGCTTTCATTTATTCAACACTCATTGCCCACTACTCTGCCCACTGAAGATACAGGAAAGAACCTGCTAATGACCAAACACCAAAAATCCCTGCCCCCATGGTTGAAACAATTTAGAAAAGAAAGAAAAAGAGGAAACAAAGTAGAAATATAGTTTGTCCTATCATAAGTCTTATAAAAATTAAGTCGTTAGGGTGGCTAGGTAGCATAAGGGTACTAGTTTATACAGTATAGCCCTGCATAGCCCCACTGGTAAGGAACTCTGGAGCAGAGATCAATAGAGGTGAAGGAGCACACCCTGAATGTGCTTTGGGACAGGACACTGTCATACAGAGACAGGACAGAAGAAATAGCCTGTGGCAGAGCTAAGGTCAGCATCAAGGAGTGTGGAGCCAGAGTGACTGGAGCCCAGTGAGAAAAAGTGTAAGTGAGAGAATGTGCATCCATGAAGGGTGGGGGATAGATGCCTGTAGATGCCAAGTGGAACCTTACCTGGCTTTTGGCATTTACTCTGTGAAAGTTTGGAAGCCACTGGAACCTCTGAATGAAAGTGATTTAAAATGAGTTATCTTTAAAAAAGATCACCCTGGGGGATTTCCCCAGTGGTTAAGACTTCACCTTCCAATGCAGGGTGCGTGAGTCTGATCCATAGTCTGAGAAGTAAGGTCTCTCATGCCAGTGGTACAGCCAAAAAAAAAAAAAAAAACTGCCTTGGGATTGGCATGTACACTACTTAGCTTGACCGGTGAGAGGTGATGGTGTTGGACTAGTGAAGTAGTGCCTACCCATATCATTTCCATACGAATATCACATACTAAAATATCACATAGAAAAAATGCACACATCACAAATGGATAACAAGATAAATGTACACAAACTAGGCATGCCAGAAGCTTCTTCATAATCTTTTATGATCACTAATCTTCAAGTGAAACCTTAATTCTGATAGTGTAGGTTAGGTCTCTATATTTTTACTTTAATAAAAGTCATAATCATATAAAATCATGAAAAGTCTTCTTTCAACATTCTATTTTGTGAGATTCATCCATAGTCTTACTATGGATCTCTGAGTTCATTCTCATTGCTACACAAATGCCAAGTATTAATGCATCATATTTTACATACCAATTCTAGATATATTTTTAAAGTAGAGCCCACAGAGCTTGAAAGCAGAAGGCACATGGGTTATTAGAGAGAAGAGTGGATCATAACTCCAAGTACAGTCTGAAAAACTGGAACTGAAATACAGAAACCTGTGGGAAGAGCAGGTGAATATGGGGGGAATCAGGATTTTGATTTTGAACTCATTAAGTTGAGATGTCTAGGAGTCCTCCCTACCAAGTTATTCAATAAACAGGAATATAAGTCTGTGGTTCTGGGGAGAGAGACAGGCCAAGGATAAAAATATGAGCGAGCCACATCTCAGATCAATTGCCTGGGGAGTGAGTGTAAGTAGAGAAGCTCCTATGGTCATGACTGTGCTCTTAGGGCTGGGATAGATCACTTTTAACTTATAGATATCTGGACGACCTGCAGGATAGAAACATTTTTGGTTTGGGTTAAGCGTTTTTTCCTCAGACTAAACCACTGTTTGAGGAAGGGTCAGCAGAGGTGGGTACTTTGTCAGTCATCAGGTACAGTGCTTGCTACAAGTCATTCCTGTCCACACAAATTCATCTAGCCCATTCACTTATTTCAATGTGTGCAAAGACAACTGAATTTCCACCTTAATTTAATCACAAACCTAAGATATAGATGCTTAACATTAATAGAACTTTAAAATAGAGGTTTCTCAGAGTAGCTGTCATTAAATGTGCAAAGAAAGGCAAAATAAATGTCGAATAAAGAATCCCACATACAGTTCAAGAATATTTAGTAATGTTAACTACAAACTGGCATTTACCAATTACATTGCCAATGTCTGGACAACAAGGACATTTGTCCTCTGCTTCTGCAGAGACCACAGCCAGTGCTGTTGAGAGTTGCTGACCTTCAATACCCCCTGATGGAGATCAGGGTGGGGTAGAGGCACTCTGTGCTCCAAGAAATCTGGTGGAGGCATGCCAGAAGCTTCTTCATAATCTTTTATGATCACTAATCTTCAAGTGAAACCTTAATTCTGATAGTGTAGGTTAGGTCTCTATATTTTTACTTTAATAAAAGTCATAATCATATAAAATCATGAAAAGTCTTCTTTCAACATTCTATTTTGTGAGATTCATCCATAGTCTTACTATGGATCTCTGAGTTCATTCTCATTGCTACACAAATGCCAAGTATTAATGCATCATATTTTACATACCAATTCTAGATATATTTTTAAAGTAGAGCCCACAGAGCTTGAAAGCAGAAGGCACATGGGTTATTAGAGAGAAGAGTGGATCATAACTCCAAGTACAGTCTGAAAAACTGGAACTGAAATACAGAAACCTGTGGGAAGAGCAGGTGAATATGGGGGGAATCAGGATTTTGATTTTGAACTCATTAAGTTGAGATGTCTAGGAGTCCTCCCTACCAAGTTATTCAATAAACAGGAATATAAGTCTGTGGTTCTGGGGAGAGAGACAGGCCAAGGATAAAAATATGAGCGAGCCACATCTCAGATCAATTGCCTGGGGAGTGAGTGTAAGTAGAGAAGCTCCTATGGTCATGACTGTGCTCTTAGGGCTGGGATAGATCACTTTTAACTTATAGATATCTGGACGACCTGCAGGATAGAAACATTTTTGGTTTGGGTTAAGCGTTTTTTCCTCAGACTAAACCACTGTTTGAGGAAGGGTCAGCAGAGGTGGGTACTTTGTCAGTCATCAGGTACAGTGCTTGCTACAAGTCATTCCTGTCCACACAAATTCATCTAGCCCATTCACTTATTTCAATGTGTGCAAAGACAACTGAATTTCCACCTTAATTTAATCACAAACCTAAGATATAGATGCTTAACATTAATAGAACTTTAAAATAGAGGTTTCTCAGAGTAGCTGTCATTAAATGTGCAAAGAAAGGCAAAATAAATGTCGAATAAAGAATCCCACATACAGTTCAAGAATATTTAGTAATGTTAACTACAAACTGGCATTTACCAATTACATTGCCAATGTCTGGACAACAAGGACATTTGTCCTCTGCTTCTGCAGAGACCACAGCCAGTGCTGTTGAGAGTTGCTGACCTTCAATACCCCCTGATGGAGATCAGGGTGGGGTAGAGGCACTCTGTGCTCCAAGAAATCTGGTGGGGCAGGTCTTTAGATAGGTAAATGACTTTTAGGAATAGATTTTACCATCTCAATCCTTGCATCTCCTCACACCCAGAAAAGTGCTAGACAGACCCAAACTAGTTGTAAAACAAAACCCTTAAACTTCTGCCTGTCAGACCCAAAACATTTGTAAAACAAAACTCCCTTTGGAAACCCTTTACTTGATAGCGTTTAAATTTCCCCCCACACTGAAACCCTTATATTGGCTTTCCTCCACTATGTTTTTGGAACAGTTTCTCGAGCTATCTCGGGTGCTGTCTCCCGGGCTGTAGTCCCAATTATACCCCAAATAAAACTTAACCCACAACTTTCAAGTTGTTCATCTTTTTAGTCGACAGTAATTATATACATGCATTTCACTGTGATCTGTGAACGTTAAAAAATCATCCTTACCATTTATTTCAGAGAATAAATTCAGTTCATTAAGTGTCTATATAATCTTCCTCATGTGTGTGTATTCAGGAGTATTAGGTGAGGTCAGAAGGTATATGTTCTTGCCTGGGAAAATGCCCTATATCTTGGGACTGTAATTACAAAATCTTAAGTAAGATAGTGAGCCCTAGGAAGGCTGAAGGTAGAAATCATGCTTTCCTGTGCTGACCATATTATCTCCAAAGATGTCTGGGTTACATATCTCTCTGTCTTTACAGGCTGCAAAGCAAGTAGCTTTCTTTTTATTTTCTATCTGCACCATCTCAGAGTGTTTGTCATTTCAAATTTGTTTTTAAGTGCAAAGACAACTGAATTTCCACCTTAATTTAATCACAAACCTAAGATATAGATGCTTAACATTAATAGAACTTTAAAATAGAGGTTTCTCAGAGTAGCTGTCATTAAATGTGCAAAGAAAGGCAAAATAAATGTCGAATAAAGAATCCCACATACAGTTCAAGAATATTTAGTAATGTTAACTACAAACTGGCATTTACCAATTACATTGCCAATGTCTGGACAACAAGGACATTTGTCCTCTGCTTCTGCAGAGACCACAGCCAGTGCTGTTGAGAGTTGCTGACCTTCAATACCCCCTGATGGAGATCAGGGTGGGGTAGAGGCACTCTGTGCTCCAAGAAATCTGGTGGGGCAGGTCTTTAGATAGGTAAATGACTTTTAGGAATAGATTTTACCATCTCAATCCTTGCATCTCCTCACACCCAGAAAAGTGCTAGACAGACCCAAACTAGTTGTAAAACAAAACCCTTAAACTTCTGCCTGTCAGACCCAAAACATTTGTAAAACAAAACTCCCTTTGGAAACCCTTTACTTGATAGCGTTTAAATTTCCCCCCACACTGAAACCCTTATATTGGCTTTCCTCCACTATGTTTTTGGAACAGTTTCTCGAGCTATCTCGGGTGCTGTCTCCCGGGCTGTAGTCCCAATTATACCCCAAATAAAACTTAACCCACAACTTTCAAGTTGTTCATCTTTTTAGTCGACAGTAATTATATACATGCATTTCACTGTGATCTGTGAACGTTAAAAAATCATCCTTACCATTTATTTCAGAGAATAAATTCAGTTCATTAAGTGTCTATATAATCTTCCTCATGTGTGTGTATTCAGGAGTATTAGGTGAGGTCAGAAGGTATATGTTCTTGCCTGGGAAAATGCCCTATATCTTGGGACTGTAATTACAAAATCTTAAGTAAGATAGTGAGCCCTAGGAAGGCTGAAGGTAGAAATCATGCTTTCCTGTGCTGACCATATTATCTCCAAAGATGTCTGGGTTACATATCTCTCTGTCTTTACAGGCTGCAAAGCAAGTAGCTTTCTTTTTGTTTTCTTAAAGGTCACACTTTGTGAATGCCTCAATTTGGAAAAGTCCTTATTGTTCTCTCTTAGAGACTGTTAAAGTCACTCAGCTTAAAAGGCAAAAAAAAAAAAAAAAAAACTATAATGGCTGATGACCAAATGGCCTGCCTTCAGGAACCCTGCCCCTCTGCCTGAATGTTAAACTAAAGTATCTTTGTTTATCTCAAGAGGAAGACTTTATGACACTGCACCCCTGTGAAAAGCTGCAAGAAAGAAGAAATTAACACATCCCCTCCCCAGGCCTGAAGCTAGCCAAACCAGGAGATACTCTGCAATTTTCCTTTACTTCCTCACCCCATCTCTTTTCAATAAAATAAACTAGCATCCAACCCAAACTTTCTGAATAAATTCTTTATTCCTTCCTTCAACAATCTCATCTCCCAATTTACTGTTTGGCTGTATAACTGGTAGACTGAGCTTGGACTCAGTAACAACAATGATATCAGTGAAATTTAGAAGGTGGGAGGGAAAGGCCCTTTTCATCCTTAGGATGTTCCTGTAGAATTCTAGAGTTTAAGAGAAGGAATGTCACAAAGTCACAAGTTTGTGTATGATGAATTGCTACCTATATAACACACACACACACACACACACACACACAAGTGTTGAGAAGAGATTAGGAAACAAACAAAATGTTCAGGAAGTTTAAGAGGAATCTCTGGAAAAGGTGACTCTCAGAGAGGCTGTGCAGTCAGAGCCCCAGCAGAGATTTCACTTCTGCTGGCTGGAGGCATCAGCAAAAGGTGGCTAATTATTGTCGGCAATTGGCTGAGCTACAAAGGTCACATGACTAAATCTAATTTAACTAGAAATCTCCATGAGTCTCATATTCTGTCCCTGGCCATCCTGTTTACACATGGTTTCCAGCCCCTGGCACCCAGTGCTTCCCTAAGCTCCTCCTCTTTTTCCTATGAATGGTCACCAGGTGCAGAGGACCCTAAAATGTGAAGATTAATTTACAAGATAAAACTCTGGTTGATAGCTGACTTGAAATTAAAAAATTTTAAAAAATTACTGATCCCAACAGCAGATCATTAGGGGAATTAATTTAAAAAGAGGGAGGGGAGCTGGTAGGAGAAGAAAAATCAAGACAGACCCTGTGATTACCAGAGGCAGAAGGCAATAGACTAAAGTTATGAAAGAAGTGATGTGGGGGGCTGAGTGAAAAGAGAGGACAAACCCAGGTTTGAGAAAGCTATAAGCAGCTGCCTTCAGTTCATCAATTTCCTTCCTATCCTTCTTGCAAATAGAGCGGCATTCTTTTTCCTACCAGGCCCCCAGCTGGTAGATTGCTGGGCTTTAGCTGTTCAACAGCTGCTGCATTGTACCCTAGAGGCAATTGCTTTCATTGTCAGGCAAAGTGATTCTTATGTAGAGATTGAACAATTAAGTACTTAGGCGTCCTGCCCTTAGGTAAGGGAACCAGTGTCACCCACAAGGCATTTGTGGTTGGAAGAGAAGAAATTTCTTTTCTGCAAATTTAAATGAAAATCTTAGAGCTGAGATTTTCCTTTAAAGGAATGCTTATATATGGAGTCAAAAAAATACAAATGAACTTATCTACAAAACAGAAACAGACTCACAGACAAAGAAAAAAAATTTATGGTTTACAAAACGGGATAGATACATTAGGAGTTTGGGTTTAAAATATACACAGTACTACAGGGACAGAGTAAGGGGAAAAAACAGGTGATTAAACAGTTAATCCCACTAAAGGATCTTAAGTAGAGAGAAGACTATGGAACATCCTGTAAATTAATGGTCCCTTAAGAAAGCCAGTTTGCTCAACAACAAAGCAGTGGAACAGAAATATGTCCAGGAGAGGTCTCCAAACAATAAAACAAAGGTGGAGTGAGAACTACAGCTTGCCCACTGAAGTCAGCAAGTTAAAGGATCCTGGAGAATAAGCTTCTTTTGGCAGTTTATGAGAGCAGAAATATAGGGGAAAAGTGACAATATATGGAAACCTGAAAATGTTTACCATATATAGTACAGGCTCTTTTGCACATTTCCCCTGCACCTTGACAGTCCTGTTGGGCCACACAGGGTGAAAAACTCCCTGCTGACATGTAGGAGGAGATAAAGATGGAGGACCTGAAGAGAGAGGAACGAGGTAGTCTTCAGCCCCTTCCCCATTCACACAGTTTTGATTTACAAAACTGTAAGTGCACTAACTACTGGATGCAGCAGCCCCTTGCATGCCCACTTGTGTGTCTCACAAGCATCCTAAATGGTACTAATAAATTCTTTCCTTATCTGTTATTCTGCCTCTTGCTAGATTCCTTTCGTGCCAAGATGTAAAATCCTATGCTTTACTATATACCAAAATACACTGCAGTTTTGTAATGGTTAGGAGGGAAAGGGGCAGGGCACAATTTTTGAAAAGAATGATAGCTCAAGGACTCAGCATAAATCCATTAGAATCAAATGGGTCCAAGATGGCAGACTAGACCTTGATCCTCAGTCAGCAAGCTAAATGACACATCCAGAGGCTCAATGACAGTCCCCCTTCCCTAAAAGAGCTGGAATAATCCTCCCACTCGTTAGCATATGGAATTACTTAGCATATTAAAGCTAAGAACTCCATGTTTTCAGGGCAGCTGGATTCGCTCTGTGATGGCCCACACTCTGTGGAGTGTGCTTTCTCTGAATCTGAACAAATCCATTTCTTACCTATCACTTTGTCTCTCACTGAATTTTTCTCCACAAAGAGACATGAGGAACCTGAACCTCAGTGGGTCCAGACACTGAGTGAGTGATTTTAATTACCAGGGTTGTGGCTGGGTTCGAGCCCCGGCTGCATGGGTTCAAGTCCCAAACAGGATTTTGGCTGGGTTCAAGTCCCAGCCACGTGGGTTCAAGTCCCAAACAGGTTTGATTAAGTTTGGGCCCTGGGTTTAAGTCTCAAATTAAGGTTGAACACTTTCAGTTTCACTACTATATAATAAATAGATAACCACAAGGACCTATTCTATAGCACAAAGAACAATGTTCAATATCTTGTCTTAATCTATGATGGAAATTAATCTGTAAAGAATATGTATACATCTATATATCTATATGTATATCTAAATTTGGAAAGCTACATCCTTTTAGTCTTTTACACATAACTGAATCACAATGCTGTACACCTGCAACAGTGCATCCAGTCAGCTAACCTCTTTTAAAGGCTGTTGTTAATTTTCATTATATACATAAAATTAAACGTATTTTAAATATATCCTAAGAAAAGCCAGATATTCGGCAGGCAACTAATGCAGAATAATAACTTGATGCTACTAAATGAGACAACAGTTCATTCTGCCACATCAAGCACAATAATTCCAG